>CM076604.1:88230000-93030000 GCA_038502835.1 Octonoba sinensis | reverse complement strand
TGGGATTATTTTAAGTTTTGTTAGACAGTCACAGATGTTCTACATGTAACCCCTATCACACGACGCACATTGAACCAGCAAGCAATTTCGGTTGAAATGTGTGTTAAGGTATCTATACCATCAACTCAAGTCCATCGAAATTGGCTGTAATACGCCGTTTCAACTCCCCTAAATCAACAGGAAGGGGATGGTCGAATACCTTGTCCTTTATGTACCCCAAAGGAAGAAATCACAAGGTATTAGGTCAGAACTTATGGGCGGCCATTGGGTAAGTAGTATCAAAAAGTAGTATGCTGATTACAGTCCTCGGCTCATCGAATCCATCGTGGGACTAAGTGGTCACACATAGAATATCTGTGACTGCCTCTAACAAAACTTAAAATAATCCCATGTAATTCTGTAGCAGGTAACATATAATATTTTACATTCCTCTTAAGTTATAGAGCAGTGAAACCGTATAACCGTATACTTCTTTATGAATCATTCTGTTGATTTCATGTGATATCATTTTTCATTATGTGCTTCAGGCTGTCGTAAGCGTGGTAAATGTGTGCTATCTCGTTCGTGTCGATTGAAAGTTGATTTTGGAGAACATGATATCCTATGCATGACTACCAAAGGGTTAAAATGATGACGGCACCTAAGCTTCTAAAGAACGAAACTCAGAGAGACTGACTGACTAAACGCGTCAGATGCATCTACTTGAATCACGCTCGGAGAAGATATATCACCATAGTACGGGAAGAACTGCGCCTATCTGTTTTGGATTGGTCTCCTAGCTACTTTCGACGGTATTACGACTGGGTGGGGGTTACAGTGGCTCCCACACGTTAACTTTTCTTCTCACGGGGTTATTAACAATCCGGAATATATATACCCCGTGAATATTTTAATAACGAAGTCGAGGTAATTCGATTATCAATTGAATGGGTGAGCTGAAAAATACTGCTAGTCCCAAAAACTCATCCTGAGATCTTTGCTGAAACCACTTTGGTTTTCAAAATTGTTTTTTGTTGGTTAACGCCATGCCTAGCAGTTATAACGTGAAAGGTCTTGAATATTGCACTCTTTTTCAATGCAACGTGCCGTTCTACGTTTTACAGTTATCTAAAAATGGCCAATTTTGGACTAGTACTATTCAATTATAAAACTGAAAATGGTGAGACATGTTTAAACCTTGTTACCGTACAACTAAAATATGGAAATAATTACTAAAACTTACTTTAAGTTTCAAATTTAGAAAAAAATGCTACTTATAGTTGTGATACATTTCTGTTAATTAAGAAATGAAAACAAGTTTCAGCTCATGCCTGCAGAGCAGAATGTTTATTTGGATTAACTACCTCAAATCAGACGTTTCTGAAAAATACAATACTGGTATGCAAATATGTTTAAAAACGTTTTTTGTTTGAGTTAAAATCATAGTAAAAAGTAATTTTTTCAGTGGGAAGAACTGAAACTAAATTATAATATAAACACATTCCCGCAAACATAAATTTATGAAGAATGATCAATTTTACATAAGATAAACCGTGTTTTACTGTACGAATCACAATTAATTTAAGAATTGCTCCTAATAAGGGAGATATCAACTAATGATTTATATGGGGTTCAATCCGTGATTGTTAATAACAAGTTAGAGTAATAACGCTCCACAATGCTTCGAACAAGTAAATGGACAACACACTAAGACAAATACTTTTGAGTTACATAAAGATTAGTTTCAGAACTTATAAAACAATAAATATGACACGCCAAGAATGCTGCAACACATTTTGCAGGATACTAAACAGTTATCAATAGGTGATTACATGAACTGACTTAAAAGTATTGAGGCACTATGGTTCTCCAAAGAAAATGATTTCAAGTGCAAAACATCAAAATGATTTTGTTGAAAACATAAAAGAAAATCGCTCTTACGCTGAAACAGTCTTCTAATACTCGGGAACCACTGTTCTACTGCGTATTTGTTTTAGCGAAATCTCGAACTAGTTGAAACCCACGAGTGAGTATTGGTTCGAGATCTCCGGAAACAACAAGGCCAAGCAAACTCACATCAACGTGACAATCGACGCCAATGCTTATCTCATTGTTCTGCTTACCCTTCTCTAGCCAATAGAAACGGTCTGACAATGCCCATGGATATTGGACATCGATTATGACGTCAACCTTTGCTTGATTGGCCTTAAGAATTTCGGAGGCCTCGATCAGTTTCGTTGGACGCGAAATTGCCGACCGTTTATAAACCGAAATTCAGAAATTACCGAAAAAGGTTCAAATGCTAATATAGACTTAAACCACCCGAACGAACGGTTAGAGTAAATTTCTCTGGCTCCAATTTCTAGATTTCCTAGTAATCACAACACTAGACACAGATCAAACTGACCATAGAATTTTTATAATTTCTTAACAACCTGTTCGCTGGGATAGAATGACCAAGATTATTTACAGCAGCATTTCCCAAACGGTTAAAAAAAATGAGACTATGTCAATCGCTCAAAGCTTACGGGACACGAATCATTGAAAATTATTGATGTCAACATGGTAAAAGGGGTGAAACTTTTTACAATTTGTAGCATTAAAAAATATCGTTTCGAAATTCAGAACAGGCATTTCATAAAGTTACTTAATTTGACTTCAAAGCAGGCAAAACAAGTGATATACGCCTACCTAGCACCATATACTACTATTTACCTATTTATTTATAGCGGCATATTTTTTTAATATTTTTTTTTTTTTGATATATCTAGCAACATTCGTAAAGCATGTTATTTCCGCAGTTTGGGATATACTGATTGAACAGTATTTTGCATACGGTGAACCTGAAAGCGATGATGGATCAAACGAACTTTCAGAAGAGGGTTGCACCATTTCCCCCTCCTTCCCGGAACGTCGTCTCCATCGCATCCTTCGTCTCCACGGTTGTAGATGACCGCACGGAGCCCGAAGAACTTTAAAGCGAGCAGAAGAGGAACTTGGCATAAAGTTTGAATATTCTTTTTTTATATTCTTCTGATTATTTTGCTGCATGGTTGATTTGAAACTCGTTGTCAAAATCTCGATGCTTCTTCGAGTGGCATCGTCCGCACTCTAATGAAGGAAAACGATTTGCATGAGGATTAGTCTGCCCCTAAATAGTAGGAGTGCATGTCAACAGGTGTCTGCGATGGCGTCACAGTTCACTCTGCAAAAAGTCAATTCTCGTTCTTATTAATTTAATATATTTTGAGCACTTTACAAATGTACAATGTGATTTAACTGCCGCGGCATCAATATATGCGGTCGCAATCTAAAACCACTAAGAGCAATGATCTATATTGTCTATGGGAGCTAGCACTTTCCCTGTTGTTAATCATATAAGTTATATATTTATATGTATGTATATACATATAATTCCTACAGTTCTTTTGTATTGGTTCTGTCTTCTACTGTATTATAAAAAGACACACACTGCGCATGTATAACCAGATGAGAATGTCTTCTTCTTATTGATCGCTTAGGTAGTAATGTCTTCTAATACTACACAAGTGAGACAGTCAGAAGAAGATAACGAAAACAAATGCTATACTCTTTTCCCCCAAGCATGAGGATGCGAAACAAAGACTTCTTTCTTTTTAGAGATAGAGATAGAGATAGAGAGATAGAGATAAGGAAAGAGAGATTGAAAAGGGGTTGTTTCGATAGAGGCCGAGAGTATCTTTCTGAGTATTTGTTTATGATATTTGTGTGGTTTTTCTCAGACGGGAGTTTCGTTGTGAGCGGAGTTTTTCTTGTCGTTACTTGTGTTGGCGTCCTTGATGACGTCGGCGCCGCTCGTAGACGCCGTGGCGTTCGGATGCATCATTGCCCGTTTGCTAGCTGAGCGCCCAAGGGCGCCGCTTGCGTCCGCAGTCGAGTTCTTGCGGGAATCCATCCCGCTGCGGAAAGCACTCACCACACGAATCTGAAATTAAAGAGAAATACAACGAAAGATGAGAAGAAAAATTAAGAAAGCAGATAAATTTTTGTTTTTCGTAAAACACCGGTATCCTGGAGAAACTACAGTACGATAACAGAAACTGTAACTATTTGACTTAACTCTCTGAAGAAAGCCTGTTGTTTCAATACTAACCAACACGTTTTGTCATATTTTGGTACTACAGACAAAGTTTTAAAAAATGTGGACAATCCTGGTGTGTTATTAAAAAAAAGTGCCTCTAAAAGGGTTAACAGAATTGTTAATTCAAAGGGTTAATTCAGAAATGTTTAATGAACCAACGAAGACTCTGAGTAGCAATTATTAAAAAAACTAAAATGTTGCCAAATATTATTTTTATTTACACTTTTATACTATTACACTATGCACATTTTTATCACACTATATGTGCAATTATATAAATAAAGAATACTAGTGTTTAATTAGTGATACAGTGAATGAGCTAATAATGTTGTATAGGACTACCACTGGGGATAGTTTAAGAATAAAATATGATTATAAACAAAATGTTACTTATAACGAACATACTTTTCAATGGCATTTTTTTTTTGTTGCAGATGCGATACTCATTTCCGAGAAAATGTTTCTCCTAAACTGGGCCATGATGAATTTCACTTGCATCGAATGAATAGCCAAGTGTTTTTTTTTTTTTTCAATATATCTCTTTCAAAGTAAGAACGGTAGCACTAAATCTCTGTGTAGGCAATAATATCTTTCAATAGTGTCTTTTCGATTTTTAGAAGCTTATCTTACTATAAACAATTCCTTAAAAAAAAGGGGGAGGGGGGGGATTATGAATATCCTTGCAGATTTAACCAGGGATATACGAGGGTCATTTTTCAAGTAAGAACCGATTGCGCATCGTGTTTGCGCATCCAGCCAGGTGACGTCAGTTCAAGGTCAGCAACTCTTGGCCGGTCCCCCACTACACCACCATTAAGTTTCACGTCTCTACCACTGCTGGTTGTGTGATTATACTCAGTGCTGTAGTTGGAAGAAATATTTGTGGGAACTCAGCTTTTCATAGCGTACATGTTGCCACCAAATTTTTATCTAAGCCAAAAAGCAATTTCAAACATTTAATCAAAAACCGACTTTTCTTTTTTTTTTTTAATAAGTTTAAAGCTAATTCGGATTAAATTTTCATGGTTTATTCTTCCAAACATTAATACATATTTTTGCTGAAATAATTATAAAATAATGAACTTTATAAATTTCTATTAAGAGAATACAATGCTTTATTAGTACAAGAGTTAGTACTCTTGTACTAATAAAGTTCGGTACACATTCCATATTTATTAATTATACATCATATTGCTTTTAAACAATATATTCAAAGTTATTTGTAAATGAAAAAAAGTGAACACATTAAATAAGATATCAAGATGATGTTTTGAATACTATTTGTATAAGTTAAATAACAACAGCTTTCCTTATTCAGCGAGATAATAAAATTTTAATTGAAACAGAATTAAACCGTTTTTTTTTTTTTTTTTTTAACATTAACAAACCAAATATTTCTGGGAACGGCGCTCCCACGCGTTCCCACCCAACTACAGCACTGATTATACTGCGTACTTTGTCGTCATGTCTATCAGAAATGCCGCCGATTTTGAAGTGCGTGCCGTTATTCGGTTTTTGAATGCAAAAAACGTTCGTTCTGCTGAAATTCAAAAAGAAAAACGCAACTGGACTTGTCACTGGAAAGTACTGAATCATCCGCCTTACAATCTGGACTTGGCACCATCAGACTTTCATCTCTTTCCAAAACTTAAGTTCTTTCCCAGTGGGAAGCGTTTGGAAAAGGATGGCATACAAGCAGCTACGAACTGGTTTAATAATCAGGCGGCGAGTTCTTCGATGAAGGGATCCAAAATCTGGTACCACGGCGTGACAAATGTTTGAATGTTGATGACGCCTATGTTGAAAAGTGAAAAAATGTTCATGTTTTAGATTTTGATACAATTTGTGTTATTAAATAAAGTTTCTTTTACAAAACGGTTCTTACTTAAAAAATGACCCTCGTACGTGAGCTCTTATTACAAATTAATCCCTGCTCAGAAATATCTCTCTGAACAGAGGGATTAATGTGTCTCAATTAAACAATAATTATTCTCCATTAATTTTATTTAGAAGAATGGGAAAAAATATTGTTCCTAAATAATTTTATTTATGAAAATAGAAAAATTTACGAATGCTATAGTTGTATTCATTTTTAGTTCTACTGTTCTGGACAAGTTTAGTGAATTTCTTCAAATTCAAAACTGGTGAAAAACTTTCTTCTAAATACAGTGTTGAAATAATCAGCGATGGTACGGTAAGCTCTGTTTTTTCATTTACATCGGTGAAGAATAAAGGAAATGATATTTTAAAGCAGAAATTAAGAATAATTTTTAAGAAGATTTTGATGGCATAACTTAATGCTTTAGAGGGAGTACTACTGAGCTTTTAAAATGAAGGAAAGATAAAGTAATTTCCTATAATAATGCAGATGATCAAGTTTATTCTTTATTTAGTAAATTTGAGCACGTAATAACAGTCACAAATCGCATTAAAACTGGTGGTAAAACTCAACAGTTGATTAAGAAGACCAAAGTGCAGTATGAATTAATGACGAGATTTAGTTCCTAAAAAGTGCTCATGAAAACAAAAGATGCTTTAAAAGTTCAATAACGAAATTTCACTTTTCAAAAAATACAGAACCTTACTAAAAATGATTTTAAAAATGAAAGTTAACCTCATGCTAACAAAAAATTGTTGAAAAAATTACTTACCTAAATGTACAAAGAAATATGCATTTTAATACTTTGATTATTACCTTACATAAAACATTACAATATGGAAGGTAATATCACACACACACATTATATATATAAATGTGTTTGCGTACATGTACACATACATATAACATTTAGAAAGTTATAATAAGTGTATTTTAATACTTTTTCATCGTGTAGATATCACAGATCATTGGAAAAGTTCAGATATAACATTCAGATTTGTAATTTAAATGAAGTTACAACATGGGGATTGTAAAAGAGGAATCACTGTAAAGGTAAATTGAGACGAACAAAGATGAAGTTTTAATAAGAAAGAAATTACGCATAATTACTTTAAAAAAAAACAAAAAAACAATAAAATAAAGAAACCAGAAAACATGAAGGGAGGATGGTATGAACACAATACACTGGAAGTTCGTTACAGTGGAGTAACATCAAAGTGCAAATAGGACTTTGAAAGATATTACATAAAACTATCAAAATACACACTTAGTCATGGGTTAAAGTTTCTGTAAATAGAAGCAATTTACTTGCATGCTGTTAAGGAATTACACACATAGATCAAAATGGAACAGTCATAAGTTGATCATTAACTTACTTACCAGTGATTTTAATGTCATTTAGTATTCTAAATTGACAGAGTGCCTTTACAGCTGCTACAAACTTCGTCTATAAGACACCATTACTAAGCAGTATTTCTTTAAAATTCCTTACAAATTAATAAATATATGACTACTATCAGTGTATTTGGTTTTGAGCAGGGTCTTTTGTCAGGGAGGTTGGTCTTTACTCTTTAAACGTATTTTCGAATATTAATCTTCTATCTATCATTTAACTTTGAAAGTAATTATTTTTGTAGCCAGATATCAGCATTTAAGACTCAAGTCTTTGGTGCTAACCCCATTTATTGTGTATCATTCATCAACTGTTACATTTACACTTATTACACTAAATTTATCAAAAATGTTCTCATATTAGATGTTATTTTTTATATGGTTGTCATACGTAATGATAGAATATTAGCTGTAGACATCGTATGATTTAGAATTTTTATGAATGGGAAGAAATGCAATATTGAGGAAATATATCCATTTTGTCACTTTAGCTCATTGTTACGGCCAAAAAAGATGAATACATTAAATTGTTAGAGAAGTTTTTTATTGATAAGAATAGGATCTTGCAGTTTTTAAAGAAAATTTCAAGGATTAGTGGAATTATCCTAAATGTATACAAATTTGACATTCTAAAAATGGGAAGGAATGTGATTTTTGTAGCATCGCGGAAATGTATTCATTTTGCGTAATAAACGGCAAATTGGATAATCATAGCGGGGAAAAAAATATCGTGTTCAATTGTTAAAAGCAATTTTTCTTGATACAAAATATACAATTACTTTTAATGAAAATTTCAAGGATTAGTGTAATTTATCCTGACTGTATGCGAATTCAGTAGTTTGCGCAGCTATATGTACGATGCATGACCTTGGCTTGTAGTATAGTTCTCATACGATCATCGAGACATTGATTTTAATTTTCTACTGGTGGATTCTCATGCTCGTAGTCACAGACTGTAGAGGTAGTTTTTTCTCAAGATTGGTCTTTTAATAGTTGTTGTTATTTGTTTTTTCTGCTTTATATACTCGTATTTATATTATTCTTATTGCCTTTACACTTAAGTTTAGACAAAGCTTCACAAAAGCAATTTTGCTTCAGGTTTTTGTGCGATATTAATTATTATGAATAAATTTATAATCATAATATTTGCAATTTAGTTAATATTAGAAATTAGCGAGGTTATTGAAGACCTGCAACTGTACCAGCAACTAAGAGGGGTAATTATTGCTAACTACGTCCTCCTCTATGTAGCATCTCAGGTCTTAACAGTTTATCCCAAAGGGCACGAAAAGCACCTCTCCTCCTTCAAACCTTCCAAAAACTCTCATACACTTAACAACCAGAACAGGACATAGAGACCGGACTGGCGTACGCTGCTTACCTTTTTTACCGTCCGCAGTATCTCTACAAAGAGAGCTTAACATCCGTTGGAAGCGAATAGGTGGAGATATAGCGACACCCAGTGAGCACCACGAGGAGGCCCCTCACAATGGTGTGGGCCTCACCATTATGGACCCCACCTAAGCGGGGTGTCCGATCGCAGGGGTTTTTCTGATGCCCTTTTACTTGATGATTGCAAGTATTTTACCTTGCTATGAACGTAAAGAAACTGTAAGCCTAAGAGTCTCATGGAGTGAACTACAGGTCATATTGAAAAAGATACAATTTTTCTGACTGATGTAACAGATTTCAATATTTGATACATTCCTATTTCTTTCTCAAACGATCATGATTGGCTGTTTAATCCTTTTTGATGATTTATACTGATGATGCTTAGAGCCAGTATTATAAGCCTTATGCTAAAAAAATGTAGTTAGTAATTGCATTTAAGTCTATCTGCAGCCAAAAGACAGAAGGAATAATGCATCAATTCACATATGACTATGTTAAATATAATCTAGTGCGGTTGCTCAATGCTCATGTTTCTCAATTTCTGATTTTTGATGACTGGCAATTCTTACCTAAGTGATAATTCATGCTGTAGTGCAAAAATGGTCAATTAACCAATTGATATCTAGTAGAATTTCATAACGGTGCATAATTTGGTGTGAAAACTACTCTTGTGTTTGGGCTAAACGTGTTGACCAAAACCAAGTGCCTAAGTGTTACTGATGATGTCAGATTTATGCCCAACTACAAATAGATCGACAAAGTTAGACAATAGCTTTACATCTGCCATAGAAATACATTCGATCTGATAAAATCATATTTTATTTATTGATACTACGCTGCCCTGGGCAATTAAACGGCAGTATCTACAATTTTTTGATATTTTTTGTTTTTCTGCAGTTTTGCTACCTATGAAGTAAGGTAGATGCATAAATGAAAACAAAACAGAAAAACTAAAAATTTGTAGACCTGTTAACCTGCCTAGGGCAGTACGCATCAGTTTTGGGCAAATTATTACGCATGTTATCCTCAAAGGTGAACAAAGGCTGCAACACATCAATTGATGTGAGTATATAAGTGATATTTCACTTACTATAATCTCGTGCCAGTACTATCAATAATAATTGATGTAAAAAATCCGAAACAAACTCTACATCTATATTTATAGTCGATTTGAATGTGAAAAATTAGTATGCCTATTTATAACCTATTTTATTATACACAGAGTATTTGCAGGGCAATATAATCTTTGTAACTTTATTAGAAAATAATAAATTATATCTTGTCGTTTTAACCAAGACCATCTGTTTTAGTATATTATGTAATATTTCACTAGGTAAATTTGTTGATTAGTCTTGTTGAGCAAAACCCAAGGGACTCTGGTTTCTATGCTAGTTGGAAAGCTGTAAAAATAACGAAATCTCTTCTTAGTTTTTATACCTCATTGCATGCAAAAGGGATGCAATCAGGAAATGAGTTTTTGTTTGCATGTTCGCTGTACAACGCCACTCCAATTGTCGAATTGGCAAGAAATCCGTCACAAAATACAATTATTCTCCGGGAAAGGTAACGTACGAAGTTCCGTTAAGAAAATTCAAATTCGTATGTTTTTTTTTTTACATTCCTATTTAAAAATTTGTTTTGACAGTAAAAAAATGGGGGAAAATATCTCATTTTTGAAAATTTTATATTCTTCTGAAGCTGATAAAAAAACGTTTCGGATAAAATTTGTTCAAAAACTCTAGAATAAACAGAACTTGAGTTATTGCCCACAATATTATTTATTCTTAGGATTATTAAGTTAAGCATGAAGCTTAAGCCATTGTTAAGTGAAGGAACATAAGGAATTCCAATATTTTTTTTTGTTAAAATAAGTCCATGACACTTAATGTAACGTTAATTGTTAATTTTCCACAACCAGGCTTTATGCAAGATGTATGGATGCAATATACTTCTCAATATTATTATTGCAACACCGGCAAATTTTGCTAGTTTCTGATAAAAAGTAAATAACTGACAATTACTATAACTGACTATAGGAAATAAATGTTTCATTTTATAGGTATCTCTAGTATTTATAAATCTAAAAATATTTTTTTGTTTTCTTAACGGAACGAGTTTAAGGAATTATAATTTACATGTGCCTGTAGTCTATTAACATACAATAAAATAGCTCCCTCAACTGCGGTAACGGTGTAATTCCACAACGCAAGAACAAAAAATGGCTGGGAAAAATGCTTGTTTGTTGATTTTTATAAAAGTTTCGGGGACACTCTTAAAAATATTTATGCAAACTTGATATTGGAAAATGAACTTTTATACACATGATAAATGAAAAATGCTATTGAATGTGAATGAAATATCAAAGAACTTTCAAACATTTTTTTCTAAAGTTAATTATTTATAACTGCTCTTGATTACTTTTTAACTTCTGAAACTTGAACAAATCCACATTTTTTATTGGTGTTTTTTAGAAATTCTTCATAAACTTTGAATATAAATTTTAACTCGATGAAGGGCAATTTAATTTGAGTTGCACAATTCAATTATAGAACAATGAACGGAACTACAAAGTGCTTTGAGACAGTGCTGTAATAAACGTACAAAGAAACATGCGTGTATGGATGAGACAGTTTAGTTACTAGAATCATCATGCTTTGACATGCTTGAACACATGCTCAATTGTACAAATAAGTGCAGATTTCAATTTTCAAAATACGAACTTTCAAACATTACAAATATAAGGAAGCATGCAATTTTTAAATGCTTAAACGAGACATGCTCTTGTACATTATAATGCGTGACCGAAATAATCATCATTCCTATAGAGTGAAACTAAAAACTTCACCGACTTCAGTTTTTCTCACGAAATGTAAAACAATATTTTAAAAAAATTAAAAAATTATCTTTTCTCCCCCTTCTGTTTCATTTTTTGAAATTAGATGAAGTTCAAGTCCGAAATTCGAAGCAAAAACCTCAGTCAGATACGTAGATAAACAAATAGTTAAGTTTTACTATACTATTTGTAAAAATTTTATGTTTCCAAGTTTTTAAAAACTTGGTAAAAAATAGTGATTTTATTTAAAACTCAGGTATAGTTTCCTTAAAAGTTTGACACCCCCCGCTCATATATGTATATTTTTCACAGCATTAAGTATGTCAGATTTTTCTTTCCCATAATAAACTGAGTTTTCAGTTTCTGAATATGGGTAAGAAAATGATAAAGATAGTTGTACTTTCAAGAAGTATTGATGCAACATTTTTTTACTATTCCATTTTTTCTCTGCATTGCCAACAATAATTAAAACTTAAAAGTTTGTATAGAACTGGTTAACAAAACAGCTAATTTGGATAGCCATTTCCATGCTTTTGACGAAAATATGATTGAGAACAATTAAATACGTTAGAGTGAAAATAATATTTTTAGAATTGTTGTCCTACTGAAAATTATATGTCATGATTAGAATGTAGATTAGCAATAGAAATGAAATACTGAGTTTGGAATAAGTTCCAGAATGAAAATCATGATCTAATAATCCTGTCGAGGATGAAATTCATTATCTTAGAGTTAAGCTGAAAATGAAAACCATGATACTTGAATCATGATAAGAATCATACTCTTGTCAGAAATAGAGAGCGACTTAGTCAAGTAGAAATTTGAAGAAAATGACAAATTCTGTAATGTTAAAGACATATTGCGTGACATCGACGATTAGAAACAAACCACCGTGTATATCCACCGTAACAAAAGACGATGAAACAATTGAGGTAATGATTGTCGCTCCTCGATTGAAGAAATGTATCAAAGGATTTATTTAGAGTGATGGAACATACTACTGATTGGGTTGAAGGTGGTAAAAGCCATGATGCCGGTTACTATGCCACAAGGTGAATCTTATGTTTTGATGTAGCTCAAAGGAATGACAAAGCCTTCAACTTTCAAGATGGTTAAATGGTCTGAGAAACGGGGACCTGGTTTATAGCCCTGCAAAGAATCAACCCTTTGGATAACCGACCATGCTAGTATGACATAATAACATGTTAACTTATTTCATTATTGAAACTAATAAGTAAAAGATAAAACCATCGGGCACAATATGCAGATGTTACTTTGATGCAAACAAGCTGCAATCACAAAAGCATTCATTCAAAGACCTGGCAGTTGCAAGAAGCTATCAGCTTGCGTCAAAATTCATACACTTGAGCGTAGCTATAAAAATGAGTTAGTACTTGTAAGTCAAACTATTGAAAGACAATACGAAACCAGTCGCTCCAACCATAAACTTAGGAATCAAAACTTACCGCTTCGTCAGTAGCGGCTTTACTGTAGGGAACTGGTATCAATCTGTCTTGAAGCTCCCCGCCAATCACCTGCAACGACATACTTGATTGCAATGAAAGCTGAAATATAATTGCATTCCCCGGTTAGTCGCTGACGGTACACCGCATTTCAAACAATGACATTGCATTATAAAATATTATTTGTGATTCAAATCAAGTACTACAGGCTATTTGCTATTCAGCAGCTTTTATTCTTTTTGGTTTGGGAATCTGTCTTTTAGTTTGTGCGCTTGAAAATCCCTTAGAGACAGCTTCTTTTCATGAAGTTATGCATGAAAAACTTGATATATAGTAATTGATATAAAGTGCCTTTGCTTTACAATCGTTGTGCTTGAAGATATCTGTTTGTGTATGCTTCTTTTGGAGTTAGTTTAAACCACTTGCATTCATAAGTGCGCCCATGTGGATCACCAGGCACCGTGATATCCCCATTAATTGAAGGGAAAAAAAAGTCATGTACTCATGTACGGGTGTATAAAGATGTATTTCTTAAATTATTATTTAATGAATATTTAGCTGAAAAAAGTAAAAACTCAGCATGCAAATTAAATAGTGCGCGCAATGTCACTTTGAAGTTAGTTTTTAACTGTAAAGTTTCCGCCCATGGAAAAGTTCAGTGATAAGATGAAAGAGAATGTTTAGAAAGAGAAACACAACCCCTAATAAAGGTAAGAAACAAAGTGTTTTAATGAATTAAACATAAGTTATTATTTGACGGCAAATATTCTCTAATCTAAAAGTATAGAGCATTGGCATGATAAATCATTTAAAAGTTTAAAGAAAATTTATTATAACTTGATGACAGGAATTTTAAGTTGCAATAGCATTGCTTAAATGGAATTCCAAAACAAACAAAAAATACAAAACAAAAATGATTAGAGAAACATTTGAAGTAAGTATGCATGTTTATACGGTGCATGCTATGTTTGTATCCTTTATGAAAACTATTTTACGCGCTTTTGATTGATAAAGAATGTTCTTTCAGTTAACAAAAATCATTTGCTGCAAAACATTTTAATATTAGGGGTTTTTTTCGCTATTGGCTTCATACTTGATGTGGATAAAAATAGCGTAAAACCGAATAATGTGAAACATTTTGTATAACTTAATTTTACTTTTAGTTCTCTTTCGAAACCATATGAACTTTATAGGAGGACCGCTTACAAAAAATGCTTCGCATGTCCTTTACGTTTGCGCACAAAATTGCTTTTTTGATTCATTCTTACTTTTCACATAAAGAGCTGCTAATATAGGTTCTTTACCATCTTCTCTTAGATCTAAGTTAATTTCTTACATAAGCGTGAATGAAAAATCTTGTTAACCATGAAAAGAGAATTTAATGTAGTCTTTTCATAATAACAAAGTTACTGGTTAAAAGTTTAAATAATAGCAATGGTAATTAAGGTGTAGGTATATTCGAGGAGTTGTGTTTCTCTCAATAATCCTGGAAATGAAAACAATTCATAAAATAATAATAATTATTATAATAATAATCTTCAAAACTTAATTTTAGTCGAAATTTACAATCACTGATGAATAATTTGGGAAAAGTAAATAATTAGTAATAAAAGTAAAGTAAAAAGCATTTCGACGTTGGATGCA
This sequence comes from Octonoba sinensis, assembly GCA_038502835.1. Taxonomy (NCBI): domain Eukaryota; kingdom Metazoa; phylum Arthropoda; class Arachnida; order Araneae; family Uloboridae; genus Octonoba; species Octonoba sinensis. The sequence goes on along the minus strand of CM076604.1, from coordinate 93,015,298 downwards.
ATTTGTACATAAATGTTTAGTTTGTAAAAAGTTGTAATTAGCGAAAGTGGTTTGAAAAGTTCTCGGAATCACCAGTAGGAAATCAGTGATAGCGGCATAAATTAAATGTCATAAATTATCACTTTTTCTTAATAGGAAAAAAAAAGAAAAGAAAGATATTTCCTGTTGATATCTAATATTAAATTATTTCGCTAAACCTACGAAATACTGCATCATCATTTATGAGTAAACATGTGTAGCGTCAATGGTAAGGCTGTCATATGTTCTTATTCTGGTGAAGTGATTTTTTAGAGTGGAAAAAAACAGAAATTCGAGCTGTGATAAAATACTTTATAAAAAAAGTACGGAAAAAAATGGAGAAAACTTTCAAAGCACTCCAGTGGATTCAGCTCCTTCTTAATCGACTGTAGGCAAGTGGACAATGAATTTTAATTCGTTCAAAAGAAATTGGATGACACTCAGAATAGTGGTCTGCCAAGATGCGTCTCTACCCAAGAAAGGATTGTTTAAGAGTGTGACAAAGTTTTGGAGTATCGCCGAGTTAAAGTGCGAGAAATTACTGATGGCAAAGTGATGTCCTTTGAACTGACACCTCACATTTAAGCGAGGAGTTGACCATGGATATGTCAGATATGTGCCGCTACTAGAGCATGAGCTGTGGACACACCTGCCTGCCTCACCTGATACTGCAAAAATATCTCTTTATCTCCTTCCTACGCACTGACAATTTTCATGGACAAACGAACTTCATACATACCTTAAAAAAAACTAAATTAAAAAAAAACCTTGAGTTTATTTACTCATTTCTTTCTTTCTTTCTTTTTGGATATCGTAATAAGACCCCTAATTATTTTTACTGCCATTAATCGTAATTTCAGTAAACATCATGTCAAATAAATGAAATTGCTTATGTAAGGATGCCTGAAGTTTATTTCATATAATGGGACATCTATACATGGTTGCAATATCTTGATGAAAAATGCACTTCATGAAATATAGCATCTTATTCATTAATGCAATTAACCGTTCAAATATGTCTCAAATACTATATTTAAAACATTATGACACTATATGGATCAAAGCCATTTATTTACACAAAGATTTCAGTGAATTCTATATGATGTGCACGTTTATTATATTACCATTTGTTTTCTTCAGCGCTTTGAAATTGCTTTTGGAGAAAAATGCTAACCACATAAAGAGGTGCAAAAGAATGTTATTGTAATTTAATAAGCATAAGACTAAATATTCAATTACGAGCTATACTGCTAAGAAAATAACACACGCGCAATCAGGATATAAATTCGTTCAAAACGATATAAATTCGTTTTTCAGAGATGAAATAATTATTTAGAAGTATCGACAACACTGAAATTAAAATCACGGAAGTCAAAATTTTTATTATTAATAAAATACGAAGTAAATTTGTCTCTTATTGAAAGCTGCTCTTAATGTCGAAAACAAACCACGAATGTTTTGACTTTATTTTTGAATATGTTATTTAAGGGGGAAAAATAAAGCTATAAATTCCCTTACAAAGAAGTTACGTTTTTAGATAGTATTTTTTTTACAAAATTTAGTAAACTATAATTACTTAATCTTTCGTTTGTTTTATTTGAATAATCTTTTCTGACTTGCATTAGAATAAAATGGAACAAAGTCATCAGTCGTTGTCAATAAATTTCAGAAATGTTTGTTTTATTAAAAATGGGGAGAAATATTTGCAAAAAAGAATGTTCACCTATAATAACCATACTCTAGCTAACTTACCAATGAGGTCTCTAAAATGCCAAACAAAAGAAGTGGTTTTAAAATTTTCAACTTTCCCCGCACATGATACATAAAGAACTACTTTCAAGTATACTAGATGTATGTTAAATTTATGTAAAACTAGGAAAAACGATAAGACTCGTGCAAATAAATGTTTCAAATATAGTCCGTATTTATAAATGTGCTCTCTATAAGTGCAATTATATAAGAAAGTATATTATCCCATAATTAAATATACGTAGAATAATGCCTAAGAAAAAGTTTAATTTGATTTAAACTACAAAGAAAAATCTATAAAGCGTGCACTAATTAAAAAAAAAAAATTTACTAGCTTAAACGCAAGAACTACACATTTCAATAATATGTTGCAATGTTAAAATTTTGTCGTTTGCACCACACGCATGTTTTCAATTTCTTTTCTCTTTAGTATTTGCACTTGTACTTCACAGCAAATGATAAGCATAGAAGTTTTCTACAAATCGTAAATAACTTTTATTTTAAAATTTTATTTGTGCTCGTACTGATTTTACTAGATTATAGTCTGACTAACTAATCTGTAGAATTGAGGTTCAGTTATACAGATTCGTGCCGCTGGATTTTCTTTTGCTTAAGAGAGAAAAGAGAGTTTGATTGTTTACTTGTTAGGGCATAAACAAAGTTACAATAGGTGGACCATATGACGGGACATTTTCATACTTTCAATAATTCTACAGATGAGCACTTTTCATGTAGCTCAACAAGATAAATAAGGATGTAAGCTCTTGGTGCACGTTGCTTTCCTTATTACAGGGAATTATCTCGATGGGAAACCCTTTAAAACTTCGTACGTCATCGAGGTGTAGTGCAAACTCCATAATAGTTGCAAAACCTTTTTCAAACAACATGTTAAAACGGACAGCACTATCCAAAAGAGCTTGCGTGCTGTACACAACCTTTGTGGACCTCAAACCTCATGGACAGATTGAAAGACAGCATCAAAAAAATAAATATCAGCCAACCATGCTGCTGAAATCTTGTTCCAAACTATACTGAACATGATTGTTGCCAAACAATGTTCTCGTCCTGGAGGTTTCCATTTAAGGAACATTATCTTCAAACACTGAATACAGTGTAAGACTCACGTTCTTTAGCAGTGCGTTCCAAATAGTTAGTAATAAATATATTTTGCTCATCATGCTCCATAAATGGACTTAAACAGCGTTCCTTCAATACAAACTACCCTGCAATTTTCCTTTTTAAAGCACATTAAGACAATAATAACTCCACAAACTCACTCCAACGTTTTTTAAAATTAAAATATTTGAGAATACATGACATGCCCAGTGAAAAACCCTGTTGTATAATATGTGCTTTCTATCTTTCATCTTGCTGGTGGTTGTTACCTGAGTCTGAAGGCGCGTTAGTCCTCGGATCCAAAGAATCTGCCCCGTCCTTTTGCCTTCCTGAGAGATGGATCCGCGCGAGGTGTCCTCCACCAGTGACCCTCCAGCGTCCAAGTCTTCTGGGTTGCCCGAGCCCCACGTGAACGTCTTGGGGATCTTCTTCGTGGGGATGCTGGTGATGCATTGGCCCCACACCATCACCCCGGCCCCGAGGAATAAGCACCACAGCCACTGGTCCAGAGATAAGGGGGCGGTCGAAAAGGCGCGACCCCCAAACTGGACGATCACCACCTAAATTAAGAAAAAGAGAAAAAAATATTAGTCTTCTAAAAATATGAAGTTAAATTTTGTTTACTACTTAACATCAGTATCAACTTTAAATGAATCAAATTAGATTTACATATTTAGTCAGTGACAGAAATTAAACCTAAATCTTTAGATTTTTTTTTTTATTAATCAGATACACATCAGACTGAGCTCGCACAATTCTTCTTATACAACTTGAAAGTTCTGCTTTTTATGTATAAGATGAAATTTATTCGAAGCTTCTAAGTTAAATAAAAAAATAATCTTTCAGTAGAAAAACATTGCATGGTTGTACACAAATATGTAGTTACATAATTCTTGATTGCTCAGACTGAGCAAAATTTAGCTGAATGACTGAATATTGATATAACATTCCTTCAAAAGGTGCTTCAGAAATGCATTGGAACAGTTTTGCAATGTATTAAGTACATTTAAAAGATGCTGGATGAAAACTAAACATTTTCAACAGATGCACATGAAAAGTTTACTTCACCCAAAGTTAGTTAATGTTTCTTCAGTTCTCCGAAAGTGTCGGTGGATTATTAGATTCAAAACTACTCTACAAATTTCGATGAAGCTTTTACAGGTAGGATCATTTAGTACCGGAAGTGTCTGGAAACCGACCCGAACGAAACCCGATAGGTCTTTCTGTAGCTTTTGGACTTTTTTTTTCTTTCAAATTTCGAATGCTATTTTAACGAGACTTTTCTTTGTTGAAACTTCATTTTATTACTGAACACCGGATAGAAAAATTTAGTTTTGTATCTGTGTGACACGAAGAATTAGGATCTGAATATTTTTTTCAAGGACAACTAAGAGCTCAGAGTCAAAATCAGAAACACAAAATCAGAAAACTCCGCGAAGGCTATTTTGCGCGGTCCCCTTTCTGTGAGATTTTAATTAATGATATATCAAATATTAAGTCAGTTAGCATACTTTTGACAACATACGGGTGAAGGAATTCTCGCACAAAATTTTATACAACTTGAAAGCTCCAATTTTTCTGTATAAGATGAAATTTATTTGAAGCTTTTAAGTTGAATAAAATAAGAGTAATAATATTTCAGTAGAAAGAAATTGCCTGGTTGTACAAATATGTAATTATGTAATTCTCGATGGCTATTAATCACCTGTGGATAAGCATTAATAAAAAAATTACAGTGAAAAAAATTAACATCTGAATGTTTGTTGTTTTATTTTAACTTGAAAAGCAGAAAGTTTTCATATAACTAATATTCAATTTCAGGAAACGGGCATTCCCCGTTCTATTGAAAAATTTAGTTTAAATCAATAAATATTCTTTCAATTAAAAAAAAAAAAATGACAAAAAAAAAAAAAGGTCAGCGCACAGCTTGGAGAAATTTTACTTCAGCTTCGAGTACCAATTTAAGAAATAATACTTAATAGCTGTCTCGTTCATGTACAAACAAGAAGTACCGCCTAGCACTATACGAGCCTACTTTCTCTTATATTCCAACTTCAAATTTATAATCTAACCATATCTCTCTCTCTTTCTCATTGAGCCTTCAGTTCTTAATTACTTCAAATTTACCCTTTTTAACTTTAATATATATTCAATAACTCATTCACTCATTCATTTATTTAATCGTCCCTGTACTTATACACTAATTAAATTATTATTAGTTTTGTTTATTTACTCATTTATTCATTCATTCTTTCATTCAACATTTATTCATTCCTTCATTTTTTCACTCATTCATTCAGAAATATCCTTAAAAATCTCGATCAAAAGAAAAAAAAATCATGGGAAAACAGGTTTGCTTAGTTCTGGTTGAACATGGTATCTTTACTAGATCAGGTTTTACATAGGATTGAAATTCCCCCGCAGGCACTAATGTTTTTTTTTTTTTTTGAATTGTTCAAAAGTGTACAAAAATTATTAAAATTAAAAAATTGTCTCACTCCGAGAGCTTTTTCCAATAACTTTCTTCATAGGAACTTGGATCTTATGCACAGAGTTTACATAATTTGCTTCACTTTTGCCCATAGGCGCTAATGTTAAAATTTTTTGAACTGTTCAAAATTGAACGAAAAATTGTTCAAATAAAAAAGTAAAATATGGAAATGAGATGTCCTAGCTGAGATCTTTCGAAAGCAAAAAAAAAAAAAAAAAAACTTTCGAATTGGACAATTCTTTCAAAAGTTATTAGGGGGGAGGACAGACAGACAAACATACATTTTCCCTATCTCAAACTCTACCCCTCATTTTTTCCCATAGGCGCTAGTGTTCAGATTTTTTGAACTGTTCAAAATTGAACGAAAAATTGCTCAGATCAAAAGTAAATATGGAAATGAGATGTTCTCGCCGAGATCTTTCGAATTGTACAATTTCCTAAAAAGTTATTAGGATGGGACATACAGACCGACAGAGAGACACAGATTTTCCCCATCTCAAAACCCGACTTTCAAATTATTTAATTTTCAATCATTGTTTCATTACTTCACTTGTTTTTGACATTTTCTGTACTTTTAACGATATATTCACGATACATTAAGCCTTCTTTTACATTTTGTTATTTAATTAAAACTTTTTTCGCGGAAGTAGGCTAAATAGGAATTGCTTCAATCCCTTTTAAACGTCTCTGCATTCTCACGCAGCATTATTTCTTCAGTACTTTATTTGAGTTATAATGTCAATAACATTTGTTTTTCATACATTACATTGGCAGTCTGTTTGTTTATCGATAGTTGGATACTGGATAAAGCGATTCAAAAACAAAATATTTTAATAGGAGTGCATTTGGACCACATCCTAATGCATTTCGAAGTTAATGAAATACTTGAAGCATAGCTAATGCTAGTTTTCAAATATATTCTCAAATTCTGAAACAAGGCTCATCTATATTTAACACGCTGTTAGATTTGAAGAAAAACACTTTTAGCTAAAGTATAAGTATTCAGTTTGTTGTCAAAAAAATTGCTTACTGTAATATCTTTGATGCTGTGGAAAAGAAATAGTGGTTCATCTAACGCACAGAAAGCGCCACTATTGTTGCAAAGCTTATTCTCTTTTTTATGTGCCGTTTGTCGCTTACTTTATCACTATCAAATTAAATAGTGCCTTCTCTGTACGTCATCGGACGTACGTCTACGGAGATTAAATGTGTGCACATCCTTTCTGTGCTAAATCCAAGAGTCGCTTGCAAAACTTTTTAAATATCTAAAGTATTGATCATAACAAGTTTATCGGGTTTAATTCAATAAAAATAGAGTTATAGGACAGTGAAAGTTAAGGGACAGTTTTTGCCAGTGCTCTTCAAACTTAGAATATTATACTTTTTCTACTTTTCAACTACTTTTTTATACATATACACTTTTTAAATTACGTCAAAAACTACAGTCGTGATGGTTTTTGACGAAGCAAGCATATCTGTTAAGTTTCATAAATACTTGTTCGAAAGTCACTAATCATGTTTTTTTTAGTAACAACTCCACGGAGAAACAGAGAAAAAATACTGCATGTGTGGCGCACGTTCACCGTTCATACAGACATCCAACCTCAACTCTAGAGGAATCTTGGCCGTGTGGTCTAGAGCATGGGTTCAGGATAAACGGGTCGGTTCGATCTCTTAACCCGTCAAAGGGTAATTGCTTACTGTAATATCTTTGATGCTGTGGAAAAGAAATAGTGATTCATCTAACGCATAGAAAGCGCCACTATTGTTGTAAAGCTTATTCTCTTTTTTATGTGCCGTTTGTCGCTTACTTTATCACTATCAAATTAAATAGTGCCTTCTCTGTACGTCATGTTTTTTATTCTCTGTAATTTCTTTTTTAAGCCTATAGTTTGTTGATTTTAATTCTCTGTAATTTTATGTCAGACTTTGGATAAATAATTTCCAAGAAATTTTGAGATTGATGTATTTTTGGGAAATTTTTTTTAGTCTAGAGCATGAACTACTCTTTGTGTTAGTTCTCCATATTCCTTAACATCGGCGCTAACTTTTAACAGCTTTTCAAAACCACACCTACCAGTTTTTTTCTGCTATTTTATCGTGTCGTAATGTAGTTTGAAGTATAGAATAGTAAGGCTTTAGGGGAAGGGGGTTGAACCATTTTTATCTTTTTGACAACTACCGATTTGTGTGTTCGGCTTTGTGGTACATTTAAATGATAATCGGTGTACTATGTGCCATATTTGGTAGATATATGTTATTTGATAGGAGTTGAACTGAAGTTATTTTAATACATTACATTAACAATTTTATTTATTTTAACCCAATGTTAAAACGCATTAAATTAATTAAAAGTCTTTCAAGATAAAAATCTTGACAAATGCCCAAAACAAATATTTCCCTTAGTTAATTGATGTATTTACATTACTATTCGTTACTTGCCATTTGTACTGCAACAATTTATGAAATATCTGCTGTTTTTTTTATTTATTTGTTTGTTTATTTTGTTTGGAGGCGTAGAGTGGTACCATGTTTTACATAGCCCCCTCGAGCATGTCGGCTCAACAGCTCTTCTAGACCATTCAGCCACGCTGATGCTTTAATAGCCACAGCCTGTAAAACCAGGAGAAAGAATATTAACGAATATTATGTTTTCTTTATAATGTAGAAAAAAAAAAAACATTTGTGCGAATGTCTGTACTTAGCGTCATGCATTAAGCCGATTTTGCTGACACTTGGCATCCAATTAGTTCAAATTCGCTAGCATGGAGAAGAAAACAACCTTTAACATTTCAAATTTTATTCCATTCGATTTTTTTTCACCTTATGCAGAAACATCTAGGGTGGATTTTTCCGCATAAGGTGAAATTTGTTTTAGGCTTCTAGGTCAGTTAAAAGAAGAACAGTAAATGTTTTTAGCACAAATTGAAAACACTGGTAGGTCAAACGATTTTTAATTACTTTTCTTTTAACAGGCAAAATTCTTCACGGATCGAATCAGGTGATTTAGCATATCTTTTTTAAAATCCAGACGTGGTGCATCCATTTCTTGCATATAACTGAAGTTGCTTAAAATAAAAATTTTAAATGCATAAAATTTAAGCTTTTTTCACATTTAAAGCTTCCAAGTTTTCTGGAATGTCTGAATCCCTTTTATTTGCTTTCTGAGATATGGATCCGTGAGAGTTGTTCTCAACAAGTGAATTTTCAGCGTCCATGTATTCCGATTTGCCTGAATCCTTATTATTTTCCTCAAGCGGTGATTTCTCAGCGTCCAAATATTCGGAACTGCCTAAATTATTTTTATTTGCTTCCTTAGATATGGATCCGCGTGAGGTGTCCTCAACCAGGGATTTCTCAGAGTCCAAAGCTTCCGAACTGCCTGAATTATTTTTGTTTGCTCCTTTAAATATGGATTCGTGCGAGGTGTCCTCAGCCAGGGATTTCTCAGCATTTACATCTTCCGAACTGCCTAAATTATTTTTATTTGCTTCCTTAGATATGGATCCGTGCGAGGTGTCCTCAGCCAGGGATTCATCAGCTTCCACATTTTCCGAACTGCCTGCATTATTTTTATTTTCTTTCTTAGATATGGATCCGTGAGAGGTGTCCTCAACCGGTGGTTTTTCAGAGTCGAAGTCTTCCGGAATGCCTGCGCCAATTGTGAGAGTCTTGGGGATGATTTTCTCGGTGGGGATAGTGATGATGATTTGGCCCCATGCCAGATCCCCAACCCCGAAGAATATGCACAATAGCCACATTTCAATGGTGAGCGGGGCGGTCATAAAGAAACGATCCCCAAACTGGACGATCAGCACCTACATTTAGAAAAAGAAGATTGGTCTTCTAAACACATAAGTTTCAGTTAAGTTGTTTATTCAAAATTCGTACATCAGGACTTCCTTTTATATTTAGGATCAATGATACTTTATCGAATTAAAGTTTAAAACATTTAATTTTCATTCTATTTTATAATTAAAGTTATATGGAAGAAAGGTTGAGTTCCTGAAAATGTTCGAAATTTTGGTGGATTTGTATGTTTTATGGATGAGGATGTGCAACTGTCGATCGCGAGCTACCAGTAGCTGGTCAGGAAGTAGTTTACAGTAGCTCGCGATCGTGCACAGCTACCGAATTTCACACCACGAAAACGGCTCCTTATTCAGACTGTCCCATGTTTACTATTTTTAAATTACAATTAACATCAGTCTATTTATTGTTACCCGGGTTAGGGCACCCCCTAAGACCACGAGCTAACAGGGAGTGGAGTAGAACAGGGGGAGGGGGGGGAGAAGAAAAGTCAATTTATTGCGATGACTAATGAAGCAATTTCAGATGCTCTTTAATTCTCAAAAAAAAAAAAAAAAAAAGCTGCGGAGGAGAAACCTTGTTTAGGGTGAATACCTGTTCTACCTGTTGAAGGAACACTTTGACACGCAAGGGTTTCCACTACTTCCAAAAAACAGCAAATACTATATTGAAATTTTTTCAGATTTGAGAAAGCAATTCAACAAACGTTTCTAAGTATTTAAATTGTATCGCTGTTTGGAAATCATCTTTCATAGAGATTGATGCAAAAGATTTATCTACTTGTGTCACAACAATTCAAAAAGTACAATATTGTAGTTTAGATGGAAGTGCTTGATTTTCGAAATAATCTACCTTTGAAATTTCTTTATTCAAGCTCTGATTTTATTATTTGGCCTGAGGATTTTGGTCCCTAAAGCATCTTGGCAACTAAAGTCGTCATAAAGATAAAACACTCTTGTTTTAATTCAAAAAGAGGGGCACCTTTTTCGATTTACTTTGCTATAACCCTCCATGACAACTGTGAACGAAATGATGAGTAAAACGGAATCGCGTTAAGAAATTACGACAGCGAATGCTACGACATGACTTCAAGGTCTGCACAAGCACAATATCAAAACTTCTTGAGACTAATATTCCCCAAGTTCTTCTGCACTCATCTGGCATAAAATCCAGTTCTAATTTAGCTAATGAGCTAGCTACCCGAAACCACGAGTTCCAAGAAGAAAGCTGACTTATTCTATTCCATTCCTCCTTATTACGTGTAAATCCTCTAAGTAATGGCCATATTTCGTTTCACGAATAGAACTCACAAGAGTTTTTTCTGTTCATTTGCAGTTTAGTCATATTGTCTGTATCTGTCTGCTTTTAGTAATATTGAGTTGAAAAGCATTTTGTCTTTTAATGTGCGTCAGCTAATAGGCATTCATATTAAAATTACATTAGAATTGCTAGTCTTTATTCTAGCAATTGCTAGTCTTTGTTCTAGCAAATCACATATATTATTTCTCAAAGCCTTTTTTTGGTTGGTACGCCATAACTTCCTTAATACTTCATCAAATTTCAGGAATGAGGCATCATTTTAAAGCTTTTCTTTACCGCTACACCGGAAAAATATACAATATACAATTATACGGAAATATACAAAAAATATACCGAATGCCGAAAATAACATAAAGTAATCATTTTCTATGGGAAGAAATTGTCGCATCCTTTCGAGCTTGATACCATTGAAAAACGCGGAAAAAACTACTTCTCTGCTACGTGCTAAAATTCGAAATCTCTAAATTAACTAAAAAAGAAGTTATGAGGGTTTTTCTCTGTAATTCGAAATTATTTTTTCACGGTAATTAATTTAAATTTTATTTGAATTGTTACCATGCCGACTAGCTTATGATATTCTTCTTTTTTAACGAATTAAAATTTATTTCTTGCGATGTTTATCATTTTGAGGAGCAGCCGATTTTTAAATTCTTTCTTTCTTTTTTTTTTATTATTTTGATTATTCTTTTTTTTTAAACGAATTAAAATACTGCACAGGGGTTTGCTAAAGAAATGCTAGCCTTTATTGCGATGTTTATTATCACCACATATATTCTTTCTCAAAGCCTTTTTTTGTTAGGTACGCCATAACTTCCTTAATACTTCATCAAATTTCATGAATGAGGCACCACTTTAAAGCTTTCCTTAACCGCTACACCGGAAAAATAGACACGCGGTCTAAACATGTACTGATTTTCTTAAATTTGAAGTTCAAAATCATTTAAGAAGAGGTCCTTTAATGGATGCCAAGTTGGTGTTGTGTTTGCTGGTTAGAGGCCAAGTGGCCGAGTGGTTAGGAGCACAAGACTGACACCCATGGTTCGAGTCCCGCATTTCGTTTATGTTTTCTCCAATTAATTGCTTTGCTGGATCGTTGATTTTTGATAAACGAAATTTAAAAAGGGCTCTTTTATATTTTATTTGGTTTTTTTATTTTCAAGCATTAAATTAAAAATAGTAGAAAATATACTATTAAAATGTATTTATTAAATTAAATTTCATTGAATAAAATGCGGAATTCCGCACGTGTCGACGAGTCCTTATTTAATATTTTAATCTTATTTATAATCCTTAAATTTTCGCATAATAACCAGTTATTTCTTTTCTTTTCTAATTGTACTATATTAATGCAGCTGTAATATAAAGTCCTGATATAGCAATTCGCCCTCAGTAGCAAGTGAGTTTTATATTTTTAACATACACTGGTACTTCTCGGCTAAATTAAATACCTCGTGCAAGACGCATCAAATGAGAGCTCAGGTTCCGCCATCTAGGGGAAACTGAGCGTCCAAATTCTCAGTGGCAATGGCATCCACCGACAGTGGTGCTACTTGAAAAAATGGATGCCGATTACCGGGGTACGCACTAGGTCTGCAAAGGTTAATGACCATAGGCAGGCCCATTACAAAGGAAAAAAAAAAAAAAACATACACTGGCACCCTCTTCGTCCGGTTTAACTGAAACTGACAGGTTCGGAGTATATCAGAGGTTAAACCAAAACTAAAAGTAAGTTAGCGAAATTCCAGATTCATTTTAACTGGAATGCTCAAGGACTTTCCTTTTCTTTTCAAATGAAGCATTTTTTCTGGCCACTTTATGGGGTTAACATTGTAGGAGGAATATTAATGTTAATTAGAAACTTTTGCATTTAATGCCACTGGGATTAAGTTTAATTAAATTTAATCTATAAACTGTTGTTAATACCCTAAACATATTTTTCACGCAAAAACAATTCAATAAAAATGAGGTCTTTTTGTTTTGTCCGATCTTTAACTAAGGTCACCGCAAGCTATTTCTTTCAAACTCTTAGTATGGAGAATGCCGTTGTGAGAGTGTGTTTCCTGCCTATACAAGCGTTTATCACGGGTAATGCCGTGACAGGAATACTTTACTTTTATTAAATCAATAGAAACGCGAATTTTTAAACCGGAGCTGTGGGAATGCTGTTCTTCTGCAATCTCGTCACACGCTGCTTCTCTTGAGCTCTTATACCACGGGCAGCGTCGTAAGGATACGGCTGTTATAAAATAAAAGGCTATTTATATGGGCACAATTAACAGCCCTTAAACTCTCGGGCCAAATTATTAGACAACTACAGATTTTTCGGAATTACACTTTTAACACTCAGTCTGGGGAGAAGTTCGGCTTTTTATTTTATTTGGTAACGTTATTATTTACAGTGATTCCGTTTTTACCCTTTCCAGTAAAAATTCAATCATACGCATGTATTTTAGGCGCCAACTACAAATCGGAAAAGTAAAAGAAGAGGCTTTTGATCATTTGTAAAAAAAAAAATAACAAGCTGAGATGTAAAGTAATTCTCGCTTAGATACACCTTAAAAAAGCAGTTTTCCTTTTCGCAAGTAGTTGTAGAATGGATTGACTCTAAAAAGGGTCGTTTATTCACAAATTCAGCGATATTGCCAAACACAAATTTGTTTGTGAGACATTTTATTTTTGGTTAACTTTTAAGTTTTATGCCGTGATCTGGGTTTGAAATAGTTATGCGTATGTGATCCGAGAAATAAAAGTAAGTTAAGGTCTTTTTCTTTTTTATTTGTTCCTCTGTACGAAATGTTGCATTTATAACCCTGCAGAACCGGACCCAACTGCTTGTAAAAAAATAATTATAAGGCAAATAAAAAAGAAAAGAAATGATACATAACTCATGAAGTAAAAATAAAAATAATAGCAATAATAATTTATATTGATTAAAATGTTTCAGCAACGATCATGTAGTTTGATTCTTAAAAATGGAGAAGTGACCAAAAAAGATTTTAAATGGAACTATTAATGAATCATTGACAAGAGTTTTATATTTTGAGTATACATTTTGATCTATTTTTTCCCGCACAAAAGAAAAAAACATGCCTTGCCTATCATGCGCCTATCGATTCCTATACGATGAAAAACAATTCTTGTTACGTTGTTCGAAAGATTCGTTTTTGATATTAGGAACGTTTAGAAATTCATTTAAGGGATGTAGAGGGGTGAGGTGTGTCTTACCTGTGAGGCGGCAGTGATGATTAGTATGCTGTAGAACACGGGGTTTGTGAGAAGGCCCTCGAAGATGTTCCTCTCGCCGTGGATTTTTCGGGCGTTAATCTCGTTGAAGAGGGTCATCATGACGAACGTGTTGAAGATGATGGTGAAGTGCTGCGTAGGCGGAGAATGCAACGGTGCGTACATACCCGAGTCAATGTCGAAGATGCGATGTCCTAAAAGAGAGGATTAAACTTTCTGTTCATATACTCAGTTGCCATTTAAATTCAAAATTAGATATATTTTTTAAATGTAAAAATACATGTACAGGGTTATTAAATAGGGGACTACGGTCAGATTTTTAGTTAGCGACTTATTTTGTGCAGACCTTGATCAGACCGTGATTACTGATCCAACACATGTTCCTTGGAGTAAGAAAATAACCGCAATTTAAAATGTGCACATGTCATAATATGCCAATGCTTCCTGATTATATATATATATATACTGCTATATATATATATATATATATATATATATATATATATATATTATAGCAGTATATATATATATATTATAGCAGGAGTTCAAATACATAGAATATAAGAATCTGTTTACACATGGCGAAATATTTGGTCAAAGTACAACTAAATTTTCTGCTATATTTCCAGAAATGCTTTTGTCAAAATCTTCTAATTCTGGATAATCTAAATTCATCAACACATAAGCAGATTTGTCCGCTGATAAAAAATTTAGATTTCTTTTCCGACACAGTGAAATTAAGTAAAACTTCTTTGCAACATATTATGGAAAATAATCAATACAAAATGCAAATGAATGCATGCACAACGATCAAGTCTAGTTGAGTTGTGTTCATCAAGCCCCAGTGATACCCACTGGAATCATGATATCTTAGCGAACATTAAAGACCACATTTTATAAGTTGTGAGTGTCAAAAACTGCTCGAAAAAACTGTTTTATCACGTTGAAAAATAACGGATGTGGAATTGTACTTGTAATTTCCTTTAAATTATGTTACACACTAGCTGATCAATCGGAGAACCTCTGCTGGGTATAAGTTCAACAATAAAACCAAAAAAAAAAAAAAAAAAACGCTTTAAGATTCTAAAGGTTTAAGAAAAGGTCAATACACTGCGAAAAATTTGTTTTAGTTGCCAATATTGCTGGTGTTCCTGAACGCCGTTTTTTGGTGCTTCGTTGGTGTAAAGTTGAAAATTATTCATTTTCTGATATAGTTTAATTTTTTTAAAGTGTCTGTCTAAAAACATACAGACAGCAGAATGTTTTTTTTTAGCATATGATGTTCGTTCACTTATTTACGTATCATTACGATTACGATTCATTACGATTAAGTTCATTACAATTGCTCATTTGGCCTGGTTTCATAGAAATGAGCAATCGTAATGATATCGCGATACGGAACGTAGTTAACAAATTTCACGGGCTAAGAAGCGTTATACTGTCTGTACATTTTTAGACCAACACATAAAAAAATTTAAAGTACATCAAAAATGAATAATTTTCAACTTTACAACAACTGAACACCAAAAGTCGTGTTCAGTAATACCAAAAATAGCTGCAACTAAACGCAACATTTTTACAGTGAGTTATAAGAATGATCGCTCGACATAAATAAACTATGGTGTTGTCACTCCATAGAATCGGAAATTAGAAATTGAGTTATGAATGGAAATACTTTTAAAACATAGAAATAAATCTGTTAAAGTCCGTAAGTTACGATAATAAATACAAATATTATGTTATTTTTCTATTCTAATCAATAAATACATTTTTAAATATCGTTTCACCATAGTTTGTTTTTTGTATGATGTCAGTATCGTATCGTTCAGCGAAATTTAATCGTAATTGGTCCACGTTAAGGGGGGAATAGGTGCAAAAACGGAGTATTAAGCGCAAATTTCATGAATTTTTTAATATATAAAGAATAAATATATTTTATTGAGATTTTGAGGTTATTTTATAGATATGAGGAAGAACATTTACTGAAATTTTCAAACATTTTTCTTGAAAAATCCCGGAGATATCAGCTGCTGCACACTGTAAGTCGCCACCCGGATCGGCAGTTTGGGCACATCCTAGAGGTCACAATTTTTATAAGTGTTTCTTCTGGTTGAACTAAAATCATCACAAAAAATTGAAAATTTCTATTTTTTTTTAGAATGGGAAAATTAAGTACGATTTTTAACCGAACTTTTCTGTTCTCCTTTTTACAATAAAAAAATAAAAATAAAGATATGCTTATGATTTTAGTTCAACTAGAGCGTATATATATAAAAAAAAATGTGTGCTAAATTTGATAAGGATTGATCAAAAACTCTGCAAGCTAGAGTGTACGCAAATTCGAAAAAAGCAGTTCCGAGAAAAACGCGGCTGAAAAAAAGAGTGGCAGTGAAGATAAATTTAAAGCAGTAATGGAATCATTTTTTTTAATACTTACGGATACTAATACTTATAGAAATTTCTATCCGAGGTCTCAATTATTAAAAGAAATAAAAGGACATCTGCTAACGTTCTCTAGGTCATTCATGAATGAGGGACTACCTGCTCAACAGCTCCAAAATAGTCGCTTACTCAAATGCTTCTAACTTTTAAACGACTTAAAATTTTTCTTTGAAATTTTCAGGGTATATTATTGAATAGTTGTAGAATCGATTTATAAAGAATTTTTAAAAAATTTTTTGAGACCTCTACACTACTCCCCCCCTTAATACACACATATATGGAGTATTCTTATTTTGACCTGTTTTGCTGAATGATGTGAGTTCATAAGCCATTTTTCATCATATAAATCAATAGTGCAGTCATGTAATAATATTATTTAAAAAAACACATTTCAAAAGAGAAAAATGCTACTTTAGCGAGGTCAATTTCAAATCGGAGGCAGGTTTAGTTGTAGGACAAACGAAAAAATAATGAAAACAATCACTCCAAATGGCATTACTAGGACGAAAAGGATTAAATGTACTGAAATGTTCAATACTTTTTCCGATTTACGTGGTATATTGTATTAGTGACATTTCTTTTAACGTGATAGCAGTTTCCATTCTTTATTGGACAGGAACTAAAGTTTTGATTGGTAAAAAATCTTTATGAAGGAGTTAAATATTAACTTTTTTTTAATTATTCGCAGTAAAATATTTTTTTATAATGAACAAAATCTGGTGAAAATAACATTACCAATATTTTTTACATGAAATCTTATAGTTTCATAAAGGCTTAAGGTTTGCAGTTTTGTATTGTTCAATAACTTTTCTAATGTATGTTAAATTCTCTACTAAATAAGCAAATTCCAATGTATATACAATATACAAAATATCGTTCAATTAATTAACTAAAATTAAAAAAAAAATCGTATATATTTCGTAGAACGTATCAGTGAATGAGAATCTGTGAAAACTATCATTGATTTTTACGCAAACTTTTGAAAAATCCCACCTGTTGCCAAATAACAAAAAAGTAACAAGTGAATGTTGCCAAGAAACAAAAGTAACAAGTGAATGTTGCTTTTCACGTTCAAAAAATTGCTTTTCACGTAGTTACATACCAGGTGGCTTTGATTTGTGAATACTATAATGAGCGTATGCGCAACGGACAGCGATGCCATCTTTGCTGTTTCTGTGGCAACTGTAACTTAAAGGGTGCCCAAATACTGACAAATTAAGAGATTTTTTAAGACTTGTTACAAAACGGCAAATATATATATATATTACATCATTGCAATATTTAAATGTTCCGATGACAGCTTTCGGCACATGACCACCACGACTTGCACTACACTTTCTTTGGTATTTTCCGACTCTCGCTGTCTACATTTTTATAGTTTTTCAGTTATGGTGTTGATAACATATTTAATTATTATCTTGTGTGCTTGCTCTGTTAGAGGTTTGTTAGCATACCTTTTGACTTGAAAGAAAACGCTCACAAGGGATAAGTTTACGAATTTCATTTGTCAAGAAGTCTTCTATAGGAACGATGCTACCAACTGACACAAATACATGTTACATAGATGAAACATGGCGGAAATGAAACGAAACATTTACCATTCGCCATGATGTAAAAATATATCTGCCGTTTTTGGCAATCTGTAGTGTTTAAAAATGTTAAATGCCTCCTTATTGGACACCATGTATTTTATTATGTAACAGTGAAGCCTATTTTATCGTCTACTTTGCCCTGAATATTTTGGGTCAATTGGGATAACTAACCGACGAAAAGAAGAGTGAAGATGACTGTTAGCTGATAGACGGCGTGTCCCAAGATGTTCTTCATCATAGTTCTCGAAATGAGAGCTTTAGTTCTACCGTATGGCCTCCTTAGTAACAATTGGGCTGTCGGCATTTCTGTCGCCAAGGCCAGGGACGCTAACGTATCCATAATTAAGTTAACCCAGAGCATCTGGACCGCCTTTAACGGGCTGTCCTGAAAATAAGGAAACTCTCGTTAAAATTATTTGTAATACTTCGTGACGGGAAAATGTCAAGCTGAAAACATGGTGCTTAAAACATTAAAAAAAATAAATAAATACATAAAAAATAAATAAATAAAATACATGATCTTAAAAAAATGTAGCATTATTAAAATAACTTTAATTAGACATTAAAAAAAAAGGTAAGCTTTTGAACTTTGTTGATGTGAGTATTTGAATAAAACAAATGAATCTTTGATAACAGGAGGTGGATAAATAAAATATGTTTAATTTAAGTGGGAGGCACCGAATAAATACTATAAATTCAAGAACATGTTCGTCATAAAATGATAAAATGAAAGCAATAAAAGCATACATTACGACATTTTGCAATTCATGTTTTTATTACACTGATCTTTTTTTAAAATTTTTTCATTAATAATTTTATTTATCTTTTCTGATTACTTTATATCGATATGACCTTTGATTTCATTTAAAGCAAACATAAATTACGAAATTTAAATAATATAATTTTACTTTTAAATATGGTCAAAGCACAAAACAATGTACTACTGACTTCAATAGCACAGGCTCCTACAAAGGCCACTATGACTGCCACTACATTGACTGTGAGCTGGAACTGAAGGAACTTGGCAATGCTGTCGTACACATTTCGACCCCACATGACGGCCTTCACGATACTCGTGAAGTTATCGTCCGTGAGAATGATGTCTGAAGCTTCCTTTGCCACATCTGTACCGGCGATACCCTAAAAAAAGACGAAAAATTAATTTTCCAATTTTTGTGAATGTTCTATTTGTCAAAGAGGAAAAAAAAATAAGTATGAAATATATTTATGACATTTATGGCCAAGTATAAAAATATACCATAAGGCGACTGTGGACCTTCAAATGAAACTTTTAACTTTTTCATGCAATATTTTGAAATTTGCTGTACTTTCCAATCACTCAATGAATGTACTAAATATTCCAAAAAAATAAAAAGAGGGAGTATTTAATTTTAAAATTTGAAAAATTAATAAATTCTTAATTAAATTTGATTCCTTGCATAACAATTTCTTATTTATATGGCTGAAGTTGTTATATAATGAATAAATGGAACATTATTAACATATTTCAGCATTCATTTTAAGAATTTGTTGGTAAATTATTTAAATATAATTTTTTTGTCAGTTACTGCTAACTTTTTCTCAAATTTCGCCTTTTTGAATCATTATTAATATTTTGAAATTATTAATACATTCTAATCTCATAATGGATGCTGAAGAAAAGTTAAGTGGCAAGTAGCATTTTGAAATCTCATTAAGCAGAAAAATTTCGTTTTGAGACAAATGCATTTTAATGGGCATTCGTGAGCTCAAATCATGTTCACTTTCTAACTTTAGCCCTTATTTAAGACATAATATAAAACATTATACATATAACATAATACATATAACATATAAAACATAAATCAAATTTTCTTTTTGTCACAACACTGTTAGAAATTTCATCATGAAATTACGGTTAAATGACCGGCAGCAGTCTGTCCATCTAATTCACCGTTAAATTTACGGTTTGCAACATTTTTCTATCTTTACGGGACCTAACCATTTCCAATTAACTTGGTTAAAAAGCCGTAAATACAAAAGTTTACGGTTCTATGACCATTTAAAAATGGTTTCAAAACAAAATTTTCACCGTTTTTGAACCATTTCGAGTCGTAGAATCTTTGAGGCTAGAAACCATAAAATAAGATTGCAGGACTCGAACCCCGAATGCGTGGTGTACTAGTCTTACTCTCTATCCACTCGGCCACCGTCATCACGTAAAGCGGGCGTTTATTTATCAATAAATCTTCTTTTCCAACAGGCAAACAGCCTTAAAATTGAGATTTCAGTTTTTGATTGGATCTAAATTTATTTTTGGTCTAAACTTACTGTATATTGACGAAAATCATTTTATTTGCTGCAAAAATTAAAATACAAACAAGCTTCAAACAAGCTTCAGCAGCTCAAATTATGGGTTCGCTCATTCGCAAACAGTTTGGGAATCCGATGTCTCCACTCTTTGATTTACGTGTGTATGTCTTTCTATTTAGTATCCATTGCTTAAGCCATTTTTTTTCTTCTTTTTTTATATACGCATGCAGATTTTAACTGATAAATCCGTATTCCTATTTTAAAACAGCGTACAACCGGCAAGGTTTCGCAATCAAGATGGACGCCCGATTCTTATTGAGCGCTTGAAAATTACAGTAAGTTAAACGTTCTTTAGTAGAAACAGAGAATAAACGATTTTGTTCGCAATCAGCGGTTTGAGTACCATCTTTTTAATGGTTATTCAACCGTTGTAATTAAATATGGTAAAATAACAATCGAATAAATGGTTATTCTAGTATTTTCCTACGGAAATTTTTAACAGTGAATAAAAAACAGTTCCATTGCAGTAAAAAACACAAAAGCAAAGCCAAAAAACCGATTTTTTGAAAAGTAAGGTCTACCTTCGCTACTCATTTCAAGAATTAAAGCAAAACTGCCGATAGCATTAAAACTATTCATTTTTTATGTACATTTTTTCTTCTTACAGCTTTACTGTTTATGACGCAGAAATGTATTTCTTATTAAATTTACCCTCATCGTAAGGAAAAAAAGAACTAAATCTTGAAAAAAAAATTCTTGTCGTAATGGGGAAATACTGAAATAAATAAATAAATCAGCAACGCACACATTATTAGTTAAAAAAATATTTTTAATAGTACTTGTAGCCTAAAATACTTTAAAATGTTGACATTTCTAGTAGTTTTATTCAGATACAAAAGCTTTATCATACTTTTTTATTGGCAGATTTTCTATTGTCTTTCGTCAGCTTACTTTATTAAACTTATATCGCAATTTACAACTGTATTTCTATATATATATGTATATATTCACATTAATGGTGACGCAAGAACCAAGGAAATCGTAACGGATAATAGCAGCAGCCAATCAGAGACGAGATGGCTTCAGCGGTGTTCGTGTTTAAGACGCGAATAGCCAATGGCTTGTCTTGACAACTGACACGATTGTTATGCCTTTTTTATATATATTTTTTTTCCTTTCACAGTTAAATATCTAGCGGGCAACACTTTTAGAAGTATATTAATGACGGAGAATATTGGCATAAGTTTTTTTCATGCATTCTTATTTTAAAGTTATTTTCACCAAGAAATTTTTTACACTTCTTTAAGCTTTGTCACCAAATATTGAAACTTCTTTACACAGATCTTAAAATATGCAATAAAGTGTTAAATTTTTCCTGTCGTCGCCAAGAGTAATAAACAATTCTTATGGTCCTTTTATATATGTATTGCTGCTTGAATTTATAATTTTTTTCTAAGGATAATAACTGCGTTGTAGATACTCGTAAGAGAGCTAGGTATTGTGTCCTTAAAATTCCTATTAAATTATACTTCTTTTCGCGAAAGGGAAAGATCACTACCTAAAGACGAAAAACTAAAAGAACATAGTACTGGCGAGCGAACGCAACGAACTCGCGTCGCGAAGCAACCCAAATGGAACGACTTGCAGTTCCGGTGGTTGAGGGGGAGCGATAGCGAGGAGGGGCCGGGCTCCCTAGTTTAAACATAATTTTTGGTACTATTGACCGCTTTATTTTACTTTAAATGTTCTTTGATAATTAAGCTGATTGAATGACAAACTCAGGTGACGAGAGGACGGTTACTTTCACAGAGAACAGACACCCTTTTTGCTCAACTGGTTACGTAACGATAACGGTCTTGGGCAGACACCGTTTAAACCTACTTTGGTAAACATGGAAGATGAAGAAAAGTAACTGAAATATTGTTCATTATGCACGATTTGTCACTTACTGATAGTTGAATCATTTTTAAGCAAACGGCAAAAGAAATCGGCTTGGAATATTACCCATAAAATGGAGTAAAGAGCTGTCACAATCAGGGTCTTATTTACCATTAGGCCCGTGAGGCCCGGCCCCTAATTTTGGTTATTATTAATTTTCTTTGTAATTTAAAATGTTTTAGAAAAATATTTAAAAATAGTATCTTTCAGAAACAAACTGTTAGTGTTCTGTTGCTTTACAGAAAATTTGTATTATTAAATTATTTTAAAACAGCAAGGAATTTTCCCATTGGGGTCCCCCAAAGTTTGGTCTGACAATTTGAAATGTGAAAAACAAAATCGATTTTGCACTTTGGGAGCCCCCAGATTTTATTCAAACATTTTGTAATTTAAAAACAAAATCATTTTGCACGTTGGGGGCTCCCAAATGTTAGTCTGACTCTTTGACATTTGAGAAACAATTAGTTTTTGCGCTTTGCGGGCCCCCAAATTTTGGTGTGACTGGTAAGTTTTACAAACACATACTGAATGTTATGTTTTAAAAAAATTTGTTGCATGAGGGGCCCCAAACATGAGTTGTGCCTATAGGAATTCAAAATGTAAATCGAGCCCTGGTCACAATAGCAAACAAAGAACTATGAAGATGAAAAACTGCCATCTAAAGATCCATCGCGATTATATTACTTTTTCCATTTTGTTCAAAATTCAATGAAAAATATTATCAAAAAAATCGATATTGGGACATAACTACAATAATTAAACAACACAAAACGAGTACACAAAACGACTTTTCTATGTCATTTTAATAAGGAAGTGGGATGCAGATAAATTATTTCAAACCAATTTTCATAGAAAGAAAATCAGTTTGTTGAAGTACACATGTACTCTGTAAATAACAACACAAAAAAATTCTAGTTCAAACTTTCACCAAAAACATGGTGAAAATGGTGAAATTTAGCTGCAACCAACATTTGGGATGAAAGTTGAACCATTATAATGGTTCCTTGTTTCCCATTTATGGTGAAACTATGTGAAACTTCATCATTATAATGGTTCAACCGAAATGTTGGTTGCAGCTAAATTTCACCATTTTCATCATGTTTTTGGTGAAAGGTTAAACTTGAATTTTTCACAGTGAATAAAGATTGCATTAATGATCAAAGACTGAGGCTGAATCAGTCTTTGCTTTCAAATACATGAACGGGTAAAAGGAACCTTAGAAATTTAGGCATAAATTTCCATTGTAACACTATTGAAAAGCCAACTTACCATTGCAAAGCCAACGTCTGCCTTTTTAAGGGCAGGTCCATCGTTCGTGCCGTCTCCAGTCACAGCAACCACTTCTCTGTTTGCATGCAACTTGCTGTCAATTATGCCTTTCACTAAAATGTACTTGTCAGTTGGTGAACTTCGTGCGAGAACTCGTAGCCGTGGCCAAACTTTGTCTAACAGTGCTTGGTCAACCTATGAATGCATATATAATTGCATTAAATTTGCTTTAACTCAAAAATTTTATTCCACGATAAATGACATCGACGTCTCAATAATTTTTGGTAACCTAACTCAGCATTGAAGTAAGACTTTTAAAAAACCTTGTACAGCTTTTTAGACTTTAGCTTATAGTTAAAGGTACTATCTTGAATAATTAGTTTAGGGTTCTTAAACACAATAACTGAAGTCTGAATGATTCATAGCTACTACGACGAATACCAGTGACATGCACATTTTTGTGGTATTTTAGAACTTCTTGCACTTTTTTTGTGATGACTAAAGTTGAATTTATCCAATTTTAAGCATTTTTATATAAGAGGGAAAAAGCTATTAAAAATATTTGTTTGCTTTAAAAATGCCTGGATATTAATAATATCCAGGATATAAGGAATGAGCATTATCAGACTCGAAAATTGCTATTGTTTCAGAACGCCCATTTAAGGTCGCAGACAATTTGCATTTTTTGCTTTCTAACGAAATCAGTCCAGTCACAGAAGCTCGTCAGAACTCAGCGCGATACAAAATTATACTTTTACATACTTATACTTTTATCAAGTTAGAAGTAAGAAATTCAACAAAATTAACCGCACAGTGGAAAGAAGAATCCAATTTATTTCGAAGAAGCTCGCGGAGAAGATAGGAAAACTAAACGTGCAATATAAATATTTTTTTGAACAGAAAACGCAAGATATTTGAGGCATTTTTAAAAGCTTTTCAATTGCTTATGTACATCTCAATTTCACGAAATATATCATAGGCAGAATGTTTTATTGGAACAGGTCACTTTTAGGTCGTATTTAAAAGCATTATTATTGACTTACTTCTCCATTTGAGTCTCGTATCCTAGCGTTGAAATCTTTTCCTTCGAGAACGAGGAAATCATCTCCAGGCCGAATAATTCCGCACTTTATACTTATGGAACGAGCAGTGTTGATGTTATCTCCTGTAACCATGCGCACTGTAATACCGGCTTTCTGGCACTGACGGATGGCTTCAGGCACCTAAATAGACATGAGTGCCACATTACTCTGAGTAAAAATGATAATTTGTCTCCCAATTTTACAGGCAAATGATGTAATAAATTTTGACACAGGTGGAAAAACCACAAGCAGTAAGATTGTGGGCTGATTTTTTCCTTGTTTTCGTTGCTGTTTCTAATGCCATATGGGTATCCAAGCTACCCTTTGCACAGCGACCAGGAATTAAGGCTGTAAGGAGCGCCTTCCATTTATAGATTTTATTTATTTATTTATTTATATATTTATTTATACCTCATCAATCACCACCGTACCTACCGGTTTAACCGGATGTGTTGATTGAGAGGAAAAGAACAGAAAAAAATTAAAAATAAAGAGCCCACGAGCGACTAAGCACCCGCTGGGTATAGCAGAGCATGTGATGCTACGTATACAAATTTTGAAAACCAAAAAAAAAAAAAAAAAAATCAAAACTTAAAACATCGTAAATAACAAACAAACAGCAATAATAATAATACAAAAAATGGCATAAACATGATGAACAAAGAAGATAAGAAAAATTTGAGAGCAGCAAATAAGTGTCTTATTGTGACTGTTACGAAGGAAGTTGAAAGTCATCTTCACGAGTGTTTAGAATTAACATAACTGCATGCAAGTTCTTTAAAGTAACTGGATGAGATAAAAGAGGGATGATGTTTAGAGAGAAAGTGCTATATAGTCTCCGTTTATAGATGCATGTATCCTCAAATTTACATGGTGGGTCTTCATCGGGTCGGGTATAGAACACCGAATCATCCGGTTTGAACTCCGACATCTTAACCACTAGGTTACCACGGCCTTGATTTTTCCTTCGGATGTTCCATGATTAACTCCATTTTTTAGCATCTTTAGGCCGCGTTCACAGCAAAGCCCTCTCAGAAACGCATGCTCGAACCTCAATAAACTTTCGTCACATTTGACGAAAAGGCTTCGAGAAAAAGTGTTCCGAGTAAACCTTTCATCAAATTGCCGAAATTTGTGTAGTAACTTTTTTAAGTCACGTGATCCCGCGAGGAAAGAATCGTTGTAAATGACGAAATTTTCTTGATGATTAAAGAATCGTCGAAAATGGAGATTCTATTTTTTAAAGTGAGGCATTTTGTATCCATCGTAACAGACTTGCTCTGGTTGTCAAACTAACAGCGATGACGTATCTCCTTGATAACGCACTGAACCAATCACTGTTAGCTGAGGAAAGTACGTCACTAATGGCGCAATAAAAAATGCCGATGAGTCAACGCGGTGTGTTTGTGAAATTAGGTAGAACCAATGACAGCCTCTGAAAAATTCTGTCTTTGTAGAATGTTTCTGCAGCGTTCGGTATGAAAGCACCTTAATATTCCCATAACGCAGTTTCTTACATTTATACACCATATCTTTATTAGATTGTTTTAAACAGAGCTTAACATGATAAGAAAAACAAAAAAATCTCAAAATGTTTGGATGTAACGCACCGTTTTCGAATTCAACCGACAGATATTTTGAAATTTCTCTACAGAAAGTGTTAACTGTAAATAATGTAGCAATACACTGCAGATCAGCGTTTCCCAACCGTGGTTCACGAACCCCCAGGGCGTTGCGTAGAGTAGGAAGGGGGTTCGCGAACATAATGTTATAATGGCTGCGTTTTTAATTGCTAACCTAAACAAATACGGAAACAATTAACATACATATGGATAAAGCGACTTTCTTGTAAATTGTTAACCGGATACTGCAGGAAAGTTCTGTACCGGCATCAGATGCATATACGTACAAAGTTTGCAGTGCCACTTTTCTTTGATTTCAAAAGTTTTGACCGCAAAGTGGAACCAGAAGACATTCATTCATTCATTTTAAATTTTGAAGGTATGTTTATCCTATCATTTCTTCTCACTTTTTTCCTCGTTATACAAAAAAAAGTATAGAAAAAAATGTTTACTAAAACGTAAAATTTTGCTTGATTTATCATATGTAAAACTCAAAATAGAAGCGGAAGGCATTTATTGATTATTTCAAACTTTACATCGATCATACTTTATTTCAACTTATCTGCGCTACCACAATGAGAGAACCTTGAAAATATGTAAATTTTAATATTTCTGCAAATTTCTATAATTTCTGGCGACTTTCATGTATTTTAAGCAAAAAAGGGAACCGAAAGATAGTTATTGATTAATTCAAACTTTTGTAGGAAAATTTCTCATGCCATTCCATAACTTTTTTGCACTATCGGGAAAACAATTTTCAAAAATTGTTTTTGTTTTTTTTGAGAATACATATGTTTGCTGTTCTATTAATAATTTCAATAGAACAACTAATAAAAAAGTAATAATTAAAAGAAGTATTCTGTTTCTTGTAGCTTTATTCTAGATTTTATTGATGCTTCGCTGTTTTACAAAACTATTTCGTTTATGCTAATGAACCAGTGTGCAACATGGAAAAATATTTGCGCTAGAATTTTTATTCTTTCGTTACTAACGACTACAAAGGGGTACAATCATAATACAATCATTTTTTGTGGAATTTTAGAGGGGGTTCGCTTGGAGAAAAAGGTTGGGAGCCATTGCTGTAGATAAAATAAATAGAACATTAAAATTAGTAAAAAATATCACTCTGATAATTAAAAACATTTATTGTAATGTTGCGTTTAATTCCCTTTTGCAGAAAATGGGTTAGTACGATGTAGAATACTTCTCCTTTAATGAAAATCCCCTTCCACGTTCCTTTGATTTTACACATTTTTACATCACCATCCACAACTTTCGATTACACATTTGAGAAGTATTCACCTATTCTTTTCCAGAGTATTATAATGTATTTTAATCTTTATAAAGCACTGTAACTTTTAGTATATTTAAATATAAAAGTATCTAATCCTTTGAATTTTACCTCTGGTCGGACCGGATCTTCAATGCCGACGATACAAATGGCTGTGAGGTTCTGGACGATGCGCTGCTCGTCGTCCCAGTTGGGCTCGGCGTCGCACCTCTCCTGGTTTATGTGCGCCTCGTCCCCGAACACGAAGTCTTTATATGCGATGCCAATCGTGCGAAGACCGTCACAGGCCATGGGTTCTATGACAGACGTCACTAATCGGTCGGCATCGGAGGGCGTGAACCTTTCCAGCTGACCCCCAGATCCGAATGAAAATGCACACCTGAAGCAGAGAATTCGCTTTAGCTACTTTAAATTTATTAGAGTTATAATAAAGATTTCATTTACAGCAAAGTTTATTTGATGAGTGCTATCACAATTTATAGATTTTTTTCATTGGCCTTGATAAAATGTTTGATTTATTTGTTTTGAAATTTGGGCCTTCATAGTTGTTGGTTCGTGTCCAGACTTCAGCAAATAAAGTGTCGATGATTTATTCGCATATTAGTGCATACACTAAAAAGTTTTAGCCCGAAAGTACATGAGGATCGGATCACATTTTTCCTTCCCTCCAAAAATGCAAGCGCACCATCCCACCAGGTTTTACCTTATCTATCTACTTGTTAGGCACTAAAAGAATTTAAAATTATCCCGTTGATATATATATTTTTTCAATTGTATTTAGAGTAGTTTTATTTCATAAATTGATTTTTTTTGAAAAATTTAAAAATTTACTTTATATTTACAATAAAATTTTATACAGCGGAACCTTGCTATAGCGAACACAGGATATAACGATCCCCCGGTTGTAACGAACCTTTCAAATGGTCCCAACTGAAACCTTATGTCATTTTCAAACTTTTATAACGATCACCAAACGTTAGGAAATCTGCTTTGGCGATCCAAAATTTATCTTTTATACGATTTACATTAGCAACATTCCTTCCCATTTTTGTTCTAGTCTAGTCAAGCACTATATTTTACAATGATGTATATAAAATCCAAAAGTTTACAGCCAATAATATATTTTTTTCATATTATGGTAAATAATAAGGTAAATTTTAAAAATTTCTTTATTTAGTATTAAACACCATATTTAAAGTTAATATTTTATTCCTCTTCCCTGATGATTGTTAGAAATATGTTTATTATATAGAAGTATCTTAGTCAGTTAACACTTTTTTTGCAAAAACGAATGTAGCGAACCCTCGGTTATAGCGATCTTCGAAGTTGGTCCGTTGAGGGTTCGTTATAGCGGGGTTTGACTATATTACATTTTCGTAAAAGGACTTTAGTTGTCCATCTGTGTTTAATTTAAAAAAAATAGTTTTATTCTTCACAGGAAAAAATATTCATAGATTCTGTATAAACTAAGGGGCCCAACACTGCTCACTATCGCTTAATAACCCCCGGAACTGTGAGTAGTTCTATTCGTGTAGATAGATGACTATTGCTCTTAAAATAAAAAATAAAAAATATGAAAAAAATAAAGCAAAAGGTCGAGAAATGTAAAGATTATTAACAATTTAAAACGTTGCAGTTTTTAAAAGCTAGTGTTATTATAGCTTTACAATGAACGCATGTTCGCCTAACATTTAAGATTAATTTGATTAAAATTCAGAATTTTTTTTGGGGGGGCAAAGTTACAATGTTTGACAAGCTGTATCATTGGAGAATGATTTTCTTCCAGAAAAATGAGCAAGAAGCACCATTTGTAAGACTAGAAGGCAAACTGCATTCACTCACTTTTGGAGAATGATTTCCGAGGCCCCTTTTGTGAATATCCTAAAGCCACCGTTGGGGAGCCGTATCACAGTACTCATTGATTTTCTGGCAGAGTTGAATGTGTAGACCTTGTGCAACTTTTCTTCGGGCATCTTGTCCCTCACGGCTTGGTAATCTTTGCCGAGATCGAGGACGAAGCCGAGCAACGCGCACTCTGTCTTGTTGCCCACTTGCTTCGGAAGTTCACCTGGATTGTCGGGAGGCTGTGAAAATAAGAAGAATCATCTTCGCCTTTTTACATAATTAGATTTTATCACAATCAAGGGGTAACTTTCGGCAATGAGGATTTTTGATAAGGTCGTCAAACTTCAGTGATAACATTTCAGTGCGGTAGCACTGAGATATAAATCTATCTTTATGGCAACCCTAGTATTTTAAGTCATGTTTGGTCAGCCCTTATATTGGACATAGAGCCTCTATATAAATAGACCAATGGATCTGCCATTTTAGATGGAAGGTGTGTTTTGCGTGGGTGCCCCTTCTGGTATGTATCACTTTATGACGATGTTGCATTCTCCTCTGGAATTTAAATTTTCCCCAATTAGCAAAGATTTGGTATTGTGACGTTTTGCCAGAAACTTTGCTCTGATAGCTTTTCATAAATGAAAAATTTAATCAAAAATAACTGATATATGTCGGCCATAGGATTCACATCTATTGTGTTAGCCACGAAATATGTCTATAGTGATAAACTTTTGCCACTGATACCAATCTAAGAGGTAAGAGTTATCTTACCAAAGTTGGCTAAAATCACCTGAAAACACCCCTGCAGCGCCCTAAATTTCAATGGTGCAGTCTGCGCCATGGCTGTCCTCCCCCCGCTCCTTGCGGACATCCCTAGTATAGGGGATGTCCCGCCTCCATAGTTCCTATAATACCATTAAAAGAAGCTTCGTAAAAAAAGTTAATGTTTTAGGTTTATAAGTAATGCGTCGGTGGTTCGAATCCCATCGAGTTCTTTCACTTTCAATCCGAATGGTTTTAGAGTTTTCCTAAAATTTATTTGAAAAGAAATTACCTTATTATTAAAGAAAATACTTCTCAAAGCCTCAACAAACTCAGTATTTGTTATATTGCATTAGATACCAGGAAAATTAAAGATTCTTTTACAACATCAGGCTTACCATAACACGTGATGTATAGGCGCTGTTGATTGATATAGCGTCTACAATTAAAGAAGCCACTTCGGATGGGAGACTGGAATATTTGGGGGTGTTCTTGTACAATACATCTGGAAAATAATTATAATTTATATTTAAGAAATATATCAAAAATACTGTCAAAAGCAAATGTATATAACTAAAATCTATATGAAAATATAACGATTGCATAACATATACTGGCGTAACTATTAAAGAAATTATTAGCAATGAAAGCCAGCTACATTACTTTATAATAAGAGTGGAGGATTGCACAGCTGAAAATTGTCGTATTTAAACTTTTTATACTTCAGCCAAGGATAGGTCTTGCGCTCGAATTTGATTCATAGGCTTTTAATGTCTGAACCAATTTTTGGCTGGGAAAAACAATCGCAAATGATTTTTATAAATTTCAAAATTCTTTAATATATTTTTCTGGGAAACAAATCCTTATGAGAATGACAATCGTTTCGAAGTCTTTAAAATTGGAAGTGCAAAGTTCGGACTAGAACATTCTTAAGAAAATCATTTCCTGCTAAAAAAATTTCTTTATTTTGGCTTATAAAAACTTGTTTAATGCCCTTATAGCTATATTTTCTCTAGAGCAGTATTTCCCCAAACTATGGGTCGCGACCCACTGGTGGGTCGCGAGCGAATATTGAGTGGGCCCTCGTCTCTTTGCAGATGAATTTTAAAAAATAGGAAGTCTGCGAATAAAAGTAACTAAAGTTGAAGTTGATGCTAAAACTTTAATGAAGAGAAATAAGAAGCAAATACAGCCTTCCCATTGAAATAACTTTGTAAAAAAAATCTTGCAGGTGTAGGTATTTAAGTAATAAAAAAATATATTTATGTTGTTTTTCTTATTTCAACAGTCTTTCATTCATGTTGGAAAACACTATTTTTCTTTTAATTTCAATTAGAACAAATAAGTCAGCATTAAGTAGTTCCGCAACTCACCACAAGGGGATCTTAGCAATACCAATATTTATGCCCTCTTTTCTCTAAGACAGCTAAGAGGTGTGTCCCAAAAATGGAAATTTTTGTTAGATGGGACGGAGCCCAGAACCACTGTTCTAGAGCCATTGTGTCACTTGGAGTCTTATCACAAAATTCTAAACGTCTATTTCAGCGCCAACTTCGGAAAAAGTGGATCCTTAGCACAGTTTAGTGCTATGGTACAGAGATGCAGATTGCGAAGTTCTCAACAACCATAACCATTTTTGAAACAATGATGACAGCTTGTTAATGTTTTTTTTTTTTTAAATATTTACTATTAAATCTTAATATGAATAAATATTGTTACTATTCATACTGGCTTTCTTGTTCTCGATACGTTTCATTTGATAAAAAACATTAATATGGAATTTATTCATAAAATGCTTTATGATCAAAATACCTTAAGTGAGACTTGCGGTATTTACTAATTTTCATAATTTATTAGTTTAATTTAAATACGCATTTAAATTTAACGTATTGTGCTTTTTACAATTTTCTGATATCTAATTACTTGTAAACTTATTTTGATCTAAAATAAAGTTAAATTTCATCCAAAAGTCTCTCTCAGACAACGTATAAACAAGCGATTATAGTACTTTATAAACATGGTGTATTTAATTCCAATGGCCAATATAGTGACATATTATAACAGATAAAGAATCACAATAGAAACAGCCTACTGTGTCACATATATACAACAATAATGTTTAATCTTTATCAATTAAATGTAGATTCAGTAACGTGTTGGAATAGTCAATTATTAGTTACTTATTGCCTTGTTCTTTTAGTAAAGAACGGGATAGTTACCAGCTATATTCTGTCCAAAAACATTCATGCTATGTCGAAAAACATTTCATCTATGTTCGTTGTTTGCAGCCAGGCATAGATATAATGTTTCGCTGATAAGGTATGGTATTTACTTAGCTATAAAGAAGCAATTAGGACAGAATTTTTTGTTTGTTTTTGATCAATGAATATATGCTTCTTCAATGAAATATTTTCATTTCCAAGATTAACAGTTCGACCAGAGTTCATTTCAATTTGATAAACTATTTGAGGCAGTGAACACCTAATAAATGCACCTTTGGCGTTCTAACAATAATTAATACAATAATTACTTTAGTTGGCAACAAAACGCGTATAGATATATGTGACTTTAGAATGAACAACAAAAAATCAATTTCAAAGATCAATAACAAAAACATTGTCATCCATAGTTGACTGATAGAGTTTTGCGTCTTCAAAAGGATATGAGATTCTAGATTAAGGGCATGCTTAACTTATCCAAAGGGGAAAATAAGTGATTGTACTCTTACATCAGCCCTATATATACTTATCAGAACTAACCATATGTTGGCGACTGCTTTTTTAAGTCAATCAATTTACCAATAGTGAGATGGTTCTCGATAAATAATACTAAACTCGGACAATACAATAGTACAATTAATAGTAATAAGGATGTGTTAATAAAAGTTTCCAAAAATACAGCAGTGCATTATTACAGTGTGCAGCATAAGTTATCAGCGTTGCTTCATTAAGTTTAGTAACTACTTATTTGTGGAAAGATATTCGATATAGTCCGTATAATTTACAAAAAAAATGATTAACCCATTACCCGCTGGTGTTGCGTTGACGCAATTTGGGTACTACAAAAAATCATAAAAAAATTTACTAATAAAGTTATTTATATATCGATTGCAGTTTTAGATTTAGTACTATAAATAGAAGTGCCACAACAAAAAACAATGCTTCAAAAAAATTTTTTTACTTCTAAAAACAAGTGCTATTTTTGAGGATGTTTTTTGTCCAAATTTGAGATCTTGGATTTTCTAGGAAAGATTGTTAAAAAACACAAAATAGGGCTTGAAAGTAAAATACTTTTGTTCAAGGTCAGAGTTTATCAGCATATTAAGCAAATCAACTGTTTGTAGGGGAGAGGAGGGGGAAGCAAAGACAGGCGTTGCGCTCACGCAACGTCAGCGGAAAAGGGGTAAAATGTTTCTACTCATTTCCGCGTAAAGACATTTCGTTTCTATTCTGTACAGTTTGAATGTGTGAATTATTCTCTTTTCCTTTTTGTAAAAAATCCCTAGAACAAAATATCTTACATTTGAAGATGCATTATCACGGATTTTAGATGAAAACTCCGATGACGATGCGAATAAGGATTTTGGTAATATTGAACCTGTAAAAAACGTTTCTTGCTAGAATCCGGAAGATAAAGGTGTTAGGTCCCCAGCCACGTATCATTGAGCAATATAACCTGAAAATAGGGGGGGGGGGGAGTTGATTTGTGTGACAACTGATTTCAAATTACAGAATTAGAGATAAAAAATGGCGGTGGCCAATATTTACAAATTATATCTAGTTTGCTTTGAGCAATGCTTGTAAACTTTCAAGAACATTTGAAGAAGGAAATAAGAAGGCACTGCTGGATTTTAGACGGGAGGTTGCACTTCGTCTTCATCAGACCCCTCCTCCCCCCTGATAGTGATGTATATCAGAAAAAAATCAGCGTTGGGACGGCCATGTAAATTCAGCTTTCCAAAGCCAGTAACTGGGAAACATTTCATTGTAAAGTCAACCGACAAGAAAAGACTACACTGCAAGCCTTACCACAGCCAAACAATTTATCGCTGTAGTATTTGTAATGTTTCTTTACAAACATGACTGCAGTGAAGCATATCATGTATGAAAAATAGTTACTGATTATTTTCTCAAACGTATAGTTTTTAAAGTGCCCATATACCCTTATGTTTAATAAATTTTAGTATCCTATAAGGTGCAAAGCATGTTTTAAAACCATAATAATGCTCATAAAATTTTCCAATTTATAAAACAAGTTGAAATCTCAGCATAGGTTTTGACAAGAATTTCTTTGCACCCATACTCCTTTTCCGCTGACGTTGCGTCAACGCAACACCCTATATTTCTAAAGATAGTTACAATTCTCTTCTTTTTGCAGCATATTACTATTGTATGTGACCTAAACACCAACTTTTGAAAATTAGATGGAAAACAAATAACGATTTCGACTTTTGGCGGTTAATGGGTAAAAGTGAGATTCAGAATACAAAAAGTTGTAAAGCCAGGTATTATTCTTTTGCATAAAGTCTATAAGGGACCCTTGAAATGAGAAATGTTGACTAAAATTATTGAATAAAAAGAAACTTCTAAACTTAAAAATTGAAATACGCATATTACAAAATACTTACTGGATATATAGCTTCTCACAACAGTCATTCTGTTTGTAGTGAGTGTTCCTGTTTTGTCGGAACAAATGGCAGTAGCGTTGCCCATCGTCTCACAAGCGTCAAGATGCCGCACCAGGTTATTATCTTTCATCATTTTCTGGAAACGAAAAGAACAATAGCATTAGGTATAATCCATTTTAAAATTTAGAACAAAGTGAGTTACAGGTATGTTTTTGTTTTCCTCAAAAAAATTCCTAGCCCGAGATATAGGCCGCCAAAGTTGGCGCCTACGGCGAAATTTCTCACTTGCGATATATTATTCAAGGTATTTTATGTTTAAGATGAAAGGCTACATTTTAAAATATCTGTTCAACTGTTTTTGTGGCAGCCTTCTGAAAGTTAAAAAAAAACTAATAATATTTTTTCTCAAAAAAGCCAATTTCATAATTTTTTAATTTTTTTTTTACTGTTGGTCAATACCATTGATTTCTACATTTCCTGAAAAGGAGAGCTTCCACTTTTGCGTTAAACGGTTTCTAGAAAGAATTTAAGGTTTTGCCATATATTTTATCAGTTTTGCTTATAGCATAGTCATATATTGGTCTCATGAAGTCAAAATTATCCAAATTTAATTTTCTTTGGCATGGCATTTAACTCTTAATAAATATTAGAGCATGAAAAAATCCTGATTTAAAAAAAATATTTAAAAAAAACTATTTTTTTTAAATTTTAAACCCTATTGCTTATCATACCAATAAACATATTTTAAGATTGACTTTCTGAGTAAAATTCAACGTATATAATATTTTTTTTCAGTGAAAATAAAAATTTTAAATTAAAAACTAAATGCATTACACTGTACTTTCAACCCAATACGTATATACGTTGTTAAACAACGTAATAATTGGAAAACTTAATTACTGCACATTCGCCAGACTGTTATATATTGGTCTCATGAAGTCAAAATTTTATTAATTCAATTTTCTTAATAAATATTAGAAACATATCTTCCCCCCCCCCCCCCGCCCTTCCACAAACAAAAAAAAAAAAGCTAGTAGACAAACAGACATACATTGTCCAGTCTTATTGCCCGCTACTTTAAAATATGTTTTTTTTTTTTTTTTTTTAAATATCTATTGATTTCACTTATTTTTTTAGAAAATATCATTTACTCATTTTCTTAGAAAATATCATTTACTCATTTTTTTCAAATCTAAAGTTGCAATGTATTAGTTGTTAATTATAATGTATGTGGTATTCAGTAAAACGAAGCTTTTTATCTTTGATTTTCAAATCTTGCTATTGATCTTATGAAAAAAAAAAGAAAATTGAGGAACATTACTAAAGGCGGGCACAAAATCAACTTAGGATTCACTTTGCATCTTCCTTCCTTTTCTTTCATAAGGAAGTTAACAAAAACAAAGCATATGCACGAAATACCATTATTTGTTTATCTATAACTTATAACATAATTTTGGGAAATGGTATGTTTTGGAACCTGCCCATATTTTGTAAGCTTTATTATGTTTTTGGCTGCAATATGTTAGTGTTTTTTCTTTCTCTTTTTCGTTTTTGAAAAGATATTTCTAATATTTAGCAGGCTGTACATAATTTAAATAAGATGACTTTTTCAAAAAAAAAAAAAAAAACATTGATTTAAATCAATAGTTCAACCAAAAATCAAATCAAACAAGAATGTTGAAGAATTTATCACCAATTTCAGTTAGCATGATGAGTTGTGAGGTATGGGAATATTAAACATCTGCTCAATTCAAAGCAAGAAAATTTATTTAATTAATTAATATGTTTTCCTGATAGTAACGGTATGGAATTCAGCTTACCTTCAGATGATTGTTTCAGTGTGGCAATGGAACAGACTAGAGAATCTGCCTAATCAATTAAAACCAATCTTAACTGCTTTAGATAATTTTAAGACGATGAATAAAATAGCCGAAGCTGTTACAAGTAATTCAGAAAAAGCTAGAAAATAACCTAAATAAGCAAGATAAAGTAACTATACAAATACCTTTTTAAAAAATATATGAGCAGGCATAGACACCTTTCACCTTTATTTCTTTTTTTTAGCCATCTCTGACCCCAAATTATAAAATAAGAGGTTTAAGAGCCAATTAAATTTGGTTAAAGAAAACACTGAACTATGAAGCAATGGGTTGAACTTAATTATTTGTGCACTTCCTTTTTGTGGAATTTAATTCGTAAAAGAAATTGCAGCCTATGTTAACATTTGAGTGTGGGGAAACTGTAACTGCTGTAAAAGAATTCATGGGTGATAAACAGCCAACAATAATCCAGATGCTCATTTCAGCAGCAATTGCACTAAAATTTTCTGTGTTTGGATTTGTTTACAACAAGCTCAAAAATTAACTTGGAGTAGAAAAGGCAGCCAAATGTGTTATCTTTTCCAAATTACTTAAGGGAAAATGAAATCAACAAAATATTAGGTCGTTTCGAAAGTTTTGTCCGTTTTAATGACATGTGTTTATGTAGCTCCATGTCTCAATAAATATTTATTCTACTGTGTTGTGGTATATACTGATCGATGGAGAATTTTGTACTCTATACACTGATGCTGTTCATTTTTTCCTAATTTAATTTTTTTATTATTTTCAGCCTATTACTATACGATGTCATTAAGCGATTTTCGGCCAATTTTTCTCGACGAACTCAAATTGAACCAAAGCGCTGCCGAAACCGTCCGAAAGTTTAACCAGGCATTTGGCAATGATGGTGTTAATGAACGCACTGTTCGATGTTGGTTTGCGAAACTTCGTTCCGGAAATTTTAGCCTCGAAGATGAGCCCCGAAATGGTCGATCTAGAGTAATCCAGGACGAAGATTTGAGGACCCTGGTGGAGACTAACCCATCACAAACGGTGCGTGGGACGGCGGAAGAACTGGGCTTTAGCTCCCATGCGGTTTTTTGATGGTTTGAAACGTATTGGAAAGGACAAAAAGCTTGAAAAGTGGGTACCCCACGATTTAAACGATCTGCAGAAATTGTCACGTTTCGAGGTTTGTTCTTTATTGCTTTTGCGCAACCAACACGAACTTTTTTTGAATCGGATCGTCACGTGCGATGAAAAGTGGATTCTCTACGACAATAGGAAACGTTCAGGACAGTGGTTGGACATCGACGAGCCCTCCGGGCACTTTCCAAAAGCGAAACCCGACCAAAAAAAGATTATGGTTACTGTATGGTGGTCAGCGGCTGCTGTGATTCACTATAACTTTCGGCAACCAGGCCAAACCATCACAGCAGAGTCCTATTGTGAGGAAATCGACGAAATATACCGAAAATAGCATCAGCAGCAGTCAACAGAAGAGGTCCTATAGTGCTCCAGGACAACGCCCATCCTCTCGTCTCACAAATCACCGTCTGGAAATTAAAGGAGTTGTTCGTCGAAGTTCTTCCCCACCCACTATACTCCCCAGACCTTTCGCCAACCGACTACCATCGTTTTGAGCACTTTGATAACTTTCTCACCCGTAGAACCTTTGCCAATCAGGACCTAGCAAAAACGGCCTTCGTCGACTTTATCGAGTCCCGAGCACCCAATTTTTATGCCGACGTAATTAATCGACTTCTGTTACGTTGGCAAAAGTTCACTGATGCAATGGAGCTTATTTCGATTAAATTGAATAAATATTCACTGAGATATTACAGTTAAAGTAGACTCATAAAAACGGACAAAACTTTCGAAACGACCTAATACTTAAGTGTAGGTGTTGTTTAAAAATAAATTTAATTATTAATATGTTTGTGATTATGAATAAATAATATACAGGAGTTATTTTAATGGCTGGTATACATATATTTATGTTACTTGCTAACAGTCTGGCGCATGTGCAGTAATTACGGAGTAAGAGCACTAACCTTGACGGAGTAGGCGAGGGCGAGTGTGACGGCGAGGGGCAATCCCTCTGGCACAGCGACCACTAACACTGTGACACCGATGATGAGGAACTTCACCAGCATCTGAGTGTGCTGGGCCTTCCAGGTATCCTGATGTACCACGAAGGTTGAGATAAGAAAACGGATTATTAGGATGATCACAGTGAACGCTGCGATCGTTGAACCTATAGGAAGATCATACATTGTTAAAAATGGTGAAATGTACCTTCTTATTTTTTAAAAGCAATTTTGACTTTTGAGCAAATGCTGTTCTCAGTGTGAAGTAAGAAATTATAGTTACAGAAAATATTATTTCCTTTTTACTGCATGAAATTAAAAATTTATAGAGCAATTTTACGTTCATAATTAACCCTTGTTCTCATAAAGTAGCATATATGCTACCTGGGGTTTTCCCTTACTTTCTAGTTGAAAAGTGACGTCAGCACGTATGTTGCATTGTTATTTGCTAGCACGTATTCTCATAAAGTAGCATATATGCTACTTTATGAGAATTAATACAGGACTTTTTTTTAACGGTTACTTCTTTGAAACAATAGTATTTGTATAAAAATTAAGAAACTGGTTTCCGCACGAAACGTCAAAACAATTCAAAAATGTGAGTAGTCTGTTCGTCTCTTCAGAGTAGGATTACAAGATGAATAATTCGCCAGACTCGGATAGGACGCAGTAAAGCATGAAAACAGAATGGACGAGTGGATAATTAACACTTTACTGGAGTGAGCTAGGATTATGAAGAAATTTGCCACGGATGTACTTAAGCACGTAGTACATCAATATTAGTGAATTTATTTATTTATTTATTTATTTTTCGTTTGGGTTAGTTACGTATAAAAATAATTTAACTTTGTGCAAGTAAACAATAATAATAAAATTACACGTTAATTTAAAGCACAAATGAGCAATAAAATGCAGACATATGTTTCGGGATTGCTTGGAATCCCTTTTTCAATGCGACAGGGAGCTTCTAGATGCAAAACATCCAAATGAAGGATTTGCTTCATTTGGATGTTTTGCATCTAGAAGCTCCCTGTCGCATTGAAAAAGGGATTCCAAGCAATCCCGAAACATATGTCTGCATTTTATTGCTCATTTGTGCTTTAAATTAACGTGTAATTTTATTATTATTAGTTACGTATGTCGATAAAACAGGAAGATAATGTGATG
This sequence comes from Octonoba sinensis, assembly GCA_038502835.1. NCBI lineage: Eukaryota > Metazoa > Arthropoda > Arachnida > Araneae > Uloboridae > Octonoba > Octonoba sinensis. The sequence goes on along the minus strand of CM076604.1, from coordinate 92,975,712 downwards.
CGATTTGGACATAATTTGACAGAACGAACTTTTGACGTACGTTGGCATAGGCGTAACTAGAGTTGGTGAAAGGGGGGGGTCACCCTAAAAATGTACAGACTAAACACCAATAAGAAGTGTAAAAGCGTTGAAAATTTACTAGTCATAAATACTTGTCTCTAAAGATATACTCCGTGTTTATTTCAGGCATCTCCCGGGGGGGGGGGGGGTGAACTACCCCCTTGGAGCAAGTCAACTCCTCCCTCCCCCCCCCCCCCGGCAAAAAAATTCATATCACAAGTTTTAAAAAAAGAAAGAAAAGAGAAATTACGCTTTTAAGACACTTTACTTTCAGAAACACTTTCAGGGAAAGGACATTGAACACTATCACCTACGAGGGTAACCAAACTCCTTTCTGTTTCCTCTAACATCACCAAAGTATCCCGAAATTGCATTGCTAGGAAGATTTCAAAAAGTTTCCTGGGGAGAGCCCTCGAACCGTTGCCTCCAGAGTTATCCTAAGCATTATAGATATAAGACCAGTTACAAAAATTTAAGTTGCAGAAGCCCCAAACACCCACTCCTCTAACTTCACCAAAGATCTAAACATACATCTACTATATATACATCAAAAAGCTATCATATATGTAAAAAAATTCATATTAACATCATTTCTAATCATATATATCTATATATATGTATATATAAAGGGTATGATTTTGAAGCATACACTGCCCTTCCTAATTCTTAACATGCTCCCCCTGCTCCGGAGCCAAGACAGTATCCATAATTTTTTTTCGGGGGGCCCAGACTTCGACACACTTATGTAAAGCAAAGTTTCAGGGAGGAATATATGATACATTGCAAAAGATTTCTGGGGGGCTGCCCGTGGGTCCCCTTCCCCTCTGGATACGGCCTTGATTCACAAAAACATTAAACATTCCTTACTAGATCTTTTAGTTTATTTTTTAATTCAAACGCAATAGAAAATTCAATATTTAGCGCTAAGCAATCTTCTATGTCCAGGCATTCATAATATTAAAACCGGGAAATAGTCGAATTTTAGAGAAAAAAATCCAAATTCAACCTACAAAAATGCTCATCCCCACAATAATTTTCTAAAAAATTTGTTAAATTTGTATCAAAACATACCTCAGAAGTGGAAGCGTCTGAATCAAATTTTCTTTTCTTTTCGGATGACGAACGTGTCCATCGCTGGAGTGCAAACTTATTATGTATCGAAAATAATTAAAAATGTAGCTAAAATATAAATAATACTTGATTGTAAATTAAAATGCAGCATTAAACCGTAGCAGTGAGATTGGAAACGATGAACGGATGATTTCCAGAGTCGTAATGCAATCAGTGATGGACCATAATAAGAAAAAAAAAACATTTAAAATATAAGAGATGAGAAACATCTGTAAATGAGAATGCAGTGCAAATACAGTTCATCAGTTTTCCAATCGGCTCATCTACAAAAAATTTTTTACCAAAATGGGTCTTTGGACAGGAAGTCATAAATAAATACAAACTGCTCTTTAAGTTTCTTAATGAGTATCCCTGCCTGGCTGGAGGGTTTAACCCATTAGGACAATTGGACTTTAGGACTCCATCACAACAGAGAACATTTTCCAGGAAACTTATTACTTGTGCGATTGTATTCCCAGATTGCTGCCTTTGGGTAAAAAAGACATCAAGAAGGAAAGAAAACCCTCTGGAGTGATTGAAAGGATCTCTGTCTGTGTGTGGTACGGTGATTGAAGCTACCTTTCGCGCGCGCGCGCTGTTACCCCCCCCCCCCCCACCCAAGGTGATAAGGGGGTTGATTATAACCTTATAACCAGATGAAAAGTCTTCTTTATTATGAGCTGCATACTTTGGCCATGATCGCAACCCTTCAGAGAAAAGGAAAAAAAATCATATGCATATGTGTTTAATTTTCTTAGGGGGAAAAAAATTGTGTTTTGCAAGGCCGTAGTCAGAAATTTTTCTGTGCGCCTAAATAAGAACATACCCAATGGGGGGGGGGGGTTTGAACCCCCAAAACCTCCCCCTGGTTACGCCTATGTACGTTGGTACGTAAAAACCGACCTAATTTGTAATTAAAAAAATAATAATAGCATTAGCGACTGTGAGAAAGTTCTATTTTCATACAAATATCAAATAACTTTAAAAATAATATTTTTACAACAAAAAAGCATAACAAATGCTGGGAGATTGAATGCATTTTTTTGATTTTTGCCTTATAAAATGCAAACAAAATTATTAACGGAACACGAAGAATAAATATCTGGATTTAGTAATATGCCCATAGACTACATTTAATGCAAATCAACACTCATTTTAACAACTACTGAATATTCAGAATAGCATTTCATGTTAAACTGAGTCAAACTATTTTATTACAAGCAATCACAGAGATATAAATAATAATAGTTTTGTTTATTGTAATATTTAATTTTATTTTTGTGTTGTGAAACATTCAAAAGTAAAGCAGTTTTAGTTTTGAATGACTTTTAAATTGTTCAATCGTTGCCTTAAATCCTATTACGTTCTTTTCTTTCTAGTTTAGATTTTCTTTTTGCAACTTACACAAGCATTTTGAGCCATTCAAAAAATATCAGATTACAGAGATAGTTCATTCGCTTATAATTTCTGATGAATACGAGGATTTATTCAAAAAAAAAAGAAAGAAAAGAAAAAACAGAGAGGAAATGGGCAAACATATATGTAAAAAATGTTTTTAGTTTCCTCATTTTAAGGCTAATGTTTGTATAGCACAAAATATAATGATACACTAAATGTTCAAATTTACCTTTAATCACACAAAAATACGGAAATTTATTAAAAACATCCATTGAATGCATCTAATTTTTAGTAGGATATGTGAAAGAAAATGCTAATTAGCACTATATAATCATGTTTCATTAAGTGTTTCGTACAATCATGGGTGCAAGTCCTGGAAGTTGCCAGGACTGAAAAATTTTTGGGCTGACTCACGGGAAATTTTTCATGAGGGGGGGGGGAGGAGTATTTATTATATATATACAGGCGTCACGCCAGAGGAAATTCGGGTGCACTTTAGGACCCTTAGCAAGATTCAAATCAATCAAAACACAAAACTTCACAAAATTCCAAATTTTACTTTTTACGACCATTATAAGTGGCAAATAATAATAAAAAAATTCATCACTATATGTTTAAATTTTTAATTTTCACAAAATTATTGATTTTTCACAAAAATCTCTTTAAAATTCACAAAAATAAAAAAAAAACCACCCTGTTAAAAATGCTGAATGGACCTGATATCAGCAATCTACACATGGTAAGTTTTACTACTTTTTTTACTGATATAACCTCATTGATATGCCACTATTCTTTTCCTTTCAAGCATACTTTGTGAGTGAGTTAAAATTTGAAATAAACAGTATGGGACCTCAAATCCGGAGCGCTCGGCGCCGCGATCTTTCCGGATTTCGGATCCTAATACAAAAAAAAAATTTGTAAGTAGCATCAGTGCGATTTAATTTGCTCTAGACGATTTTATTTGCAGTTTACTCATTTGTAGTATTTTTTATTATCGTATATACTCGTCTATAAGTCGCGAAGTTTAGCACAAAAACGAAGTTGGAGTCGGCTTACATTCGAGGCAAAACATCGAAACCATCTGGACTTTTCCCGGTACTATTTTAACTTCTCTAACTAACCGATAAAAGAAAAGAATTCCGTCAAATTCTGATATGATTTTAGACTAATTCTCTAACCACTAAATTGCAGTAAAAGATCAGATTAGCGGGAAAATGCGAGAAGCGCCGATTTTCAATTTCATGAATATTCTGTATCGCGCGAAAATTAGAGCTCATTTTAAAAAATAAATATAATAAAACTACAAGAAATGAAAAAAAAGCAAAATTTAATGATATTAACTTAAAATTAAAGCAACAATTAATAAAAGCTCTAATCGCAAAAACGCATTTTCAAAAATTCGCGAAATAACTTTTTTGAAAACTGCACATTTCCGATCTTACAAATGTTTATTACATTTTGTTTTCCTTCTGTTTAAAATAATTATTTCCAAAAAAAAACGATGCAAAATCTTTCCCGATTTTCCTTCGAAAAACAAAAGCTGTTTTTCTTCCAGCTGCCGATTTTTTTTGAAAACGTTCGGGATTCCGTATTTGGGGTCCGGTACCATACATGTATCATTTTCACGCACTAAAAATGCAATTATTATAATTAATAAATTAACACATGAATATGAATCAATCAAGAGAATTTAAAATAAAAAATAATAATGAGAAGTACTTTTTAAATGAAAGTAAAGGAAAAACTGAGGCTTGACTATAAAAAAAGGACTTCAAATTTAACAAAAAAAAAGGGGGGGGGGAGTGACTTTTAGGCAAAAGATCAGTTATTACTAGCTTATTATGGTTGATTAAGAAATTAACGGAAATATCTTTGCGTGATGCGTTTGTTCCCACCAAAATTTAATGGCCAATCCAGGAAAACCGGGAAAATTTTCGCTCGGCCTATTTTCCCGGCATTGTTTGCCGTTTTCGGAGAAAACATTAAGCTTCCTTCATTAAAAAAGAGGGTATTTGTCCAAAATATCTACTGAAAAAAAAAAAGCATTTTTTCGTAGTATAATAGCGAAAATATCTGAAAAATACCGATATAAACCCCCTTAATTCTTGCAGAAATCGGAAAATTTTGGAAGGTAAAAAGTAAAAGTGAGAAAAGGAACATATTGAATATACTCTTTATGACTAGTTGAAGGCTTTAATGTGGTAAAAAATTATTAATTTTTCCATTCAAAAAACAGGAATTCCGACAAACAGTTTTTTTTTTTTCACTTTTTCAAAACGGAAGAAAAATAAAAAGTCCGATAGCTTTTTTATCGAGCTAAATACAGTTCAGCATTTCTTTTCATTCGCTTTTTTCTTTAAAATGAAGTAAAAATAATAAATGCAAATTAAAACAAAACTAACATCAACAGTCACCACGCATGTTTTACACGCATAATATTGCGTATTCAAGTTTAAACTTCCGTTAGGCAATATAATGCGTGTAAAACATCCTTCTAATGATTCATCAACCAATTGGTCTTTAATCTTATACTTTTTGAGTCATCCCTAATTTGTTCAGAGAAACTTTTAGTATGGTACAACTTATGCATTTCAAATAGGATATTTTCCATATCAGCTAGTCAAATTGAAGACGATGGCGATAAACCCACAAAGTTCTTATATGTAAAGTAAAACGATGCGCGCCATTTTGAAAACACGTTGTTTTAAAAATAGTTCGATAATTCAAGCAAAGATTTTGAAAAGAATGAAAATAAAAGCTAATGATGGAAGTTAATAGCGGAAATTTGCAATTTTTGTACTTGTAAATAAAAAACCCTTCCTTCCTCGCGATCTTTACAGATTTTTTTTTCCGTCCTTCTTCCGTCCTCAAGTATTTTCAAAATACGGAAATCCGTCCCGTGGACGGAAGTCTTGCACCCATGCGTACAATGCAAAACGAGGCGTCATTCGCTAAAGATTTCAAGCCATATGTCAGCGATTGTTCCCCAATATGAATTGAAATGAAGTGACTAATTATCTCAAATGAAGCAGTTTTTAGGGAAGAGAAAAAATAATAATGTAGTAATGATATGCTGCTAAATTTTCTAAAGTTTTGCACGAAGAATAATGTTTGGATACTTGAACCTAAAAATAACTAATCGCTAAAACATTGGTGGGATGCATAAAATTAGTAAATTTACCAAAAAGCATTTAGGTCTCCGTTCTTACTCCATATTTATTCTACTCCATTTACCTCCATAACATTTTAAAAAATAACGATAATGCTGCAGACAAAGTCTAACTTAGAGTAGATAGTGATTGAGCTAAATTACCTGCATATCCAATTTGAATGGCTAGTTTTGTTAGCTTGGCTTGAAGCACAGATTTTTCTTTATGAGGATTGTTGTCTTCACTTTTTTTGGGCACTTCCCTTTCTGCTTCGTGGGGGGCTGTGTCGTTTGGAATGTTTGCTTCACCTCCACTTGCTGAAAAATATTAAGAATAGTTAGTTAGTCACAATTTGTTTTTGGTTTTTAAAAGTATTTCACAACTATAACTCAGTTTTCTTGCCTTTTTGGATGAGCAAATATTTTGTGTACATTAGTAAAATTTGCAGTTTCTTCATTTTTCCACAGATGATCAATTATTTGGATGGATCAGTTGCCGAAACGATTAACTTCATAATGACAGAACTTGAAAAAACTTACGAAGAAGATTGTGTGTAGAAGTTATCGCAATAAGTGCCATCCATTTATCTCTTTTATGTTTTTGTTTTACATTGTCAGCTGAACTTTATATTTGATGTATTTATGCATAATTTATATTCAATTTATCTTTCTAATTTTTGCTCAAAGCGGAGTGATTCGAAATTTCTAAATACTAAATATAATACTTAACAATAAACATATCTTTAAAGTATATTGTGTATTGTAAAGTATATCACTAAATGAAAAATTAAAATTTATTAAATGCCCATGTATCATTAAGGAGCTATGTTTTCAAGAAAACATTTTTTTACAGATAAATTTTTAAAGTAATGATGATATTTAAAGTCAAAACAGTTGCCAAAACATAGATCAAATTATAGATACTTTTAAACATAAATTGCGAAGAACTTTTTACACTTATTTGTTGTAAATACAGCTGCAAAAACCATAATTACAGAGCGTTTCGAAATAATATTTTGAGTTCATTTTGAAAGAGAAAGTTTTGCGTAGATATCAGTAGCGAAAAAAGGTGCCAAAGGAAAGTTCATTCCTGCAATATATTTATTCAAAAAGGAAAGAAAAATTAGAAAATATTTATTTCAATTGAATCTGTTGTTATTCACTTAATCCAAATGGATAAGCCCGTTTAGTGCGAATTACCCGATTTAATGCACCAAGGTTACATTTTCCTTTTATCGAGTACCACATGGGTGGAAATGCAATTTGGCTTAAACAACACACGATAGATTTAAGCACCATCTATCACAGTACGATACTTTATATCTAAACCAAACTTCAACAACCACTTCGCCAAGTACCTCTAGAGTAGTTGGTTTATGTGTAAACATGGGACACTGTCGTGCACCGTCTCTATTAGCGTACCCGGAGGATTTTCGTCCGAATCAGGTCTCTTCAGACTTGCCGGTGCTTACCCAATCGCGTTACCTCAGCCCGTAATACATTCTCACAGAAGCAACAGGAAAAATAACGATATTTTTAAGAAATACATTTGATACATTTATGTGATTGGGGACAGTCCATTAATGATGTCATATTTGCTTTTTTTCCCATACATATGCTTTTTTCCCATATATTTACCCCCCCCCCCACTTTGTCACAAAATGTCACACTTCAACATACACCCTTCCGCTCTTTGTCACATGTCATGCTATGTAGCATAAGCATGATATAACACTTCTTGTCCTCCCCTTGTCTAACACTTCTTTCCTCCCCTTGTCACAGTTTGTCACAATTTCAAGAACCCCCCTCCCCCTCGAAGCGTGACATCATTTATGAATAATCCCTTGGTTATCAATGTGATGTGTGTGGTAATGTAACAGTATCTCTTGATACTATAATCTAATAAAAAGGGACACATAATTTGGTGTTAAAATTACATTGTATAAAAACAAACACTATAGATTTGACACTTCAGCAGCATAGATAAGAAAATTAAAGTAAAGTAAAACAAATAATTTTGCTTTTGTTTTCAATGATCAGAGTTGACTTTTGTAGTTTCAGCCCTGCGTAAAGAAGAAAGGTGAGATAAGCAGTTTTACGAAACATAGGCATATACTTCCTCGTAAATATTTTAAAGCTATTTTGAAATATTAGTGGCAAACATTAAATGGTAAAATGTCTCTTTAAATTTAGATTAAAAGTCACACAGGAACTTGAACTTGTACATCTTTTTAAGTTTAAGTTTGTTAATAGTTAACGCAGTTGAGTGAAGATTATGCGGTTTAATGATTGCTTACCTTTAGGGTTAGCTTTTTGACCACTGTGCTCTTCCTTTGCAGCTCCTAATAATGTAAAAATAATACCAGCTTGAGAGTTGGGACCCACGGCAGCAACAACCATTTTACCGCTTCCTTCCATAACATGAGTCCCTGCATTGAACAAAAACAAAATATTAATGACGTTTTCATGTATTTGTCTTTACTCTTTTGATCAAATCGCATGTAGTTGTACATACATTTATGCAAAATATTATAAAAACACGCTTGTGTTAAATACACTCTGCGTTAAAAATTACCCGTCCCAACTAATGTTGGAACACGGAAAATCGAAAAGCACGGATATTCGATACATCGATTGGCCATTAATCCTTTCAAGAGTGGGTGACGTATACGGACCGGCAGCGACCTTGCAGCCGGATGTTACGTATATGGGTTGCGGGTCAAATTCATCCTTTTTGTTTGGGGTTTTTTTTTGTTTTTGTTTTTTTGTCTTATAAGAGGATCCACAACCTAGAAATTTTGAAATATGATGACATAACGAATAATGCTTGCAAGTGTAGGACTGCGTACCTCTGATGAGGAGTACGAGACAAAAATGTGAATATTTTAGAAATTAAAATATTAATAAGAAGAAAAAGTAGTAAATCAGGGATCTATTAACTATCAGTTTTTTTAAAAGTCATTTTCATAAAAACATATTTATTATTATTAGGAGGGTTTTTTTTTTTTTTTGAGTTATACCGAGTTTTTCCTGTCATTAAAAAAAATGTCGTTCTCATTGCTTTGTCCCATTTTTCCACGTGAATATCTGCGAAAGCGTCGAGTTACCCACACAAATAACTATTGGATTAGTTAAAACACAATAGTATAGTACTTAGAAAAATGTAAAACAGCATGGTTTACACTTGGCTTTTGTAGTTAAGCGGTCTCAATGCTGATAATTTTCAGAAAAAGGTCACTTTAAAGGTCAATTACTCTGTAAACAAAGAGTTAATCACTACGAGACACATATGTACTTATGCTCCATGTGGTGTAGTTTCAGACTGAAGTTAAAAACCTGTGGTGCATGTAGAATTTTTTCAAATGCAGGCGTGTTTACTGCCTTCAGCATGCCCTTTACATAATGCAGCATTACATACGTTTCACCTATTTCTTAGGTTAGTTTTGGCTTTTTAATGATCAAAAATCAACAAACTATACTTATCGGCACTGCATCTCGGGTCGAGGCCAGCTGTGCCCCTCTCATCTTACGTGACCGAGGGCATTGGCGTGCCGATGCAGTTGTTCTGTTAGGAGGCCTACCTGAAGCGGAGCACCCTGTTTCCAAGCGTGCTTGGTCCTCATTTTATCGATCTATTTAAGGGATCAAGGTCCGGGTCGACCCTGCTTAGACAGGGGATGAAAAATCAATGGTATATTTTAAAGTGAGTGCCATAATTAGGTATAAGATTTAATAAAAAAATACAGTAGAATTTTGCACATAATCAACATTTATTTTTAAAAAAATAAAACAAAAAAATCTTGAAGATGTTATTTACATGTTGAAGAATTCTATCATATATACATAAATTAAGGAATGTTCTACAATTTCTTTCTCCAATTTAAAAAGGTTGTGAATACAAAAATCACAATTTTGAGTTCACAGTGAAAGCTATGCAAGCGTCTACGATTAGGCTTTTATTGTCTTTCTTTTTCCCGCTGTTTTTAAATTTCAATCGATTCTGTATCTCTAATTGATATCTGTATGTGTAAAAACACTAAAATTTTACTAACTCCACCTGACTATAATATCTGCAACCCAGGGCCCTCGGTTTCGTCGGCAAAGATGGGCACAGCAGGTCTTGCCCGGGCAGCCAAGTTAAGGTTGAGTTTACTTTTAGTTTAGTTTGTTGATTTTTTATCATTATAATAAAGCCAAAACCTTATCATTATAAAGCCTAAAAAATAGGTGAAATGTGCACAATACTGCATTATGTAAAGCGCATAATGACTCTTGGCTTATAGAATAATACCTTTTTTCAAAAACTATCAACCTTGAGCCTGTTGACCTACAAAAGTCAAGTGCGAACTATTTTTCTATTACTTAGAAAAATGTAAAACAGAACCCGTCTGTTTTACATTTTTCCTAGTACTATACTATGGTGTTTTAATTAATCCAATAGTTATTTGTGTGGGTAATTTGATGCTTTAGATATTCAAATAGAAAAACGGGACAAAAGCAACGAAAACGACATTTTCGCAATGACCTTTTCATTCAAAGCCAAGAATCAAATCATATAAGGTGTACATAAGATATACATAATCAAAGAACAGAATCATATAATTTGTCCAATACAGTCGACACCTCGAATTCTGACTCTTCTTCAAAGACAAACTAGTCAGGAATAGCAAAATTCTGATAGCAACTTGTGCGGCGCAGAAGCAAACAATTTATTGTGCCTCACAGCTCCGATTTTTCTTCCTTTTTCTCTTTTTTTCCCACACTACAGTTCATTTAAAACGTTACACATTAATTTGTAAACAAAGAGTCTGTAAATAACTGTTTCATTTTTTATTTCATGTATGCAAGTGCACTAACAAATTAACTAAATAAAACCATAAAAAATAATGTAGTTCCGATTAAAATTATTCGGAACAAGGAACGGAACCGGAGTGAGTCTTTAGAAGTCCGAGCGGAGCAACTCAAAAAAGTGACTGTTGATTACAAGTATATTTATAATTATTATTTTTATTTATTTGATTATTTCAAATTTGGTCATAGCGCTTAGCACACGACCATGTTACATCAATGAAGTCAGCTAAAAGGTCATATCATTATAATTTGATATTTTAAAACAAAATTAATTTCTAAATATTATGGTGAATAATTTAGGGTTTTATATAAGGTTTTCAGAACAAAACACATTATTGAATAATAAGATGATGGCAACCTCCCGGGGGGGGGGGGGGGGATATGATGTTGTTCCACGGCAATGAGGCTGGAAAAGAAAAAAAATTGACTGAAATTACTTCGATGGAACCTATTTCTAAACTTGACGAAGAAGAAAAGAGGGTCCGTGCCATGATTTTTCACATTTACGGAAATTTACACAAGGTTTACGGAGTAAAAAAAAAAAAAAAAAAAAAAAAAAACAGACGATGAACTGAATAAAAAGTAAGGATTACGTGTTGTAGCACTTTTTTTCGAATTGTGGTAGTGAAAAAATTTAGTGTTAAGAAGGGCTATTAAACTGTTCAACGTAATTTCTTGAATAGGGGTAATATTTAACTTTCTTTTCAAAAAGTGCAATGATGATGAAACTCTGATACTTTAATAGTGATCATATCTTAGGATAAGATTTTAAAGCACATTACAGCATAAAGATTCTGAGTGAAACTCGTTCAAAGTTCGAATCCTATGATAGACTTATAGAAAATTCTCTTCTTAATCACGCTGAATGACATCATCTATTAGGGTTATCACCAACAACTTCTGCCACAAAATAGATGGGTGTTGCTTATAACATTTGTACCAGTTATCTCTAAATTCTCAGTTTTGACCCTTACACCCCTTTGCTTTTAAGTGCCATATTAAAACTAGAAGGAGTTAGTTTTCTTTTTTGAAAGCACCATAATAATTAAAAAAAATTTTTCCTTAAAACTCTAGGTATGAATAAACTTAAACGTGAAAATAGTCAACGAAAATTTTTAACGGACGTTGATTATTAAAATTGGTTTCTTGGAGAACGCCGATCAAAATATTTAATGCTTACAACAAAGAGACTTATTGCATTATTTTGTAGAAAGGCAATAAGTATATTAAAATTAATTTGGTTTATTTAAGGAAATATTAATATTAGTGTAGTGAATAAAATGAATTTTAAAAACGATTTATTAAATCTACTGTCTTACAAATCATATTGTAATGAATATACAAAATAATATAAGAAATTATAATTTGTGTTAAATGAAATATTTCAAATATACATTTAAAGTTATACCTGAGAGCATCATAGGGTCAAAATCCTCTCCCTTTTTCACGTGATCTGATTCACCTGTTAATGAACTCTCGTCTACTTTTAAATCGTTGCTTTGGATGACTACACCATCCGCTGGTAGGAGGTCCCCTACAAAGGAAAACAAATATATTTCAATTTACAAAAAGTGAAGTGTCAAAGGGAAGCCTCATTCGAAGCTCCAAGTGTAAGCTTACAACAGCTCCGTTTTATCCATGCGAAGCTCACAATAATGAATTGATAAAGAGTGTTGCTTGCAACACCGAAATGCACGTATGAAATTTTTTTCGCAAGTTTGTGCTTCACAGCGTTGTTTATTTCATACTCAATTTCTGAAAAAAGTATAAGGCTTTTTATTGCTTAATCACAGCAAGCTTAACTGGCTTAATTAACGTTCTACTATAAAGATGAAGCTGTGAAGCCTTCATAGAGGGAGCAGTAACAAATGGAAAATTGAAGGGATAATACATTTCTGGTGGACTAGTAGTTTATACCCTTTGAAGTATCCGAACACATTACCATTAAGAGAATTCGTAGAAATACAAATAAAGAAAAAAGAAAACCAAAGAAAAGAAAAAAACAAGACAAGCAAAACAACGTCATCCAAATCATTTAGCTAAAAATACGACAGAGGAATGTAAATTACTGCAGATAAAGTGATGGAAGAAGAGCAAAATGACAAGAAAAATGATTAAAATCTCATTACTTGCAACGTCATCCCCCTCAGTCCAGCGGGACGGTCACTAGTTGGCGTGTCCGTGCCACCTTGTGTTATACGCAAATAAAACTTTTACTTTCACTGATAACATTTAGTATGCAGAAAAAGAATTAGGAACTTTTATTGTTTGTGTGTATGATGTTGGAGGTGGACTGAGCTGGTATTTTAAGGGTGTTTACTACCAATTTACTATATAAAGATATGTAAATGCGATGAGTATAAATGTATTATCTAAGTGTTCAAGTAAAAGCTTCTGTTCTGTCTGTTATAATAATCATGTATATAAGGGTAGAGCGTAGAAAATTTTCTCACTTTGGGGTCGAAAAATGAAAAATTTGTTTAAAATTATCTAAATTTTAAAACTTTTGTGAATTGTTATATTTTAAAATTTCTCTTTGCTCTATGCAGAAACGATTCAAGAATAACTAAAAATATAAGCATGAAATTTAAAATTGCTCAAAAAAGAAAAAAAAAACATCCCGTTGTACCTTTGAGTCAAAATAAAAAGTTTTCACATTTTAGTAAGCTTTTATAGTCTTTTCCGAATTTCTCTTACGCTTACACGGAAACGTTGGGGAATGATATGGGGAAAGCAGATGTAAAAGTTAAAATAAGAAATACCTTCCCATTCAATCTTTCTGCTAAAATTTCCGAAAACAGGCAGCAGTTTAAGGAAAGATTATAGTTTAGTAGTAAGTGATAAACTTATGTTTCGATATTTATTTCGAAATATTTGAACAATTATTTTGCAAAAGTTAAACATAGACTTCATTCTAGATCTGATCGTACAACACATTTTCCTTTAATGATGATTGGAAGAGAAGCTTCTGTTGTCAATTTACTGCTGTTATAACACATTTAGTATGACCCAGAAAGATTATATTTTACAACAGCGACCCTGGAGGATCGCCAGATTTATAGTTTTTGTTCAGCGTTTAAATGGGAATCAGATGTTCCCTACAGATGGAAATTCTGACAGCCTATAAAATTCACATAAAACATAGTTTTAAAGTTGGGTTTAGGAATTTGGAACATAAATGGCTCCGTTTCTTTTTTTTTCAAACCTTGCGTATTCTTCTCCAAAATCAAAAGAGCAAGAATTATTGTTCAAATTATGATCAAAGCAGCTGCTTTTCGGGGGTGGAAGAATCCACTAGTTTAGGATATTCTGTAAGATAATATAAAGTTTAGATAGCTTTTCAGATTCCGCGGTACATCTGTACAATTGTGAGGTGAAATGATCGTAAGCAATGCAGGCGTGTAAACCTTTATGATAACTAATCTAGAATTTGTAATTCAATGGACGGTTCCTGCGTACTAATATAAAGTAACAAGCTTGAATTAGCCGTTATAAAAATAAAACCAATAAGCAAGAAAACTTTTCCTTGATTTCTATGGGTCAAGGGTTTATTGTGTGGGTCTATATCTATGAAAATATTCAAGACACAAGATTTGTTACTGCATTCCAGGTATCTCGCAAGTACCTCTGGTACGTTCTTCGGTTTGGGAAATAGTTTCTCAGATAGCTATTGTCCAAAAAGGACCTACGATTTCAATTTTTCTTTAAGCGTATCACATTTAAAAGTGGCCAAATCTGTAGCTGCTGTCTAGTTGGACCAGTTTAACTGCTTTAAGATGAGTTGTATTTCCATTCAAGTAGCGACTTAAATCCACAAGAAGAACATGAATCAGGTAATCAAACTATTGCAAGGACTATTTTCACAAATCAATTCTATCTTGCACAAAACAAAACCACAATTTTGCTTTTCTTATTTTCCACGACCCCATAGTGTATTAATGCTAAAATTGTGGTAATATCAATGCCACGTTCCCTGAAAAATTTCGGTATACTTTCAATAATATTTTTGGCAGAACAAGTTATTAGAGATACATGCCCCCGAAAATACAGAACCAAGTAAATGAATGAAGAGCACAGAGAAAAAAGGCGAAATGTCTTCGCAATTTTGAGAAAATCACGTTTAAAACTTCGATCTTCTGCTTTTTTTCATTGTACAATATCCTTTTGGATGATTCTTCACCTTGATCTTTCTCCTTTCTTACCTCGTTAAATAGAGCAACAAATTCTACTCTACAAACAATCAGTGTTTCCACATTAAAGTCAATTCGAACAAAAAATTGACATTTCTCCGTTCTTACGTGCACTCTTCAAATGTTCTTATTAATGTGTATTTGCGTCTTTAATTCTGGAACTTGAAACATACACATTTCTACAGTCTATTGTGTGAATAATAAGATTTATTGTTAATTCTCTCAGTAAAAAATAATTTCTCAGAAATATCTGAGCAAAATAAAAAAATGTTTATCAACCAAAAGTAATGTACTTGGTGTTTCATATCCGACTCAACCCTCCACGAAAAGAAGTTTTTATTTTTATTTTACCATATAGTGTTTTAAGAGGTATTTTTATGGAACAGTGAAGTGAGAAAGTAAGATGTCCGATAACCCTTACCCCCCCCCCCCCCAATGTGTGTGCGCGTATGTGTAGTTTATGCTTTACAACTTACCGTATTTGACCTGGCAGATGTCTCCGACAACAATGTCGCTGACTGATATTTGTAGGACCTCTCCGCCCCGTATCACAGAGAATTTGTGCTCGTGCTCGATCCGGTTTTGCAGGCCGCGGAACTGGCGCTCTTTGGTATAGTCGTTGAAGGCTGTTACCAGAACCACAATCACTACGGAAACCAAGATGGCCACGCCCTCTATCCAACTGGCTTCGCTCTCTCCTTCATCGTGGCCTAAAAAGTCATCAAAATACACTAAGCAGGTCCAACGATCGTGTATTAAAACTCAAAATAACGAAATTTCAGGATTGCAACATATTTCCATTTTACAACGAAAAACTTAAATGTATTTTTATCATTTCCGTAATGCCTGTATTTCGTATTTCATTTTCGTTTCGTTGTGATTTATCTACTGATGCTTTTGTTTTTACTTAATAATCCTCGTTTGCGAACTTCGCAGACGAGGACACCTTAAATTTTTTTAGTAATGAGAAATTAGTTTAAAAAATCCAAACTTTGTGTCACTTTTATAATTGCCTTAGAAAAAATGTAAGGAAAACTTCGAGACTTGGGATTGCTGTCTCTTTTTATGAACATAAATATATGCTACCGCTTAAAATACGAGTACATTTCAAATTATCAAACTATTTGGGTGGAGATATTTGAGAACACACACAAAAAAGGGTGAAAAGTACTTATAAAAAACAATCACGCATAGTTTTTAGTATTACCAAAAGCTAGAGCCTAGCAAAGATAAAAAAAAGAAAAAGAAGAGTTATTAATAATTTTATATAAGTGCATTCGGGTCAGTTATGTTTAGAAAACGAAGTTGTCAAACCATTTTGTCTAAAGTAATGTTCCTGTAATACCCATATCAGCTAGAAAGTATATGTGAATTAGGAAATAAAAACTAAAAACGTAGATATTTTACAAATGTTCAGTAATATATCCTGAAATAAACATTGCAAGACATCTCACATTACGCATGCTTTTTTTTACGTGGATTAACTAATTCAAAAAATCACAACATTAGAAGTACTAAAAGAAAAGTGTGAATAAATATGCATTTCATTCTTAGTTACTTTTTGTACACTTTTTCAATTAAACTTATTATTGATTTGGCGAAAAAAAATTTAACCATCGCCAGTCCCCCCGAAACGGAAATGTACTGTAACTGTAACGATCAAGTTCAGCAATGGCTCATCACAAAGCCAATGCGTCTACTAAGCATTCTGTCTTTTTTATGATTAAGTTGTGAACAAAACGTATGAAATAGGTCTTTAATGTTGCTAATTTTGGTAAATGTTTGAAGGTAAAATAGATTGCAGTGCCGCATGGTGCTCGAGCTTTGATAAAAGCAACTTACCTGCGGCGTTTTCTTCTTGCGGTGATTCGTAGAAGGAGAGACCCAGGGAGACAAGCGCCGCCACTTGAAGGATGATTAGCGTTACGTCTTGCAGTGCCTCCCACACCAACTGCAGGAATGTCTTGGGGGGTTTGGGGGGAATCATGTTGGCACCAAACACCTCCCGCCGACGGCCTAAGTCCGCCGCAGATCCGCTCAGACCTGGACAACAAAAGCGATGTCATGTTTTTAAACATATTAAAAGTGCAAACAGAGCTTCATGTGTTATGTGAAAAACTGAAAATTTACAAAAGGTTGAGCCATATATAAATGTGCAGATTGAAGGTTTTATTACTACTCATAGATTAGATTGACACAAAGTGTTTTAAGTACATTAGAATGTTGGAAGGTCATTGCATCGTATGCGTATCAGAAATTTGTATTGCGTACAGCTAGCGTGCGTCTAGTAATAAGAGTGACGACAACAGATTCTACCACCTTCAACTTTTTACCAACGCGCCTGCGCATCGCCGCTTTTACAGCGCCTCTTGGCGATGCACAGGCGCTGTGGTAAAAATATGGCGGCGGGGAGCATGCGCAGTAGCCGTTGTCATCACTCTTACTACTTGAGGCACGCTACGTACAGCATGTGTCCGAAAATGCGTCGGTTTTGAAAGGATTACACATTTGAGCTTTACCGCAACTAGCATTCAATTTCTAAAACAGGAAGAAAAAAAAAAACGAATGTTGATTGGATTTGACAGCTATCAAAAGCATTATCAATTGGTATAACAACTGAAGCGTTTCAACTGTTTGCTCACACAGTAAGGGCAGTAGAAAACGAATGTTTAGAACCGTTTCTCAGTAGTTGCATCGAATGACGTTAGAGGAAAATCCCCCTAAGTAACATGTGTGACGCGATAATATTTTTAGCAGAACAAGTTATTGTAGATACATGCCTCGAAAATACAGAGCCAAGTTGTTGAAACGTTCTGTGTTAATGTGCATCTGCGTCTATGACTCTGGAACTTGAAACATATTTTTTCCTACAATGTCTACTGAGTGAATAATTACATTTATTGTTAATGCTCATAGTAAAGAATAATTTCTGCGCATAATAAAAAACTGCTTATGAACCAAAGTATAATGATCTTTGTACTTTGTGTTTCGTATTCAGTACAACCCTCTACAAAAAGAAGTTTTTACTTTTTTCTACAGTATGGTGTTTTAGGAGGTATTTTGTTTGTTTTACATCCATTTCAGGTCACATATATTTTCGAGTTTTTGCTTCTCTCAATGGATATGCCTTAAACTCTCGACCAATATTACAGATAGAATAGGACAGTATGATAGTGTATTGCAATACAAGGAAGGAAATTACAAGAGTACACCCAGGGCAAGGTGAGAATCGAACCCACGACCTAGTTACTGCGCGCAGGCAGCGGGCGGAAACTGGTAACTAAGACTGCTGGGCCACCGAAGCCCCCGAGGTATTTTGATAGAGCCGTGCGGTTTACAATTGAGTGTGCAATGATGCAACATTGCGCACTCAATTGTGAACAGCACTTATCGTAAAAAAACTATTGCCTAATGAAAGCGCAATGATGTAACAGCAGTTAAAAAGGAAGAGTTTTACTAACGCCCTTTATCCAGAGGACCGGCAGTTCGTAGGCACACTGAATAAGACATATCTTTACTTATTAGATCTTGATAAAATTCAAATTTACAGTTCACGCCACGGAAAACATCGTCAAAAATTCATGTACCAGTCCAAAGCAATTTTCCTGATTTTTTGGCTGTCGTACATTTCTGCTTCGATGGCAACTTAAAAATTCGTAAGGGTCCACAGCAGTAAAATAAACCCTGCGTGTAATCATCAGCATACTATCTTGAGACTTTACGTTCCAAAGATGTGTGTGTGTGTGTGTGTTTTTTCAATGACATGACTGAATAAGTTTACATATGGATAAGTTTTCATCCCATTCCCTCTCGCTCTGCCAGTAAATGTGTGCGAAAATTGACTAAACGCAACACGTTTCCAACTATTTATTTCATTTCACGGTGAAATCACCGAATGCCATAGGTATTTCGGCAATTTAATTCATTGAAAATTCTATAGTTATACGCCTTTTTTTTTTTTTTAATTGCTAAACTTGTATTCACTTTTTTAAAATTTTTCTTTTGATTGATTCATATTTGGCAACCTTTTTACGGTACATCAAGTCTTCTCTCGCTCTGTTGTACATTTTTTTAAAACTTTTCGATCACTAATGAAAAAGTGGACTAAAAAATTCGTCAAGGTATCAAAAAGATACCTAGAATTACTTTATACAGACATATAACAGTAAAAACCAATAACTCTTTCTAACCCCTTTTAAAAATTCAGTTTCGATTTTAAAGCATGAAAAGTAAAGCGACGTACAGACAATTGTAGGCACTTTATAAATTTCTCCTTTACCGACCCCCTTTTTCATTGCACGAAAGAAATTACGTATATATATATATATGTATGTATGTATGTAAGATACAGATATATGTAGAGTGCGAGGAGACATCGACGGCAGCGCCATCAGGCGGAAAATAACGGAAGCGAGAGACTCCGTCCTGAGTGGACGTGCAAGCACTGTGCGTCCTTGTGTGTGGTGATGATCAAAATTGAAGTTTCTGTAAATAGTGATTTGAAAATAGATGAGTGTTAATAGAGTCATTTTTTATATCTTTCATGGTGAGTCATTATTTAAGTAGACCCTAGACCCGAACAAAAAGCCGACATATATGTATATGTATTTATACAAATATTATGTAAAAAAGTAGTAACAAAAAATTGAAGCATTCTATTTTGATGCAGTCAGATAATATTTCCACAGCGTAACAAAAATGGTCTAAGTAAACCAAAATGCTTTCACCTACTATTTGGTGAACATTATAGTGAAACTATTGGTGAACTATTTAGTGAAAAATACAAGTGAACCGATTTTAGACATCAAATAATTTTGTGTTAATATAAATTATTTAAATATGAAGGACATAAACCATTCATTTTTACAAAAATAAAACAAATAAATAAATAAAACAACAAGATTAAAAATTGTGGCATGCGATGCGTGAAAAGACGGTGAAGACACCGGTCACCACAACAATACTTATTTATTTATTTGCACTATTTACAAGCTAGTACAACAGCTCGAGCGAGGCAGTTCATGCACCTGTCCTCTTCTTACCCGCCGGTCGCTCTCTGCCGACCAGTCGAGATGCCGCGCAGCTCCAGGAGGGGAGTGCGCCCTCTGCCGGGTGCTGGTGCCGCCACAAAATCATAAAATGTGTAGTGTTTCACAGAATGTTTTAAACGAAAAATAACGAAAAATTGCATGATGGATTTTAAAGCAAATTTGTTGTATCAATGCATAGGCATACGTGTAAAAAGTGGATTTTACACTCATTCTAAGATTTTTGAAATAAATAGTTTATAAGACTTACAAAAGTTTTTTTTTTTCTAATTTACGGGCTGCATAAACTTGAACACCGATAAACTGATTAGCTAATGAAAATCAATAATTCAGACAGACGTAGCAACATTCCTGTCCTTAAGAATCTTTGCTTACAACAAAGTTCACAACTTCACTGTATCTAGTAATTAAGCATCGGTTTCTTTAGGGCAATATTTTATCACATCATAAAATATAGCTACTAGAGAAAGGTTTCATAAATTTACCTCTTCATCATCTATTAGTTACATTAGTTACAGTTTTTGAATCCCCCTCATAATATAGCTTATACCAATGGAACATTTGAAATACACTGGATTTTCTTAATCACTACACGCATTTCTTATTCAAGATTTTCCTACGTCACTGGATGAATCTAAATATTGGACAGTTAATTAAAAGTGAGTGAAGATGACATGGAGGTATGGGGGGTCAAAATGAAATTGAAAATTAGTCCTTTGAAAATATGAATTTAATCTAATATTAATGGAAAGGGGCGAGAAGCATTAAAGGAGGATACTTTTCCAAAAAGAAAAATGCTATTATTAATCATTTCTTCCGCACAATGTTGTTTGTTCGAACTGGAGCCAGTGCCTCATTAACGATGATAGTTTCGGTTTAATGAAATTCATTTCGCTGAGGAGAAGTGTTCATGTTGGAGTATTTGTTCCATTAAAGAGATTTATGATTTTCCCTCTCGCATTCCTTTTCTTATTAAATGGTCAGGAATTTAGAAATTTCTGATGTGTATAACATCATTTGTTTTGGAAATAATTTTTAGCCATTAAGCCGTCTGTATGTGGTGTGAACACTATATAAATCAGTTTTTCTAACCCTTTCTATTCTGACGGAGTAATTTTGACAATATTCATATTACAGGGAACGTTAACATTAATCCCCACTTTCGTATGTTTCTTCAAAATATTTCTTTAAGGGTCAGTAATTATATTAAATAATAAATACAGATACTACCTCTTTTTATGAAGTAGTTCAAAAGCAGATGATGATGAAATTCAGAAAAAAAATAATATGTGAATTTTATTTGGATAGACAGTAAAGTTAATAGACAACTGCACAAAAAAAAAAAAAAAAAAAAAACGAAGTGGGTTAGTAGTTAATATTGTGGTGGTTGGGACTAATGCCACTTGTAAATCCAAGCTTCCCTTGCAGGGTGACTAGGAATTGAGTCAGACCGTAAATTATCCTTCCGTAAATTAATAAGCTCCACTAGGGTGGAAGTACGATTTGGCTCAGACGTGAGTGCATATCTATACGGAAATAAAATTGTTTTTCTAGATATCTTGTCTGGGACATGATAATTAGACATGTATCTAAAGGAAAATGAATTTTCCAGAAAAAGATTCCTGTCCGGGACATGAGAGCTATACATGCATCAAGGTAAAAGAAAACTGAATTCTCAAGAAGAGAGACAATATCAAGGTTTTTGGAGAGTTCTCAAGGTTTTTGGAGACAATATCAAAATGAGAATATTCCGCTTTGGGAAGCGAAAATGCGGCTTATTTATGGGGAGAAAACTGAAAATGAATTCTCCGAAAAAGCTACCGGTTTGGGAAATGAAAATTCAACGCATTTATCCAAATTAAATGTTAGCATATATTCTTGTCCCTCTGACACTCGCTAAGAGTACAGATTGCAACTACGGCCATACTGCCTATACCTTTCGGTTTCGCAGACTACCCCAATACGAGGGGTGCGGCTCGCAGCGCTGTCCTCCTCGAACTTCCCACAAACTCTCTGACAACCAGTACCGGCCATAAGAGTTGGGCTGGCAGAGCGTTGCTGACCTGCTCTACCATCCCGGGGTCACAGTCCTACTACAAAGTAAGCCTTACGTCACCCGGAACGGATGTGCTATTTTAGTCGCCTCTTACGACACACATAGCTACGTTAGGGGTATTCTATACCGGCCACCACTCGGGGACTCTCTAAGAGTATCTAATTATTTGCATTGTAAATTTAAATTTGTCCCCGATGGTCGTGCTATGCAAATAGATTTTGAGGAACATTATATTTTTAAATCCCTCTGACCATGTATATATAATTTAATTAAATTTAATGCAAATATATTTATCTGTTTTAATTTGCTTTATAAGTGTTTTTGAAAGACGAGTGCAAAATTCACGATATGCTAAACGTATATGCAAATTGTCTTGATATTCATAGACATGGACTGACTTGGCCTGGCAACTGACTAACCAACTATTAGATCCCATCCGTTCCCGTGGGGTGTTTTCATTATCGTCTGCGTTCTGAGATGATTTCAGCCTGGGTCGGTGCGCTCGAAGCTCTTCAAATATGTGTTGAAAGTTTTCAACCTAGTTTTGTGCTGCATCCCAAGGGATTGCTTCAAGATAGTGTTTTTTCTTAATGAATTTGAAGTTGACTAGCTGGTAGTTAGTAGATGAATTTTTTGATGGACATAAGTAACTGTTTTTTTTTCTTTGTTTCTTTTCCTTGGGTTTCTTTAATGTTAAATTAATTGTAATTAGTTTTTCATGATTGAATCTTGATTATCCCTCATTCATTCTATGATCACTCATTCATACTCTCAACCACATTTTATTTTTCAAATAACCTTTTAAGTATAAAAATGTTTTCGGTCTTCTAAACACACAAGAGTTAATCCTCTTCGTCAGCTTTCCAAATTTTAGCTGACGTTAAAAAGAGAAAGAATTCCCCAGAAATTCCGGAGTGGGGCGTGACAATTCAGTTTGTTACCTAGACTAACCCCTTAACTGGTTTGCCCGTACCGCGTACGGGCATTGAAATTTCCGCCTTTCTTGTTTTTAGTTGCCGTATTTTTAATAGATTGAAAAACAGTCATTTAGGGGCTTTTGTGTTTCAAAGTTATAAAATTAAAAAAAAAACATAAATTCATTATTTATGAAAATTTTGGAAAATTCTTTCATTTTCCTTTTATACCACGTTAGGACTTTAACTAATGCAATAAAAAATATCTTTTTTAGGAACATTTGTGGTAAAAAAAATTAAACAGTTAAGGAGCTAAAAGACAAATACAAACCATCTGTGGGGGAGGTGTGCAGCTTCCTGCAGAGGTTGTGCACTCCCGAGTGTTCGTCCTGTATCCGCTGGCAGGCCTCGTACCCCCGACTCTCCATCAGGTCGCGCAGTTCTTCCACGGTCACGCCGAACTCCTCCTGCTCCGTTCCGCTCGCCATGCCTGTTCAAAGGACAATTGACAGATTTAGAGATACAAATTACAATAATATATTAAATCTCCAAAAAATGTTTTAACACATTAAAGGTGGAGTCGTAGTACTACGATTTATCTCGACTGTAGCTTAAAGGCGGGAGTCGTAGTAATAGGATTTGTATTAGTACGGTTTGCAATCATATTGCGCAATCCATGAGCCACTTTACATTTGTATTCTTCACTTTCTTTACATTTGTATTTGTATACTAGAATCTTCTCATAAATATGTACTTTAAAACATTTTTTGTAATTAGTGTTTAGTTCTTTTTAAATATTTCTTGTAGTTTTAAGAGTTTAAATAAACTTTTTTAAGTCTAAATTTTTTTATGATTACACAAAATATTGCCCGCTCTAGGACGAAAAACGAGGCGGGGCGGTCGCCGCGTTACCAAGCATACTTTCGTCAAGATCCCCCGCCTTTAAAATGTTAAGTTACACGGTTTTATTTAAAAAAAAAATAATAAAAATAAAATGTAGTAATAGTGGTCGAAAACCGAGTAACAAACTTCCGTGACAAAACAAGTTCAATGGAATGGATGAGAACGGGAACTGGTTTAAAACTGACAACTTCCGGTGCCGCAATCCAACGCTATTAATACTGCGCCACAGACTCAGCTACAAATGAAGTTAATTAACATCGTTGCATTATCCAAACAAAGTTATCGTTGCCATTCGACAAATAATACTTCTGATAATTGCCTCAGAGCCAAAATTATTATTTTGCTCCTAATTAACGTTATAATAAATTATAAAATGAATGTAATATTGCATTGTCATCGAAGATAAGCTTGTGTGCAAAGTTTGAAGCTAATTTATGCATTATACCTAACTCTGATTTTCCCCGCAAATCAGTCTAAGTTGAGTATATTATAACATAGGATATGAAAGATTTTTTTTCTTCTTTCCTGTTTTTTTCTTTTTGCATGAACGCAGCGTGTTTTTCCTTTTTTCTTTTGAGATTTATTCTTTTTATAGATTCAGATTTGTTTCATGTTTTTTTTTTTTTTTTTTTTAAGTTCTTCAAAATGGCCAATCAATGATTCACAAAATTCCTTGGCAGCGCGAGATATTCATTCATCCATATCTTTACCTTGCTTCTTTTCCATTTTCTTACCAGACTTTAAGAATTTGGGACCACAAGAGGACATATATAAATACTATATCAATTTCATTAAGCTGTTTAAGTAAGTCTTTAGTTTTGTTTCAGTTCAAACATTTTTGGGTGACGTCTTCAAAAGATGACACAAGACATATTTAGACTCGTTCAGCCCTCTTCTCGTGCCAGTGCCGTAACTATACCATCTGAGGCCCACGGCAAATTTATTGGATGGGGCCCCAGAAAAAATCGCCACCTTGTAATTTAATTTCAATAAACCACTGAAGTAGTTACCCAACAGTATTACTAATAGTGTGTGCATTTTAGTTAAACATCTAATACATTTAATTTTCAAAAGCATAGGTGTTACATATTTATAGTAAAATAACTATCTTTAATCTTAACAAGGTATTTATTAATAAAAAATTTTTTCGAGCTTTCTGTTCCGCAGAAGTTTAAATAACATCATCGAAGTTTCGGGAAAGATCGGGCCATAGAATTTTCAATAGACAAAATAGCCAAGTTACTTAGCCTGTCTTGTCCCGTAGAGTTAATTAAATAGGTTTTTATTAATTTTAGTTTCGAAAATGATCTTCAGTACCATCTGTAGTCACAGGAATTGTAACAAATAGCATTAATGCAATGCATAATTCAGGGAAGAGGGATGACATAAAATGATTCTTTATTATTTATAAATCAACAAGTTCTCTAATACACGAAGATTTTTTTACTTTATCTCTGAAGGTGGACCGAAACCTGAAAATTTCTCTGTCAAATGGTTCAGATACGTCCTTATGTCAACCATTTTTAGAGCTTTTACAGTAGATCAGTACTTTCTTAGTCTCGGGTAACAGATTGCGGGAATTCCCCAAGCGTTAGTAGCTCGCCAGCCCCACCAAAGTACCGTGGCAAAATTTGAATCAACCAATGGATAATGTTCTAAAATTGATCCTGTTCTTACGAATGCGTATAAATCTTATTTGAATTTGCACATGGTCTTTAGTAATGATTAAACTTTGTGCAAAGTAATAGAAATAAAATTTCACGTTAAATTAAAGCACAAATGAGCATTAAAACGCAGACATATGTTTCGGGATTGCTTGGAATCCCTTTTTCAATGCGACAGGGAGCTTCTAGATGCAAAACATCCAAATGAAGCAGACAGAACAACAAAAACAAAGCTTATATAGCCTAAGAATTAACTGTAAACCAATGAGAATAAAGGCAGTGTGAAGTGGAAGTAGAAGTAGTAGGAAAGGCACCAATAAGAGAGCAACAAACGAATGCAGTTGGAAGTACAGAAAGTAAAAAGGAATATCAATAAAAACAAAGCAAAAAAGACAACAGCGTGCATAAAAATGTGAAAATATATGAAAATTGCAAAAAAATAAAATAAAATACAAAGAATAAAATGGAAATAAAATAAGTACAGAAAATACCAAAACAAAAAGCAAAACAAAGTACACATGCAAAAGAGGGGGAGGGGGGGGAGAAAGAGAAAAAAAAAATTGACACAAAAAAGGAAAACTAACAAGAAAACCAAGAAAGAACAACAAATTAAAGGAACTTATGCCAGACCTGTGAAAAATAAGGAGTTGAGGAAGAATCATTAACCAAATTAGAACTATTCCTGTTAATATGATAAGCTTCCCAAAAGTCAAGTTCTAAAGGGGAAGAACATTTTTGAATAATTTTCCCAGAATTGAAATCAAAAGAGTGGTTGGAATTCCAACAATGTTGAGCAATGCTAGACTTATTCAGCTCTTGCTTTCGTACATAACCTTTATGCTCATTTAACCGAATTTTCAGAGCACGTTTTGTCTGTCCAATGTAAGAAAGGCCGCAACGGCAACTAATTTGGTAAATACCCCAAGTATTGAGTTGATCAACAGGATTTTTTAAGAGAAGAGAAGGAAAGTTTGTTGCTAGGAGCAAAAACAACTTGAAATTGAAACCTTTTTAGGATTTTAGCAATACGAAAACTTACAGAATGAAAGAATGGTAACACAACCAAATTCTTTCTAGAAACCACATGATTGGGACCAGAAGTTTTTTTAGAAAATTTGTTATGAATAGAATCAATGAAAGTCATTCCTAAGTTTATCACTTTAAAGTGTAATTTACCGCGTTCTGTTAGGGTTGATAAGGTAATTTTTCGTTCTAAATTAGCTTTACTTAGAGCTTCTATCCAGGAAACTAGGAAAAAACTTTCGTTCATAGCACGTGAACTTTATGATTTACATCTTTCTGTATCTAATTCTAATTTCGATTTTGATTCTATTGATAGAATGTCATGGGCGAGAGCTCTTCATTCATCTGACAGTCACAAAATTACTTTAAATAAGAAATTTACCAAGTTGTGTAACGATTCAAATGTTCCTGTTCCGGCTGATTTGCCTCTTGTTAATAGGAATGCGGTTGTAAATCTTTCGAAATTTCCTTTGAATAGTAATGAAATTAATGCTTTGAAATGTAATAACAATTTTGCTTTGGCTAAAAAGCCTTCTTTTTCTGAACTTATTGCTCCGGTTGAAAAAGCTTTCAAATTTAGTGCCTTAACTTCCACTCAAAAAGGGGTCAGTTCGGCATCTTATTGCTTCCAATGTTGATTTCAATTCAAAAGTTCCTAATATTGGTTTTACCCATTCTGTGAAACGCTGTGTCAATAATTTAGTTTCAAATTCTGATTTGGTCATTACCAAAGCTGACAAGGGTGGTCAGCTTGTTGTTCTTAATAAATTATCTTATGTTGAAAAAACTGATGATTTAATTGCTTCTGGTCCTTATTCTGAAATTTATAAAGATCCTAGCGACAAGGAGTTAAAAGCTATTTCTTCTGCTGTTAAGTCTGTTCATTCTATTCCTTTGATTGCTAAACGGTCTGTGATTCCTTCTGTTGCTAATTGTGCGCGTTTCTATGCTTTACCGAAGGTACACAAGGCAGGTATTCCTTTCAGACCAATTGTTTCCAATATTGGCACTGCTTCATATAAACTTTCCAAGTATTTAGTTTCTGTGTTTTCTCCACTTAGAAGTCGGAATGTTTTCACTGTTAAAAATTCCACCGATTTTGTTAAGAAACTTCATAACTTCGTTCCGAATAATTCGGTTATGGCCTCTTTTGATGTTAATTCTTTGTTTACTAATGTTCCTGTTGATGGCGCTGTGACTTGCCTCAGGAAAAGGCTTTCTGAATTCCATTTTACTTCTGTGGAAATTGAGGAATTAGTTTTTCTTACTCGTGTGTGCTTGCAACAGAGCACTTTTGTATTTAATGGTAAATTCTATGCTATGGTAGATGGCCTGGCCATGGGAAGTCCTCTTAGTCCTATTTTAAGTGATTTCTATATGCATTATTTTGAGGAAAAACTATTCCAAAAATTGCAATTTCAATTTATGTTCGTTATGTGGATGATTGTTTTGTCCTAACGGACAGTAACTTGTTAGGTATTGATGATGCTCTTTCGATTATGAACTCCATTGATTCTAATATCCAGTTTGCTTGTGAGAAAGAACTTAATAGTAGCCTCGCGTTTCTTGATGTTTTGATTTCTAGGAGTGAGTCTGGTTTCACAACTTCTGTCTATCGTAAACCTTTCGCTGTTTCTTTACCTCCTCACAGACTATCGTCTCATCCTCCCAACCAAAAATATTCGGCTTTTAATGCTCTTGTCCATCGTGCTATTAATATTTGCTCTTCTCCTGAGCTTCTCAAGATTGAACTCAACTATCTGAAAGCTGTAGCTGTTGATAGAGGATTTTCTCACTCTTTAATTGATTCTATTCATAACAAATTTTCTAAAAAAACTTCTGGTCCCAATCATGTGGTTTCTAGAAAGAATTTGGTTGTGTTACCATTCTTTCATTCTGTAAGTTTTCGTATTGCTAAAATCCTAAAAAGGTTTCAATTTCAAGTTGTTTTTGCTCCTAGCAACAAACTTTCCTTCTCTTCTCTTAAAGATCCTGTTGATCAACTCAATACTTGGGGTATTTACCAAATTAGTTGCCGTTGCGGCCTTTCTTACATTGGACAGACAAAACGTGCTCTGAAAATTCGGTTAAATGAGCATAAAGGTTATGTACGAAAGCAAGAGCTGAATAAGTCTAGCATTGCTCAACATTGTTGGAATTCCAACCACTCTTTTGATTTCAATTCTGGGAAAATTATTCAAAAATGTTCTTCCCCTTTAGAACTTGACTTTTGGGAAGCTTATCATATTAACAGGAATAGTTCTAATTTGGTTAATGATTCTTCCTCAACTCCTTATTTTTCACAGGTCTGGCATAAGTTCCTTTAATTTGTTGTTCTTTCTTGGTTTTCTTGTTAGTTTTCCTTTTTTGTGTCAATTTTTTTTTTTTCTCTCTTTCTCCCCCCCTCCCCCTCTTTTGCATGTGTACTTCGTTTTGCTTTTTGTTTTGGTATTTTCTGTACTTATTTTATTTCCATTTTATTCTTTGTATTTTATTTTATTTTTTTTGCAATTTTCATATATTTTCACATTTTTATGCACGCTGTTGTCTTTTTTGCTTTGTTTTTATTGATATTCCTTTTTACTTTCTGTACTTCCAACTGCATTCGTTTGTTGCTCTCTTATTGGTGCCTTTCCTACTACTTCTACTTCCACTTCACACTGCCTTTATTCTCATTGGTTTACAGTTAATTCTTAGGCTATATAAGCTTTGTTTTTGTTGTTCTGTCTGCTTCATTTGGATGTTTTGCATCTAGAAGCTCCCTGTCGCATTGAAAAAGGGATTCCAAGCAATCCCGAAACATATGTCTGCGTTTTAATGCTCATTTGTGCTTTAATTTAACGTGAAATTTTATTTCTACATGGTCTTTAGTTGTGTCTAACTTTAGTTAATTTAAACACTTATATAAAATTTACATTTTTTGCTAAATTTTGTGGAAAATGTAAGGTTACTTCGGAGCTCTCAACCTCTCGGGCTGGGGGTGCACTCTAATATGCATCACTTTACGTAAAACGGAGTTAACTTTAGTTCAAATTTTGCAGATACTTTCTTGTAGCAGTTTCTGTTGAACAGGCTACAGCCAGAATTAGTTCGGATTTTCGGGGTTTTACGGTAATGTTTTTCTAACATCATGTAGCAAATCATGTCTTTAAACTCCACTTTGAAAAAGTGCAAGATAAATGTTTAATTTTGAAGTATTAAATTCTGAGTAGTTTACTGCAATGTAAAGACTCTCTTCATGAAGTAGCATCTTTTCTAATTCAACTTGTTTTTGAATTACTTTTTGATTCAATATGCGGTTTTTTAGTCCGGCAATTGTCACATCAAGTAAGGGAAAGAATTCAATGCGATAGTCTTCTTCTTATGAAGGAGATTTTAATTTTTGTCTTAAACGAAATGGGAACTATACTCTACACTTAACATACAATGCACCTATTCTTTAGATATTTTTTCCCAGAAAGAAGAGGTGCAGGATGATGATTGCCTGTGATTTACTCGGTATCCTGTGTTACATTGAAACATGCATATTTTCTCATATGAAAATCATTGGTTCAGTTGCTTTTCTTAATATTAGCCACCAAAACGAACCAACATGAGCAACAAACCCCTACAACCAGATTAATCTAATTATCCATAAATATTCATCTAATATATATATATATACATATAACGCTTATGCATAGCGGAAAAAGGTCCTTTATTTCGTTTTCTCCGGTTGGCAACACTCCGTTCGTTTACAAACATTCCAACCCTATTAGCGTTATCGTTTTGTGATTCTTTCCGGTTGATCTATGCGTGAAAACAACATTCATTGCTGCTTTTCAAATCAATCATTTCAAAATGAGTTTGTTGGGATCTCTAGAATATAACTTGGTACTTATCGATTAAATGAGCTACCTTAGCGACGGTTTCAGAAATGTCACCAACATGAATTTACCCAGTTATGTATACTTTATGGTGTTGAATAAAAAAGTAAATATTACAGTACAGACATTTATATAATAATTAGTTTAATGCGGACAATTTAATGAAAGTTTCAACTCATAATCATTAGGATAATATCGAATATTTAGTAAAGTCCGCCCCCCCTTTTTAAAATAAAATCATAGCATCTTCTTCCTTAGAAGGTAAGTTCCATGTTTTAACCATTTTACCAGGCCTTTTCATCAAAATGAAGGAAGAACCAAATGCCATACATGTAAAATAAGTTACTATTGATAATAGTTCTAATGAAAGAAAATCAGCGTATGCTACTTAAATCTAATAAAATTGTTTTGTTTACATTTAACTTGGCAATGTTTGGAGAACAGAAGAAGGTATGGTTTTTAGATGATGAGTGCTTATAATTTGCGCAAAAATAGTGAGATGCAAATAAATAATAGGGTGAACTTCCACGTTCAGACAAACGTTTCTAAGCATGACTGTGGAATTATGACAGAAATTGCTTTTTCAAAACCTTTATTGGAGACAAGAACTAAAAACCAACAATAAATATACAAAACGCAGTCAAGATGGTACGTTTCCAATTCCTTCTGGGATAGTGATAAAGCTAGACAAAACATTTTAGTGCCCGATAAGTGAGCAAAGCGAGCCTGGATCCATTGCGATCCAAAGGAACTGTGAAGTTTGACGGGTTTGCAGCGAGTAAATAAAGGGGCTTCTTTTTTTAGTTTTTGTGTTTTTGACTGATATAAAATGAAGGTTTTTCGGGGGGGGGGGGGGGAACTTTATCGGCATAACGCGGGTACCGCTTGTTAAAATCAAAATATCTTAGAATATCACAGAAATATTTCATACACGAAGGTGGAAAATCAAAACAGTTTTTTATCAGTAAGATTCAGCCTGTTTGTATCAGAATTATCGGTTTACTATCAGGTCAACTGACAATTTGTCTATCAGAAATCTCAGTTTTGTATCAGGTTTCTGACAATTTTGTATCAGTTTAATTCACAATATCAGCACTACTGCTGATGGAAGAAAATGTTTTGTCAGGAGGAAACAATTTTATGGTGTACAAGTAATCATAATGTCTTTCAGACTACTACTATTGATTTAACTAAAAAAAAAGTATCACAGATAATTAGAATTAACATTTAATAAATAAACTACTTTCGCAATGCAAACTACTGCAATTTAAAATTAAATAAGAAAATGAATTTACAAATGTGTTTAGAAGTAGCAAAATTTTGTTTTTCGTACTTCTAAAAAGAAAATTATGCCGTAATGATGTGGAAAGATTTATTTTTGTGAAAAGCTAATTTCTTTATAAGCATTTAACGTTTTAAACTTTAAAAAGTTGAACAAAGTAAGCTTGCATTTTATTAGAAGGAAAGTTCTTCTTCATGGGGGGAGGTGACCCCTCCCCAGAATTATCAACTTCACATCACAGAGCAAAAAATCATGAAATTAATGCGAGATAAAATTCTAGTTTTTAAGCTCTTCAGCATGATGCATGAAAGTTGTTGGCTTTAAACGCACGAAAATTCTGAAATTGGGAATTTTATCATTTAAAAAATTAATGATGGCTTATTGGTACATTTTTAATTTTTTACATTTTGTGGGAAGAGAGTTGTAAAATGTCATAGTGATAAGTTTTAAAGGCAGTAGTAGTTCATAATTTTATCTGGTTATAAGGTAAATGATAAATAATATATAGCGTATTGTTTTTTTTCTTTTATCTTCCAATGTAAGTTAGGCCGCACACAACACACTTCTGATTGCTTCTACAGCACCTATTAAATGCCAATCAAGAAATAATTTAAATAACTTTATATGCGTAGTATGTTAATGATTACATAACACAGTATATTAATGGTAACATAGTCCTTTCAAGCAAAACAGAAGAAAAATAAAAATAATAATCAAGGGCTAAAATTCAGGGCGGGATGGATCATTTCCGCGGACATTTCTCAGATCCCTCCCTTGAAAATATATGAAATAGAGGGAGTATACCGCCCGCTAAAAATTTCAGTGTAAACGCAAAATCTTTACTTTTTAACTTGCATCTAAATGAACCGATAAATGTATCAAAAAACTTTTTTCTCTCTCTTCCAAGAAACTGCAATCTTCTCCATATATAAAGCTTGGAGAGGGATTCCCCCTTCATTCGAAAATTTGAGCTTTAGCAAATGACAGTTATCATTAATAATATGACAAGATACAGTTAAGCGCAGTATATAGTTTGAAAAGAAAACCGTTAAAAATTAAAGTTTTATACTATATATAAAGTAACACCAGACTTTGCTTTTTTTATTTTAAATGCAGATCTGAACTTCTGCTCAGAGATTGTTGAAACAATTTTCATTCTAGGGGACTTTCATAAATGATATCACGCTTTGAGGGGGGGAAGGGGTTCGGAAAATTGTGACCAATTGTGACAAGGGAAGGGGATGGGGTAACAAGAAGTGTGACATCATGCTTATGTAACATAGCGTGGCATGTGACAAAGGGGGGAGGGTATGATGAAGTGTGACATTTTGTGACAAAAGAGGGAGGGGGGTCAAATATATTTGAAAAAACGGGACATCACTTATGGACGGCTCCCTATTTATATCTTTAGATTGTAGTGCATTTTGTAATTGCTGATTTCCGTCGTGTAAAGTTTTAATCTGAAAGGAGACCTTATAATGATACTATTTTAAATTTTACATAAAGTTCAGCTTCTTTTATTTTTCAGCTTATTTTCTACTGTTTTGGAAAAATACAGATTTACTCCTGTATGAACTTTAACAGGCATTAAAATCAAGTTAAATACAAAAAGAGTGCTACAACTTTATAAAAGAATAACTTTATAAAAATAAAAATTAATTAAAAATTTAGCAATTAATAGCATATTTCTTTAAAAGCTATTATCTTCCCAAAAAAAAATAAACATATAGAATTAAATAATAAGAAAAATCAAATGATAAAAAAGTACTAAAGTGAAAAATAAAATACGCTAATCTAAGGTAGCTTGTGTTATATTTACTTCCAACTTATATAAGATGATTGAAAGGGTTTAATGGATGCAAAAAGATTGAAATCTCAGACACGGCATGCAATTTTCGACGTATCCCGCGTTCGATGTTAGCATTTCAAAAAAAAAAAAAAAAATAGGTTTTTAATGATACTTTCTAAAATAATTGAAAACATACTGAAAGCCCTGGAAAATTTGGATATGCATTCATAAAATGAGATTAAAAACTAACTGACATTTGAAAGGTTGTCATAATACTTAGTCAATTGATCGACTTAAAATGCATAAAAACGCTAATAAAATAATAATATTAATTAATAATACTATACAAGTTATAAAGAAAAAGCATTTTTAGATGATTACAATCGCAATTTTGGCGCATCTTCGTGCAGGAAGGGCGAATTTACGCCTACTTGTATCAGATATATTTGAAATAAAAATTCGGCGCAATTGGCGCAGATTTTCCACCCCTGCATAAACTCCAAAAAAAGGGAAAAGTAAGCAAGAAAAAAAAAGTATGATGCACAAACTTTTAAGCAGTAATTTACGAACTTAAAAACTGCCGCAATCACTCCTCCTAGAATTACATTAAAATCTCCCACCCATAAAAAGATTATTGTGACCATTGGTATGCATCCAACATTCCATTTCATTAGGAAATTAATTTAACATAAATAGGATGTTTTTCCCGAAAAATTAACTGAATTCAATTATAATTATTTTTGACGCAAAGAAAGATTTTTCTCGCTTCTCCCCTTTTGCTCATTCTCATTACTAAAAATGACATTAACAAATGTGATGAAAGCATCATTATTTTTTGCAGAAATTGTAGTGCAATAAATGGAGATGCAACAAAGACAATTAGGATTATTTAAGTGATGTGTATACGAGGTCGGAGACGTGATCAGACTCGATTTTTTTTATTGTTCCTTTTTAACAGAAAAGACAATGCATTCCTGGCAGCTGTCCAGGTCGGTGTTGGTATTCACAGGTGTTATCAGAACAATTTATGCATTACTACCTTATAAATATGCATTTGAATGGTATTTGTAAAAACATATTTTTCCGTGTCTTAGATTATCTTTTACATGATAATTGAGTTTTTTCAAGACAAGAGTTTGTTCACGGAAAAAAAGTTATGCAGTAAAATAAACTTACTTCTTTCAAATTTTGATAAACTGTTTGCTTTAATTTGCATCAGAAATTAGTTTCAAGATGGATACTTTTAGATCCGACTTCATTTAAATGTACTGATTAACACAATTTTTAAAGAAAAATTTTAGTTTAAAACTAAATAAATAAAAATAATAATAAAAAAAAAAAATTATGGTTGCTTTCCGATTTAAATGCACTAAAATTAAATTATTTAACAGAAAGGGACTAACAGAGAAATTTCAATGTTTTGTACTAAATTATAGTGAAGAAAAAGGTGGGGGAGGCGGGGCAAGACGGGGTAGCGGGGTAAAACGGGGGAAGGGCTGTAAATTAAATTTAAAGTTATGTTATCTGGCGGAAAGTAGGTTGATTTTGTCATCAGGTAGCAACCATAGTATTTACTTCTTTTCACTTCCTCCGGATTCTGTGTTTTTTGCAAGGTATGTACACTTTTTTATGATGTACAATATTCTTTTACTTTTAAGTGTCTAACACATGTTGTACACTTCATTCCGACTCCGGATTCTGTGATATTTGCAAGGTATGTACACTTTTTTATGATTTACAATATTCTTTTACTTTTAAGGGTTCACATGTTATACACTGAGAGTTGTTTAAATTGTATGTATGCCATTAAATATTATGTCTCCTAAACAACAAAATAATGACAAAGTTTCGATTTTCTCAGAGTAATATTCATCTCAGGCCTAAAGTAAACTGGAAACACACTCGGGGGCATGTTGGGGGAGAAGGGTTGCCTCTCCACGTCAAGGTGTAAAACAGCAGACAAATTGGGTCATGGTGTAAACCACCAGAAAAAAATGGGTCAAGGTGTAAAACAGTAGAGAAATTGCGACAAGGTGTAAAATACCAGAAAAATTGGGTCAAGGTGTAAAACACCAGAAAAGCCATCAGATGAAGACCAAGTAACAAATAACGTTTCTTTTAATTTTCAAGTTAGGGATCCTTCATAAATGATGTCACGCTTCGAGGGGGGAGGAAGGTCCGTGAAATTTTGACAAGGGGAGGGGGGGGGGTAACAAGAATTGTAACATCATGTTTATGCAACATAGAGTGACATGTGACATGGGTCAAATAATATATGGGAAAAAAGCGTGACATTTATGGACCGCCCCTTATCAGCCCTGAATTTCTTTTAGCTATGCCAAATGGGGAAAGCAAAATAAAACCTTGCAACAGACGTGGAAATACTTGTTTTACTTGAGTCACCTTATAAGAATGAATTGATTAAAAAATTAAAAGAAAAATACATTTCAAAGCTTCTAAATAAAAACGAAAAGTGTTTGTAAAAAGTTCTAATGCAACAAAGACATAAAAAAAATACTGCCAAGATAAAGGCAGAGAGTTCTGATTTTTTAAACATTCCCTTATGCCAGCGATTCTCAACCTGTGGGGCGCGAGCACACGTGAAGGGAGGGGCGAGAATATCCAAAAGAAAACATCACTTTAAAAAATTGATTAACTAACTGCAAGTAAATCACACATGCACATAGAAAACAAAATACATTTCGACATACTGAATAATTTTTAAAGTAAAACAAATTACTAAATTAAAACTTTCTCAATCAAAAGATACTACATGAAAAACAAATTTAATAATTACTAGTAACTTCCTTGGCCCCGTCTTTCAAAGCAAAGTTTTTCGAAAAGTAAAGCTTAATATTATAAATTGCCATCCTCAGTTGTTTCTATATTTAGCCGAGATCTATAGTTTGTCTTCAAAGAAGCTACAGCAGAAAATCCAGTTTCACAAAAGTTGTTGAGGATGTTGAAAATGGTAATAGAATGCGAAATGCCCTTGTTTTGAGTGCAGAAAAATCATCCTCTACTCCTGCCCAAAATTCAATAGTTTAATATTTATTTTTTAATTATGAAATAGTTTAACTGAGCTGATAAAGTTGTGACCTGATTTACTCCATCGTGGGGTAAAATGGGTCATAAGGCAAAATAATGCTGAAAACAGTTATTTATTACTTTGAAATTGAAAAAAAAGCAAGTAACATATATAGAAGCATTTTGACTTACAATTACATTGAAATGTTTAAATAATATTTTTCTAGATTGTTATATATTGGTCCACATAACACTTCAATAACATCACGTCTCTTTACCACATCAACATAATGTTTTTTAGGGAAAACATTTAAAAAAAATTTTAATTTAATTTCAATAAAATAAAAAACGTGCACTGTTTAAATTTAGGATTTTTCTGCAGTGAGGTGCAACAGAGTAAATTTTAAAACACTAATTGAATAGATCTAGCTAAGCCTAACCATGACCCATTTTACCCCATCCAAGAAAAACTGGTGTAAGAAATTCAATATTTAATTTTTTTTACATGCTCAGCTGTAATTGTTCTCCAAAGTTTCCTTCTGCAGAAATCCTTTAAATTTGGGTGCTTACTTGATAAAATATTGAGATTTCCAGAAGTTGGTAAACCATGTGTTTAGCACACTATCATCCAAAAATTAAAAAAATATTTTTTCTTGTGTTGCCATATTTAAGAACCAAACTTTTTTTAGAATGAAAAATGTTGCCAACACATTGAAATATACCATAAAAAATATTGGTTTAAAATTTTCAATTTCAAGTTCTATTTTTTTGAGTTTTTTATCAAGTGACCCATTTTACCCCATCCTACCCTATATAAGGCACGTTGAACATAAAACTAGTTCTAAAGTGATGGACATCAATATACCTGAATAAATACATTCCCTTTTTTTACTACGCATCATATACCTCGATAAAATTTTAATGTTTTTATTTAAATGTTAAAATAATTTAGAGAGCAATGTAAACATCTTTGGAATTTTTGACATAGGTACTAATAAATGTTGATTAATTGAATCTAAGGATTGAAATTCGGAAAATATTAGAAATAAGCCACCGGACAGCTTTAGTATAAAATATATCCTGAACTATGTGATTACATTAGAATAAAAATTAAAACAATATTTGTTTTCGATTGTTTCAGTCTGTTGCTACTCTTAAAATTAATGAATGTATTTCTACATGGTTTATTGGTACCTGGCTTGAGTCTTAAGTCTAACATTCTCACATTAAATGCTTCAAGTACTTAAAAGTGGGTTATCAGAAAAACCAGTGGGCTTCGTAGATAGTGTTGTAGGTTTGTGTTATACACAAAATCTCTCTATAGCAAAACTTCAGGAACACTTTCGACTAATGCTTTCTCTAACTCCTGCAGTAGTTTTAGTGATGTAATTTTAAATTACATAACTTTTATATCATGAAATAACTTAACGTAAAATCTAATTCACTTAAGTAGTCTATTAAGCTTTGAAGCCGTGGTAGGATAGTTGTTAAAATTTCAGACTTCCAATCGGAAGGTCGCGTGTTCGATACCTGCTGAAGACCCACTATGTAAACTTGGGGATACGTGCAAGTAAAATTCGTGGACCCCACTACCTCGGCCGCGGGTGAAGGGCATCCCCAAGTCCTAGTGCTAACGCGGATGGAGGTTGGAGGAAAAAAAGTCGATCAAGCTTTTGTGACATTCGCTGATGATTTTTTGTATATTTTCGTAGTCAAGCCTCGCAATACAAAAATAAATGGACAATAAATAAATAAATAAATAAATTTAAAAAAAAAATATTAGGTGAAATCGAAACTCGACTTTTGCAAAGAGAAATAGTTGAAATTTCTAGGCCTCGGTTCTGATTTCAACAACGAGAAGAAAGTTTCGAATGAGTCAAGCGTTGAAAAATACCGTGTAATCCTCAAACAATAAATTCTTCGAAATAACTTGAGAAAATAAGACATATTGCAGAGTATATTTATAAATAAAGACTTATATGTCAACTAACCCAGTTTCTTTTTGCAGGTCTTTTTCCGATGGATAAAAAGAAAAAGCTTTTTCACTAAATGCTACGATAAAAAAGTTTTTTAGTACATGGCGTTTAGAAGGAACTTGTTATTGAGAAATATTTACTGTTTTGAACCTCTACTGTTGTACTGTTATTTAAGAAATTTATCAGCTGGAAAAAAAATCTTGTTCTAACGTTTACGTAGGAAAAATGTTTCACATATAACAAATAATCGTAAGACTTTTAGTATTATTTTTTAATAGCTTAAAACTACCTTTGTACAGCAACGGAAAAGCTGTTCTCACTTTATTATTTTTATTATTGTTCTTTTACCTTTACAGATTCGAAATTTTTGGTAAATTTTGTTTTCAAGTCAGTTATGCAATTTGTTCTGAACGTTTGTACACTTAAATAATGCGGAAAAAAGAGCTTGTATTTAAAATTATCTCCTTTTTTACATTAAAGAAAAAAATAATAATAGTTGCCATTTTTTTACGGAAAAGTATGAGAAATATAGTGTGAGCGAAAGAATTTAATAATTAATAGTTTTTTTACAAAAAAAAAATATTTGCTTTCAAAAAATTGTTTTAGTTTTAACAAAGCCGTATTTGAAATAATTTCTTTTCAAAGCATAAGTAAAGATTGATGTAGATTAAAAAATTTACAGTTGGTGTACGGTAAAGACTAATTCATTTGAGAGAGATATCCAGCTGATCATAGAAAATCGATGTAAGTATACAGGAAAGTAGGATTTCATAGTTCTAGACGAAAGGTCTTGTATAACAAAAAACACAGATTTAAAGTAAGTTAAGGCAGCAAAAACATAGTTTTAGTAAGGCACTAAAATAGTATTTAAAGTATTAAAGTGGTTATGCTAAGTTTAAAGTAAACTTAAGGTGCACACACATAACCATAAGAACGGCAAACAAAAGCTTCATTTTTAAATAGTGGTGACACCAGGATTCCACTTCTGCAGCGAGAATTAAAAAATAAATATACAAAGTTTTTCAACAAAGAAATTGTTTTAATAAAACTCAAAGGAATAAATTTTAACTTATTTACCAATGCTTTGGTTACATAATATGTTATTTTGACAATATCTTTTTAGAAGGCAACTGATGAAATAAAATTAGAGTTAACAGAAATAGTCGCAGTTATATCAATTCTATTAAGTTCTTTTGCTCTTTTCTATCCAGAAAAATTTTGAATTCAGTTTGACATGGAGAGACATTATCAGGAAAATGAAGCACAAAACATCAAAAAAGGATGAAAACTGCAATAGAAATGAGTTGAAGGGATAATATAAATGGTTCAAACAAGGCATTTACGTTCTCAAGCTAGCCGCAGCACAAAGGGTATCCAATAAAGGAGTAAGTCTCGTAACAAAAGGTGATTTCACAGCAGACAAAAAAAAAAAAAGAAACCAGTCGAAATAAACGTTGTAACAGTTTTCGAACATTTTTATCACACCTTTAAAAATATATAAAAAAAAGCTTCTCTTACTGCGGAACAGAGAAGGGTTGGCGAGAAGCGTCCGCTAATCTCAGCAAGATAAGTTGGCGGACTCTGCTCTCCACGTTTGGATTCCGTTCTGCGAAGAAAAATAACGATAAAAAGAGAAACTGCAGCGGAGCCTTTTCTCCCGGAATTGAAGGAAGAAGAAAAGGGAGGGGTGGGTGAGGGGGCAAAAGTTGGGAACAGGAATGAGAGGAAATGTTCCATCCGAGGAAGGGGTGCATGACAGCGAAATTTTACTCTAAACTCCGGAGAGTTTCTTCCAACTTAGTTTGTTTGAACTAGCTAAGTCATAAACGACGCCATTTTCGGGTCTACAAAAGAAGGCGCCAGTTTTTCTCAAATAATTAATCTTCACCGGAAGTCTTCCGGTAAATAGGAAATGAGGAAGAAACCTTGTGTCAATGATACATGCGTCATCGAAGTACGACATACGCCAAGCTTCCTTTACATCAAAGAAGTCTTTTGAAATGGATTCTTATCCGATAAGGTTGTAAAATAGCAAGGACACAGCGTAAAAAGCGGAAAACAAAATTACCTTTCATCCCCTGTCATTTGAGTCGAACGATATTTTTAACAGTAAAAACAATTTCTGCACTGGAGAGCCATAGTATCTTGGGTTTATTTTTCGAGTTTTGGGTATGAAGTTTAAAAATAAACATTTTACTTCCTTATAGGAAGTAAAATGTTAGGGGGGATATAGGACTAAATAGGACTAAATTTTTCCCTGCGAAACTTAGAATAAAATGTCCGACGGGAGCTTTAAAAGTTCGGAGCCCTCATGTAGCTAATGATTTTGCCGTCGGTACTTTGTATGTCTCTTAAGTATAAACTCGCAAAAACTCGACAAAATGAACCTAAGATGCTATGGTTCTCTGGTACAGATTTATATTTCAAACATTAAATTTAAAAAGAATGTCGCAGTTTTTCTTGATCTTGTTTATAAATTCAGGTAAAATTAATTTCTGACATGCTAAGAGCAAATACATATATTTTTATTTCGTGTATTTTCACGGGCTTTAAGACTATAAAAAAGCAAAATTATGAAAGAAAACTTTTTAGCGAATTTTGGCGAATATGTTACATAAAATCGAATTTCAAAAGTATAAATTCACACATTCGCAAAATAGCTTTGAAATGTACAATATGTTCAAAAACATTTTTGCACCAAGTTTCGTGAAAATTGGAAAACTAATATTTTGAAACGTATACTTTTGTTACGCAAATTCCTTAACAGAGGGTAATTCTGGGAGAGTTGCCCCACCATAAAAGAAGTGGTTGCCAAGTTTTAAGTAATTAATAATTTCAGTGAAAATTCTAGCAATATGTTATGTAGTTTAAATCTGTATACCGTAGTTTAATATTTGAACAGTTATTTTTGAGCAGCAGGATAAACTTGACAGCATCGATTTTTGTCCATCTCTCCCTAATTGTGAGATGAGATGCCCCAGTGAAGAGGGAGAGATGTCCCGAGAAATATATATATATATAGTCAAATATACTAAAACAGATGATGTGGTTCAAAGTTACCCTAAATGACTGTGCCATACTTTTTTTTTTAACGCTGTAGCGATAACTCTATTATTATTGAATATAAGAATATAATTTATATTTCTTGGCAACAGTCTGACAGTGTTGCTAGCAGTACGTTATTTGCGATACGTTTGAAAATTGACTGATGTATTATAAACTCGACGGTGCTTACATTTTATAAGCATGCATCTATTGACTTTGTTACACATTTTTGAATTTCTGTAAACAAAACTTTCAATTGATAAATGGAACAGTGCTTTACATACATTAGCTCAAGTTGTATATAATATCAATATACATATCGTAATACTGAATTAAATCCAAAACTAAAAACTAAAAATTAAAAAGTACGAACTTTTCTTCTGAGATTTTAGGCATTGCATTGCGTTTCCCATGCTGTATGTTTTTTAATTACTATAGGACTAATAACATTCACGATAGATCATGTGTGACGTAATACATCAGCAAAATTAAAAACTTGTTCACCGAAACATTCCCAGGTAGCAGCTTAGATATCTCAGCGAGTCAGACGGCATTCTTTGGATATGTAACAAACTACCAAATGTCCTATGATACTATAAAAATTATTGTTTGAATTCCCTAACTGTAGCTGTAACTACAAAATTAATATTTTATTTCCTTATCATACTACAATTGTATCGTCATCTTGTGCTAATATATATCGAAAGAAATGAATAGCGTTATTTT
The DNA here is from genome assembly GCA_038502835.1 of Octonoba sinensis. NCBI lineage: Eukaryota > Metazoa > Arthropoda > Arachnida > Araneae > Uloboridae > Octonoba > Octonoba sinensis. Next base: position 92,933,636 of record CM076604.1, on the reverse strand, counting down.
GGAGTTATCTAGAGATACAAATTCATTAATGTCTATGTTAAAGTATTGTTTATATCAGCAAATTAAAAAAAATAAAAAACTATAACCGGGAGCAACAAAGAAGTTTGCCGATTCTTCAATTTGGCGGGATTTCATCCGCATTACCGAAGGCCTTGCCCTTAACCTTCTCTTTTAAAAAGCCGGTTGGCTATATTGTGATCCATCCAACTTTACTCCATTTATTGGCCAGTTATTATTTACATTTCTGATTAGCAAAAATAATACGAAAGAAACAAAATAAATTTGGAATGCATTTATGTCGGATTTCACAGAAACGTATCAATAGCACAGAAGTAGAAAAAAGAAAAAATCAATGGATATAGTGAAAGTGGCAACGAATCGCCAAGTGTTAATGCACATTGGTACTTGGCGATTTGTTTACTCTTTAACATTGCGATAGTAGAGAAATATAGTTCACGTTGCTTCCATGTTTGTTTAACATGCTTATATTTTTACATTTTAGAGAAAGTGTTTAGTACACTATAAGTGGATTTTTTTACATTGAGTGGAACTTTCGATCGTGAATGCCTTAAATTATTTATTTAGCGGATTATATTGAATTAATACCTACATTTATTCTTATTTGATAATTTCTTTTACTCAGTTGATGGATTATTTCATTTTAATAGAACTTTATATGTCATTTAACATCGTTTTTTAGCCTACTTTCCCGTAAAAGTAAAAAAATAATAATAATAAAGCAAGAAAGAAGGCTTAATGTATCGTGAAAATATCGTTAGAAATCAAGAAAAGTCAAAAATAAATTAAGTAATTAAATAAAGATTGAAAAATAAAAAATTTGAAAGTAGGGTTTTGAGATGGGGAAAAAGTGTGTCGGTCTGTCTGTCTGTCGGTCTGTCGGTCTGTCTGTCTGTCGGTCTGTCGGTCTGTTTGTCTGTCGGTCTGTCCCCCCCTAATAACTTTTGAACAAATTGTCCGATTGGAAAAATTCTTTTTGCATTCGAAAGATCTCGGCGAGGACATCTCATTTCCATATTTTACTTTTAGATTCAAACAATTTTTCGTTCAATTTCGAACAGTTCTAAAAATTTTAACATTAGCGCCTGTGGGTGAAAGTGAAGTCAATTATGTAAACTCTGGGTACAAGATATAAGTTCCCATGAACAAGCTTACTGGAAGAAGTTCTTGGCGTGAAATATTGATTTGAACAATTTTGTTCATTTTTGAACAGTTCAAAAAAAATTAACACACCGCCTACGGGGAAATTTCAATCCTATATAATTTCTGATCTAACGGACCGATTTGCTTGGAACAAACTTTATCGGAAAGCTCTTATGACGTAGAACATGTACAAATAGAAAGTTCATCAAGAACTAACGAGCCTATTTTCCTATGAAATTTTTTGATCGGGATTTTCAAGAATATTTTTTAATTAATGAATGATTAAATGAATAAGCAAAAGAATGAATGAATAAATGAGTGAATAAATACATGAATGACTTAATAAATAATGATTGAATGAATATGTATTAACCGTTGAAAAAGATATACTTGAAGCAATTAAGAACTAAAGCTAAACGAGAAAGACAGAGAGAGAGATAGCTAGATTATAAATTTGAATTTGGTGTATACGGGAAAGTAGGCTCGTATAGTTCCAGACGGAACTTCTTGTTCATTTTGTTGGAAAATTATTTTAAATTTTAATAGCATTTTTTATCTTGTTTAATGGTAATAATAATAATAATGACCATTGTTATAAATACATATCTAAAATACCCTTAAAAGGGCAAAAAAAAATGCTAAATAGTCAGTTTCTATGTAGTTTTGCCCAAAAATGGCAAATAATTCTAGCGTTGGCACATATATCTTTATTTATCCTTCATTCCTATTTTGAAAGGCAAGGAAAATATTTTGGCGCAAAATAACTATGGCAGAGTTTTATAGTTTACAGGACAGCCTAATGCAACAATAAGAAAGTTTCACATTTTAGAGTGTTCAATGGCGCTATAATTAAAAGAACCAAGAAATGCATGTTAAAAAGTTCTCAATCAGGCTGCCTAGAGCTGTTTTGAGTTGTCCAACACAGACCGTGGTGATACTTTTCTCTCCCATCTCCTTCCCTGTTAGCACGAGGCCTTAGGGATGTCCTACAGGCTCGGGGAAGGGGAAATTGGTGATACTGGGTGATGCTGCGAAATAAATTTCATTGAATTCAAATAAAGTTCTATTGCCAAATTATCTATTTTATATCACATATTTTTATATCAGTTAATTATTTCTTATATAAATTTCCTGTTGTTGTTCGTACGTGTTGGTGAGCCTTCATGGCCCCTATAACCGATAAGTACTTAGAGAGCATACAAATCATGCTTCAACAGCTTCTATGAAAACTACATTATTGAATCATTAAACATAATTAATGTTGTGTACAGTGCAAGAGGTAATCGTTTCAAAAGCAAATTAAGTTTGAAGTCATAAATATTAACCTTTCTTAACCACACAAAAATCACATAGTGATGATATTAATTCCAGTTTTCTTCACAAGTTTGGACTACTACTTCGTTCACAAGAACAAAGAATTAATATCGAATTTATAAGTCAAATTCCTATCCATTTTTTTTTTTTTTTGATCGACTCGAAGTGAATACATAAACTTTTAATCGCCACATAGGCATGATGTGGCGATCGAGCAAAAGTATTGGCGATCGAGTCAAATATTTTATTCTAAAACAACGTATCAATGTTTCGTTTCAAGAAACTAAGAGTAAGGGTACTTTCCCACCCAAGGCGACAAAAACAAAACATATCTTTTCTCATTTGCGCAAGCACAAAGCGTAGTTTTGAAAGCAAAATTATGCTGTGTTCTTTCGCAGATGTGGAAAAGACAAGTTTTGGGTCATTGCCGCCTCTGATGTGAATGCAGCCTAATATTAATTAAACAACAAATACAATTTTAAACACACCCAAAGATGGGGAAAATTTATTTAAGTAGATGTATTCATTGATGGTGAGTTGTTTCTCTTCCTTTTTAATATGCAGCTAAAATTAAAAATAAATGGTTTTAAATTTTAGGGGTAAAATTTCTGTAGAAAGGGATAACTGCGTTTTCTTTCACAAACCTTCATGACACTGATGGAGAAAACTAATGTTGGGATACTAAATAAATAGACAGATAGATAAAGAGTTGAATATTCTTTTATTTCACGTTTAATTTGTTATTTAACGGGAAAAGTAAATTAGAATGTAAAAACGAATCTATATTTACTTTCATGTCTAATCTTCTAATGATCGCTTATTCAACTTAATCATTTCAAACCCTGTTTATAGTTTGGAAAGAAAACTAATCCCATCAAAAATATATTTGGGGGAAAAACAACCTAGTTCGGTAGAACAAACGACCTTCGGAGTAGTCGGTGTCGCCGATGTAAGAATTGATATCTAATGGGTGCCAAGTTTCATAGCAGATCCTTTAATTATACCTGTAAGAGTGTACGAGGCTCTCTTATTCATTTAAAAACAATTTGTTACTTTCTTTGACCTAGGATTTCTAACTTGTCAAGTTTTAATTAAGGAAAATTACGTTAAAAAGATTTAAATCCCAAAAATTACAAATTCTTAATAGTTAGTAAAATCATGTGGCCAGATATATTAGTTAATTTTTTGTAGTCTTCTTATTGTCTTCTAGAGCGTAATTTGTCTTAGTTAAAACTTGCCAAGTTAGAAATCCGATACTAAAAAGTAAATATATAAATAACAAATTGTTTTGAAATGAATTAGAGAGCAATGAGCAATGTACACGTTTGCAGATAATATTAAAGGACCTGCTATGGAACTTGGCACCCGTTAAATATCAATTATTTTACAAATAACACCGACTACTCCGAAGGTCGTAAGTTCTATCGCACTTGCCCCCTTTTTCATATTTATACTTTCGTTAGGAAATCATTAATTTTTGGAAGTCTAAATTTGTGTTTTTAAATTGACGATAAGTTATACTAAGTTGAAATAAATTGTCGTTATTAATTCAAGATTTTCTTTCTTTATTTTTTTTGTGTATATTTCTCCGTAATTAAGTCTATCTTTAATTTTATCTTTTAAAAAGCTGAAAGCTCCTGCGTAACTGAACTGGATTCTTTGTGCTCAGCTTGAGTTTAGCCTTAGGACAAAACATGAAAGCGGAAATTGAATTTCCATGTATCAATTATTTTTCTTCCAGTGCGAGAGAGGATTTTTTTTCCTTTTGTCAACTACAGGAATATATGGCTTCCGTTTCAAGTTATGAGCATGCTAGTCACATTAATAACAATGTAATTTTTTGAAGTTTCTGATTTTTTTCCTTGATGTCAAGTTTCAAGTTCCTAAGTCACTTAGAAGTGGTGTTGGATTTTTTTAGAGTGAGTCAGAAAGTTATAAAAATGACCTTAATAATTTCATAACTATAAGAGGTATACCAATGAAATTTGACTTTCTAGGGGTTCAAGGGATCTCAATTAGACGTACAAAATTTTAAATATGTAAGTCTAATAGTTTTTGAGTAGTGACGGGGTCAAAAGTAGCTGGAAATGGTTCGGATTAAATATACACATTGACCGCTGCTGCCGTTACTGAACTTGGCTGACAAACTGTCGTGCGTCTAGAAATTTTAAAGTATCCGTAACAGATCATTTCATGGAAGAAAACGCAGTTGCCATTGCAAAAACAGATTTTTTTTTCAAGTAAGACGCTAAAATCAATAAATACATAACATGTAATAAAACATAATGCTACTCATTACCACATTTGTGTAAGTACTAAACGATTAAAATTCAGCGACTTGCCCTGTACATAGAACATTTACAATGCAGTAGAAACATCTTAAGGTTAAATAAGGTTAAAATTAATTAATTAGAGCAGTATTTATGCATCATACAAAGTAATTAAAAGATTGGATCCTTTCATAGCTCGTCTTGGTAAAATCCTATTAGAGCCCACCTCTTTTCAAAACCGCCAATTTGGCGTCCATCTCGCAGAACGATACAAGCAGGGTTACGATCAAATCAGGATTACCAAGATGGTGTACTCATCGCCAACCGCGCCAACGGGGTGGGCGCTCCTAAGGTCCAACCGCTCGTCTTCTATAAATACAGTAATCTTAAATCATAAAATCAGTCGCGTTGATTTTCATCGTTACGTCCTTTATCTACTACACGTCTATAGCATTTTTTTGTCCTACTTCGAGCTATCTTCAAGTCTTTCAAGAAATTTCTCTCGCGCTTTTCTGGAGCCATCCCGTATGCATTGCTCCAAATTGTTTGGAGGTAAACCGTACTCAGCCCACACTTCCCACAAACTATGATTTTTTTTTTGTTGAGATAAGTGTATAAAATTAACACAGCTGATGATTAATTTTACGAACTTTTTGCTGCAATTAAGGGAGCACAATACATTGCTGCAGTTGGCGATGAATCTCCCAATAGACAACTTCGAATTTCTGTTCATAAATTTTTCGTTTATTTTGCATTCCTCTGAAGTTGTGGGTTGTATTCGATTGTGAGTAAACAGAAATGATGTTGTTCTGAATAAACCTTAAGAGTGACTTTTTTAAAAAAAACCCTTATTGAAAAATTACTAAATAAGCATAATCTAATGAAAAATATGCATATAAGTAAGCTCAAATCTCACGAAACTTTCGTCGTATTTGACGAAATGGCTTCGTGAAAAGTGTTGCGAGTAAACCTTTCGTCAAATTGGCGAAATTTGTGTTGTAACTTTTTTGAGTCGAGTGATCGCGCGAGGGAAGAATCGTTGTGATGAAGAAATTTTCTTGACGATTGAAGAATCTTCAGAAGTGAGCGTTCTATTTCTCAGAATGCTCCCATCATGTTATGGCGTAATTCTCTTCCTTTTTTCTTGGAGGCTACATTTTTGTTGCAGAAAAAATTAAAACATTTCCTAAATCAGTAATAAAATCGATATTTTTTCAAGACAAAATTTTTGCGTTAAAATAATAAGTGCTTTTAATTATTTTTCCTCCTTTTATGCGAAGATATGCCCCAAATATGATCGAATATCGATTGTATCTCATTCAAGACCAATGGCACAATGACTTTAGCACTTTTTGTGTTGGTTTGGCGCCAAAAAATTTGGTGTGAAAAATTTGGCGAGAACGCAAAAAATGCCTATATTTTCTCATAGGGATGTAATAATAGTATTATATCAATACTATACGGAAGTCCTTGAAAAGAAAAAAAAAGCTTTTGCCACACAAGATAGTTAACTACAAAATTAATTTAAACAAAGCAGAAGGCAGAAGGGAAAGAAATCCGTTAGTAACGTGTTGCAATTCAAGATAAAAGATAATTAGCTGCAAAATTAGTTAAAGCAAACATGTTGAAGAACAGGTTGAAGTCTAAACAAGGGGTTGCTAAACCCTAGATCTAAATTAGGGCTGCTTTTTGGGAGTTACACAAGGGAAATTAATAAAGAGAATCTTCATGAGTTCAAAAAATACCATGATTTTTACTATAATGACTTGCATTATATTTCAAGCTGTAATTAAAAACATTTCCCATCTCTACAAGAGCTCCTAACTTAAAACAAGCATTTCTGATGACTCTTCTTAAAATTTAGATTATCTCCGCAAAACGATCTGCCTAAAGGTTTGCTGCAATGTAACCAATGGCAAATTTCTAAATGCTTCACGCTGATGCGGAGTTTGGTATTTTGCGCGCCTTTTACTTCAAACTGCCAGTAATAGTTTAAGAATAATGTACTCTATTATTGTCGTTCAAATCGAGCTCTTTCTATAAGCGAAACATTTGTAGATAAATAGAAGAATAATAAATATCTTAGTAACAGAAAAAAGAAAGTACGTCTGCATAGTTGGAGAAAAAAATGCAACAAAAGAAGATAGCAATGGGCAAAGAACAGGTTGAGCCAATTTAAAAGAAGGTAAGAGTAGTTTTCGAGCATTTTTGTCTCGATTTAAAGAACGAAACAACTAACTCGCTTTGAGTATTAAGTTGTATTGGGAAGAACACTCCGATAATTCGGAGTTGATAAGTTGGAGCAAACGCTTCTCTCACACACGAGGCGAGGGAAAGAAAAAAAAAGAGGGAAGCTACTTCCGGACATTTGGGAGACGCTGCGCTCAGTTCCGAAAAGAGTAAGGGAGAGCGAAAATTGGAAAAGAGGTAAAGGGAAATATTCCATCTGATGAAAGGGTGCATGACAGGGTGTATAATTTTATCTTCAACTTCCCAAGAATTTCTCCCAAGTTTAGCCGCTTAAAAAGACAAAACCTCATTAAACGCCATGTTTGGTTTGAATCAAAGGTGAGTATTGTGAGATGGAAAATGCATTTGTCCACAGCGATACAGACTGTTGGCCAACCTACAGAATGTTGGCGAGTAAACCAATAAATATTTCTTTAGCTTTTGCTGCGAGAGGTTAGAATGGAGTAATACATGAGTATTTGCAGAAATAGAGGAAGTAAAATGAGATATATAATATCAGCATACATAAATAACTTAACATGCTTTTGTATACATTGATTATATAGCTGTAGAGTGCTAGCAAATTAATTTTTAAATGCTACCTGATTTAATTAGGTAAAACAACCCCCGTGATTTTGCACATGCATCAGGTCAGCTTGATTTCATTGAAATAAGAGTAAGAGGACAAATAAAGATGAGAGAATGTTTCGGAGTACACAGTGTCACCGATAAAAGAATTGATATCTAACGGGGGTCAAGTCCCATAGCATGTATTTCATTCATGACTGTAGGAGGGTATAATGTTTTCTAATTCATTAAAAAAAAAAAAATCGTTACTTTCTTTGTTATCGAATATCTAACTAGGAAGGTTTCAATTAGGGTAAATTACGTTCAAGAGGAAAATAATAAGACAATTAGAAATTGCTAGATGTTTTCACCAAATACCTTTTAGAAATTTCTAATTGGAGGAGTTGAATTTTTTTAATGCAATTAATTGACATGTTAAACTTAGCAAGTTAGAAATCTAATATCAAACGGGGGAAAAAAATAAATTGCTTCAAATGAATTCGAGAACATTCTACATTCATAAGGTTATGAATAAAGTATTTGCTACGTAATTTACCCAGTTAAATATCAGTTCTGATATCGGTGACACTAACTACTCCGAACGTCATTTGATCTATCGAACATGGCCCATTTTCCCATATATGTTTTTGTTCTGATATCATTAAATTTTGAAAAGCTAAAGCTGTGTTTTTATATTGACGATAAGATATGGACTAAGCTAAATTACGATAAATTACCGTTATTAATTATGTAAGAATTTTGTTTGCAGTTCTATGTAGTTAAGTCCATGTTTTTAATTTTATCTTTTAAAAAGTTGAAAGTTCCTGCATTAAGTATTACTACTTGACTTAATATAATTTCCTTATATAGTTGATGGAACATAAATAATTTAGTAATGGAGTTTATGCTTAAGTCGAAAAATTGAGACGAAAAGTTTGAATTTCTATTTACCAGTTATTTTTCTTGCAGCACGAGAGATCATTGCTCAACAGCAGGAAATATTGAAATATTTTCTATGAAGTGCTGATTACGAATAATATAAACTCAATAATAAGGTTTTCTTTTTTTTTTTTTGAAGTTTCGTATTTTTTCCTTTATTTGTGCTTAAAGATCTACCCTGATACCAAGTTTCAAGTTTCTAAGCCACTAAGAAGTGGTTTAGATTCTTGATGAGTGAGTAATTCAGTAATAATAAAATATGTTTTGAAAAAATATAGAAACGACTTTAAATTATGAATTATGCTAAAAAGTAAAAAAAATAAATAAATTATGCTGCAACTGTTGCAAAATCTCTGCCATTTATAGTTGTAATTGATTCATGATTACCAAATATTTCAACTATCATAATTTTGCACAAACTTCAAAAATTATGTTAAACAGTAGTAACGATGTTGTTTAAAGAAGGAACTTATTTCTTACTTTTAGCTCTATTTATAATTTGAAGTCGGTTCTATTTTCCCCCAAAAAATAACTTATTTTATTCATTTTAGAGTAAATATTTTTTTATATAAATACTAAATTTTCTAAAAATCCACATCAAAGGGAAAACCATTTTTGAGTGAATGGCAATAAAAACTAATCATTTATATTCTAAATACCGTTTCGAAGTTGTTTTTTATAGGTAACTAGAGCAAACAAACTTATTGAACCTAATTTTTGCTTCAGAGAAGCCTTCAGTCAAGCTCAATCAACAACAAATTCATGAAATTATATTTTTTCTTCAGAAAATATAAGAACACAGGGTTTGTCTTACGTTTTGTGTTTAATAATCACAAACTATAAAATACGTTTCCCCCCTTTTTTCTTTTATGTGCAGGATGGGGTCTTCGGGGAGATCCCGTTTCGGCCGTTCCCAGTTGAGTCGGTCTACGAATTTTCTCCCCGATTTAAAATTTCTTACTTAACTGCAAGTTTCAATTTTAGTAAGCATAGCCGAGTAGTAACATAATCTTTATCAGAGAGATTATGCAAGACAACATGGCACACAAATGAGAGGAGTCATTAATAAATAAAATGATATAATGAGCAGTCATTAAATTACCGATACATAAAAACAAGAGGCATCTATTTAAAGTTACTAGAGCAATGTTGCCATTCCAAAAAATCGAAATTAAAAATTGAGTTATGAATGGCAATGCTTTCCAAGAAATAGAAAATAATTCGTTAAAATCCATAAGTTACAATAATAAGTACAAATATTATGTTACTTTTCTGTGCTAATCATTAAACAAATTTTTTAATAACGTTTTACCATAGTTAGTTTTTTGCATGACGTCAGTATCGTATCGTATCGCAAAATTTAATCGTAACTGGTCCACGTTAAGTGAAATATATATATATAGAAAATGATTGCTAAAATTTTAATTTTTGTCGAATAAAATAATCAAGTTCTGAAAATGATAAAAATCATTACATTATTAATATTTTCAGTCAAATTCACTTTTAAAGCTAAAACTTTCATAAAAGGAACAAGTAGCTTCCTACAAATGAATATGGAAAAAGTGAAATTGAAATACAAAGCCATCGGAATGCAAAAAACGTCCATCTTCTAAAGGAACAGAAAAAATTAAATTATTTACATTTAATTTTAATAGGAAACAAAACAAGAATCTTTGAATCGGCCAATCGCTTTCGGGGCCAAACATGTCGCGTGGCATATTCTGTTCCATTCCGGGCATCGATCGGGAACCACGTGACCATCTACACTTACACTTCTGCCGAACGATCCAGCATGCCCCAATTTCGTCCGGGCAAAAAAAGGGCTGGAGCGCGCTTTTTATGCCAATTTTTGCGGACGATATTCCGGAGCCACACCAATTTTTTTTCTCATCCGAGTTTTAATCTGTTTTTATTTTTATTTATATTACGGGCGAGGCTGTTATGGAAAAGTCCTAATAAAGCCGGTGGGATAAGCTGAGGAAACAATGCAGTGGTTTCTCATTTCGAACGCCTTTGAACTTTTGACCTTCAGACGGTTCTAATCGGAAAAATATTTTTTTTTCACATATTTGTAATATCTTTTATGTTCAGGCTGGGGCATTTTATAACCTTTTGGTTGCACCACAACAAATAATTTTATTTTAAAGTATCGGAGCTTTTTCAGGAAAATCGAACAAACTACAGAATTTTATAATTGGTGGACATAGAATTTTATAATGTACATACATACATACTAGCTGATCTCCCGCAGAACATCTGCGGGCTTAACAATATGTTTTTAAAAAATAAATTTTAAAAAAGAAAAATAAAAGAAAAGAAAAACGCTTTAAAATTCGAAAAGCTTAAGAAAAGATCGCTAAGATATAAACGTGCGGATTATCGCTCGATATAGACAAACTAAGACGTTGCCACTCCAAAGAATTTTAAATTCAAAATTGAATTATGAATGGAAATACTTCTTAAGAAATAGAAATTAATTTGTTAAAGCTCGTTAGTTACGATAATAAATACAAATATAATGTTACTTTTTCTATGCTAAGCAATATACAATTTTTTAAATATCGTTTTACCTTATTTTGTTTTTGGCAAAATGTCAGTATTGTATCGTTTCGCAAAATTTAATCGTAACTGGTCCACGTTAAATAAAATATGTATATATGGATACTTGTGTGTGGATGTATATTAGCCATCTGAATTTCAACTTCAGTAGAATAGTTGAGAATGTCCTACTCAAGTTGAAATTTGGAGAATAATCTAGAATATTCTTTTTTTTTTAAATTTAAATAAAAATCTTTGTAAACGTCATTAAATTTATGAAACAATATTCAAATACCATAGTCAAAGCATGAAAATAACAATATGTTTGGTTATATTTATCGCTTATAATAACAATTTCTTTTAAAAGAATTTTCCCTGAAGAACGTAAAGTATTTGGATCAGTTGCCTAAATGTTCAATAATAAAGTAGTTCTGTTAAAGTTAATCAATTAAGCATGCACAGTAAACTGCCGATTTTCCACGGAATCGGGTGGCACCGGTACAGCGGTAATGAAAATCACGCATTATCGGAAAAAAGGCTAAAAATTAGAGCAAAACAAGATAGTATTCTTGCTTAAAAACTTAAGTGTATTGTACATAAAACGTGAAACTAAGAGTCAAAATATGTACACTATTGTAAATCGTATTTACATTTTAGCATCTGTGCAATAAAAAAACATAAAAGTAAAAAAATAAGCAATTACGATAAAGTCAATTCGAACTAATTTATACATTAAAGTAAAGAGTAGCGTTCTTTTTTTAAGAAGTATTTTGTCGTTTTTGAACTGATGTCAATAAAATGTTTAAAGGGAAAAACATGAATGTTTTGGTGAACCGTAATCTATAGAATTTTCATTTTTGATTGACATAATAATCCGTCACACATAAAACTGGATATAAGAAAAAAGGAAAATATATATATTTATTTGCCTCAAATATATTTTGATTCATATGGGAATAAAGTTTGAAATAATTTTGCATAAGTCTATCACGGATTGATTAAAAAACAAGAAGTTAGTTAAAACTATACGAGCTTACTTTCCCGTTCACGCTAAATTCAAATTTGTAATCCAGCTAGCTCACTTTCTCTTTCTCGTTTAGCTTTAGTTCTTAATTACTTAAAATATATTTTTTCCAACGGTTAATACCTATTCATTCACTCACCCATTCATTCATTACTCATTTATGTATTTTTAACTCATTTATTTTTTCTAAGTTATTCTCTCATTTATTCATTCTTTCTCTCACACATTCATTTATTCACTCATTTTTTCATTCTTCCACTCACTCCTTCATTTATCAACTTATTTATTCATTCTTTCACTCACTCATTCATTTATTCATTCAGTCATTCTGAAATATCCTTAAAAGTCCCAATCAAAAAATTGCATAGGAAAATAGGCTCGTTTAGTTCTGGTTGTGCTTCGTATCTGTACATGTTCTGCGTCATAACATTTTTCCGATAAAGTTTATTGCAAGCAAATCCGTCTGTGTGAACGGGATTTATATAGGATTGAAATCTCCCCGTAAGTTAATTTTTTTAACAACTAAAATTGTTCAAATCAAAAAATATTTCATGCCGAGAGCTTCTTTCAATGAGCTTATTATTAGAAACTTTGATCTGCAGCCCAGAGTTTACATAATTTGCTTCATTTTTTCCCATAAGCGCTAATGTTAAGATTTTTTGAACTGTTCAAAATTTATCGAAAAATTGTTCAAATAAAAGGAAAATCCGATGCCCTCGCCGAGATCTTTCGAATGCAAAAAAAAAAGAAAAAGTTTCTAATCGGACACTTCCCTCAAAAGTTAGTAGGGGGGGGGGGCATACAGACAGACACATATATTTCCTATCTTAAAACACTACTTTAAATTTTTTTTTTTTTCGATCTTTATTTAATTACTTATTTTCGATTTTTATTTATTTTTATCGATATTTAACGTTGCATTAAGCCTTTTTTCATACTTTATTTATTTATTTTTTAAACTTTTACGGTAAAGTAGGCTAAAAAAGCTCCAACAATGTCTTTTTAATATACTTTTAAAAACAATAGAGCCATTCCAATATCTTTAGTTAATTTCCTCACGTTTGGAAATGAATCGACATCTATTGATACGGTTGAATGTAACAAGTAGGCTTTTAAATCATATGCTTATGCATATTCCGCGTTGCCCCACAGATATTTAAGACATTCTTCAATACCGATGTGACATTCAGAAATATTGATGCGTCACTCTGCCATATCGTTACAGTTGATGCACGGTAAATATTAATGATAACGATAATAAATATAATGATAATAAAAGTCTTACATGACTATAGTTTAATGACTTCTAGGCACATTTATTCCAAATTCGAAGAAAATCGAACGCTGAGCTTGGTCTTGTAAAACAAACAAACTGACTGAAACATTTACAAACAGGAAAATTGCCAAACAGTTGAAGCAGACTTGAGTGAGTTAAAACAGATACGTCAATTTGCTGGGTCAGAAACTTTGACTTGACAGCCTTACGGATACATGTTAATTATTTTCTTACTATTTGCCTTAAACCAGCGTTCAAAAAGTTTTGCTTGAAATTAAAATTTTCTAATAAATTTTCGATCATGTAATCGCATGTTTTAATGCACTCAAACATAATAGATGGGATTAATATTACTTTTCGCTTTTTTTTTTCAAATGCGTTTTTAATGTATACAGATATATTGTTATTGTACGTTTTATAACGTGATCAGATGTAACACTTGCAAGAATATTCATTTTTGACACAAAACTTAATTAGAAAAAAAAGCTGTTGGTTATTTGTTTTAAGTAATGCATTGTGCCTATTTATAATTACACAACGGACATTGCCAGTTTCTTAGGAAAACACTAAAACATCTTTAAATATATTTGAATCTCCATAAATCTCCTCTAAAAATGGTCGATAGGGGTACAAATTATTTTTTACAAAATTTTAAAATTGATTTTTTACTCACAAAATCGACGAATTATTTACAAAATTTAATACTTGATGTTCATCTACTTAAAACATAAAATACATAGTGCAATTTATGGTTTATTCTAATAAATTTCATTTATGTACTGTTTTTATACAGTAGAATAAATTGTATTTATGAATTAAAAAAAACACTTGCTGAAGAATTAAAAACACTATACAATGCCTCCTAAGGCAAATATTTATAAACACTCATTTTTAGCCATTTTGAAAGAGCTAGAAAATCCATAAAAATCATTCCAAAGGGAAAACAGAAATTAGAAGATCGACTATATAAGCATGAAGAAATGCAGTAGTGAAGTGAAGTAAAACTGCATTGAAATATCAAGGTTTACTGTCTGGTTATCGGAAAAGTGATTTTTTGTTGAACACATCAAAAATGTCAACCCAATTTAGCAAATGAGCTAAAAACTCAGGGAAAAGTATTTGCAAGTACAATCCAAATAAAAATAAAATTCGTGATATTTCGACAAAATAGTTATAGCTCACTACATTCGAAATCCCATATGCAGAAAACTGTCTTAAAAAGAATTATCGGTAGCTCAAAACCAAAATAGCAAGAGAACTATTTTGTCTTCCTTATACGCTTATTACTCAGGCTGGAGTAGATAACATTTCATTGGCCGCAATGGGGGGAAAAACTAGGTCACGGCAGCGACTAGTCATTTCCGATGATTTTAAAAGTTTTCTGCCTTCGATCGTAAACCCCTCGTTCCAAGGATGACGAAAATAGTTCCTTTCCCAAAAAAGTTTCATTACGTGGTTTGGAAGATCATCTAAAATGCCTTCTTCTTTAACTGTTTCCATTTTTTCCCAATTAAAGCACGAAATTCGATCAATAATTTAGGGTCTCTTTTTAAATATTTACATCTTGTTCACGCTTTAGAATTTCTTTGCTGAACAGTGTTTTTATAGACTTTTCTTCCGTTTTAAATCGGTGTTCTGCGTAATGCTGCTTACGGAAAAACATTAAAAGAAACGAAAGTTTCTTCAGTAGTTGATGTTTTCCAAGTGCGTGTGATTTTTATTATTTTTATTTTTATTTTATTGTTGATGTATCGTACCTAAAAGAAGGGTGGCTGAAAAAGACCACTAGTTTGGAATAACAAGTGTTTTATATTTGCTATTTTTTGCTCAATCTAATCCAAAAGTAATACATTTAGCACTCTCTAAGACCACTGTAAAATAATATAACTTAGAATCTTTAAAGTTGTGCATCAGCTGGATAAAAAACGTGTTGCGCTCCTTAATTTTTATTAAATTTAATTTTTCCCAAACTCCAGCAAATGTGCACAATTGAGAAGATTAACCTTAATGTTTTGAAAAATCAATCTAATATGAGCAAATAGAATATCAATTACTTTATTATGTTATTATTTATTCGTATTAAACTGATTAAAGCATCAGACCAACATAAGGTTGAATCACGAAGCTTTTTATTTGGAGGATGCAAATAAATTGGCGCATATGCAACCACAAGAAAATGTAGCAAATAATATATATATAGAAGTAACAGGTGTAGGAAACACATTTTGCTAGTGTTTTAATAGTTTCTGAGTAAAACACGATTATAATAGCGTGAAATGTTTAAATTAGATAAACGATGAAAGCATTTTACGCATATAATCAACGAAAGAGCAACTAGCCAAATTATGTTGAATAGCGTAGTATTTTTGCTGAATATATCTGAATGTTAGGGTAGACAGGGTAGGGGGATACCCAATGCTAACTACGGCCATACTGACTATACCTTTTCGCTTTTCTCAGATTACCCCAATGTATACGCATCGCATGTATTTTGTAAGTCAGAAATAAAAATGTACTTGTTCAACAAGTCTTCTCTTCAGTTTAACCCTTCAAGCCCGAGCTTACACGATCGTGCGGGTTAAACATTAGGTAAAATTAAATTTTCCCGGATTGCGGTATGTAATAAATGCCGAAAACGAACTGGTTCACTGAAACGATTTATTGCCCATTTTCCTCAACAGATGGTAATACAAGTACCATTTTCAGTATATCACTGAAAGCGTTTTCTACATGTTGTCTACTTAGCATATAAACATTTCAGGTCTTAAAGCATTAAAGAGCATTAAAAAAAATCTAATAATACTTAAAGCAACAATCAATTAAAATGTATCAGTTTTTTTAACATCCACAAATTTTCGATAAAAGCGTAAATGGAAGAATAAATTATGGAAGAATACTTTAAATTTTGGGATTTAATTAAATGAAATAACAAAGTACATCATACAAAATTTTTCTTTTGAGTCTTGGTGTTCATTAGATTTCTTTTTATTTCGATAAGAAGTTTATTGTTTACTTATTTTTAATTTCAACGAAAAAAATCTCCACCGAACAAATTTAGAAAACTTTTGCGATAGAAAGTGAAATCTAAGTTTTACTGGCGTTTGTCCAACTGTGGAACAGCAAGATGACTTATCCAAAAGCACCCTCTGGCGTCAGACATTTCGCGTACAATAGCGTAGATTTCCGGAAGGAACAGCATAAAAGAAAAAGGAAGCAAATAATTTATTGTTGGCAGATGGCAACAGAAAAAGTTAAAAAATACGTGTCTGTTGTTTAAGTTTTGAAACTAGTTCTTTTGGTGAAATTAAAAACTTGTTTCTGTTTCAAAACATATCACTCTGGCGCAAATTACTTTTAAGATATTAGTAAGCAAGATATATGAAGAAAGTGATAAGCATTTTAAGTAAATTTCATATCCTTGCATAATTTAGATAAATTAGCTTAATGAGATCTTTCTTGAACAAAAAGTGAATAATAAATTTATATTTCTACAAAACATTTAATCAGAAAAATATCCGTAAGAGTCAATGGATTAGATAATATTTAGATATTTCCTGGAGAATAATTTGCGGAAATATTATAAAATCTTAAAATGTTACATTTAATGGGATTTCAATATTTATAAATCCGACTATATGTATATTAGTTAGTTTCAACGTAACAATTATTTTTCATTCATTCAATTATTTTTAGCAATAATGTTGAAAGCATAAAATTTCTATAAAATTTTTGCTTGACGCGTTCTTATACTTATTTATCTAACCCTTAATTTTTCTAATTTTATTTCATTTCTGGGCAGCTCAAGGCTATAGCAATTTCTTCACAGTTTTAATACTCAATAAATGATATAAATAAGATAAAGCAGTTCGGTAGACATTTTTGAAAAACATATAAATCAAGAAAATTATAAAACAAAAGTTTTTAGCGAAAAAGTAAAATTAAACACTGTATATAAGTCAAACATTTTAATATGACTATTACCTTCAGGCCAACTGGAAAGAATTGGAAGGAAAATTTGAGTGGCAGATACCAAAAGGACGCAACAACGCATAAACAATATTTGATATCAGAAATGACCGTATGCTTTATTTCTTTATTTTTATGCAGGAAATATTTCCCAGGTCATTAGGAATAACCGTAATGCATTCATAAATACATTCCATTTATAAATATTCTTCATAACATTACGTATGTTGAGAAGGTTTGTAAATTTCGGTCTTAAAGAATATCTGGTTTTAAGCTTCCGTAATCCATTAGAACGAGACTAGAGTACTTTTTTTTTTTTTTGTAAAATCAGTTTTATGGAAGTATTAGACTAAAATAGGTATCAAATAAAATTTTTATCTTTAGCACCAATTTGTAATCATAGCGTTAGTTTCAATCATATAATATTCAACATTTTTGCTCCCTTAGTTAGATAAGATTTTAACTGACTAAGGTAGATAAGATTTTAATTTCCACCAATTATGAGAGCATGAGTTTATGCTATTACATTCAGAACTACGTAGCGAACTGAACTAATTATATCAGCAATGTACCTTTAAATTATCTACTTACTAATGTGCTTTAGTTCTATCTGAAAAAACTAATTTATGTTTCGCCGTTTGAGAAATTCTATCTGCGTTTTCTCTGTTTTCAAGTTTCTGTCACAGCACACGATATTTATACATTTCTGTTTGAGTACCGAGTATCTTCTCATTGACTTTTTTCTTCCTGACATGTACTTCTTTTGTACACAATGTCTTTATTTTAAACTAATTATCAATATTAATTCTACGATGTAATTAATTATTTTTACATAGTCACTTCCTGCCACGGAGCATACTTTTCACGATGTGTATAATATAAGTTTGTCTATTGAAAGAAAGATATTTTTAACTATACAGGAGGGGGGGGGACGAAACGGGTAATGTAAACTAAATAACAATGTAAATATGTGTTGTAAATTCATAATTGGGATAAAATCTTAAATTGAAATTTAAGAAAAAGAAGAATCATTTATGAAGTAAAATTCATTGAAAGTTCATCTAACTCTGCGACGCACATTTCTTAAAAGGTGCAAAGTTATTTTGTAAAGCAGCTGAAAGATCTTGAAAAAAAAAAGAACCCAGGAAAATCTACCATTGTGATTATATATATAATTTAATGCTGAGGTCATATGGTCATAACCGTATGGTCATATGGTCATAAACGTCAACAATGGCAATAATTCATATAGACTTAATGTAAATAGATGCGAACTCCATTACTTATTACCACTAAATGATAATGCCAAAATTCACTATGAACTTTTGAAGTAACATGAGAATGTAACAAAAGATTATACCCCTTTTTAAGGAAACAATAATTATTCCTCTATAGCACAATAATTAAATCACCTAATAAATAATTTATACCTCTATGACAATATAATTTATATCATTTTAAGACTTGCGCTGAGTTACGCAACGATATTTATAAAGTATTGAATTCATAACCAGAATCTTTTAGTTCAGTACCAAAAAATTCTGTATTAAATTTAATATTTTTAAGGAAAAAGTGTTAAATATTTTTTCAAAAGTTTTATGCACTATTTAAAACCTATTTGTAAATTAAAAATAAAGATAAAAAAATACGCTTCAGATTTTTTTATTGCCAATAAAAACCAATATAAACAGTGGAGTTAAAAAATCCGTTGATTTGTACCTGAAGCAAATACGAATTCAGAGAAACATCTTAATAATAACAAAACTATGAGATAATTTGAATTACTGTCTGCAAATGTTACATTTGATTTAATGCAACTATGTAATTTATATATTATATAAGGGAAGTTATATTTCATACATTTTGTAAACGTTTTAAGAACTGTCCTCACATATTGCTGAATATAAAAAACAATTAAAGACCTCAGAATAAAAACGTTCAAAATGTAACATTTCGCAGTTTTTTTTTTCTTTGCAGATAACAGTAATTTTAAAAGATGCTATCAAAAGCTTATTGAAAGAAGCCGCCAAAATCTTCAACATGATACTTTCTTGTTTCTTTTTTCAAATTTTTTTATCTATCTGTATAAATATAACCGAAAGTTTGTGCATGTGTTTGTGTGTGTATGAGTGTGTCTGTTGCTCGCCTCCTGGTGAGATGAAAGGGTCCAAAAGTACGAAATTTTGGCTACAGGCACCTTGGGTCAAGTTCTCGTGCACCTCGAAAAGTTTTTCCTAAAATTCGAATTTGTTCTTCGAATTGGATGTATTGTGATCGATATTGTAATTACGATTTTTACGGACTTTTCATACAATTTTGGAACAATTATCCCGTTGCATATGTGCATTTTAGTTACTGTTGCCTTTACTCTAATAGCAATTTTTATGAACTGTTGTTGGCATTTTAATGTGGATTTTTGTGCACTGTTATTTTTGGTCTAAAAGGAATTTTCTAGGGTGTTCTTTTAAATGCAATCATGGTTTTTAATAATTTTTACTGTTTAAGTAGGATTTTTAAGGACTGTTGCAAATCTCCAACTTGGATTTTTAAGAAAATTTGTCCTTACATATTTTCAACAGAATTTTGGACATGCGTCACTTGGCCTGCGAATGATGCACTATTATCCCCCGCAACGCCGGGCATTTCAGCTAGTTAAAAATAAAATGAAATAAATATCCACACTTGGTTTTCTGATTAATATCAAAATATATTATGCTCACATTTATGTAAAGCGGAGTTGTTTGGGAAATGGGCTGTATTTTGTAATTTTCTAAATAAATATAAGATAACATCAAATTGTTTTCTCTTTTTTTTTCTTTTTTTTGTACTTAAATGCACAGTCCAAATGTAAAACATCAAGTTGAACTTTTCATGTTTGTCAGGAATAAAATTTCAAATGTTAAAAAAATTATTTCTTTAGCACTCAATAATTTTAAGTACGTAAAATAGAATTGCAAATTGTTGTTGTTTTCTTATGCCTTAAAATCGTTATCTTTTAAAATATGTTTGTGTAAATGCTTTTAAAAACTTTTCTCACACACTTGACCTGGAAAAGATTGGGTTAGATGGCTAGAAGAGAGCTTTATCACAAATTCTTGCATACGGAAGAAAAATGAAAAAAAAAACACCACCTACAACGGGATGTTATAGTTTTCTATTTTATTTATTTATTTATTTTTTGAAATATTATTTATTTATCTATTTATTTAATTATTTGCGCTTACGTTAGATTGGAAGTGTTTAACTATTAAACTCGCATACGCTTGCTCAAATTAATTTTTCACATCTAATATTTAAAGGGAAGGAAAGAGCCATTTTTCAGCGATCAATAAATGCATTTGACTTTATAATTCAACATTTATTTTGATTTATATTATTAAGCATTATACGCAGGAAAAAATTATTGTTATGAACGATGAGAGGTTTAATAATCTTGGAAATCGATATTCTAGACAATGATGGATTAATGAGTGTCACTTAAAAGCCCTCACTTCAATTATGTTAACATGTTTACTCTTAGACATTCCTTCTTGTATTATCAACTAAGTAATCATTGCCGAAGCATGATTTTTCAGTCTCAATTCTTTGGCAACGTTCGTGTATCCTCCTAATAAACAACGATGCAATGGATGCAAATGCAAAACCAAAGCATCGTAATATTTACACAAAAATAATAACTACAAATTATTTAGGAAAGAGGTGTTTTTTATGTTAAACCAGAAAATTAGAATATAAGTTTCATCTACTTATTTTAGAACTACAAGAAGTGGTTCGCTGATTTACTCCATGGATGTAGAAATACTTTATCAATTTTTATAAACTGAAGAAAGAGTATATTAAAATTTTATTTCTAGTTTGTCCTCTCTCTCCAAAACGTTATTCTACTCGATGCAAAGGTTAGTCTTAGACCTTAAAAAGTCCCTGCATAGTGTAGTACAGTACTTTAGTCCTGTAGCTGAAAAATATTCCTGAGGCATAAAAAAAGTGCAAAGTAAGCAGTGATCCAACGGAAAAATTCAGCGACAGTATTAGAAATAATATTACTAAGCTCCATCTCGCTACAAGCTAGCATACAGTTTAATTTTAATAATAATTTCGACTGTTTTGTTCCCGTTTTCACTCGCACAAGTTACACCCCAGTACCTCCTTTGGAAAGTCAGATAAAAATAACACATAATCGCAACCAAATTTGTTGAAGGAATTTTGTTGAAATGCTAAATACTTCAATAGCTAAGCCACAGATTTCATTTTAAATCAACATTTGCGGTACGTCATCTAATTGATGGACTTACATAATATATATATTTTTTTGCATACTATTTAGCATCTTCTTTCGTCAGCGTAAATAACACTAAATCTACATGCTAATTAGTTACCAACTGTTCTAATAACCGTAACAAACGTGTTATAAGTACTGTTAAGATGCCACAGTAGACTCTCTTTGAATAAATTACTCTGTAAATTAATCCTTCTTGCACTAAAAAATATATGCCCGGAAATCATTTATCTCCTGGAAATCATTTACCTGGGGTCTTGCGTAAAATTGCAAAGACTTAAAAACAAGAAACTGCGAAGTCTTTAAAAAAGGAAATTACGGAGAATGAAAAACAGAATGCATTCTGTAAATTGATTGCATTAGATAATGAGCCTCTGTAGTGGCGCCATCGGTGAGTAAGCTGAATTAGTATTCCTGATACAGCAAGTGAAAGGTGAGTTCAGTTGATCCCTGTGGTCGCAGTGGTTCCGAAAGTTGACTGGGCTCCGACCCATCCAACAAAAATTTCCAAATTTTTGACCCACCTCTTAATTGTCTTAGACAAAAGAGGGCATAAATATCGGTAGTGCTCAGATTCCCTAGTGGCGAGTTGTGGAACCACCACTTAATGCTGTTTTATTTGTTCTAATCAAGAAAAAAAGTAGTTTTACCAATATAAATGAAAAACTGTTAAAATAAGAAACACAACTTAAATATTTTTTTATTACTTAAATAACTACTATAGGTAAATACCTACACATGCAAGGTTTTTTTTTTTTTTTTTTAAGTTATTTCAATGGGTAGGATGTATTTGTTTCTCTTTATTAAAGTTTTAGCATTAACTTCAACTTTAGTTACTTTTATTCGCAGACTTCCCATTTTTTAAAATTCATGTGTACAATGGCGAAGGCCCACTTAATATTTGCTACCGACCCATCAGTGGGTCACGACCCATAGTTTGGGAAGTACTGCCCTAGAGCGTGCAGTCTTTTACGCTTTCGGAAACAGGAAGGCTGGACGGCGAGCGCTGGCAGGCTGCTTTACTAGAGCTGAAGGTTGATTGTGCCGACAATATATGCAATGCAATTTTGACCATTTTTAAACTGGTAGTCCCAGTTCTCAAGCATTTGTTTATGCATGTGTTTAAAACTTTTGTACTGGTAGTCACAGATCTCAAGTGTTCAGTTTTACGTAATTTAGCAAATATGTGTTTGTAGTTTATTTTAGAGTGCGGAAAAACACGAATTTTATTGAGAAACTGTTATCAAGAAACTTGATCATTTGATAAAATACAAATTCTTTGTAAATTTAAACAAACAACTCAGTTCCTCTTCGGTACTTTTCCAGATTTTTTTACAGTATACCATGTATACAATTGCATTAAAAATTGAAACATTAAAGTAGCCTAATGTTATGAGTAACTCAAAGTTGTAATGGATTCGATTAGCTTACTTTTATAAGCTATTCTAAAATAAAAGAGGGTGTTTCCATCTTAACTTTTTTGCTCTGTGTATTTAAAAAAGAAATCCACTTCAACTACAACATAATCTATGTTAAGTAACAAGTGAAAAACTTATAAGATATGTTAAAAATATGATATTCAATAAATATGATATTCAATAAATATGATATTCAATAAATATGATACGTAGTAGAAAGTACATTTTTATTGTATTTAGAATTATTTGATAAGCAGACTAATCCAAAAAAAAAGGAGTTTAAAATGAATATTTATATTGCGTTCAGTGACTTGAATCGTAAGTCGAGAACAAAGTTTTAATTTGAGCTAACATTTATTTATCTTCAACACTAACAAAATATTGTACAGTTAAACATGTTACACTATCATATAAAACTAAATTGGGAAGTTTGACCAGGCTCAAATCAACCAACATTCATATAAGTCAAACCTCCCATAGCAGACATTTTGTAATAATTATAATGATAGTAATAGTAACAAACACATTAAAATAAAAACATGAATATTTTTCATGTATAGATTTATGCACTAACGGCTGTTTTCGTACGTTAATTTATAACCGATAAATTCATCCATTTCTATATATGTGCATGACTGTTGGCACGGCAGGGAAGGGCTTGTGATGGAAAACAAAATTGCTTTATGGTTGAGAATAACATTGAATGTGGTTTCTCCTTCCTTCTACATGCAAATAGCTAACGCACAAATGCAAAATCATGTAATTCAGCTGCATACCGATACTTCAATATAGGTCTCATATGCCAAACAAGTGTTTTAACATAAAAAACATAGGATGGAACAAATTTCTCCCAGGCGTTTTGGTCTCATGTGACATCTTGCGATTGATACTGGATATGTTAAGTGACAACATTTTCAGGTGATGCTAATGGCACAACCATTTACCATCGATTGCTCACTTCATTAGAAACAAGTTCTTTTCTTAATTATTACCAAACAAAACAAAAGAAATAGGAACAGGTCAAAAATTAGTATGACGTAAAGATGTATGTGTTCGTAATTTTTTGTATGAAAAATTAATTCTTTGTTAAGAACACAAAGATTAAAATTTTCAAAGTTTAAAAGCATGATCTGGTACTTTGATCATTGATTGTTAATTATGCGAAGAAGTTTTTTCTTAACCTATTTAATGAAAAAAAGCAAATAATTCATCGATAATTTTTAAAATTTCTTGCTTTAAAATACTACGAACTATTCATAAAATCGACATAAAAAGATAATGTGAAAAAAATCATTTTATGTACACTACAGTGTAGACGTTCAACTTCAAGGCCATTTTTGATAAAATTCACAGCCTCTTTTAAATCATAATTAGAAGGATTTAAATTTTCTTATTCGTCACAATGTTTTAAACAATTTGACCTTTCAAATTGAATAAAAATATTCCAAATAAAAAAGGGGGAGAAGGAAACGTAATCAGGGGTCGCGGCAGGGGAAACTCGGGTCGGTCCCTTCACAAAAGTCCAATCACTCAAAACGGACCCACAAAATTCAAATCAATCAAAACGAACCCTTCACAAAATTAAAATCAATCAAAACGGACCCTTCACAAAATTTAAACCAATCAAAACGGACTCTTCACAAAATTCAAATCAATCAAAACGGACCCTTCACAAAATTTAAACCAATCAAAACGGACCCTTCACAAAATTCAAATCAATCAAAACGGACCCTTCACAAAATTTAAACCAATCAAAACGGACCCTTCACAGAATTCAAATCAATCAAAACGGACCCTTCACAAAATTTAAACCAATCAAAACGGACCCTTCACAAAATTTAAACCAATCAAAACGGACCCTTCACAAAATTCCAAGCTGCCAAATTGTACTTTTCACATTATTTATTATAAAAGCGGCAAATAATAATAAAATTTTTCATCAGTATATGTTTAAATTTTCAATTTTTCACAAAATTCTTTTAAGTTTCATAAAAATCCCTCTAAAATTTACAAGAAACGAACCCTATTTAAAAATGCGGGATCGATTCCTGGTAACATCTTCTAAATAAAAGAAGTTTTGCTCAAATTGATCCAGTTCTCTCAAGACGCTTGATGAGTTTAATGTTTTTGTGTGTGGATATTTCTTAAATAAATATACAGTAAAGCACCGTTTATACGTTTTTCAAGGGACCGAGCGAAAAAAACGTATAAATGAAAAAACGTATAAACGAAAATCACAAAATAAAACGAACATTTTCGTAATAGAAAACAAAACAGTAACTTAAAATATTATGAAAAGTAAATAATGAGTACTTTTAATAATACATTGAATTACAATCACTACGTTTCATATTCATGCAGTATGTACATCCACATTAAAAACGTTCTTTGGTTCATATTCTTTTAGCAGTTCTGGCAATTGGTTTTGAATCCAATCATCCACTGTTTCACAATCAACATCTCCTGACTCTCCACTTACAGTTTTGCCTGTTATGCCGTGTTTTAACTTAAATTTATGAAGCCATCCCGAGGAAAATGATGCATCGCGTTCTACATTTAACTTCTTCGAAATTTCTTTTGCATTCTCCATAAGCAAAGGACCACTGATGGGAAATTTTGCACTACGACACTGATTAAACCACTGTAAAAGCACTTTCTCTACATCCGAAAATTTTCCGCTTTGAACTCGAAGTTTTTTTGAAGCACTAGCACCACTTTGATTATAAGTTTCCTCGATGATCTTACGCTTATAAATTATGGTGCTTAAAGTTGAAACTGGTAAACCTAATTTTTTGGCTAGGTCAACTCTTTTTAAATGTTGGTTTTCATTCGCTTGTTTTAAATGCACATTTTTTCTTTCAGAGACAGAGGTTTTCTACTACGCGAGCTCGAAGCCATCGTGAATGCTAGTGAACGATAGATCCCAGAATTTTATAAAGTTGGTAGGAGCAGTGTTGCTGGGTTGCCATAAAGTCCCCAGGCTACTTACTGAAATTTAAGGGCGCCTGCCGTGGCAACACTGGTAGGAGAGGAAAAGCGCTTGTCACCTGCTATTTCTAGGTAGCACCACAATCAGAATGCTTTTATCTGTGAATTTAGGATATTCGCATTCTTCCGGAGTATGTCTTTTGTTCATTTAGGCAGGTGCGTGACCACCGTAAGTGGTCACAGCAGGTGTGGGTCAAGGTCAAATGGGATTTCTAAACTGGACAATCGCTAGCGTATAATCACGTTAAAATGTGCGTTTTTTCTTTGACTTGGGGAGAAAAAAAAACGTATAAATGAAATGTGCAATTTCAGGAAAACGTATAAACGAAATTATTTAACATTAATTTGTATGAGGTTTCGCCGGGGCCGTTCAAAAAAACGTATAAATGATAAAAACGTATAAACGAGAAACGTATAAACGGTGCTCCACTGTATGTATTATAAAAAGTTTCAAAAAGTCCTTAAATTCTGGTTATTTTTTGGTTAATTATTTTTTTCTGACACGAATTATGATTTATTGTATTTACATTTGTTACTCATTTGTTCTTATTTTTTATTGGTACAAAAAATGCAGTTATCCTCAAATTATACGTCGATTGCAATAATTACAAAAGAGGGAATAATACTAAGAAAAAAACATTTACAGGCATTGAATAACATTAATGTATTTCACTAGAATTAAATTACAATATATATTTTTTGTAGCAACAATTAAAATATTCGAAACTCAAAGAGCATTTGAATTTGTATATTAAAAAAAAGTGTTTCTTTTGAAACTATTTTAAGACATCCCAGCCTTAGGGTTTTGAATTAAATACAGTTTCCCTACAGTTCAACGAAAAATTCACAACGAAAAGAAAAAAAAAAAACAACAATTTAAAACATTATTTTTTTTTGTAAGTAACTCACTTTGGTAAATATGATGACATTCATCGGATAAATAATATTAAAATACTATGTTGCTCAAAAAAAAAAAAAAAAAAAAAGTAAAATGTATTAAAAATGTGATAAAATACTAATAGTGCAACTGTCCTTAACAGGAAAATAACGCAACATTTTGATAGTCTAACTCAACACTACTAGTTGTTTAATTATGCAGTTTCTTAAATATATTTACAAAGAAAAAAAATCCAGAAAATAAGACAACTTTTATCAGCACACAGGCAAAACCCGAAAAATAAGATAACTTTTATCAGTATACAAAAAAAAAAAAATAAAACCGACAACATTCCCTAAATGTCCAGTACGAACAATGATTAGATGTTCTGTTATGGTGTCTGAAGTAAAAAGGTGGAGTCGTCACAGTGTCTTGTCTTCATTTCGGAGAGTACTTTTCCCAGCAAAAGAGACGTTTTTAGTCAAGGATCGAATTTCTTTTGCAAGAAAACTAATTTCCTCTCTAGTGCATTTCCCTTTATAGAAACATTGAGGTGGGAAGGGTAATTACATCCTTAAATCCATGCTGCGAAACAGGAGAAGGAAGAAGCAAAACAATGGCGGTATCTTTGACAATGACAGGTCATGAACTGTCATTTAGCTTGAAAATCCTCAGGAATGCATAAACGTATTACAAACACACACTATTACATATATATATATATACATACATACATATATATGTCAGATTAAATGTGGAGAGATTGCACACATGAAGGAAGGATAACAAGGAAGGGACGACTCCAGATTTTGTACAACGACAGTAGCATAGTGTCCACTTCAATTTCTAGTTTATATGAGCGTATGTGATACAACGTCACTGTTTAATTCTTATTTTTACTTATTTATTTTGATCCCCCCCCCCCCCTGCAAGCTAAGGGGTTAAATTTTCATCATTCTTTCTCTGAATTTCATTGTGCTCGTTACCACTACAAAATATTTTTTTTAAACGTTTCCTCAGCAACCTTGAGTAATACAGCTACTTACAATTCTTTCTAGAAGCTTACTATTAAAGATGATAATTATTTCTATGTTATTAAAAAATATTCTGCTCAAACTAATAGGAAATGTGTAGGTTTACAAATTAAATTAAGTTTCATTTTAGAGCAAAAATCGCATTCTAATGAACTTATTTGTTAAAAAATAATATATTGCCTGTGTAGAGGATAAAAAAGCAATTTGATGGTTTAAATATTAAAAATTGTGCGTGTTTGCTCTAAGTCAATGAACAAGAAAATAATTTTAAAACAAGAGAAAAACCCAAATAAAGTGCTAATAAGCTTTTAAAGCTTATTTTAAATATTTTTCATAGGCTAAATGCTTTTCTTTAAAAGCACATTTTAAGGGCATGCAGTGATTCTAAACCATATGAAGAAATGAAGATTAATTTAAATTCAATTAAGTATTTCTATACTACTCGCCGTTGAATCTGTTGTTTCATTTCCGGTTATTCCTTTAATCCCGATATAATTTAAATTATTTTAATTATTTTAATCCCTCCCCCGATAATCCCGGTTATCCGGATATTCCCTTTAACTCTACGTATTTGTAATTTTGTTTTAACTGCTCAAAAGTTTTTTTTTTTTTATTGTAACAATTCATGCCATAAAAATACATATGCTTTTAGATTAAATATTAAAACCCAGAATTTTAGTATGTTACAGATGCATATAAAAAATGGTAACGTTTACAAAAATGCTGATGGATTTTTTTTCTTTTAATTTTTATGCTCTCAGCCATTTATTCTTATTTTGGGAGAAACCCAGAATTTTATTAATTAATATTAAAACCCAGAATTTTAGTATGTCACAGATGCATATAAAAAATGGTAACGTTTACAAAAATGCTGATGGATTTTTTTTCTTTTAATTTTTATGCTCTCAGCCATTTATTCTTATTTTGGGAGAAACCCAGAATTTTATTAATTAATATTAAAACCCAGAATTTTAGTATGTTACAGATGCATATAAAAAATGGTAACGTTTACAAAAATGCTGATGGATTTTTTTTCTTTTAATTTTTATGCTCTCAGCCATTTATTCTTATTTTGGGAGAAACCCTGCCATGTTTTTTCTTTTAATATCATTTTATCTTTTGCTTTGTATTGAAAGCAAACGCAATTTTCCTGTCTCCGAAAAAAGGAAGAAATGAAATATACCGAAAAGAGCAAAGTTTAGAGTTTAAGTTATAGTGAGGAAGAGATGAGATAAAGACGTGTTTATTTACTTTTAGTTTTTTAAAATATTTAGCTTTGTTCCATCATTTGCATAAACGAGAATGAAGATTGAAGATAAAAAAAAAATAACATAAGCAAATAAGAATTTTTAAAAGAGACAAAAGGAATTATAAACAGCTGGCCATCAAAATGGCAATTTACGAAAAGTATTTGAAGAAATGTTTCATTCCGTTTTACTTTAACCCTCTTATTTTAATTTTCAACGCATACAGAATTTTGTCAAAAGCAGATAGAGACATTTACGATAATATCAAAATGAGCAGCTAAAGTAAAACGAGCTTTTTAGAAAAGAAAGAGTTTCCTTGGAATGTCAAATTTGCGAAGTAAAAGAATTGTGCTATGAATGCTCCTGATAAAAAATACGCTAAAACCGTTTAGTAGAGAATATGTATGAATGTATAAATGCAAATAAAAATCTCTCGGCACATTTTTTTGAAAACGTTAAAAACGTCCATCGAAAGCTGGCTGGACAGTTATTCACCCTTAAAGCTCAAATGTTAAGAGAGCGTCACTCTCAATCTTGAGGAAAGATGCCAAGCGTACATCAAATATTCTTTGGTGATAGTGCTCCAGACCTGATGCACTAGAGGGCTTGACTAGAACGATGTTACATCATGTTTTGAGCGCATTTTTATGTAAACTATTATCTTCTCAAATTTTTATTTAAATGAGTACCTTCTGAGTCATTCCATTTCAAATCAGGCAGGCAGGTCTGAAACTTGTCATATGACTCTCCCAGATTTTTTTGAAAAAATTACAGTAGTTGCAACTAAGGGACATATAAAATATTCCAAAAGGATTTTGCAAAAAAAAAAAAAAATATTTCTCTAGTTACAGACGTTTAAAATTTGGGACAAAGTTGGCCGTTTTCAGAAAATCAGCAAAACACTCACTTTTAAAATGGCCACTGTTTCAAAAGTTTTTAACCGATTCGAATGATTTTTTTCCTATAAATAATGAAGGGATGGTATTTTATTTAGACACTAATTTTAAAAATTTAGTTGGCTTCATTGATGAAGAAAAAAAAGTGTTTCTGAAGTAAAAAAATAGTGTTTGTTCCGACTTCATGATTTTTTTTTATGATGAAATAAATTTATTTTTGACAAAACAGAGGTGTCGATCTAAAGTGCTGTTATGGAAGTTTTGTATCAAATTTTATTGTAAGCATGAGAGGCATATTCTCTCAGGACTTAAATTTTGAAATTTGAAAATGTTCAAAAATTACGATTTTTGAAGTGTGATTACTCAGAAAAGCCATTTTTTAAAAATCTGAAAATCTGCTCATTTGTTGCCCTTAAAGTGCTTAATGAGCTGCTATCAATTATATTGCGTATTTTTACCCCAGATATTTTATATGAATTTTCAAAAATTGCCTTTTGTGCATTTCTCAAAAAAGCCAGAAATTCAAACTCGTTCTTATTTAACCACTTTAATATAATATTTAATAAATATTTATTTAGAAATATACTGTATTGTTACACAAATACTACAGATAAATTGTACTTAACCTTCTTGGAACTTAAAGAGCTCCTAGCACAAAGCGCAGCTACTGTGATTTAATGCATGTTATTCTGTTCAATCCAATTACTAGTTTCAAACTCACACGCTTTATATCAAATACCAAGCAACAGCAAATGTAAAATTTATTGTAGGAATACAATAAAAACATTATTGGCTATCCTACAATACTGCTAAATAGTAAAAATCCCTAAAATTAATGCTTACATGGGGCGCACGAGCAAACAAGAAGTGGAAAACAGTTAGAAAACTAACAGTCTCTTAAACAAATATAACTCAATGCATGATTTCTAAATAGGAAAATTTATTGAAAGTGTGAATGAGAATTATTGAATGGGGCAAATTAAGAATGTATCACCGATGGTTTAGGGACACTATCGAATAATTTGTACACAGATAATCTAGAACAAATATTTCAATAGCTAGAATATAATACCACAAGAAATATAACACCATCTGAACCCTCCTAGTCTTTGCATTTTTTTGTTAATAACGAGTAGAAGATGATTCAAGAACTTGATTCTACTTATTTTGCTTTAAGTACATAATTTCATATGCGTTTAAAACTATGTATATCAGTGCTGTAACACTAGTAATTGGATTGAACACAATAACATGCATTAAATCACAGTAGCTACGCTTTGTGCTAGGAGCTCTTTAAGTTCTAAGAAGGTTAAGTACAATTTATCTGTAGTAATTGTGTAACAATACAGTATATTTCTTAATAAATATTGATTGAATATTATATTAAAGTGATTAAATAAGAACGAGTTTGAATTGTTGGCTTTTTTGAGAAACGCACAAAAGGCCATTTTTGAAAAATCATATAAAATATCTGAGGCAAAAATACACAATATAATTGATAGCAGCTCATTAAGCACTTTAAGGGCAACAAATGAGCAGATTTTCAGATTTTTAAAAAGTGGCTTTTTTGAGTAATCACACTTCAAAAATCGTAATTTTTGAACATTTTCAAATTTCAAAATTTAAATTCTGAGAGGATATGCACCTCATGCTTACAATAAAATTTGATACAAAACTACCATAACAGCACTTTAGATCGCCGCCTCTCTTTTGTCAAAAATAAATTTCTTTCATAAGAAAAAAAATCATGAAGGCGGAACAAACACTATTTTTTCACTTCAGAAACACTTCTTTTTCTTTATCAATGAAGCCAATTAAATTTTTAAAAGTAGTGTCTAGTTAAAATATCGTCCCTTCATTGTTTATAGAAAAAAAATCATTCGAATCGGTTTAAAACGTTTGAAACAGAGGCCCGTTTAAAAGTGAGTGTTTTGCTGATTTTCTGAAAACGGCCAACTTTGTCCCAAATTTTAAACGTCTGTAACTAGAGAAATATTTTTTTTTTTTTTGCAAAATCCTTTTGGGATATTTTATATGTCCCTTAGTTGTAGCTACTGTAATTTTTTCGAAAAAGTTGGTGAGGGTCATGTGACACCCTCTGCCTGATCTGAAATGGAATGGCTCTTCTTACATTCCCCTTTAAACGATTTCTTCTAACATCAGCATTTTGTAAGATTGAGGTGTCACAATACCACTTGCACTTATGAACGGAAAAAAGTTGGTATTTTAAGACATCAGGCAGTTGCCACTCCTTGATAGCGGAAACATTTCATTTGTCTGAAACGAATTCAAAGTTTAATTTTCTGCCTTTTCATGGCTTGGAACTATTTGCCAATTCACGCAAATACTATCTAGAGTCCTGTTTCATTCTCGTTGATGTATATATATATATATATATATATATATATACGAGCTGGTGAGAAACATAGTGGTGTAAGTCAAATCGTTTTGAAAGTGTAGTTCATTATTAATTTTTATATTATCTACCTTTATTTAAAGAAGACTAAAGGATAGTTTAAAAACTATCAACAGATTAGTTCTTCTCTTACTAAATACCTTAACGTTAAAACCGTAATGCAAAACACCGTTTTTCTCGAAATAATTTTTACATATTCGTTCGTAAAAATGCTAGAGAAATGGCATTCTACAGTGTAAAGCGAAAACCATATTTATATAAACCTTATGTGTTTAAGAAACAATTTCTTGCATTTGACTTTTTGGACAATAAATCTATCAAGTTTTAAAACTCACTACCAAAAAATAAGATAGAATAAAATAAAAATACAATCGCTTTTCAATGGCTCATGATCATTCAAGTATATTAAATTGTTTAATAACAGTATTCGAATGTGTACTGATACAAATTGCTGCCATTTTAAGAGCTATATCTCCAGCTCATGTAAAATACTATACAAAAATGGTTTTATCGTTTCAGATTGCATAAAATATTCTGTTTGCATGGCAAATACTATTTTTCCATTTTCAAAATTGTATCCTTTTCGAGCTTGATTGCGGAATATCACGCAAATAGTTATATCAGAATTATATTTTGCCAATAAAAATCTATACTGCTAGCAAAAATTATTCATCTTAAGGAGAAACACTCAATTTTTATTGATTATGAGCGGTACCAGTCGTCTCGATGTCTTCTCAAGAACTATTTTAGAATGACGATTTCAAAAATATTATATCGGGAAACATGAGTATCAAACAGAATTTGACGTATGAACGTAATTTTCTTTGTAAAAATATACTTGTATTGGATAAGATGAAGATCTAATGAATTTTATTTTGAAAATATGTATTGTTAAAAGCATGAAAACTTTTACACTTTAATTAAGACCATTGACCTTTAATTTCGTTAAGTTTCCAGTGTCACGCAATAAAATAATAGCAAATAGTAATAAAGATAATGAATTGTTGTTACGTGTTAATTCTCATTGATATTATTTTGCAGAGTTGTTATTACCTCTGTATAGAAACGTTTTTCAGTGCAAAACAAAACTACGCTAGATCATATTAGTTAATTTGGATCTTTTTGCATCTAGAAGGTCCACTTTTGAATGTAAAAAGAGATTTTAAGCAATCCCGAAACATATCCCGTCTGCGTTTTAATGCTAATTTGTGCTTTTTTAACGTGAAAATTTTTATTGCAGTTTTATTGCAGTTAATTTTGTTTTAAAAACTGTCGGGAATTAAAACAGAAAGGGTATCTAGAAATTTTTCGCAGTATTTAATACAAATAATCAGAGCGAGGAAAAAACTCTTTATTAAAACTTTCAAGCTAATATAGAGAA
This sequence comes from Octonoba sinensis, assembly GCA_038502835.1. Lineage (NCBI taxonomy): Eukaryota > Metazoa > Arthropoda > Arachnida > Araneae > Uloboridae > Octonoba > Octonoba sinensis. Next base: position 92,899,819 of record CM076604.1, on the reverse strand, counting down.
GAAAAAAGAGTTTAGCACGTCTGAATCCCCAATTAAACGATTTATTGCTACGCAAGATGATTGAGTACACAAATTTACTGAAATTAAATTAATTAAAAAACACTTATATGCAGTATGTTATATTTTTCGCCATTCATTTTTCAAAGTATTTGGGTAATTAATTCTGTCCGAAACCGTGATTGAGCGGTAAGACATAAATTATTTTAATTTTCATAAAATGATAACTTAAATGTCTGCTTATAAAGAATCTTTTTATAATAAATTCAATGCTTGCAATAAATTATCATGACAAAGGATTATCCTAAAAATATACGTTATTAGTAAGATATTCTGCATTTCAGTTTATATGTGTTGACTCAATAAGTTACAACGAAAATGCATTTTAAGTAGCTCTGTAATGAATTTAGAACTTTTAAAAATACGTAAAATAACAGTGTTTAACCTTAATATAATATTATCGTTAGTTTACTGAACCCTCGTGTGTTGCTCCTATTTCGGCTACACTGAAGACCTTTGAGGTAATTTTTGACCCCAAGTGTTCCTTCAGTTACTTTATTAAACCTTCATGTTTAAGCGGTTTTTTTAAATTTACACAATGACAAATAGAAAAAAACTACCTGCTGCCCGCTACTTCGTTCGCGTGGAAATTTTGCTGAGTATGTGTGAGAACTGACGGCCTGTTACAAATGAGATCAACTTGGGCAAATATTATGAAAGGTGTCCTTTTGGGTGTTGCATTTATGGGCGGTAGAAGTCCTAAACAAAATTAAACGGCGGGAAGGCGTTGGTGGCTTAAAAACCGGAACATTATTACACTAAAGAACGTTGTTTTTTCAAAGTGAGTGATCAAGCGTCCCATTCTGGGTGCGGATTTCTAGGCGGTAAATATTTTAACAATTCTAATAGGCTGGAAAGCATTTGCATTAGGATGCAACTACATAACAGTCGTTTTCAAAGACTAAATAATATATGTATATATATATATATATATATATATATATATATAATAATATTATTCAATTAATTTATAAATTATATATTGAAAAGGTTTAAATTAAGTCTCATTATATAAAAATGGTGCATTACCGTGAGATGGACAGTGTGGCTCTATAGTTATAGATAAAGTTGAAAGGAAACCAGTACAGGCCTGATAGTTTAAGGGGTAGAGCACTCGTCGGATAACTGTTGCTCCTGCTTTCGAGTCCCAGTCTTTACTAATTGATTTTTATCCAATTAATGATAAAACTCTATTTAACGAACTTGAACAAAACACCGTTTAACTACACGGTTCCTGTAGAGTACATTTGTTATGCTATCCCGTAGGATCATGCATTTGCCAGGGTAAAAAGTAGCCTATGCCATTCTCTAACCCCTAAACTACCACAATGCAAAAAATCACGTGGATCCCTCGATCTGTGAGAAACAAGAACAAATCCAACACACGGGAACCGCCTTTTTTTCCGAGGTAAAAATTAGCCCGTGTGCTGTCAGTTGAGTAAAAATCAGTTAAAAATCAGTTAGTCCGGACTGAGATGGAACTTCACTTACCCGTGCCCGGGGGAGGGCAGCCCTAAGGCCACGTGCTAACAGGGTAAAGGAGTGAAGTAGAAAAGTCCGGACTGAGACTCGAATTCAGTTGCACGCCGAGTGCTCCAACAATTAAACAATCAGGCCGATACCTATTTTCTTTCAACTTTATCGAAAGCTATTGCGTTACACTGCACATCTTTCGGTAATACACCATTTTTATATAATGATATCCCACAGGAACCGTACATTTTTGGATAGAAAATAGCCTACGCGGTATTTTAGATTACAATGATGTATGTGCCAAATTGCATCCAAATCCGTTCAGCCGTTCTGGTGTCATTGAGTAACAAACATACATCTTCACTTTCGCATTTACAATAGTAAGTATAAGATTAAGACACAATCAAAGTAAAATTTAGTTTGTGTATAAAAAATATTTTAATTTAAAAGGAAAACATAGTATAAATGGAGATTTATTTGCAAATGTTATAGGCCTGAAACGAATGATTTCTGAAAGTGTATTTGAAAAACATGTAACATTTCTTATCCCGTTGTCAGGCAAAAAATACAAATTTAAGAAAAATAAAATAAAATAAAGACTAAATCATAGTATTATTTTATGTAAGAAACCAAAAGAATTTCGGTCTTTAAAAATATGAAAAAAAAGAGGCTGCTTGGCTTTCAAATGTAAAACAAAATTCTTACCGTAAAAGGTTTACAATAGAAATACAGTATATTAGAGACAGGAGCTTACCTATAAAATAAAATACAATAATCAATATCAGAGAAAATATAAGTACTTAGCTACAAAAATACAAAATGAAATATATGTATTACATGGACAGTGAAATATGATTCTAAACGGTAATAATTTTATTATAATCATGAGTTTGACCAACATTTTAACTTTAAGATCGATAATAGCAAAAAAAAAAAAAAATGCTGCTGATCTCAGCTACTCGCATCTCACAACAATAACAACTTGGAGCGAGAAGAGCAAAATTGTTTTGACTTGGAAAATTTACATTTCGACTGATGAAGGATTATGCTTTACAATTTGTTAAAATAAGGAACCTTGCCAATGAGGTACTGCGATAATTATTGGCTCAGTGTACTTTGTGTGTAAGAATTTCTCCCCTTACTACTGCATTTCCTGCCCATTAAGAAACAGACTTCCTTAAAGTCCGGCCTTATCTTGTCAGAGTCGTATTGTAAGTAGCAGATAGAACCTCAAAACACTTTGATCTGAAAAAGGAGTTTCTTTTATTCTAGAAACGCATGTATGAGATATGTTTTGCAATTTGCCCACACTCTCAGAAACGCATACTCAAATCTCACGAAAGTTTCGTCGTTTTTGACGAAATGGCTTCATGAAAAATGCCCCGAGTAAATATTTCGTCAACTTGACGAAATTTGTGTAACAACTTTTTTAAGTTACGTGATCGCGCGAGGAAAGAATCGCTGTAAATGACGAAAGTTGTTTGACGATTGAAGAATCCTCGACAGTGAGAGTTATATTTCTAAGATGGCATTACTCACAGTTGCAATCATATAAAAATAGACTTTAAGATAATTGGAAAGCAAATAAATGTCAGTCATTAAAATTACAATTTGAAGTTTTCCTCCTGTATGTCCAAGGAAACAAATTTAATCAAAACATGAAAATCTATGTCATCCACAATGTAGACACCCCAATGTTCAGTCGATATTTCGATTTCGCATTCCGTCTTTCTCTAATTTGGGAAAAGCTCTAGTTGTTGCAGCTTGAATAGATGGAATGTTCTTTCTCTTCTGATAGATTTTGGCGGAATTCCAAGTAAATGTTACTCGAGCATGGATAAGTATTACTCACAATACATTTAAGCATTTAGTAAGCTTTGCAATTGAAGTATCTCTTTGCAATTTCTGTCAAAATTGTAGTTTTCGGTTAATAAAAATTATTTGGATGAATGTTTTATTAACACTTTGTTAATGCAGTTACTTCTGCGGGAAGGAACAGCGTTTTCAATAATTTTTGAAAAACACGAGAAATGGAATTAGGAAGTCTAATTAAAAAATCTGTAATTATTTCATACAGACTATTTACAGCCAGACCTTTCAATCTTCCTCATTTAAGTAAGACATTACAAAATCTTGGAAAAGATGGGCAAAAACATACAGTTGTTATTAAAAACTACATGATTTGATTTAGGGCTTACTGTCTACCGACTGGTGAAATGCACAAAGTCGTATCCTAATATGATCGTGGTAGTCTAGTGGTTAGGATGTCGGCCTTCCACCTAGGAAGTCGCGTGTTCGATTCCCCATCCGCTGAAGAATCACTAAGTACACTTGGGCATGTAAAATCCGGGAACCCCACTACCTCGCCCTCTGGGCAGGGCATCCCTAAGGCCTAGAGCTAACAGGGAAGGAGGATGGAGGATAAAAGTTGCTTTAATTTAGAAAACAAAGCAAAGAACTGAAAAGCGAGTAATGGTACAACACGTTTCACACTAGGGAGCAGGGTGACGTAGTGGTTACACGCTGGCTTCTTAGACCCAAATTTTCTGGCTCAAAGTAGTCAGGTCGGTGAATTTTCGAGATGCGAAAAGACTACTGGGGACCATGTCGTATGAATGTATGGTAAAACTCCCTTAAGTATCTATTTCGCTTGATAATCTCGGCTTGCGTAAATTCCTATGCATCGTCAAAGTTCAGGTGCTTCCCTCTAGTGAAGAACTCTGAGTATCATAATTCTTAAGAGGTAACTGGCAGTAGCGGCATCACATAAAATAATTGCTAATCCCAGGGGAACCCACTAGGTCTTCAAATAGTGATAACGAATGCGCAGCCCGTTAGAAACAAAACGTTAAGCCCAATAACAAATATTATTAATCTTACCATTACCTACTGCCGAATATTCCAATAAAAAATAAGAGGATCTAACAAATTATAATTATTTTATCTTTCAACAAAACTGAAAATAATAAATAAATCTAAAATTTTTTATCGAAGGTCTAAATATAGAGCCGTATAATGGATTTTTTTCTTCTTTTACAATAAAGATTTGAGCAGATATAAAAAAATGCAAGGTATTCACAGCAGACTATTTCTGAAAAAGAAATGTCTTCGCATTTTAGGAATCTATTCATTCTCATTTCTCCCCAAGTTCTATTTTAAGGTTGGTAATAATATCTTGTGATATTATTAAGAAACAAGCCGACAATAACCAAGTCACACAACCTAGACAGAGCCAGCTGGCAAGTGCTATAAAAATCCAAACTCACAAATCTCTAGTCTGTTACACTACGGGGATTGGCAGCAGTTCAATCTACGACGGAAAGAGTAAAATAAAGAAAAAAAGCCCGATTAACCACCGCACATGTTCCACTGATGGTAACTTAATGGAAACTTCTCACCAAAGCAGCTTGGAAATATTTTATTTCACCACGTTCGAACGGCCTTAAACTGGTTTTTTTGACGACTTTCCTTCGATGAAATTTTGACAGTTCTTGTAAAAGTTTTCAACTCTGGAAAGACTAGCAGTTAAAGGTAAAAGGTCAAAGTACTTCTAAATTTCAAAAAATTCGGATAAATACATTTTTTTACAATATTTTAAAGTAGATTTCATAATTGTTAATGAATTAAGCAAACCCATCTTTTTTAAAGATTGCTATGCATTTTTGAAATATATGCGTTTAAATATATATTTAATTTAAAAAGTGTTAAAAGAGTACTATTCGGTGACTTGATTTCCCTTACACAGCAGATTAGTGTAGTAATGCTCATTTTATCAATCTTCACAATTCAAACATTAAAGGCCAGATTGAATCTTTTTAATAAGAAAATATTCGATAAAACTGAAACCTGAATGTAGTTTTAAGTTAAAACTTTACTTCAGATTTAATTCAAATTTAGAAACCATTTACAACTCTTATATATTTCTCCTTTACTTATATGTAAATTAAAGCCATGAATTTCGTCCTGAAATAAAATAACCTACTTTCTCGTGCACTGACATTAAATTTGCAGACATTAACTTTCTCTCTTCTTAAGTTATAAATTATTTTAGACATACCTTTTCAACAATTAATGCACTTACTAACGAGAGGAATCATTAAAATAATAATAATAATAATAATAATAATAAATATTGACAGTTATGGTTAAAGTTGCCAAATTTCTTTTCTTGCATTATACTTCAATGATTTTCAGCTAACAATATTATTAATAGTAAAATTCTTAAAATCAAGTATTTTTCCGTAAGTCGGAAAAAGTAAAACTGAATATCAGCAAAATTTCCTTTAAGTACAAAAACAATTTCACTTCTGAATAGGTAAACTAAACGAACAAAAAATAAAATGAGTTTTTTATAAAATACTTTTAAGAGGCCTTTAGTGTAAAGAGAAAGTAAGAATAATACCTGTAATCGTTTTATTCCAGCAAGTTAAAAAAAAAGAATAAAATATCGTTCAAATCAAAAAATAAAATAGGGGAATGGTGTGTCCTCGACAGATCGACAGGTTGACCGAGACCGAGGCACGAATCTTTCCCATCTCATAACCTTACTTTCAATTTTTTTAATTTAGAAATGTATTTAAATACCTTATTCTTGATTTATATCCTTTTTAATTGAAATTTTCTAAGGCATTAAATACGCCTAACATAACGGTTTATTTTAAGCGTATTTAATGCCTTATTTCTTTCCTTCTTTCTTTCTTTTTGCTTTTGCGTAAAAGTAGGCAAAAAGGTAAAAAGATAAACAAAAGCAGGAAAGAAGGCCACAAAAATAAAACTAGATAAATAAAAAGAGATAAAACTAAAGAAGTCAGTTCAATAATTCAATAAATCTTGAAAAAAAAAAAAGAAAATTGGAAGTTGTTTTATGTTATTTTTTTCCGAATCTGTCGGTGTTCCCCTAAAACAGTTATTCCATAGTTGAAGAAATAATTGTAGTGTTGAAGAAATAGTCCGATTCTAGAAATAAAAAAAAAACTTTTTGTTCGAAAGATTTTCATCAACACACCTTTTTATCCCGATGGGTTTTTTTTAGTTTATGCTCTTTTACATTCTAATTTGAGCAGTTCAAAAAATTTAATATTGGTATCTCCGAGAAATTTGAATCCTAAACGTAAATTAAGATCTAGTAGGCATATGTTATTCAGGCAAACTTTATCGGCAAAAGATTAGACGTCCATACTAGGCGTTAAAATGTTTCTTGCTTCATTATTAATACAAAAGTTAAATATTTGGCAACGATTAAAAAGTGAAACAATTTGTCTCTTTTGGAGTAAGTTATTGTTTTGGAGCTCTTATATATTCTATCGAAATTTAAGAGCGTTTATAAAGTATTGTTTAGTAGTTGACTTTACGTTATAGATCTCTGTCTACTTACTCATTCTTCAAATTTTATCACGGGATTAATTTTTGCGGTAACTAATTTCTGTACTTTGATTTTTCCTACGTGGTGTGTACGGTTACAAATAGAAAAATTAGTTTAATTCAAAAAAAAAAAAGAAAGAAAACATTAATAGGGGAATGTGTGGCTAAGTGAAATTGTGGGGCAAAGTGAAATTAAAATATTTACTCTGCTTGCAGGGCCACCTATTTAAGGGGACACGGGACCTTTGAAATAAGAGTTTTCTATTTAAAATTTTCACTATATTTAGACTTATTTTAGCATTAATTAAGTATATTTTGGCTAAATTTTAAATATTGGCTAAATTTTTGACTAAAATTTTTTTGAAATTATAGAAAAATTATGAAAAATAAAAAAAGAAATAAAAAACACAAAAATCAAATTCAGACTCTTGCATCTGAATTTTTGAGTAATTTCCATACAACTTTTTATAGTTTCGTTCGGTTGTTACAAATATTTTTTGGCATAACTTTATATGAAGCAATTAATTTTAAAAAGTGTACCGGTTTAACTGTCGCGAGAGGTAAAAACTTTTAAAAAATATACTTCAAGTTTTTCTTTTTTTTTTTCAAAATTTCTAAGATTGAAATGTAAATGTTTTTCAGAAAGTGTTTACATCATTGTTATACATCTATGTGCAAATTTTTATGCAATTTCGATGAAATTTCAGATGCAAGACTCAATTTCTGTGCTTTATATATTTTTCGTCTTTTTAAATAATTTTGAAATTTTTTTAGTCAAATATATTTTTTATTGGTTTAATATTCAAAATGTAACCAAAATATACAACTAATGCTAAAATAAGCCAAACTACAGTGAAATATTTTAAAAGGAATCGTTTTATTTCAAAGGTCTCGTGTCCCCTTAATAACATTTTAACTATGCGACATAACGTGTAGTTGATTGCAGTCAAAAAACAGTTAATTCTAAAGATTAAATTATAGGGTAATACAAGTCATTTTATTATTATTATGCTCATGTTGCAATATTGTGTGTTAAGTTTTATTTTATTTTTTTGCTGTTACGTAGTGATAAAATTCCTATCAGGGATCATTCATTAATGATGTCACGCTCAAGGGTTTGTGAAATTGTGACAAATTGTGACAAGGGTAGGGGAGGGAGAACAAGAAGTATGACATCATTCATATGTCAACATAGCCTGGCATGTAACAAGGGGGGGAGCGGGGTATGTTGAAGAATGACATTTTGTGACAAAAGAGGAGGGGGGTCAAATATATGGGAAAAAACGTGACATCATTTGTAGACCGTCCCTTATTAATATTGGAAAATAACCCCTATTACCTTAAGAGAAAATGATTTAGGGTATCACCTTCATAACATCAAATAATTTCCGTTTTTATGTAAAAGCGTTACTATTTCATTGTGAGATAACTGGTTTAACCTTTAAACAGGTGTATTTGAAGTAAACTGGAGCTTAGCCAATTGATAAGAGATATGGCAGCAGCGAGAAATTCAATGTTCACAGGGCAGTAGACTCGTTTAGCTATGAGCATTTTTTTAAAAACTGGAATGAAGCGAAAAATAAGAATAGAAGAACAATTGCACATAGCTCTTAGCTGTACAATGTTTCATTGGCATTTGATACTATAATTTTTACATTTGAATGAAGTATTTTATTTTTTACCTCGATTTAATGCAACATCGCAAGATTATACGACAATCCGAAGGAAACTGAATGATTAGTCTATGTAACAGAATAAGAGACGCAAATCATCTGATTTTTTTTAAAAACCGTTTAACGTATAAAAGCGCGAGAATTGTTAGAAAACTAACGCTAGAAGTGGCTATGAAGCTTTTAATTATTGGAAAGTCATAAAATTAGGTAGAACAGGAAAACTCGCAGCTTATAATATAAATTGCTTAAATTTCAAAGTTTGTGTGTCTTTTTTTTTTTTAAGAAAAACCTTTACACAAACATAGATGAATACAACAGTACTGACTTTATAAATTCGTATCGTACAATGCACAACATGGGTCTAAATATATTCAACGCTAGTTAGAGTGGATAAAATAAAGAAAAATGATAATTTCAGCAATTTGATACAAACTTCTTCGTAACGGAAAGAACGTTTTCAATTGCACAAACGAAATAAGAACTTGATAAAATAAATTTAAGATTCTTATGAAACACTGTTAGTCTGTTAAATTTTTAGCACCATAAAAGCCCCCAGCCACAAACGTCAAATCTATCTGTATAATTCTAATATGTGAGCGACGGTCTGTCTGTAATCGCTTCTCCGCACTGTTAATGCGTCAGGTGTCTAGACAGGTACTATCGTACTCGGAATATCCCGAGGAAGGCATTGCGCCTGGTCTCATCTCTCGAAAACTTTAACTGGCGGAGTTATGAATTCAAAAGTACCCCATTAAAATTCATCCGCGAATGTCTGTAGCCGGACACAAAGGTCCCCGAATTTAACGAGATATCACTTTGACAACCAATTGCAATCAATTCCCACTCGAAATAGAGAGCAGTCACCCAAAGCGAATGTCGAGCAGGCACATAACGCTTAGAGAGGCAAGCAGGGGCGGAGCCCTTTTTTCAATAAATTCTGTACTACACTTTTGATTATTATATGATCTTGGTATTCTAGGGCAAACAAGTTTTAGGAAAAAAACATTTACATTATGCATGAAATGGAAAACTTCGCAGCCAGCGAACTATTTATGCGAAGTTGCAGCTGTACACTGCTGAGTCTGCAAGACAAAAGATTTTGCTTAACAAAACGAAACCCTAACCAGCATGCGTCGAAAATTTGATCATGGACACGTCGTGATTAATCGTGCCACCAGTTTCTTGTGCCATGATGCTTTTGTTATTGTTGGTTCGGATCAAGTGAAATTACGGTTAAATGATCGGCAGCAGTCTGTCCATCGAATTCATTGTTAAATTTACGGTTTGAAACATTTTTCTATCTTTACGGGACCTAACCATTTCCAATCAGCTTGGTTAAAAAGCCGTAAATACAAAAGTTTACGGTTTTATAACCATTTAAAAATGGTTTCAAAACAAAAGTTTTACCGCTTTTTGAACCATTTCCAGGCGTAGAAACCGTAAACGAAGCTTGCGGGAATCGAACCCGGGTGTGTAGCATACAATGCTTGCTCTCTAACCATTCGGCCATCTGAACCACACAAAGCGGTAGTTTATTTATCAATGAATCTTAATTTTCAACAGGAAAATTGCATTAAAATTGATATTTCAGTTTTTGATTCGATCCAAAGTCATCTTTGGTCTAAATTTACTGTATATTGACGAAAAGCATTTTATTTGCTGCAAAAATACAAACAAGCTTCAGCAGCTCAAATTATGGGTTCTCTCATTCGCAAACAGTTCGGGAATCCGATGTCTCCGATTTTTGATTTACGTGTGTATATCTTTCTATTTAGTAACCACTGCTTAAGCCACTTTTTTTTTCTTCTTTTTTTATATACACATGCAGATTTGAACTGATAAATCTTTATTCATATTTTAACAATAACGTACGATCGGTAAGGTTTCGCAACCAAGATAGATGCCCGATTCTTATTGAGTGCTTGAAAATTACGGTTAGTTAAACGTTCTTTAGGATAAACAGAGAATAAACGATTTTTTTCGCAATCAGCTGTTTGAGTACCATCTTTTTAATGGTTATTCAACTGTTGCAATTAAATATGGTAAAATAACAATAAAATAAATGGTTTACTATTTTCTTACGGGAATTTTTAACAGTGTACCATGTAGAAATGGAACCGATGGATCAACCTAAAAACCATGTAGGATATCAGCTACCTCTGATCGTTGACGACCAAAAGGACATGTCCTCTCGACCTTGCGCCGCTATAAGGCCTCATCATGTGGTACGTACTACATACCACGTATTATGAACTTGGCTCGTATACAGAACGACACCTACCCAGACAGAGTGTACTGACGTCGTTCACACCGCAAATTCATGGCAACCATTACTTTTATTTAATTTGGCGTTGCAGTGGAGACAGGCGAGACTAAGATGATTCGTCGAACTTGAGCACGGGAGATGCACGACGCGGTCTCTTCAGGTGATCCACGTGCAATATCAATAAGTTAAAAGTAATTAATGGGATAACACATCCAGGAGAACTAAAGTTGCTAGCTCGTAGTAGTCATCTTCATACACTTCCACCATGTGACTTAATGGTAGTACTAGCATTAGTTGGGCGTTTTCCATGCATACACTTGCTTTGAAAAAAGGGTTCCTTTAACCCCGAAACACATGCATGCAATGTTTTGCTAATTTTGTGCTATATTAATGTTGTTTTGTCGTTTAGATCGTGTACCATTACCACATGTTAGTCACATTTGGTTTGTATACCCAGTAATAGAGATAACCACCGTCAAGTTCCTAAGGTGATAAGGCCAGTGCTTGTTCACTATCATCAAATCTTACGACACGCCATCTGTCAGAAAGGTATATCTCGACGCAGGGTTCTGGATCTTATTCGATACAAATGCTATTCAAATGTTTGCTTGGCCTGCATGTTCTCTGGAACTCCACAGAAAACAACGAAAGATTGGCACTCCGCCATTTGCTAGCTACTATGATTGACGAGCTGTTGCATTGAGTTGTAACCGTATGAAATGAAGTACACTAGAACCCGTTAACCTGAACGAATAGAGATCAGGCATTGTTTGAGTGATAGAAAGTACAGATTAACTGGAAAACTGCTACATCAAAGATGAAATTAAGTAAAATCTCATTATTTTGTGTAATGTATTATACATATATAATTGACAATAAGAGGTTCCTAAAGTGAACTCTACAACTGAATATTATTGTTTCAAATATATATATATATTACTGTAATTTATAATTCGTTACCTTACATTTCAACACTGTATTGTTTCTAAAGAAAAATTACGTTTTTCTGTCTCGTGCCTCTGCGGAACATTGCATTATTAGGGTACCTACAAAGTCCTTCAACACTTCAATTCCTTCAGTGTGAAAGCCTCGGTGCAACTGAAACTGACTGTATAGCTACCGATGAGTTAGTTGCAGGCGGCGAAACAATAATTTAACTTAACTAAAATTGAAAATTTGGTTTGAAAACATAAAAAATAAATTCAAGAAAAAAATCCAAATATCCTGCTTAAATTAATCGAAGTTTCGGATTAATGGAATTCGAATCAGTCGGATCCTAGTAAATCCGCATCTTTCATGCAAGATCTGTTCAATTTTATACCCAGCAACAGTACAGACGTTTTTGCGGTACTGCGAAGAGAATTATTAATTCTGTATGTGGCATACTACCTGCGAATTTTATCATGTCCCATTAAACCATTTTGTTCAAAAAAAAAAGGAAACTTGACAATTAGTAATTAAAAAGAAACAGAAAAAAAATTAAATCGAAGTGCCTAATTGCATAAAAATGATACTACTTATCGGGGGAAAAACAAGGTTAGTTTTTGACAAATATTTTATTTCATATTGAAAAATAGTATTTATCGGAAAACGAAACAGTCCTTTGACGTATTTTATTTTAGGAATGCAATTTCAGTCTTCGTATAAATTGTGTAAGTAAAAACGCAGCTGTAAAATAGCTATTTTAATATCAGCGAAAAAAGAAACTAGAAGTGGTTTCTTAATGTTCTATTTCTACTTTAAGACGATTTTCTGCATCAAGACATAAATTTATTGTTTTATTTTTGGAAGCATTGTTTTATTTCGGGATAATAATTACCAACAAGGGGAATTTTTTCCTATAAATTTACGATGAAAATGCTTCCAACTTGGCAATTTCAAAAAAAGAAAAGAAACTGAAAGAAAGAAAAACACATTATTGAAATGTGACGGGTAATTTGAAAACAAATATTTCTCTTTAAAATTTCTTACAGTTTTATTATCAACTCCTACAAGGAAACAGTTATGGCCTTGGAAGATTAGACATTTCTAAAAGTTTGAGTTCGGTTTTTCCTTTTAAATAAAAAGGAATTTAATTTTCATTGTTATAAATGTTGGTATTTTCGTTTAAAATTATTTAGAAGCTTAATTAATTTTATTTATATATATTTTTTAGTTTTCTAACACATAATTTCAAAAGATCTTTCTTAGGAAGAAAACACACATCTTTATGTATTAATTTACAGTACAAAAAATTAAAAAGTTAGCTTTGTCCTTGCCTTTTGTTCCGCATTTTAAATAAATTCGAAAGAATTAAATTTTTGGAGTCCTATATGATAATGCGTTTGTTTAAAAGTATTCGAAAACTTTATTGATTTTAAAAATCTGACGTGGACACCGCACAACTTTCTTGCACGCTTGTCAAAATATGTGAACATTCGAAATAATTATAATATCAGTATGGTTGCATCAGTATGTCAATAAAGACAACGAGTATGATAAAAAATAACAGTAGCAGGAAACATTTCGTGAAAATCCTTCAAATGCAAATTGACGAAATTGAAATTGGATATTACTGTTGTTACACGAAACTTATAATATAGCTACATTTTAAATAAATATTTTCACATAACAAGTTTTTCTATGAATTAACAATTTGGTTCCTTTAATTAAAAACCTTTATTTTCTGCTTGCAGTTTTTAAAAATTTACTCATCGATCTTTTTCTGCATTTCAAAATCTTTTTTTTCTTGTGATTGTAATTAACATACTTCATTCCCTCTCTGAAAATGGTCTATGTATTCCATTTGAATTGACAACTGCTTTTCTTAAACTTAGCTTCAGTGACTTACATCGACGAAGGAAGAAACTGTCCCACCACAATTGAAAAATGCTCGCCGTTAAAAACCCTCGTGTTCATTCACCGTTCAATCCTATATGTTCTTTTAACAACTTATTAAACAATCCATAAACTGCTTCTATCTAACCGTTCAACCGTTTGTATCTAACTTCATATCTAGTTTCTATTGGAATTTTTCTATTTTTTCAGCATTTTTTAATTAACTATAAATTTACGCTTTTTCCGTATTTATGAAGTACATTTTAACATCTTCACTACTTAATTATTTATTTTCCATTTAACACAAACTTTGGAACCTAAGTTATGTACATAAACAAAGTTTATCAGCAAGCGTACATTAACTTTGTCAAAAATGAACCTTTCGTTTTGTTAAAATTCTTAAAAATTACTACGATACACATACCAAGTTTCTTTACACCAAGGCTCTAATAAATGTTTTTTTTTCGTTTCATATTTTCAAAATTTTTCACTTTTAATTAGCTGTTCTGCATTAAGAAAAGTCTGTCAAAGTAACGGAAGTTGTTCTGTGTTAACAAAACATCGAGCGAGAAATATCTGCACTAGAGCAAAACTCTAGAAAAAAATTATAATCTGCTATTTCTGTTATGACGCCGTACCGTTAGAGGAAGAGGTGGAATTATCAAACATTCTATTCGTTTTCGAATGAGTAAACTTTTCACGTAGTCAAAGGTACGAAATGAATAAGGCATCCTGAGTAGATGTTACGTATAGTGCCATTTACAAACCAAAATCTTTTAAGCATTCAGCAAATTATACAAACTATGAAAATTATTCGAAACCTTATGCAAAATATTTCTGAGACACAGAGCGTTTCAGGTTATTGAAAAACTGTTAGTGATACACGACGGTGTTATAAACATTAAAAAAACATTGTAGATAATTTAAAAAATACAAAATATGTTGTAAGAAGGTTTTTTTTTTTTTCGTTAGAGTTTGTTTGAAGAACTAGTGCTTTATCTGAGTCTGCACAGTCATCGGTTTGCCTGTATTACGCACAGGAAAAAATTGGGTCCCTAAAAATATTAAAAAACAACCTTATATTTCCCATATTCTCACTACTTTGCTATTTTATTTTTGCCGCTTCACTGCATTGAAGAAATATTCTTGAATTACATACAAATTTGCACTATAGTAATGTCATGCGCAAATGTTAACCTAAAATTTTCCAACTGTAGGTACGTATGCTGTTTTTAAAATATAATGATCAAAAGCTTTACATATATTTTTTCCAGGCTGAATTAAATCATGCAGCAGAGTTCGAATACTAATTCTTGCTGTTATGAAACAAACAGAAAATTCAAGGCAACAAAGAAATTAAAATAGGCTTACACAATAATAGTATACAAAGTATACAAATAGTCAGCAATAGTCAAAGTAGTACTAGTAAAGTGTCATACAGGGGCCAGAACTTTGATACTCCATATTAGTATCATATTTTCATTTATCCACCATTTACTCTACAAAATTATATATATCAAGATTAGTTAGTATGAGTTCAAATTACTCGTATACAGCTTTTACCATACTTAATAATGCAGGCAATACATACCTGTAGAAGAATGAAAAGTGCAAAAAATCATTTTTGAGATTAATATATTACACGTTAAGGTCATCTTGAAGTATTTAAAATTAAGGAAGCAGGCAAAAAATATTCCGACAATTTTTTTTAGCAAGCAGCATTATTCCTCAATTTGTCTGGCCGTTTCAAAGACTGTCTACAATCAGTATCAACAAACCTTTCGTAATGGCAATCGAATGACAATTACAAAAACGTCGAGTCATTTTATGTAGAGATGTAGTATTCATTTACGTAGAGGTATAATTAGCTCTTGCGAAGCGAAGAAAACAAATATTGAAGTGTTTGATGAAATATGTGTGTAGATCATGAAAAGAAAACGACAACACAGAGTTGGTTCTAATAAACATTATGAAATTCATTTTTTTTCCTAACACGAAAACAAAATATTAACACTTCCCTTAATGAGAGATACAACACATATATTTTGGTTAAACATGTTTTATGAATTTATTTAAGGATTGATATGTAGGTTTCAGGAAATATTGAGGTAGCATTTTCTTGAAAATAATACTAATAATAATTCAAAATTAAGAAAAAAAAGGTTACTTCTTTCTTTTTACACATTTTTTATTTATTTTTATGGCTCATTGCGGAGCTACGAAATTTTAATTACATGACAAAAACAAAGAGACAGATTTTTTAAGTAATCCAATTTAAAATTTCACCATATTTTTAAAGTAGTGAAATTATGTACCGCATGTTCTTGAGTTGCCTTCGAATCTTAAACATTAATATCTATACATGCTATTATTTTAAAACTACTTTCGTTTTACATCCCAAAAAATGGTTTACCGGTATACAGCTAGTTCTTTTGTAAAGCTTGAAAAAAATCAAACAAAGGATACATTATTTATGCATGACTCAGTGTTTATTTTTTCAAGAATAATAAGTACGTCCGCTTACTATCCATTTGTCATTTTTGTACCAATACGGAAATATATACTGTCCAACATACATGCTGGGTCAACAATTCAAAAATGTAAAAAGCCGCACGTAGTTTCACCACTTATATATGCGTCATTCAGATATAACGAATTGTATTCGTTTTAGTAAATGCATTTGGCAAACTCTATGTGCTTGGGTAGTTGCTTAAATGTGAGTATGCAACAAAACGCTGCTTTTTAGCCTACTTTCCCGTCAAAGTAAAACAATATATAATAAAGCATGAAAGAAGGCTTAATGTATCTTGAAAATATCGTTAAAAATAAGTGAAAAAATAAGAGAAGAGTCAAAAATAAGTGAAGTAATAAAATAAAAATTGAAAAATAAAAAAAAAAATAAAGTAGCGTTTCGAGAGTAGGGAAAATGTGTCTGTCGGTCAGTCGGTCCGCATCTCTAATAGCTTTTTAACGAAATGTCCGATTCGAAAGATTTTTTTTTTTTTTGCCTTCGAAAGATCTCGGCGAGGACATCTCATTTCCATATTTTACTTTTTGATTTGAACAATTTTTCGTTCAATTTTGAACGGTTCAAAAAATCCTAACACTACCGCTTATGGGCAAAATATGTAAACTCTGGGAGTTTACATATGTTCCAATGAACAAGCATATTGGAAGAAGCTCTTGGCGTGAAATTTTTTTTTTGTTTTAACAATTTTTGTCCATTTTTGAACAGTTCAAAAAATTAACATACCGCCTCGAGGAATTTCAATCCTATATAAATTCTGATCTAACGGACCGATTTGCTTGGAACAAACTTTATCGAAAGCTCCTATATCGTAGAACATGTACAGATAGGAAGTTCATCCAGAACTAATGAGCCTAATTTCCTACGAAATTTTTTGACTGGGATTTTCAAGAATATTTTTAAATGAATGAAAAATTAAATGAATAAGTGGAAGAATGCAAGAAACAAATGAGTGAATAAATGATAAGAAAAATAAATGACTGAATTAAAGAAAAAATATGTTAATGAGTGAATAAATGCATGAATGAGTGAATGAAAGAATAAATGAATGACTGAATAAATGAATTAATGAATGAGTGAATGAATAAAAAGGTATATTTGAAGTAATTAAGAACTGAAGGCTAAACAAGAAAGAGAGAGAGATTGCTAGATTATAAATTTGAAGTTGGTGTATACGGGAAAGTAGGCTCGTATAGTTCTAGACGGAACTTCTTGCTTTCAGCAGATAGTAAACTTTTTTTAAATTTTCGTGTACTATACACATTTAAAGAAACATTATTTTCTCTAATGTTTTTTTTTTTTGGAGTGTATGTAGGTTTTACTGCGCTAACACTATAAAGATATATTTTCTCTAAAACCAAACACCACTCCAGCTTCAACAGTTTAACCTTTCAGTGAAGTAAGACAAAAGAACACACGGTTTGCAAGGCATAAAAACATTAGTTACATAATCACATTAGATTTTTCAAATTGTGTTACTAACGAAGTTCAGACAAAATATCCTGTAATAAAATGGTAGAGATTAGGGATATACTTCTCTTTTTTTTTCTTTTAAAGAAAAGTTTTATTTACCTAATACGGGACTCTTTCTTTATGGATAATATTGTGTGGAAATAATTAAGTACTTCTTAAAATAATTTGCTATACATTATATATATATTAGGACTGCTCCAAGAACAACACATACTTCCTAAACGAAAAATATCAAGTTCGGCCGACTCGTCCTAACATTTGAACCCAACGTCAGGAAATACATTCGAAATAATTAAAACAAAAACAGATGACTTAGAACTCATTTATTTCTGCTATTGTGTTTGTACCCGAAGAACCGACCATTTTGTGCACTTGGGCAGTTGATGCTAAATTTTACGAACTGCTAATTTTACTAAAACTCAGGATTTTTTGGAAACCACTCACTTTACGAGGATTCAAGATTTTAGGAACAGTTAAACATTTTGTCTACTAAAACAATGCTTTTCGATTTTATGAACAGTTCCGTGGTTGCAAACAATTTGTAAACAGAATGCTGGCTTGAATTGCCTTGTCCAAGCATATGGTACACTTGTACAGAGTGCATATTCGACATATCAAAAGCTGGAGCTGGAAACCGAGCCTCACTGAGGAATGATCAGAAGTTCTATGTTGATCAATGACACCAATGCCCTTGACGGGAGTTTAGAACCAAGAGACTAGGTTAAAAACCCGGTCCCTTTGCTGTGGGACCAACTGCTCTACCAGAGGACTGTTTGAAGTTTTGTCAGAAATAATTGTTACATTTGTGTTTTACAACCTTTACTATGCGTTCCGGCTAGAAGCAATTAATTCACGATTTTATGACATTTCCCTTTTCATGCGAAAGGGCGCACTCAGTGCTAGCTTGTTATATAATAAACTATTATATATAAACGTTTTCTTTTTTATTTTTCTTTCATTGAACTGCGCAGAGCAATGGGAAATGAGTTATCTTAGCCCTTTTTCAAAAAAAAGAAAAAAAAGAAAAGAAAAGAAAGAAAAATTCATTAGCAAGAAATTTTCCTTTTATCGCTAATGAAGTTGAGGATATTTTCATCTCAAAATGTGTCAGCATAAAATGTCCTCAATTTCATTAGCAATAAAAGGCAAAGAGATCGTTACTAATGCCGGTAAGAAATTTAGCCGAATTTTATACCGCACACATTAGATCATTGGAAAAAATCTTATATGTGTTTTAAGAGCTAATTTCCCACATAGAGAAAACTTGAAGTTAATTCTTCAAGCATCTTTTCTTACCATTATTAAACCAAATGGGATCAAACATTAAAAGAAAAAGCCGTGAATTATTTCAAACGTGTATTTTTGCTGATGAACTGCATCAATTGTTTCCAAAAGTAGTTCGGATAAGAAAATATCATATTAAAAAACATAACCACATGAAAAAGGTATAATCAGAACAATTATATTTTAAATCAAACACAAAAAATGATTTTTACCGTGCTAACGGTCATTTATTTTCGTTATCTTTGATATATTTGTACTTTATTTTCTAAAAATCCTTCAGAGGAATTTGCTATCTCCTACTGCGTCTCTGATTTTGAGCGCGGATCGCATTCTCTTATCTCAAAGTACACGCTTTTTTTTTATAATTGCCGATAAAAAAATTCAGTTTACAAAATAAGCCATTAGAGCAACATTTTAGCGTCGTTAATGTCTGTTCCTTAAATGTCGTTTAGAAATACGAAAAACACTCCCATGTAGTACTCCCATGTTGTACTCCCATGAAGATGAGAGTTCATAATTTTACTGCGTTTAAACTTTGTGCTTCATATTTTAATTGTTCATTTCTTGGGATTACTTATCCCGTGCTAGCTTATGCTTGCGGTTAAACTATGTAGTGTTTTAATCTTTTGGTTAGGGCTGATACAAAATGCAAAAAACATTAATCATGAAATAAAAGTATGAAAGATACTGAATGAAGTAAATGAATCTTGAATTTTATTTGCTGATAAAGGGGGACATTGAAAATTGAAGAATACATTGCAATGTTCAGTTTTTTAAAGTTTTATATAACTAAAGGATACTTTAAAACTTGCTGCAAAGTAAGAGAAGTGTGTGAGGATATAAAAACTGTACTAATAATCTATAAAAAAAGTGAGTTTAAGATTTATTTTACAAAGTTTGTTTTATCAGTGTATGAAATAATGACTACTATGCCTGACTATTATGTTCTCCCCCATTCATCTGGTATGAATGGGATTGCGCATTATAACAAAAATATTTAATGGAAATATGAAAGGGAGTCGTTATGTATTACATTTAATATTTATATAAAACGACCTAAAAACAAAACAAAAAAACAAAACAACCGCGCCTTCTCATATAAAGGGTATCCAGGCAAAATTACGTAATCTCCTCACAGTCAGAGTTCTGACTTGGAGTGCATATCCCACCCCCCTTAAAAAACTACTTTTTCGATTTGTAATTTTCGAGAAAAATGAGAAAGAAAATAGGAACGACGTTGCATTTGGATACACGAATGATCATCGTAATTTGCATGTCTTTTACATAGATGGATGGATATGTTGAACCCTTTTGTCTGCAAACCTGTGAAAATATCAATCCCCCATCTTTATATATACAGTTGAGTTTCCCTCCCTAGTACGAAGTCTTCCTACAGCAATTTATTTAAGACATCGTACTTAATGAGTGTCTACACATGGTTCGTCCCCCGAATATCACAAATAAAATTGGTGATCCAAACAGTGTTAACTACTTTTAATTGGTGTAATATGAAGCGATTAAACAAGTGTCTCAAATGCAGACTGCTGATCTTTAGAAAAAGTATAATGCGTGGAATGTAATAAGAATGAAGATAGATTCGTAAGTGGAAGTAATGTTAATCGACAAGGAGTGGTAGATGGGCAAATGTATGTCCTCTAAATTAATGAAAAAAGACAAAACGTGTTAGTATTATTATTGTTACTATAATTATTATTATTGAGCATAAAAAAAGTAATTTAACTTTTTTATGTGTTTTTTTTTAATCGGAATGTTAAAATTCAAAATGTAACTTCATATAACGAAGCATTTGTCTCCTTATAGCTAATATTTTCGTTTTTTGTGATTTCTGCAGAAAATTTTCCGAGCAACTAGTTTGCTCACACTGCATTGTAAAAAAAAGTAACGTCACTTTGAATAAAAGTAAGCGCTTATGAACATAATGAAATTTCATTCTTGAAATTTGTTCAGTGTTCTCTATTCAGCATTTTATTCATGCAATAAAAAATATCTTTTTTCCATCTTTATTAAAATCTATAATAAAATGCTTTTGAACTTATCGCTTTTTTTAAGAAAAACAATCCAATGTAAATATCATTGCAACAATAAATAAATATAAAATGTCGCCTCATTTTCTAATATTTATTATCCTTCTAAAGTTGATAAAAAGAACTACGTCTGTGGAATTTGTTCGAAAATGAGAGTTATTGTCCGGAATTTGATTTCTTCGACGGATGATTAAGTAAAGCCTTAAAGTTAAACAGATATTTTGGGAAAAATGCATTTCATTAATTCAAATCTGTAAGCATGATTTAAAAATGGGTACATTATTTCAAACTTATTTTTTTTAATTTTTTGAGACCAGATTTCATGCTATATTGGACTTTTTCGTTTGGTAGTGGAACGAATAAAAAAAAGGCCCCCCACTCATTTGGTTTTAAAAAAAACATGTGTGGGACTGATATTTGTTTATCATTAAATATAGCTCGCAATGCCGGGTAATTTTTCTACTTTCTTGTAAAGTTATTTACTTATTTATTTATTTCGCACACATTATGCTCTCTCTCGCATTTTACTTAAAAACTATGGGTTCCAGAGGCAGTTTCTTGAGCATTTTTATAGCATGTAATCAAAGCGATAAAAGTTTATGTGATTTTGATGGATACCCTGCATGATTTCATTCACACACATTGAATAAGTTCAGTGTATCCTTGCAACGAATACTCGGTATGTTCACACAAACTTGAGTCAGAACTACCACGTCTAAAATAATTAAGTTTTTTTTTATTCAGTGTCCAAAGACGTTTAAAACAATAAACCTTCGAACCAAATACCTCTCTCTTTTCGTGAACTAAAGAAAAAAAGCATTCGGAAATAATATCTTATGTTTTTATAAACTGAAAATTTACAACAAACAGTAGAAAGTATAAACGAATAAAAATATATTTAATATAAACTGATTTTGACAACAGAAGCACAAAAAAGATTCCACAAGAAATGGCATTCAGAAACACTATTATCATTCTTTCGGTAAGCTGAGTGGAGAATGCAATCAGAAATAATCCTCTTACGCTTTTATAAACATAAAACTCACTCTGCATCTTAGCAGCAATACTCAACATTGTTAAGAATAAGAATAATAGTACACTGTAAGAAAATTTACTAATATACTACGCTCTGAACATGGTAATTAAGAGTTTTTTATAATAATAATTAAAATTAACAGTTATGCAAATAATAACAAATCTAATACAGTGAAACCCCGTTAAAACGCGGGTGTCGGGGGACATGCTTGGCACCCGCGTTATAACATAACCGCGGTACAGTGAAACTATACCGCGGAACCATATTCACGAAATAATACTCGCTTTTGTTGCATCATTGCTAACTTAATCAATTACTCGCAACTTTCCTTCCCCCTATAGTATAATTTTCTTTTCTTCTTTGCTGCCATTTTATTCACTGTAATTGCTGTGCAAGAAGCACACATCTCATTTGCGCAATCAGTCTATCGAGCGAGCCAGCTCCGTGCGCAAGCAATATTAAGGCCTCGGCTAACAGGTAGGGGTCTGGTGGAGAAAAGTCTATCGAGCGATAGGTTATAAACCAACTGTGTTCCGAGAAATAGGGAGCCTAATAAAAGTATCTTTATGTTATCAACATGGGATTGTGAAGGGGGAGAGGTTTTAAGAAAACAATAGATTCGGAAGAGGGGAAATGCACTTCTCAAAGAAACAATGTTTTAAACCTGCATACGCTGGAAAATATGTTTACTTTTCAAGAATGTCAAAGAATATGGAATACAAAGGTTGATAACGCTATAAAAGAAGTTACACACGCGTAACTAGACTTCTGAATCTGCTCGCTGGCTTAATTTACAATGGTAAGTACGGAATCATCGTAAAATGGCACAATAAAGGGCGGTTTAAAAGTCGGGAGACATGATAGTCACCGCGGTATATCCGATTCTGCGGTAAACTGAGGCGAGGTATAACGGGGTTTTACTGTAGTCACAAATGTAAGGAGCATTCACAACCATGGCGACAGAAATAAAATATATGTCGAAAACTTTTAAAGTGCGTAATCTCTTCTATATAATTACACATCCACGCTCTCGTTTCGACTCATTAGCATTTTTTCCTAAGCTACTTTAACCCAGAGGAACGGGGTGTGCTGATTGCGCTATGACGTCACATGGAACAGAAAAATTTCTTCTTAGTGCAGTTGATTCATTTTTCAAAAAAGTGTTTATTACCACTTGATCTAAAAACATGAATAAACGTAAACAACTCATTATATTTCCATTTAAAGTGCATGTGCAAGCGAATTTTTACTTTCTTGCGACCCAAAACAATTGTCTTGTAACTATTGCATGACATCCAGCGGTATCAGCTAACATTAATCAACAGCAATATGTTTTGACGAATAAACATGCATGCATTATTTTTGCATTATTTACATGCATGCGATGTCTCTATTTAAGTAATATTCTGTAATTCTCATCTTTATTATCCAAAAAGAACTATTTGTTAATGAAAAAAAAATATATGGATCCGTGATAATTTGTTATAGTAGTGCATTTGTAATGTGAAACCAATCTAATGCAGTTTTTAAAATCAGTTTTTAAGGCAAACCAATGCAGCTCTTTTTCGACCACTGTTGAGGGCTAGAATTTGATCAGGTACTAGTCTTCTACTAAATCTTCGTGTCATTAAACTTTGAATTTTAAGAAATCCTTAAGCTTTCAAATGTTTTCTTCGTGTGATTTTTCAGTCATTTTCCTTCATAATGTGAATATATTGTACCGCATAAGCATTGTTTAAAAGAACAAATTATTTGTATGTGTACTTGAACGAAAAATTATAGTATAATATAATTATAGCAAAAATATTGTGTAATCATAAAGCTCATATTCAGCGTTAACGAATTAATATTTCAATTTTGACACATAAATCAAAGTGTGGTTAAATTAAAAAGTATATGATATATTAAACAAGGGGTTCCGTCAGCCTCAGAACATTTTTATTCTCATTAACTAGATCTTAGAGCAATCGCTTCAGAAATCCTCCTTGTGATACCAATATACATATATATATATATATATATATATATATCTGCTCTTTGTAGTTAAAAAAATGACACAAAATCAATCCTAATTTCTCTTAATCACGCAATAGAAATCAAGAACTACTCCTGATGTTCGAGAAAAATGGGTAGCCATTTTGAATGAAAAATGGCAAACAATTAGAAGACTCACATCAAGAGCAATAGATGGAACAGTCAATCGCTTCTCTTGATTAAAGACATTAAAGACACTACCGTCACTAAAATGGGAATGCAGTAATGATCCATCAAGATCCATCCAGTAAAGATCCATAGAAAATGTTATTAAAGTGCTAAACAATTTAAACGCTGCAAATTCATTAAAACATTTGGACAAACTAAAGTACTGTTTTCCGAAGTAAGAATATTTGTTTCTGCTAAAGTGTATTCTGAAAGTCATATTTTTATTATTCTTCATTTTGATTTGTATAAGACATTTTAAGAAGGAACCGTTCATAAATTCTGTGACACTTTTTTCAATATATTTGACACCCCTGTCCCCTTTGTCACGTGTCACGCTAATTACATAAGGTTATGTTCTCGCAGTGTTGCAGTTCATAAACAAAGCACTACCTTATAGATCACATTTCTAATTTTATTTTTGAAGTTCTAATTTGATGTTTGAGCATAACAACAATAATGATTACATGTGTACTTAATTTGTATAAAATGATATGAGGCACTTAGAAGCAAATGGGGGTAAGTGACAAAATTGAAAATTTAGAGATAACCTGTGCAAATCATAGGGAGAGCACTGTTCTATATTGTGGCAAGAGATGTTATTGATATCTCTAACAGGTGCTCCGAAACTACCTGATTTAGAAAAAAACTAACATTAAAGGTCCCACAAGATCCAAACTTTGAACGCGTTTTTCTCGGAATCGTTTTTTGGTCACTTACCTCCCTTTGCTTCTCACTTCCTTATATTAAGGTTTACAACGAAAAAGATAATTAATATATCATAATGCAAAATGTTAATTGTTCGCGTTAACTTTATTTTAAAAGTGCAAATGCCTAAGAACATTTTCTTTTAAACTTTTAACAAGAAGTAAATTTAAAACTTTATCATCATCGGTGTTTACGATACAAAATGATCAATGAAGCTTTAAAATCAAGTTATGAAAATCAAAAGAACTTTGAAAATCGATTTAATTCGCTGTTTTTAAATGTTTTATAGAAAAAATGTGTGATGTCACAATTCTTGTTATCCCCTCTCCTCCCCTTGTCACAAATTCTCGAACCCCCTACCCAAACGAAGCGGGACATCATTTATGAATCGAAAGCGGGTTCGAATGCGAACGATTTTCCTGCCGTTCGAAACGCCTCATTCATCTTCCCCTTTCATCTGCGATAGAACAGAGCAGGGTTGCATTCGAACAAGGTTTCTCGCCGTGACATCACGTGCTCTCTTTCGACCAATGAAATTTTTTTGAGTCAAAGGAACTTTTTAACTGCAACTCACTAACCTACTTGTCAGTGTTTGTTTTGGTTTTTGATCGAAGCAGGTGGTCTCTTTTCGATAGTTTGGCAGAAAACAAGGGTGTAACGGGGGAGGGAGTTTAGACCCCCTGAAATTTTCTTACGTTGGACATGATACAAATGACAATTTGAAAACTAAAAAATTAAAAACATTCTAATAAGAAAATACTTGATAGAATTCAGTTAGTTTTACTTGATTCCAAGATCGTGGCCGTTTCGGGGGGGGGGGGGGAAGAATCCCCCTACCAAATTTTATGAAGTTATTAAATTACAATTTGGAAATTAAAAATATTTTGATAAGAAAAAACTTTTTTCAATATGATCGCGCCCCGCCCCCCCCCCCCCCCTTGAAAAAACAAATCCTAGCTAAGGACATGACAGCAAATACATGTAGAATCAGAGTATAAACAGGTAAAAGTGAAACATTAAAAAGAAAGTCAAGTAGAAAATTGTTTAAAAATAGAAAATTATATAAGTGTAATGAATATTTCCATTCCAGCTCCAAGCTAATGAACAGAAGTAATGCATCTATTTGTCGAAAATATGGCAAATAACTTTGATGATGCAGAAAATTAATAGCTCATGCTTATTATTTTGTGCCGAAATAGTAACTTTTACTAGCATAATGGCTACATATTTCCCACTACTGCTTTTATAATTAAATCACTCTAGTAATTTTGCCCCCCAAAAAAGGTTATGTGCAATAAAGGAATCTGTTGCGCCTGAAATTTTTCCAAAATTCATGAATCATGCTGCGTAAAAAATATAAATATAAATTATAGTATGTCGATGAGTCTGTAATATGCTAAATTAGGCATTTCATCACATGGTCCACACTTATACCATATTCGGATTTTAGCTGGAAAAATTTTTTTTTTTTTTTGAACAGAGACAAAAAAATGATGAAAACAAAAGAAAATTTTATGCTTCTAACTTCTTCTCCTTATAAAAGTTTACAAAAATTGTGTTTTAAGTTCTACATAATAAAATAAAATGAAGTAAATAAAATATATACATATATTATATACGCATACACATATACAGAGCAATCTTGTAACATCGAAGACTGATTTGCGTTACAATGCTATTAAGCTAATTAAGAAAATATTTCGTAATCATCATTTCCTTACAATGAAATCATTTCCCCACACCTTCAATTTTATTGTTACAGCAGTTAATTTAAAATATGTAGTACATAAATTTATTGTTCATTTTTAGCTCTTAACTCCCCCCCGCCCCTGCTTGTTAAAATCTTTCAAAACATTTAAGTGACTTTTGTTAGTTTTGTATTCTCGTCTCCATACATGTCTATAATTTGAATTACGTATTAAAAGATGTTGAAATAAAAATTGCAAATAAATAACTTTTAAGGCAATCTAATACGCAATACCACACACTTTGTCCTCAGAGATGTTGACGCATTAAGAATATAAATTTTTTAATAGTATTAATTTTTTAACGATAGTAATTTATTTATTTATTTCAGGAAGTTTATTGATACTTCTTAGACAATATGTCTCAAAAATGAGAGCATTGTACTTCTTGATTAAAATACATTGTCACGAATAACTTTAAAAAGAAAAGAACAGATTTTATTTAAATAAAATAACTTTTCTGTACAGGCATACATAATAAAAATAGTACAATTTTAATAATATTTTCAAAAGAAAGTCTCCGGGATGTGAGCATTGTAGCAATTTCTTAACCACCTAGCTACAATGTCAAGACTATGCCCAGTTACATCATACCTATGAAACAGTAAAAGAACAGAAATCAGCAAAATACAATTTCAATAGCATCAAGTCAATATTGCTTGAATATTGAAAGATTTGAAGACCACGAAGGTCTACTCCGAAAGAAGACCACGAACCAATCATTTCAAACTGATAAAATATTCCACATTATACTGATCAAATATATTGCAAGTCTATAAAACGCGACAGATTGTATTCTTCTCTGAAAGCATGAATGTGCTTACTGTACTCAATGATATATGAGTTGACTGCTGTGATATCTATTAGATCAACAGTTAATTTGAATTTCTCATATGCGGCAAATTAAACCAGCTATCAAAACTGGAAGAAGCAATTTCATGCTGAAAAATAAAAGTTTACACGAGGGGGGGGGGGGGGCACGACAAAATTTGGTACTCATAAGGGGGCCACAAGTCGAAAAAGGTTGAGAACCCCTGATCTAATTACATTATAGTACAGTAAACTCTTGTTGTAGTGAATACCAATACAATGAAATTTCCGTTATAACAAACATTCCACTACAACGAAGCATTTTCCGTGTTCCTTGGTCTTCGTTGTATTGGGATTTTACTGTGTAATAATTCAAAACTTGTATTTACGTTGACACGGTAGATTACAATCACAAGAAAAAAACTTCAAAGTAAAGGAAATTTTAGTCCACAATGTGTAATTCACATTAAAAACTTTCAAAAAAAATTATTAAACTTACATTTGATGCACTAAAACTTACAGAATGTAAACAAAAGTATGATTTCACATTTTGTATGATTGTATTCAATTGACTTTTGAGTTGTGAGTAAATATTTTTGCAATTCTTACACTATTGCAATAACCTAGGGAGAGAAACTTTTCACAAATGACTTTGCATTTTGATTGTTCAAAACAGTTGTGCAGAATAATTAAAACGAATCTGCTAATTTATTTAACACTTCCGAAGGAAAACTTTTAATTAGTATTCAAATTTTTAAAATTTTTTAGCAGTTTTGTTTTTTATGTATGGCATATGTGCAAGTAAATAGGGGGAAAGAATCAGCTGAAAAAAAGTAACAGATTAGAAGTTGTTTAACACGTTCGCGGACCTGAATGATAACGCATTGATTTCCATCGATAATATTACTATAAAAATCGAGTGTTTAATCTTTTGATCTTGTATTATATAAAAGTATTATAGACTGAAATGTCCTGTGCACTCGAAATATTTCTTGCTTCTGTACACGTAGCTCGCTAAAATTCTTAACTTACCGCAAACGTAAATGACTTTCATTCGAGGATGCATATCGTATATATAATAACACATGTAAAAGAAAACATAAACAAGCTTTTTAATTGAACTAAGAAACATTAATAAACAAAACACTTACTTGAATTTCAATCGAGTAACTTTCCAGTTGAACTCTCCGCCATGTTGAAAGCTGGAAGACGTAAACAAACTGTGATTGGCTGAAATCGATGAAACGATAGAAGACGAGCGTTCGACTCCGATCGAATGGGTCACGTGATATAAAACGTTCGCATTGCTGGAGTTGAATGCCAAACGTCCGAATTCGAACGAATGAGTCTACGAAAACGTTCGAATGCGCGTAGATGAATAAGGCGGTTAGTTCACTATGCGGTAAGGCTCCACAAGAGTATTTTTAAAAAATGACGTTCTATAGAAAAAAAAAAAAGCCTTTTTTTTTCTTTATTTGCACGTCTGATTTCACGTTTCATTATCTGTATTAGTATTTTCATTCAAACATTTTCTAAGGGATCATTCATAAATGATGTCACGCTTCGAGGGGAGGAGGGGGGTTCGTGAAATTGTGACAAAGTGTGACAAGGGGAAGGGAGGGGTAACAAGAAGTGTGACATCATGCATTATGCAACATAGCGTGACGCGCGACAAAGGGGGGTAGGGGGTCCGCTGAAGTGTGATATATTGTGACAAAGGGGGGGAGGGGGGTCAAATATATGGGGGAAAAGTGTGACGTCATTTATGAACGGCCCCTAAGTATTGTAGAAAATTTTTAACTTTTCAGTTTCAACTTGAAAGGGACTCAAAAAAAGGGGCACTGCTTGGTATACGGCCTACCAGTCAGTGTAGATTTTTTTTCGGATTAAATATAAAGTTATTCTTACAATTGTTTACGAAATATTTTCAATAAATATTTCGTTTGTTTGAGTCAAACTTAATTAAATATGTATGGTCCAGTTCATCTCCATCGCAATTCGGTTCAAGGTAATTCAGTATCTTACGGGGAAGAAAAAAATCACACGCCTTTTCAGCATGAACAAATGAACAATGACCTATAAGCTAATGAAGAAAAATGAACACAGTTGTCTGAGAGTTTCCCAATTGATCACACTAGTTGGACCTCTTCCAGTTAAGTAAAATGGGTGCGGTTACCTATTTTAGTTTATGAAAAGGTATACCGTCTGATAAGTGATACTACAGAATGATTTGTATACCTACTAAAAGTTCTTAAGATAATAATTAACTATATTCTAACAATAAAAGTTTACTAAACAGCTCAAGGAATGTGTTTCAAAATATATTTGCCAGGTTTGTATATTTTAAAGGACCGTGTAGGAGTTAATATGTTTGTTTTATTTTTGAGCTTTCTATTTTAAGATTCTATTTTCCCATTCTAACTTCCTTTGAGTTTGTAGGTTATGAAAATTTAGAGCATTTCATTTTCCCTGTCTCTTGTAATTGGCATATTAGAATGATTTAAGTTCGTTTGCTTCAGAATGGAAGAAAAACATTTTTTGTTCGCGCTCTTTATGTAGTGTACTAAATTTAGGGAAGAAACTCCAGCAGAGAGTGTATGAGATAACATACTAAGTATAAGTTGCTTACACAAGTTAAAAAAATAAATAGGATGCAATTCCGGTTCATGTTTTCCGGTATGTTATTAGCTTTTGCAGTATTACCAATTGCATTTTTTAAACACGACAAAATTATATTTTGAAGGAAATAAAAGATGATGGGAATTATGAAAATATAATGGGTACGACAACACACTAATACGTACAAAACAATACAGTAAATATTTGGTAGAATACTCTATTTGGTAGAATAATCCATAGCAAATGTTTTCTATAAAATGTTAGGTAACAAACCTTCAAGAAGTGCTTAAAAGTAAATACTTTAATTTACCTAAAAATAAAAAACAGCACTTATTTCAAGATTGCTCTTACTTTATTGTACAAAAATGATTTAATTTTTTCAACTGTAGTTAAAATAGCTAACTAAGTAAATAATAAAGTGAAGTAATTTCTTAATGTAAAAAGTGAAGAAAAAAATATCATATTGCATTGATCACATAACCAATAAACAATAGAAATAAATACATCAGTTAGGTAACACATAGAATAAAGAAAGTACTAACATAGTTACATTAATCAGTTACTTCGTATCGTTTGTGGTTCTTTTCTTAAGCAAAAAATTCAAACCGGCTTTAAAGTTCAGAATTCGTAAGATGGATTTGGTATTTTGCCCATAACTAGTTTGTATTTTATACAATGATATAAGGTTCCCCCAGAACAACACGAGTCTATTTTCCAGTAAACCAACTTTGACTTTACAAGAATAATTATTATTAAGTTATTTCACAACTACTAAAGATTTTTTGCTCCAGTTGTAGATGCTATCGCTGTAGCACGTAAAAGTCAACTCAAAATATGTGTAGACTAAATATTTAATAGGAAATACTGCCAAATGGCCAGCATTTCCCGTGGATAAAGGGCGAATGCCGACTCTGCAAGTGCCTTCACATGGAAAACAACAAATACTTTGTTTAATACATAAAGTCGTAATGTTTTTCGTGTATTTTCGAAATACAGTCGAACCTGTCTATCTCGAATTTCACGGGAAGGGAAAAAAATTCGAGATAAAGAGGTTTCGAGGTACAGAGGTTTGAATAAAACTATTAAAATTTGCAACTGAGACAAAGACTATATGCTGTAGGTAAAAAATCTTCTGTATTGGTTTTATTAAGCATTTGACTATAACATTAACTTTTTTTAACGAATTTTATACTCTTAAAAATAACATAGACAATAAAAAAATGGTATTCAGCATACCTTTTTGCAAGTCTTTCAAAAAGCAAGATAAGTACTACTACTTTCTTTAGCAAGTACAAGAAAAAGTCTTTCCGTATTTTTTGTAGTCTGGTTGTTTTGGACTCGATTATACTTTTGGGGGTAGCGATCGCTGTAAGTTCACCTAGACCGAAATTTTCCTGAAATTCGAGGAAAGTTGTTAATGTTTCAATAGCCTTTTCTGCTTCTTTTTACAGTGACTTTCGCGACATCTGTATTTTCCTCAATCTCCTCTTCTTCCGAAACACCTTTTATGTTCGCTACGATTTCCACAAAATTTTTGTTTGCTGCTGAAATGTTACGCGACCTCGAATTCGAAAATGGCAGCAAAACCAGAATTCGAGATATAGAGGTTTTGGGGGAAAAAATTTTCGAGATAAGCATGGAAAATACATTGAATTTATGGTGTAAATGCAGGGAAAATATAAAATTTCGAGATAGGGAGGTTTACGAGACGGACAGATTCGAGATAAACAGGTTCGACTGTATTGTAGAAGAATTTGGATCTGTTTGCAAAGTACTTGCGCAATAAGTACAACAAGACTATAAAGTCACCCATTGGCGTTAGTACCCTGTTTGATTATTTTCAGGTGCGGAACTACATCTAAAGAGTGTTTGTTTTTATTTTATGTTTTATTTATTTAGTTTTTCTAACTTTTTGTAGGAGAGAGCACTATTGTCATAGTTGAAATTTAAAGATTAAGGGGGTTCCAGTTTTTACGAGACAGATTCCAGGGTAAGCTATTACCAAACAAAGGTTTGACTTTTTAATCAGTAACGTTTGTGACAAAGCTTTTACTTCAGCTAATATGAAACTTGGTTTGAGAAATACAAGAATTTTGCCATTTAGACCAGATATTATCCAATCCAACCGGCTTGAATGAACTGTCTCCTGACGCTCCATCAGTGGATTCGGTAAACCTCGAACCAGGCACTAATGGTATTCTTCAGACTTTACAAACTTCAATTTAACACAGCATTACATCCATAGAACATCAACGAAGCTCTACTACCCCAGGACAATTCATATAAAAGTAAAGAATCTGACAGCGTTCCATCCACTGGTAGTGTACTCCAGAAAATGTAACAACAGCCGTATATACATTAGAGTCTTGCCAGCGATTTAGACAAAGATGTTTTCCCACATACGGAGAAAAAAATGTACCCATAGTAGGCATCATCAACCTCTTCGACCAGAAAAAGCTCAAAACCACCAATATTCCAAACCAATGACGAATCATGGTATTGTTCTGCTACTGCGAAGATAAAATACTGTATATGCGAAGAAGTGAAATGTACATGGTATATGCTCATTAAGTTTGTGTTGGTTTAACCAAAAATATAAGAGAGAAATTTGTGTGTCTTTTAATGCTGTTATTTCTTTCATGTCGGAGGAATAAAATATCATATGATTATTAGCATTCTGATATCGCAATTAAATAGTAAGTTAGAGAAATTCGTCAATTTCTAGGTTTGCAGAGTTTGTATTTTTA
Organism: Octonoba sinensis; assembly: GCA_038502835.1. Lineage (NCBI taxonomy): Eukaryota > Metazoa > Arthropoda > Arachnida > Araneae > Uloboridae > Octonoba > Octonoba sinensis. The sequence goes on along the minus strand of CM076604.1, from coordinate 92,866,979 downwards.
GAATTGGACAATTTACACTCCATCATTCCACCTCACTTTATAGTTTCGTTTGCATGGCGTTATTTCATTACCCACTTACACGGGTAATCCCAAATACAATTAATCAAGAAATCCCGCAACCACATTTTATGAATAAAGAGCTTATAAAATTATCTTTCTTGTGCACATATTCAATAAGTTGTTGCATCAAATACTATATGTGTTCGAAAATAAAATCTAATGCAAGACCTGAAAATTGATAGAACCTTAACGATGCGTTAAGGTATGCGAAGACATTTTATATAAACGTAAAAAGCAATTAGATGTTGTAAAAGTTGTATACATTCATTCTCTCAAATGGTTTGATTTTTTTTTTCAATGATGTCCCAAAACCAAGGATTTTTAATATAACAGAGTTCGCAATACCCAGGCAAGTGTCCTAATACGCAAAATTTTAAACGTAAAAAAAAAATAATTAAATATGGAACTGTATTGCAAGACAATAAACTTGCATATAATTTCGCGTGAAACTCCGAGTAAGTAAGAAGAAAGAAAAGAAAGAGCAGTTGATAAACGATTATTTTCACAAGCAATATATATTTAAATGGAATGAAACATTAAATTGCATTTCTTTATTTAATAATACCGGTTACCACAATGGCGGGTTCCCGTTTATTTGTTGTAATTTATTTTGTTAGACAGCTGGAACAAAGTTTGCAGTTTAAGTTTAGCACCTTTCCTTTGACCCTTTAAAGATAAAACCGTCATAGGTGCTCACAGCAACACAACACCAGCACCTAAAAGCCCAGTTTATGTAAAAAAATTCGTTAATATAAAAGAATAGAATAAATCGAACCACGTGATACGACATCTGGATTATTATCGCTTCTTGCAACTTTCTATGCAGCACCTCTTCCCTCGGGTAATATTTTACGCATATGGCTGGTAGTAATGACCTCTTTACTATTTACTTGAATTGAGAAAAAACGGCGAAATAATATAATACATGAAGATCGTGCTTTAATCGTTTATTTATAAAACTCACTCAAGCAATATAAAATAAAACAGTAGAACTTGTGAAATTCAAGTCAAAGTTTTTAAGTCGTAATAAATCAAAACCAAACCAGTAAATAACATTAAACCAAAACGACAAGTACACAAAACCTGCTCTAAATTAATTAAAGTGAAAATGTTTTCATCATTTCCAAAAAAACAAAATGACATAGCAATTCGCCGAAACGATTTTTAAAACGTAAAAATGTTCCACTGTCAACAAAAACAACGACTCGTAGACACATGCACAATAAAATGTATTTTAAGAATAATTTATGATACATTCTAAAAAGTAATGATGCATCAAAAATAATTAAGCCTATGTAATATTGCAGCATAATTAGTTTATTTCTATTAATTTTGCTATAATTTATTTTTAAAAAAAACTAGTATAGTACCTTTTCTTTTCTTTCTTTTATTTACTTATTTTTGTTTTGCTAAACACTCTTTCTCAACTTTATAATTAACATACGTGTAAATGTACTCTCAAACGATGAATATCTGATGAAATCGCAAATAAATATCTTCTTTAATAACTCATAATTTCACTACAAAATTCGTAGTATTTATAAACAATTTTGCGCCTTACTAAACGAGTTGGCTGGAATATTTTGCCTGCCACCAACAAATTTGTAAATCGTTTGGAAATTGAATAACGTAAAAAAAAAAATAATCAACACCAGACAGATAAATTTTCTTTTTTTTTTACCTTTTTAAAAAATCATATTGCGTTAAGAAAGGGAAAAAAAATATTTTTCACAAAATACTTTTAAAGAGAAAGAATAAGAACGTCACCTTATTAAGACTATCAAATTATAATTGCCAACTTAACTAGGAACAAGTTATAAATAAAACATATTTAGAAATTTATTATCAAATAATATGCCACTTTGACAAGAAAAAAGATGTAAAATATTTTCTTTTTAAAACAAGAGTTACATAATTACTAAGAGCAATAGTGGCTTAACGCAAATTATTTCATATTTACCAAAAACTTGTGAACACTGTGTCGACGTAAATTATTTTAGCATATTACGTAATTTAAAAGATGCTAAAAATAACCTTGAATTTTCTGTACACATTGATATTTACAAAAACAGCATTTAATCTCTGGTTTTGATATAGTCACTAGGAATTACATCAATATCCATCGATATTTATTAAAGAAAGCTGCGAGCGGGAAAATCATGTTTACTCACCGTCTATGAGCTATCTGTTAAGCGAGTGTCATACTGATAAACGGATCTTGGTAGCTAAGAAAGAGCTTCCTGTACTTATATATATATATATATATATATATATATATACATTTTTAATATTCAATTTCCTGTTTTGGGCACATTTTATCAGAATGAATCTTTAAGAAATCAGTTACTAAATTCCTTTTTCGTTGTCAAAATAAAAAAGGAATTACAAACTTGCAATTATTCAGTGAGATCGTTGATGTTTAAAAGCATTAAAGTATTTATGAAAAACAGTGCTCTGTGGCACTTTTATGCATGCATCTCCTAAATATCCAGACACAATTTAAGTCCATTTGTTAAAATAAGTGAGTAAATCCAATAGATTTTCAATGCTTAAACGCAGAATAAAGGGTTCAGGTAACAAATTAACAAACATAATTCATTGAAAAGTTGTTCTCACAACTTTTCAGTATCACTATTCACTAAAGCATCCTAAAAATAAGTAGTTAAAAGCTTCTTTTTTTCAAGTCATGAGTAATAATAAACAACTCACTTTTTTCCCATGACATGGTATATTATCTAATCAAAAGCATTCTTCAAAGATGTATGCTACACTACTGCGGCCACTTTTTAGGCATCCATATCCAGGTAAGATACAAAGTCGACCGAGAAAGGGTTGCACGCACACCCAGACGATCTCCGAAACTAGAACTACCCCCGAAATACCATCCAGAAGTTCTTCTACGCTTCCCACACCGGCTTTGACATTCGGATGACTTCGTCTCAGCAGCATTTTGGAGGCACTCTCAGGGAAATGCTTTTTTAATTTACATGGAAGCAAGGAGGAGGAGGAGGATGTAAAAAAGGGAAGAGGTTTACTTTCCTTTTTCTTTTTCACACAACTTGAGATCTCGGCCCGATGCCAATTGGCTCAAGGCCAATAACTTCGGCTGAAGGCGGCCGATTCATCCACCAGGTTTATGATGAATTCTATTCCTCGGAAATACAACATTCGGAAGCAATTGGGGTACCAATGAATCACGGCAGCCACTGCAAAATTCACAATATCTTGTCAAAGAAACAAAGAATGCTTTTTCTGCAGTTCTAAGAGTTTGACTTTTGCCATTTCCTGCTGAGGCGTTTATCTTAAATAAGTAAAACAATGTTGCAACATTTTCTATTGTAATGAAACATTTCCCAAAACCTATATATATATATTTGCAACCAGTTACCTGTGAGCCATACAGTAAAGTAATGAAATATAAAAACAACTTAATTATAAGCGAAAGTAAACAATAAAATTGTGGACACACGTTTCCAGATTACATAGAGCCCTTTTAATAATGCGTACTGCTGTGAGCCTAAGGGTTAAAATAAACCAACTAGGAAGTTATGCACGAAAGTAACATTTACTTCTAGCTTCTTATATAAGAAGATGTTAAATTTATCATCAACTTTGGACTGAAAGAGAATTACTACTCTACTCCTTGAAGACATCAAATCTGACGTTATTGCAAACCAAATTCCAGAAACATGTTTATTGCACTCGATGCTTTATCGTTACTTTTAAATCTGCTATCAAGCTAAAGAAAAGAGAGAGCTAGTTCTCAAACTATCGGAGCATATTTTTTACCGGTTATCTTGATCTATCTTCAAAAAGTAGAGCATAATTAGTTACCCCGCTTGGCATGCTTTACTGGAATTATGCTAATGTGTAGCAAACCTCAATATTTTAACTGATCATCAACTACTAAAAGCTTTGAAGATTTTTAAAATGTATGAACTGACCATTAAGAAGCAATAAATAAAGACACTTTTCTTTAAAAAAAATTATTCTTGAATCATTACTTAATAAAATAAAAAGTAAAAATGATGATATTAAGAACAATGTATAAGATTAGACTTTTTGTCCAAAATAATTTGCATCTAAAATATAATTCTTTTTCTGCAGCGCAAGAGTAAAAACGCTGCTATTTAAACATATCCAAAAATTGAATTTGGCTTCTAGCCCATCTCTACGGAGTCCACCACATAAATCTGCAGAGAAATTTTTAGTTGTTTTATGCTCGTATCGCTTTTCTATTTTCTAGAACAGAAAACCATGCATATGATCAAACTGACTACAGTGTTTTCGAGTTTCTGATGCGAAGCTTTTCCTTGAATAGTTCAAGCAAGTGAATTCGCTCCTGCAAATTATTGATGGTAACAAGCGATGTAAAAGCAACGCGTTAAATTTATGAAATTACTAATCGTGAATATAGGTGCTTTTTTTTTTTTTTTTTTATAAAAGTTGTAATTTAACTACAGATGTATGTCTATTTACATGCACTTATAACTCCCATTATCTTTAAAATTACATCCAGTAATCATTTTTTTGCGATTATTCTGACGGTACTTTGCAGGAACATTTCTTTAATTACACTTTTACGGGATACATTTCAGAAAGAGATCTATAAAAGGTATTTTAGCGAAGGAAGAGGACAGCTTTGAAACCGATGCCGTGTTTTGAACTGCCCTTCCAGATTGCTCCATCTTTCTGATTGTTGCTCCGGAGAAGTGGTGAAGTTCAAGAATTCCTGCTCTTTTTTAGTTAAGAACGTAGAAAACGATTTGAGCAGTTCTTTTAAGTGAGCAATGCATGTAATTTATTTCACTATGTAATTGATTTGTGGTACTTATTAGCTGTAATGAATGAAATTTCGATAGGCTGAGTGCTTCATTTATGTAAACCCCTTAACTTTTCAATGTAGTTACCCAAAAGTACTATTACTTTAAGAAAAACAATGCTGCAGATCATAATGCAGTAGATAAAGGGTTAAAACAAACTTTTGATCAGCACATTGCATTCTAAAATGTCAGTAAGTAGTTAACTGAAATGAATTAGTATTTTTTGAATGAAACTCTTCTGGCGTTAAAAGAAATTTAAATCTATAAGAAAAACTTATTGGCTTTTTATTTTCATACTTCTTATCATTGTTCATTACCACTTTCTATTATTATCCCTTTATGTTGCATTATGAACAATAGTTTTTACAGATGAAACTCGGATTACGTTTGTAACAAAATCGAGAAACATAAACTTTCCGATTAATCTGTTTGCGAATATCGACGATGAGAAAGTGGAGTACGGAGAGATGGGACGTTATCGATTAATCGATGGACCTGGGCGTCAAATCCAAACACAGGAAAACACAGGAGAAAGTGCTCACCATCCGAGGCAAATAAGCTGCAACTATGAGATAATATTTTATGCAACGTGAAAGAAAGCGGGTATCGTTGGATTTTACTCAAAAATCGAAGAGTTTAAATTATTAGTGGAAAACATTTCTGTACTAAGCTGGAAGAAACAGAGAAATTACGAGTAGAAGCGACTAAGTAATTGGAATTGAGAGCTTTTCTTCTAATTGTGGAATGTCTATAAATTTTTGGAATTACCAAGCAAATACACAAATGTCGTCTAATGTACTCACAACATTATATATAAGCTCTAAAATGGAATTGTGGCTAAGGATATTAGTGTCGTGGTATTGTTCAAATGATGTGGCTATATAGATGTCTCTTTTTCACAATTTTATCGTTTATTTAAAACGTCTTCACGTTGAAAAACAAAACAGTTTCATTATTTTATTTAAGTGCTTCTTGGGTAACTATATTTATTTCATGGGGTTATTTTAGAATATTTGACTTCACTCCCCCCACCCCCTCAAAAAAAAAGAAAGAAAGGACAAAAATACTGTTTATTATTTTAAAGGTGTATGATTTGAATCATATATTTAATCTTTTCAATCATGTAAACTTCAAATGCATTGTTTTAAAGGATATTTTTATGAATTTCTTTCTTTTCCATCAAACATTACATACGTGATACAAATAATAAACTCTAACTAATTAATTAAATAATTTACAAAATTCTTTTTTAGTAAAATTGAGGAGCACCTTCCTTTGTAGCAAGAAAACTGATTTTTTTTTGGTAAAATATACCACCAAAACAGGGTCTTCTTCGAAGCCGTCTTTAAATTTCAGTCATTAGGACAAATGTTAGTCTTCTTTCAATTTTACTATTTGAAGATGTTTCTAAGAATATTCGTGTTTATATTCTAAACCGACATTGTAAAACATACTATTATCACAACATTTATGCACAGAAAACGTTTTTGAAAGTTTCGTAAATCCACAAGCAGTTTATTACTCTGAATATTTTTTACAATTTTTACTATGCAAAGAAATGCTGTTCAAAGGCACACAAGTACATATGACTGCAATAATCATCGCGTTTTTTATTTCCCAAGCAATCGTGTGGGGGAAAATATTTCAGCGTGCTAAGAATGGCACTTTTTTTTGTCACTTCCACGATGAGAAAATATGTAAAAAGGAACTAAATAAGGCCATCTGCATCAATAGGTATTGATGCACTGAACATAATGCCTTTGCAATATGTTCAGTGTTATTATCACTTAATCCATGCCATTTGTAATATGTTCAATGTATAATTCTATTGATGTGTGCAGAACGCCAATTTTCCAAAGGTTCGCAATTAGGGCTGTGCAAAGGAAAATGTGGTCCGGCGTTAATGGCACAAATCAATAAGTTTTAAACAATCGGAAGAACAAAGAACATTGAGCTGCAAACGGTATAAATTCAATAACACTTCAAATAAGACAGCCCTTTTCTGTACATATTGGTATAGAAGCATTTTATTGCACCCAAGACTAACTTATTCCTGAATGTCTGCTTCTCCAAATGCAAAAGGCATCGGTTGCTATGCTGAGTGCCTTATAAGTAGATTACATAGTTACCAGAAAAAAGTGCTGCAAACGGATATTGCGTGCTGAGTTCGCGTGATACTATTAATTTATAGACAAGGTTATATTCTTCATTCTTTCACGAAAAGGAAAGCACAATTCGAGAGCACAATTGTTGCTTTAATTCTTATCGCATAAAATTCTTCGATAACATTTCTGTAATTACCGTTCTCTGAGATGATCGGCAGTAGCACTGCAGCGTAAATGGTGATGTTTATTTTGCATAGTCTAATTGATTAAACATTTAAGATGAGAAAACAAAATGTTGTTTCGGAAATAATCAGCCAAAAGACTGACGCGTTCGATGCATGCTACTTGTTTCTAAATGCGCCAAGTTTTTGGTTGCAGTTACTTGTGAGACACAAAACGATTTCGAGACTAGATAATTGTGAAAGATGTTTCGAAGAATAAACGACAAAGGAAAGAATTGATTCTTAATGATATTGAAGAGGCCAGATTTAATACGTGATTCACTGATTAAGGTAGAGTAACTGAGCAGCAATTACTAAAAAGGGAAGAATTGAAAGAAAGGAAATGTCTAATGTAACTGATGTGTTAAGAAAATAGTACTATACAGTGCTGTATTTCTTTATTATTGCAGTAATTAAAATAAAGAAATAAGGAAGAGGCATTACAGTTCTACCGTCATCCAAAGCAAACTTCCTGGCAGTGTGCCAAGCAGAATCCATTTATGTTCAAGGGAGGAACTGCTAGCATAAGGATGGGCGGTATCCTTTTCTCGTTTTAGTTCATTTAGAATACTTGATTTCTTCCGAACTGAAGCTATATGCCAGCTTATAGATTTGGTTGATTTCAACAAACAGTGAAGCAAACATTATGATAAGTGTGCTAAATAAACACGGCAAAACAAGCTTCCCTAAAACTGGAATGGATTCGCTCTTTTCTGCCATCGGAAAAAGCGTCCAAATATCAAAAGTTCGTGTTTGAACTGAACACATATGTTAAGATGGAAGGAATTGTGATTATAGATAAATTTCCAATTTTTTTTCTTTTGTAAATTTCATATTAGTCTTGTAACAATATTGGACATATCAGGATCAACATCATAACGTAATCACATTATTTAAGAAATAATATTAAAAGGCTAATAATAATTAAAGAATGGGATATACTGCTTAGATATGTGGTTCTTCAAATCAACAAGTAATCAACGGTATGACACTAATAAAGTTTATGCTTAGACATGTGGTGTTTCAAATCAACTAGAAATCTATGGTCAGCTAGTAATCAACGGTAATAAGAATTCTTTGCATAAAAAAATAATTCAAAACGTAATTGGAAGCAATGTATTTTATGTATTTCAAATCTTAAAAAACTACTTTTGTTTGGTAAGAAATCAAGGGATTGTTATTTTTAATTATAGAACTATTTTATGGGGGAAATGCAAAACCACAATGTAAATACAAAGAAGGTCTGAGTTTTTTGTGGCTGTTACTTAACTTCAGAGGCTCAAAACTTTCCTTTTAACCCTTTAACAACGAGTAACGTCAATAGACGATTTAGCGAAACTTTCTTGTGGTACGGGTAACGTCAATAAGCGATTTGATGAATTTTTGCTGAAAATGTAGGTTTAAGAACAAAAAGTTCAACAAATGGAAATGCATTTGTTCTTTACATTATAAGTAATAACTTATTTTTAAAAAATTTTGAAACTTCGTTACGTGTGTTACCCAAAAAGTAACACACGTAACGAAATTTCAGATTTTTTTTTAACAGTCAGCAAATACATATATATCTTTTAAAAAAAAATTTCATACTTAGAACACATGTGCTTTTACTAGCCAAAATTAAAAAACCTAAAAAATACCCAATGAGTTTGTTAGAAATCTCGTTGAAGTTGAAAAATGCTGCGTAAATGTAACGTCCGTTACTGTGGAATGACCCCAATGCTAAACTAACTAATTTACAAAAATAGCTTTTCGATGTTATTTCGATCTTCCGAATTTTAATGTGTACGTAGTATGTAATAACGTTTTATACTTGTATTTGGAGCTTCAGATCCAAAGAAAATAATCTGCAGTTGTATTCGAAATTTTTTCGGAATTTGGAAGACATTTTTATAAATATATGGTGTTAAAATAAGATAACTTTTGATATCGCTTAAACATCAAGCTCTCACGACTTGAACATAAATTAAACAACTATACACTGTTCATTTCTACACCCAAACAATTTGAAAACGTTAGCTTCAATTTACCGTAAGGATCTCAATAGCCAACGCTTTACAAAATATTACAATAACGAAAAAGTATTTAACCTCATTCCCGACAAACGGGAAAGTTACCTGAGAGAAATTGGCAATTGCAGGAATCGGTAATTGCCTCCTTTTTCCCTCCAGACAGTGCTTGGGTTTCTAATTGAACCAAATGTCACTCCATCCTCGACAATGTTCATTACCAAATCCCTTTTCAAGTTGATTTAACAGAGCTCTGTACAGAAACGTGTATATTTTTCTTTATAAATGAGATATTTTAGCCTGCTAAAGGCACGGATGTTACATGTCAAACAATAGGAGTTCTTTGATATTCGGAACCAAATAAAAGTAACACGCAATGAGTGAGTTTATATACCTTTTTGAGCTATTTTAAAACAACTATGACAATCTTTTCGCTTGAACAAAAGAAATTGTAAAACCATCAGAACATTTTGAGACTGATTCGTTAAACCAAGAACCAAAGTAGGGGCTTGCAGTTGAATTTTAAAGTAAAGAGAAGAACGTAAATTGCATTTCATCTAAAGTATAAAACTGAACTATAAGTTATTAGTTTATCTATCCTACTTTAAAAAGTAAACGGTGAGTGATATTTAGACCGCTATCAACAATCGATTAATCAATCACCAACAAATCTAATAAAAAGCCAGTTGAGCTTTTGTTTTTTCCCCCCAATAATTCTGGTAAAAAATAATCCTACAAACTTGAGTTAAAATTAATCGGAAATTTAGCCCTGTTTTTCGACAAGGAAAAGTTTAAATTTTTGAAGAACTTCAAAAGGATCCTGAAAATTTAATCATCTTCACAACTTTGATTTAGGAAATTGCGCCATATATATAATGCAGTTTTAACAAAAAGAAACTTTCACCAAAATTATCTTCTCACCATTTAGTCATGTAAGAAAATAAGAAAATATTATGTATCAAAAAATTGTAAAATATTTATATATAATAAAAAACTACCAAAATCGGTTTGATTAGTTATGGAATGACAAACATTAGGGAAATATTAAATATAGAAAGAAAGAAAAAAAAACAGAAAAGTGAAAGTGGAAAAAGTAGGAATTGAGAACAGTCTCCTTTTTGAGGTCGATTGAAAAAAAATTGACTTTTTCCGCTATCTACTAGTAACTCCTGCTATTTAATTGCATATTTTTACCACTTAAAGCTGAATAGGATTTTTTGTAGACATAATCATAGTAACCCTATCACTATTTGTAAACATGGGCTCATTTATTCACCGGAAAATTTAAACTGCGTAGCAACATGAAATATGAAAATGTGCGTTATAATAATGTGTGAAATATAAAAAAGTTTATATGAGCTTATAACAAACATACTTCTCCGTTTTGTTTGAAATTATGACTTAAGATATTGTGAATCAGTAATTAAAAAGAATGAAGCAGGAACTTTCTTATGCACCTTGGAAACCTTGTTTTATAATTTGCTAATGAACAGTGATGTGTAATTTCTAATTTTGTGTAACTGCGCATACCAATGATGCAAATCTGAAAAAAATGACCGAGACACTTGAACTATAAAGTAACAGAATTATTCAAGTTGCCCACACTATCCTCCAGTCGACACAATCCCTCTTCTACCTTATAAATAAAACAAAAGAAAGAAATACCTTCATTCGACATGTACTCAAGCATGAATTATGCAAACAAGGTCCTTAGAACTTTATTGTTGATGCTCCTTCATTAATATAATACCCCTCAATAAAGGAATATTAACAACAAAATGCATTAAAAGTTTTAGCACTATCATATCACACATTTTACAATAGCTAGTTTCCATATAAAAAATGAGCTGGCTGAGAAAAAAATTAATAAGATTTTAAGAAAAAATATTCTTTTTAAAATTTAGTTTGTTTCTGATTAAAAATAAGAAATTCCTTACACATTGAAAAAAAACTGAGGTCTATGTACTTGGAAAAGAGATAGCTTAGCGTCAAAATTCCTAACTTAAATGAAAACCAAAACGGTTAATTTTTATTCTCTAAACTTTTTATTCCACAAATTGAACACATAGGTATTTTTATGTTCACAAAATAAATAAAGAACTCATTGAAGCACACAGTATTTTTATAGTCAGAAAATAATCAGAGGTGTCAATGAACCTTATATTTTTAAAATTAAGAAAGCAAAAAAATTGTCGGTTTGCTGTAATATTAAACAGTTGCACTACACATATCTCTCCAAAATTTCCTACGTTATTCCAAAGCAAATTAATTTCCTTAAGGTAGGATAAAAGAGAGCCATTAATTTACTTATCTTTAAATGTGCATTATCAAAAAGTTAAAATGAAAAAATGTACAAAAATATGACAATTTAGAAGCTTTATCTCTCAAAATAAAGCACGCATAACATATAGTTCAATAACGTTTCTTCCTGTTTGAGGACAAATAATTACATATTTAGGAGTTTATAACTTAAAGATAAACAATTTCATTTCGAAAACGTGCTTAAAGTGTTTCTTATTAACGCACCAAAGTCATTAAAACGTAACTATGTTGATTCGTCATATTTATGGTATATGCTTCAAAATTCGGAGCTATATTAGTTTTATTACCCTTCTGATATTTGAACGATAGTATTTTGTGTTGTCTTAAAAATCACCTATTTTTCAAAAGTAAAGAATGGAATACATTTTTATTTTTTTGATACGCGCTAAACGGTGAAAATCCACACCTAATATAGGCACACACATACACTCAAAAATAAATAAAAAAGGCAACAGAGCAAGAAAAAAGAAAAATTCAAAGCGATTTCTGTTCCAGTCTGAAACTTAAATTTGCATATGATTTGCAGACATGATTTTTCTACATATTATTATTTTGAAAAATATAATTGCAGTAAAACACACTTTGGAACTTCTGCAATGGTCTGTAGCTTGAACTTATCAATTTATGCTTTAAATGTAAACAATATCCTCATTTTACAAAAAAAAAAAAAAAAATGCTTCATAACATTTGTGTCATCGTAAAAAATAAATAATTTAAATAATAAAATACTAAAATAAGAGATAAATAATTAGTTTTAAAAAAGGCAAAATATTTGCCCTTTTATGTAATCCGAATTACCGAAGAACTTCTTGATTTATTTAAATGATTTATAGTATATCTATTATTATAAATATTATTATTAGTGTTATTTTTCTCTGAGTTTCTAAAAAAGGAAAACACTATTATAAAAAGTAAAGATTGGAAATAATATTGAAATTGTCTTTTATATGTAAATAAAACAGTTGCTAAAAATTTGGAATCAACCTCCTGTGTACTTGTATGTATATTTTATACATTGCGTAGTTGTTAACATTAATTGAAATTAGACTACCAGCCCTGCTTTTCAACTAATTACCTATCACTGCATCGCGTCTTTAGAGAACATTGCACCGTATCTTAACGAGTGTAACAGACTCTGGCTATAAAACAACCGATGCATTGTGAAAGAGACAGAAAAAGGAAAATTTTAATTGCAAAAACGAAAATTGAATTACAAAAAAAAAATTAATAAGTAAATAAATAAATAAATTTTAACTACTCTCCGAACCTATAAGCATTCTCTTACTAGTTCGGATAATATTTCAAAAAGAAATTTCTAGTATCACTAGTAACCGATTTTTCGAACCAACAACGTTCGGATTAGTGAATTTTAAAATTTATTGACAATGATTTTAACTCCTTGCTATCGAACCAAAAGTTTACTTGTATGAGTTGTGTCTTATTCTAGAGTTGAAAGATCACGAATATCTGATGCTGATATTTTTAACCAGAAACTGCGTGGAAATTTTTAAAGATTCGTTACTCTCTTTACAGTTACTAAATATTAGATGTACATAGCCAAATGTGTTAATAAATTAGATATTTTGATTTTAAAGTAAGATTTTCGAAAAGATTTTTTCTTCACAATGTTGTGTTTTAGTACGAATTTTAAAAAAAGGGAAAAAAATCAGGAAATAGCGGTATGGATAGAAAAAAGTACCCAAGTAACAAACTTACTATGTGTGTCTAAAACCGTATATACGTAAATTTCTCGAAGGAAGGGTACTAAACACTATGTAAATTTTACCCCACACTCATCTTTCAAGCAACTTAGTTTACCTGAATTACGTTGCAATTTTGAATGAATCTAATATTTTATTGTGGAGATGCTAAGAATCGATTAAATGTAATATGAGTAAAATAACTGCCAAACTGCTGGAATTGATTTGAAATAAAAAAAAGGAAAAATTTTAAACGATATTATTTTTGCAATAACGAATTTTCCCTATTGATTCAGCTTTTTTCAGAAAGAAAAACCCCAAGGGTACGTTAAAAATGCACACAAGTGATACGTAAGTCATAGCTATGCAGAATTTAAAGGCAATTTATGGAAATACAGTTTTAGAAGTAATGTTTGGACCTGATGTCAGAGAACTTGACGGAAATCAGGATAACCACTCCAACAACAACTTCAACGTGACCATTAGGCCATTGCGGTTTGAATACCTGCAGAGTAATGTCACTCAGTAATCAAACCAACTTGACTATTTATGTAAATGTGAAATATAGCAAGAGCATTTGACAAAGAAACTAGGTTTTCTCCATGCCATACATCACATACGGTATTCTACTTCTTTTGGTTCTATAAATATATGTAAAGATTTCCATCAGCGAAGACGATGTCTTAATATGCTAGTGTTACATATAATAACTTCGAAATGATTGAAAACAACACATGAATATAATCAATTAAAACATATAATCCCTTTTAAAAACTATTGCTTGCAATATAGCATGTATTGGCGCAAAAGTACATAACATCTGCATGTCGTAAAAAAATTGCATATTAAGCTTAATTAAGAAGATTACGAAGTGTCTTATCTTATTGTTTAAATCTTTCAAATTTATTATATGTAATTATTTGAATGATTCCAATACCGAAATACTCTACTCTCAGTACCTCTTTTCTCATAAAAAATAATAAACTGATCACTGCAAAAGCGCCCATTTTTAAACAAAATTTCAGAATAGGTGTGCGTTGGCACGATTCCAAGTGTTTACTTCTGCCTTGACGACAATGGGGGTCGTCTAAACAGAAGTAAGTATGTACGAACATATGATATTTTAGTGGTCCATACGGACATTGCAAAAAACTGTCCAAACTAATTTGTGATCAAAATACAAATTTAGGCTGAAATTTGAGTGGAGAATGTTTCGCGATTACAATGCTTCCTGCACTTTGTACAAGGAAGTAAAAATAGCAATTAAAAATCTTGATTTACTATAAAGAAAAAATATTGCGCAATTCACTTAGCAGTTTCTGATAACTAGAGCTTTAATTGAAATTTTGTTGTGTCAAAAAACTTTCATATTTAATTTTTAAATTTCCCGACCCAAATGCAAGTAGTTTTGTAGACAACAATGCAAATAACTAAATTTAACTATTTTCTTCCTTTCTATCATCCATACCTATATGTTTACTTAACGTGAACCAGTTACGATTAAATTTTGCGGTACGATACGATACTGACATCAAACTATGGTAAAACGATATGTAAAAATTTTATATAAAACGATATGTAATAATGTTTAATGATTAGCATAGATAAGTAACATAATATTTGAATTTATTATCGTAACTCACCCGGGCTTGAACGATTTAATTTCTATTTCTTAAAAATTATTTCTATTCATAACTCAGTTTTTAATACTAGATTCTTTGGAGTGGCATTAACTTAGTTGGTTTATATTGAGCGATCTATTTTTATGCCTTTTGAATTTTAAAGCGTTTTCTTAAAAAGTATTTTTATTCATAACCAAGTTTTTAATTACTGATTTTTGGAATGGCAACACCTTAGTTTGTTTATAACGCACGATCATATTTAAGTTTGAATGTTGAGCCTATACCCCGCAGATGTTCTGCAAGAGATCAGCCAGTGTATATTTAACTTCATTCTTATGCATGTTAATTACCCAATACATTAACAAAACATTTTATTTTTAAATGAAGCAGCCGTATGCTAATGTATTACAAGTTGATCCAATGTTAAATACATTGGTTTATTTATGAATCTGATTTCAAAGTATGTAATGCTAATGTATACTCTGTTAAATAAACTTTGCACTATTCATTATTTTAGTTAAAAATCATAAAGTGGAAAAAAAGAGAAAAAAATCATTATCTCACCACGAACAAGACTAGAAAATAAACGGAAAATTGTATTGCTTGTTACTGAAAGACATTTTTAAAGGTTGACATATTTGAATATATGTGGCACTACTGAAATTAAAAAAAAAAAACTTATAGCATGCATGAAAAATAGCAAAAAACCTTTTGTAATAAAACATAAATACAATAATTAATGAATGTAACAATAGCACATTTTTTATTACAGGAAATAGATAGTTCAAGGGTACAACAAATACCTTAGTACGGCAACTGCAGCCATGAGTTAGTTTTGAAAAAATGGTCGAAAAACTATTAGATTGAAAAGAATCCCATTAAATTTAGTTTTATTTAAAATGCATGTAACAACGTTTTTCCTCTTTAATTTTAAAGTTTTGAACCCTCCTATATCTAAAATTTTATGGTGATACTATTTTCTTGCATTTCAAGCTTACTTACACTATAAATATTTTTTTCCCCTGATAGGAATCCATTCTTTCTTTCCAAACATTTCAATTATTATTCAGTTTACTGTATTATTATAAAATGTAGATTGAAAGAAATTAACATGTGTATTTAAAATGAGATTTGTATTCAAACCAATCCTTTCCGAGTATGCAAAATAGTTGAGTAAAGATAATCGAAACGCAAGTTCGCTTCTAATTTCAAAGTGTTGATAAAAATTAAATTCTCATTAACGTAATTTGATTTTAATTGCATCTGGGCTTCTGCTTTCATTAGCCTAAATTGCTTTGGGGAAAATTAACAACAGCAAAAACATGCTTCATAATTTCGAGATATTTCGGTACTGAAATATTTATCTTGAAAGTTCGTGGCAATAATTAAATGGTTTCGGAAGCATAAAAAAATATTTACGGCACTTTGAAAAAGCTGCATTAACCATTAAAAGAAATATCCCTAAATATGTTTTTTTTTTTTTTAAACTGAGGGATGCCTTTAACAAATGTGAAAGCAGGGAATGTCTAAAGGATGATTTTAAAAAATTCAAGCAAAGAGAGCCGCTAAAAATTCTGTTTTTAAGTTTTCGTAATTTAAATTTCTTAACCTATTTAATTTAACATAAATGTTACAATGTAGAAACGTCTGGATGCAACAAATGTATAGCTTTGAATAACGTAAATTTGAAGAATATATTAATGATCAATTTTTACAGAAGTGGCAACATTTTTTAAAAATGCGTTTTTCAGGTAATAATAATTATATTTGCTATTTTACTACATTTACTTGTTCTATTATCTTTCTTTTAATTTATTTATAATTTTTACTCTCCTATTTTCAATTTATAGATGAATATCCAGAAGGAAGAAGCACATCATGGTTTAGCTGATGATGAGCAGCTTAACAAAAGACGTACTGCAATCTTTTATTATTAGTATTATTATTTTTTTACTCGGCTTATTCTCGAATCGTTTCAGAGCTGCCCTCTTGCGCCATCTTTAAGATACACATTCCAAAAGGTGTGCAATTCATCATGTGTCAATCAATGTTTTGTTACTTGAGTACACGAAATGTTGGTATGATCGTTGGTATATATATATATATATATATATATATATATATAGACGGGTGGGTCTTAATTTTAATTACACAACATCAAATATGTCAAATTGAAATTCAATTGGCCCACAATTTTTAAAAGTTATATCTGCATTTTTTATATGACATATATTATTAAACAATAAAGCTGTAACATGTTCAAAAAATTGTGTTGCATAAAAAGTTTATCTGACATTTGCTAGGTTAATGTCCTTAAATATTTGTATAATATGCCAATTTGCTACTTTAGGAAATGTACTATATCTACAAAGCGCAGTTTTTGAAGAACGATTACCTTCGTTTTTATCCAAGAAGTATTTTAAACGGTTTAAAAACCTTATTTTTAAAAGTTTTCGAACACATTTTTCTTCATAAAATCGAAGTTCCGAAAATAATGATTTGATTGCCCCATCGCCATCAAACTTTTATATCTATTGAAAAAAGATATTATGCTTAAACTCAGCTCGTTTTGTGCTTTAAAACAGTTGAGAATTCTACATCTATACAATTATAATATATGTATTTTAAACAGTTTATTATTTCATAATCAATTTTTAATATATACGCATATTTTTAATAAAGCGAGCAAGAGAAGAAGAAGAAGACCAATGTAAAGCCACCAGACTTTTGAAAATAAATTTCATAGTCTACCATTTGTGCCCGAAAGAGGTTTACGGATGGTTAAGTGCACATCATCTACTGCGTAGAGTGGCTTTCAATTTCCTTAATGGAAGCTGAAAGGTCTTATTTGTTAGGTTTACTCCCTCATACGTTTCTTAGGAGCAGGAGGAATTATTTTAAATGCAAATGCAAGAAGCAGCAACGCATCACTTTTTGAGTTAAATGCAATCAAACTATTTGATTTTTCTTCCAACGTGGCACGTAGTGAAGTTTTTATGTTATCCTGCTTTTAGTTAATTTAAGTAAGCTCTATTTATTCTCTGGAGTATTTTTGAAAGCTTGAACTTTTTCTTTTTTTTTAAATTTAAGTACGAATAATCGTACAGAAAAATTTTCATCTTTCTCAAAGAATATTTTTAAATGCTATAGCAATTTAAGAAGGCATACGCATAGCAAGTGTCCTTCATAACTTCTTCCTATATAATAGTCCGAAAGAAGGAAAATACTTATTAGAAATTGTATCAGTAGATACTACTTTTTCTTTCACTTCTAAATGGAGAAACAATCCTATAAAATGCTTTAAATTACAAAAACAATAATAATGTAGTTGGAATTTCAATTAAATGGAAGTAGAACTAACTTGGTTAACCAACAGAAAACAGTTCTGGAATCTTAAGGAGAAGAAAAGTCAGCCTTACATACTTGCCAGCCATGTATTTCATAAACCACTACTATATTACTTGATCCCATCGTAAAAACATTTAAGTCGAAAAAACATTTTTCAAAAGTTATCCCGAACATATGAATTCACTTTATAACCCCTATGTTTTTTTAATGGGGCTACTTATGGTCACTAACATCTGCAGAACTAGTGTATTCCCCGGATATCTGCATCCATTCTTTGAAGTAGCACCAATATACGCGGATGCCATTACCCCCTTAAATTTTTTGACCCTTAGTTTCCCTAGATGGTGGCACCTGAGCTCTAAGTGATGCCAAACCCCTAGGAATTTAAATTAGCCGGGGTTTGATCCTGCTAACTTGAGCGTACGAGGCCAATGCCTTACCACTACGCCACCCTGCCGGCTTATTAAATTAATAGAAGCAACTATTTCATAAGGTCGAATCAATGAATACATTTTTAATTTCACTATATTTGAGCCAAAATAAATTTTAAGATAACATTTTGAAAAGTAACTATAAACTTACACTCAAAATATCACACACGATTACGACACGCGACACACCAACTAATAGAGTATTGCAATCCGTACAGCTCTACTTATTTTTATAAGAAGTCCCTATGCGTGTGGTATCCACACAAATCTAGCTCTTACAACTGTATAATTTGGCATGCATGTAGTCTGAATTTTAAATTTAAAAAAAGACGTGTTTAAGAAATTATTTGCCCTTTTTTGGCTGGGTTGAATTTTTTCACATATTTGTACGTAGAGTAGTTTTTGATAAATGTAGGAAAAAAAATGCACAATCAAATATATCAACCAATTTTTGTTTCTATGAAATTTGTTAGAAACATCTTATGTATCGTACGTAATTAAAGGCAGTTTAGAAAAAAAAATCCCTTTTGTCGAAATGTAAAAAAAATAACTTTAACTCCTGCATTAAAAACTTAGATAAAGTTTCGTTTTTAAAAGTTTTTATGGTAACAAATGGAACACTTTGCTATTACCCGAACCCGGAACGGTCAAAGTACCTTATCCGTTACTTTGTAATTATTTTTTTCTTGATAAACTGAAAAATGTTGTGCATTTCAACCGGATCACTTCTATTCCCATCTACTCAATCAAGTAGTTAATAAAAAGATAAAAGGAAAAAAATCATTACAACCTTTATTTTCTGTTATTTAATATATTTTCTTTCAGTTGACTGAAATTGAAAACAAATAATTATATTAATTCAATTTATTGCAGCAACCATACAGCTAAATCTTTAACAAACATAACTTGGTATTAAAAGTGTTTCCTTTGTAACTGAACCAATGGCAATACTTTGAGTATAACCGTAGCTGTCACGTAAGAATTTGCTTACTCTAGTGTCCGTAGTCTAGAACAATGAACTGAAAGTAAGTATTCATGCTTTTGCACTACTTTACTTATTTATTTGTAATAAAATTTTAAGCAAAATACAAAGTTTGTTTAGTATGTACCGAGAAATTGGGTAAACCCGCATAAAATATCTTCACCTACCCAATGGGTATTTACCACCTTAGATCATTAATTTTATGATTAGAATTTTTTTCTTCACCTAATGATTTTTTTTTACCACAACTCGTTCATTAAGTTTGATGACGATGCTATTATTTGGAAATGACACGTCATGCGTAGAAACGGGGTTTTTTTTCCAAAGATAATAATAATAATAATATTTATTATTTTATTTTTTTTGAAATTTATTAGTTGAAATTAAAAAACTGAAACATCAGTGCAAAGATTATAGCAACAAATTCTGCAAAATTTCTAATTTCCTGCAGTAAAATTTCTGAAATTTTATTCATTTCAAGTATGTCAAAATTCAGAACATAATTATTGCCTCTGGTTGGAAAATGAATAGTATACCAACTGAACATAAAACTTCCTGTGTTTACACAAAGGAGGAAAAAAAAGTAATAAAATAATATATATCTATCATAGAGCATTTTAAAATCTGTTTATAAAATATTTTTTCCAATAGGTTTGCTATTATTGAATTTTAAAAATAAATCTTGAATATTCAGCGCTATGTTCGCAATGTTATTCATTTATTATTATTATTATTATTTAATTACGTTGCTAATGATATTTATCACCTAATCATCGCTTCAGGAAACCTTTTCCAAAATATTATCGCTGTGCTTTACATCGCTTGGGAAAAGTATGTCGAGGACACTTTAGGATTTTCTTCGTGCATAACATATTAAAACAACTATTTAGTGTATCTTTCGGAAGCGTATAAGTCGGTCAAAAACTAGCTTGATGCCAAACTTGTTGCTGGGTAATTTATTTCAAAGCATTTTATACTTCGTAAAAATTTAGGTTATCTTAATCAGGCTAAGGCACAAAAAGTGTAGCTTGAAGTAACACTATCTAAATTCAAGGCTTCCATTTTTGAGAATGATTTTTTTTTGGGGGGGGGGGAGGGGGTCATTACTGTTTTTTAAAAGCAATACCTACTTATGTGCATTTCTCAAAGTTGGAATTTAATAGTTTTTCAACTTAAGTAGGTTTACATCCTCTACTGTCTCGTTCATTTTTCTTAGCCGTTTGAAAAATTATGCTGGAGACTTATTTCCTTTGTTTTTCCTAGTAAAGGACCTAAGCTTGATTCAAACATCGTGACAGCTTTCTTTAATGATCAGTTTTTGTGATAATTTTGCTACTAGCTAAGTTATACCTACAGTTCGACAACGAAATTTTGACATTCGGACGCTTCTGCGCATGGCAGAAAAGAACGAATCCATTCCAGTTTTAGGGAAGTCTGTTTTGCAGGTGCGTTTATTTAGTACGCGAATCAGGATGTTTGCTTCTCTTTTTGCTGAAAGTAACTAAATTTATAAACTGGCATATAGCGTCAGTTCGGAAGAAATAAAATATGCTAAACGAACTAGAACGAGAAGATAGATGCCCATCCTTTATACCAGCAATTCCTCCCCTGAAAATTAATGGATTCTTCTTGGCACTCTGGCTTGCTTTGGTTGATGGTAGAACTGTATTAGGTTGCACAACGCCTTTTCTACCTGATATTTTAGAAATTGAACGCATCAAAAATATATTTTTGAAAAATCTTAACAATTACAATTTTTAAGTTAGTGAGTGGCAGTTACTAAAACCAAGCTACTTTCAGAATTTAGAGGGTGTCTTATATATGATTTAAATTTGGAGATTCGTATTGAAAAATTGATTGGCTATTTAGAACCAATAAAAAAATAATCATTTTTCAGTGTTCGAATGATATGCAATTTATCTTGTCATAGCATTTTAGCCACTAAAAGAAGTCCTTTTTAGAGCGGATTCTAATGTCTCCTTTATAAAACTCTAAAGAAAAATGTGACTTTTAATTAGTTTTAAACAAGGAAAAAAATGGGTATTGGTCCGATATCCTTGTAGCAGACAACTAATGCAAGGACGTCATTGTAGGATCGAAAATGTGTGACATTTCTGCGATAAGACATTCCCAAACTTATAAATTTTACTTGTAAATAAAAAAAAATCAAATCCGAATTTTGGGGAAACTGATTCGATTTGCATCAGGACCCGACCTTAGGCACTTCTAACCCAAATTTCGTACTTCTGGATTTCTTAATTTCGTCAAAAGGCGACCGATGCACAAACACAAAGATGGACCTACAAATTCTGTTTTATTCACACGGGTTTTAAGTGGTGCATGATATAGCATTATTATTGTCGTTTTCTTATCAAAATGTACTACATAGGATTTAAGGAGGTCTGCCTGCACGAAAAAGATTATTTTTGCGAAAAAAATCGATGTTTTTTTTTAATTTTATATTTAAAAAGAATAAATATTCAAGTTTTCACAAATGTTTGGTTCTTGTTTTTACGATACATCGAAACGAAGTTACACGCAATTAAGTTAACCAGAAGTCGCATCGTAAGCACATAAATGTAGAATTTAAAATGCGTTTTCTGAAAAACTACTTTTTTCGATATTTTTGTGCACGGCAGATCTCACAACTCGAAAAGTTTTATACCCATAACTGTGATTTTTTAAAGTGTTGTTTTACGCATTGCTATCTGTGTTTTGAACTAAAATCTAAGCTATAGTATGGAAATAACAGTATTTAAAAATTTTACAGGCATCTATTAGTGAAATATTGTTTTTCTCGGGGAAAAACGTATGAATTTCTACAAAATTGCTATATTTTTATAAATTTTGGACCTATTATAAAACTTTTATTTCAGAACACAGTTAAGTAATATAGAAACATATATTATTAAGGATTTTAAAATATATCGAGTTAAAGTGAGTATAGATTGTTTGGCGGTAAACTGTAAACTTCGTCTATCTTTTGCTAAAATTTCCCAATTTTTCAAAATTGTATAAAATTATAGCTATTATTTTGCTTGTTTTCTGAATTTTAATGACTTTTTAACTAAAAAAATATGCATTTAGTAATTATTTCATTGTTTTGAAAAAAAGCCTCCGAACGTAGGCTGACCCCTTAAAGCTTATAAAAAGTTTAGGTGACTCGGCTTGTTTCCTCCACCACACACATATTGCATATCCATTCATAGAAATATACTATATTATAAGGCAAATTATACGTGCACAATTAATTTAAAATACAATGATCTGGTTGAAATTAGTTTGTGTATACGAATATAATTAAAAGAACATCTGGTAATTTTGCAATACTCATTTCATTATTAATCAACATAGTTTATCTGATGAAAATTTACAAACTCCGTAAGAAGATATAATCATTCTTCTTTCGTCAGGATAGATGTAGCAAGCAGTAAAAATGATTGAAGATTTTAAAACTTTCTGCAAAGATGAAGTTGGCGTGAAACCTCTGTAGAGTATATAAAGACTGCAAATGCAAACTAACTTTCCTCCCGTTACAAAAAGGAAAGAAAAGGTACCCATACACGAAATTCTCATTTTGGGTGAGAGAAAACCACAATGATGGAAAGTGGATGAAAATATTTAAAAAAAATCTCAAAATCTGCTTGGCATGTTGACAGGCTTCTAAAAATACTTAGAGCTCGGAACATTTGAAGAGCCACGTGAGTAAATGTTTGAATCGATGAATTCTCAAATGGTGTTTGCTGTACATAGATGAAAAAAAAAATCATTATTTTCAGTTCGAAATTAACAAAATCAACCGCTTAAAATATGAGCATGTTTTTAAAAGCCAGAAACTCAATGTTTTTTTCAATTATATTGCTCAATTGACACAGCTGTCAATGCCCAAGCTGTTTAGTAAAGTAAAGGGTTCTTAAGAATAAGCACTTAAAAAATTGTGGTTTAAAATTCCACAATTTTATAATAAAAATAATTACCGTTTAACCAGAAAATCTTTTTTCAAAAGACTGATCTAACACCCAGAAAAATATATTTAAATTAAAAAATTAAAAAAGTAAAGGTTTAACTAAATAAACACAAAATCAATTACAATTTTCTAAAAAAAAAAAAAAAAAAAGAATACAAATAGTTTTAAAATACACAAACGCAGAAAAAATGTCGAAAAACGCATCACTATCAGCTTTCAGTGCCTTCGGATAACGCATGTTTCCGAAGATCGCATAAATACTGTCAATATCGCAGAAATAGTTTGGAGACATTTCTAAACTATTCTTTGGTAAAAGCAACTTTTAAATATGAATTCTTATTCCTGCTTAAGTTTTTATCTGCTTTGGAAACAAATGTGATTTTGAAGACAGATTTGCATTTATAATTCAAAATGCTTTCAATTATGGCCTACTAATCCTTCCGTTAGAGAAGAAAATTTCTAATTGAAACAAGTGTTAAAAAGAAGAAAATAAGAAATTTAAATATAATTTTCATTGTTTTTGAATGCTTCCATCATTTAGAAAGGAGGTAACTATCAAAGAAGATACTAATTATATTTACATTTTA
This sequence comes from Octonoba sinensis, assembly GCA_038502835.1. NCBI lineage: Eukaryota > Metazoa > Arthropoda > Arachnida > Araneae > Uloboridae > Octonoba > Octonoba sinensis. Next base: position 92,842,805 of record CM076604.1, on the reverse strand, counting down.
GTAGGAAATGCATACATAATAAATAAAATAAACATACGATAAGAATGCAAAAAAGTATAAAATGTTAAACAGAATAAATTTTCAAATAATTAAGTATTTTTAAAGTTTCTTAAAAAAGACTTTTAATATTTACAAGAAAGACAATAGAGAGATTTTGCAGAATATAAATGAATATATAATAATTGTAGGTCCTTTTTTTTATATAAATTATCATTAATGTGGCTTACGTTTTTCTTACACAAGTTTGCATCACTGAAAGCGTTTTCCGTATTTTCAACATTTATAGCGTTATTATTAACGGTTTATTTTATTAACGGTTAGGAATCACATATGCGTCTTACTTCCTTTGTAAATACGAAGTAGCTATTTAAGCTTAAAAGGCTTTGCAACAATATAGCGATACAAAATGTTTTAAAAAATTATTTTACAATAAATATATGGAAGAGTTTCTTGAGTGTGGATAAAATATGGTTTCAAAGTTAAACACCGTTATTATGCTATGCAAACAATAAATAATAAATACTCTTAAGTTTAAAGGATTAAGAAAACGATTTCTCCGATTCTGCCCCTTTATTCTTAAAATTTCATACTGCCTCGTAAATACTAACTTAAATTTACAATTCCAGCGCCTGTGTAAGCATTAGTGAACATTGTATCGAGGACGCTATGTGAAGTATATCATGTGATTTTGACTATATTTTGTGCTAAGTAGAGATGAACTGAGATTGTTACAAAATTAAAAAAGGAAAGAAGGAAATAGAGGGAAACATAGAATATTTTGTATTTAGTTTACCATCGATATTGAACACTTATGTTTTAGACTTTAGAAACATTAAAAATGGTATAAAGAATAAAATCTAACTCACTTTGCACTTTTGTTGTTGTTCTAATGCGGAATAAAGTGGTCGGGCTCGACGGCATTTTAAATATTTTCCTCGTTTTATGCAAAATATTAGGCATCAAAAATCCTGGTAAATGTTGCCCAACTCTTTCGAATATCTCATGATCCAAGAAAAGTCATAAGTAATATATCCAGCAGAAGATTCACCACTCTTGCCACAGGAGCACATAACGAAGTCACTGAAGTTTTTCCCCGTTTGGAACAACTTTTATGTTCTTCCTGGACAACAATAAAGCAAATCAATGCGTAGAAAAAATTTATTTTTGGAATCTGGTCGTTACCCTGTGTTGCTAAGCATGTGCAGCGGAGTATCGACAAGTGGCATAAAATATTGCATTCAGTGCCCAGTTGAGACCAAATTTTCTTGGTAATTATTGATGTCGTAGTTCGATTTTTCTATTCTTCTTAGCGACTGGAGAGAAATAATGATATATCACTGCTGTTTTGCTGTTTAAATATTCAATATGTTAGACGTCTTATAGCATGAAGTCACACGATGAAGCGGTAATAGAAAGAAATCCTTTCTTGTTTGATACGGTTCTTGTTATTCACACAAAACTGTTGCATGTAAGCCTAACGATTTTTTAAATTTTAAGCAGTAGCATGTTATTATTTCTTCATTACGTTGATATACCATACCCGTAGTTAGTTTTTTTCCCTTTTTTTTTTCTTTTGTTCTATTATTATTCCTTGTCACAGAAAAAATCACAGAAATATTAATACGTAGTCAAGAAAATAAAATACTTTCTGAGGGGATTTTTTAAACTAATGTAATAGGGTAGTTTTTATCCCAAAAATTGTAAGATTTATGTTTGTTTTTTTTTGTAACAAAAGATGGTCATTTACCATTGATAACATGGAGTGTATTTCCACACATTTTTCAGTACATTGCTATAGGCCATTATTTAAACCTGTACCTTATAATGCAAAGAGACAATGCATAAAAACATATGTACATGCATATTTTTTCCTCCTAGTAAGATATCTATCATTATTCTACATCATATCAGGTGAAATTACACATTTGATTCGTGCAGAAATGAGCTGTTTCATCGACCTAAATGTTTGACAAGCATCCAGCATTTAGAAAATATCTTAAGATTTCTTTAATTGCAAGTCTTTTGTGTCTTTCTGATTTAATTTTGGTGCCGGTTTTGTGATCTTGTTTTTCTGCTTTTCTTCTTCTGAACAAGCTTTTTTTTTAAAAAAAACAACAACATTTCTCTTGTAATTTTTTGGTTATACTTTAAATACTAGTTTTTTTTTTCAATAGCCGAAACATAATAAAAACTTGCTTGTAGAACATGTTTTTTTTGCAATTTCAGCAACAACCACTACTACTGAATGATAGAGAACATTTTTAGAGTAAGAGAACAAATATCTTTCAAAGCAAAAATGTAAAAAATATTCATTAGTGATCATTTATAAATTTTTACAGCAGATTTTTTTATAACTTAATATTTAAAAGAAGAGTCCTTGATAAATTGACTAATTATTCGGGAGAAAAAGAGTATTTTACTGCTCTTTTTTTTTTTTCTTATCCCAATAGAGATCTGTATGTAGCATGACTATTTCAAGACTTCAAAAAAAAAAAAAAAATGCATTTCAGTGATAGGATAAATTTTTAGCAAAGATATATATATATATGCGTTGATATCCGTTGCTTCTTACTTATTTGAGCTGCATAAAAGAGCCTTCTCAAGACTTGAAACAGCTGTATCCTATCGTGCAGAACTTTTTGCATCTGTATTATTTCCATGTCTCATAAATATACGAAATTGAAGCAATAATACTTTTATTATCATTGCTTTCCTTGCATACATTGACAGAACAAAATTTAGTTGTCGAATGTGCTTTTCTAAATATTTTGAATAATTAGCCTGCTCATTCCAAACAAAATTATCTGAAAATTGCAAGCGCATTTACTATTCAACCAAACACACAAATGAAGATACCGAAAGGCAGTACAGCAAATATTTGCAACTATCATTCAAAGTGTGTGCCTATTTTTTTTTTCTTCTGAAGGCATTTTATTTTTTTTAAAAATATGATGTCCTTTGCTGTAGATATATGTTAAATATTTTTGTAAAGCGATATAAAGTTTAACTTTACACTGTCAAAAAATCTGGTTCAGCCTTGCACCAAACAAATCTTGAAATTTAGCTGCAAACAACATTTGATACTTAGTTGAACCCCATTCCTATTGAAACTAGGTGAAAATACACAATTATTATGGTTCAACTTAGTAGTAAATGTTGGTTACAGTTACATTTCACCTTTTTTTAGGCGGAAGGGTGAACTAAATTTTTTAAAAGCGTAGTGAGGTTCATGTGTCTTTAAATTATAGTAAGTAATATCCAAAACTAAACTTTTAATCAAAATTTGTAGTGGGTCTTCGGATAAGGCTCTTTTAAATTTTTTATTTAACCCTGAAAGTCTAAATAGTTTGCAAATAACCATTAATTTCGTCCAACAACATTTTTGTAAGTTTGTTTGATGAACAAATTTACTCGCCAATATTAATAGTTATGACCTGAAACAAAATTTGCAAAAAGGGAATATGAGCCCTGCCATTCAGAAGCCGTGATGTCTGACTTTTGTTTGTAAAGCCAATAAGGGAACAACTTCTCTTCAGATCTAAAAGTCGAAGTTTCGCATTCTGTCCCACAGCGGTTGTAAAAATCTGGTGATCCAGTATTTTACAGGCGTCGTGACTGGACGCTGCAATACTCATGGTGCGTGATAAGAAATTTTAACACTTGGACCGCAACGCTTTGACCTTTTATAAAGAGCGGAAGCCATAACGAGTAATGGGATGTTTATACAGTGAAAAGAAAGAGAAATGTGGGTTAGAAGTCGGTTATAGTTCAGGAGGATTTTCTTCAGTGTCGTTTGAAGGACTCATTTGCATAACCCTCCAATAGATATCATGCAGAATTGCTATTACAACAACAAAAACATTTGGTTAAACTAATGAGTTTTTGCTCTCGAAATAGTAATTATGTATAGTCCCCAGCAAAGGAATGTTAAAGGGATGATTCAGCTATTTAAATTTATTAAAATTAAGCAATGTGTTGGACGACAGTTTTGCACCGAAGGTAAAACAGGAGGTTAATGTAAGCTTTTAAAATCTCAGGCTAATCTTAAAATTTGGAAAACATACTACTTCAATAGGGTTATAGTTATGTGGAATAATTTATCGGGAGCCACTGCTACTTGCAATGGGCAAAAAGTTTTAAGAGGGCTCATGATCTTCGTTAAGAATTGATAAATTGACACCATCCGAAATGGGATGTGGGTGTGTTACTAGTCGTCACTTTTGTTCTTGTATTGTATTTTTAATACTGTAAGGATGTTTATTCGGTAAAAAGAAAGAAGCTTGTGGGTTAGAAGTCGGCTGCAGTTTTGGAGGATTTTCTTCGACGTCGCTTGAAGGACACATTTCATAAAGATATCATTTAGATTTATCACTACAATAGAGAAAACGTTTAGTCAAACTAATATATATATATATTTCAGAACAGTACTTTAGAGTAACAATTTTTTTCTACAGTTTCTCTTAAGGGAAATAAATATTTTAATTAAAAAATAAATAGGTTTTCTAAATGGCTAAAATTCTCCTAAGTAATGAAAATTTACTTCTCAAGAAGTATGAACGATCTATTTTAATTAGTGACTTAACTATTTTCTCAAAAAAAAAAAAAAACTGCATTTAAACCAACCATTACCTAGTACCAAGCCTTACAAAGATAGAACACAAGGCTAAGCTTACTAGCTGAAGAAATATAGACAGTTTTTTCAAATACCTCATATGTTTTTATTTTAGAAAATATTTTTAAAATATACTCATGTGCTTTAAATTAACGTGAAATTATATTTCTAATACTCAGTTATGGTTTAACCTCAGCTCATTACACATCAATCCATCACATTAATTCAAAGTTGGAAAAAAAAAAAACGTTTTTGATGAGATCACTGCTCAGCGATCAATTCATCACAAATTTCGCAATAAAATGTTTTGTGTGTGTGTGTGTTTTTTTTTTTTTTTTTTTTTTTTTAAGTTTGAAATAATATCTGAAAAATGTTGGCGTAATGTTACATTTTTATACCTGTAAGCATATAAATTATAGCTGGTATTTTTTTCGGGCACAATGTTTAGTCAAAATTGATTCCTGAGTGATTGAAACAGAAGTTTGTGTTAAAGTTTACGTGGGAAGCTTTTCGCAAATGCAATATTTTCTTTACTTCGTACAAGGAAGTAAAAATTAAATTTGATTATGGGCAGCAATTGAAGAAAAATAATAATAAATGTCATTTAGGAAAACCTTGCTTTAAAAAATTTCTTAAGCTAATTTCAAGTGATAAAAAAACTTACTTTTATTCATAAAATAAAACATACGTGATAAAAATGTAAAATTGTTAATAGATTATGCTGAAATGAAGTACTGCTTTGACGAAGAAGTTATATATAACATTTAAAAACAAAATTTGAAATTTTTACTTTACTCTGTTGTTATTTCAGTGGGTAACAAATTACTTACAAACTTACGTACTTGTAACCAAGTTTTAGAACTATTAGAACTAAAAAACCGCTAGTTCTTAATTATAGTTTATAAAGAACCATATTTGATTAAAAATTACGTATCCCACTTAAATATTGTAATTTACTTTATTGAGAAGGTCAATGTCTTCCAAAAAATTGTAACAAAAAAGTGTAAGTAGTGACAAGGAACTAACTAATAAACCACGCTAATAATGTAATTTTTAAGAAAATTGTTAAATAATGATCATTCGAAAGGGTATGTTTAAACTTTTTTTTTTAACTCAAAATCTATGTGTCCTAATCAGGTTCCCACTCAATACATACGTACATATACTAAACTATAAAAAAATTAAGTAAGAGGAAAGCTAAGAAAATGGAATACTGATTCGGAATTAATAAAACCTTGTAAAATACGTTAAAGATACTCGTATATAATTATAACGATTTTATTAATTTTCCTTCAACTTCGTATTAATATTCTTTAAATATGGTTTGTATTTTTTTTTTCCAATCTGATTATTAAAATTTTTCAATCTGAACTAAGACTTTTATCGAATTTTTATATCTAAATTGCAGACTTTTAAAATTTTCTGCTCCGAAATGGAATAGCGAGAAAAAATTAATTACGTCTTAAAAAACATATTTGATATATATGTTTATTTTAGTTTTTTTCTTAACCAGTTGATTTATTATTATGAGATAGAAATAAAAATTTAGCTTTTAACAAGAATGAACGTATTTTATTTCCTATGCGTTGTAATAAAATTTTTGGAGACAATAACCAACTTATATTACTATGTTGATGTTAATGAGCTCGCCTCCCAGAGCGTCCAGAAATTATGGCAGATAAGGTGCCCTTTCCGTTTTTAATGAGCACCATAAGGATGGAAGTACGACTTCGTTCAAGCACAGCTTATGTATTAGGATAACACTAGATTGCGCCACCACAATTGCCAGCTTCCTTTTTTGACCTAAGAGTGAAGGAAAGTGAAACTCTGCACCCTATGGTACCCTCGGAATTTCCTGAGGACTTCACTGTCCACGGATATTTTAAAATGCACGGGTCCCTAAGTGTACATGGTGGGTCTTCAGCGAGTCGGGTATTGAGCCCCCAATCCTTTGGTTCAGAATCCGACATCTTAACCACTTGGATACCACAGTCCTTATAATACTATAAAAGTGTACGACAATAAAAAACAATTCTTTGAAATAGCAAAATAATAACAATAAGAATAATTTAGCTTATGTTCTTAAAGAAATACTCTAGGAAAAAAGGAGTAAAAAAATAGCTGATTTTTCTCTCACTGAAATGTAGTTTAGTATATTCATCTGAATATTAGGCGAAGACAGGATATTGAAAGTTTCGTACACTGTGAAAAATTTACGCTTTGTTGCCAACACTTTTGGTGTTACTGAACATGGTTTATGGCGGGTTTTTTTTTTTTTTTTTTTTTTGTATGTGGTTGTCTAAAAAAATATAGACAGCACGTTTCTTAGCACATGAACTTTGTTAACTCCGTTACTTATCAAAATTTCATTGTGGTTGCTCATTTCCATAAAAATAGGATTAAAAAAATCGTAATGATTTTTTGCGCCCTAGATGAGTTCACATGCTAAAAAACCGTCATATGCTAAAAAAAAACATTGTACCGTCTGTATGTTTTTAGATAGACACTTGAAAAAATTTAAAATATATCAAAAATGGAATAATTTTTAACCAAAAGCCATTTTTTTAGCCCCAAATGTTTTGACACCAAAAATTTTTACAATGCAGCCTTTGTTCTTAAGAGAAGCATTAAAAATGTATTACAAAGAAATATAAGACAAATGATCAAAATGCTTTGTGCTAAAATGTAAGTGCAAAGATAAAACAACGTAGAAAAGCGCAAATTCAGAATAAAAAGTAAAAGCAAATAGCTATTTCGAAGCTACAATGGAGCCTCTTCATCAGTGCAGAAAAGAAACGCTCAACACGCAACTGGAAAGCTGTGAGTGAACCTGTGAGTGTTGAGCGTTTTTTTTCTGCACTGATGAAGAGGCTCCATTGTAGCTTCGAAATAGCTATTTGCGTTACTTTTTATTCTGAATTTGTGCTTTTCTACGTTGTTTTATCTTTGCACTGAGCATAAGAAAGTTTATCCTTAAAACCGTAAGAAAATAATTTGTTTCTAAGCACTCACATGATCTCCCGGAGAGCGGAATTTCTCAGTACTACACTGTGAAAAGTTTCGATGTCACTGAAAAACAATTTTTGGTGTTCAATTGGTGTAAAGTTGAGAACTATTCATTTTTTGACATATTTTAAAATTTTTAACTTTCTGTCTAAAAAAAATACAGACAGCAGAATGTTTTTTAGCATACGATGTTCTTTAATTCATCTAAGCATCAAAAATTCAGTACGATTGCATAGAAATGTGCAATCGCAATGAAATTTTGGTACACAATGGAGTTAACAAATTTCATGTTCTAAGAAAAGTTGTACTGTCTATATTTTGTTTTGGACGGACACATAAAAAAATCTAAAGTACATCAAACATGAATCATTTTCAACTTTACACCAACTGAAGACCAAAAATCGTTCTCAGTAATACCAAAAATGGTGGCAACTCAACGCAAAATTTTTAACGAAAATTATAGAGTCTTTGGGGGGTGAAAGCGACTCTAATCTCTATAATTTCCCTACATACCGAAAACATTTAGCTTTAAAGCAACATTATAAAAATTGTTCGCATAAGAAAAGCATAAATATATACATCCTCAAATCAGAGCATTCATAAATTTTAATTTCAACAAAAAAAAAATAGGAAACAAAACTTCGTTGAGGCAATTATTTGGATTATCTTCTAATACACTAGAAGAGCTCGTTTCAGCTTTCAACAGATGAGTTTTAATGGAAAACTTAGTTTGAAGTGGCCATCATAACTTGATATCGCACCTGCAGTTAAGATCTCCAACTAATTGAACACACCTCCAACTCTAAATCAACTACTTTCTCAACGGCATTAGAAAATTTCAACCATAATTTTAAAATCTCATTATTCTCTCAATTCATATTTATCGAGTGTGAATAATACTTTGAATTGCTATAACGTAATGTCGCAATAATTGTTTTTGAAATTATGTAGTTTTATCTAATTACTACGGAATCATCTAATAACTCAGCTTCAGTTATTACTTAAATTATCTCGAATAACGTAGAACGTAATGGTAGCTATTATTTCAGTTAGAAAAGGAAGCATTTTTTCATTTATTTCTTTTTTTAATAATGTTTTATTTTTAATAATGTCTGGTTTATTAATATTAAAATTATAAATTTATTTATTTGATTATATATATATATATATATATATATATATATATTTTATATATATATATATATATATATATCACACCCCGGCAACAAAAGTGACACAACTCACAAATTTGAGTTAGAGAGTTTCCATCTTTCAAACAAATTCACAAAACAATGTAACATTGTTCTAGAAACACTGACAAATGACACGAAACTAAAATATTAGGACCGATATTTATTAATCGGTTATTATATGCAATACAATTTCATGAGATTTGTATTTGCCAATTTGTTATACGACAGATTGTTTCAATGATTTTTGAGCTGTGTCACCTTTTTTGCCCGGGGTGCGATATATTTATTTACTCATTTTCTTTCAGTTATAGCCCTGTTGCAATAGAGATGCGATACAAAGAATTATGATGTATAGTTCTGAATGCTAGGGAATAAAAGGAGAAAAAAAATCCTTAGTTGTTAAAGAGCAAACGATAAAATACTAATTCAATGGGGGCGGTAATTTTAGATTTTAAGAATGATTGTATTTCCTCAAAAGGAAAACTTGATTATAAATGATGAAAAACATAACTCTAAACATAAAATTTACTTACATCACAGATGTTATTCATGAAATAAAACACATGTGAAAAAATATTAAAAAAACTAACCTTTAATCAAAAAAGTATTCATCCATGCCTTTAATGTAAGGTTAATGTTCTGGGCTATTAAAAGTAATAGTAGTCTGGGAATTGTTTTCGTTGCTTAGCAACGAGGAAGTACCGAATGCATGTTTCTCTCTTCCATAATGTCAATGGCTGACATTTTCATCTCTCCAGAGGATCAAAAAATATTTTTATACATAAACCTTTAGTCTTCATCAAATTCAGCAGCATCTCAGTTGAAGACGCATGGAATTGGTCGCCTTTAGCATTTATCAAGAATTTTGAAAATGGACTTGGCCTAAATACTTTCGTTCCAAAATCAATAACGTCAATATTGGAAATTAGTCTCTGCTATGTGATGATGTTCTTTCGGTTTCATTAATAACGCAGCATGCTTCCTTTTCTAAATGAAATATTTGTTGTGCTTTAAATATCAAACGCTAAGAAATTTTATTTGTCTGCTACTAACAACAAGTAAGAAGGACATTTTGGTGTTTAATATTATGTTTATGTTTAGCATTAAAAAGGGGAGGGGGGAAATTTCGTCCAATTAGTTCAACATTTCTTAATCTTTCAGTAACTTTCTTTACTTTATAAGTTTATAAAACTTAAATATTTTACAAAAATAAATTTTTAAAAAGTATTCTTAAAAAATTTCTTCCTAATGGAAGAAAAACGTACATTTATATTGTCACAAATAACCGTGGTGGATATATTACGCTATTATTCGTGATAAAATTCTATCAAAGATGTCGAATTATTAATAAATTAACAAGTAACTTTTACAATTAATAAAACAGCGTTTCTACCACAAAAATCCAATTTTTGGATTGTTGATCTTATCGTGAAGAAATAGGACATAAAATTGAAATTTACAGAGGTATCCAACTTAATTTTAGTTTCCTTACTGTATTCCTAATCTTGACTTGAATAATGTTTGTGTTTAGCCTTTAAAAGTGAGGGTTGGGAACAGAAAATATTTTGCTAAATTAGTTTGACATTTCTCAATCTTTTACAATTTTTCATTACTTGGTAAGTTTATAAAATGTTAAATGTTTTACAAATTAATTTGTTTTAAATTATTTTTTTCTTCTTAATGGAAAGGAAACGGTACATTTATAATGTCACAACTAACATGGTGGATATGTTAAGCTATTTTATTTATTTAAATTTTATCAAAAAGTCGAGCTATTAATAAATTAATCAGCACTTTTACAGTTAAAAAAAAAGAGTATTTCCTCCACAAAAAGCAATTTTTGGATTTTTGCTCTTATCATGAAGTAACCGGATTTAAAACTGAAATTTGCAGAATTATATCCCTCTTAATTATGTATCCTTGTCTATTTTAGTTTTCTTACTGCATTCCTAATCTTGACTTAAAAAGTGCCACACTGAGAATTTTTATGAATTAGCTTTTATTAAATAGCATAACTGGGGAATTCCACATGAGTAAAACATTAAACAAGTGCAGAGAAATAGTTGAGTAACAGGTTTTTTTTTTTTTTTTTTTGAATTATCATTGTTCCGAATTGGTTGAAGGCAGTAAAAATCTAAAACAACATACCGAATGAGAGCTTGTGACAAATTGGAAAAAATAATAGATTTATCCTCTGATTATTTATTTGTCACAAGCCATCTCTCAATTTATATAAATGTATTACATGATTCGAAATTATCGTGTATTCCCTAAAGCACGCAACAAAAAAAAAAAAAAAATGCGCATGAAAAAAATATATTTCTTCCACGGCAATTTAAAATATATTTTCCTAAACAAGATATGATGCCTTTTGACGACTTTAAGTGGAAAAATAATAATAATAATAACAATCGTAATAATAATAAAATAAAATAAAAAATAATAAAGCGAGTAAATGCTCGTAAAGTTTAAATCATAAGGGAACCTTCATGTTGTTTTTTTTTTCCTTCTCTTTTTCTTTTCTTAATTGCACCAGCTTGGGCTACCAGTAACATCTATTGCAACTGCCCAGATGAGTTTCTCTTACCATTTGCTCTAGTTATCTACAAATTTTAACTTTGTTTCTTATGCCTCTTTGTCTCTAAGTCCGGTATATTATGGTTCCTAAAATGCGCATGGAACTGTCATTAATGTAAATGTGGTAAATAACATCACAGTCATAACTGCTTGAAATATTGTTTTTTCTGATTGCGACATAATGATCGTAGGTAAATGAATTCTTCTGGTCATATTCTCATTTTTCTCCGCTTTAAAAGGTTAATTAGTATCCATTAGTGTTAAGTTTAATGATAAGAGTTTCATAAACAAATTTTGAATATATCAAGAGTAAATAAAAAGAGCATTTTTAAGACATTACAAATGTTTGGTTACATTAAAACTTCTAACTTTACGCGACCCCCATCGGGATTTCTTCAAGCGAAGTAGATTAAGTTACAAAAAGAGATCTAGTTGTTAACTATAATTATAGCGTTCACTTAGTTGCCATTACTGTAATGCAAGAAATATTACATAAAAATTATATTTTTTATCCGATACGCATGACAAACAGACGATATAACAAAAATGTCTTGCAATTTAACCCTAAATGGTAGAGAGAAACAGCTGCAATTCAAAGAGTCAAATATATAACTGCTTTAAGTTTACCAAGAGACGTACTCTTCCTTGAAATTTATCAGAAATATTTCTTTACTTAAAAAATACAATCAAAATTCTTATAACGCTCAAAATGTTCCTTTTTTTTTGTCAGAAATTGAATCTATATAAATCCACGCAATCATGCTGCATTGTGTAATACTAGATTAAAAGCATAGAAAAAGCGTACTCGTGCTTCAAGGAGATGGGGACAAACCTTCCACGAATATTTGCCCAGAAAATCAATGAACTGCTCTTTGCAGAAAATGTCCACGAAGTTCTTAGCTTACATTGCCATTTCTCCTCAATGTCATTTGATCTTCCAGAAAATTCGCATTTCGGCATTTCGTGCGCTAACATTACTTTCGTCCCCTTCTGTATTCAATCTAAGTAACTTTTCCCCTCCGATATTGACAATAGATTATGGGATTCTTGCCACTTACGGGAAATTAGACACCGGAGGCATATCAGAGTGCAAATTCAGTTGCATGATGGGTTAAGGAAGTAAGTTCAGAAAACAGTTGAGGAAAAGCATAAGATTAATAAAACTTTTAATTATTGAGGCATGCGAACAATGCTTAAAACTTTTACTGATCAATTCAATTTTACCACTCTAAAGTTTGCGAAACTCATGAACTTCAAAATAGGTATTGTGTTAAATGGGACCAAAAATAAAAGAAAGTATTATAAATAGAACAAAAACTTTAACCGGAAATTACTTACCGGAGTATAAGATTATAGTTTTACTCATTAAAATCCTTGATTAAGTACAAGTGACATTAGAAAACTTATATCTAATCATATCAGGTAGCGTTAATTATAACATAAAAAACGCTGATATTATTTTGGCTGATGTTTTCCTCTAAATTTACCAATCCAATATCAAATTTAATTAATTCTATCATATTTTGCAGCAGGATAAATTCGAAACACAAAGAAAACCAAATTTTTTACAGTAATGAGTTTAAAGCAACAAATTATAATTAAAAAAAATAAATCCATAACTTGTTTTTTGTAAAGTTTAAGACATGCTTAACTAAACATGCAAACAAACATTCTAAAAGATGATGAATTTTTATATTTTATAGACCTAGGACATCTAAACCTCACAAATTCAAGTTGAAGAAGTCTTTTGACTGACAATGAATAACCAGAAGGCAGGGGTGGCCCCCAGGGGAAGGGGGTCATGGCGCACATTGTGCCATTGAAACTTTTGAGGGTGTTTCAGAAGCTTTTTCTTTGCGGGGGGGGGGGATGCTGTTTGGCCAGCTGTTTCGCTAATTTGGGGGTCATCGTTTTTGAGGGCTGCGTAGCACTTTACGAGGATGCGAAATCGCTTTAGGGGATTATGCCTAAAGTGCGATTTAAGGTTATTAATCAATGAAAGTTCGTTAAGAAAATACATAAGTAACGATCGATATATATTTTTTTACAAATGAACAATATGATGCTATTTTTCAACAGGCGTACTAAGCATTATCGCCTTAAAAATTAAGAATTAAGAAAGCAAATTAAATTGTTAGAAATGTTTTTTCTAAAAGATGCATCAAATTCGAAACAAAACTTAGTGTATGGGGAAATGAACAATTTAATGGAAAAATCACACCTAACTCAAAAAATTAAAATGTCAGTAAATGCAAGAATTGAGGATGTTTTACGGAGTTCTTTCCATACTGATAGCATGCCTTTATTTGCTTAACTTTTCCGTTATTCGAGTTAGTTTTAATTATAACTGGAACTGGATGATTATCGCACAAAATTATACATATATTTAGAATCCATAATTTTCACATAAGGTTATTAGAATAAAAAATGTTATTTAATCTCAGAACTAGATTTTAAGATGATGGTTAAAATTGCCAAACCCCGTTTATGAGAAAGTATTCGATCTTAAGTATATTTTTGATTACTACAGAAAAAAATAAATTTCTTGCAGTTAAGCTGCGAAAATATGAAAATTAAGTACATTAAAGAAAAGTATTTAGTTCTTTGTTCGTTGTACTGAATTAATCATTCTTAAATATATTTTTGATGAGTTCCCAATTGCGACATTAGGCTCAACCGGAAAATTAAGGAAATCAATTATCCAGATTGAACACGTAGATTTAGAAAAGAATCCGATGTACCTTAGACTGGTCAAGGGTACAGCATGTTTAGCAGTTGTTTCGTGATTTATTTTAAAATTTCATAATCAATCATGTAATTACATTTAAAAAATTAATTATCATTATTATTGCAACAATTGATAAATGGTTTAAAATCATCAGCGCTACAATTGATGTTTTAAAGTATTTGTATCTGCTGAAAAAAACATGTACTTTTAACTAAGAATGTGCAGTACTATCTGCTAAAGTGATTCGACCCTATCTAAAAGCTCTTCCAAGAAAACACTGACGAATTAGAAGACAAAAAGGAACCAGGATGTTATCAAATAGACCAGAAAAAAATTTATTAAAAAGAAAAACCATTAACCCAAAAGTATAATTCTAAGGAGGAGAAAACGTTTATTTACGAACGTTTCTAAATAGGAGATGGATTGAGAGGTAAGTTCCACAAAATTCACGTGATGAAGTCAGTTTTCTGAAATTACTTTTAAAACTTCTTGAAGAGCTGATGGAAAGAAAGAAGCTATAGAGATAATATTCTACCTCTTCTTATTTCTTCTGGTTGAGTTATCAGAAAAGAAAAGCTAGAAGCATTATGTTGAAGAAATTATACGTGTTACTAGTGATGGATATCAAGTTATGTTTCGAACAAAACTGACCAAGTCTGCTAAATAAGCACGGTGTTGTAAATACTTTCTAAAAGTAAATAGGAAACTGCCTCACCCATGTGTAACAGGTGCATCTGAACGTCAATTAGTAGAAATATTGTCATTTAAAACATGCAAGACATTTCATTTTCCTACAAAATCTCCACATTTTTTAAATGTTCCAAAGACATACTATTTGGGATTACGCTTATGGCTCATTTGAGATATTTTAGATAATACGGGGTATTTTAAAATTTTATTACGAACTACTTCTAGATATTGAATATCTATCTTCAATCAACGAAACGTTCTAGAAGGAAAAAGTGAAAGTGAGTCCCCCACCCCCTCACAAGGTGTAATTTCTAATATTATAACAGAGGTAGCGCGATGTTGTACCTTGAAACATTTTTTTAACTTTATTTGGCTTTAATGTTAATAATATTATTATTATTTTCAGTTTTTATTTCATACTTTTATTCATTCATTTTCAGCCATCTTTCCCGTTAAGTAAAAAAATTTAATAAATAAAGCACGAAAGAAGGCTTAACGTATCGTAAAAAAATCAAAAGTAGGGTTTTGAGTAAAATGTGCGTCTGTCCGTCTGTCTCTTTTTCGAATTTAACGAATTGTCCGATTCAAAGCATTCATTTTGCGTTTGAAAGATCTCGACAAGGACATCTCATTTCCATATTTTACTTATTGATTTGAATAATTTTTCGTTTAATTTTGAACAGTTCAAAAAATTTTAACATTAGCGAATATGGCCAAAACTGAAGCAATTTTGTAAACTCTGCGTACAAGATCCAAGTTCCTATGAGCAAGCTTATTGGAAACAGTTCTAGACGTGAAATATTGATTTGAACAATCTTTCTTCATTTTTGAACAGTTCAAAAAGAATAACATTAGCGCCTTTGGGGAATCTTCAATCATATAAAAATCCTGATCTAACCGACGGATTTGCTTGCAACAAACTTTATAGGTTAGATGGTATGATGTAGAACACGCACAGATAGGAAGTTCAACTAGAACTGAACGATCCTACTTTCCTGTGAAATTTTTTGATTGGGATTTTTAGTGATATTTCTCAATGAATAAATGACTGAGTAAAAGAATGAATGAATGAATAAATGAATGAGTGAAAGAATGAATGAAGGAATAAATGAGTGAATAAATGATAAAATAAATAAACGAGCGAATAAATACATGAATGAGTAAATAAAATTCATGAATGAAAATAAAGGGCGAAGGACTGAATAAATAAAAGAATGAATGAGTGAAGGAATGAATATGTATCATCCGCTGAAAAAGGTATATTTGAAGTAATTAAGAACTAAAGCGAAATGAGAAAGAGAGCGAAAGGTATAGCTAGATTATAAATTTGAGCTCCGTGTGTACGGGAAAGTAGGCTCGTATAGTTCTAGATGGTACTTCTTGTTTTATATGTAAAAGAGCAATCATAAGAAAAAATAATATTAATATAGAAAAGTATGAAGTATTCCGCACAAAATTTCGAAGTTATTTAAATAATTACATTCTGTAAAAAATTGAATTCGGTCTTAGGGACATCACTCTGCCCTCATCTCTTACAAAACTGCTTGACATATCACATTAAAATTATGGAGTACAAAACGCTCTGTCAGTATTTTCTTTAGTCAGTTATTTGTTTGACTATTTTGTCTTTTAATTTTCTCAGGAAAGTAATAAATATTTTTCATTTCGAAAAATTTCAGAAAATGTTCACTCAATGTCTCATTACATAGTCATTCGTCTCTCTTGTTTTATGCAAACATTTTATGTTACACCAGTTATATAGTTTAAGATTTTTTTTCCTTCTTTTTTTTTTAAGTATGACTCTTAAAGAAGAAGAAAAAATCTTGCCGCCATTTATTTTCTTTATAGTGAAAAACATATCAACTACTTTGCACTTCACCACTTTTTTGAAAATTTTCCGCCCCGTAATGAAAAATGGGCATGCTGCTACTGCTTGAGAGACATTCTGCCTTATGTGCTTCAAACTCTTACCAGTCGAAAACTATTCAATGAAAAAATCTTATGAATCACAGAAGACTAATTGGTGGCCACGTTGACATTTAATATTTATAGATTCAAAGAGTAGTTTTAGAATTATTTGATTTTGAAGTCGAGGAACTTATTTTCCCTCTGCGCTCCCCAGGGCTCAGTTTTAAATGAATCAATACATTTTTGGAATACAAGACCTGTATATTTAGACTTGTATATTTAGGATTAACAGAGCGGTTTTTTTTTAAATATGAATTTATTAAGTTGAAAAAATCCCACTTAAACTTCGAAAATTCAACTTTTTAGTTGAAACCAACTTAATCCGCAATGTCAATATGAAAATAAAAATTAATTTTAAAAGAGCATAATTTTTAGTAAAGTTAATAATTAGTAAATAAATTTTAGTAAAGTTTATTCATTCATCACAAAAACGAAATTTAAACCCATACACAATTTTTTTGCAATCGATTTAGTTTAACTAAACCGTAGAAACGTAATGAACTTGAGGTACTTAGGGTTAACGATAAGCTCGAAACGATTCAGCAAGAACATCGCCAAATCAGATGTTAACAATGCTATTTTCTTGAAAATTTAAAATAGATGCCGCTTGCTTTTATGTATCGGTAGTTTAATAACAGCTCATTACATCATTCTATTTATTAATGACTCCTCTCAGTTATGTGCCATTTTGTCTTGATAGATAATCTCTCTGATGTAGATTATCTGCTATGCTCACTAAAATTTGAAACTTTCTAAAGAGGGAAGAAATTCTCAATCGGAACAAAATTCTTAGACCAACGCAATTGGGAGCGACTGAAACGGATCATCACCAAGTTCCCCACCCTAAACACAAAAGCAAAAAGGAAAAAAAACATACTTTAGTTTGTGGTTATTAAACAGAAATGAGCAAGTAAATACAAAACTTCTGCTCTTATAATTACAGAAAAAAACATATACTTCCATACATTTGTTGCTGATTTCAAACAAAAATGCAACCCTTGGAGTTATCTCTTAACATTTGACGATAAAACTGAAGAATTGCATTTCACAGCTGCATTTCACATCTCATGAATCCCGTTTATTCTTTACTGAAAAAGTTGGTAATTCTCATGAAATAATTCTCGCTTTTCAACATTTTGAAAAACCATACGGGGTAAAAATGTGTAATAGGAGCAGTTGATTTAATTTTTCAAGACTATCACGAAACGCTTTTCTATCACACTGCACACAATTTCTTCACCATTACTTTCAGAAAATTTTCAATCATTATTCTTTTGATTAATTTTGCAGATTATACTTCTCTGATTAAACTCTTGGAGGCATTAAATGTGCAAAAACTATAGTTCATTATGTATAAGTTTTATTTATCTATAAAAGAATAGAAATTACTTTTATTTATTACTCATTGCATAAAATGCAATTCGTTATAAAACTTCTGATGCTAGCGTATGATATTAAAATAATAAACATTACAGAGAATAAAGAACCAACTTTTTGCAACTTACGTTTGAGGATAATAAACGTGATAACAAGTTTATTTTAGCTTTTTTTTTTCAAACGATTAAAACGTAGTTCACTAATTACATCATGTTCAGAGTTACTTGTGTAATACACTGAAAAATGGGAGCTCACAAGCTTGACGAAAATAGGAAATTTAAAGCCTTATTTAGTTTTAAGACTCATTTAGTTTTAGTTAGGAGAGCAGGAAATTTAACTCATTGGCTATTAGAGGTACAACGAACAAACTGGGTACTCACGGAAGCAGAGAAGCGGGGTACTTAGGGTTGATCCACTAGAACAGTGTTTCCTGACCTTTTTTCCCTTACGAACCCCTTCTAAGACCCGAAAGAAAATGGCGGACCCCCTTCTGTAAGGGGTGACAAGACTATAAAATTTGCTAGCATGTTTATTGTACAATACTTCATAACAAGAAATGAAAACATGATTATTGTAAAACATCTAAGTTTAAATAAAACTGAAATACAGCTTCAAATATATTTTTTTATCTTTTTTTCATTATGTGTTCTTTTTGAAAAGTTATTAGAGCAATAAACCTATTCCTCTTAAAACAAATTTCAAGACTCTTTTCCCCATAGGTTCCACTTTCCAGTTAAAATATACAAAATTCAGTAAAAATTTGGAAAGTTAAAGAAAATTTAAAATTTACATATTTTAAAATTTCTAATTGAGATAATGCAGAAAAGTTGGAATAAAGTGCGAAAAATGTGAGCTCAAATTTAAAATTAATGAATAATTACCTTCTGGTTCTATTTTAGGGTCTTTATAATGATAAATTTACCTAAAATAATGCAAAATTTAACATGTTATGTAGTAAATTTTCATATTTCCAGCTCTTGCGAGGAAAAAGTGGGAAATGGTAGGAGAAACATGCGTTCTAAATTTTAAAATAAATCAATAAATATCTTTCGGTACCAATTTATGATCCAAATTTTAAAAATCAAATATCTGGAAAACGCAATTTATTTTTTAAAAAAAATCATTTTTCTACTTCTTAATTACGTATGTAAATTTATCATTTCGTGTTTTCCTTTACGTTAGCGATTTAAAAAAATCCGCCATTGCAATATTATTTTCGAGAACCCCCTTTCTGCACCGCGCGAACCCCTGGGGGTTCGCGAACCACCGGTTGGGAAACGCTGCACTAGAAGGTTTGGTTATAAGCCAAAAGTGCAATACCAGTATGATACTTGCCCTTTTGGCTATTAGAGGTACAACGAACGAACTAGGTACTTACGGACGCAGAGAAGTGGGGTATTTAGGGTTGATCCACTAGAAGGGTTGATTATAAGCCAAAATGGCAATACCAGTATGGTAATGTTTACGCATGTAAGGACATTTAGCGCTCCCCTCCCTCCGCCAAGGAAGAAAATTCTGGTTTCGCAAGTGATGCTAATTATTAGTAACTAGTGTATATCCAAACAAATATGTTTACAAATACATTGTACTTCAACATTCTAATTCTCATATATTATATTTATAATATTATTTGTACTGAGGCACTCAACAATATTAAATTCCACATTTAAACAATTACTAAATTAAGAAGCATACTAGCAAAATATTGGTTGTTTTCTTAAAAACCGAGGTCTTTATTTCAACCCATTACATTCGAAAGGATAAAAATTAGAGTTTAGTTTTTAAAAACAAAAAGCTTATTTTCTCATCTGGTCATTTAATTACCAATCGACCCTTACGTCAACAAGTAAATTAAAATACCATGTTTCCGGAATGTGTTACTAAATAAATTTTTAGTTCATTACGTTTTGATGTGTAACTTATCATCAATTTGTAATATATTATGTCTAATGAAATACTTTAGCTATAATGAGGATCAAATGAACAGATTCCCCAACTACTTAATTCTTAATTCACAAAGACTCACTAAATTAATTTCATGCACTCAGTAATATAAATTTCAGCAGAGAGAAAAAGAAAAAGGGTATTTTCTTATTACGAAAAATAAATATTCGAAAACATAGCGATAGATACGTAGATAAAAATCTAAATCTTCATTTAATGTTTTTTCGTGACTTTAAATCCAATAATAATTCGTCACTGCAATTGTGGGATTCTTGCCAAAATTTTCCATCATTAAGAGGGGTAGAACTGGGGATGGCGAGAACCGCAAAACTGACAAAAAAGCAGGAAATACAAAGCTGTTTGTCAGTTAATGTCGTAGAAACGCCAAACTTTATTGTACACTTTTCTTTAACGATTTCACATTTGAGAAAAATTCATTTAATATTTTTTACTGCTCTGAATGAGCTGTTTTTTTTTTTTTTTTTTTTTGGTGCTATTACGAATTTGGTTTTTATGTTACGAAAATGCCTGAAGTTGCATTTGAGAATGAAATATGTTTCAGAACTGTCAAAAAATGAAACGTTCATAAAAGGGAAGAAATTTATATGATCTTCGGAAGTTCGTTGATTAAGCAGAGGTTTTATTATGCACCATACATAGTAAAAGTTGTTGGTTTGGTATTTGTACTACTTTAAAAAAGAACCTTTGATTCTATGCATTTGTTTTTATTTTATTTTATTTATTATTTTGTTTTTAATTTTTTTTTATTTATTTCATATTGTGCTTAAACTCAACCTGGAAAATTTAATTTCGTTGCAAAAAAGCTTTCCTCATAATTTTATTTTTATAGTTTTTTTAAAATAACAAAATATGTATTGCAGAGTTAAGATTTTAACATGACATTAATAAAGAATACTGAAAAAGCTCCAACTGAAGCTTCAGATGAATGGTTTTCACCTAGAAGCTCACTTCAAGTGCATTAAAAAAAAAGATTCTTTGCAACCTTAAAACACGTGTTTCAAAGCTTTTTCCAAATTTGTGCTTAATATACGCTGCATTTTACTTTTTATTCTGATGCATAAAAATTTACAGATTATTGCAATTTATAGTTCTTCATGTAAAGAAAATTTCTTATCTAGAAGCAAATTTTATAAGTGAGCTAAATCAGCCATAGGTCTATCAGCCATTTACACGCCTTTTTTAATTCACAGTTTTGATAGTTAAAGTTTTTATGGTTGGTGACTTCTAAGGATTTTATAAAACACATATTATTCTTTATCAAGCTGTATGTGTGCAAGCGAGCTGTATGTGCTTGCATGGCTACTGGCCAAATTTATGTCTCTTAAAAAGCAGCTACTATAAAATACAACACAGTTTGTTATTGACCCTCAAAACACTGAGATGCAGATCGCAGAAAGTAACCCTTTCTCGTTACGTCAGAGACGAAAAGTAACTATCGGCAAGCAGGGTGTGTCATGCAAAAAAAAAAAAAAGAACTAACTGAGGTCATTAGGGACTACGCAAGGTAACCTGAAAACTATGGCTGACCCTCAGTGCATGGGCCTAAACGATATCAACAACTCTTTTTCGCTTCACGCAACAAAATATGACCGACCCTAACAGGATGCACTGAGGCTTTGCCATAAAGGCTTAAAAAATAACAATGGAGCTCATTCAAAAAGGAGCTAGAATATTTTTGACACCATAGAAATGTGATAAATAATACATGATACAAGCTCAAGTACATGGACGAATGAAGGGACCATAATTTCTTGAGGGTATGGTAGGTATAATATCTAATAAAATATCTATGCAATTAAAGATAGAAGGTGCCTAACGAAAAATAATAAATAACAAAATTAATGAAACACATATTGAGAATGATTTTCTCTAGAAATCTTCATAATTTTCAAATTAGAATATTTTATAGTAACATTAAGACAAATTCTCTTGTCTGCTTTTTAAAAACACTCATCTTGTGTTTAAAAAAAAGCAGTATCCATGGGTAACTTTAATTGCAACTTTGTTATAGATCGGATGAAAAACACAAAATATGTAACTTCAGTCAACACAAAGGCAATGCAAAAAGTATTAATAAAGAAAATATATTTTCGTGGTTTTTTTTTTTCTAATGTAAAACACAATATTTCGTTTTAAATTTTAAAAAAATCAAGTTTATTAATAAATCTTCAAATAATAACGCGTAGTATAACGCTCCACTATTTTGTAATTACAAATTGAGGATAGAAATTATTTCTACGTTAATTTCTTTTAAATTTCTTCAAGCAGCATTTTTGGGTAAATGACCTTGATTCAGTTACTTTAACCTTGGAGGTCCTTGGTCACGTAATTAATGGTAAAACAAATGATCAAAAATTTTCTCCTTGTACTCATATTTTGTGCTAAAATATGAGTACAAGGAAAAAACAAAGTAGACAAAGCAAAAATTGTCCCATCAATAATGCAAATAGCTATTCGGAGGCTATAATGGAGCCTCTTCAACAGTGTAGGAAATAAAAGGGCTAAACACACAACAAGAAAGCTGTGAATGAACAGGCAATAACCAGAAAGACAGCCGGTATTTATACCAAATGGGTTCGGATTAGAGATTATCCAATAAGAACAAAGACAAGGAATGAAGACCTTAACTTGACCAGTAGAGGCCAGAAACATGAAAAAAGGGAGCATAAAAGAAAACACGTACTGGATAAAAAGAAAAGAAAATGTATAAAAATCGTTTCCAAATAAAATAGAGTACTGGAAAAATCATTTACTAAAGAATGATAATTTTTCCAAATGTAATAACCTTTTCAAAAATCACCGAAGAACATTTACTGATAATTCTTACAGAAGAAAATTCAAAACAATGATCATAAGTCCAACAATGCTGAGCAATGGAAGACAGCGCAAGTTGCTTTACGTTGAACATTATTTCCATGTTCTTTCAGACGATGCTTGAGGCATGTTTAGTCTAACCTGTGTAAGAAAGACCACATTTTCAAGAAATACTATAAATACCCTAGTTGCTATGGCAATCAATGGTATTTTTCAAATTTGTAAATTTTATCTTATTTACAGGAGAAAATGCAGCAGCAGAACCAAAGTTCTTCAATGTTTTAGCAACTTGCTGAAGAGGCTTCATTGTAGGCTCGAAATAGCTATTTGCATTATTGATTTGACAATTTGGGCTTTATTTGTTTTGTTTTTGCCTTCTACTTACATAATAAGTTGGTTTCAAGAATGTTTCAAGCACAAAACTGAAATACTTCAAACATTTTATTGCAAAGGAAGTGGAAAGTGGAGCTACCGAAAATTTAGTAAGTAACATTTTTTAACTTGTAACTACGTTGGTTTAGGAATTATTTATAGTATAATTTGCGCTCTCCTTACGTTTCTAATCAATCAAAATTAGACTTTCCATGCTTTAAGATTAAATAGCTTATTTTTGGTTTTTAAAAATTCTTATTGAATGCATCACTACAGGATTACCTTGAACAAATAGAAAAAATGACATTTTATGAAACGAATTATATTTCATCTGTTATATAATACATAATTATATAATTAAACATAGCATATGCTGATTGATATATATATATATATATATATCAGTAGCGTAACTACGTGGGGGACGGTCTTCTCCGGGTGACACTCTTTTGGGGGATGTTGGGAGGGTGCCCCTAAAATGAACTAGAGTTTTTTTTTAAATACATAAGCATGAATTATATTTTACTGGCGTCATTTCAACATATCATAACTGTGAATATGCGCGTAAAAGTAGTTTATTTTTGGTACTACTGAAAATATTATATTTTTTCTATTTATAATGCCAGATTTATAAGTAATCATAGTTGCAGCAAACAACAGATTCAAGGGAGAAAAAAGAACCCAAAATGGATTTTAAAAAAAGCAGCAACAAGAGTTCATCAATCTAGTGAAATCTACAGAATCAATCTCAATGAAAATAATATAAACTACAAGCCTATGCAACACAGTAAAGGGTTTTTTTCTGGGGGGGGGGGTGAGACACCCATGCTCGGAACGCCATTGTATACAAATATGTTCGTAGAAGTGCTTTTACGAAGTATCATTGACATAAAGATTGATTTGTGGTTTTACGCATTGAATTGAACTTTCATAGGAAACATTTTTCGACTTAAATTTGATAAGTAAATGATTAAAATTCCATTTATTATATTACATCTCACTGACGATTTTCTCCCCCTTCGGAAAACAAAAAATACTACACCAAGCACGTAAATCTTGCTTCACTGCAGAATAAGTTAGTGAAAGAGAAAAAACATATGTACAGAGATGATGTTTGGGTAAACGGCAAGTGAACCGACATCAAAAAATATGTCATGAATTCCCCCCCCCCCCCTTAATTTCGCTTATCTTCTCAATAATCGTTTTTAAGTTTAAGTAATTAAACATAAGGCAAAAGGTCTCCAAGTCAGTCTTTTAATCCGTTTTGCTTGATTTTAGCAATAAATTCGTCCAAAAGTTTGCGGGAAGTATAAAATAAAAAATATACTTCAAGCGAAAAGAGTAAAAACTGGTGGAAAAAGAAATAATGCGAAGTGTGAAAGCACATTTCTTTTCAAATTTTCTTTCTGTTAGTGAAATTGCAGCCTAACTTATAAATATTAAAATAAATAGTAAGTAAAAAAATGTCACTGACAGCAATCAATGATGCTATCAAACTTTTCTTGGCTTTTAAGCAATATAAGTTTCATCAAATATAAAGCTTTGATCTACGCGTTTTTACTAATCTGAAAAGTTTTTTTTTTTTTTTTTTTAATTTCTTGCTTTTACTACTGAATATGTACATATATTTGCGTGTGTGCGCGTGCAGATGTGATGCATGCATACTACACACTTTGGAATATTATTGTAAATTCCAATACAATTCTTGCTAATTATACTATACTAAATTATATTATCTGAAAATAAAAATATATATACTGTTGTTTTGAGAATGATTGTAATTTTAAAATATATTTTAAAATTACATATTATTGATTGTAATTTTAAAATATATTTTTACCTTAAACTCATGAATTCAAAATATATTTTTACCTTAACTTGATGAAATTAAACTTCATTCTAATTTGCGTTAAAATGTAGCAATAACATAAATATCTCAAAAACAATAGAAAGTGTGTCCTTTTTCCATCTTGTTTTTCCTGAAAATTAGTTAAAATAACTTTTTAATTCAGGAGCTTTCAAACTAAGTTTGTGAATTGCTCGTATGCTAGATGAATATTGTACACGATTTAGAATATTAATTAGAATCAAATAGAGTAAGACAAAGTTGTGCAATATTTATAGTGTATGTTATTGTAAATTAGTTTCTTTAATTATTTATAGTAAAATTTCTTTTCGGCACTTATTTATTTGCTAAACTGCATTTTTTTCCTTGGGAAGGCTGGATCCCCCCCCCCCTCCCCCAGTTTTGTTCATCCCGCATAAAACTGTCTATATGAGAATTATAACCACTCTCGCAAGAGTAGTTGTGTTAATTTTTCCGAAAAAAAAATTTAAATTGAAATGAACTCAAACTTTTTGGAAATGTATACATATACATAAAGTTACTATGCTTTAATTTTTGTCATCGTCCTTCATAAACCTTTAAAGTGAACAATTAAAATAAAATATCCCAATGCCTCTAAAATTCTACTGAATATGTAGAATAAGTAAAATATTCTACTTTAGCTCACAAAAAATGTAATCATTTCGACATATTACAATAGTTCCTTGGAGATTTTCATTTCGTTTTACAGTTTGACGATAGAAAATTTTTGATTGCCTAAATTCAGAAATATGTCTTCATTTATGCTAAACAATATATATACGTTTTTTTAATTAATAATAGGCATGTTAAGCACGGAACTTGCATATTATTATGTAAGTGAAACAGTATTATCTTATAAGTCTATGCTACAAAATCCACGTTTTTATTTAATCTGAAACGTTCGACACAGTTTATCGCTTTAACATCGACTTTTTCGATGATTAATTTCAAGGATTTTTTATTTTATGTGCTTATGTGTGCTGTGGGGTTTATTTTCCCCGCGGTGGATTTTACTTGAGATAATAACAGCAGAGACTTACCTATTGACTATGTGTCCTCTGATTCTTAAAGGAATGTTAGGAGGTTTCGATTTATAGGTGGGGAGAAGGAGGGAGGGTGATCTGCTCACAGGACCCTCTGAGGAAGGACCGCCGTAGGTTCCATGCACCCTCCCCCGGTCAGCGCAAGAGGGGCAGCCGATGAAACATCGGCGCTTCCGTCTCTAATCGTCTGTCGAGGCGGCAGATCCACCCCGCGCCTGGCATACTTGCACCCCGGCTATGCTCCAAGTCCTTGTTTTTTGCGTTTTAAGGCTTTCCGTTGTTTCGCGTCGCAAGTATAATCAGTTCAGCCCAGCCGTGTGCCCTTGCCGAATCTAGAGATGGAAGCAATTCCGAGTCGGAAAGTTCAGGGCAGCTTGGCTGTGTGTACCATGATTTCGACTTCTCGCAACCCTGTAAATGACCGCGGTGTGGTGGACCTGCTGCGCATGCGCCGCTCGATAGCCCCCTTCTCTTCGCTTCTCTTCCCATTCCGATGGGACGCGGGCAATGTCAGTGACGTCATGCGCACATCTGCAGTCGCAAGTTCGCCTTTTGATCGCAAGACATCCCTGAAATCCTTCTCTCTCTCCCTCCTACCCTACTTTTTCCCCCGGTTTTTCGGATAAAATCCGGCTCCGGTTTTCCGGTTCGGGAAATTGAAATTGTCTTCTGTTTTTGTTTACCGTTATTTTTCCTTTTTGGTGTTATTTAGGTCTTTCTCGTTCGCACCCTTCAAGAAAAATAATGCATGCAAAGTCGCTTTTCGTTTAAAGGTCGAAGAGGGCAGCAGCGCTCAGAATCACGTGACTTTTTCCGGATATCCGGTGTTGGTTACGTCGCGTTTTAACGGGTTTAACCCAACCACTTCCTCTAATCATTCACACTGAAATGCATACATTGTTGCATCGATTCCCATTCATGCCCTTTAAAACATTGATTTTTCTTTACATTAGGAATTATTTTCATTGGCTTTGGCCTGCATTTGCAACAGAATCTTCAGAAAAATATTGATTAAAAAGTTCAGTTCGGCTTACTCAAAATCATGTGCTTAAATCTATCGCAAAATGCACTTTATGCATATTGAAGTAAAATCTGAGACGGAACTTATTCATGAATTTTCAAAATTTTATTATGGGTCAGTCTTACTAATGTATAAATATGGATTTGCTTCTGGCGGAACATACGTTTTGACGGTTAAAATATTGCCATTCACGTTTTATCTAAATGAGAATCATGTTAGAAAAAATGACGAATATTATCTTGTACATTAATTTCAATTTTATGTTTTACTTTTGTATGTTCTGCACAATATTCTGCTTTCATTATATGCGAAAAAAATGTAAGTGAATTAAATTGAATAAATCTAATCAAATTTTCAAAACGTTCTGATATTGATAAAATGTATGCTTGCAGATTAATGCTGTTATATAAATTATAATATTTTCTCTATTTTAAAACATTTACGTTCTCCTTCACAGTGCTTATTTTGCAATATTTGCATTTGAAAACTGCTTCATACATTCAAAAACTTATTTTTATAGTTTAAGAGACATGCGATTTCAATTTTTATTGTTATGTTATTATGCTTCTCGTCCTGTTATAAAAAAGTATATATAAGCGCATTTGAAAATTGATAACAGTTCAAGCAATTTTAAAACTATAGATTTCTCATTAATTCATAATGAAAAAATTATAGATTTCTCATCAATCTATAAAGAAAAATCATAGCTTTCTCATTATAGATTCGTAGCTCTATGATTTCTCTAAAATTATAGGTTTACGAATGTTATTTATAACATTCGTATTTGAGAGTCAGAATTGAAAACGACATACACATATTTTATCTTGGTGCAAATTCCTATGGAAATATACTCTATAACCTTACGCTATTCCATCAACACGCGTGTAAAATTGTTGTCCAGATGGATTTATTTAAAAAAAAAAAAATATGTTTCCAATTAACGATCTTATTCATGGAAACTTCAGTATAACAAAAGAAAATTGTATATATAAGTTACTTATATACATATTTTCAAATTTATACTCGTATGTGCAATTCCACATAACATTCCATTGATTGTAAGTGGTACTATCTTTTTATTAAATCTTAACACAACCTTAATAATAGGGTAGCAACTACTAATAAGGAAAAACTATATACATTATTTCCACACACCGTTCTTAGTTCCATTTTCAGAGGAATGTTCAACGATCTCACTGTGATTACATAATAAAAATAGTTAAATATCATTGAAAAGTCTCTATGAAATTATACTCCAAACGGACGCACTAAAAACATTCTGTAAAAATACATTAAGGAAACTGAGTATGTCTGCAAATTTACGAAGAACTTGTTTAAAACAAAATAATCAAGTTTCTTGATAACAGTTTCGCAATAAAATTCTTATTTATCATTCTGCACAACTATAGAGAAAAGTCTGTTAGGTTAAGTACTCGTTAAAAAGCTGCGAATCAAGTTCCTTGGCAATAACAGCTCTGGAAAACTGAAAACTTATCTGTGGCTACCACTTTAGAAGTTGTAAACAAATGCATTATACATAATAGGCGCGGTTTATTTTCAGTTTTAGTGAGCAGCCTAATCCTCACCAGCCTGTCTTTCCAACTCTAAAGTCATCTTTGGCCTAGCGGTCTAAGGCAAAAGAATCACAACAACGTGGGCTCAAGTTTTGAATTCAACTTCGACTTAGCGTACTCACAGATGGCGCTTCTACTGCGGACAGTTTCTGTTACTGTCAATTTACGAAGTGTTTCTCTCTCTTTTCATTACTCATTGTTATTTGTTTATTTATTTATTTATTTTTTGGATTTTGGAGATTTTTTTTTTACTTGTCTGTAATTTTTGCCAACCTCCGGACAAATGATTTTCAGGAAAATTTCCTGTATTTTCGGGAAACGATTTGTTAAAGTGCATTTTCTCCCACGTATTGTTCAAATACTTTACAAGCTATAAGAAAAAAAAATACTTCAGCACAAAAAAAAAAAAAAAAAAAAGATAAAGTAATCACAACGTCAATAACCAGTTCAAACAGATTTTGTTAACAGTTGAAGCGAGAAAAGTTCGATAAATGGGACTGAGATTTTCTCCCGAGTGTCCAAAATTATAATAACTGAAAGCAGGTAATTTTTACAAGTCAGCAACATATTTTAATCAAAAGCATGTATTGATTTGTTTTTTCGTTATTTATATTTTAGGGACATGGGTGTTTTGCGTTTCATTTGTTTTTATAACTAATGGCGATGAAATCTTTTTGTACAAATAATATTTTTTGAAAATATTTCAAAAATGATTAATCTATACATCAAAAAATAGTAAGACTTATCAATTAAATGTTCAATTATCGCCTTCATTTTATTCCCATATCCATTAGTAATTCTGAACACATTAGTGAAATGAAAAGGATACAGGTTGCAAATGACCCATTCGTCAAAACAGGATATGAAAATAATCAGCTTAATTTTGTCGTGATAAATTAAACAAATGCCAAACTAAATACACAATTTTATCAAAAAGATAAATAAATGAATGACTCTCACTTACATGTTTTAAATTGTATACTTTCGTGAGTAAGTAAAAACTTTATATAATCCAGTAATACTTACAAATTCGAAACTTGATAAAATTAAGCTTTGTAAAGTAACAAAATTGAGATAGCAAATAAGTTTTAATGCTGAAAAAAGATAGGCTCTGAACATAAAACTCAAAGAAATAAAAGATTCTGAAAGTTATACTACTGTAAATTGACTCAACGTCGAACTCCTGGTATATTGACTGTTTTTTTTTTTTTTTTTTACTTTATTTATCATTATTTTTTTAATTCTAAGAAAATAATTCATAATGAAAGATATTATATGGTTTAATTTATGTTCGTTTTCCACTAATGTCTCATGCAATGCCATGAAATATAACACTCGAGTTTTCTTTATTTCCCGCATTCCTCTCAACACATTTAGAAGTATCAGAAAACCGAAGCTTTATAGAACGCATTGCCACGTTTTGTTTTTACGACCAAAAATTATGGCAAGAACGTGTAACGTCTGAAGAAGAGTACTACGTGATTTAATAAAGAAAAGTAAAAATTAGCATCAAGCGCGGAGTCACCTCAATTTGCAGACTGACTGTTCAAAGCTGTATTTAGTTTTTATTTTATTATATTTCGTTTTATTTTTTTAAGAAACCCAGCTTTAAGGATTTCAGTGCAATGCATGTGGAAAACTTTCTGCAATAATGCCATGAGTATCCTTAGCAATGATGTCGAATGTGGAAAACTGGTGCACAGAGCAGCAAAATAATTATTTTAAACTGATAAAATTAATTCTGCATTTCTCCTGAATGGTTCAAAGAATTGCAATCAAGCATATATACTAGGGTGGTTCAAAAAAAAACTTTTTTTTAAACTTTAGATTGCTATAGTGCGCAACAGTTGCCCTTGGTATAGACGTGAAAAAAGCATTAATTATTAATTTTTTATTAATTTGTCTTCCGGTCGCGCAATGCCATCGAAGTTAGCAAAAATTTGTGAAAAACCTTAATTTTTCATAATTTTTTCAACCCCGCCAGATGGTTTTAATTGCGTTCCTATACCATGAATTAACTACTAAAGGGATGTAAAATCAATATATATGCACCTATTATACATTTGTTTCTTATCTTTTGGTCGCGCAACATAGTACAAAATGAGTAAAATTAGTAGTTTCTTCAAAATTTCAAAGTTTGACCGTTTATTACATTTTAATCAGACGACTTTTAGAGATGCTATAGTTTAATCCTGTTAGAATATATTAAAAATACAAGCATATAAGATAAACTTTGATATTCAAGTGGAATTCGGTCGCACAGCTTCGTCCAAAACAGCAGAGTAGCCTACCTGGAGAAAGAGGCGAAGCGTACGCAGCCGGTAGCGGCCATTATCGTTGTCTGACAATTTTGTTGTATGACAATGTTTCCTTTCAGATAATTTAGAAATTTTCTAATAATAAATATTTGGTCCCACACAGTACCCAACCAACCATCCAATTGTAGGGTGTGTTATATACAGTATGTACAAATTTATTTCGCTTTCTCTCTTTATTGTTCCATTTTCTATCGATATACATCGAAATTCGGATTTATGCGAAAAAGTTGGCATTGCTGAGAGTGACAGTAATGTGGTTCTAATATAGCCGTCTCTGGATTTACTTGTAGCTTCTGTCACTAGCTTAGCGCATCTTTGAACTGCCTGTGTATGGCATGGGAAAGCATCTATACTCATAACAGGCTTGAAGCCTGTTATGAGTAAGCATCTTATCTGTATGAGTTAGCGTCTACAATATGAGTAAAGCATCTACATTATGAGTAAAACATCTATATTCATAATAGGCTTCATCTAGCATCTTATCTCTATGAGTAAGTATCTATGAGTAAACATCTATGTGTAAGCATCTAAATTATTAGTATAGATGCTCTCCCATGCCATACACAGGCAGTTAAAAGATGCGTTAAGCTAGTGACCGAAGATTCAGGTAAAGTGTGTGGACACAGTTGCAGAGACGGCTATATTAGAACCACATTACTGTCACGCTCAGCGATGCCAACTTTTTCGCACAAATTCGAATTTTGAGGTATATCGATAGATAAAAGAAACATAAAGAAAGAAAAAGCGATATAAATTTGTACATATTGTAAATAACACACCCTACATTGGATGGTTGGTTGGGTAGGGTGTAGGTGGAACTCGAAGTGCAGCTACCTCCCCGTGGTGAATTCTAGGTCATTTTGTAAACAAAATGAGCGAAGAGCTGCACCAGCAAATGAAAATTGAATCACAAAAGTTACAACTATTTGTTATTAGCAAATTTCTAAATTATCTGAAAGGAAACATTGTCAAACAACAAAATTGTCAGACAAGAATAATAGCTGCTACCGGCTGCGAGCGCATTGCTGGCATTCGTCATGTATGCCTCGCCTCACTGTTCAGGTAGGCTATTCTGCTGT
The DNA here is from genome assembly GCA_038502835.1 of Octonoba sinensis. Lineage (NCBI taxonomy): Eukaryota > Metazoa > Arthropoda > Arachnida > Araneae > Uloboridae > Octonoba > Octonoba sinensis. The sequence goes on along the minus strand of CM076604.1, from coordinate 92,810,601 downwards.
TTTTGACGAAACTACGCTACCGAATTCCACTTGAATATCAAAGTTTATCTTATATGCTTGGATTTTCAATTAATTATTCTACTATAATTAAACTATAGCATCTCTAAGAGACGTCTGATTAAAATGTAATAAACGGTCAAACTTTGAATTTTTGAAAAAACTACTAATTTAACTTATTTTGTACTATGGTGCTCGACCAAAAGATAAGAAACAAATGTATAATAAGTACATATGTATTGATTTTGCATCCTTTTAGTAGCTAATTCATGATATAGGAACGCATTTAAAACCATCTGGTGTGGTTAAAAAAAATTTGAAAAATTAAGGTTTTTCACAAATTTTTGCTAACTTCGATGGCATTGCGCGACCGGAAGATAAATTAATAAAAATATAATAATTAGTGCTTTTTTCACGTCTATACCAATGGCAACTTTTGCGCTCTATAGCGATCTGAAATTTAAAAAAAAGTTTTTATCGAACCACCCTAATATATACGTCAATGCACATTTATTGTGATGTATCTCAGAATCAAGTTTTGTGTTTTATTTAATTACTTTCAGGATTTACGGTATTTTGACAATGTAAATCAATCACGAGGGGGGAATTTAATGATGAATAAAAGCTGAACGACATTTTGAGATCTACGACTTATCTGCAGAATTTCTAGAGAGAATTCATAAAAAATGAAACTCCCAAAACTGCTTTTATCAAATAGTTTAAAATGTTAATGCTTTGGTTGCACTGAAATCTAAGTTGATTTGTGATGCCTTCAAACCCTCGCCATATTTACAAAAAGGAAAGTTTCTGTAGTGATGCCATACAATTTTTAAATTTCATAGTCCGCCCTTATGCGTTTATTAATGTTTTTCTTCCTAAACGATAGATTAGAAAATATGCAATATTTTTTTTCTAGAATAATTACAAATGAAGATAAACCTGCAATAATATTAGGTAGGGCATTGATGGATATGAATAACGGCAAAACAGATGAATTATTTTTCTTGTTATTGATGCATACTTTTCATGCTGTTGCACGAAAATTCAATGAATTAATTTTGAGTTATTAATGAATTCAATGCATGGAAATCCTTTTTTAGAACACCTGAATAATACTCATTAAAAATAAAAGTTGAATACCCTACTTCACGGGACTCAGAAACAGGAGAAATGATAATTTGATTCCTTAGAAAAGAATGAAGAAACTCACCTTGGATTATTCCTGAGTTCTATAGAAATTATTTTCGCTCAAAATGATTCATATTGAACAAGGTTAGTTTAGAACCGTTTTGTTCACTATACCCCATCAGCGTCACTAATAAAACTTCACAGGCTTGATAACAGTACGAACGCTTGCTTTTTTGCAAAAATTAGCGGTTAGTGAATGGAGTGGTAGAATGTAATTGCGCCATTTTCTTGTATGACAGCGTAGAGCGAGTGTTTTTGCACTTGATTCAATTCCTTGTGATCTGTAAAATACTTTTCAAACAGTCATTAATTTTTGATTGAAAGTTCTTAAGTGCCTTGAGGTTAAAAAAAATGAAATGCTATTGAAATCGGTATACGTAGTAAAGTTTTTATAATATTTTCTTCTCACCTCTTACTTTTTACTTGTTAATGTGGAATACATTACCTGATAAAATCTTATTATTATTTTCAGACTTTTTCCGTTGTTTTGCTTGTCATAGCTGAATGAACTTGGATAAACATGGTTGTAATGAACTCAAATTTCAAGTTATCTTCACTGGCGTAGAACAACGTCGGAAATCTTAGGAAATCAAATGGACGCTGGAAAATGGCCAAAGATTATTTACTCGGCATGCAATTTTTATTTCAGCTAACCTGTACTAATTTTGTTTCCTTTGAGAAGCTAATTACCTTCACATATTCCTTTAAAAGAAGTACGCTATCGAAAAAGAATAAATAAATGAAAAATGTTTATTGTATTCTATTAATGAAAAAGTTCACTTTAAATTTTATTTTCCCTCTTTTAGGAACGAAGCTTATTTGTATTCACTGCTCAAATGAGACTACGTTAACTAAAAATTGCTGTACAACAACCGATGGCTAGAATAAATGGTTGTAATTTTTTTGTTGAAATAGTAGTTTTATACAGGATCAATATTTTCATTTTTTAATCAACTCCAATAGAGATAATAGTACTGTTGTTACTAGAAATGCAAACTTTTTTAAACAAATGTGATTACTTTTGCACAAGTTGGTGTTAATAAAAATTTATAGTAACTTGTTGTTATGTGAAATATAAAGATTTAATGCGACCTAATAAAAACTTTCTAAAAAGGGCAATGGATCTGGTGGTTCGCTACCTTCTAATTAAGAAGTCAATAAAACTTAAATGTAGGGATGTAACGATTAGTGATTTGGCCAAATACCGAATATTCGACCATTTCTTCCAGGCTGAAGCTGAATATTCGTCCATTTTCTTCTAGGCCAAAGCCGAATATTCAGCGGCCAAATATTGAAATTTATAGAAAATCGTTGTAATAGAAAGTATTTGCCAAATTTAAAATTATTCACAAAGTCAAACACCAATTACGCACAATCTATGATGTATGATTTAATTATGTTTGTTAAGAATTTAAAACTATTTAAAATTAAGCTATTTTCCTTATTGTTCTGCATGTAATAAAACTAAGAATTTCACCCACAAGTGGAATAGCAATGATAGGCTTTATGGTAGTAAGCATTAGCATTATTTTACTACTTATTTAATTCAAAGGAGAGCACTACTATTGCTTAGGGAACTTTTATCTTGCTCAAAACTGTTTTATGAAGATATTTTAAAAGTTATAAAAGTTAATATTTTTATTTTATTTGGTTTTTTATATACCTATTTTAAAAGATCTATTAAAATTTAATACACTTTAGTGGAATATATTTTTATTTTCAAAGTCCCTCATAACATGCAATCTGAATACTCATGATATATTATAGCCTTTTCACATTTCTATCTTACCCAATATTCACAATAAATCATTCTACTCAAGCAAAGTCCGACTTCCACTTCGTTAATAATAACAAAATAAATTTATCATATTCTCCATCAAAATTATCTATTACCAGTTTTGGGAACAAATGCTAAATATAAAATACAATATTACAGTTTTAACATATTTTTGCTCAGTCAAGCCTAAAACAAGTTTTAAAAAAAGTAGTTTTTTTCTAAATTATTTTTATTTGTTAAAACTATATACTAATATATTCTCTTGCAATAATTATAATACAATTTTTAATGTTTAAAATCTACTAATTTCTTTATTTTTTTACATTTCTACTGCAGCAGAACTATTCGGCCGAATAGTTCATCAATATGCGGCCAGGCCGAATTTGACCTTACCCAATATTCGGCCAGGCCGAACATTTGGCTACACTGTTAGAAATTTCCCCATATTGTGGTGGACGACTAGGTGCGAGGACACGGTGGAACAGGAGGTCTGCTGGAGACAGGATAGAACCCGGACCTCCATGGTGGAAAGCCAGTACTTCCATATTTTCCCAAGAGGTACCTACTGGATGTCCAAGATTTAGAGAAGTTTTTATTCTGAGAAAGATAAAAATGCAATATCAAAATATAATTAAATGGGATATGTTTCCACAACCAGTTTTTATGACTATTCTTCAACTTCTCTTCATCCCCTTTGGATAAAAAACTATACAATATTATGCGATGGAATTCTAATCTTCACACTAGACGGCGCCTGTATATTATGGTTAATTACACTTTTTTTAGGAGAAACAGAGAATAAACAATTTTTTTTCACAATCAGCGGTTTGAGTACCATCTTTTTAATGGTTATTCGGCTGGTGTAATTAAATATGGTAAAATAAGAATCAAATAAATTGTTATATTACTATTTTTTTACAAAACTTTTTGACAGTGTAGGTGATGAAATGACTATTCATCAATATTCGGCCAAAGGGTTGAATAGGCCGAATACTGAATAGTGGCCGAATATTTGTTACACCTCTACTTAAAAGTTCTTGAAACAGTTGATTTTATAATACTGTCAAACCTCATTAACGCGTCACTATGAGGGGATTAAAACTCACGTCGATTGTTTCGTGCTAATCTGTCTGCCTTCGTAAGTTAGTTTCGTGTTTCTTCCATTTTATTTATTTATTTATTTATTTATTTATGATACTGAGGATAAAGTAGAGAGTTACTGAGTGTACCAAAGTTTTTCACTACCTGACCTTGCTGTCTCTGTGTGGAATATTTTTGAAAAGATGAACCTTCCTAAATGCATGCTCCGAGAACATTGCACATTCAGTCGTCATGATCCTAGTGTAAATGTTTTAGTTGACATTCTTTCCTCCTCCCATTCATGTTTTAAGCTTAATATCTAAATCAGAGAGGGGAATAAAAACCCATCAGCGCGTTAAGGCCAACCAAATAATACGAGGGTCATTCTAAAAGTAACGAACCTTTTTTTCTATAAACATGTTTATTCAAGAAAATGAAATAAAACTATTTACCCGCATACTTTGATATCTTATGTATATTTCTGCGCATTTGCAGTTCAGTTTGAAACATTTATCATGCCAATGTACCAGTTTTTTTTTTTTGGTTCCTCCTGCATACTCACAGGCCACCAAGTTTTCTTCAACGCAATTGAGGAAAGATTTGCTTCAGCAATTAACTGAAAAGTTTTTGAACATCCGCCTTATAGAACCACGAGTGATTAGTAGTATTTTCTTTTCCTCCACTTTCTAGGTGGAAGTTTTTAGTCGGAATGAAATTTCAGGCGAAAAACCACTATGGAAACGATGAAGAATTGAAAGAGAATCTTAGTTACTGGCTGCAGAACTTGGCGGCAAATGAGTGTGCAGAAGACAAAGGATAACTTGTAGAGCGCCATGATTACAACCTGAATGACGACTGGGTAGAGAAATAGGTAAGATACCAAAATGCGTTCTAAGAAAAGTTGTTGTTTTTTTTTTTTTTTTCATTGCATTGAATAAACTTGTCTAAGAAAAAAAACGTTCTTTACTTTCAGAATGACCTTTGTACGCAGGGAGACAACCTAAGTCAAATTCCAAGAGAGGGCAAGCACTGAGAAACAATTTATAAGAATGAATGTTGATAGAATAGTGTTGGCGTAAGCGAATTTCCGATATCACGTGCCAAGTTGCAGCGTCATTTTTTTTTATCTATTTAAATAGCATGGTATGAACCGAACCATAGAGAAAATATGCTTCAATTTAATGAGTCTCTGCTACATAGATTTCCGAAAATTATCTTATTGCAGAAACACATTTTTGTCTTTCATTATCCTCTATTTTTAAAGTTTAATTGTAGTTCACACCTATTGCAGATAGAAAGCTTGTCGCAAACATTATGCGTGTGCGGTATTGATTTTATCAGCGTGTCCTCGTGTAGCTCGTCTCTTACTAATTGACAGTCATTTGTTACATCTTGGGAAATTACTTACGCCCAGTGGACCATGATTTCTTGATTGTGGTATGATGTCATATGAAAAAGCTCAATCCTCGCTGCTATGGACGTTGCAACAACCATCCATCCATTCATATTATTGTAACATTTTCTAGACGATATGTTCTTGTCGAATAAAATCACTAGAACGTTCACAGTGGTTAAAAAGTTTACTTATTTGGATCGATGTCGAAATTATAAGAAAGTTATAACATGCCGCATAATGAACAAGAGATTGCTGTAAGTTACAGACTATGTAACGTTTTAGATTTGAAAAAAAAAATGCAAATTTAAACTAGTCAGATTTTATACTTTTTTTCTTTCTTTATGCGGTTAATTACACATTTCCGCAATATGAAAAAAAAGCACACATTTCGTATTAGCAAAAATGTAACAAATTATTTACACTAAGAAAAATAGAACGGTTTATGTTTGTTCTTTCAACAAAGTTTCTCTGCGTTATTCTTTCGAGGGATGTTTATTTCACCCAATCTTAAATATTCACCCTGCTAGTATGTTTATTTGTACTTCCGTCACACGCTTCTTTCAAAACGTATTTTTGTATATCTTACTACGTTTTTTTTTTTTTTTTTTTCAAATTCAATTTTGCTTTTAAAATATGTGCCAGCTCAGAAGATATAAAAAACTTTAGAAACTTGTATTTATATTAGCTAGGTTTTTTCTAGTACATGGCTATTCTTATTTTGTACTTGCACGGTAAAATCTCGTTTCAGCATTTATAAATGTTTGCATTTCAAAAACTTATTATGGCCAAACTTAAAGAGATGAGTTCATCAGTCATGAAATGACGTATTTTCCAATGAATTAATTAATTAAAAAAATTTTTTACTCTGCGTGTCTGCAATTAATAAATTTTGACATAAGTTCTCATCGACCAAATCGATCTTCTATTCTATAGGATAGCACAGTCCTATATTTCATTTTTAATTTGAATATTTACCAGTTCGATTTTAAACTTTTAACAGTTGGGAAAAAACTTAATATTAGGATCTAAACCAAACATTGAATACTTTATGAATTCTGGTATATTAGGGATCATTCATAAATGATGTCACCCTTCGGGGGGAAGGCGGTTCGTGAAATTGTGACAGGGGGAGGGGGTACGTTGAAGTGTGATATTTTGTGACAAAGGGGAGGATGGTGTCAAATATACGGGGGAAAGTGTGACATCATTTATCGACGGTCCCTTAGTGAATTTTTTATCAATGATTTTGCGTCATTCATACATTAGCCGATAAAGCACTTAACGTGGGATGGGTATATAAAAATATTTTTATTTGTTTTTATCAAATCTGTTTCTCAAAACATTCAATTCACTTCAAAAAATTGTATTTACAACCGAAAAAAATTATGAGAATAAAACTTCTGCCTCTAGAATCTGAAAACCTTGATGTGGAGTCTGATATATTCTTAAGTTTGTATTCCATGAAATCAAAAATGTATTATGAGGAAAAAATTCAAATATAATCACAGATTTGGTGCGGATGAATCAAATTTGAATCTTTATTTTAAATTACAATACTTTAAATGTTTTTTTCTATATTCATACTTAAAAAAACAAAAGGACCGCAGTGAATTCAGTCTTCCATACAAATGATTCTCGACTCTACTGAGTATTTGAGTACTTGTGACTACAGAACCATTTTTTATTTTGTTAATTATCTACTTTGACTAGATTCTTCTTCTTTTTTTCTTTCTTTCTGTGTTTTTTTTTTTTTTTTGTCATTTGCTGCGCTTATTTTAATTTACTCATTTATTTGTTTTTTCTTCACACACTTACGGTTTCCAATTAACAGAGCTTTATATCGATTTCAAAGAATTTATTTCCTCTGATTTGAGCTTCTCAAACAGACCAGACTAAGAAAAAGGCAATTCTAAGGTATGTCTGGGCCGGAATGATTGCTAACGAACCAGCTGATACTCCTGGTTTTATGACTGACTACTTTCAGCTTTCGCATTCCTCTACTAGATAAGGCCTGCCGGGATACTGCATGAATACCTAAAAAATAACTATTTGCAAAACATTAAGCTACATAAAATTTCACATTTTTCTGTGCTGATTAATTCCCCTCTGACGGTATAATTTGGGGAACAGAAAGCTCTGCAACAAGCTGCAATGGTTCAGAAATATAGTGGTACTTTTCTTACAAATACAAAAAATTTACACAAAAAAATATTTTCCAACCATTTTCAAAAGCATTCAACTTTAGATGCATTTTCTGCAGATTTAAATTGCTTGATGAATTTTGTAAGAAACGAAATACTTAAGTTCACTCAAAAACTGGTCCTTAAGCTAGTTGCATTTTTTAAAAAATGCTCAAAGAAAGATCCAATCTACTAAGCAAATTAAGACTGTTTGTATCTCTAGCCTTACTGTTTCTGCACTATTCGTAAGTAATACAAATGCATGGTAAAACTAAAATGCGTATCCCTTTCAAGGCATTTAGTCAGCCGTTTCATATGTGGAACAGTCAACCATGCGAAAAGACACTCTGACGAAGAGCATTACATGGTCTATTAATTCTCGACGTTAAGGGTAATAGAACATAAAACTAAACAGTTAAAACGGGCTATAATCATACTTCGCTTTCATTTATGATCCTATATGAAAAAGGCGCTTCCAGTTCGATCAGTTTTGGAGAATTAAGGAATTCTGCATAACGTGTATTTAAGTCATTTCCCCCAAATTTAGCAACATTCTGACATAAACAGTAACTGGAAACAAAGGAATGTGTTCTGATACTTTAAAACCTTTAATCATGCATTGGCAATTTTTTTGACTGCTGGTCAAAATCTAATAATATGAGTTTATCAAGATAAGGTTACAGGTTGGTAAAATTTTTGATTTAAAATCGATTTTCCTAGAGACTATGTTGCAATTTTTTCTTTTCAAAGTAAAAATTTTTCTTTTTTTTTTTTTTTTTGCTGAAACCTTGTACTTAAGGGATAAATATATTGTTATTATTTACTTTCATTTTTCAGTTACCTACTTTTCAAGTATTCACTTCATATAAATCTGTACCAGAGAAACATAGTGTCTTCCATTTTTCGAGTTTTTGCAAAAAAGTTTAAAAGTGAACATTTTTAGTACTATTTTTTTCAAACGTTTGCAGACCTAGTGGATTTCCCGGAAATCGGTATCCATTCTTTCAAGTAGCACCACTGTAGGCGGATGACATTAGCACTCTGAGAATTTTGACGCTGATTGCACTAGGAATTTAAGTTAACCGAGAGAATCCAAGGCAAATGTCTGCTGAAGTGATCTTTTACATGCCGCATAATCATACGACATTAGCGCAGACGATTTTCTGCATCTTGAAAATGCACCGACACTGCCAGGCTTGAGCCTATGACTTGGGGCTTTTGAGTAAGGAGACTTTTTAATGCTATAAGACTAGATTTTTCTGTGTGAACCTTAGAATAAAGATAAGCTTTAAAAGTCCGGAACCCTCATGTAGCTAGTGTAGCTTTGTAATCGTTACTCTGTATGTTCATTCAGTGTAAACTTGCAAAAACTTGAAAAATTGACTTAAGATACTCTGGCTCACAGGTACAGAAATGTTTTATAATTTATTTTCATCATTATTTTTCACATTTAAAATTCCAATAAGGTACTTGAAAGTTATGAAATGGGTCACTTAGTGAATCGCGGGTGATAGGCTGGTTAGACCCTTCTTACATCTGTACCAATAGCAGCAAGTATTGCACCTGTCTGTGTCCAACGTAGAGCCAAGACCGTTCGGCCGACTTTCATCAGACTTGGCACCAAATTAGTCTGGAACCTAGGTGTAGGAACCTCGAAGTTTTTTTTTTTTTTTTTCGGAATTCGAGTTTGTTCTATTTTTATTCCAATCTCTATGTATAAATAAGTGGATGTCAGTGTGTCTGTCTGTCTCAGTCTGTGTGCGATATCCAGACGAATCTAAAGCACTTACAGACTTGAAATCTGACAAATATGTAGTTTAAAATATCGGGCGATGTACCTCGAAGCGAATTTTTAAATTTCTATTTAGTTTTTTGCAATTGATTTTTTAAGCAAAAATCATATAATTGCTTTATAAAAGAGTGAAAAAATTTCTCACATCTTAATATTAATGTTATTCAAGAGAGATTTTTTTTCTGGACAAGAAAAGTTTGTTCCAAGCTTCTAAGTTGATTAGAACAATAGTTATAAGTGTTTTTAACAATATTTCTTCACGATAATTAGCATTATTTCTTGTCTCACAAACGAAATAATTATCGAACACCTGAACGTTGGTCATCTGACCACCAACAATTTGGTTTCAAACAAATTATTGGTGATCATATTTTTATTCTTCCCAAATCATCTTATGCTGAAAAACTGATGATTTGATTTATGCTGTCCCTTATTTGTAAATCTCTCCTAGTGATAAAGAATTAAAAGCGGTTTCTTCATCTGTTAACTCTGTTCCGTCCATTCCCTAGATTGGTAAACGTTCTGTGATTCCTTCTCGTGCCACTTGTGCTCGTTTCTATGTGTTACATAAGGTACATAAGACAAGTATTCCTTTTAGACCAATTGTTTCCAAGATTGTCACTGCTTCGTAAACACTTGATAAATTTTTAATTTTTGTGCTTTTTTCACTTAAGAGTCAAAATGAATTTATCGCTAAAACTGCCTACATATTGTTTTCCTTTCTTTATATAATTCTCTTTACTCAAAACATGTAAATAACTCTTATTGAAGTTTTAAACATTTTTGGTTTGTAATGGTTAATTTAATGATCAGTTAAAGAAACACTAAGGTATCGATTTAAAATAGGAAATGGAATTGTGAATGAACTGAAATCAGCAAATAAAAGAATTCAATTGGCGATAAACTTATATAATCTAACCATGCAGAGTTTTTAAACACATTAAAAACAAAAGAATCTTCTAAAAATACAAACTGAGGAGATAATATTTCCGCGAAGTAAAAACTTTAATTATCATTTATTCATACGAAGCTGAGTTGCATTAGACGAATTCATGAAGAAATTCTATTTTCAAAGCATCACAGCAGAAAATAGCAAATCGATAACTACCATAGTGGATGATAAACTTGAATTTCTGTCATCCGGTAAAGTTCTTCTTATGAATGGAAATGGTAGATTTGGATCACTCGACCATTCTGTTTCGATAAAAATAAAAGTTAATGGAATAAAAGGATCAATCGAAAATGTACTTCTGGGAAGTTTTTAACTTGCGTTAATTCTTTTTATATCCAGCTGTGAGTTGGGTTTTACTACTGAATGCAAAACGAAGAATTTTTACTATTGCACCCTCTAAGTGAACTATGGGGAGTTGGAACATAGTGTGTTGAAAAAAAAGATGTAATTGCATGTATTTGTAATTAAACTGTATAAAACGTTTGAAAACTAACTACAGTTCCTTACCATGATATTCGTCCCATATTAAACATAAGGCATAAGGACTTACCTGGGATTAAATCAAGAGGTATAGCCAAAGTGTGGTAAGAATTGGACTATAGGTTGCCGTTATTGGTGTGCCATGTAACTAAAGGTGCACATATTGAACATTTGTAGGCAACATTAGGTTAGTTTACCTTCAACTTAATGTATGATTTGTTGTCAAGAGTCTGGATTAAACTGCTATAATACACCATTTAAACTGGAACATTCTTTTATGGACACCCTGCATATAGTTTCTCTGATCCCACATAATGTAATATCCCGCCTATTTTTTTCCCTTAAGACGCGTTTACACGATGCCAGTTGAAGAGGCAATTGTCTGGAGACAGCTTATTGGCTACGTGTGAACAATTCAGGCCAATTGGCGAGCCAACTGCCTCGACAGTTGTCCTGAAATTCAGTTGGCTCGAGGAGTAGACAGAGGACAATGAATTGGGCCCAGTGAGGGCCCCCACCACTCTGAATCACAATTGTCGACCCTGTTGGCGCCGTGTGAACGTTGCAGCCAGATGATTTGCTTTGTGTTGTGCCAATTAACTCGTGTCAGTCAAGTCTCTCAGCCGTTTTCGTCATCAACTGTCATGCCAATACTTTCACAGTGTGTTCTTTTCCAACTGGCCTGGATATAACATTCCACCAGCTGTCCAGAGCCAATTGGCCCCGACAATTGTCTCTTCAACTGGCATCGTGTAAATGCCGCTTTATGGGGCTTCTGAGTTGGGTTCTCCCCAATTGCAGACTTAGTTCGTTTCCCAGTAATTGGTACCAACTCTTTCAGCGGCACCACAATGAGTGTGGTACCTTCGCCGAATGTGAATTTTTGACGCTTAGTTACCCCAAGATGGCGGCACCTGAGCTCCCATTGATGCAAAATGCACTAGGAATTTAATTTAGCCGAGAGCATCCAAGCCAAATTTCTATTCAAGGGATCTTTTACATGCCGCATAATCCTACGACATGGGCGTAGACGATTTTCTGCATCTTGAAAATAAACGGACTTGGGCCAGGTTTGAACCTGCGATCTTAGGCGTACGAGATCTGCGCCTTACCACTACGCCACCCTGTCGAAATATATCGCCTATTAGAATAAAATTTCATGGCAGATTGGCTATTTCATTAAGCAGGCTCGACTGTATCATACTAGGCAGATATTATTTAATACAGAACGATCTCTCTAACATTTAAGAAAAAGATGACTCAGTGTTTCAAAAATTGGCCTATGTTTCTTATCATAGGCTACGTAAGTTAATTCGTAAATTCTTTCTACGTAAGTATTTTCATCAAAAATTTCTAACTTTTAATATATAACATACTCATTAATTCCCCAAAACATTTGTGTGTATTAGCAAAGTAAGAAACATGCCCCAATCTTGGCATGATTTTAGTTGCAATCATGTGGTCTCTTTTTTGCAAGATATTTAAATTTCTTTTTGGGGTTAATCTACATGAAATCACTCTCAGAATTGACTTTTTTTCGGATATTCTCTTTTAGGTTATCCATAAATGTCATATTTTTGAACGTTTTAAAGCCAAAAGAATTTAACAACAGTTTAGAGACTATTTTTGGAACAATCCATTAATTGGACATTCATAAAGGCAACGCAAAATACGCAAACTGAAAAGCATTTAGCACTGAGACATCGGAAGCTGAACCTTTTCTCTGAAGTATCGGTGTTTTTGCACTGTGTGCTTTGTTCAGTAAACATCAGCGAATCCATTTAACTTGTAATTGATAATTATTCACTTGAATTACAAAACACATTTTAATAAACATACACAGAAAACGAGAACACATTTTACAACAACATAGAACAACGACACACAAGAACAGCTCATTCTTCACTCTCCATTCCCGAGAGACTATCGACAAGGCGCCACCTATCATTTGTTACAAACTTTGGTACCAGTATAATGAAAAAACCTCAGTAACACTGTAAGTAGAGATTTGAAACTAAAAACAGTAAGAAAGGTTATTTCGTCGTTCCGGAACATACATATTAAATTGTGGAACAACCAGCTTATTCCATTATTTCTCTAAAACAGCGGTTCCCAACCTTTTTTTTTTTCGCGTACCACCATTTTTCTTGCAAACCATTTGCGTACCACAGCTAATGTAACTTTATTATATATAACAGAACGCTAATAGATTATGGAAAAATACTTATTAAAATAAATCGATCTGTATAAAATTAAATATACGAATTATATAAAATATATTTTTAATACGTACTTCCAAAACAGCATTAGAAATGCGTCTTTAAGTACAAAATACCTGTCCTGTGAAAAAATGAAAAAACAAAATTAATGAGAAGGTTCTGTATGGCAGATACAAGCGAGGTGATATCTCGTTCCGCATAAGTTAATTTTAACCTCAAATTTGAATCGACATTTAATTTGCTTCTATATTTAATTTTAATAAATATCACATTGGAAAAAACAGTTTCATAAAGATGAGTGGTTGTAAATTGACTTTTAAAAAAAGCAATGCTTTCCTTGAAAATAACGAGAATTCATTTTTAACTTTTAGCCATTTGAGCCAACATTCTCTCAACTTTAATCGGGCAAATTCGATCTTCAATCCTGAGTTTTTGTATTTAAATCTTTTTTTTTTTTTTTTTGCCTGCACGCGTACCACCTAAAGAGGTTTCGCATGCCACAGTTTGGGAACCGCGGCTCCAAAAAATACAATAAAAAATTAGGGCACAGTTAAAGTTATTTTTGTTGTTATAAATTGCTTTTTTTATGAGGAGGCATTCAGAGTGATATTCCATATATCACAAAGTCTTTAGGAGTGGCCTCTATACAGTAAAACCCCGTTTAAACGCGGGTGTTGGGGGGACATGTTTGGCACCCATATTATAACATAGCCGCGGTATAGTGAAACTATACCGCGGAACAACATTCACGAAATAATACTCGCTTTTGTTGCATCATTTTTAACTTTATCAATTACTCGTAACTTTTCTTCCCCCTATAGTAAAGTTTTCTTTTCTTCTTTGCTGCCATTTTATTCACTGTAATGTGACTATTAAGAAAAAAAAATCAAGGCGATTGCATCCGATTTTGCAATCAAGCTATATGTTCTAGGTTGAAAGACAGAAAAAGGTCTATTAAAATAGGGCTTTACCCGTTGGTGTGTCTGGTTGGGGGATGGGTGCTCTTTCACTAGAATATTTGTGTGCTCGGGCTGGCTTTATTTAAATGCTAAAAAAGGAATCACTTTTAAATGGTAATGATAAAGGGGGGTTTAAACGTCGGGGGACATGATAGTCTCCTCGGTATATCCGATTCCGCGGTATACTGAGGCACGGTATAACGAGATTTTACTGTATTTAGAAGAAAAAAACATAGTACAACTTGATTAATCTTGAAGCAAATTTATAAACGATTTATTTATTTATGTGCAACTGTCTAGAAAGCACCTTGCCTTATTCACTGTAAAACAGTAGATAAATCGTAGTTAAAAATTAAAAAGAAAGAGTAGAAGAAAAATAAGGAACGAAGAGCAAAAATATATTTTTATCCGACATGTATTTCACACGCAAGACTAGCACCAACTGTTAGCCTCATTGATCGAATTTTTCAAGGGGGGGGGAGGGGGGCGCAATCAAAATTCATATCCCGAACGTTTTCCCAAAAGCCTCCAAGTGCACCTCAAGGAATCAATAGCGATTGCGTGACGCTGGAACCTACGCCCGTGTTTTGACTACCTGTTGGAAAGAGAGAAAGAGAGTGCACGTTTTGAAACAATCTTACATATGAATTACGAGGGGTAACATGAAAGATGGTAATGAATATATTGTCGAAGGTCACAAGGGACTGTGGTGTGCAGAATCCGCAACACAGCTTTTGAGATGGATTGAAGTGTTTTACGCAATATCTCTGCTCTGTAAGACGGCATTAAATTAAGCTAAATAGAACCATCTGTTACTAAAATATTAAATTTGAAAATATATTTTATGAAACACTTTTAGAAGTAAAGAATAGATTTAAAGATTGATAGAACAGATTAGTTTGCAAGTTTAGTTACACTTTGTAATAATTTGACAAAAGTCTTCAAAAATTAAAATTAACACGGAAAAGTAAAAAAAAAAAATAATGTTTCATTGACCAAAATACGTGGTTAGTAAGATGATAAAACTAATGTTTAAGAGCGAACATATCACGTTTGCAGTTGTTGCAAATAGCTTAAAGAAGTAAGACGAAAACCATGCAAAGTTCCAAAAATCTCAATGCAACATAAAGAGTGTGTCAAAGAATTGTTAAGACTACGTTTATAAAATGAATAAAAACTAGTAATTTTTTAAAGTATTTTTATTCAAAATAAGCTGCTTCGGCTTCAATACACTTGTTACAGCTGCTTAACAACGACACCAATGTCTGTTCCAGCTCTCATTGCCCTCCAAAGCTCGCGTCGAAGCTGTTTGCATAGTGTCAAGGTCATCAACGTAACAAAAAATAGTAAACAAATAAACTAAGCTTTTGGTAATGGATCAGCTGATAGTTAAGGAGTTTCACGAATGCTCGATAACACAGATAGCGCCACTGTAAGCTTAGTTCCAGCTGTAGTCTTAAAAATTCTATGACACACTGTGTACAAGCAGCTTCGACGCGAGGTTTTTATTTTATAAACCAAGAACTCTTTGACATACTGTATACTTCTTATATTTTTCTGAAAAATTAAAAGTCAATAAAAGGAAATCGTACGCTGTGTTTTACATCACAAATAATATTTAATCATAATTAAGCTACACCATATGAAATGCTTTTAAAAATTCTTCACATTATTCTGTAAGAAAGATGCCAGTTTCGAAAAATATTTTTCCGCAGCAAATAAGGCAATTTTCAGTAGCTTTTCACTCTAGTCTGTCAATCTGATGGATTAGTTTTCCCCTTTAACATAAATTACCGATAAAAATTTAAGATATTAAGTCAACAATCTCTGTTATTAGAGTATGCTATCGTTATAATATACTCTGTTACCAGAGTATACTGTAACACACGCATGTCACAATTAACTCGCTGACCCATTGTGGGTTCAGAGACGTCGGAAAAAGGGGAAGTCTCGAATTTTTTAATTCGTTTTGTCCCCAAGCAGTATATCATCATGATCGGGGCCTGTATGCATGCAGCATGCCACAGCGACAGATGAGGAATGTCGTGGAGCGCTCAAGATATCAATATTTGTGTGATATAATGATGGGACTGATTGCAGGGTTGAACATTTGTAGAACATTCTTCGGACCTATGTAAAAAAAAAGGAAAAAGCAAAAGTGATTTTTACAATTAAAGAAATATCATCAAGTTTAAATAAATCAGACTTTATGAGTGATAGAGGCTGAAAAAAATTAAGATTATGAATATATGTGTTCTATTTAATTATTTAGTTGATTTATGTATTTATTTGCATAGTTATTTAGTATTATCTCGAACCAAAATATCAAATATCTACCTAAGAGACATAGTATCTTAAGTCCATTTGTCGAGTTTTGCGATGAAGTTAAATCTAAACATATTTATTACCATGACACTAGATTTTTTCTGTGCGAACCTTAGAATAAAGATGTCTGATGGGAGCCTTGGAATTTCGAAACCCTCATGTAGCTCGTGACTTTATCGTCAGTACTCTGTATTTCCATTAAGTTTAAACTCGCGAAATCTCGAAAAACGAACTGAAGTTACCGTAGCTCTCAGGTGCAGAAATAATACCGAGCTTCTGAGGGATAGACTGTTACACCTCTCATTTTAGATAAGGTTTCTTACCCTTGTTACGAAGTATCGATCAATATTTGCGATATACGAAAGTTCTATAACAGCGAAATGTAATAAATGTACACACCCTTTTTCTTTTCCCAAAATTTTCGGATTTGACATCGAAAGCAAAACAATCGATATGTGAATTTCACATAATGGAAATTCTGTGTTCTTTCGAAGTCGACAATTTGTCCGCTTTTGATGAAGAGACGCACGAAATGTTCTTCAAAACATATTTTACGCTTTATTCCGAAAAATATTTCGATCGCACGCAATGGACTCGTCATGCGCAAGACTTTTTATGCCATCAAAATCGAATCTATAAGGCAAGAAAATTATCTTAAAAATACATTTTACAGACGATGCATGTTTTTTCCTACGAATAGTTTTTACTTAAGTTTAAATATAAACTGTAAATCCATGCGCATGAACAATTCATGTTCTTAGGAAAATATAGTAATTTTTAAACAAAGTAAGGGTTCATCAAAGAAATGAAATCATCTATTTATAAAATAACCGTATGATGAACTAAATAAAATTTAATCTGAGAACTTCAACTAAATGGTACGGAAAAAGATTCATGTCTACTTCCTTACATTTTGAACAAATTTGCGTGAAAATATTTGTGTTTGTATTTGTATTATCTAAGATGGCTTCGAATGGACCTAACTAGAATATAGAACTGGATGATATATGGACTTGTTACAGATATTTAAGGTAAAGCTAGGAGAGTGCGCACAGTTGGAAAATAATTTTAAAAAATCGAATTATGAATTTTTTGTTAAACTGTTGATGAATAACTGTGACTTCGTTTGTTTTTTATGCATTTTCATTGATATTTCGTTGTTTTGCTTTAATTTAATGCAACAGCTGTGAAGAAACCAAAAACACTAATTTGCGCAATCTGTCCTTACAGGGTAGGTGTGATCGCGCACAGGGGTAGCAGAGATTGTTATTCATAATAACTGAAATTAAATTGTTAGCAAATTATTTGCTCTAAAACTATGTTGTTGTAAGGGTTTTTATAAACACATACAATTGTAACAGGAATAAATATTTTAACTCAATGACTACAGAATAGGAAAAAATAGTGTTTTAATTTTTAAAAAAATAAAGAAAAAAAGGTTTAAATTATAATTAATCTTATTCATTTTCAGTTTCAATGTCTTTTTCTTGTTAACCGAAGTTGTCGTCGTCCGCAATCGGTATGCTTATTGTTGTAAGTAGTGCAACCATCTGCCACAAATAGCACACTTAACCCACTAATACCAACTGTCCCTTTTTAGGGACAGCCTGAAAAGAAGATCTGAAGCACCCAAAAAAATAAAAACAATTCAACAAAACATTGCTTTAATGTATTCCGGTAGGCATTAATGTCACTGGTCGAAGTTGAATCCTGGTACAGTTCCAGACATTCAGTGCACTCATCCTCGTTGTCCTGTCTGACATGGTCCCAAAGATTCAGTATTTTGACATTATTTTCTTCTCAGGCGGCTGATGACGAAGATGTTTCAAAATTCAAACTTTTTTTTTTGTTTTGTTTTCTTTCCAGCAAGTTTTTTGGTTCCCACTTTTTCTGGAAGCATCTTATCTTCAGACGTTCACTTCTTTTTTGTAGCTGCTTCTTTCTTAACTTTTCTCTCGAATATATGTGTGGGTCAGTAACATTCGTTGCACTTATTTTTATTTTTAATTTTGACGGCATTAAACTGTTTGGAAAAATAGTTTATTAATAAGAATATTTGTATAAAACTAGCACATTATTAATCTATTAGCAAAATTTTCGATTAAGAAAATTAATTTGTTCACAAATTACTTTATTTGCACATTTAGTTCCGAAACGATATTTCATAACTTAAAAATCTTCAAAAGAAATAAAATCGCACTAACTCGTTTTCAACGATTTCTACAGTGTAAAAAATTACAGTCCCTTGAAAACACAAATTATAAAGTCACGACAACTTTATCCTCTCGATATAGAACTATAGTTAAAATATTTGATTAATGCCTGTTAAAGAGACACCCGTGAATTTATGTATGTAAAGAAATAACTTCAAAAATCAATTTAAAGTTTTAAAATATTCAAGTCTTAAAAATGTGTTGACAGGGCAAAAGTATTTTACATTTTATGTTTTGGTAAAAATTCAGAACGCCCCTTTTAATCCGATAATGCAGCGAATTTAATCGACTCGTATGGTTCACATGTAATCTGCAATTTATATACTGCATTACCAAAAAGCTATGGGTAATAATATAAGGCGCAATCTCTCCTAGCATGAAAACTCATGGGAGAAACGCGCGATCTCCCCTAAGTACAAGACGCGCAAACTACCCCATTTCGGTAGAACAGATTGCGAGGACTTTTACCTAAATATGGCGGCTTCTAGAAAGAAATGCTGGCCTTCCCACTATTAGTCTATCTTAGTATCTTACTAAAATTCGCTTAAGTTTAAAATATTTTGTGCTACTGCTACTCTATAGAAATTCAAAGAACGCATTGTGAAAATTCAAGCACTTACCTTGTGAAAACAATATAGAATATCGATGCTTAATCACAAACGTTCAAATCAATCAACTTGCACTTTCAAATAGACATTCCACTATTGCCGTTGTACAAATGCATGGCGTTAGTGCACGTGCACCCTACTTCTTCCCCCAGACTCGCAGGGGTACAATCTCTCCGACTGCGCAACCTATCCTCGCTTTACCTTAATCTACGTAAACATGTAGCTATTATGTATTATTTTAGTTGTTCTATGTGTTTAAATTTTTAGTTTAAAAACTAAGTAATATTCCTATTAGTTTAAAAACCAAAATGATATTAATTCATTGTAAAAAATAAGAGAAAAAATTTTATTTCGATAAACGTGTTTGACATTATACGTTGTTTGACGTGTAGTCATGCACTAAGTGCTGAGGAAGTTAATTGTATTAATCACGTATATTTCAAAGATATGAAAAGTGCAAAAACAGATAGCAATAAACTGTTAAAATTATAGCTGTCTTAACTCTATGTAAGAAATGTGTGACGTATTAAAAAATTTATATATCACTTTAAAATGTCTACATAATACAACCAAAAGAAAGTGGAAAAGGAATGTTTTTTTAAATACGAAGAGATAAGTACTATACGGCAACAATTTGTACTAAAAAATATAACTTGAAAGCTCGAAGAAATATTTTTCCATGGCATATTATTAGTTTGCATAATGCCTAAAGATTAATGAATTACTTTACTCAACACATAACGTTATTCATCAATAAAATGAATATTAACACGCTACTTAAATTTTAATCTACTTTATTTAGTACAGTTGTGTGTGCTCGATTTCTAACTAATAATTCAATCACTTGGCCAACGACAAAAATGGACACACACATACGTCATTCAAAGGCAATTCTTCGTGTGGGCTGATGCACAATGCTTACGTTCACTGCCAACGCCCTTATGAGCCTACTCGGAGCCGTCATGGGAGCTGCTCTCTAGTCACGCAGTGCAACAACGTCAAATCAATGCAAATGATGAGGAAATAGGTAATTTTTAGTAACAAGTACATTGCGATAAGAAAATCATCTTTCCATCTGGCTTATTTTTTTGATTTGCGTGTTGTGTATATATATATATATATATATATATATATATATATATATATAACATTAAAAAATAAATAACTCTTTCAAACCCTTTTTTAAGTCAGTTACGATTTTAAAACACTAAAACTAAAGTGACATACAGACAATTGTAGGCACTTCATATACGTTTTCATAAACTGGTCTCTTTTCCTCAAGGCGGGAAAGAAATTACATAACGTGAGATCCAGAAGATTTTGCAGATGAACCAATAATTAAATAGTTGCACTGTCACGTGACCTGAGACCTCGAAGATTATTTAAAGGCGATTCGCAGGGATTTTCTGGGGGATTCATCAGCTGTACATAGTGTATAAACTTTGATGTTTTGTGTTCGTCTTTGTGTTATTTTTTTTGCTTCAACATGGTATTTACCATGTTGAAGCTACAAATAAACAAATGATTCATTGAATTTCGGCCACCATTGATTCACAGACGGACATTCCACTAAAATAATGTGCTGATGTAACCGTTATACTACTTATATATATATATATATAATATTTATGTATGTATGTATAATGGTAATACTTTTTCTTTTGTTGATATTAATTTATGAGAAATTTTTACTTATTCACGTAATAGTACAATTCAACTTATAATAAGAATTATCGGCTTCTTAGACATTCTAAAAGAACTAGAATTGCATTTTCCCCCTTATTTTTATTTTGTGTTTTCCTTGACGCGTAAATATCTACATTTTGAGATTCAAAATCTATAGAATATTTTTAAAAAAAAAAAAATCTCATGTTACGGTATAACATGTTTCATAATTTGAATTTATCATCATATTCTTTTTAATTTATTAAATTAAAAGTATTGTTTCTACATGTTATCTGATTTTTATTGACTTGAAACTTAATTTTGAGCTAAAATATTGAATTTCACTTATACGTCACTTTTTATGTGTCTTTTTGGCCTGTGCTATTACTTTATCGCATAGATGATTATTGTATTTCCTACTCATACATTTGTATACTTCTTTGTTGAAGAAACGCCTTTCCCCCAGCAGAAAATGCAGCTGAAGAGTTGTGATTCGGCACTCTCCCCATGACCTATCTCCTGCTGT
The DNA here is from genome assembly GCA_038502835.1 of Octonoba sinensis. Lineage (NCBI taxonomy): Eukaryota > Metazoa > Arthropoda > Arachnida > Araneae > Uloboridae > Octonoba > Octonoba sinensis. Next base: position 92,789,244 of record CM076604.1, on the reverse strand, counting down.
TGTAGTATTGATCCAAAGTAAGAAATCATCAAGATTAGTGTTTGCTCTACGTTTAGTGTTGATCCTGTGGACGATCAATCCGAATGATTGGCTATCGCTGTGAAGTTTCTTTGTTTACCTCTTTATGATGAGCTTCGTTGTTGAGGCTATAATGCTGAAAATATTAGTTAAAAAACTGAGTCGTACCAGGTTATTTCAAATATGGTATGCATTATTATAGGCTTATTCATAATAATTCAGTAAGGGACCGTTTATAAATGATGCCACACTTTTTTCAATATATTTGACTCCCCGTTCTCTCTTTGTCACAAAATTTTAAGCTTCATCATACCCCCTACACCTGTCACATGTCACGCTATATTACGTAAGCACTGCGTTACAGATCACTTTCCTAATTTTATTTTTGAAATGTTAATGACATTTGTGAGCATAATAATAATAATATTGATCAGATGTGTACTTAATTTCTATAAAATGATATTAAGGTTTACAGCAGAAGAGATAATTAGTATAGGACAGTAACAAAGGTGTTGCATGTAAAATATTGACATTCGTTCATTGCAAGGGAAATTTAAATGACACTTAAGAAAAATAAATTCCATTGTATCGTAAGGTTGCCATATATGCCAGAAATGCAGTGAACTGCGAAGAAAACAACAAAATATTGAATGAAATTTTAGATGTTGTATTTTCAATTCAAGCACTTTTAGAACTATATATGTGCAAATTTCATGCCTATAAGTGCGATAAATTATGTTGGGCACCACAAGCACACACAAACACTCTTCCTTTTCGAGTTAAATATATTTTGATGTCACTTTACAGGTTTTAAGTAACCTCTCAGCAGTCTAAAATCTTAAGATCTATTTTGCAATGTTAAATGTTTTAGTTCACAAACAAATATTTCGAAACGATTGCTTATAATCTTCTGGCAATTATCTTAGCTAAAAGTTATTGCTGATCATCTTTTTTTGCAATTAAAATTGTCTCCCAACGAATGTACTTTTTTTTTTTGAAACTTCATTGGTTGTTATACTTCTTAAGTTTTTAAACGTCTTGTTCAAATCTGATTTATTGAGAGCATTTTGATAACTTCTACTTAGAATTATTATTTATAACCTAACTCAAGGATAAAGATATTCACGTAGACAGCAAAGATTGGGCTTTTGTTTTGACCTCCATTTTTGTTAACACAGAAAGTCCGCGCATAAAATCGAGTTAATTTCGCACTATAGCAAAAACTGCTCTTCCGCGCTATTAATCTGTTAAAGCTCCATTATTATTGCACGTTATATTTTCATTTTTTACAATTTTTACAAGAATACTAAACTCAAATCATGAATTGAAAATAAATTCAGTCGAAATCCAACTTCATTAGTTAAGAGGATCCTGTATCTGACTATGTAGCTGAAGAAATTTATTTAATTATTTAATTTCAAAAAAAATATTACTAACAATAATAATATATACGCATTGAAATGGTTCATAATATAAAATGATTATATATTGTGAGGAGGGATGCTAAAATGTATATCATTTCATATTATTTCTTATATTTTACAATTTTTTATCGATCAAGAAAAATAAAAACCTTTTTAGCTAAAACTCGAATTTCATACATATTCATTCAAAACTATTTTGAATCATGAAGCACTGATTAATAAAAATAAATTCTGAGTTGTGTGCCTAAATTTACTGCATTACTTTTAATATTAATCTGTTATTGCTAATGAAAATGATTCTTTTAAAGTGAGCAGTTTATGTAACGAAGTTTTCTTAAAGGTATATTATTATTATTATTTTCCACTTCATTAACTTTGAATACATGGGTAATTGAAAAAAAATACAAAGAAATCCTATTCGAAATCGTAAATATCATTTTTTACCGTCTTTTAAGAAAGCTTATTTCCTTTCCTAGAAGAAATGCTATTTAATATTGCGCAATATTTCTTGTAATCAGTTACCCGGAAAATGTTTACATAAACAATTTTTAAACATGCTATACGAGCAGAAGAAGAAAAATTGATTTCAATCATTCGTACATCATAATCATGTTGCTTATATTTATATCAACATGTCCTGCTACATCAAATTCTTAGGAATGAAAATTTTGGAATATTATTTTCTTCTCCAGAATTTAAACATTTTTTCCCTTTTATTTTCTTGGCGGAAAATTATTTTTAAAAATAAGAAGGTGATGTGCAGCTGTTTATTTATTTTGCAAATAATAATTGAAAACAATAAAATAGTCTAGTCTTTATACAGTTACTTTTTTTTTTTTTTTTTTGACTTTAAAAATTCGACTTTTCGCTGCTTTGTCTGTTAATATTTTACTCTCAGAAAAGTCAAATGCACGCGCGGATTTAAAAAAAAGAAGCAGAGGGTGCAATTGCCATCATAATGGTAAACATTTTCGCAACCCGAAACGTTATAAGCTAAGGGCAACTTAATTTAATTTTGAAAATATGAGTACAGTGATCCCTCGTTTTTCCCGGTTAATGGGGACCAGAACCTTCCGCGAAAGATGAAAAACCGCGAAGTAGGATTTTGCCACTAGGAATTTTCGTGTATGCGGGTATACGAATGTTTTAAATATGTAAAAAGTATTTATACTTTACATTTAAGACAAAAATTACAACAGTATACTTATTTACTTAAACGTATCGGTGCTAATTAATAAGGTTAATTACAAAACCTTATAATCCCGTAATAAACATTAATCAACATTGCTTTCTGAGGCGAAGAGTCTTGTGTTGGTGGGAGCTTTTGAGAGCCCGTGATATGTACTGTGAGTCAACTCATCTCTTTGTTTGACATGCAGAGATCCTTCTCTCTCGCGCATCAACATGAAACAACGCTCCTTTCCGCAATGTGGCTGCGACATGGTTGTATTTTTTCAATTTTATTTTTTGATGAATATTTTGGAAAATCCGCGAAGCACTGAAGGCGCAAAACTTGAAGCGCGAAGTGGCGAGGGAACACTGTATTGAAAAGAAAAGTCATAAGAGAGTATGTCGTTAATCATTACTAATAGTGCTTTAAAAATTGTTACACGCATTAGTTAGAAGTAGAAGAAATTAAATAAATAACAGCAGATAGACAAAAACATTTCGCAAAAAATACAGCAAAAGGTTACAGTTTGTTTTGTAAAGTTAATGTTTAAATTTTATAAAACGTACTCTAATCTTCTGCGTTAGTACGAACATATGTACTAGATGTAGGTATGTTAACGTACGTTAATACTTGAAAATTTTAATCTTAATATTTTTTATTTACTGTTCATTGAAAAGAATTTAACTGATCAAAATGTTATACACAGGCTGATTATTAATACAATAGTATGTTGATTGTACGATATTAAAACTAATTAACTAATTTTAAGAACAGGGATTTAGTTTGCTATTACAAGGAAGCATTTAAAAAGTAATTGATATTTTAGGCGAATTATTTTGTAATACCTTAAATGTGGGTTCGAAACTAGCCAGATCTCAGTAGAGTTCGCCCCTTCCAAACAAAAAAGCCTTGGATCCGTATCTTCTCAAATTCGTTACCTTTGCCTATGAAAGACTAACAAGTGCCAGGAAAACGTTTTGGGTTTACTATGATTTTCTCTTATGGTTTGTTCCGTTGTTCTAATATATCTTGTCTTTATGTAATAGAACTACTTCGGTTGCAGCTAAAAAATGGAAATAAAATAAAATTATCAAATGGCAAACGTTATGAAAAAAAATTGTTTTAAAAAGTCATTTTTTTTTTATTAAAATAAACTGAACAATTGCAAATATTTTGAAAACTTGAAAAGTTGAAAAAGTACAATTCTGTAAAAGACTATTTTGCTTATACATGAAGTCTAACGTTAAACATTCGGTATGCTTGTCTTGTGGACTTCGTATTAATTCTAAGAAGACATGATATAACTTCCAGTTAATATGCAGCCCCTTTATTTCATTTCGCTTTAAGGATGATTTTCTATTCTCATTTTTCATTTGCACCTTCGGCTCAGCAACAAAAAAATAAATCGGCTTCGTTCGATCGAGTTTACCTCGGAACTGTCACCGCAACTGTTTTTCGTATTTTGCAAGTGCGCTAATTAGGCTTATGTTCCCATTGTGCCTAGCTCCAAACAATTACGTCACTCTTCTCGGAACATAGAATGCAATCTCGCTGATGGGTGCTTTTACCGTCTATTAGACCTGATGGCAGTTATGAATGCTCGCCACGTCCCGGTAAGAAGGCTTCATTGTTTCATCGGTTGTGTCTGTGGACTGTGGACAAGTGCGAGAAGAAGAATCAATACTAGGTTTGGAAAATAAAGAAAGTAGTGTTGACACATCTACATTGATGATGTTCAAATCAAAAAGTAGAATATGGAAATGAGATATCTCTGCCGAGATCTCTCGAATGCAAAAAAAAAAAAAAAAAAAGAACAATCATTCGAATCGGACAATTTCCTCAAAAGTTATTAGGGGAAGCAGACAGTTTGACAGATCGAGAGGCACAGATATTCCCTATCTCAAATCCCTACTTTCATCTTTTTTTATTTTTCAATCTTTCTTTAATTACTCCACTTACTTTTGACTTTTCTTTATTTTTACGACACATAAAGAAAGCCTTCTTTCACTCTTTATATACTTTTTTTTTTTACTTGTACGGGAAAGTAGGCTACAAATTAGTAAACTTTAAAGCAATATAATATGACGTAAATTTTATATTTATCCAAACGCTTAGAAACTTGAAAGGTCAGGTTTATGCTAATTTCATCATAAATTCGGCCACACAACCGAAAATGCAAAATCCAAAACAGTTTGCTCCAACAATTAGAATGAGATACCAGCTACGAGCTTAGGAAACAACTTCATCCTACGCTCATTCCCGCAGGGGAGTGGACCTGGGCACAAGAATTTAAACCGCACCAAAATAAGGAAATTTTTTCTCTTTCTTCCCTTTTAGCTATTTTTTTTTCAATTTATTTTATTTTTAGCTTATCTCTCGGGGAGGGGGGGGGGGTGAGACATAAACTTTTGCCAGGGTTAGTGTAATATGTAGGCATAAATGTTTCATTGGTTTTGTAGTGCACAACTACTTCAAAAATATACGAATATTCTTAGCACCAACTTTTACCAGGACATCGGCATCACTTTGGCTTGTTTTGGCTCTGTCAGTCGGATAAGTTGCATGACAAACAAAACTGGATTAAAGAAATGTAATGATTTTCAGAAGATTATTTTGACATGGAATTTTGGTTTCCTAAGTAAATTGCTCTATTTTTTTAGTGATTCTAGTAAAACATATCAACAACACTAAGCTCTCGCAATGCAGGTCGATTTTTTACACAAGTAGCCAGAATACATAATAAGAAAGTACGCCGAAAACAAGGCAAAAAACAATAAGTTAAGTTATATGACGACTTTTTATCCTACGGAATTTTCTTAAGAAAAATTTTTGGTGTTTTTACTTGACCGTAAAATTTTGCGCAGAACAGGCTTTAATTTTGCTTTCCTTCTCATTTATTTATTTATTTAGAATATTTAAAAGACATGTTACTCCGCTTAGTTATAAGTTTTATAAAAGTTTGTTGAAGTGAAAGACAATTTTGAATATTAAAATGTATTATATAAATATATTTACAGGTGCAGAAAATTCTCTTAGGATAATTATAAATTACTTGATGAAAAGCTTGATGAATCTTCCGAGAAGGTTAAACTATTTTAATCAGGCTATTATTTAAACGTGAAGGCTTTGCCTATGAAAATTGTATTTAGATTTGGTAACGGTTAGCATGCTTCTTATGAAAGGATTTTACACGAAAGAAAAATTTAAAAATTATAAAATTAATTTCGATTTTGGCTCTCTGTAAGGGGCAATTGTGTTCGAAAGAAAAGTTCAAAAATACGTTCTTACAGCAAAGAGATGGAGCCACAAACAGATATTCAGACCTTATTTAACTTATGACGAAGGGCAGAATCTGCAATACAAAATATACTAAATGATGCATTAAAATAGAAACGTCAGCACAAAGTTTCACAAAAATACTAAATAATGATGCATGGAGTAATTTTATTTGTCATTTGTTTCAATATTTTTTTTTTTTTTTTTGTTATGAATTTTTCCCAAAAATTAAAAACATGGAACGAACAGAATCCAGTAAATTAGAATCATTCCTTCAAGTCAAGTTGATGTGTTCTTCAACTTGGATTTAGACTGTAATTGAGGTAGAAACATAAAATTAGCATTTTAAATTCCGTTCCTGAGTATCTGTCGTGGCGCCATCTATGATACAATAGTTGAAAAAACAATTTACTCCAGTTTGCCACACTTCTTTTGTTTCGATTCAGATACTAAATATTAAAATAACTAACTTTTCTAAATCGGACACCCTTGCACCTTTTAGCCGAAGCCTTAGGTAGAAAAATAACTAACTGAATTTTGCTTACACATATGCACGCCTGTTTTAAAAAATAATGAAAACATTTTTGCATCTGAAATAAATATTTTAATTTAGTATGCAAAAATATACCCCGGCATGCATGACAAAAATTGGACACTGTTCAAGATATGTTATTTTATAATAATCCAAAGTTTTATTTCTTAAACTGAAATTCTTCCAATGTTTTAAAACGCATTAAAATATCTGAGCACACCAAAATTTGTTTAGTTCTTTTAATATTTAGTACCCGAAACAAAACAGAAACTAAGACAAAAAAAGTGTTTTTATCATAACATTGTCTTATATGGAATTAACCACATGCGCGATTTGAGCAGTTTTCATGGTAGGTTTGTTATACATTGTTAAAATTTGCACGATAGAGATTGATCAAATCATCCAAAAGTGGCCACTGGCAACGGATTTTGAAAATCAGTAGGGGTGCTCAAAGTACAAAATAAAGTGCGGAGGTCGGAAAGAAGGTTGAATTTAAAAATTCAGCTCTCATGAAAGCGTTTTATTTTATGAATATATTTATCATATTTCATTATTAATTTTAGATGATAACATTTTTAAAAATATATAGCGTAGTAATGTTGTGCAAACTGCAAGCATTGGCGAAACCTTTGCATAAACTACTTATACTTCAGAGAGAGAAAATGTTTTTATTTATTTACCTTTCTTACATTTGTTAGAAATGCTTTTACTTGAGTACGTTCTTCACCTTTTCGTTTTTTTTTCCCTTGCTTTTTTTTTTTTTTCTTATGTGTGTGTGTCTTATACAGAACACCTTATTATACGCTGTGCCGAGAGAACTATGAAGCGCAAAAGCCTAAAGTTTAATATAGACTTGTATTTTTGCATAATTCATGGTATATTTGAGATAAATGGAAAAATTAAAATAAAGGACACAGAAACGCGAACCATCTGTCGTCTTTTCTTATGATATTTATATATTTTTCCAGCAATATTATGAGTTTGTGCTTTCAAAGAATAAAAATTTATTATTTTAATTTTCTTCGAAAAAATTTCCGTCGAAAACAGTTGCATGCTCAAAGAATTATGACTAGATACCAAAAAAAAAACGCGAGATAGGCACACGTTGGAGGTGACTAACAGATTATAGTATAACAAGTAATTTTACCCAGTGATGTTTGAGATAATATTATTATTGAAAGAAACAAGACTATACTTGTTTCATGATAAAAAAATTGTAAAGTAAAGAAAGAGAAAGTAAATAAATAAAATATATAATTCCGTTTCAACAAAGAATAGTGTGTTAACAGTAAAGTACTTCCAATTGAGTTAGACATCAAATATATTTAACTAGCGGTATCCGCACGATGTTGCCCTTACTGAAGTTTCAAAACATCGCCTTCTTTGCTGCCCTTGCTAAGAATGTAAAAAACGTCACTTGCGGCGCTGAACTTGCATCTGGAATGAGTTTTGGCGATGACCTTCGATTCATTACATGATTGCAATCATGCAACATTTCATGAAAAAAAATTTTCCGTTCATGTTTTCTTGTCTCACTAACAGAAAAATAAATTTCACATTGAAATGAAGCTGCGCCATTTTGAAATGTAGCTGTGCTAGCGGTACCTGCGTGGCGATGTACGTGCCAAGCGTTTAGAAAACGACGCCTGCAGCGCTGTTTTTGAAAAGAGTATATAAAACGTTGCCTACCGCAGCGGTTCTCAAACTTTTTTGACCGTGGAACCCTTAACGGTTCCCTTTTACTTTGAGGAACCCCATTAGTGTCCATATTGAAAATCAAATTTAACAATCTGTTATGTATGGCTTATTTGAAGCCTTGTTCCGATTGAAAACATTAAATTTATTTGCCCCGCCGAAAATAAATTTAAAACTACTTAATTTGAATTGAAGATTTTCAGTATTGTAAAATTCTAATTTGGCAGGCTCCCTTCATGTTTATCTCGCTCCCCCTTGCCCCTCCACCCCCTGAAAAAAAATGCCTATAAGTTCCTCTGGATTTCGAAGTCAACTAAAAGGCTCAAAAATAGTGGCCTTTGGTTATCCTTCTGAATTACATTTGTGACCTATTTTTAAGTTATCAGGTTGTCAATGAAATACACTTTTTTAAATAAGAATTAATTGCAAAATTTTGTAAATTATTACACCTGTCACTGTATTACTATTAATAACTGTAAAGGTAGGATATTTTATCTCAGATAGTTGAATACATAAACCTGGAGTAGCGTTCAATCTAGATCTCAATTTGTGTTTAAATATCCACAGGACAAAATATCTTGATTTTTTGCATCGATATGTTACTGCAAAGGCGAGAAGGATTAATATAGCTTGCTTACTTAAATACGGGTTTTCATTTTGTTTTTCTCAATTTAAAACAAAAATTCATTGCATGAAATATTGAAATATAATGTAAAGATTGTTTCAAATAAGATGAACTCGAAAATTCTGTTAGTCTCTCTAAAATCTTATTAGTAATCATACTATTCAGCATGGTGAGCTTTCTTGTGTTTATGATTGCAACCACTTCAAGTTATTACACTGAATGTCAAAAGTAAACTATGAAATGAAAGTTATCCTTGTGACTCTATTATTTCAATAACTTTCATACCCATTAAAAACTGCAGTTTTAACAAAATAACGTTAAAAACTTGAAATTAATATTTTGAAAAAGCGTGAAAAGTACATGAGTCATGTTTTATCTATACTAACAATAAAATATTTAAAATTAATGTTTTCAGTATTGTAAAATTCTGATTTTACAATACTGATTGAACTACTATTTTGATAAAATTATTGTTTAAGAATATTGTTCTGTACATTTTTTATATCGGGTTGAAAACGGAAAAATTAAAATATAATGCACTGTTCGGGCAATGTCATTGAAGCGTTCATGGGAAAGTTGAGTTAGGTTAAAGAAGCATTGTAAAGAAGAAAAATTTAATTTTTAGTGTAAAAATCATAAACAGGAAACAAATGAGACATGATTGTGCACACAAACTTCAAACTTTTGTGAACCATTAATATGCACAAGAGGCATTTGACAATAAAAACAATTTTTTTTCCAATGCCATCGACAAAACACTAGTTTTTTGTTTACTAAACGAAGCCGGCATGGTGGCGACGTGTAAGGCGCGGCCCTCGTATGCCCCAGATCGTGGGTTTAATCCCGATCATGTTGGCGGATTTTCAAGATTCAGAATGATGCCTGCAAAGAAAGAACCCCTGAATATCTATTTTGCTTGGGTACTCCTTACTAAATTAAATTCCTTGTGCAGTTTTGCATCATCAGAGCTCTAGTGCAGTTTCGCATCGTAAGTGCTTCACCTTCTAGTGACCAAAAAAGACGTCGAAATTCTCATGTGGCAATGGCATCCGCCGATTATGAAGCAACTTGAAAGAAAAGATGCCAGTTTCGGGAAATGCACTAGGTGTGCAAAAGTTATTGACGTAGTCCATGTAGAAAGAAAATAAAATGTTTACTAAACCGTACTCGGCAACTCCTTTTGGAGATCATGTCAAAAGTACAACAAAACCAACTAAATTCCCTTCTTTGATCATTCGTCATTATCATATAATTGTCAACGGTTCATCATCGAACGATGTATAGTCTTTTTGAACCACTCTAATAGAGCTTTAGAATCTTCTAAATTAGAGCAACAAGGTATTTTACAATTTTTACATTAATTAAGTAATTTAAAGAACCCTCTGAACAGTCTATTTTTTATTATTTGGCTTCCTACAAATATACTTTTGTTTTCAGACAGGGAATTAACTACCACTTTCAGCAAAATATCATCGCGAAACATTTTCTGAACATGATTTACTGAACATAATTTTATATAATAATAAATTGCCAACGGAACCACTGCCATCCATCTGCGGAACCCTAGGGTTCCGCGGAACACACTTTGAGAACCGCTGGCCTACCGCGTTGGGTTCAAAGAGTTTAAAAAGCGTCAGCTTTGCCTGTATTAAAAGCTTAAAACCCGTCGTCTCCCCATAATAAAATTTATATTGTAAACAATACTTTAAAAAATTATGTGCAGTTTTGTTAACAGGTTCTGATTTGTCACCAAAGGCAAATTAAAAAAGCCAAATTTTACCCCGCCTCGCCATTCGTAACGTTATCAAGAACGAACCGTAAGCATTTATTGTTCTTGGCGGTAATTATTTGTTTGATTTCAAGGCTGCAACTACAGTATAACCCCGATTTAACAGCTGTATATGGACTTTTAAATGCTATTGTTGAATCAAGTAAATCGTTAAATCAAGAAAACAGAACTTTCATTAAATTTAACCCCGAATTAGAAACCTATTGCTAATATGAAGAAAACGTTAACTCGAAAATGTACTTTATTATTGTTTTTCTGCTGCAAATTGAAGTGATGTAACGCTATTTTGAAAAAAAGAATTAAACTAGATTTCGCCCAACAATCAAAATTCGACCGTATTAATTAAATTTGTCATTGAAAACATTATGCAATTTATATAATTAGATATATACTATTTATAATATTATTATATATTATTTATACAACTAATTATTTATATACTATTTATAATAGTATTATTCATCAAATTTGGCTGTTATAACGTCGAGTCTTATCATCCTGATCAAGCAAACGTACTGAAAATCACTGTCGCCGCAGGTCCAATTGCGCTCATAAATAGAGTCTCTTGCACTTCTGCCGATTTCGTACTAAATTGAGTGGCAGTTGAATGAAATTTAAGTGTCTTAGTTTCAATATTACTGCTTAATGGCAACAAACTCTTTTTAACAATGAGTTATCTATAAAAAATATATCATTACAATTATAAATGAGGCTTGCGTGACAAAAGAGAAGGGAAAACAATTAACTAATGATAAACTGTTTAAGAAAATTTTTCACTGATATCACTGAAACTCGTCAGTAGCTACTAAACAAAAAAAAAAAAAAAAAAGAAAACTCAGTTGAAAAAAACAAATAGAAAATGGTTCTATACAACTGTTTTGCCTTTGCCTATTACATACCTGATCCGTGCAAATAGAGACAAATTACGAAATTTTCAGTGAAAAATACAATATAGCGGCAAACAGACATACCAACGGTTACATGCCACTTGCGGACAGGTCAGTTGCGGACACCGGAATCGAACAATGAACAGTGGGATTAAGGAAGATAAGCAGTCACTTCTATTTCACATGGTTACAACATTTTAATGGATGACTAGAAGGGAGAGGTAATCGCTTCATTTGCGGTTGAAAAGGGAGTTTACACGTTTTATTGGTCAGCATTTCTATTCACGCACTTGTTATTTTATGGTAATAAGTACTACGTGTGTACCATCTCTCCATTTGATGCTTGATTGCGGAGCAGTAATCATATTGCTTTTCATTTTTAAAGCATTATTGTTATGGAGTTTGTCTCAGTTGATTTAATATCAACTTTGAAAAATAAACATTCTTTACTTGCAAACGGAGGCCAGAATAGAATGCATCGGAAGACCGAAAAATACATTTCATGGGTTTGCTCAAAAGATAAAAAGGACAAATGTAAGCTAAATATGAAGAAGAATTTTGAACATAGTGTTCTACGCATTATGTTCAACGCGCTCATTCTTCTGCATCAAATGAAGCACGAATCCAAGCCAAGAAAACGATGGCAATACGCAAAAAAAAGAAAAAGAAAAAAAAAGAGTTTGGGAAGAAATATCGTCCCCTGTCCTTCGAATTTTTCACGAAAAAATTTCGGAAATTAATAATAAAATGACTTGGTAGCTGAAACGCTGCAGTATGAAAGCGTAAAATCAGTTTTATGTAGAGAAAGGAGAAAAGCGCAAAGAGGAAATATGCAGCGGGAAAATGAAGACAAAACCTAAGTGACGCCATAAATTTCTCTTTTTGGTCACCCATATCTGTCTGTCCGCACAAGTGGAATGCAACCCTTGACTCTTGCGAATCTTGTCCCATTGTTGATAACCCACCCTCTCAATTTTCCGCATCTGACCGTCCGCAACTGGCATGACACCCATACCAACACCCTCTTACCTTATATCTAAACGGCTTACGATCTGTCTGTCTGTTCGCTATAGAATCCCAGGCCGTTTGACCGATCGGGACCACTTTCGGCACGATTAATGTTTACGGCACGAGAAACTCATCGCTGCAAATCTGAAAGCTGTGGCTCGTTTAGTTTGTTTTAATTATTTTTTTAATTTTTCAATGAACAGTTTCACTGAGCAATGCAACTGTCATGCAGTTGCCATTGTTGTAACGCATGTCAAATATACTAATGATCAAAACATTTCTCTAGCATTTTGAGTGAGGCATCGCCAGATTTGCAATCTCCGTTAAAATTTAATGTGAACGCAAATTTAATTTAATCCTTCTTTCTTTGTTTTAATTTATTTATATTCTTCGCTTTATATATATATTAAAGTGACAGCGCTCTTTTTTCCAGGTTTCATTAAAACTATTGTTTTGACGATGATTATGTTGGATATAAATAAATATTTTTCACAAACAATTTGATTATATAGTAAATAATATTTTTATTTTACAGATTATTATAACTTAGATGTTTTTTCGGTAACAATATTTTTTTCCGAAATTATTATATGTTTTTTCTTTACTCATTAAACTTTACTGTTCTGCCTGATAAATATCTCTTTGATTTGATATGCATTTCCGGTTACAGGGAGAATTGCATATTTATAATATCTAGAACAGTGGTTATTATTTATGACCGCCGGGCTTACTAGTAAATATATATTCAAGTGGTACCCGCACGACGTTGTCCGTGCTGAATTTTAAAAGAGTCGCCTGTGGCACTCTCTTAGCTAAGAATACAGGAAACGCCGCCTGCGGCGCTGTTGAAGCTAATATAAAACACTTTTCAAGTTTTTCAAGTGATTTATCACCGGAAAATTCTTAAAAATTAAACTGATATTATTTCTATATTTTCCCCAAAAAATAAGAAATTTCTCCCCACTGCCGCAGCTCTAATTCTAAGAGCCCAAGTGCCACATCATGCTGTCAGTGCTCAGGGATGTCCAACCCCTTCAAAAGATAGTCAACAAATTGTGCGATAAAACATTTTCTTTCTTTTGTTTTTTAACATTTGTTTTAGTTGCTTCTTGCCCTCATCGTCGATATAATGTATATTACAAAGCTTCAATGGCGTACTTTTATTAGAACGAGTTTTACGTAGTTGTAAACAAAGAATTCACAAAATCATAACCACCCAGTACATGTACATTCCGCGTTAAGGAAAAATTTTTCTATGTTGTTCAAATAGTTTAATGATAAATTTACTTCATATTTTTAGCAAAATATATTGTTTTCTGTGAAATTCTGGATAATTTTTATTAATTAATAGCCACATTTTCTCATTTTTCATTTTAAAGTATATACTTAAACAATAATTATTGTAACTATGTAAAAAATTGTATTAGTAAATTTCTTTAAATATGTTTAATATGTTTTCAATATTTATCATTTTTCTGAAGATAATAATTTTGCAATAGTGTAGTAAGCGTTTCTTTTAAAAAGCTATTCAAAAATTTCTAAATTTCATCACATTACGTACTCCATCTCGCCAGCTCTGATTCTTGCCTGAAAAATAAAAACTGTTAAAATACCGTCAACGACTATTAGGTTTTTTACCACTAAAAGAACTGAACGGTGCTAAAGCCAGTGTAAATGTTTTAACTTACACTTTTAATATGTCTCACTTTATCACGTAAAAAAAATAAAGTATTTAAGTTAAACATAAAATTAAACATAAAAGATTTAAATTAGAGAACATTTAAATTAAACATAAAAGATACTGTGCGAGTTTGAAGAAATATGGCTTTGTCTTCTTAAAAAAGCTTTATGGGAAAAAAAATCTCTACGTAAGTCTTTTGTGGGAATTTTAATTCTTTATTCAACAGGAAGCCTAAAAACTTTCTACGCATTGCCCCGTTTTGGAATGGTTCACCCCAAAACCCGCATTTATTGATGAAACCAAGATGATATTAGCATTTAATCTCTGAAATCTATCGTCAAAAGTGTAAGGTGTTGCCATCTATTGGATTAAAAGAGAAATAAATTCTAAATTACTCTGTTGTAAAGCAGAATTGCAGTTTCCTCCCTTTAACTGAAACCTGTCATCTCTAAGTACTATATGTAGCTGGCTGTGAAGTCAGAGTTGGAGTCGGGCTGATTTTTGGGGTAAAGAAGTCGAAGTCGCTTAAAAAATGTGTCGATCTGACACCGGATGCATTTCTTTTACTAACACTTCTCACAACAAAATATCTGCTTGCGTTTTGCATTGTACTTGTTCCACTTTTGAACTATTTTAAAGACTCATTCTTCATTATTATTACTAAAAATATTATTATTATTATTATTATTATTATTGTTGTTGTTATTGTTGTTGTTCGGTGTTTTTCTTTGTTTGATTCAAGTATTATTTAATAGTGAATTTTTCAACTTGGTGCACTTAATTCTTTATATATAAAATATAAATTTGGCATAAATGTTTATGCTTTCGTTTTTTGTTCTGTCACATCTATTACGTCTTTTATATTTCTCCAACCTCAAAAAAAAAAAGTTGCCGGCAAGCCCCTGCTGTCTCAGAAAAATTCTGCCATGCACGCTTCAAGCTCTTTCAAGTCGAAAACGTAAACGATTCGATAATAAATTCTGAAAATCTTACGTTTTATAGAAAGCTTTCTGCCGTCTACGCTTATATAAAGCATTTATAGTTTCGCATTTTTAATTTTCAAGTCAGCGAATTGAATTTATCCTCTGTTTGAGTTCTCTAGGACTCAATTTTAAATCAATAAAGACGATGTTTTAATGCAACGAGAAAGATCTGTATATTTATGCCTACCAGTTCCCTTTTTCTCGTAATATTACCTTTTCAATTGTAAAAAATCCAAGTTATTATTCGAAACTGGGCACACAGCTTTCTTAATCCGTAACGTTAATAAAAACGTAAATAAAAATTTTGAAAAAATGTATTATTTAGATTAAGATTAAACCACTCAATCAAAAAAGAAATGAAAATGCTCATCAGGAAATATTTACAATCATTTTAGTTTTACGAAGCTGTATTAAATAATGAACTTGATGTAACGTATTGATTAACAGTCAGCTCGCCAAGATTCAGTGAGAACGTCGCCAAATCAGATGTTAGCAATGCTATTTTCTTGCAGAATTTAAACAGATGCCGATTTTTTTATGTACCGGGACTTTAATAACAACTCATTATTTTATTATGTTTATTAACTAGCGGTACCCGCACGGCTATGCACGTGTTAAAAAGTGAAAAGACCTGTCTGTTCGCTATTACATACACAGTGGCAACTTTTTTATGTGTAAATTATATTATTTAATTAAATTGCATAGCATTCCACATATTTAAAAATTAGCCGCCCACGGCAATCAACCATCGATACTACAAATTTAATCAACTTTTTTTTTTTGCAAAACACACACAGTAAACAAGAAGTTCCGTCTAGAACTATACGAGCCTACTTTCCCGTATACACCAAATTCAAATTTATAATCTAGCTATCTCTTTCTCTCTCTTTCTTATTTATCTTTAGTTCTAATTATTGAAAATATACCTTTTTCAACGGATAATACATATTCATACACTCACTCATTCATTCTTTCATTTATTCAGCCATGCATTTATTCATTCATTCGTTACCTCATTCAAGTGTTTATTCATTCATTTACGCATTCATGTATTTATTCACTCATTTATTTATATTTTCATTTATTCAATAATTTATTCATTCATTCTTTTCCTCATTCATTTATTCATTGATTTATTCTTTCACTCTTTCATTTATTCATTCATTCATTATTTCACTCATTGAGTCACTGAGAAATATCCTTGAAAATCCCGATCAAAAAATTTCATAGCAAAATAGGCTCGTAAGTTCTGGATAAACTTTCTATTTCTACATGTTCTACGTTATACGAGCTTTCCGATAAAGTTTGTTCCAAGCAAATCGGTCCGTTAGATCAGGATTTATATAGGGTTGAAATTTCCCCGTAAGCTCTGTGTTAATTTTTTGAACTGTTCAAAAATGAACAAAAATTGTTCAAATCAATATTTTACGCCAAGAACTTCTTCCAGTGAGCTTGTTCATGGGAACTTATATCTTGTACCCAGAGTTTACACCATTTGCTTCATTTTCACCCATAGGCGCTAATGTTAAATTTTTTTGAACTGTTCAAAATTGAACAAAAAATTGCTCAAATCAAAAAGTAAAATATGGAAATGAGATGTCCTCGCCGAGATCTTTCGAATGCAAAAAGAATTTTTCCAATCGGACAATTCGTTCAAAAGTTATTAGGGGGGGACAGACCGACAGACCGACAGACAGACAGACCGACAGACAGACCGACAGACAGACCGACAGACAGACAGACCGACAGACACACTTTTTCCCCATCTCAATACCCTACTTTCAAATTTTTTATTTTACAATCTTTATTTAATTACTTCACTTATTTTTGACTTTTCTTGATTTTTAACGATATTTTCACGATACATTAAGCCTTCTTTCATGCTTTATTATTATTTTTTTTTACTTTTACGGGAAAGTAGGCTAAAAAAGAAAAAAGAAAGAAACGAAGCGAAACGAGAAGGGGAAAAAAAACGCATTTTGCATTGTTCAAGTATCCACACAAAACGACGACTTTAATCCATTATTATAGTTTAAATCAAAGATTTTTTGGTATAATTATTTTTTTTCTATTATTCATTAACAGTAAAACAGAAAGATGAAATTTTGCAGTTGGCAGAAACTTTTGTCCATGCCTTTTGCGATTTCAGTTCTAAATGTACTTTTCTTGCTACATTAATATTGATATCATTATTTTTATTCCATTTTGGTCATTTCCTTTGTTAAAATAATGCTACAGAGCGCCCCTCGCGACCATTTTTAGAACTTTTTTTCGCAATTTTCGGAGCGTATCTCCTGTATAATTTGAATACCAATTTTTATGTCAATCCGTTGAACGGTTTCAGCCTTAGAATGCTCTATTCAGGGGGATTTTAACTACAACTACCCACATGCTACTCACTGATTTCGCGCGAAATCTCAGAAAGTATAAATGCAACAAACTGGAAATTTGGGAGGTAAGTTCATCATGGGGCGTACGTATCAGCTAAGAGAAGATTTTTTTAAAAAAAATCTAATTAATTTTTAAGCATAATTCACATAAGTTATCTAATTAGGGGATGAAAATAATCTTGCGTACCTTAATGTTATACATCATTCCAAAGGGGTTTTTTTCTGCACAAAAGGAAGATTCTGAGTTAATTGGACATAAATTAAAAGGAGTTTTTAAAAATAGTTTCCAGGTGTAATTGGGTTTTTTTTTCTCACAGATGAAAAGTATATATATCTATATAGAAGGGACCGTTCATAAATGATGTCACGCTTTTTTCCCATATATTTGACCCGTACCCCCTCTGTCACAAACTGTCACACTTCAACGGACCCCCCTACTTTGTCGCATGCCACGCTATGTTTCAAAAGCATGTCACACTCTTTGTTACCCCCTCCTCTCCCCTTGTCACAATTTCACGAAACCCCCCCCCCCCTTCCAAGCGTGACATCATTTCTGAATGATCCCTAAGCATACCACTCACAAGAGAAATACCACTCACTAATTAGTCACGACATTTCAGCAAGTATAAATGCTACTTTAGACTACTAGCAGTATCATCGTCTTGCGGGTACAATTAGTTCCTGTATAGATAGGCTTGCCATACGTCCCGGTTTGACCGGGCCAGTCCCGGTATTTTACTCTTGTCCCGGTGTCCCGCCCAGTTTTATCAATGTCCCGGAAACGGCTGTAAGATGTAAAAAGTAATGAAATTATGTTTTTAAGTATCTTTTATGAAGACATTAAGAATCTTTAAGATCACAGAGCATTAATGAGGGAGTCCATTGCAAGAGCATTGATTGTATGTAAAATAAACTTTGGCGTTTTCTTTGCTCTGACTTTTATGAAAAAGTCAAGCTTAACAAAGACATCTTTAAAAAAGTACATTTAAGCCAGAAATATGAGTGGGTTGAAAACGAAGAATAACATTGTTAACTTATTAATTGGTTTTTTAGTTTGACGAAAATGTTTTTTTGAAATGGTTTTTGCAGTTAGACAAAAAGTTGTAATTTAAGACAAATAAGACTTAGTAATTAATTGTTCAATTAAACAATTTTATGAAGCATTTTAAAATTTATTTTATTAACATTTCTTTCTAGATGGTAGACCAGAAAAAATTATCATTAAAAAGGAAAAAAAATCTTCTTAAGTAAATTATGTAGCAAAAATTAATTATTTTTAAAAGGTGGGTAGACAAACAATTTATGGTTCCAGATTCCCCACTCCCGTTAAGTGCGAAGCTTAAAAAAAGGCTTAAAACTTACCATTTTGCTTTAATTTTTTTTTTTAATTTCCCCCGCTACTGGGGGTATTACGTACCTATATTCCTATATTAATTCGTCCCGGTTTCAGTAACCAAAAATATGGCAAGCCTATGTATAGATAACTTCTATTATGAAAATTAAGGTAATTAACTTCGGATACACTGAGTGTGTGAGTTTTAGAAGTTTTTATATTAAGCTATTTCATCTGGTGAACTATTCTAAAATATATAATTTTGGAAAATGTAGCGCATTAATTATAGATAATAAAAAATATTTTATTTTTTAAATACTGGAACATGGATGTACTGTATAAAAACTGCCTATTATGAATCAGAAAACTCTTTGTTTTTTTTTTCTAGGCAAAAGTGTTCAATTTTTGAACAAACAGGATTTAGATCATACAGACATGGCAGAAAATGATTTTGATGTTGCTTTGGAATTTTTTTTAAAATTATAAGAGCTAAGATTATGGTAATGACTTAATTCAATTTGTTTTCTTTTTTTAGGTGTTTCTTGCAATTCTTGGGGAGGGGGGAAATAAACAGTGTTTTCTTTTTTTTAATTTTAGTTAAAAATATAAAATTGGTTCAATATACAAACTGCTTTTATCTAATAAGAGCCGTTCTTTACCAACTTTTAGATTACATTATCAGAACGCATTGTTGACATTTAAACAAGTCCTTGGTATGAACAATCATCCAAGTGATTCATGACCTCAACAATGTTATTATGTAGTTTTACTGGCTAATCACAATGCTCTGTGACGTTGCCAAAAAAGGTCATTTTCTCGCACACTTTGCCTTTTGGATAAAAGCCAAGTCCCCAAGTCCCACGAACTAAATGGAAGTTCCATTTTACGCTTTCTTCATTCTTTCTTCTTCTACGAAATCTCTATTGTTGGATCTTTTCTTCGCCACTATTGATAGATCAACCCTGAAATCCAGTTGATGTTCTTCTGAATGACGACTTCTCCTTCTTAGATGATGAAATCAGCTTTTATATTTATTCAGGTCCACAGGTAGCGTTTCCTGGACCTAAAATAAAAGTATAATGCATAAATGAAATGCAGAAACAAAAAGGAACTTCGGTAAAAATATATTTTTTACGAGGTGATCATTATTCTGCATTTCCTCATCTTTATAGACTACTGAAGAAAACCTCATTATTCATTTGTCGGAAAGCAATAAAATTACATATCGTTCTATCAACACTATAAGTTTAAGAAGTATATTATCTTCAATATGTAGATTACTTATAATCAGAAGCGTACCAAACTTTTGTTTATTCATTATTTTCTTTTTGTGGAGGAAGGAGGACCAAGGTCAGAATTAGGATACATCGGATGTTGATTTTGCCGCCTATGGAATATCCGGAATTCCTTTTCTGACTTATCTGTGCTGGATATCCGACTTTGATGTTTGAACAATTTAAATTTATATACATTTTTGAATGTCTCACAGCTTCCGAATTCATGATAAGCTATTAATTTACATATACCATTTCCAAAACATGCTAATTAATTAAATTTCGAAAATTAATTACATTTAACATAGCTGATAACATGATATTTCGTGCAATGGCAGGATTCCGGATGTTTAAAAGATCGCAAAAACACCTGATACCCGATGCCTTCTGCCCGGGGGGGGGGGGGGGACCGCTCCGAATCACCCAACCCTGTCAGTGTCTCTCTGTTTATAGTACACTACCATAACTAAGAAGGACATTGTTGGAAATTTTCCTCAAATTCAAATGCAATAAATCATTCTAGAAAAAATATAATTTATTGCTGGATCTCATTTACAATGTTTATTTTTCTTAATCAATTCTGCGTTATAATTCTTCTTACCGTGTACGTGGATTTGGAACTACTTTCAATCTTTTTAATAAAAAATTGAACTTATATACACTCTATTAAATTTTGCCGCTATGTGCAAATCTTCGTCAAACAAACAAACAAACAAATAAACAAAAAAAATTTAAAAAAAAAAAAAAATTTAGTTTCTTATATATTATTTTTCTAGCCTGTTTTACTGCCGGTCCGTGAGATCTTCCTTATCCCTTTATCAAATTCCATGATTTACGCCTCATTTTAAAACCTATCGTGCTGACTAATAACAAACAGTTAGCCCCACGGTCGAAAAAGGTACCACTTCTCTTAAATTTGAGATTTAAAATCATCTAAAAAGAGGTCCTTTAATGGATGCCAAATGGGTGTTGTCCATGCTGGCGCCATCAGTATGAGTAAACAAAAAAGACACTCTTCTGTTTTTATTGTGTCGCAGATTGGACAGTTTTAGCTGCGTCTGTGTGTTAAACTTATTCAATTGTTAGACTCAGCACATTCATTTGTATTATGAATGTTAGAGCCTAACCTACCAACTCTAACTATATTTTACTATTGCATATTAATATTACAAAAATAGTTATTGTGATTTTTTAATATTTGAATATCTAAATAATAGTAGGGAAAAGATTTGTAACAGCTATTTCTACTGATGTGTTCAATTACATGTCTTCTTTTAACCAACACCCGTCCTTTCTCCCAAATTTTTAAAGAATGGAATGCCACACAGAACGATCTGGTGCGCAGTGCGGATATCCGCATGGGTCGACTAGTTATATTTAATGAATTAATGTATCACGCATGTCAAATACTATCTAACTCCAAATGTAACAAATGAGACTATAATTAAACAGTTATTAGAGATAAAACAACTATAAGCACATTTCCAAAATAAAAAAATAAAACGGTAGAACACTAAATAAAAAAGACAAAAACATATTAAAAAAAAACATACATCTAATTTAATAATGAATATCTAATACTAAAAATTGAATTAAATGAATATCTAATACTTTAAATTCATTACTTTGTTCATGATCTTTTAAATATTACTTGATTTTTAAGTGAATAATACCATATTACTATGGTATTTATAAAGTTTCAAGGATATTATTAATTAACAAGAAAATAAGAAAAAATAAGAACTATGCTTTTTATATTAACGGAATTAAAAGACAATGCTGCATGCAATATAGCTTATTCAATATTTACTATATTATTAGAACTTAATTTAACATATTACCACATTGTTGTGCTAAAAATACATTTCAAAAATAATATGCTTTAAATATACTTTGAAAAAATTAGAATATTACCAAAATTAAACATTCTAACTAGACTTCCTTGTCATTTAGCTTTTAAACCGAATTCACAAAGTAAGGAGGTTATACATTCATACTGTATGTATGTCGGTTTTTTTTTTTTTTTTGCATGTCCACTCATAACTTCTTACCGATTCTCCTGACTTATGATTTTCATGATTTGTTTTTTGGTCGAACAGGGATGGTTTCTTATAGGGCCCGTGCCTTCGTTTGACCCTATTCGATAATTAGAAAAATAGTTACGGGCAGATAGTTACTTTTTGTTGTTTTTTTTATCCATAACGTTTGACTAAATGAATTGATTTTGAAGATTTTTTCTTTAATCGATAGAGGATCGTATAACTCAAATATCGCACATCAATTAGACTACATTTGGATTTTAGAAAAAAAGTTACGGGTGAAAAATAAGTATTTTTTATTTTAATTGGAAAGGCTTGGCTTGATTTTTCTTATTTGGGAAAACTATTAATGAATATAAAAATCATTGTTAACAAGAAGTTCCGTCTAAAGCTATACGAGTCTGTTTTCCCGCATACACCCAACTTCAAATTTATAATCTAGATATATATATATATCTCTTTCTCGTTTAGCTGTAGTTCTTAATCACTTCAAATAGACCTTTTCAACGGTTAATACATTCATTCACTCATTCATTAATTCATTGATTCATTCATTCATTCATTCATTCATTCTTTCATTCATGTATTTATTCACTCATTTACTTATTTTTTAATTCATTCGCTCATTGATTCACTCATATTTTTTTTCATTTATTCGATCATTTGTTCATTTATTGACTTATTCGTTCATTTATTCACTCATTCACTCTTTCACTGATTCATTTAATCATTCATTCATTCAAAAATATTCTTAACAATCCCAATCAAAAAATTTCATAGGAAAATAGGCTCGTTAGTTCTGGATGAACTTTCTCTTCGTACATGTTCTACGTCATAAGAACTTTCCGATAAATTTTGTTCCAAGCAAATCGGTTCGTTAGATCAGGATTTATATAGGATTGAAATTTTCCCGTAGGCGCTGTGATAATTTTTTTGAACTGTTCAAAAATGAACAAATATTGTTCAAATAAAAAAATATTTCCATCTGAGAGCTTCTTTCAATAAGCTTGTTCGTAGGAACTTGGATCTTACTCCCAGAGTTTACGTAATTTGCCCAAAGACGGTAATGTTAAAATTTTTTGAACCGTTCAAAATTGAATGAAAAAATATTCAAATAAAAAAGTAAAATATGAAAAGGAAATGTCAACGGCGAGATCTTTCGAATGCAAAAAAAAAAAAAATATTTCCAATAAGTCAATTCCTTCACAAGTTATTAAGGAGGGACAGACATACCAACAGACCGACAGACATACCGACCGACAAACTTTTTCCTCTTCTCAAAACCCTACTTGCAAATGTTTTATTTTTCAATCTTTATTTAATTACTTAACTTACTTTTGACTTTTCTTGATTTTTAACGATACTTTCATGATACATTAAGCCTTCTTTTATGCTTTATTATTTTGTTTTTACTTTACTTTAACAGGTAAGTAAGCTAAAAAGGAGTTTGTGGCCATTAAGCTGTAATACTAAAAGCAATGATGGCAAGAGTTTGACTGAAGGCTCCTCTGAGGCAAAAATTAAATCTATTCAGTTTGTTTGCTAAAATCGACTTCAAAACGGAATTTATCATAAAAATGCTTAGTTTTTAGTGTCATTCATTCAAAGAAGGTTTGCCCATTGATATTTTTTAAAAATAGAGTATTTATATAAAAAGTATATTTACACTAAAAAGAGTAAAATAAAACAAATTTTTTAAAAAATAGAACCGACTTCAAATTAAATTGCGCTAAAAGGGGAAAAATAAATTAATTATTCACAAACCATCGATGTGACTTTTAAACATAATTTTAGAAGTCAGTTTTATAAGTCCAATTATAATTACACAATGTGCTACTTTATATTGGAACTGTTAATAATGAGCCATTTATTCATGGTTACAAAATATTTTTTCTATCCTAATTTTTTCCCGACTTCTAAAATTATGTTTAAAAGTCACATCGATGGTGTTTAAAGAATTAATTTATTTTTCACTTTTTAGCGCAATTTAATTTGAAGTCAGTTTTACTTTTAAAAAAAATATATTTCATTTCCGTCTAATGTTCAACAGTTTAAAAATATTAATAGTTTTGTTTTTTCATACACTTTTAGCGATGAATTCAAACGGAGAAATAGATGCAAACAATGCAAATATTTTTATAAAAAAAATCCATAAACTGAAATTTATTTATTCATTTTTAAACAACATACGAATTTAATATCTAAAAATAAATCGTGACCAAACTTTTTCCCTTCCACATAGCTAAAATTTACATTTGTTGAAATAAGCAAAATGGCAAAAGTGGAAGCGAATGAATAAAAGAATTCGTCCCGCGTAAAAATCCATTTTTCAACACAGAAAGTGGAATTGAATATCCTCTCCATTACAAGGAAAAAGTAAAAACAGAAACCTAATGCTGATTCCTACTTGTAAAAATTGCGAGTAGGGGTTCAGGTGTAGGCGTCCTTGGTCACCGTCCAAAATTCCTTTCTGGACTGCATGAAAGTTATTGATTACTTTGAAAGCGAAAGATATGTCTCATTATTTTTTGCTTTCTAATTATCCTTTTACATGTTGCGACGTATCAAGACCTATCTTTTTATTTCGTTTTTACTTAATTTTAAATTTTTATTCTCTATATCCAATGTATAGAAGAAAGTATAGGATTGTTGGAAAATCTTCGAATTTTGATGGATTTATAAGTTAGAGGTGCTGAACACATTTTGACCATTTTTGAGAATTGTCTTTGTGTAATCACTCTTTTTCTGGACGTTCGAGCTGAAAAATAATGCTACGAATCTGAATGTTACCTAGCTGTTTTCCGTACCGTTACCTATAAGGGGGTTACGGAATCAAACTCTTTCTCGTTAAGCATGACTGCTTTGCCTCAAGAAATAATTCCAACAAAAATTAGTCTACACACTCTCAGAAATAGAGCTCTCATTTTTGACGATTCTCCAATCGTCATTTACAACGATTCTTTCCTCGTACGATCACGTGACTTGAAAAAGTTACTACACAAATTTCGCAATTTTGATGAAAGGTTTACTCGGAGCATTTTTCACGAAGCCATTTCGTCAAATACGACGAAAGTTTCGTGAGATTTGAGCATGCGTTTCTGAGAGTGCAAAAAATCCCTGATGAGAACTATTGGTGACTAGATTTGGCGCATGACTAGATCACTCCAGGAGACGTAGGCAGACGATTGTTTTTCTCGTTAAACGTCAAACTTGATGTACCTCAAGATATAATGCAAGTATTAAAACCAAAATTGACATTTAAATGGTCCCAATATTTGTCGTAATCCTTTCACAAAATCGACCAGTTCCACAAATCGTATGATTATGTGGCGTGTTACAGATCCCTTCAGTATCTACTTGGCTTGGGCACTACTGGGTAAAATATATTCTTAGTGCAAAATTCGCATCGACAGATCCCAGGCGGGGAAAACAAGCTGGTGACAGAGACTGGGTTTCGAAATTCCTATGTGGCGGTGGCAACACTCTGAAAGGGATTCCTATGAAAGTGTTGGTTAAGCTAATGCTCAGACCAGGAAAATTCTCAGCAGGACGATGTTGCTTAAGCAATTTGTCGTACCAACTACTTTAAACCCCTCCTATGAGCCTCCTTCGTCAGTACCGAGAGTAGAAAACACTTCTCTTGGAACTGGCGAAGGGGGCTGATTGCCCTTGAAATCAGTGTGCTATTTTGAATATTTTATTGCGCCTTTTTACTCATTTTGATTGAAACGTTCTATTTTTCTCTAACATTATTATTAAACACCTATAAACTATTATTATTAGAAATCTAATATATTTTTATTAAATTTATTAATAAAAGTAAATCTATTATTATTAAAAGCTTTTAATAATAATTGATTTTCAAGGTAATTTAGTCTGTTATTACTAAAAGTTTTAAAAATTTAATCTATCATTATAAAAAGTATATTACTATTAAAAGTTAAAAGGAAGATTTTATGACTTTTTATATGGTTTTAAGCTTTTGATTTAAAAAGCTTTAATTTTAATCGTAATAATTATTTAAATTTAATCGAGTTTCATTTCAATGAAAATGTGGTCGCTCGAGAGCACACGTGAGGTAGGTGTGGAGTGTGCGCCAAATGGACGAGGGTAGGTAGTCCGAGCACACGTGAGGTAGGTATCCAGTGTGCCCCATAGTTGAGCATTATTATAATAACAGTGCCACATTGCGCCAATTGTTCGTCGTTTGCGGAGCAATAGGAGTCACTAAGGTTCAGAAACGTTATTTGAATGTAAAATGAATGAATTTCATTAATGAAATGGGTAAAATGTTGCGACTGAAAATCAGAAAATAAATCCGGGCACGAATGAAAAAAGTTAATAATAGGTGTGTAATGTCCAATAAAATTAGTCAAAAAGGAATAGTTTCAAAAATAAAGGCCAAGAATGTGACAAAGTAAGTAATTAATGTGTGTAATATTAATCCGAAGGCTAGCACAAACATGCATAACATTTACAAGTTAAAAAAATATATGTAATGAAGAAATTGAATAACATATTCCTCCCTAACTAAAACAAGCCTACTTTCTCATGCAGCATCAAAAATTTCGTGGTTCATCATTCTTCGGCTACCTGTTATTTTACGGTTCTTTTTCATCGTTAAAATACTATTTCTAAAACACAATAGAAAGTTCGTAAAAAACGGTAATTATTGGCTCTCGTAAAAAATATAACAAATTTAGTCTTTCATTCTCTTCAGCGTTATTCTTTTCAATAACTCTAATCATTTCGTTCTTTCAAAATTCAACTTTGAAACAAAATATTTCCCTATATTTCTATTTACAGAAAACTAAAGTATAAAAAGAGCAAAGGAATATAAACAAAACAATGAACAACATTTCGGAGCATATTTTCAATACTTAAAATTAAAAACAGATAATTTAACGAAAAAATAGGATCGCAAGTTGCATTAGTTCCTGAAGGTAATATTTATGTTTCAGGTTGACGAAATTTTAACCTGGTTTTTGATTCCATACCTTCATGCTTAAATTTAAATCAACGAATCATAACAAATATATACAAAAATTTTATTAATGTAGAATTTTACATAGCACCCGAAAGTTTTCATCTGTTAACAAGACTTTCAATCATATTATTTTTCATATTATTGCAAGCTTCCGCTATCTGAACTTATTTCAAACCGTGGACTATCAAATAAAACTTCTCCATATCGAAACAAAATGCAGCATCAAAAATTCAACATAAAGTGATTACCATTGTTTGTGCTCTTGAATCATGAAAGCCAATCAGTCACGTCTGCAGGAGTAACTACTTACGGAAACGCGCTCCTCAATCTTATATTAAACCTTCTCCAACTAAACCTCCCCCCGACGTTGTAGCGGCTCTATTTCGGGAGAAAGTCATACATTTTTAACATCTCAAAAAACGTGCTTTTTTGCTGTATCGCCATCTGGGGATCATTGCCAGTTTTTACCCTTTTCTACTGTTCCTAAACCATGTGGTCAACGCTTCAGATCGTCACTTGATTGGATACTTTAATTTATGTGGGCATGTTTTATTTCTATTGGTTATAAACTAATGTTGGAGAGAGTTTGATTGGTTGAATGAGTTTAGTTGATTGATATTTTCTCAAGTGTGACAAAATTATTGCAAGGAGAAAGTATTTAAATGTTATTATTTTAAAAGGTGTAATCTCTTGTTGTGTTTTGGCATAGAATTTGTAAAATAACTTGAAACAATACGACAACAGTACACTGTGAAAAATTTCTGTAAAATACGGAACGGAAACTGATTTTTTTTTTTCCTCAATTTACGAAGAACTTGTTTAAAAGTAAATAATCAAGTTTCTTGATAACATTTTCATAAGAAGACTCTAGTTCTTACGCAAGACACTCTGTAAAACTACAGATAAAGACTTGTCAAGTTAAGCAAAACTGAATACTTGATATCTGCGGCTACCAATTAAAAAATCGTAAAAAAAAAACCACACACACACACACACAAAACACTTGAGATATATATATGTATCTACCAGTTTCAAAATTGTAATATATATATATATTGTTGGCATATATTTTAACTCCAGTTCTAATTTTCAGCCTGGTGGCCAGCAGTGCCTTCCTGATTCCGGAGGTATCATTGGGCTAAAGCAGAGGAATTAGACCCGCATGTGCGCAACTGAACTAACCTTAGACTTTGTGTACCATAAATAGTAATGCAGCGTACTCTCGGATGGCGCCCGTACTGCGGCACATTAACAGTTGCAATCAATTTACAGCATGTTGTCTGTTTTTTATTCTCTGTAGTATCCTTCTTTAAAACACTTTGTAGTTTTTTTTTTTTTAGTCACTAATTTTACGCCAGCCTCCAGAAAAATTATTTCCAGGAGATTCTTATGTGTTTTCGGCCAAAATTTTTTGGAGTGTAAACATGATAGTTGATAAACTAATGTCATTTATAAAGAGTTCATTCATATCTTCTCTCCTTCCCACGCTATAAAATTTGACGTAACAATGGAATTCCATTACGATACATTGTGATATTGTTTTTATTGTTGTTATATTACAATTGCAAAATCTGTGTTGCTCATTCCTGCTCGAAATGATGGCGTCAATCTTGTTTCACTAATACGTCAGTCTATGAAGAAATCTAACAAGGACGCCACCTACGAAAGTATTTGTTTTCTTCCTCAGCATTCTAGTACTTGCCCTATAAAATTACACCAGGATTTATTGTAAAACAAGAAGTTCCGTCTAGAACTATACGAGCCTACTTTCCCGTATACACCAAATTCAAATTTATAATCTAGCTATCTCTTTCTCTCTCTTTCTTATTTATCTTTAGTTCTAATTATTGAAAATATACCTTTTTCAACGGATAATACATATTCATTCACTCACTCATTCATTCTTTCATTTATTCAGCCATGCATTTATTCATTCATTCGTTACCTCATTCAAGTGTTTATTCATTCATTTACGCATTCATGTATTTATTCACTCATTTATTTATATTTTCATTTATTCAATAATTTATTCATTCATTCTTTTCCTCATTCATTTATTCATTGATTTATTCTTTCACTCTTTCATTTATTCATTCATTCATTATTTCACTCATTGAGTCACTGAGAAATATCCTTGAAAATCCCGATCAAAAAATTTCATAGCAAAATAGGCTCGTAAGTTCTGGATAAATTTTCTATTTCTACATGTTCTACGTTATAAGAGCTTTCCGATAAAGTTTGTTCCAAGCAAATCGGTCCGTTAGATCAGGATTTATATAGGGTTGAAATTTCCCCGTAAGCTCTGTGTTAATTTTTTGAACTGTTCAAAAATGAACAAAAACTGTTCAAATCAATATTTCACGCCGAGAACTCCTTTCAATAAGCTTTCAATAGGAACTTGGCTCTTGTGCCCAGAGTTTACAGAATTTGCTTCAATTTTGTCCATAGGCGCTAATGTTAAAATTTTTTGAACTGTTCAAAATTGAACAAAAAATTGTTCAAATCAAAAAGTGAAATATAGAAATGAGATGTTCTCGCCGAGATCTTTCGAATGCAAAAAGAATTTTTCCAATCGGACAATTCGTTCAAAAGTTATTAGGGGGGGACAGACCGACAGACCGACCAGACAGACCGACAGACAGACCGACAGACAGACCGACAGACAGACCGACAGACAGACAGACCGACAGACCGACAGACACACTTTTTCCCCATCTCAATACCCTACTTTCAAATTTTTTATTTTTCAATCTTTATTTAATTACTTCACTTATTTTTGACTTTTCTTGATTTTTAACGATATTTTCACGATACATTAAGCCTTCTTTCATGCTTTATTATTATTTTTTTTTACTTTTACGGGAAAGTAGGCTAAAAAATGGTTATTTAGTAACAAACCAATCCAAAGTGTTATTTTTGACAAGTCAATTCATGAAAAAATAAGTTTTTTATTATTTTTATTTTTTGCTATTATTTTTATCTATTTTTAGCCTACTTTCCCGTAAAAGTAAAAAAAAATAATAATAAAGCATGAAAGAAGGCTTAATGTATCGTGAAAATATCGTTAAAAATCAAGAAAAGTCAAAAATAAGTGAAGTAATTAAATAAAGATTGAAAAATAAAAAATTTGAAAGTAGGGTATTGAGATGGGGAAACAGTGTGTCTGTCGGTCTGTCGGTCTGTCTATCTGTCGGTCTGTCTGTCTGTCGGTCTGTCTGTCTGTCGGTCTGTCGGTCTGTCCCCCCTAATAACTTTTGAACGAATTGTCCGATTGGAAAAATTCTTTTTGCATTCGAAAGATCTCGGCGAGGACATTTTATTTCTATATTTTACTTTTTGATTTGAACAATTTTTTGTTCAATTTTGAACAGTTCAAAAAATTTTAACATTAGCGCCTATGGACAAAATTGAAGCAAATTCTGTAAACTCTGGGCACAAGAGCCAAGTTCCTATTGAAAGCTTATTGAAAGGAGTTCTCGGCGTGAAATATTGATTTGAACAGTTTTTGTTCATTTTTGAACAGTTCAAAAAATTAACACAGAGCTTACGGGGAAATTTCAACCCTATATAAATCCTGATCTAACGGACCGATTTGCTTGGAACAAACTTTATCGGAAAGCTCTTATAACGTAGAACATGTAGAAATAAAAAGTTTATCCAGAACTTACGAGCCTATTTTGCTATGAAATTTTTTGATTGGGATTTTCAAGGATATTTCTCAGTGACTCAATGAGTGAAATAATGAATGAATGAATAAATGAAAGAGTGAAAGAATAAATCAATGAATAAATGAATGAGGAAAAGTATGAATGAATAAATTATTGAATAAATGAAAATATAAATAAATGAGTGAATAAATACATGAATGCGTAAATGAATGAATAAACACTTGAATGAGGTAACGAATGAATGAATAAATGCATGGCTGAATAAATGAAAGAATGAATGAGTGAGTGAATGAATATGTATTATCCGTTGAAAAAGGTATATTTTCAATAATTAGAACTAAAGATAAATAAGAAAGAGAGAGAAAGAGATAGCTAGATTATAAATTTGAATTTGGTGTATACGGGAAAGTAGGCTCGTATAGTTCTAGACGGAACTTCTTGTTATAACTCTGGGACTTTTTCTTGAAGAGTTATGCGGTCTATGCTGCTTCACGTTCTTCTTTTTTTTTTTTTTTCATAGATTTAATTTTCTTTTACTAATCTCTCCGCTGTTTACATAAATTAACATACAAACGTTTAATTGTAAACTGGATAACCTGCACGGGCTGCACATGATTTATGTTGGTAATATTCTGGAGTAAAGATATTCTGTCTCTAAAAATCTATTATATAAACTCAACTATAATCTATGGGAAGAGCAGTGTGAAAAAAATCTTTGCACATGTTATTCTTGTTTTTTTTTCTTCGTATGAAACATTTCCTTTTATGACGCATCTGGTATCGCGCATAGTGTGATTTTAGAAACTAAGAAATTAAAAAAGAACTAACTATTTATTTATTTTCATGTTTCAGTTCTTATAAACGTACAGCTAGTGCGTTCAGCAAACAAAAGTAATCTAGTTCAATTGCCGATTTTTGAACTTTCCCAGTAATCTTACCATTGGTTCTACTACCAAAGATAATAAATTGGCACTTTTTACGCAAAATTTACTGCTGTGGTCTGATAAATAGATGCCTCAGCATATGGTTGTTACAACTTATAAAATAATAATAAAAATAATCACAAAAAATAACTAAATAACAACCCATGCAAAATATGTGTTGCTCATTCCTGTTCGAAACGATGGCGACTTGTTTCACTAATACGTCAACGCTTTTGAAAGTGTAAATAAATTCGCTTTCAATATCAGTAAAATATCAAGTTTTCGGTTGCTGAACTTTTAATGTTTATGTTTAACGTTTCTTGAAAGAAAAAAGGATCCTACTGTACGAGTGAGGGGTCTGTAAAATGACTTTACACTATTTTTCATAACGATATAAAAGTTAAAATTCAATCTCAAAACTGGTACCTTTAAATTTAGTGATTTCTAACGAAACGCCAACGATTCATTGGCTGGTTTGTGGGATAAAATGCATTGTCAATTAATTTAAATGTTGCCAAAGACAAGAGATTTTGTTCAATCGGAGGGTCTACTTTTCGAATTTTATCATGTATGCCAATTGATCCTTCTTCTTGATCATGTATATTTTTTCTTTAAAAATTAACAAATACTTTATTAAATGTTAAAAAAATTGTTTAATCTGTAAACTGTCATTTATCGCTTCGGAGATTTACAACTAAATGATAAATGTTATTACATCAAATGCAGACGGGGCAGCAAAGCCAAATACAGCAACCTGTGAAAAGTAACACGTTCCGTAGCCAATCATGTATCAAGATTCTCTTTCGTTGCCGTGGGAAACCATGACGTCATTTCGGGTTACATCCAGATTGTTACGGGCAGTCCTTTCCATGCCTTTCAAAAAGATGCAATGAAAAATTTAAGCGTCTTGGGTTAATGCATAGACAATAGGCGGTAATCTGAGCTCTTGTTCAATTTTTATAAATCTCTCGTGTAGCGAAAAATTTTAATGGAAAAATACTGCGTTTATAAAACACCCCTTTTGAATCATATGTGTTAATCTATAAAAAGATCCGGAATTTCGTTGTCTGAAGAAACGTATACTCCTATGTTTCCTCAGTTTTGTAATCAGATTCAACAAATTTAAATCAGATTTTTGGTATAGGGATCATTCATAAATGCTGACACGCTACGATGGGGGGAGGGGGTTCGTGAAATTGTGCCAAAGTGTGACGAGGGGAGGGGGTAACAGGAAGTGTGACATCCTGCATTATGCAACATAGCGGGACATGTGAAAAAGGTGGAGGGGGGTCAAATAAATGGGAAAAAAGCGTGACATCATTTATGAACGGTCCCATAGGATAGCGAATTTTTTTTTTTTTTTTAATGACGATTTTTGAATGTACGAGTACAGTACATGATTCTGTATTTTAAGTATTAATGAATAATTTTGTTTTCAAAGAATGTCGCATATACGTATATGTATGTAAATAATGCAGCTTTTCAAAACAAAATTATTTACATTTAATGTAAATAAATAAAAACATTTTTTTTGTATTTAAATGAATAACATATATCAAAGTGAGATTTAAACGTTCCAGTAAATTACAAAAAATTCCCATTTTTTTAGAATTTGAGAAATTCAATATTTTAATTAATTGGAAGTTTTCTAGGTATTGATTACAGGATATTCTCTACATAAAAATTAAACATGCTTTAAAAGGTTAACGATTCGCAAGATTTTTTTTTTTTTTCTGAATGCGAAAAATCTCGGCGAGGACATCTCATTTCCATATTTTACTTTTTGACTTGAACAATTTTGAATTGTTCAGTTTTGAACAATTTAAAAATTCTTATCATAAACGCCTATAGGCAAAAATGAAGCGAATTATGTAAACTCCGGGTTCCTACGAACAAGATTATTGGAAGGAGCTCTTGGCGTGAAATATTTTTTGATTTGAACAATTTTTGTTCTAATTTGTACAGTTCAAAAAAATTAACATAGTGCCTACGGGGAAATTTGAATCCTATATGAATCCTGATCTAACGAACCGATTTGCTTGGAACAAACTTCATCGGAAAGCTCTTATGACGTAGAACAGGTACAGGTAGAAAGTTCATCCAGATCTAACGAACCTATTTTCCAACGAAATTTCTTGATTGGGATTTTTAAGAATATTTTTGAATGAAGGAATGATTAAATAAATAAGTGAAAAATGAATGAACAGATGAGTGAATAAATGATAAAACAATGAGTGAATAAATGAGCAAACGAATGAAAAAATAAGTAAAAGAGTGAATATATGCATGGATGAGGGAATGAATTAATTAATGAATGAGAGAAAGAGTATGTATTAACTGTTGAAAACGGTATATTTTAAGTAATTAAGAACTAAAACTAAACGAAAAAGATAGAGAGAGAGAGATAGCTAGATTAAAAAATTTATTATTTATCTCTGAACCAAGAATTGTTTTAACGTTAATCTAAATCATTAAAAATTACATTACAAATAAATATTACATAATAAGTTGTTACAAGTCAAAACTTGAATAATTTAAAATTGTATTACCAATTTTATTGTTAACCATGCATGTTCGTCAACATGTCTTCTTCCTTGGTGTTAACCAAACAGTGTTTTATTGCCGCTGAAAGCTCGAAATAATCTGGTTCAAAGCCGTCAATGGCCATTCTCATTATACTTCTGATTGTCTCTGTAGACAGACTGCAACGAAGAGAGCTTTTTATTTGATTCATGGCACTCAATCCCCTCTCGCGTGCAGATGTGCTAGGAGAAATGCAGAACATAATCTCCACAAGGGAATATTTATATATAATTCACGTTTACTCTTTAAAATAAATTTTAATTTAAAATGCGAAATAATAAAGTTTTGGAAAGAAATATTTGTTTAAAAAGTTACATGCCCAGCCGGACATGTAAGGGTCGAAAATTCATGCCCGATCGGAATTTTTATATGCTCCGGGCATGCCGGGCAATATAGTTTTTGAGCCCTGATATATATAATATATATATATATACATATAGTAAAATTTTGAACTGTAACAAAAATGCCACTAATTATAAAAACTACTTGAGAAAAAAAAGGAAAGAAACTTGGGAACACGTACTGACAGCAACTATAGTTTAAAAGCTAATAACAAAATGATTAACTCAAAATATGATTGCTTTACGTGTTGGGACGTAAGAACGCTATAATGATATTAAAAATCAAAAATGTCAAAAACAAAATCGCTCGTATACATATGTTTTTAGCACGAAACTTATAAACAACTGTTTTCCCTTAAGCATTTTCAATTTATCGTGTGTGTGTGCGTGTGTTCACTCAAATCCAATCCGCTAGTTAGATTAAAATTCAATTGTCTTCTATAGGCTCAGAAATATTATAACTAAAATGTTAAATAAGGCAGAACATTTAGTAATGAAATTGACGCGTGCTGTTGAATATGCCCAAGCAAAAAAGTTTTGTGCAAATCATATAAATGTTTGGTACGAATTATCATTCCTCAAAATTATTTGACAGTTGTGTGGAGAGGCGCCCTCCTTTTTTGTTAACATCACCCACCTAAAAAGCTAATTCTGTTCCAACAAAGCTGTTTGTTTCGTTTATATCCTAACATTTTCATATATCACTTCCAAAACATGAATAAAAAATAAGTCTGAAAAAGAAATTATAAATAAATAAAAATCTTAAGTATATATTACGTGTGAGTATGGGGAAAAGTTGTGGCTGGCTGAAGTAATTTCAACAGATGGTGCAAAAAAAATAGTGACTCTTATTTTTTTACGTCCTTCAGGAAATTATCATTATTTGTTTACCCACAACAAAAAGACATTTTATCAGTTTCAATCAATCAAATTTTGACTTGTGCGGGTCCCAGAACTCCCACTGGCAGCACATATTGTTTTTCTGAAAAGAAATCATTGAAGCAACAGCCAAAATGAAAAGACATTTGTCCACAATGATTGAAGCATTTGTTTGAATTAAATGTAAATAACTCGGTCAACTTTAAAAAATGACTCTTTACATTTTCTCTCTGTTTTTTTTTTTTCTAGCTATAGTAAATAATTATATATATGCAATGTCGTTTCTAATATTATAGTTGATTTGAAGAAATAATTTCAAAAAGATACAGTAATAGAAGTAAAATTTTAAAAAGGCTGCAAGCTTTATTCTTTTGCATTGTGTTTTAAAAATTACATTTTTTTTCTTAAAAGGTTTTTAATCCCTACTCTCAGATGAGACAAATTACTAAAGTTCTGGAGTACATTCTTACTAAGAAATTTTTTTTATTGTTGAGATCACACTTACTTAAAACGATCTTGAAATTGCTTGTGTTTGAAAAATAACAATTTTTTTCAAAAATCAAATATTTTTCAAAATTCGGGAAAATTTGATCCCATTGAGATCAAAATTTTTAATTTTACATAGACAAAAATAAAATAGACAGAAATATTTGAAAAATTTTCATTATATGTTTTTTGAAAAATTTAAAATTTAAAGCTTAAGATTATTTTTTTTTATTTAAAATTTTGTAAAATTAGTTATGATGCCCTTCATATGAAACATCATTGAATATACTTCAAAAGGCTTTTTACTAGAACTTTTTATCGTTATTTGTTGATGAGTTATAACCTATTTTGTGTTGAAGCATACTTGTAAAAATATGAGTTTTTAACGAAATCAAAGCTTGATAACTAAAAAACTAAAAAAGATAAAAATAAAAAAATTTGTAATTCTAATTATCTTGAGAGGTACAGTTAATAAGCCAAATTTGAAAGAAATCAAAACAGGTGAGGGAAAATTTCTTGAATCACTTGATATGGAAATTACCCTATAAATGATTAACTAAAACAAAACTGAATACGCACTTACCCCGTCAATTAGGGAAATTGCGACCTTAAGCAGTTGTGTTAAAAATTGATTGGAGCTAGCTCCAGATGACTCTGGAGCTAGTAAATGCTTGAAAAACCTCCAAAAAGAACCTAAGGAATCTAAGTATGAAACTTTAAAAAATTGTCCATCATAAATATTTTTCTCGCAGAGCACGAACGTTCTGAATGTGATCTGTGACGATTTCGGTTAAAATATGAATTTCTTTCTATAATAAAAGACACACTTTTCATAAATATTACCCTTTTACAACTTTAGATGAGTCGAAGCAACGTTCCATCAGCCGAGAATTGCAAAATAAATAGCAATCCCATGCTTCAGGATTACAAGGAATCCTTTTTTCGATAGAAAACTTACGATTTGGTGAAAAAATAAATCGAGTGCAGCACTAAACTAAGGCTTCTTATAAAAAGCCTATATATTATTTTAATCCCGTGGCTTTGTAGAATGTTTCATCCATTCTTCTTGCCTTACTCGCATAACTTATATTCCGAAGTTCATAACTTTTTGGGTTCATAAACAATTTCTATGTAATTCCAAAACGCGTGTATACAACTTATTCTGTGGCTCACAATGTTGTTTCTCTTGCATAGAAATGTTTGCAAAAATGTAAACGTAGTGCTTATGAAAAGTATGTAGTCGATTTCGGAAAAGAATGCATATTTTTCGCTTTTTTTTAAAGCTTCCAATTTCAAATGTTTGTGTCTTTTTTTATGATGTTCTCAAAGGGATCTAAAGTTTTTAAAAGAACTATTATTCGGTTAATTGTCATATTTGCTTTAAGAATTACTAATTCTGTAATTAATAGATAAATGCGCATATTTACGGGAAAAAAATCAATTAATTAAATTAAAAAAAAAACTATTTAAAAAAAACCTGCAAAAATTTGTGATTTTTAAAAAGTTTTAATAATAAATGCAAGCACTGTAGGATAATAGTCACCCATTATTTATGTATAGGTAAGTGCATCACATCCCAAACTATGTTTTGTTTAGCAATTTAATCAAATGTAAGAATGTTCTAAAATATAAAATTTAAATAAACTTGGTAACTAATTATTATGAATACAACTGAAATTTATTATTTTTTATGAGGAAAGTATCAAAAAATTATGGTTTTAGTTGTAAATTTAAAATTCATCGTACTACGTCGTATTGTGGCGCACGGAAATCTGTAAAACTATTTTTCTAGCAAGCAGTGTTTCCAGACAGAAGAGCAACATACAGGAGTCAGTGTTTGTTTTGGCGTGAAATATATTATCAATGTGTGAATTATTAGCAAAGCTGCTTTTAAAAAACAATCTATCGAGGACAGTATGGTACGATCAAAAACTATAAAATTTAAAAATCAAATTTGTCTATGTTTTTAGACAGCGAAACTACTTTAAGATTTAAGGAAATTTTTCAAAGCATTCCTAAAGATTGATTGCTAATGTACTCCAAAACAATTTTCTGCAAACATAAAGAAGAAGTACTTTAGAACAGTATTTTATTCTATGAATTTAAATTAATTAAAACTCATGCACTTTTTTGCATACATTTTCTTTCCTTCTTAAGAAATAATATAATAATTTTATGCTTCAAATTGCATTTTCTAAAACTTTTCTGTTGGGAGAAAAGTATCTTAAATACCGTAAAATTGCAATAGGTGCACCAGTTTAAATTTAAGAATGTGAAAAACGTTTAACTCTGACAGCTGCTTTTGATAAAATATATGAAATATATAGTTAACTGAAACTATAGTAGTGAAAATATTATTAAAGATTTCATTTTCTTTTGACTGCACGGTCGAAGACATAAACAGAACAATATCGCCTTCCCTCTAAAATTAGTATCACTTAATCGGTTATACAGCATACTCCCTTTTCGACTAATATGTTCTTATTTTTATTACTGAAATTACTAAACTAAGATCCTTCCTGTCATCTCTCGAAAAGTCGTTAAGATATTTTCCCGTCAAATAAATAAAAAAGAAAGAATAAACACAAACGATAAATAAGGTTGAGCATAAAACCTCCGGCCAGAAAATGTAATTTTATATCGCGAGGTCCGTTACACCCCGGAGAATTCGAGGGAGTGAGAAGGATTTTTCCGATCGCCAAGAGCACTGAGCTTGGCGACGGCAGAGGGGGCCAAGTCGGAGCGCCGGCCGCGGACTGCCTCCACTCGGGCCAGAGCGATGTCCCCGTGAAGAGAGAGCTATGGCGTCCGTGGCCGCCTGGCTGCCTTTCGCCAGGGCGGCGGCCATCGGCTGGGTGCCGATTGCCAACAAGCCGCTGCCCGCTCCGCCCGTCACCAAGGAGCAACGCAAGCGAGAGGACGAGAAGTTCGTGATCAACGTGAGTGGTCGGCGGTTCGAGACGTGGCGCAACACCGTCGAAAAATATCCGGACACCCTGCTCGGCTCGAACGAGCGGGAGTTCTTCTACGACGAGGACTGCAGGGAATACTTCTTCGACCGAGACCCGGACATATTCCGGCACATCCTGAACTACTACCGCACCGGCAAATTGCACTTCCCCAAGCACGAGTGCCTCATGTCTTACGACGAGGAGCTCGCCTTCTTCGGCATCATCCCCGACGTGATCGGGGACTGCTGCTACGAGGACTACCGTGACAGGAAAAGGGAGAACGCGGAGCGGCTCATGGATGACCGGCTGTCCGAAGCCAATGAAGCTGACAACATGCCCCACGCCAATATCCGAGAGCGCATGTGGCGGGCCTTCGAGAACCCGCACACAAGCACTGCGGCACTGGTCTTCTACTACGTGACGGGTTTCTTTATTGCTGTCTCGGTGTTCGCGAACGTGTGCGAAACCTTACCCTGCAGCTCGAACCAGGCCACTGGGGAGAGCATGTCCTGCGGCGAAACCTACAAAGCCGCCTTCTTTTGCCTGGACACTGCCTGCGTCATGATCTTCACTGCCGAGTACCTCCTGCGGTTGTACGCCGCCCCGGACCGCTGCCTATACATGCGCAGCGTCATGAGTGTCATCGATGTGGTGGCCATCATGCCATACTACATAGGACTCGGCATAAAGGACAACGACGACGTCTCGGGTGCCTTCGTCACCCTCCGCGTGTTCCGGGTGTTCCGAATCTTTAAATTCTCTCGCCATTCCCAAGGCTTGCGCATCTTGGGTTACACGCTCAAG
Organism: Octonoba sinensis; assembly: GCA_038502835.1. Lineage (NCBI taxonomy): Eukaryota > Metazoa > Arthropoda > Arachnida > Araneae > Uloboridae > Octonoba > Octonoba sinensis. Next base: position 92,749,497 of record CM076604.1, on the reverse strand, counting down.
AGTTGCGCCTCAGAACTCGGCTTCCTAGTCTTCTCGCTAGCCATGGCTATCATCATCTTTGCCACAGTCATGTTCTATGCCGAGAAGAACGTTGAAGACACCACTTTTACCTCCATTCCTTCCGCATTCTGGTACACCATCGTCACAATGACCACACTCGGGTGAGTACTAACCCCCACTGCCCCCTTTATCACCCCTACCTCTTTCCTCTACACAGCTAAGTTAACGCGTCCACAAATCGATGCTGAAGTTCAATAATGAGACCTCTTTTTAAAAAAAAAGTCTCTAAGTGCCTTGTAACACTAAATTGTGATTACATGGATTAAAACAGCAGTGTGAGACTAATATGACTCCCAAATTTCATTTCCCTTGGTGCATTTCCTGCATTAGAGAGCGGAAATTAAATTTTTAACTGTGTTTATCTCAAAACAGCAGCATTACTATGCCTTCACGCTTGAACTAGGGCAGCGAAATAATGAAAATTGCTTTCTGGTTACAGTATTCTAATGAAAGTTATTTACACATCATAGATAAAGTACTCTTCACTGTTGGTAAAATTGAAACCAATTTCCTTTTTCTGTTTTTTACAAACCACTTTATTATAAAAAATGAATAATCTATAATAATCTAGTAACACACAAAACAGCAATGGAATTATGATGCTTTTCTTCCTGTTATGCCTTTAAAGCATAAAATCTATAACAGCAATCGAATTATCTTCTCGAACATTATATACGTTCTTTAAATTTATGGACTTCAGCAAATTGTTTGAGTGATCAACGTGTCCTGAGTCAATCTCCAATGTTATATTTTATACTAGCTGACATGCCCGGCTTTGCGCGGGATAATATTGCACCATTCTTAGGCTAAGTGACGCATGCCCAAAATTCTGTTGTAAATATATAAGGAAAAAAAATTCTTAAAAAATTCAAGTAGGAGATGGGCAACATGCCTTAAAAACCTTAAGCAGTAAAAATATTTAAAAAAAACACGATTGCATTAAAACGAACAGCGTAGAAAAATTCTTTTTAGACCAAAAATAGCAGTCCATAAAAATCGACATTAAAATCATAAAAATTGCCATTAGAGTAATTGCAACAGTAACTAAAATGCACACATGCATATAAAACATGCATATTATATCATTTGGCACATAATTGTGCCAAAATGGTATCAAGAGTCCTTAAAAATCGCAATTACAATACCTACCACAATACATCTAAAAATTCCCATCAGAATAAGAGCTGTGTCCTGTTTAAAAATGTCCATTAGATGAAGAACAACTGTCCATGAATATTACTGCTACAATAAAGAAAAAATTAGTTAAAGCCCACCATTTCAATAAAGACAACTGTTCCTAAACATTCCTAAAAGACGTCAGTGACTAAAAATACCCATTAGAATATTGACCTTCAAGAGCTACTATTCCTAAAATTACCAAAAGTCCATCTTAAATTACCCATCAAAATAAGGACACCCGTTCCAAAAAATACCGCTTGCAAAATCGTCAAAATATTTCCTGAAAATTCAATTAAATATCACTTTCATAAAATTCACATAAAAACAAAAGAAAGCAAAGCATTATTTCCAAAGGCAAATGCACATTTAAATTAGAAAATGTTCAATTCTGAGAAAATTCTGACGTGTGAAATTTAAATTGATAGAAATAAATAACTAAATTATGTCCAAATGGCGCCAAATGGACAGTACATAAATTAAATAAATGTTAGAAATAAATCACTTGAGTAAAATATGGAATCAATCAAAACCGCTATGTAAAAAAGTTAAAATGAAGCAGAAGATCACCAAATTGCACTGTAGTAATGGAAGCATTTCGTAAAATACGCCATGATCCTATAGTGTAAATCACGATTGAATTAAATGAGAACAATATTACTGATAAGAATTTTTAGCGTGGTTTGGAAAAGTTACGAAGAGCAAATAATATATTGAGAACAATTAACTCTGATTGGGATCGAAATAAGTTATCAACACTTGGAAAATTTAAAATTTCATCAAAAATAAGCCATATCGAAAACCTTCCAACCTAGTTTTTATCGAAGGAATAAATATTAAATCTCCAAAAAGAAGAAAAATCAACCTCAAGATAAAGTAATTGAAAATCGCCTGCAGTAAATAATCCACAAAATATGCATCAAAATGAAAATAACTTTTAAAATTTATTTCGCTGATAAAACGGATACTCTACCATAAGAAATAATATGTTTCATGAAATTGTTGAACTGGTGCCATAATATTAATTCGCCAAGAAAGGAAGAATCGACCTCAAGGTAATTAAAAATGGTCTGCAGTTAATAATCCACAAAATATGTATAAAAATGAAATGGATTTTTAGAAATTGCTTCGCTTATAAAACGGCCTGAATAAAGATAAAATAGCATTTTTTCAATCTTACGTTAACAGAAATCATCTAGTTGGCGACAAAAGTACTAGTTATTTTGGCGAAAACACGGAAATTGAGAAGATAAATTCAGAGGTAAGCCTCGTTTTAAAATTCGAAAACTACTTTAAATGAATATTGCGCATGTTCTATTTATCCTACGAATTGCAAAAAAATATCATATTGTGCAGTTTTTTACGGTCATTCCTATGCTGCAAAAATCCAAAATTTCGTACTTCTGGCCCGTTCCATCTCGCCAGGACGCGATCGACAGACAGACAGATAGACAGACACACACACAAACTTTCGGTTTTATTTATATAGATGAATGGTTGATCACACCTTCCAGAAAGTAAGATTTTTTCCCTTGTAATTTTAGGAAAAATTATAAATTTTTAAGCACTAAAATGCAAAAACATAAACATACAGAAGAAAAAATAATAAAAATACACATGTCTAATAAATCGTTCGAACAACAAAGAATCAACAGATATGCATCGTGTTTGTTTTTTAACGTACATTTTGCTTTCTGCGTACTGCTTGCGTACTTTTAAAAGCAAACATTTCTCTCAAACATTATTTACGAAAAAAACGTTATTTAAGTTGTTTATGTTGTGGTATCCGAAGTTGATCGTGTAGTTAATATTTTATGCAGTGACTAAAAAAGCTCAAAAACACTTAGTCTGGAACCTTTCAGACTTTTTTGTCAATATATTTTATTTGAGGCAACAATATATTGACGAATACATTTTCGGAGTTTACTGTAAAATATATTTTTACTAACCATCTTTTCTTCTGGCACAGACCTGCTGTCATTAAGAGATACGCTATGTATATGAATTAAATATTCCTTTTTTGTTACCCAAAATACATACCCTCAGATACATAGTTAAATGCTGTATTATCTAATTTATAAAATGGTACTTTGAAACATAATTTGTTCTTAAACTTTATAATCAAAAATAAAGAACACCAATAACAACTGTCTGTCCATTAAGATCATTCTAATTCGGTTTTTTACTGCATATTTTGCAACAAACTCTTAAAGAATACTATGTTTTTAAAATTCCGAATGTCGAATTCAGAACTATATTTAGGACATATATACATGAATTTCATTTTGTCTCATTCTTACTTTACAACTGCTGTAGAAACTCAGTTCCCTAATTAAAATGGTGGGAAAGTTCTAAACGTAAACATTACACATTATCGTTTTGCTAAATTGTTTATTCTGTTTTGTTTTCGCTATGTAAATTCATCTTGGTCAAAACCTGCGTTCTAAATACATTATGTATTCATGTGATTGATCTATTTTTATGCACATAGGCGTTAACGAACAAGAGCATTGGGGTGTATTATCACCGTCTCCTGCTGGAGAATTTGTTACATAGATTTTTAAAAGGAGGGGGGGGGGGGATATTAAAACGAATCAATAAAAAAATGAGTATTTAAATTAATTTTATAATTTTTAATCAAGTAACTTAAACATTCTTTCTGAGCATATTTTTCCTTACTCATGAAAAATGATTGCTGGGTTTCACGCAATCATTTTTCATGAGTAAGGAAAAATACAGGCGCAATTTAGAAATGATGTCCCACTTTTTTCATTGACTCCCCTGCCCGTTTTTGTCACAAAATGTCACACTTCAACATGCCCTCAACCGCCCCCCCCCCCTGCATTGTTACATGTCACGCTATATTAAATTTTAAGCATATGTAGTTACAGTTCAGGAACAAAGCACTACATTGTAGATCACATTTCCAATTTTGCTTTTGAACTTTTACTGACATGTGAGAGAATAACATCATCAATGATTTACCAAAATAATGATAATTTGTATAAAATGAGATTAAGGTTTACAACAAAAAGCATATTTAGTATTTAATGGTAAAAGATATTAAGTGTTAGATTCTGTAAAAAAACCTGTGCTGTTTTGTCATAAAAACTCTAACAGAACAAGAATTCCGTTACAATTTAAACTTGCAACTACAAATTAATTTGAACCTAAATCAGCATCAGTGCTTTTGATACAAAATAAAATCAATGAGAATTAAAAACAAAAACAAAAAAAAAATCAAGACTTTAAAAAAAATTGTACAAAAATATTTAATCTCTTGATTTTAAATGTCTTTTTCTTTATTAAAATATGTCACTTCTTGCTACCGTCCCCTTGTCACAAACTACCCCCTATCTCGACCCCCCTCCCCCATCAAAGCGTAACCCCATATGTAAACGTGATTGGTAAAAAAATAAATAAATAAAGGAATGATAGATGATGTCGATTGCTGTCTTCAACCGGCTCGACAATATTCTTCATGATCCTAGAAGAAAAATAAAATTAAAAAAAAAACATATAGACGCAAATAAATTCTGTGGATCATAGACAAAAGGCCTTATAAAACTTTTTTTACGAGCGACAAACAGTGAAAAATTTAAGGAAATATTTAAAATAATAATTCATCTTTGTGTTTCGGAGGTAAAAGGGGTCTGTCGAAAATGTTGAAGTTTTCAAGAGAACAAGATGAATGATTCCTTTACATGTTGTATTAAATTTTGCACGTTTATTGACGGTCGTATACGTACATTTTAAATTAATATAAAGGTATGAAATTAACATAGTTAATTTTTTATTATTAATACGGAACTGATTTTGTTTGGGACGAAAATGAATATAAATCATATCTGATATAAAACCATATATAACAAACATAACGTGTAAACCGTGCTCGTTTTTTTACCAATTCTGGATAATTATCTTCAATTAATAATTTTAAATAAAGTTGTATTAATTTTGTGATGAAAGTTCTAGTAATAAATTATAGTTTTCGCACCATGCATTATAAAAATTTTGCAGTAAACGTTCTTCGTCTACAATTTTTACGAAAAAATTAAATTCAGAAAATAGTTTTGTTTTTTTATACATGACATGTATTTTTGCCCTTAAGATTATTTAGGATTACAGACAGTTAGTTAAGAGGGTTTTTTTTTTTGCTTGCAAACTAATTCTAAGTGATTTTTTTTTCTCATAGAGCAATTCATGCTGTCATAATATTTATAAGTATTGAACGCAAATAATAGTATTTGAATGCTTAAAATACCTTCTGTCTATAAATTCCTAAATTAATACCTGTATTATCTTTCCAAAGAAATGTCCATGGTGCATTTTATTTTATAGATGAATTACTGTAATTCTTTATATATGTCAATTATTTTAATTGTTTACAAATACGTTAGTGCCCTGTGTGATAAATTTTATACATTAAAACTACAATTTTAATAAAAAACAATTCACTATACCACGCTGCGGTATAGTGGCTCAGAACTAAAAGCTGTATAATACAATAGTTAGTATTCAATATCAATAGTAAGTTCGTCATTAACGTTGTACTAACAGCCAGAGTTGTGATAATACTAAGGATGTTTTGATCTGACGATTTGATTACCTTTCTGTGTTTTTAGGGTTCTGAGTTTTTTATGATAACTATTAAAATGAATTTTTTTAAGGTAATTTTAATGGTCTTTAGCTTTAGAGGACGCAATAAAATCCCCCAAAAAAGACAGCCAGTCATTTTTTTGCTAAAAACATTCCCCATCTTGTATTTCTACACCTAAAATTTTCACTATCTTGAATTGGCGGGAAGGGGTCCCTCCTTTTCCTAAATGTTTCTTATTATTTTATCTACAGGAATGCCAAGTTTTATAATTTTACCACAAATTCTGATTTTGAGCCCGAAGCTATTTTAATATTTATTCTTTTTACACTACTTTCCCGTAAAAGTGAAAAATAATAATAAAGTATGAACGAAGGCCTAATGTTTCCTAAAATTACTGTTACAAATAAAGTCAAAATTAAGGAAAATAATTAAATAAAGATTAAAAAATAAAAAAATTGAAAGTAGGATTTTGCGAGGAGAAAATGTGTGTCTGTCGTTCTGTACACCCCCCCCCCCCCCCAATAAATTTAAAAAGAATTTTCCTATTCGATTTTTTTTTTTTTTTTTTTTCATTCGAAATATCGCGGAGATGACATCTCATTTCCACATTTCATTTTGATTTAAACAATTTTTCGCTCAATTTTGAACAGTTCAAAAAATCTTAAAATTAGTGGTACTCGGGAAATATGAACCAACTTGTATAAACACGGACATAAAATCCAAGCTCCATTGAAGAAGCTTATTCAAAAGAGCTCTCGACGTGAAATATTTTTTTATTTGAACAATTTTCGCGCATTTTTGAACGATTCAAAAAAAAATTTTACATTAGTTTCTGCGAAGAAATTTCAATCCTTAATAAATCCGGATCTAACAGACGGATTTGCTTGAGACTCACTTTATCGGAAGGGTATCATGAAGCAAAACATGTGCAGATACGAAGTTCATCCAGAACTAATCGAGCCTGTCCTCCTATGACATGTTTTTATCGGGATTTTTAATGATATTTCTTAATGTATGAGTGAATAAATGAGTGAATAAATGATAGAATGAATAAATACATCAGTGAGTAAATGAATGAATGATTAAATGAATAAATGAATGTTAGGGGTTGAATGTGTATTAACCGTGGAAAGTAAGAGAGTAGCTAGATTATAAATTTGAAGTTGGTGTATAAGGGAGAGTAGGTTCGTATAGTTCAGAAAGGAACTTCTTGTGAAAAGTTAGATTAGTAACCTACATAAGATAAGTGTGCATTATTATGCTCTTACTAATAATAAACTAGTATGATATAAAATAATCGCATTGAGCCATACGAGCTTTACACAAATTTACAATTTTCTATCTTTGAAAATAATACCCTTTAAATTTCGTTTCTTAATGAGATTTTTCAATAATATAATTAAATTAAGTATTTAAAAATTACTTACTATAAAAGTGGCCTTGCACATTTTCCGTATATAGTAGTAGGAATTATTTTCAATGCTCTTAAATCGTTGATTACAATGACATTAACTTATGTTTCATTCCAAGCTATTATTGCTAAAACTTGAAAGTTCCTTATCACATCATAATTTTTAAGTATATTATCCTAAGATTCTGAAAATTTAATTTGTGCACATGATTTGAGAATTTCATCCAAGTTTGTTAAGTTAATGAAGAACGGAAGCGCACAAAACTGGGTTATTTACTGTAGAAACCCTGCGCTGCTTCCAGCGAAATTCCAACGATTAAAAATCTAAAAATAGAAATTTCTCATCAACTTCCATTTTATTTATAAAATAATAGTCTAGCCTTAATGAAAGTTGGGAGGTCTCACCATTTGCTGTTAGAGAAAGGAAATATCGATGTAAGGTTGTTTTGAAAAGAAGCAGGATTAATCTTTTGACTGTCTGCATGTTACCATAAATTTTAACGTGTTCGGTATGTAAATGAATACGTAGAATTTTAAGTCAAAGTAAGTTTTTAAATGGAAATGAACTTAAGGGAATAAATTTACATTTTATGTTTTATATCAGGGGAAGATTTACAACTACCATCTACCCAACTCTTCTAAAATGGCGCAACTTTCTAAAATGGTGACTAAAAAAAAAAACGGCAACAACAAGAAAAATTAATACACTTCTTCAGCCTATACTACAACTTTTGCTGGTATGTCACCCCAAAAAATGGTGCCATGTTGGTGGCTAAGAAAAATAATGCTCTATTTCACTATAATTCACTGTCCATTTAATACACAAAATACACTAAAATTGCTAATTAGAATGTATAATAAACTTAGAAACTTACGAAGCAAATCAACCGTATTTTCGTCAGATTCCGATTTACGTCCCACATTCTCGTATTTTCTTCCTTCAAATCTGATTTTTCTCTTGTTCTACCTTTACTTTCTTTTTAGAGCTTTGCAAGAATTGCTTAAAACTCCTACTCCTTTTTTTTACATTCTGTCTATTTCTCAGCATTTATAAAATGATACAAATATAAACATATTTTTAGAACTTGTTTTTTACATGTTACACCAGTTTCAAGAAATATACAGTATAAAAAGTTGTTTTATAAGTGTATTTCGTTGAAAATCAGTTCATTGCTATAAAATAATAGCATCCCTCAAGAAATTTCAAAAGGAGTCTTATCCTCTAGCCTTATAGTAATACATTATAGTAAGTGAAAATAGTTAAAATTCATCAACTGAAAACATGAAAATTGTAAATATAACTTTTAATATCGTTTACACCAACGTTTAAAAATCTTCATATTATGTTGAAAAACATTTTATGGTATGTTGCAAAAAAGAAAAGTAAAGTTGCTGAGTATAAAGTTTAGCGCTTAAATTTACCTCGTTAAAGCAACATACGCAAATAAGTATTATCCTTTTCAGCTAGCAAATTCGAAATATTCTTCTTTTTTCTGGGGAATGGGGGAATACTATCACATTTTTCACTGTGTTGCTGGACTTGAAAGCGAAACCAAAGGCATACCCCAGACAGCACAACTTTGTCCTTAGGACGTCCAAATGATGTCATTTCAGGATTTCCTCGAAAAAACAGATCGTCCTAGGGACGTGTTTTTTTTATCCTGCGACATCCAAATGACATCCGAGGGAGCAACTAATGTCCGCGGATTGTCTGTCCTCAAGTGGTCCCAAGGACGTCCGATCGTTCATGTTTAGGATATATTTCGGACAAGCACGCTGTGCGGTCCGCAGGACGTTAAGAGGACAACATATCAAAACGTCCTAAACACATACTAGTGAGGTCCCTAGGATATCCAAATGATGTCATTTCAGGACTTCTTCGAAAAAACAGGTCGTCCTAGGGACGTGTTTTTTTGATCCTGCGACATCCAAATGACATCCCAGGGAGCAACTAATGTCCGCGCATTGTCTGTCCTCAAGTGGTCCCAAGGACGTCCGATCGTTCATGTTTAGGATATATTACGGACAAGCACGCTGTGCGGTCTGCAGGACGTTAAGAGGACAACATATCAAAACGTCCTTAAGACATTCCAGTGAGGTCCCTGGGATATCCAAATGACGTCATTTCAGGACTTCTTCAAAAAAAAAACAGGTCGTCCGTAGGACATTCTTTTTTTATCCTGCGACGTACAAAGGACATCCCAGGGAAGAACTTATGTCCGGAAATTGTCTGTCCTCTAATGGTCCCAAGGGCATCCGATCGTTCATATTTAGGCTAGATTTTGGACAATAGCACTGTGCGGCCCCCAGTACGTTAAAATTACAGTAATTCTAAGCGCCCTAAAAACGTTCCAGTGAGGTCCCTAGGACATCTGTGACGACTGTTCCGGCCCTCTTTTGGATCTATGCGTCATTGCTCTACGGGACATTGGAAGGACAGCATATTTGAATGCCCACAGGACACTGCCCTCGTTAGAATGATATCCCAAGGATGTCAATGAATTGTTTATCCTCCCAATGTCCTTGAGACTACTTTAGAACATTCCCATCACTTCGTTTAGGTATTATTCGTTGTTTATACCCACAAGATGCAATTTTAATTCATCAACTCAACAGTAATTTAACATATTTTTTTTTATGTATATAATTCTTCTGGTTAAAAGTTCTAAAACAGTTATCTTGTAAATGTAAATTTGCAGCTTGCAGCAGGAAATACTAAAGTTTTAACCAAATACTACTTTGAAAAAGAAGTATCCACATAACAGCTACAGAGCTGAATAAAACCAGTTGTGAATAATATTTTTAATGTTAACGCCTTGAGCTACATAATCATATACCGTTACATGTAATTTATCATATGTTCATTATGAAGATGATAATAAGAGTATTTTAATGAATATAGTGAAACAATTTTTGCATACAATTAAATAGGGACTACTCCATATATCAGCAATTTAAATATATTTTAATAAAAAATTTGTCTCTAAAATCTTTATTTGAAATTTCCCCTAAGCAACCCATCTTTATTTTTTTTTTTTTTTTTTTTTTTTTTTTTTTTTTTTTTTTTTTTTTTTTTTTTTTTTTTTTTTTTTTTTTTTTTTTTTTTTTTTTTTTTTTTTTTTTTTTTTTTTTTTTTTTTTTTTTTTTTTTTTTTTTTTTTTTTTTTTTTTTTTTTTTTTTTTTTTTTTTTTTTTTTTTTTTTTTTTTTTTTTTTTTTTTTTTTTTTTTTTTTTTTTTTTTTTTTTTTTTTTTTTTTTTTTTTTTTTTTTTTTTTTTTTTTTTTTTTTTTTTTTTTTTTTTTTTTTTTTTTTTTTTTTTTTTTTTTTTTTTTTTTTTTTTTTTTTTTTTTTTTTTTTTTTTTTTTTTTTTTTTTTTTTTTTTTTTTTTTTTTTTTTTTTTTTTTTTTTTTTTTTTTTTTTTTTTTTTCAGAGGAAAAGGTGATGCCAAATCTATTTTAGCTATCATCATAAAAATATCCGAAGAAGGATTTTTCCAATTGGGCACAAGAAATGGCCGCATAAAACAATTATATTCCCGATCCCAGTTCAGTGTCTGCGAACAAAAATTAATTAAAATCGAAGAAGTACCGGATGTAGAAATATCGCTCCGGTCGGTTGCTACAGCTCAAAGTTTAGTGATTGGTCAGGGATTTAAAAAATGTTCGGGTAAAACCCAGTGTGTCAGCAAAAAATGTTTTTGTTTTAGAAATAATGTTCTTTGTAATTCCAAGTGTCATTTCAGTAATCCTTGTTGTAACAAATGATTTTATCGTACGTTTCCATAAATATCATTTATACGCTGCATAAATTAGATAAATTGCATCTTTTTCATTTTAATTGTTTATCATTAGTTTATTTATAGAATACCTAGTTATTTCATTTTAGATAAATTGTTTATTTTACACTCTACCTGTATCTCATTAGTTAATTTATAGAATACCTAGTTATTTCATAGAATTAACTAGTTAAAGTGTCAAATTAATAACATATTACACACTATAACGGACACGGTCAGTTATTTCATGGAATAACTAGGTATTCTACGAAATAACTGCATTATATACTTTAACGGTAACATATATATCATTTTGAAAATGCATCAGGAAACTTTAGTAGAAAACAATTCTTAATATATAAATATAATTATATATATTCTATATAATTATGAGTTTTTTAATTAAATGATAGTACGAAAACTAAAATCAGAAATGATATATTCAATTAGTTTATGAAGTGTTGAAAGTGTAAAATAAACCAGTTCAGAAGGGAAAACCTTTTTTTATTGAAACATAATAGTACATAAGTATAGGAATTATAGAGATGGGAAAATTTTTTCAACATTTTAGCTGCTTTCTCCTTTTTTGAACAGACAAAAAATTACGAAAACAATAATTATTCACATGTTTAGAAGTAAAAACACAGTACGAAAAGAGGAAAATAAATAAAGATAACTCTTTTAAACTTCACTTCACCTAGCTTTGTTTCCTAACAAAAATTACCCCCCCCCCCCCTCCAAGTATTTTTAGGTTTTATGAGAATTACTTTTTGTTTTGCAATAGTTTATTTTAACATATTGTTTGCCAAAGCTCTATATACCATTACATGATTTAAAGTACAAGTAATATACTTTCAAGACTACTGAAAATGATATTCATGACAATGATAAATAAAGTGGCTTATTATTAATTAAATTTTTATAACTAATAGGCATCTTAATGATGAAAATCAATTTTCTTAATTCATAAAATATAGTTCAAAGAAATTCTGGAACTCATCAAATTAAATACAACAAATGACAAACATCTTTTAAAAATATAACTAACGAAAATAAATGCCAGTACGGACAAACTGATATAAGAATAATTGTTAAATACAATCATTCAGGGAAATTTTGAACAATGGGGGGTATATTGAACGAAGTCATAATTTTTAGTATATTTGACTAAACTTAAAAATTAAGAGTAGACAACTGATTTATAACCTATTTGGCTGGGTGCAGCACATGACCTTCTATTTTCTTTAACCAAATATGCTAAAAGAAATAACGTTTTTGAAAGCTACCCTGAATGACTGTACTACACATATACGTACACATATAGTTTTTAAGCTTGCCTGATAGGAATTGTCCTGGGATTTTCCTGATCGTTAGGCAAATAGCAAAATTGTGATTACAGCCCTCTATAAACATGTAGTGATACATAAGAAATTTATATGAAGTTCAAAATAATAACACAGACACTTAATGCAGAAAGGTATAGTTCAAAAGCAACCAATTTAATAAAAGTAAATAAACAGAAATAAAAAAGAACAGATTAGATTATAAGATAGAAGGAAATTGCTATTTAAATTGACATTCCAAATAACAATTTTACTATTTTTTTATTGTTCGTAATGACTATTAATCTTGTTATTTATGATGGTAGTCAACTTTAAAATAAATAATGAGATAAATAAGGTGTTAAAATAATTAGGGGTAAAAACTAAATATTGAATAATTATTAAATACTGCACATACATAAAAATAGAACTTGCCCTGGCTTTCTCCTAACCAGTATGCAATTGGCATGAAATTATTTTTGTGACGCAGTAATGATACCAGGAAATTTAGATGAAGCTCAAAGCAACAATACAGAAGCTTGATATATGATTCAAAAGTTGCCATCTTAAAGATAAAATTGATACAACAAAAAAATTTATATTTAGAAATAAAAGAGAACTAACATATAAACACATTTGCTATTCAAGTTGAAATTGCAGAGAAAATTTAACAATTCATCGGAAGACAAATTTTAACTGGAATAAAGAAAATCAGATCCTTATCATCATCTTCATCACTTATATTTGTTGATGGGCCGTTAGGCCCCGGGAGGGGCCTTTTACCCAGACTCCTTTGTGAGCGTACGTCGTTAGGAAATAGATCAATGCGCCCGAAGGCTTACATCACGTCCCCGAAAGGCGGGGGGGGGGGGGGGGGTCCGCGTCTTGGACGAGTTAGAATAGTAAGCTACATAAAAATACAAGACGACAAAATATATATATATATATTTTTTTTTCTTTTAAGCATTTTTTTTTTTTAATTTATACTTTTTTCTTTTTGGATTTTCTCTTTTTTAATTTTTTTCTTCACATATATAAGATAAGTAAATGAATAGCAAAAAACGACTATCTCAAGGAGAGCATGTCTAACTGAGGATTTGGAAGAGGATTATGCTTAGTACTGAGAGAATCATAGTTGAGCAGACAGGTTCTGGCCGGGTAGGGGTACTTCTGGTTCCTATTTATGTATTGAGATTGGGTACGAATTGCTTCGTTTAGATGATTTTGGATGCTGTTGAACAGTTTTAGGGCATTTTTTATAATGTGCCTTGAGATTGAGTCAACAGATAATTCGCTGTGGAGGGCTTTGTTTTTTTCGTACCAATCAGCGTTACCAATTTGTCTGAGGGTTTTATTTTGTAGAATTTGGATTTCGTTAATGGTAGTGCGAGCAGCGTGCCCCCATACCGTAAATCCATAGAGAATGGTTGGTCTTAAGATTTGATTATATATCAACATCTTATTCTTTAATGAAAGTTTACTGTAGCGCCCTAGTAAGGGGCGGAGGAGGTGTAATTTATGTTTAGCGTTTACTAGTTTTTTTTTCGACGTGCTTTTTGAAATAAAGGCCGGAGTCGAGAGTGATGCCTAGATAGCTAGCTTGGAGTTTGTAATTTAAGGTATTATTCATAAATTCAAGAGTTTCGGGGCCTTTTTTTTTTTTTTGTTCTTTTTAAAGTGGACTGCAATGGTCTTAGTGGGGTTTAGAGCGAGCCGCCAGTTGTTACACCAATGTTCTATTTTTATTAGGTGCTCTTGGGCGTATTTCTTAACACAATTACGTCTTTTGTGTTTTACAATGATCGCGGCGTCGTCGGCAAAGAGGGCATTCATGGTTTTTTCATGAGTCGGGAAATCGGCCATGAAAATGTTGAACAGTTGGGGCGATAATACTGCACCTTGTGGGACGCCACTTTCAATGAGTTTCGTGATGGAGGTTCCATTTTCAATTTGTACTTTAAAGGTGCGGTTTCTAAGATAATTATTGATTAAATCAACAAGGTATTTTGGGAAGTTATGGATTATCATTTTGTATATGAGCCCATCATACCAGACTTTGTCAAAGGCTTTTTGGATATCGAGAAAAATGCCTAGGGTTTGCTTGCCATAGTTAAAACCTTCAGTTAAAGCGTTTAGGACTCTGATTAGTTGGTGTATTGTGCTGTGCTTTTCTCTAAAACCAAATTGTTCTGGGGGGATGATGTTCATGTCATCTATATGCTTTTGCAATCTTTTCTTTATAATTTTCTCATATATTTTGGAAACATGTGAGGTAAGACTTATAGGTCTATAGTTATGGGGGTCCCTGGAGTCGGTGGAGGGTTTTGGTATTGGGGTGATTTTTGAGTTTTTCCAGATAGCGGGGAAGTAATAAAGCTTGAGTGAGCAATTAATAATTTTTGTTAGGTAAGTCACTGCTTTAAGGGGCATATTTTTCAGCATTTTGTTTGAGATATTATCTGGTCCGGTGGCCTTTTTATTTTTAGTTCTTTTAATAATTTCAGCAATTTCGCCTGGGTTAGTTGGCATAAACTGGATCTGGTTTTGGGGGGAGGAGTTAAAATCCTGAATTTTCCTACGAACTAACGACGTGACATGATTGTTTGAGGAGGGGGGATTTGGTCGAAAATTTTCTTCAAAAGCTTCAGCTAAGGCTTCGGCTTTGTCCCTATCATCAAAATTTATCCTTCCCGTAGCGTGAAGTGGGGGAATACTTTTGAAAGGTTTTTCGAAGGCTTTGGCAAGTTTGTAAAGGGAGCCGTTTTCGGGCGATAAGCTGGTTATGAAATCAGTCCACCTTTGCTCTTTATACTGCCTTTTGTTTTTTATCATTTTCTGTAACCTATTTATCTCTGTTTTCAGACTGGGATTTCTAGTGTTTTGCCACTGTTTTTTTAATCTCTTTTTCTGGACAATAAGTAGTCTAGCGTAAGGGGGAAGTCTAATGGGGGTGTGGTTAACAACCTGCGATTTCGTGGAGGCTTCGTAGGAGCCAATCAGTGACTCAGAGAAATTTTTTACGCTGTTCTCGATATCGTCAATGGTTTGTAGGGTGGGGTTACCCCTTACTTTTTGGTGCAACAGGTTCGTGTAATTTGCCCAGTTTGTAGTCTTCAAAATTCTTTCTTTCTTAGGGATTTGGTAGTTTAAGTTTAATGTGATCATAACCGGACTATGATCAGAGGATAGATCCGTATATGTACTTATGGCGTACAGCCAGTTAGGGGTTTTAGCTAAAGCTATATCAAGCGTGGATGCTTCACCAATGCCAAAGTGGGTGGGGGTATTTGGGGCGTAGATGTGGAAATTATGATCGATGCTTAACTTACGTATTTAATTACCCCTCCTATTTCTTCTGCCAAAACTCCAGTCTGGGTGCTTTGCGTTGAAATCGCCGAAAAGAATGGTATTCTGGTTAATTTGGCTGATTTGCAATATTTCAGAGATATCAAGATTCGGTGAGCTGGGGGGAATATAAATAGAGCTGATCGTAAGGTGCTCGTTGCTTAAAATTTTGATTGCAATGGTGGTGTTCTCAAAGGTAGCGGTTTGGTGCTTTATTTCGTTAGTGATAATATTTCGCCTAACGTAGATGGCAGTGCCGCCGCCGCGGCCAATACCCCTATCGTTGCGGAAGCTGCAGAAATTTGGGATGCTTCTAAGATTAAGACAGGGTTTTAGTTTAGTCTCCTGAAGAAGAATGACATCAGGGGAGAGGGAGGAGATACAGTTTTCGAGCTCGTCCATTTTTTCGGGCGAGAGGCCATTTGCGTTCCAAGACATAATACGGATGCAACTAAGATTTGCCATGATTAGTGCTCTCGAAGTGCGTGTTTAAGTTACGTACGAGGATTTGAAGATCTTGCATGAGAGATGCAATTGTCAGCGGTAGAGTCGCTATTAGCTTCTATGTTATTCTTGGGGGGTTTCGTTTGGTTACTTGTGAGAGCACTAGCGTACGATGGGGTTTTTACAGTACTTTGGATTATTTTTTCCTCTTTTGTTTTTGGGGATGGTCTTTTTACACACTCCGTGCTATTTGCAAGGTGCTCATCTCTACAGTTGGCGCAGGTAGGTTTTTCGGACTTTGGCCTATTACATTCGCGCGTCCAGTGATTTTCCGCACAGATAAGACAAACAGGATTTAGTGTGCAGACATGGGAGCTGTGTCCGAATCTCTGACATCTGTAACATTGTGAGATTCTTTGAGTCTTTTTTAGATGTTCAACCTTAATTTTATAATACAAGATTGAGCTGATATTATACACTTCTTTGTTTAAGTCATTATTTTTTGGGAGGGAAATTACGAATAGGGGAATTCGATCCTTTTGTTTTCCTCTGGTCATTTGCGTAACTTTATTGCAAGTTAGCCCCTTTCCCATCAGTTCTTTTTCAATATCGTCAACACTAAAATCAATAGGGAGCACTCTAAACACAACTTGTAGATCTTTATCTTGGTGAAGCTGGCGTGTATGTGATTTATAACTATGCTGATCAGCGTAATTTTTAATTTTTCTATAGTAAATGGGATTTCTAGTTTCGATAACCAGTTCATTATTTCGTTTGAATGTTCCTTGTATGGTGGTTCCGACTAGCTCGCTGAGCTCCTTTAAGAGGGGTGTGGGGTCGGAAATATCCACAAAAGTTATAGGGGGTGCTTTATTTTTTTTCTTCTGACTGATAGTTTAAATTTAGGTCTGGGTTTTTTTTTTTCATCTGTAAAAGTTTTTTTGTTTTTACTTTTCTCAGGCGAGCTTTCGATATCTCTAACGGGCCTTTTCCTACTGCTAGCATTATCAACTTCTTTACTTTGGGGTTCGTTTACTTCCATTTCAATATTATCCTTTTCTAAGTTTTCATATCTGTTTTGGGTAGCTAGGGGGCTATTTTCGGTGGGTCTGTTATCTTTGTTCCAATTTGCAAACTTGATGGGGGGGATGAACCTATTATAGTTTCTTTGGGATTCGTTTTCTAATTTTTCAGACAGCGTTTTTACAGTTTCTTTTAACTCCCTATTTTCAGCTATTTTTTCCTCTACCAATTCCTCACTTTCTGCCATACGTTCCTCAGTTTTCTTAGCATTTTCCCTAGTTTTAAGCATATTATTATTTAAGGTAGCAATACTTTTATGAAAGAGCTTACGGAACTCTGACAAAAGAAACTTTGTTTTTTCGTCAGAAGGGAAATCAATTGTATCCTTTATTCCGTCAATTTTTAAAAGATGTTTCAATTAATTCACTTAATGTTTCATCGTCATTAGATTTTAGGATAATTTTTTCAACTTGCTTGAAAGGGGGAAGTCCCTCACGCTCACAAATAAGGAGAAAAGGGTTTCTTACCAGGCTGGCCTTGGTGATGCTGCTTTTCTTCTTCTTCTTCTTCATCGTTGAGTCTTTTCCAGGGGTGGGAACGTCATCTTCCGACTCTGTTTCATCTTGAATTTTTTTATAGTTGTTTACCGGATTTTTAGAAGTCATCTGCCTTGATGAAGTATTATGCCTCTTTGAGGCACTTCGCCAAGGTCTTTGAAAGGAATCCACCGCGTTTGTGACGCGGTCAAACCGAACCACGGTAGTACTGTTGGACACGTCTTACCTCTGCGGACGCTAACCTCCAAATCGCTTTCTCACAACCAACCTGAACTTACGTTGTGCACCAACAATATATTATACCTTCTCACTACAACGTCCACTTCTCTTCCTACCCAACGCTCACAGTCACTATCAGTTTTCCACACATTGAATCACTTTTACTCACAATTTGGCACTCTTCGTCTTACAAAAACGACTTTGGCACTGTTCCAAAACACGTGCAGTCGAAACTCGCACAACGAAGTACTTCTTTCCAGAATCTTCTTTCTGGTGCTCACTACACGATCGCTACCTTTCCTCAAACAATATCGCTGCCTCAATAGTCACCTCAAAACCGTTCACTGTGTCTATTTTTCAGCTCAGTTCCAGGAGACCACTACAGCGGAATCACAACGCATTCACTCTGTGCTTCTCAGATCCTTAAAAAAAAAAGTACATTATATAAATTGAATTAGAATAAATTATCTACTGGTTACCTAAAAACAAAATTAATCTTTACCATTCTTTGACTTATGCAATTAGTACTTTCTTGTCTCATAACCTAATAAAATTTAAATACAATCAAGGTAAAAATCTTGAAAAAAAAATAACGGCGGAATAACAAAAACAAAATATTACCTAAATATTAAATACTGTCCCTTCTTTTAAAATTGTAAAGCTGCCTCATAATTGTCTTGGTTTTCTTCTAATCACTATGCAAATGTAGAGTACTTCTTACAAACCCTTTTAAAGCAAGTCACAAAATATATTTTTTCATTTTTTTGTGTCATGGGCAATGTTCTTTTCTTTCAGAAATTCTAACATTGTTAATTTTGTTGAATATTTTGTAGGGACGCGATCCGCTTTAACAGTATAACAAAAATCCATTTTTCGAATTGCTCGCCATTCCTTTCGCTGTGGTAGTCACCAGTACTTGAAGATGCTTTGTAAATAAGCTCAACTCCATCGATTAAATCCATCTGTTGAACCTGCTTACACAATTGTTCTCAAATATTTATTCCTCTAGAACACAATGTCGGGCCTTTCAATAAGAACTCTTCGTGTGTTAACACATTTCTTCCATCGAAAATTAATTGAATGCAGTTTTCTTCAGGGATTATTCTCGAACGTGAGAATACAGTCTTTCCCCTTATAAACGTAGAAGTCATTTTTACAATTAGAAGAAATTCTAAAGTGCAAAAGTATTAATGACTACTAGTAACAAATCCACAAACGAATGAAAGCAATTTAAAAAACGAGAAAGAAAGCGGAGCACATAAAATATTAAGCAGAAATGAGTGTCTAGCAACGACCGAAGTACAAAGCGAAATGCAACTCTCGCCTATTTCCTTGGCACCAACTCGCACAAAGAATTCATAGTCTTACCTAAACTGATATGGAATAATCCATTACCATAGTGACCGCCACTCGTTTGTCTGCTGTCTGAGGATAGAAAGATTGCGGAAAAATATGTGCAGAAAAATTACCCAATTTTACATCAGCAATCTCAATTTTATAATAACTTTTGAAAATATAAATCAGCATTATTTTTAAAACAGCTTTGTCTATTTTTGTTTGAAATAATAAAGATTTAAACTTTTTAATAAAAATCTTAACCCTGCTTTTTCTTTTGGTAAGCCGTGAAATAAAAAAGGAAAATAAGAAGGGAAACTTAGAAAATAAAAATTTGCTTTCAACTTGAAAGATATCCTAAAAACGTAGGATTTAGATCAAACACGTTATATGCTTTAAGTGAAGTTCCTAGGACAGCTGACAAGAAAGTCCGTGGTACGACCTGAAAGAATTCGGATCACTTTTAGACATCCATAGGTTAAGCAAAATGGTAGTTCCAGGGACGTCATGCTTGACGCGTCCAAGGATGTCAAAATGTGGACATCCTGATTCTTACGATAAAAGTTGGATGGCTTATGCGAAATTTTACAATATCGGAGAAAAATATGTTGTTATTAAATCTATTTTTCTACTGGTAAATACAAATAAATACAAATACAAAAAGTACACCAACAGGCGCTAGGCCCAACAAGGTTGGCCTAGCGCCTGTAAACCGTAAAATAAAGAAATAAACGAAAAAAATAACAACATAAAAATTTTCTTCCAAGTTGACAGAAATATCCTAAAAACGTATGATTTAGTTCAAACGCAGGATATCTTTTGAGTGAAGTCCCTAGGCCAGGACATCGGAAAATAATGTCCGTGGTTCTGCCTGAAATGATGTGGATTACTTTTGGACATAAGTGGGCTAAACAAAATGTTAGAAACAGGGACGTCCTGCCTGTCGCGTCTAAGGACCTCCAAATGTGGTTAATTAAGATTTACGATAAAATTCGAATGGTTTGTGTGAAACTTTACGGTTTTTGAGAAAATATTTCTCATGCTTATAAGAAAATATGCGTAAATATATCATGTGCAGTAAAGTGGATCAATTGTATATCAGCAGTATCTTCAGAAAACATAATTTGATATTGTTTTTCATGTAATATTTACTATTTTTGCTTGAAATAGCAAAGCTTACGATTTGTTTTTAAAATAATAAACCTAGTTTTTTTTTTTAGTAAGCTGTTAAACAAAGAACGAAAAGATAAAAAATGTCTTCCAAGTTGACAAAGTTATCCTAAAAACGTATGATTTAGTTCAAACGCGGGATATCCTTTAAGTGAAGTCCCTAGGACATCCGAAAATAAAGTCCGCGGTACGACCTGATAGGTGGCGGATCACTTTTGGACATTCGTAGACTAAACAAAATGTTTGCTCTAAGGACGTCATGCTTGACACGTCCAAGGATGTCAAAAAGTGGACATCCTGAGACTTACGATAAAAATTGGATGGCTTCTGTGAAATTTTACAATTTCAGAGAAAATATTTCTTATGTCTTAAAGAAAAGAGGCTTAAATACGTTATGTGCAGTAAAATTAATCAATTTTTTATCATCAGTAACTTTAAAAAACATATATCAGCATTATTTTTCATGTAATTTTAACAACTTTTGCATAAATGGTAAAAACTTCAACTTGTTTTTTAAAATATTAAACATGTTTTTCTTCTGGTAAACCGTAAAATGAAGAAACAAAAGAAAAAAATTACAAAATAAAAATTTTATTCCAAGTTGACAAAGATATCCTACAAAAGTATGATTTAGTTCAAACGTGGGATATCCTTTGAGTGCAGTCCCTAAGACAACCTGAAAGGATGCGGATCACTTTTGGACTTCCGTTGGTAAAAAAAGTGGTAGTTACAGGGACGTCCTGTCTGACCCGTACGCGGGATATCCTTTGAGTGCAGTCCCTAGGACATCAGAAAATGAAGTCCGTGGTACGAAATGAAAGGATGCGAATCACTTTTGGACGTCCGTAGATAAAACAAAGTGTTAGTTACAGGGGCATCCTGTATGACCAGTACGCGGGATATCCTTTGAGCGCAGTCCCTAGGATATCCGAAAATGAAGTCCGTGGTACGACCTGAAAGGATGCGAATCACTTTTGGACGTCCATAGGTAAAACAAAGTGGTAGTTACAGGGACGTCCTGTCTGACTCGTACGCGGGATATCCTTTGAGCGCAGTCCCTAGGACATTCGAAAATGAAGTCCGTGGTACGACCTGAAAGGATGCGGATTACTTTTGGACGTCCGCAGGTAAAACAAAGTGGTAGTTACAGGGACGTCATGTCTGACCCATCTGAGGATGTCCAAATTTTATCGGTTTTGACATCGGACCAGATTTGGACGTTCTGGACAAAAAATGGACATCCAAAGGACGTTCTGTGCGGTCTGGGACGATCCTTCTGTTCTACAGATTATGCCAATGGACGAATACGGAAAAGCTAGTAAATACATATTTTGCCAAGTTAACAGTGTCGCACTTCAAATGTTGAAGTAACTGGTTGCAAAAGGGCTAGAAAGTTACTGCATTTTGAATAGTATTATTATTGCATAGTTTTAGCATCTGTAATAATTCATAGCATTTTTTAAAAAACATCATTAAAAAATGATAATTTCTCATAAAATGAATTTTTATAAAACAACATATTTTTAATGATGATATATTATGGCTATAAGGGGGGAATGACAGACAGGTCGACCGACACACTTTTTCCCCATTTCAAAACCCTGCTTTCAAATTTTTTATTTTTCAATCACTTAATTAATTTTTGACTTTTCTTGATTTCTAACGATATTTTCACGATACATTAAGCCTTTTTTTACGCATTATTATTTTTTTTTTTTACTTTTACTGGAAAGTAGGCTAATAAAGCAGTAAGTATGTCTGTGTGTATCTATCTGTCTGTCTGTCTGTGTCCGGTGTAGGGCCAAGACCGTTCAGCGGATTTTCATGAAACTTTGCAGAAAATTAGTTCGGAACAAGGGGTTGTGCACCTAGGAGAGCTTTTTTCTGAAATTCGAATTTGTTCAATTTTTATTAAAATTTATAGCCGAAAATTGAATAAAATGGTCCTTTTTTATCGGAAGAAATTGTCGCCTCCTTTCGATCTTGATACCATTGAAAAACGCGTAAAAAAGAAGAGTTTATCGCTACTTGCTAAAATTCGATGCCTCTAAATTAACTAGAAAAGAAAAACCGTTTGCTCTGCAATTCGAAATTACTTTTTCACGGTAATTAATTTTAATTTTATTTGAATTGTTACCATGCCGACTGGCTTCTGATCCTTTTCTTTTTTAACGAATTAAAATTTATTTCTTGCGGTTTTTATCATTTTGAGGAGCAGCCGATTTTTAATTAATTAATTTATTTATTCTCCTTTTCAAACGAATTAAAATATTGCACAGGGCTTTTTTTTAAATGTTATCCTTTATAGCGATTTTTGTTATTCCAACTTATTATTGCTATTTATATTTTTATTTACTTAATTTTTTGTTCTCCCGTTAATTAGCAAACATATTATTTTCCTATTTGGGCTCAGATGAAAGGTTTTTTCGCTTTCAAAGCTTTTCTTGTTGCTGTTAGTTTCTGCAAGCTACAAAATTTCGTCTTTCTGTTTTACTGTCAATGAATAATAGATAAAAATTAATTATACTGAAAATGTATTAATTAAAACTATTCTATACTAGCTGACATGCCCGGCGTTGCGCGGGTAATATTGCATCATTCGCAGGCCAAGTAACGCATGTCCAAAATGCTGTTAAAAATATATAAGGTAAAATTTTCGCAAAAAAATCCAAGTAGCAGATTTGCAACAGTCCTTAAGAATCCTATTTAAATAGTAAAAGTCATTAAAAACCCCTATTGCATTGAAAAGAACATCATAGAAAAGTTCCTTTGAGAACAAAAAACACAGTTCATAAAAATCCACATTAAAATGCCAGTTCATAAAAATTGCTATTAGAGTAAGGACAACAGTAACTAAAATGCATATATGCAGCGGGATGATTGTGCAAAAATGGTGTCAAGAGTCCGTGAAAATCGCGATTGCAATATAGACAGCATCACATCTAAAAATTTCCATCAGATTAAGAGCTGTATTATCTTTAAAATAAAGTCCAGACAACTATTCCTAAACATCGCTAATAAAATAAGGACATTAGTCTCCATACATCCCCATTAGAATAAAGACGTTTAGTGCCTAAAAGTACCCATTAAACTACAGACCTTTAAGCGCTGCTGTTCCTAAAACTACCAACCGACCCCTTTAAATTCCCCATCAAAATAAGGACAACAGTTCCTAAAAATCCCAAAATCGTCAAAACATTTCCTGAAAATTCAATTAAATATAGCAGTTTTATAAAATTTGGATAAAAACGGAAGAAAGAAAAGCATTATTTTCAAAGGCGTATATTTTAATACGAAAAAGTGCATTTATATTAGAAAATATTTGGTACTGAACCAATGCTGACGTGTTAAAGTAAGGTTGATAGAAAGAAATAACTAAATTCTGTCCAAATGACGCCAAATAGACAGTAAAAAAATTAAATAAATGTTATAAAATAAATAACTTGAGTAAAATATGAAATCAATAAAAACCGCTACGTTAAAAATTAAAATGAAGCAGAAGATCGCCGAATTGATTGCCCTGCAGTAATGGAAGCTTAACGCAAATGCGCCATGATCCTATAGTGTAAATCACGTATTGAATTTAAATGAGAACAATATTACTAATAAGGATTATTGGCGCGGTTTGGAAATAACAAAATAGTATACTGAGAACAATTTACTGGATGGTGGGCGAAAAAAAAAGAATCAACACTTGACGAAATTTTAAATTTCATGAAAAATAAATCCCGATACAGAAAACATTCCAACCTAGCTTTTATCCAAGAAATAAATATAAATCGCCAAAAAGAAAGAAAATCATCCTGAAGATAAAGTAATTAAAAATCGTCTGCTGGTAATAATCCACAAATTCTGAAAAAAAAAAAAAAATGAAATGTATTTTAAAAATTTGTTTCGCTCGTAAAACGACATGAATAAGGATAAAATAGCATTTTTTCAATCTTACGGTAACAGAAATCATCTAGTTGGCGACAAAAGTACTATTTATTTTGGCGAAATCACGCAAATTGGGCAGATGAATTCAGAGGTAAGCCTCGTTTTAAGTTCGAAAACTACTTTAAATGAATACTGCGCGTGTTCTATTTGTTCTACGAACTGCAGAAAGTGATCATCTTGTGCAGTTTTTTACGGGCATTCAAATGCTGAAAAAAACTAATACGTGGGACGTTTCTTCGATGAGATAAATCCAAATCAACAGTTTTGCTTAAAATTGGAATAAAAGAAGAACAAATTCGAATTTTCGGAAAAACGCTTCGAGGTGCACGAGGACCTGGTCCAAGGTACCTGTAGCTAAAATTTCGTACTCCTAGACCGTTCCATCTCGCCAGGAGGCGATCGACAGACAGACACACACACACATACACACACACACAAACTTTTGGTTTTATTTATATAGACTAGACTGCAACGTTTCTTGACAATGACGTCACAACGCGCGGCAGAAGAAATGAGTAAACGGCGAGGCTTTTGGGGTTACATGGACGAGGATCGAAAAAACGGCACACCAATTTGGCGAAATAATCCGATTAAGCATTCTATTTGGCACATTACGCGTTTGAAAACTCATTTGTCAGTTTATCAGAAAAAGATAAACAGATGTAACAAATTAAAAAACTTATTTCTTTTTACATAATCATAATTTCTTTTATTGGATCAAATATATTTCTTGTTAATGTAATCATTAAAAGTATAATTTCTTCTAAAAATCCTTTTCTCCAATAATTCATAAAAACGGTTGGACTTTTGGAGACTTTTGTTTTTCAAATAAATAATTTTTTTCCTTCCTGTTATCCCGTGAGCCTAATTTTGTTCCTGTATAATTTTGTTTTTAATGGAAAATTACGATATTAACGAATGGAATAATAATAAATAACTGTTTAGCTTTAAGCAAAGTTACAAGCCAGCGAGTCAGGCATAAACATAAACCATTCTAAATCTCGCCAAACCGCTTATGGGAAGATCTCCAACTGCTCATGAGCTCTTATTGGCTGAGCGTTCAGTTCTAAATGAAGGTATTACTACGCGTTGCACTTCTCGTAAAAATTGAAAATATATAACATATAATGAAAACCATGACAAATAAACGCTATATATGCGTAGGTTAAAATACCTTATCACACTTCGAAAGCGAAGTGCTTAGTTTAACTCGAAAATCGGATACCGCGCGGAGAACTACTTTTTTCGTTTGCTCTCAGCATATTTCTATATGGTCAAGAAACTTTGCAGTTGCGTAACATGTATTACAAGAAGTTCCGTCTAGAAATATACGAGCCTACTTTCCCGTATACACCAAATTCAAATTTATAATCTAGCTATTTCTCTCTCTCTCTCTTTCTCCTTTAGCTTTAGTTCTTAATTTTTTCAAATATACCTTTTTCAACGGGTAATACATAATCATTCACTCAGTCATTCATTCTTTCATTTATTCAGCCATTCATTCTTTCATTTATTCAGCCATTCATTTATTCATTCATTCGTTTACTCATTCATGTGTTTATTCATTCATTTACTCATTCATGTATTTATTTACCCATTTATTCATTCTTTTCCTCTTTCATTTACTCATTGATTCATTTTTTCACTATGTCATTTATTTATTCTTTCATTCCTTCATTTATTCATTGAGAAATATTCTTAAAAACCCCGATAAAAACATTTCATAGGAAAATAGGCTTGTTAGTTCTGTATGAACTCTCTACTTGTTCATGGTCTACGTTATAAGAGATTTCCGATAAAGTTTGTTCCAATCAAATCGGTCCGTTAGATCAGGATTTATCTAATGTTGAAATTTCCCCGTAAGCGCTCAATATAAAATATGATACAAAAGTAAAATATGAAAATGAGATGTCCTCGTCGAGATCTTTCGAATGCAAAAAGAATTTTTAGAGTTGGACAATTCGTTTAAAACTTATTAGGGGGAGGGGGACCGACAGACACACATTTTTCCCATCTCAAAACCCTACTTTCAAATTTTTTATTTTTCAATCTTTATTTAATTAGGGTCAGTTGGGGTAATTGTAATAGCTTTTTCAATGTTTTAACTTTTGATCCTTCCCTACCTCTTGAATGAATTCACATATAAAATTCTGAGCATTGTAGCCACTACTGTATTTCTTGTAAGTAAATGTGTACAAAAATTTTGACTTTATGACCATTTGTTAGCGAATGAGCTCGTGTTTACAATTACCCCAGTGTGTTTACAATTACCCCAGAGATCTGGGGTAATTGTAAACAGTGATTTATTTTCAAATAAGGTTGATGCTAATGGAAAATTGTTTCATACACAGTCTGCTTGAAGGCTTAAGAAGTTCCAGAGCAATGGTTCTCAATCTGCGGTCAACAGGCCGCATGTGGTCCGCTGAGTTATGTTATGAGTCGGCTGAGATTATTTAACAAGAAATATCTTGCAAAAAATCAAGTAATGCAATAAATTTATGTAAAATTTGTCCCGCAGTGGATCAGTCGGTTAAGCTTGGATCCCACAAAACACCGAAAGTGAAGCACAACTGGACGTGGTCAACGCTTGGGAGGGTGACCAACTCCCGCGACTGATTACTCTGAGACCGAGTGCCCTAAAGGGAGCCCTGCACGTAAGATACATCGTCGCTTTAAATGTCCACCAAGTTAGAAATAATTTCCGCTGGGGGAAACCAACCTAGGTGACGATCTCTCATCTGGGAGATTGCTGAAAATCATTAAGCCCCTCTGAGCCAAGTGTACTTCATTCTAGCGGAGCTCATTAATAACACAGGTCTGCGATGAAAAAATTGTAGCATATTTAACTAGTGGGTTTAACAGTATTTCTTGTGCTGATTACGAAAAAAATAGTGAAAAAATTCCATCACCCCTAGATAAATCAGAAATTTCAAATGAAGTTTTCTGATTTTCAGGGGTTTTCAGGTTCAGTATGCATACGATTTTTCAATATTATAGCCTACATAAGTGGTAAATTTAGTCTGAATTATGGAGCTTTCATGGTGAACAGGTAACTAAACAATGTGAGTATGTTATTTGCAAAAAAAAAAATGTTTTTATTCTACTTATTTGAATAAGACAATGAATCTAAACTGGGAAAATCCAGTTTCTACTGGAACAAGACATGTCTCAGTCTATCTGATTAATCCGCAATCCTACGGTCTGCTAGACGTCGGCGTCGTGAGGAATGTAATGAGCCGTGACTTTGAACGCAGTCAGTGACTCAGTGTGGAGCTAGCCACTGTGGTGTACACATCAAGCAGTTTTGTCCTATTTAGAAGAAATGGCTACCAGAGGATGTGTCAACTCTCCTAACTGTTTCTGTTATATTTGTGGGTCTTATACCATCAAGAAGCAACAAAAGAACATTTCTAATTTTGCTCAGAAGGTGTATTTTGCATACTTTGGTGTTAAATTAGGGGACCAAGATAAATCTTGGGCTAACCATATAGTGTGTTCTGTGTGTGTTGAAGAACTGAGACAATGGTTTCAAGGTAAGAAGAAATAATTTCGTTTTGGAGTACCCATGATTTGGAGAGAGTCTAAAAATCACAGTGATGACTGTTATTTTTGTTCTTGTTCAGTGCAAGGTTTCAATTCAAAAAACAGGAAGGACATTTCATACCCAACCAACATACGTTCGGCTATTCGCCCTGTTTCTCATGGACCTGACTTGCCTATTCCTTCACCTCCAGACACCCTGGACAATATTTTAGACGATTTAGACCAAATGTCACATAGTAGCAGCGATGATGAGGACAGCTACGATCCAGGTACCAATGACCCTAAACTTTTCTCTCAATCAGACTTCAACGATTTAGTACGAGATATGGGCCTCCCAAAGGATTCAGCGGAAGTTTTAGGGTCTAGACTTAAAGAAACACATATGTTAGCCTCCGGTGTTTCATTTTCATGGTACCGATTTAGAGAAAAGGAATTTGTCCCTTTTTTTACACAAGAGGGTGACCTAGTTTTCTGCAACAATGTACCTGGGATCATGGAAATGTTCAAAATCACGTATGAACCAGAGGAATGGAGACTTTTCATCGATTCATCAAAAAGGAGTTTGAAAGCTGTACTTCTTCACAATGGTAACCGATATGCTTCTGTGCCTGTTGGACACTCGGTCCATTTGAAAGAATGCTACGAAAATCTCGAGTTTGTTCTTAATAAGCTTGGCTACTCTGACCATAAATGGACCATTTGTGGTTATTTGAAAGTTATTTCCATGTTACTAGGTCAACAAAGTGGTTACACAAAGTTTCCACGTTTCCTCTGTGAATGGGATAGCCGTGACAGGAACCATCACTATGTCAAGCAGTACTGGCCAATCAGAAAGGTTCTTATTCCTGGAGTTAAAAATGTTGAAAGACAAAGTTTAGTGGATCCTAAAAAGATCTTACTTCCACCACTTCATATCAAATTGGGGCTAATGAAACAGTTTGTGAAAGCATTACCCAAAGAAGGAGAGTGTTTCAAGTATCTTTGTGAACAGTTTCCTGGTCTATCTGATGCTAAGTTGAGAGGGAGTCTTTGTTGGGCCTGACATCAGAAAACTTTTAAAAGATGAAAGCTTTATAACTAAAATGGAAATGAAAGAAAAAAATGCCTGGAATTCATTTAAACATGTTGTAACAGGCTTTCTTGGAAACAAAAAAGACCCAAACTACAAAATTTTGGTTGCTGAATTGTTAGAAAACTACAAAATGTTGGGCTGCAACATGAGTGTCAAAGTCCATTTCCTTCACTCACATCTGGACTACTTTCCAGAAAATCTTGGGGCTGTAAGTGAGGAACAAGGAGAATGTTTCCATCACAAAATGGAGCACAGATACCAAGGTCGATGGAATGTCAACATGATAGCAGACTACTGCTGGATGTTAAAAAGGGAAAATTCACAAGAACATAGCCGAAAAAGTACCAAAAGAAGCTTTGATGGAAAAAGAAAACGTTATTACAAAGACTTATAATATCTTTGCAACACATGTTCATCACTATTGTGCTCATTTTAGCTAGGTATCGTTTTTTTTTTTTTTTTTGCTTTTATTTCATGTTAAAATAATAAAAACAAATCCGAAATTTTCAGGTATTTGAACTTTTCCCAAAAACTTCAACTTTATTTTGTAGGCAAGCCTTACGTGATAGAAAAAAACCAATGTGTTTTTTGAAATCAGCGCAAAAAACTACATAAAGATCAGTTAACTAAATCAAAACAATTTTTAAAAAAGTTTTTTTTGCAGACCTGTGTAATCAGTAGGAGCTTCCTTAATTCATGGTCGCCCTGCAAGGGGGGACTTGGATTTCCAAGTGGCATTAGCAACAACAACAACAACAGTTATGTAAAATAGACACAAAAGTGTAATTTACATCAAAATATAATACTTATCGTCCCCCCAAAATATTGAAAATAGAAAAAATTTAAATGTTTACAATTACCCCAGAGTACGAAATATATGGGGTAATTGTAAACACCTAACTTGTGCATGAAAAATGACAGGGAAGATTAAATTCATAACTAAATGTTTTTAGCAGCATTCCATATGACACATAAAAATGGTTGAAACCGCTTACATCGCTTTTATAGATGAGCTGGAGAGGAAAATGTAAGATCACTAAATTTCGTTAAACAACTTTTTTCACTGGGCCATTTTCAAACAATAGTGACGCCTGCACAGTTGTTTCGAAATTTACGAAACTGTTTCAATGTCTTCCCTATGCTGCCAGTTTATCACTCACAAGCAGTTAAGTTTTCAAAACCACCACAAGTGTAGTTATGAAGCTTGTTTACAATTACCCCAACTGACCCTACTTCTTGACTTTTCTTTATTTTTAACGATATTTTCACGATACATTAAGCCTTCTTTCATGCTTTATTCTTATTGTTTTTACTTTTACGGGAAAGTAGGCTAATAATCGTCCTTTTTGTGTGGGTACTTGAACTAAGCAAACAAAATGCGTTTTCTCTTAAATATTTTCTTTTTCGTTTTGTTTCGTTTCTTTCTTTCTTTTGTCCTCTTTTATTGTGTGTGTTTTGTAAAAAAAAAAAAATAATGCTTAAATGCGTAGGATCGCTGGTTGATTGCCCTGGGCGGATAATTTTTAATTATGTGGAATGCTACACATTTTAATTAAAAAACATAATTTACATCTAATAAAGTTACCGCTATATATACAACGGCGAACCGATTGGTCTTTTC
This sequence comes from Octonoba sinensis, assembly GCA_038502835.1. Taxonomy (NCBI): domain Eukaryota; kingdom Metazoa; phylum Arthropoda; class Arachnida; order Araneae; family Uloboridae; genus Octonoba; species Octonoba sinensis. The sequence continues at coordinate 92,718,889 of CM076604.1, read as the reverse complement.
ATTTTTTAACACGATCATAGTGGTGCGGGTTCCGATAGTTATTCAATAAGAAAGGGTAAAATGCATTAGCAAATTTATGTTTAAAATTTTCACTCAAAGTACTTTTTTAAAAGAGTGTTCAAATGTTTCATGAAGGTGTTTTTAGAACAGCTTTTAAAACTGAAAAAATCATACTTTAAAAAAAAAAAAAAAAACCCTTTTCAAGGATTTTTTTTCGAAACCATTAAAAGTTTTTTAAAGCATTATTCTACTCGTATAATTATTGATTATGAAGAAGATTATCAATTACAGTAACAAATTATTTAATGACCGTTTACTCGTTGAAGAGTTTGCTTTTAAAAGCGAAATTGTAATTTGTGATTTGATTAACATATTATCTTTTCTACCTGTTTTCTTCTTGTATCCTTATTTATATTTCTACGTACATAAGCCTAGAATCAATCATTAGTTACCATCTTCATAAAAAATTGTCCGAAAAATATAAACTACTGAAATATTTTGAAGAGTTTAGGAGAGTTATTGTTAAAGTTCACCTACTTATGATGACGCTTTGACGGGTTGGCCTTGTCTTTCGGTGGTGTTGGCAAAACGCAAATGCACAGTGCGCAGTGCGCCCAGAAACCCCCCGCACCTGCCATTTTCCGGCCTATCGTATTTTTAGATGTCCCCGAGTGCAAACCCTCGGGAGCAAATGGGGTTCCGGGAGAGCTCGACCAACCGCAAATTTATGAAAACCATTAAAAAAAAACAGGTTATTGTAAAACACTAAATCACAGTAGAATGCAAAACTTTAAGAGTATGCATTAAGCGCTATATGACATGTGACAACAATGAGAAAACCGTACAACACTATAAAAAAGTACCAAAATCAATCTATGACCCTATAGTGTAAATCACGTATTGAATAAAGGAGAACAATATTACTGATAAGGATTAATGGCGCAGTTTGGAAAAGTTACGATGTGCAAAATAATATATTGAGAACAATTAACCGAAAAAAAAGCTACACAACTTGTCGAAATTTTAATTTTCATGAAAAAGAAGTAGTATCGAAAGCTCCCAACCTAGTTTTTATCGAAGATATCTCTACCAATAATAAAGCAGCTAGTATGTCAGTGTCTGGTGTGAGGCGTAAGGCCAAGACAGTTCGGCGGATTTTCATGAAATTTTGCACCTCAAAGTGCTTTTTCTGAAATTCGAATTATTTTCTTTTCATATCACAATTTATAGCCGAAAATTGCATAAAATAATCCTTTTCTATAGGGAGAAATTAACGCAGCGTTTCGAGCTTGATATCATTGAAAAGCCCGTAACAAAACTGTCCAAGAAACTGTTGATCTTTGTGCTAAAATTTGTAGTTTCTAAATGAACTAGAAAAGAAGTTATAAGCGTTTTTCGCTGTAGTTTGAAATTAGTTTTTCACGGTAATTAACTTTAATTTTATTTGACACACATGAGAACGCAAGCGCTCTAGTTTTATTTTATTTGGAACGTTGCAAATCTGTCTACATGAATATTTGCTTAGTTAAATTGTCTATATTCACAATGTTTTTGGCATTTTGAGGCGCCCGGAATTTTTACTTTATCTTTTCTTTTTTTTTGGGGGGGGGGGGTAGTTCTTTCTTTTTAAATGGTTTAAAATTTATTTCCTGCGGTTTTTGGCACTTTGAAAAATAGCTGATTTTTATTTAATTTCTTTCTTTTTTTCTTTTTTTTTTGGGGGGGGGGAGGGATTTTGATTCTGCCTCGTTTTAAAACGAATTAAAATTATTTCCTGCGGCTCACCAAGCGATTGATATTTTTATTTTGGTTTCCTTATTTTGAAGAGTGTTGTTACGGAACCATCCCCTAAACTGTACAGGGGTTTTTAAAGAACTGTTTTCCTTTATTTATTTGAAATTATTAATTATTTGTATTTTTATATATTTTATTTTTTCCTTTCAGTGAATTAGCACACATGTTTTTTGACTATTTGAGCTCTTATGAAAGGTTTTATCCTCTTTCAAAGTTTTGCATGTTGCTGTTAGCTTATGCCAGCTACAAAACTTCATCTTTCTGCTTTACTGTCTCTGAATAATAGAAAATTGCTGAGCATACCAAAAATTCATTAACTTAAACTATTCTAATAGATTAAAATCGTCCTTTTGTTTGGGCACTTGAAACTAAACCAGCAAAATGCATCTTTTAAAAATATTTTCTTTTTCGTTTCGTTTCTTTCTTTTTTCTTTTTTTACTGTGTGTGTTTTGTAAAAAAAAAGTTGCTAAAGTGTGTAGGCTTTGACGCCGTGTGTACGCTGGTTGAATGCCGTGGGCGGCTAAGTTTTAAGTATGTGGAATGCTGTACATTTTAATAAAATAACATAATTTGCATAAAAAAATTTCCACTGTATATATAATAGCGAATCGACTGGTCTTTTCACTTTTTAACACGGGCATAGCCGTGCGGGAACAGCTAGTAAATAATAAATCGCCAAAAAAGAAAGAAGACTCAATCTCAAGATAAAATAATTGAAAATCGTCTGCACGTTAAAACCCAAAAAATATGCATAAAAATGAAATGAGTTTTTAGAATTGGTTTCGCTTTACTTGAGCTTTCAATTGTTTAAACTGGGGCGCAACTGGGAAATTTGTGCCATATATTGGTGTAAAGTTTATTCAGATCTTTTACAATTCATACATGTTTCAGGCTCATTTATTTGGAAGAAAATGTTCTAGCAGAAAAATATTTGACTTCAAGGATTTATAGTATCGATTTGATATAGTAATGGAACAGTTAGTTACTAATACCGTCAATTTAGTCAGCATTGTTCGAAGTAGGATCTTCGTTTTAGTTTGCAAGTTGTATGATAAAGAGGGCTAATGTATTTTGTTTTTCCCTTTTTCACTATTTTATATTGGGATTCGACAGCTAAATTGAAACCCATTACGTGATCTGAATAGATAAAATGGTTGCAGGGTGCAAAAATTATCTAAAATTACTTTTTCATTATTAATGTATATTTTTTAATATTCTATAATTATAAAATCGAAATATGTTCGTTATCTTTTTTGATGCACTTATCAATTAATACCGTACGCATTAAATCTGAAGTGAATGTATATTAATGAACCATCCACATTGTTATAATTTATGGAATAAAAATATAATTTTTTATATAGCAAAACTTATTTTTTAACAAGAAGTTCCGTCTAGAACTATACGAGCCTACTTTCCCGTATACACCGAATTCAAATTTATAATCTAGCTATCTCTCTTCTCTCTCTGTCTTTCTCGTTTAGCTTTAGTTCTTAATTGCTTCAAATATACCTTTTTCAACGGTTAATACATACTCATTCAATCATTCATTTATTAAGTCATTCATATATTTATTCACTCATTTATTCTTTCATTATTTTGCTTATTCATTTAATCATTCATTAATTCAAAAATATTCTTGAAAATCCCGATCAAAAAATTTCATAGGAAAATAGGCTCGTTAGTTCTGGATGAACTTTCTATTTGTACATGTTCTACGTCATAAGAGCTTTCCGATAAAGTTTGTTCCAAGCAAATCGGTCCTTTAGATCAGGAATTATATAGGATCTAAATTTCGCCGTAGGCGGTATGTTAATTTTTTTTATTTTTTTTTTTTGAACTGTTCAAAAATGAACAAAAATTGTTCAAATCAATATTTCACGCCAAGAACTTCTTTCAGTGAGCTTGTTCATGGGAACTTGGATCTTGTACCCAGAGTTTACATCATTTGCTTCATTTTCACCCATAGGCGCTAATGTTGAAAATTTTTGAACTGTTCAAAATTGAACAAAAAATTGTTCATATCAAAAACTAAAATATGGAAATGAGATGTCCTCGCCGAGATCTTTCGAATGCAAAAAGAATTTTTCCAATCGGACAATTCGTTCAAAAGTTATTAGGGGGGGGGGACAGACCGAGAGACAGACAGACAGACAGACCGACAGACCGACAGACAGACCGACCGACACACTTTTTCCCCATCTCAATACCCTACTTTCAAATTTTTTATTTTTCATTCTTTATTTAATTACTTAACTTATTTTTGACTTTTCTTGATTTCTAACGATATTTTCACGATACATTAAGCCTTCTTTCATGCTTTATTATTATTTTTTTTTTACTTTTACGGGAAAGTAGGCTAAAAATTTATTTTCTAAGGGAGGAAGACGACAACGTTCAGATCTGAAAAAGAAGGAAACAATATGATGTGACTTAGTGACTTAGTTTTAAAAATAATACCTTTCAAATGCAGCTGTGTCCGCTGAAGATCGTTGTGTTACTTTTAGTTAGTGCATTTCATTATTTTCTTTGATAACTAACTGCATCTCATGTTCAACACATGCATAAGAAGCGTTTTTCATAGATAAAAAAAGCGCGTGTGGTTTATTTATAGTTGCAAATTTTATGTTAGTGGACACCGAGTTTCTGAATTTTCTTCAATGTGTAAGGAGCCTTCTTTTTCTGTTTCAAAATGCTGAATGGAGATTGATAAAACTGGCTTTTTGATCGTTAAATGTTTTTCATCGTGAGCAAGGCAGCATCAGTTTGAATCATTTGTAAATAAAACGTTTGTGCATAACTTACTAAATAAACCATTGCTAATCGGAAAACCGATTTTAATTATTTCTCTTTTTAATAAAAACATCTGATTTTAGAGCACACTGAGTTTTTTAACTTATTCCAATCAACAATAAATTTCCGCTTACTGTTTCAACATGAGCAGAAGAAATATTGACCGTGCGTAAAATTGGCTTTCTGAATGTCACATAACTTGAATGATACTTGTGAGCAAAACAACTGTTCGCATTATCTGAAAATAAAAGTCTTCTGAAGAATTTACTGAACAAAACAGGAGTGATACCAAACGATTTTCATTATTTCATTTTCATATTTTTAACGAAAAATAAGTTAATTAAAATATCTATATTCATAACCATGTAAAAGTGACCTGGAAACCTTTATCTTGAAAGGCATGTTTTATCCAAGAAGTTAAAAATAGAAAAATTGTCTTCACTTTCACTTTAAAGAAAATATTTATTTTATTAAAGTTCGTATTTTTTTATCCAGTAAAAAGTTGTGTTACTAAAATTGAAAAAATAAAACTCTCAAAAACATTAAATCCTTCACTTGGTATTGAACAAATATTTTCTTGTGTTCGTTTTATGTGCAAAAAAAGAACTACTTAGTGAACACACTTCATTTTACAAAATTAATCAAGTCAAGAGGAATTCTTCTGTAAGTTAAAAATTACACAAACTGTAAACAGAAATATCCAAGCAATGAAAGAAATTTGCTATGAAGAAAACAATTCCGGCTGATAAATATGAAAAGGATAAAATCTCTTTCAAATGTTTTTTTTTTCCTCGAAAAAAATTAAACAGTCCGTTTAGGGTGAAAATTCTTTTATAGCATAAATATAAGATAGAATAAAATATTAGACTTTGGGTTTACTTTCCGTGAAAGTTCTAACTGAGAGTTATATTAAGTCCATTAGTCAAAAACACGCAACTTAATAAAGGTGCATAATTGATACTATGAGTAGTTATAATCAAAATATCGCTTTTAGAATTTTCAATCAAACCAGCTTTTAACAGTTCATTTTGTTTTGTACTGCACTCAAAACGCATAATACTATAACTGTGAAAAACTCAATAATAATCTTTTAGAGGATATTCTCGCGAACATTCGAGAATATTTTGCTTAGTTACGATAATTTCTAAATAGCACTCATTTCAGACGCGAACTTAAGAATAAAAAAAACGATCTTAAGAAATTTTGCATTTTACCGAGTAATCATTAACTGAAATGTATTAGGGAATACCGGGGAAAGTTTTCCATCTTTTTGTAATTTTATTTTTATAATTTTAATTTTCTCCTATTTTCGGGAAAGCAAGATACAATTGTATTTCCCCACCTTTAACTGACAAAGTATTGTTTTAAATAACTATTGTATGTTTTAAAAAACTTCATTGGTTTTGTCAGACACTTGTTAAGTCTGGTCATGTATGTTGAAGAAGAAAAAGCTACGGCAAATGTACGGGGCAAACTTTTCAACTCACTAACATTGTGCTGCGGAAAGTTGTCCAACGAAATTTTAAATGGTAAAAGACAAGAAATTAATTAGCCTTACTTGTTACTTAATACACAAAAACTGAAAAAAAAAACAGAGGCTCAACAGTCCTATGGGCAACAAGGCCTGCTGCTCCCATCTCAACTCGTGAGATTGAGGCCCCCTGGGGTGCAGAGGCAGAAACAGATGGTCAGCCAGACGTGAAACCCACAGGGTTTAGTTCCCAACCATGTTTGGTCCTCATTTTATCGACCAATTGAAGGGATGATAGGCAGAGTTGGTACACAGTCACATATACTATAACCTTTGACTTTTCTTTTTTGAGGTTAATGTATATAATAACACAGCTGACATTTCATTTTAGGAACTTTTTGCTGGAATTAAGGAAGCACAATGCTTTGGGGAAGTTCTATCTTCCAACTTCCGAATTTCTGTTCTTAATTTTTTTTTTTGTTTATTTTGCGTTCCTTCGAAGAGTAGTTTTTGACCTTTTTTTGTTGCTAGTAAAAAAATGAGGTTATTTTGAATAAACGTAACCCCCTCCCCCAAAAAACTTTATTTCTTTAAAACTTTGCAAGATCAGTAAATTCATATAATCTAAGGAAACATATGCATATAAGAAAGATCACGCAAAACTTTGCATCGTCTTAGAGCGGTTTTTTTTTGGAGGAAACCTTTCTGGTTGCCTCAAAAGTTGTTCATTTATCAAACCTGCTGAACATTCTCCAAATCTATATAAATAAAACCAAAAGTTTGTGTGTATGTGTGTGTGTGTGTGTGTCTGTCTGTCGATCACCTCCTGCCGAGATGGAACGGTCTAGAAGTACGAAATTTTGGTTACAGGTACCTTGGGTCAGGTCCTCGTGCACCTCGAAGCGTTTTTCCGAAAATTCGAATTTGTTCTCCTTTTATTCCAATTTAAGCAAAACTGTTTATTTTAAGAATATCTCATCGAAGAAACGTCCCACGTTTTAGATTTTTGCAGCATATTGATGCCCGTAAAAAACTGCACAAGATGATCTCCTTCTGAAGTTCGTAGAACAAATAGAACACGCGCAATATTCATTTAAAGTGGTTTTCGAACTTTAAAGCGAGGCTTACCTCTGAATTTATCTGCTCAATTTGCGTGTTTTCGCCAAAATAAATAGTACTTTTGTCGCCAACTAGATGATTTTTAAAAATAATTTAACTTTGTGCAAGTAAACAATAATAATAAAATTACACGTTAATTTAAAGCACAAATGAGCAAAAAAAAAAATATGCAGACATATGTTTCGGGATTGCTTGGAATCCCTTTTTCAATGCGACAGGGAGCTTCTAGATGCAAAACATCCAAATGAAGCAGACAGAACAAGAAAAACAAAGCTTATATAGCCTAAGAATTATCTGTAAACCAATGAGAATAAAGGCAGCGTGAAGTGGAAGTAGCAGGAAGACACCAATAAGAGAGCAACAAACGAATCCAGTTGAAAGTACAGGAAGTAAAAAGGAATAACAATAAAAATAAAGCAAAAAAGACGACAGCATGCATAAAAATTGCAAAAATAATAAAATAAAATACAAAGAATAAAATTGAAATAAAAATAAGTACAGAAACTACCAAAACAAAATGCAAAACAAAGTACACATGTAAAGGAGGGGGAGGGGAGGGAGGGGGGAAGGAGAAAAATAGACACAAAAAAGGAAAACAACAAGAAAACCTAGAAAGAACAACAAATTAAAGAAATTTATGCCAGACCTGTGAAAAATAAGGAGTTGAAGAAGAATCATTAACCAAATTAGAACTATTCCTGTTAATATGATAAGCTTCCCAAAAGTCAAGCTCTAAAGGGGAAGAACATTTTTGAATAATTTTCCCAGAATTGAAGTCAAAAGAGTGGTTGGAATTCCAACAATGTTGAGCAATGCTAGACTTATTTAACTCTTGCTTTCGTACATAACCTTTATGCTCATTTAAGCGAATTTTCAGAGCACGTTTTGTCTGCCCAATGTAAGAAAGGCCGCAACGGCAACTAATTTGGTAAATACCCCAAGTGTTAAGTTGATCGACAGGATCCTTAAGAGAAGAGAAGGAAAGTTTGTTACTAAGGGGCAAAAACGACTTGAAATTGAAACCTTTTTAGGATTTTAGCAATACGGAAACTGACAGAATGAAAGAATGGTAACACAACCAAATTCTTTCTAGAAACTACATTATTGGGACCAGAAGTTTTCTTAGAAAGTTTGTTATGAATAGAATCAATTAAAGAGTGAGAAAATCCTCTATCAACAGCTACAGCTTTCAGATAGTTGAGTTCAATCTTGAGAAGCTCAGGAGAAGAGCAAATATTAATAGCACGATGGACCAGAGCATTAAAAGCCGAATATTTTTGGTTGGGAGGATGAGACGACAGTCTGTGAGGAGGTAAAGAAACAGCGAAAGGTTTACGATAGACAGAAGTAGTGAAACCAGACTCACTCTTAGAAATAAAGACATCAAGAAACGCGAGGCTACTATTAAGTTCTTTCTCACAAGAAAACTGGATATTAGGATCAATGGAGTTCATAATAGAAAGAGCATCATCAATACCTAACAAGTTACTGTCCGTTAGGACAAAACAATCATCCACATAACGAACATAAAATTGAAATTGCAATTTCTGGAACAGTTTTTCCTCAAAATAATGCATATAGAAATCACTTAAAATAGGACTAAGAGGACTTCCCATAGCCAGGCCATCTACCATAGCATAGAATTTACCATTAAATACAAAAGTGCTCTGTTGCAAGCACACACGAGTAAGGAAAACTAATTCCTCAATTTCCACAGAAGTAAAATGGAATTCAGAAAGCCTTTTCCTGAGGCAAGTCAAAGCGCCATCAACAGGAACATTAGTAAACAAGGAATTAACATCAAAAGAGGCCATAACTGAATTATTCGGAACGAAGTTATGAAGTTTCTTAACAAAATCGGTGGAATTTTTAACAGTGAAAACATTCTGACTCCTAAGTGGAGAAAACACAGAAACTAAATACTTGGAAAGTTTATATGAAGCAGTGCCAATATTGGAAACAATTGGTCTGAAAGGAATACCTGCCTTGTGTACCTTTGGTAAAGCATAAAAACGTGCACAATTAGCAACAGAAGGAATCACAGACCGTTTAGCAATCAAAGGAATAGAATGAACAGACTTAACAGCAGAAGAAATAGCTTTTAACTCTTTGTCACTAGGATCTTTATAAATTTCAGAATAAGGACCAGAAGCAATTAAGTCATCAGTTTTTTCAACATAAGATGATTTATTAAGAACAACAATCTGACCACCCTTGTCTGCTTTGGTAATGACCAAATCAGAATTGGAAACTAAATTATTGACACATCGTTTCACAGAATGGGTATTTGTGCTTTAAATTAACGTGTAATTTTATTATTATTGTTTACTTGCACAAAGTTAAATTATTTTTATCCGTTAGGCTTAACGTGCCTTGAATTTGTTCTTCTTTCTTTTGTTTTTTGTTCTTCCATCTGTTCGCTGCTTGGTGAGTGTTTTTTTTTTTGTTCTTTCCTTAATTGCTTTTCTTGACTGTGTTTGTTTTTGCTTTTTTGTTTTCGCTTTTTTGTTTTCTGACATTTATTCCGCATATTGTTACGTTGTGTATGTTTCGCACTTGTTTTTGAATTTTGTTCTTTCTGTTTATTTTTATTTATTGAACGGTTTAGCTATTTTTTTCCCCCCTTATGTTTTGGTTGTTCTGATTCTGGTTATGTCTCAGGTTAACAGATTTTGTAATCTACGGATTAAAAAGGTTCGGTTTTTGAACCATTTAAAATTTCTCCAGTCTTGCAGGCGCAAGAAAGTTATTCCTAAGTTTATCACCTTGAAGTGTAATTTACCGCGTTCTGTTAGGGTTGATAAGGTAATTTTTCGTTCTAAATTAGCGTTACTTAGAGCTTCTATCCAAGAAACTAGGAAAAAACTTTCGTTCATAGAACGTGAACTTTATGATTTACATCTTTCTGTATCTAATTCTAATTTCGATTTTGAGTCTATTGATAGAATGTCATGGGCAAGAGCTCTTCGTTCATCCGACAGTCACAAAATTACTTTAAATAAGAAATTTACTAAGTTGTGTAACGATTCAAATGTTTCCTTTTTTTCCCTGTTTTGGGTTTTTTAAAAGGGAAAAAGGGGGGTAAATTTTTTTCCCTTTAATAAAAAAATCAATGTTGAAAAAAACTTTTGCTTTTGCTTCTGGTCCTTATTCTGAAATTTATAAAGATCCTAGTGACAAAGAGTTAAAAGCTATTTCTTCTGCTGTTAAGTCTGTTCATTCTATTCCTTTGATTGCTAAACGGTCTGTGATTCCTTCTGTTGCTAATTGTGCACGTTTTTATGCTTTACCAAAGGTACACAAGGCAGGTATTCCTTTCAGACCAATTGTTTCCAATATTGGCACTGCTTCATATAAACTTTCCAAGTATTTAGTTTCTGTGTTTTCTCCACTTAGGAGTCAGAATGTTTTCACTGTTAAAAATTCCACCGATTTTGTTAAGAAACTTCATAACTTCGTTCCGAATAATTCAGTTATGGCCTCTTTTGATGTTAATTCCTTGTTTACTAATGTTCCTGTTGATGGCGCTTTGACTTGCCTCAGGAAAAGGCTTTCTGAATTCCATTTTACTTCTGTGGAAATTGAGGAATTAGTTTTCCTTACTCGTGTGTGCTTGCAACAGAGCACTTTTGTATTTAATGGTAAATTCTATGCTATGGTAGATGGCCTGGCTATGGGAAGTCCTCTTAGTCCTATTTTAAGTGATTTCTATATGCATTATTTTGAGGAAAAACTGTTCCAGAAATTGCAATTTCAATTTTATGTTCGTTATGTGGATGATTGTTTTGTCCTAACGGACAGTAACTTGTTAGGTATTGATGATGCTCTTTCTATTATGAACTCCATTGATCCTAATATCCAGTTTTCTTGTGAGAAAGAACTTAATAGTAGCCTCGCGTTTCTTGATGTCTTTATTTCTAAGAGTGAGTCTGGTTTCACTACTTCTGTCTATCGTAAACCTTTCGCTGTTTCTTTACCTCCTCACAGACTGTCGTCTCATCCTCCCAACCAAAAATATTCGGCTTTTAATGCTCTGGTCCATCGTGCTATTAATATTTGCTCTTCTCCTGAGCTTCTCAAGATTGAACTCAACTATCTGAAAGCTGTAGCTGTTGATAGAGGATTTTCTCACTCTTTAATTGATTCTATTCATAACAAACTTTCTAAGAAAACTTCTGGTCCCAATAATGTAGTTTCTAGAAAGAATTTGGTTGTGTTACCATTCTTTCATTCTGTCAGTTTCCGTATTGCTAAAATCCTAAAAAGGTTTCAATTTCAAGTCGTTTTTTGCTCCTAGTAACAAACTTTCCTTCTCTTCTCTTAAGGATCCTGTCGATCAACTTAACACTTGGGGTATTTACCAAATTAGTTGCCGTTGCGGCCTTTCTTACATTGGGCAGACAAAACGTGCTCTGAAAGTTCGCTTAAATGAGCATAAAGGTTATGTACGAAAGCAAGAGTTAAATAAGTCTAGCATTGCTCAACATTGTTGGAATTCCAACCACTCTTTTGACTTCAATTCTGGGAAAATTATTCAAAAATGTTCTTCCCCTTTAGAGCTTGACTTTTGGGAAGCTTATCATATTAACAGGAATAGTTCTAATTTGGTTAATGATTCTTCTTCAACTCCTTATTTTTCACAGGTCTGGCATAAATTTCTTTAATTTGTTGTTCTTTCTAGGTTTTCTTGTTGTTTTCCTTTTTTGTGTCTATTTTTCTCCTTCCCCCCTCCCCTCCCCTCCCCCTCCTTTACATGTGTACTTTGTTTTGCATTTTGTTTTGGTAGTTTCTGTACTTATTTTTATTTCAATTTTATTCTTTGTATTTTATTTTATTATTTTTGCAATTTTTATGCATGCTGTCGTCTTTTTTGCTTTATTTTTATTGTTATTCCTTTTTACTTCCTGTACTTTCAACTGGATTCGTTTGTTGCTCTCTTATTGGTGTCTTCCTGCTACTTCCACTTCACGCTGCCTTTATTCTCATTGGTTTACAGATAATTCTTAGGCTATATAAGCTTTGTTTTTCTTGTTCTGTCTGCTTCATTTGGATGTTTTGCATCTAGAAGCTCCCTGTCGCATTGAAAAAGGGATTCCAAGCAATCCCGAAACATATGTCTGCATTTTTTTTGCTCATTTGTGCTTTAAATTAACGTGTAATTTTATTATTATTGTAGATGATTTTTGTTAATGTTAGATTGAAAAAAATGATGTTTTATCGTTATTCATGCCGTTTTATGAGCGAAACAAATTTTAAAAATTCATTTCATTTTTTATGCATATTTTGTGGATTGCAGACGATTTTTAATGACTTTTTCTTAAGGTTGATTCTTCTTTATTTTTTAATGATTTATAACTATGGTACCAATTCAACAATTTCATGAAACATTACTTATGGTAGAATAACCGTTTTATCAGCGAAACAAATTCTAAAAATTCATTTCATTTTTATGCATATTTTGTGGAGTATTAACTGCTGACGATTTTAAATTACTTTATCTTGAGGTTGATTCTTCTTTCTTTTTTGGCGATTAAATATTTATTTCTTCCATAAAAACAAGGTTGGAAGGTTTTCGATATTTCTGATTTTTGGGGAAATTTAAAATTTTGAAAAGTGGTGGTAGCTTTTTTCTCTCCCCCCCATCCAGTTGTTCTCAATATATTATTTTGCGCTTCGAAACTTTACCAAACCGCTCCAATAATCCTTATTAGTAATCATTTTAACTGTTTTATATATAGTTTTTCATTAATTCCATATTTTACTCAAATGATTTATTTTCTAACATTTATTTAATTTTTGTACTGTCTATTTAGCGCCATTTGAACAGTATTTAGTTGTTTTTTTCTGTCAACTTAAATTTCACACGTCAGCATTAGTTTCAGTACTGAACATTTTGTATTTTAAATGTGCATGTTTATTTGCCTTTGCAAATAATGCTTTTCTTCCTTCCGTTTTTATCCGGATTTTATAAAAAGTGCTATTGTTCGAAATGTTTTGACGATTTTGCAAGCGGCATTTTTAGGAAGGGGTGTCTTTATTTTGATGGGGAATTTAAGATGGACCGTTGGTGACTTGATTTTAGGAACGTCAGCTTAGGTCTGCAGTTTAATGTGTATTTTTAATCACAGACGTCTTTATTCTAATGGATATTTTTTCGGAATAGTGCAAATGGGGGGGGGGGGGGAGCGGCTTTATTAGGAACATTTTCTTTATTGTAGCAGAAATGTTCTGGGACCGTTGTTCTTTGATGGGATTTTAAAAAGGAATACTGCTCTTCTTCTAATCGTAATTTTTAGATGTAATGTTATCTATATTGTAATTGCGATTTTTTACGGACTCTTGATATCCTTTTGGAACAATTATCCTGGTGAATATGTGTATGTTAGTTACTGTTGCCCTTACTCTATTGGCAATTTTTATAAACTGTTATTGGCATTTTATGTGGATTTTTATGGACTGTTATTTTTGGTCTAAAAGGAATTTTTCGAGGCTGTTGTTTTTAATGCAATCGTGATTTTTAATGAGTTTTACTATTTAAATGGGATTTTTAAGGATTGTTGCCTATGTTCTACTTGGATTTTTTAAGAAAATTTTTCGTTATATATCTACAAGAAATAAAGACATCAAGAAACGCGAGGCTACTATTAAGTTCTTTCTCACAAGAAAACTGGATATTAGGATCAATGGAGTTCATAATAGAAAGAGCATCATCAATACCTAACAAGTTACTGTCCGTTAGGACAAAACAATCATCCACATAACGAACATAAAATTGAAATTGCAATTTCTGGAACAGTTTTTCCTCAAAATAATGCATATAGAAATCACTTAAAATAGGACTAAGAGGACTTCCCATAGCCAGGCCATCTACCATAGCATAGAATTTACCATTAAATACAAAAGTGCTCTGTTGCAAGCACACACGAGTAAGGAAAACTAATTCCTCAATTTCCACAGAAGTAAAATGGAATTCAGAAAGCCTTTTCCTGAGGCAAGTCAAAGCGCCATCAACAGGAACATTAGTAAACAAGGAATTAACATCAAAAGAGGCCATAACTGAATTATTCGGAACGAAGTTATGAAGTTTCTTAACAAAATCGGTGGAATTTTTAACAGTGAAAACATTCTGACTCCTAAGTGGAGAAAACACAGAAACTAAATACTTGGAAAGTTTATATGAAGCAGTGCCAATATTGGAAACAATTGGTCTGAGAGGAATACCTGCCTTGTGTACCTTTGGTAAAGCATAAAAACGTGCACAATTAGCAACAGAAGGAATCACAGACCGTTTAGCAATCAAAGGAATAGAATGAACAGACTTAACAGCAGAAGAAATAGCTTTTAACTCTTTGTCACTAGGATCTTTATAAATTTCAGAATAAGGACCAGAAGCAATTAAGTCATCAGTTTTTTCAACATAAGATGATTTATTAAGAACAACAATCTGACCACCCTTGTCTGCTTTGGTAATGACCAAATCAGAATTGGAAACTAAATTATTGACACATCGTTTCACAGAATGGGTATTTGTGCTTTAAATTAACGTGTAATTTTATTATTATTGTTTACTTGCACAAAGTTAAATTATTTTTATCCGTTAGGCTTAACGTGCCTTGAATTTGTTCTTCTTTCTTTTGTTTTTTGTTCTTCCATCTGTTCGCTGCTTGGTGAGTGTTTGTTTTTTGTTCTTTCCTTAATTGCTTTTCTTGACTGTGTTTGTTTTTGCTTTTTTGTTTTCGCTTTTTTGTTTTCTGACATTTATTCCGCATATTGTTACGTTGTGTATGTTTCGCACTTGTTTTTGAATTTTGTTCTTTCTGTTTATTTTTATTTATTGAACGGTTTAGCTATTGTTTTCCCCTTATGTTTTGGTTGTTCTGATTCTGGTTATGTCTCAGGTTAACAGATTTTGTAATCTACGGATTAAAAAGGTTCGGTTTTTGAACCATTTAAAATTTCTCCAGTCTTGCAGGCGCAAGAAAGTTATTCCTAAGTTTATCACCTTGAAGTGTAATTTACCGCGTTCTGTTAGGGTTGATAAGGTAATTTTTCGTTCTAAATTAGCGTTACTTAGAGCTTCTATCCAAGAAACTAGGAAAAAACTTTCGTTCATAGAACGTGAACTTTATGATTTACATCTTTCTGTATCTAACCAGAATCAGAACAACCAAAACATGGGCAATAGCTCCGTTCAATAAATAAAAATAAACAGAAAGAACAAAATTCAAAACAATTTGCGAAACATACAAACGTAACAATATGCGGAATAAATGTCAGAAAACAGAAAAGCGAAAACAAAAAAGCAAAAACAAACAAGTCAAGAAAACAATTAAGGAAAGCAAAAACCACTCACCAACAGCGAACAGATGGTAAACAAAAACAAAGAAAGAAGAACAAATTCAAGGCACGTTAACCTAACATAAAAAAATTTAACTTTGTGCAAGTAAATAATATAAAATTACCTTAATTTAAAGAATACCCATTCTGTGAAACGATGTGTCAATAATTTAGTTTCCAATTCTGATTTGGTCATTACCAAAGCAGACAAGGGTGGTCAGATTGTTGTTCTTAATAAATCATCTTATGTTGAAAAAACTGATGACTTAATTGCTTCTGGTCCTTATTCTGAAATTTATAAAGATCCTAGTGACAAAGAGTTAAAAGCTATTTCTTCTGCTGTTAAGTCTGTTCATTCTATTCCTTTGATTGCTAAACGGTCTGTGATTCCTTCTGTTGCTAATTGTGCACGTTTTTATGCTTTACCAAAGGTACACAAGGCAGGTATTCCTTTCAGACCAATTGTTTCCAATATTGGCACTGCTTCATATAAACTTTCCAAGTATTTAGTTTCTGTGTTTTCTCCACTTAGGAGTCAGAATGTTTTCACTGTTAAAAATTCCACCGATTTTGTTAAGAAACTTCATAACTTCGTTCCGAATAATTCAGTTATGGCCTCTTTTGATGTTAATTCCTTGTTTACTAATGTTCCTGTTGATGGCGCTTTGACTTGCCTCAGGAAAAGGCTTTCTGAATTCCATTTTACTTCTGTGGAAATTGAGGAATTAGTTTTCCTTACTCGTGTGTGCTTGCAACAGAGCACTTTTGTATTTAATGGTAAATTCTATGCTATGGTAGATGGCCTGGCTATGGGAAGTCCTCTTAGTCCTATTTTAAGTGATTTCTATATGCATTATTTTGAGGAAAAACTGTTCCAGAAATTGCAATTTCAATTTTATGTTCGTTATGTGGATGATTGTTTTGTCCTAACGGACAGTAACTTGTTAGGTATTGATGATGCTCTTTCTATTATGAACTCCATTGATCCTAATATCCAGTTTTCTTGTGAGAAAGAACTTAATAGTAGCCTCGCGTTTCTTGATGTCTTTATTTCTAAGAGTGAGTCTGGTTTCACTACTTCTGTCTATCGTAAACCTTTCGCTGTTTCTTTACCTCCTCACAGACTGTCGTCTCATCCTCCCAACCAAAAATATTCGGCTTTTAATGCTCTGGTCCATCGTGCTATTAATATTTGCTCTTCTCCTGAGCTTCTCAAGATTGAACTCAACTATCTGAAAGCTGTAGCTGTTGATAGAGGATTTTCTCACTCTTTAATTGATTCTATTCATAACAAACTTTCTAAGAAAACTTCTGGTCCCAATAATGTAGTTTCTAGAAAGAATTTGGTTGTGTTACCATTCTTTCATTCTGTCAGTTTCCGTATTGCTAAAATCCTAAAAAGGTTTCAATTTCAAGTCGTTTTTGCTCCTAGTAACAAACTTTCCTTCTCTTCTCTTAAGGATCCTGTCGATCAACTTAACACTTGGGGTATTTACCAAATTAGTTGCCGTTGCGGCCTTTCTTACATTGGGCAGACAAAACGTGCTCTGAAAATTCGCTTAAATGAGCATAAAGGTTATGTACGAAAGCAAGAGTTAAATAAGTCTAGCATTGCTCAACATTGTTGGAATTCCAACCACTCTTTTGACTTCAATTCTGGGAAAATTATTCAAAAATGTTCTTCCCCTTTAGAGCTTGACTTTTGGGAAGCTTATCATATTAACAGGAATAGTTCTAATTTGGTTAATGATTCTTCTTCAACTCCTTATTTTTCACAGGTCTGGCATAAATTTCTTTAATTTGTTGTTCTTTCTAGGTTTTCTTGTTGTTTTCCTTTTTTGTGTCTATTTTTCTCCTTCCCCCCTCCCTCCCCTCCCCCTCCTTTACATGTGTACTTTGTTTTGCATTTTGTTTTGGTAGTTTCTGTACTTATTTTTATTTCAATTTTATTCTTTGTATTTTATTTTATTATTTTTGCAATTTTTATGCATGCTGTCGTCTTTTTTGCTTTATTTTTATTGTTATTCCTTTTTACTTCCTGTACTTTCAACTGGATTCGTTTGTTGCTCTCTTATTGGTGTCTTCCTGCTACTTCCACTTCACGCTGCCTTTATTCTCATTGGTTTACAGATAATTCTTAGGCTATATAAGCTTTGTTTTTCTTGTTCTGTCTGCTTCATTTGGATGTTTTGCATCTAGAAGCTCCCTGTCGCATTGAAAAAGGGATTCCAAGCAATCCCGAAACATATGTCTGCATTTTTTTGCTCATTTGTGCTTTAAATTAACGTGTAATTTTATTATTATTGTAGATGATTTTTGTTAATGTTAGATTGAAAAAAATGATGTTTTATCGTTATTCATGCCGTTTTATGAGCGAAACAAATTTTAAAAATTCATTTCATTTTTTATGCATATTTTGTGGATTGCAGACGATTTTTAATGACTTTTTCTTAAGGTTGATTCTTCTTTATTTTTTAATGATTTATAACTATGGTACCAATTCAACAATTTCATGAAACATTACTTATGGTAGAATAACCGTTTTATCAGCGAAACAAATTCTAAAAATTCATTTCATTTTTATGCATATTTTGTGGAGTATTAACTGCTGACGATTTTAAATTACTTTATCTTGAGGTTGATTCTTCTTTCTTTTTTGGCGATTAAATATTTATTTCTTCCATAAAAACAAGGTTGGAAGGTTTTCGATATTTCTGATTTTTGGGGAAATTTAAAATTTTGAAAAGTGGTGGTAGCTTTTTTCTCTCCCCCCCATCCAGTTGTTCTCAATATATTATTTTGCGCTTCGAAACTTTACCAAACCGCTCCAATAATCCTTATTAGTAATCATTTTAACTGTTTTATATATAGTTTTTCATTAATTCCATATTTTACTCAAATGATTTATTTTCTAACATTTATTTAATTTTTGTACTGTCTATTTAGCGCCATTTGAACAGTATTTAGTTGTTTTTTCTGTCAACTTAAATTTCACACGTCAGCATTAGTTTCAGTACTGAACATTTTGTATTTTAAATGTGCATGTTTATTTGCCTTTGCAAATAATGCTTTTCTTCCTTCCGTTTTTATCCGGATTTTATAAAAAGTGCTATTGTTCGAAATGTTTTGACGATTTTGCAAGCGGCATTTTTAGGAAGGGGTGTCTTTATTTTGATGGGGAATTTAAGATGGACCGTTGGTGACTTGATTTTAGGAACGTCAGCTTAGGTCTGCAGTTTAATGTGTATTTTTAATCACAGACGTCTTTATTCTAATGGATATTTTTTCGGAATAGTGCAAATGGGGGGGGGGGGGGAGCGGCTTTATTAGGAACATTTTCTTTATTGTAGCAGAAATGTTCTGGGACCGTTGTTCTTTGATGGGATTTTAAAAAGGAATACTGCTCTTCTTCTAATCGTAATTTTTAGATGTAATGTTATCTATATTGTAATTGCGATTTTTTACGGACTCTTGATATCCTTTTGGAACAATTATCCTGGTGAATATGTGTATGTTAGTTACTGTTGCCCTTACTCTATTGGCAATTTTTATAAACTGTTATTGGCATTTTATGTGGATTTTTATGGACTGTTATTTTTGGTCTAAAAGGAATTTTTCGAGGCTGTTGTTTTTAATGCAATCGTGATTTTTAATGAGTTTTACTATTTAAATGGGATTTTTAAGGATTGTTGCCTATGTTCTACTTGGATTTTTTAAGAAAATTTTTCGTTATATATCTACAAGAGAATTTTGGATATGTTTCACCTGGCCTGCAAATGATGCAATATTATTCCGCGCAACGCCGGGCATGTCAGCTAGTCATTAATAAACTTGAGAGTTTTTTCAAGACAAAATTTTTGCATTAAAAAAAAAGTACATTTAGTCGTTTTCCCTCCTTTAATGCAAAGATATAACCTAAATATAATCGAAATATGCATGGAAGATCTCATCTCGTTCAGATACCATGACCTTAGCACTTTTTGGTTTGGATTTGCGTCAAAAAAACTTGCAAATGTTCCGTAAATTTACTGGGAAAAAAATGGCAACATTGCAAATATATTGCCATGTGTTTCTCATAGATGCTACAGAGATCTGCAAAAAAAGCATAAAGAAAACAGAAGAAAAATTCTTGCCACTCATTATATTTAATTAACAAAGTAGAAGGCAAAAGTAATAAATGCATTACCAACGTGCTGCCAATCAAAATAAAAAACAAATAGCTGCGAAGTTAGTTTAAACGTAACAGGCTGAAGGAAAGCTTTACCAAAGGGTTGCCAAATCTTATATCTAAATTAAGGCTGTTTTTGGGCGTTACACAAGGGAAATGAATAAAGAGAAGATTGTTCTTATTGGTTCTTTAATTTTATTTTGTTATTAGTTTATTTATTTATTCATCTATTTTTGTCTATCAGACAAAAAAAATGGATAATCAAACAATGTAATATTTGTTAAGTGTTTGAAATGAGTTAGTTTTATAATGCTAAGAAACAATTATATATTTTTTAACGTGGTGCATAATTTTCTGTTAGACCTAAATCTATATGTGGTACACATGAATGACAGTTTAGCAGAGGTATGCGGTCAAAATGAATCATACCATCACTTTGCCTTGCAATGTATATTATTTATTTTAAAATTATAATTATAAGCCGTTCATGTAAAAAATAACATGCTTCAAGTTCTGTATGCCTAACTACATTCATTAAATAGCTTTAATGTTTTTAAAAACGTCGTGAAATTTACAGTTAAAATAGTAGTTCTCTGCGCTGCAATAAATTGCATAAATACATACCGCAAACTTCCTTAGAAATACGTTTCAAACCTCAAAATTGAGCAGCATGCTACAAGACTATCTTAATCTTAGTAGTTTAAATTCAATATTTGCACCAAATTGTTCATTTACCAAACCTGCTGAACATTTTCTAAATCAGTAACAAATTTGAGATTTCTTTAAGACAAAATCTTTGCATTAAAAAATAAGTAAATTTACTATAAGTACAAAAATAGTTATTCCAATTTTTAAAGTTTACTAAATACATATTATTATTCTTTCAGAAAAGAAAAAATACACATTATTTCGTAGCTTAAATTTTCAACTGCCATTTTATTTTCTTTTTTTTTTTAATTCCAAATTCTTAATTGTATGCAACTTTTTATGCATAGGACAATATTATTAATAGAAATTCAGCTTTAATTTTTTTTTTCTTTTAAGCACAATTACAGTAAATTGTTTGTTAAATACCATATACCCTACATTATATACCTCTACTCAGTATTAAGTGGAATACTTTTCATAAGGAATTAGAACTGGCAGTTACACGTTGAATATCACTTAAAAAGTGCAAGCTAAGACTTTCGTAAAATGTTCTTTATTGAAAAAATATAAAGACAGCGGCGAAAAAAAAAATTCAATATTCAAATACTTTATAATTAGCTTGTTTATTAAAACACTAGTTTTTGGGTAAAACCCCCCCCCCCCCCTTTTTTTTTGCTCTTTTCAGCGTTTATCTGCAGATGGAAAAAGAACTATAGAAATAAAAAAAACTTGATAAATGGCGTCCCTGTCACTTATTTTCCACTATTCCCTTCAATTTCGTTAAGCAGGGTTAGGTTCTCGCTTTAACTACTCATTTTTGTCCTTTCTGTCCAAATCAGTCCCTTTTGCTAAAAGTATTTTCAGTGTCATCCAATTATGCTACAGCCAATCCAAAAGAGAACCTTGACAGATACCAATACAGTGATTTTTCTGTTGTTTTAAAAGACAAATACTGTGTCACGAAACCATTTAATTAAATGATAAAGTATGAAAAATGAATATTTCACGTCTTTTACTTTTTTTTAGTTTTTTTTTTTTTTTTGTTTTACTTCGTCTACACAGTATTACGCTGACTACCAAGTTATACATACACACATATATATTATATATATATATATATATATATATATATATATATATACAAGACAGTATTTAGGGTGTTGTGTGCCCCTGTGTTCTAAACAAATTGTTGCCCCTCCTCCTACACTCACACACTACTCCCCAATAAGCAAAAACTAGGAATCAAGCCCTGAGATTTAATAGATACCTTGGCATTTATCTCAGTTTATTTTTCTTTGTTTTTGACTGTTATGGCTGATACAAGCAACAACTCGTTTTAAGGAAGGCAAGAATCTCCAGTAATACTTTACTTATTTATTTTTTCTTTCCCTTTTTGTAAAAATATTTAATTATAAAAGCCCCCTAAATTTCGTATATATGTGTGCATATATAATATCGTGTGTGTGTATGGTTGTGTGCGTGAGAAAGAGAAAGATAGTTGTAAGCAAATTCTCCAAAAATTGTTATACCACTCAAATCTAGATTCATTGAGGTAAGAAAATTTTCCTTTCGTACACCAGAACCATTCTTTCGTACACGTTTAAAATTTACATTAATAAAGATTCCCAATCAGTACTGAAACTTTGATCAAATCTTGAATGGGAGGCATAGAATTTATCGGTTAACGTATAAAACGGGAGTTGTTCCCTCATAAATATTCAACACGTTGAACTTGCTGTCTGCATATTGATGAGCAACATAATAAGAATATTTATGTTCCAGAAGATTATATACTTTAATAAGGAGTGTTGTCTAACAATAGTTTATGAAAGGACATCTAATTTGACTTCTGGGATGTAGACATTTATTAAAAGAATTATCCAGCTCATTTTATTCTCAAAGTGTAGAAGTTTTGTGCTGCTTTATCTCATGCTGCTTGGTATTAATATCAAGAAGTAAAAGTTTTATAAAGCACCTTTTTTCGTTATAAAGTTTTGCTGTTATTTATTTTGAAATTAATTGAAATCTTACCCTCTGGAGTTTCTCAAACTGTTCTCCGTGGGTCATGTAGTGCTCCGCAGAAAGAATGTTTAAAATTAAAGATAATTTCATGAAACACACATATATAATATATGTATGTATTAAAGTTAAATTGAAAATATTTTTAATGGACTATTGTATGAAATAATAGAAAGATATGTAAGTACAGTGGCTTTTTTCCCTCTCGCAGAAAACATCCAGCCTCGTATTTATCGATGATCAGGTGAAACATAGGCTACAAAAAAAGATACTAGTATTTTCATGCGCACTGCATGAAAATACTAGTATCTTTTTTCTACAATCGCAATTCATACTATTGTTTTCGATTTTTTATTTGACGATATAAAATAATGAAATCACTTCATACTGTCAATACTGTTTTTCCGTTCTATTTTCCAAATATAATATGTAGCTGTGAGTTAAAAATCAGTACTTCGCGTTGAATTTCCACATCCAAAGATGATGTGTAACTGAAAAAGTTACCTCTGCTCTGAACCATGATAACTTTATAGTAT
The DNA here is from genome assembly GCA_038502835.1 of Octonoba sinensis. Taxonomy (NCBI): domain Eukaryota; kingdom Metazoa; phylum Arthropoda; class Arachnida; order Araneae; family Uloboridae; genus Octonoba; species Octonoba sinensis. Next base: position 92,696,003 of record CM076604.1, on the reverse strand, counting down.
ACTTAGCGTGTGGAGACACCAATTTAATTAGGATTTTAACATTCGTGGTAAGTATAATAATCAGCATCTTTTGAATCCACTCAAATGTTGTATTTTACCTTAAAAATCAATTTTTTTCTTAATAAATGTTGTTAAAGAATCACAAAGAATTAACCGATGCCCCCCCCCCCCCTTTTCAATTCGTTTAAAACATTAAGAGTCTTTCAGGGTTTGAAATGACTGGACTAAATAACGTGAGAGATAGGAGCTTTTATTCATCCATCGATTTCCTCAATGAACAATGTGCGCGGTCTACTAAGGCACAAATTTTCGTTTAAAAATAATAATAAATTAAAGTAGTATATTGAAAATAATAGCGTAAAAAGTAAGCATAATGGTCTTAAAACTTATTTTTTTCTTTTGCCAGTTACATTAGTGATTAAGCACATATATCTATACTCTGATAATATGCTACCACCTCCTACTCTTTATCGTTTGATTTGTTAAAGGAAACTATAGCTAGTTCCACCTACTCCTCCTCGTTATCGTTTGATTTTTTTGAAAGGAGCCATAAACGGTTCCACCCCCTCCTACTCGTTATCGTTTGATTTTTTGAAAGAGGTTGTAGACAGATTCCACTACCTTTATCGTTTGATTTTTTGAAAGGGAGTATAGACAGTTCTATTAACATCCTGTGCGATCTGAGCTCGTTATGCTCACGCACCATTTACATCATTGTATATCAACAATATGCTCATACACTGTGTCAAAGAATTTTTCAGACTAGGTTAATAAAATTAAAAAAAAACTTGTAATTATACTTTTTAAATATTTTTATTAAAAATAAGCTCTTTCGGTTTCAACACATTTGTTACAGCGGTTTAACAACGATTCGAATGCTTGCTCCAGCTCACATTATAGGACTGCCTCCAAAGTTCGCGTCGAAACTTTTTGTACATGGTGTCTGAAAGCATTTTTAATACTACAACTGGAACTAAACTTACAGTGGCGCTATCTGTGTTATCCAGTATTCGTGAAACTTCGTAACTATCAAACTATGAACTGATCAGCTGCCTCAGTTCGATTTTTTACTTTTCTTTTTAACTTTGATCACATTGACACTATACAAACAGCTTCGACGCGAGCTTTAGTGGCAGCCCCACAATGTGAGCTGGAACAGGTATTCGAATCTTTGTTAATTCGCTGTAACAAATATATTGAAGCCGAAGAAGTTTATTTTGAATAAAGATACGTAAAAATATATAATTATTAGTTTTTATTTTATTATATAAACCCAGTCCTAAAAATTCTTTGACACACGGTGTATATTGCTTAAATTGCCTGTGTTAATATGTACTAAACTCACACACAAAATGTAAACTTAAAACACTACGGTTTTACGGCTAATTAAAACAATATAAAACTTCAGTGCAGACGTTTAGAAAATATGTTTCATTTTGTTTTTTTAAAAAAAGTAAGTTTGATTTCGCTATCTTTTGCATTTATGCGTACTAAAACAGAAATAACTACGAAGAGAGAAATTAACTGAACTATTTTTACAATAAAGCAATCAACTTTCGAAATGAATGCAATAAAACGTTTTAGTCTGCAATTTTTATTGTTTCTTTTCATCGCCAAAGTGTATCGCTTGAACAAAAATGAGCTTCTCCTGCCATCCAATCGTAACACTGCTGTACGTGATTTATGTATCTAAAGTTCTTTGGTGAGGGCTGGACACTGTCCAGAAGACAAAGAAAATAAAACGCAAGGACCACTGTGACGTCATCTACCGGTGTTCTGACTCGCATGAACAACCAATTTGTGGTAATAATGGTGAGATTCGGAAAAAAAGAGATGATACGACTTGAATCAGAGGAACGATATTTGACAAAAATTCTTAGGTTTCTAAATGAAAGAATCGTTTCATACTTTGCATAAAATTTAACTTACATTGAAAATGTGACATAAAATTTAACATGTTTAATTACTATTCCAGTCATTGTCCTCAGAAAAACTGCAAATCTCCTTTTTCCCCCTAAAGGAATTTAATTTTATTTTGGCCCAAATTAAGTTTCCAGATCAATAAATTGGAAAGAAATGTAGAAAATAAACTAATTTATATATATTGAATAACTTCTAAAACGATATTGTGAGAAATAAAGCCAAAATAAAATAAGATTTACACATTTTATAAATTTTGCAGGAATATTTTATAATTAGAGATTGTTTTAAAATTGTCGTCTTATTTTACATAACATTTTTATATCACTCATATGTTCAGGAAATAAAATAGAACAATCAATATTTCGTATATCTTTTGTAAAGCAAAGAAAATTTGAGAAGAAACAAATGCAGCAAAAATTTTACCGACACATAACAGTGGGTACTTCTGAAAGAAATGCATATAGAAGGTAAATAATTAAATATTTTGATTAAATTAATGTTTTTAATTTGTTCTGTACTTTAGGTTGCACTTCGGTGCTATCTGAATAAGAAAGGAAATTTTATCAAATAGAAAATGCCTATATTCAAAGCTGTTCTTTTAGCTTTAAAAAATATCGCAACGATATTTATTTGGATCAAATAAATACTTCGCGCTGGGTCAGGTTGTTACAGGTTGTTACAGGGTTTCTAAATAGTACACAATGAGAAACTATTGAAAAACGTGCAGAGTGAAGATATATATACAATATACATACATATGGGCTTTTTTGATTTGGGTGTCTAGGGGTTACTTGAATAATCACTCACCATAAAGATATAAAAAACTGACTATATTTACACTTTCGTATTTACAAAACTATATACAGAACAACTTCAATTACGAACAACATCATACGAGCACCGCAGCGCTTACGTCCACACAGAACGGAGTCTTACTCAAAACTAACTGCTTACTCTCCTTTTCGCCTGATGGCGCTGCTGTCAACGTCTCCTCGAACTCGCATCCTACAGTTCGGTCATGCTGACACTTTGGCTGTCCTCAGACAAACCTGGAAAGACATTTTAATATTTAAAAAAAAAACAAAAACAACATAAAACAGTCACAGGAAAAATGAAAAAAAAAAGTCAATGTCCAATGGTCGATGCTCAGTCCAAGTTGCGGGACCAGGGCTTCATGAAGTCAGCTGCGGTTGACGTTTTAACTGGCCCTTCCTGCTGTCCAACTCTCTGAACCTCATATCGGTCCCTACCTTTCGCATTGACACTCTGTACGGTCCCAAATAATCTGCGTGCAGCTTCAGCCCAAGGCGCAAACTGGGTTCGCTTGATTGCAACTAAGTCTCCCGACTTGTACTGATTCGCCTTTTTCCTTTTCCTGTCGTAGTATTTACGATTTTCTTCCTGAATCTTCAAGATATTTTGCTTGGCTTCATCCCTAATTGTCATTCGGTTTTCCGCAAAGTGGTTCTCACTTTCTTCATCTAATAGCTCTTTAATAGCAATATTTTCTTTGTTGCGCATTTTTCCTCCCGTTAGAAGCTCAAAAGGGGTCCATTTAGTGCTGCGCGAAGTTACACTATTGATCATTCTCTGTAGGCGATCAACATTCTTGAACCAATTCTCGGGTTCCTGTATAGACATTTTGGTCAAAACTGGAATGATGGGGCGGTGGATTCGTTCCACCAGTCCGTTTCCTCTTGGAACTCCGGAGGTAATTAGTATATGTTTAATGTTTTCTTCTTTTATAAAATCTTCAAACTCTTTTGATCGAAATGCTCCTCCTCTGTCCGAAATAATCCTTGCTGGGTTACCAAAGGTTTTTTGCTGGAGTCTTAACTTGTCTATGGCTGCTTGGGCTGTTCTGGATTTAACGGGGTATAACCAAGTAAATTTTGTGAACGAATCCACAACTGTGAATATATGCTGGTAATTTTTATTCGTCGAGGGTAGGGGGCCTATAAAGTCAATATGGTACGTATCCAACGGACTATCATTTTTTGGAATAGGATTGAGAAATCCTTCCTGCTTCCCCGACTTTTTGTTCACAAGTATGCATTCTACTACACAGTTAGAGATTACAGTCTCAACGTGCTTTCTCAATTGCGGAATAAAGAATTCTTCTTGAATCATATCCATTGTTTTTGCAATAGCGAAATGTCCTTTTCTGTGAATCATCTTAATTATTTCATTTGACATCACTTCCGGTACCACTAACAGTTCCCTACCATTTTCATCCTTATACAATGTATTGTTTTTGATCAGATAATCGTCCCGTTCTCCCTTCTGAAGCGATGTTTTCATTAGTTTTACATATTCGTCTTCCTCTTGAGCTGTAACGACTTTAGATGTTATTTCGTCTTGAAAGCGGGTTACCACTAAAACAGTATTGCGGCTAAGCGCGTCTACATGTTTCATCTGGGTTCCAGATCTATGAACGATTTCGTATTGAAATTCTTCTTTAAAAAAATAACCCACCGGGCAACTTTCGGTGTTAAGTCCTTTTTTTGAAGAGTTTTCTGAAACGCGGCGCAATCTGTTACGATTTTAAATTTTGAACCCAGAAGGTAATTTCTAAATTTCTTTAACGCTTCAATCACCGCCAACGCTTCCAACTCATAGTTACCAACTTCTCTTGCTGTGGTGTCGTTTTTCTACTGAGATAGTGTACTGGATGGAGATGACCATCATCCGCTTTTATCAACAAAACTGCGCCAAAACCATGGCTACTTGCGTCTGTGTGCAACTCTAGTTCTTGACCCTGCTTAAATATGTGTAAAACTGGTTTTTCTGATAGAAGACTCTTTAATTTTTGAAACGATTCGATCTGATGTGCACCAAAGGAAAAGTCAGACTCTTTTCACTCAATGGTTTGGCTATCAATGCATACTGCGGGATAAATTTCCTGAAATAACCAGTCAATCCGAGGAAACTCTGAGCCTGCTTGACAGTTCTCGGTTCCGGAAATTTCTCTACAGCCCTTGTTTTATAACTGGATGGTCGGACTGTGCCATTCCCTATTTCGTATCCCAAGAATTCTATTTCTCGTTTAAGAAATTGATATTTCTTAAAATTAAATTGGAGTCCATAATCAGACGCTACTTTGAACACTCGTTTTAATTTTTCTAAACCTTCTTTCTCGTCATGTGAAGGAATGACAATGTCGTCCATATAAATGACCAAGATATTGTCATTCAGCAGTTCTCTAAACACCTGGAAAATATAGCGCTGAAAAACACTAGGACTATTAGCCAATCCGAAACTAACCTTGCAGAATTCATACTGTCCATTATGGGTAACGAAGGATGTATATTTTCTACTCTTCTCATCAATGTCAACGTGGAAAAAACCATTCTTTAAATCAAGCGTTGTGAAAACTTCTGCGTCACTGAGACGGTCTAACACATCCTGGCAGTGGGAAATGATCCCTAACTGTCTTTTTATTTAATTTTCTGTAATCAACACATTGGCGGTGGGAGCCGTCTTTCTTTTTTGCCAAACTAATGCCGGAATAATAATCGCTACACGAGTCTCTAATAATTTTTTCCCTGAACCATTCCGAAATTTGTTTTTCCACAATTTTTTGTTCAGTGAAAGACATACGCCTAGCTTTGGAACATACGGGTGTTTCATCTGTCAATATAATGTTCATTTTTGGATTAGTGTCCTTTGTTTTAAGCGGTTTATAGCAATTTATCAACACTTCTACTTCATTACGAAAGCGACGCTCTGAAATGTGGCCAAGGTCAAAGTCAACTTCTCCCACAGCATTTGCTAAGTTAATCAAAAAACTATCCATGAAATTTATTTCCGATTCCGAATTATTTTTTTCTTTCTCGATAGAAACGCTTGTATCTTTTTCTTCTGTCATCTTAGGTAAGCAAACTTCGCCATCCGTTATTAGGATGAGGGGGGGGGGAAATTCTCACAGCTGCCTTTTTCTTTTTTCATTGGCGCCTTGTTTTTGTCTGGGATGTTTTGCAAAGCGTTTGAAAGGCTCGAATATTTCTGATTCGTTTGACCTAGTATTTTAATTCCATTTTCATCCATCTTAACAATTAACTGCTCTAGTAAATCTGCACCAATAATCATATCTGCACACACATTTTTTAACACATAAAATTTTGCTGAAAGCACATAATTATCAATATTTACATTAGAATAAAAATAGCCCATAGGAAATATATTTTCACCGCTTATACCACTTATTTTTGTTTCATCGAAGCACATTTTAGGAGAACCAATTTTTGCATAGAAATCATAAGAAATCAAACAAATTTCGCTTCCGGTGTCGACCAGAGATGAAGTGTTCTCTCCGTTTATATTTACGTTAATTTCAACTTTTCTCTTGTTTTTCGCAAGGGTAACCATTGTTTCTTTCACGACTGAAAAGGGACATTCACTCATTATATGACCAGACCTGTCACACTTTCTACACGTCGGAGTTTCTTTTTTGTTTTTACAGGCAAAAGACTTATGGCCGTAGCCGTTACACGAATAACATCTGATAACTTTTTTATCGGTATTTTCAAAATGGTTTTTAGGCGGCTTATTATTGTCGGTTGCTTGTCGTGCTTGCACCGGAAAGTTAGGTTTCGCATTTACGGCAGGATATTTTCGCAAATTATGCCTGGCGGCCTCGTAATTTTCCAATTTCTCAACTATTGTTTCTATACGGTTCCATTTATGCCATTCATCCAAATAATGTTCACGGATATTTTGTGGTGTTCTTCGTTTCAATTGGTCCGTAACTATCAGTTCTTTTAAGTCTTCGAAGTCACCTGTGTTTAAACCGTTAATCCATTCTTCAAAATAATGATTAAGTTCAAAAGCGAAATCTCGCCAAGTAGAATTGCTGTCTTTATTATGAGACAAAAACTTTTGTGACTTGCGCGATATCCAGGGGAAGTAATCCCAACAAATGTGTCACAAAATCTTTCTTTTCTATGTTTACTCTCGTCGCTTGTCGTTCAAATAGTTCCAAATACGTACTAATATCACTAGTAGCACAAGTCGAATCGAAAGTCTTGATTATCTTCGCAAGATCTTTACTTTTACTCTCCACAGAAATAGATTCGGAAATGTTACTTTCTTGACTTTTAGGATTTGAATTATGTTCTATTCTCAACTTTTCCAATTCAAATTCGCGTTTTTCTTTTTCAATTCGTTCCGCAACCTGTTCCGCATTTTTTTCAATCCGTTCTGCAATTATAGTATCAATTAAATTTTTAGTAAATTCTTCATCAAAATTTTCACGCTCTACGATTACTTCTTTAAGTTTTAATATCGTAGGATTTTCAGGAATATTTAAACCTAATTCCGAAACTAGTTTCAATAAGTCTTCCTTACGAGCTTTGCCAAGAAAAGACATTATGCACAAAAATTAGAAACAAAGTACTCACAGTTTAAGTCCGATGTCAACTTCAAATAATCAAAATTGAGTTTCTAAATTAATCCACCGGCAATCACTTTATCCGGGCCGTGACCCCACATATGGGCTCTTTTGATTTGGGTGTCTAGGGGTTACTTGAATAATCACTCACCATAAAGATATAAAAAACTGACTATATTTACACTTTCCTATTTACAAAACTATATACAGAACAACTTCAATTACGAACAACATCATACGAGCACATCAGCGCTTACGTCCACACAGAACGGAGTCTTACTCAAAACTAACTTCTTACTCTCCTTTTCGCCTGATGGCGCTGCTGTCAACGTCTCCTCGCACTCGCATCCTACATATATATATATATATATATATATCTATATATATTATATATATATATGTATATTACGTATCCAAAATTACGTAACATTGAGCAAACAATTGGAAAGGACGAAAAGAAAAATATCAACCTAGAAAAAAGGAGGGAAGTGAAAATTTTGAGCTTTCGAACGAAAACCAGAAAAGTTAGACTGATTTTAGAAGATGAAGGATGCATTTTATAGTATCTGGAACCTGCCCTACCTCTAAACCAGGACGAGATTGGATGCAATGCATTTCATGAAAAAACTGGGCTCATATAGGCAGTATTAAGAAGATAACCTTGCTGATAATTTTATTAGCTATCAATCAGATTTATGTTTATCATCTGGCCGATTAAAACTTTATACGGTTTATGAGAATATTCTTTGAGAATAACTTTAAAAAAAAAATGCCTTTTGGATATTACTCAAATTTTATTCTTGGAAATTTAATGTTTTCTTACTAGAAGTGTAAAACACCAGTCTAAAGTGTTTACATGCATAAAAAGTATGGATTTTTTCCACAGGAAACATATGTTCCGCTTCGCTAAGGTGGCACAAATCTTCTCATATATTTCGTTTGCCATTATTTAATGAATTATTTTACTGAATTAATATCATTCATCGGAGTCCGTTTTTTAGCTAAATAACTATAAAAGAATAGAAATAAATTTTAAAAAATACTAGAAATCAGTAAAAATATAAAAGCAGATTTAATAACGCTCGTTAAAAAAGCTAAGATTAAAAAAAGGTTTTTTTAAAAAGATGAATTTAATAAATGTGTTTGAAATACAAAGGCTGAAGTTGACATATTAAACCCCGAAATATGTGCTTGGTCGTAGGACCGTCTGTCCTCCCTTTCTTGTAGTTTTTGAGGGAATAACCAGATTCGAAAAAAATAGAAATCGTTATAACCAGAACATGTTCACAGGTAAACTTCTCTATTGTTCGTTTTTTGATTAGAACAATTTTTGTTCCGTTTTCAAAGTTTCAAAAAAATTAAAACTAAGCTCAACTGGGAAGGTTGAATTACTTGAATCAGACTGATCTAACAGACGAGTTTCTTCGAACAAACTTATGTGAAAAAAATAAAATGACAAAAAGAAGCAATGAATTTTACAGCTTTCTTTTGTTTTCTTTCTTTCGTTCTTTTTTTTTTAACTTTTCAACATTAGCGTCAGGTTAGAAGGGACACAAAAAATTGCATACATTCTGAACTATTTTTTTTTTTTTTTTTTATGCAATAGAGACTAATAATGAGCGGAAAACAACAGAAATTTGCCATTTTGTTAGTACAAAAGAACGTGAATAAGCAACTTTTGTAACAAATCATATCATACTTTTTAAAAATGTGTTAGACTTTTTACATTGATGCAGTTATTTTTCAAATGTGTTCCAATTACAGTAGAATACTGTTTATACGACGATCGTTTATACGACTTTGACATTTATTCGACGTTTTATTGTGGTCCTAGTTCTTAGATTTAGAAAGAAGGGTAAATCGAATAGACGGTGTATTCGTTTATAGGACGTATTCATCTATACGACGTATTCGTCTATACGACGTGTTCGTTTTTACGACGTATTCGTTTTTACGACGTATTCGTTTATATGACGTATTTGCTTATACGACAATTTTCGAGCCCCTTTGGTGTCGTATAAACGATACTCCACTGTAAAATAATTTGTGGTGCTCCTTTTCTATGACTAGATCTTACGAATGAAAAAAAAAACTTTAAATAATCAGACAATTCCCTTATTATGGGGGGGGGGGGGCGGCAGACAGACACAGATTTTCTGAATCTCAAAACCAAGCTTTGAAATTTTTTATCACGATTTTTTAATTTAATTACTTCACTTATTTTATACTTTTCTTTATTTTTAACGATATTTTTAAGATACATTAAGCCTTTTTTCATTTTTTTTCTTTACTTTTACGGGAAAGTAGGCTAAAAAGGAGACAAATACCAAATACTACGGCACAGCTGTTACAGGAGACACATTACACATTTCTTCAAGAGCCAAGTACTAGGTACAGTGGCATGATACCTCTACAACTGAGGAGTTTCGTGCTATTATAACAACTATAATCAGTCAAATTCACACATATGAATTTGACTGATGGCGGATTGTTAATCGGTCCTAACAATCCGCCAGGAACGATGGTTAGCTGGCGGATGTAAAGGAACAAGTATTAATACTGGTAATAAAAAAGGGTTATTCGTTTTTTTTTTCTTTATTGTGTCTTTCGGAGATATACGAGTATCTTGGTTGGTTACCGCAGTGGCGAATTTGCTTGTTGTGTATTAATGAAGGCATCTCCTACAGAAAATTGATGTTAAAAAGTAAGGACGAACAGCACTAACAGGCGAGGTTGGAAAAGCATTTCATAAATGTGAAGAATTTTCCGTGGTACCATTTCATAAAAGACGTTTCATTTTAGCCGAAGCAGCATATTTTCCTAATTTCACTCAGATATATAAATGATGAATATTTCGAGTGGCTTGGGACGCATCTTAATATTAATATAATGCATGTGATTTGAACCACAAATGCCCTTTTTCTGATCCCCCCCCCCCCCCACCCGACCCAAAAAAAAATTTCAAAAGTTCAAAATTCCCTAACTTGTTTTCCCTTAATAGCATTCACCAGCCCCTTTTGTACAAAGTGCGGAAAAACAAGAATTTTATTGAGAAACTGCTATAAAGAAACTTGATCATTTGATCTGAAAAATGCTTTGTGTAAATTTAAGGAAACACTCAGTTTCTTTTCTGTATTTTTACAGAAATTTTTTTCAGTGTCAATTTATAATAGAGCTAAACAATAACGCATTAACAACTAATAAAAAATAATTCAAGAGGGAAATACTCATCAAAAATGCTGAGCATTAGATAATAAGTTTTTAACTAACAGAAAAAAACACGTACTCGCAATAGACTGCAATAATCCGTCTGAATGCAAATAAGTTTATTAAATAAGCTTGCAGTTGCATCCTTAATAAGAGCTTTTCACTGCGAAAACTTTAATTACTTCAGTAATCACTGGAAAGCCATGGTTTCTTTCCATATTTAAATCTAAAGAATTGCAAATGCTGCGGCATAAATTATGATTTTTTTCCTTTGTAGTTTCAAGTTTGTGAGGATGCGAATGCGAAACAGGAAAAAAAGTAATAACTTAGGGAAATTCCATTTCTTTTCGATTATTTGAAGATGTTTTAATTTTTACGGGAAGCAGAGAAATGTGGATGTGAATTGGAAAACGATTTTCGAGCGTTCATTGAACTTTCATATTCGAAATGTCTTTCTTTTTGTAAAGAAGGAAAATACTAAGAGGAAAATTTATTTTAGCAATTAAAAGTGTTTCTTCAATATCTATTATGTTAGTTTTTATTTATACTAATTCGACTTTTTTTATATTGTTTAAACTACATACATAATGTATTAAGCAATATGACATAATGTAATTAGCTAAGTTATAAATGGAAAGCTCTCGACCTCGTAATCGATGCATGATCTGACCGGATTTAAAATATCTGCAAAAAGTAAACAATATCAAAGTGAATTTAACCTCTTCAGACCCCAAAACTAAGCACAAACAATTTTGACGCAATTTTTTGGTTCTCTGATTTCAAAAAATGATTACAAAACAAAATAACTAAAAAAGATTTTTTTTTATTTTAATTAAATAACAATTAATGCCCAATTTCCATGTTTTCCATATTTGAAACGAAATAAACTATCTGCTGATTAATTTCAAAAACAATTGGGTGTTTTATCTTTCAAATTGCACAAACAGTGGTTAATAAACAGTATTTTAAAATGTACCCAATTGGATACACTTAGAATGAAAAGGATAAGCAAAAAAAAACAAATTTCATAAATTATTTTTCCGCAGTTATAATTTCCTGCTCCTCCCTCTCCCCGGTATGGAATGTAATTCCTGACAGCAGTCATCTTGATTTAGAAGTCTTTCTAAACGAGAAAAACACACTTTACTCTATTAAATAGAAGAGACAAGAATATTGAAATTTCACATCGAAAATGGTTTTGGCAGGTACAAAATAAAAAATAAATAAATACATCTCTTTTTAGGGAGGAGGGGGAAAGTGATTCAAAATTGTTAAAATATCGACTTTTTATGCATTTTGGCAGTTGAAACTACTTTAAGCCTTATGCAAATTGCAAACCTAAGTGAGCAATATTCAACAATATATTCCGGTTTTTGTAAATGACTTAAGCTGTTTTCATACTGCATTAAAATCTTTAAGCGCATTTTTCTCTACTTTGTGTTTTGACTTAGTCACGTGTAGTAAAATCTGTAAAGCTTTTTTACAGTTAAATATCTAGCTTAGAAACTTTTTATTTGCATTTTACCGAGTACGTTTAACAAAAACTGCATGAGTTTCCTAGTTTTTTTCTGGTGCTTGTAGTTTTTTTTTTTATGTAACTGATGAATTTTTGACTTTTTTGTCATTTTTTTCTGAGTTGGTGGCAAACATTGATAAATCAATATTTATTTCATAGCCTGATGTGAAAGCTATGATATTTTAAATAATTAACAAACTACTAGTTACATTACATTACATAATTGCAATGTCATGTAATTAGTATACGCATATAATATAAATAATAAATTCATAAATTTTAAGCATATGTTTGATCTATGAGAATTAAATTAAATAAGTTAATTACTAAAATTTAAAACAAGCAAGCAAAGTAAATTAATATATATTTATTAAAAAAAGTTTAATTTTGAAGGAAATTTCAATTCCCAGTATCCACTACTAAGAGAATTCTCTTTTATCCTCTTTTTAAGCTTGAGCTATAATCGATGATATATTGATATTCAGTTACAGTACAAATGTATTTTAAATCGTTCCGTTTCTCGCTCTGTTAAGCATGATAAATGTAACCCATACATTTTCGTTGCTCGAAGTCTTCTATATCTTTGAATGGAAAATCATGTTCTGTTCCAGTTTATAAAAATATAACGCTTCCCTGGCTAATTTTGGACTGTGTTGGGATAAAACGGCTACCGTATTAGTGTTGCTCTTAAAAAATAAATTTTAAAATATTACGAAGTACTTTGCTAATTTTTGAGAGAAAATATTTAATTTTTGAATAATATGTGCGTCTGTTGACAATCCATTAAGATTATATATATGTAAGAACGGCTGTCCCGTTCTATCTTCTACAGCTGTGGCCGCTAAAACCCATGTAAGACGAGGCACAGGGTTTCGTTGCAATTCTTTATTGGTAAACTTTAACACACAAATATCATAACATTAATATTGTTGGAACGAAGGACATGAAGTCATCAGCACGTTTCAAGAAGCAAGAACCCCCGATTTTCGTTCGGGCAGTCGTATTTATATGGGGGAAAATCTCTTAGACTGCAGACAACATTCCCTACACCACGTGATAGCACGTGGTTTAAATAGGAGGGCCATATGGAAAATAAAATATATTATTGGCTTTAATGCCGTAGACAGGGGCTGGCCTAAGTCTACGGGGAAAAAAATAGTCTGGAGGGAATTAATGAGGGAAACCAACTTGAGCTTAGGCATGACCATATATGGTAACGCGTTAGAGAAATTTATGAGTGAGACAACCCTGAGTTGTCAAGTTTAATATGGAAAAAGCCAGACAAAGGAGACAAAGGACTTCTCCATATCACAGCCTGACAAAGGATACAAAGGATTTTTCCATATTACATCCCCCCTCCCCAAAAGTTCTATTACTTTAAATATTGAAGAAGTGAATTATCTGCAGCCTTTTTCCCCACATAAATTTATGTATTAAATTTTATATAAACATATCTCAGTTTGAATGAAATACTATACAGTTCAGTTTAATTACAGTTGGATTATTCTGTTGCAGTTCAAAAGTCAATGACTTATATCACATTATTCATGTGATAGTTTGAAATTTGTTGGTGGGTAATATTTCCTCAATCTTGACACATGTACTAAGTCTGATTTTTCTTTGTTGTGTGCATTTGGTTTATTGATTTCATAATTTACGTCCGTAACTTTTCGAAGAATTTTATATGGTCCACTGAACGGTTGCGAAAGTTTTCGTGAATTCGGATATTTGAATTCTTCATATATCACAAAGTCATCTGCATTAAAAGTTTTGTCGACAAATCTGGCATCGTAATATATTTTATTTTTTTCATGATACTCTTTAGTTCTTTCCACTGCCAGTTTTCTAGCTTCCTCAACAGGAGGATAAATGTCTTCATTTACTGGATTTTGAAAAGGCACTGTACCGTACATTAAATACGCAGGTGGGAACTTCGTAACTGAGTGTGGAGTTAGGTTGTATTCTTGAGTCACCTGCTCTAATAATTTAGGCCATGGCACGTTTCCAGAAGCTGCGTTCACTTTGCACTTTAGGCGAGTGACTATTGTTTGGTTCAGACGTTCCACCTTACCATTTGTCTCTGGTCTATGAGCTGTGGTTAAAAGCTGTTTAATTTTGTGGTGCTTTAGAAATTTCTTGAAATGAGATGAAGTAAATGATGGATTTCTATCACTTAATACACTTTTAGGTATTTGAACACTGAAAATTTGTTTAAGAAAGTTGACGTAAGTTTCGGTAGTGATTGATTTTGATGCAAAAGACCACATGTATCTAGTATGATGATCTATAAACAATGTTAAATATTTTTTCGTGGAATTGTAGTAGTTGAAACCACCCACACTATCTACTGCAACGAGATCAAATGGTTTATCAACTGGAGGCATAGACTGTAAAAGGCCAAATCTTTTTTGTCGAGGCTTTTTGTTTACCTGACAAATATGACAATGTTTGTTAAATCCAGTTATATCTAATGTTATATTTTGCCAATAATATACAGGCGTAAGTAAATTAATTGTTTTTTGAATTCCTGGGTGTCCAAACTTTTCATGGACAGTCTCAAGTAATTTACGGCGTAAAGAAAAAGGAACAACAATTTTAGTAAAACCCTTTTTACGCAGGCATAACACGTTATTAATTTCGACAAAATTACCAGTTAAATTGTCATTTTTTTGAGCCTCTTGAATTTCATCCAATTGCAGTAGATGCGAAACGTGGTTTCCTATATTTTTTTCAACACATTCATTATTTACAGGTATATCTCTTGAGAGCATGTCAGCCTCGAAGTTTGTGGTGCCTTTCGTATATTTAATATCATAGTCATACATACTTAATTGTAAGGACCAGCGGAACAAACGACCTTTTAAGTTTTTTACATTTTTGAGCCAAACTAACGCCGCGTGATCGCTATGTATGACGAATTTATGGCCAAAGAGGTAGTGGTGGTACTTATTTAAAGCATCCACAACAGCTAGACATTCCAACTCAGTAATACTATAATTCTTCTCGTAATCTTTTAATGAGCGGGAATGGAAAGCTATGGGATGTAAGGCACCCGAACTGTCTGGCTGTTTTAATATTGCTCCCACACCAGTTTGACTTGCATCAACACAAATATGACATTCTTTTTTAGGATCAAATATTTTTAAAATTGGTTTACAAATTAAAGAGTTTTTCAAAACTTGAAATGCTTCTTGGCATTTGTCAGTCCATTGCCAAGTTGTATCTTTTTTTAGCAAGTGGTTTAATGGATTTCTAATAGTTGCATATTTATCTATAAATTTATGGTACACATTTATTGACCCCAGAAATCTTTGGAGAGATTTAACATTTTTAGGCGGTTGTAATTTTTTAATAGCCTCAATATTACTATTATCGGGCGTTACAATACCATTACAAATTTCATACCCTAAAAATTCAATTTTAGTCTGTAAGAAAGAACATTTTGATGCTTTTAACTTTAAATCTTCCTGTCTGCATATCTCAAACATTTGTTGAATATGATCTAAATGTTCTGAAAGGGTTTCAGAAAAAACTATTATGTCATCAAAGTAATTGGCTGCAAATTTTATTTTATGTTTTGTAAGTATTCGACGCAAAGTTCTTTGAAAAATACTTCCTGAATTTTTCCACCCGAAGGGTAATTTGTTCCACTCATATAAGCCACTATTAGTGACAAAAGCGAGCTTTTCAGTATCGTCGGGATGAATTGGTATATGCCAATATCCGGAAGCCATGTCTAATTTGGTAAAATATTTGCTTTTCCCTAATTTATCTACAAGTGTTTCTATCAGGGGTAATGGTTCTGCGTCGGACTTAGTAATTTGATTTAATTTTCTGTAGTCTATACATAATCGACTTTTTTTATTTTCGTCTCTTTTAAAAACTAGTGTAACAGGTGCAGAATACGGCGATGAGCTTTCTTTTATTATATTAGCCTTTAATAACTCTTGAATTTGATTTTCAATTTCTTCTTGTTGCTTTGGGGAAGTTTTATATGCCCTTAACGACACCGGTAAGTCGGATGTTAACCTTACCCGTTGAGGTTCAATTCTAATTGTTCCAACATCATATTTATTTTTGGAAAATATATCCTCGTAATTTCGCAATATTTCTTTTAACTTTGAATTTTCCTCAAATTCCGAATGTCCATCGACAGGATCGCGACATTGTAGGCCTCCAATGCCGCAACCAGTCCCAGAAACATCGGACGAAATACGAAAATGATTATTCTTTTCGCAACTCATTTTTTCATTTCTATCTTTCTCTTGACAAGTTTTCTTTTCCGTGCTACTCTTTTTCTTTTCATTTTCGTTATAATGTAATTCCGTCACCCTTTCCTTAGTTTTACTTTCTTTCGGATCTTTCACTCTTTTAATTTCCTTATCAATTTTCTTGCGTATTTTTCCCGTACTATTATTTTCGTTTTTATTTTCTTTTACTTTATTTCCACAGTTCCTAACTAGGATTTCAGGTAAAATATGCAAAGACAAGTCATTCGGTTCGGAATCAGAAAAGGTGATCAGTCTTCTCTGATCCTGCATAACGACATGTCCTACACAATCTATGACCAAACGAAATCCCCCGCAACTCTTTAAACCTAATATGGCATAAGGTAAATCGGTGTCTAGAACATAAAATTCCACCGGTTTAACTATATTGCCGACCTTAAGGTAAAGAATACACGTTTGGTTAAGCTGTAGCATTCCCTTCGTTTGTTTTATTTTTACAGCGATTTTTTCTTTAATCGAAACATTTAATGTTTTTGCAATTGCACTCGGGATGATATTTAATGTTGAACCGGTATCAACATTTAAATAAATAGTCTTTAAATTCGAATTTGTATTTTGAGTGTACGCGTCATTAGATAGTTGATAATCATTTTTAAATTTCGCCTCATTTTTAATAATATACCCGGGTATTATTAATCGTCATACTTCGTTAACTCTCTGATTTTCTTCTCTTAATTGATTATCTTTTTGCTGAGGCGGTAGTTTAAATCCAGCATTCGATGTATTTGGCTTATTCACACAAGTTTGTCCCCAATGATATGCGTTGGAGATTCCTTGTTTTGCGCAAAATTTACAAGGATTAGGACTACAATGTGCAGTCTGTCTTTTTACTGCATTTTGTCTTTCATTATGACCTACAAACCTAGGTTTATTCTGTTGGTAAAAATTAGGTTGGTATACATTGTTACTATCTTGACGAGAATAGTTATATTGTTGACGAAAATTACTTTGATCATGATTTTTTGGCATCCAATTTTGATAAAAGGGGGGCTTCACCCTAAAAATATTTTGTTGCTCCCCTTTATAAGCGGACTTGGGTGTTTCATGTGGAACTTCATTTATTAATTTTGAAACTACCTGAAGCCATTCGGTGGGAGTTTCTGGCTCTTTTATTACCAAAAATGCCCTAACTTGGGCAGGTAGCCCAACTGAAAGCCCATCAAGGATATGTTGATTACTAAGTTTTATTTTTCTTCCCATTTCTACTTTTTCCGTAAAATAGGAGTATAACTCTTTCGGATTTCCAGAAAATCTTAAATTTTGAAAATCAAGAAAACTATTTTTTGCTGGAGTAAAGTAATGTTCTTCAAAAATTTGAATGATTTCATGAAAGGAATTACAGCAAAGGCATTGATTGATGTAGAGCTTTAAGGCTGACCCGCGAATAAACTTCTGAAAATTTTTTAATTTCCAATTATCATTTAAATTGTTCTGAGCCGTTTGCTGGTTAAAGTGAGCTAACCATGCTGAAAAATTTATCCCTAACTCTGGTTCAAATAATAAAATTTCAGGTGAGCTACCCGAAATTTTGTCTTTTATTTCAATTTTTGAAGTAGAAGAGCCATCTGCCAAACTTATCTCTTTTATTTTATCACTAATCGTTTGACATTCTGAATCCATTTTTATTAAGCTTAAATCGGCAGTTGCCTCTGCTTGAGTTTCCGCATCCTTACGGTTTAAGTTATCTCCATCCATGTTTGAATTTTCTTTGTGGGAAGACTCTAAGTCAGAATTTTTTTCATTTTCAATGGTCTTGCTCATTTTAC
This sequence comes from Octonoba sinensis, assembly GCA_038502835.1. NCBI lineage: Eukaryota > Metazoa > Arthropoda > Arachnida > Araneae > Uloboridae > Octonoba > Octonoba sinensis. The sequence continues at coordinate 92,677,913 of CM076604.1, read as the reverse complement.
CACTACGTAATAACATAATTCTAATAACACACAAATTTTTGACATTTTTCCTTTTTTACCTTCCCACTTTAACAACAAAAATATTCCGCGTAAACAAATGCATAACATCTAAAATATATACAGAACTATTCATAATACTGCAAAAAATATACCATAATTTCAATTACACAGCACATTGATAAATTTACTATTTCAAACATCTTAATGTCAAAAAAAAAAAAAAAAACCGTGCTGACAAGATCCCTTTTAAAAATTTAAACCGATAATTAATATATCATCAAATAAAGAACTTATTCTTCCAAAGCACATGATAAATTTACATCATAATAAATTCTAAAGCAATATCATGTAAAAAAAAACCCAACGGGAGAAAAAGATATTCATATAACTATAAGATATTTATGAAGAAAATTCGAAATAATACCATTTTGGAATAACACATTAAAAATTACTCTATCCAAATTCCCTTTAGCACATGAAAATAATTTCAATTCTAAAGCACCACAACATAACGACCCTTTCGTTTAATCACTCCGCAGAACGCAAACACTCTTCGCTTCTAAAAGCCACAACGGGGGCGAGCTTCTCCCCACTCGGAAAAGGAGCGCACATCGGTTCATTGAACCGTCTAGAAAGATGATCCACGCTGCTACGACGTCGCGGCACATTTCAGATTTAGTATTGCTTTTCTTCGATTGTTTTTTTTTTCTGCAGGAGCCCGGATAGGAACATAAATCCTACCGGCTTGTAAGAACGGCTGTCCCGTTCTATCTTCTACAGCTGTGGCCGCTAAAACCCATGTAAGACGAGGCACAGGGTTTCGTTGCAATTCTTTATTGGTAAACTTTAACACACAAATATCATAACATTAATATTGTTGGAACGAAGGACATGAAGTCATCAGCACGTTTCAAGAAGCAAGAACCCCCGATTTTCGTTCGGGCAGTCGTATTTATATGGGGGAAAATCTCTTAGACTGCAGACAACATTCCCTACACCACGTGATAGCACGTGGTTTAAATAGGAGGGCCATATGGAAAATAAAATATATTATTGGCTTTAATGCCGTAGACACGGGCTGGCCTAAGTCTACGGGGAAAAAAATAGTCTGGAGGGAATTAATGAGGGAAACCAACTTGAGCTTAGGCATGACCATATATGGTAACGCGTTAGAGAAATTTATGAGTGAGACAACCCTGAGTTGTCAAGTTTAATATGGAAAAAGCCAGACAAAGGAGACAAAGGACTTCTCCATATCACAGCCTGACAAAGGATACAAAGGATTTTTCCATATTACATATATATAACCAATAAAACCTTTAAACTGTTTTATTTTAAATTTTAATTGCTTTTAATTTGTCAACTCAGTAATGCATTTGTTTAAATTTTAATCAATATTGGTACACTTTAAAACAGTGGTCGCAAATCTTTTGAAACCTCTGACCAACCGTACTTGCTTATGAGTTCTACTACAAGCTACTTCCCTCCCTCCCACGAAGTTATAGAAAAAAAAGGAAAGAAATAATTCTCAATTATGTTTTATACGATCAGCCGAAAATTACGAGCAAGCGGGCTATTATTGGCAGTTATCACCTCTTCATTTGCTTTTATATTTATGCAAAAAATTCTCTTCTAAATCAAGCATCTTCATTGAGAATATAGGCGAAATATCGACTATCGAACTAATAATTGTTGGATTGTTCAGTTAATTATCTCTGTCTAATGTCCAGATATAATTAACCGAGTGCGAGCGTGATCTACCGAAAAATAACGAGCGAGCTACCAGTAGCTCTCGACTGACGAATCGGCGACCTTTGCTTTAGAACATAAACTGAATGTTTCATCTAGAACTATACCAACCTACTTCCCCGTGTACACTGTAAGAAATTTCTGTAAATGTACATAAAGGATATTGAGTGTTTCTTTAGCTTTACGAACCGCTTGTTTTAAATCAAATAACCAAGTTTCTTGATAACAGTTTCTCAATAAAATTCTTGTTTTTCTGTGCTCTGTAAACAACAGGGAAATATTTTTCAAGTTACGCAAATTTGAACACTTGAGATTTGTGACTACCAGTTTAAAAATAGTCAAAAATGCATTACATATTAACGGCGTGTGGTTAAAGAGTAGCTCTAGTGAGCTAAGTGCTAACTCTCGGCGGTCAGTCCTCCCAACTCCCAGGGCATTATTGACCTAGGTCACAAGGATAAACTTTTGCTCTGAGTGCCAGAAATAGTGATTAGCCTGCTCACAGATGGCGCCACTACTGCGTACATTATCTCTGGCAATTAATTTATGGAATATTCTCTATTTTTTTATTCCCGGTAACTTCCTTTTGTAAGGACTTTGTAGTTTATCTTTATGAAGTCTGTAATTTTCCTTCAGATTCCTGAAAAATTATTTCCATCAGATTCTCATGTACTTTCGGGCAAATTTTTTTAGTGTAGCAACATCAAGTTTGTAAATCTAGTTATTTCTCTCCTTTTCTCGTTTAGCTTCAGTTTTTAAGCTTTAAGTAATTAAGTTCTTAATTATCTCCAATATAAATTTTCAATAGTTAATACACTTAATGCCAAAACTAAACGAATACCTTTTTCTAAATAATAATTTTTAACAAACTTTTTAGTTTTTATGTTAAATATATCATCATTCTCTCAGAGTCTACAGAAGTTATTTCAGCAATTTCCTATCTAATTCTTTAAGAATTTTTTAATACATAGGAAACATAAAACTTAATTTCGAAAAAAAAAAAAATTCCAACACATTGCAGAATAAGTATATTACATGAATACAATAGGAGAATTTTCAGTATTTTATGAAACTTTTTATCATGTCAAACCAAGTATACTCATAATGATATATATGTCCTTCAAATGTTTTATTCTACGAAAATGGAAAAAGGTTTTATTAGATGACCAAAAAGAAAAAAAAAATAATAAAATTAAAAGCTAAACATTTAGTGCGGATTTACTCCAAATATAATTTGCAAAAAATACCCTCTGCCGCGCTTTATTTCTTACACACACACACAAAACTGTTTGATTAAGCATTACTTTTATTCTGTCAACCGGTCTATAGCTTTCACATACGAAAAAATAAAAAAAAATTCTAGCCCCGGACTTCCAGCAAGGTCCCGGGATGCTATCACTCATATATTAACTTCAATATTTCGCAAATTGTCTACAAAATGCTTTTTTTCAATTTCTACGCTTATATATATTTTAAAACATCTTTTATCCAAATATATATATACATTCAAATCTAAATTCAGTTATATTTATCATATTTTTTTATCTTTTTCCCATTTAAATTATGTACTCTACCCATAAACAACCCTTGAATGGAGCGCGATAATGAGTTCCCCTGAAGACTAGGCTATCATATTAGGTAGATATATTACAACGGCAAACAGCTTCTTTTTCTACATTCTTTGTATCTTGAAGTTATATTGCGGTGTCTGTCAAGATCAGCGCTCAATAAATTTAGCGCCGCAGTTAAAAACGTCATTTTAGATGACAGTTTCGTTAAAAAATAATATAACTCGTAGAAAGTTTCGTAAACTTTTCTAAATTTATTTCTTGCACATACTTTATGGATAGAAAGTCTTTGTCTGCTTAATGGAACACTCTAGCATCGTTTCTTTGCCTTTAAAGAATGGTGACCCCCAAAAAATCCAAGTACATGCTTTAAAAGCCTTGGGACCCCCTGCATGCTATATTTTCTTTGTAAAAAAATGAATTTTGTAATATTTAATCATTATTTAAGGTACTTTATTTAATATTTTTTTCTTTCCTTTGTCAGATTACGACCCCCCTTAAATCTAAAAGGGACCCCAAGTTGCGAAACGATGCTCCAGTGGTAGCGGGACCCTGTATGGTCAAGCTGATTCGCGACCCGGCCAAAATTCTGCAGCTGTAGAGCACGGAGTTCTGACGTCATCATCGATTCCTGGGTTTAGTGACGTCACGAAACACGCCTCTCTATACGCCTTACGGTTACAGAGACAGACAAAACCGCATCGGATTTTGTTTGTGAAAGATCGACCTCGTGGGATTCCAATTTTTCTCTCCGATTCGTTATTCCCAAACCCGTTAGATAAAGTTTTCAAATGAGGTAATAAAAAATATAGGTTTCTTAGAAGGAGCATGAGATGTAAAATACACTTATTTTGAAAAATTATGATATGTTTCGAAAAAGATTTAATTTATTAAAGTGCGATTCAATGTTTTAATAAATCGTTGTTTATCAAATTATTGAATTTGATCTCTTTTAAAGGTAGTCAAGCATTTTACATTACTTACTACTTCCTTTTGTATTTTTACTGGTGTGGAAATTATCCTTCTCTAGACGGGTTACATAGTAAATTGTTTCAATGCATTTTTTTTTCACGCTGATGCTCTTACTTTTGTTTGGAATTGAGTAAAAACGTGTAATTTTGTTTATCTATTTTTTAAGATTTTGCTACGTAAATATTGCTTGGACAATTTCATGGGGTGCTGAATTTATCATGTCCATAAAAATTAAACATAAAACACATAAAGTCTTTCGAAATTACTCTTAATTAATTATTGATGATCTTCTTGTGAGAGTATTACTGTGATATGCTGAACGGTTGATGTAACATTATGAAGGAACAAACCAACGCCCTCTCTAAAAAAATATTCATTTGGTTTCTCTCTTTGAGGATAATATGATTAGCAGCACTAACGGGAGGGGGGGGGGGGTCTTTTATATGATACGAAGTAAGAAAATATATTATTAATCGTTATACTTAAAGTCTTACTGCTATGGTATATCAACCGTAAAAATAGCAGAACCTCGATCCATTGTTTTCGCATCCTTCGTTCTCTCTTATGTAACATCTTGTTTTAATGGTCTACAAATGATATCCGAGTCATTTTAATTTCACATATTTAGATTGCTTCCGAAACTATCAGGTTCCCGTATCTTTTTTTTTTTTTTTTTCAAATATAGTATCAACGTTGGAAAAAAGCGTTTAATACATCTTCTTCCCATCATATTTGATGATTCATCACATGGAAAAAAAATATCATGTTTAAAAAAAGGGATTAGTTTATCCTCTTCTCATCATATTTAATGATTATAAATCAATTGATGAAAAAGTTGTTACATTTGATTTGGTTTTGTTTTAAGAAATAAACGTAGAGAACGAAAAACTTGATATTGGTGGTAAGGACGATAAAGACATAATCAGGTCCTCACATTTGCTAAAACGCTTCAAAGATGTAAACGAAGCGGACTTCATTTATATGAAATCAGCGAAAGGATTGATATTGCAATATTTTAAGTAAATGAATAAATTTGTTCATTTTTCTTCAACTTCCTAATATTCGTACTGAATATGCATTTTTCACCTTCACAAGTTCTATACTGTAAAATATTTCTATAAAAGTAGAGAAGAGAAGCTTAGTGTTTCCTCAAATTTACAAAGAACTCGCGTTTTAAATAAAAAAATCAATTTTATTGATAACGGTTCCGCAATAACATTCTTGTTTTCCCGCATTTTGTACAACTACAGACACAGATCTGTTTAATTACTTAAAGTTGAACACTTGAAAATTTGTGACTACTAGTTTAAAAATTGTAAATAAATGTATAATTAAACACCTGAGATATGTGACTGCCAGTGTAAAAATTGTCAAGAAATGTGTCATATTGACGTTCGAATTACATCCAGCATTAATGAGTACCTTACCCCTCGGGGGGGGGCGAAGTACAGAGGTATATTTGGATAAGCAACAAAAGGTACACAGCGTGCGTTCAATTGAGTTCACTTTCGTCTTTGTGTTTATTATAGTGGGACTATTTGAAATACTATTTACCCGAAATAGTATTTCAGATAGTCCCACTTCTGCGGCATATTACGTATTGCTGTGAATTTACAGATTCTCTGTTTTTTTTTTTTTGTTTGTTTTCTGCAGTTTTCCCGTTTTTAAAGACTTTGTACTTTCCTGTTCTTATTGATCTGTAATTTTATGTCAGTCTCAGGATAAATGATTTCTCGGAGATTCTCATTTATTTCCGGGCAAAATTTTTTTACAGTGCACATTTTTAATGTAAATTTATTACTGGCATACATTATTTAGGCAATGACATTTGATGTTAACCCGCTTTTGTCGTTTTCCCGTACCTATTCGTAAATGATCTGTAAATGTGAGAAACTGTCGGTCAAGGTTCAAATGTAATAATCTAACATGTAGAGTAAATCACCAATTCTGTTAACGGTTGGACGGTTCGTTGTCTTTCAAAAACTTGATCATCATCGGTGGGTCAACATGTATAATGAATTAAAATTTCAAATTTAAATTAATCGATATTATTGTTATGGTGTGACCCTTCGTCAATGTTCAAACTAAATGTAATATTAAAATTCTACAAGCTTCTTTGTTAAAAAAAAGTACACAAAACCGATGAAAGGAAGCTCCACCCTTTTGATTGAATATAAAAGCTAAATTTTCGTCACGAAAGCTTCTTTACAACTAAGATGAAAGGATTCAAGAGACCCCAAGTCATTAATCATGGTTACACTCATTTTACATTACTCTTTTGTTTTTTTTTTGGGTCAGAAACTTTGCTTGTTCTTCTTCATAAACTACGGGAAAAGTCGTTATTAAGATACTTTTCTTTTACGCCAAAGCAACGTTTGTCTTTTCAATGTCACAACTTAACGAGCACCCATGCATGGTTACAAAATACATTTTTTAAAAGCGATTAAGTACGAAATTGTTCCGACATAGTTCCAATTTGAAGATTAGTTCTCACAAATTTACCAAGGTATCTTTTACAGTTTAACTAGTAGTATGTGACTGTCTGCTGTTTAATTCCTTGGAATTTCTGGGGAAATTGAAGAAAAGGGTAAATCATTTTGCTCAAGACAAATGAACACATGATGACACTTCTGCTCAAATCTAAAAAATATCTTGAATAAGACAGTGTTCCTAAGCAAACTTATAAAATTCGACGAAAATTTTACTAACATTAAAATTTTCGTAGTACACGTTCGTAAATTACTAACATTAAAATTGTTATGTAGTTAGAGTGCTGTTTATCGACAAGAAACTCGAAACGTTTTCGTTTTTCAAAAGGATTCTCTATAACTCCGAGACATTTGTGCAATCATTTTGCAATATATTAGGTAAAGCAGGTAGAATTGGTGCACAACTGGAAAAAAATGATAAAAAGGAATGAAAACGTTAATTTTTGGCCTAACTTTTATAATATTGATGTTATAAATGGCAAAAAATTAATATTATAGACTGCATTCCTTCTGTATGCATTTCCATCACTATTTCGTTGTTATTCTGTAATTTAAAACGACAACTTGAATAAAACGAAGACACATATTTCGCTTCTCTCCCTATAGGGCGGGTGAGGTTGCGCGCATGGGTGGTTCATGTGCATGGGAGATGGCTTTCGATAATAGGTAGGTTGTAATTGTAATAACTGCAAGTAAGCTGTCAAAATTGCTGAAAAAGAGGTTGCTTAAAAAGTATCTTGCAAGACTCGCATTACAATGAAAATCAAAGAAGCAGCAATAAAAATTCAACCCCTTACATTTGGAAAACAAACAATAAAAACGACATTGTGTCATAGATTCTCAGAGAAAAACCTTATGAATTCAAGTAGACACTGTACCGTTGCGGCGGTACAACTACCTGAAAGCGTGTAACACTCATACTTCCCTCCCCTTCCCAAAAATTCAAGTGCGGCATCTCTCCGACCACGCAATTTCACCAGGTTTTACCTTACTTCAATAACATTGATGTTGTACCTTAATGAAATTAGTTCTGACAGTTATTTGTCGCATATTCTAAAAGTAACAAAAGATATTGCACACCCCAGCTGGGTGTGTCTCGTTGATTGATGCTGTGATATGTTCTGATTCCCCATTCGTTTTTGCACAACATATGTTTTACTTATTTCAACTGTTTTTTAGACAATGCAATTCTTTCAATGTTTAAAATCTACTGAAAGTGGTTTTAGAACATTAGCAATAACACATCTATGGCATTAAAAATTAGTATTCGAACCCACATCATCAGGCTTGGGAGGTAAATTAATTATGGCAGAAAAATTGATATCGGTAATTAATGTTTCAGGCAGAGAAAAGTATGGAAAATTTCTGCAGAAATTCTTTAGGTATTGATTGATAATCGTAATCGATTTTATAGTACAATGTTATGAAATAAAATAATGAAAATAATTAGCATTTATTTACTCTATTTTTTTTACTTCAACGTAAGTTTTTTAATGTTTATTTATATCATGTAAAAACACAGATAATCATTATTTATATTTGAAATACGGCAAAAACATTGCATTTAGGCATAACAGAGCGTTTTTTTATTGATAATCATTGCTTAGTATTGCATATGAAAGCATAATATGCTACTGTTTAGTAGCAATGTTTTTAGAAAAAAGAAAAGAATCTCTAAGAGATGTCGGGGAAAATATAGTATTTTTAAATAATTTTCAAAATTAACTTTTTGTAAAATAACAAAGTAACAAAAAGTAATGAACAAAGAAATCTCCAATTGTTCCTAAAAGAACACGCACTGTAAATGGCTTTTGAGAACAGTTAAATACTACTAATGTAAAAGGCAGTAGATATTGACCTATCCAACGCATACAAATGCTTCTTAATCCACAATCAACAAACTACTGCTTAAGTTGCTCTATTTAATGGGGGGAAAAGCGCGTAAATTGCCGAATAGCATGAACGAAAATAGGTAAAAACGGAACAGAAACAAACAAATGCTGAAACCATCGAAGGAAAAAAACTCTTTGGATGTTATGATGATAGCTATTGTCATGGTAACACCATAGAACAGACAAGGGAGAAACAAAGTAATTCTCTCGTAGATAGAAAAATAGTTTATCGATGTTTATGGTATGAAAGCTGGTACGATCCATCAAATAAATTATGGATCGTGTTTCTTTTTTGTGCCTAGTTTTTAAAAGGGTCAATGTATAAAATCTAGGTTGAATATTCTCTTACCTTGATTGCTTTAATTTGTCTTTTCAAATTGCCAATAGGACGATGTTTATATTTGTTTCGATGCCTGAAACTTTCCAATGAATGTTACGATTTGATTAGAAGTACCAATACAAATGGGACTACCAGCAACAGGCTCTGGCCCAGCCAATTTCTCAAAACATCGTAATATGTATATATAACGTATGTGGGGGTTTGGGGGGGGGTGGTACCTTTACTGGTATATTTTGTCTTTGCTCTAATAAATTGTGTGGGTCTATACATCTATTTGTGTCTCTGTCAGTCTTTCTTTTCTATTCGTAAATTATGCTTACCTATTTCATTATTATTATTTCCTAATAAATTCGGCAATATCATTATTTTATAGTATTACTTTACTTTTGATGCACATGGCAATATTTACAGCATAAATTACTTTAGTTTTTAATTAAGCTCAGACTGACATTGATGTAGACATGATTTGCTAATAGTAAAAGTAGTGCAACTTTGTAAGAAATTAGTAAAATTTGAAATTAGAATCATTTTTAGCGTTCTAGTTTTTGCATTTTTAGATGCGTCGTTTCGAAGTTTCAAGGAGCCGGGGGGGGGGGGGGGTAAAAGACTGAACACATAATCTAGAAAAAAAAGTTGGAGTGAGAGAAAGAATAAGATAAAAAGATGAATGCGTACACATATAAATACATTATGTTCTAAACTTCAGGAAGTAATTTTACCTTCTTGTTTCGCCAAAATGACGAGCCTGCATTTGTTGACCGTTATTTTTATTGTTATTTTTCTTATCCCATGAGATTGGAAACGTTATAAAATTTTTGGGATACTGATGTAGTGCAAAAGCATAGTTTTGAAATTTCATAATATGTAATATATAACTTCATGACGGGGTGGTGGGCAAAAAATATTTCTTCGTAAGTTGCTTTGGATTTTTATTTGAAGAAAAAGAAACAAAAATAGATATAAGGTAAATGACCTGGTAGTGGACATTTTTCTCCATCGGACACCCTTGCACCTTTTAGCCGAAGCCTTAGGTAGAGGATGGTAGTGGACACTTTTCTCCACCAGACCCCTACCTGTTAGCCGAGGCCTTAGGATTGCTTACGCACGAGGAGAGGTAGTGGGGTCTACGGATTTTACATGCACATATCCCCAATTTATCCCCCAATTGGGGGGCCCCTTCCAATGGGTTTTACCCCCCAAAAACCCCCCGCCCCGACCTTTTTCCCAGGTGGGAAGGTTTCCGAACGGGGGTTTTAAACCCCCCCTTGGGGGCTTAACCACGGCCCCCCCTTGGTAGTGGACACTGCTCTAGTAGTGGACACTTAGATCTTTAAGCTTCTAAATTAAGCGAATGTAACATTAAACTTGAATGAAATTATCCGAACCTATAGCGAACGATTCCTAGTGCTGGTTCATGGAACTAAAGTTGGCGTGGAGCATCTATGCAAGTACATGGATCATAATATGTAATAGCTGCCTCCACAACGGTCCCATTTGCTGCTCTTTACTAAAGCCGATAAATAAGAAGGTTAGGGATTTGGGGAAAATGTATGAGAAAAAACAGTGTTATCATTTATGAATGGTCAATTAGTCATTTTAAAAATTATTTCTCCAAGTTAAAAGCATAAAACAGATGATATTAATTTCTGTCCACTACTAATGCAAATACGTGTCTTATAAATGTCCACTATAGATACAAATTAAGCGTTTAGTAAATTTGACGTAAAAATCCTAATTTTTCATCAAATGACATTTTATAGGTAATTAATTTTTAGAGAAATAGTTGGCGATTAAGCTAAATACGCAAATATTGATGTAAGTCCCTCGGAAAAATTTTGCCATGTAAAAGAGTATGAAAATTTTCTTAACTGTGTACAGTACCGGGTCATTTTCCTTATTTGTTAAAACACTATGTTATTAGAATATTAAATAAGGGACGTGTTCACAATTCTCCGCATAAGGGGAAAATTGGTCGGCACTAGTAACTATGTGTCACTTGGGGGACAAGCCAAATCATCCAGGGGTCGACACCCGAGGTCGGCCGATTTTAATGAAACTTGTTGAGATTGTTCTACCCATAGATATAAGAACAACTGTAAAGTTTTATCTCAACATATTGATTAGTTTTTGAAATAGAACACTTTAAAGTTTTGCCAGAAATTTGCAATTCGACGCTGATCGCAAATCAAGCAATTGCGCATACTTCTACATTTCCTATCGTAAAACAGTTATTTTTAAAGATAGAAGGTTAATTTTTTTGCATTGTGTTCAGTATTTTTTTGCAAATAGAAATATAGCATTAGATTTGGGATTTAAAGGTATTAAGGCAACTTAAAAAATCTTTGAAGAACAAAATTGAGGTATTTAATACAATGACTGGCGCTCAGAAACTGCCCAATTGCGTTAAGAACGTATCCTTCGATTTTAAAATTAATTATACCATTAGAAACTAGATTGAAAATGCTTCAAAGTGGTACATTAAAATTGATGGGGTTTGTACTTTTTATTGAGTTAGAGCTGATCAAAGTTATGCCTTTGAAAAGTAACAAAATCTATTGTTCCTAATAACTTCAATTAAAAAAAAATAATAATATTGGCTGCTCTTATAATGTTGTTATATAGCGTATTTAATTTTCATTCATATACATACATTATATAAAGAGCTTTCCACCAAAACCGAGTGAAATCATAAAATATTCAGAAATGTATTTACAGCAATTTTTGGAAAAAAAATAGAACCGACCTCAAATCATAAAATGCACGAAAAAGTGAAAAATAAATATATAAATTCTTTAAACAACACCGATACGGCATTTAATCAGAACTTATGAAGTCGGTGTAAAATTGTTATGGATTTTGATTCATGATAACTTTTGTAACCATGAATCAATTACAATTATTAATGGCCTAGATTTTGCAACAGTTTGAATGTAAAATAACGCATGGTGTAAAGAAAATTGGACTGTCATAATTTTGCACCGATTTCAAAAATTAGGTTTTAAAGTGGTATTGATGGTTTTAAGAATTAATTTATTTTCAACAAAGGTACAGGACCTATGGAAAACTACCATCGATCGAATTAAAAAAATTCATGAAAATCGGTTCATCCGGTAAGAAGTCATGAGTGGAGAAACCAAAAACAATCGGCATATACAGTATGAATATTATATTATATCATTAATATATGTTTCTATCAATTTGATAATTATTATTTAATTAATATATATTTATATTTAATTTGATTATGTTTATATCAAAGTATAACCTCCTTCCTTTGTGAAGTTTTGGTTAAAAATACATCGTTTTTTTTACAAAATGCTTATGACATAGAAAGTTCTTCAAACAAGCATGAAACTACAAGTCTAGACTTTGAAACACGCATTAGATTGAATATTACTAAAGGAATATCAAAGTCAAATATGTTGCTGGATTTTGATAGGAATTTACATAAATTATGTTGCATGCGTTTATGAAGGAAACTGGTGGAGTGGTCTAGTGTCGTTAAAATGAACAAAGATGAAAGCGTGACACAATTGCTTTCATGCATCTTCATGGACCTTGAGAAACATTTTACTGGTCTGAAAGGCAAGATGAATGCCTGTTCTCCCACAACATATCTTATGTACTTTTGAAAGTCCAGAAGTAACATCACATATCAGCCGTTTTTTCAAAATTGGACCCATATCCATGAAAAATATTAATGAAAGCTGGAATATGTTCAAGGGGAAGTGTTAAAACTGTTCAAACTTGAAAGGAAACCTAGTTTTAGCCTGCTGAATAAGAGACATAGCAATTTAAATAGATTGATTGAAATTTATAACCTTTTCAATCTACGATCTTAAGAGTAGTGATCACTTCAATAATAGGCATCTTAAATATTATTCTAATAAAACCTATATATATATATATACAACTTTCTTATCTTAGTTTATCTAACAAACATGACATTTTACGAAAAAAGAGTAATTTAAAAAAAACCTTTCTCATGCATTATTGTATATTATTTTGAGCTATAGAAGTTCTGGCTGATTTTGTAACTTCGATCAGTTACAACCGAACATACAGTTTTATTTTCCTAGTTTCATGCTTGTTTGAAGAACTTTCTAGAGCATAATCATTTTCTAAAAGAACGACGTATTTTTTGCTGTAAATATATCTCAGAATATTTTATGATTTCACTCGGTTTTGGTGGAAAGCCAAAACAACAATGTATATATATATATATATAAAACATATATATATATGGATTTAAATTAAATACACTATATAACAACATTATAAGAGCAGCCAATATTATTTTTTTTTGAAAATTGAAGTTATTAGGAACAATAAATTTTGGTACTTTTCAAAGGCATAACTTTGATTAGCTCTAACTCAATAAAAAGTCCAAACCCCATCAATTTCAATGTACCACTTTGAAGCATTTTTAATTTAGTTTCTAATGGTATAATTAATTTTTAAATCGAAGGATACGTTCTTAACGCAATTGAGAAGTTTCTGAGCGCCAGTCATTGTATTAAATACGACTCAATTTTGTCCTTCAATGATTTTTTTAAGTTGCTTTAATACCTTTAAATCCCAAATCTAATGTTATATTTCTATTTACAAAAGAATACTGCACACAATGCAAAAAAATTAATCTTGTATCTTCAAAAATAACTGTTTTACGATAAGAAATGTAGAAGTATGCGTAATTGCTTGATTTGCGATCAGCGTCGAATTGCAAATTTCTGGCAAAACTTTAAAGTGTTCTATTTCAAAAACTAATCAGTATATTGAGATAATACTTTACAGTTGTTCTTATATCTATAGGTAGAACAATCTCACCAAGTTTCATCAAAATCGGCCGACCTCGGGTGTCAAACCTTGTCTCCGCTGGATGATTTCACTTGGAATGGCCCTGGGGCTAACTAAGTTCACTACGTGTCAACCTTAATTAATATTTGTAATTAATATTTTCAAATGTACTATGAAATCATCTTTGCGAAGGTACGCTGATAATTTTAACTTATTTTTTCCCCTAAGTTTTTTTTTTTCTCTTTGGCTATGTACAATTCTTTAGCTTTTTGGTCATACAGGGAAAAAAAAAAGCCAACTATCCCGGTCAACCCCACTATTATTTATCGACCATGAAAGAGTTCTTCGTGAAGTACTCGATGTATGCAGGGAAACAGAAAATAAATTTCTAGTAAAACTTCAGTATTTTTTGTAGGAATTATTTTATTTGTACATCATCAGTTTTTAAACACTTCTGACATTTCAAGGAATATTTATATCAAATAGCAATGTTTATCGCTAAAAAAAATGTACGATGTGTTCAATTGCTTTGATGTATGTGGCTTAATCTTTTTCTCATTCGTGATATGACAAAACAAATGATATCTGTCACCATAACAGCAATACCGCGCGATCAATGACATTGATATCCTCGCTAGGTTAACTGCTGAAAATCAATGACAGAAGCAATTTTTTCTTCACAGGTTAATATATCAAGCTATTTTTTCCTGGAAAAAAAAGCAAAGGTAATTTAATTACACAAAGAGTTGTATGAGCTAGAAAACTATTTTAGACTTTTTCCTCTAACCGTTTTTTTAGCTCAAATTTATGTAAAAAGAAATAATTCATTTAAAAAATTGAATACATAAATACATGCATAAATATAAAAATAATGAATGATTTTAATAAGTATTTGAAATAAAATAAATAAAAATTATGAAAATACGAAAGTGCGGGTGATTTTTAATTATATAAATGTACAAAGCGCAAAATACATTTTTATATTTATTGATATTACAATTTCAAAATGTAAATTTGAAATTATGCTTATTAGTTAGAATCCAAAATTCCTTATGGTAACTTTCGAAGAATTTATTTAACTCAAAGGTCATTCCATGAAAATGTCAACCTCAACCATTAGTCTAAGAAGTTACTTCGAAAGGCGCAAACAGGTGCTAGTTATATGCCCTTCCCTAAAAACAAAAATAACTATAAATTTATTGTTTAATATCCTATTTTATGCTTACACCAATTCTTAAATACAAATCTGCATATTAGTTTCAAAACATGTAAATTTTGAAAAAGTTGCAGTCTTCAAAAAAAAAAAAAAATGTTTACGAAATTTCATTTAGAACGCTGGTAAATCAGCATTTGCAAAATTTGTAGTTTGTTGAGCTATGTAAGTTATATTTTTACTTTTAAGCTTCTTATCGGATCTGCCAATTAAAAGCATGCTATGTATTTGATCAGTCCCCTAAAGCTAATTGTTACCATGGAAACAAAAACCGTGCTCTGCCATACTTTCTACGTTCTTAGAAGCACGATAGGCTATTTTAAAGTCATTTCATTAAACCTGTGTTGGCTAGTAGGATACAAGAAAAGTTGTTTTTTTTTTACCCTCTTAAAAAGAAAGAAAAAGAAAAAGAAATAAATAAATAAAGACTATATTAATAAGAAACATCTTTCTGTCCCCATTAAATGACTGGATTTTATTTATATTTTTATTTTTGGCAAAACTTTGACGATATCAGAAGTACATATAAACAATATACTTTTCTTCTCAGACTAAAATATATACTTTCTAAGAAAGTATACTTATGGTATACTTTCTTAGAAATAATACATTTTAGAAACATTTTCGCCGATGTAATCACATGAATAGAATTCACAGCTAATTTCTGCAACTCACGTTACACTTCTCAAAAAAACTGAAAATAATGCTGCAGGTTCCCTTTTTTTTAATCTATATAACCATTATTTTTAAATAATATAAACAAGAAAAATTAGATGAAAGATGTAGACTTATGTCAATTTAGTTCGGGATATCAGAAATAATATGTTAGTGACAGCGAATAAAATTAAGTATTTTTAAATAAAGGACAGGTAAGAGGATAAACGTCTTTCTTTGAGTCTATCGTTTTACAACGGCAATGTTTGAATTTACACGAATCCAAAACTTATAGGCTTTTTGATGTTAGGCAAACGTAACTTTATTGCGGAATCCATGCAAATACCATGAAGGTTCAATCGCAGGATGTATATTCGTAGCAGACGTTAAACGAGGGCTGATTTAAAAGCAGACTCTCAAGAGAAAATGAACATTGAATTGAAAATGTCTGCAACAAAATTTTCGCTAGTTTACACATCACACCAGATTAGTAATGAAAGCCATTGATCAAAATCCAAACCGTGCGAAATACGCTGTAAAAGTACAGAAGGAGAACCGAGTGTTTCTTAAAATTTACGAAATACCTCGTTTTAAGTCCAGTAAACAAGTTCCTTGATAACAGTTTCTCAATAAAATTCTTGTTTTTCCGCACTCTAAAACTACAGAGGACCATCTGTTAAGTTACGTAAAACTGAACACTTGAGATGCCAGTTTAAAAAGTGTAAACAAATGGATAAACAAACACTTGAGATATGTGACTACCAGTTTAAAAATTGTCAAATGTGCATTATTGTTGACGCATAATTTAACTCCAGCTGTATTGAGAATCCTGCTCACACAAAATCAAAGTTTTGTGTGCCAGAAATGGTTGTTCAGCGTACTCACAGATGGCTCAATCTGTTTAGATCAGTTAACAGAATGTTATCTGTTTTTCATCCTCGGTAATTTTTTTTTCTAAAGACTTTGTAGTTCTTGTTTTTAAGTCTCTGAAGTTTTAAGTTAGACTCTGGAAAAAATGATTTCCAGGAGATTTAAATGCATTTATGGGCAAACATTTCTTATTGTAGGGTCAGTGCCGTAGATATGTGTGCTTGTAGATCTATGGTATATATATACTATATATATATATATATATATATCTTTCCTATCACTTCATCGTGCTAGCTACAGAGTAATGAGCATAGAAATAAAGTGATTCTAGAAAACGAGAAGAGAACAATGTCCCGTTCTTCGGCGAGTTTTGTTCCGCCCCAGTCACAAATATATTCTGATATAAATATCTATAAAAGCTATAAATGTCGCGAGCCACAATAAAACAAATGAGGGATGATAACCATATCCGGCGTTAAAAGCTAAAAAATAAACGAATAAAACTAATATGCATTTGATGCTATTCTGGTACATTTGAATTTATTGAAATTTTTAGTCAGAAACTCTTTTTTTAATTAAATCATTAAGGTATGCATAAAAAGCTTTTTAGACAACAGCAAAGCACATAATTGGAGTTTGACCAAGAAAAAAGCACAGTTTGCGCTGTGCCTTCCGTGCCCTAAAGAAATACATAAATTGTTCCAAATTCAATAATTCTGAGAAGTTCAGATTCACACAGTACTTCTCACCCGCTTCGCTTTCTCTAAGTGGCTCCAGACAAGATCGAAGAACCGTTCATTTGTCGATGGACATTCATTTTCCACATTTTGCGAACGCCCAGACTCCTCCGGAACAATCGATGCGCATCTACAAGGGCTCGGATGGTTATTGTCTTCAGAAATCTTCAGGAATGGTACTCTTCAAGTGGAGAGGTAATTTCGGATGTCTGCGTAGACGGGAGAGGAAGTGTTTGAACTGTATTGAAGGCAATTCTGTGCTATTGGATTTTCGTCGTTTTATCGGTAAGGCACTGTGAAAGTAATGTGAAGGAAGCTTGAAACAGAAGAGTGGTATCTGTTTGTTGTTTCGTTCAATGAAAGTTTTAATGGTAACTTCACTTGTATCAATTATAGAGAAAACACTAAGTATCAGTTGTCTCTATCACATTGCATTTCTATAGTCCGGATACTGCACAATTTAAAAAAAAAAAAAAGACATAGAACTTGCTCCCGAAAAATTAAAAGTTTTTTAGCAGCATGTTTTTTTTTAAAAAAATGTATGTTTCTTTTGGACTAAACATAAAATTTAGCTTGGTGAAAACAAAATGACTCATAATAATTGTAAATAAATGCTTTATTAAAAAACTACGATTTATAAAAATATCACCACAGAACGCTAATACGCTGAATAGGTATTCATGCAAAGTCTTTAAAATAAAAAACGACTCTTATTTACACAAAACTTTAAATTCGTGTTCCCGGTGGCATTCAGATGCTAACGTTATTATTATTAAAATATGAAAATCGTAATAACAATATGAGCGTTGAACTGTTGACAATGTAACATTGGGTTCTATAGGAATCAAATATTGCCAATATCGTCAAACTTATACTTGACTTGGTACTTCATTTTTGGATCATAATTTGTTGCCAGTTTGGCGATACATCGACAAATGAACACCGATTTGTAACATCACTTCCGATCACATTCCGTTTCGTATTTTTCCTCTCCATTATTCGTTTATAATTCCTCTCCTCACTCGTAAAAATCAGAAGGTTATCACTGTTTGCAAGTAAAAAAGTAGCTATATTTGTGGTTGTAATAATCATAATGTTTAAAAAATCGTGAGTGTAGCATTTAGAAATAAGAGTTTGAGTTCCTGTGTTTTTGAAGTTATTGAAAATAGAACATCTGATTACATTTTACTTTTTTTGGGACTAATTTTAACAAAGGTAAAAGTCTTCTTCGTTAAAATCTAAGCGTGGTCTTAGGGATAATTTTTGTATAAAAACAATGGATCGGAAGAAGTCATAATAGTCTAGGGGGGGGGGGGAATATAGGATATTCTCATTGCACATGAAACTATTGAACTAAAAATATAAAATAACAATTTAGCTATACTTTCGTGAATAAATATTGTTAAGACACAAGTATACTCACTGTAAAAGAAAAAACACATATCTATCTGATATTTAATTTAATCTTAATGTTGGTGAGAATTTAAGTTCAAGTTTACACTTTAATATTCTGCTTTCCGTTTTCTTTTTTTTTTTAATTATTTCAAAAATTTAATTATTAGAAGAATAATACAAATTGTAACTGTTACCCGCCTCTAGAACCGTTCTTACAGAAGTTAAAGAAGACTGACAAATTATGGGTGTAAATATATCCTTTGCTTTTTCCTTTTTATAAATTCCAAAAACTCTATTTTTATTTGAGTTATTTTTTCACGTCCTCTCCCATCCCTTACAGAATACTTTTTCTAGACACTGAAATAAAATCGCTTTTGAGAAGTTAAAACAAGTGTATCCACTTATACCAGAAAGTTTTTGGTTCAAAGAGGTTCCTCCGCCGTAACCGCATTTTTGCTGTTACTCGATTTTTATGAATTTATTTTCTCATATCATGAAGTAATTTTCGGCATCTTAATTGGTTTGCAACGCTTTATTAATTAAGTTAATAACGTTATTATCATTACATTTATAAAGTGCATATATCTGTCTGGGAGGTAATATTCTGAAAACGAGACTTTCCAAGAGATGTGCTTAAAGTTTTTTTTTTTTTTTTTTTGATAACTTATTCACTGGATTGTCTTTCGTGGTTTTTTTAAAAATGAGAACTAGGTTTTGATAACATTCGGACTTTTGACTTTTAGCATTTTTTGATAGCAGTTTTTAAAATTACTTATAAAAGGCACTATGTCCAACGTCCATTTTTTTTTAAATGGACATTAAGTGCCTATGGACATGAAGCCTATGCACAGATATGTTGAATGCTTTTTTACTCCTGCCTATATTGTACATGTTTCTCTTCTTTTTCTTCTTCTTTTCCTATATTTCTTTATATATATATATATATATATTTTTTTTTTTGAATACACTCTGTAAGACATGTTTTAAACGACAGTTTATAACAGTATAACATTTTTTAGCAGTTATAGTGTCAACCATCTTTCTTTTCTTTTTATGACAAACTGCTTTTTATTTGGGAGCTATGATTCTGTTAATAGAAAATTGTTAGATTATGTCATTAAACCTACCAATGAAGAAAATTTAGATAATAACTACAGATTCGTTCAGAACTAAACACGCCTGCTTTTCTGTATACCGACATCGATTTTCTAACATCAGCTAAATTTCTCTACTATGTGTAGGCTTCAATTTATTTGAAAGGAATCTTCTTAAGGTTTAAATCTAATTTCCGGGGAAAAGATGCCTCTTTTTTTAAAAAAAAAGTACATTATTAATGATATGAAACGGTATCAAATTCATTTTTTAAACTTGTAAGCGTTATGCTTAATTCCAACTTATAATGATTTTTTTTACTAAGAACATTTTCAATTAAAAAGTTTTCCCCAATAGTTAAGGGTACAAACAAATTATAAAACTGAATAATAAATATTTTCCCAGCATAATATTTCTAATCTTAATTGGTAAAAATAAATAAGTAAAGTATGAGCTATTTTTTCATACTATACTTTAAAAACTGGCAGCTATAATTTTAAACTTTTTACAAGAAAATAGTTTTATTTCTTAATAGTTTCCAAACAAACAACTGCGTGTATGTATATAGATATTACTTAAATATTAGCTTATTGATAAGTTGCATGTCAAAAACTTATTTATATAAATTTTAAATCATTTGTAACTGTTTATGTTACTTGAGAAGTGAATGAATCCATTCGAATTCGTCAGTTAAGTTTTCGAAGAAATACACTTTGGTTTTCATTAATAATTTTTTCTTCTATTTCTTGAAGCAAAAAAAGTGAAAATGTATTCATAATCTCTGATAATATCTTGACTTTTTCGGTGCTTAAAATTAATTTTAGTACAATCTATTTTTTACGTAAAAAGAGTAATTTCTTAAGTAAAGACAAAATTATTAAAATATTTTGAATCGTTAAAAAATACTTTTATGATAAAAATTCAAAAAAAAATATACTCTTTGTACATATTCTACGCCTTAAATTCTTCCTGATCAAATATTTTCGAAGCAAATCCAGCTGATAGGTCATGATTTATGTAGGACTCAAATTTCGCCCATAGCTTTACGTCCGTCGCGTTTTTCTCTCCTGAAATATTCAAAATTCATCGAAGAGTCTTCAGATAAAAAAAAAATAATAATAAATAAAGCATGAACTAGGCATTCTAATCGAGATCTTTCGAGCAGAACGTGTTTTTTTTTTTTTTTTTTTCGAATCGAGACATTCCTTGAAAAGTTATTAGAGTGTGACATACCGACAAATCGACCGACAGAAACACCAGTTTGGTCAATTCCATCTCATAATCTTACTTTGCAATGTTTTAGTTTTCAACAGTTATTGATTTATTTTAATCATTTATTTTCTGTAAGCATCATATATTTCTAAGTATCTAAGATATGGTTCTACTAGAAAGTTCGTACCATATATTATTCGTTTAAAGCAGTGGTTCCCAAAGTGGTCTATATAGACCCCCAGGGGTCGATGACAACCTGCAAGGGGTCCATGTCAAGTGGAAAAAAAATTGGGGTCCATGAAATGAAAATGGGGGTCAACGATAGTGGATCTCATATAAGCTAATGACTGAACATCATTAACCAAAGAGATTTGAGATTAAACCTAACTAAATTAAGGCCAAATATTGATAATTTATTATTAAAGCATCAGGTTCATCCCTCCCAATAAAAGCATTTATTTATTTCTTAGTTTTTTTATATAACATATAATAAATTTTATTTGATTCGTTTTAATTTAATTAATCTACATAAATAAAAATGTAAGTGTTCGTTTGTTCATAACCGCAAATCTCCGAAAGTACTTTACCGATTGCTTTGAAATTTTGCCAATAGACAGAGTGATTCAAGAGGATGGTTTAAAGACCCGTTAGAAGAAAATCCGACAGGTAGTTTTTTTATTATTCCAATTTTACGCAAATTTCCACATAAATTCCCCAATATGGGAGTGAAAAAACCTTGCACATATTAATATAATATATCGATCGAAAGCGCTGATTTTTCTGCACAAGATGGATTTTTTTCGAAGTTTCTAAGTCAATAAGAACGCTAGTTATAAGCTTTTTAGTTCGATTTCTTAAGGCTTACCTTGATCCAAAAATAATAATTAGCAGTTTCCTCAACTCCGGGTAATATAAGCTATATAATAATAAGCTATATATAAATAAAAATGTAAGTGTTCTTTTGTTCATACAAGGCTGAACTTGATCCAGTTAACGGTTACAATCAAGTTCAGCCTTGGTTCCTAACCTCAAATCTCCGTAAGTACTTCACCGATTGCTTTGAAATTTTATCAGAACATGTGTTTTCATATATCACTTTTAATTTATTTCAACTTTGGTTCAGTTAGGGAAACCTGTTGTACTATGGACCTTGTTGTACTGTGGTCCTAATGATAAAAAAATATATTTCACGGATTTATTTTGCAATACGGCAACATTGGTTCATGTGATATCTGTTAGCTGTCATTTATAACTAATTGTGATAGTTGGACTCGATCGAGATCTGGCAGTAGGAGACCAAAAAGAATTTGTGACCCTAAAAGTAATTTTTTTTTAGTTTCTTCCTTTTGTAAATAACTTGTTTAGTTTGTTAAAAAGTTTAGTAACCCTTTTTGTTTATGTTTAACAATTTATTTGGCCGTGTAATTGAGCGTTGAATCATTTTCAATTCCTAACCTATTACTCAAAATAAGCGGTTATTTTAAAATGTGTAGGGTGTTGTACCTTGGACCTAAAAAAGCAGTTGTACTATGGATAGATCCATGGTACAATACTTTGGACCGTGGACTGTATTTATCTTGTTATATTTAAAACATTTAAAAATGTTACGTATTTACAGTGTAATAAAATAGTTAATTTTTTTAACAGATTGTTGATACTTCTCCCATACAAAAATGCCTCGAAGTAAAACGGGAATTACGAGGCCATCGCCAAATTATGATAAAATAATGGAGGCTGTAGAGCTTATTAAAGATAACAAATTAACAGTTTACAGTGCAGCTAAGACTTATAGTTTATCAAAAACTACGCTGACGACACGTCACTTGAAAAAAGAAAATTATCCTACTGAGCCATTTAATTTAAAATCGAAATTTGCAAGTCACAAACTGTTTTCAGATAATGAAGAACTCTTGTTACTAGATTATATTAAAAAAGCTTTTCAACTACAATACGGCTTGACACTAAGAAATTTGATGAAATTGGCGTATAAATTTTCCAAGGCAAACAATATTAAATATCCTGAAAGTTGGGATCGAGATAAAATGGCGGGTGTCTATTGGATGAGGTTATTTAGGAAGAAATACAAGGAAGAAATTTCTCTTAGGAAACCGGAATCAACTAGTTTGGCTCGTTCAACAGCTTTTAATAAGCACAATGTAGCACTTACATTTGCGAATGTAAAAAAAGCTTTAGAAAAGTGTCCTAATATCAAAGAAACCCAAATATGGAATTGTGATGAAACTGGAATTTCTACATTGCACAAACCCCCGAAAGTGTTCGCCCCTTTGCGATCAAAGCAAGTTGGGGCCATGACAAGTGCCGAAAGAGGATGAAATAATAATAAAATTCCAAAGATAATTATTGAACAATAACCCGTTAAAGTGATCAAATATCTTATAGAATTATGAATGTTAAATTATATAATGTCTATTAATTTTTAAGTAAATTGTTATGCTGTTTAATTTGTTTTATTAATAAATGTTAACTTTAATACAAGATTTCATAAAGATTTGTAATATAAATAATGTTTTTTTTTTCCAAAAATAATATTAGTAGGTCCATAGTACAACATATATAGGTCCATGGTACAACAGGGGTGTTGTACCTTGGTCCTAATTCCTTTTTTTTTTTTTCAAAAGGCTAAATGACATATGATTTATTTTTCTACCTTACTTTAAAAATAGCCCTTTTGTTCATAAATGACCACAAAACATTATGTAATACGTAAAATGCATCTCACTATAGCAGTTTTTTAACAAATAATTAAAAACAAAAAATGTGTCCAAGGTACAGCAGGTTCCCCTATTTCGTTTTTTAATGTTTTATTAAGGAGAATGAACCACTTCAACTATTGGCAGGGTACAGCTATTTTCATTTTGATTTAATTATTTTTTCTGTTTGTATTGAAGTATTTTTGCACTCTAAGATTAAGGGGAATTTTAAAACAAAGATTACTTATTTTGAATGGCAACAGTTTAATTTGGCTATTTTCATTTTGATTTAAAAATTTTGTGTTTTTTATGTTTGTATTGAAGTATTTGTTAGTATATTTGCACTCGAAGATTAAATGGAATTTTAAAACAAAGATTGCTTATTTTGAATGTTAACAGTTTCATTTAGCTATTTTCATTCTGATGTTAAAATTTTGTGTTTTTTCTGTTTGTACTGAAGTATGTTTTTTAAATATTTTTGAACTTAACGATTAAGGGAAATTTAAAACACAGATTATTTATTTTGAACGGCAATTTTTTAATTTAGAATTTTTGTGTTTGTGTTTCTTCTGTTTGGCTAATGCTTACGTTGGACTTCAATGTGCCGAGCCAGACGATTTCAAAATCTTCACAGGCAAGGGAACAAAAAAAAAAAAAAAAATTGCCCGCAAGCATTGCGAAAAAACATAAAACTCAAGACCAATCAATCAAATTGAGCAGTTTAGATCTTCTCATGTGTACAATTATATATTACGTGCTCTAGAATGGGTAAACCAGACAATCTATATTTTCAGACAATGAAACAACAAGTATTGTGAAATGACTCATATTAGAAATATGTGCTTTCTCTTGCTTTTCCATCGAACCAGACTGAGCCACAGCAACGCGTGGCCGGGTTCAGCTAGTAGGATATAAAAAGAAATGAAACCAGATGTCGAGACATTTTTGTGCAAATAAAATAAGGAGGTGAGTATTGGAAAAACCTATACGTGGGAGCACGTATGAAGAACACAACTAAATTAGCCGAAGATGTTACAAATATTCAGAAAAAGCTAGAAAATAACCTAAATCAGCAAGATAAAGTTACTATACAATACTTTTAAAAAAACAAGAAGTTCCGTCTAGAGCCTACTTTCCCGTATACACCAGCTTCAAATTTATAATCTAACTATCTCTCTCTCTTTCTCGTTTAGCTTTAGTTCTTAATTGCTCCAAATATGCCTTTTTCAACGGTTAATACATATTCGTTCAATCATTCATTTATTCACTCATTTATTCATTCATTATTTTGTTTATTCATTTAATCTTTCATTAATTCAAAAATATTCTTGAAAATCCCGATCAAAAAATTTCATAAGAAAATAGGCTCGTTAGTTCTGGATGAACTTTTTATCTGTACACATGTTCTACGTCATAAGAGCTTTCCGATAAAGTTGGTTCCAAGCAAATCGGCTCGTTAGATCAGGATTTATATAGGATTGAAATTTTCCCGTAGGCACTATGTTAAATTTTTTTTTGAACTGTTCGAAAATGAACAAAAATTGTTCAAATAAATATTTCACGCCAAGAACTTCTTCCAGTGAGCTTGTTCATTGGAACTTGGATCTTGTACCCAGAGTTTACATAATTTGCTTCATTTTTGCTCATAAACGCTAATGTTAATATTTTTTGAACTGTTCAAAATTGAACAAAAAATTGTTCAAATCAAAAAGTAAAATATGGAAATTAGATGTCCTCGCCGAGATCTTTCGAATGCAAAAAGATTTTTTTGAATCGGACAATTCGTTCAAAAGTTATTAGGGGGGGGGACAGACCGACAGACCGACAGACCGACAGACACACTTTTTCCCCATCTCAAAACCCTACTTTCAAATTTTTTATTTTTCAATCTTTATTTAATTACTTAAATTTATTTTTGACTTTTCTTGATTTCTAACGATATTTTCACGATACATTAAGATTTCTTTCATGCTTTATTATTATTTTTTTTACTTTTACGGGAAAATAGGCTAAAAAGTATGAACATGCATTGACACCTTTCTTTCTTTTTTTTTTTTTTTGCAATCTCTAACCCCAAAATATAAAATAAGTGGTTTAAGAGCCAATTAAATTTGGTTAAAGAAAACACTGAACTATGAAGTATGGCTTGAAGTTCATAATTTGTGCACTTCCTTTTTGTGGAATTTAGTTTGAAAAAGAAATTGCAGTCTATGTCAACATTTGAGTGTCAGAAATTGAAACTGCTGTAAAATAATTCATGGGTAATAAACAACCAAAAATAATTCAATGAACAAAAATGAAACAACAATCAGCCAAATGAAGCATATTAGAAATATGTGCTTTTTCTTGCTTTTCCATCGAACCAGACTGAGTCACAGCAACGCGTGGCCGGGTACAGCTAGTAAATGTATAAAATTAACGTGTTTTTTTCTTAAGTTTTTCACACTACACTTCACTACAGTTGGAAATTTAAATCTTTCACAGTGAGTAGCACTATACCAGCTGTCAAAAATACATTTGAAGTTGATGAATTTACAACAAATCTATATCAATTCAGCAGGGGGTCTACCCAAAACTGAAAACCAGGGCAAGGGGTCTACGAGACAAAAAAGTTTGGGAACCACTGGTTTAAAGGTTGAAAGCTTCCGTAATATTTTACACTGGATTTCAGAGTGCAAATGATGTTAAGCATTTTATTAAATTGCTAGACCCGCACGGCTATGCCCGTGTTAAGAAGCGAAAAGACCAGTCGGTTCACCATCATATATACAGTGGTAACCTTTTTATGTCTAAATTATGTTATTTAATTAAAATGTATAGCGTTCCACATAATTAAATATTATCCGTCCACGGCAATCCGCCAGAGATTATACACATTTAAGCATTTTTTTTTTTTTACAAAACACACGCAATAAAAGAGGACAAAAGAAAGAAAGAAACGAAACAAAACGAAAAAGAAAATATTTAAGTGAAAACGCATTTTGTTTGTTTAGTTCAAGTACCCACACAAAAAGGACGATTATAATCCATTAGAATAGTTTAAATTAATGAATTTTTAGTATAATTAATTTTTATCTATTATGCATTGAACATTAAAACAGAAAGACGAAATTTTGTAGCTTGCAGAAAATAACAGCAGCAAGCAAAACTTTAAAAGTGTAAAACCTTTCATCCGAGCTCAAATAAGTAAATAACATATATGCGCTAATTCACTGAAAAAAAAAAATAAATATAAATAGTAATGATAATTTTGAATAACAAAAATCGCTATAACGGATAACATTTCTTGAAAAAGCTCCTGTACAGTATGTTTAATGATCCCGTAACATAAAAGTCAAGGAAAAAGAAATTCAAAATAAAGCTATCGATCGCGTGTGAGCCGGAAGAAATAAATTTTAATTCGTTTAAAAAAAGAAGAAAAAGAATCAAAATCCAAAAAAAATAAATAAATGCTAAATGCTCAGTAAATGCTCAAAATGCTAAAAACCGCAGAAAATAAATTTTAATTCGTTAGAAAAAAAATCAAAAGTCAAGAAAAGAAAAAAGATAAATTTAAAAAAAACGGATGCGCCTCAAAATGCTAAAAACATTGTGAAGAGAACTTTATTTAGCAAATATACATGTAGAGAGATTGGCAACAATTCAAATGAAATTAAAAACAAGCTCTTTATCAGTTGTCTGGAGAAAATAAAAGTAAAGTTAATTACCGTGAAAAAATAATTTCCATCCACAGAGAAAAACGTTTATAACTTCTTTTCTAGTTACCTTAGAATATAACAGTTTTTACGGGCTCTGCAATGGTGTCAAGCTTGAAAGGATGCGATAGTTCTTTCCTGCAGAAAACAAAAATTTTATGCAATTTTCGGCTATAAATTGGAATTAAAAAAGAAAAAATTCAAATTTCAGAAAAAATTATTTGAGGTGCGTACACCCCCCCCCCCCCCCCCACCCGCCCCTGATGTTTGAAACTAATTTCGCGCAAAATTTCATGAAAATCTGCCGAACGGTCTTGGCCCTACGCCTGACACTGACAGACACACACGTACACAAACCTACTGGCTGCTTTATTATTAGTAGAGATATTCTCTTTCATTTGATGTTCAAGCTACTATGTTTAAGAATAATTATTTTCAATTTCAGCAATAGTTATATAAGTAGTCAAAATTATACCGCATTTCAGTTCAAGTCAGTTCAGAACTTCAATTGTGGGTAGGCCGTGGTAGCCTAGGGGTTAGGATGTCGAACTTCCAACCGAAAGGTCAGGGGTTCTATACCCGAACCGCTGAAGACCCACCATGTGCATTTGGGGATACGTGCATGTAAAATCCGGGGACCCCACTACCTGGCACCTTGGGGAGAGCATCTCTATGTCCTGGTGCCAACAGGGAAAGAGGTTGGAGGGAGAAAAGCACTTCAGTTGGAAATAAATTTTGATAATTAATACAGTTATCGATTTTCTCATTTTTTTCGTTGTTGATTTTCGCAATGTATCTTATGAAATATTTTATTCAACGATGGACACGGTCCCAACGCAAATTTTAAAAAATAAAAAGCTTCTTCATTCTTTTAAATTATTATACGGTATATTGGGAATAATAACTGGCATAAATAATCATTAAAAAACGACACTGCTATCAACTGCTAATTACAGAAAAAATCTTAATGTATTATTATTATTATTATGTTTTATGTACATAAATAAAACTGTGCGCGTGCATGCATGTTCGTTAGTAAATTTACATTTTGCTCAAATGTTTACCAAATTTGGAACGAAAGTATACATTAGTAGGTAGAAATTGGTGTAAGGTGGTTTTAAAAATTTAAATTGTTCTCAACCGATCAAATTTTAATTTTAAAGCAATTAATTTGCTAATATTTACACAAATATATCATTACATCACTTACTTTTGCACCGTTTTAAAACTTGTTAAAAAAGCACTAAAATAAAGTACGCAAGTTAGAATACTTTGAATAACTATTCCAAACAAAAAAAAAAGAAAGAAAAATCTTTTGCCTAACGCTACCCTAGGGTCATTTAGATCAGCCGAGAGGGTAAAGAATTGAATAATAAAAATATTAACTGGGTAAAATGCATTAAACGACCGTGTTTTCACAATTCAATAAAATTCTATCTCTTCTTATATTGTAGTTTTAATGAAATTGTAATTATAGAGTTTTGAAAAAACGTGAATTAATTAAAGTTAGTCAACAAAAAAAAATGTCGGAGAAAGTTTACCTTTCTCCGAACACTTAAAATTTAAAAACGTGTATTTTAAAACCTGCGACTTTTTGTACTTTTTCATTCATTCTTTCTTTTCTTCCTTTTCTTTTTCTTTTTTTTTTTTTTTTTTTTAATTTAATGGATCCTTTTATGGTATGGCAGTAATGTGCAAGTCCTGAAATTTTCAAAGAACGGGATGTTCTTTACAAAAAAATATATTTTGCAAGAGATGGGTAATTTATTAAGCGTTTGTTTGAAGTTGTTCAGTAAGCTAATTTTCTTAAGTTCTCTATTAATTACTGCATTGTCACAATTAGAATTTTAGTCATTTTTAGCCTACTTTCCCGTAAAAGTAAAAAAAATAATAATAAAGCATGAAAGAAGGCTTAATGTATCGTAAAAATATCGTTAGAAATCAAGAAAAGTCAAAAATAAGTGAAGTAATTAAATAAAGATTAAAAAATAAAAAATTTGAAAGTAGGGTATTGAGATGGGGAAAAACTGTGTCTGTCGGTCTGTCGGTCTGTCCCCCCCTAATAACTTTTGAACGAATTGTCCGATTCGAAAAACTCTTTTTGCATTACAAAGATCTCATACCCATATTTTACTTTTTGATTTGAACAATTATTTTCTTCAATTTTGAACAATTCAAAAATTTTTAACAATAGCGCCTATGGGGGAAAATGAAGCAAATGATGTAAACTGTGGGTGCAAGATCCACGTTCCAATGAACAAGCTTACTGGAGGAAGCTCTTGGCGTGAAATATTAATTTGAACAGTTTTTGTTCATTTTTGAATAGTTCAAAAAATTAACATAGCGCTTACGGGGAAATTTCAATACTATATAAATCCTGATCTAATGGACCGATTTGCTTGGAACAAACTTTATCGGAAAGATCTTATAACATAGAACATGAACAAATAGATAGTTCATCCAGAACTAACGAGCTTATTTTCCTATGAAATGTTTTTATCGGGATTTTTAAGGATATTTCTCAATGAAAAAATGAAGGAGTGAAAGAATGAATAAATGATAGAGTGAAAGGATGAATCAATGAATGAATGAATGAATGAGGAAAAGCATGAATAAATGAGTGAATAAATGAAAAAATAAATAAATGGGTGAATAAATACATGAATGAGTAAATGAATGAATAAACACATGAATGAGTAAACGAATGAATGAATAAATGAATGGCTGAATAAATGAAAGGGTGAATGACTGAGTAAATGAATATGCATTATCCGTTGAAAAAGGTATATTTGAAAAAAATAAGAACTAAAGCGAAAGGAGAAAGAGAAAGAAAGATATAGCTAGGTTATAAATTTGAATTTGGTGTATACGGGAAAGTAGGCTCGTATAGTTCTAGACGGAACTTCTTGTTTAATTAACAGATTGTTACTGGAAAAATTAGAGAATTAGACGAATTAGAGAATATTAGAGAAAGGACAAAAACTGCAGTATTTTTCCTCTGTAGAATAACTAACCTTAAAAAATGTTTAGATGTGTTAATTTTTTTTTTTTTTTACATTGTTCAGTAGTTCTCTTTGTTACCACTCTCCATATTGATGCGTTGTATTTAAATCCTATATGTCTGATGTATACAACTGTACATATCAGCTAGTTTTATTTCCATAGCTCAGTTCTTTTTTCTTTCCATTCCTCCCTGATTCTTAATTTAAAATATCAAGTCTGCTTTGATTTTTAGCTTAATTATTCGAATTATTTTAGTTTTATTCTAAACATGTACGAACGCTTAGTAGTCATATGGTTTAGGTTTCGAAAGGAGTAACAAATCATTAAAAATTTTGAACCAAACAACGATTATTTATTTGAAATGCTTTAACTGCCTTTTCAATTTAATTTTAATAAATTAAAAAGACAGTATATCAATCAATTTATATTGCTTATTTTGCACTTAATGAACTATAGTTGTTCTAAAGATTATGTTTTATCTTTCACTACTTTTTAAAAAATTACTGAAGTTGTAACACATGTCTTCTTCTTTTTCAGGTAAGTCTAACCTCTTATGAGTTAATTCTTGATAAAACGTTTGGTAAGTAGACATAATTATAGCTTCTGATAAAACGATGTTGAATAGATGCAAAAATAATTACCTACAATATGTTTATGATACCTCTTCGATCAGTACATGTTATTATATGCTTTATATTTATGTTTTTATATTATACTTGTTTGCATTATTTAAAATCGATTTAAGTTCTATTTCAGCAAATCTTTGAAATTACTTTCTATTTATATATTTCAATCATACTGGTGTGCACTGCTTGATCCCAGTTCGCGTTATGCTTCAACATGCAAGTCTAAA
Source organism: Octonoba sinensis (assembly GCA_038502835.1). Taxonomy (NCBI): domain Eukaryota; kingdom Metazoa; phylum Arthropoda; class Arachnida; order Araneae; family Uloboridae; genus Octonoba; species Octonoba sinensis. The sequence goes on along the minus strand of CM076604.1, from coordinate 92,646,671 downwards.
TTTCACTCCGTGATGTTAATAATATAAGCTGCGGATTTCTCAATGAAATAATCATGAAGAAGATTCGAAGTCTGCAGAATAACAAGTTTTTTTAGCTTGTAACAAATTTCAGTGATGTGTTTCAGTCCGTGTACGCTAAATGAAGCTAGTGCACGTTAAATAGGTCGTGGCTCCAATGTCCTCTAAGTGAAACGATACCTCTGGGAGTGACAATCCCAGGGGACGGTCTCTCATCTGGGAGGTGGTTCAAAAAAATTAGGAGACCTTTCAATGTAATAGAAATTGACCTCCTGCCTACAAGGGTCCCGTTAGACTCTAAAGCAGTGTACCCATTTCTTCCTCGCCACCCGCGAGGACACGACGACAACAACAACAACGGTTAATACTTATTCATTCATTCATTCGTTTATATATTTATTCATTCTTTCACTCATTCATTCATTCATTCTTTCACTCATTTTTCTATGCATTCATTCAATCAGAAATATCCTAAAAAATCCAGATGAAAAAGTTTCACCAGAAAATGAGCTCGTTTAGCTCTGGATGAACTTCCTATCTGAAAATGTTCTACGTCACAAGCAGTGACGTACGCGAGGGGGGGTTAGGCCCTTGTGCCCTAAATAATAGTGCTTTATTATATACTCCAATTTCTTTTAGTAGTTTCAGGAATAGGGCCGTGGTAGCCTAGTGGTTAGCACGTCGGACTTCCACCTGGAAGGTCGCGCGCTCGATACCCACTGAAGACCATGTATACTTGGGGATATGTGCATGTAAAATGCGTAGACCCAACTACCTCTCCCCGTGCGAAAGCAATCCTAAGGCCTCGGCTAACAGGTAGGGGTATGGTGGAGAAAAGTAGTTTCAGAAAGTTATGGACCCCCCCCCCCCCCCGCCATTGAAAAAATTCTGCGTACGCCACTGGTCACAAGAGCTTTCTGATAAAAAAAATTTCCAAGAAAATCCGTCTGTTAGATCAGAATTTCCATAGGATTGAAATTTCCCCGTAGGCGCTAATGTTAGGCACAAACTTTTTCGAACTGTTCAAAATAGCGCAAAAAATGCTGAAATCAAAAAAATATTTCTCGTCGAGAGCTTCTTCGAATAAACTGAAGAACTGGACTCTTATGCATACAGTGTTTATATAATTTGCTTAATATTTCCCCGATAGTGTTAATGTTAAGATTTCGTGCAATGTTAAAAATTGAACGAAAAGCTGTCCAAATCAAAGTATAAAATATGGGACGAGATGTCCCTTCCGAAATCTTTCGAATGCAAAAAAAAAAAAAAGAAATTAAATCGGATAATTCCTTCAAAAGTTATTATGGGGGAATGAAAAGACACATTTTTCCACTTCTCAAAACACTACTTTCAATTTTTTTATTTTTCAATCTTTTTTTAATTACTTTATTTATTTTTTACTTTTCTTTATTTTTAACGAACTTTTTACAATACACTAAGCCTTTTTGCTTTTTTTCAATATTTATGGTTAAAGAAAAGTAGGCAAAATAAAAAGAAAATGAGAAAAAAATGGAACCGACTTCAAATTAAAAATTTCACTAAAACTTGAAAAATAAATTCATTCTTTAAACATCATCGATACGAATTTTAAACGTAATTTTTTAAGACGACGCAAAATTGTGATAGTCTAATTATCAATATACCATGAGTTACTTTACATTGAAACAGATGTAAACTCTGGGCCATTTTTGCAATGGATTCATCATTACTAAAGATTTTATCAATCATAATTTTGCGCCGACTTCAAAAATAATGTTTAAAAGTCTCATCGATATTATTTAAGAACGATTTTTTTTTTTTTTTTACTTTTTAGTACAATTTCTATTTTGAAGTCGTTGCTTTTTTTTTTCTTTTTTTTTTTTTTTTTTGAATTGTGTTTTAAATTTCATTTTTTTAGAGCAATTACATTTTTCATATGAATACTCTATTAACCGCTTCCCTTACAAATATTTTTGAAAAAAATTGCAAAAAATCATCACATTTTTTAATTTTTTTATTAAATACAAGGAAACGAAACAAAACAAAATATGTAGGTTTTAAGTTGAGTTCTTATTTTTTACAGATGTAACAACATTACCTTGCATTACATTTTAATATTAATTTACTATCCCGAGTCACCTCGGGTAAATGGAAAAAGTTAAATATTGGTCTTTGTATGATATTTTTTGAAACAAGGGGCAGTGCAGAATACCCAGAAAACCTGACAAACTGACAATGTGAATATTTTCTTTCATTTCCTCCAGGCTGAAGCCGACGTTTCACTATACAATAAGGAAAACACATGATCAGTCCCGCCAAAAGAACGGTCAAACAAAAGTACGGGACCTTTTGGGGAAACAACTTTTGACCGATTGAAACAATAATCATAAAAATCGGCTCATCCAGTGAGAAGTTAAGGGGGTTCAAGCAAACAAACAAAATTCAAAAAAGCGACATACATACAAACTATGAATATATAACCTAATCCTTTAGGAAGTCGGTTAAAAAGGAACTATCGCGAAAGTATGATTACGCAATCCAACGATGCCGGCTTTTCAATTCTTGTGACATCTTTACAAATTTGAACAAGTATTTCACCACGTTGTTAAAACAGACTCTTTATGGAAAGCAAAATTTAAATACTGATCCAGAAAAAATTTGAGAAGCATTACCAACACTTAGATCATGAAAGTAAGATGAAACAAAGACAAAACTGCTAAAACTGTCAAAGCTCTTCATGGAACTAAGCTTTGTTAGAATATTCTAAGTTGGCGACTTTAAATTTAATTTTCATTCTCTTTTAATTATATTTCGCACTTTTAACTGCTATAAATATTGTTAGCATTGAAAAAAACTAAATGTATTTTTAGCTAAAATATTATTCGAATTTACCTAAATGGACCAGTTTTTATATGAAAATTCCAGTATACGCTAAACGAAATCTTAGAGTATTAGTACAGTAGAGCGCCGATTATCCGGACTGGTCGGGACCGAGGTAGATCCGGTTAAAGAAAAATCCGGATAATTGAATTGCCAACTTTAAAGCACATATAGGGCTAGCTAGGTTTTTTAGACAGCTTCAATTCACACGTTTTCCAGGCTTAGGAATGGCATTTGTAGTAGCGGATATTTTATCACATTACAAATGGCGTGTTCGCCATTGCATCGCTGTTTTTTTTAAATATCTGACACAGTTGATGCATCGATGTCATACTTTAAAAGGGCTGTGTTGTTTCCTTTTTCTCCTTTTCTCAATCTTTTCACAATTTCTATATTTTTATTAAAAAATAACGCTGCTACTTCGTGCTTCCCAGACATGTTTAAAAAACACCTTCTTTACTTACAGATCACAATCAGAAAAATGTGGGTTCCTTTAGCTTTGTGTAACACGTGTCTAGTATGAAAGCGCACAACCACATGATCATTTCGCGAGGTGCAAGGTCCATCTTTTATTCAAGTGACTTTCTCAACAGTTTTCCTGGAAATTTAGTTAACCATAATAATTTAGTAACTCCACCCCTTGACAGTGAATGCAGTGCTTTCCCTATTTTTCTTCTGTTAGTTTCAATACTTTACTTCCGCTCTAATGCCTCTAAAAAGAATCTTAATCCTTTTGTTCAGTTCCTTCTACTCCACATGCTAATTGTAACTGAGTCGGGGGTGGGGGGGGGGGGGGGGGAATAAGGAGGATCCCTTTTTCTTGGAACACCAAAAGGCAAAGGAAGGTGGTTTTCGACCTCCAATCTGAAGGTCAGGACTTTAGTGTTTAAAAAAATAGATTTTTTTTATTGCAGAGCGCAGGGGGAAAAACGCATGATCCCTGACCGATCCGGTTGATTGGACATCCGGTTAAGCGGCGTTCTACTGTACTTGAATAATACCATGTGTTTTCACCGATGACTTTATTGCACCCAAAAGTTACTTCCGCGGAAGAATGTTCATTGTAGGGATATTTTACGGTATTTGTAGAGGCTGTGGCATGACTACATATTCTTGTATGTTCTTTTATTTTAAACAAATCAAAACATTTTTTGGCAGTAACACATCATGTAATTATGTCTTAACACCAAAGAAAAAAAATATTGGCTTGAAATTTATAGAAAATACTAGAATATTTTTGAATGTTACGGATTCTGCATAATGTCCGAAATACCGTGAAATGACCCTATAACAATTTTCCAAGAATATTCTAAATCATGCACCATCAAAATTATGTTTTTATTTAACTCATATTTACAGCTAATTTTGCTTTTTTATTATTTTTATTTTTACTTATTGTCTCACCTCACATAATATTTTTAGATCAAGGGAAACTCCAAGGAAAGCCATTCTCGTCGAATACTTACAAATAACTCCATAACTTCAAGCACTGTAATTCTCTCATTCTCCGCAGAAGCGTTATTTTCAAAATATCTGTCGGCATCTTTGAAGTTTTAACTTATTTACGCAGCAAGCAGGAAGAGCTAATCCTCTTAGGAAGCGTATTTTTCGCTTCGTAGTTTATATCTTTGCATCATCAGCGATTCTTTTGTTGATGAAAATTTTATGCTTTATGCTCAAAGAGAGACTCCTCACTTTATGAATATTATTGTAGCGTCTAAATTTATAGGAATAATGTTCACCTTAGTAAAGAATAACAACTGTGGGAACTATGATTAAAGAACATTTTAGAAAATTAAAAAATGTATAATGATTTTTGTTTGATTTTAAAAACATGTTCAGCAGACAATGCTTAAATGCAGATTCATTTGGTCTCACTGTCTCCGTTAAACATTTAAGACATAGTTGTAGAAGACATTACTATTTTGTTATATTCTTGAAAAAAAATCAAAATTATTATTTGTTTCCTATTTTTCATTCACTCATATCAAAAGCAATTGTAAAATTCATAATGTTTTATTCGCGTTTTAGATAACCTTAAGCCATAAATTATAAAAGTGGACAATTTTATTTTTCTGTTGTCCATTTGACTTCTACATTAGTTCTTACTCTCATTTCAACTTTATCGATTCTACCGGGTCGCCGCACCACTGGAAATATCGGAGCCGGCATAATAATTTACCCGTTTTCAAACAAAAAAAGAGACAGTAACATTGTTCCTTTTACAATTTTACAGAGTTATGCTTGTTATTTATTTACACTAACAGCTTTAGTCTTTCAGTGGAGCTAAACTGCAATATTGTCCGTATATTTACCTTCACATGATCTCGTAAGCAGTCCAAATGCCATCCCAATCCCGTTTTTTAAGTTACCAGACCACCTTTATTTTGAAACTCACACTGGTTATACTTGGATCTTAAATTCTACACATACGAAATAATGATGGTTCAAGAGCTTGAATTACAGAGTTATGCTTGTTATTTATTTACACTAACAGCTTTAGTCTTTCGGTGGAGCTAAACTGCAATATTGTCCGTATATTTACCTTCACATGATCTCGTAAGCAGTCCAAATGCCATCCCAATCCCGTTTTTTAAGTTACCAGACCACCTTTATTTTGAAACTCACACTGGTTATACTTGGATCTTAAATTCTACACATACGAAATAATGATGGTTCAAGAGCTTGAAAAACATTTTTTGCACGATAGACAGGCTTCTTGCGAGAATTTGAAAGTAAACATCTGGACAGCATTGTCCTTTAACCACATAAAAATCCTAAGGCTGTTAGTAGCAAACATAGCTCTATAACATTATGAAAAAAAAAAGTTCTCCCTGATCTAGGTCACTGTATTTATTTCTGTTTCAAAATAAATAGGCCATTATGTCGAACCTGGAGCTTCAAATTCGTTGGTGAAAAAGACAAGAGTTATATTTTTAAGTACATGATACCAATTTTTCATTGCGTATTTTTCAAGAATGCCTCTTAAATATTCATTTAAATACTACTTCAATCCTTCAAAATGATAAAGGTTACGCACGATATTGTATTGTATTTTTGAAATACAACATGAAATATAGCTATAAACAAGAATTCGAGAGTTCTACAGGGGTAATTTAGGTAAAATTTGAAACTTCCTAATTAAGGAGGTCAAGGAGGAAAATGCTGCGTTGGTCGAAGCGAGCTATCACGTCAGAACACAAACCAATGTATTTATTTTCAAATTCCACTCCACGTCATCAGAACTGTACGCTTTTACCAAATTATGTTCTTCTTCTTCTTTAATAGTTACGTTTCAAATGTATACAGGTTCTTCAAATGAATTACATTATATGCATTAGAAAACTTGGAAACAATTGATTATGTTTGTTTCGGGTATTCTAAAGCGAGATTTCTTGACTGAGGATTGCTTAACGCAATATCAATCAAAACATAACTGCTTGTTTAGGCTTAAGCTACTATAATCAGTCAGGGGGTAACGTTAAGCTATCAGGTGTATTACAAAGCGTAACATGTAGAATGATACTTAGGTGTACGCAAGTTTCCAGTGCGTGTTATGCAAAGTGACAGATGGCACACGCCCATTGACGTTTTTATTTTGAGTAGTTTTCATTAGTTTTACAGTTCTACCATCAACCAAAGCGATCTGCCTGGCAGAGTGCCAAAAAGAATCTATTCATGTTCAAGGGAGGAAATGTTGGTGTAAGGAAAGTGCCGTTTTTGTTCTCGTTCTAGTTCGTTTAGCATACTCAATCTCTTCCAAACTGATACTATGTGTTAGTTTATAAATTTAGTTGCTTTCAACAAGCCTAGAAACAAACATTCGTACTAAATAAACGAATCAGCAGAAAGAAGTTCGCTAAAACTTGAATGAATTCGTTCTTTTCTGTTATGCGCAGAGTCCTCCAAATGTCAAAACATCGCGGTCAAACTGTACGTAGGTTCTTTCTGCCGCTTAAAGTAAAAGAGAAGAGTAGGTTTAAACCGTTTTTTTTTTCTGTTCTTTTGATATAAACTCTTCAAAGCTCAAGAAAAATCCCCTTTTTCCCTCCTTTCTTTCTTTTGATTTGAACAAAGCTACCTGCCACGCTGTTAAACGATAGAACAATAACCGTTTGGCTCTAGTATTTAATGAAATGAACTAGCGTTCTCTGTTGAAACAAATGCATAACGATTTTTCAAACAGCTTAGTCATTAGCTGGATTTAATATTAATTTATTGATAATTGTTAACTTCGTAATTTGATAGGAACGTGCTGTTCTGATTTGTTCTAAATTTACGAAAAACATTGATTTTCGCAACAAGATTTCAGAAATTTTCGTTGGCGTAGAACTGCTAATATCGAAATGCTTTCTTTTTGGTCGTGACTATGTTTAATCTTTAAAGAGAAGTATTTTCTTTTTAATGAATTATTTATAGTTGTTAATGAAATCTTTAATTTAAGAAGCGAAAATACAAGTAAAATGAAAATAAAAGAAATAATTCCTATTTTATTTAGTAATCTCATGATTGCATTTTTCTAATTATCATGAGCAGGTAAGTAATCTAAAAATATTTTCCCCACCTACTTTGCATAAATGTTCTCTTTTCTTTTTTGTTTTGTTTTGTTTGGGAGCGCGTATAAAAGAAGCATAGGGCTTAGGATTTTAGATATTTTTATAAAAACAGTTATATTATTTGAGAAATTTCACTCTCATCGGAATTAATTAATCTAATTTTTAATTTTAATTCCGTTGTTTTAATTATGAGACACAAAAGCTTTGAGATTTTTTTTAAATTTTAGGTCCTACTGTCAACATGCTTCCCTAAGTAGTACTGGCATAAATTATAAAATTTTGCATTTGCTTATCATTGTTTTATTTAAAACATTCTGATATTATATTATACTCATATGCATAGTAAAATACATTGATTAATAACTTGAAGCTTTGAAATCTCGAAGGAAGTATATGAATTGTTGCTTGTAAAAGAATTATTTGCTAATTTAAACACTTGATTTAGTTTCATTTTTATCTTTTTTTAACTTTTATATTTACAGCCTCATATAAGTCACACCGAATCTGTATATTTTAGAGTCTCTTACCTGACTCCAAAGCTGTCAATTTCTAACAGCTTTTACTTCAAACCTGGAAAAATCGCCAATACGAAAAACTGTATCTGTTCAAGCCTTGTATAACAAAACTAATTTCTAAACCTCACCTACTTATAATAATAGTAGATAATTAGCTTCTTTTATATATACTCTTTGATGTTTAAAAATTTATATTAACGAATGAAGAGACTTAGTTTAAACTAGACAAAAGATTCAAGTTAAGTGTACTCGTTTTTGGTTTACAGGGTGAATAATTCTCAAAACATTTGGCCGAACGACCAAAGACGTCAATGCTATTTTCTTTTTTTTCCTCTGAAGCCATTATTATCCCACCTCGACACTTCATCCTTTTATTTACAACACTACTAACTGTTGATAAAATTAATTTTAAAATTTTTATCATGTATTTTGCGATCAAAAATGCAATTTTTAACCGACTCCAAAGGAGGAGGTTATACATTTATACTGTATGTACGTCTTTTTTGTTTGTTTGTTTGTTCACCGATAACTTCCCACCGGATGAACCGATTTTCATAATTTTTTTTAAACGATCGGGGGTGGTTTCCCATACGTCCCGTACCTTTGTTTAACCACATTCGATAATTAGAAGAAAAGTTATGGACAGAAATGTAGTTTTTTTTTTTTGTTGTTTTTCCCTCCATAGTTTTTGACTAAATGAACCGATTTTGATGATTTTTTTCTTTAATCGATAGAGGGTGGTCTAACTTAAATATCCTACATCGTTGTGACACCAACTCTTTTTCAACCGAGTTAACAAAGGAGGAAGTTATACATTCATAATGTATGTATGTCGTTTCCTTTAATTATATTTTGAGCAAATAAAACATAAATAATGTAGCATATCATTGGAAAGCTCAAAAAAATGCTTCTGAATTTATTTTTTCTATCTCAATTAGTAAAGCTTGCAGAGCAATTAAAATTCTGTCGTTTTACAATTTCAATCCAATTTTTAGGAATTTCACCACTCTGTTAATCAAAAATGGGCTCACATATTTTGGTAAAATTTCATATTTGCCAAAGTCTATACCAGGAGTACATCCGATTCATATTTCAAGAAATCTGAGATGGTGAGATTTTTAGCCCATACGTGTATTTCTACAACTAGATATTTTCTCATGGTCCCAGATTTTGAGTTAGACAAGTTTTACTTCATTGGGCAATATTTCCGGAAAACATTATTTTCGTTATTAGAGATTCATTTTATGTAATCCAATTCTATGATCTTTAAAACCATCGGCCAAAACAGCGAACCTTTTATCACAGCGACCGTTGCACAAATTGCTATTTAATTCCACAGAAAATAGATTCGTAAAAAAATATTAATTATTTTTATGTTTCAAAATAAAAAGAAAAAACTTTGAGAAGGATTTTTTGGCGCCGAAGAAAATATAATATATGCGAAAATTCGAACCCTTATTTTCCAGTGGTGAAAATAATGACGAAGGGGACGAACTTTTACTACAATATTTCGTCTTAAGACCAATCATGGAGGAGATCTACTATTTAATAATTACGTTCAAATTGATAAATTAGTTTTCTTTCCAAATGTTTCAATTATTTATGGGTTTTTTCTTCATATCTTTGCCGTTTAGCCCTTGAAAAATGTTAAAAAAATCATATTAAAAAATTACAGCATTCTTCAAAATGTACTTGAATGCAACCGAATATAGCATTAAAGTTAAACGCTGAGTAGCTCTGTACCTGAGAGTCATAGTATCTTAAGTCCACTTTTCGAGTTTTTGCGACGAAATTAAAAAATAAATATTTTTAGTATTATAAAACTAGACTTTTCTGTGCGAGCCATATAATAAACATGTCCAATGGAGAGCTTTAAAAGGTACTAACCCTCATGTAGCTAGTGGCGTTATAGTCGGTACTCCATAAAGTGTACGCCAAAATTCGAGAAATGGACTTAAGACCCTACGTCTATTAGGTACAGAATTGCTGTATTTTTTTCCTTCAAAAAGCAGTCATTGCACGATGTCTTTTTAACCTTTTAAAAAGAATCATTTTATAACTAACGCACAAATAATTACTTTAAATCGAAATAAGAATGTATCTTATTGTTTAAAGCAGCTGTCGGCAACCTAAATTAGCTGAAGATCTACTTTTCCAAGTACGGCAAACGCCAAGATCGACTCAGAGGACGGGGGGAGGGGGGTTACATGCACTATTAATAATTAATAGGACAAGTTGGGGCTGCGCCTGTCTTCAAAGTATAGGTTAATTCCTGTCAGAACAGGTTTTGATGCTTATAAAATACCTACTTTAAAATTTCTAAACAACCGTCAACGCGCATTAAAAAAAAAAATCCTCCGATATTAACGTATTATTTCTTTTAAACTTGATAGAATACTGGTAGTTGGTTTTGTTTTGTTTTTTAAATAAAACACACATGTTAATCGCTGTTACATGTTTTAATTAACTCACTGAGAGCACATCTAATGAGACGACTGATATTCCATATTATTGGCAAGTTCTTTTAGGCCCGACAAATATATAAGCATTTTCTGAAGAAAAAAAAAGGTTTGCCTTCTGATGTAAAAATCATTTGAATTTTTTTCTCTTTAAAACTGTCCCGCGATCGACCGAAATTGGGCTCGAGATCGACCGGTCGATCGCGATCGATGGGTTGCCGACCACTGGTTTAAAGGTTGAATCCTGATGCTTGTTCCTTTTCAACGTCAGTCAAAGTTTGGCAATTTTTTTTCTCAAGTAAATTACTTCAAGGCAAAAATTTATTATTTTAAAGTTATAGTGAAAAAAAATTGAAATATACTGTTATACTCTTAAATTGAATTGTGAAAAAAGAAGCGTAAATAAAAATGTTAATGTTTTCCTTTTGCTACGCCAATTAAGAATATTTTCTTGAAATTATAATAATAATTCTTCTTAAACTTTAATTATATTTTTATTTTTCCTTTCATTTCAAAACTAAATGCGTAAACTATTTAATCATTTCCCTCAACACTAGTTGAAACTATTTATAAATTTTAAAACTTGAATCGCTTATGCACTGCTCTTACACTTCCTTTGCATTTTTCATTTTAAAGCTTTTGTCAAAATAAAGCATTCACACTTGGCATCCATTTAATAATTCGCAGAGAGTAAAATAAAAGAGTGAGAAACATTTCACTCTGCACACAACGAATAGTGGCAATTAGGTTTTCTAAAAATTCCATTTAAATGAAGCAATGGCGTTGCAATGAACAAAGAGCTATTATTGGTCGTTATCATCGGCATGTTCTGTTCGCTATTTCTCGTTTAAGAATAAATGGTGAAGTTATATTCAATTATTAATACACTTTAATAAAATTTCCAAATGATGTTTTTTTTTTGACTGCAAATCTTCCCTTGAGAATTTGTCTTTTGGAATTCTTGATTCATTGGCATTGAAATGGGGAGAATGCTAATTCTTTGTATTTCCAGTAAAATGTTTAAAAAAGAAAACGAATAAAAGCAGCAGAAATACATTATTTCATGACACGGAAAAAAATTTGGCACGTGTAAGACACGACTATGTCATGCTTTCTTTTTTGGATTTTTGTGTTTTTGGATTTTTTCTTTTTCTTTTTCTTTTTTTTTTTTTTTTTTTCCACATTAATTAACAGCAACGATATTTTTACTTCCTGGTACGAAGTACAGAAAGTATTGTAATCGCGAAAAATTTCGCACTAAAATTTCCACTTAAATTTACATTTAAATCAAAATTTATCAATTTAGACAGTTTTTTTATTTCAATGTCCTTATGTATGTACAAATGCACGTGCGTATGGACTACTGAAATATCGATTTTGACCATCCCCGAGTCCGTTTTTACCAGTTTTGTTGCGCCGTCTGTATGTTGTATGTGCTATGAGCGTATCTCGCATAACTCAAGCAGTTATTCGCAGAAAGTTGAAGTTTTGTGTGTAGGACCTGTCCAAGGCCTAGTTGTGCATCCCCTCTTTTGATTGCAATCGGATGTTCCAAAAGGGATGTTTTATGCGATTTTGTGTCAATTGCATGCAAATTACCAGTCGTTTTCGATACTAAGATATTTACCCAAAGTCATTACTGAAACCAGCTCCATAGTTAAGTACATTGGCACCCATTTGTAGACAATTTGTGAATATTTTGCCAAGTTAGGGAAGCCAAATTCAGTGTTGATTTGGCGATTTATGCGATATTTGGCGACTTTTCGGTAGAACTCAAATGTTAAAGTATTTGTAAGAATTAGAATCTTGTAAAATAGTCTGTTCTTCTATTGGATCTCAATAAGCTAGTGGGTTTAAGTGTTTAAAATGCTCTTCACGATTCACACTAAGGCACACCTACGTTGTATTTATTTTTTCCTTTGCAGATTCCGTTAGGTGTATGAAAATAAAAGTCAACGAAAATTTTACTTAAAAAATAATGAAACTAAGAAACAACCTGATACACGCACTCATTTTTTTAGTTCTTAAAAAGGTATAATATATTATTATTGTTGTTCAAGGAAGTCATGTTGAGCACACGTCAGCTAGTTTCAATGACATGTTCAGTTTAATTTCCGGTTCTCTTTTTTCAAGTTAAATTTAATTTTTAGACAAGAGCGAAAATGTTTTTGAATGAATACCTCAGTAAGTAACAATTCCACAGATGTCGTTCTACGGGCATGTACGGAATATTACGTTGTTATTTTTTTTTTCTTTTACAATTTTTCAAAGTATAATTGGTTTTGCGAATCAGAGTCTCAAGTCTCAAATAGTATTTTTTGCTCCTAACCAGTGGGCGTGCCTGTTGGGCAGGCGGTAAAAGAACAAGGCAACCACGAAAGGAGATCTCGGTTCGATTCCGGCTACTCTCGTACCGCCCTGCTACCGTACGACCTACGTTTGGTGACCCGGGCTTTATCATCCCGCCCCCCCCCCCTCCCCTATGAAACTAGCTTTCAAAACCAGTAGCCTTTCCGAATTGTTGATTAAATCAAAACGCAATTGACAAAATTAATAAAAAAGTAAGGTTCCCTTTTCCTGCTATTTTTGTAAATACATCGCTACAATGATTTTTCCCGTAAATATAATGGAGTCATTCCATTTCAAATCAGGCAGGTAGGTCTGAAACCTGTCACATGACCCTCACAGATTTTCTTGAAAAAATTACAGTAGTTACAACTAAGGAACATATAAAATATCCCAAAAGGATTTTGCAAAAAAAAATTTACTTCTCTAGTTACAGACGTTTAAAATTTGGGACAAAGTTGGCCGTTTTCAGAAAATCAGCAAAACACTCACTTTTAAAATGGCCACTGTTTCAAAAGTTTTTAACCGATTCGAATGATTTTTTTTTCTATAAATAATGAAGGGATGGTATTTTATTTAGACACTAATTTTAAAAATGTAGTTGGCTTCATTGATAAAGAAAAAAAAGTGTTTCTGAAGTGAAAAAATAGTGTTCGTTCCGACTTCATGATTTTTTTTTTCTTATGAAAGAAATTTATTTTTGACAAAACAGAGGCGGCGATCTAAAGTGCTGTTATGGAAGTTTTGCATCAAATTTTATTGTAAGCCTGAGATGCATATCCTCTCAGAATTTAAATTTTGAAATTTGAAAATGTTCAAGAATTACCATTTTTTTGAAGTGTGATTACTCAAAAAAGCCATTTTTTAAAAATCTGAAAATCTGCTCATTTGTTGCCCTTAAAGTGCTTAATGAGCTGCTATCAATTATATTGTGTATTTTTACCCCAGATATTTTATATGATTTTTCAAAAATGGCCTTTTGTGCGTTTCTCAAAAAAGCCAGAAATTCAAACTCGTTCTTATTTAATCATTTTAATATAACGTTTAATCAATATTTATTAAGAAATATACTGTATTGTTACACAATTAGTGCAGATAAATTGTACTTAACCTTTTTAGAACTTAAATAGCTCCTAGCACAAAGCGTAGCTACTGTGATTTAATGCATGTTATTCTGTTCAATCCAATTACTAGTTTCAAACTCGCACGCCTTATATCAAATACCAAGCAACAGCAAATGTAAAATTTTGTTGTAGGAATACAATCAAAACATTATTGGCTATCCTAAAATACTGATAAATAATAAAAATCCCTAAAATAGTAATGCTTGCATGGGACGCACGATCAAACAAGAAGTGGAAAACAGTTAGAAAACTAACAGCCTCTTAAACAAATATAACTCAATGCATGATTTCTAAATAGGAAAATTTATTGAAAGTGTGAATGAGGATTATTGAGTGGGGCAAATTAAGAATGTATCACCGATGGTTTAGGGACACTATCGAATAATTTGTACACAGATAATCTAGAACAAATATTTCAATAGCCAGAATATAATACCACAAGAAATATAACACCATCTGAACTCTCCTAGTCTTTGCATTTTTTTTGGTAATAACGAGTAGAAGATGATTCAAGAACTTGATTCTACTTGTTTTGCTTTAAGTACATAATTTCATATGCGTTTAAAACTATGTATATCAGTGCTGTAACATATTTGATGTAAAGCGTGCGAGTTTAAAACTAGTAATTGAATTGAAAAGAATAACATGCATTAAATCACAGTAGCTACGCTTTGTGCTAGGAGCTATTTAAGTTCTGAAAAGGTTAAGTACAATTTATCTGTACTAATTGTGTAACAATACAGTATATTTCTTAATAAATATTGATTAAAGGTTATATTAAAATGATTAAATAAGAACGAGTTTGAATTTCTGGCTTTTTTGAGAAACGCACAAAAGGCCATTTTTGAAAAATCATATAAAATATCTGAGGCAAAAATACACAATATAATTGATAGCAGCTCATTAAGCACTTTAAGGGCAACAAATTAGCAGATTTTTAGATTTTTAAAAAATGGCTTTTTTGAGTAATCACACTTCAAAAATCGTAATTTTTGAACATTTTCAAATTTCAAAATTTAACTTCTGAGAGGATATGCATCTCAGGCTTACAATAAAATTTGATGCAAAACTTCCATAACAGCACTTTAGATTGCCGCCTCTGTTTTGTCAAAAATAAATTTTTTTCATAAGAAAAAAAAATCATGAAGTCGGAACAAACGCTATTTTTTCACTTCAGAAACACTTTTTTTTCTTTATCAATGAAGCCAACTACATTTTTAAAATTAGTGTGTAATTAAAATACCATCCCTTCATTATTTATAGAAAAAAAATCATTCGAATCGGTTTAAAACTTTTGAAACAGTGGCCATTTTAAAAGTGAGTCTTTTGCTGATTTTCTGAAAACGGCCAACTTTGTCCCAAAGTTTATACGTCTGTAACTAGAGAAATAAATTTTTTCTTGCAAAATCCTTTTGGGATATTTTATATGTCTCTTAGTTGTAAATACTGTAATTTTTTCACAAAAATCATTGAGGGTCATGTGACACCCTCTGCCTGATCCGAAATGGAATGGCTCAATGACAACTGAACATAGAAACAAAATCAATATAACATAAATTTTTTAAAGAATGTTCAAGTGAAATTTCTTTAGCAACTAGAGTAATTAACCAGCTTATTAATTAATACTTACTTTTCTTGACAGATTTAAAGGAACTACAACTCCTGAATCAAGTGTGTTTTTTTTTTTAATGCTTATGAAATATTTTGGAGGAAAAAATTGCAACATTTTACCCTCACTTAAAACAAAACTTATTTCACTCGATTTATGTTTCTACGATTTACATGTCTATTTGTGAAACGTGAAATATTTGTGTTTTTGGCTATCGTGAGTTAGTCTGCTTGCAGACTAACTCACGATAGCAATTTTAAGCAAGGTTCTTCCCCCCTCCCTTTTGTAACTAGCTTTCAATTATGATTTCTTGCTGAATTGTTGATTAAATCAAAATGCCATTGGCGAAACTAATGAAAACCTTTTTCCAACTATTTTTCTACTTATTAGAGTTTTCTAGTTTGCATCGTGGGATGCAATTCATTGAGTAACTAATAAAACATTAACTTAAATTAAAATGTTTTTAATTTTTACTTCCTTGTTCTAAGTCAAGGAAGTATTGTATCCCCATTTTCAAGTTTCAATTCAAATACGATCGCATTGCTTTTCAAAGTATTAGACGCATTACAGATTTTCCGTAAATATATGTATAATGTTCAGTCTGATATGAAGTTCTATTTTTGTCTAATAATGTTTTTCTTTGCAATGTTCGCAATTTTCAGTAAAACAAAAATCATGCGTGCGTTTAAGACACCGACATTAAACTGGATAAATGATTATGTGAATTAATTACTCGGGGACCTACTGTTTAGATTGTGGGCTCCGAAACACTTGGATAGTATCGAAAGAAGCGTAATACTGGTCAAAAATATCCACGTGTTTTCCTTCATCTTTCACGAAAACTCCTCAGGTTTCATATGACCTCCCCCCTCCCTTTCCCTACACGAGGTATGGTGGAAATACCCATCTACTTTCCTCTCTCCCACCTCCTTCCCTGTAAGCACGAGAGCTAACCCACCCCCCCGGTTGGGGGGACGATTGTATAAAGAGGGAGTATTGGGGTGCACAGATTTTACATGCACGTATCCCCAAGTGTGCATGGTAGAGCTTCAGCGGGTCGGGTATCGAACACCTGACCATTCAATTGGAAGTCCGACACCCTAACCACTATAGTACGGTGCAATTAGGCCAAAAAATGGCCTAACCCCAACATCCAAAGTAAAAGTTTCCCTCCAACTCCAAACTGTTCTATACGGTCCACATATTGTTTGGTAAAAAGTCACACCATTTTGAGCGTCGGGTTTGGGGGGGAGGGGGGGAGAAGTTGGTAAATTAGTAGTTTTTATCTGTTTTTTTTATTTTTTTCTTCAAATATTTCGAGAACTATACGCTTTAGCGCAAAAGTGTTATTTACAAAAATAATCTACATTAAATTGCGAACAAAAATGGTACATACATATTGTTGCTAAAGTGAACGGTTCCAGAGTTATGGAGGGTGTAAAAGTAGACATTTTTTCCTATTTTTTAGATTTTTTGAAAAAACGACATTAAAACTACTATGTAAAGGGAAATAACTAAATAATTTCATTAAAAAGTCATATTTTACAGTCGTATCGTAGTCCAAAAGAAGCTAAGAGTCACGACAGAGGGTTAGAAGCCAAAAAAAAGTGTGAAAGAGAATCGGTATAGTACAAGCGCGGCCCCCAGTGGGTCGGTCGACCACTCACGTACAGCCTGCACCTGTCGCCCGCCCCTCTCCCTCATAAACTTTCTCATATATTCTCTTTCGCTCAGTTGTATTTAAAGAACCGTTCATTGCGTTTGTGAGTGTTATTTCTTGTAAAGTTCGGCCATCATTTTTTTTTTTGTTGTTCCTCTTTAGAATACTGTGCGAATTCGGGGATAATCACTTGAGAGTGTGTGTTGGGGGGGGGGAAACCTTGTAAGGACAAGGGTGGTGAACGAATTACTAACTCTGACTAGAAAGGCGGTGGACAAGATAATTCAGTGCAGTGAAATTCGTCAAGATGGTGTTAAAGAAAAGTTACTGCATAATGACTCGTTTCAAGTACATAATATTGCAGGTGTGCGCAGTGTCTTTTCAGAGCAGCACGTGGAGATACGAGAGGCAAGGCAGAAAAGAAATTGCAAGGACTTGCAAACTTTTAATTCTTGGTTTGAGGAACACAATCTGTTTTCTGAAACACCTGAACTCTCTTCCTTATCAACAGGGCTTGTAGCAGATGAAAACGTGAACTGTGATAAAGCATTTGAAGTTGGAACACTAGCTTTAGAGAGATTGAGAGCAAAACATTCAATGAGGTACACTTGAAAAGAAAGTTAGCTGTTAGGTCTCTAGCCTCTATAACCAAGTCTATGACAATTAACAAAAACACTATATGTGTGAAACCTAACACTCTCTTACATCGGATGGTATGCACAGTAAGGAGTGATGAGAGACTTGAAAATACATTTCAATTTGAATTATGTGATTATCCTCCATCCTTGTTCGACGAATCTGGCTTCATAAGGAAGGGTAGCAAATCTTCATGATTGATGAAGCTAAAAAAGGAGTTGTAGCTTGTGTAATTGGTGATGACACGGACTTACTAGCCTTGTTTACTGTTCACGCACCACCAGAGAACAAATTGAAAATGGTGGTACCAAAGAAAGGCAATCAGCAGGAAAAGAGTACACTATTTCTGACATTCAGTAAAGGATTGGGGACATGAATATTGTACTCTTAGAAATATACGCCTTCACAGGATGTGACACTGTATCAGCTATCTACAAGAAGGGGAAAATTTCACCATATAGGAAAGTGCAAGCCAACAACCGCTCTTCGTACGAAACTTCTAGTCTTCAACGACCCCAAAGCTGACACCAGTGCAGTGGCTGACACTGGAAAGCATTTCCTTCTTGCAATGTTTGAAGCCAAGAACACTGAAGATCTAGATTATTTTCGCTACCAGTGTTACTTGCAGGCTATTGCAAAGCAGCCTATACATTCATTGTTCAAGTTGGCTGCACTTCCTCCCACTTCAGCAGTTTTCACACAGCATTCATTTAGAACCTACCACCAGGTGCAGCTAAAGGTGCAGCAGTGGCTGAATGAGAAGAAGAATCAGCTCGAGTGGGGGTGGAAGAAGATTGGCGAGTACCTGAGACCAATTACAACAGTACATCCTGCAGCTCCCCAGGAATTACTTTCCCTAATAGCGTGTGCTTGCAAAGACGAGTGCGTCGGTAACTGCGAGTGCAGAAAGAGTGGTCTAAACTGCTCAAGCATATGCGGTAATTGCTCGGGCCTAGAATGCGATAACACGGACACGAACAACTTAGACGAAGATCAAGAAGAGGAGGGCTTGAAGAGGACTGAATACTGATGAATAGTTTACACTAATTTTAAAAAAATAAGAAAATATGGTTGCAATATACAGCCAAATATGCCTATTTTCTAAAGAAAAACCTCGAAAAGCTGCAGTTTTAAAAAATATTATGATTTAAAATGTTTTTTTATTAGATCATAATTATTATACAAAAAATTATTTTAAAATTTAAAATCATTTGTGGTGGAAAGATGTTCATTCGTAATGTGAGAGAAAGCTCAAAATGGGTTTCTCCATACCACTGGTTTATGTGGCCTAGCCCAGTGGAAGCCTCTTTTCCTTTAAAAAGTAGCGCCCCTTCAGAAAGTGGTAAGGTTGTCGTTCCTTCAAGGGCTTATCACTAACATACCACCGGTCACGAAAATCGTAACTTGCTTTTACAAAACATAATCCTGTATAAAAAAATTAATTTCCCTAGTGATAATTTCATTTAAAAAAAAAAATCTAAAAATACGAAAAATGTCTACTTTTACACCCTCCGTAACTCAGAAACCGTTCACTTTAGAAATAATATGTATATTATCATTTTTGTTCGCAATTTAATTTAGATTATTTTTGTAAATAACACTTTTGCTCTAGAGCGCATAGTTTTCGAAATATTTGAAAAAAAACAGATAAAAACTACTAATTTAATAACTTCTCACCCCCTCCCCCCCAAACCCGACGCTCAAAATGGTGTGACTTTTTACCAAACAATATGTGGACCATATAGAACAGTTTGGAGTTGGAAGAAAACTTTTACTTTGGATGTTGGGGTTTCTGTCTAATTGCACCGTACTACTAGGCTACCACGGACCTATTACCCATATACTGGCCAAGATTTGAGCCCGAGCCCATGGCACAGGATCATTGTCCTCTATCGACTATGCCATTGTGCAGCATATCCATCCACAATGAGCAACTATAACAACAAAAACTTTGTGCGCATTTCATATTTACTATCATGTTTATCAAGTTGTTTCCTTTCATCTAAAATGTTTTAGGATTTTTATTGCGTCACGTATCAACGAAACCACCTGTATTACTCAAAAAATAAATCAGAAGCAGCAATTTCTTTAAAGATGTACTCCCAAACATTTTTTGTTTCAGCTTTTGTCTGATCCCAACATCAAGGATTTTCCGTGTTTCTATTTTCGTCTCTAGTTGAACTTTGACCTTTCGAATCCAAAATCGACCCCCTCCAATTATAGCTTCAACGCATCCAGGAAAACTCTTCCGGGAAATGTATTTCAAACAATTTATATGAAACTGTTTTAGAAGAGTGAATATCCGTCTTTTCCGGAAAATGAAGGAACGCTGAATAAATAGCGTTTTCGGAGTTTCTGGAACTTATTGGGGAATTCGGGAAATATTTCAACTTGTTAAGTATGTTTTCATGCGGAAATTTTACTTTAATGTGGAATTTTTCACATGAAATTTATTTTTGCGCGATCAATGCCTTCATGGGAAATATGACTTTATCGATTTTTGTGCTACAAAGGAATTTCTAGACTCTAGCGCATCCTTTCATTTATTTATTCCAAGCAGTAAAACTTATGAAATATGGATTAAATATTTTTAACCGTGACCGTTTAAGTATTGAATTAAATTTCAAGTAACACGGGCTTTGTGGAGAAACAACTGCAAGAATCACTACTTTTTGCGCTTGAAGGAAAATTATTTGCACTGTTTTATAACGCTATTTGTTTAACGTAGCAATGTTCAAACTCAGAATTTCTGCTGTTATGTTCGTATCATATACACATTTTTAGCAATAACATAAATCATTATAAATTGAATTAATTACTTCTTTTTTATTTGTAAAGTATTTTTTAAATTTCAACACATTGTAACAATATTTTCAACTTTGTCTCTTTTTTCTTCTTTGTTTAGTCTGTGAAAGACATCCTAAGCTTACCATCACACAGGGAAAGCTGTTTTTTAAAGCCTTTTGGTTACAAAAGCGCTTTTTTCCTATAAATTGTTATTGTTCGTGTTTATCAATTATTCAGTCTATTATGCAGGTTTTTTTTTTTTTTTTAACTTTTAAGATTGAGAATAGTATTTGGTATTTCACTCTTTTTATACAGTATATTATTTTAGACTTTTAATAATCCTTAGTACCTGCTGTAACAGAGGAGCGAATAAACAAAGTTTTTTAAAAGTGACAGCAATAACCGTTGCTTCTTAAAATTTGTAGTTTTTTCGTTCCATTTAAAAAAGGGAAAGGAAATGGCTAAAGCATTCATTAACAAGGGAAATTTTTTTGGCTGACTGCCGGAGGCGGTAAGTTAAAGCAAAGAGTGGTGAATTGTTGGATTCAAATCTTATTATCACGGTATTGCATGTTGTTGACATCGCAAATTACTTAATTCTTCTTAAATTGCAAACACATCGATGCTAATATTTTTGAATAATACTAGCGGTAACCGCACGGCGTTGCCCGTGCTGAATTTGAAAAACATCGCTAAGAGTATAAAAAACGTTAAATGCGGCGCTATTCTTCCTAAGAATATAAAAAATGTCGCATGGCGGCACTGACATTGCTAAGAATATAAAAAACGTCCCATGTAGCATTTGAAAAACGTCGTCTGCTTATTTATCAAATACTTTTCACTTATTTTTCAACATTTATCAGTTACGAAGGTACATCTTAAGTCGCAGAAGAACTACTCAATCATGTAGTTACGTACAAACTTGGTAATAATTCTGTTAGTAGGGACATATTTGACGCCAAGTGATAATTAAAACAAACAAATTGTAGCACAGCGTCATTTGCTGCGTTATTTTTCATCTGGAATGTGTCTTGGCAATGATCTTGGATTAATTGCAAGTTTGCAATCATTACAATATCATACATTATTTTTTCCCCTGAAAATTGAACTGGTGTCTCGCTATTTTGAAAAATATGTTTTATAATGAAATAAAGCTAACACTATTCACACGGGGTTGAGGAAACTGCTGAATAATTATTTGGGTCGAGGAAAGCATTCTCAAATCGAACTAAAAAGATCATAACTCGTCTTCTTATTGACTTAGAAACTTCGAATAAAAATTTTCTTCAAAAGTTCTTCTGAAGAAATAAAAGTATGAAAAAAGATGTAATGTATAGTAAGAATATCGTTAAAAATAAACAATAGTCAAAAATAAGGGAAGTAATTGAATAAAGAATGAAAAATAAAAGTAAGGTTTTGAGAAGAGGAAAATGTATCCGTCGGTCTGTCTCTCCGTCTTTTGAGGAAATTGACCGATTCGCCAGATTTTTTTTTTGCATTCGAAGGATCTCTGCGATGGAATCTAATTTCTACATCTTATTTTTTGATTTGTTCAATTTTCGTTCAATTTTGAACGGCTCAAAAACTTTTAACTACTGGGGACAACAAAAACTTTGCGCTACTGGGGAAATGCAAAGCAAATTACATAAATCCTGTACATAAGACCCAAGCTCCTTCAGACAAGCTTATTAAAGGAACCCTCGGCTTAATATGGTTTTTCACTTGACCAATTTTTGTTCAATTTTGAACAGTTAAAAAATATTTAACATTAGCGCCTAAGAGGAAATTTCAATGATTACGAAACCTGATCTAACAGAGGGGTTTGCTTGGAAAAAACTTTATCGGAAAGATGTTATGACGTAGAAAATATAGATATATGTCATTCATCCAGAACTAAACTAGCTTATATTCCCACGAAACTTTTTGAGCTGGATTTTTCAGGATATTTCCGAATGAGGGAATAAATAAATGAGTGAGTAAATAAATAAAAGAATAAATGAATGATAGAATGAATACGTATAAACCGGTTGAAATGGTTATATTTGAAGTAATTACGAACTAAAGCTAAATGAGAAAGACAGAGAGAAAGAGAGAGAGATAGCAAGATTATCGATTTGATTTTGGTTTATATAGGAAAGTAGTTCTATTAAGAATTCTTGTTAACTGTAACATTCTTATACCTGTAGATATATATTTTTTAATGAAGCAACTATCCTTTTACAGATTATTCATTTCCATTTGATTTTCTATTTGTGCCTAAAAAGGATCACGAAGTTATTTTTCACATATACATAATTTTTTCTCAAAATGAATAGATCACATTCTTGCATCTGTAAAAATAG
Organism: Octonoba sinensis; assembly: GCA_038502835.1. NCBI lineage: Eukaryota > Metazoa > Arthropoda > Arachnida > Araneae > Uloboridae > Octonoba > Octonoba sinensis. Next base: position 92,623,760 of record CM076604.1, on the reverse strand, counting down.
GTATAAATAGCTTTCTCATTTGAGTAATTTACTTACAGGCAACTGGCAGTGAATATTCATTCGCGTCCATCCATTTAATTCATCACAAAAAACGGTTTCTGGAGAAAAAGAGACATTAATTGCACTATTTAAGGAAAAATATGTGCCTCAGGAAATGAGAGTAAATAATTGTTCCCTTAAGACATCCAAAAAATAAGGTAATCGTAACTAAGTGTAGGAATACCTTACTGAAGCTACATTTATAGCTAAGTATTTGGTTTTTTGTCATGAAAAGGACAAAATTTTAGCACGTTACTACCTAAATACATTAACAACATTTGTTTACATAATATCTATGCAAAAAAAGAGTTAAACATAAACGGTTTCCTACTTTCCCTTTTTATCGTAACAATAATTCAGCAGAAATGTCCATTAGACTACTTTTCCGGAAAAAAAAAACATACTAAGTATCGTTTTTTTTTCGGATTTTTTTAAAAATGATGATAATAATAATAATAATAAAATTTAAGGGTTGAGAGAACAGTAACAATTGAAAAGGAATTCACAAATTTTAATTAAAATTGGTAATTGAAAAGTGGAGTAACATATCTCAAAGCAAGTAAGAAAGAACGAAAGTTCATTTAACAAAAAATATGTAGATGATCATACTAAAAGATATAAACTTTTGTACATATCTCTATTTAACTATACAATTTTTTTTTCTTGACAACACTTTACTTGAGAGTACCAGCGAGAGTTCAAGTGTACCCACACTTGAACAACATTTTACTTGAAATGAAAATCATAGCTTTTAATATTGAAAATTTAAAAGGAGTTATAATAATAGGATCAAATTATTTATTTGTTTGATCTCATTGTTCTTCATTCTGCATTAACCTTGTGATTAATTCCTTCATTTATTACACCGCCAGGCTTTACGAACTTCTCTGCCTTATGTACTTTAAAGAAAAATAGAATTTAAAAACAGTCAAATTAGTGTTATCTATGGCTGTATTTTTTGGTTTATTACACCTTACTAGTTGTAGTACAAACATTTCAGCTTGAGTAATATCAGTATTGCTGACAGAGAAATTAATTTAATCCCCAATAAGTATCAACCGACCCTCTCAACCTGAATGATTAATAACTGAAAATTAATTCTTTAATGTTTTGCAAAATGTGTTTAAAAAAAGTAAAATTACAAGAAGAAGGGGGAAAGTGGTCATTTTGTTCTGGGTATTCCGAAAAACAAAAGTACTTACTTAGAAATGATAATTTTTTCCTGTCTAACAGGGCTGCCTATGTTCACTAACCTTTGCAGACCTAGTACATTCCCCGGAAACCCCCCGGCATCCATTCTCTCAAGAAGCACTCCTATCGGCGGGTGCCATTACCACTTGATAATTTTTGCGCTGTTTCCTCCTAGATGGCGGCACCTGAACGCTAATTGATGCGAAACTGCACTAGAAATTTAATGTAGCCTAGAGTATCTAAGCCAGACAGATACTCAAGCGATCTTTAACATGGCGCATAATCATACGACATGGGCGCTGACGATTTTCTACACCTTGAAAATTCACCGACTTGGGCCAGGTTTGATCCTGCGAACTTGGGCATACAAGGCCTTACCACTACGCTACCCCTCCGGCTGTTAGAAATGGTATAACTTCTTTCATTTCGCGGAACAAAAGGTGGACCATTACTTCTAGAAGAATTCAAAGAAACCGCACAGTTATGTGAAACATATGTCATAAACGTCATAGTATCCCAAAAAAGCTTCGAGTAAAATTATTTAAACAGCTACCAAATACCTTAGAGGAATGTTAAGTGAAATATTTAGGACACTTTATTGTAGTAAAAAATCAGGAAACGATTTTTTACAAACCCTTGTGGATACTAAAAACTTTTTAAATACCTGAATCAACTCCCAAAGGCAGTTGACCTCTTATCCCCCGAATTACTTTAACATAACAGAAAAGTACATCGTTAAAAAAAAAGCAGGTTTGATATTGCATTATTCGTTTAAAAAAATAGTTTTAATATAGCATTAATCGTTAAAAAAAAATAGGTTTAATATAGCATTTTAAGAATCATTTTTAAAAAGGAAAAAAATCATACGAAAAATTGTAACAAACAAAATAAAAGGCAAAATAAACAACGTTAAGCATTACAGAAAACATTCACCAAAAACTTAAGAAGATTAAATAATTAATGAAATGAAAATAAATAGAAATAAAATAAAGTCGTAATAAAAAGGTTAAGGAAGATGGACATTCTTTTTGTATGAATATCCCCATAGAGTAAGGGTCTTCAAGCCGTGGCCCGCCGAGGATATTTTAGTGGCCCGATAAGCCTTTGCAATAAGTTAAAAATGAAAATGTTAAAAAAAAATAATAATAAGTAAATAAAATAATAACAAGAAGTTCCGTCTAGAACTATACGAGCCTACTTTCCCGCATACAGCGAATTCAAATTTATAATCTAGCTATCTCTCTCTCTGTCTTTCTCGTTTAGCTTTAGTTCTTAATTGCTTCAAATATATCGTTTTCAACGGTTAATACATATTCATTCAATCATTCATTTATTAAGTCATTCATGTACTTATTCACTCATTTATTCATTCATTCTTTTGCTTATTCATTTAATCATACATTAATTCAAAAATATTCTTGAAAATCCCGATCAAAAAATTTCATAGGAAAATAGGAATCGTTAGTTCTGGATGAACTTTCTATTTGTACATGTTCTACGTCATAAGAGCTTTCCGATAACGTTTGTTCCAAGCAAATCGGTCCGTTTGATCAGGAATTATATAGGATTGAAATTTCCCCGTAAGCGGTATGTTAGTTTTTTTTTGAACTGTTCAAAAATGAACAAAAATTGTTCAAATCAATATTTCACGCCAAGAACTTCTTCCAGTGAGCTTGTTCATGGGAACATAGGTCTTGTACCCAGAGTTTACATAATTTGCTTCATTTTCACCCATAGGCGCTAATGTTAAAATTTTTGAGCTGTTCAAAATTGAACAAAAAAAAAATAAATAAAATATGGAAATCAGATGTCCTCGCCGAGATCTTTCGAATGCAAAAAGAATTTTTCGAATCGGACAATTCGTTCAAAAGTTATTAGGGGGGGACAGACCGACAGACAGACAGACCGACAGACAGACAGACTGACAGACAGGCCGACAGACAGACAGACCGACAGACCGACAGACACACTTTTTCCCCATCTCAAAACCCTACTTTCAATTTTTTTATTTTTCAATCTTTATTTAATTACTTAACTTATTTTTGACTTTTCTTGATTTCTAACGATATTTTCATGATACATTAAGCCTTCTTTCATGCTTTATTATTATTTTTTTTTACTTTTACGGGAAAGTAGGCTAAAAAGGAAAAGAAAACGGTCGATTGCTATAACACACTTTAAAATAAAAAAAAGACACTTCACAACATCGTCAGGGTGAAAACGGTATGGAGAGGGAAACTTGCATATATATCTTGTTTAGAAACTGACTCGTCATTTAGGAGGGTCTGTGGGGTGGGGGCTTTGAGATTATCACATTAATTCATAGCTGTGCATATATTTTGTTGACTCTTCGGGGCTGGAATACCACCATATATCCCCTTCTCCCCAATGAAAACCTTTGAGACATTGTAGGAAATTCATCAGCCGTTTGGAAAAGGTTAATGCAATGTATAAGGAGAATATGCCCTTCACCCCCGCCCCCTCCTCTCCACCGACCTCGAAAATTCAAAACGACTGTATTCTTCACGAATGTGGAGGGAGGGAAAGAAAGAAGTTAAAGGCTACTTCTCTAACCAGTGTTGCCAGGTTTCAAGGGTGAAATCCGCACAGGCCGCAACAAAAATTAGTCCCAAGACAGCCCAACCAATGTTTTGACCCTTACTCCTCACCCCCCCCCCCCTTGCCCGAAAAATTATGTTATTAATTTGGATACTTAAAGTTTCGTTGTTAAACAAAATAATTAAATAAAAACCACACCCATATAAATATATAAGTATAAAACAATGCCCAAGTACCCCATTAAAACTGAAGAGAGAATTCCTCCAGTAAAGTGAGAATTTTTTGTTTTTAAAATATTGTCAAGGAGTTTTGTAGCACCATTATGTACCCATACCATTATCAATCTGTTTCAAATATTAAGTGCTGAGTTGTTGATTTTACTTCTATTGAACTTTATTAAATTTATTTAATTAAAACACACAAAATACTAGCCAATTTTTAAAAAGATTGCCCAAACCTTCCACATAGAATCAATTCTATTGCAGTAATCTTCCACCCAAATTTTAAATTTTCTGCCTGTCGCTACTTATTCGGCAGGTGTGAGCCCATGGATGATTCTGATGCTGAATGCTCCGAAAATTTTAGGGAGCCTGTTCCTAAACGAACATAATCAGTACTCCTAAAATTTTTCAATTTATTAATTTCAAGATTTTTCTAACAACTAAAAATATCTGTGCTTTTTCTTTCAATCTTGAGGTAAACAACATGTTTTGTTGAAAAACTGACAAGCGTGTTTCCGGGAAAAAATGACTTCTGTTCTAATATTGAGGAGTTTTCATTTGATTTTTAATCACTTGAAGGACAGTTTGAGTTTATATATGTGTATATTGTAATGCGGTTGACGGAGCCCGTGACCCCGGGAGGTACCTTCGGGGGGGGGGGGGGCAAATTCAACTGTGATGTATACAAAAAAGGAAGAAAAAGAAAGAAAGAAAGAAAAGAAAAGAAAAAATATTTAATAAAGAAAATTTCACTTTTGGAAAAAGAGAATTAAAGTTCCAGTTCAGCGCTCCAATTTAATTGTGGATCGGCTATTTTGCTAACGATTAAAACCGATAATTATTTATTTGTGTAAACTCTAAAACTGAGGCATACTGAATATGTTGCATCATTGATCAGTCGGCCGGTTCCTATGGCAGGCACAAGGCTCTCGGGAAGACAATTTTAGGGGGGGGCAAATTTTGCAATGTCAAAATTTTAAATTTAAATTTAAAAAAGGCAAGGTCTTTTCCCCTTGTAATAGTGAAATATAAATCAAGTTATGCTCAACCAAAACAAGTTTTTCTTTTGCAAATTTTCAAACCTTCCTTGCCCCCAGGATTTTTTTTTAAAAATGCCTATTTTGTTCTGCATTTCTATGAGTAAAAATGTTTAACTTTTAAAATTTTTTTCTTTGATTTTTCGTTCTTAATATTTTTGCAATCCCAAATGCGTCTCCAAAGGCCTCAAAATTCATCAGTTTGCATATAGTTTTCAAACATTTTACGGGGGAGAATCCTCCGGGCCCCCTCTGACTGTCAGAACTTCATATCTCGAGTTTAGGAAGGATTTTTCCTAAGGCTCTACAGCCGTAATGTAGAGCTGAAAGGGCCATGCCGTGGAAATATTAACGATAGTTTTATGAGTTTATCATTGGCCCACAAGTGAAAAAACCTCAGATTGATCAGAGCATAAAAGTTTATGAAATATGAACAATAATTTTGATGGACGGGTGAAGGGAGGCATTTTGAAATTTTGCTCCGCTACGGAAAACCCCAGTATCCAGTACTAGGGGAAAGACGCCTAATAGTTTTTTTTTTTTTTTTTCAAATCGCGGTGTACATTTTTTAGGAAAATTTTATGTGAAGTTCAGAAGTATTTTTATCTGAGAATCACCTGTAGTGCGGCCCACCGATCTTCTCGAGCTATTGAAGGTAGTTCTCGGACGTAAAAAGAGGAAGACCCCTACCATAGAGGGTATTATTCGATGCTGTTCAAACTTTGCTTTCAAATTCTTCTCAAGTAATCACTTACTCCTTTCTTCATTATTTTTTTACTACTAGTAGGTATTTTTATGTGACCAATTTTTCAAAGGTTCAAAAGTAATTAACAGTAACAATTTCAAAGCTGTCTCTTAAAATAGAACTGATCAAAATAATATTTTTTCAAAAAAAAAAAAAAAGATTTTAAACTTATTTTTACTCTTAAAAAACAGAAAATAAAAAACAAACAAAATATTTGAGAAATCTGTAAATATTGAGTTTTCATACATAAAAATACTTTTTAAGGATAATTTTCTCACCATTAACTTTTAACGATGATAACAAGTATTAGTTTTCAGTATAAACATTTTTATATCAGAAGGGTCCTTTTGGTTTTAAACTTATATTAATATCATTTACTTTGGCTCGTGAGAGTTTCGATTTCACCCGTGAACAGTATTCAGTTTTCCCAGCTGCAGAGAAATACCTTCTTCTTTATTTTATTTATTTATTTATTTTTATTTTTTATTAAAAGGATTGTTTTATTCGTGTTTCTAATCTACTCTGAAATTATAAACCTTTGCAGAAAAAAGCAAACGCAGTAATTAACATGTCTTCCACTCTTATCTTTATATCCCTCTTTTCTATATTATACACATTATTTTAAAAATAATAACAATAATAAATCAGTCAAAAAAAATAGAAAATCAAATAGAGAACAGTTTCTTTTTTGATATGAACAAAAACAGAAAAGAAATGAGATTTTAAAAAAAATCAGAATGCTTTAAAAATGTTAAAAAAATTGTTGTATTTATTCATCAATCACAACCGTAGGAAATCGAATCCCTCTTTCAAATATACTATTAATTTCTTCTTCTTCAAAAATCTAATTTCGAAACTTCACTGCAAGATTCTCCGTTGCTTAGCAACGTTATAAGCTTTCTAATTTTTCTGAGATAGAACATAAGCTTAGGCAGCTAATGGGCTCGCTACAGCTAGTTGAGCAGTTTGGAAAAAGAAACATCTCAAGTACCTTAAGTTCTTTTGTATGGGACTCTTTAAGAGGGAATACATATCTATGCCCCACAAGATTCATATTTTATTAGCTTGCAGTTGAGATATGCTTTGGGTTTTTATAAAAATAATAGATATGGGCTTCTTAAAATCTTACCAGTAAGCTAGATGGAGTCTTTTTTATTGGTATGAAATTATATTTTTTGAAAATTGAGAAGTAGTTTTTATCCGTAGTTTCTGAATTACTGCAATGCCTTATGGATTGAGCTTCAATTTGTGGATAGTCAAGATATCTTTTAAAAATTTATAAAAATCATGGATTAAGTAAAAGAAGCCAAATAATAAGGGTTTCTTTAAAATCGTAAGATTCACAACATTTGATAACGATCCAAGAGTGCATAAATGTTTGCTTAATGCATGATGAATCTTCATTTTATAAGATGCCATTTCAGTTTTACTCTGTTTTTGATACATATAATTATTTCTGTCTCTGTGTTCTGTCTCTGATACATGTAATTATTCTGACTGAATTTTTTCGATTAAGTTAGGTTTATTTTTTTAAAAATCTGATAATTAGTGTTCAAATCACGTGCTTATTGAAAAGTAGTAATTTTCAAGATGTTTGAAATATAACTTAAGAATAGAAGAAATCCTTTTTCAGCTTTTCTTATCTTCTTCTTGTGAGAACAATTTCACTTATTTTCTTTTTTTTCCTTTCTCTTTTTTGGAAGTCATTTTGCTAATAAATCACAATAGCTAAATTAAAACAACCAAAACGAGTTGTTTTAAACTAAATGGAGCTTCTTTTTTTTGTTACTTTTGAAAGAAGGCTAAAAAAAAATCCTCAAGCGGAATTTTTAAGAATAATTTTTGCTAATCTCATAGTATCTCTTATTATAGTTATTCTTTTTTTTACTTCATTATTTTCAATTAATGTGTGTTTAACTTTAAAAAATGCATAATCATATCATTTCTTTTTTTTCAATTTTGTAGTTTAAAAACATAACAGCGTTATGATTGTGACATGCTGGTTATAACTTGGTCATTATTTACAAGATTTAATTTAGAACATAGTTTTCAATGTACCTGCATTAATTTAAAAAAATTTTCTATAGTGAATAAATTTGTTCTGTGATGAAAATGTAAACTAAAAAAACATACTATACACGATTATTCCTTGTTATATTTTGTATTATTATAAGGATCTACAATAGCAAATCTCAAATAACTTTTTTTTTCTATTCAGTTATAATGTGACTGAATAGAAAAAAAAGTGACTGACATTTCGACACTGAGTGGATGTAATTTTAAATTAAATATCAAATACTATACATTTACATAAAGAAAAACTATTTAATTTGAGAAAAATTAAATTTACTTGCATTCATTTTATGAAAATCTGAAAGCATCATTTAGTTATATAACATTATGATTAATTTTTCAACTGAAAACCTGTTAAGGAGCTTACTTATGTGCTACAATTAATTTTACTCTTAAAAAAATGTTCTAAACGAGAACTATTTCTTTTTTTAGGTCATCTGTTGTTGAAATATATTGTTGCTAAATGTAAAGGGTGTTAATGAAATGTTAATGTTAAGGAAATTAAGTGCACGTTTTCTTTGCAAATTTAAAAATATAAGTAAACTGTACTAAAAACTAAGTGATGAATAAGTTTCTTCTGAATAATATAAAATAATTTAAAATTACTACAGAGATAAATAATGACAAGCACATGAGAAATTCGGTTTATTAATTTTTGAGCACTAGAACCATATAAATTTAAATAATACCTTCCACGTCATAAATGCTCCTTTTCTAACATACCATCATCAGTCAAAACATATTCTTCTTGAGTCGTGTTTGTCTGCGATAGACAGCCGAGGGAGAGAAATATATTTCTTATTTAAAGAAGCATTCTTATTTATCGCAAGCAAACTTATGTTAGCACCTCATTCCCTTCTTCAGAAAAAAAAAAAGAAAGAAAGAAAAATTCCATATACCCATCGAAAGACCTTCCTAAAGGTCAAATCGCGAGGTTCTGAAAAAATGTTTTCCAGAAGAACAAAAAGAGTCCTCATTCGGGGAATAAAGGAAATACTGGGCTTTTTGCCAGAAGAACCCTTCGTTGCCTGGTTTGATCCGGGTGAAATATGTCCCGGATCGATCCGACAGCGTACGTGCCTTTGCCGGACTACCGGAGCGATAAAAAGGTTCACTTGCATGCCGAGCAAGTATGCCCCTCCGGCTATGAAACAGAAAGATTCAACAACGCGGCCCACAGACTGGTTAGGCCTTGAGGCAGAAATGCGTGCTTCTTCAATACGTGGTTTCTCTTTCACACTTTCGATACATATATTCCATTCGTTGCATTTCACCAACCGAAAAGTATTTTGTTTCTAAATCGTGTCTCGTAGTTTTGGGAGAGATTTTGTCACCTGAATATTCAATTCGTTGTTTCTTAGTGTGAATAGAAAAGATCCAGATTTAATTCAATTACGTACCAACGTTTTTATTTTTAATCTTTACTATGTTTATTTAATTTGCTCCCTTTTATTAAGGGGAAAGGATTTTATCCTTAATCGTGTCTCGCAATTTCGAGAAGGATTTTGTCACTTACATAAATTATTCGTTGTTTTCTTATTAGGATCGAAACTTAGCTCAGTTCTTATAAATATATTTTATTTTTAATGAATTTAGTTCATTCGCTCGTTTTGACAAAAATAATTCGTTGTTTTCTTATTGTGAATTTGAAAGATCTGAACTTAGATCAGTTTCTTATAAATATATTTTACTAAACTTAGCTTGAATTCTTATTAATATATTTTATTTTTAGTGCATTTAGTTTATTCGCTTGTTTGTTTCTTTCTATTTTAAAAATGTATAGGAATCCTTTTAAACATAATTTAAAATTGTGCGAAAATCTTGTCAACTACATATTTAGTTCGTTAATTTCTTCTGTTTGCATAAAAGTTTTCAGCATAGTTTTTGGTAAAAATTTTCTAACATAAGGTTTGCTCCTTTGATTTTGCCCATACTATCGACATAAAAGAATATTTTTTTTACTAAATCGTATTTTAAAATATTTAAAATATTTTGTCATTAGTCTATCCATTTTTTTCTTCGTAGTGTCAGCCAGAAAACACCAGATTTAGGTTCCTTCTTATTATGTGTCTACCTTTTATTTTTTCATTCTTTCATTTCTTCATTTTTAGCATACAAGAAGTAATCTTTTAAGTCATAGTTCCAAAGTTTGGTTAAGAATTTTATCGTCTGTGCAATTAACTTGCTGTTTTCCACTGTAAATTTATAAGCTCTTGGCAGTGAACTTTTAATATGCATTTTTTTGCCCTCAATCTCGCATTGTTCCTTCAGTGCATTTTATTTTCTCATTGTGAGAAAACATGTTTCCAAATTGAAATTTTCGAAAGGATGTTTTATTTACAGCGTGATAATATTATGGTACACGATGAGGCACGGTACACCAGGAGACTGAAATAGTTTTTAAGAGGATGTTAATGTTATAGTAATTACCATCCAACTTTCAGGCCCGGATGCTTTCTTGACGTTTTGAGTCAAAAATGGGTTTTTTAAACTTAAAAATAACTTATTCCCCGATGTCATAAGCAATATATCTTCAATTTTGTTGTATACATTATTTCAGATTGAATATTAGATAAATGCTGCATTTTTTCTCCACTTTATTTCCAGAATTTTACTAAATAAATATAACAGAAGACACCGTTAAGTGTTTTTTTTTCTTTTTTGTAGCAGAGTGAATCGTGCACAAAGTGAGACAAGAATCTGTGATACACAATGCGGCAATGTGTGTATTTTTTCCTTAGTGGGAATACACCAACCTGTATAAGTGTAATATACTGCAAGTGCGATGCACTGTAAAAAAATTCTGTTTAAAGACAGAAAGGAAACGGAGCGTCTCTGTAAATTTACGAAGAACTTGTTTCAAAATAATCAAGTTTCTTGATAACAGTTTCTCAATACAATTCTTGTTTTTCCGCACTATATAAAACAACCGAGAAAAATGTGTTAAATTATGTAAAACTAAACATTTGTCATCTGCCCTACACCAGTTTAAAATTTGTATGAAAACGCGAAATAAAACACTTGCGAGCAATTAGTACCAGTTTTAAAATATTCAAGAAATGGGAAATATATTGTTATTGTGATACTTAATTTGGTTCACAGCCCTGGTAAGTTCCCTCTTGTCTATTCATCATTTAGGGAGGTCAGGAAATCGCAAGTGCACGACCCTCTCCCTTTTAGATAACTAAAATCGATGCTGCCATTCATGTAAGATTTAAATTGTTCTCTAAAGTCTCCTTTTGAGAATTAATTCATTTATTAACTCAAAGTTTTCAGCAATTATAAACGAGAATGGTTGTTACGCCAAAGTATGCCTTATTTTCAAAAAGGTGTGTAAATTAGCTCCAACAAAAAACATTTGCAACAAGCTTAATGCAATTAAACAGCACAGACAGCAACACCTTATCTTTGAACGAGCAATTAATAATGCATAGATCGTTTGTCATGTGACAAGTCTGGCAATCGTAATATGAATCACATCATTATTTAAAAGCTTACTACTAATAACCATTGATAAAACCTTCCGTAGCTAACTTGAATGAAAGTGTTTGCATAACGCAGCCCAGGAATAATTTTATATATTCACAATTTCTTCAACTCTAATCACTATCGGTTTGGATAAGCGGAACAAAAATACGCCACATCACTCCACTTTCTAAACATAACAAACTGCTTTCCATATGCCCATTACGTATATCTCCAGAAACAGTACAGCTTTAAGTCCTTATCATTGTTTTCCTAACACAGAAGTGGGGCAACAGAGTGCTAAGCTGCTTAAAGGCATGAGCACTATGGTAACAAAAAAATAATCGTTTATTTTTCGATCGATAAAGCTGAAACCAAAACAAACTCTTCCTAGGAATCCAGAGAAAAAAATACTAGCTGAATGTTTACGTTATTTGTTGTAAGTGGTATCGATGGTGTAGGAGCTCTTGAACATTGATGAAATGCAAATGAGAAGACTTAGTTGTTTTCTTTAGCTCCACTTCTAAAAGTTCATTAAATATTCGTTACACTAACAAGGGACATCAGTATTCAAAATATTGAAAAGTTATTAATCCTAACTCTGAAATTATCTCTCTTTCTTACTTTCTTTCAACAGTAAAAGGTTTTTTACTCCTTCCCAGTAAAAATTACAACTTGTTTTGTTACATTAATATTTCAAAAATGTAACAGTGCTCATTCTACTCCATTTAAATAGCAGTGAGTTTTGAGAAACCCACGCATCCACTGCCATACTTCAATGACATGTAACTTGTTATTAAAAAGAGTCCCTTCTAGAAATATACAAGCGCACCTTCCGGTATACAACAATATCAAATTCATAATCTAGCTATATATATCTCTCTCTATCTCTTTCTCACTTAGCTTTAGTTCTTAACTATTTTAAATGTACCTTTTTCAACGGTTTATACATACGTTCCTTCATTCACTCACTCATTTATTCATTCATTCACTCGGAAATATGCTTAAAAATCTCGATCTAAAAGTTTCGTGGAAAAATAACCTCGTTTAGTTCTGGTTGAACTTCGTAAGTGCACATGTTCTAAGTCGTAACTTATTTTCGATAAAGAATTCGTCTGTTAGAACCGGACATGTAGGATTAAAATTTCCCTATAGGCGCTATGATACATTTTTTTTAGTATATAAAACTAAACAAAAATTTTTCAAATCAAAAAGTAAAATATAGAAATGAGGTGGTCCTTGCCAAAATATTTCGAATGCAAAAAAACATTCTTTTGAATCGCACAATTCTTTCAAAAATTATTGATTTCTGAGAGGATACAGACGGACAGGCAAACGCGCATTTTCCCCGTCTCAAAACCCTACTTTTGATTTTTTTTATTTTTCAATATTGGTTTAATTACTTAACTTATCTTTCCCTTTTTTTATTTTCAGCGATATTTCTACTATTCATTGCGTTCTTTCATCCTTTTTTTTTTTTTTTTTTTTCCGTTTTCTTTTTACTTTCACGGGAAAGTAAGCTAAAATGGATAGAAAACTATATTTTAAGTCAGTATTTCCCAAACTATGGGTCGCGACCCACTGGTAAGTTGCGAGTGAATATTGAGTGAGCCCTCGCCACTGTACAGATGAATTACAAAAATAGGAAGTCTGCGAATAAAAGTAATTAAAGTTGAAGTTGATGCTAAAATTTTAATGAAGAGAAATAAGAAATAAATACATCCTTCCCCACTGAAATAATTTTGTAAAAAAAAAAAAAAAACCTTGCAGGTGTAGGTATTTAAGAAAAAAATATCTAAGCTGTGTTTCTTATTTCAACAGCCTTTCATTCATATTTGGTAACATTATTTTTTTTAAATTTCAACTAGAACAACAAATAAAACAGCATTAAGTAGTTCCACAACTCACCACTAGGGAATCTGAGCATTACCAATATTTATGACCTCTTTCCTCTAAGACAGCTAAGAGGTGGATCCCCAAGATTGGAAATTTTTGTTAGATGGTTCGGGAGCCCAGTCAACTTTGGGAACCACTACTTTAAGTAATAATACTTCTAGAATGGATTCTTCTAGGAATACTTCTAGAAATTATGTAATAATACTTCTATAATCGCGTTTGTATTTCTTTTTTTTTTTTTTTTTTACAGTATAACTTTTTAATATCTTGTCACAATATCCTGTGTACCCAGTAGAAGGACTACTAAATGGCATTCGTATTTTATACAAGTTATTACAAACAATACATTTGACTAAATTGTCCAAATAATTTAGTTATAATTGGTTGGAACATACGTTTCCTGATATATATATACTAGTAAGCCCGGCGGTCATACGAAATGACCGCCGTTCTAGATATTAATAAATTGTAATTAAAATGATTTGTGCAAAGGTGTCTTCTAATTCAAACTGAATTACCCAGGTCAGGCGGCGAGGACGCCCCTTTCCTTACTGCCATACACTACTATACATTTATTTACTATATAATCAAATAGTTTGTGAAAAATATATATTTATCATCCAAAAAACCTATCTGAAAATTTTATTATGCTTTTCAAAACAAAAGTTTTAAGAAAACTGGGGAAAAAGAGTGCTGCCACCCTAATAAGAAAAATATAAAAAGCGCAGACGATAAAAAAATTAATTAAAACGAAAGAAGGGATTAAATTAAATTCGCGTATACATTAATTTTTAACGGAGATTGGAAATACAGCGAAGCCTCACTCAACATGCTAAAAAAACGTTTCGATTAATATTAGTATATTTGTTACATCTGTTACAATAACAATGGCAACTGCATTGATTTGTTTGTTCACACGGCAACTGTAATTATATGTTTGGAAATGAGAGCAACAATGCAAAAATAAAATAAAGCTGTCAAAAAAATCATTGAAAATTTAAAAAAAAAATTTTTTTTTAAATTAATTGTATCACAACTTTTATTTTTGCAGTGATGAGTTTCTCGGGTCGTAAACATTAACCGTGCCGAATGTGGTCCCGATCGGTGAAACGGCCTGGGGATCTATAGCGGACAGACAGACAGAATAAGCCGCTTATGTATCAGACATATATATATATATATATATATATACTCTTAAGCAAATTGGTCGATTACCATTAATCGGCTGAAGATAATAAGCCGATATCGAGTAATCGGCCGAAATCGATTAATCGACTGATAGCGATTAATCAGCTGTTGATTAATTATTTTTATACTTATTTTTAATGCTTTCATTTCTTTTTATCCATTCTTTTTGTTTCCTACAGAATTAGTAAACAATTAATTTCTTTTCATGAGGGTTTATTTTTGGCTCATTCCACAGTAACGGACGTTACATTTACACAGCATTTTTCAACTTCAACGAGCTTTCGAACAAACTTGTTGGGTATTTTTTAGATTTTTTAATTTTGGCTAGTAAAAGTACATGTGTTCTAAGTATGCAAAAAAAATTGAAGATATATATGTTTTTTGCTGTCTGTTAAATTTTTTTTTGAAATTTCGTTACGTGTGTTACCCGAAGAGTAACACACGTAACGAAATTTTAGAATTCTTTTTAACAGACAGCAAATACATATATATCTTCAAAAAAAATTTTGCATACTTAGAACACATGTACTTTTGTGGAAAAAATTAAAAGCGTGTACACATAAATTTTAAACAACCAAAGGCAGTTAATAAAAATGAATTTTTTGTTGAATAAAAATTTAGCAATTTTAAAAGTAAATTGTAAAAATTAAGTTGAAACTTATACGAATTGTAACTTAGTAAGTTGTAAAAATTAGGTTGTATAAACAATGAGAAAATGAAAATAGTTTGCACTGGAGTATTATCTCAAAAGTTTGGGGGGAGGGCTGACCGACAGATATGTATATCCTCATTTTATAAGCACTAACTCTTTTTTTAATAGAATGCAAAAGTATTTTTTAAAATGAATGCATGAACTCTTTTGAAGAATTTTGATTTATTATTAATATGTATTGTTAATATCTCTCTCTCTCTCTCTCTCTCTCTCTCTCTCTTTTTGCAAAAACAGGCAAACTCAAATTGGCGGCTGCAGGTTTGAAGAATTTTCTTTCTAAAAAATTCTGCTCAAATCTTTGCGGTAATGCTTTGTAAATTTTGAATATTTGGAGTACGTTTGAACATTGGGGGGGAGGGGAATGTAATAATACGTTGAATGGAATGTTGGCTAGATAGTTACGTTTCGAAAGTGTTGATGGTTAGACGTAATTAGTCGTAATTTGCGCCCACGCATTTCTATTCACAACGTAGGACTTTTATCTTCATGTGTGCCATCCAGACCTCACTGTTAAAAATGTCGGTAAGAAAATAGTAATATAACTATTAATTTGATTGCTTTTTTACCATATTTAATTGCAACAGTTGAATAACCGTTAAAAAGATGGTACTCAAACTGCTGATTGTGAAAAAAAAATCGTTTACTCTTTGTTTCTCCTAAAGAACGTTTAACTAACCGTAATTTAAAAGTGCCACTAGATCTCGTAGTCAATAAGAATCGGGTGTGTATCTTGGTTGTGAAACCTAACTGGTCGTACCTTGTGGTAAAAATATGAAAAAAGATTATTCAGTTCACATCTGCATGTGTATCTAAAAGGAAGAAGAAAAAAGGGGACTTGAGCAGAGGTTACTAAATAGAAACACACGTAAATCAAAAATTGGAGACATCGGATTCCCGAACTGTTTGTGAATGAGCAAACCCATAATTTGAGCTGCTGAAGCTTGTTTGTATTTTATTTTTTGCAGCAAATAAAATGATTTTCGTCAATATACAGAAAATTTAGACCAAAAATGACTTTAGATCCAATCAAAAACTGAAATCTCAATTTTAATGCAGTTTGCCTGTTGGAAAAGAAGATTTCTTGATAAATAAACGGCCGCTTTGAGGGGTGTAGATGGCCGAATGACTAGAGCGCACAGTTTGTATACTATACCATAAGGTAGTAATGATTAAACTTTGTGCAAAGTAATAGAAACAAAATTTCACGTTAAATTAAAGCACAAATGAGCATTAAAACGCAGACATATGTTTCGGGATCGCTTGGAATCCCTTTTTCAATGCGACAGGGAGCTTCTAGATGCAAAACATCCAAATGAATCATTTGGATGTTTTGCATCTAGAAGCTCCCTGTCGCATTGAAAAAGGGATTCCAAGCGATCCCGAAACATATGTCTGCGTTTTAATGCTCATTTGTGCTTTAATTTAACGTGAAATTTTATTTCTATACCATAAGGGTTCGATCCCAGCAAGCTTCGTTTACGGTTTCTACGCCCCGAAGATTCTTTGCCTCGAAACGGTTCAAAAACCGTAAGAAATTTAGTTTTTAAACCATTTTTAAATGGTTATATAACCGTAAACTTTTGTATTTACGGCATTTTAACCAAGCTGATTGGAAATGGTTTAGGTCCGGTAAGGATAGAAAAATGTTCCAAACCGTAAATTTAACGGTGAATTAGATGGACAGACTGCTGCGGCTATTTAACCGTAATTTCATGTTGAAATTTCTAACAGTGCTGTTATTTTGGGAGGTCAAGAGGGAGCACAACCTCGCCCAGTTTGAGAAATATATTAATATGTGCGCATTTACATGACATCTTATTCATTCATCCTAGTTTCTTGTTTTTGGAATACTAAAAGTAATTTTAATATAAAGGAATAATTCTTCGCCAAATAATCGGAAAAATTTAGCCGCTTATTGCCGA
The DNA here is from genome assembly GCA_038502835.1 of Octonoba sinensis. NCBI lineage: Eukaryota > Metazoa > Arthropoda > Arachnida > Araneae > Uloboridae > Octonoba > Octonoba sinensis. The sequence continues at coordinate 92,606,712 of CM076604.1, read as the reverse complement.
TTACCGATTACTGCCGATTATTCACGCGTCCCTATAGATACATATATATATATATATATATATATATATATATATATTATATATATTATATCAAATATATATATATATATATATATATATATTATATCAAATATATATATATATATATATATATATATATATATTTGAGCAAATTTAAAAGCAAATAAAAATGGAAAAGCGAACACTTATCACCTAAACATGCGCAAAGCAGCAAAAATATCTAAGTAAAGTTAATATATAAATAAAATGAAGTAAAAAAAGTTTCAAAAAAGAATAACACTAGAGCTAATGGCAGTGTTGGCCATAAAAAGGTGTTACTGGTTCAAAATTTTTAAACAAACAATAAAATGCATTACGAGAACCAACAAGACGATGCGTATAAAAAAAGCATACGGAGTTTCGTCCGTGCCGCGATCCGAAAACCAAAAGCACTCTTTTGGTTACCAGCTGACCCTCTACCCAAAAAATTAAACAACTCTTACCTAACAAAATGAGTGCAAATGTTACTAATTATGTCTAACTGATCAGTTCATTCCAGTTGGACACATATTTGGTAATTTTGCTCGGATTTTTTAAGTAAGAGTTGTTTGTTTTGATTTGTATATAAATGTATATATATATATATATATATGTATGTATGTATGTATGTATATCTATTGTTTTTCCTACATTTACATTTTTATTTATATTTTTTTTCCAGAAATTTGGTGAAAAATACTATAACTCACTTTTTCTGGTTTTGTAAAATTCAAATACTCCTTTTTAAGTGTTCTAAACTAGCGTAGTAGTACGTAAGTACTCTCTGGGTCCTTATTACTGTCACTAAATTCCGGAAACTTTTTTATTTCGTAACTGATTTTAGGGTCTTCAGTTTTTCATTAATGTGCCAAACTTCATCCTCAGCTTTAGATACACCCAATGTCTTGTTAAAATTATTACACTTCCAGAATTTATTTAGGTAGATCTAAGAGATTAATAAAAGAAAGTACGTATCAAGAAATAAGTAAAACAATGTTTCCAGTTACAACGGCTGATGAAGCAATGTGTCGTTAAGAGAGGAGTCGCTGTAACCAAATAGGATTGTGTTTTCGTTCGAGAACAACAGTTCCGTTCTTTCTTTGGAAAAAAGTAATTTTTACTCTATGTTAAAAATTCCTTTAGTTATTCCTTTAGCAAATAAAGAACTACTTAGAAACGCCAATGTGTCTCAATTTCTCCTAATCAGTGTGTCAGCATTGAGCTGATTGTTAAGAATTACTCTCAGGTACTTCTATCTAACTTCATGAAGTAAATTGCTGTGCGTGATTTGGGCGCCTACGTATGCTATGACTCGAATACCTAACGATAGCGAAATCGGTGCGTATTTCTCAAGAAAATTGGCGACACGTTTTTGGTCTGTGATTTATTATTTTTTTTTTCTATTTTTTATGTTCTTGCAAATATTTGCGAATCTTTCGTACAATTTTCAATAATCGCTGCTTTTTGTACTATTTGAAGGTAGAAATAAACAATAAGTTATTTTTCATGTCATTAGAAGTCAATCATGCTCACCTCAGTTTGTATATTTCTATAATTGATTAAAATACACTACATCTGGGCTGGGAGCCATTTTAATAGTAAATATTCCAAAACATTCGCGACGGATCAAAAGTATTTTTTTTTTCTTTTTCAACAAAGTACGAAGAGCATGCACACTTGATCCCATTTTAATGCGGCAGTTCGTAGAAGGATATTTTATGAAAAAATATTTAATTTTCGATAATTATTTTCAGTGTTCATTTTTAGATTATTTTAGTATTTATCCTTTAGTTTTATTTACTTAATTATTTAGTATTTCAAAGTAATGTTAATTCAAACCTAAATAATTAACTGCTAGTCAACTGAATCCATCGACAAAGAGCCATTCTTACTGAAATTTGCATGTACGAGTTTCTAGGTTACAAGAAACCTCTTCTTCTACGAGGAAGATTCATCCTGCGAGAATACTTTTTACTAGCTGAGTGACAAATCCAACAAACCGTTTTAGAGAATAGGTCTGTAAACAGTTTAATATTAATAACGTAGTTTAATATTAACTAAAATTTAAAAAATTATGCAGTAGAATTTATGGCTTCACAGTTACAAATATTCTGAAAAGGAGAAAGATATACGTGCAACAATGGTGCTTCTGAGATCGTACGATGAAACACATTACGAAATTTAATTTTTTTCAATAAACATGTGCTCCTGTAATATGTTAGTAACATATTTACCGCTGCAGCATTTATTTCTATTGCTACGCCTGTAACGTGTTTTCATTTTTTTTAAATCTTGACTTTTTTTAATGCAATTTTTTAAAAACTACTGCTCTATTATAAGGAAAATCTATTAAGTTATGTCAGATTGTATATTTTAAATTATCTTTAACACTTGAAATTTTTATAAAAATGTCGAGAACTCTTTTTATTTTTTCAATAAACATATAGGATTTTTAAAAAAATTTAACGTTTTTATGTTTTTGTTTTTAAAACACAAGGCTTTATGTTTGTCAAACATATTTAAGCTCAAAGTAATATTTTTATTAGTTGCTAAATATAAATTGAAAAAATATGTGTAGATTAGACGAAAACTACTTTTTAACAGTCTTCTTTTTTAATTGTCTGATTTCATTAGAAGGATCCTTCTTTTTTTAATAACAAACAACGTTTTAACACTTGATGCACGTATAACACAATTTTCCTTTTAATCCTTTTTAGCTTACTTTCCCGTAAAAGTAAAAAAAAATAGTAATAAAGCATGAAAGAAGGCTTAATGTATCGTGAAAATATCGTTAGAAATCAAGAAAAGTCAAAAATAAGTTAAGTAATTAAATAAAGATTGAAAAATAAAAAATTTGAAAGTAGGGTTTTGAGATGGGGAAAAAGTGTATCGGTCGGTCTGTCGGTCTGTCTGTCTGTCGGTCTGTCGGTCTGTCTGTCTGTCGGTCTGTCTGTCTGTCTGTCTGTCGGTCTGTCCCCCCCCCCCCTAATAACTTTTGAACGAATTGTCCGATTGGAAAAATTCTTTTTGCATTCGAAAGATCTCGGCGAGGACATCTCATTTCCATATTTTATTTTTTTTTGTTCAATTTTGAACAGCTCAAAAATTTTAACATTAGCGCCTACGGGTGAAAATGAAGCAAATTATGTAAACTCTGGGTACAAGATATAAGTTCCCATGAACAAGCTCACTGGAAGAAGTTCTTGGCGTGAAATATTGATTTGAACAATTTTTGTTCATTTTTGAACAGTTCAAAAAAAAATTAGCATACCGCCTACGGGAAATTTCAATCCTATATAATTTATGATCTACCGGACCGATTTGCTTGGAACAAACTTTATCGGAAAGCTCTTATGACGTAGAACATGTACAAATAGAAAGTTCATCCAGAACTAACGAGCCTATTTTCCTATGAAATTTTTTTATCGGGATTTTCAAGAATATTTTTTAATTAATGAATGATTAAATGAATAAGCAAAAGAATGAATGAATAAATGAGTGAATAAATACATGAATGACTTAATAAATAATGATGGAATGAATATGCATTAACCGCTGAAAAAGGTATATTTGAAGCAATTAAGAACTAAAGCAAAACGAGAAAGACAGAGAGAGAGAGATAGCTAGATTATAAATTTGAATTCGGTGTACACGGGAAAGTAGGCTCGTATAGTTCTAGACGGAACTTCTTGTTCATATTTACATTTTTCTTTTAAAATATTTCGATCCCAATCTTTTTTCATTCAAGATGTTTTTGATTTTGTTTCTTTGAAGTCATTTAATGTATTACCGCTATAATGGCATGTTCACGCCATAATGTAAAGTGCCAGCAATCATATTTTGCACACTTGAAACTAAAATATTTAACTTCACTTCTGTAATTTGTCTTTTATTATTATTATTGATGTTGTTTTTGTTTTTGTTGTTGTTCTTGTTGTTTTCATTCTATCACTAATTATGGAACAAATTAAAGCATTTCCTTTTGGAAAGAAAGTTTGAATTTTAAATCGATTTCAAGTGCAACTATTGGATGCCTGAGAGGAAAGATTATTAATTTTTATGCCCTCACTTGATGTGTCACAAAATAATAAAAACATATCAATCATAACATGTAATTTTCTTCCAATTTTCTATTTAAGTTTAATTCTGAAGTTTATAATTTTACACCAAAATTTATTTCTTACATAGCCCATTTTAAAAAATGACTACATATAAAGCATAATTAATCAACCAACCTCTTGTCTCTGGTAACTTATATTTCCACCCTTCATTTTATCTGACCAGAGGTATCGTTTGTTAAGATTTTGTATGACTTTTAATATTTTTAATACAAACATTTAAATACATATTTTATGTTGTTGATATTTTACAGAAAGAATTTTATAAAATTTTCTTTCTTACCGGCAAGAAACTATTTTTCGCAAAAACATGAGAGAGAAAATTCACGTTCTCTTTAATAAGGCTTCAAAAGTCTGATTTACAGCCGCTATTGCAAAATCAGTAGTTTCTCCATTTCAAATATTTTATATCTGAAATATTCGCTCCAGATGCCGTTTCAAAATTCGCATTTGATTTAATGCAAAACGAAAGGTAAAAACAAATGTATCTGATCTATAAAATTCCGAACTTCCATTTTTAGATACATGGGTTTTCGATATGTTGAAATGCGGGAGTAATTCTTTCTCTTTAGATAAGATTGAAATCCAAGATTTTGTTGCTATTTGTGGATAAAAATAGAAAATGCTTTTATAGTTCTAAGACAAATGTGTTTAAATATATAAAGTAAAGCCAGGTAGAGATGGCGCACAATTGGAAAGCCTGATAAAAAAGAATGAAAACGTTAATTTTGAAGATTTGGATACATTCCTTCTGTGTGCATTTCCATCACTATTTCCTTGTTATGCTGTCTGTAATTTAAAACATCAGGATTAAAGCCGACAGCTAATTTTAGCTACTCTCCTTATAGGGCGGGTGAGAGTGCGCACTTGGGTGGTTCATACACGTGGGAGATGGTTTTCGATAAATAGTAGATTATGTTTATAATAACTGCAAGTAAATTTCCAAAATAGCTAAAAAATTGTTTGCTTAAAAAGTACCTTGCAGTACTCTCGTCACAGTGAAAGACAGAGGAACAGTACTGTTACGATTTTCGGGGCACCGATGTCGTTTCTCGCCAAGCTTGGCGCCATCTCGGATCGCGTGATAGACAATTCTAGTCTTTGATTGAAATTTCTGGAATGGTCTGTCACATGATCCGCAATGGTATGTAAATAGCTCCGGCGAGAAGTAGAGTTCGGAGTTCTGAGAGTCAGTTACGCTGTAGACTTTGGCCGAGTGCCTGATAAATGTCTGAGCCGTGGTGCTGCAAGCTTCGTGCTTAGTTCTTTTCGTATTTTTGTTAAGAAATACAGGATTACCGTCGGTCTTACGGTAATGTGTGAACTCCGAGAGGTATGTTTATGAAAAATGTGTATGTAGTGTAAATATTTTGTGAAATAAATTGCTCTCTGATTTTGTATAAGGAAGTAGTCATTGAAGTTCAAAGTAAAGTGAGACGCAGAACCCGTAACAGTATTAAAAAATCAATCTCTCACATTTGGAAAGCCGAGAATGAAATCGAAGTTGTATCAGAGTAAAAAGCTATGAATTTGAGTTGACACTGTGATGTTGAGGCTGTACAACTACCTGGAATCGCGGTGCACTCTCACTCTCCCTTCCCTCCAAATATTCAAATCTACCATCTCTCCAGGTTTTACCTTATATATTGTGTATTTACCGTAATGTTTAAGGTTTACTTTATTTTCGTGAAGAACTTTCTCATTAATATGTTTAATGAGTTTACTACGTTTGATTTTACAATAAATCTCAAGTTAAAAGTAATACGTTAATAAAAATGATCACTTTGAGATAATATGTTACATAAATTGCTATAAATATATGTATGTACTTTTAATTTTTTATATATTTGAAAGACGTTTGTTCTATATGGATGACAAAGTTTATATCCGATACGTTAGCGTATAAAATTAATTAAAATTCGTTTACAAAATGATATTGAACTAAGTATATTGGCGAATATTGTGCAGTATTTTTGAAAAATTTGGTTAAGTTACGCAAATTCGGCACAAAAATGCTTCTGATCTCGAGAGGTTTTCAATACTTTAATTACTTTATAACATGTATTAGAATTATAATAGATTATAAAACATAAAACATCCATTATAATAATAGCAGATTCATTTTAATAGGCGATTTTTTTTTTCGGAAAAAGTTTAAATTTGTTGTTAAGGAATGAAATACGCAATGCGAATAAACTGAATTGTTGTAAAATTAAAAAGACATTTGAGTCATTCCATACCAACTCACCTAAAAAAAGAAAAGTTGGTCGCTTGACCAACTCGGATTTTTTTCAAATTTGGTACACAGATTGATGATATAGAGGCATGGAAAATTCCAAATTTTTAGCTACCTGCTCCTTTTATTTTTAAATATACAGGTCCTCAAAGTTTGTCTGCCACCTCAAAATACTGAGAAATTGATGTTTTTTATTTTTTCTCTCTTGGAAACTCTATTCATGCAATATGAATGTGTTAGATATCTATAGAAACTAAATGTTTCAGGCTTTCAGAAAAAAAATACTACAATGTTAATAATGAAAATTGTTAAGGTACAGTACTCTTAGAAGTTGCAACTACAAATATTCGATTTTCCCGATTTTTCTAAAATTGAGGATTTAATTCCAAGAAAAGGAAAATAAAACTAAAGGTTTACTGACTTTCTGGTAGAGTACATGTGTTCACCATAAATTGCTACACAATACATTACTTGGGTTTCTCACTCCTTCTTGGAAGTATTTCAGCTTAAAGACAAGTCATGGGGCAAAAACATGCAATTTTGGCCAACTTGTCAGCCATTTTTCTCATAAAGGGCAAGCACTAGAAAATATTTAATTTTTTTTAAATAAGCTACTGATGTGTCAGCTATTCACCGGAAAAGAGTTTACTTCTGGTTATTTTTTTTATAAAGAGATATCCTGCTGATAGTATATGCATGTTTTTCTCTAATACCATATGAGTGATTCCATACCAACTCACCTAAAAAAATAAAAGTTGGTTGCATGACCAACTCCGATTTTTTTCAAATTTCGTACCCAAATTGGTGATATTGAGGTATGAAAAAGACCAAATTTTTAGCTACCTACTCCACTTATTTTTAAATATACAGGTCCTCAAAGTTTGTCTGCCACCTCAAAATACTGAGAAATTGATGTTTTTAATTTTTTTTTCTCTTGGAAACTCTATTCATGCAATATGAAAGTGTTATATATCCATGGAAACTAGATGTTCCAGGCATTCAAAAAAAAATACTACAATGTGCATAATGAAAAGTGTTAACGAACAGTACTCTTAGAAGTTGCAACCACAAAAATTCGATCAGCGTAATGTTACGGTCCCTAAGATTTTTTTTTTTTTTTTGTGGGGTTATATAAAAGAGAAAGTTCCCCGTACTTTAGAAGAGCTAAAGGCCGAATCATCGAGGAAATATCCATACCCTTGAAATGTGCAGAAAAGTCTCCCAAAACTTCAGAAATGGACTGCAACAGTGTATTGGTGCTGAAGGCCGCTATCTTTCTGAAGTGGTATTCAAAACTTAATGTAAAAAAATAGCATTAAATACAGATCAAAATAAAAAAAGCTTTAAGTCTCAAACTGTATTAGTTTTTTTATAACACTTCAAAACCGGGCCATCACTTTTGCCCCACCCTGTATATCCAGAAGTATTATTAAATTAAAAAAAATAACAATTCCGGGAACTGTTATAATCTCTTTTATTTGGTTTAGAGAAGGGGGGGGGGGCTCTATCCGTTAAATATCGTATTTTTTCACTAAATACTAACTCATTTTTTTAAATAAAAAGGTTTGTAAGACAAATATATTTCCTAGATCTTACTTTAAGACATCACAAAAATAGAGTTTTGCTTTAATGCCAGAACGTAGTAAAAACAAAATGCTGCTCCATTATTCAATGCTTCATTCCCCAAATAACTACTTCTGAAAGTAACTAAATAACGTTCAGAGGGTAAATAAAATTTAATACATAATATTTAGGTAATATTCAGTAAGTTTTTTTTTTTAATTAATGCTAAGATTGAGAGGGGAAACACAGGCATATGGTATTAGAGAAAAACATGCATATACTATCAACAGGATATCTCTTTACAAAAAATATAACCAAAAGAAAATTCTTTTCCTGTGAATAGCTGACACATCAGTAGCTTATTTTTAAAAAAATTAACATTTTCTAGTGCTTGCCCTTTATGAGAAAAATCGATGGACAAGTTGGCCAAAATTGCATGTTTTTGTCCCATGGCTTGTTTTTAAGCTGAAATATTTTCAGGAAAGAGTGAGAAACCCAAGTAATTTATTGTGTAAAAATTTATGGTGAGCACATGAACTCTACCAGAAAGTCAGTAAATCTTTGGTTTTATTTTCCTTTTATTGGAATTAAATCCTCAACTTTAGCAAAATCGGTAAAATCGAATTTTTGTGGTTGCAACTTCTAAGAGTATTGCACCTTAAACATTTTCATTATGCGCATTGTAGTATTTTTTCTGAATGCCTGGAACATCTAGTTTTCATAGATATATAACACTTTCATATTGCAGGAATAGAGTTTCCAAGAGAAAAAAATTTTAAAACAGCAATTTCTCAGTATTTTGAGGTGGCAGACAAATTTTGAGGACCTGTATATTTAAAAATAAGTGGATTAGGTAGCTAAAAATTTGGTCTTTTTCATGCCTCAATATCACCAATTTGTGTACGAAATTTGAAAAAAATCGGAGTTTGTCATGCAACCAACTTTTATTTTTTTAAGTGAGTTGGTATGGAATCACTCATATGGTATTAGAGAAAAACATGCATATGCTATCAGCAGGATATCTCTTTATAAAAAAAATAACCAGAAGTAAACTCTTTTCCGGTGAATAGTTGACACATCAGTAGCTTATTTAAAAAAAATTAAATATTTTCTAGTGCTTGCCCTTTATGAGAAAAATGGCTGACAAGTTGGCCAAAATTGCATGTTTTTGCCCCATGACTTGTCTTTAAGCTGAAATATTTCCAAGAAGGAATGAGAAACCCAAGTAATTTATTGTGTAGCAATTTATGGTGAACACATGTACTCTACCAGAAAGTCAGTAAACCTTTGGTTTTATTTTCCTTTTCTTGGAATTAAATCCTCAATTTTAGCAAAATCGGGAAAATCGAATGTTTGTAGTTGCAACTTCTAAGAGTACTGTACCTTAACAATTTTCATTATTAACATTGTAGTATTTTTTTTCTGAAAGCCTGAAACATTTAATTTCTATAGATATCTAACACTTTCATATTGCATGAATAGAGTTTCCAAGAGAAAAAAAATTACAAAACATCAGTTTCTCAGTATTTTGAGGTGGCAGGCAAACTTTGAGGACCCGTATATTTAAAAATAAGTGGAGTAGGTAGCTAAAAATTTGGACTTTTTCATGCCTCTATATCATCAATCTGTGTACCAAATTTGAAAAAAATCCGAGTTGGTCATGCGACCCCCACTCATTTGCAATATTCACATACAAAATAGAATTTGAATAATGTTATGTTTATGTTTGCTTTTTTAAAATTCTTGCTTCAAATGGTAGCAACGTCTCTTTGAAGATGTTGCTCCAATGAGTTACGTGTTAAAGAATTTGTTGAAAAGGTAGAATTACCAATTATACCTTTAAAAACACATATAATTTGCATAGTTTCTAGATCAGAAGCATGACATAAGAAATATACAGCGTTCAAAGTGATCTGTAGTGTTTCATTCACAACAATTTTAACAAACTGTTGCATTTTATTTTGTGAAAAAATAAGCAAATAATTTGTCGAAGAAAACATAACCCCAGAAACTTAATTGATACTTAATTTAATACTGGCAATCATAACAATATATTTTCAGTAAAACTTTTAAATCTGAAAAAAAAATGTAATACATTTTATTTTGTACATTTGATACCTACATATTTATAAATTAGTATTTTTTAAAGGTTTGAAATAATCTTCAAAGCACATCTAATTGTATTTTCACTATATTTTCTAACTATAGTTTGTTATCATTTAACTTATTTTTATTTATTTATCATTTTTTTTTTACTTGTGTATTAATAAATTTTTATAAGTCTATAATGTCGAGGAGTTATACTTTTTATTAAGAAAGTGTCTGTTTAAAGCTTACTATTTTAAGCAAACACGTATTCTTTTTTATTTATTATTATTTTTTTTCTTTCATGAAAGTGTTATCCTCATAATTTCCATCAAAAATAGAACCATTTCATTTCAAAGCATTCCACTAAATAAGCATTACGGCCCTTTTCTTTTTTCATGTAAGAAATATAAAATTATCGTAAAATAATCTCAAACAAAAAATATAGAAGATATTTCTGGAACTTTGTAGTTAGATAGCTACCATTTTAAAACGGTCATCTCATTTTACGATACAAAATGGCGTCATAAAATCAAACTACTTTTATACACCATCAGTTTGCACCTTTTCTCCAAGATCAAATCAAGATTTCAAGTAAACACGAAAAACGAAAAAGAAGTTGGCGCATTTCTCCCGCATAAGAGATCACTTTATTTATTTATATTTTTTCCGGTGATATTTAAGATGCGAAAAATGTTTCTTTCTCCCAGGAGAATATTGAAGTATCTGTATTGATCCGTATGTAGTTTCCCCCCTTTTTTTAGTTTGTATAAATAAGACTTATGGTTTAAAAACAAACTTGAACTCATTTTTGAGGCTCAAGGATTATTTTACTCTTTTTAAGCAATGGGGAAGTTGTAAATACTTGGATTTTTTATAGCGTTTTGAAATGCAAGAATGGGGAGAAAGAAATGTGGGCGTTTAAGTGGGTGATATTTTTAAATGTTCATTTTTGCAAAACGATGTTAGTAAAAACATACTTTTATGAATGAAAGATTTAAAAATTTAAACTCTTCAATAGAATATTACTAGTTCGACACAATTTACTCTGCATTTTTAACATTGAAAAATGGACCATCATTATTTTCAACATGGTAATTTATAATGGAGGTTCATGAAGCCATGAAAATAATCATTTAAGTGCTTTTAAGAGATAAGAAGTACATTATTCATTAAATTACTTACGTTTTAGGCTATGTGCTTAAGACTACTATGGTCTTGTTAAGATTTTTTACTTTTCCCCTGAAGGTAAAATTTTATATATTATTCAGCAACGGCTCCTAAAGCGGCAGAAAAAAGTATTTTTAATCATAGCAGAAAAACTATTTCATATTTTTGGCTGAAATTTTAGGTATCCATATGAAATTTTCTCGAAATAAATTTTTCATCGAAATATGAAATTTTTTAAAACCGAAATGTTTTTAAGTATTAATTTTATAATTCATAAAGAATATTAAATCAATACGTCCAGCCGCATAAAATATTTATTTATTTTCACGAGTTTGTTAATAGTTTCATATTTGAAAAAAAAAAAAAAAACAAACAGCGTCGAAACCATGTTAGTTTAAATATTATAAGAAATAATATCAAAAAAACGTTTTAACATCAGGAAGGGGATGTTTTTTAAATTTCATTGTGAAGCAACATCTGATCCAAATGACTCAAAAATTGTTATATAAGCTTAAATTTTATACTGATTATAAATCTGATAGAAAAGAGGGCATATCATTTGAATTTTTAAAGTCGATATTCACTTTAATATGAATTTGACCTTTTAACAATATTTTACATTTGCATTAAATTGGCTTATTTCATGTGTTTCTAGTAAAAACAGTATTCAAATGAGAAGTGTTTCTTTTTTTTCATCAATATATCTTTTTCTCCACAGTGGATATGAAACTGTTTAAAAATCTATGTAACAACCTGCTTGCGATTAAATACGATTATTTTGTTGCATCGTACGCAGCACAGTGAATTAATTTTTATGTAGAACATAAACGCCTAAAACAGTTTGCATTCATCGCTTGGATTCAATTTAGAAAAGATTAGAATGAAATCCTTTTTAGGATAAGTTATCTTTTTGGTGATAAAGAACTATTCGCTTTGTAAAAACCCTCAATTTAAGCAGTCAGAGACGCTAAGAAATTTCTGGAAACGTGAAGAAGGGATACATTTCTTTCAATTTACGAAAAACTTGTTTTAAATGAAATAGTCAAGCTTCTTGATCAATTTCTCAATAAAATTCTTGATTTTCCGCCTTCTTCCGCCAGAGAAAAATATATTGTAACGTAAATTTGAACATCTGAGATCTATGACTACCTGTTTAAAAATTGTCAAAAATGCATGATATATTAACGGCTTACAGTTTTACTTTAGCTCTAGTGAGCAACCTGCTCTCGGCGGCCAGCCTAGAGCAGAGGGATCACAGCAGCGTGAGATGAACTCACTTTGTGCTTTGTATTGCAGAAATAGTAATTCAGAGTACCCTCAGAGCGCCATTACTACTCCACATGATATGTTGCACTCAATTTAAAGAACGTTCTTTGTTTTTTACTCTCTGTAATTTCCTTTAAAAAAACTGGAGTTATTCCATGTTAATCCGGGATTTTCCAAAAATAACACCCACTCCGATATAATTCAAATACTTATAGATTTTTTGAGGCTGATTACGAAAATATAAGCTATATTGAGATTGGTGAATAGTGATTGGTTGACGACTTTATGCGCCTTCAAATATCTAAAACTAGCTCATTTAGCGCCATTTTGAACGATAAATATCCATATAGATATTTCACGTGGACCAGTTACGATTAAATTTTGCGATACGATACGATACTGACATCCTACAAAAAACAAACTACGGTAAAACGATATTTAAAAAGTTGTTTAATGATTAGCATGGAAAAGTAACATAATATTCGTATTTATTATCGTAATTTACGGACTTTAACGTACTTATTTCTAGTTCTTAAAAAGTATTGCCATTCCTAACTCAATTTTTAATTTCCGATTCTTTGAAGTGGCAACACTTCAGTTTGTTTGTATCGATCTTTCCCATGTTTGATTGTTGAACTTATAGCTCGCAGATGTTCTGCAGGGAATCAGCTAGCAAGGATTTAAAGGACTAGAACTGCCTACAAGTTATAAAGCTTTCAATTCTTTTTTTATTTTGTTACGAATGATGTGAGCTCCATTTTTAAAAACATTTTACTTGTATGACTCTTTTACATTTACTCCTAAAAATAGTTAACTCTTATTTTTTGACTCATAAAAGGAGTAACTTTAGTAGAGGTTTTCTCTCACTGTCCCCTCTTCAATTTCAACCAAATTGTATGCACAAATACCTCTAAATGTGTCCTCCTAACCCATGATAAAAATCTTTATCCTTATATAATCCCAATGAACTAAACTAATGTTTTCCTAAAGTACTAATCATGGTAAAAATTTAAAAGAAGTCGCCTATGATGTCTAGGTGGCTTACTTTTATACATAGCAATAGTAATTTTTAGATAAATATCATTCAATATAAATCAATAGAATTTAATATTTGCAGCTGACGTTGACAAATTGGTCTGCTTGAAAATGGGCATCTTAATGCTATGCGATTTTTTTGGCAAATAGCTTATTTTTTATTTGAAACAAAGAACTAGTTAAGGTGCTTAAAAAGTAGTAAAATACGTAACTGGTGCATTAAAATACGCAAAATAATATTAATTAAATACTAAGGCAAATGATAGATAATGTTCAGTTCATACAGCTGCGTCAAGTGAATTTTTGAATTATTAGTAAAAAATTTTGAAAATCGTTTAAATTGTATTAGATGTAAATAATTTCTAATAAAATGCACTTTTTGTTTTGATATTTTTGTAATGTATCATTCTATAATTTCCATCCGTATTTCAAGTATTTTGCTATTACAATAATAATTTAAATGTATTAGTTATATAAATATAATTTTTTATTTAATACTCTTTTCAAAAGAAAAATTTATATTTTTTAATAAAATCCACTCTTTATTGAAAAAAGCCAGCCCTTTTTAGGCGGTTTAAACCAAAAAAAGGCAGGCCGGATTTTTTTTTGGGTTATTGGGGCAATGTGAAGCAAAATATATAAAACCTGTTCATAAGACCCAAGTTCCTGTATCCAGATGTATTTTAAATTCTTTTTAGTTTCTGTCTAAAAAAAATTACAGACAGCAGAGTATTTTTTTAAGCAATTCATTCCGATTGCTTCTATATCCTATTTTTATAGAAATGAGCAATCGCAATGAAATTTCGATACGTAACGGAGTTAACAAATTTCATGGGCTAAGAAACGTTATGCAGTCTATATTTTTATAGACAACCGCATAAAAATAATTTAAAGTACATCAAAAATGAACAACTTTCAACTTTACACCAACTGAACACCAAAAATCGTGTTCAGTTAATACCAAAAATGTTGGCAACTGAACGCAAAATTTTTACCAGTGCACATTATCTCTCTCAAGGAATGATTAAATATGCCAATATTCAATCCAATCCGTCAATGGAGGCAATTCATACAGCGTCATAGGTCACGTCATAGCTATGTAAGCGATGTAAACAAAGGAAGCTGTAGTATCGCTTTACTTCGAGTTCGACCAATCTAATTAAAACGAGGCCTAAATAAAATTCTACGTTATTAAAGACTAGAACTAAATAAAGTTCTACGTTTTATAAAATTAACACTAAATAGAACAATATAACTGTTGTAATAATTAATAAATTTCTTTTATAATGATTAAATTAAAGGTAAATTACTTGGTTTATAATCAGAAAAAGCTATGAAAATAGTCTAATTTTAAGATAACTAATTTTTCTTCGTAAACTCCACGTAGAACTCACTTAAAAATTTTGTAAGCAAATCAGAGATAACCGTTATCACGTGACGCGATTAATTGCCTCCATTGGATTGGTTTTATAGCGAACATACGGTATAAACACACATAAACAAGTTCTTTTATATGTGCAAATAAATGTTACTTATAACGTTTCTATATTTTCTTCATCCTTTTTTTTTTTTTTTTTGATGTTTTCCTCAACATTTCAGGTTTTTATGAGACTTTTCATTATTATTATTATTATTATTTGCAGTTAAAAACCTCAGACATAACTCTCCCATATGTTTAAATTAATTATCGTTATCTTATGTAACCTGCAACCTTAAAGTACTTGCAGCACTTTTATCAAGGTATTGAACGGTTTAAAACCATATTTTGTTTTAATTTAAAGGACGGAAATTGATAAAAATTGTATAGAAATGACTCCAGTGTGTTTCTCTCTATGCTCATTTATTTTCGTAATGATTAATGCTTTCCTAAATAAAAATCACAACTGCACGAAAGTGGGGATAGTAACGTCACGATTAATGACGCCTTGCATAACCAATAATGTGTGTCAGTCACCTGATTTTTTTTTATTTTTGTTAATGAGTGAAGTCCCTCTCAGATATAGTGACATGATATATTTTTCCCTTTCTAGAAGCCAGCTTTTGTAATCACATCTATTTTTACAGTATAAAATACAGTAAGGAAAAATGTCCTAAAGCTGACACCCAAAAGCGGTTCCTTAAGCTGACACCCTCAAATATAAATGCATTTAAAGTATTACCAATTTAAAGAGATTTAAGAAAAGAAGGGATTTAAGAAGTGATACCATTCAAAAGGAAGAAAATCTCATTTTAAATTGTTTTAGATAATTGGTAATACTTTAAACGTATCTTTATTTGAGGGTGTCAGCTTTAGGGCACTTTACCTTAATAAGTGACAAAAAATAAAAATTACATATATCAATTCATAAAATTCATTATGAATTGCAATAAAAGTCAACTACATAACAATCCGTTTATTATGAGCACTCGGATTTAACGAGCAAATCGTTTCTTCTTACTCATAGTAACCGAGTTCTAATGTCGTACTACAATAAATATTTGTTCCAATCATGACACAGAATGATGTCAAAAATGAATTAAGGTTCACTAATTCATCTTTATAGTTATATCAAATTACAGACTAAAACATCGTGCAACAGTTATCTATGAACGGTAAGGCGAAGAATCATCTAAAACGTAATGACTGTTCTTCGTAAGCAATCAGTTGCATCTGGCAAACAATTTAGGAAAGGAGTATTTGAAGTAAATGGAGCAGAATGTGACAAAATGCCCTAGCCTCTTACTGTCAGACCTGAATATAGCTTGGCGATATTTCAAGAATGTGTTTCTCTTATTATTTCCTGGAAATATGTATTGCTGACATCTTGAATGCAACGATAAGAAGTGTAAAACCAAAGATTTTTTTGTATCTATAGCGATGAAATCTTAAGAAATCTCGTAAGTTAAGAATAAACAAGTAATCTTCACTATTTTCCTGTCCACTTGTGACAAAACGTTTTTACAAATATATTTCTCAATTGTTACTTCATTTTGAGCTTATTTCAATGTCGAACTTTTCAAAAATGAACAAAAATTGTTCAAATCAAAACAATTTCACTCCGAGAGCTTCTTCCAAAAAGCTTCCTCATAGGAACTTGGATTTTACTCCCATAGTTTGCATAATTTGCCCCTAGGTGGTAATATTAAAATTTTTGGAACTGTTAAAAATTGAACGAAAAATTGTTAAAATGAAAAAGTAAAATATGTAAATGAGATATCCTCGCCGAGATCTTTCGAATTCAAAAAAAAAAAAAATCCAATCCGACAAGTTCTTCAAAAGTTTTTAGGGGGGACAGACCGACAGACCGACCGATACACATTTTCCCCCCCCATCTCAAAACCCTACTTTCAAACTTTTTATTTTTCAATTTTTATTTAATGACTTCACTTATTTTTGACATTTCTTGATTTTTAACGATATTTTCCCGATACATTAAGCTTTCTTTCATGCATTATTATTTTTTTTTTTTTACTTTTATGGGAAAATAATTAATTCCCTCTGTTTGTCAAACGGTTTTCGTACTATTGTTATTCAGTAGACATACGAGGTGTGTCTAAAAAGTTCGGTGAATGGTATGATAAAAACATAAAAACAGAATGTTAATTGTAAGTACATTTATTGACCTTCAAAATACTCTCCACCAGCCACAACACACTTCTGACAACGTTCGTATAACGCTTGAAAACTATTGGAGAAGTCTTGATGTGGAATCGTTCTCATAATAGCCGTCACTTGGTTCTGAACCTCCTCGACGTTCACAAACCGTGATCCCTTTAGGACAGTCTTAAGACGTGGAAACAAAAAAACAACAACAAAAAAAAAATCAGCAGGCGCCAGATCTAGAGAGTACGGTGGATGTTGCAAAACTGTCACGCCACTCTGAGTCAAAAATTGTCCTACCATGATGCTGGTATGCGATGGTACGTTGTCGTGCAGTAACACCCAATTTCCGGTCTGATACATCTGTGGCCTAACTCGCCGGATGCGCTTTAACAAACGTTTGAGAACCTCCAAGTAAAATGCGGCATTCACCGTTTGGCCAGCAGGAACGAATTCCTTATGGATGATTCCTTCTTTGTCGAAAAATGTGATTAACATGGTCTTAACTTTGGATTTTACCGCACGGCATTTTGTTTGTCGCGGGGAAGAAGGTGATCGCCATTCCATCGATTGTCTTTTCGTTTCGGGGTCGTACTGATAACACCAAGACTCGTCTCCTGTAACAATGGAACCCAGAAAGGTAGGATCCCTGTCACACATGTCAATGAAATCGCCACACATCTCAAAACGTCTTGCTTTTTGATCATCTGTTAGCATGTGCGGCACAAATCGTGAACAAATCTTGCGTTTGCCCAATTCTTCATGGATGATGGTCCCTACTGTGTCTTTTCTAATACCCAATTCTTCCGCTATTAATCGCAGAGTCAATCGCCGATCTTTTGTTAGCATCTCTCGCACATGTTCAGTGTTTTCTGGTGTCCTGCTTGTGGATGGCCGGCCTGAACGTGGTTCGTCCTCCACAGATTCCTTACCGGCGCGGAAGCGTACAAACCAATTATACACACATTTCCTACTCACAGCATCCTGCCCGTGCACCTGCACCAACATCTCATGGGTTTCTGTCGCCGTTTTACCCAATTTAAAGCAGAACTTAATGTTGTGTCGTTGCTCCATGACGCATACTACTCGGGTCACTCAATTAGACTGAATGCAATAAGCACTGCACTAGAAGCTTTGCGCTAGTACCGACAGAGGTCAGGTCCAGACATGTCCGTGCGTGTCTACACAGGCACGCGTGCTTCTATCAAACTTTGAATACCCACTTATGAGACCATTCACCGAACTTTTTACACACACCTCGTAGATGAGTTTTAGTGCTATCAATAAAAACGTTTTAGAAATATTTTTTTTCCCTCCTACTTTTGATGTAGATTCGAAGCCTTTTTTCATAGAAGCTTGTATTCGTCATACTAATCTTTACATCTACCATATTTGTACGGTGCACTTTTCACTGTTAATAGTGCAACGAAGAAGAAATGTCAAGAGCAAAATGAAAGTTTAAAATGTTATCTATCAAATGAACGTCGAAGCAAAATAACGCTAATCTTAAGGTGATGGTAATTAACTATTAGATATACTGTACCAATTACCATTTCCAAAATAGTAATTGGTCCATGCCCAATTGACAAATTTGAGTAAAAGATTGACACTGTGTATTACTTGTAGTTGTCAAAGTATTGATACTTGAATATATATATATATATATATATATATGCTTACATATGCGATATGCTATTTCAAATCTGTATTTAACACTACAATTCCATAAATACGCAGCCATTTTAGTATAATATCCAAAAGAAAAAAAATCTCACAATTCATTTTCTTGTGATGACTTCTATTCTATATTTCAAAAAAAAAATCTTTTGTCAAAATTTGTTCTTTCACTTTTCTGAACTAAAACGTAAAATAAGCGTCAAAAGCAAATTACTGATATAATTTTCTGCTTTCTGGGATTTAATGAGTCTCTAATTCGTTGGTTATTAGATATGCTGGCTCACAAATGTCATTGTGCTGGTCAGACGAGTTTATTACAATAGATAATTATGCAGGGATACCGATAAATCACGAAATGCTGTGCTCAATGTCATTGTGGCATGTAATCATGCAATTTCTAAGTTTAGATTTCTATGAAGGTAATGACAATGTAGACCATTTCATAATGTAATTATCTTTTGCAGTTTATGCAACTTTGAACAAGGAAATGAAAATATTATACGTATTAAATCGTGTTTTGATACGATGACTAATTAAAACTTCCGTAAATAACTTTTTGGGTCAAATTATTTTAAACATTTTGGTAATGTTTAATAAATTAATATTATTATTACGTATATTAGAGTAGGTTGTACCTTTATACAGTTTAAAATAGATAGTTCTATGCGCCGTTTATTTACTCCGTCATTTATATAGCATACATTTTAAAAGAATGCTTTTAAAAGAATTGCTTTTAAAATAATTTCTCCTTTTAATTCTCCAGTCGGTTCCTCATTTGAGCATCGAACAAGGTTTTTAAAAATGTTTTCTTAATCTATGCATACGTGTTAAAATTCCACATGCATGTCGTACTTTGGTAGATAAGTAGTTTTTATGTTTGTTTCTATTATTCTTCAAAATAAATCAATTCCGCGCATACATTATTTTATATTTTAATAAAACGGCACAAATTTTTGACATTTATTACATTTACATTATGATTATTATAATTAATTTACCTGTTTTAAATATGACTTTAATAATAAAGTAAGCACATTAATTAATATGATATGATGATATGAAACTTTTCAGGCTGAGTTTAACTATGCATCCAAAGCATCAAAACTGCTGTAAATTTTCTTATCTTTATTATTTATTCGCTCAGTTTGTAGAATACGTTGTCGATTTTGTATGCGGTATTGCTAAAATAGAAGAGAAAAAAGAACAAGAAATTTCGTCTATAACTACACGAGCCTGCTTTCCCAAATACACCCAACTTCAAATTTATAATCTAGTTATCTCTCTTTCTCTCTCTCTCTCTCTTTCTCTTTCTCATTTAGCTTTAGTTCTTAATTACTTCAAATGTACTTTTTTCAACGGTTATTGCATATTCATTCACTCGCACATTCATTCTTTCTTTTTTTCAGCCATTCATTTATTCATTTACTAGTTCATGTATTTCTTTTTTTTTTCATTCATTCACTCATTCATTTATTTTATCATTTATTCACTCGTTTATTTACTCTTTTCTTTATTCACTCATTTATTCATTCATTCCTTCACTCGTTTTTTCATTCGAAAATATCCTTAAAGATCCCGATCAAAACAGTTCATAGGAAAAATGGCTCGTTTAGTTCTGATTGATGTGTACGTGTTCTAGGTCCTAACATCTTTCCGATAAAGTTTGTTCCAAGTAAATCCGTCCGTTAGATCATGAGTTATATAGGATTGAAATTTTTCCGTAGACGCTCTGTTAGTTTTTTCTTTTTTGAACTCTTCAAAAATGAACAAAAATTATTCAAATCAAAATATTTCTCACCGAGAGCTTCCTCCAATCAGCTTGTTCATAGGAACTTGGATCTTTCGCTCAGAGTTTACATAGGCGCTAATGTTAAGATTTTTTGAAATGTTCAAATTGAAAAGTAAAATATGGAAACGAGATCTACTCGCCAAGGTCTTTCTAAATCAAGAAAAAAAGAAAAGAAAAAAATCGAATTGGGCAATTTGTTCAAAAGTTATTAGGGGGGACAGTCTGACCGACCGACACATGCATTTTTCCCATCTTAAAACCCTACTTTCATTTTTTTTTATTTTTCAATCTTTAATTTTTTTTTTTCTTTTCTTGCACTTTTTTTTACTTTTCTTTATTTTTAACGATACGTTAAGCCTTCTTTCATGCTTTATCTTTTTTTTTTTTTTTACTTTTATGGGAAAAGAGGTTAAAAACGCATCTGTTCGATTGCTTTCACAAAGTAGTTTCTATTTTTCACAATTATTGTGCATAATTAGCTGTCCTCATTTTTCATCTCAACTTCACGAGTGCATAATCCTCTTCCTCTAACTCTATGCCTGCGAGAGAGAATCAGCAAATCTACAACATTAGGTATCTTTCATTTCGTTTCAGATTTATTGCTTTGCTTTTCAGGAAGCAACTGCTTTTGCCTTTCTAGACCATTTTCCCGCTTTTCAGCTAACATTCTCGTAAAAGTAAAAAAAAAACATGAAAGAAAGCTTTGTGTATCGTAAAAATTGCGTTAAAAATAAATAAAAGTCAAAAATAAGTTAAGTAATTAAATAAAGAATGAAAAAAAGAAAAGAAATTCAAAATGGGATTTAAAGGCGGGTAAAATTTTGTGTATGTCGGTCTGTCTGTCTGTTTGCCTCCCCTCCCCCTGCCTAATAGCTATTGAGGGAATTGTCCGATTAAAAAGGTTTTTTTTTTTCTTTTTTAGTATTTAAAAGAGTTCGGCGGGAATATCTCATTTCCATATTTTATTCTTTGGTTTCCCTTGTACGCAAGGGAGCTGGTGCACGTTAAATAGGTCGTGGCTCCAATGTCCTCCAAGTGAAACGATACCTCCTGGGGTGCCAACCCCAGGTGACGGTCTCTCATCTGGGAGCTGGTTCAAAAAATTAAGAGACCACATATAAAGGGGCGGAAATCGGACTCCTGCCTATAAGAGCCCCGTTAGACTCAGGAGCAGCGCACCCATTCTTCCATGCTTCGCGCGAGGATACGACACAACAACATTCTTTGGTTTCGGCAAATTCAAAAAATTTTACCATAGCGTGTATGGAAAATTATGAAGCAAATTATATAAACCCTGGACCTAAGGTCCAAGCTGCTTTGAACAAGCTTTTAAACAGCTCTCAACGAGATTTTTGTTTGTTTGTTAGTTTTTTTCTTTGAACAATTTTCGTTCAGTTTTGTACAGTTCACTGTTCAAAATTTTCAGAAAAGTTTTTAGTCCCTATGGGGAAATATCAATCTATACATAAATTCTGATCTAACTGTCAAATTTGCTTAGAGAAAAATTTATCGGAAAGATATGACTTAGAACATGTACAGATAAGTTCATCCAGAACAAAACGAGCTCTCTTTCTCGTGAAGTTTTTTCATCTGGTTTTTTAAGGATATTTCTGAATGAGTTAATGAATGAATGAATGAATAAACAAATGAGTAAATGAAAAATTAATTACTCACAGCATTTTGTGACTGAATCAAAGAATGAATAAAATACGTGTAGGAGTGACTGAATGCAAGAATGAGTAAATGAATGAATGAATAATTGAGTGATTGAGTTAACGAATATGCATTAACAGTTTAACATGGTATATTTGAAGTAATGAAGAAAAGCAAATTGGGAAAGGAGAGAGAGATAGCTATATAATAAATTTGATCTTGGTGTATTCGGGAAAGTAGGCTCGTATTGTTCTATATGAAACGTCATCCTTTTCTGAAATAAACGTGGTTGTTTTCTTGCTGAATATTTCATTGCAGCAGCTTTGGAAAGTGTTCGTGTCATTTCTGGAGTCACGATATTTGGAGGATTTTTTCGATTAAATCATTCCGTGCCAGTTGACGTTGGAGATGCATTTGCAAAATCCGAAGCAATAATTTTTGGTGTCAGTTTGATTACAAGCAGATAAACAGGTTTGTACTTTCGGGTCTTACTTTGCAGTTTCATTGACGTCACCCAATTCACTTTCGCACATATAGCAGAACATAATTCCTCAAGTCTAGAGATGTGTTCCATGAAAAGAAAAATCCTTGTAGGTTTCCATACACTTTCTTGTCGTGTTGTAGATGCTTTTGCAATGCAATAAGATTCTAACCACACTGAAAACATTTTCGTAGGCATCCACTTTTACAGCCAATCAATAGCCTTTCGCATTGTTTTTTTTTCTTTTTGAGGGGAAAAAAACATTTGTTTATTGCGGTCATAGTTTTCCGCAATACGATCACCATGTTTTCAAGTGAAGTTTTATTAGACACGCTTGTGTTAATGAAAATATGAACTATGTGCCAGGTTTTAAACATTAATTCATCAATTGTTGTCAGTTTAACAGCATACTAATTATACTATCAATGTAAAAATTTAAAGAAAGAAAAATATATTTTTAACGTGCAATTGTAATTACAATTTTAAATAAACGAAAAAAAAGTATATATATTTATATGTTGCAATTTTCCCACGTTTGAAAATGATAAGTTTACTTTTAAAACGTGGATAACAAAAATTGTAAGTCTATCGGTCAACGGCTAATACCCCCAAATTGCCCAATTATTATTTTTATTTACCCGACTTCTTTTCGTCCGTTAACCAAGAGCATATTGGTAGATTTAAATTCGTGGCGATAAAAATTACATTTAATTATAATGCTCTTTTAAAATAATGTCTTTTTGTATTTGAAATCAGGTCGTCCATGCTTTAAAATGTTTTAAAAATATGTGCGTGTTTTTGTCTTTATTTATTTATTTATTTATTTTTTGAAATAAAGACTTTATAACGACTGAAATCGGTTAATATTTTTGACAAAAACAAGTGAACTATGTAGAAAATTATAGTGCATAATTTTCATCACAATAAAGAACTTTACTCGAACAATATTTTACTTCAACTCGAACAATAATTTAACAATATTTTATTTAAGCTCGAACAATATTTTGTTATTAATGATATTTTTTAGCATTCATAATGTAACAAAAATTATTATTATTACTTTATTGATAATATTTACTCATCCAAAACGATTACGAAAAAATTTAACGAATAAAAAACCTGATGAAAGGAATGTAAAAATTAACTCCCTATCAATAAGTATGCTATCTGCTCGTAAAATACAACTCAATATTATGTTGTTTACCATTTGTTTGGATATGTGCTAGTTAAAATGTTTGTTTTAATTTGATGTGGTAATATTTACATTTATATATATTATTTATTAGAGTCATATAAATGCTGTTTGAGCTCTTTTGTTGATAATATTTATTTCCCTTCTTCTCATCTGTGTCTATTATTGATAAAACATTTAACCATACAGCTATGCATACAATTATGCAATTTTATTGTTTTCATCAAGTATATTATTTTTCAAACTAAAATGCTTCAATTGTCAATTGGAAGATGCTGTAAATGTACTTAATAGCCTTGCTCAACACAAAAGCATCACATATTTAGGAAAAATTTGGCTCTTTTCCGCTATTCACTACTCGTTCTGGATGTTCTACGAATTATAAGCAGTTACTCTGCTGCAATCTCGAATTAAAATGGAAGGAGAGATTTGAAACACGACGAGCGATTTTCAAGTGCTGTAGATTACACTCTCAATATCGAGGATTGTTAAACGGAAACTTTTGTTCAACTCCAAAATAATTACATTTTTAACTAATGAAAAGGCCATAACTGGGATTTTTCTGGAGAAAATAAATTTACCAACGTACACAAATTTGAATCAGGATACTTATAAAACCTTTTGATTTGAAAGCACGACATAAATTATCGAGTAACGGAAGGAAACGTAAAGGTACTACAGATCATTTAAACAACAAAAGCACGGTCTGATAACTGGTAATAACATCAGACAAATAGCGTTTGTTTCAACAAATCGATAGCAATTACGTTTCTGAAGGTTAATGACTTTCCAAGGGTATTTTTCATCCTTTTTTGCATCAAACGTTTTTGCATTTCGACAGAGTAGAAAAATTATCATTACCCATTCCCTAAACTACAGATTTCTGTTTTGTTTACCGTTATTTGTACTTATCATTGTCTTTAACATACAGCATGCATTTCTGATCAAAAAAATCCTGAAATTTTTGAACTTGGTCAAACCTGTGCAATTGAGGTGCCTGCAGCGACACTTTTACTTAAACTTTAAAATTTAATAATATATCCTGCACTGTTCTTTTATAAGTAATGTATGAATTTCAGCAGCTGTGATGTTATTCTCTTTTCCGGCTGTTAACTATTGAGGATTTCGCTTGCTTTGTTTCTTACCAGAAGATGCACTTTGATTGCTTTGGTTCATATTTAAGGTTCTTTTTCAACAAATCTTAAATTTTTACTGAATTTTTTAGTTAGTACTTAAAATTCACAACCGCTTTCCTAAACGTATACAAAAAATCGTCAAGACCTAAGCAAGTATAGATTTTAATATAGTAAGATTCACCCAAAGGTCGTAATTTGACCGTAATTCCTTAAATTTTTGAAGTTGTTCAAAATGATTTTAGTTCCTGACACTGCTTGTTTTGTTTAAATATTTCAATTAACGATAATCTCTCTTTAGGGCAACTCACTGACCACTGAGTTAGTTACTTAATTTAATACATTTGTAACACACATTATATATTAATTTTATCGTGCGCACTCTTTATTATAAAAAAAATTGAAAATAAAAATTTTTATTAAACCCTATTATTATTCAATAAATTAAAAATACAAACACTCGCTTTCAATTTAATCAAAAGACCAAAACGCTAATGCAAATCAACAAACGTACGAAACGTTGATTCAAAGCAAAAAAATGCGTCATCGCACTTATTATCGCATTGTTTTATGATGTTAGACATTATTAACTTCAAATTGTATTTTTTTGTTTGTCTGTTTGACATTGTACTGTACAAACAATCTGATTTTTAACTCATATATGGGAATGAACTATATATAAATAATTGGGGATGGCAGTTTAGGGTTAGTCTTATCTTGTTTTGACATCCATTTAATATATTGCATTTTATCTTTTATTTTGTCCTTGACATTTCTTCTTAGAATTATAAATAGTAAAAAGTGCATTGAGTATCGTACAATTATTGTAGATTGTAGATGTGAGGAGCAGTATGAAATGATGACAAATAAAGAGAAAAATATTTCCAACATTCCAAACAGAGTTGAAATTGGTCCTTAACTCATTAGTCTTTGCCTACTTATATAGATATAGAGATCAATTTTTAAACTTATTATCAGAATACTCCCTCTCTATAAGCTTACATAAATGTTTTATCTCATCGGTTAAAAAGGTCATTTCAGTTAAAAAGAGATTTTCGGAAACAACTCGAAAAGGAATAAGCAAAGTTAATAACTACTAATAATAGAATAACATTTTCCTTTTGAAAACATAAACCTTTTGGCTTTCTTTTTCGCGTAAATTCAAAGCAATAATTTTTTATTCAATACTAAACAATATACCTTCTTTTTTTTCTTGATGTTTACCGAGTTTACCTCACCCTATTAAATAATGTATGCTTATTAATATTCCCCATAAGAACTGATTATATAAAGTTCAGTAATTGAACTTTGCCGTACAACGCGCTTCTGTACACGAGGCATTAAAGGTTTAATTTTGGAAATTGGAAACAGAATATTAATCTCCGGTCAAAGGATGTTATAATATTTATATTAAAATCAACTCAAATAAAATACTTGAAATGAATACCAGAATTTCGACTTACTGCTATAGATGGCATTTGTTCGTGATCTATGAATGTTTGGTTTGTTAAGCCATGCATTATTTGTCAATTCTGTATGTTATAAAATCAAACATTTACGCATACACCTCTGTAAAATATTGCATATGTATGCGAATGTGTGCCACAGCTGTTCGTTAACTTTACTAAAAGTGTTAGTGTTTATTTAATGAGTGAAAGCCACAGAACTTATGAATGCTTAAAGTGTAAAATACGGAATTATCGTTTTTGAAAGTTATGCAACTGAAACATTAAGCATTAGCTGAGAAGCTTCTAAGCTGCTTAAAATAATAGCTATGAAACAAATTACTTTTTTTTTTTCTACATTTCGGTAGCACAATTAGTTTTGATGATGAAACTGAAAAATTAACAACAATAATATTAATAATAATTTATTAATTTAATAGCGATTTAAAAGGTAACTTTAGAATGCAAAATAAATCAATTGAAGTTTATGAAAATTAATAATTAAACATATTTTTTATGGTGAAAGTTTTGGTTTTATTGGGAACACCAATAGATTTATACTCAAATAATATCAGTGTCAGTTCTCTGTAAAAAAAAATTCTATAAAAGTACAGAAGGGAAACTGGGTGTTTCTTTAAATTTACCAAGAACTTGTTTTATATCAAATTCAAGTTTTTTGATAAGGGTTTCTTAGTAAATTTCTTGTTTTTCCGCACTCTGTAAAGCTACTGAGAAAGATTTTTTAAGTTTTGGTAAAACTGAACACTTGAGATCTCTGACTGCCAATTTAAAAGTAGAAAAGAAAAATGCATAAATAAAAGTGTTTGAGATCTGCGACCACCAGTTTGAAAATCCTTAAAACTGCTTTATGTATAGTTGTCCTGTTATTTGGTTTGTCTTCAGCTTTAGTAAGCAGCCTGCTGGCCCTCGGCAGCCAACCTTCCCGATTCGGGAAGCATCATTAACTGAGTAGCGTGGGTTAAACTGAACTCCCCTTCGACTTTGTGTACCAGAAATAGCAATTCAGCACACACACAGATGATCCCACTTCTGCGGCACTAATCTGTTGCAGTCAATTTGCACAATGGTCTCTGTTTTTTATTCTTCGTAATTTCATTTCTTAAAGACTTTGTAGTTTCTTGTTTTTTTTAGTCTCTGTATTTTTACAGACTCTGTGGACAACTAATTTTCACTATGAACAAGACTGTTGAAAAAAATATTAATATTAGTCATCAATTTCAAATTATGCATGGTCATTCCTCTGTCAAATGCTGCATATGTTGATAATTCTCAAAAAATACGAAATTTTCAATTAATTAAGGAAAACAATTTTCCTTAAGTCATCAAAATCATGTAACATTTGTTTCAGTATTCTTTTATAGACTCTTATTATATTTCATGAAAAGCAATGTAGTTAACTGATATTTGCTCTAGATAATATAAAAATATAAATTCACCAAATTTGGAGCCTGATTTCATATTAACACATATTTAAAGCCTTGTATCTGCCGGTATATAATTTGAGTAAATGATTCCTTTTGCACCCTGTGTATTTTGAAAGTAACCAAAAGTATGTTTCGTTGCTGTTCAAAATGAATTTTACTTCAACTATCCATTATTAAATGATTAAAATGGTAAATAAAGTAAAAGCACATTGCAAATTTACTGCAAAAAATACGCATACATATATCCAGATATAGCCGGTATGGTGACGTCGTGGTAAGGCGCGGTAGTCTTACACCCCAGGTCTATCGCGCCTGGCAGTGTCGGTAGATTTTCAAGATGCAGAAAATCGTCTGCGTCCATGTCGTATTATTATACGGCATGTAAAAGATCCCTTGAGTAGACATTTGGCTTGCATGCCCTCGGCTAAATTAAATTCCTAGCGCAATTTCGCATCAACAGAGTCCGAATGCTCGCCCTTTCAGGTGGAGAAACTGGACGCCAAAATTCTAAACCGGCGAAAATACCGCACTCATTGTGATGCAGCTGAGCAAGATGATACCGATAGTACTGGGGGAAGCACTAGGTCTGCAATAGGCAAAAGTCAACAGCAGCTCATTAGAAGTCTAAAAAATATTCAGATATATGCCCAGAATGCATTATACGTTTTAAGAATTATGTTGTCTCATTTGGATGTTTTATGCATAAATGGGGGGGGGGGCATAAGGGATAGTACTTACGCTGGCTAAATATTATCCTCTTTTTTTTTTCATATTAATATTCTTATGAAAAATATAAAAATAATTCTTTAGCAACTATCCTGAACCAACTAACTCTAGGAAGCGATATTAAAATAGAATTTCTACAAAATTAACTGAATACCTTCGTGTGATTAACAAAACAAAAGTATGCAATCACTTTCTCTAATTTAAAATATAGTCTTTAAAGTTTGTCCAAGTACCCTCAATACTTGGTGGGTTATGCAAGGGTGGGCTTTAGCATTTTGCATATTTAATTAACTCAGCGCAAAGTTCACCGAACTGCACATAGAGGAATAAAATAAGAAAATTCATCTTTTAGTTTTGCTAAATATATGATTGTCACATATTCATGCGTAATTCTTACTGTAATTAACAGATTACCATAACACAATGAAGTTGTCATTTTACTTTATTCTTGAATTGTATGACAGAAAGCGTGAACAGAATTCTTATCCAAACATATAGACTACATATGATTTAAATCGGGTAAAAGAAATTACATTTACTACTCTCAAAACATTGGTTCAATTTCTTCCAAGTAAAACTTCCTGTATGACATGAGTTACAGCTGTGACAAAGCGTTACTTATCCTTACCCAGTGCCAAACTGCCAAGCTTTTAGAAGTTAAATGTATAACATAACGAGAATAAATGCAGAGTATTTTTAAACTTAAAGTTTATAAAGCACAAGATGGGTGTGATTAAACGTATGGTAATTGCCATTGTCGTCAAGTTTTAAAGCGAAGGATTTTCCCTAATTCCTGGAGGGGCAAATAATTTTCTGGGACCGTGTCATTAGCAGAATTTTGTTCAATTTTCGATAATTGATTTCGAACATGCGTGAGAGACACAGGGAACGATTTTTCTTTGCTCCTTTCTATGTCAGTAAGAATTATGGGGAGTGGTATAGATTAGATTGTTGCTTGCATCGGCTTTAGCATTTTGCATATTTAATTAACTCAGTGCGAAGTTTACCGAATTCAGATTTGCTGGATTTATCATTTTTCAAAAAATACTATATGTATAAAGTTGACCAAAAACAATTTTAGTAAAAGAAACACAAGCTCAAGTTGAATTTTCGGTGATGACCTCAACTTAAGAGTCATCGAATGATGACCTCAATTTAAGGGTCAACGAATGGGTAATATTTATCTTGAATAACATCATTTAGTATGGTATTGCAATTATACTGCAGTACTAACTCAAAAATTATCATTTTCGAGTTATAATATTGATGCAGCAACTAAACACTTATAAGGGCGCAGAGAGAGAATGTGGAAACCCTTGGTTTTAACTAATATTGTCAATCCTAGTATCGTAATACATTGGTATGAAAGGACTTCTTTGAAACAGTCAACCTCCTTCCTCCCCCCCCCCCCCCACACACACAATTGAAAATTCTTGCTGCGCTAGAAAAAAAGTATATTGTTACGGGTTCTTCGTCTTACTTACTTTGAATCAGTGACTATGACTCGGAGTTCACACATTGCCGTAAGACCAACGGTAATCCCGTATTTCCTAACTAAATACGAAAAGAACCAAGCACGAAACTTGCAGCACAACGGCTCAGACTATCAGACCCTCGGTCAAAGTCTACAACGTAACTGAACTCTGAACTCTTTGAAATTTCTCGCCGGAGCTATTTATATACCATCGCGGATCACATGACAGGAATATTCCAGAAATTTCCATCAAAGACTAGAATTATCTATCACGTGATCCAGATGTCGCCAAGCTTGGCGAGAAAAAACATCGGTACCCCCAAAATGCGTAACAATATATACATACATTAGAGCAAAGCGCTGCTACAGAACTTATCATTCATTTGACATCTAGTACATCAGAACATTTTTTCCCCAATTTAAGCAGTTTCTCACCTTTACTTGCAATATATTTTTATATCATATTTCATTTTAAACCTTATAATAGGCCTATTATGTATAATGTTGTGTATAAATATGAATTAAGTTGTTCAGTGAAATAGCATGTTTTAATTGTAATGTGCCTTGAAGAATATATGCTTATTAATTGAAATAAACTTAGTTATTATTTTTGTTATAAACCAGCATTAATTTGATAAAATATTAAAAGTATGTACTTACATTGTCTGTAATACTCACACATTCATGCACGCATCAATTCTACCTTCTAATGACAAAATTTAAAATTTGTTATCATTCGGGAATCATTACTGGTTTGTATAAATAATAGCTTCGTATTAAAATGTTATCAGTTCAAGAATTAACTATGTTAAGATACCTAGGCTAACTATATTAGAATACTTATGTAAGAAAACATAAAAGTTAAGTATTGTTGATGAAATAATCAACAAGTTCTGGTTTTACGGCCTTGAAAATTATATGATCCAAAACCAATTATCCAAAAACGCTGAAACATTTTTATACGCACTTGGCATTCAGCTCCACCAAAATCTTATTAAAACTTATCAAGTGAAACCGATTTTTCCGTCGGCTTTTTAGAAATAATTGCGGAACGTAAGAATCTAACCTTGCTATCGATCGAACTAGAACATTACACTTCACTGAGCGTTCTAATCATGAAGGAATTCGTTAAAAGTAAGGAATTCCTATCAAAGAAATATACTTTCCTCTTAATATCGATTGGTAGTGTTTTTGTTCTTTCTCTTTCTTAATTCTTAAATTCTACTGTTCGTTTTTCCTCTCTCCCCCCCCCCCCCCCGCTCTATTTTGTCCGATTCGTTACGATAGCATTTACAGTACTCTTTCACCGGCATGCAAGAGCTTTCAGAAACTACAAAGCGGTTTTTTCCTTCAGGGTTTCAAAATTATCAAATCAGTTTTACTTCTATTTTAGGAAAAATCTTCTACTAAACATGAGAAATCATGTTTTCAGGTGAAAATTATAAAGTGGAATAGTATTGAAGCTAAAGGATATTATAAGCAACTAAATATTAAGAGGAAATTTACCCGAAAAATTACAGGCATGTACTTTAAATTCGGAGACATTTCATTTGATACTTAATGTTTGAAACTAACTGAGGTTAATCCTTAAACAGACCTTTTTTCCTGTTAGGGATATTTTTGATTTTAAATTGGTTTCGGATAAGAAATTCATCTAATTTGTTTAATTATATTAATGAGCTTTCCCTGCCTTTTTTGTGAAGGGAGAAGAAGGGAGTATGTCTCACATTTAAAAATAGATGCACATTTTGGTAAATAGACTTCCCACAAAAAAATTTTTTACGAATTTCTGCCGTTCAGAAGGAGTAACAAGAAATCTCGTCTAGCACTATACGAGTCTACTTTCCCGTATGCACCAACGTCAAACTGATATAATCGAGCTACCTCTCTCTCTTTCTCATTTAGCTTTAGTTCTTTATTACTTCAAATATAACTTTTTCAATAGTTAATACAAATTCATTCACTCTATTTTTTATTCATTCATTCGTTCACTCCATTTTTTATTCATTCATTCACGCATTCACTCATTTATTCATTCATTCACTCATTTATTCATTCATTCACTCATTTATTCATTCATTCATTCATTTATTCATTCATTCATTCATTCCCCCTATTTTTATTTTTTTTACTTTTACCATGGGAAAGTAGGTTAAAAAGCGTAAACCTATAAATATTTGTTGGTTGAAGGTATACGGTATACTTTTCAATGTTTTAGAAATGGTTATCTTACAATTCAACATTATTCTTATTTTGCATATTCTTAGAAAAAGTATTTATACAAAGCTTGAAAAATAAATGACTAATGTGAGACACGCACATGTGTGAACTTGACATAACATTATTTTTATAATATATCTATCAGTGCACTAAAAAAAATTCTAAACAAATGCACTTCTATTTAACTCGAAGTCAAGGTGATGTCGAAATTTTTACGTCGTAATGCCACACCACTTCTATTTTGTGCTGTATTTTGTGCATATACCTAAGTTAAAGCGAAAATTCTTGAAGGGGATGGAAAGATGGGAGGTTTAATTATGCGTTGTAGCAAGCATAAAACATTACCGCATAAGTCTTTTATTTTACTCAGTCTTGAAGAAAAAAACTAAAAATTAATAAATGAATTAACACCAATTCAGAAATGCACGCCCTCCCAGTTTTAAGTAAATTATTAAAAAAAACTTATTTTTTCTTATCGTAACTTTTAGTATCTCGCGACCGTCTTCAGGTGGTTAGTCTGCCCATTATTATACAACGACTGCTGGTTGATTTTCAAAATTTCACCTATAGTTGCATTGAACAACGAGTGTCCCGGAAACTGTCTTTAAACATTTTAAGGAAAGTCAATATTTCAGCATAAAGATTTTTAATAAATTACAACCCATATAAATTCTTTACATATGTTTTCTTTATAATACGATAATCTTAGCAGTAAGAAACTTGCTTGCTTCAGAAATACTCGGCAATCAAACATTTCAAGTTATTGGCGTTAATGCAGGATTTTCCTACTTTCTAAAAATCTTAATAAATATAAAATCGGTAAAAAATATCTTTTATAGTATAGCTTATTTTCAACCTTTTATATTTTTACATACACGCTTATTACTAATTAAAATCCTGCATTTTATGAGGTCATGTCATAATTTTAGAAACATAGATTTTTTTTTCAATCCAAACGAAAAAATTTACTAGTTTTACCTTTTCTTGAGTGTTTTAACGATTTTGACTGAAATTCATTATTTTTTTACAAAGAGTTTTAAAAAGACTTCTTAATGTTAATTTTTTCGTTACAATTGTAACATCATCACATTTCTGCGATTGGAGAATTCATTCGATGGAGGAAAGAGAGGGAGTAGCTCGTATGAGAATTTGAAAACTATACTTTTGCTCAGTGGTTTCAAAATTTGGCGTTTTCTTTACATTGCAGCGATATTTGCAATCTACAGAACCATCACACATTAGGAACAAATTGTGATATTAAATTAGAGTCCACTTTATAGAAAAAGGGATCTTATGCACATTATGGGAGAAGAAAATGTTAAAAATACTTGTTTTCAGCCCTACGTTTTCATTTTGTCAATTTCGTGACATCTGCCCTACCGACAAGGTCAAGTAAACATTGCGGAAAAGAGAAGACCTTATTTGAATAACAAAGTAACTGCCCCGAGAACGGATGTTCGGCACTAACATCGTTCTGCAGTGACGTCTATTTTTAAGCCACGCCTCTTCAAAGCAATGTTTACTTTTATCTCTTTCTCAATATAAGTTTTTTTTTTTTTCATCTTATTATACGCAAACAGATAAGAAGTCAAATATATCGATGCTTTCTAAGTATGTCATCTTTACGTGTATTTTCGAAGAAAATAAAATTCTCTATTGAACTACTTATAAAATGTATTGCGTCATTGTTCTTTTGATGTACGTATACTCCATAGCATTAAATAAGATCATTGCATTAAATAGAATTTGTCACCATTTCTTTTGGAAGAAGTATAGTTCGCCAGTGAACCCTTTACGGAGTACATCTTGTTACGATTCCTCTTTCGTAGTTAGTTAGTTTGCAATCAGTCCGCTTTGAGAACCAAGATTCGTCATTACCAACTGTTTAAACTCTAAAAATCCGTATTGACCTCGTCGTAAAATGCATTTCCTGATTAACTTTCTCCATTTCTTGAAAACTGAGCTGTTTTCTTTCACGTTCAAAATAAATAAAAATGGTTAATATACCCTTTGCAGGGAAACAGATTTGCTATCTTCCTCTTTATGAAATGATTTGCTTTATCGCTCTTTTTTCAAAATCACTCTTCCACGTAAGCCAATTTTTTATAATCGTAACTTTTCTGGTCTCATTTGAATTACATTAAACAAGCTACTAAATTCTTTTCGTCGTATGTACTTTTTTCTTTATCCATAAATTACTTAGTACGAATAACTCTTCTTGGACAAAAATACAGCCAATTTTTTCAAAAGCCTTTTAGCAACTATATCGTCATCATTTCTTTTTAGGAACTATTACTCTGTAACATCTTTTAGCAACTAAATTACGTCCCCCCTTCCTTTTTCCAATTATATTAATAGACCTTTATCCAGTATTTGCTTACTCCATTCTTTATAAATCATCATTCCTCACTAATTTTAAAGAAAATTTCTTCTGCCATCGTTTTGGGAAATTAATCATCGACACTTTTAGAAACTAAGATTTGTCACAAGGAATTCATATCACATTACTTTTCGTGTTTATTGCCTGCCAACCTGGGGCACTTGTAGCATATTTACAGAAATAAAACTTGATAGAATCGAACATTTTCAGAATTTAAGTTCCTTAGAAACCAAATTAATACTCTTTATTTTAATGCATTGCTCTCTGTCTTTTTCTCATTTTTTCCTTCAAGATTTTACGGGCTCACATTGTGTTAATATTGCACGCAAGTAGTCCGCGGTTACTTTTCACAAATGTATTTTTTATATTCATACTTACCCCCACTACATTTCTAACCATAAAAAACCCCACTATATTTCTAACCATAAATAATAAATGCAATGTGCACCCAATAAAAATCGCAATTTCTTTTTACAGTGAGGTTTTATAATATATAACTAACCTTATTGGTTTTTCTCTTCTAGTTTATCCCTTCTTAATTATTTTATTGCCTTCTTAAAAAACGTCCCCCCTCTACGAGAAGAAATTCTTTAAGCGCTACCATCAAAACACCAAACCACACAGAGTATTTAGTTTTCAAAACGATTTGTGAAACTCTCTTTTTTTTTTTTAATCAGAAAATTTCCATGAACCTCAAAATAGAATATCCAAATAACTTTTGCGTCTTCAACAACATAGAGATCGTTAAATACATTTTCGAGAAATTTTTCGGCGAAATTCCCTGCACTCATTAATATATTCTGCAAATAGCTAGAATCTATTTTGGACAAATGCCAGCAACTAAGTTTTAATGCTATCGATTATAGCGGAATTGAATATTAAGAGTTAAGCACTGCATCTCTCTCACTACACGTGCAAAACAGTAAAAAAATAAATGAAATTAGCATTTGTGCCAGAGGAGATGCAGTAATTGCTCTGAAAAAACATGTATACTGTATTAAATTATTAATTCAGGAAAAATCGTTTAGAAGTGCTTGGAGTCATTAAACCGCACAATTTTCGTGTTCCTGAAGTGCGTTATTTCGAAGAATACTATTTAAGAGAGACAGAAAAAAAAGAAAATATTTTATGTAATTGTAAGTGTGGTTTTTTGGCTAATTAGCAAGTAACATGTTAATAATTGTATGGTAGATTTCTATTTTTCTTTTGGCTTACAATTTGTTGGTAGTTTAATGTTATGCGGAACTACGTATAAAAAATGATGTTTTTTAAATAGCAGCTCCTACTGAAACTCAGAGACTAAAAAGAGATAACTTATGAAAGCTTATGAATACTTTAAAAAGAATTTGAATACTATTTATAAAATTTAAATGTTATTTCTGTTTTATATCAACTTTACTTTTGCTGTACGTCTGATTGAGAAAAATAACTCAAAATTACGGAAAACTCAATTAACTCAAAATAACTTTTTGATTGTTATTCAAAAGCTAAGAAAATGGGGAGGGGGGAATCATAAGGTGATTGAATTTTTTAGTTATTATCAGAACCAACTTTTCTTTTACCATCGTTTGGAGGATTTTTAATTTTGAATATAAATAAATAGAGGAGGGGAAAGATATTTTTCGTAACAATGGTGGTTCTGAGTTTATTTACATAAATCAAAGAAAGTAAAAACAATTGCTTGATTTGGAAAGTTTTGGAGTTAAATAATGGAATAAGGAATAAAATCCCTTGCCGTTTTTGGAGAAAATATGCATGTCTAATTCTAGAGAATTTGAAAAATGTGAAGAGTTTTGAATCCAAAATTTAAAACATATAAAAGTAATCCGTGTTGCGAATACAGTATTGTTTCTGTCACAAAATGAAAACGTTTTCGCTAAATGTCTTTGCATGGAACATATGTAAAACATAAAACTAAAAGTTATGTTTGCCCAAAAATACTCCTGGAAATCATTTATCCGGACTCTAGCGTAAAATTACAGAGACTTTAAAACAAGAAACTACAAAGTCTTTAGAAAAGGAATTTACAGAATAAAAAACAAAGAACTTTCTTCACGTTGATGCAACAGTTAATTTCCCGCCGTCGTGGCGTCATTTGTGAGGACTCTGAATTACTTTTTCTGGTGCGCAAATTCAATGGTGAGTTCAGTTGAGCTCACCGCTCTTACTGTGCCTTAGGCCGCTCGGCCATTGATGCCTTAGATTCAACCGGCACATGGATGAAGTCAAACGAACGCAAATAATGTACATTTTTGACAATTTTTAAACTAGTAGTCACAGACTTTAACCCTTATTCTCATAAAGTAGCATATATGCTACCTGGGATTTCCCCCTACTTTCTATTTTTTAACAAATAGAAAG
Organism: Octonoba sinensis; assembly: GCA_038502835.1. Lineage (NCBI taxonomy): Eukaryota > Metazoa > Arthropoda > Arachnida > Araneae > Uloboridae > Octonoba > Octonoba sinensis. Next base: position 92,569,644 of record CM076604.1, on the reverse strand, counting down.
TAGAGGAAAACCCCAGGGAGCATATATGCTGCTTTATGAGAATAAGGGCTAGCAAATAACAATGCAAAATACGTCACTTAACCAATAGAAAGTAGGGGAAAACCAAAAGTAGCATACATGGTACTTTATGAGAATAAGAGTTAAGAGTGCATTCATGCATTTGTTTACAACTTATTGGTAGTCAAAGATCAAAGCAAATCACTTAGCAAATCTTTAGTTTTACAGAGTGCAGAAATACAAGATTTTTTTTTTTTTTTGAGAAATTGTTATCAAGAAACTTGATTACTGATTTAAAACAAGTTCTTCGTAAATTTAAAGAAACACTCAACTTCCCTTCTGTACTTTTACAGAAAGTTTTTACACTGTGGGTAACAAACAAAAAAGCGAAAAAATGTTAGTAACATCAATTATTTTTAAAAGTAGAAACTGTTTACACCCAAATATTCGTTGAAAACTGCCCAGGGGCTGACTGACGTAGTACCACTTCTTCAGTAAGTGCGGTTACAGCTAGCTCATTTTCATGCTCTTCCACAGTTCATTTCCGACATGAAAAACAAATCAGGATATTTCACACTTTTAAACGTTAGAAAATTTTATTTTTAAACAATTTCTAGTGTCGTTTTTCGGGAGAAAGACATTTTTGGCAAAACAGCTTTCAATGTCTTTTTTATCTTTTTTCTTCTTTTTATTTCCTATATAAACAAGGAAATATCAAAACACTTATAAAAATGAACATTTTTGCGACGTGACTTTGTAGCAGCCTCTGACTTTTTTAACAGAAAAAAATAATGTTGTTTCATTGAAACAAAACTTAATAGTTATTTGCTTCTAAAACGAATTAACAAAATTTGGTGTACATCAAAATAATAAAACACAAGTGGTTTTTAAAAAATCATGCTCACAAAAAGTCTTTAGTATATCCTAAAGCAAAAGATAAGGAAATAATGGCTATATAATCTAATACTTGAATAATGCAACAAGAATTTTTTGACATTTATACTGTAGACATTTTAAAAAATGATTTTTAGAAGAAATAACTATGGTCTTAAGAATGGAACTGTTTCAATCAATTCTTGTCTGAAGACGACGAATGTATTTTTAATAGTGTGTTTTCTCAGTTGATAAAATTACTTTTTATGAACATTGGAATGACTTCATTGATTTTACATCAATTATTTATCTTTCGGTATTTACTTTTTATTTTTCTGGACAGAAAAATAAAACTTTTGCGTTTGTTTTATACATTTATGTTTCTTGTTTTAACTCCTTAAAGAAATTTAATAACCTTAACTTTTGATTTCAGAAATTTCACTTTCGTTTTCAGAAGAACGTTTTATATCTTTTGTGGTGAAAATGGGATATGTGTTTTGATTAAATGCGAGTTTTAATTCTGTAAGTTAATGACTAGAATCTCGTCGAATTTTTTAGTTGTTAGGCTAAAGTTCTATTATATATATATATATAAATCGTATGAATATTTTTTTCAGAAAAACGCATTTTTCGAAGTAAGGCTTAAACTATTAGTACAGTTTACAAGTTTCTTCATTAAATATAATAAGCACGTGAAGAATCTGAAAACGCAGAAAAAAATAATAATCTACGAAAAGAAAGATATGCATTCGATTCCCGTCATAACAACAAAAAACGTTACATATTTTTTGAAAAATAACACATTGACTTTCGTTTAAGATAATTTTATTGCAAACTCTATATATCAACCATGAAGGAATTAAGATTTTCAGCTTAAAGACCAGCGTAACGAGTCTGAACAAAACAAGTAAGGATTTTCTTATTCTTCAAATTTGGAATGATGCATTTGTTTGGGGCCAAGAAAAGATAAAACAAACTCTTTCAAATATGAAATTTTCTCTCCCCCTGCAATGTTGCACGTGATAAACGTAAATTGTTCTCTTTTTTTTAATTCTGTTTACTTCAAAAATTCTATTTCATCTATAAACTCTTATTGCATAGTTTCTACTTTTTATTCCATCAATAATACAACTATTTAAACTTTCCACAGAAAATCATTTCTTCCATCAAAGTTAAAGAAAAAGAAATATAATAATGAGATTTTTATATTTCAATAATGTTTTACTTTTTATTGTTTCAGTTAAAAACTTTTATTTGATGTAAAAAATTCATTTACTTTATACGTTATGTGTTATTTGAAAAAAGAGGATTATAAGGATATATACTCAGTCACTTGAAATGTACCGAAATGAGAGTTGGATGGGGCCTTATAATGTAAGTTGACTGCATTTAGAAACATTTTAATTTCGCGAGTGTACGCTGTAGTAAATTTACGGAGACATCATTGGCCTGAGGCACAGAAAGCAGAGCATCGTGGACTCGACTTTTGTATTAGAGAATAGTAATTTAGCGTACTCATAGATGGCACTACGACTGCGGCACATTATCTATTGCAATCAATGCACAGAAGGTTCTCTATTTTTCATTCTCTGTAATTTCTCCTTCTTTAAAGACCGTATTTTCTTGTTTTTAAGTCTCTAATTGTACGTCAGACTCCGGATGAATGATTTCCAGAAGATTCTTATGTATTTTCGGGCAGAAACTTTTTCCAGTGTATAAAGTCACTTTGCTTTCGTAACTTCCTTAGGTCTGAAAAAACACTCAAACTGATCAAAATTACACTTCGCTCATCAGCAGCAGAAATTGGAAACAAGCTCATCCTTCATATTGGCATTTTTTCTAACGTAAAATTATGTTTCACAGCAAATAAGACATTAATTAAAGAAAGCTCAAATTCAGCAACTTTTTGCCTGCTCTAAACCGCTCATTTTAAACTTGATTGAAATGCAAGTAACCTGAAAAGAAAATTTTTGTAACATCATTATATATATAAATATATATATATATATATGTATGTATTTTCCCGAAGCGGTTATAATAATAAAGACAGATTGAGAAAGAAGACAGATTTACAAATGAAGTCTAGAGATTGTCGATGGGAAAGCGAAATGCCGATATCGAAAAGGCGGAATAATAACCAGACGGGCGGCGGCTGTAGAACTGTTGAAAGATGTTCATTTGCACCTTAAGGCTTTCGGGTAAATTGACTTCGGCGATATTTGGGTTGCGAAAAGAATAAGTAATCCGCTGAGGTAAGACTAATAAATGACAGAAAAATAGCAGACGTAAATGCATAAAACCTGAAATAGAGCTAGAAAAAATATCCAGCATAAAAATGAAATTAAAACTAGTATAAACTTTGGAGAAAAACTATTATCAAAAGTATAATGTAAAAAAAATGATATATTTCTATTAGGCATCATTTATATTTAAGCGACGCAATTTTTAAATCTACATTATGTTGCATATCCCATAGAGTCCCAAGTATTCCAAGTGGTGGCATGTGGCATCTTTGGAAGGAATTTTTTCACTGTACCTTAGTCTTAAAATATCTATCCGTGTTACACGTATGTATAAATACATAAATTTGTATACTTTTGCATTTTTGAAAAAAAAAGGGGAAAAAAAAATCACAGAAATACGTAGTTATAAAACAAATATTACAACTCATATTTGAAATTCATTAAAGTACTTTAATTTAAGCATAAACTTTTCGTTTGCTTATTAACAAACAAGACTTGATGTAATGAGTGTCTAGCGGCGACTCTGTGATGGTAGCATCCCAGGGTCCCGCAGCATCTGATTTGAGAGCTACTGTCGTGCACTATCTGTAGTCATTTGGCGATATCTCGATTTTTTTTTATCTCTCGCGAAAAAAATTATATCCATGCACATTTATTACTAATGTAATTTTATCTCTCTCTCGAAGTTTTCATTTAAGGTGTTGATTCACTTTATCTTTAATTGCTATTTATTTCTTTTAAGTTACTTTCTGTGTAGAACCCGACGGGTGCTTCAATTTTGGAATGGTTCAAATTACAATCATTAATTAATCCAGCAGCTTGTTGCAATGCAGTACTGATGATTCTATTCTTGTAGGTACGGAGACATGGTACCAGACACTCCTACGGGTAAAATCGTGGGTGGTGTTTGTTCCTTGAGCGGAGTATTGGTGATTGCCTTGCCAGTACCTGTCATCGTCTCCAACTTCTCCCGAATCTACCACCAGAGCCAGAGAGCAGACAAGAGGAAAGCTCAGAAGGTAACTTATCCTTACCCCCCCCCCCAACCCCCCTCTTTACGTACTTCAAAATCCCGACATATGTATGTAAGGATACCGTTTTTTTTTTTTTTTTTTTTTCATGTTTCCATAATTGTACAAAAGGTTATTCGACTGATGACATTTGCTCAGCTTTGATTAAGGTCGTTAATAAGATTGTCTTCCGTTGAGCTTTTATTCTTCTGTTCTCTTGGCATTGCTGTTCCAATATTTTTACAATAAACTATATATACAGAGGCAACCATTATTTAAACCACAAATTATTACCGCGAGTTAAATTCGCGTTATGTGCTTGAGAAAAAAAAAGTGATTAAATAGCAATCATTTAGTTAATCTCATATCAGTTTTAAGGTTTAAACTCAGTCGACTGATCACGCTAATGAATGCTTAGTTGTTTATTATATCAAATATCACTTATTTCCGAAGAAACTAGTAGGGTCCAAAGAAATGATCTTGTCATTTGTTTTACATAATTTGTACTGTTATTTCGTATTTGAATGACCCAGCGTTGTTAACACCCATCATCTGGATATATGAAATAGTTATATTATTTCCACGAATATTTAATTCATGCGAAATTGTCTACATTCTATAGATGAAGTGATTTAGAAAAATCCAAAAAATTATTCCTCCAAAAAATTATTTTCCGCAGTAAATAATCCCAATATCAATAATAAAGATAATGATAATTCTGGTTAATTAACACAATAAAGAGTATAGCCTTATAGTTTTGCGTGGAAAAAATAAGAAAAAGACTTCGAAGGTGCGAAAAATTTAGTTATATATCTGCGATAACTCATAACTAAAACCAAATTAAATTTCTAATCGTTTACAAGTACTGAGGTGAACGATGATTTTTTTCGAAACATTTACTGAATGCAGATACAAAGGAAAATTACTCGAAATCAAAATTGATACATAATGCAATCAGACAAATTGTCAAAAAATACTCAGATCAAACATTAACGTATGATATTTTTGGGATCTTCCGCGATGCACTTATTCTTATCTCAGAAACCTGATTAAACTGAAACCAATAATACTATTCAACACCTTATTTTCATATTTCTGAAATTACGATCGAATGGGTTTCATTATCATTTTCTACAACATCGACAGATATGGGTAAAATCTTTAAATGACATCTTTTTACTATGGAAGCAATATTGAGAAATTCACATCCTGCAATATATTGCGGTATTTTAATTGACAATCACATTTATTAGTCAATATAATTTTCGGCAAAAAGTTTGTTTGCCTGACCGATTGTTAACCCATTAATTTGGGTGGTATTATTGAACCTAATGTTTTCTCGACATTATGCTCAATATCAACTAATATAGCTACAGACAATTAGGGGAAATGCATTGCGATATTTATGAAACTTCGAGAAAACGATACCAGTTCTTCATTTAAAGGTCTGCGTTTAATAGCTCATTCGCGTGATGGAGGACAGGTATTTCGTTTTAGGCGTCGGGCTCGACTGCTTTTCATAGGATTCCGTTTTTAGCCTACTGTCCCGTAAAAGTAAAAAAAAATAATAATAAAGCATGAAAGAAGGCTTAATGTATCGTGAAAATATCGTTAGAAATCAAGAAAAGTCAAAAATAAGTGAAGTAATTAAATAAAGATTGAAAAATAAAAAAATCTGAAAGTAGGGTATTGAGATGGGGAAAAAGTGTGTCTGTCGGTCTGTCGGTCTGTCTGTCTGTCGGTCTGTCGGTCTGTCCCCCCCCCTAATAACTTTTGAACGAATTGTCCGATTGGAAAAATTCTTTTTGCATTCGAAAGATCTCGGCGAGGACATCTCATTTCTATATTTTACTTTTTGATTTGAACAATTTTTTGTTCAATTTTGAACAGTTCAAAAAATTTTAACATTAGCGCCTATGGACAAAATTGAAGCAAATTCTGTAAACTCTGGGCACAAGAGCCAAGTTCCTATTGCAAGCTTATTGAAAGGAGTTCTCGGCGTGAAGTATTGATTTGAACAGTTTTTGTTCATTTTTGAACAGTTCAAAAAATTAACACAGAGCTTACGGGGAAATTTCAACCCTATATAAATCCTGATCTAACAGACCGATTTGCTTGGAACAAACTTTATCGGAAAGCTCTTATAACGTAGAACATGTAGAAATAGAAAGTTTATCCAGAACTTACGAGCCTATTTTGCTATGAAATTTTTTGATCGGGATTTTCAAGGATGTTTCTCAGTGACTCAATGAGTGAAATAATGAATGAATGAATAAATGAAAGAGTGAAAGAATAAATCAATGAATAAATGAATGGGGAAAAGAATGAATGAATAAATCATTGAATAAATGAAAATATAAATAAATGAGTGAATAAATACATGAATGCGTAAATGGATGAATAAACACTTGAATGAGGTAACGAATGAATGAATAAATGCATGGCTGAAGAAATGAAAGAATGAATGAGTAAGTGAATGAATATGTATTATCCGTTGAAAAAGGTATATTTTCAATAATTAGAACTAAAGATAAATAAGAAAGAGAGAGAAAGAGATAGCTAGATTATAAATTTGAATTTGGTGTATACGGGAAAGTAGGCTCGTATAGTTCTAGACGGAACTTCTTGTTACCAACTCAATGGTTGTTCTTTACAGCTTTTTTTTCTGTTGGTATGTTATTTTTTGTTGTCTTGATAAGTCTATTGACTGGTTTTAGGCTTAAATCATAAAGTAGTTTTGTGATGTCTCCACTTAAGTAGGTTTTTCAGTTATTAATAGAAAAAAAAAAGGGGAAAAGGTCTAACCAAATTAGATGGCTGCTTTGTGAAAATAGCAATTTGAAGTTGATTACTTTGTTTATTGGGGAAAATGTTTCTAGTGTGAAAGAAAAACAAAAAACTCAAAGAGTTTCTTTCAGAAAGTGGTTACCCACATGAACTTTTCTAGGAAAATGAAAGAAATATTTTTTTAATGAAGAGATGGGCTCTAACTTCACAATAAAAAAAAACAGTAAAAACAACAACAAGGTGGGCTAAGTGAATAGCAGTCTACTATATTTGCAATTATTTTCTCCACGAAATTGAACTCATCTATTAATGTGAATACAAAATTACAGAATACAAAATTTAAACAAAAATATTTAAACTCAATTTTTGTATTTTTGTATTTAAACGCAAATGTAGGTTATGATTCTTTTTTTATTATTTGCGAACAAACAAAGCTGATAACTGAATGCATTAATTTTATTTATGCGTTTATTAATGGGCATCAGAACACTTACATCCTTCCAACGAAATCATTACAATTGCTTATACGTATAATGTCTGAAACTAGATGTTATGCCTTTTATGACTTTAGATACTTTAGTGAAAACAGTTGAGGTATTTACCAAACTAAAAGAAAAAAGAATTCATTCTTTCTTCAGAAAGCTGCATTTAATAGTTCATTCGCGAGATGAAGCAGGTATTTTATTTTAGGCATCTACGTCCATTTTGATTGTTTTCCCAAGGATTCCAGTTTTCTTATGCATTCTTACTAATAGGTTTTTTTTTCTTTTCGGATATGATAGTATTTTGTTTCCTTATTTTCATGCATCATTTGACTACTGCAAAAATTGGTTTCGAAAAATGGTACAAATAACACAATATCGGGGATTATGTTTACAAGAATGAGGGCATTGTTATTACTAAGAAATGTTAAGGTAAAATTATTCATGAACATTTTATGGGGAAATGAACAGCTCACGTTGGAATGCGTTAAGAAAGTAAATGTGAGGCATCTATATATGACGCAGAGAGGGGGAAAAAGATGTAAGTGACCAAACAACGATTCTGAGAAAAACGCGTTCAAAGTTTGGATCTTATGAGACCTTTAATGATATTTTTTTTCAAATGGTTGTGTTTTTAAGTATTAATTCTAATTAGGGAAATTTTTTTTCTTATTTCACGTCATATCCCTCAATAATTACGCTATTTTTATTTTATCATAGTTTAAATATTACAGGAACAGATACTTTGAACTTCTTTATTGGTTTATGATGTGAAAAAAGTTTATTTTTAAATTCATAGTGGATTCCAGAAAAACGATGTGTCTCGTAGAAATTGCGGTGCATAAGTAAAAGCTGGCTCGAGACTATGTCCGGCTAATAGTTTTTTAAAGAACTTGTCAACACCTGCGATATGAGGGACGTAAATAAGGCAAAACTTAAACAAATAATCTTATTTTACAAATATTTTCATTCCCATACAATGAAGGGGACTCCTATGCCTCTCAAACAATTGCTTAAGAAATGACTGCTGCGCATTTAATTCAGCTACTTTTCCAAAAAGTCTCCAACCAACATGTTAATTCAGTCTTATGTATATATTTTCAACTTAGAGGATTTGTTCGTTATTCTCAGTCTTAACTTAAACTTATCTTTAAGACGAGAAGCATGAAGCAGATTAAACTGTTTTGTAAGACACAAGCACTGAGTGTTTTGATCAACACAAAGAGTTATCATCTAATTGTGATTAGCAGTCTGTGAGTAATGGCATATGTGTCTATTCACACAGCTCATTTTTAAAACTGCTTCATTAAACATTTTGACTTTGTTATGAAATACAACTGGTTTCACTCTTTTGTTTTAAGAAAATCTTCTTTGCGATTAAATTCAGTCATTTGAAAGGAGCTTTTAGGACACTAATGACTACTATTAAAATATTCCTGCTAAAGCGTTTCATCAGATTAATGTCTCCCACCGAGGAATAAAATGATAAAATATATGGTATTCTTTAAAAGTGTTTTAAAATAATTTGAGAACTAAATATTACTTTAGAAAAGTATTTTTGTTATTGCTATTTTTTCCGTATTAATATGTGATTTAAAAGCAAAAAGTATTTATTGTTACTGCTTTCCCTTTTTTAAACTTAAAATCTTAGGTACATTCTAAAACATGATAAACTAATATTTCATTAGCTATCTTTTTTTTTCGATACTGAAAGTCAGCATCAAAATTTTAATTGAATGGTTCTGAAATATTACTTTAAAATTATACATATTTTGCTTTCACATTACATGCATTTAGTTCTTATCTTAATTTTTTAAATCACCCCTTGACATGAGATTTTTTGTTTAAAAATTTATCAATACATTTTTTATTACCCATTCGTATGTTTTATTTTAATTTAACTGACTTTTAAACAGATTGTTCATAATTTTCACTTTCATAATTCTTATATCAAAGATGCTATTTCTACTTCCCATTATTTTATTTTTATTTTTTCTTATTGCTGCTTAAAGGTACTCATCAACATTGTATATATTTCTGTGCATACGCTGAACGCTGATGCTAGGAAACCTGCGACAGTATTTAATGTTTCAAATTTTGAATATTTCTCTAAATACAATGCCTTTATTCTTTTCTGCAACACATTTATAATATACGTCTGCTACAGCTAGTTTACTAAATTGGTTAATAAATATTTTATTTTTATTTGTTTATTATCTATTTATTTTATTCTGTTAATATTATGTATTTATTCATTTATTTTATTTTACTTTATATTTTGCACATTCATATATTTATTTTGTAATTTTTACAACAGTGCAATATTAACAAAAAGTTAATACTTCACTGATGAGATATTGATACATAATACTAGGGATGTAACGAATAGTGATTTGGCAGAGTACCCGAATACCGAATATTCGGCGGCCGAATATTAAAATTTCTAGAAAATCATTGAAATAGAAATAATTTGTCAAATGTAAAAGTATCCACAAAGGCCAATTCCATAGATAAATTTATGATGTATGATTTAAATCTGTTTGCTAAGATTCTAAAACTACCTTAAATTAATGTGTTTTCTGTATTATTTTGAATGCAATAAAACTGAGAATTTTACCTACAAGTGGAATAGAAATGACAAGTTTTAATGTCATTGCTAATTATTTTACTAATTATTTAATTCAGATTACCTCTACGCACTCGAGCGGCGCCGATTAACTAATGACATTGCGTAATATTTATCAAAGTTTGCTGCGACATATAAATAAATAAACTGGTGAAATTTTATTATTTGTAAACGTTTGTTTGTTTATAAATGTTTTTAAAACACTTGTAAAGTGTTTGTCGAATATGGTCAAAATCGTCTCGAGTTGCTGGTTCGCGCAAGCAAAAAAGGCCTCGAATGTAAAGGGTTAAAGAAATATTATTGCTCAGTGAACTTTTTACCTTGCTCAAAATAGTTTTATGAAGGTATTTTAAAAGTTATAAAAGAATATTTTTAGTTTATGGAGTTCTTTTTTACATACCTATTTTAAAAAGATCTATTGAAATAAACTGGAACATACTTTTACTTTCTGAAACCCCAAGAACTTACGCTATCTTAATATTCATGATACATTCAAGGCACATTCCTCTCTTACCAAATACTCACAATAAATCAGTCTACCAAAACAAAGTCTGACTTCCACTTTGTTAATAAAAACAAAAAAAAGCTCTCAATCACAATTAACTATTGCCAGCATTTGGAAGCAAGCACCAAGTATAAAATACAATATTACAACTTTAAAATCTATTTTTGTTCAGTCAAACCTAAAAACAATGTTTAAAAAAGTAGCTTTTACTAAGTTATTTTTATTTATTAAAACTATATTCCCTCAATGTGTTCTTTTGCAATAACTATAATACAGTTTTAAATGTTTAAAACTACTAATTTCTTTATTTTTTTACATTTCTACTGTAGCAGAACTATTCGGTCGAATAGTCCATCAATATTCGGCCAGACGAAATTTCATCTTACCGAGTATTCGGCCAGGCCGAATATTCGGCTAGTCTCATGAATTGACTATTCGGCCAGCCGAATATTCGGCCAAATTGCCGAATACCGAATAGTGGCCGAATATTCGTTACATCCCTACTTAATACGGCAGAAAAAAAATTAGTCAAAAAAAGAAAAAAGGAGCAAAAGAGAGCTCTATCCAATTTTTCCAACATAACACAAAATAGCAGATATGAAAATACTTTGAGATAACTAGAAATTACAATTTCAAATCAATTTGCGGCATAATATGAAATTACCGCCACTGGCATCCTTCTCCATAGTACGATATTAGTATAGCAATACTTAAACATGCTACATAATTCAAAGCATTGCTAGTGACACACACACATATTATAGATATCTATGTGTATGAGTGTGTTTTGGGATCTCTTACTAATGCATTTGAAGACTTTTATTTTCGAATACAATGGTAGCTAGAATATGACTACTTCTGCAAAAGAAATTCTGTGATTTTAAGTATAATGATTGGGGAAAATGACCTATGAACAGAGCACCTGTTTAACCCATTCGAGGCGACGATTTTTTCGAACCCGGTCCCCAGGAGCGAAACAATTGCTTAAGAAATGACTGCTGCGCATTTACTTCAGCTACTTTTCCACAAAGTCTCCAACCAACATGTTAATTCAGTCTCATGTATATATTTTCAGCTTAGAGGATTTGTTCGTTATTCTCATTTTTAATTAAGAAAAATGTTTACTATGGAAATCCCCCAATGCATAAGTGAATTCACATAAATAAGATCATTGCACACCGTATAATTTTCTTGTACTTTGCAGATTTCATTAGTTCAAGAAAAATCTTATTTCGACGACTAGTTTACTCAGAATAACTGATAATTGCACCTTACTGTTGTTACACACACGTTGTGCAGGCCATCTTATAGCCTCAGAAATCAATTGCAGACATGGTGTGCAATCGGTCTCGAATGGGTTAAAGTGGCGAGCTTTGTCGGTACGGAGAGTGTTCACATTGGGCATGTTTGATTGTACTTTATTTAGATGAATTTTATTGGTAACGCATTTCTGTTACTAATATACATATATTTTCCCCCTTGCAGAAAGCTCGAATGGCCCGCATCAGAATCGCGAAGGCGACTACCGGTGCGGCCTTCGTAAGCAAAAAGAAAGCGGTAGAGGCCCGAATAGCCGCCAGGGAAAGCGGACAAGAAGTGGAAGATTTCCCGGATGACATATTCGAGCTTCAGCACCACCACCTGCTACGGTGCCTCGAAAAGACGACGGTAAGTTGAGAATAACGCATCTGCATTCAAATCGAGGCCTCAGTTGAGCTGATCTGCCCAAAACGCACATAATTTTCTAAAATATCTCCAAGCGTTTAGCCAAAAGTATAAATGTGTCAACAATAATGTACTTCCTTTTGAAAAACGTTCTAGCGAAACGTTTGTTCCTTTCAATTTCATGCAATCAATAAAAGCCAAAATTCTCAACTCCATATCTTTCAAATGTATCCATCTTTGCAATACACACGAAACGATTAACACTTGCGATTACACAGCTTAAGCGTACTTTAAGCACTTGTAATACGTTTAAGCTTATTGCGTTGAAAACTTTTATAAGGATTTTTAAAATCGTTATAATAGTCTTTTCTAGGTTAAAACTTATAAAATTCATTTTGAAAGACATTTCCTAACCAGCAATTCTTAAGTATTGAAAATAAAAAGAGTCTTTACTTAAAATTACATTATTTAATATTAAGTTTGCATTAATTATTATATGATCTTTGAATAAAGTATATGAAAACAAAATTTGTGTCGCTTGAATTTTTAGCAGATTTAAGAGTCAGATTTATTAATTAGGCTATTAATCAGTCAGGCTCGTGTAGTTGACCTTTCTGGTTTTGTTGAAATTTTCAGGATATATTTTTTAAGTAAAACTGTTAGAAACGTGTTTTTTCATATTTATCAAAAAAAAGAAAGTTTTCTTAAAATTTTGGTGGTCGAAGTTGCAGGTTCTCCGTTTTCTTAAGAAAAACTTGCCAACTTACATAAGGCACTCCTTTTCGTACCAAAAGTGAACCACGGGATTGAAAATTATTTTGTACTCTACTACTTCCATACCAGCCCAAACCAAGCACACTTTCAAAAAAAGCTTTTGAACATTCTTTTAATATTTTATTCGTACTCATAATATAATTTATAACGACCCTTTAATGTATCACTTTATCAAATTGTAATATATACAATTATTCATTACATAACATCAAGAATGTTTTGTGTTGGAAATTCAGCTAAAGAAACATAATTATGAATTTATTCCTTTTTAAAATAAGATAACGGAAATTTCCATTTCCAATCCAGTCTAAAAAAATCGTTACATACTCGTAATGAATACAAAAATGCATTCAAATAAGTCAAACGAAATTCTTTTCATTGAGATTATTTACTACTATTGGGTACACTATGTTAAAGTAATAAATTATTTTTCATAATCAGAAAAATGATAAGGAATAAGAATTATACAAGAAAGTATCTTCTTGATTATTGTATAGTTAACTAATTAATTATGACTACAATTCTAATTCAAAACCGTTTCAAGATTTCTTTTTTTCTGAAAAACGAATGGAAAATATAAAAATATAAAAACGAGGCTAAAAATATTTAAAACATAGCCTTTGTTAGATTTCAAAGAAAAAATCAATATTCAAAAGAAACCTACATTTTTTAAAAATATTTTCCGTTTATTTTTTTCTTCCAAAATATTAATGAATTAAGAAAAATGAAATATCGATTAACACATAAAAACAGATGACGGAAAACTCAGACGATTCAGGATTATTTCTTTTAAGACTGATAGAAAAATGCTCTCCCAGCAAAGTAATTTATTTAATGAAAAAACCTCAATCATATGAATAGGATTTTATGAATCGCTGTAGCTAAGAAAAAAAGCGTATTTTAAGTTTGATAAATAGAAAATATAGCAAATTAAAAATGGGAATTTTATGCAACTCGAATGTACTTTTAACTAATGAAATGATTTCTAATCAAGAAAAAAAACTTTTAATGTACAAATTAATTAACAAAATATCTAAAGTGATTTTTCTCTTTAAAAACTAAATACTTTTTCATTGAATAACTGAAGCTATTCAACTTGTTTTATATCCAATTGAAAATATTAATTTTTTATACATATTTTTGAGTTCAATAAAATGATTTTTTATAAAGTTCATGCTTACAATTTTTTATAAAGGAAAACCAAAGTTTCATATTCTTTATAATCAGGAAAGATTTACTAAGGCAGTTAATTAAACCTTAATTGCATTCATAAAGTTATTGAGGTTATAAACTCAATTTTATTGGCTGAAATATTCCAGTTAGTTTTATTCTTTCAAAATTTTAAAATTAATAATAAATCCTGAAACGTTCTTATCAAAAACAGTTCTTCATTTAGAGTGCAATCTGTATATCTACCAGAAAATTTCCTCTGGAGTGAAGCTGCGGCAGGTACCACGTATTCCGAATAAAGGGGGCCAGTTTGCCTGGACCTCTTCCCTCGCGGACTTTAACTAACGGAGATATTAACTAATATCTATACCAGTAAAATACATCCCCGTCTGCCTATCGGGACACTCGGGGAGTTTTTACGGGCTGTCGTCCGGGATTTGATGGTGTTACACCAATTTTTTTTTCCGGACGGTCGCCATTTCCGTTGCTAAATGGCAAGTATCTGCCTAAGGAGGCTTCCCAGCTGACACAGCTCGCTTGATGAGCACAACGAACAGGAGCCAGAGTCCCCTAGTCCATTCATAAATCATAAATTTGTAAATACACACAAAAAATAAATTAGGATTAACTACATTTAACTATTACAGTTACAGTGTTCCCAAATATTAATACTTATATCTTCTATCCAAATCATGTGCGAATCACAAGCAGGCAGAAGTGGCTGGAATATCTGAGGAAAAAAATATTAAAATTAAGGGGAAAATTACAAAAAATGAAATTGAAATGAAGTTTTGAATAAATGTATAACAATATTAAAAATATATTATAGAATAATTCTTAATAATTATTATTAAGTTAAGAGCAGTAGAATTTAGATACATCGTCCCTGCATCTGCCGTTTTTCCGCATGTTTCGTCTTTATTTAACCGGTCCCGTCACGCCAATCATGCTTTATGATAAGCCACTTGCGTCATTTTTTCGTATTTATCGTTCAAAAATGAATAGTCCCGTGAAAAACGACCCAGGAAAAATATCAATGAAGCATTTTAATGCAGTTTTGTCTCAACAAAGAAAAAATATTGACTCGTACGCCTCAGGTCATTGGATCGAGCCTGGCAGTGTCGGTGGATTTTCAAGTCTTCTTCGTTCAGACAAAATTTGTTCCTGCAAATAATAGATACATGTTTGTTTTTTCTAATAACAAGTAATTCTTTATGCTTAATAGATACTTTTTAAATATAAAAAGTAGCAAGAGTGGTTTAATTGCTCTTAATTTGCCTTTTCATTTTATTTTCATTCTTCCTCAATCAGATACTATTCGTACATTCCCAGAAATAGAACACTCACTTTCGACGATTCTTCAATCGTCAAACAAATTTCGTCATTTACAACGATTTTTTCCTCTCGCGATCACGTGACTTTAAAAAGTTACTACAAAAATTTCGCCAATTTGACGAAAGACTTACTCGGCGTTTCCACGAAGTCATTTCGTCAAATACGACGAAAGTTTTGTGAGATCTGAACATGTTTTTGAGCGTGTATAGAAACGGACTTTATGACTCCACAGCTTCTAGTGGGCTGTGTTTTGTTCGAACCTTATCAGTCCATTTACGGATCGCATCAAGTGTGCAATCCTGTAACCAAAGAATACTCGTATTCCTTGCTTATACCAGTTAAAAAGGAAATTTTTTCCTTGATTGAAATTAACCGCTCACTTTTGTTTTCCCACAGGACCGTGAGTTCGTGGAGCATGAAGTGCCCTACAATGGCCAGCCGAATCGACCGGCCTCAACGCCTCCTATCACACCCCTCCCCTCCTTCTCTTCCGCAGAAAACATCATCCTACAAAGCTGCTGTGGACGCCGATGTAGCAAAAAATCCTATCGGGTAAACTCTTATGTCTTTTTTACATTTTGCTGTAGAAAATATTAATGAAACTTGCAATTAGTAGTTAGAATACCCAGCCAACGCCTACCAGGAGGCAAAATAGCTTCTTGAATTAACCATGATGGTTTGTAATACACTTTCTCGGTAAAAATTCAGACATGGTATACAATCCTTAAAGTAGCACCGAAAAAGAAGTACATCGTCAAAGGTAACCTTTAGAACAGCTATTTAAGTACCCTTTTTTACTACGTTGGCAGGAAAAGACGATTAACATAACATGCATAATGCTTCATACCGTACCACTTTCGTATGTTTAGGCAATCGCAGTTCTGACATGAACACTTGTGGTAAAGAACAACTCTTGTCAAACGTTATGCAGATAATAATTCGAGTAAGGAAAGCAACTTAATGACTATTTTTATTTGTATAAATAAATTTGCATTTAAATTTATTTAAATGCAAAATTTTATAGTGGTAAAATAGAACGCACATCAAAATGTATTCCAACAACCTCAAAACTAAGATAAAAAACAATCAATAACAGAAAGTACGCAATGCTGGGATTTTTATTGACGAGAGGGTTAAATGGATGATCACCATCGGATCTTTTCGAAACCCGTGTTTATATTTGCATTGGATCATAAAATTAATTAATTTTTGAATCAAAATAACTCACTAAAAATAGTACATCCGTGAATACGTCTTTAGTACAGAAAATGCATTCGTGTTAAATGTTGAAGGCATAAATAATAATAATTTTTACAAGACTTCTTATAGTGTAAATGACCCACAGCTTGAATAAGATTTGTGTCAATAAGTACTGGGGAACCACCACTTTTCCTTTTTGCTAGGGCCAGCGTCTGTAGCCAATCGGTTATTGGCGTTAAATGTTATGCTTTATTAGTTTTCAAGACAGTCCAAAATCGTTTTGGAATTTCTAATTACAAGAAATACATAATACATTCTCAAACATGCTATGCTTAATCAAAGGTTTGGTGCTTTGCTATAAAGAAACCGCCGAGCAATGGCAAAATAGTAAAATTTATTCATAACAAAATATGATTTTTTACCATCTCAGATTCAACCATTCTGAGAAAGAATTTAATATGATGGTAATTTTTTGCTTCATAAAGAGTATATTTATATACTTTTTATTTTTATTTATTCATAATAAATTTACATGTTGTGTGAAAAATTCTTAACCAAAAAAGCTATTGTTTTCATTTGCGTTGCTTTTGCTTTCTCTTCGTGTACAGCTTTTAAGTTTTTAATGCATAATTATTTCGCGATAAAATTGCCTTTTGGTCTCTTTTCAAAAATATCATTCCTGTTTAGGTAAAATTTTAATTTTCCATTAACAGAAAGCAAATGCTTTACAACACTTTGTCATCAGAATCCTTAGGCAAAAAGAAATGATGTCAATGATTTTTTATTTAAATTTAAAAAATACAAGAATATCTATTATTCTGGAATATATTGCAGCAATGTACTTACAGTTAAGGGTTTTATTCGCACAATCAAACGAAGTCACTAAAATATTCCACATTTTAATGAGAAAAATACTTTGGATCTCGTTTATCAAAAATTAGTATAACCCATTAAATGTTCCACTTGTGTTTGATGCCATAGATAAGTTATTTATTGTAGAAATATTCAGCAAAGCAAGTTTTCCGATAAGCGAATTTAAACCAATAACGTTTCGTTCGGAGATCTCATAAAATTTAACAAATAATTGGTCAGCTTCCTTGCTTTAGTGAGAAGGCGTTAGAAGCGCTGTTGTAAGTATAACGAAATTTTGAACGAAGAGTAGTGAAGTGGGGGTTGAGCGCCCCAGCAGGAACGGCTACTAGAGAGTCAGTCGTCATGTTCTGTGTGCGTGTTAAAATCATTTGTTTTATGTCATGTTGTTGTCTATGTTTTTTTTCGAAGTCATTAAAGAATGACTAATTAAAACGAGTTGAATTTCATTGTCCGGGACTGTAGACAACAGTGTCCTAATTCTAAATTGTTAAATGCTAAATGAACATTATCAATCAAGTCTCCATTCTATGCAAACTTAAATTTCCGGTTTTGATTTTTATTTAAACTGTTTTCCTGAGTTATGATTATTGAATAGGATACTTTACTATTTACAACATGGCCAAAAAAATTAATAATAAAACTTGTAAGAAATTCTTCTTTTACTTCTTTTTCTATGCCTATTTTATGCACATATTTTGTACTCTGCTGTCAATAGCAAAACTCATTACTACAACTAGTGTTTGCCTTCATTAACTGTAACTAGCAAAACTTAACTTTCTTGCTTGTTATCCAAAATAAACAGACGTTATTGTATGTCATTTAGTGTTGGCATTTTATAACAAAATAAGCATTTTTTGGAGGGGAAGAGTTGTTAATATGCATTTGTTGATATCCATTCGTTTCTGGGAGGTGGGTGCGAAAATGGCCGCTATATCGACAAAATGGAAAAATAAGTAATAATAACAATAAGTAACTATATTGCCGGGTGTAGACAACAAGTTTTGCCAATTTTTTAATATATACAGCCTTTTTTTAAGTTTTGCCGGTGGTTTTTTTTTTTTTTTTTTTTTTTTAGATACATTTTTATTTAAAAACCGTTTGTTGTACCTAAACTTTTATGCACAAAAAAAAAAGGTTTTATGGGCGTGAATATAAAAAATATACGAGTTAAATGTCTGAAAATTAATTGATTGTTATTTTGTAACATAATAATAAAACTCGTTCAAACAATTTTTAACGCAACCAGATTTTTATTACAATGATAAGTCCAAATGACCTACTACATACAGCTGAACTTTCTTAATACGAACACGGTTAATACGAAATCACGGCCGAAACGAACATTTTTCTCATTAAATTTGGTTTACTATTTAATTACACTAAATATCTCACGCCTATTACGAAGGCTAAACTACAAATTTTGGCTAAGACGAACAAAATTTCTGACCTATTCACGAAAATGTTTCTCGATTGCATATAATTATTTTTTTAAAGAAATGGTTGGTTATTTTGAGTCATTGTAAACCACCAAGTACGTATTTCGAATCATACATTGGATCTTTCTGGGTAGAGAATAAAGCTTATGCACATGTTGGCTTTTGGACAGGTCAGTCGGCTCTTTATCTTCGAATCATTCTTCTTCGAAAGGGTTCTTTAGCAGGTGTCATTGGAACTGGTTCGCCCAATGAAAATAACCGCCCCCGTTACCCTATTTTAGGCATATTTTCTAGAATATCGATAAGGTACGTTATCAGTTTGCTCAGGTTCATGTAAGAAAAAATTTGCTATTATCTTTGGTGGTTTCTGACAAGTCTAATGTCATTTGTTTTTACTATTTATTATAACTAGTAGTAATTACTTTTAAAATATGAACATGCATTTCTAATACTTTTTTAACACAATTTTACTTAGTCACGGTTGTTACTAATAACGGCTAATACGAACAAATTCGCAAATTTTTGGCATTTCGTATTAAGCGAGTTCAACTGTAGTTACATTAAAAATTATGATATTTTTTAAGACGATTTGTTTTAAATTAAAATGCATGAAAAACCCAAAAGCTAGCATAATTTTCAAAAAGCGTAGGAAATGTTGAAGACATATCGCTGGTTCAAAATTAAAACGACACGATTTAATATTACGAAGTAGGTTCTTAGTAAAAATTATAAAAAGTTATTTAACGCAAACAAAACCTAAATGGGCTATGATTCCACTGAGATAAAATTTTTTATTTATTTATTTTTTTTTTTTTTTTTCAAAAATACCTTTAAAAACGCTCTCCTGAAAAGCAGTGTGATTTGCAGAAGTGTCGTTTTAATTTTGAACTAGCGATATGTCAGTCTTTTGTTCTTTTTATAATAGTGGGAAGACTAAGTAGCGAGTGAAAATAACTTTTTAAGATTGGTGAATTTACAAAGACCTCTCAAAAAGAATAAGTAACAGCTACAGAATAACAATGCCTATTATTTCCTTTTATGAAAAGATATTATTTTCCGGTAAGTGGGAAAAATTAACTGCTTGTAGTCATTAATTTAAAGCCTGGAATTCATCCAAAAGTTTCAAAAGGGACAACAATGGATTAGGTGTCACGATTCAAGTCATCCTTTTGCAGAATATGAGGTCATAAAGAGCACCAATAATTGTTAATTAATAATTACTTTAATAAAAGTATTTTAGTGTTGATTTTTCGTGTCAATCAATTGAGCCTTCGAGAGTTTGAGCTAAATTCAGGGAAAATTTTTCAGAAAACATATATACCTGCGTTGTACAGGGGGCGGTATTTAGAGTTATCCTTTGTGCAGC
Organism: Octonoba sinensis; assembly: GCA_038502835.1. Classification (NCBI taxonomy): domain Eukaryota; kingdom Metazoa; phylum Arthropoda; class Arachnida; order Araneae; family Uloboridae; genus Octonoba; species Octonoba sinensis. The sequence goes on along the minus strand of CM076604.1, from coordinate 92,549,302 downwards.
GCAGTTTTCGCCAAACTTCTGAGGACACTGGACATCCGTACCGTTTTTAAATTTTCCTTCCAGCTACAAAGTCCTCCCCCCTCCCTGACGCCTCCATCGAACACCCCCCCCCCCCCCTCCGTCGGACAAAAGTAGTAAGAAACTCAATTCTCAGTTATAAATCAACTCTCTGCGTGATGTGATTCGAGGCACCAGCAAGCTTTTTACTGCTAAGCTACTCTTATTGCAAAGAAAACATATGTACAGAGTTTAGTTCGATGGTTAGAATCGAAAGAAGGGGATGTTACAGTTGTAGCGAAAAATTTAGCATTAAGTGATAAGAAGTCCTTCTAAAATTATTTGTACTAAAATAATGAATTTTAATAAAATTACTTAAAACACTCTAGGAAAGATAAAATTAATTAATCTTTTCGTTTAGACTTTTAAAAAAATCTATCTTTCTGAAATTTAGACATACCTTATAAAATATAGGTTTTTAATTAGTAAAAAGTCGGCATTAAAAAAAATAAAAGGTTAAAAATAATCTATGCTATAAAAGGTATTTTTTACTTGTTTTATATTTATTAAGATTTTTTTTTAATTGGGAAAATCATGCGTTAACTCCAATAACTCGAAAAGTTTCATTTCCGCGTCCTGATGAAGCAAGCAAGTTTTTCACTGCTAAGATTATCCCATTGTTAAAAAAAATATGTTGGTTCCAATGTATTAAAACCATAGAGATGAGATAGTACGTAGAGTACTCGAGTAACCAGTTTCTCCTCGGAAAACACACGCCAGAGTTAACCACAGATCACATGGTATTTGGCCTGATCGGGTGTGCAATATTTGGCGAAGATCGTGCATCTTGGCGCACAAGTATTGCCCATCTGTTATTGTTGCTGCTTACTCTTCGCTCATAGGATGCGTAACTTTTTCTATATTGGTTTAATTCTATCAAATATTCATGAACTACATTGTCAATTAAATATGTTGAAAAAATACTTAGCGGTTTTATTTTAATGAGCAAGATAAGATCATATTCCTTTCAAATATTTTTGGAAGATGAACTCGGTTCGGTGTAGAATTGGTATCCCTTAGTTTGGTGTTTTATTTCTAGTTAGGCAGCGGACATCTTCCTAGTCACATCTTGGCGTCAAAAAAAAATCGCCAAAAAATCAAGGGGTACCGATTGCAAACGTTTACCGATGCACTTAAACAGTTGTTTTGAAATGGCTATTCTATACTAGACTATTCAATAAAAAATTTTAAAAAAAAAAGAAAAGAAAGAATTTTAGTTTACTTAAAATCTAAAAATAAGGTAATTATTTAGGAAAATCAATTAACACTCACTCATGGGATAATAAAGTTTTATTGACAATTTAAAGAATCATAACGTGAAACGCAGCTGTTTTGTTTACAAAGCTATTGGCGACAAAATAGTTCGCCGAGAGAAACAGACAAGAGCATCAAGATTTTTTGCTATATAAACTAAATAAATATCGAAGCATCGCAATTATTGGATACTTAATTAAGGGAAACAATCAAAGCCAGTATGAAACACATTAACGAATCACAACTGAACAAGTTTTTTTAAGTATTTCACGAAATAGAGCAAAAAAAGTCATCACATGGGTGAGTGTTGAAGTATTTAAAAATCATTGTTTTAGTAAAAAAAGTAAATATAATTGTCGCCCTTGCCTGTGAAATGATACAGGACTATCCTTGGAATATTACTCTTAAAATCCAAAGGCGCAGCAATAGTGTACCAAGATTAAAAATCCGTAACAGTTAAAACAATTAGCCGATTGCAATCAACGGGATACAGATTTCAATGCTGTACGTTGCAGACGGTTGCAGCTAACTCGAAATCGGTCCACACAACACGTGATTTCATCTTGGGCACTTCACTCCCTCTACGTACTATTTCACCTCTATGATTAAAACATTTTATGCTGAAATAATGAGTTTCCTTAAACTTTATTGACTGTTTCTAAGCCACGCGCTATTCATGCTAATGTTGGCGAAATTTAAAAAATCAACTAACAATCATTGTGTAATAAGTGAAGACTAACCACCTGAACGCTTCCGCGAGCTATTAAAAATTACCCGTATAGCTACTAATAATTCGCGATTGACAGTCGATCACTGGTACGAAGAGCCCGTTCGAAGAAAAGTACGTCACTGAAACTTGGTAGCGTCAATTGGGGTAATTGTAAACAAGGTTCATAATTACACTTGTGGTGGTTTTGAAAACTTAACTGCTGGTGTGTGATGAATTGACAACATAGGGAAGACATTGAAGGAGTATGGTAAGTTAACAACTGTGGAGGCGTCACCATTGCTTGAAAATGACACATTGAAAAAAGTTGTTTAATAAAATTTAGTGATCTTTTGTTTTCGTCTCCAGCTCATCTATAAATGCAATGTAAGCAGTTTCAACCACTTTTATTTGTCATATGGAATGTTGCTAAATTATTTTGCTATGAATTTCATCATCCCTGTTAGTTTTCATGTGCAAGTTAGGTGTTTACAATTACCCCATATATTTCGCACTCTGGGGTAAACACTTAAATTTATCTTATTTCCAATCTTTTAAGATGGCAATAAATGTGATATTTTGATGTAAATTACACTTTTGTGTTTATTTTATATATTTGTTGTTGTTGTTGCTAATGCAACCTGAAAATTCGAGCAACCCTTGCAAGGCGACCAGGAATTGAAGAAGCTCTTACCGATTAATGAGCTCCACTAGAATGAAAGTACACTTGGCTCAGAGGGGCATCATGAATTTGAACCAGCTCCCAGATGAGAGATGTCACATAGGTTGGCCCCCCGGCAGATATTATTTCAAACTTGGAGTACATTTGAAGCCACGACGGATTTTACGTGCACTGCTACTATTAGCGTAGTCGGTCCCAGAGTAATCAGTCGCGAGAGGTGGTCATCCTCCCAAGCATTGACTACGGCCAAGCGCGCTTCACTTTCGGTGCTTTGTGGGATCCCAGCTTAACCCACTGATCCACTGAGAGACACATTTTACATAAATTTGCCGCATTAGTAGATAAAGTGCAACATATTTCTCATTAAATGATCTCAGTGGACTCATTACATAACTCAGCAAACTTCATGCTGCCCGTTGGCCGCAGATTGAGAACCATTGCTCTGGAACTTCTTAAGCTTACAAGCAGACTGTGTATGAAACAGTTTTCTCTTTGCATCAACCTCATTCGAAAATAAATCTCTGTTTACATTTACCCCAGAATGTCTGGGGTAATTGTCAACACGAGTTCATTCACTAACATAAGTCATAAAGTGTAATTGTTTTGTACGTATTTACTCACAAGTAGTACAGCATTGGATACAATGCTCACAATTTTATCGCTCAAATCATTCAAGAAGTTAGGAAGAATCAAAAATTTAAGAAAAAGCGTTTACGATTACCCCAACTGACCCTATATACGAAACGAAATATGCAGTAAGAAAATGGTAGTTTAACTTTTTATCAGCAAGCAAATTAAAAACGAAAACTTTTCACAGAATTTGTTGAATGTGCAATATTCCATTTGCGTCAATCATTTGATCAAAGGGTGTTTATAAGAAGAGAAGATTTCACCTGGTCGAAAAAATTTGGTGGTGAACCAAGATCCAAAATCTTCGTCATGCGGGGTCTAAACTGTATACTATTTAGAGTCGGAGACACAACCATGGGCGTTTGTGGGTTAAAAATCCTCCAGAACTCTTGGTTTTAAATAATTGCGTAGCCTAGTATGTTTATATATGTATGCATATTGCATGTGTGTGTGTGTAAGAACTGGTATGCTCTCTTCAAGGAAAAATTCTGGTTGCTCCACTACTTATGGGTAAGATAGAGCCTTAATCAGTTAAACAACAAAGTTTATAAGTATATTAAATGTTATGCTGGCATTTATCTTTACATAAATTTTGTACTAGTGGCATCTTTCTCATGATGATCTCGGGAAAAAAATTGTCTTCCAATTTTGTATCCTACAACTCCCAAAGGATGAAACGTTTTAGGAAATTTTCATGATGCAGCGACTATTTCAGGTTGACCGGCACTAAAAATGTACTCTTATTAACGCGTATTACACAAAAAATATAAAAAACATGCGGTGAGACATTTTCTTTTTCCTGTACGAAACTGAGTTATTGAGGTACAATATTAAGTATTATTAATAACTTTGGTTTCATATACCACATCGTATCATTTATGATTAATTACTTTTCACAATGACGTTCGAATAGACGGAAATGAAAAAAAAATATATTTATGTATAATGATTTTTACAGTATGTTTTCAACCTTATGGCACATCCCTCTGACCACCTTTTGAAATCGCTCTTGCACGAAATTAATAAACTTTAGCAATATGTATGCTTCAAAAATATTTTTTAAGTTACAATAAAATTTGACTTTCAATGATGCAATTGTCAACCCCATATGGAAACATTTACGACTTCCTCTGTCTTTAACGATTGTCGTTCAGCACACCGTAATCTTTCTTAAAGTTAAAACGCATGTCTTAATTTGAATGTGAAGCTGCTCCATTAAACCTGCTGTTACCAAACACAAACTTAATAGTAATGATTAAACTTTGTGCAAAGTAATAGAAATAAAATTTCACGTTAAATTAAAGCACAAATGAGCATTAAAACGCAGACATATGTTTCGGGATCGCTTGGAATCCCTTTTTCAATGCGACAGGGAGCTTCTAGATGCAAAACATCCAAATGAAGCAGACAGAACAACAAAAACAAAGCTTATATAGCCTAAGAATTAACTGTAAACCAATGAGAATAAAGGCAGTGTGAAGTGGAAGTAGAAGTAGTATTAAAGGCACCAATAAGAGAGCAACAAACGAATGTAGTTGGAAGTACAGAAAGTAAAAAGGAATATCAATAAAAACAAAGAAAAAGACAACAGCGTGCATAAAAATGTGAAAATACATGAAAATTGCAAAAAAATAAAATAAAATACAAAGAATAAAATGGAAATAAAATAAGTACAGAAAATACCAAAACAAAAAGCAAAACAAAGTACACATGCAAAAGAGGGGGAGGGGGGGAGAGAGAGGGAAAAAAAAAAAAAAAGGGAAAACCAAGAAAGAACAACAAATTAAAGGAACTTATGCCAGACCTGTGAAAAATAAGGAGTTGAGGAAGAATCATTAACCAAATTAGAACTATTCCTGTTAATATGATAAGCTTCCCAAAAGTCAAGTTCTAAAGGGGAAGAACATTTTTGAATAATTTTCCCAGAATTGAAATCAAAAGAGTGGTTGGAATTCCAACAATGTTGAGCAATGCTAGACTTATTCAGCTCTTGCTTTCGTACATAACCTTTATGCTCATTTAACCGAATTTTCAGAGCACGTTTTGTCTGTCCAATGTAAGAAAGGCCGCAACGGCAACTAATTTGGTAAATACCCCAAGTATTAAGTTGATCAACAGGATCTTTAAGAGAAGAGAAGGAAAGTTTGTTGCTAGGAGCAAAAACAACTTGAAATTGGAACCTTTTTAGGATTTTAGCAATACGAAAACTTACAGAATGAAAGAATGGTAACACAACCAAATCCTTTCTAGAAACCACATGATTGGGACCAGAAGGTTTTTTAGAAAGTTTGTTATGAATAGAATCAATTAAAGAGTGAGAAAATCCTCTATCAACAGCTACAGCTTTCAGATAGTTGAGTTCAATCTTGAGAAGCTCAGGAGAAGAGCAAATATTAATAGCACGATGGACAAGAGCATTAAAAGCCGAATATTTTTGGTTGGGAGGATGAGACGATAGTCTGTGAGGAGGTAAAGAAACAGCGAAAGGTTTACGATAGACAGAAGTTGTGAAACCAGACTCACTCCTAGAAATCAAAACATCAAGAAACGCGAGGCTACTATTAAGTTCTTTCTCACAAGAAAACTGGATATTAGAATCAATGGAGTTCATAATCGAAAGAGCATCATCAATACCTAACAAGTTACTGTCCGTTAGGACAAAACAATCATCCACATAACGAACATAAAATTGAAATTGCAATTTTTGGAATAGTTTTTCCTCAAAATAATGCATATAGAAATCACTTAAAATAGGACTAAGAGGACTTCCCATGGCTAGGCCATCTACCATAGCATAGAATTTACCATTAAATACAAAAGTGCTCTGTTGCAAGCACACACGAGTAAGAAAAACTAATTCCTCGACTTCCACAGAAGTAAAATGGAATTCAGAAAGCCTTTTCCTGAGGCAAGTCAAAGCGCCATCAACAGGAACATTAGTAAACAAAGAATTAACATCAAAAGAGGCCATAACCGAATTATTCGGAACGAAGTTATGAAGTTTCTTAACAAAATCGGTGGAATTTTTAACAGTGAAAACATTCCGACTCCTAAGTGGAGAAAACACAGAAACTAAATACTTGGAAAGTTTATATGAAGCAGTGCCAATATTGGAAACAATTGGTCTGAAAGGAATACCTGCCTTGTGTACCTTCGGTAAAGCATAGAAACGCGCACAATTAGCAACAGAAGGAATCACAGACCGTTTAGCAATCAAAGGAATAGAATGAACAGACTTAACAGCAGAAGAAATAGCTTTTAACTCCTTGTCGCTAGGATCTTTATAAATTTCAGAATAAGGACCAGAAGCAATTAAATCATCAGTTTTTTCAACATAAGATGATTTATTAAGAACAACAATCTGACCACCCTTGTCAGCTTTGGTAATGACCAAATCAGAATTTGAAACTAAATTATTGACACAGCGTTTCACAGAATGGGTAAAACCAATATTAGGAACTTTTGAATTGAAATCAACATTGGAAGCAATAAGATGCCGAACTGACTCTTTTTGAGTGGAAGTTAAGGCACTAAATTTGAAAGCTTTTTCAACCGGAGCAATAAGTTCAGAAAAAGAAGGCTTTTTAGCCAAAGCAAAATTGTTATTACATTTCAAAGCATTAATTTCATTACTATTCAAAGAAAATTTCGAAAGATTTACAACCGCATTCCTATTAACAAGAGGCAAATCAGCCGGAACAGGAACATTTGAATCGTTACACAACTTGGTAAATTTCTTATTTAAAGTAATTTTGTGACTGTCAGATGAATGAAGAGCTCTCGCCCATGACATTCTATCAATAGAATCAAAATCGAAATTAGAATTAGATACAGAAAGATGTAAATCATAAAGTTCACGTTCTATGAACGAAACTTTTTTCCTAGTTTCCTGGATAGAAGCTCTAAGTAAAGCTAATTTAGAACGAAAAATTACCTTATCAACCCTAACAGAACGCGGTAAATTACACTTTAAAGTGATAAACTTAGGAATGACTTTCTTGCGCCTGCAAGCCTGGAGAAACTTTAAATGGTTCAAAAACCGAACCTTTTTAATTCGTAGATTACAAAATCTGTTAACTTGAGACATAACCAGAATCAAAACAAACAAAACATAAGGGGAAAAAACAATAGCTAAACCGTTCAATAAACAAAAAGAAACAGAAAGAACAAATTGCAAAACATACACCACGTAACAATATGCGGAACAAATGTCAGAAAACAAAAAAGCAAAAATAAACACAGTCAAGAAAAGCAATGAGGAAAGAATAAAAATCAAAAACTCACCAAGCAGCGAACAGATGGGAGAACAAAACAAAAGAAAGAAGAACAAATTCAGGCACGTTAAGCCTAACAGATAGTAATGATTAAACTTTGTGCAAAGTAATAGAAATAAAATTTCACGTTAAATTAAAGCACAAATGAGCATTAAAACGCAGACATATGTTTCGGGATCGCTTGGAATCCCTTTTTCAATGCGACAGGGAGCTTCTAGATGCAAAACATCCAAATGAAGCAGACAGAACAACAAAAACAAAGCTTATATAGCCTAAGAATTAACTGTAAACCAATGAGAATAAAGGCAGTGTGAAGTGGAAGTAGAAGTAGTATTAAAGGCACCAATAAGAGAGCAACAAACGAATGTAGTTGGAAGTACAGAAAGTAAAAAGGAATATCAATAAAAACAAAGAAAAAGACAACAGCGTGCATAAAAATGTGAAAATACATGAAAAGTTTTAATGCTCATTTGTGCTTTAATTTAACGTGAAATTTTATTTCTACAAACTTAATAGTTCTTAAGCAGGTGATTAGTGGAATAAATATAGCGTGTTTGGCGAATTTCCTATCTGAGCAGGGCGGTGTACTATATCACAAAGAACTGGGCTTTTCTTGGGGGAATTTGCTGTCCTGGGCAAGTTTTCAGCCGCAAATTACAGCACTTAATGATGGGTGGAGGTTTGCGTCTTAACGCCTGTTTGCTTACAGAGTTAAGTGATAAATCCTAAAGAAAGCATATTACAATAATTTGTAATCTGTTAACTTATTGCTTTTATGTTGAAAAGTAATACTATTTTTAACAACAGAGTAACAATTTGTAATGCTTGAAGTGAACATTGCGTGAGATAAGCATTTCGTCGCACCTTTTTGGAAGCATCCGAGCCTTTCATAATATGCAAAGACAAACGTGATGCTGTGTTTTATTGTGATGTATAAGCAACTATTTCGTGAAAAATTCCTATGTTGAAGGCTTAGTACGTTATCCCTTTTCTTCTCCATTTCGGGTTTCATATCTAAGGATGAAAGCTTGTCGTTGTTTGATTACATCATGATATAAATAACTTTTGCATCTCTGAATTGGAAAGGAAATACGTTTTGCAAATTATCCCTCGTAGTTGACCCCACCCTCTCCCCTCAAGTTTTTCAAGTTTATCAAGTTTTTCGTTATTCAATCTCACCGTGTAAATTATCAATAATTTACTGTTTGATATTTTTTTTCTTTTTTGGCAGTTTTGTTTCCGATTGATTGCAAAATACGTGCCTATGTGCTCCTTTTCTAAATGTTGTTATTGTCCCTGGAGCATATGAACAACCTTTACTCTAGTTGGCAACGGAAAATTCTAGCGCGATGACTGAGTGTTTACACTGCATCATCATATGACGTCACAGCAACATTATTCCATTATTTAATAGCATATTTTAAACTTATCCTTCAACCAATATGAGTTTATATCAAGCTCAAAATTTTCAATTGAGTATAATTGTCGAAAACATCTTTGTTGCTCCCGATGGATTTCATCCGTTTAAAAAAAAAATTAAAGCTCAGTTCACATTACATAAACATAATTTTTCAGTAAAAGTGAGGGAGGGGAAATAGAGAATTCTCATTGTAAATATACAAAACAATTTGCATCACAATTTGCAAAATACTTATAAATTAATTTCTATTTATTTGAATTCCAATTATTAGATTGAAGTCTTTAATATTTTCAATATTGCTTTGACGTATCGCCATCAATTTTGTTTTAACGCAGGTAATGTATTTAGCTTGTAGAGCTGATATAAGCTTTAATTCGTTTTGAAAAGGATGGACTCCATTCTTCGGTTCATTCAGTTGAAAATTTTAAGTTTGGATATTAACTCATATTGATTAGAAGATAAGTTTAAAACATGCTATTAAAGATTGGAATTCTGTTGCAGTGACGTCATACGAAGACGAGTAGTAAACATCCAATCAGCGCACTAGTATTTTCCCCAGGTTCCCAACTCGAGTAAAGGTAGCTTATATGCGTCCCATGCGTCCCGGGAAATAGTAAACGGTTTGGCCCTGTTAAGGTCGTTTTTTTACAATTTCATTCTCATATACACCGCGAGGGGAAAAAATACGCCAATCGAGTAACACCTGGTTATGCTCCTGCAGCTTTGACTCAGTTGACGCTTTCGTACATGTTTACGCCCTACTTATAAAGTTCTTAACTATCTTAACTTATTCTTGAACATACAGGTGCTTATGTTTTCACCAAATGAAATTGGAAATAAGTGTATATCATTGGTTCATTTCGAAAAAATTTTACAAAGGTCTTTTTAAGGATTATTAGTCATTCTGCGTCAGTTCCTACTGACGATTATTCGCCGGCATGTGGCTTGAAATCTTCTGCAACAACTGCTTCCATGGCCTTAAACTCAATGAACCAGCATAAAAGACTTTGCTTATGTGTGTTTATTCGCTGTTCAAATTCATACCGTGTAATATGACCAATGAGTAGATACTAAATGATCAGCAAAAATGAGTGTAAAACCGTAATTTACATAAAAATGAATTAGGTTTATGATTAAGTGAATTTTTCCCCTTTTCTCGGTAGATTACAAAGCATGCTTTGACCTCTCTCTTTCTCTCTCCCTCTCTCTCTATATATATATATACACCTATGCACATGTACATGAATAACGCGGTATGATAAACAGTATCTTTACAAGTGGGCCGTGGTACCCTAGTGGTTAGCACGTCGGACTCCCACCTGGAAGGTCGCGCGTTCGATGCCCACTGAAGACCACCATGTATACTTGGAGATATGTGCATGTAAAATCCGTAGACCCCACTACCTCTCCCCGTGCGTAAGCAATCCTAAGGCCTCGGCTAACAGGTAGGGGTCTGGCGGAGAAAAGTATCATTACAAGTATTATGAATAAGCATTTTTTCCTTTTCAAAAATGGAGAGGCAAGTTATTACTTTTCAGGGTCTGCTTACATTTTAATTTTGGGTGACATGTATATATATATATATATATATATATATATATATATATATATATCATATACATGTGCTCCTATATTAATTGCTAATATTTCACCTAAAAACTGAAATAATATTTTACTGCCTTCGACAAACATTTTTTATCGGTACTTAGTTTAATCAGTTAATTTTTAAACAAGCCTGCCTGCATCAAGTGTTAAAAGAATATACTTCACTAAAAACAATAACGGTTTTGTTCTTCTTTATAAATTTTCCCCTTATAAGTTTTAGTGAATTATTTGTAAGGGACAATTTTAAACATTACATTATGCTTTTAAAACATGAATACAATTATCCCAGAACAACGCAAAGACATTTTCTCCTTTGAAACAAATGCAAAGTTAACTATACTTAATAACAACGTAGTAGCTCAATGTAATATTTCAAAACGGTCATACAGTCGACTTATCGTTTATCCCTCCTAGAATAGAAAACAATATCGTTTCATTTTCATAAAAAATATATATGCAAGCACTTCCAGTTTAAGCACATGGAATGTGACGCATTTTCTTCAGAAGTAATTTAATCAACTTTACCCAGAGAACAGATCAAGCAGACCCAGAGGAACAGAGGGAAAATATGACCCTCATCTTTTGCGCTTGCGCACGGTTTTCAGTATTTCAGCTTTCTACTCAATGTGTAAGTGCAAAGGCTGAACTTTTGCTTTGCTGTTGCCTTCGGTGTTACAAAAAACTATAACAGAGCATCAGAACACGTCAAAACAGTCAAAACAGTGATCTACGTCAAAAACAGTTGGACGCATAATTATCGTTGCTATTGTTGATTGTACTAAAGTGATCTGGAAAGTAATTAACTTTTTAAAAAATTATCATTTAAATGATACAATTACTTCAAACTTAAGAATATACGTAGCATGATCTGCTTTGTTTCTTGAGTTATTTCACAAAACAGCTAAAAATATCGTAATGTGTCCAACTGTATGCGAAAAAAGGATTCGCAATACTGTATGAATCATTTTAGCAATCCGTATGAATCATTTTGTATCATGTTTTAGTAACCTGCTCGATAATGCAATAAAAGAATTTCATGCATTTCATTTATTTTACTAAATTCAAACTTCCAGGAATCCCCATAAAAGTGACATTTAACTATGTTTACGTAACTAAAACAATTTTCAATATTTTAAAGATTTGGGTAAGTATTATTTCTGACTTTTATTTGTTTAGTTATTTATTTTTAATGTTTTTAAAAGCTTTTTGTGATGTTTAAGATTATTGAATATTTTGCATGTGGTATCTCATAATATTTTAGTCTATGAATTTTTGCAAGTTAAATTTCTTGATGTAAAACGTTTCGGATAATCTACAGATTTTTGATTATGTGTTAAATTTGAAAGCGTTTTTCAACGTTATTTTTTTTTTTTTTCATCCCATCAATTTTGCAAACTTTTGATAGTTGTAGTCAGATTCTGAAATGTGTTATTAAACTACTAAAGAAAAAAAATACTTGTTTAAACCAAGCACTATTACCAAACAATTTTGAAGCTTTTTTTTATTACTATTGCTGTTAAGTTTTTTAATATATATTCGTGATTCGTTTTGAGTAACTGGACTTTTGAAAAGAGGGGATTCGATATTTCATTTGCTGCAAGAGGCGACGATACCATTTTAAAATATAAAAAAACATTTCAGAAAAAATGACGTCGTTTTTGAGGAGTGTCTTATGAGCTCAGTTTGGAATAAAGTTGTAAGTGACGGAAAGGGAAACATAATTAGCGAAACTTTAGGGTAAATCAATATGTAAATATTATTTCACACTAAAAACACATGACCACGTGTAAGGAAAAGGAAAAAATATAGATACCAAAACGGAAGAAAATACAGCGTCTCGATTATAATTAATTTCAATCACCCAAGCTGCTTAAAATTGTTAAAAATTTACTTTTAAATGCTTCCAAATCTTGTCGTTCTAGCAACTTTATCCAATTTCAATTGCGTAAAATTGTTCTGTCAAATCGTAATGTTCTTCTGGTTAGGGTAGAACAGATACAAGAAAAGAGAGGTCGACGTTGAGTTACAATTAACCTGGGATACAATATCAATTCATCATGATGAGAAATGTACGTACATTTTTTAAAGCATAAGTATTAAGAGGCCTACAAAACTTGCAATAAAACTTTATGCCTACTCAGAATAACAATTATTAATAAGTATTATCATCCGATAAATGTATAAACTGCGAAATTTTTTAATAACAGTTCCTTCACGTTTTCGATCAGTATGGGTTTTATTACACTAATAAACTCATCTCTAAACCACGATATAATCAAAAACTTTATCTGAATTTGGCTCCTAAATTTGCAATCCTATAATTAACAAAGATGCATACATTATAACTCAAGATCTACTTGCAACTAAGGGTCATTATTTTTAGTAAAAAGGCCACTGGAATAATTTTGTTTTTATTTAAGAGGTGTGAGTAGAGTGCAGAGTTGATGTGATTTTATTTGGTAACATACACCCTAACGACACTGCCATTTCTCACCAGGATTGTTGTCGCAGGGAAGAGTAGATGCGCCCTCTGTAGTTCGAGGGAGAGGTTCATTTTGGGTAAGTAGTCTACTCCATCATCATCGCACTTGGCTCACTTAATGCAACTCCCGCATCTTCCATTCCCTTCGATGTTTAAAATTGTCTCTTCCGCTTCCAAGCATCAGCTTTGCACTCTTCTTACTCTCTCTCGCTCTCTCTTTGTTTTATCCCTTTTATCCATTTGGTGATCTCTGCTGCCTGAAATTGCTCGGTTTCATTTTAATGAAAGCTACATTAACACACACTTCTTTCTCGAAGATTTGTTGATCTGCTCGATGAGGCATCAAATAGACACTCATGCTGCAATTTGACTACGTCACCATTTAAAAATGCCAAAATGTCGACAAATATTGTAATGGGCGTAAACACAGAAATATTTATGAGTCCAGAAACAAGGTGTAATATTAGTGATTCTGAATTGAGGTTGTCACTGACAAACGTAGTTAAGGTATAAATATTTATATAAACACAAATCTCTATGAAATATTGTTGTTAATATCTTTTACCAGACACCGCTACTGGCGTCGTGTTCTGATGTGAGATGCATAACTTGATCAAAAGATCAATATATTATAGTGGGGTCAATAGTTCATTGGGAAATCCAAAAGCAACTTTCAAATAACCACGTCACACACATAACTGCTGATTATGAATATGGTAACAGTAACATGCATTATCAACCATCAATGGAAGGGATTATGGATTTCACGCACTATGTATTAGGTATGCTCTTTGACCTTGTAAGCATTAAAATTATCAAGATTTCAGTTAGTGCTTTCAGAAAATGTTCGCATGCATATACATAAATAGGTTTCACGGGAACTCCACCAACGATAGAGGTGATTATAAGTATTGCGCAGCGGACAAATTACGCATCAAACGTTTTGGCCTTGCGAGCTTTAGAAGTTTCACAATTTCTGTAGGAGTGTTCTACAAAAATAAGCATACCTCCCATGAATTGGTGTTAGAAAAATTCATGAAGACGTCGTAACTTTCCATACAACATAGTTATGGGTACCATGTCCATCCCCTATATAAAAAATATCACCTACAGAAATACTGAACAAAACGTCTTACTTTGAAATTTTGACTTGCAACAAAAAAACGTTTTTCGAGAAAAGGTTACCTTTAATGACCAGCATGCTCATCATTAGCTAATTAAAATACTCAAAACTAATCTCTAGGGCAGAAGAAACGTCTAAAAGCAGGCCGGCTACTTTTAGTCAATAACAACTGGCCAATTTTTTTTTAGGAAGATAATCACGTCATTCAAATGAATTAATCAACTATTTTAAAAACTGATTGCAAATTCTATGGGAAAAATTAGTGGATTATATTTAAGATGCGTGGTAAAATGAACGAGAATTTGAACGAGATTAAACGAGAACTTATTTGAACGAGACTTCTTTAGATAAGACACGATGACGATGACACTACGTCAGGCGTCCCTATGTTCAGCGGTCAACCGTACCCCTGTTGCTGGTTCCCGTGTACGTAACTGTATTTCATGCAATCTGTTACGTATGGTTTGGGGGGGACACAGCTCCACTTGCGCCTGGAGGTAACCGGCTTCGGATTTACATGCCTTGGAAAAAGGGTCTCGAATAGTCGACTGGCTAATACGCCGGTCTGGTGTGCCTTGACGTGCGCACCGATTTCTCTGCGTACACGTGGGCCTTCCTGAATCCAACGTTGGATGATACTCACGTTGCTCCCAACACAAGTTGCTATTGTACGCAGCGACAAACCAAGTTCATAGAGTTCAATAATACAGACACGTTTTCCGGTCATTAACTCATGGTATTGAGCCCGCCAACGTCTCACAGGCATTTTCTACGCTTCTTAAAAAGTCGCAAATGCTATACGCAAAGCCTCAGATACTGTGTATGAACAGGGAAAGTTGCTGGCCTTTATATAGCCCAAATATGAGTACCACTTGATCAGATGCGAGCGCAAATTTAATCATTTGCGTATTCATCGCATCACTATCGCTCCTGAAATTTGCATTCCACTACGTACATTATTTCTTAGTGTTGCAATTTCACTTTTGAGGAGTTTATATGCATCGAGAAAATTTTTATTGGCAAAGGAACTCAATCCTTTCTCTAGAACAGCTATTCTGTACAATTGACAAGGATTCCGTAGCAAATTCCGAGTCGTGATTATATCATTTCCCTCTAAAGTAAAAGGAAAATTATTAGTAAATTTATTGGGGTAACAAAGTGGTGTCGTATCTCCTAATACTACGTGCTATTTATATTAACTGAAGACATTCCGGCAGTTATTTCTGCACATTTAAGAAATTTTCTATTAAGTGATTCTCTCCTTGTACGAAAGAGATTCTGATATTTCCTAAATTTTGTCATGATAATGCTAGTTTTAAACATTTTCATAATAAATAAGAGGGGTTTTTTAATTATCATTATTTTATTATTAGTATTGACTCAAAAATATTTTTTAATAATTACTAGTACACAGGCTCTGTGGTTTCCTGGAACTTAGACATTGTCAAGAGTGCTCTGTAAGAGTAAAAAAAAATAGAATAGCTGCTCTAAAAATATTTTTAAAATTTTTTTATTCTATTTTATCATCATCATTTATTTTGTTTTACTTTATTTTAGTTATTTATTGATGTTCTCACATTTATTTTGCTTTCTTCTCCAACATTTCTACTAAATTATCTCCTAATCAATTGTTATTAAAGTTTCTATAACTTTACATAGAGACTTTTAAAAAGCATAAGTGCGATAAATATATTTCACCAAAATTCAATCGATTATTTCTGATTACTTCCATTTTGAGTTAATATTTAATTCTTTCTTAATATATTTCTGTTTAATATGAGTAAAAGTTCACGTTAAATATATATTTCCTTTTCTAAAATAAAATTCAAGCAACAAACTTAGTAAAAAAAAATTTTTAAACACATGAAAATAGGCACTTTTTTTTTCAAACTCTTACTTCAAATGGAATTTAACGGAAAATTAATAAGCAATAAATTGAATTGATGACAAACCAAGAAATTTTGCTCACGTAGCTTTAAACAAAAAAAAAAACCTTCAAAAAAAAAAATTTTTTTTTTTAAAGAGTTTAGGATGCATGTTTCTTATTAAAGTGATTCCACACCTGCTGCAACAGTGACAAGATAAGCATGTTCTAATATGCGTCCCAACATGACTTGCTATGAATATCAAACTAACAGCAAGAATTTCTCTGTTCCAAAAGACGTCATAGAGCTATCAACAAATCACAATCCTCAGTGTGAAAGTAATTTTTAATAATGAAGGACTAAGCGATTGCAAATGCGTGGGCGTGCTAATTACATTATGCAGAATCCATCATTTGCGCAAAAGCTTTGCGAATAACTTTTATTGCAAGGTGCTTCCTTTAGAACTAAAATATAACGGAACAAAATTAATTTGAAATCTAACCGCAGAATTAAAGCTTTTCAGTTTTAAAAATCAAAGATGCACGATTCATGTTAGAAAATGAAGATCATATGTTTAAATGGCCTAAATAATCCTTTATTTTTTAAGCAACCAATTATAAAATAACACTTCCTGGAAAAGTGCATAAAATGAGAGTTTAAGATATTTTGAAAACAACAAACTAATAGAACAAGAATACTTTTACACTGAATTTCTTTTTTGTTAAAATGTTAATTGTTTTATATCTTAGTTTTTGCATCATGTTTTTATATTTCTTCTTGTATATGCATGAAAAATAACTTATAATGCTTTCAAAATTATTAAAGAAAATCTTCAAGCTAAACAGTTGGTTTTAAAAAAATCATAACGTAAAATATACTTTATTTTAATATTATCGATTAATTTCAAAGTTTTCGGCATAAATTTCTCTCATTTTCAGAGCATAAATTTAAAAGAATGCTTTCCTCCTTTATCGATTTATGCAAATCAATAAATCTTTCTTTGTCTGCATATTCCCGATTTTTCTCTTCTTTGCATGCTTTATTTTATTTTTTTCCCTTCAAATCTTTTCAATCGAAACAGATATTTTGTGTGCCCAAATTAATTCCCTATTATATTTTTTAATTTTTAGCTAAATACGTTCAAAAAGATAACGTTATCCGAGTATTAACTTGGATAAAATAATGCTTCATTTTATTTGATTTTTTCCTTCAAATATTTTAAATTATGTTTCGAAAGTTTCTTTCTTCTAACAAAAAAAATATCACTCAAAACGAAAAATTTAATTATTTAAAACATGTGTGTTTTTTACTAAGAGACAAAATAAAAAACATTTAACTGCTCTAATAACTAATTTCAAATCTTCGTTTTAAAAAATTCTATTCATAGAAAATATATCAGCATAAGATATTTTTGCTATATGGAAGGTAACAAAAATTAAGTTACATAGGAGCAATTCCTTCCAAAAAATATTATTTTACTTACTCCCTTCAATATGTTTTCCCTCGTATTGCTTAGTTTATCATATTTTAACCCGAATGATCATCATTTATTTTCATGAAAAATGCTGACACATTGAAATAGACATTTTGTCTACACAAATTATCAATTCCATAATATATTTCAAAATTTAAATATATTCAAAAACATTACTTTATCCGAGTCTTAACTTGAATAAAATAATGCTTTATTTTATTTCATTTATTTTTTTTTCCCTTCAAATCTTGAGAATTATGTTTCAAAAGTTCTCTTTGTCTTTTACGAAAAAAAAAAATCACCCAAAAGGAAAAATTTAATTATTGAAAGCATGTGCACTTTTTAGGAGGAGACAAAATAAAAAACATTCAGCTGTTCTAATAACTAATTTCAAATCTTCGCTTTGAAAAGTTCTATTCTTCGAAAAAATATCAGTGTAAAGAATTTTTGCTATGATAATATTAAGGTAACAAAAATTCAGCTACATAGAAGCAGTTCCTTCCTAAAAAGATCATTTTACTACTACCTTCAATATTTCTTCGTCAGTACTGATTAGTTTTTCATATTTTAGCGCATATTTATCATTTGTTTCCATGAAAAATGCTGACACATAAAAATAGACATTTTGACTTCCCAAATTATAATCTCCATATTATATTTGAAATTTTTACTAAATATATTCAAAAAGATTACTTTATCCGAGAATTAACTTCGATAAATACTGCTTTATTTTATTTCGTTTATGTATTTTTTTTTCTTTCAAATCTTTTCATTTATATGTTTCTGAAGTTACTCTCAATGTCTTAGAAAAAAAAATATCACCCCAAATGAAAATTTTAATTATTGTAAATATGTGGGCGTTTTTCGATCTTCCAGTAACTAGATACATTATACTACCTAACATCTCCTGATACAATTTCATGTCAACAGATTTGGAAGTTTCATATTCATCTAAATTCATACCAACAACTGTCACGGAGTTAGTCACGGAACGTTAATACCAAAATGGTCTAAAATTTCTGTTATGTATTCCTTTTGGTTGCGCAATATTGCATCATCACAAAATTACAGGTCGATTCCAAGAAAGTTAATTTTATTCTTTGTTTTTTTAATATTATTTCCTTTCTTAAATTACTCAAAAAATCGTTAATGAGTTCTTCAGATTCTCCAATCATGATACCGTCATCAACGTACGTTCCCAAAGCAATACATTTATCAGTATCATGGCCGATAAATACAGATGAATCAGATTTGCGTCCTTTCATTCCTACTTTATTCAATACTTTCTTTAGTTTATCATACCAGCATCTTCCTGATCTAGGAGTCCATACAAACTTTCAGTGACTAGTTATACTATTCTACTATTCAAATTTCAATATCAAGCCATCAGGAGGATTCATATAAACAGAACTTTTAATCTACTATTTTAATAAGCCGTTTCCACAGCAAATATTTTAATTTTGTAGTCATTTATAGATGGTTTTTTTTTTTTTTTTTTTTTCAGTTACGTTCGAAAGGATTTGGGTTTCATCAAAGGACTATATGACTCTTGAAAACCTCCACCTACTTTCTCTCTTGAACCGTCAATAACTAATCGAGCTTAGTATCTTTTGTTTTCACCCTCCTTTTTCTGTGTAAAAACAAATTTACTTCTGAAAACTTACGCATTCTTAGATCTGTCAACGATCTTCCATAAATTATGCTGTTCTATTGATTTCAGTTCCTCTTCCATAGCCTGGGTTCATTTTTGTTTCTCTTTAGAATTTAATACATCTTGATAAGTCTTTGGAATATGTTCTAAAGTGCCGTTTTCTGAGTATCTTGTGATAGATTACTTTTCTCCAGATGATCGTTTAATCGCACTATCTAGTAACGGTCGTTCAATTTCTTCTACGTCTTCCGTTCTTCCGTGTTTAATACTTGCTTTTGATTTGGAGGGTGGAATTTCTCTTCTTAGAACATTACCTTTCGGGTCTTTAATTCTATTTTTATTTTCTTCATTATCATTGGGAATACTATTTACCAATGATTCTTCATTCATGCTTTTAACAATCACTTACGTCACTTGATCGAAATGTTATATAATCAAGTTCTTCTAAATTATAATCAGTCATTTTCCTTTACGTATCCAATTTCATTTTCTATAAAAATTACATCTCTACTGTCTACTCTCTTTGATTTTATTTCCTTCCAAATCATAAACCCGCGACGGTACACTAGGCGATCTCTGGAACATTCCATGAAGGCAGCTGGTCTTGCTCCAATATCGAATTTTATTTTTTACTTTATCATTCCTATAAAACGCTTTGAATCCAAATACTTTCAGATATCTCACTGCAGGTTTTCTATTATTCCACAGTTACATGAGAATGTTCTCTCTTTTAGCTGTTGGTTTCAAATTATTCAGATATACTGCTGTCCAGACTGCTTCTGTCCAAAAACATAAAGGCAAACCTGCATCAACTAATAAAGTTCTTGCTGTATCAATAATATTCCAATTTGCTCTTTCAGTTAATCCATTGCTCTGTGAGGAATAAACTCTAGTTCTTTCAACTTTGATGCCTTTTCCTGTGTAATATTCAAGTAAAGTTTCCCTTATGAATTCACTTCCATTATCTGAACGAAATGATTCCCCTTTCTTCATAGTTTCATTTTCTATCTTTTCAATAAAGTCAATAATTTTTCTCGATACGTTACTCTTTCTCGATACAAATTCGACAAAATCTCTCCTACTAAATTCATCAATAATCAACAGCATATTTTTACTTCCGTTTAAAGATTGAAGATTCATAGATCCAGATAAATCAATACGTAATCTGTACAGAATTTGTTTCCATTTATCTTCTGTCACTTACCGAAATTGAGACCTAAAATTTACCTTGAATGCATGCTTCACAAATTTTCTCGTCATCTTTTATATTTTCAATTCCTCTGACAATATTTCTATTCACCACTTTTTCTAAACTTTTATAATTCACGTGTCCCAATCTTTTATGCCAAATCTCTTTACTTCTGTTTTAAGACATTTTTCATAGATGTTTTCCCTCACATCAAGTTCGATCAAAAACGCATCATCTTCAAATGTTCCTCTGGTGATTAGTTTTCCAGTCGGTTTTTCATAAATACTGGAGCCTTTTTAATCCAAAATAAACTTTTTTACCTTTTCTCACCACACTTGGAACTGGCATCAAATTTCCATTCAATTCAGAACGTACAGGACATCACCTAATTTAATATTCGTACCTTCATATTCACTGTGGGCAGTAGCTTTCACATCACCTCCAAATCTTCACTGTATGTGCTCCTACTCTTGTAAGCCATGAAGTATAATTTTTGCTATTTAGAGGTTCAATCCTCAAGATTCCAACACTAGAGTCAGCTATATTACAAATCTGAATTAGCAGTTAGTCTAACTTGGAAAATAATATTTCTTTCATTCACTTTGCTAAGAAAGCTAACACTAATGAGGAAATACCAAACAGCATTTACTTTGCTATATAGTAAAGTAAATGCAACCATTAATTCATTAAACCACTAAATTACGCTCTGCTACCATTTTTTTATGAGTAAATTAAAACATTGCAAATCATGTTATCAAAAACAAAAAAAAAACAAAAAGACATTTAATGGACAATAAACATAGAAAAAATACATTACATATCTAAGAGTACACAACTATCGAAAATCCATTCTTGTCTATATTTCATTCTAAAGCATTGTGTGACATCACGTACATTAAATTCAAAGTTAAAGTTATGATTGTCAATAGCAAAATGTTTTTTCGCTCATGATAAAATATTAATACAGATACAACCATTTCATTATTTCTTCAAGAGAAATTCACATGATCAAAATTATCATTCAGGTGTCAGATAGCTTGAAATCGAATAGACAGAAGCGCCTGGTGATTAATTTTTCTTTAAAAAAATAATGTGAAATATCTTTTCTTATATAAAAAACCGCAAGGTGTTTCCTGATTGGGTGGTGTTCCTTCACTGGTCAGATTACCCTATATGGAAGAAGCTATATTATTCAAAAAAAAAATAAAACTCAAACACAAAATCTTACCCATTTCCTTGCTGACCTTGATAAAATCTTATCTTATACAAGAATCCCCTACGAAATGAAGAACTCCTAAATCAGGTTATAACATCGAAATATCTTAACAGAATTTCTGGATCCCCATGCCTATCCTCCTACTTTAAAATTAAAATGAGAATCACCGACTGTTATACGCAGAAAGGGGTTTTTCCGCGCTTATATTAAAACAAGTAATGAAAATTTAAATCTTTAATACTTAATCGAAGAGAAACAGAATAGCATATGAGCTTCTGTTCATTTTTTCGTCTCGGCAAGTTTTCCTTGGAGTAATAAAGTACTCTCAGTCTCAAAAGTAGTCTCAAACTGAAATTCTTTATTTGGAGTAAGATATCATAGAAATTACATTTCATTACATAATATTTATAAGAGAAAATAATGATATGTATTGCGAAACAGTGCTTAGAACTCCATTTTGGGGAAAAAATTTATTTCTTTATTTAAAGAAGAAGCTCTTCTAAGATAAAAGCTCTTGTTTTGACACACAATATGCTATTATTTGGTAAGAAAGATCTCAAGTAATTTTTCAGGTTGCACAATCTGTCACGAAAATAATAGTTATTCGTGAATTATAGGATACATCGAAACTAGTTGGCCAGGGTTTTCTTCCCTATATTTTTTTTTAAATTACGAATGGAACACTTAGAACCTTTTTTTTAACTCTATCAGGCCTACTTTCAGAAGAAAGTTTACTTTGTATAGTTTGAAAATATTAATTACATTTGTATTAAGAGGTTTAGATTGACATCTAGTCGCTTGAGACAGCTTTCCTTCCGATGGCATGGTAATTTATACTTAACGTTGCGATAATGTACAAGTGAAAGAAATGTACAAAATATCATTTTATTCCTGCGAAAGAAAACATATGACGACTTCAGAAATAATATTTTTCATTCCCCATCCTTCATGAAGTTATGTATTACAAATTATTAAATTACAAAATTACGTGAATATAAAAAAGGAAAAGAGTAAAATTTAAAAAATTAAACGTTAACTTGTTAGAATTTGAATTAACTGTAGTTCCCTATACTATTTTGAACAATGCATTCAATGCAAACATAACGTATTGTTTACTCCGTATTACAAGACTCGTTCCCCGAATTCAAATTTTGATTTAAACTAACGGGTTTTCTTTTTCCAAATATTTTAATAAAATATCTAATTTTTTTTTTTTAAAGAAGACCGTTCAGAGGTACTAAAATATAATAGTTTTCTAATTCGTGTAGTATTATGTTATATTTAAGTGTACATACTCTTTCGAGTTTTCTACATTGAGTATATACAACACGATTCAGAGTTTAAAAAAAGTCATAAATCTCATCAAAATGGCATGTGTGATGTATGGGGCACTTAAGGTGGTTGTCATTGTAATGTACATTGCGTGGTCGTCTACGTACTACGTTACGAAGAAAACAACTTATCATCCGCATTAACCTTTTTTTCTTCACCGGCTTTGTACTGTTCCTTTGCAATATTTTCAGAAAAATATTTAAATTTTGCACGTCCTTCAAATAACATTTAACCTAACCCTTGTTCAATATTGGATATTGGAAGAGACATATAATTATTTTTTATAATAAATATTAGTCTAAATGTCTTTGTTATCTGGAATGTTCTGACATTTTGCAGCAATGCGGACGTCAATGATAATATTACACCGAGCAATGATAATATTACACAAATAACTGCTGTTAGTACAATAATACAATTCGTTACTTTTCTAGTTTACGTAGAGAAGTATCAATGGTATTGTTTGAGCACCCTCTATCGATGGCCACACTTTCAGAAAGTTAAGTTCTTCATTAAGAAGAGCCTCAAACACCTGTACAAAATTTTATTGCTTATTTGTGCTTCGAATTGAGGTGGTTTTCTATTTCTTTGTGTGTAAATATAATGTTATCATGAGTGTATTCGGGAAAGAGGATATAACGATAATAACAGCAGTTTAAAAAGCAATCATTATAAAACGGTTTCTAAGCTATATCATTCCTCGAAAAAAAATCCTGGACACGCCACTGAATGTTGTTGTTGTTGAACAATAGGTGCGTTGTTGAAAGACTTGTATGTTGTTCTTCTATTTCATTTTATCTTTATCTATTTACACTCTCTTTCTCTTTTCTCTTTTTTCCGGTATAGCAGCATCGGGGGGCAGCGGCATCGGACCACGAGGAGGAACTGAATGACGTCCAGGTGCGTCTACAGAACCGGACCTCGCCGGACGGCGGCCACTACCACCGGCCGAGCATCGGCAACAACGCCACGGCCGTCGCGACCACCGTCTCTAGCTCCGGCTCGGCCACCGTCGTCACCCTGCCGCACCCGGACTCGGACCGCAATCCGGGCGGCGACGGCTCCAATTCCGGCGGCACCGCCGGGGGCGGAGGCGTCGGCACCGTCAGAATCAGCACCCTCTAGAGAGAAGTCCATCATGTGCGTTTGACGTCAAACTTCGTAGACACGCATTCACCGGCAGAACAGGGGCGGCTCTAGTGGGACTGCTGATACCTATACAGCAAGTTGGCGAACCACGCATTCGATCTGTAAGCAATAACACTGAAGGGATGGAAGCTTTGGAAGATTTTTGTCGTGATACTTGTTCGAGAAACCGAAGCGACTGCAAGTACAGTCGAAAATCAAAATCTTCGTGCTCATGCAGCCTGTCAGCAAGTAGTAATTTCCAAGTTGAAAAGAGTTAATGGTGGTAAAAAAGAAGAGAAAGAAGAACGCATTAAGTTTTTTTTTCTTTCTTTCTTTCTTTTGAAAAATATTCCATTTTCTGTTTTGTTAGAACTAAAGTTTCTAAAACTTTCATGTTAGCAGAAAATCACGTGATATATATATAAAAAATTACGGCAGAATGTAAGTACGCACTAAACATTCCATTTTTCAAGCAGTGTTTTCCAAAACTAAAGCTTAATTTACCATTATGTGCTGATTGTTTTTCTCTGACATTTATTTTGAACATTTCATTTGATTATGACTGACATTTTAACTATTTCAAAAGATATGCATTAACAGCAACTACCGCCCATTAATCATGTTTTTAAAACACACATTCCAATATTATTAAGCAGACACTTCTTTTTTTAGATTAGATGAATAGAATCGTTCAAATTTAACTCGGTCATTTCAAAAAATTGCTTAAGCAACATAATTAACATTACGTTGAAAAATATTTTTTAAAAAACTTGGCATTTCATTTTCATCCGGTAAAACATTATTGTTCCTTTATTTTACTAAAACAGTAAATGATATAGAAATTTAATGCATCTGAAAATTATTATTCATACATTTTACTTGATTTATTTTGATTCGCACATTTCGTGTATGAATGATAAATAATGGGAAATGTTTTTATAGACGTATTCATAGACGTTTTATGTATTGTATGAAAATCATGCAAAGCAAATAAACAACAGGAATTTTCAGTTACAGGAAACTTTTGTTAAGCTCATGGTAAAATTTAAGTCGACTATAGAATTAGAGCTAGTCATAACACAGGTATTAATGTCAAAAAATCCTTCCAGTTATATTAAATAATTCTTCATATCATACTTAACTCTTTTCGCTTGCTAACAGTAATGTAATTAAGTAAAAATGCTTTAAAAACGAAACAGTATGTACTTAAAACATAATGCGTTCGATTCAAAATATAATACTGTCTTAGATGTTACTGCTGACAATAATTGCATGCCAATTCTTGTTGAATTTTAAGATGTTAACGATTGTCTCACTTGTTCAGAAAGAGGCGATTGCTAAGTTCGCCTTATCAATGAGTCGCCCCTGATAGCAAGAGAGACATTTCAAACAAAGACAATTCTCTTCTTCCTCCACGTGGCCTTTCGTGGTGAACCGGATCCACCGAAGACACCGGTTCCGGTTCCAGTTTGCATCAAGAACGAATGTTAATGGTAAATATGAAAAAGAATCCCTTTGGCCTTATAACCATTTTCTCTCCAGCAACAAATTAAACCCAGTTTTGGGTTTCTTTTGTGCACACGCCGAACAAAACAGTAATGCCTCAAAACCAAACGCGGTGCGCAAGCGTGCGTGCTACGCATTTTGCTGCCTCAGAAGGGGGAGCGGGTAATAGAGGATATACTTCGGCAACGGTTTTGAAGGAATGGTGCTAGATATGTATGTCAATAGCGCTGGGGATAGAAGTATTTGTTAAGAAATAAAAGGTTCGTTTCTAGCTTCGTACATTTTATCATCCACCCATGGGCGTGATTCACGATCTTGACATCATATTTGGATCATTTTCTGTTTGTCAAAATAAATATGATGTCATCATCTGTAAGCAAGCCCATGATGGCTGATGAAGAAAAAAAGACTAAGTGAAACTTCACAGAATTAAAGTATTTTTTTTAAGCTGATGTCAGTTCAGAAAACGTTATTTTAATGCATGAACCATATTTAAGTATACCTACACACACACACACACACACATATATATATATATATATATATGCACATATATTTTATTTATTGATCTAGAGCTATACATCATCATGATGATTTTCTAAACTTTGGAATTGGTTTGACAAAGAGTCTGAAATTCACAAATGATAAAAGATCCACTATATAGATCCGTATTTGTTTCTTTTCAAGTACGTTTGCGAATGAGAAAAGCTCGTCTTTTTTTATGTGTCCAGTTTCGAAAACAATGAACGAACTACAAATCAGCAATCATGGAATTAATCTCCCTCTCTCGCAGTTAGTTTTCCCACGTCGTATAGTATGTATCGTAAAAATCACGCACTATTTCCAAATTCCATTGAGAGATAAGAGACGAATGTTATAAACAGCGCCTTTCTCGGGGGCCTTAGAAAAAAGGGTGTTCTGTATTAGCAAAGCTAGTAACTCCTTCTTCTGAGGCAGCTGTACCCCTATGCAAAGACACACAAATATATATACACACAGAGAAATATATATATACAGTGTGATATTTATTTCAACGTTTAAGTGTTTTATTGTATTTTGATGTTGTTTGTCGAAGACCACACTTTCTCTGCTGACAAAATCAGCTATTGACTTTATGGGAGATGATAGCGTAAAATATAAAAGGTAGACCACTCATTTCTTGACTTTCTATGCTCAAATGAAAGTCTAGAATATATATATATATATTATGTAAAAGATAAATATATTCTGTTGAAATTTTGATTACTCAAGGCGATTTAGGACTTAGCACACAAGCTTACTAGTCCATTCCAAGTGTTTTTTATATTAAATTTACCTCTCAGTGATTTTTAATACATTGCTTGGAGTAGAAGATCTGCATGCATTTTCAATAGAGCACACTTTCCCTCTTTCAGTTAAAAACATTGCATTATTTCCAATGCAACAATGAAATAAATCGGAAATACTCTGTATTTCATCTGCGTATTAAAATTTTTGTCAGAGTTCGAGAAACATCGCAGTATAATAAGGAAATAGTGTTAAATTTGTAATAAAGCATTATGCATATTAATGCACTTAAAAATAAATAAAAGGAAATGTAGTTAAGTAAAATAAAAAGTAATATTTTAAATTAAAATAATTTTAAAAGATATCAGAGTCAGCGGAAGTTCATTTACTTCCTCTGATACAATTTCTTAGTTATCTAATTAGAGGTCAGTAAACCATTATAGTCTAAAAGTGACAAATATAATTTTGCAATTCAAAAGATAGGGGTTTATAAAACTTGTAAATGTTAACTTATAAAAAGATTATTGATTGTTAAGAGTGATTACTTAGGTATTTAACATACGAAATAGACAACCAACTTATGAAACTTAAGCAAAGTTAAGAATTTTGATAGGTGGTAGTTTGCTTTAATTAAAAATAAAAACAAACGACAAATGACGAAATGACAAATTCTAAAGATGGATAAATTGAGGATTATTTGTTTTATCACAGAGCAAACCAAGCGTGATGAGAATACTTCGCACACAAAAATTGAAAAGTAAAGTCTTTCAAAATTTAATGTTCTTGTTTTACTGAGACTGATCCAAACATCGGTAAAAGCACTAGAGTCACTTTAAAATGTTTTCAGTTGGATTGGTATATCATTTTATCAGAAATGTAAACAAAAAAAACCTTACTTTATAAAGTGTTTCAAAAATTTCTGTCTTAATCTATTGAAAAACCGTAATAAAAATAATAAATAACATTTAAATATTTTATAATAAAGTACTAAAACATTCTCAGTTTAAAAACTCATAAAGCCAAGTAGAAAAATTACTTCAACTTTCATTCATTTTAATTATTAAACTTTGTTTACTTTAATCCTCATTTTTAATACCAACTTTTACTTTCCATCTTTATACATTTCAAATAAAAATGACACAATTTCAAAAAGAACTTACGTAATCAAACCAATCTATATGTTGCACCTTAATGACAACTGCAGAATGCTGTAAAGCACCGTTTCTCAACAGTGCTACGACCCCTTAAAAGCCGAGAAACTATGTATAAAGCTTTGTGATTGATATTTTAATTTAACATTTATAAACGTTTTCATTTTACTAAGGCCATTTACATTATTTCACGGTATAAGAATTATTTATTCTTTTAATTATGTAGCACTTGACTATAATTTAGAATACTTTCGCTAATAAAAAGATGTTGAGTTTCGTGTCTTACGTTTTTGCCCAGATTGCGATCTTTGTTGAACCTAAACGCGACCCGCGCGACCCCTATAATGATGTTATTACGAAACATTAGTAAACAAACATAAAAGGAATAATAATGCATTTTCAACTTTTTGTACATCTCCAAAAACCTACTAAGTTTTAAAAAAATTGAAAAACTACGTCCTGGGATGTTAAGTACAGACGCTATATATAAATGACACTATGCGAGAATTTAGCAAATCGCTATGACTGAAAAGTTCCGAAATGTAACGGTATGTTTAAAGAGGCAATATAAAAACTTTCACGTTTTACGTGTCATTCTTCAAATACTTTAACAAAGAAAAAAATGCTTTTAGCTACTTGAGCTTAAAGTTTCCTTTTTCAGCATACAAAACAGCTACTGAAAGTTTATAGAAGATTTTTTTTTCGCTCAGAAAATATTAACCTATTTTTGAAGTCTTTTTGAATGATGCTGAACAACTTTCACCATTAGTTCGTTACGCTTTGTAGGGAGTACGATTATGTTTAAAGTTGTTGGGGGAGGGCGTGGAATAATTTTATATTTTTTAGAACGTTTAGGCCGAATACCTTGCACAAAAATTGGTTTTAAATGTGTTTTTCACAAACATCTGATACAACGTTTCATTTTATTTATTTATTTTTTAAATATAAGTTTTAATTTTTAGTCTCGTTGGATTTTCTGTTACTAAGTAAACTAATATTTTTTTTCTCAATGTCTAATAGTACATTAGACGCATTTTGTTTATACCTTCTCCAAAACGAATTTATCAGAGTCAAAAATGAAGACCTAAATCAACTATTTCATACGCATACATCATATTATATACATATTCACACGTTGTTTGAATCGGTTGGTTGTATGTTAACAAATTTTTGGCACAAAAAAAGAGAACTAAGTTTAATATTTTCAATATGAGAATTAAAAATGTATTAAAGTGGAAAATATTAGTTTTATATAATAGCTGAACGAGTGCAACAATTTCATGAGGCCTTTAAAAAATGCGATGATGCATTTATACGTGTAAAAAAATAATAATAATTTTCAGGTATTAATTAAAAACCCTCAGATAAATGAAGAAAGAAAAGGAAGCAAGCGTTTTAACTTAAAGATCTGCGAAAATTGGTAGAGCTCACATACCGTCAAAATTACTTGATAATTGAACCGGAATTTGTAAGAAGGGGATATGTGATATTTTTTTCAAAAATTATGCATGAACTTTTAAGATTTTCTGGGTAAACGTATTGTAACAAAATCGCAAAAGGCAAATATAAAGTAGAATTCGGATAAGGATTAAATTGAACGAGTCAGTTATTTTTTATAGTCACGATTCTCTTTAGAAATTGCATGCAGTTCAACGTCATCAAAAATTAAAGTTATCTTGCTATATAAATAAATTTCATTTGATTATATCATTAATCACGTTTGATTGTACTGCGCTGTTTCCTTTTTTCCCCCATAAACATTACTAAATATTCTTATCTTTTCTTCAGCAAGCAATATCATTCGTGTGCTATAAATATATTTAGTGAAGCATTCTCGGTTTTATTTATGTTTGACTGTATTTTATGCCAACAGATTCCATGGTACATCAATATTTTCAATATTGTAATTTACTCCTAATGCGAATGTTGCTTCAATTGAAAAATGAAGTAAAATTCACATTAGTAACAACTTTTTTTACATTGTAATGAATTCATATTTGACAAAGATATACAATATCTATTGTGTTTTCAGTTGTTAAAATATTTTTAAAGAGCGACTTAAATTTTTATTACAGTTCATGTTTCAAAAATAATTACTGACGTTGGTATTTTATTTATTTGTTTATTATTTATTTATTGAATATTTATTTATTTTGTTTATTTATTCATTGTTAAATATATTAATCATGGAAATAGGAAGAAGAATGGGTCAACTCAGTTTTTCCCCTAAAGCTTTGGCATCCATTCTGTCGTTATGAGCATGGACGCTACAATTATTTAAAAACAATCTTTTCTGGTTGAGGAATAGCTTTAGAGCCAAATTAGCTGAAACAAGCACACATGTTGAGATTTCGGCCGCACAGGCGATCAGATAACACAAAAATAACCTTGGTAATACAAGGTGTCGGGTGTCACGCACACTGACTTCGCTGGCTCATTCAAATACAGAACAGTGCTCGAGTCCTTGCATGGAACTCTGTTTCAGAGTCGAGTAATACAGGAATTTTACTTCACCAAGCAGTATTGCAAGCAATACTTTAGCTTCAATTCAAGGAAGTCCCATGTTATTTCTACGGGGCAAAAAACGTCCATCGTCTGCTGCAGTAAACAGCGAAATTCAACCGGGTACACTAAAAAACTTCTCTAAACTTACAGAAGGGAAACTCAGTGTTTTTTTTTTTAATTTACGAAGAACTTGTTTTAAATCAAAAAAGTTTATTGATAACATATTCGCAATAAAATTCTTGTTTTTCATCCCTCTGTAAAACTACAGCGAGAGATTTATTAACCCTTTAACGGTAGGGAACTTTTCAAGAAAACGGTCATAAAAGAGCCTATTTTTTTTTATCCCTGAAAATTATATAAAAATATGTGTATGAAGAATATACATATATATTCACTTTTAATTTGTTTTAATTTCGAAATTTTAAACACTCCAGCCCAGTAATATCACGGGAGCGAAAAATAGAAGGCGAAACCTCAGCCCGTCATTTTCACGGGAGCGAGAGGGAGCTACGTAAAGTTGAACACTTGAGACCTGTGACTACCAGTTTACAAGTTAAAAACAGATGCATAAATAAACGTGGAAATCTCTGACTGCCAGTTTAAAATTTTT
Organism: Octonoba sinensis; assembly: GCA_038502835.1. Classification (NCBI taxonomy): domain Eukaryota; kingdom Metazoa; phylum Arthropoda; class Arachnida; order Araneae; family Uloboridae; genus Octonoba; species Octonoba sinensis. Next base: position 92,518,176 of record CM076604.1, on the reverse strand, counting down.
AATTAAATGCACAAATAAATGCTTGAGAACTTTGACTGCCAGTTTAAAAATTGTCCAAATGCCATATATATTGTTGGCGTACAAATTAACTTAAGCACTAGTGACGAACGTGTTACCCTCGCCGCCAGCCTGTCCAACTCAGAAAGTATCAGTGAAGTGGGCTCAACTTAACGACTTTGTGTATAAGAAATAGTAATTCAGCATAGTCGCAGATGGCGCCACTACTGGGGTACATTATCTGCTGTAACCAAATTACGGAATGTTCTCTGTTTTTTATTCACTGTAATTTACTCTTTGAAAGACTTTGCAGTTTCTTGTTTTCAAATTTCTGTTATTTTACGTCATACTCCGAATAAATGCTTTCCCGGAGATTCTAATGTATTTTCGACCAAAGCTTTTTTACAGTTTAGCAACGGTTCTGAAACGCCGCTTCTATACAAGGACTCTAGATAAGACCTCTTCTCTTATCTTCTTTCTCCATGTTTAATAACAACAATTTGTAAATGAGTTAAGCATTAAACTCCTACTGAAACATCATGTTAAATGTGTTGTGTTATAGAGACTTTTAGTTGTGCAGCAGATCAAATATACAATCAAGTATTGTTACGAAGCTCCCTATTAACACGTTGTTAAAGTATATTCCATATTTTGAATACAAAATTAAGCCGTTGTTTAAAGAAGTTTTCCGATAATATGAAAAGGTTACTTTTTCAGAGAAATGATACAAATGATTTATATCTCTGATACATAGATCTGAAACATAATTTTAAAAAAAAAAACATAATTGTAGCGATTTAAGAAAATGTGGCACGGTCAATAAATTCTTATAATTTCCTAACGAAGAATTTCTTTTATATAATTATTGTATTTCTGCACATTTTATTTTAGTTTTGTAGAATCTAATATTTGAAATGTCGTCTTTTAAAAAGATAGTAATGCTATTCTTTATCTTGTTTTTTCTTTCTTCAATAATAATTCTTCTCTGTTGTCCGTGCCTTCTTTCAATCATTTCTCTGTGAACTTAGAAGTAAAAGTCTCTATCATTGGTTATCGAGAAGCTTACGGAAATGAATTGTATAATAATTATGAACAACATAATAACAATTTTTGCTACTGTATTATTTTACTTAATTCTGTATCCTTTATTAATTATTGATGCAGAAGTTATTTCCGGCATTATTATTCCACTTAATTTTTGCCTTGAAATTTATATTTATTTAGAACAATTTAGATATCAAACATGATGTGTTATGTGTAGTTGAAAGTGTGACTTGTAGTAGATCTTATATTTTACCATTTTTTGTTTAGGAATTCTATGTCTTTTTCGAGTTCCAACTATGCACAAAACTTTTCGTGAATACGCATATTGTGCCTTTTGAATTGTGATTTACCTGTTTGACAAAAAAAATCTTCCCGTCATTTTAAATGCACATATACTAATATGTCTTTACAAAATGAGTAAAAGTTTAGAGATTCTTTCTGCCCGGAAAGAATTTTTAAAGATTTCAAAAAAGGCTGCAAAATACTCTTAAGAACTTGGCTTATTATTCAAAAATTTCAAAGAGAATAACTATACTGGAAGTTTGGAAGTTACACAACGGTGTAACAGCTGGTTTCATAAGTTATTAGTAACTTAAAAAGCTCTTTACAGCTGTCTCTTACTATTTTCGGCGTAACATTGGTAGTTAATCTGTCAAATTAGACTAATTTATAATGGAATTTCACTTACCCTAAAACTAATCACGACATTAGACCTATAAATGATTGATATATTATAAGATAGTTGTATTGCGCAATGCAAGTAGAAAGATAGGGTTTTTTTTTTTTTTTTTTGTGTGTTACAAAATTATTTTGCCCTATTTTCGCATTATCAAAGTGAAGTATAGAATAAAATCTGAGTGACAGATTAGTAAGTAGCTTTATTGGCTACGTTACATTAGAGTTGTAGCTTCACTTCAAATCGAAAATTTCATATTTAATTACATATGCCGCAATAAGTTCAATTCGTATATATCTAAAATAGCTACTTGCATAATGTTTCTAAAAAAATGCGGCTGTGCAATTTAGAATGTATCAAATATAATATTTGGTGGGGAAAAGATAAAAGTTGCTTATTTATTGGCAAAATTCAATGAAATAAACAAATGTCGAAATAATTATGTATGTACTTCGTCTAATATAGTAAGAGATATGCTTTTTGATAAATAGAGTATTTTGGTAATGTTGAAAAAATTTAAAATGGAAAGATTCTTTTAAGAAATCAAAAATGACCATGTCATACTCAGCTACTGTAATGAGTATTTTAAAATTTTTGAGTAGCTTTGATGAAACGTTCTTAAATGGTCCAAGTTCAATGCCATTCCACGTCAAGCAAAAGGGTGGTCTATTTTGATCAGATTTCGTTTTCGGAACAAGACTCTGAAACACGCACCTGAAATTAGAAAACTGCTTATTCCAGAATTAGCAGACGGCCTGAAACAGTGTCGTGATAATTAAAAACAGTATTCTTATGATCAAATTTCCTTTTAGTAACTGGCGGATGGATCGCTCGATTCCCAGTTTCGGAGAACTTTTGCCTCAAACCCAAACCGTTGCCACTGGATGCGTGGTAATTATTTGCGTAATCGGAAAAAACCTGACGAAAGGGTCCAATTATCAAAGGAAGTAGTGGGCCTCAAGACAAAAGAACGGTTTTCGAGAGACGCTTTTTCTCTGCCGTAACCTCCCGTTTCCTTGAGCGATCCTTAGATATCTGATAGCAAATAAATTTTCTTTTCCTGGAATTTTCCCCCGTTTTCTAGTCCTTCCTTAAACTTTCCCAGTAAAACAAAGCATGCTCTATATAGCGGATATTTGTTCATTTTGCTCGAGAACGAACTCTATTTCCATAAAGACGCGAGAAATAATACCGCTAATCAGTTCCCTATATTAGAACCGTTATTAATGCCGAATATAACCCTAAACCCTTATTCATCGCTAAAACTTGAAAAACGTGAGAATCGATCACGAAGGACTTTACTACAATGCCCAAATTTAAAACCCCTTACCCTCTTTTTGGCTTTGTATGGGCAATCTTTTTGCCATAGATGCTTGGATAACATTTTAGAGAACAAATGAACATTGAATGCACTTCACTAACTTAAACGTATTCTGGTGTATTCCAAAAGCAACTTTTGTAATCAAATATCCGATCCCAATTAAGCTATATTTGATTTGCTTTTTTGTGAATTAAACTTTGAAGTCCATTTCTAAATATTTATAAGCTAGCGTACTAAGACAATCAAAAATAAATTAAAAGAATAAAGCAAATTAAAGTTTAAAAAAAAGTAAAATTAACAAATACAACAAATTACAGTAAGAAAAATGTAAAAATTTTGTAGAAAACGAATGGGCAATAATACTTATAATTTGGTTTTGTTATAATTAATTGTATTAAACATTTTGATCACCAATTCAAGTAAAATCTAACTAAATTATTGAAGGTTACATACTATTTGAAGCTTTGCAAACGTATTTCCAAATAAAAATTAAATTACGCTTTTCTCACTTGTTTGGTATGTTTAGCTTTCAATGTATGTCTTGCTGATAAGCTAGGTATACATAGAAAGTAATGTACAGGTAATTTTTGAGTAAAAAATATTTTTTCCAAAATAAATTTCCGTCAGTTTTCAATCAACATTTTGGTAGATAAAAAAAATCACAGTAACAGTCATGGCTAAAAGTAAATCTTAAAAAAATTTTACAAAAAGATTTCAAAAATGTGAAGTAAACATATTTAATTCAACAGTGTTAATTATTTAACTATTAAGATTATCCACATTTAAAAGAATAATGTTTTCGAAAATTGCTTAAAACTATGGAGAATCAAAATATTATTTAAAAACATATGTTTGGAAGTAAGTTGTTATGCATACAAAACTGGTTACAATATTGCCGTTGTGTGCGTATACATAAATTTATTATACTTATGTCGCTCAGGAAAAAAAACATTAAAAAACTCCAAGCATAGATTATTTTTTTTTTTTTTTTTTAATTCTTGCAGTATAATAATAAAGTTTTCATAGCATGATTTGCAATTTTCTAGCTTCCTTTCATGCCGTTTTACAAAATCTAAATTTACAACTCATAGTGACCATTATTATCAAATAGCTTAATCAATGTAATTAGTAACACAATAGATTTCTATAGATGTAATTTTATTAATCAATTCCTTTAAAATACTTGCTTTACGTAGAATACATTTTAAATGTATAAAGAAAAAATTCTCTCCTGATCAAGACCCAGTTAATTAATAATCATTGTCATATATTTTATTATTTTTATATGCGACATAGTAGAAATGAATTATCTTTCATATCTGTATTTTAATATGAATAATTCAGAGAGTGATTCCTGTTATGCATTTGTTACGAAAAAAATGTCTATGCAAATTTGTTTTCAAAGTTTAATAATATTTTTTAAATAGCTTAAGCAATAAATTGTCTGAATAAAAAATATTTATCGACACTTAAAACGAAATAGAAGGTATCAAAAATATAAGTTGAAACACGTTAAAATACAAAATTCTGTGATTTTATGAATGTAGAAATGTATTTTAAAATTTTAAGAAATATTAAAATAACAAATGGAGCTAACATTTAACGGAATTTATTAATAATAATATTTAAAATATTAATTATATCAGAAGTTTAACATTTTACGCACTTTGTTTCCCTTACAAAACAATATTCTAAAAACTTTCAACAATAATCTTTTATTTAGTGTAAAAGCCTTTAAAGTACTTTAAAATCACTAAGATTAAAGCTTGTGCAAAATTTTCAAAAGTGAAAAGAAAGAGACAAGAACACCATCGGATTAAAAATTTAAAGTTGTAAAAAAATTCAGAAATACGTCAATATGATTAAATTTCTTGCATATTATCTTTGGTGTAGAAATATTATGCGCACATTCGTAATTTTCACCTCTAAGTCACATTTTTCCGAAAAAAAAAAGAAAAATTGTAATTATTTTCATAAATTTTGGAACAACAATATTTTAGCTTTTCCAAAGAAAAACTAATACATTAAAATGCAAATGATATACTTTTTTAAAATGTAATAAATGCTTATTTTTAAAACATAACAGAAAAAGAAAACCATGAGTGCTCATTAAATTTATGTTTAAATAGTTATTTCAAAATCCATCCACAAAAAAAAAGTTGCACTTTTTCTTCCATAGCATCCTTCTCAACAAAACTTTTTCTATTTAAATGCCGCGTAAAAAGCAAAACGAAAGATATAGAAAACTGTCTTAACAAAAACAGTTAAAAAATCAGTTAAATATCATTATTAGTATTTCAATAATGCAACATAGAAATATGCAATATTCTTTTTTTTTTTTTTAACATGGCATGTTTTGATTGACTTATTTTTTTTAAAATAAGAATTCCATTCTCTCATATTGCCTAACATTGTTAATATTTTATCATATCTCGTCCTATCTTAGTCTTGGCAACTAGCCTTATTAAACATTTTTTCCAAATGTAAATAATATCAATAACTAGCCATTTTTGGTAGTTTTTAGGATCTTTCATTAGATTATAAAAGCTGCAGTTAGAAAAATAGCACATTTTTCATAATAGATTACCACAGCTTTACAGGTGAATTCGATGTAATAATTATCCATTATCTGAGTTTTATATCCTTTATTAGGTTAACTTGTAAAATGTTAAATTTTAGTCATAAAGACCATCTTCTATAACATAAAGAACTAGACACACATATATATATAGCTGTGGCTATGCTATTAATAGATGGAATTCCACTCTATAGCAAAAATTAAAATGTTTAGAATTTTGGTACGAGCAAACATTACGGTTGCTAAAAGTAAGTAAAGAAAAACAATTTTAAAAGCTGAAGGAAAATTTTGATATAAAAAGAAAATTTAAGAAACATTCTGCAAAAGGTTAGCAAAAAGTTAATCATTATTTTGCAAAAGTCCCATAGGTTTTAATGTTATGATTCACTGTGCCACACGGAATTGTTCTTAAGCACAACAAGCTATTCACAACTGCTGTTGTATTAATACATATTCAAGATATTTTCTCAATTATAGTGTAAGTTTTCTATACTACACTGGCATTTTTCGCTTCGTAACCATCAAATTTTGCATAAACAATGCACTATATTTGTAGAAATAGATGGCAAAGAAGTGTTGCACAAATCTTTTTCCCAGATGGCAACATATAAAATGCGTTTAACTAACGTAAGCAATAATGTAAATTTCCGAACTTGTTACTTCAGAACTCAGGTGCTGGAAGGATTTTGCATCTCGCAATTTTTATAAGTATGAAACAACTATGCAAAACATCAAAGTATTATTTTTTCTTCTGTTTCTGTGATCAAATTAACCCTAAAAAAATATTTCGGTTCTAATTCATTAAAATATTTAATATTATTTTTAAATACAAAGCAAAATTTTGTGCTAAAATCGACTTCAGTAAAAAATTTTGGTGTCCGCAGGATTGATTTTTAAGTCTAACGAGGTTCGTAAAAGATCCCTTATGTTTCCAAAATACATCACACCTCTGCAAAACTTTTAAAAGATAGGCAGAATACACATTTCTAAAACAAATTTATACGTAAAATGTAAATATTTTAAATTAACAAATTTTCTACAATGGCTATAAATAAAATTATAATGAAAAATCATAGTTTCAAAAAAAAAACTCTATTCCATAAACTTTCACATGATTATTAATCTGTTACTAGTACATTAAATACTATAGAAATTGGAGGAGGGGGTTTTGATTTGATGTAAAAATAAACTTTAAAAAGACTAAAAGCTTTGAATTTTAAATGATTCTAGAACAATGTTTAAAAAATATTTAAGAAGAATAGAACAATTCAGAAAAATTTTACATTTTTATTCAATATAAGGGTATTTTAGGCAGAAAAAAAAATGTCCATTCATGGCAGTAACCAAATCGGATAATTTTCAAATTGAAATAAATTAATGTAATTTACAGCCATTTGATTGTGCTTTTCCTGCAATTTACTTCAATGCAAAACTTTGAAAACTGAGTGCAGGTTGTTTTAGGATATATAATATGATTCTGTATAGAATTAAGGATAACATTTCATCTGACAAGTTGTATATATATTACATGTTTATACCAAATATATGGACCAATTGTTTCAATTGTTTACTGTTAATATTTTCTGAATATTGATAAGAATACTTGTAACAGCAACTTTTTCCTGCAATTTTCTTTTTAGTCTCTCAAATGATAATTATTATGAAATAATTATCAAATTGATAACATCTCGGTAAAACGTTCAAGAAAAATCAAAATTACTTTATAGCTGATTATTATATATTACAGCTGAGCTGTTGCTGTGTTCCCTTTTGGAAGACTTACTTGTAATTAAAATTCATATTGCATCTGTTCATTTTCGAATACATAATCGTAAAATACTAATAATTAAACTTACTTATTAATGCCATTTCCTTTAATAAAATTGTATTCGTGGCTCTAATTACAAGTAAGTCAAAAAATGTACAAAACGTGTTAATGTCTGTCCTTCATTTTTTATTACACACATATTTTACAACACATATATTTATTAAATAGCATATTTTAATATGAAATATATCATCTAGGTTCATAACCATTAATGCCGCTATACATTGTTATTTTCATTAAAAAGAATTCAGCTTTATTTTTGTTTTTCACGTGTGAAGTATTTAATATAACACTCCGTTTTTTTTTTTTTTTTTTTTTTTTTTAACGATATTATGCTAAATTACGGGCATTTTCTACCTTCACATATTCTCATTGAGACGACTCTCCCAAACTATATCAAATAATTATTTATTTTGAAATTAAAAAAATAAAAAAAAGAAACATTCATTGAGATGAATTCAATTTGCAGTTATATTATTATTATTATATATTTTTTTTTCTGCATTTTTAGAGCAACATAAATTATTTATTATTACTAAAAACTAGCATAAACGAATATAAATATGATTATAAATACCCAAAATAATGTTTGTGATAACATTTAAAAAAAAAAAAAAAGGTTATATAAATTAATGTTTTTATTCCTGCTTTGAAAAACATCATGGTTTACAACATATGAATACGTCTAATACAAATCTGCATGAACATATAATTAGTAGATAGATGAATAAGTTACGAAAACTGCTGTAAGCAAACAAACAATAATCCTTAAATTAGAAGTTTTTTACAGTATTGTGAGCAGATTTTATTTGCTAAATTTGCTAGAAAGTTTAAGTTGTCAAAACCAAGGAATAAAATGAAAACCGTAAAATTATGCCTGAAAATTACAAATATTAGAATAAACTGCATACTTTTTTAATTTATGAACCACTTTTCAGACATTAACACGAAGCATGCAAGTGCACTTTATGCTATTTAAATTTGTTATGCTTTTTTTTCTGTGTAAAAAAAAGTAGATGTTTACCAGATATTTGAAACATTTGAGGATTTTTCTTACTGGCTTTCAAATTGATTGAAAAAAGGTTCCAATCAAAGCAAAAAATATTAAGGAATAAAGAAAATTTAATCCAACATCTCAATTGAAAAAAATTAGTAAATTTAAAAACATAACAATAGTTTTTTTTTTTTTTTTTCCCTTTCCCTTTTAAAAGAAACCATGTGCAACTCGATGTAAGTGCACTATGCAAAATACACTTATGTGGAAATAATAGTACATCTTTCATATTTTAATATAATACTGGTTTTATATAACACCTAACCTTTTGAAGAACAGTCTGATGTATATCTCACAGAAATATGTTTCAGAATATTTTTCTTAAGGACAAACTATTATGCAGATACAAATAAAGCCCACATTAATTGTTACGATTACTTTCTAAACACTTTGTGGAAAATTATATACGTAATCAGGCTAAGTTGGAAGGGGGAAAAGAATCATTTTTAACACTGATGGAAAAAAATGACTTTCTTTTTTTAACCAAGATTATTTAAAATACTTTTAATAATATTTATTTCTTTCACAAGCTATTCTTCAAATGTTGTAAATGAACAATAGTCTTGTTCATATATTATGAGTGAGATCAAATGAAAAGTAACAACTCTTCTAAGAAAATACTCATATATATCTTATCAAAATTTACTTCTTCATATTAACACCCTGTAAAATACAAATCTCTATTTACTAATAAAATTTTCATTATACTGTGTTTCTCCTTAAAAAAATATATGTAAATTATAAATAATCAAAGTATGCATTTCAATACTTTGCTTCGATCTATGCAAAATAAAGTCTTATTCAATTTTCCAACTGTCTCATGTTTTTATGCACAAAAGAAATGAACTTCACCTTGTACGATTTTTGCTTGAACATACGTCGGTAAATATCACAGACCAATTATAATGTAGACTGCGCCCTCCACTGCATGCACGATAGAAATCCCTGTCAGATATATGCATTGAAGTGTAAAACAAAATTGCTCAGATGAATGTCTCGTCATTGCCAATTCATTAAAAGTGGAACTACAGTTGAGCCCCGATTCCCCGCGGGGCGAATAATCCGCGAATTCCACAAAGAGACATTTTTCCAGCTTTTTCAAGAATGGTTTGAAAAAATTTTGTTCCTCAAGTTAGTAAACATCTTGACGAAGAAAGCTGCTTTGTTATACAAATACAAAAGAAACGACCAGCAACAGGCACAGGGCCCAACTAGGCTGATCCTAGTCAATTTAACAAGAGCCTTCTTAAAAGTTTTTACTAGGGATGTAACCAATGTTCGACCACCATTCGGTATTCGGACCTTTAGCCGAATACTCGGTAAGATCAAATTCGGCTTGGCCGAATACTGATGGACTATTCCGCCGAATACTTCCGCTACAGTAAAAATGCAAAAAAAATAAAGAAATTAGTAGATTTTAAATTGTATTATAGCTATTGCAAAAGAATGCATTAGTATATAGTTTTAATAAATAAAAATAATTTAGAAAAAAAATACTTTTTTTTAAACATTGTTTTTGGTTTGACTGAACAAAAAGATTTTAAAGTTATAATATCGCATTTTATACTTACCATTTGCTCCCAAAAGCTGGCAATAGTTAGTTATGATGGATTTTATTTTGTTATTATTAACAAAGTGGAAGTCAGACTTTGTTTGGGTAGACTGATTTATTTGGAATGTTGAGTAAGAAAGAAATGTGAAAAGCCTAGAATATATATCATGAATATTACAATAGCATAAATTAAATATGAAGTGTTTGAAAATAAAAACATATTCCAGTTAAATGCATTACATTTTAACGCATGTTTTAAAAATAGGTATGTGAAAAAATACATCAATTTTAGATATTTTTAGATTTTTAACAAACAGAATCACATCATAGGTTACTATGTGGAATTGGTATTTGACTTTGAATGTTGACAGTTACTTTCTACTACAACGATTTTCAAGAATTTTTAATATTCGGCCGCCGAACATTGGGTATTCGGCTTAAGACATTGTTGCCGAATCTTCGGCTTTTGCCTAGTGGAAATGGCCGAATATTCGACTTCGGCCTGGAAGGAATGGACGAATATTCGGTAATTCGGCCATATCACAATTCGTTACATCCTTAGTTTTTACTCCACTGAAATTAACAGGGGCTTCCGGTAAACTATTCCAACTGCCTACAATCCTATTGAAGTAGTAATTTTTCCTCATTTCAAGATTAGCCTGAGATTTGAAAAGCTTAATACAATGACCTCTGGTTCTACCTTCAGTGCGTAGCTGCAGCCCATCAACATTTCCTGTTTTAATGAATTTAAACAAATGAAATGAATCACATCCCCTCTAACTCTCCTTTACTCTTCTAGACTATAAATAATTATAACTAGACTGTTAATTGACAATGCAGTCACACCCAGCTAAAAGTGTGCTTAAATCAGCTGATGCGCAAATCTTCGTTATGTTTTTGCCTCCAAATGTTACTGCGCTGATACAACCTATGAACCAGGGAGTCATGATACCCTGGCAACATCGAGGAAATAAAATTCCAAGCATCGAGACAAATGCTAAGGGGCCGTTCATAAATGACGTCACCCTTTTTTCCCATATATTTGACCCCCCTCCCTCCCTTTGTCACAATATGTCACACTTCAGTGGACCCCCTCCAACCCTTTGTCACACGTCACGCTATGTTGCATAATGCATGATTTCACACTTCTTGTTACCCCCTCCCCTTGTCACACTTTCATGAACCCCCTCCCCCCCCCCTCGAAGCGTGACATCATTTATGAAGGATCCCTAAGAGGAGGCTCCTGCACGGATGACATACCAAACTTTATTAAAGCATTTTTTTTAAAACTAACTGAACATTTTTATGTAACAACTTTCATAAAGTGATCATGATTTTTTTTTCTTTTCCCTTTACCATTTGCTGTTTTGGTTGTTTAAATGTAGAACAAAGACTTCTGTTGTATGTTCAAAATATGTACAAATGTGTGTGTGAATACATTTTAAAATTATTGTGTTTTCCCATTTTCTTTTCTTTTTTTCCCCCTGTATTATCAGCAGTTTTTGTTATATTCGTTGCCCTTGCCAACAAATTCTGCAGATAAACGGGGCTCCTACTGTGCTACATTGATAATTTAAAAATCTGTTAATACAGCCATGAATTGAAAAAAATTTCTGTCACATGCAGTATGTACAGATACATTGAAAAATGATCCTTAAAATTTCTAAATGCAAACTTGGTACATAACTTCACTGTAACTGATGCTAAATAGGCTCAATAAAATTAAAGAGAAGTGGGAGAGGCATGTCTATTGTAGCAAGTGGTTTTGCAACTGGTAATATTAATTTTAAAGAATTAAATGCAGTTTTTCTTATACTAAACTTTGTTCGACTTTTGTTAAGGGGAATTAAACACTTTCTCCAAATTTTGCACAACAATTACAATGATAATAAAATTTTCCCATTTTCAAAAGGCGAGTTGAGCTGTTTCAAAGATAAATTTAGAAAATAAAAATAAATTTTAAGAAATGCATCTACAAAAAAAGAAACTTTTTTTCATAGCAAAAGTTCAGCTCTTTGATGCATTTTCTCCCCATTTAGTAGTGACACATTCAAATATTTTATTTGACTTAGATTGGTTTCAAAAAACAAACATGAGATTAAAATTATTTTTAACTTGTTTTTATTTATTTATTTGGGGGGGGGGGGGTATGTCTCTCACATTTAAAAATTGATGCACTTGGTGGTAAATGTCTTTACAAGTTTCCGTCAATCAGGAAAAATAGATGAGCATAAACTTTTATAAGTTGAACAATTTGGTGGTAAGTTGCTTACCACAGTCTTAGGAAGGATTAAAATTACGATTGTGTGCAATTTTTAATAAGAGGAATAGTAAAATTCACATACTATTTTAATCACAAGAGCAAAAGATGAAATAAAAATCATCTGAAGAGCAAATCATGAGTAAATTTCAAAAACCATTTTTATTGAGATCAGTACTGAAATAGATATGTATATTATGCAATGTGCACATTAGGAAATAGAGAAGATTTCCATTGTGGCAGCTCTAATTGAAGTGTGAAATAGGTTTAAAAATATCTCAATATTTAAAACTCATATGCAAGTCTATTTTTAAGAGAGTAGAAAAAAAATATTCATAATACAGTAGCGTATCGTTTATATGATGTTTGCATTGATATGACGTTTTAGTGTGGTCTCAATTCTTGGATTTAGCCAGAACGGTAAATCAATGTTAATGTTTATACAACATTTTTCGATAGTCCCTTCGGCGTCGTATAAACGACTCTCCTGTACAAGCATTTTAAAATTATATATGACTAGCCGAGATGTTAGCGTTGCGAGAAATAACTGCCTCATTTGCAGGTCAAGTTACACATGTCCAAAATTCTGCTGTAAATATATAAGGAACAATTTTCTTAAAAAATCAAAGCAGAACATATGCAACAGTCCCATTTAAACAGTGAAACTCATTGAAAACCATAATTACATTAAAAACAGCAGCCTCTAAAAATTCTTTTTAGACCAAAAATAATAGTCCATAAAAATCCACATTAAAATGCCAACAACAGTTCGTAAAAATTGCCATTAGAGGAAAGGCAGCAGTAACTAAAATGCACATCTGCATCAGGATAATTGTTCGAAAATAATAGCAAGAGTCCGCAAACATCAAAACTACAATACAGACAACACTGTATCTAAAAGTTCCCATCAGAATAAAAGCTGTATTCTATTTAAAGATGTCTAATAGATGAAGAACCACAATCAATGAATACCTCTGCTAGAATAAAGAAAGCATTCCTTAAAGCCCCTCATTTGAATAAAGACAACTATTCCAAAGACATCCAAATAGATCCCAACAGTCAATCTTAAATTCTCCATCAAAATCAGGACACCAATTCCTAAAAATCTTGATTGTAAAATCGTCAAAACATTTCCTGAAAATTCAAAGTAAATAGAGATTCTATAATATTCCGATAAAAACGGAAGAAAGAAAAGCATTATGTCCAAAGGCAAATAAAAATGCACATTTAAGTTAAAAAATGTTCAGTACTGAACCAATACTGAAGTGTGAAATTTAAGTTGATTGAAAGAAATGACTAAATTATGTCCAAATGGCACCAAACATACAGTAAAAATATTAAATAAATGTTTCAAAATAAATCACTTAAATACAAGATGGAATCTATCAAAACCACTGCATAAAAAAGTTAAAATAAAGTAGATCCCCAAATTGCACTATAGTAATGGAAGCATAATCCTATAGTGTAAAACACTGTATTGAATTAAATGAGAATATTACCAATAGGGATTTTTGGTAAAATATTTGACAAAAACAATTATTAGTTTTACGTTAACAGAAATCAATTTGGCAACAAAACTACTCTTTATTTTGGCGAAAATATACACATTGAGTGAATAAATTCAGAGGTAAGCCTCATTTTAAAATTCAAAAACCACTTAAAATGAGCATTTCGGGTTTCTATTTGTTCTAAGAACTTCAGACAGAGATCTTCGTATGCAGTTTTTTTATGGGCATTAACATGCTGCGAAAACCTAAAACGTGGGACATTTCTTAGATGCGATAATCCCAAAATTTGCAGTTTTGCTTAAAACTGGAATAAAAAAAGAACAAATTTGAATTTTAGGACAAACGCTTTGAGGTGCACAAGGACCCGACCCAAGGTACCTGTAAGCAAAATTTCATACTTCTAGACCTTTCCATCACGCCAGGAGGAGACCGCCAGACACACACACACAACTGATACACAAACATTTGGTTTTATTTATATCGAAAATATATATATATATATATATTGAAATCTAGATGTAAATGAAAAGAAAATGAAAGTTCAGAAAAGTTTTATGTTATTCACCACATTTTGTAACTTCGTCGCTTTAATTTATTTACAATACTTCCTTTTACATGCCATTTCTGCGACGCATTCCGAAACCTGTAGGACTATTTTCTTGGTTTCTTTTGAATACGTTATACTCCCCGCCCACTGATGAGGAGAGTTATTTGTTTTTGTTTCTTATTCTATGACTTTTAAATTTCGTATTACCAATTTATACGTTTCGTTAATGTTAGCTTACATGTCCCGGAACTTTCATTTTATTTTCATTTACATCTAGATTTCAATATATTAAAGTTCGCTGCATAGTGCTGCATTTGCGCCTGGCACTAACTTTTACAATTTCATATACTTAACAACTTGCTACACCTATATATATATATATATATATATATATATTATATAAGATGTTGTTTCTGTCACAAAAAAATGCAATTTTTTTTAGAAAAAGAAATCAACAAAATCTCTATAACTAAAAATATTGTGTCCAGCGTTAACTGATCCATCACTCTACTTCTGACATGCCACTACACTTGCAGCATTAAATTGCACTTCTTAATTTAATCAATCAGAACATTCATTCACTTATGCATTCTGAACAAGACGACATGTTTCATGTTCCTTGATTTTGAAGATATTCAAAAGCACATAACTTGAAAGGAATAACTTTAAAGAAACAGAAGAAATAAAGAAATGCTAATGAATACTAGTAGTGAGAATATATTTATTCATTATGATACATTTAGAAGTCAGTACTTCACATATAAATTTTAAAAAACAAAATAAATCTGTATAAATAAAATCCTTCTTCAATAACAAAAACATTCTATTATATTATCTGCAAAAACTTTTTTTAAGTATAAACCATTACTGCTAAGTTGAAGTTATAAATAATGAAAATAAAAATGCATATATCATTTCAACCAAGAAAATAACGTTTTAAATGCTCATCGAATGTATTTAGAAATGTTTCAAGTGTTCATCCTAAAAATTTTGTAAAAAATGGAAAGTTTCCAAAGAGAAGTAGATGAAAGTTTCAAATGCATTATATTCACAGGGGTATATTACAACTTGGTTATATATATTCAGCTAACCATCGAAAACCTTCTCCATAACCTTGCTTTTTCAGAACACTGCACATAAATAATTCCAAGGGACGTCCAGGTAACTCCGACCGAGGAATTTTACTCTGTAAGAAGAAAAGTTGTGTGTACAAATACAAAAGCAGTATAATTTTGTTATATAGCTTTAGCTTGTAAAACAAGAGGTTGCATGACCAATCTGTATCGAAAAATTGTAAGAATTATTGTTGAAAACAAAATATTCAAGAGCATACCACAAAAGAACAGAAAAGCTTTGTTGCAGATCATATTAAAAGACTTTTAGCAGAAATTGAGATTTTTGTATGAGCGAACGGTCATTACCCATTATGTCTTTTAAACATAAAAGATTTCACCATTTCATTAACCACTTGTGAAGAAAATATATATACATATTAATGATTTGATAAGCTCAGACTAAGTTGAACAAATTTATTTAGTTAGACGGACCACTAACACAAGAATAAAATAAGGCCAGAAAACAGCACAACTTCGATTTAATGGTTTCTTCAAATTAGCTATAGATTTTAGTACCAAATTGGATTTGATGTATGTTATGTTTCCCAAATTTAACAATACCCTTGATTCAACAATAGCATTGCTTATGTTTCAAAACATAGTCAAGAATCTTATACAGCAGGGCAGTTAAAAATTAAAAAAATTGTTTAATTGTAAAAATGGTTATAATATCTTGGAGAAAAAATGACATTTAAAAATGAATTGCTGAGTAAAACATTAGACTTTTGATTGAACTTGATTGAAAAAACTTGAGTATGGCAATGCATTACTTCATACCTCTTTATACTATGAAATTGTGATCAAAAAACTTGATGAAGTGATACAGGAAATATTTTAAATGTTATTAATACTGAAAATATCAATACGCACCGACACCCTGAAAAATCTATAAGGCTGTTTAACATGTTGAGTGCTACGTCAGTCATCGGTGACTGACACCGACCTTTCCATTCAGGCCACGTCAGTCAGCGGTGACTGACAAGAAGTTACCGACATTATCATACCTGAAGTGGAGTTCAATGTAATCTTTGTTGGGTAGAAACCCATAATTTTATTAATTCTCATCCCACTAGTATGGTTTGAATGTATTTTAAGTACCTACTTTCTTTTCTGTGGACGGCTTGTAGGATTCCAAGTCCTAGGATACTCTTCAGGCATTCAAACCACACGCGCCAAGTTTAATGGCGGAAGTGATGAATGTAAACATTGCCACGATGCTAGCCCAGTGTTGCCAAACCGGGGGAACTTTGTTGGAACGCATGACTTGCGTGAAGAGAAGGTAAACCTCAATGTGTATGTAAATGAGGTTGAAGTAGAAGTTATTAAAAATGACGTCACCATTGCGTCATAGGATTTGGCAAGTATAAAGGGAGGATGTGAGTGAACGGACTTCACTGGATTCACCGTCTCCGACTCGTTTCATTTCGTTTGACCTGTTGGTCGTCACTCCCTCTCTTGGAGTTAGTCTCCTTGCCATGAAGCTGATGGCTTGGCAATAGAATTTTTCGAACGTGGTCGAAATGTTAGACCTTAGTTAAGTTTTAAAATTTTGAAGTGTCTTCTCTCCCCGTTTGTCACGTTCCAGTGCTTGTAAAAATGTTTCAATGATTGGAGATGTTTTGCTTTTAGAAGAGTGGAGTTTATTTTTACATTAGTTTTAAAAGGGTTTCTAATCAGGATGTCGACCATCAAAGTATTATAGTATTTTATCTTCATAATTGCGTTTTACCGACTTGGAGTTACCGGTGAAATCATCAGAAATTCGTACGGCTGTGATTGAAGTTCTTGGACTGTCTACATGCTGACTGGTGGTTTCAACAGAACCAGCGCTCGTTCCAGTGCAAGCAAAGTGGACTGATTCTCAATGGTCGTGAATCTGATGTACTTATACTCGTGGTCAAGTAAGAGGACTGTGATATTTAAATACTACAATTTGAGAAGTTTTCCGAGATGGTCAGTTTGACTAGATATTGAATTGTTAATCCCGTTGGATGTTCCTGTGGTAACACATGTTTATAGTATTATTAAATGTTTAAAATAAATCCAAATTCCGTTAATAATGTTTCTTGTTTACCTCCAACTGACACCACCTCTGACAGCTCATGTTGGGATTTGAATTCGGAATTTTTATTCTAAATTTAAATTAACCATTTTTTAAAAGCCCAACAATCTTATCTCCAGCGGGCCAAACTATAAACAAAACAGGGGAGGGGCCTAACGTGTTGAATGAATGCTTTATATAAGCATTCCCTTTCGAACAGAAATAGCTTCCACTATGCTAAAGAACAATGACCCTAATACGTTTTAAAATTTCCATCGAGTAAGTTCTAATTTGCCAGTATTGCGCTTCGCATTGCTGTACTACAATACCTGCGCGCAGCCTGACAGGGAAGTCGCTATAAAACTGCGTGGCACTCAACGTGTTAAATAATGTCAAATATCTTAAAATACAAAAACATTCTCTTCAGTTTTCTCAACAAGTTAAAGATTTTTTTCTCTTTTTATTCATAAAAATTGTATTCTTCATAACATTCCAATGATAATAACAATCTAAAAAGTTCCTACACAAATAAATAGTGAATTTGCAAATTTTGAAGAAAACATAGAGGGGTGGGTACATGCAAATTTAATAAGTTAATTTGCTCCT
Organism: Octonoba sinensis; assembly: GCA_038502835.1. NCBI lineage: Eukaryota > Metazoa > Arthropoda > Arachnida > Araneae > Uloboridae > Octonoba > Octonoba sinensis. The sequence continues at coordinate 92,500,049 of CM076604.1, read as the reverse complement.
AATTTCCATGACTAAAACATATTAATTTAAGAAAAACTTACTTTTCCTGTTGTCTGGCCATATAAGTTGAAATAGTTTCTCAATTCATCTTCACTAGCAGCTCCTGGCTTATCAATTTTATTTCCCAATATTAATAGAGGGCAGTTTGACAGCTGTTCATCTGTTAATAGACTCTGGAGAGAAAGAGCACACCAAGTAAGGCTTTTAATACTTATCACACTTATTTAAACAACCTTTTACCAACTTTTTGGTAACATTCAAGTATTGCAGAGCCCTAACATTGATATACTAATCTTTATCATAATATTTTTTTAGAATAAATAAGATTATGAAACTAAAGCAGAATTCAACACAAAAAGTTAACAAAGGCAAGTTTTTAGAAACATTTTCTTCAATCAAGATAATTACCAACAGTAACAAAGTGGAAAAGTAACTTTTTAAAATCTGTTTTGACCAATGATTTTTTTTTGGGAGGGGGAGGGGGGGGGGATAATGGGGAAATTCCCTATTAGTTTTCAGTAACTGTTACAAAAAGTGCACAAGCAGGATGCAAAAGTACTAGTTGACACACATATTTTGAATTCTTCCAGAAAATTGTTTCTTTTATTTGTTAATTATTTCTTTCATTTTATTTTTAGCTGGTGGAAACTAAGGATTCCATGGAACCCTGTAGGGAAACATTGATTTAGACTATCTTAAAAATTAAAACTACTTTACAATAGGATATCATACAAACAAAGGAATTTGAAGTTACCATCACTATACAGAAATTTTTACTAAACTAAAACATTAAGTGCAGGTCTCAAGAACGTATGGTCTAGATCAGTGGTCACCAAACTGTCAATTGGTACTTTTCGCTAGATTTCAGACGTGCTCACGTGGTTAGTCTGCACTTTGTTGTACCAGCAATTGAAAGTTGATTTTCAATATTTTGTCAATATTGACATTGAATGTGTGGCTTAGAAAGAAACTAAAGAATATTTTGCTTATATAAATATAAAGTGTGTGAAAAGTAACCAAGCCAATCACTCTCCTTTTATTTTTTTTTTATTTTGTGTCGCATAAAAACTGAAAGTTCACTAATGACAAAATTACGTTTCTTATATATTTTTTTTTATTTGCAGTAGAATTTGAAAATATTACGGTTGCTCAGTGGCTTCAATAGTTTGGCCGCCACTTTTCTAGATAGAAAGAAATGCTAAAATTTTATCTTGATTTTGAATTTTCTTCCTGTACCATGCCATAGGCAAAATGAGAAATTATTCTCTTTTAACTTCTTCATTCTAATGAAGTAAAAATTTGTTTCCCAAGTGACTAGTTATTTTGGTATTTCATAACTGCTTTCCCACCTAAATTGTACAGCTCAGATGTACCCACCAGGTGATATCATGCTTTGCAGTTCTTCCCGACAAATGTATGATTTGTTAAAGTGCATAATTGAGCGCACATACCATAATAATTTACGAGACATGAGCAACGCTTTAGAAAAAGTTTCCGTTGATTAAAGTGAAGCTTAAATTTTTACTTCAAAATTTTCAGCATAATACTCAAAACAAACCATTAAGATAATTAGGACAAATTTCAAAATATTACTACAATTTAGGACAGGTTCTAAAGATAAGGAGTATTAGGAAAAGGAGGACACCACTCATCTATGCTCGTTTGATCTCAAAAGCACATTAGCTATGTACAGTATCGCAAAACAAATATATAAAACTTTTTTTTGACAATTCATTTGATTGTTCCACAAATGTATCATCATTTTTGTTTTAAAAATCTAAAATTTTAATTAATTAAACATTCTCAGTAAAGTTTTTTTTTACTGAATTTTTAAATGTATTAAAATTTTTAAATAAGGGAAAATTTGCATATTTTTTAAACTTTTTTTTACATCTTTTATTCATTTATTTTTGCAAAAATGATATTCTGTTTTTAAAGTTCACACCCATTGGAGTTCAGCAATTAGGAGTTGATGATTTAATGAATAAGTACATCATAAGTGCATTATAAACGTTATGGATTTTATTTTTAAAATGAAGTCATGGTCTCAATCTAGTTTAGGAAAGACATCATAATCATCAACTCATATATTTCAGATGTAACTGAAATTTACGACTTCTCATTATAGTCAAATCCAAGCAAGAGGGAATTTCATAGCTGGTGTCGGTGATGTAGGAAGGGGGGTGGTCTCAGAATCCGAACCCCTCCCAGGAAGATCATGAACCGTTCTAATAATGAAAATTGCAGTTATTCTTTTTCTTTTAATTATTTTTCCCTTCCTCTAAGCTATTATATGCACATATGTATGACTGTTTATCTAAAATAAAAAGCTCTGATTGCTTCTATTTAAATTCTCAAGCATCAGCGTTCACTGTTCTTAGCTTGGAGAACCCCCTGAAAAATTTCTTGCTAGGACAGTGGCTGGTGTTAAATAAAATCAGAAGTGAAGCCATGATTGAAGCCACAGGATAGGATCTCCCCAACCCATATTTCTTTATTTTATAACTAAAACATGTACTAATTTTACTTTAAAGTTTAAATTTTTATTTTTATATTTTAATTTCAATATCTTTATAATTTCAACAAATCTCATGTTTGTATCTGAAAGAATAACCAGCTTTTTTTCCCCCAACAGAACAACTATATATAGATAAGTACATGACATGAAACATCTCATACTGATTCCAAAAACTTTCAATATGAACTGAATATTAATTACAAATGAATATTTGGTACATTAAGTTGCATGTTTCCAGTAACACAGAATTCAAAACAAAAAGGCTTGGCAAAAAAAAATAATATTTTTTTTGTGTGCTTTTATTAATAAAAATACATAAAATATGTGTGAATAAGATATAGATTCAAAAGAAAAAAAAATAGAGATCAAAATTGATTATGGACACGCAATGTAAAAAATAGAAATTACAACCAAAAAGCAAAAGCTTACATCCAGTTCCCTTTTTGATTCTGGAAGCCTCTCTCTGTCACAGGCATCAACAAGAAATACAATAGCATCTACAGCTGGAAAATAATCCTTCCAAACTTTACGGGCTAAAAATGAAAACAAATTAAACTATGCAGAAAGGAAAATTATTTACAAGTAGCAAATATTTTCTTAATTACTATTAACAGAAACATTTTTCAGAATATAAAATTAATGCAGTGAATCAATCTTAAAATGGGTGAAAAAAAACAATATTTCTTAAAAGCAAAAAAAGAAAATTAATTTCAAAAGTTTTACCTAACAACTTTAAAACATTTTAAAATTTATGCTATATATTGACTAAATTTGTATCACCTAAGATAATATATTTTCAGATTATATTTTATTTAATATAGTTTGTTATGCTTCATATCATTTTCAAAATTCACTGAAATAAAAAGCACCACTAAAATAAAATTTCACATGATATGCTTGAATATTTTTCTAGATGTGTCTTCACATAAAAGACTTTTCATACAACGTTTAAGAAAAAAAATCAAATTAAGTCTGCTTTTTTCTCTCTCTTGGATTGCTAATGATTCTGAATGCAGTATATTCTGTGCCTCTCAAAATCATTTTATCTTACTTTGTCATGCACAGTTTAAATTGCAACAAAATAAATTTCACCTTACTGCTGTGTGTTTGATGTTAAATGGCACTTTATAAATACTTGTAATGAAACTATTCCAAATACCCATGGAAAGAAAAACCATTATACCTTCACCCAATATTTAAAAGTTGAGTGTGACAAAATATTATACAAAATAAACAAACATGAAGAACAAAGTTGAATAAAAATATCCCAAGTTCTATATCTGTGATGTTGTTGAAAAATATCCACATCGTTATTTGAAAAGATCACTTTCCTGAAGTTTGTCATACACTACTACTATATTTAGACATCAAAAATACTACTTTTTTTATAATGTATTTTTACTTTTAAAATAATGTATTAACAATCCAGCATTTTTATTAGGGTCCTGTTTTTGTAAATTTTAAGAATATTTCTGTGAAAATTCAAAATTTAAACATTTATAATAATAAACAATTTTATTATTATTTGCTGTTTTTTCGATAAATAACTCTGTAAAGTGTATAATTTGGTAGCTCGGAAATTTTGTGAAGAGTCCGTTTTGGTTTATTGGAATTTTGTGAACGGTCCTTTTTAATTAATTGGAATTTTGTGAAGGGTTCCTTCTGATTAATTGGAATTTTGTGAAGGGTCTGTTTTGATGGATTTGTATGTTTTGAAGGTTTCCAAAACAAATTTACTCTAGCGCAAACTCTGATTAAGGTATTTTGAGATCAGTTTCAAACCTAAAGTAAACAATTTTTTTTTTCACACTTAAAAAGCTTTTCAATTTTTAAATACCTAATTTATTCTACTTTCTATTCAACAGCAATCATGATCAAGTGAATGTTAGCACTATTAACACTTAACTAATAGAAATGTATCACATCCTTTTTGACAGTAAAAGCTTTCAGGCTGTAAAAATGCACTTGATGGATTAATAGAGCACTTAGTTAATGAAAATATTTCAAATGAATGTTTCAACACCTCACAAAATTGTTGTTACTGATTACAAGCCACAGGGGTGTCCAACCAAACTCCCTAAGCACATTGCATATCCTTTCTCCCAAAAGCTATGGAACCTCTCCCCCCCCCCCCCCACACACACCAAAAAAGACCCTTCAAATCAGCTAATCCTCTAAAAATTTTAATGCCATAATATGCATCATCACCAGAGCTGCCAACCTCAGGACTTGAAAAATAGGAGCACAGGGGGGTAAAATAGGAGCATGAAAAATTGCAATATTTTTCATATTTTTGAACTACCATCACGTTATAGAACTACTAAAATGGTGAAACTCTGTTATAGCGTCATTCGAGGGACGGGTATATTTATGACGCTATAAGAGATTACCATTACTATTGATTGGCGAAAGAAGGGACTGGAATTTCTTGACGTTATAACAGAGTTGTCGCTATACACGATGTCGTTATAACCAAGTTCAACTGTATATTTTTTTTTCCCCATTCACTGTCAAATTATAAGAATTCAATTCAATTAAAACATTCTTCATTGAATAACATAGCAAAGCAGATATACTGGGGAAAAAATCCCGATTTCTTTTATGTATGTGGAAAAGGGAAATACGGGCATTACTTAGATTTTGTAAAAATGTGGTTTGAAAAATATACCTTACCTTATCAGACATGTGACTCACTAAGGATTTTTTAAAACAAGATTATTAATGAGACTGTAATATTTAACAATAATAATCAAAAACAGACATGATCACTAAAACTTAAAGGCAAAAAATAATTTTTTTAAATTCTTTAAATTTTCGGCAGGGAAAATTTCAATAAAATGACGTCTGTGCAAGTCTTTTACTATAAGATCTGAAAAGTAAGAAAGATTTAAAATAATGGTAAACTCAAAGTTTTTGATGTCCAAGAGGAAGAATCCGATAGTAAACGAGAGCTAGGAAGTTTTACCAAAGCCGATGCAACCGGATTTTGAAATGAGTAAACAATCAGGATTGACCCTTAAAAACGCAAACAACGTAAATTTTACTCTTAATTTTCAAAACTTGGCAGGTATGTACACAGCTACTTTCTAAAATTTTCATAGGGAAAAAAAGGGAAGTTTTCCAAAATAACGAACTTTCACAGAAACGAAATTTTTAATTTTCAAAATAACCAAAAATACGGAATTCCATCCGTTCTTAAAGTGACATGGGACGAACAAGCAGCATTTTGCTCTGCTCAGATGAAGAAAACTTTGTTTTTTCTTTATTAAAACGAAAAGTACATTACAGAGCTTGAAAAACCGGAGTTTTCTGTAACTTATCGGGTTTTCGAAGTACGTAAAAAAAATCGGGTTAACTCCGAGAAAATCGGAGCACTTGGCAGCTCTGCATCACCCTCCTCCCTGCCCTCCCCCCCCCCCAGTGGGCACCCCTGGTATAAATACCTTATAGCAGAGGTTTAAAGTAAATATACCCATAGGTTTTGCTTAATAATGATTTAAAAACCATGGGGGGGGGGGGGGGGGGTAATCCACGAAAACAGGCACACAAGTGCCAAAACATAAATATCCCGTAACATGAATATTAAAATGATTTTTATACTCTTAAAGTGTTAAAATATTATACTTTTATAAAATTAAAAGTGGCTAAAGTGTTTTTATTGTCAACCTATGAGATAAACAATTTTTTTCAGTCTACTACATTGTTGTTTTTTAAACTTCATTTTTTGCAATAACATTCAACTTTCAAAATATTTTACTGTGATTATATAATTTTGATAATTAGGGGAGAGGTAAGCATCCGAAAGCATATTGTTATTGATATTACAACTTTTGTTGCATCTCCAAAAGCATCTTCACCTGTTTAAATTTCCTTGCTTACTAATTCCAAGACTGGCAGCAGAAATAAGCCTAACATGTGGGAAAAAAATTTAAACTGTTCCACTTGTAAGTCTATCGACTGATAGTCAACAGTCACAGACTGTTGAAAGCAATTTAACTTACAAGTTTTATGTTCCCACAGATCAACCTCCTCATTTGGGGATTGATATTTTGTTTAACATTAACATTAGCTGTCCCCCATCATCAACCCCCACAAGGGGTATCAAATAAAAGCCACAAATAGCATTCATAAAGAATATGAAGTACAAACCATGGCCAGCAGTAGAAAAATGCTCGAAAAGGGCAAAGGAAAATAATACTATATTTAACTTAAGGTAAGCTGTTAAAAATAAAAATAAATAAATTCCAATTATAATAAATATATACAGAAAAATGATAAATGCACAAATGCATTCATCGTTTTCCAGTATATATTATTCCCACATAGCGGCATAGAGACTCTGTAAAACATAATTAAATAGTATATTATACTTCTTAGGGTTGAAGTAGTGTGAATCACGTCAATTTTATTAAATTGCAGCTCAAATGGTCTATTCAATTAAAATCAAATAAGGTAACAAAGTATTTTAATCTATGCAAACAGTTCCATAAAAGTTCAACTCCTAAATTGCAGAAGTTTAGAAGTAATTTAAATTTTAAATCAATATTAAATTTTTATGTCATTTTAAATTTAATGTGAGCACACAACTACTTTTACCCATAATGCTTGAAAATATGCAAATATCTTTTAATACAATACATTTTAATTGTTATAAACAATCAATTTTCAAAATAAAAAAACATTGCCAGATTATAAGCTGCAATATATTTTCACTGGGAAAAACTCCTCCGATTGCAATGCAAGTCAAGCTTGGATTAACCCTTGGTATAAATACTTGACCTGTTACTTACAAGTTTAAATTTTTATTACTTACTTTGTTTATTATAAGTTTGAAAATGCATAAGCTACTATTTTATTTTACTTTATGTAACTAATAATAATTGTAATAAAAATAACATGTTTCATTACAATTCTACATACCTTGCATATGGCCACCCAAGTCAAAAGTTGTGAATCTCATATTACCAATTGACAATTCCTCAGAAGCTATGTAAAAAAAAAAAGAGATTTAAAATGAGAGTAGCTAGGAAAATTTGTGAAAAAAATTTAATATAAATATATTCAAAAGCTAAAGTATAAATTATTTATAGCTATAAGGGTGATACAAATAAAGATGAAATAAAAAAAACCTTGCCCAAGATAAAAAAAAATAATCTAATTACATTAAAAGGCATTAAAAAGTGAAAAATAGTAAAAAAAAATAACATATATGTAACTATCATGAGGATTAAAATTAAGATAACTGTGATTCACTGTTAGAACTCAATGAACAAATGAGATTTATTTTTATTGCACAAAAGAGACACATTAAATTTATTTTATGATCAACATTACTTGAACAAGTTCTATAAGACGCATTTTTAAGTTCCCAGGTAAAATTGCAAAATATAAAATGACAAAATATTGAAAAATAATAAAAGGTTGCATGTGTAATATTCACTGGTTTTATTCTTTAAATTGAATTCAGAACAGAAATTTTATAATTATTATAAAATGTTAAATTAAAAACACTTAGTGAGTTATATTTGGCACATTAGGTAGAAAGTTGAAAACAATCAACATACTTATTCTCATATTTTCAAACAACTCTAACATTTTAACAGATCATTCAAAAACCATTCACTTCAGGGTAAGCAGTAGGGTGGTGTGAAAAAAAAAATTCTTTTTGAGTTGTAGCACAGAAAAGATGTGATTGGTGAATACTTGAATAATAATAATAAAAAAAATTTTAATTTAATAATATTTTCAGATGCCACAACAAGCCTAAAGATCCAAAAAACATGTTCTTGGAGCTTTTTAAAAAGTATTTCTACATTGTTTTTTTATTGATTTCCGTCAGAAAAGATGCAATGCGCACAACTACATAAGAAAAATAATCTCTCTATTTAAAGATAATAATCCTTTGAAACCCCAAAGCCCAAATACTTACAAAACATGCAATGCTTCTTTTAAAAAGTACAATGTAATCAATTTTTATAACTTTAGAAAGCTAATTTGCAGTTATTTTTTACAATCCATAATGACTTTAGCACGAAAATATTTCCTTATAAAAAAAAAACAGCATTGATAAGTCAATATTAGACTGCGTAATTGATATGAATTCCCACTGCCTTTCGAGACATTCCCACTCCCATATGTTCAAGCTGCTTATTTTTAGTGCACATTTCATTGAAGCATCTTCCTAAATGGTGTCTGCATCTTAAGTTTATTTGTGTTTTATTTATGATGCGTTTGTTGCTAGCAAATGAATAAGTATTATATGCATGATGTTCAAAAAAATTTTACTATTTTTGATATGACTGATTCAATTTGTTTGAAAAACCGATCCATCATTCCCCATATACAACAATCCCAAAGACGTTTTGTGAACCAATTGGAGTGAATCTTAGAGGTTGTGAAAAACTGTCAATAATAGATTTTCAAGTCAGAGATTGTACAATTTCAGAAGTGGGCAGAAAGTGCTTAAACAAAAACCAGAAATATCATTTAAATATTGCCAAGCAATCAAAAGTGGCACATGACTCAAATGATTTGTCAAACCGTAATCCCAACCTCACATTCCAGGTGGCTCATTTGTGCAATCAGAGTTCTTAGACTGTACGTTAGTGAAACGAAGCCATCAGATGTGTTAAAAATTGTTACCTTTATTTTGAAAAATGCTACATGCCTGAAGATCTGTCATTTCAAAATTTTCCGGGGAGAGTGGCAAAGGGTACATTTTCAATGCGCATTATAAATAAAAAACAAGAAATTACATAAAAACGTGTATAAATTCAATGTATTTCGGAAAGTCAGGGGAGTGTCAATTTTCCCACTGATCGTCCAAATGATGGGCTTGCATGCCAGTCTGGTTTGAAATAAAGAACAGCCAAAATTTCATGGATGGTCCCATTCACAGTAAATGGTACAGAGCAATTGAAATGTATAAATGTTTGGCTGACAACCTTAGCAAGCAGTTGATCTTGTCTTTGAAACTCTTTCATTGCCCATCCAGAAAACCTATTAGTGGCAATGGTTTTCGATGAAAAGAGGACTATAAGCGAGCTAGGACTTTAAAATTTTTAAAAGCCAGACAATCTGCGTAAAAGGTAAAAACATCAAAAATTTCGTCACTCCATCCCTAAATTTCAAAGCCTCCGAGATTATTGGTGGAAGCATAGCAAAGTTATCTTCTCCACCACTTCTTCGGAAAGTTTCTAACAAAGACATCAAATATTTTACAGAATTAGGAACTACACCAGACTCGGTTTAAAAAAGAAATTCCCCTGCCATACACAAGCAGGGCTCCCACCGCCTTAACACAATTTGTAGCAGCTTTCGGAGCAGGTAAAATGTCCTTTTTGTATCACTTTGGAGCAGAGGAATTTAACTTTTGTATCAGTTTGGAGCAAAAGAAATCGACTTTTGTATCAGCTTAGGAGCCGAAAATATCAAATTTGTATCATTTTTGGAGGGTTTTTTTCTTTATTTTTTAAATATTAAATGGCTGTTTTAAAGCAATGTCATTTTCATACATCAAGGGTAAGAGCAGTTTCAAGTCTTCAAAATGATAGGAAATGTAAATGTCAGTCATCTTTCAAAAACTGAATTAGATTATTTCAAAAACTAGATTATTTTTATATTTCTTATAAGAAATTATTCATAACCTATTCAAAAAGTAAGACTAATTAAACCTATTACCCTTATAAAGGTGTTTTTCAATACTTTTCTCAAGAAACAGATTATTTAAATAAATGTTCTGTAGTTTTTTTTTTTTTTTTTCTTCTTCTTCTAATGATTAAGAATAGCTAGAAGAAAGCTTAAAATTTTCTTCTTTTCAAAAATCATTACATTCTCTCTTTTTTGTTTAATAGCTAAAACACTATTCTCACAAGAAAATAAGCAAAAAATAACTAATATGAAAGTTTAAACTATTTAAAACTATTTATCATTGATTAAAATTTGTTTTTTAAATGGTACTTATTTAGGTATAACCATTGTGATTATAGTAACAGTAAAATTTTGAATCAATTAAATATAATTTCATATTTTATCAAAAAATATATTTGAACTATCCTATTTTCTACCTGCAGTAATATTCATTATTTTTCTGATTAAGAAATATTCCTTTAAATTTCAATCCTAAATGCTCACTTAGATGCCTTGGAAGTAATTAATGGCACCAAAAGTAAATTGCTGGGTTTCATAATTTTGCAGCAAGAAACTACAAGAACCAAATTATATTTTTCAGTTCTATAACAGAAAGACAAAATGTATTTCTTATTATAGGTTGATAGTTTATTGTCTAATGATTTTTTTTCTAACAATTTATCTTTACATCTTTCAAAAATTGTGTAATAGTTACAATTAAATTTTAAGAGTCCTAGGGTTACAGCAATTGGATGCTGAAAGAAACTAAATTGAATTAAAAGAAAGAGAAAATGCATGATAATTTCATAGCTTTCAAATCTAGTTAAAAAATTGAAACTTTAAGCAAGAGTACTTTTATGAGGTCGTTCACCCACAACAAAATTTATATTTCTTCAAATAATATTGCTTAACATATTTGCTAAAGATCATCAATTCATTAAGATATACATGCTTTATTTAAAATTTCTAACTTAACTAAAATTTTAACTTATTTTGTTCTTTATATTTGTCTTTTTTAATTGCTTGTGGTTATATGATCTAGATTATAGAGCTTAAAGAGTAATGAGAAAAGAAAAAAAGCTGCAATTCAATGTTTAACTTTACAGTGTTTGAAAGTCTATCTCTAAACCCTTTCGGGAACAAATATATATTTTCAAACAATGTTTTTATTTAAAATAAAAATACATTTCCTTTATTTACTTTGAAAAGGAACATTATAAATAGTTGAAATGAAAAAAAATCCGATTTTTGTAGCGGATGCAAAAAGATTGTAGAATGTATGCACTCCTTTGCTTGCACGTGGAAAGTAGGCTTAAGAAATTTTTACGAATTGTTATAATGGAGCAATAATCTTTTTAACATCTGTTCTGTTATTGATTTTTCACATTGATTAGTATTTCCTAAACATTAGAATAGAAAACAAAGTGCACTGAGGAAAAACGCTAAGTTTATTTTTTCCACGTCCTATGAAATTTTAAACTTTTTTATCTATTTCAATAAAAATTTACTAAATAAAATATTGAACATAAATAGTAATAAGAGGAATTATTTTTCTCTCTATAATACTACAAAATATGAGAAATCGTCTCACTGTTTCTTATACAAGTGTGGGATACATCACTCATTCTGCTCAATTTTCTCATCCACACTTGATGTTCTTAAGAGAGGGTAGAGCTAATATTCATTAATAAACTGCTTCAAAGGTAAAAAATTAGTTGACTAAAGGAAAAATGTAACGAATAATGCCGATTTTAAGGTGAAGAAAAATATAATATCTAAATTTTTTTTCGATTTTTCCCCCGAAAATCGCGATTTGGCGCAATTTTCCCAAAAAAAACGCATTTTGTAGCAGCATGTAGCAGAAAAATCGTTTAGGCGCAGTTTGGCGCAGCCGTGGGAGCCCTGCACAAGTCATCAAATGATGCATGAAATTAGTGAAAGAGGCTATGCAGATTTAAGGCAAAAGATAGATACATAAGTGCAACCCTGAAATCCAGATCAATGTATTATGCCAGAGTTTTCACAGCAAACAGATTATAATGTTGGTTCAATGCTAACACCTAAAAGAATTCGACATGCTTTCATTTTTCAACATTATACCAAAAACATATTTTATAATCTTAAAGACATCACTGATACTACCTGTTATGCATGTTACGGACATTATCTGAAAAAAATCAATGGTTTATAAAAAAATAAGTATATTTTCCATAGTTGGAGGATATCTTTAGAATAGAAAATAACTTTTTTTATCCACAGTATGTATAGTGAATTTCGCAACAATTTCGTTCAATGGCAAAGAAAAAAACACAAGCACAAAATTTTTGAAAAATCACAAAGAATCATTGAAATTTGTCCATTTTGCAAAAAAAAAAAAAAAAAGGCTCATTGCGGGATCGGAAGATATTAACCAGTTTCTTTTTTTTTTTTTTTTTTTTTTTTTTTTTTTATTCAACTATTCACCAATTGCAACTTTTCCACCCTATAGCAACACGAAAATAAAAAAAAAAATGTTTTTTCCAAATTAACACATTGAGCACCACGTCAGACATAGGTGGTTGGCTGACACTAAGCTTTTTTTTAGGCTGCATCAGTCACCATTGGATGACAGTGTAAAACATGATATAAAACTAAAAGTGAAAATTTATTTAAAATGTACTTAATTTTTACTACTAATTACAGGATTACATCATTAGTAAAACTTGAGAACCACGTAAGTCATGGATGACCGACACTGAACTTTTCATTGAGGCTGCATCAATTACCAGTTACTGACATTTAAAGTGTGGCCCGACTAGAATTTCCTTATAAATTTTCATGGCACTCAACATGTAAACACTTTCCATTTAATTTAAAATACCCACTGTAAATTAAATGGAAATCATTCAACTAATGATAAAAAATAAAAAACAAAGGTGAAGGAAAGTAACAATACCTTCGTTTTAAGCAAAAAGCAAAATTTGTATGATAAATTTTAGGGTATATTTAAACATCTACAACCTTTTTTGCCCTTTGGAGTTAAATTATGCCTTGCCTTCAGACTTATATACTTTTCATAAAAGTTGGCCTGGTCACTCCCCCAAACTAATAGATTCTCACTTCAATTTTAAATCTTAAAAGATTACGATATGAACTGGCAATGCAACAGATACATACTTGGATGTAGTGTGGGTACAGGCTGGGCCATGCGATCATCTTTTAGCATATGAAGAAGAGTTGTTTTACCAGCATTATCTAAGCCTAGGAAAAGAAGTTTTCCACTTTTTTTCCAAAGACCTAATAATTATACATTTCAATATTTATTATTAAATGTAATAAATACAACATTGAGCTTTTTAAATATAAAGCACACATTTATACAAAAGATTAGTGAGACATTTTAAATTGTAGTTGGTAAATGAATAAGTACACTGTTCCTTTTAATTCGGCATTCATTAAATTGAAAGTAAGATTACTTTGAATCATAGCTTCAGAAACTTTTTTCTTGCCTACCACTTTGTTGATCAAGAATTCTCAAGTTCTTGAAATACTTTGTGCAATTTTAAAAAAAGTGCTGTCTAGCAAAAATTACATTTTATTTGCCCAGTAGCAGAATTTTCTGTATCAATCTGCAGCACAAGCTTCAGAAGTCAAAATTTATCTGCGGCCACCAAATGATGTGGAACCAAATTTACAATCATAAAAAATGACAAACTATGCATTTTAAAATAGTTGACATAACAATAATACATGCAGACAATAAATAAATATTATAATTATTTATTTATCCTGGAAGGGGAATATAATCCTTTAAAAACCGGAAAACTTTTGCAAGCTTCAACCTGCAAGCTTCAAAATAAATCTGCAGCATTTGCTGTCGTGCTGCACGATTTCTGTTACCACCGGGCTTGTTTGATAAATAACTTATTTTTACTGAAATTATTTGACAAAAATTTTTGCTGGCAAAACTTCATCATGGAAAAATACCCCATTAAAAATATAATTTATTTTTGCACATGTTCAAAAAATTAATATTTTTTTTATCAAAAAATCTCATATATTCTTACATAATTAAAACTGTACTATTAATAATCAACATGAAAAACTAACCTCAAAAATTAAATAAAAAAATATGTTAGCAACAAAAATATAAGAATCTAATTTTTATCTACAAACCTAAGAAATTGAGGACATTTGTCATCCAATCAACAAGGAACATGTTTAATACTTGATCCAAACCTAAAGGTAAATAAAAGTAATTTAAATGATTTAATGATCAGAATTAAAGTCATTCAGGGTAACTTTAAGTCATGGGGGTTAACTTTGAACCATATCAAATATTTTAGTATATTTGACTTAATTTAAAAGTTAAGGGTGGAAAACTGCTTTTATAACCCATTTAGTCGAGTGCAGTACTGCCCCTTTTAGTTTCTAATTTTTAGTAAAACATACAAAAAGATTAACGAAGTTCAAAGTTACCCTGAATGACGGTAACACACAAAATTTAAGAAAGTGGAGTCATGTTAAGCTGATTTAACTTGAATAGCTCTGAACAAAGCATAACCAAGTCCTCTTTTTTTACTTTCAAATCTGCAAATTCACATAAACAGTAGAGTTTCTACTATCAGAGTTAATGAAGACCAAACTCACCTCAGATAAGCAAAACACTCGTATAACCAGGATTTACTTAAATTTCCCTATTTAACAAGATAAAATATGAATTTACATCCAATTTATTAACTTTTATACTTACAGAACTTATGAAACATACTTTTAATATCATGGCACTGCCCATCACAATAAGACAGAAATGGAGTATAATCGACAAGTAGTTTATTAAAGTTAAAATATAGTAATTAATAAAACTGGTACTACTGTGATATAATCCCCCCCCCCCCCCCCTTGGCGACATTCGAGCTAGCGCGCCAATTTGTAATGATTTTCGGTTGGCGATAGTTTCAGTGGCAACCCAGCGCCATCGATGTTGGCTGACGTAATGTGTGGCAACCCTTAAGTGCATGATGGGGAAGGGTGGTGTGTCCATGTGATTGTCGAACTTTTAGAATTTTTTTTTTGCGAATAAGTAGCTTTTTAGTAGTTTATTTTATGGTTAAAGTTTGTGGAGATCTTTCCTGTTGCTAAAGGAAGAATGTAAAGTGTTAAGGTGCATTAATGTGGTTCAATTGTTTTCTATTGTGGCCAGATGAATGATTCTATATTACAATAGTTTGTTAAGGCGCCATGTTTTTGAAATGTGTTAAAATGGACGGAAATGTGATTTGGTGTTTTTGCTATCTGAAGTATGAAATTGTTTTGATTGATAAGTGCATAAGTTGGGTTAATTGTGACTAAAAGCAATGAAAAATTAAGTGGTAATTTTCGGACCATTTCATCATATTGGATAGCAAGTTTGTAGTGATTTGGGATTAATATTGAAAAGCCAACTGGTTTAAAGTGAGTTCTTTATTTTTCTAAATTTATTATTTGCTTATTTTATGTGTTTGTAGGTTATAAAACTATGAATTTTCAATTGCTCTAAAATATTAGCTGTAGTAATTAGTGGTGTTACTGATTTTGATAAAGTGGGTTTCCGTTAGTTTGATGTAAAATGTACTTGAAGTTTTGCTTGGAATTGCGCGATATTTTTTTGCTATGTTTTTCATTGAGTAATGTATATCATTTTATGTTATGATAATTAATTGCAATAGTCATTATTGTGCCTAAAATGCGTGTTTTTTCAATGAATGGTTTTTATGGTATTTTTAGTGGTAGGCTTCCAATAGTTTAATGCAAAATGTACTTGAAGTGATGACCGTTATTAATTTTGTTATCTAGGGTGGTATTTTAAAATTCGGATAGCTTTATTAAACATTGCTTTTTCTTTGAATTGTGCGATATTTTTAATTATGTTTTTCGTTGAATAATGCATATCATTTTATGCAATGATGAATCATTGCGGTAGTAATTATTGGGCATAAATTGCGTGTTCTTTTAACGAAGGGTTTTTATTCAAGTTTGAGTGATTTGGTAAAGTAAATAATTCTATTTTTCGAGCAATTATTAATCCGTTAATGTATTGAATAGTTGTTGAAAAATGCTGTACGTGCTTTACATAGTAGCGTCGATATTGTGTGTAAGATATAATTTGCAGTTTTTGGTATTTTACTGTTTTTTAGTGATTTTTCTTGATATGTTTGCTATGTTTATGATGTGACATTGTTGGCGATAAAATCATTGCCAAGAGTGTTGTATTCTATTTGAAGTTGGCGACATAAAAATCTCGTTGTTGGCGACGGTTTCTTGGCGCCAACGAAAAAGTCGCCAAGGGGGGATTATATCACAGTAGTTCCATAAAACTTAAAATAAAAGCTACACACACCTCTTTGGTTTATCTCCATGGCCATAGGGGAAAGGGTATGTTTGTTATTCTCCACAATTTTCTAGATCTATATCACCTTTTGTCGAGGGTGCAAATTTATTTGTAAGATTTCGTAGTGTATCTTTGGAGTCAAATGATTAGTTTTACTATCAAAGGTCACAGCAGTCATATGCTGAAAGTATTCTAATTAAGATAATTACATGAATCAGATGGGGTGGTGTTCGAAATTACAAATAAATTGACCCTAATCTAAGAACTTGTGATAGTGAATGTAACCTTCTTTTTCAGTGGGACAGAAATGCGACTGAAGGTCAAGACTTCTTACGTGACCCGATAAAGTCAAGCTATGTATCAGATGCATGTTTCCCTTGAATTAAGCATTTATCTCGAATGGACCTTCAGTTATTTAAATTTGATTAAGTTTAACAACTTTGTGACGAGAACTCAACATACTGTATAAAAATAGGGAGTTAAACTTGATAACAGAGCTAAAGATTCATTTCCAAAAGTACTAAATTTTTAAAATATTTCTAGTATCTATTTTTCATTTCAATTTAATATTAACATCTTTCCTGCTATAATTCTGACTGATCTTACCATCAAAACAGATGACGTGCTAAATAAAACTATATATTATTTACACGAAAAAACAAGCTTTTGTTGTTTTAAGGATGGCCTGAAGCTAAGGCACAGCTTCACGGCAGATTCAGTTGAAGATCAGGAGTACAGGGTCTGAAACTTGGCATGTAACTTTGCAGTTTTGTTGAATTACTTTCGGCTGTACCATCGATTTTTAGTTTTCCAATTTATTATTCCCTACTTTCATAAGTTAATTTTTTTAAATATTTTATATTTACTTCACTTTATGTTTCCTATTTGCGATTTATTATTTATTGATTATTGTGATACATAATTATATCAATATTTTTTATTATACTCACTTATTATTTATTAATATGTTATTCTAATGAAATTTTTTTACTAAAGGGGCACCATCCCCTGCAGGCTATCATTTACTAATCCCTGGAATGGCTTATGCAGTTCCTTCAGATCATTTAATGATCCGAGAACCTGGTTTCTCTTCCATCATATAAAAGCTCAACTGTTTTAGTCTAGCAGAAAGAACTAATGCTTGGTCCAAAATGATGTTCTATATAGCAGCAAACAACTCTTCAGGATCAAAATATTAGAATAGGGGAGCACTGACAAGGAGTTATGTACTTTCTTTTCCTTTTTCACTGCTATTCAGCAGTGGAAAAAGATTGCAAAAATGACAAAACTTTCCTGCATGTAGTACACTTACAAAATATTATTCAAACCAGCCAGCAATTTGAATCTTTGGAGTAAACCAATGATTAGGTTTGATACATTTAGCAAACCATTAGCTTTTTAAGAGGAGAAATTATAAAAGTTATTTTAAAAATAAATACTTATCGGAGATTTTTTTTTCAGAGATGTTTATAGACGTTAGTCCATCAAATAAAAATAAAACCAAAAAATCGAGAACTTCCATTTTGCAGTAACATACATTTATCTGTTAAAACATAAAACATGACCTAATTTGTAAGGTTTTTAAAATTATGAAGGATTAAAGAGTTGGATATACAATTCGCTTTTAAAAATATACACGGAAAATTAAAACTGCAAGAAAAAATCGTAACATAATCTGAAGAATTCACATTTAGGAATATTCAAACAAATACCCAAAAAAAAAAATTGAAAAGTATTTTCATATTAGCTTTAAATTAGCAATTATTTCATTTGTAAATAATTAAATCGTAAGCACACAGCATACGTATATACAAGTTCATATGTATTTTTGTATTTTTTAATTACTTACTATGTTGCTAGAAAACAAACTTCAAAACATATAAATACAAAAAAAACTTCAGAATCCGTATGGGAACAAAGAAGAATACGCATTCAATGTTTGTTGCGCCGAAGCACGATTTAAAATATACAATCAAACATGAAACATCAACACAAACATACGTGCACTTCCCTCATTCGGCGCAAACATTGCAAAAATTGGATTTGCAATTTCAATGCAAAGTGACGTTTCTCTGGTTAACAGTTAGAGAAATATTGCACGTCATTAGGTCTATGAATTATCTGGAGTAATAAGTCTGAGTAATCATAGACATAGACCAGAGACTCAACTCTTAAGCTGATTTCACTATCGCACCAGGGGGGGGGAGGAACAAGAACTAAATTACAAGAGTTCGCATTACAAGTTTAACTTTTGCCTCCTTTATGTCGATTTTATCTTTGTTTTGATTCGCTCATTTGGGACGGACCGTTCATAAATGATGTCATAATTTTTTTCACTATATTCTTGGATAATAGGGAAGTTTTCGATTTTCTAATTTTATTTTTAATCTACAGAATAGCATATTTTAACACCATCTGTGCAAAAAATTTTGTTATACGATTAGTGTTTATTTTTTAAATTCACGCGCAGTCAGGGATCGCGAAAAAAACTTTCTGCGCATCGGGCATGATTTGCGTCACAGGTTGGATGACGTGTATAGCTTGGCGAGCGTAAAGCCAGCCATTCACAAGCGAGCCATGTGGAACGAAGCCGTTTGGAGCTCATCTATTTGGATAAAAAGATTTACAAGTTCAAATCTGCATGTATATAACAAAAGAATTAAAAAACAGTGGCCTAAGCAGTGCTTACTAAATAAAACACATACACACGTAAATCAAAAATTGGATACATCGGATTGCCGAACTGTTTGCGAATGAGCGAACGCATAATTTGAGCTTCTAAAGCTTGTTTATGTTTTAATTTTTGCAGAAAATAAAATGAATTTCGCCAATTATACAATAAATTTAGCCAAAAATGAGTTTGGATGTAATTAAAAACTCAAATCTCAACTATAATGAAGTTTACCTGTTGGAAAGAAACATTTATTGATGCATAGACCCCGCTTAACGCAGTGAAGATGGCCGAATGGTTAGGGAAGAAAGCTTGTACGCCGTTCAACCGTGGTTCGAGTCCCGGGGATTTAATTTGGGTTTTCTCCAGCAAATGTTTTGCTGCACCGTTGATTTTTGATAAACTAAATATAAAAAGGGCGCTTCATTTGGCGTTTTTTTCTCGTGCAGGGGGGGGGGGTAATTAAAAGATAAACTATATTAATATTATATATTAAATTAAATATTCATTGCGTAAAATATTTTTTTAGAATGAATGTTTCAATAGCTTTCTCTGATTCTTTTTACAGCGACTTTCGCAACATCTTTGTTGTTCTCAACCTCCTCTTCTACTTCCGAATCACCTTTTACGTTCTCTACGATTTCCGCATCAATTTTGCTAGCTGCCGAAAGGTCACTCGGCTTCGAATTCCAAAATGGCAGCAAAACCAGAATTCGAGATATGGAGGTTTTGGGGGAAAACATTTTGAGATAAACCTGAAAAAAATACATTGAATTTAGGGTATAAATGCAGGGAAAATATCAATTTTCGAGATAGGGAGGTTTTCGAGATAGACAGGTTCGACTGTATAACAAATATTCTGGTGCATAACGCTTTCCTTTATAACATGCAAATATTACTGTAACAGCATTCTTTTAATTTTTAGTATGCTTGCTGTAATGTAACTCACTCCCTTAGCTTTACAAAAGGTCTGAAATGTTTTAAAAAGTACTATATTATATCTTAAAATCGTTATCTAGATGGAACAGTAGATGATTGTTTATTCATGGATCATAGTAACAGTGTTGGTGAATTCGATTATGTTGTTAAAGACATGTAACAGAAGATGATTATGACAAAACTTTTTCATATTTTTATTGAGTGTGACAAAGCGCTGTCACATTTCTCTTGTGTTGGTTAAAAACGTATGGAAGCACAATTGCACTGCTGTTTCTTACTTTTTTGTATTAATTGAAAACAGTGATATGCATATCAATTGCAGCTTTTTGTTTTCTTAGTACCTAAACATTACTTTTAAATTATAATTAGTTAATTTATAACAATTTCTCTTGTTTTCCAGTTTATATACAGTAAAATCTAGTTACAGTGAATACGGAAATTTCCGTTAAAATGTAACAAAGTTTTAGTTCCGCTTTAAAGTCCGATAGAATAATTTATTTTCCGTTATAACAAATCTCTGTTTCAACAAAGTATTTTCCTGGTCTCTTGGAGTGTGTTGTAATGAGATTTCACTGTATACAGTAAAACCCGTTAAGTTCCCGCTTAAGAAGTTTTTAATTTCAATACCAGTTTCATTCCCATCTCCCTAATGTTAAAATAACCCCTTTTAAAAGTTCTGATTGTATTTTTTTTTTTTTTTTCGCTTAATAAGTTTTCATATCGGTCAATTTTTTCTTTCAAATGACACTTTAGACTTCTAAAGTTTCTATTTTTTTCAAGTTTCTTTCAATCTACGTAGTTATTTTTCTTTTTAATGGAAAAAATATTAGGAGAAGAATTAGTAAAGCTGTTTTGGTCAGCCTTTTCTCAAGGGTACCCTTTTCTCAACACTAAAAGTTCCAGGAAAACAGGTGGCAGAGAGGATTAGTCGGTTATTACGAGAACAATAATGACTGATCAAGGGAGAAGGGAATGTTTGTAGAGTCTGTTAGGGGGGTGTCTATTTTCTGTCCAATTTAAACGTTGTAAAATAATAAAATAATATCATCCCTAAATATTATAAAGTATATCCATTGTCAAACATAGAGCCTACCCGTTTAAGAAGTTTTCCCGCATAAGAAGTGTTTTGCTCTTGGTCCCCTGGAAAACTTCGTAAGCGGGTTTTACTGTATATAAGTGAAATAACTATACATTTATTTTGCACTTACCTTATAGTATATACAAAAAGTTCTTCAGTACTCAAACAGTTAACCAATAAATGAAAATTGTTTAATTTCGTAAATCATGTCTTTTCTTTTTCATAAACATGAACAGTAGTTAGTTACATGTAATATCTAAGTTTTATATTTGCGCATTAATTGAGACCAGTTATATTCATATAATTTATTTTTTTAATTATTTTTTTTATTTTTATTGGTAAACATTATTTTTAAATAATAATTAGAGTCAATTTATAACCATTTCTCTTGTTTTCCAATATATAGAGAGTACAATCTTGTTACAGCGAATAACTGTTACAACAAAATTTCCATTAAAACAATTCAAAATGAAATGTCTAGTATATTGTTGTTGAAAATGGCATGAGGAAATATTGTACCAAATTTTGGTACTGTCCAACTTTCAAGAATAATTTTGTTACTGATCGACCTTTGTCATTATGGCACTGGGAGTCATCCTGAAAGACGGCTGACACTTCCAGATTCTGATATAAATTTTTAGTTCCATTTTAAAGCCCAATATGATAATGTATATTATGTTATTAAAAAACATTTTTTTCAACAAAGCATTTTCCTGGTCCCTTGGAGTGGGTTGTAATGGAATTTCACTGTATACTGAAATGAAATAACTACACATTTATTCCACACTTAGCTTATATACAAAAAGTTCTTCAGTACTCAAACGGTTATCCTATTATAAATATTGTTTAATTTCAAAAAGCAAGTCTTTTCTTTTCCATGAACAAGAATTAGTTACATGTAAATATCTAAGTTTTATGTTCATATTTTTTAAGCCCATTTTTATATCCTTTGTATCATGTGCACTTGTAAATTTCAATCTTTTTTTTCCTCAAGAGTTTTTTTAGGCGAGGCTTTCTGGGAGTTGTGCTGCAGAAATCACACTGCCAAGAAAGTTTTGCTGATGAAACATCTACAACAGTTCAAAATCATGTAAAAATGTATGTTTTTATGAAAAAAATCATGTATGTTTTCAAAATGTAAATAAAGTTGTGTATATGAACTTTTTGCATTCATTTCTCCAAAAAAATGCATTGTTGTTAAAAGTTACACAAATTATATTTTAATTCCAGTAAATTTTGTTATTTTTAATTAAAAAGTACAGATAAATCAAAATGCACTTCTGTATACTGTATTAGTAAGTGAGAATGTTTACATTAAACTTGCACAAGTTGGCTTGCAAAAGTTTATATTATTTAAAAAGGTAACTTTATCCATGATATAACTGACATATTTATTACATGAAAATTGAAAAAAAAAATCTCTTAATCTATTTACATGATATAAATGTGTACATGATTTTACTTAATTATGTATAAATCTTTCAATACTTAAAGCAGTTGTATACATATCAAATACACTCTGGACCAGACTGTGATGGTTTCTGTCTTTTAGATGCCTTAAGTTTTTCAATTTACAGGTTTGTGAATTGTTGAGAGAACTATGTTTATCAAAAGATTGCACATGTTCAAATGAAAAAAAATCTACCAGCATGTTCAAGGTTTTATAAGTTTCATATAGTATTACTCTTTTACAGCAACTTATAAAAGTTGTCCAATTATCAACAATACAGCCAATTAGTGATTCTTTTTCAGTAGTAAAAAAGAGAAAAAAGTCTTATTGCAGGTCTGAGAAAGAACCTTATGAGTCGGAAAATATATAGATTTGAAAAAAACTTCTATTAAATTATAATTTTTAATATCTCAAAATAATAATTAACTTTATTAATACTAATGAAGCATTATTATTATTTTCTATTTTAAACCTGTAAAATTTAATAGTTTAAAAATTGCAATTTTTGTATAAATAAATAAATTATTTATAAATATCAATATTTTTACTGGTTTATTGTAGTTATTTTGTTCATAATTATGAGTAAACAAATTTCACTCATAAATTATGTATGTAAAAACGTCCTGTATAACTGCATTCAGCCTGTAAAATAAGGTATTCATAAATAATTTATTTTATTAATACAAAAAGTTGCAATTTTTAAACCTCTGTACAGCTTAAAAATATAAAACAAGCATACCCAGATAATATCCCATTGGATAAGTTAGAAAATATATAGGTTTGAAAAGAAACTTGTATGAAATAATAATTTTTATTATTTTCTATTTTAAACCTGTAAAATTTAATAGTTTAAAAATTGCAATTTTTGTATAAATAAATAAATCATTTATAAATATCAATATTTTTACTGGTTTATTGTAGTTATTTTATTCATAATTATGAGTAAACAAATTTCACTTATAATTATGTATGTAAAAACGTCCTATATAACTGCATTCAGCCTGTAAAATAAGGTATTTATAAATAATTTATTTTATTAATACAAAAAAGTTGCAATTTTTAAACCTCTTTACAGCTTAAAAATATAAAACAAACATTATATCCAGATCATATCCTATTGGATATCTCAAAGACATCTAGAAGATTTAAAATAGACATCTATTTAACAGTTACAGGATAGCTAGAAGATATCTGGATATGATATCTTATGGACAGGAAAGAGATATCCACAGGATATCTGTGAGCCATCCAAAACCTCCCCTGCTTATCCCTAGGCTGTCCTATGCACGTCTGGATATCCAGACGTCCGTGGGCCGTCCAAACGTTGCAATCTTTTCTACCACTTCTGGATATTCCTGGATCAGTTGGACATCCCACAGATGTCCACAGGATAAGCTTCATATCCAACTCGTAATCCATTGGATATCTACAGGCTGTAGTGTGGAGATAGGTGGTTGTCTGGGACAGTATGAATCTTGCAGTTAGCTTCTAACACCCGCACACCACCATGACCCATGATCCCCGTACCTACCGCTTAATAAACGGTCTACCGGTTGAGTGGATCAACTAGCTTGTTACAGCTGTAATCGATAGAATTATTAGAATTTCTGAAAGAACGAAATTGACCGATCAGGTGGTACAATCGCCTGCGTAAAACTCCGGACGCTGGTCTGCCTAGACCAGTCGACTGTCAAAATGAATTTTAGACTTACTTGGAAACCGGTCGCACGGAAAAAAGTTTTCAGACAATCGCGGTCTGCCTCGGTCGAAACGGTTCGCCCAGTCGAGAGTTTAGATGTACCCTAATGAGCTCAGTGCGGTATGGTCTAGAGTGGCTTGTTCTTATTGTAACTGTAATTGCACTCTATATAAAATCTTCGAGGAGTCGGTGATTGGTTATTAGGAGCTGTCGTGTTTCTTAAATTGTCAAAATATTGGCAAATTAAACAATAGTTGCGTGTAACATATATACTCAGGTAACCCGCTTGCTTAAATTTCTTTTTATTGCCATTCATTTATGTAAAATTTCAACGTAATTTTGAGCAATTAGATTCGCATTTCTGCTTATATCATTAGAATCACTGAGAAATTCTTTAAATTCACAATGCAGTGTTTACAGAATTTAGTCACTGGAAAATCATTAAGCTTGCATCAATACTGTAAGTAGATCGTTATCTAATACTGAGATATCTAGAGCTGCGCTCAGAAACAATGAAAATTGGTACAATTTGTACGATGATGTACTAAACCTCATTTTGAATTTTTTGCGACTTAAGTATCCTGATGCATCCCTCAAGTTGGGCGAAGTTCATTGATACGCAATAATCTATGATCTATAAAAATTAATGCGTGGAAGGGAAAAAAGCCTCCGGACAAGTACGACATTACTAATTTATGCGAGAATGAAGTTATAATGCATGTAACGTGATAAATAAAAAAGGTTTAATGTTTACTTCATGTTTTAATATTATTTCCTTTTCAACCTCCTCCCCCCCATGGTGTACTACTTACGTCGTTACTTTAACGTATCTATTTGTCCCTGATCTCCCAAGCAATAGAATGTAATAAGTATATCTTTTTTTTTTCTTGAATGAATAGGCTGATTGCAGTTCAATTTTATGGCAGATTGTGTATTTCTAGATAATATAGTACTTGATCGGTATGTGCTTATAAAATGTAATTGTTTGTACCATTAAATCTTACTTGTGGCACATGCAGGTACATTTGTTTGTTAATTTAGTATACATTAGCAATATTTTTGTAATTATAATGCTGTTCAAATCAATAAAAATGCAGTTATGCTTTCTCTTCTGTTTAACTCATTCAACCAATCAGCAATATGGGACTGTTCATAAATGATATCACATTTTTTCCCCATATATTTGACCCCCTACCCCCTTTGGCACATGCCACACTATGTTGCATAAGCATTTCACTCTTCTTGTTAACCCCCCCCCCCCTCCTCACAATTTCGTGAACCCCCTTCAAAGCGTGACATCCTTTATGAATGATCCCTAAAAGTACTAAATAATTACCTTATTTGGTAGTTTTTAATACAATTATAATTTTCCTTTTACCATTCTATCCCCCTAGATGTATTTTTCAAAAAAAATAAAATAATAATAAATAAGTAAAAGAAAATAAATTTATAAATAATAAAAAAAATATATTTATATCCTCGAGTGCTGGTATTTTTTATGATAATGTAAAGGGCTTGATGAAATATTTATTATTCCCAAAATAGCAAATAGATTTTTTAATAGTTATATTTTTCTTAGATAGAAAATGGACAATGGTGATAATGGTGCTGGAACCTTGAGTGATTCATTTCTAACTGGAGGTCAATATATTGTTCATGCTGATGGTATGTATTAAATATTTTGATTTAATAGTAGCATTAATAAGTAAAGTGATTGAAGAAATACTGCCTTTGTATTTCCTTTTGAAATATTTTTTATGTAAGCATATGAATAACGATATTATGAATTTTCTATATGATTAACTACATTTCTTAATAGATGGAGATGAAACTATGGGAATGTCGGGGGATAGTATGGATGCTACTGATAAAGATGGAGAACCTTTAAGAGAGCAGGTAACTGCCTTGTGTTCTCATTGTAGATAGTTTTACATTACATCCACTACAGTTTAACTTATCCCTTAGCAAACTTGTTTTATAAGTATATTTCATTTGCTGGCTCATTCCATGCCAAATCAACCAATGCTTTGAACCTTCTATCCTTAAATTTTAATGATTTTTGGTACATAAGTTGTACATATAGAGAATATAAAAAATATAAATTTTGAGATTTTTTTGACTTGCCATTTCTGTGCAATTTGCGTTTTAAAGTATAAAAAATTGGCCATTTTTCAGCGTTCGTGAATTATATAAATGCAAATAACTCGGCATCTATTTGAGCTAGGAATCTCTTATTGGGCTCATTTTAATGTTCTTTTTGACAGCTTTCTAAAGATATAAATCATGAACATGTTAACACTTTACCGACCGGCCGTCGATTAATCGACGTTTTGTTCTCAGCGCATACCGACCGGCCATCGATTATTCGACATTTGCTCCCCAGCGCTTACCGACCGGTCGTCGATTAATCGACTTTTGATCTTTCTGTTAGATTTGGTTGGTGTCTCGGACGATCTGCGGCTGAGCGGGCGGTGAAAGGGCATAGTATGTTTGAACCGCTACCGGTCGGTAAAGTGTTAAGAGAAAAAAAATTGGAAAAAAAAACGTTTTTTGAACATTTTTTAAAATTTCTCAAAAACACCATTTTTGAAAATTTTCAAAAAATATATGTTAAAGAAAGACCTTTTGTTAACATCTATGCAAAATATCAGGGTGGGACAAGAATGGGATCATAGTAAAAAAAAAATTTATATTGAGACTGATTTGAGATTTATATTTGTTTTTAACATATTAATAAAATTAGGGAAAATGATAAAATATATGAAACAATAATTTGTAATTTTTGTTCTGATATATTATATAGTGTTGTCAAGGCCGTAGGCAAGGGGGGGCCCGACGGGCTCGAGCCCCCCCCCCCCCGAAATACTTTCGAAATTTTTAACTAGTCTGAAAAAAAAAATTGTTAAACAAAAAAAAAAAGATTTTGTTCCTTGAACCAACCTGTTTGGGAGCGGGAGGGGGGGGGAGGGGGGAGGGTCCTCTGTTTTACAAATGGGGAGACGATAAGACGGCGCTTCCAAAATTTAGAGTCAAAAACCAGATCTCAAAAAAAGATGCTTTCCCTCAATTCTCCAGTCGATAGGTTCCCCGGATTGATTCCTTGCCTAAGGGCAAGGGCTACATATGGTTCTAATCACCCGACCATGCAGCAAGAACAGCAAATGTACTGATCCCTTTTTGGCAAAATGCGAGCTACATGGAACCACATCTGCCCTAAATATATACGTACAACAGTTTAGGTGCTTTGTCTATCCTTGCCCGAAGGTTACATTTGTGGAAATGGCGACACTCCCATTAAGTTTGCACTGGCTGTATGGTTTTCGCGCGCTTTTCGCTGACTTATCGGGGATTGTTATAGTTTTCCCGCGCTTTTTTGTTTGCCCTGGCTGTAGCACATATTGTAGAAGTAGGAGCTAATGCCTAATGGACAGCGTCGTCTACAATTGTGGGATGTGGTATTTGTGCTGTTATTGCTGGGACAAATCTTTATTTTTCTTTTCTTTTTTCAACTAGCAATTCGTAAAATCGAATCAACATAGAAACGCTTCCGACAAGGGGGCGGAGGGAGGGCTCTTGCCCCTTTGCGGATGCCTTGACCTTGCCTTGTGGAACACAGGCAGTTGAGTGGGCTCTTGTGCTCTTGCAAAAGTCTCCCTTGCTTGCCTGTGCACAAATTTGGATTATGAGTAAAAGAAAAAGGGAAAGTATTTTGTCCTATTTTGGGAAGAAACCCTGTAGTGATGAACAGCAGAAAGGGTATGATTATTTTTATGTAATTTTTTCAAAATAATATTTTAGCTGCCCCTCCTCTTTTTTTTTTTTTTGCAATTTTAGTTTCAACTTTTTATTTTCTTCCTCACATGCTGAGAAACTGCTTATTAATCTTTCTTTTTTCATTTTTTAACTTCACAGGGGATGATGTCACACTACTTCGAGAAATTGTGACAAGGGGATAACAAGAAGTGTGATATTACACATTTTGATTTCTATAAAAACATGTAAAAAAATCAGCAGATTAAACTTATTTTTGTTTTTCATAATTTTATTTTAAAGTTTCATTGATTTCATTTTATATTGAAAATACCGATGCTTATTAAGGTTTGAACTCGCTTCTAATTTTAAAAGAAAATCTTCTTAGGTATTTACTTTTAAGATAAATAAACGTGGGTCATTTTTTAGAATTCAATTATTTTTTTTACTATTATGCACTAATTATCTTTTTTCTATTTTAACCTTAATCTCATTTTATACTCACAAATGTCATTAAAAGTTAAAATTAAAAATGCGATTCTTTAACGTAAGTACTTTATTTCTGAACTGCAAGTACATGTGCTCATATAATATAGCGTGACATGTGACAAAGGGGGTAGGGGTGTGTTGGCGAATGACATCTTGTGATGAAGGGGGGAGGGAGGGGGCTCAATTATATTGAAAGAAAGTGTGACACTGTTTATGAATGATCCCATAGAGCTTTTACAATAACATTTCGAAGGTGAAAAATAGCACGACAAATTATAATTTTACTTAGCCTAGTCATAAATTTACATTAAACAAAAAAGATCTTGGTTGGTTCTTCTTATTATATCGCTCATGGGCTGCAATAGTGGCACAACTCAAAAAAAAAAAAAACTCTCGTTTCGGACTAAGAACAGATTGTAAATATGAAAATACACATTCTTTTCAGCAGCAATACTAGCACAACTCTTTAAGTCAAAATTAGGCCTCAAGATTTAATAATAACTAAAGCATTTCTTACGAATTTTTCTTAGCAATGAAAAGTTTAAACCCACTTACCTCAAAACATGATTTTTTGAGTTGTGCCGCAATTGCAGCCCATGACCTATATGTCTAATTTTGAAAGTGCTTTATAATTGTCCACGTCTGCAAATCAAAGTTATACAGCTTTTTTTGACTTCAAACTTAAAAAAAAAAGAGTTTGCTGCATTTAGGTTAAGGAGAAAGAAAACCTCTAGTTTTTAATTAATTATTTACATTTAGTTATGACAAAATAGGGAAGACTTGAGAATAAGTATAAATTGCTTAAATTGTCTAAAATAAAACGGAATAGGGAGTAATTCTCAAAACAACGTATGTTTTCTGTTAACTCTCTCTTTTTTTTTTTTGTTGAAGTAATACTTCTGTGGGCGAAATTGAAAACATAATTTCATCATGCAACATGCAACCAGTGCTTCTTTCAGGCATCTCTCCGGGGGGCGGGGGAACTTCCCCCTCGGAGCTAACCAACTGCCCCCCCCCCCTGGAGAAAAAAATCCAGTTCACAGATTTTTAAAAAAATGAAAGGAAAAAGAGATTACACTTTTAAGACATTAGTTTCAGAAACACTTTTAGGGAAAAGACATCGAACACTGTCACTAGCGACACCAAAAGTAGCCTAAAAGATAAGAATTTATTTCGAAAAATTTGAGGGAGAAGACTAACCACACTCCCTTCTGCTTCTTCTAAAATCACTAAAGAATCTCGAAATTGCATTGTTAGAAAATTTTCAAAAAGTTTCCTGGGAAGAGCCCTCAAACTCCTTCCTGCCTCCAGTAACATTGACAAAGATAGACTGAAACTTCATTTTTAAGACTGCAGTTTCGAAAATTTTCTTAGGGGAGAATTTCTGAAACTCCTTCTTCTAACGTCCCGAAAGGGCCTAAAATTGCATTCTCAGGAGCCAAATTGCGAAAAAATTCCGGGGGGGGGGGGGGGATCCCCCCCCCCCCCGGACCTCCCTTTCAGAGATAGTCTAAACATTATGGTTGTAAGATCAGTTTCAAATATTTAAGATGCAGAAGCTTCCACAAAACACGGTCCTATCTACACCAAAGATAGTCAAAAATACACCTACTGTACATGGTATCAAAAATCTATCATATACTATATAAAATATATTAATATTATCATTTCTAGTTACATCTATGTATAAATATAAAAAGGTAGTGATTTTGGAAGCATACACCGCCCCTCCTTATTCTTAACATGACCCCCCCCCCTCCCCCGGAGCAGAAGGTCTGAAAGAAACACTGCATGCAACGGAAGGGCTGGTAGGTGTGATGTCCCCGAATTTTTTCGCAATGTAGCATATATTCCTCCCTGAAACTTTCTTCAACATAAAAGTGTTTCAAAGTTAGGGTCCCCCTCCCCGAAAAAAATTTCTGGCTACGGCCTTGAGTGTTGTTATGCAGAAGTATTAATTACATTTTGTAATTTTTTATGAATTAGTTAAAATGTGTTTACTAAGAACAATAATGTAAATATATATTTAACAAACAAAACTACAAATCTAAAAATTATTTTTTTAAGTTATTTATTTTTTGTCATATATCTTATTTACATACCTTAAAATATAACTTCTACATAAAATATAATACCATTCAAATTTTACAAGGTAATGATTTTTCCATCCTAACTGTGGCATCACTCAAAACAGTTTTGGTTTTGGTTTGAGTTTGCATATACTTTTCATTAATATTATAATTACTTTGCTTTGATAATCAAACATTTTTTGCTTCTAGCCAACCATATTAGAAAAATATTTTATTTCATGTTCACATTTATTGGCAATACTATTGTTTTAGTTTGTTTTGAAATGTTCTATTGCAATTTGCTTTGTTACTGAAAACTATTCTGCTCAACATAATGTTCTAAACTATTTTCTGGTAAAATTTTCATTTCCCGAATCGTTTTTTTTTTTAATCTTGTAACTTTAATATCATATATGTGCTGAAAATCATATTTCATAAACAATATGGGTGATAAGAAAAAGCAGTGGCCATTATATTCTACAAAATGCTGTAATCCTTTCTCAGAAGAACATAGAAGTGATAATAAAAGCCTAAGAAATGTTTCTGTGTGGATGTGTAGTCTAGAAAGTTTTGAGATAAAATCAGGAATGAAAATATGTAATATATGCAGGAAAAAACTATATCAATTCAAACCCAAAGAAACTTCTTTTGAAGAACATGAAATCGTAGGCCCTAGCAATGAGCAGGAAGCAGAGTTCATTGACAAAGATACTTCTCTTGAGATGTTGAACACATCTCTTTCTTACATTGGTGAATCTCCTGTTAGTAAGAAGAAATGTTCTCATTCCAAAGCTTATGCAAAACGCAAACTAGATAAAGTGAAAACAAGCTTAGGAACAAAATTATTTTCTGTAAAGGAACCAAAACAAGTTCAGGAGTCAAACGATGAGAAGGAGATGTTACAGCAACTCAAGGAAAAGTTTAATGAAACAACTTCTCGAAGTGAAAAGATAACTATTCTTTCAGTTCTACCTAAAAGCTGGTCTAGAGATAGAATAATAAATGAGTTCAAAGCTGCTACTGATTACATGGCACGCCAAACAAAAAGATTGGTTTCTTTGAAAGGTGTACTCTCTTCACCAGATCCTAAACCTGGCAGATCTCTTGACATAAAAACAGTATCATTGGTTAAAGAATTCTACAACGATGATGAAGTAAGTAGAATGATGCCAGGAAAGTCAGACGTGGTATCTGCATGAAGGAAATTCAAAAATTCTAGTTCAGAAAAGGCTTATGTTGTCTAATTTAAATGAAATTTATCAACATTTCAAAGCTAAATACCCAGATAAGAAAATAGGGTTTTCAAAATTTTGCGAACTAAGGCCTAAAAATTGCATTGTAGCTGGAACGAATGGGACACATGCCGTATGTGTATGTCTCATTCATCAAAATCTCAAACTTATGATGAATGGTGCTCATTTTGAAAAAATCGAGTTACAACCTGGTTATCTTAAAACATGCAATATGTGTTTAGCTAAAATCATGTGCAATCCAGCTCGAATAGAATGCTACATGAATGACTGCTTAGAATGTCCTGGAATAGATACGTTAAGAGATGTCTTGGTTACTCACTTTGAAGAGTCATTTGTCGAGAACATTACATACAAACAATGGTTGACAGTTGACCGATGTATGATGCAGGTAATGGTAAAAGATGTTCAAGAGTTTATAGATGGTTTTTGTAAGTTACTATTGAAGCTAAAAACACATGACTTCATAGCCAAGATGCAAAAATACTTCTGTAAAAATCTGAAAGATTCTCTAACAGATAGTGAAGTACTTGTAACGTGCGACTTCGCAGAAAATTACAGCTTCGTTTTGCAAGACGATGTCCAGTCGTACCATTGGACAAGTGTTCAAGCGACTATTTTCCCCTGTGTTATATATTTCAAAACAGATAGCAAAGTCCAGCACATGAATGTTGTCTTCATTTCAGAGTGCTTAAAGCATGACACTGTTGCTGTGTACACCTTTATGAAAAAGTTGATTCCAGTGCTAAAATCAAAATTTACGAATCTTCAGAAAGTATTTTATTTTTCTGATGGGAGTGCTGCCTAGTTTAAAAACTGTAAAAATTTTTTGAGTTTGTGTAATCACTATAATGATTTTCAATTAGAGGCTGAATGGCACTTTTTTGCGTCTGCTCATGGGAAGAGTGCGTGCGATGGACTTGGTGGAACAATAAAGAGAATGGCTAGAAAAGCAAGCTTGCAGCGACCATATATTGACCAAATCTTGACACCACATGAATTGTTCCTGTATGCAACCCAAAATATTTTAGAAATCAACTTCGAGTACACAACAGTTAAAGATTATGAAGAGAGTAAGTATCAACTGACTTCTCGTTTCCAGGATGCTAAACAGCTTGAAGGTACTCAGAAATTCCATAGCTTTATTCCTAGATCAGATGTTGAAGTAGCAGTTAAACGGTTTTCAAGCGACATTAGAATGGGAAAGGAAGAAATATGCATAGTTTCAGAAAGTGCATTTCTCAACAGAGCTTGCAAAGCACCAAAAGTGAAGTCGGGGTACATAACTGCTCAATATGACGATTCATGGTGGGTAGCATGCATTCTTGCAGCTAATGAGCACATCACAGAGCTGAGAGTTACCTTCTTTTATTTACCCAGATATACCAGACATACAAATTATTCCTGCAAGTACTATACTTATGCAAGTAGAACCTACAACACCTACTGGGTGTGTCTATAATCTAAATAAATATGAAAGTCGGAGGTCATCTCAGCTTTTGGCTCAAAGACTGCAAATCAGAACTGGTTAATTAATCATGGAGCAACTTTTTTGCCTTGCAGTATTTTAAGTTGGTTTTCTTCAATTTTATTTACATGTCTCAATTGTTAATCAAGAATTAAATTTAACTAAACTAGTGCTTTATTTTTAGTTATTAAAAACATACTTTACAGTGTGATTATGCTTTTAATACCTTAGATATAAAATTGGATATATAATTCAAATTCTCTTATATCCAGGGTGTTAAATAAAGCAAAGAAGGTAATAACTTATCAAAAAAGTATTACATTACATTTTGTTTCAGCAGCACCTTTGAAAATTCAGCCACATACAGCCTTAACCCATATGCAAAATATTTCAATATCCATAAAGTGGCATGACGACATTTTTTTTACTATGATCCCGCTCTTGTCCCACCCTGATATTTTGCATAGATGTTAACAAAAGGTCTTTCTTTAACATATATTTTTTTGAAAATTTTCAAAAATGGTGTTTTTGAGAAATTTAAAAAAAAATTCAAAAAACTTTTTTTTTTCAATTTTTTTTTTCTCTTAACATGTTTATGACTTATATCATAAGAAAGCTGTGAAAAAGACCATTAAAATGAGCCCAATATGAGCTTTCTATCTCAAGTAGATGCTGAGATATTAGCATTTATATAACTCACGAACGTCGAAAAATGGCAGATTTTTAATACTTTAAAATACAAATTGCATAGAAACGGCAAGTCAAAAAAATCTCAAAATTTATATTTTCTATATTCTCTATATGTACAACTTATATACCATAAATCATAGAAATCTGAAATGTCAAGGTTCAAAATTAATTTCTCTTTGGTTGATTTGGCATGGAATGAGCCAAAAATCAGTATGGATGGTAGATCTCAGTTTGATTCCAGTTTCTTCTATATCACCATGTTCATTTATAGTAGTAATTATGATGATAAAATAAATCATTCCATAATAAAATACTTTTTTGGTACATTAATTTAAAAATAATATTAATCATAAACTATACTACTTGAGTCACACACTAATTTTTTTTTGTATGATTTTATATTTTTATATTTTCCCTTTTGTCTTGCTTACAGGGATGACATTCTTCAGATTTTTGTCTGAATTTTAGAGTTTTTGAAAAATGTTGAATTTTTCATCCTCTTATACAGTTTTGACTTTTTTTTGCCCTTTTCTATAAGTGTGAAACATACCAAGCAAGACAAGCTACGTCAACATTACAGTATGCTGCCGTGCTAAGCACAAAAGTTGTACCTGCACGTTTTGGCGAAATTGAGCTATTGCAACCAGATAATCTTTAATCTCTTATTTTGCCTAAATCCCATTTGTGATCATATGTGAATGGGAATTATTTTTAAAAATTTTCTGAAAAAGTGGTATCTGAAAAAATACATGGAGACACAAACTTTAATTGTCAATATCTCATTTTGAATTCAGATGCAGACACCACATTTGCGCTACAGGTTCCACCAGATTTTTTTTCCACTTGTGGTGGGGGATGGGGAGGGGATAGTGGGAAGTTACTACTGAGTATTTATTAAATAATAGTGAATTACAGTGAAACCTCTTTAACCGACCACCTCGCCAAATGACAAAAATTTGACGGAACAGAAATTCCCCGCATTACTTTAATGTTAACTTGCCCCTCTGAAAATGACCACATTTTCTTCCAGAAAAAAAAGCTGTCACTTTTATTACTGAATTATTCAACTGTTATAATAAGTAAAACAATGCTTTATTGTTTGTGTAGTTGTCTACTATCCTGGGGGAACATGTATCCCTGCAATCCAGATGTGAATTGTCCATTTTTCCATAAATCCTTGAGGAAATTGGATAAGTAGCTGGAAAATTGGATAAGTGGTTGGAAAATTTTTGCCATAAGCGGGAAGAACCTGGTAAAAACCATCCTAGCAAAAATAAGTTTTGGTGAAAATGGCACAAATAGGATTCATTGTGTCTGTTTGTTATTTTTTCTAGGTTTAAAGTAAACTAAAAGATCAGATGAAAAAACTTTAGTTTGAAATGAATGTTATTCATATATAATTTGAACACATAGTTAAATGAGTAATCATTTATGCATTATAGTATTTTCTGAGAAAAAAACTAAATGTTATGACAAAATAAAAAATGAAACTATACACAAAATTTATAGTAAATAAATAAATGGAAAATTAAAAGAGCTGTTCGTTTAGTTTTTATACAGTTACTTTTTCACATTTTGCTGAACATTTTCAAAATGGGGGTGCAACACCTGGGGCTGGGTAGGTCATTGTACTTAACTAACTTGTTAAGATGCAGGCTTTTGACAATGCATTGGTGAATAGTATGATAAAAACACAGAAAAATGAAAGTGATGAAAGTATATCTATTTGTTCTTTTTGAAAACAGCAAAGGGAAGAACATTTTTTATTTACAGGCTTTCTGCATACACATGCCTGCATCACACAAAACATCAATTAAATAATCAAAAGCAATTCTTTTCATGGGAGAATGTGATAAAACAATGTATCTTGAAAAGAGTAAAACTTCCAATTAAATCAAAATTACTCTTGGTATTATTGAATATTTTATTCCTTGCTTTAAGGAAACTAAATAAGATTCTTTATGTAAAATAAATAGAAAATTTTGAATTTTAATTTGAGAAATAAGCAAACTGTTTTATTGTGAAATAAAAAAAATAAATGTTTGTTCTTGTGATTTTAACATTACCTTAACTGAAAAATGTAAACATTATGTTAATTAAATTTAATTAAAAATGTCCAGTTATTCGTTCATGCAGTTAATCCTTTAATTTCATTATAAAGCGTAGTTTAATGTTATATTTTAAAGCAATTCTGGCAAAATGCCATTTTCTTTTTGATGACACTTTATAAGAAGCATAAAGAGGTGATTACAAGATTTGACTGTATGAATATTATGTATTTTTTCAAGATATAATTTTGTCACAAAAAGTTTTTAGCTAAAAGGAGAAAAAACTAAATGATATATCATTTTATATTTGTTTGTTTCGTATTGTATGTAAATTTCAAAATCTATGAATTATGTGCATATATATATATTTGTATATATATAGCTTGTAAATACATCTTATTTGTACTACACATATTTTCTGTTGTGTTATTACAGGATAGATTTTTACCTATTGCAAATGTAGCAAGAATTATGAAAAATGCTATTCCAAAGACTGGCAAGGTTTGCTTCTATTTTATTATTACTCATATTTTTGTGGATTTTTTGGTTTATAATGTGATTTCGGCATTTTAGTATAAAATCTTTTTATTTTCAATCATTTTCTAGAGGCTTAAACTATATAGTCCTTGTATCAATGTTATGTATAATTGCTGCACTATTTTACGTATTGCTGTACTATTTTACGTATTTTTTTTTTTTTTTTTGCCTCCATAGATGTTCTGTTTTAGTAATTATTTGTCATTTCATCTCATGGTATATAAGTTGAATGTTCAAAATATATTTTGCTAACACAAAACTTTCATTTTATTTCTAGATTGCTAAAGATGCTAAAGAGTGTGTTCAAGAATGTGTTTCTGAATTTGTTAGCTTTATAACAAGCGAGTATCCTTTTGAAAATGAAATTAAGAAAAATAAAAGTTAAGCCTTTGAATAATTTTCATTAAAAGCCATTATTCCAAGTGTTCTGTTATTTAGATTTCGAACATACTTCAAAAAATGCAGATTTGTGATGGGTTTGCCAATGGTCAAATTTCAAATGACACAATAATTCTTTCATATAGAAAAGTGTAGATTCTTGGTTTTAAAATCGAAATTCAAATGGTTTGGAATGTTTTTAGTGTTCAAAAATGCCCCTATGGCAGTTTCCGGGATGCCAAAGTTAATTCGGCAGCAATAAATAAATCTGCCGAATTTGGTGAAGATCTGAAGTAAACTGGTTTTCTGTACAATTAAATATGCTTTGGAATAAACAGACATGCTGCAAAAAAGTCATTTTATATATGTTGGTTAATATGATTGCAGATAAATTTGGGTAGACCCTGTGTTAGTGCCTCCTAACACACTTAGTTGCTGTTGGCCACCAAGGTTACAGTATTAACAAGCACATAAAGAAGCAGCCTATTTTCAAAAATATGTTAGGAAGAATATTCAGAAAAATTTGTTAATTAGTTTTTTGTGTAGTGAAATACTTGTTGTCCATGAAGTAGGAAAATCAAAAGTTTTGTGGATTTTTTTAGGTGTCCAATTAAAAATTGATTAAAATTTTATACTGTTACATGACTCTAATGTAGTAAATGAAAGGGATTTACTTTTGCATGATAATGCAAAAATAAACTCCTTTATAATAGAAATTACAAAGAATTATTTTCCCTTTTTTTTCTTAATAGCTAAAGTTATGCACCCAGTAGCAGATTTTTCTGTATCGATCTGCAGCACAAGTTTCAGAAGTCAAATTTGTTTGTGGCACCAAATGATGTGAAACCAAATTTACAATCATAAAAAATAGCTTCCATGTGCTGCATTGTTCCTGGTTTATCTGCGTAGGCAAGGGACTTACATATCTCTAGAAGAAATAATCCAAGGGCGTCAAATTGCGAGAAAAATGTGACCAATTAATAGATCTACTGTGAAAAGTGTGTGAAAACTGGTCCAGGTTTCCAGGTTAGGTCATGTATGCGCCAGCCTTGATGGCCACATGCCCGACATCATATTCAAACATTAATGCCGTAAATTTATCTTTCAAATGAAGCAAATTACATTAATTTTAGACTTTTTTTGTGTTTTATTTTCATTTCAAGTTCTCCGCCTCTAAAAAAGACACTCTATATTATTAAAACATATGATACACAGATTGGAACCAATCTTGTTTTGGATTAAAAGCTGTTGTTTAATTCTTAATGTTAGAAAAATCAATTTAACTCTTCCTGTAAAATGTATGAAAATTGATTAAAATGCCTTAACATATTCTTATGGCAAGTGATCGATGTCACCAAGAGAAAAGAAAAACCATTAATGGTGAAGATATTTTGTTTGCCATGTCTACTTTAGGATTTGATAATTATGTTGAACCTTTGAAACTATATTTGCAGAAGTACAGAGAAGTAAGTAATAGAGAAGTAAGTGCAAAATTAGGACAATTCAAACCTGACTTTCAACAAGTAATATGTTTTATTCATATCAAAGCATTGCATTATCAGCTCAGCTCTTTTCATCTTTCAATATTTTAAAATATGGAATTTCTCTTTTTAAAATAAATTAATATTATTTTTACTTAATGATGTATTTTTTAGATAAATAGTAACAATCTTGTACAACTTTGTTTGTTTTACAGACATTTTTGAATTATACATCTTTTGTCAATGTGAATCTCACACAGAAAACTTTTTAAGTTTAATTTTGAGGCTATGATATGTAGTATAATATTTATGTGTGGTATTAAAAATTGTTGACTTTGGTCGTACATATTTTCTTTTATTCTGTCTGTAATAATTATTAATCAACTTATAAATATAAATATTTGAGAATGAAATATTTTGGCAAGAATTTGTTAAAATATTCTAATAAATGTAACAATATTGCATTAAAGACATCTAAAGTAAAGTTTCTAAAAATAATTGAATATATTTATAGTAAGAATAAAAATGTTTGAAAAGCATTGTTCTTGGCTCAAAATGAATATTTCTTTATAAAAATCAAAATGTATAGATTACTAATTTCCTCAATTGAGAAGAAACTGGGCATATGGGTTAAACACACCTATTGTACATGTAAGAACACATTTTTTCAGGCATAATTATATTAGTGCATGCAGCCCCTTAGTTGTCTTGCAATTTATATTTTTATCCAAATGAATGTCATAATTTTCTAATTTGATAAATCTTTCATCACGTCTTTAAAAATTATAATTTCATACAACTGTCTTTGTTAGATTAAAATTTAAATTATCATAAAAATGAATTCCTTTTTTTAGTTTAATCAGTTACATTGGCTATTCTAAGGTATTGCTTTAAAGTATGCATCAACTATGTCTTGCATAACAAAATTTTAGTTAATAATTTGCTATGTGAAGTTTTGTCTGTCCTGGACCAAAAGTAAATTCATATACTGTTTAGAAAAGCTAAAGTTGTCTCTGTATATATTTTCAAGTAATCACTAGCTTAAGACATAATCAGAATTTAGCCCATTTGTTTTTCAATTAAAAAAATCTTTAGCTAGTTTTACTTTTTTATTTTGTTTATTTCTTCATTTGAGCTGTTTTGTTTTTCAGAACATTGATGCATCCACAATGTACAGTTTTTCTTCTGAAAGTGTGAGTCATTTGACTTTTTGGTTTTTTTTTTCAAAAACAATTTCCAGGATAGGTACAGCTCATTGCTTCAAACGAAAATATTTCGTCTTGGTCTCTTATAACTGGTCATTTTTTGGGATTGAAAATTCCTTTCATTTGTTAAATAGTTGGGTGCATCTTTTGGTATTTTTATTCCAAAGCAGATTCTTTGCAGTGGCCACAGGTTTTTTTTTTGTTTAATTATTCATTCACATGACTCATGTCATTTACTTTTAATGTTGTGTTACTCATAAATATTCATTACATAAAAATTTTCCCACACATTTACTGCAGATGAACTGTGTACAATAAGATATGAATATATAGCACATGTTTTAAAAAGTATTTTTCAATTGAATGGTGAACCCTTTTTTTTTTGCCTCAATTTTTAAGCAGTGTTTATGCTATCTGCAAGTAAGATCAGAGTTTATTCAAAACAAAATTGTTTTGAATGATAATAATTTAACAAAATGCTTTGTATATTTTTGAAGGCTTTTTCGTTGTCGAAATTACCCATGCTGTTTTTTCAACAAATTTAGTTATTCAACACTAAAATGAACACACTGTAAACCCAATTCTCTAGCATTATAAATTTTCTACTCTATTCCAGAATTACCAAAAGACAGCATTTCCATTTTTTGAAATTTGCAGAATGTTTCTTGAATGTGCTATTATATTGAGAATAATTCTTTCTCTCTTTCAATTTTTTGGGAATTGCATTAGAAATGCATGTCTTTTAAATTTTAATAGCCCTTAAGAGGGAGTCAAATGAATCTATTTTAGCTATTCATTTCTGTTGACAAGTGTTCCATTCTTTTTTTAACATTTCTATTGGACATGAAACAATAATTGAGTATGAACTAGGATTCTCTTGGTTGAATTTCAGCTACTCATGTTTTTCTGCTACTCAGATCAATAAAACTTCATGACAAAAGTGATAATGGTGTGTATTTCTGTAATAAATAAAAGTGTAATTCATATTGCTTAAGGTAGTGAAATTATTGATCAATTTTAGTGTTTGTAGTTTGTTTTAAAGCGACATCAAACATCCCAGCAAAAATGATTTTTTAAAATTCTTATTTACATTTCACTTTCTGTTGTGTTTCATTGTTTGGGCTTCTAAGTCACATTTTATTCATTCTTCAGTTATATTTATTAAGCATTGCTTAACATGTTCATTCAGAGAATTCTTTCACATGCATACTTTGAATTCTATGAACGGAATGCTGAGAAAAGTATATATTAAGGTCAATTTTTCCAACATTTCAGAATTCATATCAGTTCACTCTGAAAATGAACAACAGCCTTTAAATATTATGTATGTTTTCCCCCACTTTATCTACATATTCTTAAGCTAGTCTTTAAGGAAAAAAAGCAAGTTTTTTGGGTAAGGGGATGACACACAGAGAAAATTTGCAGAGAGATATGCGGAGAAAATTTGTCACACATTCTTTAAAAAACTTCTTATCCATCCAGGCTCATTCTTACATAGAAACTATTACTTTCTAAATTAGAGATTTTATGATACACCTATAAAAAGGTTAACATTTTAAAAATCTGCTATGTTGCACCCCCTCTGTTTTATTTTGTTTACTTCATAAACCCTTTCTAATCATATTGCATATTTTGTAATTTTTACAAACCTTTGATCTTCATTTTTATGATCTGCTCCTGATGATTTTTTTTTTAATATTTAGGCTATGAAAGGTGAAAAAACAATAAGTACTGCAACTGCTACAGATTCATCAATGGAGGATTTAGAAGATGGTTTGTATCTTAAGTAATTTGCTTTTGTGGGAAGTGATATAGTACTTAATCCCTGAGGACTGATATGTAAATTGTTTACTCTAAAGACATTTAGGAGATCCTCTCTGTTAATAAAGTGTATCTTAGGAGATAAACCTTAAGACTTTCCTCATGCACCATTTCAAAGTTTTCAAAGAATTACAGACAGTGGATTTCTTATTTTTTAAAATAAGAAGTCACTTGTCTGTGGTGAATTTTAACTTATATACATATAGGTACATATATCAGAAATATTTTTGACCCAAAATGACATATTAGTGCAATAAGTGAAGTTATAATAGAGAATTTAGTTCCCAACGACAAAAATACTACTCACATAAAAAATGATAACACTTACAACTTTGTTTCTAGGAGCAAAGAATGAGTGATTTTTAAATTCCAAGTTACTGAAGATATGACTGTCATTCAATCAATTCTTTCAGCTTACCTCTGTGTTTGCATATGCAGCTATTCTTTTTTTCCTACTGTTTTTAATGAAAGGCTTTTTAAATTATGTATTTTTCAGATATGTGATTTTTTTCGTATTTTGACGGAATTCCGTACTTTTGATGATTTTGGAAATTAAGAATTTTGTTTCCACGAAAATCTTTAATTTTGTAAGGCTACCTCCCTTTTTTTCTATGAAATTTTTTTAAAGTAGCTTTTCAACATGCATACCCACCAACTTTTACAAATTACGAGTAAAATGTACTCATTTCGTCTGTTTTTGCTCTTTTAAGGATTGGTCCTGATATTTTATGCATTCGGTAAAACTTCCTAGTTCTCTTTTATTGTCTGATTCTGCCTCTTGGATATCAATAACCTTGAGCTTGCCATTATTTTAATCTTTATTATTAAGTTTCAGTTTTTATAGTAAAGAGTTTGCATGAAAATTTTGCCGAAAGTATAAGGAATTTTTCGAAAGCTATTTTAAGTTTTAGTGGTCATATCAGTTAATTATAATTATTAAATATCACAGCCTTATTAATAATCTAGTTGAATTTCTTTTTCTAAAATGCTTTCCTTTGTATGTAACTTAAAATGAGTTTTCAAAATATTTGGTAGTCTTTACCATTAAGGTTTTTTTGCTTTCAAGTACTCATTGTATATTGTTACAAATTAAATGAACCCTTTCGGGACGGATGTGACGTATACGAACCGCCAGCGAGAGCTACCTCAAAGCCGGGTGTGATGAATACGTCTCCCCGTTTTTTCGACTCTGAGGACGGGTGTACCGTATACGGGATTTCAGATGGAATGAAATATTAGTATTTTCCTTTTATACTAGATGGGGCCCTATGACTGTTATGGTGTAATATGTCGGGACTGGAGAATGTTGACCTTCATTTCCATAGGATTTTTTTATTCTTTTTTTCTTGGTTTGGGAAGGAGGGAAGGATTTATGACAGAGCAGCGGTGGCAATGAGCAATGAAAGCAAACAAGCTGGTGCTTTAACTGGATCAGATCATATAAACACATGCAATTGGCTCACATGCAATCATTTCAACTACTTTTATTTCTTTTTTTTGTCAATATATAGATATCCAATGGTTTGCTTCCTTGTCTTCATTTTTATTCAGATTTGGCTTTATTATTAAAACGTCCAAGAGAAAACTATATTTAAGAATTGGCTTTATTATTAAAACGTCCAAGAGAAAACTATATTTAAGAAAAGAGGAATACACCCAATTAGTGAATGATTCATTCTCAGATATAGGCGTAACTAGGATTGGGGAAAGGGGGGTTCACCCTAAAAATGTACAGACTAAACACCAATAAGCAGTGCAAAAGAGTTCAAAATTTACTAGTCATTAATACATGTCATTACAGATGTACTCCGTGTTTATTTCAGGCATCTCTAGGGGGTTACCCCCTCGGAGCAAGTCAACTCCGATCCCTCCCCCCCGGCGAAAAAAATCGGATCACAGTTTTTAAAAAAAGAAAGAAAAGAGAAATTACGCTTTTAAGACACTTTACTTTCAGAAGCACTTTCAAGGAAAGGACATCGAATAATATCACAAGCGACACCAAAAGTAACCTAAAAGATATTAAGACATTATTTTGAAAAAAATTACGGGGATCAGAGTAATCAAACTCCTTTCTGTTTCCTCTAATATCACCAAAGAATCCCGAAAATGCATTGACTAGAAAGATTTCAAAAAGTTTCCTGGGGAGAGCCCTCGAATCCTTGCCTATGGTTTTGGACCTACCTCCTGTCCGGATACCTTGCTGAATACGCTGCCCTTCCTTAACATGTCCCCCTTCCCCTGGAGCCAAGGCCGTATCCAGAAATCTTTTTCGGGGGAGCCCAGACTTCAACACACTTATGTTAGTGAATGTTAGTTAGTATGTTAGGAAAGTTTCAGGGAGGAATATATGATACATTGCAAAAGATTTCGGGGCAGGCATGTGGGTCCCCCTTCCCCTCTGGATACGGCCTTGGTTCACAAAAACATTAAACATTCATTACTAGATCTATTAATTTATTTTTTATTTAAAATTCAATAGAAAATTCAATATTTAGCGCTAAGCAATCTTCTATGTCCAGGTATTCATAATATTAAAACTGGGAAATTGTGGAATTTTAGAGGAAAAAAATCCAAATTTCCCTACGAAAATGCTCATCCCCACAATAAATTTCTAAAATTTTTGTTAAATCTATAGCAAAACATACCTTAGAAGTGGAAGCGTCTGAATCAAATTTTTTCTTTTTGGATGATGAACGTATCCATCGCTGGAGTGCAAACATTATTATATATCAAAAATAATTAAAAATTTAGCTAAAATATAAATAATACTTTGATTGTAAATTAAAATGCAGCATTAAACCGTAGCAGTGAGCTTGGAAACGTTGAACGGATGATTTCCAGAGTCG
Source organism: Octonoba sinensis (assembly GCA_038502835.1). Classification (NCBI taxonomy): domain Eukaryota; kingdom Metazoa; phylum Arthropoda; class Arachnida; order Araneae; family Uloboridae; genus Octonoba; species Octonoba sinensis. The sequence goes on along the minus strand of CM076604.1, from coordinate 92,455,684 downwards.
TAATGCAATTAGTGATGGACCGTAAGAAAAAAAAACATTTAAAATATAAGAGGTGAGAGAACATCTGTAAATGAGAATGCAACGCAAATACAGTTCATCAGTTTTCCAATTGGCCCATCTACAAAAACGATTTTCCAAAAATCGGTGTTTGGACAGGAATAAATAAAAACTGCTGTTTTCTTAACTTCCTTGATGAGCATCCCTTCCTGGCTTGAGGCTTTAACCCATTAGGACAATTGTTGGCTAGGGGTCCTTCATTTTCAGACCCCAGCGCCTACAACACCATTATCAGAAAACAAACCTCCATCACTGAGGAGAATATTTTCCAGGAAACTTGTGCGATTGTGTTCCCAAATTGCTGCCTTTGGGTAAAAAAGACATCAAGAAGGAAAGAAAACCCTCTGGAGTGATAGAAAGGATATCTGTTGTCTGTCTGTGTGTGATACGGTGATTGAAGCCCCCTTTCGCGCTGTAAAATTCCTAAAGGTGATAAGGGGGTTGATTATAACCAGATGAAATGTCCACTGTAATATGAGCTACGTATTTTGGTCATGATCACAACCCTTCAGAAAGAGGAAATAAAATCATATGCATATGTGTTTATTTTTCTTAGGGAAAAAATAGATATGTGCTTTGCAAGGAGTAGCCAGAATTTTGCTAAATAACTAAATACCCAATGGGGGGATGAACCCCCAAACCCCTGGTTACGCCTATGCGAGCAAAATACAATTTTACAAAAATTTTGATAGGACTTTCGTAAAAAAAAGTTTTTATGCATTTTCATTATTAGTACGTACACATTGAAATCTTAATACAGTAAAACCTTTTCAAGAAGTTTTTAATTTCAATACCAGTTTCATTCCCATATCCCTAATGTTAAAATAACCCTTTTAAAAAGTTTTGATTTTGTTTTCTTCCCGCTGAATGACTTTTCATATCAAAAATAATACCAATTTAGAAAGTTTCCGTTTGCTAACTCAAGATCGGAAGGAAAATATTAAAACTTACCTAATTACAGTGCAATAGCGCAAAGAGGAGTAAAAAACAATATATACAAAAGTATCATTAGAAATATATAATATATATATATTAAGTACTTTCATATTGTACGTTAATTGGGATTTTGTAGGAATATTGATAATCTACGTCAGCAGAAGTCACTTAAAATTATGTTTGTAATCCTTTAATATTACTGTTATTAAACTGAAAAGGTAAGTTAGGGAAGGAAAATTCTACGCATTTTGATACTAAATGAGTGATGCATGAATCTGAATTTTTCAACTGCAGAACTGAAGCACATGGCTCTCGCAGTACATTGGTAAAAAAGAAAAGAAAGACATTGCACATCTGTAACTATTTTGTGATATTCTTTCAAGGCTATAGATACAAAAGAGTATCCCGTTGCGTCTTAATGCCCCCCCCCCCCCTTCCCAACAAGCTCACATCCCTCCGTTTTCTCGGAAGCTTAGTTGCCGAAAGCAATAGCAACCCCTCCAACAATTCCGAGAAACTCCAGTTCAACTTTGGCTACAAGTGCAGACGATTGACACCCCTAAATGACGATTGACAGATGCATCCCCCCCCCTCTTATCACGTGACTCTCCGTTTTAGTTTCAGTTTCTCGACGAATATGAACTAGCGGTGTACCGTGCTCCTGGCCCCGAGGGTCTTGTCCTTCAACGTCCATCTCCACGATTTTGCCCGAGGAAAGGGATGAGGGGAATTCCACATCTTGTCACCTATGTTCACACGAAGTAAAAAAAAAAAAAGATTTTTCCAAGCCCACAACCCAATTGACTTGACATGATTTCCACCAAGTTGAGGAAAAAAAATGAATAAATAACTAAATACCCAATGGGGGGGGGGGGGTTTGAACCCCCAAACCCCCCCCCCCGGTTACGCCCTTGTTCTCAGATAGTGATGATAGTTTTGGTACTTCAAAGGGGGAACTGGAAAGTGATAGTGACTCTGATACTGACATACTATCAGACACAAAACTTGCAGCATGCATGCCTTCTACGTCCCACAACAGCAGGGATAATTTTTATCAATAAAATAATTTCTATTATTTTATTTGTATCCATATGCTGCGTTTATTTGTATCCATATGCATTCTAAAACTTATTTTACAGAATTTTTGCGCAAAATATTATGATAGAGTTTTAAAATTAATCCTGATAGCTGACAAGTTTTTCTCTTAATGTACCAAATTTTGAAGCAATTGAGTAGAAAGTTAAATTTGTTATGAATTTTTTTTCAAAGTTAGGCTTAGCCGCGTTAATCGCCCGTCCCCAAGTGACAATGCATTCTGTTAGAACCCTGTCTGGTGGCGGCGGTTCGCTGACTGTGGCGCCCGTCCTGAAAGGGTTAACAATTCTTTCTGTTTTCATTCAATATATAATTAAAAAGCATGAAAAAAAATTCAGCAATTTTCTCTTTAGTGATTTTTCCAATATTATAAAAAAATTCTTAAGTTTAAGAAATAAAATAAGCCTATGGTTTCTAATAGTGCTTCTTGATCTTAGAAGTTTGTTAATCAAGTAGTTTAATATTATACACACTACTTAATAAAAGTACTGTGTGTTTAAATCATAAGTATGTGTATATTGTGTATTAATAATGTTGTTCTTCTCATATAATGGTTTGGTACTTTGAAATCCTTTCTTTTTCACTTCACTCCACTGACTTTTAGAAATACAATTTATTTATACATGTATATATGTATTTTTTTAAAAGCTATAATATGCATTCAAAATATACCCTTTGCAGGGTTCGTACGGTCCTTAAAGGTCCTTAGAAAGTCCTTAATGTTCATTTTCATTTTTAAGGCCTGAAAAAGTCCTTATTTTTTATTCCAGGTGCTTTTTTTTTTGTTAAAATAAGAAGGTAGCCATGCACTTCATTTGTTTGCAATCTTTTGTATTCTTCACAAGAACTAAACTTCTTTCATTTCAACTACTTTATCAAACCTTAAATTTGGTTTGCTCGGGACCGGTAGAATTGCGGCTTTCGGACAGACCCAAAATGGCGGATTGACAGGACCAAAAATTACGGATTGTCATAAACATTAACTCATTTTTACTTCAAATTGCAGTGCTTTCTCAACTGGTAGATAAATAAGTAACTTTTTTTTTGAAAACGTGTAACTAAATTGATGTGCTATATATTTTACAAAAAAAAAAAAAAAAAAAAATATTCATGGATTAATTTTGATAAAATGCTTCAAATTACAACACCCAATTCAGTTAAAATAAACTTGTACCCACCCACATGGCAGCTCCCAATTTGCTATCTCCTGCAATTGTATGAAAAAGAAAATCGAGCTACATCTTTAAAAAAGAAAAATATTAGTAGACAAGTCGAATCAAAGCACCATTGCATTTGGGCATCTGGGCACCATTGCATTTGTACAAAATGCAATGGTGCCCAGTAACCATTTAAGACCACAGGCACCATTTAAGACCACAGAAAAACAAATCACACAAGTTCCCTCATTTTGCTTTAAAAAAAGAAAAGACAAAGGAATAAAATTTGAAAAACACTTTTAAGGAGTCTAGGGGGAAAAGTTTAATAAATAAACAAAAGGCGGGAATTTTCGAAAAATGGCTGAATTTCGGGATATCAAATTTGGGATTCGATACTATTTATTAAGTTTAGTTGCAAAGTAAATAATTTTTTTTTCATGGAAATTGTTACTAAATCATCTACATTCTAAACTATTATCAATAAGACAAGTCAAGGACAAGTAAGGCTTCTTAAACCTATACACCGTAGTTGCCAAATGCTCAGTTTTCCCCTAGTTTTTCTGTTTTTATTTGTAAACTTTGAAAATTCGATTTTTTGCAAAAAGATCCGATTATTCAAGTTAATGTACAAGTATTTTTATTTAAAGGGATTGAACTACAAAACAAGAAGACATGTATTAATTTACATGAATTTTCATAATTAGTAACGCGAAAATGTAAAAACCTATTTTTCGAACTTGCAAACATCTAGCACGTGTTTCGCCGAAAATTGAATGCAGCTTTTGAGACTTCTATCTTTTTGCATCCTGTAAATATATCAATTATTTAAAAAGTTGACAGTTGTTTTAGTATTTGCAGCTTGTAGTCTGCTTGTTTTAATTTTTTTTTAAAAAAATTGTTCAATTTTTTGAAACTTTATTTTAGTTACATTTTGGTAGTTACTATTTAAGGGTAATATACAAAGTTTTAAGCGAATAACCCCATTTTTTATTTTTATGTTGTTTTCAAAATGAAATATTTTTCTGAAGTTGAATAAATTTTTTCTGAATTTTTGTAAGCTCTTCTAAATAATTTTTAAAAAATTAATTATGGTAGAGATCAAAATTTAAGTAAGCCAAAATTAAGATGCTGGCAACATAAGTTAAGTAAAATGAAAAAAATAAATCTAAATTAAACACAATTTCTCAAGACAAAGTGCAGCGTTTTCTTTAACAATTTTTGAATTTAAATTGTTTTTTATTTAACTTGTATGTTATAGCACTAACCATTTTTGATAATTTTTCATATCATGATAATTTGCTTATACATGATTAATGCTTGTGTAATGAGCTTCTTATTACAATCTCCAATAATTATTTAACTCCCTGACTGTATTGGACATTAGAAAAGCAACAAGCCAAAGAGGGCTCCATAAAAGTTAGTGTTGTGTTCCTAATAAAAATACGATGTTAAATCAATTTCCTCTTTTAATAATGCTCCCTTTTGAAATAAAGATAACAGTTTGTACATTTTGAAAAATTTGTGAGGTCCTTAAATTTTTTGTAGGTCCTTAAAAAGTCCTTATTTTTGGTTTTGTCAAAAGCGTACGAACCCTGCTTTGCGCCCCCCGGCCAGAAAATCTTGAAATGACAGCCTTGCTTCAATCCCGCCCCCCTTAATATTTTAAAGTACAGACTCAAAAATACGTTTTTATCTCTTCAATTTCAGAAATATTCAAGGGAGCGATCTGATTCCTTCAAATGACAAACCTTAGTTAATTTTAAAATTTTGTCATACAGTGAAAAATTCTTTAAAAATGCTCTGTCTCTGGCATTAAAAATCATATTTGCATCTAGCACAGAATGACTCATAAACTGCCCCATGTCTCAGATAGCTGATGGCCTCAGCTGGCCTAAATTCAGCCCTGGTGATATGAGGGGAAATATGAGCCAAACAAGGCTAGCAGGAAGTTAAATTTGTTTAAAGATAATGTTGTGTCTCATTTTATTAAATTATAAAGGGTAGACAAAAAGCTCTAGTCGTTTCAGCAATGTTTTTGGGGGGTGTTAAAATGAAGGCACTATAAGTACTCAATTAAACTCAATTAAATAATTATAAATTTATTTAAGAGATTTTCATAATGAAATGTAGTATACTATGTTGTATTGATATCTCTGGAAAAAAAAATTTTCCACAATTTTTTCGCATCATGAGTAAAACTGGAAAAAATTATACTTATAAAATGAGGTTTCACTGTATTGTTTAGCCTACAGTTAATTGTTTTTCAAATTATTTTGTGTTATTAAAATAATATGGCATATATTTTAATCTTTTTTTATTATTTTGCAGCATCAGGAACATTAGCCATGCTGACAGATCCATCAGGTCAGGCAAATGTCATCTATACTACATATCCCTCTCAGGTAATTGACTCTCCATCCATTATAATCTCATACACATTTTGCTGTGATTATAATAAAGATTCTGTGATAAATATCTGTGATTGTAATACTGTGATTGTAATAACTAAATTGCATGATTGATATAAACCTGTATAAAAATAGGTATAAGTTGCTTTTTGATGGAGGCGATTGATTTCTTAAACTAATTAATTGTATTCTTTGTTTCATAGTTTTGATAGCTTTACAGGACTTAGTGCAATAATTCATAGATCCCTACGTAGAAATTAATTAATCACAGCATGAATAATCTTATTGAATGCAAATATTTTGTCTGCTAATTATTTATTCACTGCCAGAACAGTCTCAGGTCCACCTTGTCGGTCCACCTTGTCCTTCCATGCTGTTCTCTTTACTTTTTTTTTTGCTTTTCAAATTTCTAACTCGAAAGGTTTGAGATCTTTTCTGGGCAATTACTTTATCTAAGCTTGGCTTTGTCTCTCTTGCAAGTACCTGATACTGTAAAACTGCAAATGTGATCTGAAGACCAGCTCATCACAGTTGGTACAAAATAAAATATTGTAACATTCAGTTTGATGGATTTTAAATTATTCACAAAATACGTTTCTTTTCACCCTAAGTTTTCGACACTTTTAGTATTACTTTTCTGTTTTTGTTACCATGTTGCACACTAAAGGCTATTTTGAATCTCTTGGCTGTCTCCAAATATGAACCTTTTTTCCTCTGCTAAAATAATGCCTCTTTATTGAACCTAAAAACTGGTATTTTTGTCATCTGTTTTACTACTTAATTTTCAATGGAATATGCATCATGTACTTAACCTATTTCTATTGCAAATTTGATTTAGAAATCATGCTGATTATTGTTTCTTGCATGCTTGTTTTCTTTTCTGAACACATAATTCTTCAGTAATTAAATTGTGAAAAACATTATTATTATTATTTTTTGTTTTTGCAATTTAAAAAAAGTAATCATGATGGAAATATGCGTGTTAAGTGTTAAAAAATTCTGGATAAATTTTTTTATGGACAGTGATACATTCCCTGCTCTCCGCTCATAATGAAGATTTGCAACAGAACGTGTAAATATGGTCTCCCATTGCTGAGAGGTTGAGTATCAAAGTAGAAAATGTTGAGCACTCCTTTTGTGAGTTAATTGGTTGGGAGTACCACCCTATTGACAATCAGGAGGGAGAGTTCATCTTCCATAGTGGTTTGTCATTTGCAGATTAGACAAGTCTTGAAGAGAAACAAAAAAGTAAATAAAATAAATAAATAAAATTCTGGGCAATGCAATAATCTTAAAATTATGCAGTTGTAGTGTTTTTACAGAATTCTATGGAAAGTTATGGAATTCTACTGTAATCCTTAATTTCGGGAAAAATCCCACTAACTAGTTATTAGTTGGTCTTTTCATTGTTTGAATATTGTACATTAGGATATGAGTAATTTGCTCTTGACATGAAAAAATTTATAATCAGCTGTGACCTAAAACTGAATGCCTATACAATGTTAAGAATAAGTAAAACTTTTCAAACAGGAACAAAAATTTATAGACCACTTAAGTAGGTGTTGAAAAAGTCTTAAATGAACCTTCACCTCAAGGCTAGAAAATCTGCTCCATGTGTGGTAAACTACTTAGATTTTGAAGTCCTGTTTTATTCAGTTCCAAAATCTTTGATTTGTGAACAATGTTGAATAATGCAATTTCTAATGTAAAGGTGTGTGTTTATATTCATTTACACATTGTTAATTTAATACCTTTTTAAAGCCATATATATGCTAAAAAAGCTGTTAACTCTTAAAAAATGAGTGTTTTGTAGTTGCTCGATTCCGTAACTGTCAAATATGTTCCAAAACCCAATTTGACCTGTTCCAAAATTTTTCCGAAGATTGTTTTTGATTCTCCACCCCTGCTACCTTAAAGAAAATGATCTACAATTGATTTGCATTATGCATAAGTTGGAATTTTGTACTTATCAATTTTGCCAAAAATTTAGGTGCTTAAAGGAAGAGTAATGTAAAATATTTTTCATATGAATATTATTGTTATGTTTTTCTCTTTTCAGGAATCATTAAATTTATTGTTGTATAACAATTCTTCCTAGTCTTGACCTAGGAATTTTAGCGTTTATGTAAGTATTATTATTATTTGTGTATGTTTGGAAAAAATTTTATTTAGTGATATTGTTTTGTGTCAGTGAAGTATTTGTACCTCATATTTGTACTATGCTCTTATTTTAAACTTTTTTTTATTTTTGGTGGTATTATTGTTATTATTATTATTCCTTTGAAAAATGGTTGCAGAATAGGGCTTTCTGCACTTATTTAATTTTTTTTCATTAATATTTGATTCTCTGATTATTACTAAAATTTAACCACAAGAAACAAAAAAATAGTTTTTACCCTTGAATTAAAAGGGCCCCTCAAATTTCTGAGGCACCAATTTTGAGCCTACTGAATATTTAATTTTCCTTTAATTTTCCTGTATTAATTTTTAAATTACAATATACATTCTTCAGAAAAAAATACAACTTTATATAAAAATGCCTTATTTTCATCATAATTAAAAATGATAAGAAATTAATAAATGCAATACTTTAAAAAGTTTTTTTGACTTTTGAATTGAATTAATATAATCAATTAGAATTCAAAATTGCTTTTAAAAAAGATGCATATTTTTGATCACAATGTGGCAGGAAAACGAAAGTTAAGTGGCTAAATTAATGCTAATTCTTTATGCTGTAATATTTATTAATTTTTAAAAATTTTTATCCATTCATTCACATCTTAAATATGTAGTGTTATGATATTGTAATTGAATTTTAAGAGAATATTCTTAGATATTCTCCTCCATGAGAATATTCTGCAAAAGTTTATTATTGAGAATTTTATATTTCTAATGTAATCGTAATTTTTTATTTTGTCTTTAGGTACCCAAGACAACATCCATTTGAATACAGATTTGCTCAGAGAATATAGTGCTATTCAGATTGATCTGTTGAATGAACAATATCACAAAGAAAAACAAAGAAGCACTAGTTTCATGTGATTTCTCTATGCAAAAAAGCTCAAATTCTTCGCTTAGCTATTTGAATTTGTGTGTTCACGATTATTTCAAACCATCATTTTTCTTAGTTAAAAGTTTCTTTAAAATGTATTTTAGAATTTTTGCCTTTTTCTAAAAGGTGTTCATTATCATTAGAACGTATTAAATTAATGAACAACATTGTAAATACACCTTTTGAGACTTTTTTTTTTGTTAAACAAAAAAAATTGATCTTTGTGCATGATTTTTTCTTGTTTTGTTTGCTATTTAATGTATTTTTTTATTGGTTTGTTTGTCTTATTATTTTATTTTTTCTAAAGATATATAATTAACATAATATAAAACTTTGTACAATGCATCCTAAAGAAGTAAAATTGGTAACTATTTAGTTATTTAAAAAAATATCATTTGTCAAATGTCTTTTTATTCACAAACTAATTTTTTTTACAGTCGAAAAAAAAAAAAAAGAAAAAAGGATGCTTTGTAACTTTGAAGACATGTGCAGTTTTTATTGCTAATTTGTGTGTCCCATCTTGGTTTTGACTTTTGATCTAAATGTATTTTTAGGTGGATATTTTTTGAAAAAATTTTCTAAACACCATCACCTTAATGTAAAGCAAAATTAGATTAGCAATTAACTGATGTCACGCATCTAACTGATTCTATTAACTGTTTTTTCTACCCATAAAAATATAAACACAAAAGTGACGATCAGCAACAGGCACAGGGCCCAGCTAAGCTGGTCTTAGTCAATTTATCAATCCCCAATGAACATCAAGAGCTTTCTTAAAAGTGTTTACCCCATTGCAAGTAACAGTCGCTTCTGGTAAACTATTCCAACTGCCTAACACTATTGAAGTAGTAATTTTTCCTAATTTTAAGATTATATTTGAAAAGCTTAAGTCAATGACCTCTGGTTCTACCTTCAGTGCATAACTGCAGCCCATTATCATTTTCCATTTTAATGAATTTAAACAACTCCATCATATCCTCTGTAACTCTCCTTTGCTCTAGACTACACATATTGTGCCTTTTAAGCCTAATCTCATAATCTAAGTCTGAGAGACCACTTACCAACCTTTGAACCCTTTCCAGTAAGAAAAATCATTTTTATTGTTAATTATTAACATTAATTTAGATTTATTGTAAATGAATTCAGGATTGAAAAGTATTGTTGAGTGTTTTTGAGTAAGTAATTTAAAAGGGGATTTTCCAAATACAGTCGAGTTCTGATTTTCCAAATTAATGTGGACCAAGCTCACCTCAGATAAGCAGAAAACAGGGAAAGTGCCTAATGCCTAGGGACTTGCCTAAATAGTTGCTATTTAAGGAGATGAAAAATTTACACGCAATTTATCATTATTTATATTTACTGCACTAAAACCGCACACTTGTATAAAAATTGGGAATTGCATTGCTTTTGTAAAAAATTATTGACAGTTTGTGTGATGAGAAATATTTATTTGCTGCAATGTTAGGCTATTTTGTTAGCATCATCTGAATTGTTGGTGTAGACTATTCTTGCTGTTCAATGTATTTTAATTATGTATCATCAAGCAATAACAATAATGGAAGAGAGGTTGTAAAACTTTCTTGCAAATTTTCAAGTGGGAAGGGGGCAAAAAGGAATTCTTTTTTCAGTAATTCGGTTAAAAGTTAGAATAATCGAGACCCTGTTGACTGTGTAATAAATTGCATGTTAATTGAAACTACTATTTTAACTTATAACAGTCCTAATGCAAGAGCATCGTAACTGAAATGCAGATTACATTAATTTCACAACTAGGTGTGTTTATTGAGTTCTTGATATACTAAGGACATATTTTTCATTTTATTACTTTTTAAGTCATTTGCGATAATTCCATTAATGGGCCTGAAATATGAGAAATTGGTGAAAATTGCAAAAAAATTTACATGTACAAAAAAAAAAAAAAAAACATAAACCAAAATTTTATTCGACCTCGGATTAATGTTAATTAAATTGAAAACTAGATTTTGAAATTCTAGCTAAAATTTTCTTAGCCTTTCAATTTTGAGATGGTCCCTCTTGCATTGAGAGTGCTATATATATTAGTTATATAGGAAAAACTCAGAAGCAAAGGGTGTAATTGATGAAAATGTAAAGATAACTTGTGGAAATAATAGACCAGTTTTGTGGCAACAAGATGCTATTGTTTACCCAGACAGGTACTGCTATATAGCATGAATCAGAAATGCAGTAAAACTCCTCCTAACGGACATCCCTTGTTGCGGGCAGTTTTTAATTCTCCACTAGCAAATCATCGAGCCTAAAAAAACTTTTGCGGACACCTCTATTATGGACAGTTATTTTTGTTCTGCTGATGTCTGTTGTAGAGAAATTTTTCTGTATTACTAAATGAATACTCATATATGCTTCAAACTTTTTGTGCATTTTACTGAAAACCTTTATGTCCTTTTTAATTGTTGCATCTGATATTTTCCTTATTTTAAGCGGTGTTTCTCCATACTTTACTTCAATCATATGCAGTGCATCTAGAAAATTTTGCCTTTGATTTTAGTATTAAATCCTAAAAAATTTAGTTTAAAGTAAAGATATTTGAAAAAAAAAAGAAAAAAAAAAACCTAGTCATATGTATTAATTGATGTAAATATTAATTGATGTAAACTCCTTACAATTCATAATTTTTACTCAAACTTAGAATCAAAGGAACATTTTTTGAATTCTATATGCTTACTTTATTTTATTCCTGCTTGTATATGGGGCAGGAATAAAATAATATTCCTTTATTTTCTAATATTTCTAAAAGAGCAAATATTAGGAAAACTTTATATTAGTAATTGGTGAAATACAAGCTGTTATTATGAGTAACATTAACACAAATTCTGACGTTTTTATTAAATAATAATTTTTAAAAATTATAATTTTTCATTGCTAATTTCTGATGGAAGAATATTATCTTTGAGCAACGGTGTAAGTGACACACACAGTTTTCTTTATGCCTTAAAATAGTTTGCATAATGTATGAGTATTTGAATAAGTATTATGCAACTATGATTACCTATGAAATGGTAATTTTGTTTTATGTTTGTATGGAAAATTAAGTCTCTGGTTCATTTTTTCATATGCAAGAACCAATTTGTGATATTATGATCAGCAATTGTATTGTAAACAATAATTTTTTAATGATAAAAATAAGTGAATTAATAAGTAATTAAAAATAAGAAAAAAATCTTTTTAAAGCTGAAATGCTGTTTTTAACTTGTATAGAACTTGTATATATATATATATATATTAAAATAAATATTTGATAATGAAAAATTGTGCATTGTGTTTAATTGTTTAATTCAATAACTTTTTCATTACTAAAAAATAAATAAGGATGACCATTTTGGTATGTGGGTATGTGCGGGGGAGAGGTGCATTTTAGCCTAATATATGGTTTTATCTTTTTTTAATATAATTAAAGATATCCTCACATCATTTTATCATCATTTTATACAATTAAAGATATCCTTAAAGATAGTGTGATGCCTCACACTATCATTGTGTTGCAGTTATGATGTGTAGGCAATATTTCTCGATTTTCCTATTTTTTTTAATAGTTTTTAATTGTTAAAGCTGTGTAAGGTTAAGTAGTAAAACAATACTTTTAATTTGGTGTTGTGAATGTTTCCAGATGATTTGGGTATTATTCAAATTGGAGCTGGTCTTATGGCATACAGCATCCTGGGACAATATTAAAATAACACCCTCTTTCATTTCCCCATATACAGGTACAAGCAAAAAGATGATCTCTCCAATAATGTATGATTTTATTGCTTTATTAATTATTATAAAAGCATTGTTTATTATATGTAAAGATTAAAACGAGTGCAAGTTATAATAAAATAAAATCCTTTTGTTCACAAAATAAAAATTTATTGCACATGTTTCAAATATGGGTATGCATTACATTTTGTGTTTTAATCTTATTTTTTTAATTAATTGAACTGTTTATTTCTTATTTTTATTATACCAGCATAAAAATAACATTTTTTACTTGGAACAAAAAAAAAAAAAAAAAGCAAACTAAGGTTGCTACTGTAATAAATGGTCACTTGATCAATACAGTGTAAAAATGACAGAAATAACTTTTTGTTTACAGGCATTAATAAGATATTAATCTGGTTGTAAATTCCCCCTCCCCTACAAAAAGCTTTGTTTTATCAAAAAAATAATGAGGAAAAAAAAGTTTTTTATTTTTTACAAATTATAACTGATTGACATGAATGAATGAAATCATAGCTTTTATCCAATTTCACCTTACGACCATTTTCTCAGCCTAAAAATCCTAGGCGGAATTATGGGAGAAATGGTGGTTTACTCACATCCCTCAGTCATTTCAGGATGACTTTAAATGTTACTTTACAAAAGGTAACTAAATCTGTACAATTTTAGAAGAGTTTCAGTCCAGTAAGGAGTATAAACTCTGAGAGACAAATTTTTAGGAACAAACATTTCAAAACTTCTTTAGGATCCTCTATTTACTTGGAGTGCCCCCTGGTTTCTAGAACAACTTGCTCTCTGCCCTTTATTGCTTCTTTCCCCAGAATCTTCCTCCTAAATCTTCCAAGTCTCAGATTATGTAAAACCTGAATCTATTAGACTAGATAATTTTTTTCTTCTGTATTGTCAAAAATGTGTCAAGAAATATTTTTAAAAGTAAGAAACTAATACTGTCATTGGTACCTTTTCTTCGGCTATGCTTTTACAAGAGGGTATAAACACTAAGAGATATAGCCTCTCTGTGACTTTTTCAAAGTGCTCCAAGACTCCGAAAAGGTGAATTAATTTTGTGAAACGCATTACTTTTGATTTGCTTATTTTACAGCAGTAGCGTCATTAAGAGGGGTTTGAAGAGGCGGTCCACCCCAGGTGACATCCAAAATGAATTTAATAGTTTTTGAAATGTTACCCATAATAGAATTATGCAATTTTACTGGTACCATTTCAACGCAGCACAACTAAATATGCTGCGTTGAAGGTTGTGTTTAATGCAATTTTCACCATGTAACAAAAATAAAATGTCTCAAGATTTAATCCCCCCCCCCCCACTACTTACTGAAAATAGCATAAGCTACAAAACCACAAGTTCATACACACAACAAAGTTTTTTTTTTTTTGGGGGGGGGGGGGTGTCGCTACAAATTACCGCACCGGTTGACACCCATGCTAGGAATGCCTCTGTTTACAGCAAAGGGCTTTTGTTTATTAATATTTTTATCAAGACTCTGGAGGGGAAGGGGACGCCCTTAAGTTACTGGTGCTCATGGACTTAGCACACTTTTTCTTCTGATAGAGCCAGCACCAATTCCAGTGGGATGTCGAAGATCTTCTTGGATGATGGTTTAACCAAGTTCTAGTTTTGTCATTGTAGTCATAGCTGTGAGAAACGAGGAGGTGAAATGGTTGTTTAACTGAGTTGTCTGATAAGTATTTTCCTGGTATTCTCCTGTTCATTATGCAAATGTGAGTTAGCGATCATTACATCATTAGAAGTTTAGATGTCTTAATTGAAACTACTATTGAAAGAGACCTTGGGGTAAACCATGCACTTTTTTATAGTATATCCTCGCATTCCAGGGTTGGCTCGATTTTTCCAAACCCGAAACAACCCACTTGGAAAACCGGATCGGGTTTTTTCAAAATCTTCCCTCAAAACTGTAGTAAAAATAAAGTGTTAAGAACTAAGTAAAAGTAATAAAAATACTACTTTGTACCAAACGTGATATATATGTCATGGGTTTAAATTTTTCTGGTTTGGCTTGAAAGTAAAAGCCGCAAGTGGGTTTTCCCCCCAAAACCCATCCCCGCTGAGTTGGGATTTTCCCAGCTCCTGTTTCATTTCCTCAACTTCGAGGGAGGGGCGGGGTGCCTAATTATTAAAAAGAAGGAAGTTTCAATATTTAATACAAACTGATAAACGCTGGTTTCACATCAGAAGCAACAACAACAAAAACTCGTCACAGATTTTACGTCTGCCATTTTATATCAAATGAATAATTAAAATCAGCGTGTAAGCTTAGAACCTGAAAGACGGAACTTTTGTCGCTGTTGCTCACGGTTTTAAGTCATCTTAAATGTAGAAATATTTGTTTCCCCGTTTCACCAAGATGATCGATATTGAGCAGGATAATTTAATTGAAAACAACTTTTAAAATATATTATAACATTAAAATATGCTCTTAATAATAATATGTTCTTTTATCTAGGGATAAACAAATGTTTGAATCTTTAAATCAGCCAGAACTTTTCGTAACATATATTATTGCACCGAATAAAGTCTAAATCTGTTTTCTGTGATTTGATTCCTAAGAATGTGGGAAACCCCAGATGGTTTTGACATAAGATGAGAATCGCAATTAAATGTAATGTTTACCGTATTCTTTAGCTAAAAGCCGTTCCTTCTGTTCTTTCGCATATTTTCTGACAAAAGAAGGAAACGTTAAAAAGCTAATTCATTAAGCGCCATTATATTCTTCGAAGAAATAAAGAAAATACCGAGTTTCACTTCTTTTTCTTGAGCGGAAAATAGAATGACGCTAATGAAATAAGCGTGATTTTCACTGTATGAGACCTGTGGAAAGGGAACAAACAATACACTTCGACAGTCGGGTTTGGAAGAATTTAGATAATTTTATTGACAAAACGATTAGTAAACCATGAAAAATTCTAAACAAACTAAATTTGCATTTGCTTATCGAGAACAAAAAACAATTCAATTTTCATTCAATACAACTAGCGCTGTGCTGTTTACTATGAAAATGGGAGAAATGAGCAATCGTGTGGAAATGTTTATACTTGACTGAGTTAAAGAACTTCCATATGCTGAAAAATATTATACTGTCTACTTTTTTCTTTCTTCTATATCCAATATTGAGAAGAAAGTATTGGGTTCGTGAAAATTTTCGAATTTTGAAGGATTTACACATTTTGAAGTGTGCTGAATCCATTTTTACCATTTTTGGAAAATGTCTGTGTGTGTCTGTATGTGGTCTCTTTTTTTGTGGTCTCCGTAACTCAAAAAATAATACACGAAACCGAACGAAATTGGTGCGTGCATGACCCAGAAATGAACTGGTGCTGATTAGTTTTTGACGCCAATCCATTCGAAGGGGGCGGAGCATTTGAACGTTTTTCTCGATAAGTGTGACTGCTACATTTCCAGAAGTAATGGAAGAATTCGAACAAAATTTGATGTACAAGTGCACCTCAATAGGAACAGGTGCTGATTACATTTTGGCGCCATTCGCTCCAAGGGGGGGGGGGGCATCAAATATTTCATTTGTTTTTTGTGCGCTCCGTAACTCAATACTTAATGCATAGAATTAAATGAAATTCGGTATACACATATATTCTGATAGGAAGTGGTGTTATGATTAAATTATGGCCCATTCACTCCAAGGGGGTAGAGCAGTCGAACGTTTTTCTTTCTAAGTGTACACCTCGAGAATCCAAGAATTCAAACAAAATTGTAAGTTTCTCGCAATGGGAAAATGTGTTAATATATTATGGCGCCAATCGCTACAAGGGAGCAGAAACTCTGCATTGGGGGGGGGGGGGGGGGAGGAGTGTCACTACAATTATAGCATTGTTTGCCATTTCACCTAGAAACGTTAACAAATAAAAGTTTTCTCAATATTTCTAGCATTTTGAAGCTTTGCTGGTAGCACAAACCTTTTAATAAGTTTGTAAGGTTTAAAATATTTGTTTTTATACAATTTACTTTTTTAAAAAGTAAGGATTTGTATCATAATACGGGTATTTGGTAAGTAGTAGGATTCATATGGAAGGGTATAGAAGAAAATTTCGTGATGACAACTACAGACTATTTTTATGCAGCCACCTGTAGAGTTTTTATACAACCAGATTGATGAAACGTACTGTATAATAACAGTCAGAAGAAGTCAGTTTAAGAGTAGTACGATATATACACTATTAAAAATATCTGGTTCAACCTTTCATAAAAAATGGAGAAATTTAGATGCAACCAACTTCTGGTACTTAGCTGAATCATTATAATGGTGTAGTTACACCATGGATGTGGTTCAACTGAATACCAAATGCTTGTTGCAGATAAATTTCACCATTTTTTGACGTAAGGTGAAACCAGAATTATTAACAGCGTACGAGTATATTCTCTAAATCATTTTGATGTTAGAATTATTATTTGCTACCTCTTGATCAATATCTCTGGTTTTGTAAAATTGATAAATAAAACAAGTAACAAAATAAAATGAAATAAATATATAGTAAATGTAATAATAATCATTAAAAAATACGATACTGTTTTCGAAGTGTACAAAACTTTCGTTGTGGGTAAGTGTTCTGGTAGTCTTCGTCTGTACCACTGATTTTCTGACACTGTTTATTTCCTTATTGATCTCAGAGTTCTTTAAATCTTGAATAGTTCACCAAATAGCATTTTCAGTTTTACATTCAACCATAGTATGCCGAATTATTAAACTTTTAAGTTTAAATTTATTGAGATCTATTAAGTACAGAACGCGTGTTCGTAATGTAATTATAGACTAACTCCTATTACATTAGATTGAATTGCTGGTAATGGGACAAATTCCAGTCCACTCCCACTTTTTTTACTAACTTTTCCCAATTAGTTCTTAATTTTTAAGAATTTTACATGGAAAATGATAAAACACAAAATTAAATTGTGGAAAAAATCATGTTAAAGCAAGGTTGCCATTTAAAATAGGACATTAAAAGCGAGGCGATATAAAGTTATTTTCAATAAGAACCTGCTGGGATCAATGATTTATTGAAGTTATAACCGATGTGTCCTTGAAAGCAGTATTGCTATAACTGAGTTCCACTATATTCCATTTGTTTCTTGACATAATGTTTGATAAGGAGTGATATAATGTTTGATAAGGAGCAAAGCAAAAAGGTTACTTTATTCAGTTCCTTCACATCTATTAAAGTAATAAAGAAAATATTCCGTGTCATCTTTCAGAAATCGGAAATTTCATCGTTGATATTGCTTTATTAAAATTTTATTCAAACAGTATTTAATATCATGAACATTTCAAATAAACCGAAGATTTTTGGTAATTGGTGTAGATTCTTTCATTGAAAAAATGGGAATCACTGCAATTAAATGTACTGTTTTTGTGATAGCCTTAACAGTATTCCGTTCCTTTTTTGACACATTGTTTGATAAAACGAGCAAAGTACGAAAGTTAATCCTTTTCCTCCATTATATTCTTTCCTTTTCCCTTTTTTTTTCTTCCAAGAATTGTAAAGTTCATCATTGATATTGCTTTATTAAAATATTATTTAACTCGCGAGCATTTCTGGAAATAGGTGTATATTTTTTCACTAAAATTTGAGTCAAGTACATTTAAATATACTGTTTATTTCATAATAACCTTAAAAGCATTTCATTTGTTTCTTGACATATTGTTTGATAAAAGGAGCAAAGTAGAAAATTTAATTCATTTACTCCCATTATATCCATTGAAGTAATAAAGAAAATATTCGGTTTCATTTTCTTTGCTTGCAGGAGTCGGAAATTGAATAAAGTGCTCCTAAGTTAATGAAATAAGCTGGAATATTCAATATAGGAAGAAGAAGGGGATTGAAGAGAAGAATTTCTGACAGAAACACGTTTGCGGAAACCCGTGTGAGTAATACCGTCGAAAATTAATATTTTTCATAGAGACTGAGATTTATATATCTTCGTTAAAAGGAGCAAAAAAAAAATGAAAAAAAGTTTCTTTTTTTTTTGCTGATGCATTAGCTTCTTTCTTCGTTTTAACTTAAACTAAAATAAACTTGTAGAAAAAAGTAATCGAAATGTATTTAAACGGAAATGTTACTTTGTTTTATTTCTAAGAAAAACGCTATGCTTCCTTAGGGAAAGTTTTGTTTTAATAATGCAATTTATTAAAAAAAAAATCTGGATTACATAAATAGTAGTGACAGGAATTGAAAGTTTTTGCTGGCATGATAGAAAGGTTGGCACTAATAACTACGTCACCACCCCTTTCTCCTTTTATATATTTTTATTTTAACTATATTTCACATTAAGTTATTAATTTTTAATTTTTTGAATGTACCTAAAAGACTGACTCCTTGCTGTGTTTAGTAAATTGTACACCATTTATTGACTCAAAAGCCAAGAAGAGCAATATCGGGAAAATGTGTTAACGGGGAAGCCTTATATAGAGGCGTGTTGGCGATTTTTATTCTCAGTTTCTGAGTAAAATCAGGTGTCCAACCCTAACAGCGCACTACCGTCTATAGTATCAAGGCTTTCACGGATTGCCTCAAGAAGCGCGTTACGCAGCGCTGTCAGTGTTCATCCCAAAAATTCTCAGACTTAACAACCAGAAGCAGCCACAGGGTTCGGACTGGCGAGCGTTGACGATCTTCTCTACTGTCCCGGTGCCGCAATTTCTCTACAAAGAGAGCCTAACATCCACCGGAGGCAGCTGGGTAGGGATTTAGCGTTACCCAGGTCGCACAACGAAGAGGCCAACCAGCATTCGGCCCAACATTAGGGTAAAAACAGGTAACTGCTTGCGAGATTTTGATATGAAAGTTGCAAACAAGGTGTCAAACATGATTTCATCAACGAACTGTTTTTAATTGGAGCTCATGTTGATAGTGATGAATGCTGTTCTGGCTTTTTAGTAGTATTCTTAGTGCTATGAGACTGCTGTGGGATGAACTGAAAATGCAAAAATTCGGTTTTGGAGGACTCCACATTATTATCATCGAAATTGTCCTCAAGAGACTTAAAAAAAATTAATAAAAAAGGGGTCGTCTTAGTTAGGGGTTATTAGCTGGAGTAATTTTAAAAGGCCTTCAGTTTAAGCTTTTTTGTCTTCTGTTTAGAATCCGCTCTAAAACCCTCAGCATTACCATTTATTAAAACCGGCTTACTTAAAACTTGCTAAATTTTAATATTACTAGTCTCCCGGGAAGTAAATGAGATATATTTAGCGATAACAAACTCAATATTTAAAACTTTTTCCAATCTTAAATTTTTGAGATAGGCTACTATAGTCGCCATTGTAAATACATGCTACTGATATTTTCTTATTTTAAATAATTAATTCTTGCAGATTTGTGTTATGAAGTTGTATTTCAGTTTTAATCTAAACAGAAATGAAATTAATAGTTTAAATTTTTTTGGGTGTAATTTTCAGATAGATGCTGATAGTAAAAAATTACTTTTTAGGTCAAGGCCACAATGCTGGAGAATCTTGCTCTGAATATGAAATTCGAATCTTAAGAACATAAGAGTAAGGTGACAACTTCAGAATATTCATGCGTGTAACGCTGGATGTGTGCCTGAAAGAATCATCTTAAAATTCTGGTCCCTTCTTTTACCACATTCAAGGATTATAAAATCCAAATGCTTTCAGATCTTTTATGATTTTAAATTTTCCGCGCAGGGGTAGGATAAAAATTTGTTTACTAGACACTTTTTGGAATGGAATGCGTATCACCAGACGCATTTAGAAAATGATAGTAGTTCAGTAGCGCTGCCAATGGGTTTTTTAGTAAATAACTTCTCGTAAAATAAAGCTTCATGAATGAAATTTGTATTTTATTTATTTATTTATTTTCGTTTTATGAGGAGAATGTTTGTGTTGAGTAGTTGGGGAAAAGGGAGTTCAGAAATAATATTCTTCGGAGTATCAATGAGGTTTTAAATGCATAAAATTTGCCAGAAATGCAATTTATATAAACAGTAAAAAGAAGCTGGCATTACCAAAACGAAACTACAAGCATTGGCAATAACACTTTATCTGATATATTTAAACGAGCAATTCTTGTATATTTATATATATATTTTGAGTTCTCGAAAACGGCTCTAACGATTTGGACCAAATTTTGTATTCAAATCAGGCTTTGTTTTTTAAGTTTACCTATGTGGGTGTCTTCCCCGAAAAAACGTGATTTTACACAAAAACCCATTTTTAGCCTACTTTCTCGTAAAAGTAAAAAAAAAATAATAATAAAGCATGAAAGAAGGCTTAATGGTATCGTGAAAATATCATTAAAAATCAAGAAAAGTCAAAAATAAGTGAAGTAATCAAATAAAGATTGAAAAATAAAAAATTTGAAAGTAGGGTATTGAGATGGGGAAAAAGTGTGTCTGTCGGTCTGTCGGTCTGTCTGTCTGTCGGTCTGTCCCCCCCTAATAACTTTTGAACGAATTGTCCGATTCAAAAAATTCTTTTTGCATTCGAAAGATCTCGGCGAGGACATCTCATTTCTATATTTTACTTTTTGATTTGAACAATTTTTTGTTCAATTTTGAACAGTTCAAAAAATTTTAACATTAGCGCCTATGGACAAAATTGAAGCAAATTCCGTAAACTCTGGGCACAAGAGCCAAGTTCCTATTGCAAGCTTATTGAAAGGATTTCTCGGCGTGAAATATTGATTTGAACAGTTTTTGTTCATTTTTGAACAATTCAAAAAATTAACACAGGGCTTACGGGGAAATTTCAACCCTATATAAATCCTGATCTAACGGACCGATTTGCTTGGAACAAACTTTATCGGAAAGCTCTTATAACGTAAAACATGTAGAAATAGAAAGTTCATCCAGAACTTAAGAGCCTATTTTGCTATGAAATTTTTTGATCGGGATTTTCAAGGATATTTCTCAATGAATCAATGAGTGAAATAATGAATGAATGAATAAATGAAAGAGTGAAAGAATAAATCAATGAATAAATGAATGAGGAAAAGAATGAATGAATAAATTATTGAATAAATGAAAATATAAATAAATGAGTGAATAAATACATGAATGCGTTAATGAATGAATAAACACTTGAATGAGGTAACGAATGAATGAATAAATGCATGGCTGAATAAATGAAAGAATGAATGAGTGAGTGAATGAATATGTATTATCCGTTGAAAAAGGTATATTTTCAATAATTATAACTAAAGATAAATAAGAAAGAGAGAGAAAGAGATAGCTAGATTATAAATTTGAATTTGGTGTATACGGGAAAGTAGGCTAGTATAGTTCTAGACGGAACTTCTTGTTAATAACGCAATTGAGGTACTTGTAACAATGAGCAAACATCATCCGCTATAGATATTTTATTTTAATTGAAATAGCAATACACTGAGTGGCAACACTTATTTTTAATTTACCTTTTGTTGATTGAAATTTGTGCTTGCTAACATCTGTGAAATTTAAAATGCCTAGGGAACCCATTCAAAAAAAAAAAAAAAAAGCTTTAGTAATCCTACGCGTAATTTGAATGTATCAGAAGGTCTATGAAATGGTGTAAGACTTATTGTGACAAGTTTAAGTAAAGACATGATGAAGGCAAGAATCGTTATGGTGAACAATCTGGTAAGGAAGTACATATACATGTACCTATATTCACTTCTTGAGTGCAACTTTAGTGTATGAGCCCGTTAGCGACATTTTTGGTTGGAGAGGAAATTGTTGGTTACAATTGCAATTAGTTGTTTTGTGTTTGATGTGTGGAACTTTAGTTTGTTATGTATTTGGTAAATTCTGGACGTTATACTCTTTTCGCAGCATCTTTCGTTGCCAACCAAAATAAATTGCCAACCGGTCCCTATACTGAAGACGTTTCTTTGCCATGACAGTACACGCATCTCAAGGTCAACAGCTTTAATAACCGGCATGAGAATTTATAGTTAGAAAACATTTTCACTTTT
This sequence comes from Octonoba sinensis, assembly GCA_038502835.1. Taxonomy (NCBI): domain Eukaryota; kingdom Metazoa; phylum Arthropoda; class Arachnida; order Araneae; family Uloboridae; genus Octonoba; species Octonoba sinensis. The sequence goes on along the minus strand of CM076604.1, from coordinate 92,433,284 downwards.
CAAATTTATCTAAATAAGTATAATCTTCAAAAAAAAATACTCGGTCACCTAGGTATTTTATGTTAAAAGAGCTGTTTATACTAAAGGTATATACAAGTAACAAAACGAAACCCTTGCAATTTTCGAACTCGGCGTATCCTGCTAATTACAATGTTTTCTTTGATTATTTAATTAATCTTTACTCAACCTTTTTTTTTGATGGTTTTTAAGTTCCGGTTAATTTTAACGTGTGTGTAATACTAGTTCTTCAATATATACATTATTTTGCCAAAAATCATGGGGCAATTTCATTTCATCCATTTTTTTCAAATTAATTACTTTTTTTAGAGAAATACGTGAAAAAATGTACTGGAACTTTCGTAATATAAAAGACATGCTTCCCTTTAGACTTTTCATTAAGAATTTCGTCATACGTGCCTTTAGGAAAGCAAGAACAAATTGCAGAAAAGAGAAGATGCTTACGGTTGTCTTGTCTCGTAAAATGCTGGAAAAGAGATGTAAATCTCACAGAAGAATTTACTTGATATGTTCTACCGATTGTATGCTGGTACCCGCTGTGTTTGCTTGCTTTAGATTTCTACCGATTTTCATAAAACAAGCTTGTATATTCTCGAAGTTATAATCAAAATGCCGATTCTTTCAAAATGCCGATTTCCTCAGTATGATTTTGGCCTATAACACGCAGAATTTCCCCCCGAATCTTACGAGACTTACAGAAAAGTTGAGAACACAAAAGAGAAACATCATACTGAAATTAGAAATAAAAAGACTAAAAATTACTCTTAGATAAATTTTAAGCATGAGTGAAAGATAGCAACTTTTAACTTTCCTAGCTTCATACCCAAGTAACAAAGCAACTCGTAAAAAAAAAAAAAAAAAAAAAAAAAAAAAAACCAGCCGAATATCTTGAAAATTCTTGAAATTTTGAAATCGGTAATTTAGTAAGTTGTTTTTCAACGTTTGTGAGAGCAGGCATAACTACTAAGAATTGTTCACAAATCAGCCGCATGAGTTCGCAGTCATTCAGTGTATCCATGCTGTGATTTGTGATTCAAATTTTGTACTTGTGAGCAAATCCTTAACCCTTCATGTTATTGGTAAGAACAAATTTGAAACTTTTAGCCTAAACCACAGTATAGATAGAATGAATGATTGCGTTCACATGCCAGTGATTTGTGAACTGGCAGTGATTTGTGAACTGTTCGATTCATCTCTTTCCAAACATGAATGAAAAACAACTCACTAAAATGCCGATATCTTTGTGAATTTTCACGATATTCAACTAAAGTTTGTTTTTGAGTTGCCAAGTACACTTGAGTATGACACTATTGAAAGTTAATAATTGATATGTTTCGCGCATGTGCAGTAAAAAATTAATTCCTTAAGGTACTCATATTTCCTTTAATATGAATTTTATTTTTTTAATTTTAGTATAATGATTCTCTTGTGTGTTCTCAACTTTTCTGTAAGTTTGGTGGAATTTTAATAGTACTAGTCTCCCGGGAAGTAAATGAGATATATTTAGCGATAACTAACTCAATATTTAAAACTTTTTTCAATCTTAAATTTTTGAGATAGGCTACTATTGTCTGCTTGTTAAACTCTGCATGTTATTGGCAAAACACATGCTGGGGAAATTGCCGTTTTGGAAATAAATGATTATAACTTTCTGAGTATGGATACTAGTCTTATGAAAATGGGTAGAAATATTGTGCATAGCAAGTAAATTCTTCTGTGAGGGTTAATGTTTTTTTTAAAAGTATTTTACGAGACAATATGATCGAAAACATCTGCCTTTTGCTCAATTTTTTGCTGATCCCCTAAAATACACGCGTCATGAAATTTTTACTGGAAAGTGAAGTTAAATAAGCTTTTTATATGACCGAAGTTCCAAGACATTTTGTCATGTATTTTTTCAGAACTTTGAGAAAAAGTCTAAAATGAAATTGACCCTTGGGCTATGGATGTATGTATGTATTTTTTAAAGAGTCAAACTTATACTTAAATTACAATGAATACAAGAAATGATCTATTTGTATGAATCAGTTTGAAAGCAGTATTTTGATGAGAAAATTCAGAAAAAAAAATAGAGAGTTTTATTCTTTCCCCTGAGAGTGAATCATTTAATAGAAAACTGCTTAAATGCACAACATAAATAATTGCCGAAGTGTTTTAACAGTTAATATAAAGAGCATACAGATTAAAAATGGGTTATCACATTATTCACTTCAATTCGAATTCCCAAGACTATTTTTTAAAAACTTTGTTGAGAGCAAGCATGAACTAGGCCAGTGTTCGCCAAGCTTTTGAGGAGACTGAGCAACAGTACCGTTTACAAATTCTCCTCGGAGTCCCCCCCCCCCCCGCATCTCCATCGTAAAAAAAATAAACGGATAAAAATGACCCCGCAAGACAGAAATAGTAAGAAATTCAATTTTCAGTTAATAATCAACTCTCAGTTGTTACATGAGGCACCAGCAAGTTTTTTACTGCTGAGGTAGTCGCACTGTAAAGAAAACATATGTACAGCGTTTAGTTAATCGGTTGTAATCGTAAAAATGTGATGATACAATTTGTAGTAAAAAATTAAGCGTTATTGGCAACGTCTTTTTAACCGACTTCCCGAAGGAGGAGGTTATCAATTCAAATCGTATGTATGTTTCTTTGTTTTGTTTGTTTGTTCATCGATAACTTCTCACTGGATGAACCGATTTTGATGATTCCTTTTAAAGTTGTTCAAAGTTGGTCTCTCATTGGTCCCGTACTTCGGTTTGACCATATTCGATAATAATTTCTTATGAAAAATGTATTTAACACTAAAAAGAGTAAAATGAAAAAAAAATTATTTAAAAGAATAATAACCGCTGAAAAGTAAAAAGTAAATTCATACTTTTAAAAATATAGATACAACTTTTAAACATAGTTTTAGAAGTGAGTGCAAAATTATGATAGATAAAATATTTTGTAATCATGAATCAATTACAAATATAAATAGCCAAGAGTTTACAACATATTCAATATGAAGTAACAAGTAATGATAATTAGACTGTTATGATTCCGAGCCAACTTCTAAAACTATGTTTAAAAGTTGTGTCGATGTTGTTTAAAGAATGACTTTATTTTTTACTTTTTAGCGCAATTTTTAATTAAAATTCGGTTCTGTTTTTTCCCCCAAAAAATATTTTTTAAATGCTTTATACTAAAACTGATTTTCAAAGAAATTTATTACAAAACTCTAGGAAAGCTAAAACTAATATTTTTTTCGTTTGGATAAAAAAAAAGAAATGTTTCTGAAATTATGACATGCCTCATAAAATGCAGGTTTTTAATTATTAATAATTGTGCATATATAAAAATAAATAAATACATAAATCAAAGGTCCAGACTAAACTATGATATAAAAGATATTTTGAAATGATTCTATGTTCATTAAGATATTTAAAAAGTGGGAAAATCATGCATTAACTCAGAAACTTAAAATATTTCATTGCTGCATCCTTCAAGTTTTCCACAGCAAGCAAGTTTTCCACAGCTAAGATTATCATATTCTAAAGAAAACACATTGGTTATAATTTATTAAAATTTTTTATAGTGAAATTATGGATTTCTTTAAAATTTAATGACAGTTTATGAGCCACGCGCCATTTAATGCGGATATTGGTGAAATTAAAAGAAATATAATTAACAATCCTTGTGTAATAATGAGAAAATTCACCACCTGAACGTTGCCGCGAGCTACCAGATGCTCGCTATAGACAGTTTGGCGACCATTGACCTAGACTCGCTTTACTACGAACTTCTAAAAATTTTTCAGGGAACCTTAGAATTCTCCACCCTCCCAAGTACCTTAGTTAGGAAAATCTACCTCAATTTATTTAAATGCACGATAATACTTTTACTTCTGAATGCTCTGCAATTTATTTAATTAGACAGGGTAATGTTTTAGAGTACGTAATTAAGAATAGTAGCTAGGAGTAATCATTCTCAGTGGATTGAATGTTTTAAATGGTGTCCCTCAAAATTTAGTTTTATTGCCACTCTTGATTATTATATTTAATCTCATCAGTTTGGCGGAAGATGTTCAGCAACTAATATGAGTACGGTTGTTGCTGCAATAGCAATTACTCTTGAAAAAACTTCCGTATTTGCATGGAGAACATCAGTGGGATGAGAAATTTGGAATCCATATTTCTTGGATGTATGTTGCCACTTATTTACAGGGTGATCTTATGAAGTTCGAAAAGATGCAGTCTCCCTTTCCACCCGTACCTAGTAGGATATTTGAGTATCTTAAATTTTTTTTTTTATTGGCCACCTATGTTCCTATTTCGTAATAGCATATCCATTAAATGTCCGAAAAAAAAGTTTCAGCTTGAAGAAATCATTTCTGTTACGGAATTTTTTAAATAATTATCAATAGCACATCGTTTTAAATCTCTATTATCTTGCAATAACTTTTTTAAAATCAAGTTCTTTCACTTCTCGTATTTGCTTTTCATCAGGTAACTTTTGTGACAATATTGCATTGATTGTTTATATGCATTGTTGTATTTATTAGCATTTTACATTTTTTAACCGACTTCACAAAAGAAGGAGGTTATACATTCATATTGTATGTATGTCGTTTTTTTTTTTTTTTTTTTTTGTTTTTGTTTGTTTGTCCACTCATAACTTCTCACCAGATGAACCGATTTTCATGATTTTTTAAAAATCGATCGGGGGTGGTTTCCCATAGGTCCCGTACCTTCGTTTGACCATATTCGATAATTAGAAAAAAAAAGTTATGGACATAAATAGGGTCACTTTTTGGTTTTTCATCCACAACTTTTGACTAAATGAACCGATTTTGATGACTTTTTCTTTAATAGATAAAGGGCCGTCTAACTCAAATATCGCACATCAATTTGATTACATTTGTTTTTTAAAAAAAGAGTTACGGGTGAAAATCAAGTTTAATTGGAAAGGCTTGGCTCGATTTTTCTTTGTTGGGAAAAACTATTAATAAATATAAAAGTCATTGTTAAATAAAAAGAATTTGTTGCCATTGAACTGTATTATTAAAAACAATTGTAGCAACAGTTTGACTGAAGGCTTCTCTAAAGCAAAAATTACATCCAATCAGTTTGTTTGCTAAAATCGTCTTCTAAACGGCAATTATCATACACATGATTAGTTTTTAGAGTCTTAGAGCCTTAGATTTTTAGAGTTTTTAGAGTTTTATTAGTTTTTATTCAAAGAAGGTTTGCCCTTTGATATGGATTTTTTGAAAAATAAAGTATTTATTGAAAAAAATTTTGCACTAAAAAGAATAAAATAAAATAATTTTTGAGAAAAAAATAGAACTGACTTCAAAGCGGAACAACTATAAATTGCGCTAAAAAGTAAAAAATGAATTAATTCTTTAAGAAACATCGATGTGACTTTTAAACATAGTTTTAGAAGTCGGTGCAAAATTATGGGTCCAATTACCATTACACCATGTGTCACTGTTGCTAATTCCCTGATGCTAATTTATATTTGTAATTGATTAATCACTACAAAAGATTTTATCTAGCCTAATTTTGCACGACTTCTAAAACTATGTTTAAAAGTCACATCGATGTTTTTTAAAGAATTAATTTATTTTTTACTTTTTAGCGCAATTTATAGCTGTTCTGCTTTGAAGTCGGTTCTATTTTTTTCTCAAAAATTATTTTATAAACTTTTAATGCAAAAATAAGTATTAAACTACCATATATATTACTAAAATCAGCTACAGATAAACAAAGTTGAATTAAAAAACGTTGGTTGTATTTAAATACAAATTACTTCTTGTCAGAACATTTTTAATGCATGATTGTGTATAGGTTCTTTAAATTACTTTTCCAAGACAAAACAAATGAGAATTTAGGACTAAATCGTAGTTATGTAATTTAATGAGTTTGTGAAATTTTCATTTGAATGTTTCTCAGCTTATCATAAGTTACACATGGAGGGAGGCTTGATAATTAAAAGTTGTTTTATTTTTTTGTACTAACCATTCACATTTTAAATTCAAGCAATGAAGGACTTTCGATTTCAGATAATGTGATAAATCTTTCCAGTCACACACAGGAAGAAAACAACCATTTTATTCGATACGTAATAATTTGGAAAATTCTGTGGAATTTTATCTTCCAATTCTTTTTTTCTCCTTCTAATATCCAGCATAAAACGAAATGAGCTTTACATAAACCAAATCTACCGCTTCAAAGTCAACCTCTGTCCAAAGCAGAGGGATCAAGGGCGGCCGTTCTACTAGGACAGGGGTGGCCTTAGGCATCTAACCTCGGAGCTCCCGCGTGGGCCAGTCCGATTCTACTCTCCGAAATCTCCCTCGCCACCAGAAGCGACTAATCGATAGCGTCGTCATGGCCGTAGTACTCTTTGGACTTGTGATGCGGCTTTTTCTCCATCCTCCACTCTCTACGCTGTCGGTTGCCACATAAGATCCTTTATCGTCTGTTCTTGGCGACGAGTATCACTCTTTGGCGTGCATTGAAAGTTTGATCTTGAATTTGTGATTTCGGGAAGCTGGACTTCTGGCGAGCAATTTCTTTTTGCTTGCTAGACCATATTATTTTCAAAAATGTTATTTGAATTTTTTTTGCAAACTCCTATGTTATTTTTTTTAAATATACAAACCTATATGTGCTTAGTCAAATTTGATATGATTTTAAGGTATAAATTACTAATATGGCAAAGTAATGAATGAATTTATTGTATGAGCATTTAAAATAAATTTGTAAACATAAAAAAGTTAATTCTTTGTTCAAAACAACTTATTAGGTTTCTTTTAACTCAATTCAATCGCCGATTTTTTTGCATCAACCAAACTTTAGTTTGTCAATAGGAAACAAATACGGTTAGTACGAGCTCACAAACATATCGATTACCTTATGAGCTAATACAGCTTAAAAATCACGTGCAAGAGTCGTAACACTCGTTGGCTTAGTACTCATATGCGGCAAATACTCATCGTTAATTTTCATAACATTAATAGAAATTCCCATGCTAGCAAATGAAGAAATAAAGAGCATTGAAGTTTTTCCAAAGAAATTGTGGGAGTTGCATTTCGAATTGCAGCAGTTGCATTCTAATTCAATTTACTCCTTTAGGGTCATTTCAAGTCAATTCAACACAGGATCAAAATCTTATATTCTCAGATTTTCTTTAAACTTTTGTAGTACTATTCGTATAAACTTGGAAAAATATAAAATTTGACCAATATACGTATGTATACTCTTCGATTTATAGAACTGGAAATAAAGGTTAAGATAATTTTTTCTCGAAGTTTAAGTAGAAACATTAAAATTTTTAATAAAAAATGTAAATTCTTCCTTAAAAAAAAAAAAAATATTATGTATCTTTTAAGTCAGCCTAATCACTGATTTTTAGCATTAGCCCAACTTTACTTTGTCAATAGGGTACTTTTATAGCTAACGCGAGCTCATAAATATATCGGTTAGTTTAAAAATTTCATAATTTAGGCGTTAACACTTGAAGGCTCAACCCTCTGATTGCTCAATCTGTGGACTGAAATCACTTCAGAAATTGTGCTTTATTTTAATAATCTATATTTATTGGAGAATTGAAAAAAGTATTTTTATTTCTAGAAAATATTTTTATGTTGATTTATATCATGAGAAACTAAGTTGTCAGAAAAAACAATTTTAGATGCTATAACTTTTTTAAAAATAAATTTCAATTGAATTACAGTTAATCTTTATTTATTACATAACATAAAGAAGTAAAATACATGAAACTTAAGAAAAACTTTACAAGTTTATTGAATTATGATCAGATCCTTTGCTATTTGAAGAGCAGTGCTGAAAATCTATATCGCCTATCACTATCAAAACCACAATCACTTTCAGAATCTGATAAATCATTAGGAATATATACTCTGTCAATCTCTGAACGTTTTCTAGAAGCCCTGTCTGATTAGAAAAAGGCAGCAAACGTAGTGAAGTTGTACCTTCACATGCCGCAATTTAGTGGAAGACTAGTAATATCTGTTGGTCAAAACATACATTAAAAGTCTAATACTGCATATTATTGATTTCTCTGGTTAAACGGTGAAAAAGAGGGATACGCTTCTCAATAAAGGAAGAAAAACACATGCCCGCGAAAATCGCGGGATGAGCACATTTTGCTACATTTGAGCTGCCACGTGGAAATTGCGGGATGTTCAGCCAGAGGGTTAATGCTCACATGTTGTTGCGCTCATTGTCCGTTTGCAGAATATCAATATAAACTCCATAGGGGGTCTAATAAAATTCTGGCAAATGAAAAAAAATAAGAACATTTAAATTTTTTCGAGGAAATTCTTCTTAGTCAACGCCCGCCCTTGGCTGTTAGGTCATTAGGTGACGCGCTGGCCAGTAGAGATGGGCCTCCTTGAAAAGGTTGTTTACATAGTTTTTATTATGGTCCAGAGCAGAGAAATCCCTCAGGTATTCAGCATTCATGGTACTATAGCCGCAAAGCTGGCACTCTGGTGATGGTAGGACTTTTATACGGTGTAGGTGTGCTGCAAGATAATCATGCCCTGTCCCCATCTTGAAAGCTGCTACACCAACCACACGGGGTAGGTTGTGGTCGATGGGGGCCCTGGAAACGAATCTCTCGCACTTCTTGCCAAAGACAGCCTCTCCAGTCGCTGACGTTCCATCTTTCAACTGCTGATTTTATTTGGGAGTTGACAGATTGGAGCGTACTCAGTTGTTTCTGCTATGGAAGAGCTGTCCCCTGCTTTGCAAGCCTGTCAGCCGTTTCATTACCTTTGGTGTTAACATGGCTCGGGATCCATTGGAACTTTAGAGTCCACCCAAGGTCCAGTAAGTAGATCAGTTTTATTCTACAGTCAATGGTTCTCTTACAATCTGTTTAAGAGTTACTAGAGAGGTTTCGAATGACGGCTTGGGAGTCAACCAGAAAAAGCTGTTTTCGTAGGGTTATTACGATTTTCAAGTTCAGCTGCTGCAGAATATATAGCAGCCACCTCTCCATCATAATTACTAAGGGGAGCTCTTACAGCAGAGCAGCCCTGGAATTCTTGACAGTAGTAGGCGGCACGTGTTTCACCAGTTCCTGGCATAGAGGAGCCATCTGTATATATACACTGATGGAAAAAAAAATCCCAACACCAAGAAGGAGTTGTGCTAGCGAAACGAAATTTCGCAGGCGTGTTTATACATCTGAAAGATGACGTCGATTCAAATTTTGCGCTCGTCGCATCTGTGTGACGCTAGTAGCGACACACGGAAGATGCAAATCAGGTTTGCTTTAAATACGCGCTGTAACGTTCCTGAGCGTTGTTTAGCGTCGAGATTTGATGTAGTGAGTTGATGTTAGTCCACAATGCCTTTAAGAAGACGACGAAGCCATTATCAACAGCTCACTGAGTTTGAACGAGGTCGTGCAATAGGCCTACGAGAAGGTGGGTTTTCTTTCCGCGAGATTGCAAAAAGTCTTGGCAGGAATGCATCCACTGTGCATGAATGTTAGCAGCAGTGGTCAAGGGAAGGCACTGCCTCAAGAAGACCGGGTTCCGGACTGCCACGTGGCACTACTGAGAGGGAAGACCGCCGTGTTCGGCGTATGACCTTAGCGAGTCGTACTGCATCTGCAGCAGAAATTCGAGCAGCAGTTGGCACCACAGTGACACAACGAACTGTTACCAATCGGTTACTTCAAGGACAGCTCCGAGCCAGACGTCCTGCAGCGTGCATTCCACTAACGCCAAACCACTGCCGTTTGCGACGTCAGTGGTGTCAGGCTAGAGCTCATTGGAGGACGGAGTGGAGATCTGTTGTGTTTCCTGATGAAAGCCGATTCTGCCTTGGTGCCAGTGATGGCCGTATGTTGGTTAGGAGGAGGCCAGGTGAGCGGCTGCAGCCATCCTGTCTGCGGCCTAGACACACTGGACCTACACCTGGAGTTATGGCCTGGGGAGCAATTTCTTATGGCAGTAGAAGCACTTTCGTGGTTATCCCACCCACCCTGACAGCAAATGTGTACGTCAGTCTGGTGATTCAACCCGTTGTTCTGCCTTTGTAGCATTCCAGGAGGTGTTTTCCAACAGTATAACGCTCGACCTCATACTGCTGTTGTAACCCAACGTGCTCTACAGGGTGTCGACATGTTGCCTTGGCCTGCCAGATCACCAGATCTGTCTCCAATTGAGTACGTATGGGACATCATTGGACGACAACTCCAGCGTCATCCACAACCAGCATTAACCGTCCCTGTATTGATCGACCAAGTGCAACAGGCATGGAACTCCATCCCACAAACGGACATCCAGCACCTGTATGATTCAATGCATGCACGTTTGTATGCTTGCATTAAAAATTCTGGCGGTTACACCGGTTATTAATGTACCTGTATTTCCCTTCTGCAATGGCTCTTCTCGGGCTTAAATTAACCTGTGATCTTGAAATTGTAATCAATTACGTACGTTACCTATATAAATGTATTGCTGAAATTTCATTACTCTACAATAATTATTTCTTGGTGTTGGGATTCTTTTTTCCATCAGTGTATGAAGCCAAGCCGATGTAGGATATTGTTCATGGACTGTTTGAAGAGCGGCGCTTCCCAATTCTGAGTCCAACGATGCATGTTTTGGGAAATAATGGTCACTTAGGGAGTATTCTGCTTTAGGTAGATGTTGGAAAAAGTCCTGATATGTATTTAGTGGGGCGGGCTCACCAAGAGTGATACCATATTTCATGTATAAATTCTAATAGCAGGTTATAGGCGTTCACTGGGTCTTGAATCGGTCTGTGGCTCTTTGGTAAACTTCCCAATATTTGTTTAAAGATTATTCGAGGAAGTCTTATTGTTAATCTAGGAAATTATTGCTAATCATAAGGAAAAAAAAAGAGGATAAAAAGGCACAAATAGTATGAAGTATTCTGGACCTGTTTTGGGATTTCAAGGAAACCTCTCTTTCAATGAGAAATTTTGCGAGATCACCAAGGTGACATCATATCTCTCAAGTTCAATATAATACCATCACACAAAATAATAATAAACAATAATAATGATAATACAAATAATTGTAATAATAACAATTTTAGAATAGAACTGGAGGAAAAAATAAACTGGCCATTTATAAAATTTTCACATAATTTTCGAACATACCTTAAAAAAATTTCTGTAAAAATACAAAAAAGGAACTGAGTGTTTTTGTAAACTTTCGTAAGAATTTGTGTAAAACCAAACGACCGTGTTTCTTGGTAAGTTTTAATTTTGTCTGTACAACTACAGAGACATATCTGTTTAGTTACCTATGTATTCGATAAAAACCCGCAAATCAAGTTCCTCGGTAGTAACAGCTCCGTAGAAGACTGAACATTTAAGCTCTGTGGTTACTATTTTAAAAATTGCAAGCAAATACATTATATACTTTTCTCTACCAGACCCCTACCTGTTAGCCGAGGCCTTAGGACTGCTTATGCACGGGGAGAGGTAGTGGGGTCTACGGATTTTACATGCACATATCCCCAAGTATACATGGTGGTCTTCAGTGGGTATCGAACACGCGACCTTCCAGGTGGAAGTCCGACGTGCTAACCACTAGGCTACCACGGGGCCCAATACATTATATACTGTTTGTTCTTCTAAGCCGAAACCTGTCTTTGTTTAACGCATGCGTTAGGACTGCTTCAGTTTCATCGAAAAGGGGGTAATGGAAGAAATAAAGACGAGAATATGTTCACGTTTTGCGAAGAATAACAAACTAGCTGCGTTCTTTTTCCTTTCTTTTTGCGCTAAATATTCAAATGAGAAATGAAATAATTCAACGTCGAGAAAAAAAAATACTTATACTAAAATGAAGCTTCCAAATTGTGGTATTAGCGTATCCCCCTTAAGACAAATGAAATCGTTCCCGACTGGTAGTCGCAGCTTTTGAGAACAAACAGTACTGATGGCTTACGGTTTAATTTTTTAAATCTAGTGAGCTGCTCAACCTTCGGCAGCCAGTCCTCCCAACTTCAGAGTTTAATTTTATCTGTTAATATTTTATCAGTTTTATTTTTCTTTCATTTACTCCTACTTTATTTTTTTAAAAAATAATAGTTAACATTAACACACAGCTGAAAGGAATTGTGCCTAATCGTTGTGTACAAAGAGGAGGGGACTTCCTTGTTTCCATTGACGCTTTGATTTCTCTGCTTAACTATTTCAGTTTCGTTCCATATTGTGACCAAAAAATAAGCATATATTTTTATAAAATTGTTTCTTCAACCGGTGTTACTTTGCCACATCCGGGGTGAATTTGTCGACTTTTCAAATGCTAGTTTGTATTATTTCTGACAAAACTAACATGAGAATAAACGTAAGGAATAAAAGATTCATTGATTATAATGAGCCATTTTTTGCGGTGAAGTTGTCAAACTTCAGAAATGATACAAACTAACATTTGAAAAAATGAGCTAATTCTCCGCGTATGTAACAAAGTCGGTTGACAGTATTCTAATTGATTATATGATTCCAAATCAGAATCAAAACTCTTATAAATATTGCATTTACTAATTTCTCGTAATTTTAAAATAAGGCTCCCTTCCCACTACTTTAAGACAAATGGAATATTTTAATCCTTTTCTAACGAGCTTCATCTTGTGGTGGTCATCTAGAGGCATCGATTAGAGACACTTGAAAGGAAAAAATGAAAACCCTGAGCTAATCAGAGGATTAGTGTAAGAAAATACACTGCCGGAGCGGTGTATCGGCAAGTAAGAAAAGTCCCCTTTCGCCTCACCCAAACAATGCTCGAGCAAAAGAGTTAAGTATTTAAAAGAATGTCCCGCAGTGGACCAGTTGGTAGAAGCTATGGCCATCGGCTCTCTACCTAAGGCTTCGGCTAAAAGGTGCAAGGGTGTCCGATGGAGAAAAGTTGGTAGAAGCTCGGTTCCCAAATAACACCGAAAGTGAAGCAACATCGACCGAGGTCAGTATTTGGGAGGGTGACCCCCTCTCGCGTCTGATTCGCTCCGGGACCGTGTACGTAATGGGAGCTGGTGCACGTAAAATCCTTCGTAACTCCAATGCCTCCAAGTGAAACGATACCTCTGGGAGCTAGTTCTAAGTTAAAAAGCCAACAGAGGCAAGGCGCATCATGAGCAGACATCTTAATATGACGCTAGAAGCATCTAGAATAGAATAAAGGAAAAAAGAAGAAGAAAAAGAAGCACTCTTTGCATTCTAGTATGAGTAAATTCAGGAGCGTTATAACTTGAGAGAAATTTAAATTTTTATTTGTTATTCAGCTAGATATTAATAATAAAGGACCAAAGTTGTTTTTTTAAATGGGAAAAAAAAAAACAGATTTACTCTGTGTTGCGTTGTAATAATATACTGTGTCGGGTGACATGTTTCAGAGCTATGAAACGCTTGTAAGCTTATTAGTGGCGGTATTAGGAATCGATCGCGCATGCCGTATTCCGGCGACAGAAAGTGATCGTCGGGAGGAGCAGGAGACGTTTGGCGCGGGGCGTTGGCGGTCGCCAAGGCGTGGTTGCGGGCGACTCTCGGCGGCGGGCCCGAGATGGTTGGCGTCGGCTCCTCGGCCATGTCGTGCCCGGGCAGCAGCTCGACGATGGGGCCCGGTGGCGCGGGCTTCAGCGGGGCGCCGCCGCGGACCCCGCTCCTCCTCGCGCGTGGGACCGCGTAGCGGCGCGCGTCGCTGCCATGAATAGCGCTGCCGTGATCGGCCGGCAATTGCGGCAACAGCAGACGACGACAGCAGGCCGAACCTCGGGACCGCTGCAGCCGCCGTCCCCGCACAAGGGTCGGCCGCGGACGCCGTCCCATCAGCCACATCACCACCCGCAACTGCCATCCCCGCCAGCGGCGACTCAGCAGCTGCAGCCACCACAGCAGCCCAAGGACCAAAACAAGCAGCAGCAGAAGCCAAAAGGTACACGGATATAAGCCCTTTGCCCCGCGTGTGTGTGCCAGCCCCGGATATCATGTGTTGTGATTCGTGTGTGAATTAACTCTGGATCACTCACGGCTAATTGCCTTAAGTTTTGCCCCCTAAAGGTAAAAAATTCCTCAAATCCAAGGCCGATGCATGGATTAAAGCAGCATGGATAGCTAGCTCACTAGAGCCTAGTTAGACAGATAAATCAGGTAAAAACAGTGGATGAAGCATCTCTTGTATACCGCCTGGACACTTTTTCAATCATTTCTTCTCTTTTTTTTCGTCAATCACTTTGCTAGTGTGCATGAAATCGTAGTTCCTTCTCAGTCAGACATTAGGCCCGAGTTCTGAACCCCAAAATATACTCCCGTGACCGTGAACAGATAATTAGAGATTCATTTTATATCTAGTGTAGTCCTCCACTACCCGAAGCCGCAAAATTACTCGACACAAAAGTTCGTATTCTCAAAGAACGCTCTCATACTTAAGGAATATGTTGTACTTCATTCATTTTGAATGAACTTCAATCTACTACATCAAAATCCAGTTCCTTCTTCCCATACAGTTTTCGAGAAATCAAATCTTATCCAAAGAGAAACTTTATTACTAACAGAACACCATTTCTATATAAACGGAGTTAAAATTTAATATAAACTATTTTAGTATTAAGTTCTAAGACGTTCTAGAGTACTTAGAAATGTCTTCAAAGTCTATATTTTAAGTTAATTGTCGTGCTAATTTCTATGAGTTAATTTTTAAGTTAAGCCTGATACTGTAGAAAGTGGTTATCTCTTCCAACTTTTACATTAAAGAAAACACTGCGTTTGAAGAGTTTTGGAAAACTACTAGATAGGGGAATTATATTTTTTCACAGATCTTTTTAAAAGTAAGGGTCGGTAGTCTATCATAACAATCAACAAAAATAATTTAGTTACACTAGATTTTCAGAAATGAAATTGTTTTTCGAAAGAAAAATTATTAGTCCTCGAGAAATAACTTTTCTTTTGCAAAACAGTCATGAACGTACTCACTTCTTAATATTGTTTTCTAACTCTTTGCAGACTAGTTACATCTCCTAGGTTTGGTTGCAATTTCAAAACTCATTCCATAAAACTAGTCAGCAAGAAAATTTTTCTCTTTCACATTATTTTTTATAAAAATTTAGCACACTGTGCTATTGCACAAAACAGCCATGTAAATTACTTTTTGACATTTTGGTTGAGTCACTTTTAAGCCAATTACTTTAAACCATACTTACCATGACCAAAAGAAAAAAAAAAAAAAGGTGTTGAAAGCAACGAGTGAGCAGTAAATTACTGGTCATGATTCCTGAAAATCAAATTCACCATGAAAACTAAACCCCTTAAATAACAAAAAATATTATGTCCGTTCAATAATAGCTTTTAAATTTAGTTTTATTCTTTGATAAACTAAATTTAAATCGTCGGCAGGGTGGTAAGGCACTGGCCTCTTACGCCCAAGTTCGCAAGATCAAACCTGGCCCCAGTCGGTGGATTATCAAGGTGCAGAAAATTGTCAGCGCACATGTCGTATAATTATGCGGCATGTTAAAGATTCCTCGAGTATCTGTTTGGCTTGGATATTCAGGGGCTAAATTAAATTCCTAGTGCAGTTTCGCATCAATTAGAGCTAAGGTGCCGCCATATAGGGGGAAACTGAGCGTCAAAATTCTCAAGTGGTAATGGCATCCGCCGATAGTGGTGCTACTTGAAAGAATGGATGCCGATTTCCGGGGAAGGCACTAGGTCTGCAAAGGTTAGTGACCATACGCCGCCCCATTAGAAAGAAAGCTAAATTTAAAACGTGAAGTAAACGTAATATAAAACGTAAAAAAAAACAAAAACAAAATATTACTTTTCAAAAGCATTAAGTTAGTTGCCTGTCTTCGACTTTTTAGTTAAATTTTTTAAAGAAAGCAGTAATTAATATTCTGATATATTAAAGTAGACAAAATTATATATTTTTTTTTCTAAAAATTCATCATAAAATTTACTAGTTAGCATAAACTTCAATCACATAAATATCTATACACTTTGTGTAGTTTAGCCTTGCACAAATCACTAATAGTTTAGTGCTCTTAGGTTCTTTAAGAATGGTTGAACGGAAGTGTAGACAAACTATTGCACTCATTTCGTTGTTTCATTTTAAGATTAGAATAGTATAGTAGTTCACACATTATTAACCTGACAGCATACGTAGATTTTACATGAAAATTTATTCAAACAATTGTAGACAGGATTAATCGTGTTTGTTCATAAAATATTTTTAAATTTACAGCATTTTAGAATTGCAAGCTTTAAATAACATAAGTTTAAAATATTCGTTTCAGCCTTAAAATTTTTGTTTCAGTCAAGTTAAACGTATGAGCATACTTTCATAATTTACAAAGAAAGCACGCGTTTATCACGTAAAAGAAAGTAAATTTATGTAGAAAAGGCGATTACGGGACATTATTATGTATGAAGCAAGAATTATCAGCAGAAATTTGAAGTTCAGGTGGACTGTCGTTATAGAAAAAAGTATTCGATAAAATAAATAGGTAAATAAAAGAATAAAATAGTACGAAGAAGACTTATCTGATTAAAATAAAAATAAAATAAATACATATTTTTTGAATGATTTATATTTTGCTTTTTTGTGTATTATGACGCTCTACTAACAAGGGCGCTTTTTGAGATCGCTCTAAATGGAGAGGGGGGGGGGGAGCGGATTAATTAACACTGTAAAACTAAGAACAGGTTTCATATTTTCCTGGTGGTTCAATTTTAAATCTATCCATATAATATAGCCGTATAAACTCGAATCCAGACTTTATATGGCTAGATTAGGAAAGAAAAAGCTTGCAATAATTAATATCCATAATTCATAAAGAAAAATATTTTTTCCCCAATAACTTCTTAAATAAAATTAACTATAACAGAATATTTTTTTAAACAATGGTTTGTCCTTATCAAATTTAAGTCCATACCAAAATAACGAAAGGTAATTTCAGTTTTGGAACACCTATAAACTGCTGAATAAAATCTATTTGTCGTATTTTTTTATTAAAATTCGTATAACCTAATAAAACTAGCAATATGTAAAATATGTAACTGTCTCATTTTTCTAACATTAATCTAGAATTAATATACTTTGTAATTAAAACTATTGTCACCTAAGGGATTAAAGGATTCGAGATAATTTAAATGCAATTCTTTTAGAAGCTCATTTCCAGCTAAATTTTGGGTGAGAAATAATAGAATCTATGACAAGGTAGTTCAATTTGTAACATTTTACAGAAAACCTTTCTTTTCTGCAAAAATGCCCTAAATCGATGAGTATATATATATATATTATATATGTATTATATACATACATATATATACGTATATACATGTAAAACAGTTGAACTCGCTTAATAAGGAGTGGTGAAAATTCACGAATTTGTCCGTATTAGCCGTTATTCGTAACAACCGTGAATAAGGAAAATCGTGTAAAAAAAAAAGTGACAAAAATGCTTGTTCATATTTTAAAAATAATTACTACTATGTATATAATAAAAAGTAAAATAAATAGAGAAAACAAATAATTTATTTTTACTAATATATACTTTTAAACCTTACTAGTACATTGAGAAAAAGTGAACTTACCTTTTAAAATTTAACAATTTTGGAAAAAATAATTATTGGTTAGTTGTTTTTTAGGTACGTTAAATTTTATCATGCAAATTTTTCGTGAATAGGTCAAAAATTTTATTCGTCTTAGCCGAAATTTATATTTTAGCCTTCGTAGTATGCGTAAGATATTTAGTGTAATTAAATAGTAAACCCAACTTAACGAACAAAATGTTCGTTTTAACCGTGGTTTCGCATTAACCGTGTTCGTATTAAGAAATTTCAACTATATATATATATATATATATATATATATATAAACACATACATATCTATTTGATCTTGTACAAAAGCTTGATAGAGCCATGACTTTTATAACATCTGAGATTTTCTCTTTTGCGAAGGAATAACTCAGGAAATTTCTGCTTCCCTCTATCTGAAGAGAATTATTTTTCTTCTGAAAATCATATAGGTAGTACGGTGGTTTTTTGAATTGTTATAAAAATATCATTGACGTTTTATGAAACTAAGTTTATAGGTCTTTCATACGGAGCGATAGAAAGAAATTGCAATACCATTAAATTTCATATCACTCTTCATTAATGTAACAAAATTAAAGATACGATTAGCTATTAGTGTGTGGTAATTGCAATATGTCATTACGAGAAGACAATAGTATGAATAATTTTTCTAACAAACCAAAACTGCTAATCTAATGATACGTTTTTTTATGGCATTTTGTCCATGCACCTACTTTATAAACAGGACATGTCATGCAGAAATTACTTCCTAAAATTATGAAGTAAGATAATAACTAGAAGTTCGTCCAGAATTAAACAAGCCTACCTCTTTGAACACCAACATCGGTTTCCTAACTAATTAACTCTATCCTTCCTCTCCAAATTATTTCATCTAATCCCTTCCATAATTATTTAAAAGCAACACATATCTCTTTATGTAAAAAGGAAACTATTTACTTAATGAACAACAATTTATCTTTAAAAAATTACTTAAAAATGATGTAATGACTTAGTTTTTCAAAAATTTTAGCGTAATAACCAGCCAATAACGGTTTTTAAGAGATAAATTTAAACCAATTAGGCACATTGTTTCAGTATGTAAATGAAAAAGGAAAGATAAATAACTCTAAAACGGAATTACAAGAAAAAAAAAAAAAACTCTTTGTTATAGAATATTTGAGTGAATTGGTAAACAAGAAGTTCGACCAGAACTAAATGAGAGCTCCGGTATATCAATGTCAATTTTTTAGCATTAGCTATACATATTACCTATAAGAAATGACTTGGTTTATTATTTCAGATATATATTTTTTATTTTCTGGAGTAATGTATGTCTCTCTCTTTTTTAAGAAAATTAAATGAATTAGTTAGCATCAAAATTGTTCCAAATTTGTTCTCTCATACGGTCAGTTTCAGTTAATTCGAACTATTAATGTCATTGTAAGGAAAACGTTTGAAGTCGAAGTACTTTTTCCCCCCTAATATAGAATGTATAAACGGAGAAGGAATAAATGATGCAATTGAGGTACAATAAAACTTCTACCCAATGAAAAATTTCGTGTGTCATTAGCTAATAAATAAATAAATAAGTATAAAAATGCGCTTAAGTAAGAGCGTCATTTTTATTTTTAAGCATATAGTTTTTTTTTAAATTTTTACTCGTTATCAAGTACGTAATAATAATAATAATAGTAATAATAATAATCTGATTGAAAAGGAAACTCTCACTAATTTATATCAAACAGGGAATTGGTTGCAGTTATTTCTTTTGTGTGAAAACTAAAGTATTCTTAATTTATTTAATCGATCAAGTAAGATTATACTGCCGAAGCGAAGTCTGCATTTCGATTTTCATTATTAACGTTTTTCTTTTTCTAGAAACAAAACTTAAAAATATATTCAAAATTTATGTGCTTTACACAATTTTTTGGTGCTAAAAATAATTTTTAATGTAAATGTTATTTTATACGAAACAAAAGGTGAATTTCTCTAGTAAGGGCTAATCTTAGTGACTCGTTCAATAGATAGCTACAAAATAATGAAATCAAAAAATCTATTTTTGTTCACGTTCTTCGTCAAAAGTTCTTTATGATAGTTTGCATTAGATCAGGATTTATATAGGCTTTAGATTTCCGGGTAGAACCTAATGGGTTTTTAAACGTTTAAAAATCCCGAATTTCCTTTAATGATAAAGATGAAGATACCTATACACCTCACAATATCTATTTAATAAAAATAAAGTTTAACACTGTATATGCCAGAACAATATTGTTTTGATAAATAATAAAAAGATAGTTCAAAATGGTTTATTTTGTGCATATTTTAATCTTTTCATTCAAAACATTTTATAAACATAAAAATTGGCTTTTTTTTTGTTATCAGGAAAAGTCATTGGGAAAGCAAGAAAAAACTTTTTAAAATCAATTATTTTATCGTTAAGTATTGTTATAACATAGAAACGGTCACATTGCAGCGTGTGTTTAACAATATGTTTGAAACTTTGAAAATTTCACAACGGGTTCGGTCGAGCCTGTGTGAACCCGCCGGATATCACCACTTCATATGGGTGTATTCAAACTTAGCGAACGTTTATGAGTTGGAAAATTACTTGGTCCTGAAAATCAGCTTGATAAGTGACTAACTAAAAGTAGCTTTTGAACTGCCTTTATGTTCTTAAGAAAAATCAACCGAAATTAAATACTTTCTTTTCTGGAAGAATAATTTCTGATTGCAAGACCTTCAACTTATCAAAAACATGTTCGCAACTTTTTTTAAAACTTTTTCTTGTACGGAATTATATTTATTGTCTGTCACTATTTTAATGAAAATTTAAAAAAATTTATGAAGAAACACATTTGCTGAGTTATTTTGACGCATAATTTTTGATTGCTGTTGAAATTCGAGTGAATTTTCCCCTTTTAACTGATTCAAAAACTGTTAGGTAAATTACTTTTAATATCTCTAATGATGTGTTTAACTACTTATCATGACAGATGCTGGTATAAACTAAATCATGATTTTTTTGTTTAACACTTTAATTTAGATTACTGTTGTGTTATTAGGATGATACGAACGATATAATAATTGATTGAGACCTGCGAAATGCCTTCAGGTTTAATTTTTGTTTCTTAAATGACAAATGAATTGGCTATTTAATCAATTTTATTACTCTTAACAACAACATATTGGTTTAAAGTCGCATTTTTTCATAAGTGTAATGGAGTTACGAGAAGCAATGAAATTAACGGTTTTTACAAAGCAATATAATTTGAAATTTAAAAAAAAGAAAAAAAAAAACATGCATATTTTCACTTTCTAAAATTACCAGCAAAGTCTTTTAGATCTTGAGCAATTGGAATTTCCCATTGTTAAAATTTTATGTAAGCTTTAATGATAGCCGTTACTAAAAACACATGGAATATGAACAAAATAGAAGTAGTTATCAAAATTAAAATTCTCTTCTTTTTAAAAAAATCATAATTGTTTATCATACAAGTTTTCTTGAGACCTTTTTTTACACTATAGAAAAAAAATTGTCCAAAAATAACTGATTGTGCGAATTGATTGCAACATATAATGTAAATTACTATCTCTGGTACAAAGTCGATAACGAGTTGAACCCCCCTAATGTGATACTGTGCCTTGTCCAGCTCGACCACCGAGGCCTAGCAGGGTGATCATTAGAGCAGAAATTAACTTTTGCGCCGACGATATATAATGCATTTTTGACATTTTTTAGACTGGTAGCAACTGATCTCAACCGCTTATGTATGCATTTGTTTAAAACTTTTAAACTGATGGTCACAGATCTCAAGTGTTTAGTTATATGTAATTTCACAAATCGTCGACAGGGTGGCGTAGTGGTAAGGCAGCAGGCCTCGTACGCCCAAGATCGCGGGTTCAAACCTGGCCCGAGTCGGTGGATTTTCAAGATGCAGAAAATCGTCTGCGCCCATGTCGTATGATTATGCGGCATGTAAAAGCTCCATTGAGTAGACATTTGGCTTGGATGCTCTCGGCAAAATTAAATTCCTAGTGCATATTGCACCAATGAGAGCTCAGGTACCGCCACCTAGTGGTAACTGAACGTCAAAATTCTCATGCGGCGAAGGTACCACACTCATTGTGGTGCCGCTGAAAGAGATGGTACCAATTACTGGGGAACGCACTAGGTCTGCAATAGTTGAGGACCAATACCGCAGTCCCATTGGAAAAAAAGAAAAAAAAATCACAAATCTTTCTTTGTAGTTTTCACAGTGCGAGAAAATAAGAATTTTATTGATAAACTAATATCAAGAAACTTGATTATTTGAATTAAAACAAGTCCCTCGTAAATTTAAAGGAACACTCAGTTTCCCTGCTGTGCTTTTACAGAAATTTTTCACAGTGTAGAGACTGAGACGTGCCCATGGTTTTTCAACAGAAATTTGTCAAATATATCTTATTTTAGTGCTTTTTCTCGTAATATATTGAAATATACCAGAGGAGAACATCAAATGTTTATTTGACGCTTACTGTACCCTAATTTAAAATTACATTTCAAATGAAAAATTTTTAAAGCCCATTTATTTATTAAATTTGACGCCATGCCACTTATAATCTATTTATCTCGCCAAAAATCCCTATTTTTTCTGCAACTGAGATTCGCTATTTTTTAGCTCACTTTAAGAGCTTAAAACAGGCTCCCGTATCAAGATGCTTTTTTCCGTCTTTGGTATAGGATTTATTTTAATCTCCGAAGAAAAGATTTTTGCTCCTTAAATTTACATTTTGAGAAATAGCTGGGTGTTTAAAGATCATTTCAATAATTTTCAGTTAAGATTTTATTTCACATTCTAAAACAGCGATTCCATCCAGGGTTCCGTGAAACAATATTAAAGATTCCGTAAAAAATAGAGTTTTGATTGTATTAGTTTTTCTAAAGCAGAAAAAAAAAAATAAAACTGTTGTTAAAGTTAATTGGATTTAACAATGTGGTTGTGTTGTTTTTAATACCACATGCTATTTAGAATTAACCGTTTTGAAATTTCGGCACTTATTTATACGCAATTAAGAAGTTTTCTATAAAATGATTCAATTTCTCAGGAAAGAATTATTCCTTTTTCCCCTGAATTTTGCCATCGTCAAGCTATTTTATATAAAAAGTTAATTTTATTTTGCATTCAGTATCATTTTGTCTACTCATTTACTGTAAAAAAGGTATTTAGAAGAAATATTAGAGCACGGACCTTAGGATTCACTGGAACTTGGGACGGGGGGAGGGGGTGGAGTTCCATCAGAGCTATTGGTTGAGAAAAGCTGTCTTAAAAGGAAATGATTGTGTTTGAAATAATAACTTGTGAAATATTTTGAGAAATAGGTAGAAGTGCAAAGATATAGCCAATAGTTTTCATTGACGGAAATATTTTACATTCCAGAGAGTTTTTCTTGAAATAGCAGCATATTTGCTTGAAAAGTCACTTTGAAAACTTACTTTAATATTTCAAATTTTTCCCATAGTTAAGGCATCTCTCTCTATAACTATATTTTGAGAGATAGTTAAAAAACAAGAATATGCCCAATTTTTCTTTATTGAAATTTCTTAATTTCTTTTGTAAATACGGAATAAACTTGAAATATCGTCATATTCCTAAACAATTTCTTCAGATTTTTATTATCAATAATGTTAATATCAATATGAATATAATGTCAAGAAGACAACACAGCTTGAAGAACAATTGTCATACCTAGATCAGGTACTGTTTTTTTTTTTTTATTAAACTTTCATGTGATGTTCTTTTGGAAAACTTACTTTAATATTTCAACTTTTTCCCATGGGTAAGGAATAATTTTGTTTATGAAACGTCAATGGTTTAGATTCCTCAGACTACTTTGAAATACTTCGGGCAAGAATCCAAATCGGTCATTTCCAAATTTGTAGATACACATAAAATATTTTACCAATGAATGATATAAATTAATTACGTTTTTTGAACAAATTCGTATTTCAAAATAGTTTTGGATAATTTTGTCAAATGTCCGTAATTTTTGATGTCAGTAGAAAATTTCCACTATAGTTGTTTTATAAAATTATCTAAATGTTATTAAATACTTTATTTCTTAAACTTTTTCTGCATGGTATGTTAATTTTAGCTCATTTCGTGGGATTTTTCAATTAGTAGCATAATGACTTGAACAACACCTTTATTAGGCTATCGAATGTAGCATGAATTCATTATGTAGTTTTATTAGATTTTTGAAGTATTATTGTTAAATTACTTATCTAAAAGTATTCTTTTGAAGAGTTATAATTGATGATAATAATTAATGATATCTCTTGAACTGATGTTTTATGAAAATGTATGTTT
Organism: Octonoba sinensis; assembly: GCA_038502835.1. Lineage (NCBI taxonomy): Eukaryota > Metazoa > Arthropoda > Arachnida > Araneae > Uloboridae > Octonoba > Octonoba sinensis. The sequence goes on along the minus strand of CM076604.1, from coordinate 92,409,349 downwards.
CTAAAGTATTATTTGCTTAACTATAAATGTATTGACAGCTAATTTTATAATAAAAAAATAATGCAAAGAATTAGCATTTTTTCAGAAGAAAAGAGTAGATAATTAAAAATAAATAAATAAATAAAATAAACAAAGAGAGAAGTGCATTTATCTTTCTCTTCTCATTTTCTCTTTTTGAAAGTCTTTTACTTTGGAGAAAGTATGCTTTAAATACATAGAATTTTTTAACCCTTGATCAACATTTTAAATTAAGATTTCGCTGTTGATTATACTTTTTACTGTAATTCATAATTTTGAAAATTTTTCTAACACATTTAAGTAGACTAAAAATACAGAGAATTTTTTCATTTTCTGATTCAAAATACATTTAAATGCCAATATGGAAGCAAAGAAATTATTAAAAAAAAATTTCTTAAAATTTCTTTTCAAACCCTAAATAAAAAAATACGTAGCACATATTCATGTTTCCGCTTAGGACTGAGTGTATAATGTTCGAAAAATCTTCGGAAAATGGTCTATGAGAGGACGAAATTTACAGAAGGTACGTGTAGTTTTCTTTTAAAAATCATATTTACTTTCGTTGTACAAAATTATTACACCAGTTACGCTAGGATCAAGAATATTTGATAAAAATCAAGTAATTCAACATTTAAGTAGTTAGAGTTAACATTAAGAGTGTTAAAAAAGTTTTCTATAATTATAAATGCATTGGATGTAAGGTTTGTTCGTATCTCAGCATTAATATGACTTTCATCGAATTCGTCAAATAGTCGTATTCGTCAACAATCGGATTTTGTAAAAGTCACAAAGTTACATTAAGCTGTTTACATTATACTTATAAAAAACAAGAAGTTCCGTCTAGAACTATACGAGCCTACTTTCCCGTATACACCAAATTCAAATTTATAATCTAGCTATCTCTTTCTCTCTCTTTCTTATTTATCTTTAGTTCTAATTATTGAAAGTATACCTTTTTCAACGGATAATACATATTCATTCACTCACTCATTCATTCTTTCATTTATTCAGCCATGCATTTACTCATTCATTCGTTACCTCATTCAAGTGTTTATTCATTCATTTACGCATTCATGTATTTATTCACTCATTTATTTATATTTTCATTTATTCAATAATTTATTCATTCATTCTTTTCCTCATTCATTTATTCATTGATTTATTCTTTCACCCTTTCATTTATTCATTCATTCGTTATTTCACTCATTGAGTCACTGAGAAATATCCTTGAAAATCCCGATCAAAAAATTTCATAGCAAAATAGGCTCGTAAGGTCTGGATAAACTTTCTATTTCTACATGTTCTACGTTATAAGAGCTTTCCGATAAAGTTTGTTCCAAGCAAATCGGTCCGTTAGATCAGGATTTATATAGGGTTGAAATTTCCCCGTAAGCTCTGTGTTAATTTTTTGAACTGTTCAAAAATGAACAAAAACTGTTCAAATCAATATTTCACGCCGAGAACTCCTTTCAATGAGCTTGCAATAGGAACTTGGCTCTTGTGCCCAGAGTTTACAGAATTTGCTTCAATTTTGTCCATAGGCGCTAATGTTAAAATTTTTTGAACTGTTCAAAATTGAACAAAAAATTGTTCAAATCAAAAAGTAAAATATAGAAATGAGATGTCCTCGCCGAGATCTTTCGAATGCAAAAAGAATTTTTTGAATCGGACAATTCGTTCAAAAGTTATTAGGGGGGACAGACCGACAGACAGACCGACAGACCGACAGACAGACAGACCGACAGACACACTTTTTCCCCATCTCAATACCCTACTTTCAAATTTTTTATTTTTCAATCTTTATTTAATTACTTCACTTATTTTTGACTTTTCTTGATTTTTAACGATATTTTCACGATACATTAAGCCTTCTTTCATGCTTTATTATTATTTTTTTTTACTTTTACGGGAAAGTAGGCTAAAAAGTCATATTGCAAAGTTTAAGGGGGATTTTAAGAGCATCAAGTTATCAAGTTATGTATACCCGAGTCAGAAATTTCGACTCTCGATTTTAAAAAATATTTTTCGTAAAGTAAACGATAAAAATGATAATCACTGAACTGTATATAATCAATAAGAGGGCAAATATGGGACTGCGCCAGTTTATATTTAACAGTGAATAGCAAAAATTGAATTTTCGATAGAATTTCGAAAGTAAAAATTTTAATTTTTTATTTTTAAGTGGAACTTGTAAAAACCCTGGAAACTAAATAAAAAATATAATAACGAAAAGCAAGATAAAACATGAAAATAACTTAAATAAATAAACAAACTAAGTGAATAAATGAGTAACCAGCAGTACATTTCGCTTATCACCGGCTTTTATTTTTTGGAGCTACACATGGCTGTACGCAGGCAGCCATGATATAAGTTACCGTAAAATTTCCTCAAAGCTGAAGTGCCTCTTAAAATCAGAGTAATTGCAAACGTTGTCTAAAGACTTATAAAGGTTTCGAAAATGTTAGATAAAGGTAACTCCCATTAATTAAATTAGTCACTAAATCTATTAAAACTTTAGGAGGCAGATTTTGTAAGAATTGGGTAGAAAAGGGAGTTTCATTAAATGCACCATTTTGGATTCTGCTGAAAATTTTTACGGTGGCTCATTCTAACAATTTTAGAAGACACGTATATTTTTCCACTCCAAAACATTTCTTTTCGGCTGGCAAATTCCAAAAGCAGGACACTTGATCCAGTATTTTTCCTAGATAAAACTCTCTTAACATTTGATTTTATTTGTGTATTAGCATCGTCAGCCAAAATAATTCTTGTGGTTATAGCATGACATTTAGTAGCTAAACTGATTTTTTTCCGAAAACTTCCGAAAAAGGCTGATCTTCAGTGACGACTGGCAGGTTTGACTAAACTTTGTCTCGGAAAACGAAAAAATTTCATGTCTGAGACCTCCTTGGCCCATGCATTGAGGGTCAGCTATTGATTTTCGGCATAACTTGTGTCGATAATACTGTCCATGATGAACTTGTTTTGTTCATTTTTTTGAGCTTCATTTCAAGAAAAATAAAAGGTTTTTTGAAACAAAAATCGAAAAAAGGTACTTTTGGTGGTTTATTACCTCATCGCACAAAGAGTCAATATGGAACTTGATAACTGTATCATATAGCTATAATCACAAGAATTACATTGGCTGATACATAGAGACAATCGAATGTTGAAAGGTGTTGTCTTGAGAAAAAGACTGGAACGGTACCCACTTTCAAAATTTTTGTGGGTCGCCAAAACTATTTTGGCGCCAAAACTATTTGAGAGGGGAAAAAGAATAAGGGTCTTCTAAAATTCCTTGAAGAAGCCACCTAATGCTTTTAACAAAATCAAAATGTAAATAACGTATTTTACTAACAAAAAATATGCTTCTTAATATTCAATGGTGTACAGAAAAATAATTTACACCGTTGTAAAATATTCACCGGGTAAAAACAAAATTTTATCTGCAAGAAAAAAATTATTTTTAGAAGTGAAAGCTTAGACAAGGAATCGTCTAGGTAACATTTTTACTTTATATAAATTTCATGCACAACGAGAACCGTTCTAAATTTGACAGTCATACTTTTGCTGTTATTGGCGTGTCCACGCTCAGAGCGTTGCACCTGAGTTTCACAGGGCCCTTCCTTGCAGGCAGGAGTTTGATTTCTGCCCCTTTGAGAGGTCTCTTAATTTTTTGAACCAGCTCCCAGTTGCTATTAGTCACTCAAATATGAACGAGTCCATGGTGATTGTGTTGTTGTTACTAATACCCCTGGCATAGGAAATCCTACCAGGTCCAGAAGATCAATAATCCACTGGCTTAAGGGTAATTATGCAGCTTCATTTAGAGCGAGGTACCACGAGGGCTGAAGTCTGACTTTTACCTCAAATGTTGTGGTCTCTTAATTTTGAACCAGATCCCAGATGAGAGACCGTCATCTGGGTTTGGCACCCCCAGAGGTATCGTTTCACTTGGAGGACATTGGAGCCACGACCTATTTAACGTGCACCAGCTCCCTTTAGTGTACACGGCCCCTTCAGGAACCAGCCGCGAGAGGTTGTCACCCTCCCAAACACTGACCTAAGTCGATGTTGCTTCACTTTCGGTGCTCTGCGGGAACCGAGCTCCTACCGACTGGTCCACTGCGGGGCAATGGTGATTGTGGATGATCATATTATAGAATCTTCTAAAATCTTTGGGAGAAAAATCTGGAAATCTTGTAGCCCTAGGGAATTTGTGGGACACGTCGTAGCACGATAGTCTACAGATAATTGAGGTCACAGGTACGGTATGGAAATGAGTTTTTCCCTTCAGTAAAATTCCTTCTGATAAAATGATTAAAAATGGCAGTGTAACTGATTCAGTTCTTGGTCTGACATGAAAATTTAAGTCATTTGGGATACGAGAAATGTATTCCTACTAGCATAGGAAACTTTTGCTTTTCTCATAAAAACTGGTTATAAGTACGATGTGTCTTCGATGCAGCCTGCTTGCTTCCAAGTGGTCACCTGCTCTACTTCTAACCAACATACTACTATCGCTGTCAAATATGGCTCTCACCTGAGAGCTAAACAGATCTACATTCCGTCCTCCAACGAGCTCTAATTGCTACTTACAAATTTGCAGTATTTTTAATATAGTGTCAAAGAGTACAGCTTACCGTTTGGTTCGGAGCTGTATTTTAAGTAATGGATTTGTTAGTATTTTTTCCGATACCAGTAGAAGTTCGGATTTTTGCTACATAGGCAGTCCGATGTGCCATAGCCATGCAACAAATATATCGGTCTTCTGGAAATAACACCTTCCCGTGACTACTTTGCCAACAATTAAGTACAATGGATGCATCTTTTAAAAATCTTTCTGAAATATCGTAAAAAGAAAATTTAACTTATCGTATCCCTGTTGCGCGGCCCCTTAGCAAGTAAGCTTCTGATATGTTTTCTCCCTTAAGTCATACTTGATTGAAGTATAACTCGGAAATTCCAAACTTGTACTTTTACAGTGTTTTAAAGCAGTAGGTAACACGATTATCATGTGGCTTAGTGCCTCTAACCATTAGGAAATAAAACTTTTAAATTTTGGCAAAATAATTCCTGAAGTATTACTAAGTGCACAAAGACAACAATAAACAACAGTATAAGAACAGTAACAACAACAACAGAAACAGTAATAGTTGCAGCAACAGCAACCGCAGCAACATCATTAAAAAGAGTAATATTAATAAAAAGATGAAGCGGGGGGGGGGGGGGAGTAAGGTTTTTCGACGAGAAAGCAGGACAGCATAAGAGAGCTTAGGACGTCCGCTTGTTTACTGTAGGTTCTTTTAAATTAGTCTTTTTATAAAACAACTAGACATGTTACATGGAATATTTGGTAACCTTCATGATCGATATTTAGGCTTATAAATGCATTACTTCGAAATATGTGCGTACTGAATTGATGGCACATTCAAAACATAATATCTGAACGTTTGCCTGTTGTCATTTTTACTGAATTAAAATTTACTTGACATTATAAACTGCAGCCGGATAGTCTTTTAAGTTATGTCTAGACTCAATCACTTTTCCGCTTCAGTGAATATTCGTTAATTGTTACCATAAATTAAATGCTTTTTGTTTGTCAGACCTTAGCTATATATCAACTCGAGAGATTCTAATCACACATTAGTGAGTCAGGAACTGCAAAATGAATGTTCAATTTGTCTGTTCGATACAGTAAACATAATTATCTGGTTAGACATAGTTATTCAATTTATAAATATTTAACTATTCATAAGCTGGTATTACATTCGTTGGTCTTCCTTCTATTCCTTTTCGAGCTTTTGGGCGGAAGTTGCTTCGGGAAATGTTGTTTTATTTTGTATTTTGTGCTTTTTATTTTCCTTATTTAAAACCTGTTATTTATGATCTAGGTACTCAATAATTCATGTTGCTTAAAAATTTAATCTGATAATATTATCTTTAAATATTCCATTTAATGAATAGAAGAGGAGTTTCTTTTATTTATCTTTTTGTATTTTACTCATTATAACTTTCATGAATTTAAATGGTTGATTATTTAATAAAAGTTCGTTATTACTTATAAAAAGGGCACAATCACCAACTCTTGATTAAACTCAGCGGTATAACCTTCCTCCTCCCCAATTACTGATCTTAATTCAATTTTTGGTTACAGAAACTATCGGCAGTTTTATGAAACCGATTGTTTAGTAGTGTGGTCGAGTGATTGGTCAGTATGTAGGAAAGAAAGAATAATGTTATTTTTTAGTTCTTGCAATTTGGCGAATACAATCATTCTTGGTCGCCAAATGTAACATTTTGTTACGATTTGGCAAGATAGAGATCTCAGCGAGGATCCTGGCATAGGCTAAATTCTTCCAGCTCAAGAACTTATACTTTTAACCAGAGCCCCCTATACTAAATGCCTTCCGATATGAGAGAAAAAACGGCCGTGAAAAGTTCTCCGCTAGGTGGCGCAGATAACCTGTTTTTTCACCTTTAAATTTCTTTTAAGAAACTAGTTAGATTCAAATCAAAATTATGGTGCATTGCGTTGTGCCGTATTGCTCTTCAGATTCAAAATCTAGAAAAATAAGTTTTCATGAATTCCCTTCCGACGAAGGACTACGAACAAAGTGGATAACAGCTTTGTCTAGACAAGGTAATTATTATTATTTTTTTTACTCCAATGTGTTTTATGAAACTTTAAATGTAATAATAAATAATTTTCAAATCGCTGCCGTTTTATTCTTTTGCATGCTGTATTTTCGATATCACAGATCATGTTTCGTTTCCGTATATTAGAAACGTTCATGTTTCTTAATTGTTTATACAAAATTCAAAAATATGAGGTTGTACAGATTCAAATAAACATTTTAACTTTATACCACTCTTTTTTCTTGGCTAATTTAATTGATGGAAACAGTGCTACTATTTCCTATTTTAGAGTGGATATGTCATAAATGCTTTTATTCAAGAATAAAAATACGTTAAGAATTTCAATTTTTCAGTAATTAGGATAAAAGTTTGCAATCAGGTGGTACCACTTGATTTTTTGGCTTTTTTTTTTTTTTTACGCCAAGATGTGATTAGTAAGATGTCCGCTGCCTAACCAGAAATAAAATATTATCGCCAACATACAACGCCAAACTAAGGGGTACCCGCGTCTACTCCGAAACGGTAATTAGTTCAATTTAATTTAAATTTAGTACACATTCTCAAATGTACCTAAATGGCAGCCTATTGCCATTGATTTTCGCCAAGTTCTGGTCGCGGTTGTTCGCCAAGCTTAGCGGTGTTGCAAAACTGCAAACAGGAATGGCGCCAAACAAAAATCGCCAATTCTGCGAAGGGGCACCCGAAAGTAAATTTTTACCTAAAAGATTATATAGTATGAATTAAAGAACTAATTCCAAGAGAAGATTATTAAATTTTTTTATATAATAACCTGCAAAGTGAAAAAATAAGGATTCCAATATTTTATAATTTGAATCACTAGAAAAATATTTTATATGAGAACTTAAGAATAACGTATTGTACTGTCTTCAATAAATTCATTAAATAACAAGTCAAAATTGGCTTTTTGGAAGATTTTGTTTGCTGATATGTTTAAAATTAAGTAGTTTATGCAATTTAAACACTCATTTCATTAATCTTTGCCATATGTATCTACTTATAAAAGCAGTATTATGAGTAGGGAACTGGCGCCCTCTATATAAAAAGTTGCGGCCAAACTTTGCATGGATTTAAAGCGCTATCGGAGGGCATTTAGTATAGGGGGCTCTGCTTTTAACAGCGATTTCTTCTAACAAGGTTACAGTTGTAATAGTTGATATTTTTGATTTAGCTTGAAATTCCCCAAACGTGTTTATTTTCTGTAGTCTTGTAGCCAAAGGTTTATCAGCGTTTTTGGATTTTTTCTTTCTTTTTATTTTGCTCTGCTTTTAACAGCGATTTCTTCTAACGAGGTTACAGTTGTAATAGTTGATATTTTTGATTTGGCTTGAAATTCGCCAAACGTGTTTATTTTCTGTAGTCTTGTAGCCAAAGGTTTATCAGCGTTTTTGGATTTTTTCTTTCTTTTTAATTTTTTAACTTCAATTAGTTATTTTTATTACTATTATTATTTTTACTGAGTTATGATTATATTTTAGTGAGGTTAATAGTAGTTTTTTTTTGCGTCGCAGATGAAACATGGCAATTCAACTTTCAATTTCTAAAAAGAACTTCAAATAGGTGCCAAAGCTTTGTTTTCACAACTGGTTTATCAATTAATCTTATACATTTAAACGAGCAATTTTTGTATATTTATAAATATATTTTGAGTTCTAGAAAACCCTTCTAACAATTTGGACCAAATTTTGTATTTAAATCAGGTTTTGTTTTTTAAGTTTACCTATGTAGGTGTCTTCCCCGAAAAAAAGGCGATTTTACACAAAAAAACTATTTTTTTAATAACGTAATTGAGGTACTTGTAACAGTGAGCAAACATCATCCGCTCACAGAGTAATCATAAACCAGAGACTCATCTTAATGTTAATTCCTATGTAGTCAAAAACTGCGTTCAGCGCCCCCACGGAGAAAAACAGGAACGTCTTTTGACGGTTTTGCTGTTACTTTAATTGTTGTCACTGCCCATTCTTGGCTGTTACGGTTATTGACGTCACCCAATAACCATTTCTCATTTCTTTTATTTTTGAATAATTGTCAGTAATTTTTATCGGTTTTGGAAAATTGCTTCTATTACTTTGAAATTTTGCTTCGTATAAATAAAATGCCATTTTTACTAACGACTTTAATTTTCTCACCGACATTTTTTTAAAAATTGATTTCAAAATACGCTTTCCTTTTCTCCCTCCCCCTTTTATAGAATTAAACTGCAAGTAAGATGTATTTCACACTGATTTCGTATCACAGTCATATTTAAAATAACACTTTCAAAACATATTAACCTATTTCAGAATTCTAAATATTTGTTTGCCCTTTTCTCGTTTTTACTTCGCCTAGCATTATATTTGTTGACTCAGTTTCTTTTAATTTCGTTGATGTACAGTCTTTTATTCTATACTTCTAAAACCTATAGCTTTGCATGAATCTTGGAATAGTTTTTAAGATTACCATCTTGTTTTATTCAACGTACTTACTGTTCTTTTTGAATTAAAAATGACATTAAATATCATACAAAAAGATCTAACAAATCGGGTACTTTTCCGTTTCTGGGGGCGCTGGCGATGGTTATTATTATTTTTTTCTTAGTCAAATCAATCTACTATATGATTTTTTGGTTGCCGTTGGCGATGTTTAAATATTTTTCACAAAAACAAACTCCACAAACTAAACAAATTGATTTAGAAAAAAAAAAAAAAAACTATAGCCAGCCCCCTGAATCGGAAAAACCAAAAATTGGAGCAGAAGCTTAATCATAAAACAATATACATAAAAGAATCTTTATTTAAACTTTTTATGAAGACAAGGTGCACAATTATAAAAATCAATAAAATATATCCTTTTAAAAGTAAAGTCTAATATAAAAAAGATAAATAAATTTAGCATTAATTTCTAACAGATAAAAATGAAAATGTAGAACATGTTCCAAATAAGTTCAGTTAAATATATTTGGTAATAATTGCCAACCGGTCCCTATACTAAAGACGTTTTTTTGCCATCACAGTACACGCATCTCAATGTCAACAGCTCTAATAATCGGCATGAAAATTTATAGTTAGAAAACACTTTAACTTTTCAAATTTATCTAAATAAGTATCTTCTTCGGAAAAAAAATACCGCAGAGCGAAAGCTCGGTCTCCCAGGTACTAGTTATTTAACATTGAAATTTTCAGATGATTAGCATTAAAATTATAGTTAAAAAAACTAGAAAAATGCATTTTTGTTGCAATACGAGCTAAAAAGTTAACAATAATCTTTAAATAATGTATGATCAGTAGTAAAGTGATGTCCAACAACTAAGAATAAGTTAATTGTTTCAATAAGCTTAAACTAATCAGAATAAAAAAAAACTTAAGTTTTAATACTAGAAGAAAGGTAAGTGCTTGATACCAGTTGTTTAAAATTTCTTATTTTTAGTTATTCACTAATGTAGAATCACACACTACCAAAATGAAACTAGAGAAGCGTGCTTTTTTTAATTTTGAAATTAATAGTTTGGTCAATAATTTCATTCTGATTATTTTAAGCTCATTCAAACACTTAGTTGTGGACATATCAGTGCTACTGATCATATCTTTATACTTAAATATTATTTTCAACTTTTTATTTCATATTACTATAAAAGCTTAGTTTCAAGCTCATTAAAAAAAATTGACATTTGTCTGAAATTGTCTAATTTTAGGTCTGAATAGCATCAAACCTCACTAAAATATAATGATAATTCAGCAAAAATAATAATAGTAATAAAAATATCTAATTAAAGTTAAACAAGAAGTTCCGTCTAGAACTATGCAAGCCTACTTTCCCGTATACACCGAATTCAAATTTATAATCTCTCTCTCTCTCTCTCTCTCTCTCTGTCTTTCACGTTTAGTTTTAGTTCTTAATTGCTTCAAATATACCTTTTACAACGATTAATAGATATTCATTCAATCATTCATTTATTAAGTCATTCATGTATTTAGTCACTCATTTATTCATTCATTCTTTTGCTTATTCATTTATCATTCATTGATTCAAAAATATTCTTGAAAATCCCGATCAAAAAATTTCATAGAAAAATAGTCTCCTTAGTTCTGGATGTACTTTCTATTTGTACATGTTCTACGTCATAAGAGCTTTCCGATAAAGTTTGTTCCAAGCAAATCGGTCCGTTAGATCAGGAATTATATAGGATTGAAATTTCCCCGTAGGCGGTATGTTAATTTTTTTTGAACTGTTCAAAAATGAACAAAATTGTTCAAATCAATATTTCACGCCAAGAACTTCTTCCAGTGAGCTTGTTCATGGGAACTTGGATCTTGTACCCAAAGTTTACATAATTTGCTTCATTTTCACCCATAGGCGATAATGTTAAAATTTTTTGAACTGTTCAAAATTGAACAAATAAATTGTTAAAATGAAAAAGTAAAATATGGAAATGAGATGTTCTCGCCGAGATCTTTCGAATGCAAAAAGAATTTTTCGAATCGGACAATTTTTTCAAAAGTTATTAGGGGGGGGGGGGACAGACCAGCCCAAGACACACTTTTTCCCCATCTCAAAACCCTACTTTCAAATTTTTTATTTTTCAATCTTTATTTAATTACTTAACTTATTTTTGACTTTTCTTGATTTTTAACGATATTTTCACGATACATTAAGCCTTCTTTCATGCTTTATTATTATTTTTTTTACTTTTACGGGAAAGTAGGCTAAAAAATGAAAAGAAAGAAAAAATCCAAAAACGCGGATAAACCTTTGGCTACGAGTCTATAGAAGCAACCACGTTTTTCAAGCTAAAACAAAAATATCAACTATTACAAGTGTAACCTCGTTAGAAGAAACCGCTGTTAAAGGAATACATTCTTGAGCTGGAAGAATTTGGCCTATGCCACGATCCTCGCTGAGATCTCTAGCTTGCCAAATCGTGACAAAATGTTACATTTGCCTAATTAGGTTTGCCTAATTTGCCTAATTTTAGGTCTGAATATCAGAAAATTAATTTTGCACTGGGCCCTCATTTTAAACTTCAGCTAGGTGCTAAGATATTATTATTATCACGTATAGCACTTAGTACCAGTTCTATATAAATCTTGTAGTAGCCATAACTGCTCCTCCTCCTCCAAAAACAAAAAGAAAGAAAGAAGATAATTTTTAAAGCTGTTTTAATCTATTTTATTAAACTGATATTTTGCTTGTGAGATAATAAGAAACACCCGTTTTTCACAAAATTTTTCAATTATTTATGAAGGAAATCACAAAAACAGTGACAGAGCGGTTTGTTGCCTACGACCTACTCTATGATAAAGAGAATTAACTGTTTGCTAGGACACTATAGAGAATTTCTGGCGTAAATTTCAGCAGAATCAAAAATATAAATTATCATGGTAGTCCCAGAAAAGGGAATACCATGTAACCTCGCATGCAAGAAACGGCTGTTTATGTTTGTTAACATTTATTATATTATTTTTTAATGTTTGGTTTGTAATTTTCGGACCCTATACTTCGAGTTTAATATACTACTTGAATTTAGTTAAACTCGTTAGTATAAATGTTTTAAAGTTTAAACTACGCAACTTAATATAGTACTTCTTGAATTTATGCTGGATAAACTTTCTGAATTATTTGAAATTTCTGTATTTTTAATATCATCTTCTTTTTAGTTTAATCGTTTAAAAAACTTTTTCCCCCTAGTACTTAGTGGTACGGTTTCTACATTTCATAATTACTTTGTAGTAGAATTGTGTCCCTATTCGTTAGTTTTTAAGAGTCTCAAATTGACTTGTTTAATAATGTCATTTCATTTTTCCAGTTTCCTTTTTCATGAATTTTAGATTAATTTAATTGAGTATCAGTTGATATTTTTATCATTTAAAGCTTTCACCTTAATTTTTTAATGAACTTAATATTGACTTCTTTGCCCCTCATTCCTTTTCTCATAGCTATATACTTCAGCATGTTGTTTTTTATCTTATAGACATCACTTGATACTTTTAGAACTTCATTCTTCATAACTTTAAATATAAGGGCATTCTATGAAACTTCTTGCATTACCTAAGCTCTAAACTCTTGAAACATATGTTATGCAAATTACACATTTACTGTGGGATTACTTTTATTGGTTATAATGATTTAAGTAAGCACTAAAAAATTTAAATTTTGTTATTAGCTAAATTTACAATTTCTTTAGACACGCACGATGTTCAAATGAATTTTAATGTCTTTTAGAGTATGTTTAGGTATCTTTCTAACACCATCTACAGACTTTACTAGTTAGTTTTGGAAACCTCATTATAGAATCGCGTGAATGGAAATGTAGTTTTTCATTGGTTAAGACGCTATGGAAAACCTAGAAATGTCTCAATCAATGACCGACAGAACGTGCTTTAAATCATTCAGCCTTGTGATTGATTTAAGAGGACATTTAATGTTTAATTAAGGAATATCTGCCAAAAAACATTGAAAGATTCTTCTTTTCTTCCAATTTCCTTACTAGAAATTGGAGAGAAGAAACATGTGGCCGACATGCGAGAAAAATTGATTTATTGAAATGATTTAGTGCCTTCATTATTCTTTATTCTGAAACTTCGTAAAATCGTATTTGAAAGCCCTATTTATCATGACACGAATTTCAGAGATGGAAAAGTTGGAAGTATTTTTTTATTAAATATATTTTCAAGAGAAACTTTTAAAGTGTCAAAAGTAAATCGTCAGTTCATGGCCAATGCCGAAATGTTGTGCAAAGTTTTTGCAATTAGGTAAAAATTACTTGAAAAAAAGATAACTTATAAAGCTATTTATTTTATTTTGTTTAATATATATTTTTTCAATATATAGCATTAGCACTTAAATATAAATAAAAATATTTCTGTACTGTGTGGCAAAATAAAATACGGCAAAGATGAAATAACTTTTGGAAGCCTTAATTAAAATTATATATAGGGCGTTTTAGATTTATTAGAACATTCAAAAACATTTACAAAAGTAACCGGTTATGTACTTATGCGACCTGAAGATATTTGTAATATGTTATTTAAATTTCTACTATTAGCTTAATAATTTATTTAGATGCACTTATGAATAATTTTTCATGACCGCCGTCCCGTTGCGTAGAATAAAAACTAAAAGCTTCAAAATTTCTTTTTTTTTTGTTAGGTTGTTCATAATAAAGTATTTCTAAAACTGTCAAAGTACAAACGTTTGCCTGATGAAAACTTTGGGTAATGTAACTTGTATATTGAAAGTTTTGCAGTCGTATTATATACAAGGAATACAAGTGATGAAATAAAGCATGATTTGAATAAGTAGAAAATTTTCCTGTACGATTTCTGACATACTTCAATAAATATAAGCATCCTTTGCAACATGAAAGTTAAAATATTTTAGTATGATATATAATTAAATACACATTTATTGTTTGAAACTAAACGAGTTAATTCGGAATTGAATCATATGCATTAAACATACGGGTAAAACCCTGTAAATTAAAGTTTCTTTTTAATCTCAAGTAGGTTAAATATTAGAGTGGGTTGAAAAAATGTCGTTCAAGTAGTAACAACGCGGAAAAGTTACGAACACTAAAAAGAAGAAGAATGCATTAAGTTTATATTTTCTAGTCGGTCAGGTGCTCCAAAGTTTGCTAACATACGGTTAATTTTGCATTTTAACGATGTTTTTTGATAGTTTAAAATTGGCGTCATCCCGAATGTAACTGCTCAAATTCTTATAAATTAGAGTCACAGAGAATGATATTTAAACATTATTTAAATCCATCAACATCTTCGGGTGGCGTATTGAATCAAAATTTAATGAAGTGTTTGAAGGAAGAAAATTACAAATAAAGGTAGACAGTTCAAGGGAAAGGAAATACCAACAACTTTCCCCTGCTTTTTTCTTTATTGATTGCAAATTTAAAAGTATAAAAGCAATTTATTTTTGATCATTACTAATAAGTATAGACATATATTTTTCCCCCATAAAATCTTCTCAAGTTTCGACAAACTTTAGAACACATGCACTACCGTAAGATGTATAAATCGATTATCTTTCTATTTTTTCTCTCTTCCCCCCCCCCCGTTCTTCAATTTGCAAATTTTTGTTATTGAGACTTGGAAAAAAGCATTTTGAGTTTCTTTGTCCCACCCTATTAAGCTTAAGTTTTGCAGAAAAAAAAGAACGACCATGCTTAGGTCTTATTTTTTTAAATCATAGAAGCTTTTGTGCGTTTTTATGCTTTAAAGTCCTTAAAATAGGTTCACATTCTACACTTTATAGATACAAATCCGTGTTCGTCTATGAATAAACCTGTAGCTAAATATTTCTTTGGGTTCCAAAATGCATTAATACGTGCAATGGTAATGTTTAACAGTTTCTATCTAAGCTTCTAAAAGCTTCTTTTTAATTAAGTGCAATCCCCGCCCCAAATTTAAATTTAAAAATATTTTTTGTGTTTTCTTATGACGATTTATACTTTCAAAATTTATGTTTGTTGTTGTTATTCACGTTGCTTCATGAAGAATATTCTTATATATATAATTTTCACTTTTTTCAAACTGATTGCTGCTAAAATAATATTACTGTAAAAAATGCCTTAAACATAACGTAAAAAAAAAAAAAAAAAAAAAGCGATTCTAACCAAAAAATTAACTAGTGCTTTTTTGTTGTCTCCTGAATTCATGAAAACATGACAGATTTTCCTTAAAGATTTATTTTAAAGTTGTTTTTTAAATAAAAAAAAAAATTAACAGTATTTTCATTTTCATTCTTATTACACTGTGCAACAAATTAGAACTTTTTTTTTTGTCCTTTAGATGAAACTATGTGATTCTATATAAACAAAAGGTGCTTAATTCAAATATCCAAACCAAAATGGTCCATCACGTACCGTTTTTGCTGGAGACCCACTTCTGATATTTATACAATTTGGTTATAGAAGAATGTAACTGCGGCTTACTTATTGAAAAAACAAACACAAAAAATATTTTTTTTTGACCGTTTTATCTTGTGGGCATCTGTTGGTGTGCCCTGATAACAGATTAGCAATATTCAATTCGTATACTTCCATTCTATCGACCGCTGAAACGCTTTTAAAACACAGATATCCTGATGAGACCTTTCCCCATTCTCATCATTAATTACGCCAAGGTTTTGAGGAAAGAAGTCCATATGGGAGACCAAAAAGTGTAGTTTTAATAAAATATAGCAACCTAATAATACAAAAGCATTTTATCATGTCACCAACAAGATTTTCGTAATTTTCAGCTTTCTCATTTCCAAGAAAACGTGAGCACACTGATTTAAAGGCCATCCAGGCAGATTTTTCGGCTTCTCACTGTTTGTTTTCATACTCTTAATCATGAAAGGCTGCTATCGACCGCTGAAACGCTTTTAAAACACAGATATCCTGATGAGACTTTTCCCCATTCTCATCATTAATTACGCCAAGGTTTTGAGGAAAGAAGTCCATATGGGAGACCAAAAAGTGTAGTTTTAATGAAATATAGCAACCTGATAATACAAAAGCATTTTATCATGTCACCAACAAGATTTTCGTAATTTTCAGCTTTCTCATTTCCAAGAAAACTTGAGCACACTGATTTAAAGGCCATACAGGCAGATTTTTCGGCTTCTCACTGTTTGTTTTCATACTCTTCATCATGAAAGGAATTCCTTAAGTTGTGGGCCAATAAAAGTCCTTTCTTTTAGTTTTGCCTCACTTAATTTTTTAATTTTTTTCCTGAAATGCAAGAAAGTCACTCCTTCTCTGTCCAGAGCTTTTACAAATATTTCGAAAAACCAAGTTTAATATACAATTGTGGGAAAAAGACACATTGTAGATTTACAAGTGGCTAATTTAATATGCTTTTGTCACTCAAAATTTTGAAATTTGCTTTGTGTTTGCAGAATATGCCACAGGAATGAATAGGAAAACAATACTTAGTTGGAAGAGCACCTTTAAACAAGCGCCACTCCTGAATTGTGCTCATGTCCTAATGCTGGAAACACTACATTCACATCACAGCAGCCTACTATTTTTTCTTTCTCCGCAAAATAATCTACAAAATGTTTTTGTCGTCTTGTAAAAAACTCGAAACTTCGAGAAGTAAATAAAGCTTTTGTTGCCAAAAAATGTCGCTAAAGTAACCCAAGTTCATTAAAAAGGTCTCTAGAATGGCAACGATTTCACTGACAATGAGAAAGGTATAATTTATAATAAATTAAGTCGATAAATTACGAAAATAT
This sequence comes from Octonoba sinensis, assembly GCA_038502835.1. Lineage (NCBI taxonomy): Eukaryota > Metazoa > Arthropoda > Arachnida > Araneae > Uloboridae > Octonoba > Octonoba sinensis. The sequence continues at coordinate 92,392,459 of CM076604.1, read as the reverse complement.
GCACATTTTGTCCAGAAAATACGTAAAAAGCTAATATGTGGAATTTTGGGAAAATGGTAAGTGATAGGCAAAAAATAATTGCAGATTCGTAATTCTCAGCCAAAAATACATAAGAAACAGACATTTTCATTCAAAGGACATTTTGCGTATTGCACAGTGTTATTATTTTCTGAATTCTACTCAATTTTTATTTTTCTGTCACACACGAAGCAAAAATTAAGCTCCAAAACTTCTTCAATAATTACTTCGAAAATATTTTCTAAGTATATCATTAATTGCCATTGGCTATGAAAAACGATAATCTTGTTTAATTGTCTTTTGGCTTAGTTTCCAAACGATTGCTGCCGTATTTATTTATTTAGAAGTTTTGATCCGTTGCCAAAATTTTGTCTCAAAATTACTGCTTAGATATATGCTTATTCGATTTTCACTTGCTTCTTATGCAGTATGTCTTGGCTTTGAAAATAATAGATTTCGTTAGGAGTTTAGACTTTTAAAGATTCTAACACATTGCTCTATTATTTGAATTTGAAAATATTTGACACATAAAGGGTTCTAATGCATTCTATCACTAAAATTGAATGAACAAAATTTGAGACCCTGATTAGAAGCTCGCCAGAAAAAAAGTTCTTTAAAATTTGTTGAAAGTTTTCCAGTGAAGAAAAATGTAACAATAAAGCCTTTAACCACTTAACGCATTTGTCCGTGTCTGAAACGAGCGAAAGTTACCGGCAAATTTGCCCAAGTCCGTGTCTGACACAGACGATCTTGTATTTCGCGTTATTTTATTTCTAATGCCCCTTTGAGATCTGTTTGCACTTTGTGTGTAGAATAGTAAAGTTCCATATCCAAGATCAATACGTATTTCATTAAGCTCTATTTTCTGCAGAAGTTTCCAATTGCATATGGGGGGGGGGGGGGATCAGCTTTTCTGCACGAAGAGGAGAGCAAATTGGAATAGTTAAGAGAAATTAAATTTTTCAAAATGAACAAATGAGGAACTTAGAAGCAAAGGGATTTAAGTGACAAAATTGAAAATTTGGATATAAATAGTGCAAATCATAGGGAAAGCACTGTTTTATATTGTGGAAAGATATGTTAGGGATATCCCTAACAGGTGATGCCCCCAAAATGATTTAGGGAAAAAACATTAAAGGTTCTATAAGATCCAAACTTTGAATGCGTTTTCTCGGAATGGTGTTTTGGTCACTTACACCACTTTTCTCCTCACTGCCTTAAATTAGAAATTTATTTTGAAAATAATAGCACCTAAAGAGAGAACACTATGTATTTTATAATAGAACTACCGTTGAAGCATATATTTTTTTTTTCATTTTAGGCAGTAAATTCTAATGTTAAACTGAAAGTGGAATATTATCACTTTGCCCTAATGTATGCGGGAAAGTGAAAAAGTGCTAATTTACTTGTTACTTTCGTTGAAACAATGTTTTAAATTGCATGAGAGCCACGAGATCTCAGCATCTTTGCAATTTTATGTTAATTTTTACATATTAGACGTAATTGGATTATTCATTCAATTCTGAAGGTTATAGGGCATCCGCATTTCATTCCATAGAAATTAAACCATAGTGGTAACTAAAACGACCGACAATTTTATGCTCTAATGTTAGTCTAAATATGCTAAACATAAATTTCCGCTATCGACTTCCAGGAGATTTTTCGTTAACCACCTCTAACCACTGAGACATAATCGGAGAAAATACTGCACCTATCAATAACATCCCTACCGTGATTCGAACTCGAGCCCTTGGCGGGGAAGCTTTCGGATAGTGTTCGGAGTAGACTCTATAGAGCAGGGGTCAACAGCCTTTTTGTACCTAAGAGCACATACCACAATATCGGTCGAACGGGGGGCACCATTTATTTTTTCAAGATAAATTTATAGTTGGTGTGTGGGTATAGTTAATAATTAATACACACAACATATAATGCACAAAAAAAAAAAAAAAAAAAATATGAATATAATTAATATTAATATTTTTGTGTAAAATAAATGACTCATAAATTTCGTGCAAAACACACGAAGTATAAAAATTGTTTATAAAATGCATAAAATACAATCAATGTGATCTTTGGCATTTCCCTGGCCAGCGCCTCATAATTGGGAGAATACGGTGAAATTCCTGCTCGCAAGCAATCGTCAAGGTGTTCATCTGTAAGCCGTGGTCTATATTTTGATTTTATGACATTCATTGTCGAAAACAATGATTCACACAAGTATGTGGAACCAAAAACGACTTAACTTTATATGCTGCTCTTTTTAAGAATAGAAATTTATTTCTGTCAGCTATGTTCCAGAATTTATAATTCTTCCTTTATTAATAGTTATATGGCCCTTTATTCATATACTTCAATTCTAAATGTTCTCTAGTTAAAAGTGGAAAACTGAAATATTTTGTCGTGGGTACAAGCAGTGGGCGCACCTAGAATGATCGACGGGCGCCATGGTGCCCGCGGGCATAGGGTTAGGGACCCCTGCTATAGAGTATTTGGATAGGCCACTGGTGGCTCAAGCAGTTTGAAATCAACCGAGTGAAACCCTCTTTCGCTACATTTAGTCTGATTAAAGTCAGTAAAACAGTATTAGATTATTATCAGTTCCAGACTAATTTAAGCATGCTGGACTCATTTCCGTTGTTAAGTATAGGGCATTCCATTTGAAAATTTAAAGCTAGAAGAGCCACGATTATCCGAGGTAATGTGGACCAAAGGTGCCTGGGATAATCGAAAACTCGGATAACTTGAACTCTGTCCAAATCGATAGGGAAACGTTGCTACACGGGTGAAATGAATGAAAAAGACATCAAAGATGTGAAAAAAGGAACTTACTGTACGTATTATAAAAGGATGTTTCTTCCACACCTAAATCTGAAGCCCCTTTTTTAATTATCTCTCATTTATTGAGTCTATTGATGGCTTGTAATTTAGTCTCCGAAGACACAATAGTTCGCTTGCGTTAGCACTCAGTACGCAAACAATACAGTACGATACAAGCGGAGACAAACAAACCGTAAACGAACTGTTCGCTAGTGAAAGGAAAAAGCAACTGACGTCGGTCATTGGCTGACTAATGTCAGTCAGTGACGGCAAGGGAACCTCGGTTAACCCGGAACTCGGTTAGTCGGGGCTCAGATAACCGCGGCTCTACTGTACACATTTTAATATGAATACGGCCTCTTATCGAAATTTTATCCCAATAATTTAAAGGAAGACATCAATCGATGCAGAACTTGCAGAACAGAAGATCGATGTTGAACCCTTACTTGTGTTTGTAGAGCAGTGGTCGGCAACCCGGATCGCGATCGGCCTGTCGTTCGCAAGCCCATTTTCGGTCGACCGCGAAAGCATTTTGGACAGTTTATAGTTTAAAAAAAATCAAATAACTTGAATTAGAAGGCGAATCTATTTTTTTTCCTTCAGAAAATGTTTATTAGTTTGTCCGACCATTCACCGGACCTAAAAAGAACTTGCCAATAATATGGAATGTCAGTCGTCACATTAACTATGCTCTATGTGAAAGTTAATAGAAGAATGCTGTAAGGGCATTTCACGTGTGTGTTTTATTTAAAAACAAAACAAAACAAAAACTAACAGTTTTTCTATCAAATTTGAAAATCTATTAAATTGTATCAATTTTCTATCAAATTGTTTTGGTGTGAGTTAACGGTGTTAACATAACATTATTTTAGAAAGTTTACAGTAGGCATATCAGTATCTGAAATATTGTTCTGATACGAGTTAACGGCGTTAACATATTATTATTTTAGCATTTTTAAAGTACGTATTTTATAAGCATCAAAGCTTGTCCTGACAAGAATTAACCTACAATTTGAAGACAGGCGCAATCCCAACATGCCCTATTAACAGTGTATACCTCCCCCCCTCTAGGTCCTCCGAGTCGAACTTAGTGTTCGCCGAGCTTGGAAAGTAGATCTTCGGTCCATTTAGGCTGCCGACCGCTGTTCTAGAGTATATGAAGGCTGAGTAATTTCGAGTGTTACGTTTTTTCCTCCTGCTGTACCTTGATCTATTGAGGCTGGTGTTTTGACTGGAATCAACCACATATTATGTAACATATGCAAAATGTTATCAAACAGGTGAAGCTGCGAACAGCTTAATTATTTTACCATTTCGCTTTGCCCCACATTCCCCTGCTATGAAGAACGATGTTGACTTTAGACAAAAAATTATACTAACGCATTTACGCATTTGTTACCCTTCACATTAAGGAATAAGTTCCATATAGTTTTAATATTAAGTTTTAGATTTAAATTTAAATGATAAATAACAGGAGCTTTCCTTTTTTTGCTTACAGTTTTCTATGTGAATTTTATTGGACTTCATTATTTTGTGGGTGTTGTTGAATGAACATAAGTAAAAACAGTATTATTCATTATACCAAAAAAAAAATGGTCTAATTTGCATAAATGGCAGTTAATTTGTACGAATTTTCAAGTTAGAAAATGAAAAATTATGCGTGCTCAGACAGGAATTTTTAAATTTATTTCTTTTGTAGAATATGCTCTGTCATACTACTTTATAAAATAGGCTGCTTGCATAAAAATCGTAAAACCGTTATTATTATTATTATTATTATTATTAACATTACTTGAGAGAGGGTGACCTAAAAGATGCATTTGGAATTTCAAAAATTATAATGAATTTATTAAAAGTGTTTTTAATTAAATTTGTAATTAAGCTTTCGTTTCTGGGTTGAGTAAAACTTTTGAATGAAAGGATTAGATAAAGTTTTAAAGAAATATTGTGTCAGTATTGAATGGAAAGACTTTAAAAAGTTCAAATGCAAGCTGAAATATTTATTATTATGATTTACTTGCAGTTCTAATCTTTGTTATTCCTGAGAAAATAGAAGATATCGGATTTTCACCTGCACCATTATTATAATAAAATTAATCAAGAACTTTCGTAAAATATTTATTCTGTTTTATAATAAAATAATTAGTTTAGCATATGGAAAACATACACAGTACTGGGAAACGATAAATTTAGGATGTATATCATGAAACGATGTTGGTGTATGGGAAAATATGCTTGCAGTATTACTTTTGAACATCTTCAGGCCGTTTGTTAATTTTAAAAAAAAAAAAAAAAAAAAAGAGTTGTTGTTTGTAAACTTGCTAACACATTTGTATAAAATATTTTGCTAAAACATTTGTTCTAAAAATGTCGTCTGACAGTGGTCTGCAGTGAAACCTGGAAAAGTGACCACCCCACATAAAAAAACACTTTTGCAGTTTTTTTTCTTTTCATGTAACCAAGGACTAAAATTAATTCATTGATTTTTTTATCGCTTCATTAAAATTGACTTACCCTAGCCGACCGAGCTGTATTGATTGACAGGGAACAGAAAAATCCTCGCAAATAGTTTGATAACAATTATGAATGCGCTGTTATATTTTTGATTACAAGTATGTCAAACCACACGCACAGTGCAGCACTGTTATAATGAAAGAGCTTTAGCCTCACTAAAGACGTTAAAGACACATTCCAGAGTTTTGGTTTGCACTTGACGTTCAAAATAGAGATCTAAAAAATTAAAAAATAATAATTTAAGAATAAGAAATGAACGTTTATCTTTGTGGAGAGAAAAAAATTGGTAAATATATTTTGCTTTTTGCTTCACAATCCCTTTTAATGGATTTTTGAATACTATGTGTATTTTATTTTGTAATTTAAACTGTTACGGTCTTTTGCGCAGACCAACAGCTTTGTGAAGGAAAATTTGTTACCCTTTCCGATAAAAAGGGTTTAGCATCGTTGAAGGGTAAATCAACGTACACTTGTTGTGTATTTCAAAATACGTTTCAAAGTCAAAGTAAGTACCTAGAACCTTAGATGCATCTTTTAAAAAAATCACTTCTTCTTAAGCTATACTTCGATTGAAATGAGTGAGCTTTTGTGACACACCAGCCTAACTGGGCCAGCTTGTCCTGTCGCTGGTTGTCACTTCTGTATTTGTATCATTGGGCATAAATCTTTGGTGATAAGGAAAACTAAAAGGGATAAAACTTCTTTGAGTCCAAAAGACGAACTGAGAATAGAGCAACTCTTGCAACTCTGTTAAACAATACGTAGCATAATTACGGCTAAAAAAGATAGTTTTCAGTCATTAATGGTTGTTTGTTTTCTGCTTATGTTAAAACAATATGTTATTCAAATAGGCATACATAAAAAATAAATAAATTAAAAATGCATTTTTAAAAAATAATTGCAATGTTTCTTTGTTTTTTAAAAACTGATAAAAAGTATTAGGTATCTTATAAAAAACAATTCTGAAATTGCTATTTTAGCGGACATTTAAGCGATTTTATCTCACGAAAAATAACTCCCCGCAATTCTTACTTAATTTTTTTAAAAAGTGTTTTAGCTAACCAAATTGCGCAGCACATCCTTAGTCGTACCTATAAAAGCAATTACCATTTTTATTGGAGCTTTGTAAAATAACTGTTAGTAAAAGCTTAAATTAAAGTTTTAATTAGCCATTTTGATTTTTTTTTGTTTTCACAGCGTTATTTGTTTTTGTCTTTTATTTTGGCAATTTGAGAGTTTTTTTTTTAAGATTCAATTAAAAATATTCATTCAAGTGAAATTATTGTTTACTGAGTAAATAATTCTTTAGAGTTGTTTATTTCATCTTTAAAGAAATATTAGGTAAATATTCTTCTATAAAACAACTCTCAATTTTCATAAGAATTTATCAGCAATATTTTTATTAATTATTATTTTGAAAACTAAAATCTTTAATTTAATTACAATAGTTTTTTTCTGTCAAAAAAAAAAAAAAAAAAGTATTCGTTTATTTTGATACAATCATCTTTGCGAAAAGACGAAGTAAACGTAGAGTGCAATGAATGCAGATTTGGAAAAGATTTCGTTAAAGATTTATCAATTTGAGATGGCACGAATTAGTAAGGGTTTGCTTGAAATCAAAACTTGCATCTCCCAATTAGACTGTTTGTTAATATTAACAAAAGTAATTTGTTCCGTTTTTTAATGCTATTTACCCAAACATTTTAAACTGAAAACATTTTTTAAATGTTTGTACTAATGAAGATTAAAAAAAATATATATTTACTTAAAATGTTTGGAATAATATTTTTACCATGCATCTATTTGTTATTTATTTTGCACTGTACTTGATATACAGCTTAATAGATATAAACATATACAGGCTGCGACACAATAGACCGCTATTTTGTCGCCCGCAGGTCTTGAGTACCGAAAAATTTATAGTATGAAAGCAAGAATGCTTATTTTAACCTCATTGTCTGGTTTTGATGCATATTTAATTGTAAATCTAGCAGTAAATTTATACAATGAACCTAATAATAACGTTGATGTAACCACTAAATGAGAGAGTAAGTGAATCGGTTTAAAATTGTACATTTTGCGTGTTTAAAACAGAAATAATTTTATTGTAGATATCCTTCAAAGAAATATTTAAATATTGGTGTCGTAGTTGGTAAAATACTTAAAGTAGTCCTAAGGGTGGATTCACACCAACGGAGACCAAAACATCTTGCGTCTGCCGTAATAGATTGTTGTTATGGTTATCAAAATAACAGGAAGTAGCTGTTTCATACCGCAAGCAATAAATAACTGAAAGTCCCTTATAAGGACGCAACGAAAGATGCCAATTCAACAATACGAGAGCGTTGTTATTAAATTAAGAAGAACCAGTGATGCGCGCTGAAAGTTTTGTTGCCGTCGTTTGCCGCTTGGTGTGAACGCACTTTAAGGGAGCTTTCACACCAAACGCGACACAGACAAAACACATGTCTTTTCTCATCTGCGCAACCGCACAGTCTATTTTTGAAAGCGAAAATATGCTTTGCACATGTGGAAAAGACATGTTTTTTTTTCGTCTTTGTCGCCTTTGGTAGGAAAGCATTCTAAGAAGTGTCGTTGAGCATCAAAATGTAAAACAAAATGCGCTGTTTGCCATTTTGGATTATGTTATGTGAATTTTTATTTAATGTGACAAAAAAAAATCGATGAACATTAAATGCAACTTAAGACTCCACGTTCTTTCTGGTTATAAAGGTTTTTTTTTTCTCAAACAGACAATTCTTATTTCGTTGCATATGATCAAACTATTCTTACTTTTAAATAACTCAATTAATTGAGAACACTATTCTCACAGCATTCTCTCATACGCGAATCCTCTTAAGGAAGATCTATCTCAACCCTAGTTATCACCTGAAAATACTCTGTCGAAAGTGCAGTGGAAGAGGAGAATTTAATCTTATAATACCATCCCTGTCTTTCTATTTGTGTAAGCGAACTTCAAACAAATCGCTCGGCCGAATTTCAAATTGATAGAGAAGGGAGCGAAAATATTTATTAAACTTAGGATTCAACTGACGAATAGCGTCGCAGAACGGATGTTTAAGCATTAACATGGATCAATAAAAACTCACGTGTACTTCTAAACTTTTCTTTTTCTTCCTTCCCTTCTTTTTTAGCCTACTTTCTTGTAAAAGTAAAAAAAAAAAAATCAGTAAAATGTGAAAGAAGACATCGTAAAATTATCGTTAAAAGTAAAGAAGAGTCAAAAATAAATTAAGTAATTAAATAAAGATTGAAAAGTAAAAAAAAATGAAAGTAGGGCTTTGAGATGAGGAAAATGTGTGTCTGTCGATCGGTCGGTCTGTCTGACCTCCCCTAATAACTTTTGAGGGAATTGTTCGATTCGAAAGATTTTTTTTGCATTCCAAATATCTCAGAAAGGACGTCTGATTTCCCCATTTTACTTTTTGATTTGTAAATTTTTTTGTTCAATTATGAACAGTTCAAAAATCTCAACTTTAGCGCCTATGGCAAACAATGAAGCAAAATATGTAAACTCTGGACATAGGATTCAAGTTCCTATGAAGAATGTTATTGAAAATAGCTCTCGGCATGAAGCAAGAAATATTTTTCGATTTGAACAAGTTTTGTTCATGTTTGAACAGTTCAAAAAGAAAGCAACATAGCACCTATAGGAAAATTTCAATCCGAAATCCGATATAAATCATAATCTAACAGACGAATTTGCATGGAACAAATTTTAGCGGAAAGATGTGGCCGTAGAACATGTGTAGATACGAAGTTCAACCAGAGCTAAATGAGCTATTTTTCTACGAAATTTTTTTATCGGGATTATTACGGATATTTCTGAATAAATGAATGAATGAGTAAAGAAATGAGTGAAATAATGAATGAATAAACGAGTGAATAAATGAAAAAAAATAATTAAATGATTGATAAATACATGAAAAATAAATGTTGGAACGAATGAGTGAATGAATATGTACTAACCGTTGAAAAGGATATATTGAAGTATTTAAGAATTAAAACTAATTGAAGAAGAGAGAGAGATAGGTAGTATATAAATTAAAAGTTGGAGTGTAACCGGAAAGTAGGCTCGTATAGTTCTAGGAGGAACTTCTTGTTTCTGCTTGCTCTTTTAGTGATAAGTAACATTTTAAAGGTAAGTTAAAAGCAGTGGTCGCTGATGTAATTGTGTAAATATATGAATGAGTAAACAAATGAGTGAATGATTGAGTGAATAAATATGTACTAACCGTTGAAAAGGTTATATTTGAAGTAATTAAGGACTAGCTAAATGAGAAAGAGAGATAGAGATAGCTAGATTATAATTTTGAAGTTGCGGTATACCAGAAAGTAGCCCCGTATATTTCTAAAAAGAAATTCGTGTCTTAATATACTGGCTCTTTTGGCGATGTGTAACATATTTTAAGGTGGTTTTAAAGCAGTGGTCTCCCAATTGTAGATCGGGAACTACTAGTAGCTCGAGGGATAATTCTTAGTAGCTTGCTGCTGCGTTCAGGTGGTTAGTCTGAAGATGCGATTTACACAACGATGGTTAGTTAATTTTCAAAATTTCGCCAATACTCGAATTGACTAGCGCGTGACTCAAAAACAGTTTACAAGCAACATTTTTTAGCCTACTTTCCCGTAAAATTAAAAAAAAAAATAATAATAAAGCATGAAAGAAGGCTTAATGTATCGTGAAAATATCGTTAGAAATCAAGAAAAGTCAAAAATAAGTTAAGTAATTAAATAAAAATTGAAAAATAAAAAATTTAAAAGTAGGGTTTTGAGATGGGGAAAAAGTGTGTCTGTCGGTCTGTCTGTCTGTCTGTCTGTCTGTCTGTCTGTCTGTCTGTCGGTCTGTCCCCCCCTAATAACTTTTGAACGAATTGTCCGATTCGAAAAATTCTTTTTTCATTCGAAAGATCTCGGCAAGGAAATCTCATTTCCATATTTGAACAATTTTTTGTTCAATTTTTAACAGTTCAAAAAATTTTAACATTAGCGCCTATAGGCGAAAATGAAGCAAATTATGTAAACTCTGGGTACAAGATCCAAGTTCCAATGAACAAGCTCACTGGAAGAAGTTCTTGGCGTGAAATATTGATATGAACAATTTTTGTTCATTTTTGAACAGTTCAAAAAAATTTAACATACCGCCTACGGGGAAATTTCAATCCTACATAAATCCTGAGCTAACGGACCGATTTGTTTGGAACAAACTTTATCGGAAAGATCCTATGACGTATAACATTTACAAATAGAAAGTTCATCCAGAACTAACGAGCCTATTTTCCTATGAAATTTTTTGATCGGGATTTTTAAGAATATTTTTGAATGAATGAATGAGTGCATAAATACATGAATGACTGAATAAATGAATGATTGAATGAATATGTATTAACCGTTGAAAAGGGTATATTTGAAGCAATTAAGAACTAAAGCTAAACGAGAAAGACAGAGAGAGATAGAGAGAGAGAGAGATAGCTACATTATAAATTTGAAGCTGGTGTATACGGGAAAGTAGGCTCGTATAGTTCTAGACGGAACTTCTTGTTGGTATTTGATATTTAATTTCTCGCTACAATTCTTATCACATTTTGCGATTTACAACCAATTATAAATTCTGTACACATGTATTCTTTACAGTATGCTGATCTTAGCTGTGAAAAACTTGCTCTTTAGAAGGATGCGGCAGTGTAACATTTCAAGTTATTGGCGTAAATGCGACTAAAAAAGAGTAGTTAAAAAATCGACTAAAAAAAGTCTTAATAAATATAAATTTAGTAAACATATCTTTAATAGTATAGGTTATTTTAATCTTTATCTTCCAAAGTCACACTTATTAATATATAAAGACCTGCATTTTATAAGGCATGTCTCATAAAATCATTTAATTTTTGAAATATATTTTTTGTTTTTAAATTAAAACGCAAAAATTATTTTTACTTTTCCTAGTGTTTAAGCAAAGTTCATCGAAATTTATTATTTTAGTACAAGTAATTTAAACACGACTACTTAGCACTTAATGCTTAATTTTTCGATGCAATTGTAGCATCCCATTTTCGTGGTCAGAACCGATGAACTTAACTCTGTACATGTGTTTTCTTTACAATTAGACTACCTTTGCAGTGAAAAAGTTGTTGGTGCCTCGTACCATATAACAGCTGAGAGTTGATTAATGACTGAAAATTTAGTTTCTTACGATTTTTGTTCTGCGGTTTTTTTTCGAGGGGGCTGAGGGATTGCGAGGAGCGGCTCGCAAGACAATTTTAAAACGGTACGATTGCTTAGTGTCTTTAAAATTTTGGTTTAAAGTATTGTTTTGCGGAAAAATTATTTTAGAAATGTAGAGGAGGAATATAGAATATTGGGATAAAGGTTATACTTTCACAGCAAGCTCAAAAAAAAAAAAAAAAAAAAAAAAACAAGTTATAAAAATTTGCATTCTATAGCATATACAGTGCTTGTTTACAGCTGTAATTTCAAATAATTTGGTGAAGTTTCTTTTTTAGAGCTAGAAAAATTAATTTTGTGTTATAATAATAAATCTCCTCGCCAATAAATTCCTTAGAGAAAAAAAATTCATTTGAGGGACATTCCATATTCTTTCTATACGACTGAGCTTTTTTTCTCACTACAAATAATAGCTCCATGTGCTCCAGAATATTTTGTCTAATCATTCACTGACGTACATTGGGGCAGGCATAACACATAAAAGATGTGTGTAAATAGCTATTTTCTTGTGTGGTAATATCTTCTATGTCCTGTTTTATTTGTTATTTTATGGTAATAGGTGTCGTTGATTCTAAATTTTTCTTTATTTCGTTTTTTCACCATTTTGCTGAATCTCTGTTCTAACCATATAAATAAATTAATTTTAAGATATCTTTTTTACTACTTTCTAACTTGTAATTCAAAGATTTCTGGGTATACGAATATCTTATTTCCATATATTTATAAATATCATATTTATGTAGACAGAAATCTCTTTGGCATTCGCAAATAATTATTTATGGAAGGAAAAAGTAGTTGCTCAATGCGCCCCATGAAAGGGACTCACCGGCATAGCTTTTTGGCACTAACACTTTCATTATTATTGTTATTATTATTATTATTATTATTATTATTATTATTATTATTATTATCATTATTATTATTATTATTATTACATTTTAAAGTCACAGTACAGCTCTGATTAAAATATTGGGACAATCACCAAGTGTGTAACATTTAAAAAAATGAATAAAAATGCCTTTGTCTGAAAATATTAATAAATCTGCCATTGGATTCCGTTATCAAGAGAGCTTTTGTTTCAATAATATTTTTAAAAATAACTTTGTTAAAAATAAGTGCCTCTTGTTATTAAATCCCTAATAAGCTTCTTGACGCCTCTTCTCAAATATTCTATTTCGTGGTTGCAAAGGAAATTAATTGTAAACCAAAGTCATATTACGAAGCATATTTGAGGATTTTATTGATACGTGATAATAGAAAACCCTTGTATTCGAGAAAAGTTTTATCAACACAAAAGGGTTTAAGAAAATTTTACTTTATATACCAAATATTCTAAAAGGTAATTTACGCCGAAATTACGTCAAGTTAAAAAGAATTGAATAATTAAATTAATTTTTCACTAATGAAAGGTGATTTAACTACCTTAGTAACTTGATTTTAAATCGGAAAAATATTAAAATCATTATCAAATAAAAACGTATTTTTTCCTCAAAAATTAATTAATATTATTTAATAAATTCTGCACGTTTGCAGGGTTAAGATGCTATTTAATCATGCACTTAAAGTTCAACTGTTTTTAAAATATTGGATTGATTGTGATGCATATTTTAATCGACATTATTATGTGTATAGTATAGTCGTTTTATTAACAAATATAATGCACGATAACTGCATTGTTTTTATTTATTTTTTTGAATTGCAACAACATATTTGGTTAATTAAGATCTATAACTTATCAATCCGGCAGAGTAGCGTAGTGGTAAGGCACCAGCCTCGTACGCCCAAGTTCGCAGGATCAAACCTGGCCCAAGTCAGTGGACTTTTAAAATGCAGAAAATCGTCAGCGCTGTCGTATGATTATGTGGCATGTTAAAGATCCCTTGAGTATCCGTTTGGCTTGAATACTCTCGGCTAAATTAAATTCCTAGTGCAGTTTCACATCATTTAGAGCTCAGGGGGCTCATCTAAGAGGAAACTGAGCGTGAAAATTCTCAAGTGGTAATGGCATCCGCCGATAGTGTTGCTACATGAAAAAATGGATGCCGGTTTGCACTAGTTCTGCAAAGATTAGTGACCATACGCAACCCCATTAGAAAGAAAAAAAATAATAAATTTTCAAGCATAATGAGAATTGATGAAATAATCTTCCTGCCACAAAAATGAGACTTCCATCGAACAAGGATATTATTCATGTGGTTAAAGTTCAAAAACCTTAAACTTGAACTTTAGAGACCTAAAATGGCTGCATGTATATTTCAGTCAGTTTAAGAACAGTGCATAAATATGTAATAAATATGCCATGAAAATTGCGCACCTAAAACGCGCTATGAAATCCAATGTAATTAAATAAAGTTTCCATGTGTATATAAGCTGCTTGCAGCATTAGTTGATGGGCTGAAAGACATTTTTTTTCTTTGTTGGGTAGAACTGTAGCTGTAAGGAGGAAACATATGCTATGTATATGTTTTACATTGCTTGATATCTTCGTATGTTTACTATGGAATCCCAAATTCCATTCCGTTCTGAATATACAGAAAATCCAAGGTTTCCCAGAAGTAATCTTGACTGCAAAGCAGCCACGCTTTGGTTTGCATCCAAACAACCAACTGAACATCCACAGCAGAAATAGTACATGTATAAAATTCTCAGCTCAGTTCAGAGTAACAGAAAGTGACTTCGGTTTGACCGCTGTGATTTGTGCCACACCACACTTGGACGCCACTTTGATTTATTTTCCGATGCTAAGATATGTGAGTCCGTGCAATTTAAGATTTAATTACTTCTTCATGTTTATATCATTTACTGTTTAGTTTGGGCATTTCAACTAAAGCTTTTTGTGCTTCTCAGAATGAAATGTGTTCCACAAGATGTATTTTTTTTATCTTGAAGAGTACAGCGAACTTTTTTATAAATACCCTTTTGAAATACCCTCTACGTGATGTGTATGTGTGTGTTTTACAAAGCAGTTTTTGTTTTCCCATTATTTCGTGATTTATTGAAAGTTATTCCATGCCAGATCAGGCAGGGCATGTCATATGAACACTACGTTTTCTAATAAAAATCACAGTAGTTAATACCAGATACATAAGATACTCAAAAGGATTTTTAAGATTTTTTGCTCTCTAGTTACAGCCTTTTAAAATTCAGCAAAAAAAAAAGAAAAAAAGAGGCCATTTTGAGAAAAAGAGCAAAACACTCATTTTGAATTGTACCTACTTTCAAAAGTATTTAACCGATTCGATTTTTTCTATCAATAAGTAAAGGACAGTTGTTCATTTAAGCATAATTTTAAAAAATACATTTGACCTTATTGATAAAGAAAGCACTTTTTTGAGTTGGAAAAACTTGATGTTTCCCGACTTAATGAATTTTTTCTCATGTGAAAAAACATTTTTAATGAAACAAAAAAGGAAATCTGAAGTCCGTTTGTGAAAGTTTTATGCCATTCACAAAAATTACCTTTGTTTGATTTATACTTCTTAAAATGATAAATCTTACATTTCATACATTTTGTACGATTTATTGAAATGATTTACTTATTATTTAAGTGTTTTTGCTCATATGATTTATTATAATTTTGAAGTAAGTAATATTTATGGAAGGCGATGGCCAAAACTAGTATATTCCTCTCTCATTTTATATTTTACTTTTCAAGATAACTGTCGAATTCAGAAACTTTTGCCAGCATAGACCTTATACGAACAGAGTATTTAAGGCATGCATTTAGAAATAAGTTGAAAGTAGTATTTTTTAAAAAATGTGTTGTTCTTTTCATAAGTATTTAACTTGCACAAAAATTAAGATGCGTCGTTTATTTGGTTGTATATTTAGGCAATCAATAGGTAAACATGAGGACAAAGTTGAATAAAACAATTATAGTTCAGCTTCAATAAGATAAAGATTTACCTTTAGCGAGTAAATTTCTTCTTAGCGGTTTCAGTGTGGTAAAATCTAATAAGAGCGAAGTTGAGTTAGGTTGCCTTCGCAGTAGTACAACAACCGCCACACTAACACACCTTTTTCAGTACCCTCCAAGAAGATACGAACTCGCAGGAAGGTCAGGATTCATCTTATCGGAACCGAACTGTAGTTTTACTTGCAAATTGGTTTCTTTGTGGTAACTCTAAGGCCAGTCAAGGAGAAAAAAAAGACAAAGATAAAGCTCACTTTTTATATGCGCTTATAGGTAGAAATATTAAAGAAATCCATTCTAATATATGTCGTTCGTTTTAACTTAGTAAGGATATATTTAAGGGAGAACTGGTGACTTGCTACGAAGGGAATTATAACTGGTGTTATAAACCGGTAAAAAGTTATAAACGTCTTTTACTACCGTAAGAAATTATTAGATTTGTGTTGAAAAAGGCAATATTGTCGTATGAAGAGCTAACTGAACAAAAAACAAAGATAAAAAATTTTCAGTTGTGAAAAAAAAAAGAGAGTTTTATTTTCACTAAAGCTACTAAAAATATTAGATAAAATAAAAAAGAAGAAGATTTGAGTGTTTTTTAATCTAAAGGGTAACTTTTCTAACATGGGTTACTACAGTGTATTACAGGCACTACATGTACGACGATTCTCAATTGTTTGCTGCCACCTCAGGTTTAGCATAGTGTCAGTCTTCAGTTATTATATGCATTCGTAAAAAAATATCTGCTGTGCGATGCTGTACTGTGAATCACTACTGCTGTACTCTGAAGTGTCTGTTTTGTTTCTTCCCGCCGCAGGTTTGGACAAGATGAAGAGCAGCGTGTCATTCCGCTGCATCTGGCTGTGCTTCAAGGCGCTGAGTGGCGGCGTCCTGCTGATTGCCATCGGCGTCGGCATGACCGTCTTCGGCTTCTACGCCGACACATTCGCCGTCCAAGAGCACCTCGACGAGGTCACCAACCGGACAGTGAGCGTGGTCAACGAGCAGCTGAAGCTGCACATCCACAACCTCACGTACGTCGGACCCGTGTTCATGGGCCTCGGAGGCATGCTCATCGTGGCCGCCTGTGTTCTCACCTTCGACGGCAAGGAGGACGATCCGACCCGCTCCCGGAATCGGCGGCCCTCGGACGCTGAGGGCACAGAACAACTGCTCCTCGCCGTCGAAGCGTCCAGCAAGGCGGAGCGATGCAACGGGCCCGTCAGCCCGTTCATCAGCCTGGACGCTCCGCCGGCCAGCATACCGGACAAGGGTGGAGGGACGGAGGTGGTGACGGTCGCCGAGGTTGTTCGGAACCCGACCATCCCTAACGGGCCGAGTCGGACGCGGCCCCAACTGCCTCTGCCGGTTCCCTCGCGCAACGACGCCGTCTCGCCCTCGGAGGCCACGCAGCCCCCGTCTTCTTCGTCCAGCCTCCAGTCGCCGGTGCCGCGCGTCGCCGTCCGTCAGCCGCCGAAGAGGCGGAAGAGCCACTTCCTGAGTCCCCTCTTCGACGAATTCGTGCCCTCGCCGCAGGACATCCAGATCCTCGACCCGGACGGCTGCACGCCGGACGCCGGGTGCGCGCTCGAGATGGACGTCTTCAGCAACCGAACCACCAAGTGCCCACCGCGACTCCAGCTGGAACCCCGGTACCTGGCGTCCATCGAGAGCGACGGACTCTCGGACAGTGACACCGCCGAATCCGAGTTCACGCTCAGTGGCGCCGGTAGCAGCGGCGCAGGAGGGGTCGTCGGCCTTCGCAGGGGCGGGGGCCGCTTCTGTTCCCCCGGCGACGTCGAGGAGCAGGACATCCCCCTGCTGGGGCGGTGCAGCCCGCCATCCTCGCCGGAATACCCCATGGAACCGCTGCTCAAACGGGATCGGACCGGACTGCGAAGGTTCCAACTCATGCGACAGGCCCCCAATTCTCGGACGCTTTTCGATGGACCCTCGTCCGAAGGGGGTTCCAGGTAGGAGAGGGAGCAATTGTGTCGAATCATCATCCCCTCACTAGAGTCACGCCTTTTTGGATACATATGCCGTGTTTTCCACTTTTTTACTCAAGTTGAGGTTCTACGTCATGAGGGAAAATTCAAGGTAAGACTCTTTTCTTTCTTGTTTTAACTTATGTTCAAAGTCTGTTTCGTTCACACACGTAACTCAAGCATTATTAAAAGAAATTCAATAGAAGAAAAACTACTTCATTAAAATTTGCATATAGGACGTAGCATTAATTTTAAATACCAAGTAGGCTACCGAGTTAGCTCTATTTCCTTCATAAGTACTAAAACTTAGCACAATGAATCAGCTAGTTGGCAGTCAGAAAATTAACACTGATGTCTTTGTTAACCCGCTGTATCATCCGACGCCCTGAGTTCGTCATGTGATTTCTTGCCATATGCATAGAAAAACGCCCTAAGGATGTCGAGATACATTGCTTTGTATAGATGCATGTAGTTTAATTTTCAGCTCAGATGGCACTTGTCTACATAGTGTAAAGATATGCTATTAGTAGATCCCTCTCCTCACACTCAGTGTGACACTGCTGATTTCTTGGTCAACCGGCTTTGCCTCATACATCGGACCTTATTAACTTTGATATCTTTCAGTTAAACCGTGATATGCTGATTTCTTTGATCACGTTTACAGTGACTCTTTTTTTTATTATTTTCAAATATAGATAAATAAGTAGGAATTAAGAATGTAGGAATTACTTCTGAACGTCATTAGAAGGAACTCTTCTACCCCATTTCATTTATGTGTAATTGTATGAAGGTACAACAGAAGCACCATTTATAACAACGTAGTAATGGCTATATGTGGTATAAATGCCATATCTTTAAATATAAGGTGCTAGTTGCGAGAAATAGAGTGAAAAAAACAAATGAGCATTAACATTTCATGCGGAATTTGTTCATATATAACATGAAGCTCGGTAAAACGAAAAATAATGTGTTTCCTGCATTACTATTCACAGAGCAACATATATAGCAACATAAATAACAGTGATCAATATCTTTTGCAATTGTTATGTGAGTATTTTAATTCTTAAGATATTTTACTGTTTTTGAAGTGACCCGTAACTGCATTGCAATATATCCCTCCATGATCTAAATCATAGACCTTTAAAATATAGACGGAGCTACCGTACTCTCCTCTTCGCTTTCGAGCGAGCGAGAGAAAAGGGATTCGTAAAACCTACCTTCCGTTGTCGTCCAACCGGCTTGGTCTAACGTCTTTTGTCTTATTTGCTAAGTTTCTTCCTATAGCGAGAAATGCGCACTGATGAGCTGTACTTCTGCTGACCATTACCTCTTCTCAGTAGGGATTGGTTTTTGATGACAGACGGATAGGAATCAGGTCGGGCGCATGAGCCTGACGTTATCCGTATCATTGACTCCTGCCAGTTGTGGTGCCTATTTCTACAATATCTATGATCTAAATATTACCTATGACCTTTTTGGTATTATCACGTGAGATAATAACAATTTAGTTTTCGCAGTTGACTTTATTCGAAAAATATCGCTATTGCGTGTCAAATATTTTTTCATAATGAATTAATGAGAAAACTTGTGTTGTAAAACACACAAATAAATATTGCATTTGGCATCGTTTTAGCTTTGTTGACTAATAAAGAGCAACTTGGAGAAAGGATTATAGCTTGTCATGTAGTTTGGCTGTTTAACTATGCATACTCTAATGATGCTACCATTTCGAAGTCCTTAGCCCTATTCAGATTTCATATATTGATAGATTAAGATCTTGTAATGATGACTGCTGATAACAACTGAAAAACCTATTACATAAGCATTTATTAAAAGCAGAAGAAAAAGTACTCCTAAAAATAAATGACAGTTGACAAAGAAGCTAATATGAAAAGTGTTTAATTTCATTATGGTTACCTTGTCCGGTGACAAGCTGAAAAATTTTCTGCTAAAAATACAGAAAAAAAAAAGGTGTATTGATTTTTTACATGAAAATGTCTTTAGAACATTGTGGCAAATCATCACATGCTATTGGTGCCGAATTCGAAAAAGATAAGTGTATTCCACTAATAAAAAACAATCGGTAACTACACACCAAAGCTAAGATTATGAAGAAATTAATTTTTCAAGAAGTTTTATTCTACTGAAATAATTTGATTTTCCCCTATATGTTTTCAATAATAGTGCATTCTTTTCAGACCAATTTTAGTTGTGAATGTGACGTTACAAATGCTTTTTATCAGAAATATGTACATTTTATCTGTCATATTTCCTTAATAACTTCTTTCGACAGGACCACATTAACCTCTCATTAGCCACTTGTAGAGTTCAGGAAGTCAAATGGAATGTTCTGAAAATTTTTATTCTAACACATTTATGTGCTTTGCTTTATTCTTTCAAAGAAATTACAGTCTTAATAACTTGTTTATGAAAGAACGGAACAGAACTGTCGATGGGAATAAATAAAACCAATTCATTTGAGGGCGAGGGAGGGGGGTACTTGATTCCCGTACTTGTTTTTTTTGTTCTTGATAATTAAATAAACTTCTTTTTTAATTTTGCTCTACTACTTGTAGAGAGCTATAGCTTTCCGGGGAATAATCGATAGTTTTCTATCACTCACGGTTTCAAAATTTCATTTACCGTTCTTCTTTTTTTGCAATTGTTTCTTCCACATCTTTTTGGGTTCGTTAGCGGCTATTATTACATGTACTATGGCTGCAATCATCTATTTTTCAGAGTCCTTCAACTTTTCATCGACAAGGATGGAAAAGTTCAAGTACACTGGTGAAATAAATTAAGAGAATTTGCATATTTTATCGAATTGCATGAGCAGATCTGAACTGAAAGAAAAACTACTGCTTCTAGATAAAATGCAAATCTTGTCCGGCAAATACGTAAACGCACACTTGTGTCTAGGCGGAGCAAGCAGGAAAACAGGCTTTATAAACGTATGGAGGGTAGGACGAATTTCGTTCGCTAGCACAACTCGGAGAATTTCTTGGTGTTATCATGCAGCAATCGGTTAAACTCACATCGGAACAGTAAAAATGAGTAACCAGCGACGTTTACATGATGGAATGAGATAGCGAATTGTGAGGAGGCTACAGGCAGGCCAATGGCAAGTCCAGATATGCAGAGAGATTAATTTAACGCCCAGCGTCGTGTGTAACCTATGGAAACAGTTCCAGGATACTGGACCCATCGAGAGAAAGCCTGGGCAAGGTCGTCCAAGAGCCATGACCGCCAGAGAAGATCGCCATTTATCCATTTTAGCGAGGCGTAGTAGAGGGGCTACAGCTTCTCAGCTCTCTCGGAACCTGTACGCAGCCACAGGAACCCGTGTAACAGGGGTGACTGTTTCCAAAAGACTGAATGAGAGAGGGTTGTTCGCCAGTAGACCGACTGTTTGCGTCCCGCTCACGTCTACGAACAGCAGAGTCCGAATAGCAGTGCGCCCAGAAACCCCCCGCACCTGCCATTTTCTGGCCTATCGTATTTTTAGATGCCCCCGAGTGCAAGCCCTCGGGAGCAAATGGGGTTCCGGGAGAGCTCGACCAACCGCAAATTTATGAAAACCATTAAAAAAAAAAGAATAAAAAAAAACATAAAAAATACAGGTTATTGTAAAACACTAAATCACAGTAGAATGCAAAACTTTAAGAGTATGCATTAAGCGCTATATGACATGAGACAACAATGAGAAACCGCGCAACACTATAAAAAAGTACCAAAATCAATCATACAATATCAAAACAATGTGAAATGGTACACTCAAAAATATACACAAAAACAAAGGAAGATAATAGCCAAAACTTAGACAAACACTAAGTTCCCTGAAATAGATACCCCTCGCTTGATAAATGCAAAAACAAAGAAGCAAGGAGGGAGCGTGCATGGGGATGCTGGAACGCGTTACGAGTAGCTTGAATGGGTGAAATTTGGCTGCTAGCCCGAATATGATACTTACTGGTTAAAGGGCAATGAAAAACATAGTGGTCAGGCGTACCCATCGCTTCACAGGAGCAATAAGGAGAATCAGAAAGAGCAAAGCGATGAAGATAGCTCGGGAAAGGGCCATGGCCAGAAACCAGGATTGTTTCAAAACGTTGGCTGACCCTTGGAGAAAAACGAACGATTAGAAAGAATTCAAAAACCCGGCGACCAGTATCCGCCTCGTTCCAGCGGTACTGCCAGTCCTCTCTAGTTTTGGCTCTAATTTGTTGTTGGTGCAAGCAGCAAAGTGATTGGAGTATGGAGCAATGGGCGACCGCTCTGTTCACCGACGAGTCCTGTTTTAGCCTAAACAACGATTCTCGCCGGAGAGCCAGGGACACGCTTATTACCCTCCAATGTCAGCGAAATCGACAATTATGTAATGGTCGGTGTAATGGTCTGGGCAGGCATCATGTTGGAAGGACGCACACCTCTCCACATCTTTGTGTAGCGGTGCGAGTTCAGTCCTTCAAATAGCCCTCTTTGCTCCTGCCCAGGGGGTGCGCCTTTTGGGAAAGCGGTAAAGAATGCGGCTACCACCAAAACGATCTTGGTTCGACTCCCGGCGCTTCACAGCCACTCTCGCACCGTTACATCTGGTGACCCGGCATTTACGCACGCAGCAATGGAGACCAGAGCACACAACAGATGGCACCACGAGATGACTTGCTCGCACGCATTCGTGCAGTCTGCACGCGCTCGCACTTGAGCCCAGCCACGGATCCGAGCAAACAGGCCCAAACTTCACTCACTCACGCAGCAACCTCGCGCAGCCTTTCTCTCGCGCTGGTGCACCCATCTGTGGTAAAATATCGTTCACTCTTCCCCTATTCGTTCACTGGGGGCGGAGTATGTAGCGGTGCGAGTTCAGTCCTTCAAATAGTCCTCTTTGCTCCTGCCCAGGGGGCGCGCCTTTTGGGAAAGCGGTAAAGAATGCGGCTACCACCAAAAAGATCTTGGTTCGACTCCCGGCGCTTCACAGCCACTCTCGCACCGTTACATTTGACAATGGCTCTGTGACTGGTGTGAGGTATAGGGATGAGGTCTTGGAGCCCTATGTTCGCCTTTTCCGGGGTACAGTGGGCCCCGAGTTCATCTAATGGACGATAACGCTATGTCACATGGAGCTCTTCTGGTCGACGAATTTCTCGAGAGTGAGGATATTCGCCGGATGGATTGGCCAGCCAGATCTCCAGACCTCAACCCTATAGAGCATGTCTCGGTCGCTCTGGGGAGGGCAATTGCAACTCGCAACCCCTCCGATAACCATCCAGGAACTGAAATCAGTGTTGGTGAATAAGTGGGACCAATTGCCACAGGCACAGATAAACTGCTTTATTTCCAGTATGACATCACGCTGGAAAGCGTGTATAGCTGTAAGAGGGCACCATACCCCCCTATTAACCCATTTCTTTTGTGTCTTCTGCAACCGCTGTTTTAGATCTTCAGACTCCCACGAGTGTTACGCACACGCATGTATGTCTATTCTAACTGTTGAATGTTTATTTTGTTTGTATTATATCAACCTATGCTCACACCAAATTTCATTAAAATCTGTCCAGTAGTTCTAGAGATCGTAGGTCAAATATGAAAATTCTCTTAATTTATTACACCAGTGTAGTATGAATAAGACAAATTTTGTGAAAAATTGCAGTGAGCTTGCAGTAAAAATTTTGCAATATATGTTAACAAAATTCAAGTTGTATTTAGAGTTTATAATGTAGGGTAATTTAAATTTGAATAATGCAAAATAAATGATACAAAAAATATTGATCATAACACATTCTTGACCTTCACAATTGTTGAGGCATATCAATTCGTTCTAATGCCCTACTTTATAATATTGAATTTAGAATTATTGAATTCGTTTGTTACATTAAAAAACGTTCCTGAAAACTATGATTTTATAAATAACACTACATTTTTTGATTCCCGTAAAACTGGACACCATTTTAAACTTTTCAGAGAGGTTAAATATTGCAGACCATAGAGATCCTCAAGGACATGATATCCCAATGTCGTCTTTCATATATGGGTTCATCCTTAAAGCACCAATAAATTTATTGCGGGGTAGTTGTAAGACTATTCTTAAAAAAATATGGTGCAGGAGAAAAAGAAAACTCGCTACAAGGCTAAGCACAGCCTATGCATTTGCAAAACAATGACTTTTAGATTTGTGATGTTTGATTAGAAAAGTGTAGTTTAGGTTTGAAAACAAAAAAATTCGTTATCTCTAATTACTATTTGTAAATTTAGTCTTTAGTACAGAAAATATTTTAAAACTTGCAAAGAATTCAGAAAGGGAAATATGTAGCGTTTAAAAAGTAAGATGAACGTTGAGGACCGTCCATAAATGACGTAACGCATCTTTCCCATGCATTTGACCCCCCTTTTTCACAAAATGCCACGCTTCAGCGGATCCCCACTCCCCTTTGTCACATGTCACGCTATGTTGCATAAGTATGATGTCACACTTCTTGTTACCCTCTCCCCTCGTCACACTTTCTCACAATTTCACCCCTCGAAGCATGACATCATTCATGAAGGATCCTTTGTTACAATTTGTCATTTTCAAAGTTTATAATGCACATATTGGGAGGAAAACGCAATAAAATATTATTCCCCCTCAAATATCAACTGATTTTGAAAAATTCTGAAATTTATATTTTCAATATCCTGCTCAATCATATTCCAGTAAATGTCTAACATTGTATTCTAATTCATCTAAATAAGTGCTTTTTTTCGACACTCTACACAATGAAACAATTAATGAATCCAGTTTAATTGCGAGACCAATTTCAATTACATAAGTTCGATACAAGCGTGTGTGAGATAATTATTTCATTGTAATTCTAGTTGTAAATAAAAAGAAATAAAAGCATAAAACAAATACTAATAACTTTAAGGTTACTTAGTTTTAGAATAATCCGGTTATATTTAAATTATATATAGAAATAAAAGTATAAAACAAATAATAACTTTAAGGTTACTTGGTTCTAGAATCATCCGGTTATATTTAATTATATATATATGTAAAAGTACTTAGTGTGTATTCCAGGCTTTAGTTAATTTATTAATTGGTCTTTATATATGTGATAAAAAATTTAAAATTTATTAATTGATTAAAAATATTTCAATAAATACACAATGATTTATTTGCACTCTGCAGTTACAAAAAAATATTATGCACTAAAGAAGAGAAGAAAAAGAAGGAGAGAAAGAAAGCAACTGTAACTGACAGCTGTAACATCTTAAGTCCTTTTTCGAGTTTTTGCGAGTTTACACTGAAAAGGACATACAGAGTACCGGTGACAAAGCCACACTAGCCTTCAGGAGGGTTCCTAACTCTTAAAGCTCCCAATCGGACATCTTTATTCTAAGGTTCGTACGGAAAAGTCAAGTCTGATTGTACTAAAAATGTGTACTTTTTAACTGCATCCCAAAAACTTGAAAAATGGACATAAGATACTATGGCTGTCAAATACTTTATTTATTTTAAATTTATGAGTTTCTAAGTGATCTAGTTCAAAAAAAAAATCGCAATGGTGGAGCACAGCATAAAAAATTGATTGAAACTGATTTAATGATATTTCTAACTATTTTTTTACCATCTGGTCAAATGATTTTTTTTAAAAATGAGACTTTTACTTTAGTTGTGCATGATCCGAGATGAAATATTTTAATACAAGCATTTTGTAATTCCTAACTTGAGTTATTTACACTTTAGCATAGGAGATCTATAAAAATTTAATTTTACTTGCATAAAATCACCATCATCATTATACTCATGGGCATCATCATACTCATTGGGTGTACCATAAAAAAAACATCCTTATTATTATTTGGTGTTAATAAGAAGAAAACATAATTTTGTGTTCTTACCCCATTTTAGATTATTAGTTATTTGATTCTTTA
Source organism: Octonoba sinensis (assembly GCA_038502835.1). NCBI lineage: Eukaryota > Metazoa > Arthropoda > Arachnida > Araneae > Uloboridae > Octonoba > Octonoba sinensis. The sequence goes on along the minus strand of CM076604.1, from coordinate 92,367,055 downwards.
TATTTAATTGCATCTTTTCATGAACCTTCCATTTTATGTAGTAATGTATAAAGCTATGACTTGCATTGGATCTCTCTTTCTGTCTAAATACACACACACATATGTGTTATGTGTTATATATATATATATATATATATATATATATACGTATATATGATGAAAGTATCAAGAAAAAGATAAAGTAATGAGAAAAATCAATTAAGTAATGCAATTATTTATAAGAGCCCGATAGCGCACGAAAACGAGACCACAAACATCAAATTGCATCACGATTCTGCAACATCATAACGACCCTACATTTTCTCATTTGTTGAACAGTTTCTTTTTATCTTCCCAAAGATTTATTATTCATTCAAGGCTTGGTTTTCTGTAATGGGTAACCTTTCCTGTGCGCCAAATCTTAAATGTCTTCGTCTGGTTCGAGAGAAGTTGGCATAAAATGATGGCTCTGTGAAAACGTCAGCTGATGTTGTTTGAAAGAACTTACATGGAACAAGCTGATCTCATGCAATTTTCGTATGTGTTCGATCGTTTATGTTGAGAAAATGTTTGTGAAATTTTATCATTAACAGAAGTTTTTTTATGACCCTCCGCCTCTCCTCACGCTGGAGTAAATAGCAAAAACATAGGAAATGAAGCTAGTAGAAATGTTTTTATTCTTTCAAAATTATTAGAACACATATTTTTTCCCATTAAAAACATTTAGTTCTAAGTTCAGATGCAACAGACAGCCTTTTAGTGCAATATATGTCAATGCAATTTAAGAATAACAATATAATAATAATCAAACATTCGTTTAATGGTGAAAGTTGTAACCCCTGATGATTCAAATTTCCAGAGCTTATTATTTTTATTATGAACTGATTTAAAAAAAGGGGCAGTAATCAATTTATTCATTTAGAATGTTTTTTTAAAAGTAAATCCATAACTTCTCACTGGATGCATCGGGTTTGACGAGCCTTTTTTTAGCAGATAGAGTGTAGTTAACTTGAACGCCGCACCGCACGACCTTTGACCACATTTCTTCTCTAGAATTTATTTTTTTTAGGTCAGTACAAAATAAATAAATAAATAAAAACATACGTAAAAATCATGAATCGATCTATTTTTAAAGATAAATTTAAATGGAACTGGAGTTAGCAAGTCCTTTCTTCATTTAAAAAATATTGTCATGAATTACATTGCTGACTAACTGAGTAAAACTACGAAGATTATATTTCTTCCATGTAAATATTTTTGCCGACTTAAAAAACTACTTTGAAAAGTAGTATTTAAAAAGTAGTAGTCGATGGGGGGGGGGGGGGGATGTTTAAAGTTGTTTGAATTTAGTTTTCACGTTTCTGAGCAAAATTTACATAAATGGTACTTTGATTCTTTCCTGTAATTCTGTTTTGAAGGGGGATTTATTTATCTTTAACAAAAGTATTATTGTTATTATTATTGAAACTCATAAGTAATCAAATAGAGAAGAAACGGGAAAAAGAACGGATAAAATTTACAGCAGCAAAAGCAGTTCAGTAGATAATGGGTTAACTCTGAGAAATGCTGCTACGCACAAAATTGAACATTGCAGTTTAGTTTACACGGTGCACACCATCCGCCTACCCTCCCACATATAGCTATATAAATAAAATCGAAAGTTTGTGTACGTGTATATGTGTTGCTCGCCTCCTGGCCAGATGGAAGGGTCCAGAAATACGAAACTTTTGTTACAGGTACCTTGAGACAGGTCCTCGTGCACCTTGAAGAGTTTTCCCCAAAATTCGAACTGGTTCTTTTTTTTAAATTCCAATTTGAAGCAATTAGATGAATTCGCTCATTTTATAGCGAAGAAATGCTTGCACATTTACATGATTTATGTCATTCTAAAGAATGGGACTTTTTTCATTTTATGAACTTCGTTCCATGCTTCTAAGTTAATTAGGGAAGAAGTTATAATTGTTTTAGAACAGCGCAGAGAGTTGAAAAATTGCTGTTTTATCTTTATTAATGCCGTTTTATTAGCAAAGCAAATTCTAAAAATTCATTTCATTTTTATGCATAGTTTGTAGATTATTTTATTAACTGCAGACGATTTTCAATTACTTTATCTTGAATTTCATTCTTCTTTCTTTTTTAACGATTTAATATTTATTTATTCGATAAAATCGCTGCTTTAATTTGATATTTAGAACATTCATGTTATAATGAGGTTTACCAAATCTTTTGTCCATAATAGAAGGGATATTTCTAGAGAAACTTCTGCCCTCATTTTAAATTTTATTTTTGGAGACCGTTATACAAAAATAGATTATATGGGACTGTTGATGTTATATAAGAACTGTACGATTAATTATAATGACAATTTTTAAGTACTAATATCTTGGGGATTTTTAGCGATTGTTTTCCTTACGCTTTAGAAATTTTTATGGAAATAATGTGATGTTATTTAGAAACTGTTACTCTTATTCTGATAAGAATTTTAAGGACTGATGTCCTGATTTAAATGGTAATTTTAAAAGACTGTTTTCCTTATTCCAATGGGAATTTCAAGGACCTTTTATGTTAGAACTATCGCTTTTGAACAGATGGAATTTTTAAGGGTACTGCTAACCTTATTCTAATGATATTTTTTGAAGATTTTTGACGTTCTTTAGAAAAAGTTGGTCTATTCCAATGGATTATCATAAATGGAGGTTTAAAATAAAATTTTAAATTTTTTTGGGAGAGAATGTTGCATATCTGACACGTGATTTCCCTTATTTTTTCCGCCAGTGACTTATGCAGTATTCGGGGTAACCCGTGCAAGGCCGTGCACGTCAGCTAATATATAAATATCTGTGAGCAAAGAGAAAAATATTTTGGGGAAGCTAATGTTGATATAACGGTTTAGCGTTGTGTTGATTTTGGTAAATTTTTTTTTTTGGGGGGGGGAGGGTAAGTTCCCTTAGCCCCCTCCCTATATAAGCCAATGATTCAGTATCCCATTCCGTGGCAGCAAATCACAGAGCCTAAAAGAAATCCTTGCTCGTCTACACCTTTCTATTACTATATCTACTCTATACTACAAAATATTTTTTTGTGGTTCCGCTATAGCAGAGTTTTACTGTATATATATATATATATCAATAATCTACTCTTAGGTCACTTTAGCTGTTTTTTCCTGCTATGAGAAAAGGGCTATAAAAGTTGAATTAAAACTTATTCGATAAGAACTGAAGAGAAGCTGTTATATTTTTGCTGCGGAATGCTGTAATTTTATGCAGTTTTCAACTTTATAAGATGCAGAAAAAAGCATTAATGCAAATTTTCATAGCATGTTTACTTGCAATATAAAAAACAAGAAAAATGATTCGCTTCCCATTAAATCACCATCTCCATATTTAATGTATTCGACATAAAATTACCTTTCCTTGAATTCTTTCCACGGGAACCAAGAAACAGCTCTCGGAATTCATGAAGATTTTACAAGGGGGAAAAAATCGTTGTCTCTCTCCAGGAAAATGGAAACAAAACTCTTTTGAAACCTTTTCTTCATTGCCGAAATTTTGGATTGTTGCCAAAGTCATTCATCGCCGTAATGCGTACGCGATTCGCTCATCTTACGATCTCCATCTCCTGTTCTGCATCTACAAGAGGATGCATTGAAAGCTGTGTAGGAAAGTGGTTTCCTAAATCTCGATCGCTATTGATTTATGGCACGAATAGCTGAAAATCTACGCTTATTAATTTTTAAAAACACATCGCTCCATTAAAATCCGTTTATTTATTCTGTATTTGATGTTATGCTTTTTGTTAAACTTTTTTTCCTTCTTTTTTTTTGCAAGTAAAGAAAATAATTATTGATTGCTTTTCAGCTAATTAGTCTGTCTCTCAAAGATAATCCATTCTACTTTTAAGCCGAAGTTTCTTACTGTGAGTGATTTTTACTTGTATATATATATATATATATGCATAGTAAAATCTCTATATATGATCACCCACATAAGGTAAAGAAGCTGACACCCTCAAATAAAAAAAACATTTTTTATCAATTTAAAGAAATTTAAGAAGTGAAGGGATTTAAGAAGTGTTACCATTCAAAAGAAAGAAAATCCATTTTAAATTACTTTACGGAATTGGTAATATTTTAAATGTTTTTTTATTTGAGGGTGTCCGCTTTAGGGCACTTTATCTTATAAGGCCAAGGTCATCTCGGTGTTTAATTCAATTAACCGGTCCCGGTTAATAAGACACAGAGTTAAGTAGTTAAATAATTATCCTATATAAATTAGAACTGGAGTGTTTAGTAGTGGTGTCGAGGGGGGGGGGGGGCAATGGCGATCATTCGTCGTTCTTGGCATTTTAGATTCCTAAAATTCTTTTTCATTTTTATTGTTCCGTATCCTTTTTTCCATATTATTCTATATGACTATAGCTACTACCTGTACTTATTTTGGTTAATGTTACATAATTTGATTGTGATAGAGTTTATTTCTGTTGTTCAAATAAAAAAGAAAGTAATAAGTTAATGTTCTTATGTTCTTACAACAGTTGTATTAATATATCAATCTTAAAACTCCACATATGTACTTACGTTAATTATGTAAATAATTTGATTGTGTTAACCATTGCCCCACACTGATGGGCAATGCCGAACAATGCGTAAAGCCATAAGACAATGTGTAAATTAAGGTATTACTTTCTAATTAATCTTTTGTTATGGTGCATTGAATGAAAAATGTCCAAGCTTTAACACGAAGCTAGATTTGTTGATCTGGATGCAACTGTATGCGATATTTTTAAGTTTTTATTTATGTGTTCGACCATTACCGTTCGTTCCCTTAATTCACCGGATACAAAAGCCTATTTAATTTTTTTTATCTACCATTTTTTGGTTTTGACAAGGTTAGTATACAAAAATGGAAAAATAAATAAATAAATAAAAACAAATAACAACTGAAAAGATGAATGAATAATAATTGAAAAAATTATCGATGAATTGTTTTAAATAAAACTCCCCACATAAAATGGCTCATCTTTATGGTATTTTTTAAAAATCGATTTATATTTTTATTAAATTAATCCGAATTTCCATTCTAGTTTTAAACGGTTCCCCAAGTTCAACTAAACAGTAATTTGATAAAAACGTTCTGCCTATGTGAAAAAAACTAAATTTCATTAGAACTGAAAAAAGAACATATAAAAGCGAAAATTTTCGACAAAAGTATTTTTATTTTCAAGCATTTTACTCTATTTAAATTTTACTTTATTTAGATTAAGACATATATCATTTTAGAAACCTTTATTGTAATTTTTTTTACATGCAATTACAAAAATGACGTTTTTAAGCTCTGCCCGCAGCTAGATGACTTTCAATCCTTTCTATATTCAACATGGTTTACAACTATTGATTATTTTCTGTTTTTCAATAGCGTAATAGTAAAATGCCTATGCACGTTAAAAACTAAGTACTGCGACGGGACAAAGAAGAGTAAAAAAGTAAAGGTAAAAAATTAAAGTTATTCATTTTAGTAGTTGACTTCATTTAGGAGCACTTTATGCTGTATCTTATCGCGTTATAAGTCTTTCTAAATTTACTCGAATATTGCGCTATTTTCAACCGGTTTAGCAAATTCAATACCCATAACTCTTCCAGGGAAAGGAGCATGAGTCGGAAGTGAAGGAAAGAATCTGTGAGACGATGATAGTCTGACGAAAAAGAATGCGAGCAGAAAGAGAGAGGGAAAGTGGAAGTTGTAGTAGCGGATCGATGCATTTGCAGACCGTGTGAGTTGGAATCTCCTCCACAGGCATACCGCGTACACTGCCCACAATTTATTCCCGATGCTCAGGAATCCCAGCATAAGATTTTGTGCCACAAGGAGGGCAAAAAATCACGTTGGAGGAGATCGTGAATGTGTTTCGTATTGTTGTCCGTGAACGTGAGAAAAGGGAGGTTGATTTCTTTGGTTTTTCCTAGTTTTTTTTTTCTCGCCGTCTCTTTTGCTCAGTAAAAGCCCTGCTAGAGGAATATATTTGGTATGCCGAGGATGGCACGTCCTGATCTTTGAAGGACTTTTGGGGATTTGGGGAATGTGTTTTCTTACTGTAGTTGCCGATGCTAGCTGAGGGAAAATGAAATGCGTAAGGGTTTGGTGAAGACGAAAGTGAAAAAACATGTAAATATAATGTGCTAGAATTTTTATTTCGTATATGATTGTGGGATTCTCTTGTGATTATGTTCCTGTAATTTCTTTGTTCCTGTAAGGTTCTTCTAATTTCTGTGGCAGATTTTCCGCATTCACCTTTAAGTACTACGTAACATTAGTGCAACACATACTTCTATAACAGTATATAGATAGCCTAAAATTGCTTTTTTAGCCTACTTTTCCGTATAATATATTTATATATATCTATGAAATTCGGTCTAATGTATCGTAGAAAAGCTAAAAATAAGGGAATTAATTAAATAAAGGATGCCCAGTATGCTGACTGTAGCTTTCCGTGCTTCCATGCCACAGGTTTGGAGTTCGATTCCCGGGCTGGGCAGGATCGACTCAGCCTTTCATCCCTTCAATGGGGGTAGATAAAATGAGAACCGAAGCTGCTTGGGAACTAAACACTGGGGGTTCCGCGTCATGCGGACCACTTGACCGCTACATCTGCTTCGGCTAACAGCTAGGGTGTCTGGTGGAGGTAAGTACCTAAGGTACATCTGAATCTGCACCTCATTGCCCTCAGTTTCAAAAACTGGGTTGGGCACAGTAGGTCATAGCCCTCAATGGGCTGTCGCGCTGCTGAGTTGAGAATGAAATAAAGATTGAAAAATAAAAAAATGAAAGTAGGGTTTTGGGATTCTTGTGCGTGTGTGATTGTGTGATTTGTGTATCTGTCTGTCCCCCTATTGACATTTGAGGGAATTATCTGATTCGAAAGATTTCTGCAAGGAATCTCATTTCCATATTTTACTTTATGAGTTGAACAATTTTTCATTCAATTTTTAACAGCCTAAAAAAAACGTTAACCTTAGTGCATGTGGGGAAATGGAAAACAAATAATGCAAATCCTGATCATAAAACACAGAAATTTAACATTAGTGCCTACGGGAAAATTTCAATTGCACATAAATCTCAATCTAATACACGAATTTGTTTGTAACAAACTTTATCGGAAGGATCTTATGACGATAGAACACGTACTAAGTTCATCCAGAACTAAACGAGTTCATTTTCCAAAGAAACTTTTGATCTGGATTTTTAAGGATATTTCTGTTAAATGTATGAATAAATGAATGAGTTAAACATTGAACCAATAAATGAATGAAGGAATAAATGAATGAGTTAAACATTGAACCAATAAATGAATGAAGGAATAAATGAATGAGTTAACCATTGAATGAATAAATGAGTGAATAAATAAAATATTAATGAGTGAATGAATGAATGAATAAATAAAACATGAATGAGTGAATGAATACATAAAACGTGAATGAGTGAATGAATAAATGAATGAATTAAACATGAATGAGTGAATGAATAAATGAATGAATAAAACATGAATGAGTGAAGGAATAAATTAATGAATAAATGAGGGAATGTATGAATGAATGAATGAACAAATAAGTGTATGGCTGAATGAATGAATTAGAATCTTAGAATATGTATCAAAAGGTACAATTGAAGTGAAGGTAAAAAAGGTACATTTGAAGTGAAGAACTAAAGCTAAATGAGAAAGAGAGGGATAGTTAGGTTACAAATTTGATGTACAGGAAAGTAGGCTAGTATATTTCTAGACGGTAATGACATTATGTACAGACACCACTTTCGTCAATGTGCAAACCTTTGGAGGGGGGGGGGGGGGACAAAGGGAAGAGGGACTCCGAATCAGCTTCTTTATTGGAAGGCCAGAGAACTCTTGAGGTAATCACTTCGGTAAATTTTGTTTTGTCAGTTTGTTTTCTGCTTGTTTCTTATTAGTTGTAATTTGCCTTGCCATTGGCAAAAAAAAAATAAAGTTCTGTACCAGTGATGGCGAACCTATGACCCGTGGGTCAGACACTGACTCACACAAGATTTTTAACTGACCCACGATTGCTAGGCAGCCATTTGTTTGTTTACGCGAGTATATTTATATTTGGGCCGTGGTAGCCTAGTGGTTAGCACGTCGGACTTCCACCTGGAAGGTCGCGCGTTCAATACCCACTGATGACCACCATGTATACTTGGGGATATGTGCATGTAAAATCCGTAGACCCCACTACCTCTCCCCGTGCGTAAGCAATCCTAAGGCCTCGGCTAACAGGTAGGGGTCTGGTGGAGAAAAGTATATTTATATTTTCTAATTTGTGTGGTAATTTGCATTTTTTCAATCACTGCATTGACGCAAAAGCAAATTTAGATCCTGTCTACAACCGTCAGTTTGATCATCACAGTACTAAAGTAACGCAAATGATGACAAATGCGTTTGTGGTATTTGAAATAAAGCAAAAGTGTTTACAAAATATCAATTGTATAATTTTACTCACATTTTGTTTGTTAAAAAAAACGACAAAACCAGGCCCGGATCTGCGTACCCGCAGACCCCGCAGTGCAGGGGGGGGGGGGGCAAAGCTTAAAAGGGCCCTAAGGAAAAAACTTTTTTTTTTTTTTTTTTTTTAAATATAGAAGTCAGTGCATTAAAATTTTGAAATTGGAACTATGATCATAATTGAGAATTTTATTTTTGAATATCATCAATGTGTACAAAAACAACGGAGGAAAATTCCGATACTAATCCAATGGGCACCTGGCACAATTTGCTATACTGAATCGAACAGTTCTCCTCCACCGCCCAACCCCATTAGTGGGTTGATTGATGATATAACTCGTCTGCGCATTTGGACGTCATCCGAGCTACCACAGCTGACAGACAAGAGCGCCATACGACAATAGTTAAGACAGCATCGACTAGTTTATAAGACAGCATCGGAGGTCAGAAGGGGGGGGGGGAGGGAGGACGGCGACAGAGCACCAGCATGGGGGTGCTTCGGAAAACATACCCAACAAGGAGTAGGTTGGATGGCGTGAGAAGAAACTTGTCATCAAAGCCCTAGAGACAAATTACTTTGGGGAGGCCTTCCACAAAAATTTTATGTCCTAATTTCGTAAAACGTCATAATATCCAACTTCATGGCAGAGCTACCTAAAGGCAATGGCAATGAAAATTCTACTTAAATGGAAATTATGCAATTGAGATGCAAACCAAGGCCGTAGGCAAAATTTTTTTTCGGGGGGGGGGGGGGGGCTGACTTTGACACACGTATGTTGAGGAAAGTTTCAAGGAAGATTTTTGTAATTTTTAGCTTAATCTGTAATGTTTTTTTTAAAGTTGACGGTTTGATATCGCATTTTAGCGCTCAAAATTGCGACATTGCACGGGAACGTTTTTATGTGTTAAGACATATATTGACAACATAAAAAGCCATTATAAACAAACAGAAAAAGGAAAAAAGAACTTCCTTTTTTCGATAACCTAGATAACCAACCCGTTTGTTGAAGGGGGGGGGGGGGAGGGCTAAAGACAAGTTGACGCTTCAAAAACCCCAGTTTTACACATAGCTCCAATCACAAGACCACACAAGAGCAACAAATGTACAACAGCTTAGGGGCTTGTCGGTCTCAGTGGTTGGTCCTTTCCTGTGTCCGTTTATTGCCCTGATAAATGGCGACGTTCGTCAACTCATTACCCATATTGAGAAAGTGGGGGGGGGGGGGGGTAGGGCTATTGCCCCCTTGCTAATGTCTCTGTACGAATCGTATTCTTTCTTCGCAAACGTAGAAATGAACAGGGACATTGGTAGTTTCTACCTCTACACAGTTACGCAGCATTCTTTATTCGAACACTGCGCAGTTATCCATAAATTCTGAGTTTGATAGCAGAAAAGGTATGAATATTTTTATGCAATAATTTAAAAATATTAGAACATTAGAAGCCCCCAACCTCTTTTTCTCTTTTCACATTTTAGTTATTTTTCTTTCCTCGCATGCTGAGAGCCTTTTTTATCTTTTTTTTCTTTCTTTTGAACTTCAAAGGGGCTTCAGTAATACTTCGTAAGTAAACAATACCAGGAAAAATTGTCCTTTTACTTATTCATACCTTTCCATTGAACAAAAAATACCTTGATATTGGTTATTGTTTCAAATATGTTATCTTATGTATCTACTTTTGTGGCATATTATATAAAGTACTTTTTTGTAATTGTCCGCATTTCGAGTTATGACATTGCTGCAGCAAATGAGTGAGTGACACACACATATATATAAATATTGGTTATGAACCTTAGGTCCGGATACCATATAAATAGTATGCGACCTTTAAATCGGGGCCGCGATCGTTCCGAATTTCGGAATTTTCCGGATTTCGTAAGTACCATCAGAACAAATATAATTTGCTGTGGAGCTTTCAATTAGCATTTTATTAATTTATAGCATTTTTATTATTATATATACTCGTCTAGTCGCGATATCTAGTCGTCAAGTCGCGATATTTAGCACAAAAAACGAAGTAGGGGTCGATTTGCGCAAAGATTAAACATTGAAAAATCTAAACTTTTCCCGCGTTTTTATTAACTTCTTTAATTAAACAATAAAAGAAAAGAATTGTGTGAAATTCTTAAATGATGTTATATTCTGTAGCCACCAGGGGCGGATACAGGAATAAATTCTAGAGGGGTTAAAAAGGGTTTTCCCTTGTACATATTTTTATAATAAAGTTTTATTTCATGCTTTTGGATCCCTTTGAAATCAATTAAACCACATTTAAACGCAAGAAGAAATAAGTAAAAATTATTTAATGTGTAAATTGCAAATTTCTTTTGGAGGGTCCACGTGCCACTAGACTTCTAATTTCGGTAAAAGATAAGACAATCGGGAATTTGCGAGAATCGCCGAACTTCACTTACGCGAATTTTCTGTATCACGCGAAAATTAGAGCAACAATAATAATTATCATGAACCTCTAATAACTAAAAATGCAAAATTTAGTAATATTACCCCATAGTTAAAGCAACAATCAATAAAAATTATAATCACAAAGGCAAATACTTTTCAGAAATCGCGCGATCTCAAATATGGAAAGCTTTTGTACACGATTTTGAAAACTGCCATTTCCGATCTTAAACATGCTCATTACATTTTATTTTTCTTCTTCTTGAAATATTTATTTCCTTACTTCCAAAAGTTTCCTAAATATGCAGTCAGTGGCGTAACGATAGGTTGGTAGAGCTGGCAAAATGCCACGGGCCCCCAGCCCGAGAGCCTGCGAGCTCAGAAGTAACCTTACATTTTAAACATAATTTTGGAAAAATTATAAATTTTATATTAAAGTTAGACACAACTAAACACCATATACCATTTCACATACATTATTAAGATTTATACGCATTTCAGGGATTCATAAGAACAGGATCAATTTTAGAAAGCATCCATTAGTTGCTTCATTTTTTGCCGCGGTAGTTTGGTGCTGCTGACGTGCTACTGAGGCTTGGGGATTTCCCGCTATTTGTTAACAGAGACCAAAAATGTACTGATCTACTAAACACAAGCTCTAAAAATTGTTGAAATATGCATATAAAAAAAAACATAGCTGAATCAGTTGACAGAGAAAATCTCAGTTTTCGGTCCACCTTCAGAGATAAAATAAAGAAGTCTTCGTGTATTAGAGAACTTGCTGATTCATTAACAATAAAGAATCATTTTATGTCATCCCTCTTTCCTGAAGTATGTACTGTATTAATGTTATTTGTTACAATTCCTGTGACTAGAAATGGTGCTAAAAGGTCATTTTTGAAACTAAAATTAATAAAACCATATTTAATTAATTCTCTGGGACAAGACAGCTAAGTAACTTGGCTATTCTGTCTATTGAAAATTCTGTGGCCCGACCTTTAAACTTTGATGATTTTATTGATACTTTTGCGGAACAGAAAGCTCGTAGAAAAGAATTTTATTAATAAATATCTTAAGATTAAATTATTTTATTATAAATATGTAATACCTATTGTTCTGAAAATTAAATTACAACTTGACGATTTTTTCTGGGGCTCCATCCTATGAATTTGTCATGGGCCTCAGATGGTATAGTTACGCTACTATATGCAGTGCTAAGAAACGTGCTATTTTGCCAAAAGTTTTTTTTTCAAGGAAAAAAAGACACAAGAATATATAAAAAATACAGCAAAGAATCACTATTACCATCGCTTATTTTTGACAAGAATTATTCTTCTCTAATTTTTACCGTATTGTGTAAACCTCTAAATAAATACTATTTTGATGTTAATGCATGTATTCCTGTCATAAGTTACCAGTAAGCATACAGTGAAACCTGCTAGATAAATTTCTTTTCTATCATCACGAGTTTTCTCCTATTTCTATTATGCTTTTTAAAGTGGTTTAATACTTCAGACTTCAGCTTTTCTTGCCGGTTAAAAAGATTTCGTTTTGTCTGAAATTTAAATATTTTACAATGCACTACTCATTTTATTATTTCTCCCACTGAGTTTAATTTTTTTTATTACTGAAGAAAGTAAAGGATTTAGGTGAAAAAAATGCTATTTTGTCTCACAGATCCATTACACTTCCAAAGCCTGTGTATTCAATTTTCATTGCAAACTGATGACTAACAACTTTGAACTTGTTAATGTCACAAGTGCACATATTTGCCTTCTTCAATTTAAACTTAATTGCTCTGCATTGGCACTTGGCCCGATGGTGCAGTTTGAACGTTTCTGATGAACAGAGTGCAAATAAAATTTTTTCACCTTCTCATTTATAAAGGAATAGAATGTAAAATTTGCGAAAAAAATGAACACTTTGTACCAAGTCGAAGAAAAATCCCATTTAAATCGAGCATTGAAATTTCCAAAGAAATTGAATTTACTGTGGCATTATTGCTAAGCTCAAAAAGATTCTGAATGTTTCATATTTCTTCCAAATCGCAGATTTAAAAAAGAAAATAAATAAGCAAGTATATAATAATAATAACGAGAATATAAAAACATTGTAGTTAATTTTTGCAGTTTTCCCAAAACGATTAATATGCTCTTCTTAGAATCATTATGTACGTATAATAGGTATTTTAAACTGAATGTCAAAACAAAAAGTTTTGGAAATTCAACCGTTTTTTATTTCTTTCTTTTTTTATTGTTAAATGTTTTTTTCTGAAGAAGATTTTTTCTCCTGGTCCCTTGAAAAAGTTCATGAGCGGCTTCAATGACACACACACACACGTCTATATTTATATACAATAAAAATATAATTTTTTTAGCTATCTGGAAAAAAGGGGGCCCCAGTTATCTCTTGAGGGGGGGGGGGCCCAAAATTTATAGATCCGGGCCTGGACAAAACAAAGCGAATTTCCATCTTTAAAGCTCTTTCTTCAAATAAAATGTATGTAGTTTTCCCACTCCTTGTTCATTCAAACACTTATTGCCGTTTTCACCGAACACTTAAAATTTTTCAACCACACTAAATTTTTTAAATCGTCACTCCGTCCCAATTTTTACCATTTAAGCCAACTGAATTTTAAAGATATTTAGTTTCAAAAATACTCAGTTAGTTAATTTTTTAAGTTAACTTTGGTGCAAATGTCGACAGAGTGGCGTTGTGGTAGGACGCAGGTCTCGCATGTCCAAGATCGCAGGTTCAAACCTGGCCCAAGTCGGTGGATTTTCAAGCTGCAAAAAATCGTTAGCGTTCATGTCGTATGATTATGCTGCATGTTAAAGTTCCCTTGAGTATCCGTTTGTCATGGATACTCTCGGCTAAATTAAATTCCTAGTGCCGATTGCATCAACGCGAGCTCAGGTGCCCCATCTAGGGGAAACTAAGCGTCAAAGAAATGGCAGTGGCACCACACTTATTGTGGTGCCGCTGAAAGAGTTTTTACCAATCTCTGGGGACGCACTAGGTCTGCAATGGGTGATAACTAATACTGCAGCCCCATTAGAAAGAAAAAAAAACTTTGGTGCAAATGGGCATAAGTGACCCACGAGCCAATATTAAAAAAATATGAGCAAAGTTTGACCAACGTCTCAAAAAGGTTCGTCACCCCTGCTCTAGACGGAATTTCTTGTATTTAAATATGTATTAAATATTTAACTAAGTTGTAGGCATTTCAGAATTTTTCTCTTCCTTATTTTACATTACAAGTTTCCTTCTTTGTGAATAATCACAGCGAAGACAAATCCGTTGCCTTTGAACATCACTGAGTTTTAAGGGAAGGGTTTCCTGGAGTCGAATATAGTGGATGATTAATTACAGTAACAGTTTTTTTCACCTAGAAACTGGCAGACAATTAGCGGAAAGGAGATGATGTATTGTACGTGACAGAAAGCACTCTATAGATTAGTTGCGTTCATATTCAGTAAAAGAATGAACTGATATCTTTTCTGCAAAGTCAAATTTTAAAAAATCCTTTTTACTTTTGAGAAACATTCTTTTGACATTTAAAACTTGCTTTAACAAGTCTCTTTATGAATACCGGAAGCTTAACTGACATTTAAAAATTCAATATTTTTTAATATATCATGTTTGCAATAGCGAAAATGAATACTTTGTATGGACTTTATTTTCTGTATGGACTTTATTTTTTGACTTTTCTTTTTTTTTAACGATATATTTTCACTCTATTTTTTTCAATTTTTAAGCAAATTTTTATCATTTGCGAGTGGATTTGATATTAATTTGTGATTGATTTGTGCAAACCACGTGGATTTTGATGTAAAATTTGGTTGCTAACTATTCTTTGAAATTCAATTCCATTAATCAAAAATTTAGCTGTTCATCGAATCGAATTGCTATTGTAAAATATTCTTAACTGCTTTCCTTCATTCTTCACTGCAATAGAATGGAAATTAACTGCTTTAGCACAGCAGATAATTTGACTTCTAAACAAGAATTTAAAAAAAAAAAAAACTTGCCTGAATTGTAAAAGTTTTTAGTATAGCACATAATTATTTGAGGGAATAGATTTCAAATTGAATTTAAGAAATCCAGTTTCATACAGAAACAACATTACTCTGTTTGAAAAACACTTTGCTGTATAAATTTTATGGGACTGCAAGTGCAGTACGTACCTACGAAAACGATAAAATCAAAAATGAAATCGCAGAAAAAAAAAGACGTTTAAAACCGAGGTCGTCATTTAAATTATGAAGTTAAAAGCGAGATTCTTTTACTTTATTTTCAATGGAGATCTATAGAGAGCAGCATTTTATTGACGTTATAACCGATGTGCCGTTAAAAGCAAAGACGCTATAAGCGAGTTTAACTGCAGGTATGAAACGTAGTTTCACACGAGACTGAGTATTTAAACATGAAATCTTGAAATCTACACATTTTGGGAGTTGATAATTTGGCCAGGGCCTTATTAATGCCTTACAATGCTGAAGAAAGATTTTCCTGAACTAGAAGTTGTATACAAAATAGAAGTTGGTTATGAGAAATAGAAGTTGGTTATGAGAAATAGAAGCTGGTTATGCAAAATAGAAGTTGGTTCTGCTAAATAATATTTGGTTCTGCTAAATAATATTTGATTCTGCTAACTAATATTTGGTTCTGCTAACTAATCGTTGGTTCTGCTAAATAAAATTTGGTTATTTAAAATAGAAGTTGGTTACTTTTAACATTTTAATTTAAATGTTATTAACAGCGTATATTGACAGGTGATTTGAATAAATTTATCAAAATTGTATCATAAGAAAACGAATATAATTAAGTAATATTATGAGACAAAATATATAGTTGCGGCAAGAAATTTATAAAAATTGTATCATAAGAAAATGAATATAATTAAGTAATATTATGAGGCAAAATATATAGTATGAAGAAATAACTCTTTTTTTGGGACGTCTTCTTTTAAGCTTATTTTTCGGCCTGTGGATTACATAAAATTTTCGCTTACGTTTAAACACTTCAACGTTCAGAATCCCTCATTCACATCACTATCTACGATTCTATTTTTTATTTTTAAAATAGGAATTCATTGAAGCTCTCCTCTTTTTTACAAAACCATCCAAGAATGCACATCCTATTTTTCATTGATCTGTCCCATTTCAAGCGCTTGAAGAAATGTAAAAACTAAGAGAAATATAGGGGGGTGTTAAAGATTGGTTTTTATGTATAGTGGTAGTACAATGGGAGATAGCAAAAATGATAATTAAATTTTCATAAATATATTCACGTTGTGAGATTAATTGCATATCATTACTTATTAATCCATTGCTGAAAGAAAAACATCATTAAATTTGTGAAAAAATACATAATTCAAAATTAAGAAGTAAAAATTTATTTATTCATAAACCTTTTTTTACCTTCTCAAATTTTATTTTTTTTACTTCTAGGTTAACTAATTTATATTTAAAATTGATGCATCTTATGACTTAAATAAAAATTAAGAAAAAAAACTGAATTGGCCATGATTTACAGAATTGGTTCTAGATTGATCAATCCTTAAAAATAAAAAAGATACAACCTGTGGGCCCACGAAAATGAAGCATATGATCTTGTCTTGGAAGTGTTCATCGGTGATTCATAGGTTTAACTTTCGTTTATATCACAACGTCTTTCATCCGTGAATTGAATCTAGTTCGGTTTCAGGAACTATTTTAAATATTATGGCAGATCGTTGGAGTATTACCACTTTCATAACGTGATGTAAGAATATTCGTTATTCACATTCAGTTTTTTGAATGGCAGATCGTTGAAGCATTACCACTTTCATAACGTGGTGTAATCATACTTGAGATGAATCATTATACAAAATCAAGGAATTAGATCATTGCAAAATTACTCCAGACTGATCACCTAACTGTATGGTTTCCCCAGACAAGGAGACATAAAAAATATGCCCCTCGCTGGGGAACCGCTCACATAGCGTCGTTCACTAGTGGTTTCAAGTTTTCAACTGACGAAAAAAATGCACACAGCAAGGCATTCCACGACAGGAAGTTTACGCCGTAGAATATAGTACGTGCAAACAAATTGCTGTCATTTGAATTCTTCTGACCAAAAGACTTAAAACAAATTGTTAATTAAAATTGTAGGTGTTTTGAAATATTTGTAGTGCAAAAATTAATCCCGTAATTTAATGAAAATTATAAATATAAGCCCCTTGAAAAAAAAATGGCATAACGTGCAAACCTACATTAAAAGTGAGTGACAAGTTCAGTCACGGATAAACAGTCAAGCCACAGTTAAGCGTTTAAATGAAATTAATATTATTCAAGGCTTGACTGAGGGAATTTTGAATAATCAATAATTTATTATTTAAATAATTAAATGTAGCAAAAGAACAATAAATTGAACTTTTGTTACAGGGGGAAAGACTCGATGGAGAATTGTATTAAAAAGACGTATATCGGGTAAAATGAAAGATGTGTCTCAGTTATCCTTAATACAATTATTTTCCAAACATCGTAGAAAATATTCCCGCGAGTTAATTTTCCCCAATTGACGTCAGACGACCCACGAAGGACGAATCTCGCACGCCTTTTGCTGACGTCACAATTCGCTGAATGAGTAAAAATCAATTACTCTCGCCAAACGTCGCCAGCGCAGGCGCAGACTGGGCCACGTGTCGCCAAGCCGTAGAAACGTAGGAATGACTGCACGCGGAAGCAAATGCCGAAAAAAGTTCTTAAATACTTTCAATTTCGCGTTAGAAACCTAGCTCGATGTACTTGAAAACACATTCAGATTTATTATATTTGTAAATGTATTATCTGATTAATAAAATATCAAATTTAGTAGAAAACACTGCATATTATAAACCAAAAATATGCAAAATAAATGGGCATTTTTAAAAGGAGATGCTTATAACATTGTAAATGTTGGTGCCATTTCACGAAGATTGCGCAAAATAAACTGTACATAGCAAGTAAACTATTTTGTGAAATTTACAACTTTTTTCCAAATGTTTATGATACATGATTATTATTTATTTTTTCAGTTTTTTCAACATGGGTTACAATATGTTGTTCTATTATACACAATTCTATAACTGCATTTTGAATATCCTACACAAGGAGTACGTTTTGAACAAAGATATATTTACGGTTTTGTAATTTCATAAAATAAGTTATTCTTCTCTAAACTTAAAACTTAATTAAATGTAAGTTTTTATCATCATTAGTTTTGTCAGGAATAAGTAACCACTTCCTTAGAATTGAAAATCCCGCCTTGATAAGTTTTTAAGATTTTTCCTAAAAATTGTACTTTAAAAGCATCAGTTGTTAGTTGGATATTTAATATCCATGAAATTTATTTATCTTATATGAATTTTATTTATAACTAGGATGATCTCCCCCCCCCCCCTACTCGCAATCTCTCGCCAGCTCGCGGAACTGCTTACGCAGCTCCCTCAGATCGCTTCGCTCGCTCATTACAAACTAAACTATTTTAGAGTAGTTTTATAAAAAGAATACTTCCCTCAAAAATACCGTTCTGTATTGCACACAATTCTTTGCGCTCACTTTCATAATGTACACAGATTTTACACATACACAATTTCAGAGTGTTGGCGAGATTCTTATTAAGATTTTTTTTTTTTCATTTTTGCGAATCTTAGCGACGGCAGGAAGAATTTAAGTCCCCAACTCTTTATTGCATATTTTAAGATTTATGTAAAGAGTTTTTCATATTTGGCGACAAAGAATTTGCTTTATTGCTTAAAGGAAGGTGATGTGTTTTCCTTGGCGAAAAAAATGTTGAAATAAGAAAGCATGAGATAAAATTAGTGCCATGAGTTTTGTTATTGAAACACTATCCTCTCAAAAGTAGTGGCACTCTAGGTATTCGACTGTGAACGTAGTTTTGAAGAAGTCAAATAGAAGAAATGCATAACCATTGTGCTGGCACTCAAGATAACTGCAAAATTAGTTTAAACAATAAAAGCAAGCAACGCTGATGTGATCTTGCTTCTGATTGGCTGATGTTATTATCCGTCATGATTTCATTGGTTCCTGCGAACCATCATTAGATTTTTAGATGTATAGATGCACTCATATTTGGAGCACAATTGAAATTATACTGTAATGCACGTTATTTTTCTCTAAGATTGCTGCTAAGATCGGTGCAAAAGCAATTACTTTCTATCTCGTGACACTGCTTATTCTTTTTTCAAACTTTTATCAAGAAAAATACTGATGATTTCGTGCCCTAAAGTATATTTTTATACTGCTCAGTTCACATAAAATGCACTCCCTTGTAATTAAATTTAAATTTTATTCAGAAAGAAAGTACCTTGAGAAGACAAATTACAAACTTTTTGTCTTAAATATTACTCAACATCTTTGTATTTGTAGCCAAAAGGAAGGCATTTATTTCTTTAATGAATTATCAGTAAAATAATTTTACTTGTAATATGGTTTCATGTATACTAACATTTATTCTTATAAAAGTTTTGTATGCTAAATCACATTACTCTTTACTGCAAATTAGAGAAATAACTAATGGTTTGTTTTCTGACACACTAGGTCTATTCATGGCAAAGCCACATTTACAGTCCACTCATCTCAAAGCTACTATTGCTCATCTTTATACCTTGTACAATTACTCATCTTTATGTTTGAAGGTGATAATTTATTACAATGAATTATCAGCAAAAATATTTTTTTATTATAGGTTTATGTATTTGAAAATTTATTCATACAAAAGTGCTGAGTTGTATCCTAAATTACATAACTCGTAACTGCAAATCATGAAAAACTACTATTTGTTTTCTTAAACACTAAGTCAATTCATTGCAAAGAAACATTTACAGAAACAGTGTGAGGTTACTCCTGTGAGTTCAAAACCCGTCTAAAATCCTAACATATGAAGAAGTAACAGCGTCTTTATTTCTATCTAAGATACGAATTTTAAGTGTTGAAAACGAGCAAAGATTAAACATGTTAATAAAGCGCATTAAATTACTAATTAGTGCTCTAAAATGTAATCACTGAGGAGCAAACAAAAGTAGCATTTATTGTTCTTTACAAACTGTTAAATAAACACATTATTAGTTCAAAGTAAAATATTAAATTTCCTCTAACATCTATTATTTCTTCTCTTCTTCTTTCTTTCTAATGGGGCTGCGTATGGTCATTTACCTTTGCAGACCTAGTGTGTCCCCCCGGTAATCGGCACCCATGTTTTCAAGTAGTACCACTGTCGGTGAATGCCATTGCCACTGAGAATTTGGATGTTCAGTTTCCCCTAGATGGTGGCATCTGAACTCTCATTTGATGCGACTTGCACTAGGCATTTTATTTAGCCGAGAGTATCCACGCCAAACGGATACTCAAGGGATCTTTAACATGCCGCACAATCATACGACATGGGTGCAGACACCCATGAATCTTGAAAATCCACCGACTTGGACCAGGTTCGAACCTGCGATCTTGGGCGTACGAGACATGTGCCTTACCACTACGCCACCCTGTCGGTTATATTTTTCTCTAGTGCATACTATTTTATATGTCTCTAGTACAACGTATGTGTTGTAATCTCTTACTTGACTTCGCTGCAGATAAGCTAAACTGAGAAAAATGTATGGATGAAAAAAATATGTAGAATGGAACAAGAGTACAGTCGATGCATTATAATGACTGATTTAGGTTTAATAACCGTTTGATTTCCTTTTAAGGTAATGTATTTCACATTCAATGTAACGAACATGAAGGAGCACAGCTACTTATATAATGGTCCGCATATCACAGGTCTGAACTAGTCGAGTGGAGATTTTCCCAATCTCCAAATTCGGAATGAGACATTTATATGGCGAACAGAAAATAAAAAAATATTTACCTGCATTAAAGAAAAAAAAGAGAGGGATAGGATTCCTTTTTCTCAAATCAAATGTTCTCTTTTACCACTGTCTACGTGACAAGCGTACTTTTCTTTATGGATAAAATGCAATCTAGATATTTATACGACAGTTATGTAAAGCTTTCATACCTCCTATTATTATTATAATTATTATCATTTCTAATTCAGTTTAGTGGAAATCCTGTTTCATTTGTAAGGGGTCATTAGCAAATGATGCCACGCTTCGTGGAAGGGAGGGCGTTTTAAAAAATTGCGACAGTTCGTGACAAGAGGTGGAATGGGGTATCAAGAAGCGTGATAGCACACATTTTCGTTATAGTAAAAATATAAAAAATCAACAGATTAAATATTTTTATATTATTTGAATTTAACTATCTGAAACCTGTAGCTGTTGATAAAGGGTTTTCTCACTCTTTAATTGATTCTATTTATAACAAACTTTCAAAGAAAACTTCTGTTTCCAATAATGTGGTTTCTAGAAAGAATTTGGTTGTGTTACCATTCTTTGATTCTGTCAATTTTTTTATTGCTAAAATCCTAAAACGGCTTCAATTTCGAGTCGTTTTCACCCCTCGTAACAATATTTTCTTCTCTTCACTTAAAGATCATCTTGATCAACTTAATACTTGGGGCATTTGTAAAATTAGTTGCTGTTGCGGCCTGTCTTACATTGGACAGACTAAGCGTGGTGCTCTGAAAATTTGGTTAAATGAGCACAAAGGTTATGTACGAAAGCAAGAGTTAAATAAGTCTAGTATTGCTCAACATTGTTGGAATTCCAACCACTCTTCTGATTTCAATTCTGGGAAAATTATTCAAAAATGTTCTTCCCCTTTAGAACTTGATTTTTGGGAAGCTTATCATATTAACAGGTATAGTTCTAATTTGGTTAATGATTCTACCTCAACTCCATATTTTTCACAGGTCTGGCAGAAGTTCCTTTAATTTGTTGTTCTTTCTTGGTTTCTTTTTGAACTGTCCAGGGTTATTTCCCATCTTATTTAGGACACTATTTCCTTTTTTATATTTGATACATCTGGAATCATGGCGAAGTTTATTATTGTTCATGTCCTTGAACTTTATTCTGATACCACTAATTCACTCATCGAGAAACAGATCATTTTTTCCAACAGCTTCTACCTCCGTGCCGTTTTTTTTTTTTTTTTTCCCTCATTGGTTTGCTGGTAAATCTTCGGTTATATAAGCCATATTTTTGTTGTTTTGTTTGCTTCATTTGGATG
Organism: Octonoba sinensis; assembly: GCA_038502835.1. Taxonomy (NCBI): domain Eukaryota; kingdom Metazoa; phylum Arthropoda; class Arachnida; order Araneae; family Uloboridae; genus Octonoba; species Octonoba sinensis. The sequence continues at coordinate 92,345,010 of CM076604.1, read as the reverse complement.
TTTTTGCATCTAGAAGCTTCACTACTGCACTGAAAAAGGGATTCTAGGCAATCCCGAAACATTTGTCTGAAATTTAATGCTCATTTGTGCTTTCTTAACGTGGATTTTTTTTTTTTAGTGCTAATTAGTTTTTGGCACGAAATCATTCGAAGGTGTCGGACCAATATAACGTGTTTCTCGATTAGCGTGAATGCTATATCTCAAGAATTAGAGGAAGTATTCGAGCGGAGCTTGGTAGATAAGTGGACCGATTGCATTTTGGCGCCATTCGCTCCAAGGTGGGTGAAACAATCGAATCTTTTTTCCCCTAAGCGTATTTCTCAAGAATCCAACAATGCAAAAAGCATTGTAAGTGTATTTCAATGAGAAAAAATGTGCCTTTTGACCTGCACGTTACGAAATAAAATTTTTATCAATATTTTAGCGCTTTGAGACCTTGTTTGAGTCTTCGTTCGTTATTCGTCGCTTTGAGACTTCGCTTCAGACTTAGCACAAACCGTTTAATTAGTTTATCCTAGTTTAAAACTATTCTTTTTATAAAATTTATTTTTTCAATAAGGATTTGTATTATAATAGGGATATTTGGCGAGTAGTAATATTCATATGAAGGATATAGAAGAAAGTTCATTGATGGCCGCAACAGACTAGTTTATTTTGCATTCTCGTTGATTTCATTTCGTAGCGAAACCATCGATGCTAATTAAGTTTTAAATTTAACTGCTAGTTATAAGTTTAAATTTAAAAGTCAGTCATCTTGGCTCTGCACTTTTAAGACAAAATAGCTCGGGTAATTTTCCCAGAATCCGAACAAGTAATATTTATATAATTAATTCTGTTATTTGTTGTACTACAAATGTACTAATTCTATTATTCGTAGTAAACCTTAATCTCATTTTATACAAATTAAATGCACACATAATTATTATTATTATGCTCAAAAATGTGATTAAAAGTTCAAAACAAAAACTAGAAATGTGATCTTTAGCGTATTGGCTTGCTTCTGAAATGCTAGTACTTATACTTATGTAATATCGTGACGTATGACAAGAGGGGGTAAGGGGGTATGTTGAAGTGTTACATTTTGTTACAAATTGTAACTCCATCGAAAAAAATGTGACGTCATGTGTGAACCACCCCTAAGTTCTTATTGTATAACTCACGGCGTATTTGATGGTGCAACGGCCTTAAATTGTCACGTATGATCATTACTTCGATCAAATTTCTCGAAAAATAATGTATCGTATCTCAATAATAATTTTTTAATGCATATATGTACAAAACTTTTGATTGATTTAAAAATATGCATTTCATCTCGAAAATTTACCTTCCCATGTAAGATCAGTTTTAACCATACTTAAAAGAAAGGAACTATTTGAATATTATTATCGATTCATTTGATACAGTCCCATTTAGTATAAAGACCAAAAACGTGAAGTTAGAATGCTCTCGTTACAGCGCGATTCAACTGGATCACATTGTTAGAATTTTCGGAAATTCCTTTGCAACTCCAACTGTGCTGTGTGAAGTGAAAAACTGATAAAGCTTCTTCTCCTTTCAGAAACATTTCTTTTTCATTCGAACTGAAACCATTTATTTCATCTTCTCGTTCTCAAAGACTTTCAGTGCTTTAGCGAAGTATAAATAATCATTTATATCTTATGAAAGCCCCAAATTGCTCAACTGATAATTACTCCAAATGAAGGAACTGAATCAGAGCTTGGAGCGTAATTGGGGTCTTTCTTTTGAATCGATCCACCGTCTCGAGCAGATTTTAAATTGGGTACTCTCGATTCAGTACTTCATCGCTCGAAAGTTTGTTTTTAAGATGCTTAATCATCTGAGTTTCGTTTTCTCGATTTTACTTTATTTTAGAATAAATCACATCTCCTCTAGCATTTTATGGAGAGTATTAATCTCCTACTACAACTTTCAGAACGTAAATAGATTTCGTTTGAAATTACTTTTAAACTGTTTTCATTAATAGGTTTTGTTTCAAGTTCGAATGAGTAGCTGTGATTAATAAGTTTAGAAGACTTAATAAATGCTTGCTTTTTGCTGAGATGATAGAAACTTTTACCTTTTTAATTGTATGTTATGAGCACATTTTAATTTTGTATAACGCTCAATTTTATGACTACATTGATGAGATTCATAAGTAAAAATCTGGGTTTTAGAAAAACATGCAGATAAAAATATTACTAGTCAAACAAAACTCTAGTTGCATATCTTAAAGCTGTTTTATTTGATCCGCAATCCCGATTCATGTAAGTTTTAGTTTAGTAACATTAGGAGTTTTGTCCCTTCTTCTATTTTCCTTTTATCTACTAAAAAATATATATTAATAGTTTTGGTTTTATTAGAAATATATTTACTTCTTAGAATTTTAAAATAATTGAAAGGATATAAATGTTTATTTCAATGAAAAACTAGTTTATGCAAGTTTGAGTCTTAGTTTACTTAAAAAATCTCTATATATACTAGTAAATAATTATAATAACAATATTAATAAAATAATAATCCAAATTTCTATTTTCAATTTTAAATAACGTGTAGATGAAACATTAAGTTTCACGCGAAACCAAACGTATGTCATCTTTAGCACAATTAAAATACATTTTCTAATACATTTCGGTGATTCTGCACTAAATACTATTTGTATAAAAGTAATTCTGTGTAACCAGGCATTATTTATTTATTTATTTATTTTTTGAAGTGCTTTCTGTTTTTCCTGATTTTTTTTGCTATAAGCATTTAAAAAATATATAAAGGAAGAGAAAAATATTTTTTTTTTTCAAAAAAATTTTTTTTCATGAATTTGCAGAGCAGCAAAATGCTACTTAACTTGGAATATTATAGGAAATATAGCAATTTTTATGTATATTTTATTTTTATTTTTACTATTATATATTTTTTTATCTTTTCAAGTTGCTGCCCTGTCTTACGGAATTCTAAATTCGTTGTTAATACGCTCTGTTGTGAGTAAGGATTGAAGGTTTAAAACATTATTAGTTAAACATTATTACATTATTACATAATTAAGTATGCGGAATAATATATCAGTTTGAATGTAAATCTATGTAAATACACAAAGACGAAACAGTTAAGTAACATTTTCTTCTCTGTTTGTCAACCGATTTTCTTACTTTTTTTATTGAGTAGCTACTGATGAGTTTCAGTGCTGTTAATAAAATATTTTTCTAAATAGTTAATTATTCTTTTCCCCTCCAACTGTCGACAGATTTGAAGCCTTTTTTCAGATTTCTTTATGCGTCATACTTTCATTCTACTCCTTGCATCTACATTCTACAATATTTTTACAGTATTCAATACATCTTTTACTATTTATGATTCAAAGGATAAAAAATACAAAAGAATAAAACGAAAGGGAAAATGTAATCCATTAAATAAATGTCAAAGAAAAATAATACTAATATTAAGTTGTCAGTTAATCTATTTCCAATATATACACATATATAAGATAAGTCAGTCTAATTGTTTGTCCAGTACAATGTCAAACTAAATAAAATACAATTTGAAGTGAACGATGTCGAATAAAAGTAAAGTGAGATAATAAGTGTGGTGACGCCTGTTATTTTGCTTCGAATCAACATTTCGCAAGTTTGTTCATTTGCATTAGAGTTTTGAATTCTTGATTAAACTGAAAGTGAGTGCTTGTGTTTCTAATTTGTTCAATAATAATAGGGTGGAATGAAAATTGTTATTTCTATTTTCTTATTATTTGCGAGAATAATATAAAATATCTTGTTCCGTTGTTAAAAAGATATTTCATTTAATAAGCATAGTACAAGGAAATCATATTTCTACACTTTCATCAAGTCTCTGTGAAGCTGGTATAGTTTTTTTAATAATTTTTTTTCTCTTTCTTTAAGCAAGAAAACTAAAAATCTTTTTTGAACCTCAGCTATTTTCTGGCTTTTTATCTGATAAATAAATAATTTCTCAACCTTGCTTGTTATCTATATAAAAAGCCTCATATATCTCTCCCTGACTCTAAGGTTACATTTTTTCAAAAAAAATAAAAAAATAACATGTAAAATGCATATGTTCGGAGCAGCCTTCTCCTTCCAATGAAGTTTGTAGTAAGAAAATTCAACTATTAGATAAGGATCTCTAAAGGATTCAAATTCTTCGTAGAGCGGATGTTAAATTCTTTTATGCATTCAAAATAGAACGAAAAACTGTTAAAATCAAAAACAAAATATGGAAATGAAGTGTCTTCGTCAAGATTTTTTGAGAAAAAAAAGTTTTTAAAATTTAATTTTCCCTTAGAAATTAAGAGCGTGGAGACAGACTGACCTCAAATCCTATTTTACAAAATTTATTTTTCAATATTTATTTAACTTAATTTATTTTCAACCTTTTCCTTGTACTTAGCGATACTCTTAGACTACGTTAAGCCTTCTTTTATGCTTTGCTTTAAGTTTAAAGAGAAAATAGGCTAAAAATCATCTTAAGGATCAAAATCCGATTGAAACGATCTGGTACCTGAAAAACATGAATTTCATTCTTGTTATCCCCAAAAACATGTTTGACAAGTAATCTTGCTTGTTTGACTCGTTCGTTTTACAAGCAATCGTTTTACAAGCAATCGTTTGACAAGTAATCGTTTGACAAGTAATCTTTCTTAAAAACATTCTCTCCAGCAAATATAATATTCGAACAAGAGGTACATTCTAAAGTGAAGATTCGATCCCAACTGCATTTTGAGCCAGCACAGAATTTTTCCTCTCCCGAACATCTTAAGATTTTAACTCTTTTGGATGGGAATTCCAGACACTAGAGGGTGCGTCTAGAAGAAAATGGCAAATTGCCAAAGATTCTGGGGAGTAGTACCTCTTCATTATACAGTATACTTAAAGGTGTTAGGGCGAAAACTTCATATTATACGTTTCTTCCCTCTGCTTTTCTGCACTTCAGTTGTGTTTTATAATTAAGTTTATATTTCTTTCTTTCAAGTTATTGCGTGAGATGGTGTGATAGCGGTGCCAAATTATATTCGACAACAGAGCTCTACAATGAAGTGGGGATAGCTTAGAGGATTTTTTTTATACCCAGAATCATCGGCGCTTTAATAATATGGTTGTTAGTGGCGTTTAAATTCTCCATTTGTTCGTTTATGGCGGCTCTTTTTAACGGCAAAAGAAGAAAAAAAAGTTTGAGTTCAAAGCAAACCCTTTTTAAAAAACGACGAAAAATAATTTTTTGCAGTATAATTCTAAGATTATTAGTAAAAAATGTCATTGCTGAAAATAAATTAAAATAGTTCCGGTTTTATAAAGGAACAAATATCAATTGAATTTTAAAAAGTCTTAATTAGTATTTCTTTTCCTTTTTAATTAAGCGGTGGATACTTGAACAGGATCAAAACTGCATGTTTTAAAGGATTCTAGTTCATCATTTTTCTGATGCTTACTTCCATATGAGGTTTCCAAATTAAGTTATTTTTTAGTTTGTTCTAAGAAAAAGAAGTCGCAACTAGCATTATTTTTTTTTCCAATTCTAGGTGAGCTTTGAATGACATTAATTTAAAAAAAAGCAATTTTTGAAAGCGTGTATCATTTTTCGGGAATTTAAAGGTATGATTGAACTTTAAAAAATAAAAATGAAAACTTTTAATTGTTACAAGTATACAACGAAACGGAATCTTTTTCCTTTTTTAAAAGTGTTCAGCTAAAAGGGGAATAAAAATTATGTGTATCAATACTGCTTCCCTTTTTCAATTTTTTCATCACTGTTTTATTGCCGTTATTCTGGTATTTCCATCCTTTCCGATCCTTCTTCAACGAGCCGTCATTTTGATTTTTAGTAAAATTCTATAAGACATAATTAAAAAGACGTAAAATAATTACATTCCTCCAAATTAAAGAGGTTTTTCTAAATACCAGAAAATTGTTTTGCTCCCCTTTAAATGTGGTTGTAACTCTAAACAGCCGAAAGGGCAAATTGTATAATTAATACTCTTCCTCTGGACATAGTGATTAAAAATTAGTATAATAAGCAGTGATGAATTTTAGTATATTTTCTATGGTAAACTATTGTTTTATTTGAATGCGCTACAGTTTCTAAATATGCTTTTAATTCAGCAATAGTTGTGAACTTGGATCTTTTCTAGCGCATAAATTTGGTCTTTCTTTGTGTCAAAACTGAAGAGCTAAATTTATGGAATTTTATATTTTCTTGCATTCTATCTTTTTTCAGTATTTTATTTTATTTTATTTTTGCGTAAAAGTTAGCTAACTCTTAAAACCCAGAAACAACTTTATTCTTAAATTTCTAGCAGAAAAGATAAAACATCCATACAGTAAAATATATATATATGGTTTTTAAATGTCCTGGTACTTCCTTCGTTCAATATATTATTACAATTTTGCAAAAGTGAAAGTACAATACATTTTCAGTAAAATTACTTTCACTAATCAATCGTAGAATACATTAAATGTTTAACCTCGGCGTCGACGTTTCACCCTTTTATTTTTTGAGAAATAGGTTGCTTACTTTCCAAAGTGTGTTTAATACCTTATTCGAAAAATATCCCCTTTTTGTTAATAAATTACTATAAAAATACAGTAAAGTAACATACAAAATTACAGGAAAACCTCGTTTTTAACTTTCTAATTATGCTATTCCTGGAAAATTTTGTATTCTATAGTCTTAGAAATATAGGGAAGAAAGGGGCGCACTGAGACATGAGGCAAATTGGGACTGAGATTATAACTTCACCACTACAAAATAGAAGATATAAAAATTCTCACTAAATGGTATAGGATCAGTTGAGGAAATTGTAAATGCTTTTTCAATGTTTTAACTTTTGATCCTTCCCAACCTCTTGAATGAAATCAGAGTTGAAATTGTGAGCATTGTACCAATACTATACTCCTTGTGAGTAAATGTGTGCAAAAATTTTGACTTTCTAACTATTTGTTACAAAATGAACTCGTGTTTACATTTACCCCAGAGTCTCTGGGATAATTGTAAATAGGGCTTTATTTTCCCATGAGGTTGATGTGAACAGAATACTGGGCATACACAGTCTGCTTGTAAGCTTGGTTGTTATTTCACCATATTTAATTACAACAGTACAATAACCATTAAAAAGATGATACTCAATCCGCTGATTGTGAAAAGAATCGTTTATTCTCTGTTTCTCCTAAAGAACGTTTAATTAACCGTAATTTACGAGCGCCTCCTGTGAGGTGGCACACTCTCACATTCCTATACTTGGTACAATGAACTCTATGCATATGTGATTACATCTGGAATTTGAATATACTTTTCTGCACATGTGACAAAAGAAAAAAAAAATTTCTCACCACTTACTAGCTGCCAAATATCAAGGAACTCTTGTACTACGGATTGTGACAATGCAATTCACATGTATGTTTCCTACTGACATACATACCTTTGTAACACGTACATTTCATGTGTCATATCTGGAAAAGTTGTCCTAGTTTTCACCTATTCCTGGCAATAGGAATTTTTTTCAAAACTGGGTCAATTAAGGGGAATGTGAGAGTGTGCCCCCTCACATTTAAACTTTTTTTTTTTGTCTTGCGCTTTGCTCCATCACAAACGCAGCACATACCCCCCCCCCCCTTCTGCTTTAAGGAAGTAATGAGTCGCCGACTGTACGAAAATTTGCAGAACGTAGGAAAAATGTTCGTAATTCTCTCCTTCTATTTTCATGCGTGACGATTCACACCTGGTGTGCCCCCAAGATCATTCAAAGCCTTCTTGTTCCGTCTCCAATCTTTCTAGAATGCTCTTTTTCCGTTGCACTGTGTGTGACGTTGTGCCTCGTTTGAATGTGATCGCACTCTCATTGGTCGACAAGTTGACTCGCCCCATCATGCAATTCAGCAACGCTGTTGAAAATATTCGAAAAAGTTAGTAGCGTCTTTTTGTAAAAATGTGAAGGACGTGAAAAAAAGAGGTGCCTTTTCCCCGAAACAATGGAAGGAGGATTCCCCGTATTGAGTTGGCCTGCCAAAAATATCATGTGCTAAGTATTCGTTTTAATACCGAATTTTCTGCTTTTAAATTAAATTGTGTAATGCATATGTCTTCTTTTAAATTTTACTGTGCTAAAATTTGGGTCGGTGCATCGTGTGCCGCCTTTGCATCAGTAAGCTGTTCTTATAGTTTTAAGAAAACGAATCTTTGACTAAACATTTAAAAGTGCCTTCCACTCAGTATTTTACTTACTGACAAGTCCTTTATTTATGAAATAGAGTGTTTGGCTTTGATTGTAATATGTTTTCCATTGTTCTGACCCCAACGGCCAAATGTGGTAAAAGCATTTTCGTAGCCTTGTATTTCTCAATGAACTGAAATGTTGGAATTGATACATATTGTATACATGGTCATTCAGAAAGAGATTCATTAATTCGATCAGATTAATGAGCATTTATATTCCGAAAGTGCCATATGTATTTCCTGTGCCATAATTAGTATGTCAATATGCTGTCTTAATTAGTGCAATAGCGCATTAAAAAAGAAAAAAAAGAAATGAAAAATTTGTTAATGTATGACTTGATTTTACTAGTTATTTGAAGCGGTAAAATATTTTGCGTCCAGGGGACTTTTACTTTCGCCCCTCCAAATTTAAAAAAAAGTGAGTTTCTGTTTTGCCGTTAGTTATGTACCGGAAATCAAGTGTCATACATTATGAAAATCAGTCGTGAGTGCTACTTCTTACTATTCTCGAGACCATAATTAATATGATGGTAGCTCTAATGCCTATCTCATCATGTATTTAAGTGCAACTAAACTGACATCAGTATGTTGGATGTTTTGCTAATTATATTGAACTTCTACATTTTATACTGTTTGTTCAAATGTGCCACACAGTATTATTTTGATATGTTTGCACATGTTTAATAATTATGCACTTACAAAAAAAGACTCGTTATTGATTGGATAAAATGTTCTTTTGTGGTGACAAAATAAAAGAATACATGATTTACAAAAACAAATGTCTGTCTTCAATTTTGTATTTTGGCAAACACATTTCCTTACAGATGAATTAATTCATTTCAATGCATAAAAAATATGACTCTAGTACTTATCTTTATTCAATTCCTATGAGAATATAAATTCAAATAAGTCAACGCTGGATTTCAACAAACTTGTACACATGATTCACCTATACAATTTTTCAGGGAATGGTTCCCAGGTATGTGATTCTAATTATTGTTATTTTTGATGAAAAACAATAGTGCCATTCATACCTACTCCAACATCTTACTAAACTAATTTTTTTTTTATCCCGAAACTTGGTTGCAGTCTTATCTGTTTTATTGCGGCTCACAACTGCAATTTTCAATGTAAAAATTTAGATTATTTATTACATTTTTAAAATCTTTAAATTATTTTATATATTTTTTTTTTCATTACTCATCTGCACCACACCACCTAGGTCTCGTAGTCAATAAGAATCGGACGTCCATCATGGTTGTTGATTGAAGAAGTGTGAAGACTAGAATTCCATCGCATAATATTGTATAGTTCCTTTTTTATCTGAAGGGGGGGGGGGGTGGAATGAAGAGAAGCTGAAGTTAGTAACAGTCATAAAAACTGGTTGTGGAAACATATCTCATTTAATTATTCTTTGATATTGCATTTTTATCTTTCTCAGAATAAAAAAAAAAACTTCTCAAAATCTTTTTCATCTAGTAGGTACTTCTTGGCAAAGCATGAAAGTACTGACTTTCCACTGTGGAGGTCCGGGGTTCTATCCCGTCTCCGGCAGACCCCTGCTCCACCGTGTCCTCGTCGTCCGCGACAATACAATAGCTATAAATGATTTCTATGCCTCGAAGATTCTACGCATATAGTTGATTACCATAGTCTGCAGCATGTTATCATAAGTGCTACTAAATGGTTATGAAACCGTATACTTTTGTATTCATTGCTTTTTAACCAAACTGATTGGAAATGGTTTAGAACCCGTAAAGATAAAAAATGTTCCAAACCGTAAATTTAACGGTGAATTAGATGGACAGACTGCTGCCGGCTATTTAACCGTAACTTCATGATGAAATTTCTAACATCACGTTCAACTTCGGTTCCCACAGAACGCCGAAAGTGATGCAGCACTGGCCGTGGTCGGTGCTTGTCAGGTTGAGTACCTCTCGCGACTGATTGCTCTGAGACCGCATACGTTTATGAACGTACGTTGGTGAAAGTAAAACCCGTCGTGGCTCCAAATGTCCGACAAGTTTGAAATAGTACCTCTGGGGGTGCCGATTTAGTTACGGTCTCTCATCTGGGAGCTGGTTCGAAATTAGGAGATCGCTTTGAGCCAAATCATACCTCCACCTCTTCGGAGCTCATTAATAAACGGAGGGCGCTTCCTATGTCTGCCTTAATTCCTGTTGGCCCTGCAAGGGGAGTTTGTATTTCCAAGTGGTATTTGCAAAAACAACAACATTTACGTAAAATATATACAAAAGTATAATTTACATCAAAATATAATATTTGTTGTCTTCCCAAAAGATTGGAAATACGCGATAAACTTAAGTGTTTATAATTACCCAGAGGGCAAAATATATATGGGGTAATTGTGAACACCTAACTTTGACCTGAAAAATATCAGGGAGGATGAAATTCATAACTAAACGTTTTTCGCAACATTCCATATGACAAATAAAAATGGTTGAAACCGTTTACTTCGCGTTTGTAGATGAGCAGGAGAGGTGAATGTAAGATCACTGAATTTTGTTTAACAACTTTTCTCACCGTGTCATTTTCGAACAACTGACATGCCTCCAAAATATTTTCGAAACATGCGAAACTCTTGTAATGTCTTTCCTATGTTGCCAATTCATCACTCACCAGCAATGAAGTTTTCAAAGCCACCACAAGGGTAGTTACTCAGCTTGTTTACATTAACCCCATGTTTACAATTGCCCCAACTGACCGTACTACATTTTTTTCTAATGGGCTGCTGTTGGCTTTTGCCAATCGCAAACTGAGTGTGCTATCGAGAGATTGGTGCCATCTCTTTCAGCGGCACCAGAATGAGTGTGGTACCATCGCGGCATGAGAATTTTGGCAGCCTGTTTCTTCATTTGAAAAGGCAAGCAACCGGACTCTGTTGATGCGAAATTGCCCTAGGAATTTAATTTAGCCAAAAGTATCCAAGCCAAATGTCTACTCACGGGATCTTTTACATGCCGCATAATCGCCCGACGTGAGCGCAGCCGATTTTCTTTACCTTGAAAATTCACCGACACTCTCAGGCTCGGTCCTCTGACCTGGCGTACAAGCTCCACGCCTTTCTACGACGCCACCATGCCGCCATGATTTACTACACTGTAGCTGTGGTTTAAAGTGATATAATGAAGCCTATCTCTGATGAGCTAGGAATTCTTTGCTGTGATAAGTAATATTTCCTAGCTTGATAATTAGTAATAATTACTTTAGAAGATAAAATATTTTTACTTGAGCAATACTACATATTCTTTTATAGAACTAAGCTTCCCTTTCCACTCTAAATAATAGTTCCATGTTTCGTAGAATATTAGGTACAATCAACCCTTTTAAAAAAGAACTAATGGGGCTCATTGGGACAAGCCGACAACATTAAAGATATTTAAATAGCTAGTTTAATGTGAGGTAACATCTTTTATGTCTTTTTGTTTTTATTTACGTTACTTTACCTTACTATGGTAACTGGAGTTGCGTAAAGTAATTTTTGCATTTTTCCTTGTTTCAAAGTTTAAATGTATGAGTAGTCTAAGAGTTTAAATAAATTAATTCGTAAGCAAATTTTAGCAAGTAATTTCAGGATTTCTATGCATAGAAATATATTTTTCCTGCAGGTCACCAGTAACTATTTACGGTTGTTAAAAAAAAAAGACAGCTGTCCAATGCTCCCCATAGACGAATCAATGTAATCCCAATCTGCCAGTTCTTTTTTTTATTTTACATTTTACAATCATAGTAGATAAAAAAAGGATTTTATTTGCTGGTTACTAGAGATGCTTACTGAAACTAAGTATCGTCATAAATACAACGGATTTCAGATAAAGCATTTTGTTTGAGAATAATAAGCTATACTCTGCTGGACAAATGTTTAACATTGAACATTCATACAAGTAACTAAGCTTGCGCAAGACTGTGCGTAAATACTATTTTTATGACACTGGTAAACGTTGCCATTTCCAAGTAACGAATGCTCAATTAATATTTAACCATCAGGCATCATTAAATTTTTACACTGCTGCAATATGTTGCGGAGTACGATCAAGAGTTTTGCTTACTAATGGGGCTCTTTTGCAGAAATATTTTACTCTACGGACGTAGAGTCCATTAGATCATACCTCCGTAGATAGTATTTTTAAAACAAGAAAATTTCTTTTTTTAAAATTATCAAGCAATCATTCTTTGTGTATTTATTAATCTATAGCAGTTTCTAGTCTAATATATTCTTTTGGTGTAACAAGTTTACAAAAGAGCTTTCACTTAATCGATGCAAAATAAATGACAGCCTTACATTGCACAACAAATACATTATTCATCCTGACCTTCTATTGATCCAGTGGCTTGCTTTGAAAATTGGTGTTCCTGTTGAGTTCCCGATACTCTAGCGCAAGCATGATCGCGTGCTGTAGTAGCATCGATTCATCAACTTCATCACGTGTTAATGATAAACGAAGGAAAATGTGAAGCTCGAAAATTTATAGGCGACACTTCAACTTTATTATGATTGCGTTAGAAAATTAAAGTGCATTTAAGTTGATATATTCTATCGACGCAATGATAATATCACAAAAGTTCATATTTTCTATGTTTGATTGAAAACAAATTGACTTCAAAGAAAACGCTTATTTTTGATAATTAAAAAGTATTTTGAGCCAATAGCGAGCTAGCATTATTTCAATATAATAAGAATTTTGTTAATATATTTTAATACATATTTTTAAGGGTGTTTTTGCTTTCCTATTTTATTACTTTAAAAAAAAAAAATTATCGAAACTTAGAAACTGTTGTTTGCGACTTGTAACTGTCGGATACTGCTGGTTGGAGTTTACTTAATTGTCTATTATGGAATTAAAAAAATGTATTGTGCCAAACTACTGTAGAAAATTGAGAAGAAAAGGAAAGTTGGAGTAAATATGGAAAATCATATACCTTTAGATAAAATTGACGAAAGAAGCATATGTACGGAGTTTTAAATTTAGAATCATATGAAAAATACATAAAAGAAAAAGTAAAGATAAAATATTCTTTTGAGGAGCAGTTGTTCGATATTGTTTCACAAACTGTGTTAGAATATTTGAGACTACGAAATTTAGCCTTAACGCTACTCCTATTCTCCCACAAACTCCTAAGCGAAACATTCTTTTGAGAAAAAGTTGGTGGAGTCACACAATCTTTGAGACTATGAAGTTTACCCTTAACCGTACTCCACTTCTCCCAACAACTCCCTACAGCTCAGCCTTACAAGGAGTTGCAGCATAGCGCGAGAGAAGTAACACGTTCCTTCACATTCTTCTTCTTATGCCGTGGTACGAACCTGGGTCTTTTGGATGAAGGAGAACTGTCCTAACCTCATGAGATTATGTAATCCTGTATTGCTTTTGTTGGACGTTGTTATTTGAGCTCATAAAGAAGAGTTCTAATAATGAACTTTAAGCGCCCGTGAGCATGAAGAGGAGTGCTAATAATGAACTTTAAGCGCCCGTGAACATAAAGAAGAGTGCTAATAATGAACTTAAAGTGCCCGTGAAGAACATATTAAGCAATGTTTAGGGCTATTTTGAAGTGAACTTCAAAAAACTTACTAATGAACAATTTTCATTAGCATCTAGCTAATGAGTTTGCATAATTTATTAAGTAATTGTACTAAAAGTTGGGATATGTTCGTTAAGAAACGCAAGAGTTTTAAGAGTTTTGATTATTATTAGTATTATTATTATTATTGTTACTCTGAAATATTAAAGATGTAACTATTTCTTCATCAATTAATTCATAAAATATTAATCATTTAATCATTTGAAGTGGTTAATATTTTATAAATTAATTGATGAAGAACATATCAAACAAAGTTTAAGGCTATTTTGAAGTGAACTTCAAAAAACTTAATAACGAACAAGTTTCATTACCATCTAGCCAATGAGTTTACATGATTCATTAAGTAATTGTACTAAAAGTTGTGATATGTTCCTTAAGAAACGTAAGCGTTTTAAGAGTTCTGATTGATATTACTATTGTTATTTTGAAATATTAAAGCCATAACTATTTCTTCATCAATTAATTCATAAAATATTAATCATTTGAAGTGATAACGATAGTGAAATGATTCATCAAATCGTTCTAAAAGCTTACCTCAAAAACATAGGGCTACATAAGTGGATGATGCAGGAAAAGATGCCTTTCCAAAACTCTAGGTCCATGTAATATTACATGCAGAAGGTATTGCCTGTTAGGGTAAACATTCCTAAAATACGCTATGTATCGAATAGAATGAATTTGGTTACTATTTTGGCTTATTCCATGTGACCAAGTGTATACGTGTTGCGCATCTGTGGTATGTACCATCGTACCTGAAACGTGGCCAGTGACTTCATCTTTTACGTGTGATTTGGCTTCGTAAGTCTTATAACTTAAAGCCCCTGTGTATCAATTATGCTACCTTAATATTGACTTTTAACTCACTACTTTGTTCACAAAATTATGTTTAAAATATTTTTTAATTGTTATAACATAATACTGCTAGCAGTTAAATTAAAAAAATCGATTAGCATTGGCTATGAATTTATATTTCGTAGTCATTGCAATTTCAGTAATGTTGTGGTATATTATTATCAACTTTTTGACATATTATTCATGATTATCATTTATTATAAAAGTAAATATCTGTTTGTAAGCAGTGTCCAGATCTGAAATTTAGTAAAAATAAAAAAAACAAAGCTGTACAGTTATTTTTGTTCGTCTCAAAACATAAACTTAAGATATTTAATTTCTTATCCCGATTTAGCTTTTTGATACATGTTTGGACAATTTTTACTAGTATCATAATCTACTATGTTTGTAGGAAAACAATTAAAGTCAGCAGCGGAAAAAATAATTATTTCTTAAAATTATGCTTGATTTAAGCTTCTAAGAAATGTAAAACATAGGGGGAAAGTTACATCTAAGATTCTAATTTTTGGACATTTTAGAAATTTTTTGAGGTGCCAACTTCAAAATTTATCCCTTATTTAAAACAAGAACATTAAAAATAACTTTTTTATTGATTTTTATTTGTCTTTCTCTTGAAGAGTCCAGAAATTTCATGAGTCCCCGAAAATGCTTAATAATAATAATAATAATAATAATAATATTATTATTATTTATTATTATCATCAGCATCATCACTGTTAACTGCTCGAGGTGAATTATTCTCAATAACAGTTTCACAATGTATTTCTTCTTCTAAATTATACTCATTTATATTTATGGAAATATGCTCATTTTAACCCTTTTGTTCTTCGCTTATAATGAATACAACAAAAGAAGTTTAAAATTCACTCTCCGATCAAAACGGTTTTTTAAACTGAAGCTCTTATTTTTCAAAAACATCAGTGGAGTTTTCATTGTTTATTTTTGTTCAGTTGCATCTGAAAGAACGAGAAGATAGAATCACTACTCTCATTTTTGTTTAGAACTAAAAACTGCTTTGCTCTGAATTCTGGTTCAATCGTAATACATTAATTTAATTATCATAAATTTAAGTTGTAAAAAATGAAGTTAAATTTTAAGTTTTAAAAATAAATTATTTAATTGCTTAATGTGTTGCTTTTAATTTAATGCAGTGCGCATGATCACTCGCATAAAATCGTATTAATCAACAAAATCTACTCTACATTGCTTCGCTATGAATTGCGTTACATTAAGTGACATACATTCATTCGTACAAACAAAACACTCCCCGTTAATTTTAATGACTTAATGCGTCATTGCGACAAAGCTGAAAATGAGTTTAGCTTAAAATTCTGCCACCTTGAAACGCTTGAAGCTTCCTCAATTTGCTCTTCTCTTAAGAGAATTTTACTGTTGCCATTTTTAAAACTAAAGTTTGGCTTTGAAGCTATTGTACAAATGTCAGTAACAATTTCGCACGTGGAATTGTTGTTTCGACCTTTTCTCTGAATTTCAGACATTTCTGCTGTACTCACTACTAATATTTGTTTAAACAAAGCTGAAACTTGAACAAATTTATTCTATTTCCCCTGCTCAGGATTCGTTGAGCTATAGGTATTTTCATAAATTTAATATTTTTACAACGAACATTTAGTACTTTTAATCAGTTGATTTTGTGGCAGCATTCTTTCCAACAGAATGTTATTTTATGTACTAACTAGGGAGCAACCGTCTCTTGCTCGCTATCGCTCACCAACCCCCAGAACTGCTTACGCAGCTCTTTCGGATCGCTTCATGAGTTCAAGACCGCTTCGCTCACTTATTGCAAACTAAACTATTTTAGAGTAATTTTATGGAAAGAGCACGTTCTCTTTCAGAAGGAACGTTCTATATTTTACATAACTTTTTGGAACAGTCTCAGAATCTTGGCGAGATTCCGAATCTGGCTGATAATACCCACAATTGAAATTGTACATAAAGTTACAAAGTAATATACTCACTGGAAAGGTTAAAATATAGCGAATTGGTATCCTAAGGTCAAAATCCTTAAATTCTAAAAGCAATATACATATATTTTTACGTACGCATTTTATTTATTGTCAGACTATTGACGATGACAGGAAGAATTTTGGTACTCAATCCTTTATTGCATATTGTAAGATTTGTGCAAAGATGTTTTCACAGTTGGCAACAAAGAAATCGCTTTAAAGCTTAAAGAAATGTAATAATTTCCTTGACGAAAAATTTAAAAATATGAATGCATGAGAAAAGGTTAGTGCCAAAAATACGTTCCCGCAATATCCCCAAAAGTGCTGCCGGTTTAGATATTTAACTGTAAAAGTAGCTTAAATTACTAAAAGATACGCATAACAATCGTTTCAGTTGTGAAGATAAGCCATTACTTGAATTTTAAACGCGTGCACCGCTGATTGGATCACGATTCTGATTGGCTGCTTCTATCATAGTAGCTACGATTTTGTTTGCTCCGCCGACACCATTATAGATTTTTACATACATACATAAATAGATACAGATTTTTTTAACCGTTTTCGAAGAGGAAGATGGTTATCACCTCATACAGTAAGAATGTTTTATTTTGGCTTGTTTATTTGTTTGGTCATCGATAACTCTTCAATTTGAAATCAGTTATGTCTTTTCCCAATAATTATTTTATTGTAACTTTGATTGACTGCATGGTACAAGTTTTTACTGCTAAAACTGCAATTTGGAAAAGAAAAAACAAGTTTAAAACTCTTAATATTTTACTACCTAAAACTGCTCAGTAGAGCAAATCCCTTTAAAGGTTTTGTTATATGCAGAATGAAAGCAGCTGACATAAAAAAGGCAAAAAAAGAAAGATAGGAAAAGAAAAAAAAAAACCATGATTATCTATTAAAGTACAACAACTTTCGCTGCACAAAGCTTTCAGATTTTGCGTGGGTTGTAAGAACAGTTTCGGCTGTCAAAAATATTTAATTAAAAAAATCGGTATTTTAGTTTATGTTTTGGGTTTCGTACTCCCTTGAATTCGTAAAATGATCTAATGACAATATCTCTTCCCAATAAAATAATATTCAGATGAGGCTGTCGAAGATCTTTCGGTGAAATTTAACAAAAGATTTATCTACGTATCTCAGAGTGAAGCATCCAGCTATAAAATTTAACAAATGATGGTTTAAGGTACTTTTTAATTAACCAATGGGACAACAAGTGGTGACTGGTCTACCTATCAATAATATGATCTCCAAACTAGACGTACCTGTTAAAAATAAAGTATTTCGACTAAATCGTTCAGTTGACAAATGTATCTGACGATTAACATAAGTTGCCGCGATGAAAAAGAAAATCATGCTGGCAATTAAAGGAGCTGCCGGTTATGAGACGTTTTTTACTATATATTTTAATTCTATCAAATTTCTACTTCTGATGGAAACTTCGAACTTAAGGACTTAAACGTTCTTTTTTCTGAAGAGGTCTATGAAGCAATAAAAACGAACATGAAGATATTTTCATAGAATTTATACACATACTAAATGTGGTAATAATTTCGTAGTTTGTTACTAGTTGTTTATCATTTTTTCTGGTTTACTAAAATAATGAAAATATTTTTAAAATATTTAAAGCTCCTCTGTAGTAGCATGCAAATACGCTGTCATGGTCGTCGTCTATATCACTGATTTCGTAACATTTTTTTTTAAATTCGTGATTAATTCAGTTCGTTGTTTCTGCAGCAATATGCTGTACAATTTGTTCAAAGTTTTTTTGCATCACGATGAACCATGATAAAATTTGCTGACATCTACACTGTTAGAAATTTCATCATTAAATTACAGTTAAATAGCCGGCAGTCTGTCCATCTAATTCACCGTTAAACCATAAATACAAAAGTTTACGGTTTTATAACCATTTAAAAATGGTTTAAAAGTTAAATTTTTACGGTTTTTGAACTATTTTGAGGCGTAGAATCTTCGAGGCGTAGAAACAGTAAACGAAGCGTGTGGGAATCGAACCCCGGGTGTATGTTATACCAACCTTGCGCTTTAATCATTCGGCTCAAATTATGGGTTCGATCATTCGCAAACAGTTCGGGAATCCGATGTCTCCAATTTTTGATTTACGTGTGTATGTTTTTCTATTTAGTAAAAAATGCTTAAGCCACTCTATTTTCTTCTTTTTTATATACACATGCAGATTTGAACTGATAAATCTTTATTCATATTTTAACAACGTACGACCTGTAAGGTTCCACAACCAAGGGGGACGCCCGATTCTTATCGACTACGAGATCTAGTGGCTCTTGTAAATTACACTTAGTTAAACGTTCTTTAGGAGAAACACAGAATAAACAATTGTTTTCACAATCAGCGGTTTGAGTACAATCTTTTAATGGTTATTCAACTGTTGTGATCAAATATAGTAAAATAACAATGAAATAAATTGTTATATTACTATTTTCTTACGGAAGTTTTTAACAGTGTAGAAAAATGACAATGAAAAAGAGCAGATTAACGCCAAATTCAATCATTTTTATAATTATAACTGCTGATGGTTGACAAGGCTGGCAATTTAAAAGCTGAAGTGCCTTGAATTCTTACCAATAATGACGTTCTTCAGCTTCAGTTCTTAAAATTTTAATCGAAAAATTATAAAATCAGAATGAAAATGTTGAGAAAATGACACTAAAACGATGTCGCTATTTTAAGCTCTAACGTTGAAACCGAGGTTATTGAACGTTATTTTCAATGGGAACCTGCTGGAACAAGACATTTATTGACGTTATAACTGATGTGGTCTTAAAAAAGTATCGCTACAAAAGAATTAAGGCGTAGCTTCATTACTTAGGTATTTTTGTCATAAAGCTTCAAGTGTTTCTTGCAGTTAAATGTGAAGATTATGGAAATTTGATTTTTACCATATTGCACTAGATTGTTCCATTTTAGGACTGTTTCAATTCATTACCCAAATTGTTCTATATTTTATATCATAAAAAGTAATAGCAAATATAAATTTGCACGTACTGATTTAGCAATGTTAAATAAAAAGCTGAAAACCTTAGGTATTCAGAAAGCAAGAAATAGAGTCTTATTTTAAGCAGTAACATAACATAAAGTGTTTTTACTATTTTTCACTTAAAATCATTTACAAGATAACTCAGTAAAAGCAGCTTCGTACCAACAATGAGTAAAATTAATTGCCTCTTATTTGCATAAAGAATTTTTCTTGCAAGTAGAATGTTTTGTTGGTGAATTTTTGGGAACGCTTTAAATAAGGATTACCGAAATTTATTCTCAAGCATTTCTTGTTCTTTTTGAGGCTTAGAGGGAGAAACAGGTTAGGATTTTATACTTTTACGCACCATAGTCACAAATCGGTGTAAAGCTTTGTAATTGGCACTTAATACTAATGTGCTTAAATTTAATTACTTCTTCCTTTTCTCTTTTACATTTTTGTAAAAATTTCATTGGGATCTATTTAACTGGTGGACTATTTTAGGAAATTGAACTTAGAAACCTATTTTCATTCTTTAAATATAGTTTAGAAATGAAAATGAAGAAGTAAAAATGGATCAGTCAATAATAATGGAGAAATAATCGAACGTGAGATTTAAAAAAATCCTTCTAGCTGAAACTATTGGTTTTGGAATTAAGTTAGGAATGCTACACTTTGAGGGATACGTAAATGAAGTGCAAGTTTGGATATAACTAGTGCAAACGATAGAAGAAACACCGACCTGTGTTATGGCAATGAGGTGTTATACACTCACAGGTGCTACTTTTGAGGATTTTGAAAAGTACTAAATAAAAGCTTCTGTAGAACGGTAGTTTGTAGTAGTTTTACGCAAAACTTTACTTTTGTCGCGTGCATTCCATTGCTTCGTGTTGAGTTAATTCCAGTAAAATAACGTAAGAGTTCTTTAAAAAATGAAATTCAAATAAATTTTAATTGATGAGCCGGAATCTAATTTTACCTAAAGTAAAGCTGGAAGAAATGGCGCACAATTCAACAAAATAATAAGCAAGAATAAAGATGTTAATTTTTTGGCAACCTATTAATGGATAATTAAACTAGACTTGTTTTGTATGCATTTCCAGTACTAATTTGTTGTTATGCTGTAATTTAACATGACAGTCGTAAGAAACCAAAAAAAAAAAAAAATACGTAGGAGAGATGCTATATGTACGAAGTTGTAAAATACTAACAAAGATTAACCAATAGTAGAAATGCAAAACTGGAAGCCACAGTAAACTTTACATAAAACACTAACCAATAGTAAGAATACAAGTTGCGAAAATCAACCAATGGGAGAAAAATTTCAGAGGAGGAAGAAAGTTAATACAAATTAGTAGGAAATATAAAAATATAAATTCTTTAAACCTGTAAAAGAATCCAGTGGACAGTTGAAATCAACTACAGAAAATAAATACAGTACTCTTGTGCCAAAAACCAAAACGTTAAATAAATTAAGCACCAATTTTGCGAAAATAAAATGCATATGAACATGTTTTGCGATTACAAGGAACCCATTTTTTTCAATGACAAGGAAGTGAGTTTCTACAAGAAAACCATCAATCTTGTGCTTAAATTACGTTATATTTAATCTTTCTTTGCAGAAGTATAGAAATTTTCCCAATATGAAAAAATTCTTAGATTTTAGTTAAACTTTCCTGCAGATTTAAAGACTCTTTAGGAGTTTACTAGCTTTTGGAACTCGCCAGTTTTATGTGCTCCATATTAACATAAAAAAAAGTTGCGCAAAATATAAATAATCGTAACGACGTTGGGCTCTACATTACGTTTGCAGTTTTAGCGCACTGCCAATTGAAACGAATAGAATTGATTGTTTTTCTACTTTTGCTTTGGACATACAGTCAAGATTCTTAAGCATAATCTCATATAAACAATATTTTCCAAAATGTGTAAAACAGGCAGGCATAAAGCATGAAATAGCAGTAATTATCGTTTGTCTAATAAATGACTTTTGTAGTTTCATCATACTTCCAATTGAAATGAATAGAATTTTGATAGCTGGTTTTCCTTTTTTTGCTTAAAGTACAGGGACAAAATTCTTAAGCAAAATCTCATCGTAACATAATTTTCAAAATTGCAAAACATATTTAGTTTAATTATTTATTAATTCGCACTCACTCTAAGGTTTCAGATACGACAGTTTTTTCCCCTTAAACGGCTAATAACATTTTCCCATTTTATTCCTTATCTGAGTGCATTTTTTCTCGGTTTATCCCTTTGCTCAACGATTTAGCCACTAAAAATCAATTTCTTCTACAGCATCTAGATAAACATATCGTTTTCAGACGCACTTTGCTAGCCCATAGAGTGGCACTTAGCAATCCCGTGTTTAAGTTAACTACGGAGAGGTAAGGGCGAATGTTTCTGCATTGAAACATATAGAATCTCACAAAAAGAAGGAAAAAAAAACTACTTTTTTCATCGACATCTTGTTTTATTCCGTTCCATACTTGATGTGGATTTTGAGGTGAGGTTTTATCCTTGGAATCGGTCCAAGTAAATGCGCGGAAACTTTGCTCTCTCCCCATCCCTCGCTCCAAATTTCTTCTAGGATTGCAAAACTCTCGAGGAAAAAAAATATATAGTGCTTCGTTTTTAGGAAGAAATCGGCAATTTGCCAAAGAACTCCGAAGCAAGGCAAAGCTTCATTATGAAGTACGTTTTAAGGCGCGAATGGAAGAGAAAAAAAAATCATATTAATTTTGCTTGTTTGGGTTGGTTATTTGCCCCGAGCATTTTAGCTTTTGAGTGTTGTTTTCCAATTACATTTTTATTTCTCTTCGCTTTCCATCATCAAGATGTCAGTTAATAGTACCAAACATAATTGAACATTCGGAAGATGTAATGAAAATAAGTAATTTTAACATTAACTCAAGGCATTGCAAACAGGAATTCAGAGAATTTCGTTGAAATTAATTCATTTCAAAGAACAGCTGAAAGTTATTTTCAAAAAACTATTTTGGAGTAAAAAATGTACGTATTTCTAATTAAAAAATGGATTTTTGTTGCGCTTTAAGTTATTATAATGGCATTGAAAATTAATAAAAACTAGCAGCAAGTAACGATTAGTTCGGAAGTAAATATGAAACTTCTAAACAAATATCTGTGTCGTTTCTCTTTGGAGTGCCTTCACACCAAAGGCGACAAAGACAAAAAACCTTGTGTTTTCTGATCTGCGAAGCACAGAACATATTTTTTTAAGCAAAAATACGCTCTGCGCTTGCGCAAATGAAAAAAGGCAAGAATATTGTACTTTTCGCCTTTGGTGTGAAAGCTTCTTAGTTCCCTTTCATTAGTGGTGTAGCAAAATGTTAAGGTGTATATTTCTGTAACAAGTCGACAGTGTGGCGTAGTGGTAAGACGCAGGTCTTGTATGCCCAAGATCGCAGGTTCAAACCTGGCCCAAGTCGGTGGATTTTCAAGATGTCTGCACCCATGTCGCATGATTGTGCGGCATGTTAAAGATCCCTTGAGTATTCGTTTGGCAAGGATACTCTCGGCTAAATTAAATTCCTAGTGCCGATTTCATCAACGAGAGCTCAGGTGCCCCATCTAGGGGAAACTAAGCGTCAAAAAAAAACAAAAAAATTGCGGCAATGGTACCACACTTATTGTGGTGCCGCTGAAAGAGTTGGTACCAATCTCTGGGGACGCACTAAATCTGCGATGGTTGATGACCAATACTGCAGCCCCATTAGAAAGAAAAAAAAATATTTCTGTAACAATGGGAAAGTTCTGCTTGACAGTGATGGAGAATTATTTTGATTGAGTTTTTAAACATTTTACTTTAAAAAGTTTACCTTACTTCGAAGACAGTCTTAATCTGTTGCCCTTAAATGTTAACACTCGATAAAAATTGTCAGGAACATATTGCTTTTTCTGGAAATTAATTTAATTTTGGTTTTTACCTTATTAATATACTACTAAGAAATTATGTTAAAACAGTACAAAAAATAGAATTATTATCCCATTGTAAAAACCTGCAGCATTCATCTACACTTTTTAAACTAGAGGAATCAGGGCCAGTGGCTAAGTGGTAGCGTTCCGTACTACTATGCCACACAGGCCCGAGTTCGGGCTGCCTAGGACCGACTTCAGTGGGCCGATAAAATGAGGACCAGGTAAGTTTTTGAAATTAAGCACTGGGGTTCCGCGTCAGGTTGACCACCAGACTGGGACATCCCCACCTGCCCTCCAGGTCCTCGGCCAAGTAAGCTGATAAGAACACAGCAGACCTCCCCCATTGGATGTCGTACCACTGAGCTGAAACGAGATGAATTCGATGCCATCAGATTTACACTTAAAAATGTTAAATGAAACATATAGAGTAGCAGAATTCAGACATAAGTAATATCAATATATGAGTTACAGCACAAAAAAAAAAAAAAAAAAGACAGCAATTTTACAATTTGTGTATATTAAGCACTTTTTCACATCTTGTAAATAACTGTAAATTATTCACAAGTTCATGTCTAATATATGAATAAAGCAGCGATGAATTAACTGTAATAAGGTTTATAAAGAGAACTACAAAACTAACTAAATAAATAAATGCATAAGCAATATGAAAATAAAAAAGCAAATAAAATAATTAAATGAATGAATAAAAAGGGTCGATTACTTATTGAAATGAAAAGTGTGTGGTTTTTAGCTGAATTTTCGCAGGAGGAAAAGAAAATAATTTTGTGTTGCTTTTCGTGCAAAGGAAAAAGAATTAAAAATAAATTAATTTTCCTGTACATGAAATATAACTTCACATGACATTTCTCAAATAAATGAGAACAAAAATATTAATAGCAAACATGCTGCATATTGACGACTGCAGTCTGAAAATTTTTTATTATTTGATTAACAATTTTACATTTAACATAAATGTGATTAAATGAATTACTTTAAAAGTTATGCATAACTTTTGTATTTATTTAAAATCAGAAAATAGTTTTGAAAACCATTATGACATTGTTCTTCAAAAATGAAAGGTAATGCTAAAAGCTAGTCTCATTTGTACAAAGAAATGCATAAGAAGAAATGCAAGTAAAGATTATGTGTGTAAATATTCGGAGACAAATATAAATCATAAGCAAAATTACTAATGTGAATATTATTTGAACACTAGATAGTTGTGACTAAAACAACGTTGTATTTTCTTAGCTTCTATTTTTCATTTGTTTGAAGTTTAAAAAGAATGATGATCTTTTACAATAAAAAGTTAAAAAAGTAAAGAAAGTTCTGACATTTTGAATTCTGGCATTTGTTGATCGGCAAAGAAGAAAAAAGAAGAAATTTTTATTACCGAAATGTTGGTGAAAGGAAAAAAAAAATCTGTAAAAGAAACAAAAAATCTGAAATAACTACGAAAACGTACAAAAGACATTTCAAAGAGGATTCGTTGAAAAATTAACCTTAAAAATATTCTACACAGCTATTGTCAGAATCTGGAAAAACATATTCAGCTTGGACCGTTTGTCTTTTTATTATCTTAACATGTCATATTCGTCTTCATAAAAGTACAATAAAAATATTACTCTCTGGCAGTGGGTTGGCCTCCCATTTTTACAGGAATGAATAGTTCGTTTTCGAGCCTGCAGTTCCAAACCGATTTGGCGAAGTACTTTTAGCGAAAGGGATTAGGAAATACTTGCCAATCATTTATTTGGGTCTATTCTGACATGTATGGGCTCGAAATGGCTTAAGCTTTGTTTTCAATTGAACCATAAAAAGATTTAAGGACAGCTTTATGAAGTTTATATGGAAAATTGCTTCTTATTGAGAAGAAACATGTTTTAAAAATCATTCAGAAATGGGGGGGGGGGGGGAGACTGATAAGGGTAACCTAAAAAAAAAGATCAGACATGGTTTTTTCCTTCAAATGTTATATTTGAAATAGAAAATTTAAATTATCTTTTGTGAATGGCGTAATACGCAGTCAAGATAGTGACGTGGGAAAGTGGTTCTAGCGTAAAACCTAACAGTGACTCTTTGTATTTTCTTGTATTTTCTAAGAAAATGGTTTACAGCCGAAATCTCATATTACTTTAGTATAAAAAGCGAAAACAGAGGATATATTCTTTTATTCGTAAAAGAGTTACAAAGAAAAATTCGAAAGCTCAATCAAAAAGTGTTTTTTTTAAATTCCGATTATGTATCTTTTTATTACAAGAACATTATTCACTTTGAAATATATGTTCATTGATTCACATCCACTAAATTACTTTTATGCATTTAAATTTAGTTGTATCTCTTTGAGAATTAGTATGGTAAACAAGTAATTGTACATAAGTAATTGTAATAATGTTACCGCCGTTTTCATTGTTGTTATGATTGAAACACAAGCAAGGCAGAAAATCTTTAAGTTTGCTTTATGGGCTAATGATCAACACCAGAAACTTTTCTAGAACTTGCTTAGTAGCATTTATTCCTTAAAAACTAATTAAATAATTAAGCTTTAAGAGAAAGATTATGTTCCATCAATACACGTTTTCCTTTCAATTCATAAAATCAACACATTTCTTTAAGCACACAAATTTAGGTGCAATTATAGTTTACATGTTTCCAACGCGTAAAGACGAAGCAGCTGAACTAAACTTCTGGACCTGAGCTACATGTAGCTCGGGTCTATCTCAACACATTTAGTTACAGAATTACTTAAATAAAAGTCACTGGAATAAAACTTTCTGTGCATTTGCCCAGCGGTTCACACATCTGCTGTCACATTCATCTCCATGAAAAGTGATAAAAATGTTTGCCAAAGGGCGGATCGCATCCTTTCATATTTATTCGGACGAATGAATTTCTTTTCAGGTGAGGCCTTGGGGTGATTTCGCTTCAAGAAATACTATGAGAAACTGTCGGAATTCTCTCAGAACATAAATTTTGCTGTTATATTTATTAAGTAAAAGAGTGATGGCGCTTCCCATTTATTTATTATAAACTGACTTGACTATTTTCATAAACTGCGTAGTTGCGAGGACTTTATTCTAAGTGCTGTGCTGTTTTCCTTTTCTTCTGACTAAACGTTTTAAAAGTCTTCTGTAAATGTCAACAGAAAGTTTTAAATGGAAAATATTCGGAAATATTTTCAAAACATTATTCATTTCTGTCTGTGGTATTTTAAATTATTTCAGAAATTTTCCGATAATATAGTTTTTGTTCCTCATAATAAATTCGAACACTAAAATGTATTTTCGAAAAAAGCCAACACACTTGAGAGCAATATAGTTCTTAATCATCAAACTATGTTGTTTACCAAATCTTGAAAAAAGGAAAATTCAAATACATTTGGATGATACGAAAAAGTTTAATAAGCATTCGACATAATTTCCCATAAAATTTAAAAGACCATTTATTTTAAAACAGAAATCGTGAAGTTTGCTTTATCGGCTAATAATTAACCCCAGAAAGTTTCTAGAACGTGCATCGACTTAGTTCATTCACTTAACTTTCTGTGTTCTTTGCAGATTAACGAAGAGATTATTTATTACAGAATACTTCGTTAAAAGAAAAAGGTGTTCTGTAAAAAAAAAAAAAAAATGCTTTCGAATCTACTGGAAACCATTTATTAGGCGTCTGAGGTAAAATTACAAAGAGTTACAAACAAGAAATTAGAAGAGACTTAAACAAGAATTTCACTCTAGAACTAAGTATACGCCCCTACTTTCCCGTATACACCAATATAAAATTGATAATCTAGCTATCTCTCTCTCTTTCTCATTTAATTTTAGCTTTTAACGGGAGCCAGCAACCAAAAATGTTGAAAAAAAAAACGAAATCTTAAAAATTTAAATTGTTCCCTGAAAGTTTCAGAAAACCGGTATGATTTGCCACCTTTTCATTCCGAAACCGTAACTGTGCTGAATATAAGCCACATATTAATTTCTTTAAAATAAAATAAGCGAGAAGAAGTCATTTCATCGCAACTGTAACTGAAAAAAGTTCCTTATGTGAAATTTTAATTAAGAAAAGATATAACCTTTTGCAAACAGAAAAGTTAAAATGCTGTTTTCTCTCGCTTTGTTTTTTGCGCACTTCATCTCAATTAAAATGCACAGGCTTTTTTAAATTTGTATCTATAATATGGATTTTCTTCCCACATATTCCTGAAACTGTACATAACAAATTTATGCTTTAATTTAATGATAACTTAAGTAAACAAATCTGTTTGTAGGTTTTTTTTAATTTTTCGTTGTTTTTTCTGTGTTACTTCAGTTTTTATTTTTTTTCTAAAAAATTATTCGACTTGTAAAAAAATCAAAGCATAAAAATTTTGCTATGAGTAATGAATCAGTAAAAAAAATTGAGGCTTTACGCCAATTTTTGAAAACGAAGATGCATTTTTAAAAATTGTATTTAAGAAATCCAGTTTTTTTTTTTATATTAACTTTTCTTGTGAAGTGATACAACATGACATGAGACAAAATTGTAAATAAAAACACCATAGAGAAAAAAAAAATGGTCTCATGGGGCCGGCTCACCTTAATTACTTCAAATATACCTTCTTTTAACAGTTAATACATATTAATTCACTTATTCATTTATTCATTCATTCACTCACGCACTCATTTATTTCTTCATTCATTCGGAATTATCCTTAAGAATCCAGATTTAAAAGTTTCGTGGGAAAATAGTTTGGTTTTGGATGAACTTCATATCTGTACATGTTCTATTTCATAACATCTTTTCGATAAATATTTTTAAAAGTAAATCCGTTGAAACAGAATTTATATAGGATTGAAATTTCTCGTAGGCGCTAATGTTAAATTTTTTTGAACTGTTTAAAATTGTACAAAAATTGTTCAAATCAAAAAATGTTTCCCGTTAAGAGCTTCTTCCAATAAGCTTCTTCAAAGGAACTTGAATCTTATCCCCAGAGCTTACATAATTTGATTCATTTTTGCCCATAGGTGCAATTTTTTGAACTGTTTAAAATTGAATGAAAAGGTATTTAAATCAAAAAGAAAATATAGAAATGAGATGACCTCGCCGAGATCTTTCGCATGCAAAAAAAAAAAAAAATCCAACGAATCGGACAATTACTTCAAAAACTTTAGGAATGGACAGACAGACCGACAGACCTACATTTTTCCCATCTCAAAACCTTACCTACAAATTTTATTTTTCAATACTTACTTACTTCACTCGTTTTAGACTTTTTATCATTTTTAACGATATTTTTACGATACCTTCTTTCATTCTCCTCCCCCCCCCCTTTTTTTCAACCTTCACGGGAAAGTAGGCTAAAAAAGGAAAGTACAGGGAGTAAAAAACATAACTTATAAAGAATACTCTGCAAATTGACTGCAGTAAAATACTAAGGCCTCTGTAAATGATCAAAAATCAAATACTTAATATTAAGTTTTAAAAAAAGTACAGCACCATCTTTGCGTTCGCCGAATCATTATTTCTAGCATACGAAATCTAAATATGCGATCTCCAATCAGTAAGTTCATAACGTGATCTCACTCTTTTTCTGATTTTGGTGCCTTAGACCACTCGGCCAAAGATACGTCTGGGGTTGGCGACGAATTTATATACATTGAATGTACGTCACACCAGTAATATTTTTCCTCTGTACCTTTACAGAAATCAATTGCAGTGAGTAAAAGAAGCAGTTTTCCGTGGAGATGTCAACGAGAAAATTGAATCATTTGCTTTTGAACGATTGTTTACATCACTTAACAGCAATGTTTGGTTGCTTCTCTGCAGTTGTACAGACTGCGGGAGAACAGGAATTTCATTTGTTCAATTTTGAACAATATTTTTCCTATTCAGTAATGCGTTCTTCATACTGAAAATAATTTTTGTTGACATTTAATTCAACATTTTCTTATATTGAAAAATTCCATTTTACTTTAAAAGTTACCAGTTACCTGATTAAAAAATTGATAGTTAAATAGCAAATATCTAAAATTTAATGGCCAAGAGTGTGAAAGAATATATTGATATTTGATATCTTTACTTAGCATGTAATAGTTTTTCTTCTCTTATTAAAAAATAATTATTACACTTCGATATTACGTGTATTAACTTGAAAATGTATATTTGAAATACGAATTCAAACAAAAGAGAGAAAGAGAGATTAAGAGATAGAAAGGTTTAAAAAAATTTATGTTGGTACACTGGAAAGTAGGCTCAAGCAGTTCTAGACGGAACGTCTTGTCAAGTAATGCAATCAGTTTTCTTTATTGAAAAGAAAATAAAAATATGAAGTTTTACTCTTACAAACCTTTACGCTACCATAAGCTAGAAACCCAAAAGTTCAAACAGAAAGCTGTAAGATAATCTCTTTTCTTTCTATACTAACATTACTTTTTCTTTTATCATTGATCTTTCTTTAATCAAATCAGGATCTCATTGGCTAATTGGAAAGAATGATGAAAGTTTCCATCGTAAAAATGTTACGTGATTTACGATCATTTAATTCATTCATTCGCAGCTAATGCCAACTTTATCCTGTTTGTTACTTCATAAAACTTCGAAGCGGATTACTTAGTTAAATGTAATAAATACTGCAGTTTTGTAAGAAGATATGCTAAGTGTATATTAAATTCTAATTCATTGTTATTACGAATTCCTGAAAGCGGAAGTATTTTGAACTAATCTTTTATTGCATAGACGTTACGTGTTTCCGCATACCTTTCTTAAAGTGAGATTGAAAGTGTAAAATAAAAGTGTGCTTAATACGTCAGCTGTCGCATTTGAACCAATTTTATAAAAAAAAGTTTGAAATTATTTCTTAAGAAAATGTATTATAAATACCTGCTATTTTGTGTTTATCGATCATTAAAAATAAATATTAAATTATTGCTCCTCTCAAAAAACAATAATTTGTCAATACGAAATGACGTTTTTGTTAAAATGATGTTTAAATGACATACCTGTTTGAAAATGATGTAAATATTCAATGTTATAATTTATATTTTATTTCAAAACTACAATTGATTTTTTTGTTTTCAGTTGAAAAGAATCACACAGAAACGTTTAAGAAATTTATCCGTAGAAGCAAGTAAGACTTCACCTATTATAGTTCAATTTTTGTTCCCAATTCGTTAAGAACTATTATTCGTATGGGCAACTAAGGTTTCATCAATACATGATTTTTTTCAGTTCTAAAACAGACATACAGAAACTTTTAAGAAATTTTAACCTTAGAGACAACTAAGGTTTAATAATGTAACTTGACCAGCAATTGGTCATAAACGAGTATCATATTATCGCTTAACATGATACTCATTATATCCATTTTATATCACCAGACTTGTTAAAGCCAATTTTACTTTTATTTCTATATGTTACTTTTTGAGTTGAACAATTTTTCGTTCAATTTTGAACAGTTCGAAAAAAAAAAAAAAAAAAATAATACATCAGCGCCTACGGGGAAATTTTAATCTTAAATACATCCTGTTCTAATAGAAAGATTTGCTTGGAGCAAACTGTGGAAAAGATGTTATGACGTAGAACATGTACAGATGCGAAGTAAGCTCATCCAGAACTAAGCGTGACTATTTCCCCATGAAATTTTTTGATCTAGATTTTTAAGAATATTTTCGAATGCTGAATGAATACATGAACTAATGAATGAATGTGTATAAATCTTTGAAACAGGTATATTTGAAGCATGGAAGAACTATAGCTAAACGAGATACAAAAATATAAAATCGAAACAATTTAAAGCAAAAATACAAAATCGAGTTTCACAAATACAAAATCGAGTGTTTCTTTTTGCGGATACATGCGTCGTCAGTTTGCATTACGTGCATCCACTTTTGTGTGTTTACTGTTTTTAAAAGCTACCAGCACACACTACACAATAACATTCCTTGTCATCCAATATTGCCAAGATAGCATTTCTGAATTGCAAGTATTAGTTTTATTCTTCTTCTTTGTCATTTCTACCCTTCCTTTTCTTTTCTCTCTTTCTTTCCTTGTTTCTCCTTTGTAGGTAGAAAAAAAGGCTTTCTTTTACCATCTCTTTAAAATGTGGCAACTTTTTCTGTGATATATTTCTTCGTTTTTGTACTTCATCTTTGTTTTTTATCTCTAAGACTTAGTTCTCCTCTTTCAGTTCCCTAAGTTGGAACGCGCATATATTTTGTAGCAAACAACAACAACAGCAATAATAATAATAATAATAATAATTATTATTATTATTTATCAAACGGAACAAGAAAACCCAAGAAACTTTTTATGAGCAACGGAGATATAACGGAGTTACTACGAGCCCCGAATCAACTTACCCCATGTTTTTCAGGACTCTTATTTAAAGCGCCGTAATACATTTCACTAAATATAAACTGTTCTATTAAATTCTAAAAGGAGTAGGTGGAGTTAATCATACACTATTAAAAATCAAGTTTTATCACAATTATTATAAAAAGTATTAATAAATGCATAATCCCTTTTATTTGTAAGCAGATTTTGTGAAAGATAAGATACTACAACTGGAAGAAACGTGGTATATCAAATTGCATTTACAGTAATTAGTATGAATATTTTACCTATCCCAATAAGTAGAAAGATTTTCGTCGGTAAAATAGTATAGTTCGAAAAACAAAGTTTAACTTGGTGGGTTTCGTTACGACCAACTAAATTATCAGATCTAAGAACTGATAGATCATGTGACACATTCCGTTCTTTAACTTGATGTAAACGAGCACAAAAAAAGCTGTCAAAACCTTTTTCTTCCTCGGCTCAATGAAGTGGATAAAATCATTTGAACCCTGAGTTCTCTCGCCTTGCTTCGCTCATTTTTATTATGTATTGTGCTGTCCTATAAGTAGATGACAGAATGTATGAGTCCCTTGATGCAGTACCACCTCTGTTGAAATGCTATGAGAATATAGTTGCACCAAAGTTTTTGAGAGCTACAAAATTCAAATTTCTCAACTCTGTTCGAAGCCTATTTGAGTCGCTATTATTCTGAAACACTCAAATATGTTACATTACATTCACTAAATAATTTTTATAGAAAGAAAATATCAATATTATAATGCGAAATTATATACTAGAATATATACCAGATGTAGAAATATATACGCCCTTTCCTTCTCTTCGCTTAAGTTAATCTTTCATTGAAGTTTTCCGAAATCCGAAGTAAAACAACAGACAATTCGTCGGTGCAACACTAAGAAGGATTGCCTTTATTTTTATTGTTGCTCTTACTTTAATTAAACCAGGGTCTCATCGGCTAATTGCAAAGCTGGATGAAAGTTTCAGCTGTGAAAGTGACGCTTTTTTATATTTATTCAACTCATTCCATCACAATTTTATACCATTTTCATCCCGTTTGTTATTCCAAGTAGTTTAGAGCAAAACTCTATGTGCAATTTCAAGGGGCAATAACGCAATAAAAGGAAAAGCTCTGATAGGACTGAACTAGTTCATTGTGCCGCTTACCAAGCTAAATTTAGTCACATTAGTCTCTTTCGCTCCCTCTCTCGTTTATCTTAGGATCCAAATTATGACCAAAGCGCACCCTTTTAACTGTCAGAACAAATATATCCAAAGAAAAACAATTACATAGTATTGAAATTACATCTAGTTCACTGTCTTAAACTATTGTAGGTAATTTTGCCGTATCTTCTTACTACAATTAAACTTTTAAAAGGAAAATGTTAAGCCAAAAACATTTCTCTATATATAGTCGTACGAATATAGAAAAAATTGCAGATGACTTAGAACAAAAATTCTTCCCAATATAAAGTTTAAAAATTGTATCTTACTTATGTTATGTTAGGCTTACAAAAAATTATTCCATAGTAATAAAAAAGTAATTTGTATTTTATTCGTTGTCAACCAAAGCAAAAAAAAAATATTCATGTTAAAAGATTTAGTAATTAAGATTAAAAAAAATATATCTTCAGCATTCATTTGCATCAAAAGTAAAATATTCTGCGCATTTTCTGTCGCGTGAAAAATAAGTGCTTTTAATCTTTGAATCAATCTGTCAATTAATTATTTACCTGCATCAAAGTCAAATCCGTATTTTTTTTAATTTCTTAGAATGAAACGAAAAATATATTTAAAATATTTTAACTCTTTTGAAAATTTTGGGCAATAATATAATTTTTAACATTATTAGTTCATTATTATTAAAAAACGGGATGGATTTTCTTCAGCGGATGATGAATTAAAATTTCTTCATATGCTCAAAAACAACAGTGAAATAATAATAATAATAAGGCTTAACGGTTTTTATTTTCCATGTTCAACGTAGAAGTTCTTTCTGCCAAAGTTTGTCCAAAACAAATACAACAAAACATAGAACTCGTGTTACTTCTAAAAATAAATAAATTTAAAAAAACATTGGAATAGAGCATTTTTGCGAGATTCTCTTTCTTTTTTTCTTTTTTTCTTTTTTGTTCTTTTTTTTCAAATCCAGCTACCCATTAAACAAAATGAAATATAATAAAATGAATTATTGATTTAAAAAATAATTAAAGCCAAAATTATTTTATAATTTATATTATCTTATAATTTATTTTTTCCTCTCTGCCTAAATACTTTTAGCTAAAATAACATAACTGAATCTTCCATTTATTCCATACCAACATTGCCTTTCAGGTTGAATGCGCATTATACTACCATCCATTACTTACCCCTTACGCGTAACAAATTCCCCTTTATGTATCAACAACGACGTGCAGGAAGTCTTTCATCTATCAAAAATTTCGTGTATCAGCATTCCAGAAAATGTGTTTCCGAGTAAATACTTTAATAATGTAGCGCAAATTCGGAATTTTAATACATTTTTCAGAGATAATCGCTTTTAATCTGTTTATTCATAATGGAAATAATTAGCCGTGCATTTTTAGAGGATCATTTATGTCACTAATTTTTTGTCAAATTGCTAATTAAAAATTAGGGATTTACTTTTGAAAATGTTGATCAGTGTTTTCTTTTTTCTTTTTACATTACTTTAATCACTTCAGAATTTCACTAGAAAATCGGACAATTTATTAAGGAAAGGCGATCTGCGTGTTTTTTTTTTACTATTCCAGAAGCAAAATTTTGCTAATAAATATTTACTTTTTTCAGAATTTTTTTAATAATAATAAGTTCTACGTTTATTTCATCTGTTTCTCTAAAAGCTTTAATGAAATCTCAATCCATACTGAAATTTGAATCTTTGACTTATTGTCAAGGTTATGATATTATGAATAGTGCGTTTATTATTGAAATATTTCATCATCTACTGTTAATGTGGTCTATTCATTCTGTTTAGAAATCTTTTAAAAGCTGAAGACGAATTTTCTTTTACAAGTGTGTAAATTGTTGGTTTATACATTAATCAACATCCATTCTTTAAATAATGTACTTTACTATTATACCCAGTTCCCCTTAATGCGCAATATGCTGTTTTTAACTATTTAAAAAGATTTCTTGAACAATTATTATCAAGAAAAATAAATTTTATTCTTGATTAATACTAGTTTTTGCTTAAAATGCATTTTAACTGCATTCAGTAATTAACAGCACTAATTGACATTATTTTGTACTTGAAAATTTCAGTTTAATTTTCTACTCTGTCAGAATTGTTGAAGAGAGCTGTTATTACTAAAAACTAGTAGTACTTTTGTGCTACAAAAAACTTCTAAAGGTACTTTGAGACCACCCGCAACACCGACACGCAATGGCGGTGAAACCCTTGCTTGGATTTTCATTGGTTCTGCATAACTTATTAACCACGCCCTCGTATTGACCGGTTGGCGCTTTTTATTGCGTCATTAAAAGGGTCTTTCCCCCAGACGATCGTGATTTTCTTTTTTGTAGTATTCAAGAAGGACGTCATCGCTGTTAGTTTGATAAGTCTGTTACGACAGAGACAAAATGTCTTCGTCACTTTTGGTGTGTGGGAAAGCACCCTAACTTCATTTTTTTTCTTTTCCTTGTTTTTCCCTAATTTTTGTACACTATCGCTAGATGTAAATGTTTCAAATATTGCCATTTTTAACAAAACTTGTAGTTTCTGCTTTTAACATAAATGTAATATCACTTACAACTCAACGTTATTTTGTATATCAACTTTCCT
This sequence comes from Octonoba sinensis, assembly GCA_038502835.1. Lineage (NCBI taxonomy): Eukaryota > Metazoa > Arthropoda > Arachnida > Araneae > Uloboridae > Octonoba > Octonoba sinensis. The sequence continues at coordinate 92,309,306 of CM076604.1, read as the reverse complement.
TCACTTTCTCATTTAAACTTGTTTTCTCCCTAAATTTTTCACTTCAACAATCCACAATCACAAATATCTCCTAAATTGAACAATACATCTTGTTACCAGACATGGTATATTTTCTTTTCAATATGTTTAGCTATCTCCTGAAAATAATTTATCCGGGCTCGAACGCAAAATTACAGAAAACTGAGTACAAGAAACTACCAAGTCCGAAAAAAAAAAGAAATTACAGGGAACAACAAACAGAAAACATTCTGTAAATTGATAGTAATGTATGTTGTTAGCAATAGTGGCGCAATCTGTGAGTACGCTGAATTAGTATTTCTGACACATGAAATCGAAGGTAAGCTCACACTGTTCTGATTCCTGCGCCTTAGGCCGCTTGACCAGCGATGGCTCCGGAGTCGGGAAGGCAGCTCACTAGAGCTGAAGTTAAAGTACACGCCAAAAACATGTAATTTAAATTTTGACAATTTTCAAATTTGTCAATCATCATCACTTACATTTGTGGCGGGCCATCAGGCCCTCCCGAAGGGGCCTTTTACCCAGGTTCAATGTGAGCGTGCTGCAGAGAGATATAAGTCGAAGGTGCCCGAAGGCTAACGTCACGTCCCTGAAGGGCAAAAGGGTATCCGCATCACGGACGGAAAAATAAAATCCAGGTTAGTTTTGACAGTACAAGTAGATAATTTTTTTTTCCATTTTATAAGATTTTATATTTTTTATTTAATTTTCTAAGCATTACATATATATATATATTATTACATAAATAAAGTAAAGTTAGAAAGAGGGGTTGCCTGCCGTCTAGGTTAGCCCATTATTGTGTCCTTCCAAGTAGGCATTTAGGTTTCTCACGAGAACTTGTCTTTCATGAGGGAAGCAATAATCACTCGTTTAAAAAACGTCGTTTTTAGGTGGGACAGCGGTGGCTTCTTTTTTGTAGTCTCAGATCTCAAGTGTTTGTTTATGCATTCGTTTACAACTTTTAAACTGGTAATCACAGAAATATTTATTGCGTAAAACTGAACACTTGATTGTTCAGTTTTACGTAATAAATATTTCTATGAAGTTCTGCAGCGTGCGGAAAACCAAGCAATTTATTGAGAAACCGCTGTTAGGAAACTTGATTATTGGATTTGAAACAAGTTCTTCGTAAATGTAATGAAACACCCAGTTTCCTTTCTGTGCTTTTACAGAAATTTTTTACAGTATACGTTACATGATAAAACCTTTATCTTACATCTGCCCTTGACCCTTGTAAATAATGGTAGTATGTTCACGTGAACTATATAACGATGTTCTTTGATTAGAAATAGACCTGTTGATCTAGTTTAAACCTTCATTGTATGCTTAATAAGTTGATTTTAGGAATCTTGTTATACTTTAGCTGTTAAAATTAAAATTTTCCTTATTTTTAAACTGAAATTTTGCAGCTTTACATCGTGGTTTATAATCAATAACCTTGTTAACAATGTTTACAATTAATACTCTTGATAACTCTTTTAAACTTTCAATTTTGTCTCCAGTTTTCGCCAATCAGTTTAATTTCTTACTGTGTCACTGAAAAATACAAATTTGTTTTTAAAATTGAAATATCATTAATTATACAAATTAAACACAATAAAATTACAAAATTAAGGGGAAGAAACATTACACAGAAGAAAATATGACAAAGCTCGATAGATGAGTATCCAGAAAATAATATATTTATCCAATTAAGATTGTATATGAACTTTTGCATTACACCATTTGTTAAATAAATACTGCAACAAGATGTAAGAATCTTTATTTCTGTTATTTTAAGTGTCACACATATAAGAGAAGACTCTTTTCAAAGACAACAAATTAAAAGAAAAGAAAAATAATGCTAGAGATTTAAAACATAAACTATATCAAGAAGTAAAAGATCCAAGTTTGAGAAGTCCCTCCAATAATCTTTGCTTTAAGCCCTATCAAAGAATAATCTTCAAATTCCACTTTGCCAAAGTGTAATGAAAGTCCTCAGCTTCACCTACAGCTCCAAAAGTCGATGTGGATGATAGATGGCAATTCGGATATCTGCGACTTCATCACTGGAGTCGAAAACTCACATTTTGGCCGGATTCCAATTCCGAGCAAGTATGTTGACAACTGAAATCATCTCGGTATATAAGTCTGGGACCGCATCTTTCCGTACAAGCAGGATTAAGGATCCCTTTTCGGAATAGTTGAGTCACTTTAATTCTGGAATTTTCCAGGGAATTTTAACTTAATTGATGTCGTATTTAGTCATTGTTATTTTTATCTTGAAATGGTTCCTTATTGCTGGACGTAGGTAGTCATATTGAAAAAGTTTTAAAGTTTGTTGATAAGTAGTTTGAATGCAGGTAATTCAAAACTTGACATTACATGATTTGTAACTCAAATCATGCACCATTACAAAAGTACGCTACATCTCTTTGTATTTCCTTGCACACATCATTTCACAGTAGACATTTACCTGCAATAACCTTTCTTCCTAAACAGGATGAAAAACTAATTTTTAAAACATTTGATTATTGTTCTGTCGCTTTTTTAACTCCTAATTTAATTCAAGGCTTGCTTTAATTTTATTTTTGGTGAAACGAAATGAAATTCTCAAGTTGATAAAAAGCTATTAACATGCTTAAAGGTGAGATTTTGCAATGGACGTTATATTGAGTTTACTCAGCATATTTAGCTGTGTTAATATACCATCGTCACAAAAAACGCTTGTAACCTTTGCAAACAGTGAGTCACATTTTTTTACAAACTGCCTTTGAAACACCTGTTTTTAAACTTACGAGGGGGTGATCAATAAGTCGAATAAAAAATGTTTATTGACAATAGACAGAAAATACAAAAGGGAATTATAGGCATAAGTGCCTATCTTTTTCGACACAATCACCAAGTCTATTTAGGAATTTATCAGAACGCAGAACCAACTTGTTTAACCCGTCTTGGTAGAAATCAAGTTCCTGTCCATTGAGTCAGGTCTCGGTGGATGTTTTCACATCACTGTTTGAAGAGAACTGTGCGCTGGATAAGTGCTCCTTTAACCTCGGAAACAGGAAATAGTCACTGGGTAACAAATCTAGGCTGTATGGGAAGTGACCTCAAATTTCCCACCTGAACCGTCGCAACAATTCCTGCATTGCGTTAGCAGTATGGGGCTGGGCATTGTCATGCAGGAGGATGAAACCTTCACTCGACATGTCAAGCTGTCACTCTGTCATATTTGAACACATTCTTTGCCCGTAAAAATCGAATCACTGCTCGCAGTTCCACACGAAACCAATTTTTAAGCGTCAGGCTATTTTAATCGTACTGAACCGTCTAAGAAGTTTCACTACCTCACCGCACGCCAGCTGTATGACAAGTAGTGCCATCTGTCTCCACTTTGGGGAAACAAAATTACTCCACAATGTGTAGCTTACAAACGCTGTTGCCTGTAACCTTTTTTTCTGATCACGCCTCGTAGATGTTATCGGGGGAATCGGGCATTTTTGCTTCTGGAAGTAAGAATGAGTGAACTGTAATAAATTGGTTTATGAGCGAGTATAGGAAGCAGGATAAGCAGACGCGGTTAATGATTTTGTGCGTCCATCGCCCGTTGTGAGCTCGGTCCCAGTATAATTTTCCAGCCCTAGAATAGAAGATGGGTGGTATCTTTTTCGAGTTGGCCTTATAGGACCAGTCAGAAATGACAAGGTCAGGATTTGATTTAGTTTCTTCTTTGGCAATCTGATCGGTATAGTCATTTTCAGTGTTGTTAGAGGACACTTTTATCCATAAGGTGCGGACAATATTGCCGCTTCATCCTTCTCTGCTACTAATGCAAGATAACTTGGAAATCGTGAAGAAAATCGAACTTTTGGACAGATTAGCGCATCGGAACATTTTTCGTCTGTCTCACTAAATTGTTGCTATCTCTATCAAAATAACAACGACGGATAAGCGACATCTTAGTACATTCAACAACAAAACACGATCGTCTAGGAAAAAATTCCTTTTAATAATGCAATGAAAAATGCAAATGAGACAATACGAAGATGTGGTTATTAAATTAAAAAGAACCAATAATGTTCGATGAAAGTTTCGTTTCAGTCGAATATCGCTTGGAGACTTCAGGACTACTCCAGGTCATAAAGCTCTGTTTACATCAGTTGTAACTAGTGTCGAATACTCTTCTGCTCTAGTAACGTGAGCACTATGAAAAATGCAGCACGCTCGATGGCTGCCGAAAACCAACAAGATATTTTGGCTATAAACCTTAACACCTTCACCAATAGATCTTTTGAAAGTTTGCTATTTATTGTCAGAGTTTACGCAACTATTTGGTTCAAAGGGAAAACTCATCCGCCATGCAAATATAGATCAAGAAGTGTTTTAAAATTGTCATTTCGGAATCAGAACCTGGTAAATTGAAGTTTGTTCAAGTTTAGTTTACATACTCTTTGCTGTCCCTATATTTTTTTACAAGGCAACTCGAAGAAGGCAACTGTAAGAAACTCAAAAAAAAAAAAATTAGTAGAAGCTATTAATTCTTTCTAAATAACTTTCGCATGTTTGAATTTCAACAAAGTTAGGAACATTAGCAAGCAAGGCAGTAGTCTCATGACAGAACTACTATCTTGAGCTTTTCAGAAATAATATAAAAACATGTAAAGAAAGTTTTTTTTTTTTTTTGTGTGTGTGTGCGTGCGTGTATGAGAGAGGGAGAGAGAGAGAGATTGAAATTTTTCATTCAATATTAAAGTAATGATGCACTTAAAGATAATAATTTCAGCTTATCATATGCGTTTATTTTTAAGGTATTACTATAACCTCACTATATTGTAAGTTGAGATTTCTTGTGATCAATTTGAAGATATCATGTACTTTTTATTTTTTGATAATATTCCATAACAGTATTGGGGATTCATTTAAATTTAATGCTAATCAGTGGGTAAGGCGGTAGATTATTTTATTATTCATGAATTTCGCTAAAATTAAGAATTGACATAGCAATGTTCTGCTCATGAAAGCCACTATTCATTTCACATTATGAAAAAATTTGGGTAAAATGTTGATAATCTTTGAATTAATTATCAGCATTTGAATATTATGTAGTGTTTTATTTTTCTTCTATGCGTGAACTAGTTGATATAATTTTCATGACTTAATTCTGCTTGTATTTTGAATTTAGCTGATTTTAATTTTCACGAAAAATATATTTATCAAGGAAATAATACAAATAAAGCAGCCAACAACTAACGCTTTGAAAAAAATAATAATTATCATCTAGAACTTCATTTCTCTTATTCCATAAACCAAAAAATAAAAAAGAACATTATAATAATAGTAACTAAGCTTAACTCATGTCAGTGTACATAATGGAAAGCAAGAACAAATAAGTAAACTCAACTTTTAACTTTTCAAAACCTTACCGTTACTCTCAAAGATCTTAAATATGAATAACCAGGCAAATGCAGGGTTTAGCAAGTAGTAAAATATATAAATAATTCATTTTTGGTCATAATCAAAGCTACGACTTGGACCAAAATCTTCACTAGTTTTATCACCTACTAAAATTTTTTTTCAGGAGCCAGAGCTTTTACGTATGGGATTACCATTACTCTTATTGACTAAACGGAACAAAGGGATTTGGTTTAGATAGTGCCAAAATGAGCTGCTGTGAATTATAATAAGTACAGATCGTTTTATTTATTTCATTTATGCTCAATGCAGATTCACCACAGAAAGTCCTTTTTTAATCATACATGATCACATATTTCAAAGTGAGCTTAAAACAAACTAAAACCATTCTATGACTAAATGCAATTAAAGACTTCCAGTTTATTCTCATTAATAAATTTTGTAAACTCAGTTATTTCTTATGTGAATAGAAGCATAATGATATCATGCGAAGGTTGTTTATTTGAGAGCGTTTTTTCTTACTGAATCAAACGATAAGCATAAAACAAAATATGAGAATTGAATATTTAGAAGCAGACTTTTATAAATAGGGAAGCAAAGTCTCGGAATGTTAACGTTTATTTTCTCCTTTGTATTTTCCTGTTCGTAACTCTTTGTAATTTTACGTCAGACGCCGGTTAAATGTTTTACAGAAGATTCTCTTTTTTCTTACAGTGCATAAATAACTAAAACGTTTAAGGGGACTTGGCACCTTTCAAATGTAGAAAATCGATGAAAATACCGATTTTTCAATTTTTTACTTAAAATGTGGTTTGACTCTTTTAGTATATCTGAGCGAAGTTTTGAAGCGATACAACCAATAAAAATGTAGAAGTAAGAGAATTCAAATATTTCTGATGTTTTAGTACTATTTTGTATTCTTTAAACTGCGTTTTCTCGGTTTGTGTATTTTCGCAATATTGTAGTACTTAAAATGCTAGAACTTCTACATATATTCATGTAGCAAATTGAAATTTTTCGTGTGTGTTCAATATGATGTGCTTGATAAAATTAGGAATGGAATTTGCTATATATTTGCAAAAAAAAATTTTAAAATGAAAATGTAACAAAAGTCGCTATTTTTCTGTGTTCTACCATCGATGTAACTTTAAAAACTTTTTTCTCAAAAACTAATTAATTAAGAGCAAAACCCATCCCTAAAATTGTAAACCATACTATAATAAGTGCTTTAAAAAAAATTGGTAAAAAAAAGTCGAGAAATGAAGAAGAAGAAGGAAATTTAAAATCGTTAAATTATTTCAATAAAATTAAGTTTTAAAATTTTCTGTTAGTTGAATTTTGATTTTCCACGTGAAAATCATTTTGTTGCGCAATAGCACTTCATAATATACAAATAAAATAGGTAAAAGTTCTTAAATAAAAAAAAATGTCCAAAGGTGCCAAGTCCCCTTAACAATTAAATAAATGTTTTTAACGAGTTTTGTTCTACGTGAATTTTTATGCATTGCATACGTGTACTTTATTTTTTTTTATTTATTTATGTTGTTGTTATCTCTAATTTAAAAAAATCAAATAAATCCGAGTTTATGAGCTTGATTTCTTAGTGATTTTTTTTATGAATAATAAAAAATTCTTAAAATCCTAAAATACGTGTATTATATTTTTTGTTAGCATCTCGAATCCAATAAATGAATAAATATGGTTTTATGAGGTGATAGATAGTTAAGGTATAGATGCCTGTTCACTGACCAAAAACCGCAAAATATTAGTACATAAAGATAAACACGAGTTTTGACAGCAAAAAGAGATCTGTTTCCTGCACCAGGCGATTTAGGAATTTTTGTATCTTCAAAGCACAAATTAGAAGCCTACTTTCAAACACGAGCTTTTGTTAAGAATTGTTTTTATCCTAGAATGTAAACACTCTTTCAAAAACTGTCAATCAAAAGGCATATAGAATAAAATGTCCCATATAAGACAGAGCAAGAGCAAATACATAAAAGAATACCAACGTATAGCTTCGAAGCCGTGTCAAAAGGATGAAATGAAAAGCATTATGCACTTTATCGTGTCAACAGCGGGTACATAACGGCCACCAAATTGAGACCCAAAGAATAGACTACTCTAAACATCTGTGAACACTAAAAAAAATCTGTGAAAAAGACAGAAGTGAAACTGGGTGTTACTGTGAATTTACGAAGGACTTGTCTGAAATCAAATAATTAAGTTTCCTGATAATAGTTTATCAATAAAATTGTTGTTCTTCCGCATTCTGTACAATTACAAATAATTATCTGTTAAAATAAGGAAAACTAAACACTTGAGACTTGAGTCTACTAGTTTAAAAACTGTAAAAATTATGTATAATTAAACACTTGAGACCTGTGACTATCAGTTTAAAAATTCTTAAAAAAGGGATTATATAGTGCTGGCGTACTGTTTCTTTCCGACTCTGGAGAGCATCCTTTTAATCCATGCTGTTTGGCAGAGCGGGCAGAATTTTATAAATCGAAAGAACGTAATGTATTACCGGCATATTTCAAGAAAAAGTCAAAAACGTAAAGATTCAAAGTGCAGATTCTGGTAACATTTTAAAAGGTTTGTACTTTGTATTGTTAATTTAAAGAAGGAAATTAATGGAAAAAGGTTTGTGACATTAAAAATATCTTTTTGATTTTAGATTTATTCAGCATTATAAAATCAAACTATTACTTAACTACTTAAGTAAATGTTTTGGAAAAATAAAAGCTAAAAATATAATAAAAACAATATCTTCAAAGAGTTTTTTTTCATCCTTAAATCATTTCAGAAGCCTCGTCCATAGGTATAATTCAAACAGCAATTACCGGCATCGTTCCAACATCAGAATAACCTCGGATATTTTCCATTAATCAAGCCACTCGCAGATAGTCATCGCTGAAAATAACAGCCAATTATAAACAACGACACAAATAGGTGTCCCACTTATCAGCAGAGATCTGTCTGTAAATGACTACATCAAAAAACAACATTGAACAGGATATGTATGGCTCTAGACTATCAATAGGCTTTAATCTGCCCCCAAATGAATTATAATCTCAGGATGTCATTTCCCAGTACACTTTATGATATTGCGACATGGTCGTGATGATCTTTTGTTTTTAAACGGTAGTCTTTATAAATTTCATTATCTATCCTGCTCTTCGTGATCGATTCAATCGATGCAGCTTATCGTTATGTACATAGTAAAAGGTGTAATCTTTTCTAAAGAAGGGGAGCGGGGAATTGAAATCGGTTTGCGCACATTTTTTAAAATTTATTTCTTATAAAGAAATGGAGTTTGAAAAGAAAGACCCTAATTTTATTATTAAAGAGCCATAGGAAGTTTTATATCTTTTTGCATTTGGGTATAATTTTTAAAGCAATTAGTAAATAAACAAACAAAAAAGAAAGAAAAAAAGAAAGTTATATATATATATATATATATATGGGGGGTGTAGGGGGAGAGAGAGAGATAGAGACAGAACTGATAGGATGTTCAAAATGCAGCATCATTAAAGAAAAGCCTACACCGTCTAAAATTGCACCATGCTTATGCACCGTGGAATCATGGAGCAAAAATTATTAGTGAGGATTTGGATTACGTTTTTGGCCCGCAGGTTGAACTTTTTTTTTTTTTTTTTTTAATCACAATAATGTGACCAGTAAGCGAGCTAAACATCTAACGTTCATCCAATTCTATTTTCGCAACACTTTATTTTTTACATGCTATCTTTTTTCCCAAGATTTCTCGGAAATGGTCCCTTTTTCTTTTTACTTGTATCATCTCAGCTAAACCATTTTGAAATTAGAAAAGCAGGAGAAGAAAGTGCAATGTAAAATATCTCTATAAAAGTACTAAAGGAAAAACAATCTATAGTGAAGAAACAATATATAAAAATTCTTTAAATTTACGAGTAACTTGTTTTAAATTAATTAATCAAGGTTCTTAACAACAGTTTCTCAAAAAAATTCTCGTTTTTACCGTACTCTGAAAAACAACAAAAAAAGATTAATTGCGCAAAACTGAACACTTGAGATCTGTGACTACCAGTTTAAAAGTTGTCAAAATTGCATTGTATATTGTTTGCGTAAGTTTAACTTAAGCTGGGAAGGATAAATTTTGATGATAGGGACAAAGCCGAAGCCTTAGCTGAAGCTTTTGAAGAAAATTTTCGACCAAATCCCCCCTCCCCAAACAATCATGTCACGTCGTTAGTTCGTAGGAAAATTCAGGATTTTAACTCCTCCCCCCAAAACCAGATCCAGTTTATGCCAACTAACCCAGGCGAAATTGCTGAAATTATTAAAAGAACTAAAAATAAAAAGGCCGCCGGACCAGATAATATCTCAAACAAAATGCTCAAAAATATGCCCCTTAAAGCACTGACTTGCCTAACAAAAATTATTAATTGCTCACTCAAGCTTTCTTACTTCCCAACTATCTGGAAAAACTCAAAAATCACCCCAATACCAAAACCCTCCACCGACTCCAGGGACCCCCATAACTATAGACCTATAAGCCTTACCTCACACGTTTCTAAAATATATGAGAAAATTATAAAGAAAAGATTGCAAAAACATATAGATGACATGAACATCATCCCACCAGAACAATTTGGTTTTAGAGAAAAGCACAGCACAATACACCAACTAATCAGAGTCCTAAACGCTTTAACTGAAGGTTTTAACTATGGCAAGCAAACCCTAGGCATTTTTCTCGATATCCAAAAAGCCTTTGACAAAGTTTGGTATGATGGGCTCATATACAAAATGATAATCCATAACTTCCCAAAATACCTTGTTGATTTAATCAATAATTATCTTAGAAACCGCACCTTTAAAGTACAAATTGAAAATGAAACCTCCATCACGAAACTCATTGAAAGTGGCGTCCCACAAGGTGCAGTATTATCGCCACAACTGTTCAACATTTTCATGGCCGATTTCCCGAATCATGAAAAAACCATGACCGCCCTCTTTGCCGACGACGCCGCGATCATTGTAAAACACAAAAGACGTAATTGTGTTAAGAAATACGCCCAAGAGCACCTAATAAAAATAGAACATTGGTGTAACAACTGGCGGCTCGCTCTAAACCCCACTAAGACCATTGCAGTCCACTTTAAAAAGAACAATAAAAAAAAAGGCCCCGAAACTCTTGAACTTATGAATAATACCCTAAATTACAAACTCCAAGCTAGCTATCTAGGCATCACTCTCGACTCCGGCCTTTATTTCAAAAAGCACGTCGAAAAAAAACTAGTAAACGCTAAACATAAATTACACCTCCTCCGCCCCTTACTAGGGCGCTACAGTAAACTTTCATTAAAGAATAAGATGTTGATATATAATCAAATCTTAAGACCAACCATTCTCTATGGATTTACGGTATGGGGGCACGCTGCTCGCACTACCATTAACGAAATCCAAATTCTACAAAATAAAACCCTCAGACAAATTGGTAACGCTGATTGGTACGAAAAAAACAAAGCCCTCCACAGCGAATTATCTGTTGACTCAATCTCAAGGCACATTATAAAAAATGCCCTAAAACTGTTCAACAGCTTCCAAAATCATCCAAACGAAGCAATTCGTACCCAATCCCAATACATAAATAGGAACCAGAAGTACCCCTACCCGGCCAGAACCTGTCTGCTCAACTATGATTCTCTCAGTACTAAGCATAATCCTCTTCCAAATCCTCAGTTAGACATGCTCTCCTTGAGATAGTCGTTTTTTTGCTATTCATTTACTTATCTTATATATGTGAAGAAAAAAATTTAAAAAGAGAAAATCCAAAAAGAAAAAAGTATAAATTTAAAAAAAAAAAAAAAAAAATGCTTAAAAGAAAAAAAAGAAAATTATATATATATATATATTTTGTCGTCTTGTATTTTTATGTAGCTTACTATTCTAACTCGTCCGAGACGCGGACCCCCCCCCCCCCTCTGCCCTTCGGGGACGGGATGTAAGCCTTAGGGCGCATTGATCTATCTCTTAACGACGTACGCTCACAAAGGAGATCTGGGTAAAAGGCCCCTCCCGGGGCCTAACGGCCCATCAACAAATATAAGTGATGATGATGATTTAACTTAAGCTGCCGCGAGCCAGCCTTCCGGCTTCATCGGCTGAGCAGCATGAACCTGAAATAACAAATTAGTGTGCTTACAGATGACGCAACTACTGCGGCGCATTATCTGTTGCAATTAATTTGCGGAATGGTGTATGTGACTCCCTTTTCTAAAGACTTTGTAATTTTTTTTTTTTTTTTTTAATTCTCTAATTTTACGTCAGATTGCGGATAAAGGGTTTCCAGTAGATTCTGATATATTTTCGAAATTTTTTTTTAATAGTGTGAGAAACACTTTTTCCTTCGGTTTATAAATTTGAAAGGGCCTAACTATGTAAATGTTTTTGGAAATATTTTTTTTTAAGTGCATTCAGTATCTTGAACTTATTTATGTTCTAATCGCTAAATAAATTGCACGGTATTTTTCTGTTGCATAAGCTCTTTATGAGTATCTTTGCAAAAAATTCCTTCACCAGCAATGCCAAAATTCGTTGTTACGACGCCAAATAATTTTCTCATAAAGCACTGCCGTGTTTCATTCCTTCCCCATGAAACCGCTTCCTTACAAAAGAGAATGGTTTAACTTAGAAATTTATATCCGTTTGGGGAATGTGTTTCCTTGCACGTATCCTGAGGAGATGTGTGGTAAATTAAGTTTTGGTCCATCAAGAACATACAAAACTAGCTCTTTTATCCAATCACGTATTCATCGGTTTGATTAAAATGCAGAGCAAGTCATCATTGGTTAGCTTACGTCTAAACTTGCATCGGTAGAGATTATGGAAATCAAATAATATTGCTCCCATTAAAGTGGCTCAAAATGATTAACTTTGCAAGTAATAGAGCGTACAAACCCAAATGTAGTTCATTCCGAAATTTCCATTAATAAAGTCACTACAGGGAGCTAGCTAAGATTGCTCGTGAGCAATCAATAAGATGATTTTAGTAGAATAATATTTTTAAGAACACCGTTGGCGTATTAAGGAATTTTAGTAATTTAAAAATATGATCCGAATAATTTTTTAAATGATTTTTTGCGGAAACAAGCCTTTTACAAATCACAAAACTGTGCGAAGTATTCTAACAGTGAGTAAAAAATAAATTGCTTTTCCAGCTTAGTTTTGAAACAACAAATATATGTTTTGAAAAGATATCATCAACAATCAACCTTTGCCTGCGTTCAGATTAATGGTTTCTTCTGCAAATGCAACACAATACAATAAAGTTTTGATCAGTTAGTGTTTCCGCTTTAAAAGTTAAAAAAAAAATATTTTAAGAGTAAACTCGTTTTACAATGACTGTTCCGATCCCTTCTTTCTTTCTTTGTTGTATGTATGTGTCTGACTGTCAATGCGTTACAATAAGGCTCTACAATTGTAGTTCTTCAGTAATAATTTTAAAGCTCTTATTAAAAAGCATTTTTTTCTTCAAGGTAAATCCATTTTCTTTTTCAAATTGCTCATTCCGCAGGGTACACTAATTAAATTCTCTTGTGTTTCTGTCCCAAAGAAAGATTTAAATACATTGTGTGACCGTTTAGTAAGAGAATATTTGATGGAATTCAATTCTTAAATTTTTATGACTTAAAAATTTTCTCATGTGCAAATATGCATGTTGAATGGCAAAGAAAAAAAATAGACGAAAACATCTCTACTTTTCTCATGAATTGGCTTCTAAACGTGGCCTTTGAAATTGCAAGATATTGAACGACGAACAACAGTTGTAATAGTTCTTCATTGATAGCTTTCTTTTGCTAAAATAAACTAGAAATCAAAAGTTAGCAAAAATAATTAAGTAAATATTTTAAATGAAAAAATTTAAAATAGACTACTGAGGTAGAATAATGTGTGTCAGTCGATATTGCTGTATATCTATCGGTCTGCTTCTATATCCTTTCTCCATCCGCACATTACACGAGAACATACGACAGTTTAACATAATTTTGTTTTAAAACAAACACCTGAGTAGGGATCCTCGAAGTTATTTCGTTGGGACCGTATTTTCTCAAACTTTTGTTTCCTTGGCAGGTGTGCCTGAAACACCCCTGCAGAACAAAAAGTTAGTACATCAAAATGACCAACACTTTTTATTTTTTCTGCGGTACTTAATCAACTGCTCTCAACTATATGTGTAAACATGAATGAGTTGTAGCAAGCAATAGAATACACTGCCAGTTACCTTGCAGCACTTCCAACGGCCGTTTACTCTGTGTGGCTGTCAGCTATGTAAATGACATTTGCTTCCTCTCTACTTTTTGTCTACTTTTTTTCGTCTTTTATTTTATTTTATTTTTCTACTGGGCTGCTGTCGGCTTCATCAAATTTTAGACCTAGTGCTTTTCCTAAATATTGGTACCATCTCTTTCAGTTGAGCGACATTGGGTATGGTACCATCGCGCATGCAATTTTGACGTCCAGTTTCTCCACCTGAAAGGGCGAGCACTCGGACTCTGTTGATGCGAAATTGCGCTAGGAATTTAATTTAGCCGGAAGAACATCCAAACTACATGTCTAACCAAGGGATCTTTTACATGCCGCATAGTCATACCTCATGGGCGCAGACAATTTTCTGCATCTTGAAAATCCACCGACACTGACACGCTCTATCCTCTGACCCTGGGGCGTACGAGTCCCGCTCCTTACCACGGCGACATCGTGCCGTCTCGTCTACATTCTTGCATCAAACAAAGCTGCACAGGGTGTACTGTACTCATGCTGTCAAGTAAATAAAATTGTTGTTGAGTAAAATTTTGCATGTTGGGAAATTGTGCAATCTACAAAAAGTTTTTCCGCTCCTTATTGGCTTCTTTGTCTCATTTATACCATCCTTCATAACTATTTTTGTGAGTTTCATCTACTAAATGTGGTTTGCGGTAAATATTGTATGTCAGTTGTACACTTTTGAGGATTTGTATGAGAATAGCTGTACGAGTTAAAATGTGTTCCAAGTATCAAAGAATGTGCAATCGTTATAACAACTGGAATAAATGTTTCCAAAGAAAGAAGAACGAAGGATAACTTTAAAAAATATAACATGAGAGATGAATTTCATTGAAAGACTTTCACAGTGAACTAAATTATCGCCTACTTTCATATTGTGCTTTTAATGAAATAGTGCGTTCTTAAGAAGTAAAGAAAGGTAGAATAAATTATTAAAGCTGTAAAGGTTCCAGAATTTAAGAAAACATAATTTTTATTCTTAGAAAAACAAATTTTATTCTCAAAAACTTCGGAACCTTTTTAAATTTTGAAAAAATTATTTCCGTCATCAGTGAGATTCAGTCATTGAACGGATTTAAAGGCCAAACTTTCCGATTTGGACTTCGTCCTTGCAGCTTGTTGGTTTATCAAGTTTTGAACAGTTTATATAACGTCACTACAGAACAGATTTCATTAGAATCTTCATTAAAATTGCAGAAAAATTAGATTACCAAGACATTATTCATTTAGTGTAATTTTCCATTCGTCTGTGTACCAGGAACTGTGACTAGAACGTACAATGTTTTCTTTCTAATGGGGCTGCAGTATAGGTCATCAACCATTGCAGACATAGTGCTTCCCCAGATATTGGTACCAACTCTTTCAGCGGCACCGCAATAAGTGTGGTACCATTGCCGCAATTTTCCCCTAGATGGGGCACCTGAGCTCTCGTTGATGCAATCTGCACTAGGAATTTAATTTAGCCGAGAGTATCCAAGCCAAACGGATACTCAAGGGATCTTTAACATACCGCATAATCATACGACATGGACGCAGGCGATTTTCTGCATCTTGAACATCCACCGACTTGAGCTAGGTTTGAACCTGCGATCTTTTGCATACGAGACCTGCGTCTTACCACTACGCCACCCTGTCGACAATGTAAAAAAATACTGTTTAAAAGCCAGAAAAGGGACAGTACTTCTGTAAATTTACGAAAAACTTGTCTGAAATCAAATATAAATATCTCAATAAATTTCTTGTTATTCCGCACTCTGTAAAATTACAGAGAATCATTTGTTAAGTTGCGTAAAAGTGAACATCTGAGATTTGTGACTTCCACTTTAAAAGTTGTAAACGAATGCATAAATAAATGCTTGAAATCTGTTACTACCAGTTCAAAAATTGTCAAAAATGCATTATATATATTGTATACTTCTAATTTCACTTCAGCTCTAGTGAGGCCCCTGCTCGTCCTTGGCGGCTAAGGCGGCCGGACTGCGGAGCTTGGCGGCTAAGGCGGCCGGACTGCGGAGGCATCACCGCGCGAGGCAAAGGGCCGATGATGACTTTCATTCGACTTCGTGTACCAGAGGCAGTAATCTATCGTATTCACAGATTCCGCTTCTAGTGCGGCACATTTTCTGTTGCAATCAATTTACAGAATGTTCTCTTTCTTATCCTCAGTAATTTCACTCTCAGAAACACATGCTCAAATCTTACGAAATTTTTGTCGTACTTGACGAAATCGCTTCGTGAAAAATGCTCCTAGTAAACCTTTCGTCAAATTGGCGAAATTTGTGTAGTAACGTTTTTAAGTCACGTGGTCGCGCGAGGAAAGAATCGTTGTAAATGACGAAATTTTCTTGACGATTGTAGAATCATCAAAAGTGAGCGTTCTATTTCTGAGAGTGTTCCTTTTTAAGATTTCGTAGATTCTTCTTTTTTAAGTCTCTGTAATTTTACGTCAGAATGCGGATAAATAACATCCAGGAGATTATTATGTATTTTCGGAACAATTTGTTTTACCGTGTGAAAAAATTAAACGCAATTTGTAATTTTGCAAATCCCTTTATTTCAGTTGTTTTTTCATTGTCGTTAGTGGGTTATTTACTATATAGTTATAAAATTTAAAGATAAATATAACCGAGGAATTTTTCTTTGTGACTAATTTACTTCAACTCCGGATTAAATCATTTAGTCTTTTTGGATCGTGTATAGGCCTTTTTCTTTATTATATGTTCCTCCTCTTCGGGTCCATAAGTAGCATTTGAAACCTGGGCTGTCTCCGCACTTCTGGTGTTAATAGCAATAAATCACTTTTAAAACTATCATGAAAATTTCCCGTAGCTGATCTATTTACGAAACGTTAATCGTTTATTCTAGATCAAGTACATTATCGAAAATTGGACTATCGCTCCCAAGTTAAAACAAATCGTGTTCTAAACATCCCGATTTAAAGTTCTGTGTTATTCGAACACCGGGACGATGTCTTGAGGCGCTTCAGCTAGTGGGAGGAATCCCGTCCTTGTAAGCTTTATCCCAGTTCATCGATTTTCGATGGCGGGCCCAGTTGAAAGTGTAACACACCCATTCTATTTCTGTTTATAATCAAGCGTTTATTGTTGTAGTTGAATAGCGCATAACCATACGTGGGAAGATTGCGGCTGTACTGGTGAATTTTTTATGTCATTATCAGCTGTGAGAAAATGTTTTATACTTCTCGTTCATACTTTCTCTTCTCGTATTCGTTCTCTTTCTTTCTCTCTCCCTCTCTCTCTTTCTCTCTGTGTTTTTTTTTTTTTAGTTTTTTTATTATCCAAGATGAAATTGGCTTTTCCCTTGTCTGTTGAGGGGAAAAATGAAAGGCATTAAGCAAGTATTTTTTTCGTGATTATTTTATTTCTTAATATGAGGCAGTGAGAAGCAAAGGGATGTAAGTGACCAAAAAACGATTCGGAAAAAAACGTGTTCAAAGCTTGGAACTTACGGGACCTATAATGCTATTTTTTTCTTAATTACGATGGGACGGAGCACCTGTTACAGCCATCACTAACATTTTTTGCCACAATATACAATGGTGCGTTCTCTATCATTTGCACTAGACATGTTCAAATTTTCAATTTTGTCACTTTCATCCCTTTGCTTCTGAGGGCCTCATATACAGGGTGTCCCGAAACGACCGCATAAACTCTGCACAGCTTGATTCCTCGTTTTGAGCACATAAAAGCTGCTCAAAGAAGCGTTCCTGTACGATCCATAGTTTACGCGAAAAATACGAAAAACAAAGTATGACGTCACTGCCAGTGCAAGAAAAAACACTGTATTGGACATATCAACAACAGTAAGGCTCGACCGATGCATCGGCGCCGATTGTTCAACAAAGTTGCCATCGGCATCGGCAGCCGATGTTAACTTTATAAAAACATCGGCCCATCGGCCTTAAAAGACATCTGAAAGCCGATGCAAGGCCGATGCTTTTCGCAGGTACAACTTTCCAAAAAACATTCTCTGTCTTTAACTTACTTTTTTCCTCCATAGCTAAATTTCTATTTCCAGACAATAACAGGCAGCACATCAGTTAAAAAAAAGCACAAAAATAATGTCATTCTACAAAGTGTATTTGCTAAAATATTCGCAAAAATAGTTTAATCGATCGCTGCCCGAAAACCTTCATTATTGAAATTATTTCTCTTTGAACAGAATGCTAGCGAAATAGAATATGTTAAAGGGGAAAATACGTGTAAAACGACGTATTAAGAGCAATTTTTATGAATTTTTTAAACGTATAAAGAATAAATATATTTTATTGAGATTTTGAGGTTATTTTATAGATAGATTGAGGAACATTTACTGAAATTTTCAAACATTTTTCTTGAAAAATCCGGGAGATATCGGCTGCTGCACACTGTAATCGCCACCCAGGTCGGCAGTTTGCGTACATCCTGGAGGGCACAATTTTTATCTGAAATCAATTTTTTTTTAAATCGACTTTTTTTATCAGTGTCTCTTCTAGTTGAATTAAAATCATCACAAAAGAAACCTCCAAAAATTTCTTTTTTTTTTAGAATGGGAAAATTAAATACGATTTTTAACCGTTTTTTAAAATTATTATTGTTCTTTTCTTACAATAGAAAGAGTAAAAATAAGGAGATGTTTATGATTCTAGTTCAACTAAAGCGCGTATATATAAAAAAAAAATGTGTGCTAAATTTTATAAGGATTGATCAAAAACTTTGCGAGATAGAGTGTACGCAAATTCGGAAAAGTAGTTTCGAGAAAAACGCGTTTGAAGAGAAGAGTGGTATTGAAGGGGAAATTTAAGGCAGTAATGAATCAATATTTTTTTATACTTATAGATACTAATACTTATAGAAATTTCTATAGAAGGCCTCAATTGTTAAAAAATAAAAGGACATTTGCTAACGTTCTCTAATACCCTTCAGGTCATTCATGAGGGACTTTTCTACTTCACTCCTTTACCCTGTTAGCATGTGGCCTTAGGGCTGCCCTCCCCCGAGCACGGGTAAGTGAAGTTCGACGACAGCTCGTGACCGACCGGAGGTAGATTAGCTGGGCGTCAGCCCAGCCTTCCTACATTGCTGTGTGGACCTGGCCCATTCATGAGGGCCTACCTGCTCAACTGCTCCAAAAGGGGCGCTCACTCAAACGCTTATAACTTTTAAACGACTTGCAATTTTGCTTTGAAATTTTCAGGGTATATTATTGAATAGATGTAAAATCGGTTTATGAATAAAAAAAAATAATTTTTTGAGATTTTACACGCATTTCCCCCCTTAAAGTAAAAGTAATAGAGGCGTCTTATGAGTGCTATTTGTTATTCGCACTAGGTTAGTTGCCTCATTTTGTCCGTTTTTCGCTCAATAATGACTTAGTGCATTAGATGTCATTGTGCAATAATCTTATACCATCTGCTTTTAGTTTGTCCTGTTTCTTATTATTCCGAAATTGTAAACAATACAAAGTCAACTCAATGAAAGTACGATAATAATTTTACCCGCTTAAACTTTTTTCTCTTAGCCGTTTTTTTTTTCTCCTTCTTCCATGCCACGTGTTACAGTTTTTTTTGCAATTGTGCAGTAATCTCGTTGCATCTGCTTTTAGTGTGCGGTTATTCTCATTATTTTATTTTTAGTTTACAACATAGAAAAAAAAATGATCAAAAATAAGAAACGATTTTTCAGTATGAATGTTTATTGATCGAAATTTTATGTGTCAAGGTTCGACGTGCAATTTTCGAAAATTGAATTCTTAAAATGCGAGCTCGCGCGACAGGATTTAATAATATCTTAATAAAAATGCTAGCATTTCTTTATTTTCAAAGATTGATCAATGCATATTTTTTTCAAAATACATCTTAACTTTTTTGTACGATAATTATTTCAATTTTCCCCCGTGTATAGTTCGTTTTTTTAGCGCATTTTTTTGGCTTCTTCCATGCCTCGTGTTAGACATTTGAGTTTTTCTGCTATTGTACAACAATCTCGTTGCATCTGCTTTCAGTTTAGAATATTTCTTGTTCTTTTATTATTAGTTTCCAACATTGAACATATTGATAAAAAATATGAATCAATTCTTCAGTATAAATGTTTATTGATCAAAATTTTATGTGGTTCAAGTTCGACTTGCAATTTTCAAAAACGTAATTCTTAATAATTCTTATAAAACGAGTTCGCGAGACAGGGTGGAATAATATCTTAATAAAAATGCTACAATTTCTTTATTTTCAAAAATTGACAACGTATATATATATATATTTTTTTTAAATACATCTTAATTTTTATAATTGATCACGTGTTTTTTTCAGAAGATTATTTGTCAACAGAAAATTGCTGGTGCTCAAAATATTTTTCACCTTGCAAAATATTGGTTTATTTCGGTGACCTTACATTGTGCTCATAAAAGTATAAAGAATATGTCTGGTATTTTAGTGTAATTTTCAACTCACAAGCAAAAAAGCTAATAAGATTGGTTCTTAAGACGGCCCCTTCATTTATTGGTAATGACAAAAAAAATCTCACGTCTGTTTTTAAAGTACTATTCAGTATTTCTTAGTTATGAACATTGGGGGGGGGGGGGGTTACTGCGAGCGAAACTTTTTTAATATTTTATATTTATTTTATAAAAGATCTATTTTTAGTTAAAATAATTTTTATAATATAAAATAGAATCGTTCCCGCTTTTCTTTCAAAAAGGGGGGGGGGGGAATTAAGAAAGAAATTCGAGGGGTGTTGACAATTTTGTTAGATACAAACCCACATTATTTGTTAGCCTGTATTATAACATCTACATCCCTCCCCATGAAAACAAAAATAAGAAAATAAAGGCAGCTGCACTTGTCATTTGCAGTGCAGGTGCTACAAAGAGAAAATGTTGGAGGAAAGGGAAGGAGACCCGATCCGATCCAATAGTAGGTGACTTCTTTTGAAAGGATAAGAAAAAATAATTAAAAATCCTCTGATATAGCTATTTTTTTACCACCAAATAGTTTAATTACTTTACTAGAATCGCAAGTGATTCTTTTAGTTTTAATTATTATGTAAACTTCCTCCAAACAGTAACAGTTTTATGGTGCTTGAATAATGCATTTATGTTTTTCTAAACATTAATATAAATAAATGATTTATATGACATTTTTGATAAGCATAATGGTTAAAAGCGAATTTTTTCCATCGGCCATCGGCATCGGCCGATGGAAGAGGAAAATAATCGGCAATCGGCCATCGGCCGACCTCGGAACAATCGGCATCGGCCCATCGGCCAAAAAATGCCATCGGTCGAGCCCTAAACAACAGTATTTGCATATCTGTCCATACGATAATGTTTAAAGCGAACGTTTTAAACATTATCGTCTGGACAGATATGCAAATACTGTTGTTAATACAGTGCATCCCTAATCCTGACTTTGCCTCCCCCCCAAAAAAAGCAAAATCCTAGGGCGCTACTGTTTCAAAAATAATTACAGTACTGAAACATCCTAAACAACCGAAATTTATTTAAAATCGGCAAAAAAAAAAAGACAAAAGTAAACTAATTTAACTACGCTAGGAGGAAAAGGTACTTAATGAAACGTAACACAAATATTTAAATGAAAATTTTCAACTTAAATCAGTCCTAAAATTTAAACTTTTTTTTCTTCATTTTAATGGTTACGTGTTCATAAGATACTTGAATCTGTTTTCGTCCAGGAACTGTTTAGGAATGTTAGCAAATGTTTTCCTCCTATATAAAAGATTCAAAACAAAGACTCGTTAGATTCTAGTTTTCGAACAATCTTTAATAAATAATAAGTTGATTAAAAACACAAAAAACTACACTCAATCGATGTGGATTCTGCTTTTTCCCGTGCGCCATGATCATATTTTTATTTTTAAAATAAAGTTCCTCGAAGTTTCTCCTAATTCGATTTAGAACAATAATGTAAGAAACAAATTCAAAAACAAACTCATCTTTACATAAACTGATGACACTTATAAGAATTTGAAACATCAAACTGTTAAAGCCATGAAGTAAATCATTAAAAAATGTTTATTAATAAATTATCTTGGGAGTGCAACCTCTTAAAAACATCATCTTATGGAGCAGTTTCGTCGCAACTCAAACCGCTGGTGCTGAATCTATGCGACAAATTCTTTTTCACACTTCGATGAAAATAATTGGATTAATAAAATGAAGAACTAAAATATTGACCGAAAAGATCACCACCTTAAACAAATACATTGTTTGATTGGCTTTTCATTATTAACAGAGTTGACAGACCGTGCAAACTATGCATATCCGTTTCTCCGTCAGAAAAGACTTTAAAGCAAACTAGAAAAATTTTATTTCTTTAGTCATATTTTTCTTTCTTCTTTCTATGAAAATATCTTGATATAATTTTAAAAGTGCTAACTTAAATTTTAAGATTTTTATTTCAGATATTGTATTACATTTATTATTTCTTCACTAAGACATCCATTTTCATTCATTCTTTTCTTTATTTACTACATTTTTTAATGAAATTTTGTTTTTGTTTTTTAAGTTAAAGACAGAAAAGAAAAATTTTCAAATTTGTTTTTAATAATAAAAGTAAAGTTTCGAAGTCACATGTTATTTGAAAGGAAAACTATTTATTTCTCTATTAATAGCATCAGAAACAAAAGTAAAATGTTTTCACGTTTAACTTCTTCATTCCAAGAGTACCCAATTGGGTAGATTCTAAAATACTGTTTATTAATTGCTGTTTATGCAGTTTGAAAGCTAAAACACCCTATTGTGTTTGAAATTAATCAACTGATAGTTTACTTCGTTTTAAACATGGAAAACATGGAAATTGGGCATTAATTATTATTTTAACTAATTATTAATTAAAATTAAAAAAAAATTTTTAGTTATTTTGTTTTGTAATCCTTTTTTAAATCAGAGAACCAAAAAATTGCGTCAAAATTGTTTGTGCTTAGTTCTGGGATCTGAAGAGATTAAAAAACAAAAACAGCTAAAATTGTTCCATTCTCATGCAACTTATTTGGCACACGTTTTGGACAGAAATCTAAAGCTACCACAAACTATCTGATACAGTACAGTTCTGAAAAAACATTTTGCACGCAAAAGGATCAAATTGGTTACATTAAAACTGATGAATTATAATACATTTCAAGACTCCAGACATGTAACCGATAGACATGTTTTAATTAGTATCTGCAGGGGGGAAAAAACGTATTTTTTTAGCATCTAATCATCTTTGATAAGTAAACCGTTTATCCTTTGTATAAAATGTATATGTTTTGTATAAAATGTATGTGTTTATGCATGTATGTATATACAATGGAGAACCGTTTATACGTTTTATCATTTATATGTTTTTTCGAACAGCCCCGGCGAAATCCCATACAAATTAATGTTAAATAATGTCGTTTATACGTTTTCCTGAAATTGCAAATTTCAGTTTTTTTTAATTAAAATTACACGTTTGTTTCAAAATTACACGTTTTTTTCCCCCAAGTCATATAGAGAAAATGCACATTTTAACCTCAGGTTCTACGCTGGCGATTACCCAGTTTTAAAAATCACATGTGTCCTTGACCCACACCTTCCGTGACCACTTACGGTCATCACACACCTGCCAAAATGAACAAAAGAAATACCCCGGAAGAATGCGAATACAGAAATTCACAGATAAAACATAACTGTTACTTTTAAAAAACATAACTGTCAAGTTTCTCCCTCCAAATTGTACCAGCAGCTACTACAGCCGCTGGATTTATGAGTCTTAAGATCACGTAAACAACATTATCGGAAACTTTTAGTGCAAACACCTATCGCTACTTTAGACAACGGAGAATTCGAAAAAATGAACATTAAAATCTCGCAAGCTATGAATTTCATAATGATGGCTTGGGGAAAAGGTTTTACCGAAAACAATAAGAAACTGCTTCTTCCTTGGTGAGTTTTTCACTTCAGTAGATGTCATTCCTAATGAAAACGTCGAACCGGAATATTTTATTCCATCTGAAAACTGGACAAATTTAAGTGATGTTACCACATTTGAATTACTGTTTTGTTTTTCATTACGAAAATGATCGGTTTTTTTTTTTTGGTGATTTTCGGTTATACGTTTTTTCATTCATACGTGTATCCGCTCAGTCCCTTGAAAAACGTATGAACGGTGATTTACTGTATATATATATATATATATATATTAGGGTGGCCCTTATTTTTCAACTTTCGAAAAGCTTAGCTCCCAACCCCCTATCTTGTTCCAATCAACAAAAAAATGATATGTGCAAAATTTTAGCTTAATCGGATTTTATTCTGGCGGCGCTCATCGACCATGAGTTTTTGAAATTGTCATCTGTAAAGTTATTTTTCAAGATATTACTGTTATTTAATATTTACTGTATAAATTAATAATTTTCGAGAAGAGGGAATGAAATGCTTTATAAAGTTCCCACTAAATGTAAGTAATAACTACTAGCTACCCACTAGTAATAAATCGTACTTTTTTTCAAAATCTCAGAAAAAAATTTAGGGAAGCAAGATACACAGAAATCCAGAACAAATTTAAATTAGACAATTGCCAAGAATTTGTGTCACACTGGGTTGGAAAGTTGCTCCCAGCACTAACAGGTGTAGAAAAGGTTAATAGACTGGTAATAACAGTTACCTTTCAAGGCAAAGAGCAACTGCTGGGAGTGCCATCTTCAGGAGAAGAGCAAGCGTTGGCTGTTTACCGTGCAGTCGAGAAATGGAGTATAACTAACAAAATTCAGGCACTCTGCTGTGATACTACAGCAAGCAACACAGGCCGAATAAATGGTGCCTGCATAAATCTAGAAAAGTTGTTCAATCGTGACCTGTTGTACCTCCCTTGTCGTCATCACATTTTTGAATTAGTTTTGAGAAGCTGTTTCGACTTGCTGATGGATGCGACTACTGGTCCAGACATGCCACTTTTCAAAAGATTTAGAGAAACTTGGGTTAAAATTGACAAAAATGTTTACATAACTGATAAAAATGAAGTGCCTTATGATGTCCGCTCTACCATTATTCATTTTATTGAAGATCAGCTTGCTACTCATAAACAACTGCGGGATGATTATCGAGAATTGTTGGAGTTAACAATGATCTTTCTTGGAGGCATTCCAAAGAATGGCATATCTTTTCATATACCAGGAGCTGTAAGTCATGCTAGATGGATGTCAAAAGCAATCTATGCATTTAAAATATTCTTATTTCAAGATCAATTTAAATTATCTCATAGGGAGAAGAAGTCCTTAAGAAGAATATGTATTTTTCTTGCTCGAGTGTATGTTCGAGCACGGTTCTTGTCACCAGATGCAATTAAAGCCCCCTATCATGATTTTCTTTTCATGTATCAATTGCTAAATTATCAAGCTATTGATCCAGATATACAAGTAAGTAAGGCTACTGCAAAAAAAAATTCAAAACATCTCTGGTACTTAGTTCCCGAAACTGTGGCTCTTTCCTTTTTTGATGACAATGCTACAATAGATGTTAAGACAAGTATGGCTCAAGTTATGCTGGAGGGAGTGAAGAACAGGAAGAAGATACAAATCAATTTAAGCGATACATTCTTTACCCAAACGATTTTTCATCACTTTCAAAAATCAAGTTTCCGTCTTTTATAACTTCTAGTACGAAATATTTCTTCACGAGATTTTCTATCAGCTCCGATTTTCTGTACAAAGACCCTTCAACATGGAAAGATGATGTTGGTTATAAGAGTGGAATTGAAAAACTTCAGACCATCATTGTTGTGAAGGACGTTGCAGAAAGAGGTATCAAACTCATTCAAGCTTATAATAACATTCTTACAAAAGATGAAGCTGAGAAACAATTTATATTACAAATTGTAGCCGGAGAGCGTGAAAAAACCAACTGCTACTAAATCTTCACTTATGAAAAAATAATATTTATTGTTATTTCGCTTACATTATGTTGTAACTCTATCAAAAGTATTATAGTAAATAAAAACGCTTTGCTCTTATCGAAGTTATGGGATTTATTTTTAAAAATCAAATGTGTCTTAATTTTTCACGCTGTTTTGAAATGTTTTTTATAATTTACTTTAGGGAAATTTGATTTGAAATGTTTTTAAACAATTGCTGGGAAGACCAGACAATTCCACATACATTTCTCAAAGAAGTAACGGACAAGCTAGGAGCTAGGGGAGAATATACATGTTTGTAATGAAATTAATGTGCATTACTTCAAGCTCCTTGAGGGTCGCTTAAACGTTAAATGATTAAGCTGAAATTTTGCATAGCCCTTTTTTTTCATCATTTGAACAGGATCAGGGGTTGGGAGCAGCAAAATTTTAACCTTCAAAAAATTACATATGGTTAAGGGCCACCCTAATATATATATATATATATATTTGTATGTATACAATATATATCGGTTTTCGTCTTTTTTCCCCACAGCAAATTTTTTGCAATTGTTCTTGTACCTCCACTGTAATAAATTTCAAATTTACTTGCAGCAAAAATCAGTTTTGAGTATATTATTGTATACTGGGGTTAAACAGAAGTCTAAAATAAATAAGTCCAAAACGAATAAGCATACTCTTAAGCAGTGGCCCCCAAAGTGTCAACCACGATGTACTATTGGCTTTCCGGGTAATTTTTGGTGGCCCGCGACCGCTTAAGGTCATTAGTCTGCAGAGTGTTTGGGTGATTTCACACCAAAGGCGACAAAGACAAAAAATTATCTTCTCTCATCTGCGCAGAAGCAGAACGTACTTTTGAAGGCAAAAATATGCCTTGCGCTTGCGAAGATGAGAAAAGAAAGGCTCTTTGTCTTTGTCGTCTTTGATGTGAAAGCTCCCTTACACAACGGTTACTAGTTGATTTCAAATTTTCGCCAATATTTTCATTGAACAGCGCGCTGATCAGAAGCAGTCATCAAGTTTTAAAGAAAGACATGTTTTCGCTATAAAGATTTTTAATGAATTGCAATTATACACGTTCTCTTTACAATACGATAAACTTCAGAAGGTTTCGGCAATGAAACATTTTAAGTTTAGGGCGTTAATGCATGATTTTCACACTTTTTAAAAATTTTAATCAATATAAAATCAGTAAAAAATGTCTTTTATATCATAGTTGTTTTCATCCTTTTATTTATCTATTTTGCGTACCCTGCGTACTTATTACTAACTTTTTTTTTTCTAATGGGGCTGCAGTATTGGTCATCAACCATTGCAGACCTAGTGCGTCCCCAGATATTGGTACCAAATCTTTCAGCGGCACCGCAATGAGTGTGGTACCATTGCCGCAATTGTTTTGACGCTTAGATTTCCCTAGATGGGGCACCTGCGCTCTCGTTGATGCAGTCTGCACTAGGAGATTCATTTAGCTGAGAGTATCCATGCCAAACGGATACTCAAGGGATCTTTAACATGCCGCATAATCATACGACATGGACGCAGACGATTTTATGTATCTTGAAAATCCACCGACTTGGGCCAGGTTTGAACCTGCGATGTTGGGCATACGAGACCTGCGTCTTACCACTACGCCACCCGGTCGACCTTATTACTAACTAAAAACCTGAATTTTATGAGGCATGTCTTAATTTCAGAAATATAGATTTTTTTTTAAAATCCAAACAAAAAAATAATTCACTTCACCTTTCCTGGAGCGTTTTAATACATTCCTTTGAGATTTATTATTTTAGTACAAAGAATTTTAAAAAGGCTTCTTAGCACTTAATGCTTAATTTTTGAATCATGATATTTTTGCAATTAGAGCCAACAAATTAAAGTCCGTACGTATGTTTTCTTTATAATACGACTAGCTTAGCTGTGAAAAGTTTGCTGATGTCTCACACAGCAAACAAGTAGTAAGTAAAATTTTTCTGCAGTAACTAAACAAAGAACTAAAAACAAAGTTTATGATATTGCTCATTTGTAAAAACTAAAACGTTATAAGGAAATGAGCTTTCGCTCCATTAGTTTCTTACTCTTCTTAATATTACAGCCCGTCTGTAAACTTTCTAGTTTTACGCTTTCTTCGAAATTTTTTTTGAATACTGTAAATACGACGGGGCTGTGAAATTTATTATTTTAATTAGCAGTCTGCTGAAAATTGTCATGAATTCCGATCTATTTTGCATATCCATAAAATGTAAAAATTGTTGCTATCCTACTAAATGTCTTTTATTTTCGTTCTCGATTTCTTTCATAGTTAGCAGTTGAGGCTTGGCTTTTACATCTTAAATTTCATACTTGAACCTGAACGTTTTAGTTAACAGACTAAATTGTGGCTTAACATTCAGATTTAGAATTTTCCTCATAACACACTCGTAAAAAAAATTTACTTGTTCCTGATTTCTTTGGATATTCAGAATGAACTAGGACTTAATGTTTTGTATTTTATTCTGTTTCTCTTATCTCGTATTCATTTTTCGGAAATTTTAATTAATGTTACGATATTGTGTCGCTAAATGCTTACAATGATAGATTTATAGAGCAGCAAATGAAAGTAATAAAATTTTTCTCAATAAAACGCGTCAAATATAAAAACAGGGCTCTGAAGTCTTCAAAGTTTTCAATAAAAGACATCGATTAGTAATAAAATACCTCAAGATAACCACCGCTTTTACAAGATATAACTCTTCTGTTCTTTGTTCCCAAATTAAACCCACCTGTGCAAGATCAGCTTGCTTTAATCCGTGCATCCCAGCTGATAGCTTCGAACCCTTTCCTCTCTTAAAATTCAATAAACTCCTTATTTCCGTGTATCTTTCCCCATTTCCACCCCCGTCCGAAACTATTACGCCCGTCCCATTCACGCTCAGCGATTGGGCATGGGTCCGACGCAAAGGGGGGAGAAGGACTTAAGAGCAGACGAAATATTTCCAATACTACCCAGCCTGCATTGCGGCCCAGCCCCATCGTGACGTAGGTCGAGGGGCGACCAGGAGTGAGGGGCTCAATTTTGCGTGCAGACCATACCCAAAAAGAAGGATGGTGTTTTTTTTACTTTGATCGGAGAGTTTTATTTTTTTTTCTTCCGTTGCATAGCTTGTTGCAGCTTCGCTGATAGATTTTCTCCATCACATTCTTCCTACAGAGACATTACTAATAATTGAAAATAAAAGTTTTCATGTTGATCGATAGATAAAAGTGAAAGCGAAAGTTTTTAAGTCCAAAATTGTTTCCCTTTTCTTTTAATAACTGCGATTTATTATTCGCATTAATAATATTTGCTTAGTTTTAAACCCCACTTTATGGTTCAGTATCACAGATATTGAACAATAAAGAAAATGTTAATCACCTTAGTTATTCTTAAAACCAAATAAGTATTAGGTTAATCATTCATTACTATTTACTCTTTTTGCGAAGCAAATTCAGATTAATATTTAGTATTGCAATCGCTCATACAAAACAAGACATAAAATTGAAAATCGCTTGTATATTGCATTAAGAGAGAAAACTAGAGTCGTGCTTCTTAAACCTTTTTTTTTCCCTTTCTTCGTTTACTGCTATGATTTGTTTTTATTATTTTTATTTTTAATGTGAACACAAAATTTAGTTTGAATTTTAGAATAACTTTTGCAGATAAGCGATTTATAAATTAAAAAAAATGGTCTCACCATATTAAAGAAAATTTCACGCTATCTCTTACTCACTTTTTTTGGCTATTAACGATTATAGTTTATAATATTCATATTTTTTTGCTTTCCCTTGAAATTATTTGTTGTTCTTTTACAAGTTAAAAAAATCATGCATTTTTATTTTGCAGCTCCTTTCTCAACCCAGCAATGATCTTAAAAAATGTCCATTTTATTGAAATCTAGATAAATAAAAATATAAGTGTTCGTTTGTTCCTAACCTCAAATCTCAGAAAGCACTCCCCCGATTGCTTTGAAATTTTGCCAGGACATTGCGTTGGAGTACGTGCGTGTTTTTATATATCACTTTTAATTTATTATAATTTTGAGTTAATTATTTCGTTTTTTAATGCCTTAATTGAAATATTTCGTTAATAATAACCAAACATAAGTTAGCTTCGAATGGCAACAGCTGGATTTAGAATTTTCTTCCGTTTACTTATTTTGGAATTTCTCATTTCGAGTCGTGTTTATTTCTTATTGGTCTTCGTATTTTGCTATTAATATCTCAAAATGCCTCGCAGAAAGTTAAACTTAGGTCATCGAAGTCGCAGAACGGAAGCAGTACGACATGTAATAGCAATTCAAAAATTTTGTGAGTTTTCAGTTTGTATTGAAGTATTTTGTTAGTATTTTTTTAGAGAGGAACTTTAAAACAAAGATTATTTATTTTGAATGGCAATTTTTAATTTAGAATTTTTGTCTTTATGTTTCTTCTGTTTGGATAAAGCTTATGTTGGAATTTTTCAATGTGCCGAGCCTAACAATATCAAAATCTTCACAGACAATAGAACGACGCAAAGAAAAAAAGGTTGCACGCAAGCATTGTGGAAAAAAAACATAAAGCTCAAAACCAATTAATCAAATTGAGCAGTTTAGGTCTAGACACGGATTGCTTCTCACGTGGACAAATGTATATTGCGTGTTCTACAGTGGGTAAACAAGAAAATCTATATTTTCAGACAATGAAATAATAAGCATGGAGAAATGAAATATATGAGAAATATGTGCCTTCTCTTGCTTTTCCATCGGATCAGACTGAGCCACAGCAACGCGTGGCCGGGTACAGCTAGTTTGTAGCAATAAAAGCGTCTTCTCCAAAAGCAAAAAAATTAGTTTAGCTTAATGTTTTAAAGTTATTTATGAATTTCACTACCACATTTCTGCAAAACAGTTTTTTTCACCTAATCTATAACGCGATTTAGAACCTTAATATCTCTCACACAGTAACGATAATGGTTAAATGAAGATAATCAAGATTTGGTTTTGCATTTTCCCATTACATTCGGAACAAATTTTTCTGAGCATTTTGTTATTCTTGAAACCAATTGTTTTACTGCTGATTATCAGCAGCATTCAGTACCTCGTAGGAAAATGCCGCACACTGGCATAGGCGGAATAGCAAAGGGGTTCCACTACATGGACACGGGCTGAAATTTGGTCCAGTCAGGGATGCTATTGATCGGTGTAGCGCTTCCTTCCGTCATCCCCTTGTGCTCGGAATCTACTTTAAGCCTCGAGTTTCCCCTGTGACACTTAGGCACCTTGTGCTGGGTATGTTTAGACAAATAGGAGGTGGTCAGGAAATGAGTTGCAACGAAATTTGAACTTTTTGAATAATTGTGGTTTCATGGATGTATCCCTTTTCAAGCCATTCATAAAATTAATTGCTAAAAAGTTCTTAAAAATTTTCCCAAGAAATACTTATCAATGATAAATTTTCTGATTTTCATTCATGGAATATTCACTACATACAAAAATAATCTTAATAAAACTATTAATTTTCCTTCTAATGGGGCGGCGCATTGTGACTAGGCTTTGCAGACCTAGTGCACTCCCCGGAAACCGCATCCATTCTTTCAAGTAGCACCCCTCTCGATGACTGTCATAACCACTTGAGAATTTTGACGCTCAGTATCCCCCTAGATGGCGGAACCTGAGCTCTAAATGATGCGAAACTGCCATAGGAATTTAATTTAGCCGATAGTATCCAAGCCAGACTTGAGGGATTTTTAACATGCCGCATAATCATATGCATGGCTACTGACGATTTTTTGCTGTGTCTTACCTCTACGCTACCCTGCCGGCAATCACTACAAACAAAAATAATCCTAAAATTAATCTCTTTAATTTAGTTTGGTGGGGTGAGGGGATCAGTCAGTCAAAAATGGTAGTTTGAATCCAGATTTGGAAAATTTCTGAATCTAAAATGAATCGTGAAACTCTATATTTTTGATCAAATAATTTCATCTGTACTGCAATACAAACGTAACAACAAGGATTTATATATTTTTAAAATGAAATTATGCAATGAATAGTGATCTAACAACGTAAATTTATTTTCTAAACTCTTGAGAATTGTTTTACAACGAAAAACCACGCTGTTCTCGGGAAAAGCACATATTCTAAAATAGACTGCATCAAATGATACCATATTTCATTTGCTTTTGACAAACATTAAAAACGAACAACTCATATCATCTCAAACTATGCTTGCTTTTTTCTGTTACCAAAAGGACATTTTTTTAAAAATTATTCCATTGGATAAATTTATCTTTAAACATACTGAAACAGAACTTTTCAATCCTTACAAATGCTTTTCTACAGTTTCAGAAAGATTTGAAAACGCATTTGAAAAACCCAATTAACAACAAGTTAAGTCGACTTTCGTCCCTAATGCTTTGAATGAGAAAAATCTAGCTTCAGTACCATTTCAAAATTCTCCCGTGGGTTATTTGGAGCGAAGAGTTAATTACCTCCATCGCCTTATGAGGATAACTACAAATTAACTCTTAGTGTGTTTTTAGTCACATGCCACGACTTCTTCGAAAAAAAGCGACTTGCATAATCAAATCAGGTTTACACATCCAAAAGAAGTGCCTGCTTGGAACTAAACGATTTTTATCAATGCATCTGCATTTAAACTGGCTTTTATTTTGAATACGTAGCTTTCGAACGAATTTTGACAAATGTTTAGTTTATGTAAATCCTATATTGGTTATGACTTCATTAAAATAAGTACCACTTTGAAGATAATTATTGATCATGATGATCACACTCTTTTACTTCGCAATTAACTTAGTTTTGATGAGGTGCGTTTATGTTTTCGTTGAAATTTGATAGCGGCTATTAAAATTCCGTACTTTTGAATATGCTCATTCAGTTCTTTAAATACTTAAGAATTGCTTTACTTTTACAGATTATAAAAGTCAGGTGGAAATTAATTTTTACGGTTTTTTATTTTCTCCTATATCTTATTGGATTCGTGAAAATTTTAGAATTTCGAATTTCGGCGGATTTACCCGTTTTGACGTGTGCTGAACCCATTCTGATCATTTTTAGAAAAATGTTAGTATACAGTATCTGTGTGTAGTCCCTCTCTCTCATTTTTTATTTATTTATTTTTTGGGCCGATGTTTCTCAAAAAGTAATGCAAGGAGTCGAATGAATTTCGGTACTGACATGGACCCTAATGGGAACTGGTGCTGATTAGTTTTGGGCGCGAATCTATTTGACGGGGTAGAGAAATCGACCGTCTTTATCTCTTAGCGTGAGTGCCATATTTCAAGAAGTTAATCAACATTACTTGATATATAAGTGGACCTCAATAGGGGACAGGTGCCGATTACCTTCTGGCAACATTCGCTCTAAGGGGGTGGAACAATTGTACTTTTTATTAGTTTTTTCTGGCGCTGCAACTCAAAATGTAATGCATAGAATTAAACGAACTTTGGTACACACATACATCCTGATAGAGAGTAAATGTTGATTAAGCCTCTCCCTACAAGGGGGATGGAGCAATAGAACGTTTTCCTCGCTAAGTATATATTTAAAAAATAGAAAAATAGAACAATGCAAACAAATATATTTTGGCACCAATCGCGCGAAGGGAACAGAGACTTTGTTTTGTATTGTATTGTTGCCATTTGACCTACACTTTAACAAATAAAATTCTTAGTAATGTATTTAGCATTTAGAGATGTTGCTGGTAACAAAACCTTTAAATTTGTTTATCTTGGTTTAGAATATTTTTTTTAATACAATTTAGTAATTTATTTATTTTTCCAATAAGGATTTGTTGAAAACTAGTATTATTGATATTATTGTAAATGTTATAATTTGGGATCTGGCAACAATATTATGTTGTTTAAATAGATAGCACAGAATAATCATCGACCAGAGGCACATTTTAATGTAGTCAAAAACTGCGTTCAGCTCCCCCACGGAAAAAAACATGAACTTCTTTTGGCGGTTTTGCTGTTACTTCAGTTGTTGTTACTCCCATTCTTGGCTATTACGGTTACTGACGTCACCCTCTATCATTAATTCTCATTTCGGTTATTTGTCTGCAACTTTTATGGGTTTTGGAAAACTTCTTCTATTACTTTGAAATTTTGCTTCGCATAAATAAAAATGACATTTTTACCAACGAATTGAATGCTCTAATCTATAGCTGTTTTTGTTTTAAAATTGATTTAAAAATTCTTTTTCTTTCTCCCCTTCTCTTTTAGAATTTATAGATTTTTTTTACAATTTCATTAACTTCAAGCAACATGTATTTCGCACCGATGTTTCATATCATTCTTTCTTAAAATAACAATTTGAAATACATCTATATATCTATTTTAGAATTCTAAATACGTTCATTACATACACTGGTGTACAAAACTTAAGCAACGATGCAAATTTTAAGCAGATAGCTATGCAATTGAAGAAAAAGAGTTTTTGCGATTAGTACAATGAACATGTAATTCAGTATAAAGGTCATGCGGATTAGAAATATTAGGAACAAAGCGTCACAGGCAATGTGAGCGTATGCAAAACAAGTGCTATTGGCGCGCGCACCTTAAGAGTACAATAAAAGGAAGGATGGAAATGCAATTAAAGACATTCCTTATAGGTGCAAGTGAGTTTTTTCGTGAACTATGGCTGGAAGATGTCATCTGGATGTCTTCACACGTGGAAGAATAATCGGAAAGTTGGAAGAGGATCGCAGTGTGCCCTGTGTCACTGAAGAACTCGGAATCAACAAAAGGGTCGTTTCGAGCGTTTGAAAAGCCTTCCGAACCACAGGTACAGCTGTCAAAAAGGTTGGCAGTGGCCGCTCCAGAAAAGAAACTGCAGTGGAGGACGGATATATCGTCCTGCAGGTGAAAAGAACCCGGAACCAGTCGGCAAGCGCCATTGCTCAGCAACTGTGTACATCAACGGGGCAGCAAGTGTCACGGTTTACTGTGGCCAGACGCCTTCACAAAGGTGGCCTATTCGCTCGTCGTCCAGAACGCTGCATCCCTTTGACAGCAGGCCATCGGCCCCGCCGTTTAGAGTGGTGCAAGGAGCACAAAAACTAGACCTCCCATCAGTGGAGTCATGTGTCCTCTTTACTAATGAGAGTCGTTTCAGGGCCACACGCGATTCTGGACGCCAGTTGATTTGGAGAGAGGTCGGGGCACGGTTTCATCTCAGTAACATCGTGGAAAGAGACCGTTACGGTGGACCTGGAGTTCTCGTGTGCGGAGGCACTATGCTGAACGGGCGGACTGAGCTCCACATTTTCGACAGAGGTTCTGTAACAGGAGATCACTATTGTCAGGAAGTACTCCTTCAACATGTGCGTCTGTTAAGATGTGCCATTGAACCAGACTTCATTTTTTTGAATGACAATGTACGCCCACATCGGATAGAATCTGTTCAGCAACTACTGGAAAGTGAAGATATCACTGGAATTGATTCGCCTGCGTACTCCCCTGATTTAAATCGTATTGAACATGTGTGGGATGCTTTAGGGAGACGCATTGCGACGCGATTACATCCTCCTGGGAACACTCAAGAACTGAAACGGATACTGAGTAAGGCGTGGCCACTCTTACCCCAAAAACTGGTAGGCAATCTTGTTCTGAGTATGGGGACACGATGCGAAGCAATCATTGCAACACGGGGAGGACATATCCCATACTAAGGAACTTCTGCGTGCAATTCTTCCCCTTAGATAGACGATCACGTGAAACGATATTACTAGTTTAATAAAGCCTATTTTTGCTTTATTCCACATTGCATGAATTGTATTCATTTTTACGCAATTTCATCATCCTTTGAGTACAAAACTGCTCTCTTTCATTTCTAAATTTCATGTCTCAGATGATTTTTCGAGGAGTCATGGCAAAAAAATCACCTGTTGCTTAAGTTTTGCACACCAGTGTATTTTACTTAGCATTACATTTGGCTCAGCATTTTTTTATTATGGTGGTATAATTTTTTATTACATACATCTAAAAGCTATAGCTTTGCATAAATTTAGGAATATTTTAAACATTACATCTTGTTTTACTCAACATAACGTACTTACTATTCTTTTTGAATGAAAAATACCATAAAATACGAACTATCATACGAAGAGAACGCTAACAAATCGGAGCAGAAGTTTAATTATTATATATAAAACAATCTTAAATTTTCTACGTAGTAAGACAAAGTGCACAATTTTACTACTATACTAAATGAAATATATCCTGTTAAGTAAATTTTATCATAAGAAAGAACAAATAAATAAATGACACATTTATTTTCTACATATGGAAGCTAAAATGTAGAACATGTTCTAAATAAGTTCAGTTAAATATATTTGGTATAAAGAAAGTTTTAAGTTAGATATTATTTCAAAAATCATCCTTTTTAGCTACAGTTAATAAGCTTTAATGGTAAATAATATTCCAGCAAATAACGAACAAACATAATAAGATTGCAGAAAAAAAATCAAACAGGCTACGAGAAGCTGCAAAAAAAGTGAACTGATTCTAAAGAAATAGAATCTTTGCTTGTTTTGAATGCAATTTTCTTTCAAAACAAAGATCATATTGCCGTAGAGGAGACATGAGTTTGTCTCCTATAATTTGTAATGCGAACTTTTGTAATTTAGATTATGTTTTTCCCCGTTGTAAGTTAGTAAAATCGGCTTGAGAGTTGAGCCTTTGGTCTATGATTATTCTGTGATAGATAGATGATGTCCTATCAATAAATAAGTTAATTATTGTTTAAGTCAAGATGTACACTGTAAAAAATTCTGGTTCAATCTTTCACTAAAAATTGGTGAAATGCAGCTGCAACCAACGTTTAGTACTAATTTGAACCATTATTATGGTTTACTAGTTGCACCATGAATGTGGTTCAGCACTGAACCATGATTACGAATTTTTCTTCTAACCAGTATTACGGTTCAACTTTGAACCATGATTACAGAATTTTTTCTAACGATTATTTAGGTTCAACTTTGCACCATGATATCTAATTTTTTTCTAACCAGTATTATGGTTTAACTTTGAACCATAACCATAGATTTTATTTTAACTGCTATCTTGGTTCAACTATGAACCGTAATGATGGATTTCCTACTAGCCAGAGTTATATCATGAAAGTGAAGTTTGAGCTGCACAATTTTATTTTGCAATGGTGACTTTTATCATAAATAATTTAACATATTTTTTTATATTCAAGCGTAATACAGGAAAAAAGCTTATTGCCAATTTTAATTTGCAAAGCGAATTTTCTATTTTTTAATCTGTAAATTTAACTTAAGTTTTGCTAATTATTAGATTTAGTTATAAGAACAGATTCATGCGTTTGATTCAGTGCTCCATATATTTTAATGTATTTAGTTATATATTTATTTATATCAACATCCCAATGCACTGTATCAGAAAGTTTCAGTATATTTAAACAACTGTTACTTAGTTATAATCTTCAAAATTGCAATATGAGTAACTGTTAATTTTTTGAAGCCCCCCCCCCCCCCCGCCCTACATAAGAAAGGCTTTTGCAATTATATGTAAAATTTTTTATGCTCATCAACAGATAGTTTTAACAAAAATGGCATTTTAATTTTCGCTTATAAGTGTATCTGATAGCGAACATTTTAAATTTCTGAATTATGTCACTTTTTTAGTCAAAACTATACTGCAACTTTTTAGCATCAAAAATATAAAATTTACTTACATGCATACAAAGATGACTGAAAACATATGCCTAGAAGTGAAATTGAAAAACACGAAATGCACAAATAATAATAACAATAATTAAAATTATTGGGGGTTCCGGCACAGATGTTCCAAGGCTAAAAGATGCAGTAGCTCGTGACACTTCAGACTAAGACCGCCCAGATGAGTCTAAGACTTCACCCTGTAAAGATATAAAAGAACTGACAATACAGCTTATCTGATTTGTACTCTGTCTATTCAATGTTCCGTTGACATTATCCGCACCAGGAAGTAAAATTAGTTCTTCCTCGTCAGTATTTTATAAGAAAGTTATTTTAGGAATTTTAATGTTTTTTACGATGCTTTAAAACTAATTAATGTAGTTAAAAGCGCAGAAAATGTGTAAAAAATATTTCACGGAATAATTACGAATTTCTTTTATTCTTTTTGAATGGGGCTCCTTGTGTCCTTCCTAAAATCCGCCACTGGTAGTAGTTAATTTTAAAAAAAATAGATGTAAAGATCAGAAAAGAGAAAGGTAACAGCTTGAAAAATTGGTTTGGTAGTAACGAGGGAAAAATAATAATGATTTAAAGCAATAATCTTGAGAAAACATGCAATTTTCAGTTCGAAAACAAACAATTGTTACAATTGTAAGGGTAGAGCAAACGGAGCAAAGTGTAAAATACATGGGGGAAACTATTAAATTAGGTAAGAAGCAAGCATATGTTGAAGCAAAATAAAGTAAACGTGCACAGGTTGAAAATTTTGAAAAAAAGGTAATTTAACGTTCAAGGCAACAAAACATTCATTCGAAACTGCTATTTCGAAAATCACACAAAATTGACCCAATTTCACAAAGAATTCCTATAGTGGACATAGTTTTAGTACAAAGCCGGGTTTACATGCTCTTGATGAACTGACTAGCTAGTTCAATGATTGGGAAGTAAGAATCGTTACAAATCAAAGCCACAGCCAGGATTGTTTTCCGACGGGGGAAGGTCAAGTTGAAGACAGTTTTTTCATCAGAATATTTTTAATTTTCAAATTATCATTCAGAGCATGTAAAAAAATTCAGGGCGGGAGGGATTCTATCCCCCCCCCCCTTCCTGGCTATGGCCTTGGAATCAAAATACAACTAACTACATTTATACAAATGTGTGTCTTCTAATCAGACTATTTTTTCCTCTCTCTAATTTTCAAATTTTCATTTATTGCATGTACAATTTTAGAAATTTTAATCCCTTCGGCTGTGGGATCGGAATAAGGCAGAAGAACTGAATTTTAAACAAGCGAGTTTTTCTTATCAGAATATATTTTTTTTAATTTTCAAGTTGGCATTTATAGCATGTCAAACTTCAAAAAAGGAGTGGAGGTGGGCTTGAACCTGCGCCCCCCCCCCCCTCCACGGGCTACGCCCTTGATAAAATCTACGGGTAAAAATTGTGCAAAAGGGGTCGAACAACGCATAAGTTTAATAAATTTCAAAAAGACAGCAACAGGCAGTTAAATAAAAATTAAGAGGTGGATCTAGAAAGGTAACGCCGTAGAAACGTAGTCTTGATAATAAAAATGAAAAAAAAAAAAAAAAAAAGAAAAAGATTTGGAGCAAAAATCTCGAGAATATATGCAATTTTTAAAATGTAAACAAGTCAGCGTGACAACTTTAAAGGTAGATCTGGGCAGCCAAAAGTAAAATGTATGGGGGTGAATGATTATTAATTTAGGTAAAAAACAATTAAATATTGAAGCATAATTAAAT
Source organism: Octonoba sinensis (assembly GCA_038502835.1). Lineage (NCBI taxonomy): Eukaryota > Metazoa > Arthropoda > Arachnida > Araneae > Uloboridae > Octonoba > Octonoba sinensis. Next base: position 92,270,240 of record CM076604.1, on the reverse strand, counting down.
AAAACTGCACAGGTTGAAAGCTCTGAATTAAGTTAATTAGTCAACTTAACGTTCAAGGTGACATGATCGGTATATGATAAAATTTTTTAAATCGGCTTTACTACCTATTTTGTGCGTATTAAGACTTAAAAACACAGAAAACAAGACAATATAAACGAAAAATTATATTTACATCAAAGTTTACTTACCTTTTACTGTTATGAAAAATAAATGATTCAAGTCACAGCTTGGCAAGATGGCGGCTCTCTGTTTCCGGCCGGGCGCCGGGTTCGTCTTCTTGGTTCAAGGTTGAACCGAAATAATAGTTAAAGGCGTAACTTTAGATTTCGCATTTCTGCTTGAACCATGATTTTGGTTCAATCATCAGCAGCCCTTCAGCTTTCACCATATTTATGGTGCAAAGTTGAACTGTTATTTTTTACAGTGTATTTGTTAAGTCATATTAACTGATTCTTTTATACAACTATGTTGATTTCTATCACCTCAAGTTAAAAAATAAATATGGTAGAAGGGCTTGTTGTTGTTCCCAGATAGTTAATATTGGAAAATTTGTTTTCTTGTTTAAAATGATGGAGAGTAAAGATAAAAGGAGTCCTGTGGTTCTTCCAGTATCTACAGATGATAATTTTTCGATATGGTTGTTTAGCGTTAAGTCAATTTTAGAAGAAAAAGAAGTTGACTCTCTATTATATAATGAATGTGACTCAAATACAGATAAAAATAAAGGAAAATATATTAAAGGAAAATGTTGAAACTGCATTCTGTTAATGATAAGTATATTGAGTATATTAGAGACTCAAAATCAGCAAAAGAAATGATTAATTTACTGAAATGTATGTTTGAAATAAAAACAACTTTATCTAAGTTATAGTGAACTTATAGTTAACGTATCTTTTATAGCATAGTTTCTTTTAAGTTTTTATTTATTTATTTTTTGCGTGAACACTTATTAGTAATTATAAACCTGTATTTTATGAGACCTGCATTTTATTCATTTAATGTTAGAAATACAGATTTTTTTGAATCCAAAAGAGAAAATAATTAGTTTTATCTTGCCTAGAGTTTTTAATAAATTTCATTGTGAAATCCACTATTTTAATATGAAGAATTTTAAAAGGCATTTAATGCACATAATACTTAATTTTTAGCTACAGTTTTATCATAACATTTTTGCGATTACAACCGATAAAGTAAACTCTGTAAAAATATTTTCCTTACAATGCGGTAAACATGGCAGTGAAAGAAAAGGTGGGGAATCGTAACATATAACAATTGACAGTTGATTAATAATTGACGTGACTCGCACGATTTCTTTTGTCGTGCGGGTCTTTCTTTTTTTTTTTTTTTTTCCGATGGAGGTGAGGGAGTAGCTGACAGGAGAATTTGAAAACAGTACGGTTGCTCAGTTTCTTCAAAACTTTCGAGAACACTGCCTTATGCTATAGATACACACTTGAATTCTCTAAAATCGACCAAAGGTGCTTCCGAGGACTTTGGCAGCTCGCTAGAGCTGAAAATAAACCTGAAAATAATAGAGCTGAAAGCTGGTAGTCACATATTCCAAGTGTTCAATTTTCCGCGGATCTGTTACTAGCGATAAATTTGATTCGTGGTTTTTTAACGAGTTACTTATACATCTTTCTCTCTACTTGTGAACAATGTGGGAAAACGAGACTTTTGGTTGAGAAACTGTTATCAAGAAACTTGGATATTTGATTTTAACCAAGTTATTCACAAATTTACAGAAACCTTCAAATTTCGTTCTGTATTTTTACAAAAAAAATTTTCAGTGCAGGGGGGAAAGCCGCAACCGTGGATGCATCTGATGAACTTTGCTATGGGAAGCCGCTCATTACTGGTTTTCACGTCTTCCTTACCTCAAATGCTGTAAATATAGTCAAATATATACGAAGCTATGTAATCTCTGGTATAACTTTAAACTCGATATCTCTTGTCCTTCTGGGTGTTACAATTTCAACAGCCAGCAGTATTGCATTACTTTCTCCCATTACAACAAATCAGTTCACTTCTGAAAAATGTATGCAAACTGCTTTAAAATATAAATATACCAAATTCAGTATATATAATTGCGGCGAGTTTCTTAAGTAAAAAATTAAGTCATTTGCAACTTCAACATTCTTATTTGACGATATTGTCTCAAGCACCAAATTCCAAAGTAGGCAATTACTATCCAAAGAGAAGTTTCGTAACTTCAAAAATCAGTTATTCGTTTTTCTTTCACTTTGAACGTCAAATTTTTAATCCTGTCATTAGCAAATGGTAGAAATAGTGTATGCGTGTTTTACAATAAGAAACATTCTCCAGAAAAGTTAATCCAATTTCTAATTATGTGAAAGAAAAAATACAAATCGCTAAAGCACGAGAGATAAAATCAGTTACTTAGGTACTAAGCGGCGTCCCAGAAAAACGTTTATACCACTGAAAATTAATAATTTGCTCCTTATGAGTATGTCCAATGCAAATGAAGGTATGACAAACGGTCAAAATAACGTTTACCCAGATTGAATATTATTACCTTCCTGCCAGCTGTAGCATCAGCTGAAGCAACATTATCAGGCACAAATTATAAGGAAAATCGTGTTTTGCATAGCTTTTTGTGTTTAATTATATTGTTTCTCATGTTAGTAATGTGTATACGGTTTACAATAACAGCTATTTTCCGAGTCTTCCCGATAAGTGTTATTCCGTGAACAATTCCGTCACTGTAAATTAACAAAATATTTAACTAAAACACCAAATTCAAAAGCAGGCAATTAATTACTGGACTAACGCCTTCCCAAGAGGACTGTTTTGCCTTCGAAAATCAGCAATTCATTTTCGCTCAACAATGAATCTCTTTGCTTTTGATGCAGACAATTCCATTTTCAGCCGGGGTGGGCATGAAGAGGAGAACAATCGAATCTCGCGGGATCTCGTAATGAAGAGGATAATGGATTTAGCCAATGGAATGGAATAATTTGCAGTCTGGTGCGCAGACATCGAAAACCAGCTAAAGATGTCACTAGGCGAATCGGGGTGTTAATGACCGAATTAATACAGAGAGACTTTAAACAACAGTAAAGAACGTTTAAGAGCGGCCTCTTTAAGTAGGGAATAGAAACCTCTGTAAATTCGTTAAAACATTTTCTTTTTTTTTTTTTTCATTCATATTCTTTTTCCTCCATTTTCTTTTTGAAATTCGCATAGAAAGGGAGAAATTATTTTTGAAATGGTGTAGCTGTCTTGTTTGCTCATTGCAATAATGATTTACCGCAAACAGATATAAATTGATAGGTTTTTTTTTTTTAAATTTTCCCTGTTAGTTTTTTGGTCGTCAGTTTTGTATCTATATCTGTTTTTATGATAATTTCCTTTCAAAATAAAAAGAAAGAAGACAATATACTTAGGAACAAGAATTCCATAAAGTTTATATCCATCTAACATAAAACAAAAGAGTTTGGTACTAGAAAACAAGTAGTATATTTTGATGTATACGTTCCGCTGATAATATCTGGTTGTGCTCATTTTTCTAGTTTCATATTTACGACTTTCAGTTGAAATCTTCTCAAATGATGTTGTTTCATTTCATAAGAAATGTATCTTTTCACTACGTACTTACACAATTTGAAGCTTTTTCTTGTGCACTTTTAAAGAGATATTTGAAAGATATAAGTTCGCTGATTAAACTGTTCTCAGCATGTTATAAATCCTATTAATTTTAGCACTATTAAATGAGTTTTAATGATTTTGTATCCTTTGAGAAAATAATTATTTCAGGGAAAGTATCCATTTGTAAATAATTGAAAAAGATATAATTACAATGTCAGAGAATTATGTCTCATAATTAGAAAATTTTAGAGTAAGAAAATATTTTTTTTCAACAGAAAGTTGGATCAAAAGATATGTATCTAACTGGCAACCCAGTTAAGTTTCACTATGAAAAATTTTGCCTGAAAACACGTGAGAATTTCCTAGAAATCATTTATCGAGGGTCTCATGTAAACTTACAGAGAACTAAAAACCAGAAAACTTGTAACCAGATCTTTTTAAAGAAAACAAAGCCTTAAAATTAGAATGGAAAATGAAGAAAAAAGTGTAAAGTGAGTAAGAAGAAAATTTCTATTCTCTAAACAGCATCAACGACTTTTAAACATGGTATTTGTATTCGCTGTAAAACTATAGTTACTGATGCATTGATATGATATAAGCAATGTAAGGCAAGCAAATATTATTTCACAAAGGGAGGAACTGTTGCTAAAATTTTGGGTCCAGTTACAGTTATACTTGTGATTTTTTCATAGTTACATATGAGTTTATATTTAGTTTTTTATTTGTCTTAGAAAACTTGTCTTTAAAAATTGCATTGGTGTTGCTTAGAGAATTATCATTCAAAATCCTCATTAGAATAACGACAACAATTCTGAAAATTCACATTAAAAAAAGTACGACTGCCCCTAAATTTCCTCGTTCAAAATATGGAAAACGGTCCCTAAAATTTTCCATTACAGCATGGTTAATAATCTCTAAAAACCCGAATAATATGGGCTCTCTAAAAAGTAGCCTATAAGAACGCCTTTATGGATTGTTTACAAGAAATAACTGACATATATTGGCCGTGAAGAATGAAGCAATTAAAAATTATGTGCTACTGGTTAAGCAGCAAAATTTGCGTTAAATACAACTATTATTGCTATTTTAATTAGCTTAGAAACGATGAACAAATTTTATCGTATACAGAAAAATGAACGATTTTGAATGGTTTGAAATTTGAATAAAGTGGTGATTTTATCATATGTGTAATTTTCACGTACATTGTTCGTTTTATTCATTCCTCCTGGTATTTTATTATATAACTTCACAATTTCAGGTCTAGCTACGTAAATAAAGATGGTATCTTTTTAGCTCCATCTTTAAACTAGGTCCTGTGCAGTAGGTGATAAGTTTCATAGAAGCCTTAGTAAATAAAAACCTTAAAATATCCAAGTTATACATGCAACACTATATTTTTAGAGGAAATATTTATTTGTTCTAAAAGAAAAGACGTTTTTCCTAATAGGAATTTGTTGTCCTATTAATAGAACAAAAATAAAAATACACATTTTCAATGCAATTTCTAATTTATTTATTTTTTTACGTGTCGTCAGGGGGGCGTAGTGGTAAGGCGCAGGTCTCGTACGTCCAAGTTCGCAGGTTCAAACCTGGCCCAAGTCTGTGGATTTTCAACATGCAGCAAATCGTCTGCGCCCATGTCGTATGATTATGGAACATATAAAAGAACCCTTGAGTAGACATTTGGCTTGGAAGCTTTCGGCTAAATAAAATCCCTGTGGCATATTACATCAATGAGAGCTCAGGTGCCGCCATCTAGGGGTAACTGACCATCAAAATTCACATGCAGCGCAGGTACCACACTTATTGTGGTGCCGCTGAAAGAGATGGTACCAATTTCTGGAAACGCACTAGGTCTGCAATTGGGGAGAGCCCAACTCAGCAGCCCCGTAAGGAAAAAATTTAAAGTTAAAAGTACTGAATTGGGCTTAAAGAGTCAAATCTGTACTATGGATATTTTTAAAGATTTCGTTAAATTTATATAATAATACCTTGTGGACTAATAAAAGATGCAAATGCCTTTTAACTGCAAACGGCTAGACGCTTCCATTAATGATGGCATATTCTTGCACGTATTTATTAGTATAATACCAGGTTTTGAGAATAAAAGTCTTGAAAATTAAAAATGGTAGAATAGTGGTAAAATGTGTTCTTCTACAAGGACGTCAGGGCCACATGTTATTATCATTAATGTCGTCAAACTGTAGATTTTTGAATTAAAAATGCATATATTTTTTCCTTTAAACTATTAAAAAATCTTACGACAGAATGAAAATAACGAAATTATTATAAAATATTTTCCAAACATTAAAATATTTATTTAATATTTTTAAGCAGTTTAATTACGAACTGTAATTTCATCATTATTAGATTTTAATGAATGGATTTTGTATCATGTTAAAAATTAAACATCTTTATGTAGTACCGTTTTTTTAATTTTTATTCAGAACTTTCCAGAAAACTCAAATATTTGTCTTATTGCTCCTTTTAACTAACCCGTACAAAATGCTTTTAATTTATGAAATGAAAATTCTTTTCCTCTCAAGATCCTCGTATTTCTTGACAAGACTCAAAAACTTCTCTTTCTACCCTTTTGCAGCCAATCATCGATCGACCCGTAGTATTTAAAATAATTGCCTTTTCGGATGTGCGATGACAGGTTCCTGCGACTGCTGCCAATCCTAATAATTGCCAGAGATTCGTTCGGAACTTCTAGGTTTATCATAACTACAGATGTCGGAAAATGCCAACTGTTGTGGATGACATGAGAGGAGAATTTCATACCATTTTCGATTCATATTACGTTTATACGTCAAAGTTGAAGTTTACAAATTATTTTTTGATTGCTCGAAAATGAAAGTGCTTACTTCATTAGGCAATAAAACTTCAGAAAGTTGGCATTTAGAAAACAGGAGATATTCTGAAATATGGAACCTTTTATCTTGTAGAGTTTTTGATTTTTATTTATTATGCAGAAATTCTTGTTAATAGCCTTTACATAAATTTATGATCACACTGATTAAATTACTCCTTTGTTTATACATAGCTGCAATATTTTACTTAGGTATAGCCTATAAACTAAACTAATAAAAATTTAAATCATTTGAAGTTAAATGAATGATGGCATCAGAAAGAAACCGCGTGTTTTCGTGTAGTTTGAATTTAGGGTTTTTTTTAATGTATTTTTTTATTGGATTATAATATAGAGTTTTTCCAGCCAGCTATACATACGCATTTATCTTAAGCCTAAACTGATTTAGATAGGATGTGAATTGTTGTTTGAAGATTTTAAAAATTAAAATGAAGCATAAGAAATTGTGCAAAATATATCTGTTAAATAATAATGCTGAAAAATTCTGAGTGTAATATTACTTTTGTCACAATTATTCGTGTTGCACTGCTACATAAATTGACTTCCTAAACAAGATGGAATTATTTCTTTAGTAGAAACTTAAAAACTTATTTAGAAATTGTAGAAAACCTAAGGGCAAATGATTTCTTAAATGGTAACTTTTATAATAGTCACGTTTTTAAAAACTGAATTTATTTTGGAAGTTTCAAACGAACTTGTCACTACCTTTTTGAAACTTGTTTTACTGTATATTAAGCAGAAAATTTTAGATATTTCTTATTCATACCCCCCCCCCCCCGGCATGTAATATTCTAACCAGCACATAAGTCTATTAAATTATAATTTGGTTGAAACAGTTTCAGACTCGAAAACTGTAAGACCGCTTTTTATTATAAAAAGTAAAGTCAATTTCCTTAGAAATATGCAAACTATGGAAACATTTTTACAATGTTTTAAAATACTGCGTTTATAGAGACTGATTATTTGCTTGTTAGATTGGCAATGATGAAAATGCGGGGGAGCGAGAAGCAAACGGGTGCAATTGACAGAAGGCAGCTTTTAAATAAATCAAGTGCTAACTTTGAATAACATAAGAGCTATCAATTAGTAGCCTTTTGAGTTATGATAGAAGGCAGCACTTGTCAGGGTTACCATAAACATCTTACTACCGTCAATCAGCTTAGTGTTTTTTCTATCATTTGCTTTAATTGTCTGAAAATTTTCACTTTTGTTACAGGGAACTTTCATAAATGATGTCACGCTTCGAGGGGGAGGGGGTTGAAATTGTGCTAGGGGAGGTTTAACAAGAAGTGCGTCATCATGCTTAGGCAACATAGCGTGGCATGTGACAAAGGGAGGAGGGGGTAATGAATGCTAACTACGGCCATACTGCACATACCTTTCAGTTTCGCCGACTACCCCAATACTAGGGGTGCGGCACGCAGCGCTGTCCTCCTTCGAACCTCCCACAAACTCTCTGACACTTGACAACTAGCACCGGCCAAGGGCTGGGCTGGCAGAGCGTTGCCCACCTGCTGTACCGTCTCGGGGCCACAGTCCTACTACAAAGTGTGCTGTCCTCCTTCGAGCCTCCCACAAGCCCTGACACTTGACAACCAGCACCGGCCATAAGGGCTGGGCTGGCAGATCGTTGACGACCTGCTGTACCGTCCCGGGGCCACAGTCCTACTACAAAGTAGGCCTTACGTCACCCGGAACGGATAAGGGAGGAGGGGGTGAAGTGTGACATTTTGTGACAAAAGGACAAAGGGGGAGGGGTCAAATGTATAAGAAAAAAGCGTGACGTCATTTAGGGACGGCCCGTCATATGTATTTAATTTTAGGCGTCACAATTCTCCCACTCTCTAAAATATCAAAAACATGCACTGTTAGTTGTCACAGCCCTTGAACTGGCCATAGGGGCTGGGCTGGCAGAGCGTTGCCGACCTGCTGTACCGTCTCGGGGCCACAGTCCTACTACAAAGTGTGTTGTTCTCCTTCGAGCCTCCCACAAACTTTCTGACACTTGACAACCAGCTCCGGCCATAGGGGCTGGGCTGGCAGAGCGTTGCCGACCTGCTGTACCGTCTCGAGGCCACAGTCCTACTACAAAGTGTGCTGTCCTCCTTCGAGCCTCCCATAAACTCTCCGGCACTTGACAGCCAGCACCGGACATAGGGGCTGGGCTGGCAGAGCGTTGCCCACCTGCTGTACCGTCTCGGGGCCACAGTCCTACTACAAAGTGTGCTCTCCTCCTTCGAGCCTCCCACAAACTCTGACACTTGACAACCAGCACCGGCCATAAGGGCTGGGCTGGCAGATCGTTGACGACCTGCTGTACCGTCCCGGGGCCACAGTCCTACTACAAAATAGGCCTTACGTCACCCGGAACGGATAAGAGAGGAGGGGGTGAAGTGTGACATTTTGTGACAAAAGTACAAAGGGGGAGGGGTCAAATGTATAAGAAAAAAGCGTGACGTCATTTAGGGACGGCCCGTCATATGTATTTAATTTTAGGTGTCACAATTCTCCCACTGTCTAAAATATCAAAAACATGCACTGTTAGTTGTCACAGCCCAAGAACTTACATTTTTTCTTCTTTTAGGAATTCTTCAGTGGAGGAAGAAGAGCTCATATTTCCTGGTGTGGCACCGTAGCAGTTGAATCATCTTGTCCTTGATGCAAGTCGACGAGAACAGGCCAGCAAAAGGAATTCAAAATATAAGGAGAACTCCGTCTCGATCCCCATTAGTTTTATAAAGAAGGACCTCGACAACCCCTTACGAAAAGTAGTTTTTTAACAGAAAACTTCCCTCTTTCACACAATTGTACAGAATTTGTGCAGCTTTCCTTAAAAATGCATTTTTTAACATACATAATATATATATAAAGTAAAAACATTTAAGATGATAAAAACCGATGCCTTAATCTCGTGTTCTGTTTGTTGGTTGTCCTGTGCTCTGAGCAATGGTTGTTGAAAAAACATTACGCATATTGTTGGAGAAATTATTACACATACTTGTTGTTTGGAGTCACATTTCCAAAATATCAGTTGTATATTTCTCATATAATTAAAAGGAGCGAAAACATTTGAATGTTTCGTTAAACAAAACAAATGTTTTGACGATTTTTGAGGAAATAAGTAAATATAATCTGATTTTTATTAATAGTTTAAGTTTTTCCACAGTAAAACCCTCGTCAAAAAAAAGAAAAGAAAAAGTAAGAAGAGGAAGAAGAAGTACAACTATGGGTTTGAAATTAGCTATCAATTACAAATAGAAATTGAAATTATGACAAACAATCAGAGGTTTATTTCGACGCCCTGAGAAAAACTCCCCCAGCAACAAAAAAAAAAAAAAAGAAAAGGAACACAGTCTAATATTTGTTGGTAGTACTGACTTTAATGACCTTCATTTAAAATATGATGAAAATTTTACTTAAACTTGATGAACTAAATATTTCATTCCCATAGTTAAATACGCGGTTAAGGAAAAGCTCCCTCGAGCATGCGAAACGTGTCCTATATTCGTTGATAATAGTGAATTACTGTGTTCTTTATACTAGTAGAAATTACACTTATACTAGATGAAGCAAATTATTCGTTAATCAAATGTGCGATCTAGAAAAAGCTTCCTGCAACCAGGAGAAACGTGTCCAATATTTGTAGGTGATCGTGAGTTACTGTGTTCTTCATAGTAGTAAAAATTATACCAATATTAGGTGAAGAAAATTATTCGTTAATTAAATATGCGATTTATAAAAAGCTTCCTGAAACCATGAGAAACGTGTTCAATATTCGTTGGTAATCGTGAATTACTGTGTTCTTCATAATAGTAAAAACTATAGTTATAATAGTTGAAGCAAATATTTCTTTAATTGAATATGCGATTTAGAAAAAACTTCCTGCAACCATGAGGAATATGTGCGTAATATTCGCTAGTAATCGTGACCTAAACGGGTTGTTCATGGAAAATATAGCAAAAACTATACTTCTACTAAGTGAAGAAGTTTAGTTTATTTCTAAAATAGTGCGGTACTTACCTATTTGTATAACAACTATGATAGTTTTCAGCATAAATAAATTCAGTTATTGTGAAAATGGAGAATTCCTATAGATGCCATACGTACCAAATTAATTTATACATGCCACCGATACTATGCATACCAGTAACAACACATCCTTCAAGTGCCTCATGAAAATCCCTCTTTCGCTGTGCCTATTTTATTCTAAAAACACGATAACTGCTTACAACGACTGCATTTTTTTAATGAAATAAATGTTCATTGAAATCGAGGAAGCTCTCTTTAAAGATACTTCGAAGCCCTTTTTATGTACATGTACAAAATGTGCAATATTTTGGTTCATTAATACTTGCATAATCTTTTCTTTCTTTCTTTCAACGATTTCTTTTTTGCAATTGATACTAATTTCGAGCTATGATAATGAAACTAGAACCGTTTTATGAGGTAAGGGGGTACATCTGGATGATAAATTTATTCAAATGTTTATTATATGTTAATGAGATAGTAATGTTTAAATATGAAAAACATATAACAAGTTAAAATATGAAAAGAGTTTTCCTCTAATATATAAATGTTTCATTCATTATTTACAATTGATTTAATATTTCATTGATCCAATGTTTTCTCTCTTGAAATTTTTCTGAAAATCATTTTGAATTAAACAGTCTAGTGTTTAAAATTATCTTTTGAATTCTATATTTCAAGTTTTTCATCAATTTTAAAGTTATTGTTTTAAAGCTATGCAAAATGTTTTTTTATTGTAGAAAATTATTTTTAAAGTGCTAGAAACTAAAATATAAGAATGTTTAAAATTGTAACATGAGTATTTAAGGTTTCATTTATGTTCAAAATAGATGTAACTGCAACAACTCCTTTTAGAACTAAAATTACAACAATAATGCTTTGAAAACAAGAACGTGTCACTCTTCTTTCTAAAGAGTCCTCTTCAATCAATCTATAAAATTAAAAAACACGTTTGTTTAGGCATTCTTCTTTTAATTGTTATTATTATCTTTTTAGATTTAAATTAGAAAGCCAAAGGAAGTGGAAGAGCTCCTATAATACGAACAAGTTAACTAGTACGCCTTATTAAATTTACCATCGAATGATATAGGCTTAACACCAAAAGAGTCTAAGGGTACATTCACACCAAAGGCGACGGGAACATTTTGCGTCCGTGGTAACTGACTGTTGCTATGGTTATCACACTAACAACGATGACGAACCTCTTCTATAGCGCAATTAACAATCAAAGTCGTCTTAAGGAAATTCTTTTTCAATGACACAGTAAAATGCACCAATCAGCAAATACGAGTGAGTGGTTATTAAAATATATAGAACCGATGAAGCGTCCTGAAAGGTTTCCTCGCTGTTACGTTTAGTGTGAATGCAACCTAAAGTTAATTTCCACCACTTGCGACAGCGTCAAAAAGGTAGTCATAAGCTTTATGAATACGTCATTAGTTCTAAATCGTTTAATTAACATTGTTTCAGGTTGCCAATCGCTTGCTCATTGGCGTTTCCACTATTAAACGTTGCTTTTACCCAAAAGACCGCAATCTGTTGATTTATCAAGAAATTAGGATATCATCAGATTAACATTATATTAAATTGATGTCCGTAGCAACAATTTATTGCGAAAGAATATATTTCGATGCTGTCGCAATCGGTGTGCATTCACCAAAACAGCAAAAATAAAATCATTTCTAGCAGTAAAAATATTTAATGACTCAGGTATTACTCACTAATTGCTCATCACTTTCAACCACGTGACAGTTACAAAGAAAATTGAAATATATTACTGATTATCAAAACACCGAACTACCCTCATGGGGATTCTAAATACTCCTTGCAGTTCTTAAGCACAAAATTTACAAGTTCCTTTGATGATTTTCGTTAATGTAGCTTGATATCGATACAGTATTTATCGAAAATAAGGATGTAATGAGTTACTTGTTTCCAAAACGTTTTGCCCACAAATTAATAAATTGCTTTACAAAATTTGTAGCTATGTAACAATTAGTGTTAGAATTAGTATTACTCGCACTTTATAAAATGGCGTACTAGTTCTGTTTGCAGTTACAGGAGTTCTCTACATTAGTGTAATTCTATTGTTTTCGCTATTTTTTTATATTTTACCGAAACTTATGAATATAATGCTTCTTAGTTTTGAGTCAACGCTTTAAGCTGCTATTTTACGAGACAGTTTCTAACACTTAGAAAATATTGGCCTTTCTTAGTTCCATTGCTTGGAGCATGTAGTGCATACATAGAGTGCCAGTCATTAACAATTTCTTCTGCCTCCCCCCCCCCCCTCCGTTGAAGCATTAGCTTAAAACACCTGTTCAGGAAAAATCTTCTCTATAAATAAGAAAGTAAAACAAAAAATTCAATCATACAAGAGTGTTTGTAGTTTTTATAAGCTTTAAAAATATCTTTGAAACTAAATTTTGTCAAATCTCCTAATTCACGTGACATATCGCCAAGCTTGCTGTCCTTTGTGCTACTTCATTTTAGTTTTGCAATACTGACCGTCCTTGCTTGCTAACGCGTCCAACTACTTTAGCTGTTGATCAATTCAATTTTAATTTCGTGTTTTTCTGAATATCTGCGAAAATATGACGTACTGATATAAGTGCATTTTTTGTTGGCATGAGTTACAAGTACTTTGTTTTTAAAAAGATTAGCTATTTTTATTGAAACATAATGTACAAATTTCACTTAAATTTTCCTTATAACAATGATTACATTTTATTGTTGTGCTTTTGCAGGGTTATTTGAATAAAACATCACATTTTTGCAATTTCCTCAAAGCTCCAAAATACCAAAAATGAAAATTTTTTGTAAAACCCTATTCTTTTGTGTGTTCTGACATCAGGTTTATAAATTATTATATCTAACTTTCAAAAATGTTTTACTTGTATTTAATATCACGTATAAGGAGATTCAAATTGTATTTAAAAGAACAGAGCATCACATCCAAAAATTTTAGACATGTATAACATCTGAAGATAGTGGCGTCACATAGTTGTAACTTTAAGACAGAATCTTAAATTTATTAACCTTATTGGGAAGGGGGTGATTTAAGTCAAGGAAAACACATTGAAATTATAATTAGAACTATACTAAAATATTGGTGTTGAAATGTACGCTTTTCTATTTTAGCATTTCCAAAACATAATGAGGCTTAACGTGACTGAAACATTTTTAATGTAGTGAAAGATTCAGTTTGAAATGGAAAGATTTCATAATATAGCACTTGCAGTTCATTAATGTTACTTTTCATTCCAATTTCTTAATTTAAAATAAATAAATACAAATTTTATGTATATAAAATTATATTCCGCAACGAATTCTTTCAAATTGCCCTGCATATCTTCTAATTATATTTTTTCTACATTGTAAGAACTTAAAAATATAGTCTAGGTCATAAAAATAAATTAAATTGTATTAGATCATGGTTTAAATTATTTCAGAAAAATAAAAGGTTTTATTTAGTTGAATATTCATCGAAAACATTATTTAATTAAATGATTTTATCACGATTTATATAGAAAACGTTGTCACAATTTCAGAGAACTGTCCATTTAGAAACTGCCCTTTTTTTGTGAGAAAACTTTAGTCATATAATTATGATTATTAACAACGAATTCCTGCCAAATATAATATTTGTTAGAAATAAAAAAATAATTTATTGTACAATAAGAAAAGAAAAAAATAACAGAATTTTAATACTGAAAAAATGAAAGACAAAAATTGTGTATGAAATGTATGTCATGTTATTGCTACAACATATTGAAAAAGTTAAAAGTCACGAAATCTGAAGCAACTGATTACTTTAACTTCGTTTTGTAACTTTCGTTTGATAAGTTTTCATTATTTGCTTAAATGAATATTTCTATTTTAAGAATTTTTTTTCTATTTCATTCAAAAAAAAATAGGAGTAGAGTAAGTTTCATCTTTTTAGAAAATGCTTTTCTGCATATTAGCGATTGAAAATTTATGCAGCCATGCTGTTTTAATGGTAAAAGGAAAAAAATTAACAAATAAAATAAAAATGAAAATAAATGCAAGATTAAATAGACAGTCAAAATTTGTATTAACTATGGTTTAGTTTTATACTCTGACACTTTGTACTCTTTATTATAGGTACTCTCTTAATATGATTTTGATGACATTGCAATGTATTGTATCCAAATAAATTTCAGTCATTAATTTAAATTCATTTCATTTCTCAGTAATTTTAAAATAAAATGTGTTCGGTATAAATAGAAACCGTAATTTGAACCAAACTATGAAATGCTTAAAAACCCTTGAAAAGGTTGAAATACATTTTACCACTTGAAATATGAAAGAAGAGAATTACATATATTGGAATAGAAATTATTGTTCTGAAATTTTATGTAAGTATGAGTACATACGTACATACGTATGTGTGTTAAATATGTATACGTACATACTTTGAATGTACGTCATAATATTCCATTAAAATTGTTAAAATAGTTCATGTAACGTGATAAAAGTATCTTTTAATTCAGAAACCTCGTGCCTAAATTGAAAATTTATGACGTCTTCCTAAAGCCATTATTCTATTTTTGAAAATTCTCTAAAAGGGGATATTATAACTTATTACATAATTTTTTTTCTTTGAATTAGAATTAGAGTTTTGCTGAAAAAGGCTAATTGAAATGTTCTTAATTATAAAAATTACGCTTTTTGCATTCTTAATCATGCATCATTTGATTTTTAGCTTTTGCCTTCCTTGTTGCCACTTCTTAGAAACACAACCTGACGCACATTTATTATATTTTATAAATGTCTATGTTGTTTCAGATAAATTAAGTTTATACAAATTGTACATCGAAGATTGCTGAAGTATTTGACTATTTTTCCTCCTAAGTGTTTCCAATATCATAATCTAAGATATTCAGTGTCATTATAACGATTATATTATCGTTATCGTTTATCTACTTAATGCGTTCTTGACTTACTCTGTCTAAAAATTTAAACTTTAAAATAAATTTTAAAAAATAGATTTGAATAACTTGAAAACATTTAAGTACATTTAAGGTATTATGTAGATTTTTTGCAAACTAAGCTGAACTACAATTCATGCCTAATTATAAAACTTATAACGCAAGGCTAACGAGATTTCAATTTGACAATTCATCAAAAAAAAATTTTAATGTAGCGGAAAAAAACTTTTGTCGTCTCTAACGTTCTTTAAAAGAACTTTTAACGCATAGAAGAGTAAAAAATTGAAAGTCCTTTCGTCAGCTCGCTTTTCTTCACCAGCAATCTAGTAAGGCACATTAGTTTTTTTTAATGGCCTTTTTTTCTCTCATTTGAGATTAAACATATTATTAAATTTTCTCATGTTACAAAAGGATATTTGTATTCGACATGAAATCATTACCTTAGAGTTAGTGATGCGCATAATCGAGAGATATTCACAAAAGTACTTGAGAAGTTCATTCAGTTCTGAAATCCCTTGAGAGATTCATTTGTTTCTGAAATCGTTTGAGATCTACATTCGGTGCTGAAATCACCATTGAGTTCTATAGAATATCTCGAGGAGACATATGAACTGTCTATTTTTAAGTGTCATCTGCTATAACCAAATAACTCTTTAGCGATGAAAAGAAAAAAGTAGCTCCGTTAACAGTAATAAGTCCGCCATTCTGTTACTGTTTAGTTTAAGTACTAAAACACTTTTGCCGTGAGTAAAATAAAAGCAACATATAAAATAGATTGAAAAAAGACGCTTTTGTAGTCTTGATAGATTGAAAAAAACTAAACGAATTCGCTTTACATTGGTAGTGTTGTAGGGAAATAAATTCTTCCATTCAAGTCAACACACGTAGTGCTTCAGTAAGAAAACATTCTAAAACAATTGAAGTAAACTCACTTAAAACAAAACTTGATTTGAAATTTACTGTCTTACTACTATTGTTTTTAGTTGAGGTTCTCCGTTTGTTTTCCACTCTCTGCATTTAGATTCGGATTGAGAAGGTATTGAATCCTTCCGCTTCGATCGCTCTCCCTCTACGGCTACTATGTGACGAATGTCACTCCAGATGTTATATAGAACTCAATGGCAATCACTCGAGCCTAAAATCACTCAAGATGTTCATTCGATTCTGAAATAGCACGATTCGACCACCGATTTGGATTATCAGAATCACTCAATATACGATCATTCAATTATGCAAATCTGTTGATTATGCTTATCGCTATTTCGAGCTAGCTAAAAATATCAACAAATCCAACATCGTTTTGCACAATTTTCATTGCAAATCTTGCAATTTTAATTTCAAATTTGAACATCAGGTATTTTTCGAACGATTTATTGATTTGAAATATTTTCCGTGAAAACAATAAATGCTACTTAAAAATCCTTCCCCATTAGTACTTACTCATTTTGCAAAACTGAGAAAAACACTTAAAATCAGCTTAAATTGTTTGCTAACCGAACGATTGGAAGACATTCGTGTTCCCCGCTAATTTGTTTTTACGAAGTTTAGTATGTGGTCGTAAATTTATTTCAGCTTTTAAATATAATTACAAACGACGTGACAATTTAAACATTCTGTTTTGTAATAGTTGTTTGTATTGCTTGTCCTTTATTGTAAACTAAGTTCCCCATTACCTAATGTTTTGAGTTATAAGCATTATCATTTAATTATTTCCCCTTCTTATTCTAAAAATAAGAATTATTTTCAAAACATTAACTCGAGATTGATTATCATGTTCTGATAATTCCTTATTTAATCAAGTTGGCAAAATATAACCGAGTTTATGCGAGTCATTACTGTTCCACCACGTTTATCTCAAACGTTTATATGCAGATTTTATTTTTGTTTTTACAGTTTTTGGTGGACTAGACTTTTTGGAGAAGCACGTTTATTTTTAATAAGCCAATAAAGGGCTCGAAATTTCTCATCGAATTCGATACCAAAGTTTCATTTAAACAATACCTATCGAATGTTATAAGTGCTTTTTCTAAGGACAATCATTTTCCCCTTAACTTTATTGCTTGCAACCACTCTTATTACATTGAAGTTCGCGAATGTTTGATAAATAAAAGTACTGAAACTATCAGAAAATATTAATTTATAATAATAGCAGAAAATATGAAGAATTCTGTATTCATCCCAGCAAAGATAGATCAAGTAAGAAAAAACAAAATTAGTTTGAAAAATAATTAAAAGGAAAAGTTAGCAATACAGGGAAAAAACTAGAAATCTATTTGTTGTAAGTCGTATTTGACAATCCTTAACACAGAGTGAGTCATAATTTTCTCTTGAATAAAAACTTTGCTTCCAGTCTTTTATTTTCAACAAATTAAAAAAAAAGAAACAAAGGAAAAGATAAGAGAACAGATAAGAAAAGATAATTACGTTTTGAGCACAAAATCAAAAAGTTCAAATATTGTCTGGACAAAAATAGAGATTATTGAGGTTTGAAAACTAGCTATTAAAGAAAACATGCTAAAAAAATTCTCGAACATTTCAGCTTGGAGTTTGGCGGATTCACTAGAGAGTTGAAAGTTTAAAATTACAGTTAAAGAAAATAGCAAAATCTTCAAAATCAAATCGAATACCTTGAGTATGATTGTATTGGAAACATTTTCACGCATGAACTTATTTCCAGCTATGAAATCAAAACGTTCCCGGGGGCAAATTTTAGACATAATGTCTAATTGCTCCATCTTCTTGCAACCGTTTCGTTTCGATGAGCTACTGAATGCCAAATACAGGTCAGTTCCTGAGACGATTAAGGCAGACAATCGAATCCAATTCTACTACATATCTTTATAAAAGTCAGATAATTCGATTTCAAATAGATGGAAGTTTAGATGTATACAGTATCACAATTTCTTCGTAGAAAATTTATATGACACAATTTCTTCGATATCAGAAGTTGTTCATGTGTACAGTCTCACTTTCAAAATCGGTGATTTTCATTCTTAGCTCATGAATCACCATTTTTCTAAGGAAAGAAAATTGTCTTTAGGCATAACTGCTATTGGCAGGGATTATTCCTTCTTTCTCAACTGAATGTTTGGTCATGTGTCAAATGTCATTTATAAATATTTTTACATTGTAGTTTTTGTTTTCAATGTCTTTAATTAATTATTTCTCTTATTTCATAAATCTTTGTTTGATTCTCAACAATTTGAAAATTTGTATTGAAATTTGTGTAAAAAGCTGAAAATTATAAAATCTTATGCTCAGGTTTACACTGTTTTTAAAAATAGTCTTCAGTTTAAAGGAACTGCTTTTCAGTCTGTGTTTGTATGTGTGTTTATGTTATTATTATTGTTGTTAAATATTTATTGCTATTGCTATGGAGTTTTTTTTTAAGTTAAAAGTCATTAAGCTAAAGAAGTAATAGAACTTATGAACAAAAATTTGCAACATTTGGTTGAACTACAAAATTGTGAGAAATTACTATAATGATAGCATATTTAAAATAAAAAGACGACAATGCTTTTTGTTCGAAATTTATTTTTATGTCACTATTCCAACAAAGATGTTTCTGCAAACTAAAATAAATGCTGTTTCCTTACAGATGATTTAATATTAAAATTAAAAAGTAAAAACCAACATTGGGAAGACCCGCAGTTATATATATACACACAATCATTGCTAATTTTATTTTATGCTTTGTATTTAATATATACAGGGAAGTTTATTGCAAGAATCGAATTAATAACCTTCGTTTATTAAATTTTAATTAATATTTCAATTAATAAAGATAACAATAAGTGGTAAATATTGTGTTTTTCATTAAATTATTTATGAGTACGACATTAACTTCTACCTGTTTTGATATCCGGAATTAATTTAAATGTTTGTTCCTGTTACATTTTTCTTGGATAAAAATTAATATAACTCAAAAATAACTTTTAAAATGATATTAACTTATAAATTAAGCATAAGTGAAACATTAATGTTAATTAATTTACTGAATAATGAATGATTTTTTATACAATCAGTAGTTTTTTTTCTCCTAAATAATTTTTTTTATATTTGCAAGTATTATTACATAAACAGAAATATGTTCTTCTTAACATCAGCTTTTTTAAAGTTTGTTTATAAGGTTATCTGCAGGTTATAAGAGCCACGGAAATTAAGGGGGAAAATCAGGAAATGGGAAGCAAATGACAAAAATATTTTTAAGTCACGATGCGAGAAATGGCTCATTACAAAGAGAAGAAATTGAACATTTTATCAAAATTTAAATAGATAACAATAAAAAACAGGCTATATGTAATGAAATGAAATTCAAAACTCTCGTGAGTAAAGGAATTTGTAAGATTCTTCTGCTAATTTAGAATATGAGAAACGTATGAAGAAAACTGTAAAGGAGAGCATGACTCTCGTGATTCGTTGAGAGAGATTCGCCAAAAGTATAAGAATAGGCTTAGAAAAGATTCAATGACTTCTTATTAATTATCGTTAATGATCTTTTTAAAAATAACATCACCATCCGAGTGTAAACAGTTTATTTATCTATAGATATTTCTTCTCGTCATTAAGAAATATTTAGGAAACATTAACATTCACAAAAACATTTTGCTTTCGAAAATTTAACTGTTATTATTAGCTAACACATTTCTACCAAACATAAATCACATTTTATGCTTCTTTCACCATCCTGAAGTTGTAAATCTTTTAGATTCTGCCCTGGATTTGACTTCCTTGGATAAAATACTTCTCATTAACACGGTGTGCTAAATCTTTTAAAAAAAAAAAAACAGATGTATTTTTGCGCTCAGAAACCTGCACATAACCTAATCATCTTTGTTTCTCAAATTTCTCATATAATAGTCTGTTAAAAAAATTATGAATTTCATTAACTTATTTTATAGAAAAATAATTTACTTCGCACATGCTTCATCGTGAATTTGGCGTTCTATCTAATGAAATATAAGTTGGACAAAAAAAAAAATAGCTTAAAATGTTAAAGCAGCCAATGAATTGCGAGTGGAGTTAAATGGAATAGCATTAACCTAACAATTTTTCACCAAGAATATATATTTGTTTTTAATCAAGTTTATTAAATGTATTATCATAAGTAAATACACAAAGAAGATCATTTAAATTTATTGCTAAGAACTTTAATAACATGGATTCTTAAAGTATCCTCTTATGAGAGCACACTGGTTAAATTTATTGAAAATGTTTTTCTAAAGTTTAATCTTATTAATAATTTTCCAGGACTATTTTCTACATTAAAAACCAGGCATGTTAGGGTGTTTAGGGGGATTGTAATTTTTCCTCAAGGGTATTACAGAAAATGAATTTGTGACTCCTAAATTTATGCATAGGCATAATTATTAAAGCATTTTACTTCAATTACACGTTGATGATTCTCAAGGTACTTTTCACAACATTTTCAAAGCATTGCTTGCAATACCAACAGTTAGTTCAAGATGTTTTTAGTTGAAAACAACACCATACTAACTGAAAAGCGTTATTCTCAAAGCATGATATTTTAAATATTGTACAATGTTAATTCATAAAGCATTATTTTAAATAAAATGCATTGTAATGATTCTTCAGTTATTCCGTACAATTTATTATGCAACGTACAGCAAGTAAGCTGGTATGATTTATAATACGAAAACGACCTTTTAAATTCTGCATAAAGTAAAATTAATGAATGACAATATTTGAAGATCTATTTTGCCTTTTCATTTGGCTCCTTTCTCAAAACCTAAAATTACTCTGCAGCTTATAGCATATTTTTGACTCTGCTTAATGTACATATGTACTGTAATGTCTTGTTTTGATGTATTTAAACCTTCTAGTGTTCAATTATGCTTTTTTGTAATAATATTTGTGCTATACCTGTATTTTGGAAGGACAAATCAATGAGAAATGCCAGCCAGGAAAGCGTTTTAGGCGAAAAAGCAATTCAGATTCGGTTTTCAGGGAATCTACTATAAGCGAGATCTTGTGACCCGACTTTCGTTTGGTGTGATTTTGAGAAATATACGAGTAATTTTGCCCAGCGAGGCAAGTAGAAGGCATAATGATAACACTAAAATTGTGTGACGGGTTACCAGTCGAAATTTGGCAAAAATCTGTCGTGCAACAAAAAATTCAAGATGGTTACCACATTACAAACCAAATTAAATATCGAAAAAAGTATTAAATATGCTCAATATTAAAGAACAAAATATTCTTCTTGCAAATCGTTGAAATTAAATAATTTGACATCCTAACTTAAAATCTCCTAATTTGACACTCTACGCTTCTCGTGGAATTCCCTGATTTTCATTTTCGTCCATTCGCAGAGCTTTCTAGTTCCATAGCATTTTCTGCGGCGTAAGGAGAAGTACATATTAAAATCGTATTAGTGTTTCTCAACCGAAATTTCTACAGTGGTACATAACTTTATTTCATTAAGGATACCAGAATTACATTATAATTCAGTAAAATTATACTAAAACGTATTGCACAGTTTAGTGCAAAAGAATCGAAGCAGACTTCCTTTACAGATAGTTTTCAAAAGCACTCTTTCATTTTTACAGTATGCTCATTAGATTCCATAGAACCCCCAGGAGAAATAAAAAATATCAACTAACCCGATACTTTGTTTAAAAAAAAAACTTTTGTTTCTTAAAAGTTGAAAAATACTACAAAAGGAAAGAAAGATTCGGGTAAAACTTCAATACTGCCCCTTTTATTATTACTATCATTATTATATTATTATTATTATTATTATTATTATGAAAGAAATTCAATACTTAAGTTTTAAAAAATAAAAATAAGTCAAAAGCATATTCGTATTTGAAGTCGGTTTTTATGCTTTTTATTCTTTGATTAAAACATTAATTTTGATGATAAATATTTTGATAATGGTTTGTACAACAGTGATTCTTAACAGTTTTTTTCCCTCTGTGCACATTAAAGTACATGTCCTGAACAATAATTAGTCTAAAAATAGTGTTTTAGGTTATAAAAAAAATTTAAAGGATACTTGAGAGCTGAAGTTCCATATGTTCCTTACCAATCGGTGTGCGTACACACAACAATGTCATGCACGGTGGTTAAAGTAAAATTTAACTTGCTTACAAACCTTCAAACACTACATAACAAACAACGTAAAACAAACCTACAAACCTACAGAAAACTCGTTTTAATAAAATATATGTCGTTGAAGCTTGGTAAATGAACTATGGGGGGAGGGGAGGAATCTGCAATAAGAAAAAAAATAGTTCAC
Source organism: Octonoba sinensis (assembly GCA_038502835.1). Lineage (NCBI taxonomy): Eukaryota > Metazoa > Arthropoda > Arachnida > Araneae > Uloboridae > Octonoba > Octonoba sinensis. Next base: position 92,247,520 of record CM076604.1, on the reverse strand, counting down.
ATTTTTGCCACCAGGTGAAAAGGAACACATGAAGAACAAAAAAGAAATTAGAAGCAAACAACTTTACTTTATAGCATTACTTGTTTAAGGTGAATACCCTTCTCAACTTTAAAACAAATATGAAAGAAATCAAATCTGAAGAAAATGGATAGAAATTATTTTTGTCTCTTTTAAGGAAGTTAAATAGAGAAAGGTTGAGAAACACTATACTATTACGTATTACATAGAAAGTCAGAAACAATTTTGACTAATTAGCACAAAGTTGTGTTCGTAAATTAAAAAAACAAGTTAGGCATGCTCTCTCAGTGCTCAGTGCTCCAAACATCATTGCTCCAAACAACAAAGAATTTTTAAAAGCTTTTGTTTTGAGATTTTTTATATTTTTTTCCAATTTATGGTGAAAGTTTTTCATATAACTCTGCAAAAGAAATTTCATGCACTAATTCGTATTTCATAAGTAACTTAGTTTTGTGCAAAACCAACTGTACCATTCTCAAAACATAAACCGGCATTAAATTAAAAACTAATCTTGCTATAAAAAAATATATTTTCGTTACAAAACACCCCATTTCTTATTCCTTTACGTGGTTATTATCGATAAAGTTGTTCTAAGAAAAATATTGTTATTTTACTTCCTTTCATTTCATTTAAGTGTATTTTATCGACACACAAACTGCTTTTGCTTCTACTTCCATTTTTTTTTAACAATTCATTTAACGTATATTACGTGTATTTCAAATGTTTCGACTCCTACCAGTATAAGTAAATGTTTTTATAAGGGCTCGACAGAACATTTCGGCATCCGGGAAACAATTTTTCATTACTTACTTGTCGCTTGTCCATCGCATTTTGGAGTCACATCAATAGAACAAGGGTAAGTTTTGGATACACAGAACCACTAGCTGAAGCGGGAAAAAAATTATTTTACACTTTTACTGGAGCTTGATAAATTTTGCCTAGCTAAAGATAATATTTAACTCCTGACTTGACTAGTGTTTGGCCTTTGGATGAAATTTCAGGCGTTCAAATTTAATCCATTCAATGTTTTACTTATTCAAGCATCTTTTTTTCTCAAAATTTTTCACGTTAGGAATATAAAAAATCGTGCTGATACATTGGAATATAGATATATGAACTGACTTTCTGTTATTCATTTTTGATTTGATAACAAAATATGGCATTTTCGTTTGGAAAATATGCAGTATATATGAAGTTCTTATTTCTTAAAATAAGAATTTAGGAAACTAAGATAAATAACAGGAAAACAAAAGCATATATTAGAATTCCATAATTTTATTAAGTGCCCACAAAGCTTACCTAGGTTTTATATAATTAATGCACCTGGTACCGTTTAAGATTATACTGTTTTAAATTAATACCTGGTAACGTTTCTTAGTTGTATAATTGCTGTTAGGCTGCGTATTCTTTGAATTTAAAAAAAAATACTTATGCAGTCATATTAATACAGAAATGTTTTAATTTTTTTATTATCTCGAACTTATATCTTAAAATATGTCTTTTTCTTCCCCTCTGAATGACGGCAAGCATTCGGACTGTCAGATTAAGACTGCTTTCAATTTCTTCAAACGTGAGGTTACTTTTAGTTTAGTGCCAAAAGCTAATACTTTGCTATACATTTTAAACTACGTAAAACTGATGATACCATACTAATAGTACCTTTCGTAGAGTTACATTTTTAATACTGTTGTAGGTTGCGTTTGTAAACACTACATAAGAAACACTATTAAGCTAAGTTTAGTTAAATGCTTAGTGGTCAGATTTTGTAGTTGAATAATAAATGACTCCTAGAAAAAAAATATTTTCGCTACAGGTTTAATGGATTTTAGGTTTCTTTAATTGATACAAACGGTGAAGCTATGTATTTTCAAGAGAAATGCTTTAACTGCAGAAAAAAAAATACTTAAAAACGGTGTTTGTTTTCCCCCCAAATGAAACGCAAAACATAAGGAAAAAAATAGCAATTTACTATTGTTAAAGAAGTCCATTGCAAATCTATCAGTATATTAACTCTATACTCCCTAAACAAAATTAAAGATTACAAAGCAATGCTGTTCCTTTTACTTAAGAAATTTTATTTATGAAGACCAAAAGAAAAAAAAGACAAATGCCTAATTTATATTGTTTGGAGTAGCTTTCGTCTAAAATAAAAGATGTAAAACGACCCCAGCGTTCATATCGAGAAAATAAGTGTAATTTCACAAATTTTTATACTAAGCATATCTATTCAGGCTCGGTTCCCACCTTCAATCCTTTGGAATAAATCAGCTAAAAAAATACTTCCTCTTAAATTGCAATAGTTCTGGTTTTTAATATATCTAGGACTGTTTTGTTGTTTTTCGCTTTTTCAATAAAATATTGATAGCTATTCAAATAAGCCAGTTTTAATAAACACATTTTCAAATGAAATTTTTTTTATTAACAGAAACAATACATATTAAAAGAAAAGTCCATGGGGGAACTACTTCCGCCCACTTATGCTCATAAAGTTGAACGTCTAGTAGCATTTAATCGATCACAAGAAATTTTCTAGAAACGCAATTATTTTTGGGGAAAACTAAAGTTTTTTTCCCTAGGTACATTTTTCGCTTTAATTACTTCCCTTTCTTAATAAAAGTTTAATCCTACGACTTAAATTCCAAACCTAAAATTACAATTCTGAGAACGGAATTATTTCTTAAATTTTTACCTGAGAAAAAAATGTTCACTATAAAATTCAATTTAGAACAGAAATCTTAAAATGTTTAGGTAATTTTCATGCCTTATTTAAAAACTACTTACTTAGTTCGCACAATTCAACATTTTAAATTTCACTTAACTTAGCAACGAAAACAAATTTGACCAACATTGAAAAAAAAAATGAACAATTGTTTTGACGCTTCAATTTTTCTTGATTTGCACTAATTTCATAAAAACAATTCTTTAGTGTGACATCATTATTAATTCATTTTATGATTTCTTTTAAAAAAATTAATATTGAAGATCACTAAATAGTAAAACAGGTATGAGCACTGGGATTAATACTGTTATAATTATTTATTTGGTATGCAATTATTTTTTGTTTACGTCTACGTATTGAAGGAAAGTTATAGTTAGCTAGCGATATAACGAGATGTCCTTAATAGCTTGTAAAAAATTTCAAAGGAACTATGGCATTTTCTGACCAATCCTGCCTTTAGCTTAGTATATTTATATCTCCTCTAAGGCTTTTCGACTTTCTTGAACAAATAATTTTGTGACGAAACATATTGCCTTCTATTGCTTGTTTCTATTTGTACATGAAATTGCTCAATTAATGTTTAACAATGCTTCTGCAAATATTCTGTTCTTGAGAGCCTATGCATTTCATTGAATTATTCTCATCATCATTATTGTGAATAAGATATTGAATTGAGTGTTCTTTCCGTGATTCTAAGTAATCACAAATGAAATATTGTTCTAAAAATTTTTCATAAGGTATTAAATAAAAATGTATGCAATATGATTTATAGCTTTGTATGCCTTCTCAAATCTAAGGTTTAAAATTTCTGATTTAAATATGAACTTATATCATCGGTCCTTCGATTTATGAATTTTTGTCTATGCTACAAAATGCAAATGAATTTTTATTATTATAGAAAACAAAATGAAAACTATTCTTGACATATTGTTTTGAAACTTTTTGCTTTACTTCTTGTAACATTTCTCGGTGTTTAAGACATAAATTGCAACATCGATCTTTCGAATAAACCTACTAACATAGCTTATTTTTACTACTAATATAAAAATTTCTTCTAAGGAAACCAAACTGTTAATACATTTCTTCATTGGTTGTGTTCACAAATTTTGGTTAGTACCTTAGAATAAATTTAAATGTTAAAACAAAATATTAAAATGTATTAACATTTCAAAACGTTGAAGTCACTGTTACGAAATTTGTTCATAAAAGTATCAACTAAGATGCTATAACCCTGTCTAATTTCGTATAATTTACATTAAGAGAATAATAGTTTGCATTTCATTAAGCATCATTGTCTGATATTTAAGTATCTTTTTGAAAAATTCTTGTTTAAAAGTCACCAAATTCACTCACAACCCTTTACCTAACTAGATGCATTTTTCTGGTTAGATATTCAGTAACTCATACACAAACTTCGTGTTTATCGCTGAAATCAAAAAATTGTTTCCTATGGTTGTGAAGTACTATCACATTTACAATGTCACCAACGTTTTGATAGGATTTTATCGAATTCCATTGTATGTTTTCCTAAATTAATAATAAATGGTTCTTAAGATTTTCTCTAAAAATCTTGAAATTGTTTTTGAAATTTCGAAACTACGCAAAAACCCTCAAATTGGTTGATATATCTTTTTCAAAATTGATTGCAATTTTCTAACTTGTCACTCAATAACGGTGGCAAAACATTACTAGTTATTTATATAGCCTTCTCTCCAATTCTGCTTACGTATTTAAGGAAAAAGACAAAGATTTTGTGATTGTCGTAAATTATTTAATTTACAAAAAAGAATTTTTTTAAGGAACGAGAAAAATCCATAAAAATTGAAAATAAGTAAAAAGAAAAACCAGTAAAAATTGCATTTATTCGCGATTTTTCTGCATATAATTATAATTGCTTAATTTTGAATTTTTGAAGTATATACATGTTTGTAACAAATAATAGATGGCGCCTGTAACAAATGATAGGTGGCGCTTTATATCCTTGTCGAGGAGTCTCCCGAGAGCGTAGAATGAGTTTATTCTTGTGTGTGTGCCCATGTTCTGTATTGTAAAATGTGTAACTCTGAGTGTGTGTTTATTAAAATGTGTTTTGTAACTGAAGTGAATGGTTATCAATTACAAAACATTTTAATAAACACACACACGAAGCTACACAGACTACGAGAACACAATTTACAAAACAGAACATCGATACACACACAAGGAACAAGCCACACACTCTACTCTACCTTCTCGACACGGTTATAAGGCGCCATCTGTTATTTGTTACCTGTTTTAGTTTTCGAAACGTGTCCAGTTTATAACTTCGTTCTATATTCTCCAATTTGAGCATGAAAGATTTTATGTATCACAACGGGCCTGCCATACTTGGTTAATTAACAGTTAACTGAAATTTCGAAATTTTTAATAAATTAATTTCAATGATACAAGTTTCAATCGTCGATGATAAAAGTTTCACACGATAGGGATTCAGTTTTCTAAAACACTCAGATATAAATCAAAGTTCATTGCAAAAAATTTACCGAGAAAAATCTATTATATTTTAGTTAAAATGAAAAGTCTGTGTTCTCAAGTGCAGAAACTAGTTAAATGTTGTGTTCTGTTTCACAGTGTCCTGTGCAAACTCATGTATGCGTGTGAGCAATAAGATGTATTTTATTTTGAAACAAATTTTGGCGTTATTATTCTTTCCTTCAATGCAGATAAATCATTGAATTATGTTGAAGGCATTTTCAGAAATCAAAAATCAAAGTTGTAAAAGAAAATCAGATCAAAGAATTCTTCATCGAAAGGATTCAAGCTTATTTATTGCTTCCGTTTTCTTTCTTGAATAATACTTTTTCATTGAAGATGTTTTCAATTATAAATTGCTATGAGTTAAATGTTTTTTTCATTTTATGCTTCGATTGATTTAAATGTTTTCATTTAGAAGAATATATGTTTGTGTTATTTCATATCTTGTATTTTGATTGGTTTTCCTGAAGTGTATTTTGTGTTCGTCAAAGATCTGATGATTACGTTTTGTATTTCAAATGAAATTTATTTGTATACATTTAAAAATTCATCTTCTCTCACAGAAGTGTAAAATTGTAAATTAAAAATTATCTATGCAATTTTGTCTGGTTTGTGACTCTCCATATTTTACATAGAAATTTGAATGTACATAATCAAGTCATATCAGTCATGAAATAATAATACTGATGAGGTAATTAACTGCATGACTATAGTAATAATGGTTTGAAGTAATGAAATTTAACAGAATCCTCAATGAACATTGCAGTTAATTAGAATACTGTATTCACTCGAAGCAGTGGTAGATCCACAAGGGGCTATTCCGTCAACAAATGACATCTACAAAAGAGGCACTGGGTATAAAAAAGTAAATTTAAAAGTCATTTTGTTAAAAAATAATATAGTATTAGTGAAATTTATGTTTAATTAAGATCTGCCTCAAGGCTTAATTTCTAACAAACGAAGTGCGGAGCCCTGTTTTATTCAAAGTTTATTTTCTAGCGTAAATAGCCCGAATTCCCTGTAATAGTAAAAAAATTCGCAAGAAATTGAAAATAAATATGGAATCTCACCATCAGTGAGGTCCTATGCAAGTTAAGTCCTGATTTACTTGCAAAATAATATATAAACTAAATCTAGCTTTACGCTTAGTGAGGAAGTACTTTTGAAATCTGCGTAAAGCTTCCTGCAGCATCCATTTGCTGAAAATTCTTAAAAACAAATGTCAGAGAGAAGTTAAAAGAGCTGTTTCAATTTCAAAGTTCTGTATAAACAAATATACTGCTTTCTTCACCTAAAGAGTTGCGATTAAAATAATTTTGAATGTAATATTTAATTCCTAATTATTAAAAGCTAAAATAAAAAATTTACACCTATCCCTTTATTTATTTCAACGCTATACCTTTTCCCCCCGTATGACCACTCTCCCCCCGCTTGACCCTACTTACGCAAATTTTTCATATACCTTTTGAAAATTCAATTAACTTAAAAATCTATTTCATAAATATTTTTTTTTAAATTTTCAAATGTATTTAATAGTGCAACTGTTTCAAATTGTCACGTAAACATTACTTCCACCAAATTTAAAGAAAAGTACGTTGCATCTCATTAATTATTATTTTTTAATCCGATTTAATTCTAAAATTTTATTTGCTATAAGAAGCTTCATGCATACATTTCAAATTGCATTTTTACTATTCCATTTAGAAGAATGCTTTATCTAAATTTTAACAAAAGGTAATTATTTAAATATTGTTATCGATTCATTTTATACAACAAGCCCGGATATAAAAGTAAGGCACAAATGGGGTTGTTGAGAAGATAGTCAAATTTATTCACAGCAGTATTGGCTAAAGATGGAAAAAGATCTATAAAGCTATTGCATCAGTAATAAATTACTACTAAAGCAATAATCTGTTTCCCTCCTAGTTGCGCCTCTGCACAGGGAGTTAGTAAGACATAAAGGAAAAATTCAAAATAATATTTTTCCAAAAATCATCATCTACCCTCTCATATTTCTGGTTAGCCCTGTTCATGACAGCGTAAACTCAAATTTCACTATTCATTCAATTTTCAGACTTTACTCTGTTAATCCTTACGGATTTCCTGACATTACAAATATTGGTCTGTATTGTTATTTACTTACCATTCAAGTTATAAAAGTCAATTCCAGTGACTGAAAAAGTTATACATTACAAATAAACAAATATATAAACTTTGTCAATCAAATCAGAATACAAATAAAAAAATCCAAGAAACAAGCGGAATAGGGGAATCTTCCAGGAACACTTTCAATAAAATAATTAATTTATTAACGAAAAAGCATCACTGTAAAATTGTACTTCGTGATGAAATACCGGAAACCAAAGTTAATACGAATACCAAATGGAGGTCGGCTTACAGGGGGTTTCTGAAAATTGTGTGTCAAATTAGAGAGTTTTTCGCCCAATGAAATTAGCATTTGGTAAACCGATAGGGTTGGGAAATGTCGACTTACCGTGGTAGTCGACTTATCCATGTGTCGAGCTACCGAGGTTCTACTGTATATATATATATATATATACACTAAAAAATTTCAGTTCAACCTTTTACCAAAAATAGTGATATTTAGCTGCAGCTACCATTTGTTACTAAGTTGAACCATTATAATAGTGTAGTTTCACCTTGTTTCACCATGAATGTGAATAAGGACCATTATAATGGTTCAACTTTAATACAAATGTTTGTTACAGCTAAATTTCAAATTTTTTTTTTTTTTTCGGTAAAAGGCTGAACTAGAATTCTTTGTAGTATATATATATATATATATATATATATATGTGTGTGTGTGTGTGTGTGTGTGTGTGTGTATTCGTACGTGAAACATACTGAAAAAGTGTGGGTGGAGTCAGTAAAGCCAAATCATGCTTTATACTACTTGGCAGCTTTTAAGAAAACATCTACTCTTTAAACTTTATGAAACCAATTAGACGCAATAAAACATATGTAAAAAACAATGTCGGAATCAAATTTAAAACTTTAACATTGTGCAAAAAGTAATTATGATTCATTAAGACTCAATGAAGGAAAAAAACCTTGGTATATTCAAGAGGGAATTTTCAAATGAAATGAAGTTAAACCAAATAAAAAAGGGTGCTGATCAAATTTAGAGAAAGCGCAAATAGCAAAACTCACGTAAAGAGCGTAAAAGCAGATTGAAAAGACGTGATCTTTCTCCCGTTTAATGGTTCTTAATTTTCTTAAAATGATAGAAGGAAGCTTGAAGGCAATATTATTTCGTCATAAAACATGAATGTGTACTTAACCAAGATGAAATAGGTTTTCACAAATTTTAGAATTCACATCAAGACGGCAATGAAATCGTAGGTAAGATTGTTTTTCTTTTATCTAATCGAAGCTGCTTGATTCTTCACTGTAAGAAATTAAGAATTTTTAAAAGAACAAATCGTTTATTCCACTTAAAAAATAAAAAAAGTAAAACTGGTTTTTTTAATGAAAGCCTAAGGTGAGTAATATTAAAAAGAAAAAAAATCACTGTGAAAAAATCATTTTAATTTTTTTCTCAAAGAATTTAGATTATTTCATGATTAATTCAAGAGTTTAAATAAAGTTTCCATTCTGGATTTTCTAAACTGAATATTTTTATATTTTCTATAATAGGCGAGTTCACTGTGAAAAAAAATTAGTTGAACTTTTCACCAAAAAAATGGTGAAAATCAGCTGCAACGAACATTTGGTACTGAGCGGAGCCATTACAATGATATAGTTTCCGGTTTCACTATGAATGTGAAACTAGGAACCATTACAATGGTTTAACTTAAGTACAAAATGTTGGTTGCAACTAAATTTCGCAATCTTTTTCATTCTTTTGGGGACAGGTTGAACTAGAAGTGCTTACAGTGTTCGATTCCTAACCTTTTACTCTTTCCGAACCCATTCTAAAATGCGAAAGAAAATGGCGAACCTCTTCTACAGTCGTTAGAAACGAGTAAGAAAACAATAAAATTTGCTAGGACATTTATTTTCCATGTTGCCTAATTGCTCATTAAAAAAATGAAAACATAACAGCAAAATATCTAAATGGAAATAAAAAGAAGATTATAATAGCTACAAGAAAATTAAAAGCTTACCTTTTCTTCTTTGCTATTTTTGAATTATTCCATCAGGGCAATAAACATATGTATTTGAAAAAAAAAAATTTTATAAATCACCCCCCCCCCTACCGAAAGCATTGGAATGGCATAAGAAGTATACGTGCACAATTTTAAACCAACCAATAAATTATTTAATTATTAACCCAATTTTGGATTGATTTGTACAAATTAGCCAAAAGTTTTGGAAATTTGCAGAAATATTAAAATTTACGTACGGTATTCTAATTTCTAATCGCGATAAGGCAGAAAAATTGAAAGTGTGATAAATGTGCATACAAAATTTATATGAATCAATAAATATCTTCCGGTTCCAAGTTGGGCGGGGTCTATATATGTGAAATTAGCCGAAAAAATGCAAAATTTCACATTTTAGGGAATTTTCACATTTCCGACATTATTCGTGCTAGCGCGGAAAAAGTGTCAAACGGACGGCGAAACAATAGGTTCAAAAATAAAAATTAATCAGCTGGTACCCCTTTGTGATCCAAATTTTCGAAATTAGACAAAAGTAGAAATAAGTGTATTTCACATTTTGTACGTATGCTTCTTATGACAGTCCACAACTTTTCCTCATTATCGGGAAAACAATTTAAAAAAAAAAAAAAACATTTTTACGCTTCGTCTTAATGTGCACGTTAATTTATTTTTTCTTTATTTCTTTCACGTTAACAATTAAAAATTTTGTTATTACCAAAAGTTTTTCGTGAGCCCTCTTTCTTCAAAACTGGAGGGTTTGAAGAAACGGCCTTGGTTTGACACCCACCGGTTAGGAAATGATGTAATAGACTATTCATTAGAGTAAGAATTTAGAACATTAGAATAGTTTTGGCAAATTTACAAGTAACTTTTAAAATACATTTTTTGTAAATTTACTGTGAAAGATTTAAGCTGACGAACAACTTATAGGTGAACCGATATTTCTATACCTTTAGTTTTGTTTTTAACCAGTCGCTCAGTCCTTCTGAGCAAGTACAACTGCGAACCTATATTTTTGTTTCCATCATTGTTTTCAAGTTTTCCACCGTTTTAAAGAATTTTAGATTTGGTTGGCCATTTGGGAAAAGATGCGCTATAAATTCAAATGAGCGCGAGAAAAATTGCATTCACTTTGGACAGTGTGTTAATACCTTTTCCAACCGGTATCGGGGTTCAAGAGGAAGTACGTTACTTAGACATGTACTTGGCATACCAGCATGCATAGATGGTATAATTCCAAAATATTTGTTGCATGAAATACAACGCACAGTTAAGTGTCATATTTGGGACAGTTTGGGACTTACTTCTTTGCTTTTGAGCGAATGACTTTTAATAACATGTCAGTCATGTTTTTTAAACTGGAACTAAATGTGTTTTATTTTAGAAAGAGCCTTTGTATTCTATTACACAAGTTAGAGGAATTTTGAAGATATGTCTCTGAAAAAATAAAATAAATAAAACACTTTTGTCCCAAGTTAGAGAACCTCCACCCTAACTTAAGACGTTTAACATTTTGAGAGTTTCCATACTTAGAAATGCGGCTAACAACTTAGGGACACCCATTATTTCACTTTAAAGTTTGAACAATAACATAAAAACAATGAAACAAATAACAACTTAAAACATGACAAACGTACAGGGGTTGCTCATAAATAATGTCTTTTTTTTAATATTTTTAACCCCTTTTCCATTTGTCACAGTACCACATGTCACGTTATATGAGATAAACATAAAAATATACCTTTAGTGCAGAACCAACGCCCTGCGTTAGATATCAAGTTTCAATGATATTTGTAAGCATAACAATAGCAATGATGGGCGAATCGAAAATAAGATTAAGGCTTACAAAAAGAAAATGCAGGGTGAGTCAAGGGAAACGGATGTTTCGTTCATACTCGACTTGTAGAGGGGTAAGGAGGTGCGGGAAGTGGCATTCAGTTTTCCTTGAATTGAAATTACAATTTATAACACATCTTATCATCGTAAACTCAATAGCACCGTGTATTTGCTTATGGAAAGTACACGAAAAACGGTAAGACAGTAATAACTACCCAAAGTCTTTGCGATCCAACCGGGAAAATTTCTGCAACGGTAGTCATGGGGATGTCTACAGCCGCAGTGCCATTTTTAAGTGGATTAATATGCTGAAAATGACTTTTTTCCCTTTTTTCCTTTTTAATGGAAATGAAACTACTTGGCTCTGCCAAAGCACCAGAGAATGTGAATCGTGCTGATTCACCGTTTTTCAAGTACGTGTCATAAAGTGTTCTCGAGTCCCCAATGGCATGATGGATACTAAATGGCAACTCAAAGAGAATTGAGACTGAGGGCCACTTTCCTCCTCCCCCACCAGCTGAGCATGTTACGTTCCAAAAACATCCGTCTCCCGTGAGTTACCCTTTATTTACTCTGATGTTGCAATTTCCTTTCTTTTATTTATTTATTTTGATCAAAATATATATGTGATCTCATACTTCTTGTTAGCCCCTTTTCCTCTTGTCACTAAATGTCCCGGTTTCATTAACATATGTTTCAATGACGTGTATGTTTCCCACTTAGGAATGTCCCACACTTGGCACATGTACGCATATATACATAAACATTGATAAATCAAATTAAATTAGTTTAGTATAAAGTTATATTCACAAATACTGATAAACGACGCAGGCATTAGGAACTTAGGAAGTGTGGGAAACATTTTTCCTAATGTTACTCAGTTAACTTAGGCATCCGGGAGTTATATCCATGTTAAAAAATGGCCAAGTTTGATAGAAATTTTCAAATAATGGAAGTTACCTACCACACCACAATATGTAAGTTAAAGTCCCATGACTTCAAATAACAGCTATTCATTTGACCTCCAACACCATTTGTTTCTTTCTGATGTAATAATGACAGGTGCAGTGCTAGATTACCTAAGGTGAGTCATATTTCTAAACATCAATTTGGGGACATGTCCCCAAGTACAGGGATGATTTGGGGACACTTGGAAATATTTTCAGGGACGTATTTGGGGACATACCAAAACCTATACGTATTTAGATAATATTAAAAATATTCCCCATTACTCTGCAGAATGTATATATATGCATATTGAACACATTATAAATACGTATTTCATTTGTTAATTGCAAGTTTGAAATTGCAATACTAAAGAAAATCATTAACGTTAATTGCTTCAATTTAATTGTGTTTTAATATTTCGAAACTTTTCAATTAAGAGAGTTTTTTTATTATTTAGCTTCGGCCCTTTCTGAAAAGAATCCCTATACTACCCTGGTCCGCATCCTCATTGCTTTATGCCAGCAACTAAACGAACAGACAATTCCCTTGTAAATTTATAAGTTGAACTTTGTGCACAAGTAAAGTTAAAAATTGCAGGTTATTTATAGCACAAATAAGCATTAAAATGCTTATTTGTGCCATAAATAACGTGCAATTTTTAACTTTAATCCCCTTATAGTAATGCCTTTATATTTTTTCGCTACAAGATCTATAACATATTTGACGCCCCTATTAATGTTAATACAGTCAAAAAACATTACGACGCATGATATGAAGTGGAAAACTTCAGCAGAATTTGGTGAATGTATTCGCAAATTTGGGGCCTCAGTTGACCGTATTTCTGAGCATTAATTTGGGGACGAGTCCCCAAATCCACAGGCAATTTAGGGACCCCAGAAAAATGTTTCCGGGACATCTTTATGAACATAACAAACCAATACATATTCCCTTCTATTATGAAAAAATTCTCTCATTAATGTATTTTAAAGGGCATCCAAACATAGTTTCTACAAAATGTAAGCATATTTTCTTAGATCATTGACTGCTAGAAATTGTATTATTAAGGCAACAATTCGATCATTGCCATAATATGATCTAAAGTTTTACAAAATACCATCTAAAAGTTCTAAAGTGCAAATCAAGAAGCAATTTAAAGAGAAAAAACAAAAGTTTTTAAATTTGAGGACATAGTCGTCCCCAAGTAGTTAAAGTGTTTTTGGGGACAAAGTAATAAAAATATACAAATTTGGGGACTGTCCCCGAAATTCGAGGACCAGTTTCCGCTGCTTGCCTGCGCGCAGTGAATGAGGCGTGGGTTCGATTCCCATTTTCCCCTGGGTGTATTTCCTTCTTTGTATTGTAATATTCTATTTTGCTGTCTTGTTCTATCTGTTATATTGGACGAGAGTTTGAAGCATATCCTTGAGAATAGCAAATAAACTAGAAAATAAATGTGACCTGAAATGGTCGTTTACATTAGCGTATTTGGTGAATTTGGGTACAAAAAGATGAAAATCTTAAAATTTGTGGACTTTTCTAGTCCTCAATAACTATTTCTATTTTTGGGGACATAAAGCAAAAAAAAAAAAAAAAAATTGAAACTTGGGGACTGTCCCTGAAATTTGAGGACATATGGTCACCCTAAGATTTACCGATACGTTAAAAAAGAAGTAGATTAGGGTTACTTTAAAATGGGGGGGGGGGGAAGAAGTAGAATAGGGTTACTTTAAAATAACCCGGGCTGTGGCCCGGGCGCCAGATTTTAGGGGCACTATATTGACTAAAAGTGTGTGCGATTTTTATTCTCTATGTGAAGGAGGTGCTAAAGATTGGTTTCACCACTTGGAAAATTACATAGTTTCACCCTTTCCGCCCAAGGTCACCGGAACCACCTAATAAGAAGTTGAAAGTAATAATTATCTTGTATCTCCTCTTTTTAAGTACAAAAGGCGTGTTTTTACCGTTTTTTTATTATAAATGCTCAAAACAAAGATAAATATGTTCTTCAGTTCCAAATAATTCTGTTTTAATAATTGTATTTTCTAGATTTTAAGCTTATTGCGTGAGTAGCGCAGCTGAAAATTGGTGAAAACTTGTATTTTTATCATTTATCCTCTTTTCATCACTCTGTAAATAAATTGTTAAGCGTGTATGAAATTTACGCATGTGCAGAATGCATAAAAATGAAATTAATATCACATAAAACGCTATTCTATACGTTATAACGTCAATCATGAACACTGAATACCAAAGCAAATTTACGCATGAGATGAATAAAATAGTCCATTGCCACACCATGTGTTTGTTATATGCCGATTTGCACTCCAGCTTTCTTACAACTTTAAGAGACTCTAACGATTCTCACAGTAGGAGCAACCAATGAGATCGCTAGAAACAGAGAAATGGCGTAACTGCGGTGGGAGAAAAATGCTTTGGGTTTGTTTATGTCGTGTCGGCAGCGGCGAGTTTGATATTTGAATATAATTATTGTAAACTGTATTGACTTCTACGAAAGCGAAAAAAGACAGGCTCTGACGTGCCATTGATGGAGAAGCGATATGCTGACCGCGATATAACTTAATATTTTCCTGATTTTGTTTGAAAATGGACGATACATCTGCAGTAGAAGTTGCTGTAAAATCAGCTTCATACAATATAATTTTACAGGTGCATTTATTTATGTGATTTATGTTTATTAATCCATGATTAAAATAAATCAACTAGAGGTGGGGAACCCAAGGCTTTATCGCGACATGCGGTTTTCCTTAGTTTTTTCTATCCACCTTATTAGCTACTCATTGACAATTCCATGTATTATGTCAATTTATACGTCTGCTCAAATAAATATAGTCGTGGTTATAGTAAATTAGCGTTGTTAGATTCGAGTGGTAATAAAGTACAGTGGACGCCACTTCCTGTGACCACGAATATTGACCTGTAAAAATATACATTAAACGCATCGTTTTTTTTTTTTTTGTAATTAAAGCTTCGTTTAAGTATTTTCCTTAAATTGTTGAAAACTAAGAAAATATTTCCTATTTTTGTAAACCTTTTTTCTCCTTTTGGTTCTGCGTGTAAATTATTTTCTAAAGCTCGTCAGAAAGGTATTCACGCCTTCTCAAAAAGAGGCAAAACTTGCATTGATGTGTACAGAAAGAAAAAAAAAAAAAATACAGTAAACAGTTTTATAAGCTTTGTAAAAATTGTACACAATCACGTATTAATGATTTCTGTTATTTTAAAGCCAATACTGGTTTTTACTGTATTTTTCTTGCTACTATTGATTTTTTTACGAAGTACATTCATTTCAATAACTTGTGATCTAACATTGTTTGCTGCTTTAAAGTCTTTATTAAGTAATGTGAAAAATATGCATTTTTCCAGCATTGAATTTTTATTGCTTATTATAATCATTCAGTTGTCGCTATCAATTCATTTTTGGTGCATATGATCACATTATGTGGCATCCACTATAATATGAATTGCATTAGCTTTTTACCTGTCTATTGGAAGATAATATTTGTAAAGAACAATAACCCTTCTGTTTTGCTCACTGGTATTTTTTACAACTGCCGTATTTAATACGATAATTTAATACAAAAAGATACTGTTCAACTGATAAAAACATTCATACCGGTCTATGGGCATCCGGGGGGAATGTTCCAAGAAAATGCTTCAGGAATAGAAGAATTGCAACTTAATGTGAAAAAATAAGAAAAGGAACATAAAATAATGAAATAGTTCAGAAAGTTGGCAGGACCGGAGGGAGGCTGATTTGAGGAGACGCTTGCTTCAGTCACAACACCTTTAAGGGTGGCAGCTATTAAAAGCTAATTCATATATCATGTACTGTTACACTTCTATAATGAGTAAGGAAAAAGATGTCCCCCTCTAGATAGTTAATATTTAAATACATACAATGTATATTTACTGACTATTTTTAGGCTCTACACTCAACAAAATACATATAATAGGGGCACAAAATATTTTTGGCTGCATTGCACCACTTACACTTGAGCTGGATCTGAATATTGGTCCAGCCAAAGAACTTCTTAAGCAATAAAAGCTAGAAAACTAAACTTCTTAAAAGGGTAAACGTATGATTAAAAACTAGGAACACATTTGGTATTGGAAAAGAAAAGGTTATTCAGTGTAAAACTTCTTGAATGGGCACTTCTTAAGTTGTATAAATTTAAAACTTCGTATGATATTTTCGCAGAAATTATTCAATTAAATTAAAAGGCAGAGGTTCCTTTTTAAATTGGTATGGTTATTGGCAATTCAATAAAAAGCAATAGCTAGTAATAATAGCTGCTACTGCAGATCAAAACATTACTCGAGAAAACCTTAAAATTTTAAGTTTGCTTTGAATGTTAGTTAACTAAAATAATATAAAATAGTACTGTTTAACTTAAAAAAAAAAAAAAAAAAATGACAAACAAATCTTAAAAATTAATTTGCAAAGTTTGAAAGCCAAAAAGAAAAAAGTTGCATATGGGACAGAAGTTTGACACATACTCAATACTTTTATTTATTTTATGTTGCTTATAAATAAATTGGTAATAAATAATCGTTTACTGTTTAAAGACGCTTGTACACTGAATGAAGAGAAATGAAAAAAATTGTTTAGTTTCAATATTATTAGTAGCATAAACTAAAAAACATCGTTACGTACAGGACACAAAAGAAGTAATTAATAAAAATTAATTAATAAATAATTTTTAATTTTCTTTTCAAATTTTAGTATGATCTTACTATTGAAGAAGCTTAATAAAGTTTTAAAATTTTGAATCTGAAGTTAATATATTTTGAGTTATTATAAAAATCAAATTGCCCTATATGTAACAGATTTTTTCATAAGATTACAAACAAGGGGCTGTAATGTTTTTTATGTTTAAAATAGAAATAATTTATTGTTACATCTTAATTAAAGATAGTGTAAAGTTTAAAATCATATACAATACATAAGTTTTTAAGAGATTTTTTTTCCCGAAGTTGTGAAGCTAAATGCTATGGAATGATTTTAATGCATATGATACTTTTAATGATTTTAGGTGTTAATGCGGATTTTGTCATCTGTTTCAAATGCTGTTATTCTTCGACTTATCTCAAAAGATGAATTAGGGGTTATTAATGTAAGGTAAGTTTCGTTTTTTTAACATGCTATTTGAAGACTTATTTGTATTTTTTTTTTTTTGTATGCTGTATTTTTTTAGTATGGAAATAAAAACAGAGTAATTTTTTGTCATGAAGTTAAACACAATAAATTTCCTATAATAATGCATGCAATTGGTATATTTTTACTTGTTCATTTGATCTTGATGCATCAGAACAGAAACAAAGGTGCCATAATGAAATTATGAAACTGTAGGTATCAGCTAAGAGTGGAGATATGTAAGAACAGTTTACATGGGTATGAGGAATACACAATGACTATCCCTAGTAGGTGTAGAGGTATTGTACTTACTAAATTATCAATATCTGTATAAATTAGATATAACATGGGTAAGATAGTTTTTTGGCTGAATACTGGATTTTCAACAGCTAAATATCGTTTTTTGTTTCTTTCCAGAATTCCTTGTGTGAAAATACTTTTTAAAATGTATTTCTAGTAATCTTGCTGCAATATATTGGTTTCTAAAGAATTCCGATCTAAAATCTAATTGAATTTGGATGCTTTTGTTAAATAGTTTTGCATGGTAATTTACTCTTATATAATGATAAATAATATTCTTGTAACGAAATCTGAATCTTTTTAGTATTTGATTTATTTTGGAAAGCCATTTATATTATCATAGGACTAAGTACATTTTGTATCCTAATAACTACATATAAAACTAAATCAGCATGCTCAGGTATAAATTTTTTTAAGCATATTGATTTAAGAAAATATGTACAGTAAAACAGCTAGAAAAAGTTTGCACAAAAAGTGCATAAAATCTGAACGTATTTGGCACCTCTGATTGTGCATAAAAAGTGCAAACTGAATTGTGCATAAAAAGTGCATAGCAGTATCATGCATAGCAAAATTTCATGGCGCCACCTATGGGTCGTCTGAGTAACCTTCCCAAGCGTGTGAATGAATGAAACGTTAGAACGGTGTTAGAACTGACAACCTTACATATCACAATCCAACGCTGGAACCACTGCGCCACAGACTCTGCTGCTTGCAGAAGAAGTTATGCTATGTCATGTATTTATGAAGGTGGATTATCTTGTATTAGTTGCATTAGGGAGCAATGAAGGTGTAGAAATCTAAGCTATGATAGTTGTTGTAAATAAAGTAATTTTTATTGTTCAGTAACATTCAAGTTCATAAGTATCTAAAGAAAACGGATAATGATTTAGACTTGTCTAAAGTTTTATTACGTTACTGATGATGGACCATCTGAGAATTTAATGATTATTGGACAAAATGATGTTATTTTATTTGAATTATGCGATTTTATATCTTAGTTAATGCAGTTATTCGGTCATATCTTTTTTCTTCCTCTATTTAAAGAAATGCAAATTTAAAATGTATTATTTCAATACAATCTACATTATTGAAGACCCTTATTAGACATTAATGTGCTACTCATGTGCTAACGAGTTGACTTCTTATACTTTTTTTTCATTATTATATTTTATTTTGAATTATCCGAATTAATAATGTATGTTATCAATTAAGAAAAACTTTTTTTTTTTGGTGTGAAATTCAATCTTCTCATAGTCTTAATGAGCATTAATGGGGAAATATTAATAAAAAATATTATTTTTTTTTTTGTATTGAATTGAAAAGTATACTTTTTTTGGGCATTTCAAAAATACACAATTTTTGCAAACACATAGAATTGCAAGTGTATTGTATCACAAAATGTGTACTATTTTTATAGCCTTGATTGAGCCCTGAATAACATGTAAAAGTAAATTAAAGTTTTTTTTCATTGGGGTATAAAATTTCTCATGAGCGACAGGTCATGTAAAAATTTAGAGATTTTCTCAAGCCCTCTGGTTCATACCCTAAATTATGTGGTACAAAGAAAAAAAATCAGTTTGAAAAAAAAAAATTGAAGTTTTTGAAGAATTGAATCAGACTTGTGTTATAGGTAAGATAAAAAAATGCGCAATTTTCGCAATCAAATATAATATTTCAATTATTTTGTGCAAAAAATGTGCAAAGTTGTTATAAACGTAGAATATGCTTTTTTTTTGTGTGTGCATAAAAAGTACACAAAATTTGCACAAAAAATGTATACTTTTTGAAGTATTATGCACTTTTTATGTACAAATTGTGCACAATGTATACTGTTGTGCAAAAAGAGTGTACACTTTTTCTAGCTGGGAAAACCTGTAAAGTTGACCATCTGTCTAAGTCGATCACTTTTGTCAGGAACGGAATTAGCCCTTCACCCACTAACTCACATTTTATAAGTTGACCACTAAAATGCTGCTCCACAAGTTTTCAACTTACACAGGTTTCTCTGTATTAAGTAAATTATAATTTTAGGATTAGGAAATGTTTTAAAGTATCTTTTGCATATCTCTCCATATTTTTGTTAAGTGAAAGAAGCACATTGTAATGAAAACTAATTTTATAGTTTAACATAAGCAAAACCAGAAACGGCATGCACTAATAAATAGCTCAATTGCTCTTACTAGATTTAAGTATTAAAGGGGAGCAGCCATTTGGGGAGCAGTAGTATAGTGTTGCATTTTTCCTTAACAAAAACTATAAGTAATTGATAAGTCATTGTTTTTATTCTCCATATGTTATTAGCGCCCTGTGCAGCTACACTATATTACAAAATATTTTTAACACCACGTGCAAGTAATATAGCTAAAGTTCTTTCACTTACATTTGTTGCTAACATTACATTTTAGAAAGTTTAATAAAATGCTTTGACAGCTCTAGTTGCAATTCTGCTAAGTGTTTCAATCTGGCAATTCTTTTTTGAACAATTTGGGTAAAGTGATCAGTTTATGATGTATGTATTTTATATAGATTATATGTATTAATTAAGGAAACAAAGGAGCTTTAACTTTAAGGAATCTGTGATTTTTAACAAGTAACATATTTCGGTGAAGTGTTCTGAGCATGATGGCTGATGGTTCTGAGTATGATATTCAGATTTATCAGTGTATTGTAATCCTTGTATTTTTTTACAGGCTAATGCTGTTGTATTCAACATGCCATTGTTTTAGTCGAGAAGCATTTCGTCGTTCTTGTTTATCAAAATTTGATGGAAGAAATCCAGAAAAGCAGTTTAATTTATTATGGACCATGTAAGTATTCCTATTATTTCATTATTTAATTTGCAGATTGTTTTAGTGAAAGTTGTAAATAAAACATAAAGAAAATCATAATTATGTAAAATCAAAATTTGTATTTATGTGAGCATGATTTGGGGGGGGGGGGGGGTTAACAATCAAAAGTGTCTTTTCTTTTTCATGGAAAAAAAGAGGAAAATAAAAACATTATGTGCAGGAGCTAAATTTCAAATTTTCAAGTGGAGGGAGATTCCTTTCCAAGCTCTATATATGGAAGGGATTGCAGTTTTTTGGAAGGAAGACAAAATAGGAATATTGTCTATCTATTTCAGCCTTTTTGTGTATCCCCACATTTTAAAAGTTGTTTAATCTTAGTGTGCTGATGCTAGAATTCTGTATTCATATAGCACCGGACATAAAATAACGAGCAACTAAAAGTAAGTCTGATATGATTTATTCATTTTAAGTGATCAATTAAACATTTACACACTTTGGATATTATCCTTCAGAAATATGACACTTGTGGGGAGAGGGTGCCACACGCACCTGTGTCCATTGCTGGTCAGTCAAGGTCTGCAACTTCCTCTAGGTTCAGGGTTGGCAGCTGTTCATGGGCCCAGAGAATCGGTTACAAGATTAATGTTGTATCGTACTAGTGGCTATCACATTGTGACACTAGTCAAATGAGAATTCTTTTTTTAGCCTAATGGCTTCAAGTAAAATAATCAGAATTTTCTCCTGGAGAGAGAAGGGAGGTAGGGGGATCATAAAAGTTCTAATACACACACACACATATATATATATAAATATAGGCTCTTTGTTCGGGTCTAGGGGCTACTTAAATAATGACTCACTATGAAAGATATAACAAGAAGTTCCGTCTAGAACTATACGAGCCTACTTCCCCGTATACACCAAATTCAAATTTATAATCTAGCTATCTCTCTCTCTCTCTGTCTTTCTCGTTTAGTTTTAGTTCTTAATTGGTTCAAATATACCTTTTTCAACGGTTAATAGACATTCAATCATTCATTTATTAAGTCATTCATGTATTTAGTCACTCATTTATTCATTCATTCTTTTGCTTATTCATTTAATCATTCATTGATTCAAAAATATTCTTGAAAATCCCAAACTAAAAATTTCATAGGAAAATAGGCTCCTTAGTTCTGGATTTACTTTCTATTTGTACATGTTCTACGTCATAAGAGCTTTCCGATAAAGTTTGTTCCAAGCAAATCGGTCCGTTAGATCAGGAATTATATAGGATTGAAATTTCCCCGTAGGCGGTATGTTAATTTTTTTTGAACTGTTCAAAAATGAACAAAAATTGTTCAAATCAATATTTCACGCCAAGAACTTCTTCCAGTGAGCTTGTTCATGGGAACTCGGATCTTGTACCCAAATTTTACATAATTTGCTTCATTTTCGCCCATAGGCGCTAATGTTAAAAATTTTTGAACTGTTCAAAATTGAACAAAAAATTGTTCAAATCAAAAAGTAAAATATGGAAATTAGATGTCCTCGCCGAGATCTTTCGAATGCAAAAAGAATTTTTCCAATCGGACAATTCGTTCAAAAGTTATTAGGGGGGGACAGACAGACAGACAGACAGACCGACAGACAGACAGACCGACAGACACACTTTTTCCCCATCTCAATACCCTACTTTCAAATTTTTTATTTTTCAATCTTTATTTAATTACTTCACTTATTTTTGACTTTTCTTGATTTTTAACGATATTTTCACGATACATTAAGCCTTCTTTCATGCTTTATTATTTTTTTTTTTACTTTTACGGGAAAGTAGGCTAAAAAATGACTCTATTTACACTTATCTATGTACAAGTCACTATTTACAGAGAAAACTTCTACTGAGAACATCACCACCCTCAAGTACACACAGCACTTGCACGTCCACTCAGAACCAAGTCTCGCACTAAACTACTTGCTTCCGCTAATTTTCGCTTGATGGCCCTGCCGTCAATGTCTCCTTGCACTCTACATCTCGGCCGTGCTGACGCTTTGGCTGTCCTCAGACAAACCTGGAAAGAAATAAAAAAAAAAAAAAACAGAAACAGTCACAGGAAAAAAGGAAAAAAAAGTCAATGGTATGTTGGTTCAAAGTCAATGTCACTGGTTGACGTTTAGTTTGCATTAGTTTGCCTGTTTTCTTTTCCTGTTGTAGTATTTACGATCCTTTTCCTGAATCTTCAAGATATTACTTTTCCCTGCGATTTCGCAGCTTTTTTCGGTAGAACCTTTAGGACGGCCACGTGCTTTTTTTTTGGAAGTTTTCCTTATCTTCAGTGAACTCCTCATCACTTCCATCTTCAGATTTCCCTATCTCTTCATCCTCGGAACCTGAATCCTCAGCATACTTTGGAACAGCTTTTTGTCGCCTTGATGAAGTTGATTTCTGTTTCTTTTGACTGTCATCACTATCATCCACGAAGTCTTCATCCTCAGCCTTTGCTTTTCATTCTTTTTGCTCAGAGTTGGAATCTTCTGCATAGGCTGCTTGCATCTTAGGACGTCCACGTCCCTCTGGTTTCTTTTTGTCATCACTTGTGGATTTTTTTGACGCGTGTTTTTTAGCTTTCTTCTCTTTAACCTTAGCATCTAAATCATCCTCATCTTCAGATTTAACAGCTTGATCTTTCTTTTTCTTCGATTACAATTTATCATTGAAATCTTGCTTCTTTGATTTCTTTTTATCAGTGCTCTGTGATTCAGAATATTCATCTTCTGCGCTTTCTTCTTGATTTTTTGTTCTCTTAGACTTTTTCTTGTCTTTAGTTTCCGATTTGGAAACTGCATTTTTCTTCGTCGATTTCTTTATAGTACCTTCTTCCACATTTTCTACTTTACTACTGAAATCTTTTGTATTGTTTTTTTCTTTGCCATTGTTTCTTTCATCTCCGGATTGGACATCTTCCTCTGAATGAAACTCATCTATTTTAGGGTTAGTATTTCCAAGCTTTTTTTTTTTTTTTTCAAAGTTTCTTTGTAATTCTTGATGTTGCTGTCTACTGTATTTTCAGCTTTTTTAGTTTCAACTTCTTCCCTAATTGTTCTTCGATTATGCACTTCAACACGTTTCATCTGGGTTCCAGCGGAATAATTACACACTAAACCACTTGCTTCCGTTACTTTTTGCCTAATGGTGCTGCCGTTGATGTCTCCTCGCACTCTTCATATATATATATATATATATATATATATATATTAGGGTGGTGCTTATTTTTCGAAGTTTTAAATTTTCAACCTCTTACCCTCTAAATTTGTTCTATTATACCAAAAAATGATTATGATAAAATTTTATCCCCAGCAAATAATATTTAGAGGTAGCTCAAAGAGGGTAAAGTTTTATAATTGAACAAGATTTTGTGATTATTTGAATTTTTAAGCAAAATATAAACTATGATTTGCAATTATGTTTAATTCTGTAATTATATTAAAAAGTAACTTCTATATGAATAAGTAAAAATTAAACACTTGTAAATTGTATAGCTATAATGTGTGAAATAGTTTTCTTACTAAAAAGTACAGTATTCAAATGTACCTCATAGATGGCAACAACTATCTAATCCAGTGATTTTCAAACTTATGGAGCCACTGAGCAACTGTACCTTTTCCACATTTAATTATGAGATATTCCCCCCTCCTCCCCCCAATGGAAAAGAAAGAAAGAAAAAACAGGACAAAAAAAGCTAGAAATTTATCCAGTTCTCAGTTATTTATATATGCGAGTGGGCAGCTACCTCCTTTTTCATGTACTATATATTTATACCAGCAAAATATTCTTTATTTTCTGTCTGAGCCATGAGCTATCAATGTGAATATTAACAAAATATAGAAAATCAACAGTTGAGTGTATAATGTGCAAATTAACCATATGACTACCACTGCAATCTACTAAAGGTTTTCTTGCAAGTTACTTGTAGCTGGAATTTTACGGTTTGATGACTACTGGTCTAAACCATGGGTGGGGGAACCATTTGGTTCAGAAAGGAGACACATTAAATTTGCTGCTTGGGATTAGCTGATCTCCTATGTCTAATACACATGGTCTAGCAGTAAACCCCATCATATATTTGGAGGCATGCCATTACCAGATAATATTAGTACTAAAAAAGAACACATAAATGAATTGAAGGTTATTTTTTCCCATAGCTTCATCAGTTTTTATTATTATTGTAACTGCTGCCCTCAAAGGAACTGGCTCAGAGCTTCAGATTTACCCAATTCATCAAACGCAAAACTTTTAAAGCCTTACTTATCCTATATACAAATTACATTGAAACTATCTAGTATGCTCATTGCACTGCCTCGAAATCAAGCAGCATCTATATTATAAATGTTTTGTTTGGTCTATCAATTCAATATAATGCCGTTGGATTGGGTTTCAATAAAGTTATTGAAGCAATATTTGCAGTTTTTTTTCTTTTCATGTCTATTGCTCTCAACTTTTATTTGTGTGACCTTTTCACCAACTGTCATGTTCACTGTGTCATTTCAGACCAAAATTGTTCTTTACTTGTAGTTTAGACCAGTTGATGCCAAACTAAATCGCCAGCTACAATTAATTCACCAGGAAATCTTTGGTAAATCGCGTTCATACTCGAGTGGTTAATCTGCACATAATTACACAACAACGGTTAGTGGATTTTCCATGTTTCGTCAATATTTGTATTGAAAGTTTATGGCACAGAAGGAAAATGGAGAATATTCTTTTGGTATAGTAAATCCATGAAAAAGCATGAACTACCAATATAGTGTCCCCTCGTCTCGTTCTGGCATATATAAATAACTACAGAGAATTGAAAAGTTTCTTACTTTTTTGACCTGTCTTTATTTACTATGGGGAGTGTGGGAGAATAACTCGCAGTAAAGTGTGGAAAAGGTATTATTGCTCAGTGGCTCCATAAGTTTGGCACTCACTCATTTAGACAGTTGTTACCACCTATGAGGTAGACTTGAATACTGTAGTTTATTAAGAAAACTATTTCATTATAGCTTTACAATTTACAAATGTTTAATTTTTACTTATTCATACAGAAGTTACTTTTTAATATAATTACAGAAATTAAACATAATTGCAAATAATAATTTTTATCTTGCTTAAAAATTCAAAAAATTGCAAAACCTCATTCAATTATGAAACTTTACCCTCTTTGAGCTACCTCTAAATATTGTTTGTTGGTGATAAAATTTTATCATAATCATTTTTTGGTCTAATGGAACAAATTTAGAGGGCAAGAGATTGAAAATTTAAAACTTCGAAAAATAAGCACCACCCTAATGTATATGTAATTGTATATAATCTTACTAGGATCAATAATACGGCATAAAACAAGCGATTGTAACATTTTTAGACTAATTGTTTACACGAACATAATAAAGTGCTCGAAAAAGTGCTAATGATGAGAACGTAAAGGTGTAATCAAAAATTAGCCATACACATTGTATTGATTAATGCTAAGTTTATGAAGAAGCAAAGGTAGAGTATTTCACTTTATACTCATAGAAAAAAGCTGAAGCACAAAAATTCATCTTTTGCCAAAATAAGCTTTTTGATTTTGAAGTTACGTGTAATTCATCATTGGTTAACAATATCTATATACACCTCACACTTTTTTTTAATAATAATTATGTTATTATATACAAGTGAAAACAACATTTTCCACAAATTTTTCTGAATCTTAACGTAGATTTTTATTATCAAGGAGCAAAAGGGAGATCTGAAAAATTTATGTTTGTTTTCCCACCATTCCAACAAGTGTTAGCCCCTGATGTATATAACTATCTTCATCTACAATTTGGGAATGGATTTTATTTATTTTTTAAAAAAATTTCCTGATCTGTTTTAATATTCTGCTGTATCCTTGATTTTATATTAGCTGTTTGATAGAATGAAAATGTTTTGATATGCTAATCATTATTCAACAAAAAATAATCCTGACAAAGCTCATAGTTATCCTGATTATCTTGATAAAAATATTTTGTTCTGATTTTTAGTGTTTTGACCTCTTATTCCAGAAAAATTTTGAAAACATTATTTCATTCTTTTATTTTTTTTCTCAACCAGAATGCAGGGGTGCAAATACTATACTAAAATGAATTCTGGTGCCAAAAAAGCAAACTGAAGTAGTGTCTGCAATCAGTGTTCTATTGGTGTAATTTACTCCTGAAAATAATGTTTGCATCCATAATTTAGTGTCGGTTAGAGGGAGTTTCTTAATGCATCACGCAAAATGCTGTGTTGCTAGGGAATTAAAAGATATCCGGGTAAGATGGGTATCTGCTTTTGAGGAGGGGATGCTTTAACATGGGTTAAATGTTTTAGTAATGAAACCATCCTCTTTCAAGTTTCTTGTTAATAATAATTATTTTAAAAAATAATAATAAAATTAGAAAAAAAAACTGGAAGGGTGAATTAGTAAAAAACTTTTACTTTATGCACGTATATTTTTCAGATACATTTAAATTCATTTTGGGTGTCACCCAATGTATACCACCCCCTCCCGCCGGCGTGTAGTTACACTAGTGATCAGTGTGGTAAAAATAGGGTGGCAGAGCTGGCAAAATGCCGCGGACCCCAGCCAGAGAGGCTGCAAGCTCAGAAGTAACCTTACATTTTTAAGGAAATTTAAAAGAAATTATAAACTTTATATAAGTATTTAAATAAATTAAAGTTAGACACAACTGAAGACCGTATATGAGTTTAAATAAATTATTAAGATTTAAATGCATTCATAAGAACAGGATCAATTTTAAAATGCATCCAATGGTTGCTTTATTTTTTGTTGCGGTACTTTGGTGGCGCTGGTGAGCTACTGACGCTTGGGAAATTCCCACAATTTGTGAACTGAGACCGAGAAAGTACTGATACTTAAAAAAAAGCTACAGATTTGTTAAAATATGTATGTAAAAAGACATATCTGAATCATTTGCCAGAAAAATTCTCAGGTTTCGGTGCACCTTCAGAGATAAAATAAAAAAGGTCTTCATGTATTAGAGAACTTGCGGATTTATTAATAATAAAGAATCACTTTATGTCATCCCACTTTCCTGAAGAACATACTGCATTAATGTTGTTCGTTACAATTCCTGTGATTACAGATGGTGCTGAAAGATAATTTTCGAAACTAAAATTAGTAAAAACCTATTTAACTAACTCTATAGGACAAGACAGGCTAAGAAACTTGGCCGACTAAGTCTGTTGAAAATTCTATGACCTGATCTTTAAACTTTGATGATGTTATTGATAGTTTTGCGGAACATAAAGCCCGGAGTAAAGGGTTTTATTAATAAATATCTTGCTAAGATGAAATTGTTATTTTATTATAAATATATAATACCTATGCTTTTGAAAATTAAATTTATTAGATATTTAAGTAAAATGCACGTAATATTAGTAATACTGATGGGTAACTACTTCAGTGATTTATTAAAATAAAATTACAATGTGATGATTTTTTCTGGGGCCCCATCCAATGAATTTGCCACGGGCCTCAGATGATATAGTTGCGCCACTGCTAGATATATATATTCAAAAAACATCTTCCAAGTTAGGAAGGTATTATATAATACATATACACTTGTGGAACAATTTGAATGCAGGGAACTTTTTCTGAATTAATATGAAACTGTTTGGAATAAATATGAAGCAGTTTTATTTTCATTTTTTATGGTACTATTTTCTCTGCAGTCTTTCACACAGTGTAATGATTATTTCTTTGCAACCTCAACTTTTTTATAAATATTTTTTATTTGTTGAAATGTTGCTTAAGGAGTAAATTTTTCTTATATTTGCTAGTTATATTTAAAGAATAAGTTTCCTGAAACTTTCCTTCTTCAGACATCTTTAAAACTTTGGAGCTAATGTGGGCAATTTTCTTTGCAAATATTTGACTTTCAGTACTGTTCCGCACAATTTGTTCATATTCACCATAGGCATTTCAGCATATTTATTAGTATGCACTTTAGAGGCCACCAGCTCCCAGCTTCGGCGCACCTAAGGCCTCGGCTAAGAGGTGTAAGGGTGTCTGGTGGAGAAAAATATGCACGTTAGAAGAAGGTGTATAGAATTGTGATTGAAGTAAAATTTTTGGCAGTTTTATATTTACTGTAGAACATAATGTTCTTATCAATTTAATTTCTTCAGTGTTATGCATATTTATGTATTATGTTTTTGTTTTGTAGTGTTCCCACAAGTTTGGTTTGCTCTGCAATTCTGAGATTTGTTTGGCTTTTTATGTTAGAAACACCCGAGCCTCATCTTGTCTCACATTATTCAACTGGTGTAAATGCAATACTACTTACCGTGTTAATTGAAATCACAGCGGAACCTGTTTATATTTTTAGTCAGAGCTTTCATTTTGTCAAATTAAAGGTAAGTTCATGCTGATATTTAAAGTTTTGAACTTTTAGTTTTGTTTCAGATAGTTTTTCATTTAAATAAATTTCACAGATTTGAAAGCAAATGATGGTTTTTTAAATTAAATTATAACTTTGTATCAGATCAGGCAATTTTTATCAACATTTAATTAATTGGTGGTTAAATGAATGAAATAATGTACCAATACTAAAATTAATTACATTGATGTGTCAATGAATTAATGAACGCTTTCTAAATTCATAGTAAATGGCGAGCTTGGAGAGCTTCATTGTTTCTAAAAGCACAATTGTAGTGTGACTTTCTTGGAAACTTGTTTGCTTGTTAAGTGCAAAACTAAAACATTGAATAAATTTTATTTTTTTTATATATATAAACTTTTTAAACTACAAAAGAATTGAATTTGGAGTGCAAGAATCCTGAGAGGAAAATTATATAATATTGGTTGAATGCTATTTGAATCATGAATAAGTGGGGGGGGGGGGGGGTTGAGACCGAAGGCCCTGGGGTGTAGAAGCAGAAGTTCTGATCAAGTTTTAGGCCTGACGCGGAACCCCCATTTTTTAGTTTCCAAGCATGCTTGGTCCTCATTTTTTCGACCCCACTGCAGGGCTGAAAGGCTGAGTCGACTCAGCCCAGCCCCCGAATCAAACCCGGAACCTGTGGCATGGTAGCACTTTTAGGGATATCAAACACATTCCATTCTGATTTTGCAAAAACAGACTCCGATTTTCCAAAAAAAGACTTTGTTTTGTGTTGGATGCATTAATATTTACATAAGATTTCTTTTTTCTTGGTTTTAAGAAGTCCTTTTATCTGTAAGATATTTTCAAATACTTCATTGATTTTTAAAGTGCATTCAATATTTTACGTTTTTTTTTTTTCTTGCAAACCATAGATTGTATCAAAGCACAAACTAAAAAAATATGTAGCGAGACCATTTCCGACTATGGTAAGCAAAAGTAATTTCAACCTGTTTAAATCTAAATCTTTCTCTCAAGATTCTGGATGAAAATTTCAAATTGATTTATGATGTGGTGAAAGATTTTGCGCATTGCTGTTTTCATATTTGCAAATTTTGACCTTTTTTTTTTTTTTTAGATATTTGTTGAATGTATTTCTCTTACCATAAAAAGCCTTGGTATGGTTCTGCTGTTGCATATTTGGCCGTATCATGCTATTCAATCATTCTGCATCAGCCAGGTAAAAGATTTTAATATACATATTACATGAGTTCTAGTGACATAAATATGTACTTTAACTTTTAGATTATATATATATATACATACTGTACTGTGCAAATTAATTAGGACATGCTAAATTTTCTTCCAAGTCATGTGTTTTTATATTGCTAGCTTTTCTTCTCAGTTGATTACTAGTAGGCATCTTACATAGACTTATACCAATGTTTTTCTGCTTTAAAGAAACATGATCTTTAGGAATTTACAATGAGAATATTGTTTTTTAAGTGTGAAAAGCAGAGAAATATTTATTTTCGCAGACGTTGCAAGTTATTACTTGTGATAGGTAAATGTTTGACATCATCAGGGTGTCTATAGATCATGAAAGCCCAAAAAAAGTCATCTGAAATTGGTTACTTGAGTAATGAAAAAGGATGAATTGGTCATTAAAATTTTTCGCCGAACAGGACTGGCCTCTCTCTCCTTCCAGAAGGCATTGGATGTCCGGTATCTGACTGGGTTTTTAAATATTTAGGTTCCAAAACAACCACTGCACGAAATATCCGGTTATCCGCCATTTGAAATTAGATTTTAAAAATTAAATTAACAACTAGCAAAAAAAGCATTTTGAAAAGTATCGAATTACAAACATTAGGCACTTGGAAGCTGTAGGATGTTAAAAAATATGCATAGTATTTAAAAGTTTCAAGCATCAGAGCCGGATATCCAAAACCTATATGTCATACAGGGATATCTGATATTTGGCAGAATCAATTTCCAATATATCACTCAACAGTCACAAAAAAGCCCTGAAAAGGTTAGAAAAAAGTTTGAAGATTTTCAAAATTTCACTTCTGAAATTCTGTACACGTTCAGTACATCCTCCAATAAAATAGAACTTATGGGATATTTTGAGGCATTTTGTTAATAAAATGGGCAGCATAACCAATAAACAGCTAATGGAAAAATAATGAATGCCAAAAAAAAAAAAATGTTATGAATGTTTTGCTAAAATAAGACATGCTTTATAATCTTAAATGTTTAACAGGTTTTTTAAATGGCACAGACTGATACATAGGCAATTTTTTAAAAAAAGACTGTTTCCTTTTCCCAGTTAGTTTGCACAGTACAATATAAATATTCAATATTAGGATCTATTTTACTGTTAAAAAGAGAGCTGTAAATTGAAAAAAAAAAAAAAGTACGAAGTATTGTTCTTCTAATAAAATATGTACAATGTTAAGAATCCATTTTTTAACCCAAAACTTCTTGATAGTGTTTTTATGGCACTTTTGTATCATATTTGTAAATAAAAAAAATGGCAAGAGCCTCTCAAACTTCCATAAATTTTTACTTTTCTACTGCCTATGGGAAATATTAACTTTTCTACAGATAATTAAGTTTTTACTTATCCTTTCTTCAAAAGTAATAATTTCATAATCCAATAGATGATCATTGAAGAAACAAATTTATGTAAAAGAATTATGGGTTAAATTTGCTTTAAAAAATCGAAAAATAGCTATAAAAATATTGATTGCTATAAACACAAATTCTGTGTGACATATTTAGCATTTTGTATTAACTTGAGTTTTGACTGAATTTTTAAGTCAAAAAATTTTTATACTTGAAAACTTTTTGATACTGAATATAGGCAGGCCATTTGTTGTAAAGTAACCTCAATTTAAATAGGTTTTCTTACATTTTATTATTTATCTCTTTGTTAGGTTGTTGGGGCAATTGTATACTCATTTTCATACTATATTTATTTTTGGAATTATTTTAAAGTGCAGAAACAAAATCTAAATGTATTGCCTATCAAATCTGTATGGCACATGTTACCCAAGTTTTCCTGGAACGTAAGTTATGAATATTTTTTTCGAAAGTTTTTTATGTAAATGTTAAAATCAATTTGCTAAATACAGTAAAACCCCAGTAAAACATGGGTGTTGGGAGACCTGTTTGGCACCCCGCGTTAAAACATAACCCCGGTATAGTGAAACCATACCGCGGAACCATATTCACGAAAATACTATCTTTTGTTGCATCATTTCCAACTTTATCAATTACTCATAACTTTTCTTCCCCCCATAGTATAATTTTTTCATTTCTTCTTTGCTGCCATTTTATTCACCGATTGCTGTGCAAGGAGCACACATTTCAGCTACGCAATCTGTCTATCGAGCGATAGGTTACAAACCAACTCTGTTTCGAGAAAATAGGTGCTTCAAAATCTCTTTATGTTATTAACATGGGATTGTGAGGGGGAGAGGTTTTAAGAAAAAATTAGATTTAGAAGGGGAGGAATGCTCTTCTCACTGGGGAAGATGTTTACTTCTCAGGAATGTTAAAGAATCTGGAATACAAAGGTTGATCGCCCTGTAAAAGAAGTTACACATGCATAACTAGACTTCTGCAAGTAGAACAGTTATTGGGCCGTGGTAGCCTAGTGGTATTTCGGACTTCCACCTGGAAGGTCGCGCGTTCGATACCCACTGAAGACCACCATGAATACTTGGGGATATGTGCATGTAAAATCCGTAGACCCAGCTACCTCTCCCCGTGCATAAGCAATCCTAAGGCCTTGGCTAACAGGTAGGGGTCTGGTGGAGAAAAGTAGAACAGTTAAGCATTGAACTGAACAGTACCTGGCAGATTGAGTTCCGCCCATGTCACGAGAAACAAGTTAGGGCGATTGCACCCGATTTTGACGTTGAAAGACAGAAAAAGCATGGAAAAGGTCTACATCACACACCTATCACAATAGGGCTTTATCTCTTATTGTGTCTGGTAGGGGAATCAGTGCTCTTTGGCTAGAATGTTTGTACGCTCGAGTTGGCTTTATTTACAATGGTAAATAAGGAATCACCTTTAAATGGCATTGATGAAGGGTGGTTTTAAAGTCGGGGGACATGGTAATTACCGCAGTATATCCTGTTCCACGGTATAAAAGGGTTTTACTGTATTTATTTCTATGTATCATGTTAATTTTGTGCAGAATAATCAGATGACTCTCAAAGAATGTACAGTATGCTGAATATTTTTGTTTTGTTTAAAACTAAGGGAATCTTATCTGAAATTTCCATTTATACTTTTAGAATTACTTTAAGTTCAATGAGAATCAATGAATTAATATAGAGTAGAATTTAGTATCACATTAGAATTTTTTTGTTTGTTCATGCTCTTAGGACAAAAGTATTTGAAGAAAGTTGGGGAAAAAAATGATTTTTAAACTATCCCTTAATTTTTTCAAATCTATTTTATGTTTTAAACTGTTTTTTAGTTTTTGTGCATGGGTAAATTTCTACATAACCTAATCTACATAATCTCAATACACAATATTTAAATTTCAAAAAATTGAACCAATTTTACCTCATATTAATGCATGTAAAAATCTCAAAATTAAATTCAGAATATTATACACAGGGAAATAACACTGTGCAACACTAAAAATGTCCTTTGGATGAAATTGTCTGTTTCTTATGTATTTTTGGCTGAAAATTACGAATCTGCGATTATTTTTTGTCTATCACGTACCATTTTCCCAAAATTCCACATTTTAGCTTTTTACGTATTTTCTGGATAAGTGTTCTTATTTTTGTAATTTATCGACTTATTTTATTATAAATTACATCTTCCTCATTGACAGTGAGATTGTTGCCATTCTAGAGACCACTTTAATGAAGTTGGGTTAATTTAGCGACATTTTCGGCAACAAAAACTTCATCTACAGGGTTCGTACGGTCCTTAGGTCCTTAGAAAGTCCTTATGTTCATTTTCATTTTTAAGGCCTTTAAAAGTCCTTAAATAGTCCTTATTTTTTATTCCAGGTGCTAATTTTTTTTTTGTTGAAATAAGAAGGTACCCATGTGCTCTATTTGTTTTGCTATCTTTTGCATTCCTCACAAGAATCAAACTTCTTTCATTTCAACTTCTTAATCGAACCTCAAATTTGGTTTGCTCGGGTCCGGAACCATCGCAGCTTTCGGACAGACCTAAAACGGTGGATTGACAGGACCAAAAATGGCGATTTACATAAACATCATCGCATTTTTACTACAAATTGCAGTGCTTTCTCAACTGGTAGATAAATAATTAACACTTGTTTTTTTAGCTTTTTTTTGAAAAGGTATAAGTAAATTGATGTGTTATATATTTTTACAAAAAAAAAAAAAAAAGTGCATGGATTTTGATAAAATGCTTCAAACTGCAACACCCAATTCAGTTAAAATGAACTTGTACCCACCCACATGGCAGCTCCCAATTTGCTATTTTCTGCAATTATATGAAAAAGAAAATCGAACTACATCTAAAAAAAATTAAAATATTAGTAGAGAAGTCGAATCAAAAAACACCAAGCATTTGTACAAAATGCAATGGTGCCCAGTATCTGGGCACCATTTAAGACCACAGAAAAACAAATCACACAAGTTCCCTCATTTTGTTTTTAAAAGAGAAAAGAAAAGGGAATACAATTTGAAAAATGGACTTTTAAGGACTCGAGGGGAAAAAATTTAATAAATAAGCAAAAATCGGGAATTTTCGAAAAAAGGCCGAATTTAGGGATTTCAAATTTGGGATTCAATACTATTTATTAAGTTTAGTTACAAAGTAAATAAATATTTTTTTTTGCATGAAAATTGTTACTAAATCATCTACATTCTAAACAGTTATCAATAAAGCAAGTAGGAGAAGCTCTTAACAAGTAATCAGTAAATAAATATTGCTTTTGAAACTTTTTTTTTAATTTAAGGGGGGGAGGGATACTTCAAAGAAGCATATTGTTGACATCTAGCTCAATAAAAGAAATACATTTAACTAATATGTAGGCAAAAAAAACTTTCAGCTTTTTTTGCGTTTGACCAATCGCATGTATGATAATCGCTTATTTATACTGTTAAAGGTAAAAGAATGATTTAATTTTATTATCATTTTTCTTACGTCTTACACTATAATAAGCGCTGAGTTGCCAACTCTCCTGATCGCTTTTCAGCTGATCTTTCGCTAAGCAGTTTGTTCTCCCATTGTTTTTTTAGATCAAATAAATTCCTGGATCGAAAATTTGATTTAAAGCAATGTTTTAATATTTAGTAAATTTTTATCGACCAATTTGGCTTCGCAATCGTTCGCTGTGGGGTTTTGTTGTGTGGGAGATGATGGATATTTGCTGCGTTAATCAAGATTGTGTCTCGTGAAGTTTCTTAATTTGCTGTAAATTGAAGGAATCGACCTCTTCTTAAACCTATACACCATAGTTTCCAAATGCTACGTTTTCCCCTAGTTTTTCTGTTTTTATTTGCGAGCTTCGAAAATACGATTTTTTGCCAAAAGATCCGATTTTTCAAGCTGATGTACAAGTATTTTTATCTAACGGGATTGTGTACAAAACAAGAAAATTTTTCAAGAAGCTTTTTAAAAAGACATGTATTAATTTACATGAATTTTCATAACGCGAAAATGTAAAAACCTATTTTTCGGAAACTTGCTAACATCTATCATGTGCTTCGCCGAAAATTGCACGCAACTTTTGAGACTTCTTTTTGCATCCTGTAAATATATCAATTATTTAAAAAGTTGACAGTTGTTTTAGTATTTGCTGCCTGTAGTCTGTTTGTTTTATTTGTTATTTAAAAAAATTGTCCAATTTTTTGAAATTTTATTTTAGCTAAATTTTTGTAGTTACTATTTGAGGGTAATGTACAAAGTGTTAAGCGAATAAGCTCCATTTTTTATTTGTATGTTATTTTCAAAATGAAATATTTTTCTCAAGTTGAAAAAGTTTTTTCTGAGTTTTTGCAAGCTCTGCTAAATAATTTTAAAAAATTATTTATGGCAGAGATAAAAATTTAAGTATGCCTAAATTGAGATGCTGGCAACATAAGTTAAGTAGAATGAAAAAAAATCTAAATTGAACACAAATTCTCAAGACAAAGTGCAGCGTTTTCTTTAACAATTTTTTTATTTAAATTTTTTTTCATTTAACTTGTATTTTATAGCACTAACCATGTTTAGTAATTTTTCATATCATGATAATTTGCTTATATATGTTTAATACTTGTGCTGTATGCTTCTTATTACTAGCCCCAAT
Source organism: Octonoba sinensis (assembly GCA_038502835.1). NCBI lineage: Eukaryota > Metazoa > Arthropoda > Arachnida > Araneae > Uloboridae > Octonoba > Octonoba sinensis. The sequence continues at coordinate 92,211,441 of CM076604.1, read as the reverse complement.
AATTATTTAACTGCTGTCTGACTGTATTGGACATTAGAAAAGCAACAAGTCAAAGAGAGTTCCATAAAAGTGTTTGTGTTGTGTTCCTAATAAAAATACGATGTTAAATCAATTTCCTCTTGCAATAATGCTTCCTTTTGAAATAAACATAACAGTTTATATATTTTGAAAAATTTGAGAGGTCCTTAAATTTTTTTATAGGTCCTTAAAAAGTCCTTAGAAAGTCCTCATTTTTGGTTTTGCCAAAAGCGTACGAACCCTGATCTACTTCAAGAAGTTTCGAGTCTTTTACAAGACGAGAAAGGCATTTTGCAGAACATTTTCCAGAGAAATAAAAAATACTATGCTGCTGTGATGTGAATGTACTATTTCAAGCATTAGGACATGAGCACAATTCAGCAGAGTGGCGCTTGTTTATCAGTGCTCCTCCGCCTAAGCATTTTTTCCCTATTCATTCCTGTAGCATATTCTGCAAACACAAAGAAAACTTCAAAATTACAAAATAACAAGTGTCAAAAACATATCAAATGTGCCACTTGAAAAGCTAAAATGTGTCTTTTCACCATAATTGCACATTAAACTTGGTTTATCGAAAAACATTTGTAAAAGCTCTGGACAGAGAAGGAGTGTCTTTCTTGCCTCTCAGGAACAAATTCAAAAATTTATGTCAGGTAAAAGTAAAAGAAAGGATTTTTATTGGCCCATAACTTAAGGAAGTTCTTTCATGATGGAGATTTTGAAAAGAAACAGCCAGAACCAAAAAATCTGCCTAGCTGCCCTTTAAATCAGTGCGCTCATGTTTCCTTGGAAATGAGAAAGCTGAAAACTACAAAAATCTTGCTGGTGACATGATAAAATGCTTTTGTATTATTAGGTTTGAACTACACTTTTTGGATAAGTCACCGTATTGACTTATTTTCTCAAAACCGTGGTGCAGTTAGTTCTGAGCATGGGGAAATGTTTCATCAGGACATTTCTGTTTTTTTTTTTTTTGTTGTTGTTGGTCGATAGAATTGAAGCATACAAACTGAATATTGCTAATCTGTTATCAGGGCACACCAATAGATGCCCACAAGAAGGATTGGCCAAAAAAAATCATTTTACCGTTTGTGTTTTCACTTAACAAGCCTGAGTTACATTCTTCTATAACCAAATTGTATAAATATGAGAAGTCGGCTTCCTGCAAAAGATGGACCATTTTGGTTTGGATATTCGAATCAAGCACCTTTTGTTTATATAGAAGCACATAGTTTCATCTAAAGGACAAAAAAAAAAGTTCAAATTTATTGCGCAGTGTAATCTGTTGTGGAATACAATTCCTGTCTAAGGGAAAAGTTGCTATGTAAGACTGATATGACTATGTTACTGCTTTTACTGATAAATGCATCACTTCTCAGACACATTTAGTGTAATTTTCTCTTTGCTATGTTTTCTAATTGATTATCTTGGTTATTCTCTAATTTTGGTTTATTAACTTTACATATAGCTCTATTTCCATGTACTCGAGATTTTTTAACAATGAAACACCTGTGTACAATTTTCATGGAAAATTCTACCTTGTGCAAAGGTTCTCATGTTTTATAATTGTTCCAATTTAAATTTTAGACTAAAACTTTAAATTAAAAAAAAAAATCTCTAATCTATTTTTTAAAATCTGTTTGGTACGTTAAGAGAAGTTTTAAAACATACCTTATGTATGAGACATTTTCAGGGCTTGTTAGTGTCTTGAATTTCCTGAAATTTGAAAAAGATATCAAGTATCCAGAATTATTCTAAAATGTTGTCATTTGTCTTGAAATTCTTGAAATGTTTTTATTTTGTCTTACGGTTTTGCATGTTCCTCATATTTCTGAGTCAAAATGTTGAATTGCTATTCATTCTTACTACTATTTGTGCATTGAAGTGGACAATTTGTATTTTGAAACTACGTAATCTTTTTTACATTTCTTAGTAATACTATATACATAGTATTAACAAACAATTACTATATACACTTTTATGCTCTTTTGTGTTATTTTCCACTTTTGCGCATGTTTCATGTTCATATTTTTGTCACATGGTCCCCTGTGCATGTGCATGAGGGAGAGGTCATTGCATTAAATTTGTTCTTAACCACACAGATAAATGTTCTTGTTTTCTTACTAATTTTCTTTCTCAGTTTGTAGATTTAACGGATTTGTTTTTGACATGGAGCTTTTTTAAGCACACACTATTGAAGCAGCTACTTACAGAAGGTATGAAACGTTTAAACTCTTCTACTTGCTCTTCACTTTTAGGTTATTTTATTTTTAATTAAAAGAGTAAAGCATGTTTCAAAAACTTTATTTATTAATAAGACGTAGTATAGTTAATAATCTTCAAGCTAATGTAATTTCATTTATTTGGTGTTTTACAATGTGCTTATACAATGCTAGTAGTCATTTAACGAAGATAAATTTTTGTGTTGCAGGTGAACGCTATCTGATGACATTCCTTAATGTGCTAAACTTTGCTGAACAAGGTAATATCCCCCTTGCCTCTCTCTTGGTTCTCTTTTATCTATTTAATTAAAACACCAACATATTTATTGTGTTTTGGCAGTAGATTACAATAATAGTACTGAAAATACGTAAAACATATTTTTTGGTAATAGTTTGGTAATTTATGCACAATGTAAGAATGCATTTATTAAATTACAAATATGTGAGAAAGTTTATTTGAAGCTAATTGTGGTCCTCACTGGTGACATTTTTCCGTATGCTACTTTTTTCAAACTTCAAAAGTAGCATATGGAACAAAAAGAGAAACTTCAATTTTGGTTAGTACACAGCCAAAATTTTGATTGTTAAGATTTATTTATTTAGAGGAAATGTATAGCCTTTAAAGAGTCTGTAATCCTTTATTCGCCAAAATAAATTTTTCGATTAAATCTTTATTTTTTAAAATAATAATTTTCAGTCACATTGTTTTTCATTGCTGCAGCATAAAATTTTAATACTCTTTATTTCATTTCCTAATTTTTTTAAAGATTTTTTTAAAAACTTGTATAAATTGTACAAATAATGCATGTTATATTTTCTTATAAATCTCTCTCAAGTATTTACTATCATGTTGTTCGTCTTATTTTTTGCATTCTTAGAAACCTTTTTTAGTAAGGGAGTAAGTGAGAAGTAAGAGAAGTATTATATTCATGTAAAATTTCCCACTCAAATTTTAGCCTGTGTTTCTATTTTATTCACCCATGAGTCACTTTTTTTAGTTTTTAATGATACCTGTACATACATATGTACCTATGGCCAATGAAATATCCATTTTGATGATCCCCATGTTCAGTTTACCGAGTTTTGCAAGGTCATCTATACATGCATATGCATTGTATGTATACATGAATGTGTATCTCACATGACAAACATTTTGTCATTATGAAGCATAACAAACCAAATTGATTGCAACCAAAGCTTGTAATAAAATAATCCAAAAGTGCTATTTTACTTGGCTTTTTTACCAAATCCATATCAATTTAAATTCATTTTTAGTGTTAAGTTAAATTTAGCACCATTTGGCTACAACATTGCTCTATCTTGCCAAAATACAGAAGCCAAATCCAGTGTCAGTTTGTCCATGCGTGCACTATTTGGTGACTTTTCTGTAGAACGTCCATGTTAAAGAATTGGCCAGAATCTTGCTAAAATTTTTTCAAATTGGTTCACAACAAACTAGGGCAGGGATGGCAAACCTTTTGCTATTAGTGTGCCTGTTAAATTATGGTTTACAATGAAACCTCTCTAAGGCGACCACCTCTCGTTCCGCCGAAAAGGGGTCTTTCAGGGAGGTGGTCGCTCAATGGAGGTTACTTGAAAATATTCAATAATAACGTTAAACATATCCAGAAGTAGGGCTCGACCGATGGCATTTTTTGGCCGATGGCCCGATGCCGATTGTTGGCCGACTGTTACGAGACCGGCCGATGGCCGATTGCCAATTATTCTCCTCTTCCATCGGCCGACGGCCGATGCCGAGGGGAAAAAGAAAAGTCACTTTAAACCATTAAAACGTAGTAGAATGCTTGTCAAAAATGTCATTTAAATAACTTATTTATTTTTATGTTTATAAAAACATAAATGCATTATTCAAGCACTGTAAAACTGTTTGGGGGAAGTTTACATAATAATTAAAACTAAAAGAATCACTCGCGATTCTAGTGAAGTAATTAAACTATTTGGAGGTTAAAAAATATTAAAAAAATGCTATATCCAGAGGATCTTTAATTCTTTTTTCTGATATTTGCAAAAAAATTCAACAACTATTAGATCGGATCGGGTATTGCAGCCCCTGTTCCTTTCCTTCAAAATTTTCTCTTTATAACACCTGCACTCCAAATGCCAGGTGCAGCTGCCGTTATTGTCTTATTTTTTTCATGGAGAGGAATAGAGATCTTATAATACAGACTAACAAATAATGTGGGTTTGTATCTTTAACGAAATTGTCAACCCTCACCTCTCAGATTTTTTTCATAATTACCCCCCCCCCCCCTCCCCCCGTTTTTAAAAGAAAAACGGGAAAGATGACATGTTTATTTTTTATTATAAAAGTTATTTTAACTAAAAATAGCTCTTTTTCTAAAATAAAAATAACATATTAAAAAATTTCGCTCGCCGTAATTTCGCCGCCCTGTTCATAACCAAGAAATACTGAATATTTCTTTAAAAACATAGACGTGAGATTTTTTTGTCATTACAAATTAATGCTGGGTCTAAAATTACACTGAAATACTTGACATGTTCTTTATATTTTCATGAGCACAATGTAAGGTCACCGAAATAAACCAATATTTTGAACACCAGCAGTTTTCTGTTCACAAATAATCTTCTGAAAAACACGTGATCGTTTATAAAAATTAACATGTATTTTGAAAAATATATATATATATATTTATATATACATTGTCAATTTTTGAAATTAATGAAATTGTAGCATTTTTATTAAGTTGCAAGCCGAACTTGGACACAAAATTTCAATCAATAAACATTTATACTGAAAAAATGATTCATATTTTTTATCAATATGTTCTATGTTGTAAACTAACAATAAAATAACAAGAAATATTCTAAACTGAAAGCAGATGCAGCGAGATTGTTTGTACAATTGCAGAAAAACTGTCAATTATCTAACGCGTGGCATCAAAGAAGCCAAAAAATGCGCTAAAAAACGAAGCATAAATGGGCAAAAATTAAAATAATTATCGTATAAAAAAGTTAAGATGTATTTTGAAAAAAAATATGCATTGATCAATATTTGAAAATATATAAATTTTAGCATTTTTATTAAGATGTTATCGAATCCTGTCGCGCGAACCCGCATTTTGAGAATTCAATTTTTAAAAATTGCAAGTCGAATTTGGACACTTAAAATTTCGATCAATAAACATTTATACTGGAATTTTTTTTCTTATTTTTGATTTGACCGATCTTTTTTATGTTGTAATAATGAGAATAACCGCACACTAAAAGCAGATGCAACGAGATTGCTGCACAATTGAAGAAAAACTAACGTGTGGGTCGAAGAAGCGAAAAAAAAAAAAAAAAAAAACGCTAAGAGAAAAAAAAATTTATGCTGGTAAAAATTTAAATTAGTATCGTAGTTCGATTGAGTTGACTTTTTACTGTTTACAATTTCGGAATAATAAGAAACATGACAAACTAAAAGCAGATGGTATAATATAATTGCACAATGACATCTAATGCACTAAGTAATTATTAAACGAAAAACGGACAAAATGAGGCAACTAACCTAGTGCGAAAAACAAATAGCACTCATAAGACGCCACTATTACTTTTACTTTAACAATTCTATTTCGCGAGCATTCTGTTCAAAGAGAAATAATTTTAATAATGAAGATTTTCGGGCAGCGATCGCTTAAACTATTTTTCCGAATTTTTTATCAAATACTTTGCAGAATGACTTTATTTTTCTGCTTTTTTTAACTGATGTGCTGCCTGTTATTGAATATAGAAACAGAAATCTAGCTATGGAGAAAAAAGAAAGAATGTTTTCTGGAAAGTCGTCCCTGCGAAAAACATCGGCCTTGCATCGGCTTTTAGATGTTTTTCATGGCCGATGGGCCGATGTTTTTCTAAAGTTAACATCTGCCGCCGATGCCGATGGCCGATGGCAACTTTATTGAACAATCGGTGCCGATGCATCGGCGAGACCGATGCATCGGTCGAGCCTTATCCAGAAGTGTCCAAAATAAATAATAATTAATTAAATAAATGAACATAAACGCAATTTTAAAGCTTTTGCAATCACGAGAGTTTTTTCTTTCTCACCTAATGCATTCACTCAAAAAACTGAAGTTAAGCGTTCTTTCGATCCCCCTCCTCTCTTTTGCACCCTCCTACTTTTCTGTTAAACTTTCCGTTGGTTAAAGCACGAAAAATTATTCCATATTCATCAAGATTATAAATGCCTTTATCATCATAACCTGCAAAATGACGAAAAGAAAAATTTTCTGATCTCTACTCTTTTTGACTGTCCCCACTCTTTGATGAGCATTTCCTTGTTTTTTAAAATTGTCATGGATTTGAGTTTTCCCGCATTTAAATTTTTCTGCCGATTTCCTTTTGGATTTCCCACCTTTTATCCTATTCTCGTAAGTAAAGAATCTCTTTTATGTTAGATGCAACTTATAAAACGTTGAAAAAATGTTCTTTCAATATCGATTGTTGGTTATCAAAATTAATTCTCTACTGAAAGAAAAGGCTTGTGTTCCGAATGCTCGATCACCACCAAGGGTTCTGGGAAATGGCGTAAGAACAACGCACCCCAGGGTTTGTCAGTGAAAAAAAACGGGGATATCACTCTATCCTTATCTCATCAAGGGGACAATGTGACAGGCCTATTTGTTTGGGCTAATGTGTTTCTGCCCAGAAGGAGTTATTCAACGCACATGTGTTGGGAAAGCTAACTTCCTCAAAGAGTTTCTGGAAAAAATGCCCAACAATTGACAGCTGAATTGTAGGGTTACATGTCCTTCCTGGGGAGTAGAAAACGACACAAAAATTAAAGCGCAGCTTTTTACTGATTGTAGCAATTGAATGATGCTGAAATTATAAAAGTGACAGTATTATTTTTTTTCATATAAGAAAATGTTTTCGTTTCGAGAGGGTACAGAGCTGCCAAGTGCTCCGATTTTATCGGAGTTTACCCGATTTTTTTACGTACTCCGAAAACCCGATAAGTTACAGAAAACTCCGATTATTCAAGCACTTTGCAATATACTTTTCGTTTTAAAAAAATCAAAGTTTTCGTCCAAAATGCAGGCATGAGTCTTCCGATTTTTATCAGTAAAAAAAATCCGACTTTTACCGCGGTCGCCACTCGGCAACTGCCTGTTAAAACGTTTTAAATGGCGACCAAAACTTTCATTGCCGATCGCCACGTTGGCGACCAGGTTGTGCCAGATTGCTGTATTTGTACTAAATATTATATTTATTCTAAAAAATAGCTTAATATTTTTACTTAATACACTTTAACTTGTGTGCTAAAGAGAAAATAATGAGAAATATCTGAAACCGGAAACAGATGAAAAAAAATTGCAGCACGATTGCGGCAAAACGCTAATATCGCGCATGACACATGGACATCGAAGAAACATAAAACTCAGCTAAAAATACAATGTTTTCAACATATAAAAGGTAAACACAAATATTTTTCTTTCAGTTAAATTAAAAGAAATGCTTAATGCTTTTAGCATTGAAAGTTTAAGAAATAAAATCTGCAAAATGGCGCCTTTAATAATTCTTCCCGATCCTCATAGCGATAATTGATTCCAAAACAATTATCACACTCAGATGAGAAAGAAAAAATATTTTTTGGAAGTTGTAAGTGATTTTAAGTTATGTTACCCAAAAGCAGCAATTTTATTTTTTATTAAATTTATTCTTAAAACTTGAAACTGCTAATTTTGTTTTTGGCCTGTAGGATTTATTTTTGGGAAAACGCTAAGTTTTTAAATGAATTAACACTTAATTGCATAATTAAACAAGTACAAGATTGTTTTTCATAGTTTGACGACTTTAAAATTTGCTGAAGTTAATACAGGAGTAAACATATATTGCTGAAAATAATTTCAAAAAAAAAAAAAAAAAAACGAATTACACAAACTTGATGCAACACTGAATTAAATTTAATGGTCCGAAAATAGCTAGCATTTCACTAATACACTTGTTCATCAAAAACTTTAAATAAGTAGGTAAATATTTTTATGAATATGTTACACTAAAATTATTCTAATGTGTGTATGTATCGTCGTACATCATTGTAGTGTATTTATGAGAAGTAATTGCATTTTTATATCATTTTTAAAAATAAAAACGGTACTTACTGCTTTGTAATGTACCTGAATGATATAGCTTTTCCCCTTTCCACATACATAAAAGAAATCATGATTTTTTCCCCAGTATATCTGCTTTGCTATGTTGTTCAATGTAGAATGTTTAAATTAAATTGAGTTCTTATAATTTAACAGTGAATGAGAAAAAAAATATTTTAGTAGTTCTATAACCAGATGGTAGTTCAAAAATATGAAAAATATTACAATTTTTCATGCTCCTATTTTACCCCCGTGCGCTCCTATTTTTTGCCTCTACTATTTTATTTTTCAAGTCTTGAGGTTGGCAGGTCGGATACTGTTTAAGCGTGGTCGCTTAATGGAGGTCAAGTTAGCATTAAATAAATGCGGGGAAATTCTGTTCCAGCAAATTTTGGCCCGTTTAGAGAGGTGGTCGGCTAGAGAGGTTTCACTGTATAATTTTAGAGCATTTGGTGTACCACTTGTTATATTTCTTTTCAAAAATCATCTTTAAGTTCTTGCTTTGATTTCAAACTATTGAATTATATTTGATATGTAGTATATTTGCTGTTAAGTCATTAACTTATGTAGAATGTAAGTTGTCTAAGCAGTATTTTGAAAATATTGCTGTTTTAATATTTAGGTAGCGTCCTAAAGCAGACTCTCTTTATTGTAAAAAGTAAAGTTAATTAAGTAATGAAAAGTAAAATAATGTTAGATGTTTTGAAACCTTTATGGTGTGAAATCTTGGATGTATCAGTAAGGCAATTAATAATTTATCAAAATATATTATTGCCTTACTTTTTAATATACTTCTTACTTCCCAACACTTGAAGGCATACCACTGAAATGCTTGTTGTGTGCCATCTGATCACCATTTATGAACTACGGGGTGTATGTTTATTGTATAATTGATATGTTGTTCTTATTACTATAAGGTACATTAATATTGTAGTTGTGTTCGTTTTATATTTCCTTTAGTTATTTTTATTACAATGTTCGGTTTTAGGCACCAACAAAGACAGTTTGTTTAAGTTAGAAAAGGCCATTCCTTATTTACTACTGTCCATGTAATCGATGTTGCGAAAAATTCACGAATCTGACATTCAGCCAAGAATTCATCATTTGAATTTTTTCTTTTAAAATTTTATGGGATTTTGGTTTTAATTCTTCGTCAAATTGTTATTGAATCAATTGTTAATTGCATTGAAAAAAAAGTCCTGCCATAAAAGAGAACCATAGGAGTTATCTCAAAACGCCTGTCAAATACACAAAGAAACCCTTCTCATGTGATGAGGACAAAGGATGACCGGTATTCTTTGGTGGTATAAGCGCATGCATCATGGTCCTCGTAAATGACCCCCATAAAAAAAGGCCAAGCAAGCCTTGAGGTGAACTAATGGGATTATCAGAATTCAGACAAAAGCTTATCGGAATGAAAGCATGTGTTCAACGTTTTTCCTTGGTAGCCACTGATGAAGTCATTTTCTGTCCTCCCCTCCCTGCACAGCAGGAAGAGCTTTGTTTATTTTCTAACATTCCCAGAGAACTTATAATCCCTTCTGGGAACTGATGATGGAAGGCATGAGTTTCTCTTGGTCAGCACAAGGAGAATCCAAGTTTGGGAGGGGGCGCATATTCGGTATTGTCACAGAAAGGAAATTGAAGGAAATCCCAACGTGGGGCGCTTGTTTGGTACTTTACGGTACATATAAATTCTTAAATCTTAAACCGTAAGTTTTGCCTTAACATTTTATTGTTTAGTTCTTGAGTGAAATATTAATTACAAATCACTTTAATACAATGACATTTGAATTACAAATTCAGTAGGTTCTTTAATTTGATTTTTTTTAAAAACTGGGATGCTCATGGCCAATTACCTTAAATTTATATAATATTTGCTTTCAGATTGAAATACTTTCGGAAAATTACGTTATAAATGTGAAGCAAAATCAACATGAAAACTATTCCCTGATGATATACAATGTAAGTTCATTTAACTTAATTCTACAAACAATTTAAGTTTCTAATTAATTTTTCTTAGGTATGTATGATGTTGTCAACAACTTGGGATCTTTAGCTGCTCGTTTTATTTTACTTCCTATTGAAGATAGTGGATACTCATTATTTACGCATTTGCTGTCTAGGGACAAGCCTGCTCATGAACAAGTATTAATCTTTGTACAAAATTAATAATCAGTATATTTTCCTTACTTGGCATTAATAAATGTATTGTGCTGTAAACAACTTGGAATCATTAGGTACTTATTTTATGTTACTTCCTAATGATAGTAGATACTTATTATTTACTTTAACTATTTAAGGACATGTCTGCTCGTGAACAAATATTGTACATTGATAAATACATTTTTCATGGTTAAAATAATTGTAGATGTTGTTAGCAACTTGGAATCATTAGCTTAGCAGCTTGCTTTATTTTACTTCTTCAAGGGAGTGAATACTGATTATGTATGTATTCATTGTGTAGAGACACGCTTGCTCATGAACAAGTACATAATCATATTCATTTAATTGTACATTGTTAATATTTAAGACCTTTTTTTCATTTAAATTAATCTTACATTATTATCTAAAAATCAATGCATGTGCATCTTAATGTGCAGGTATGTTTGGCATCCTACTCGTCACATCATATAGCTGTGTACAGAAAAGCATTTGCAGTCACGGAATTTTGCACAAAGTTAATTCAGAACATTGTGATGTGCATATTAAACAAAATTTCTTACAGATATTGTGAAAAATTAAATTTTGAGATTTCTTCTCCCTTTTTATCTGTTGTTTATTTTTAGAAAAATGCATCTACCAGTCTCGTCGTTCTGATAAATCTTCTGAAACTGATGTGCCTTTTAGGACTTGTCATTTTGACTTTTGGGTTTTCTTACTCACAACTGCTGCTTTTATTATATGGAGGTCAAGCTTTGAGTTCTGGATTAGGTAATTTATTTCATAGCAACAGTTTTTAAAATTATTTTTTTAAACAGACAAATTTCAACAAGTTATGTTGAACACACTACCTATAAATTTATTCAGCTGATTTAATTCATTATTTTTGTTAATTAAGTTCATATTGTAATGTTGTTGTTTTTCATTTATTCTACCATGAATTGAACAAGTATAGCTAAACTTCTTAAATATAATTAATAACAGAATTTTGACATCACAATTTGGTAAGGGGATAAAAGTTTGGACAAAAGATTTTTCAGACTAGCATACTTTCCATATGCAAGTCTTAATTGAAGACTTGCATATAGAAAGTATGCTAGTCTAGAAAATCTTTTGTCCAAACTTTTATCCCTACTTTTTAAGTCTACTAATTTAATTTAAGTCTACTGATTTTAAATCATGTTGAACAATTATTTTATTTATTTATCTATTGATTCAAATTCTAACAAATTAACTTTGCCATTAATTTACTTTAGATTTATATGGTTATTAATTATTTTTTGAACTTAAAATGAACTTATTAATGTTTCTTTGAAAAGACCCATTTATTTAACTCTTTTCTGTGTAAGCAACAACATTTTTAAATTGAATATTCCAATTGTTTGAAGGCAATGTGAGGGATGTTGGGTAGATTCCTTATCGTTTTTGTGCAGCATTTTTAGTACGAGTACTTAATATGAAAATGAAAATAATAATAAGTTGGCAAATGTTACTTTTCAACTGAACCACACCTGCAAGCACCTAATTTCATAATTAAGCCACAATTTATGTCACTTTTTACTATTTCTATATTTTGTTTTACATAATGAATCTTTCTGTTTTCTTTTGTTATAAAAATACTGTGAGCAGCTTTTTTTTTATCAAGAAATGGTTGTTCAGAAACTTAAGCAGAACATGTTTTTCATTTTTAAACTTGTTAAGTATATTTAAGTTTCAACATAGTTTAGTTAATACAATTAACGCTCGATTTTACAAACACTTTGGGACCATGAAAAATGTTAGTAAAATTGAGAATTCATAAAATAAAAAAAACTATTCTTTCAGTAGATTTTTCGGGACTGGTAAACTGTTTCTAAAATCGTGATTGTTCATAAATATGAAGTTTGTAAAATTGAGCATCAGGCATAGTTACTTTGTTTAGTTCTATCTAAGTCTGCCGTTATCTTGTATAGTGAAATTTTTTTCTTTTGCTTTGAACTCTTTTTGCATGTATATTAACAAGCGTGTATATTTCTTATCATTTTTTAGCATTGACATTATTGAGATGGCACTGCGTTTATGTTCTTTTTCTTGCCTTGAATGGTATCTCGGAAGGCTTCAAATTTTCTGCTATGAAACGTCACGAAATTGACAGGTAAAAGATGCATTTATTGTATTATTTTCATTTTTCAAATAATATGTAAAAGTAAAATATTAGAAAGTTTCCATCTTTGCAATAGAATATATGAATTGCTAAAAGTTACTAATTTGGATGTAGTAAAATTTCTAAAAACTCGCCATGAAATGTGTAGTAGCATTCCTCCAGATTGAAAAAAAGCAAGAATTATAAATTTGTATTTTCTGACAAAGGTATTCATAAATATCTGTCAAATTTCATTCTAATTTTTCAATTTAATTTTTTTTTTACTTTAATTTATTGCAGAGCAACTAAAAGCTTATTAGTTGTAGTTTTTTTTTATAATGTTGATTTAAACTTAAGAAACAAATAAATAAAAATAAAAACCTGTTCGCTTTTTTTTTACTTTTTTCTGTAGCTTATAAACTGAATATTTTTCAGTTGAAATTTAAAGTAAAAATAGAATTGTTATACATTGTTGTTTCATTAATTATTGCTAACAAGATATTTTTTATTCTATTAGGTATAATAAGGTAATGGTATACCTATCTGTTGGATTTCTTATTACTGCCTTCTGCTTAGTTAAATTCTTTAGTGGAGTTGGATTTATCCTTGCTAATTGTCTCAACATGGCATTTCGTATATATCACAGGTATGAACATTTGAAAAAAATATTAACTTAAAAAAAAATATTTTTACAAGCTGCTTGTTATTTAGTAATTCATATGTATTACATATAGTACATAAAACTAATGATGGACATATATTTAGTGGACTCATTGAAACTGTAGTAAATTTTGCTTGAGTTCTTAGTTTAAAAGGTACTAAGAGTTGGGAAAAGTTAATTTTGATTGATTAACAATATAAAAATTTAGTGAATGAAATAATAATAAGAAGTAAATGCTTTGTAAAAGCTGAAGGAAGATTGGTGACAATGCTATGGTTTGATCACTACACTGTTTGATGGGTGATTTTACTACATAACGCTATAAGTTCTAAATTAATGTTTTAAGTCTAATTTTATTTAGTAATTATTTTTTACAGCTGTATTTTTTATGGCTTTCATTATTATTATTATTATTGCATTTAATTTTGTCAACTATAGATTATAAGTATGTGTATCCACAGTAAAACAACCTTCTAAGAAGTTCTCCTATGAGTCGGGGAAAGAGAACTTCTAAAGCGAGAAATACAAAGCTATGAAAATAAATAATTCAGTAGCTTATTAAAACCATGCTTATGTGTTGATATATTTGGTATTAACTTGAAAACTGCATGATGTACAAAAATGATTGTTTAAATAGCATACTATTACTATTAAAAATAGAGGATTAACTACCATGTCTTCGTACAATTATTGGTATTAATATTATTTTTAAATCCCTTTTTTAATGATACAGAACATCTTTTTGCAACTGATGGTTCATGAAACCTCAGAGGTATGTGAGGTAATTAAAGAGGGTTCGCTAAAAAAAAAATATTATAATGGGGGACTTCTCAATTGCTAACTTAAAATAAATAACAAAATAATGAGTTAATATGCATAATAAGGAAAAATAATTTTTTCAAAAATTGTTTACAATTGTTTATTACTTGCCTATTTTAAAGGCGACCAAAAATGCCAAGAACATTTTTCCCAAATTGTAAAAAAATATTCAAGTGCTTAAGCATATAAATGTACAAAAATCCCAAAAATTAAATTGCCAGAATTTCCTGGGCACTCTTTTGTCGTCATTAAAACAACAAGTATTGTTTTCACAATAATGCGGAAAAGGACTGACATATGAAACAGATGTACAAAATTCTAAATTAAATAAACACTCTGCTGATGGGTTTGAAATATGCAAAATTGGCTGAATATATTATCGATTTCTACATTTTAGCAACTTTTCAGATCTTTGCTTCTCTCTTTGAGCTAGTGCGGAAAAGTTGATGAATGTTACTGGAGAAATACCGTGTATTCCCGTGTATAAGTCGAGAATTTTTGGAACTTTTTTTTAAAGCTAAATCGGGTGTCGGCTTATGTACGGGTCCTATAATCTAAAAAAAATTCATTCTGTATATCACGAAATATCGACTAATATAAAACTCTAATTATGTAATTTATGTCTCCTACATTAAGAAAATATTTTACAGCTGGATTTTGAGAAATCATCACAGAAACAAAATGGCGATATTTGCTCCTGACTATAATAATTTGCTCTCTCCTAGCTGTGTATGCCTTTCCTATTTCCTTTCATATTTCTAATATAAATGCAGAAAATAACTGAATAAAAACAATAAAAAAAGTAAAACAAACTGGCAAACGCAGGGGCAAAAGTACAATGAATGAATAGGGGAAAATGTGCTTGCTCGCTTGGCACTCTCCTCAGACAGAGTTACCAGAGTTCAATCTGTGGCCGTTGGCGCCTAGCTTCTCACTTTCACAATGTCTTGATTGGAAAAGACTTGATTTTTGTTACCTGCTTGGCGAAAATTTCGCCTCCTTTGGCGATTCTCTTTGAACTATAATTTTTTTTTTCTTCTAATTTTTATCTCGGCTTATATACGAGTTTTGAATTTTCGGTACATACAAAATTCAGTGATCCAGGGTCATTCCAGAGGAAATTTAGGTCGTTTTCGAACCTTTCATTAAACTCCGAGCCATCAAATCGTATTTTTACACAATTATATATTAAATAAGCAGCAAAAAATAATACAATTGTTTAATCGCTGTATGTTTAAAATTTTGAATATTCACAAAATCGGTACTGTTAAAAATGCTGGATCGACCCCTAGTAGTTCTAAAATTGTGAATTTAATAACAAAAGCAATTTTCTGGAACTTTTTCCTGCAAGCTTTATTTTACAAAAACAAGGCATGCATAAATAAAACTTCATTATGAACATATAACAATAAGTTTTTTTTTACACCATACACAAAATTTATAGATAAAAGTGTGGTTCATGCTTCAAAGTAAAAATTGCATCTATGCATTAAGAAAATTTAATTCACTTAGTTTTATTGTTTTGCCTTGTACGTATTGCTGGCTTTAAATATCAAACAAACACATTTTGACTACATTCTATATGTGTGTATCCATCATGCCTGCAATCTCTGATGATTACAGGAGAAGCTTCTTTTGCCAGTTTTTTCCTCTTTCAGAACATTTAGCATGATCCAGAAAGTTCATGGTATTTCCCATTTCTGCTACATGCTACTGGACTTTATCAGTTGTTTTATGTCGTTGAATCGGCAGTAGTGATTAGAGGTTCCATTAGTTCCCTACTCCATGGGTAAATTCTACCAATCTATGAGATTTATGTAAGTTTAAGTTTTAAAGTTAAGTTTAGAAATTTCAAACATATGATCAATAAGTCCCTTTTCTTTTCTTGGTTCAAAATTTTACCAAAGCTACGTGCTCACAATTTTGGGCCTGGGACAACAAGCTTTACACGGATTACACTGTGCAACAAATTTGAACTTTTTTTTTTTTTGTCCTTTAGATGAAACCATGTGATTCTATATAAACAATAGGGGCTTGATTCAAATATCCAAACCAAAATGATTCATCATGTAGCATTTTTGCTAGAGGCCCACTTCTCATATTTATACAATTTGATTATAAAAGAATGTAATTCAGGCGTACTTATTGGAAACACAAAAGCTAAAATGATTTTTTTTTGGCCAATTATTCTTGTGGGTATCTATTGGTCTGCCCTGATGACAGTTAAGCAATATTCAATTCGTATACTTCCATTCTATATAAACAATAGGGGCTTCCATTCCCAACCCATCCAATACTTCCATTCTATCGAGCACTGAAATGCTTTTCAAACAGAGATGTACTGATGAAACCTTTCCCCATGCTCATCATTAATTGCACCAAAGTTTTGAGAAATAAAGTCCATATGGGAGCCCAAAAGGTGTAGTTTTAATGAAATATAGCAACCTAATAATACAAAAGCATTTTATCATGTCGCCAGCAAGATTTTTGTAGTTTTCAGCTTTCTCCATTTCCAAGGAAACGTGAGCGCACTGATTTAAAGACCAGCCAGGATGATTTTTCGGCTTCTGACTGTTTCTTTTCATACTTTTCATCATGAAAGGACTTCCTTAAGTTGTGGCCCAATAAAAATCGTTTTCTTTACATTTGCCTGACTTAAATTTTTGAATTTGTTCCTATAATGCAAGAAAGCCCAGAGCTTCTCTGTCCAGAGCTTTTACAAATATTTCGATAAACCAAGTTTAATGTGCAATTGTGGAAAAAAGGTACATTGTAGATCATCATAGGCTCATTGGATAGCTTCTGCCACTTGTTATTTTGTAATTTTGAAATTTCCTTTGTGTTTGCAGAATATGCTACAGGAATGAATAGTGAAAAAAATACTTAGATGGAGGAGCACTGATAAACAATCGCCACTCTGCTGAATTGTGCTCATGTCCTAATGTTTGAAATAGTACTTTCACATCACAGCAGCATACCATTTTTTCTTGCTCCGTAAAATAGTCTACACAATGCCTTGTCGTCTTGTAAAAGACTCAAAAGTTCGAGAAGTAGATATATCTTTTGTTGCCAAAAATGTCGCTAAAGTAACCCAACTTTATTAAAAAGATCTATAGAATGGCAACGATCTCACTATCAATGAAAAAGATTTAATTTATAACAAATTAAGTTGATGAATTACAAAAATATGCACATTTATCCAGAAAATACGTAAAAAGCTAAAATGTGAAATTTTTGTGAAAATGGTATGTGATAGGCGAAATATAATTGCAGATCCGTAATTTTCAGCCAAAAATACATAAGAAACATATTTTCATCCAAAGGACATTTTTCGTGTTGCACAGTGTTATTCAGGATATTTTTGCTTTAGTAGTAGTATAGTAAGCTATTTCTTTGGATGATGGAATCTGCAACTCGCATGAAATCGACGGCTAAATAAGATTATGTTTGAATCGTTTTTCAAGTGATGTAATTTAATAAAAAAACTGCAATTTTGTGAATTGTCTTCCAAAAAAGGGATGAAATAAAAATGGGTCCTTGGTTAAACTCATGATCCTTTCCTGCACTTTCCTTTGCCTAACTTCAAAAATTGGTATTGAAAGATATTTATTGGTGTACTCTATAATTTGAATGAATGGTTTCTTCTCATCATTTCCCCTTTTTTCCACGTTAGCAGAGAAAAAATTGAAAAGTATGAAACTTATCCTAAATGCAAAATTTTGCATTATTCTTGCTAATTTCCATCTTTAAGCCCTCAATGGATTGAATAAAAGGAGGCAGAGGGGAGCTTGTAGTTCTTAAAAACATTTAAAACTTTTTCATTCCTTATTTGCACAAACAACATTAGATTTTTATTCATTCATTAAGAATGCAACCATTTTAATTCATGTGCACTTTGTTCCCACACAAACGTTTTCACTCATACAAGCGTGAACATTAATGTAAGGCTGAAAAGAAACCATTAATTAGAAACTAATCAAACTAACAAGTCATGTCCATCGTTGTCAGTAACTCTGCCTTATCAGCCTTTCTTTATTTCAGAAACCCGTGGGTGTATAAATGGGAAGCTTGTCTTGTGGGCTAATAATACTACACAGAACTTAAAGTTAGATGATGACAGGTTTGAATCCTGTGTTCTATCCGTTGCTTTAAGTAACAAGGAGACTCATTTGTACAAGGAGAGCACTTGCTAAAAAAAGCCTCTCTTCTCTGAAAATTTGAGTTTTAACTTTTAAATGATATTGCACCCATAATTATGTGTTTTAAGTTCAATATTTGTATTTTTAGTTTCTAGCTAAAAATGTTAGATTTATATTATTCAAAAAAGTTGTATACCCTTTAGGATTGTTTTAATTCTTTTTTTAAAAATATTTATAGTTTGTCTTTCATAAAGAAATATTTTAAGATGTCGTGGATGCAGCTGATTTCCAAGATTTTACCAAGTCCTGCTGTGCTGTCAACTTTAGGATTTTCATTCCTTGTTACATTTTTATCAGAGGTATTTAATTAGTTTAGAAATGTACCATCTTGTTTTGATATTATACAGGAAGTTACTCGTCACTTTTCAACGTTTTTTAGTAATTTAATCATGACGGATAATTTAATAGCCAGTAGCTAAAATTCAAAAGTAAAAATCTACAAATCATAAATTATTCTTGTAAACCAAGTTTTCTCATTACATTTACGTCAAAAATAAGTTAAAAACATATCATGAAACTATTGGATTGACTAAAATGTATATTTTCAATAAAAAATATATTGGGCTAAAAAAAGGAAAAAAATCTTAAAGGTAATAAAGCGCAATATAATTTACACATCCCCTATTTGTGGTATCCTTCATTTGAAGCTAGTTGTATTGACACCAAAATTGGCATCCAGACTTATGCATCAGATGTATTAAAGGAATATTTTTAAAAAGCACTACAATGTCCATTAAAAAGTGTTATACAGAAAAATACTAGAAACTAAGGATTGAAAAGATCATTACTGCATGAAAATAACTAGTAATATTTAGGAACTATATATATAGTATTAAAAATAAATAACTTTTTCTAATCCCTTTTTAAATTCAGTTTCGATTTTAATACATAAAAACTATATATGCTCTCTTGAGCCCGGGAAACTAACATGGGAAAGATTATGTAACAAGAGTTTAAAATAGTTTTCACAAAGCTCATCCAATCAGAAAAAGGAGTGCAGGGTCACGTGGACCAAAGCCTCGGAAGATTATTTAAGGCACGTTCGCAATAAATTCTGGGGATTCATGATGTAAAAATTGTTGTATAAATGTTGATCTTTAGTGTTCGTCTTTGTGTTGTTTTGAATGTGTATTTCTTATGATGAAACTGAAATAAACCAATGATTAAATGGACTCTGGTCACGACTGCTTTCAATGATGGCTTCAGAGACGGATATTCCATTAAAATAATGTGCTGATGTAACTGTGATGTTACATATGTCTATATATACATACACACACGGGGCTCGATCCAGCATTTTTAACAGGGTCCAGTTTTCGTGCATTTCAAAAACTTTATTCAGAAAAATCTAGCAATTTTGTGAAAATGCAAAATTCAAATATATATTGATAAAAATTGTAATTAATAGCTGCTTATTTAATAAATAATTCTACAAAGTATGAGTTTGCAGCTCGAAATTTTGTGAAAGGTCCGAAAACGGATCTGAATTTCTCTGGCACGACCCCTGATATATATATATATATACACATACATATATATACATGTGTATGTTTTTTTGCTTTTTTTTGTTCTGTACATATATATATGTATAGAAGTATGTATTAAGAAGTTAAAATGTTTGTCCATATATGGATTACTTCATGTATAAAATCATTGTTTGAATGCAGGATGTAAGTTGTCAATCCTAAAATATGATATTTAATAATGGAAACAATTTCTGCTGTATATCATACTTTGTACCTATAAATAGATGTAAGATATTAACTGTTTTATTTCAGGCAAATCTCTGCTGTGACTATGGAATTCATTTTTGGATTTGGCATTTCCTAATTGGCAGCTGTTGCTTTTTCTTCACCCTTTTGTCTATATGGCTTAGAGAAAGAAATTTAGTGTTGTTTATTTATGAACAATGGCAGAATAAAACAAAATCAAAAACTAGTTAATGTATTTTGAGAAATATTAAAAATTGTTTTGTTACAAATTTTTGTTATCTTTGAAGACATAAAAATGTTGATGTTTAAAAAATTTTGACACTTTTCCTGTTTACACATGTACAATATAGCAATGTCTTCTCTGAATTCCCTTTGTTCCATCAAAAACTACTTAACCTAAAGAGATCATTTAAAATACCTTATATAACTGTCTTTAGACGAAATACAAATAGAAATTACTACAATTTCGCACTAAACTATGTCATAATAAAGTAAAGGTCTCTTTCAAAATTGTTAAAAAATGCATACAGTATAGGACCTTAAATCCGGAACACTCCGGGCCACGACCTTTTCCAGATTGTGGGTCCTCATTCAAAAAATTTTGTAAGCAGCATCAGAGCCCATATAATTTGCTCTGGGAGCTTTTATTAGTATTTTTTCTCATTTGTAGCATTTTTCTAACTGTATATCCTCGCCTATAAGTCGCAAAATTTAGCACAAAAACGAAGCTGCATTCGGTTTACATTCAAGGCAAAACATGGAAAAATCTAGACTTTTCCCAACGTTATTCCCAACCCCATTTTAATCTCTTTAATTAAATATGATTTTATATTCTCTAGCCACTTACTAAAGACTTTTAATTGCACTAAAAGATCAAACTATCGGGAAAATACGAGAAACGCCGAATTTCAATTTCGGGAGTGTTCTGTATCACGCGAAAATTAGAGCTCATTTAAAAAAAAAAAAAAAAAAAGCTAAATTTAATGATATTAACTCATAATTAAAGCAACAATTAATAAGAGCTCTAATCGCAAAAATTAACCCTTTTCCGAAAATCGCGAAATAATTTTGTAAACTGCATATTTCCGATATTAAACATGTTTATTACATTTTATTTTCCCGTTTTTAAAATGTCTTATTTCAAAAAAAAAAAAAAACTTCTAAATATTTCCCGAGTTTTCTTTAACACGTTGACTGCCAACCTACGAGATAACTCATAGTAGGTAAACTTGTTGAGGTACCAAATTACAAGTTGTCTTGTTGTTGCCGACTTTCTTTCATTTTTCAATACATTATATAGAAAGTTAGTAATTTTTTACTTAATGAAATGTTTTGTGCAATATGTTTTAATTAAACTAAACTATCGTCTGGAGATCCACAACCTACAAACAGCACTGACAGTCAGCGTGTCGGCAGTCAACGTGTTAAAAAAAAATTTCAGCTGTTGAATTTTTTGAAAAAGTTCCATTGGATCTTCAGGATTTCGAGGTCTCAGAATTTGGAGTCCCATACTGTATTTTATAATATTCAAGTACTTTATTTAATTGGAGCGTTTAAGAGCAATCCAATAGTGGTTCTTTAAAAAATGTTTAAAGGCCCTATGAATATAAAGGAAATTTAATATAATAGCAATTTTTTGCAAATTGTTCATGAGACATTAACTCGTGATTAGTTTGCATATCAAGTACACATTAATTGAAAACTAGAAAGCAAAATTTTGTAGCTCTTTTAGAAGAAGTCTTCATCAGAAGTCCAGTTATGAATTCATGTCACAAAAGTTGGACATGTATTTATTTATTTTCCCCACAAGGTATGAAAAGTTTTAAATGTAAACTTCACTTGAAAAAGCTACTTTACTTAATAAAGAGTCAAATAACTTTCACTGAATTCAAATTAAAATTAAGTATTTCTTAATGATTTTTTAAAAAAATTTATACATGCTTTTGATATACGCTCTGAAGTTGCACTAACACATTAATTGTATATTTCTGACTATAAATGATTGAAAGCAACAATTACGATAGAGAGAAAAAGTGATGTTGAAGTTGCTGTGTAATTTGGTGAAATCTTTTTATCCACTCCTAAATATTTCAAACAAGAATGCTCTAAAATTTTCTTTATTATTATTTTTCTTTCTCCATTCTCTCTTTTTTTTTCGTAAGTGCATATTGTGTGTTTTCTTATTTTAAGACAAAACAGTTTTAAAATGTTTTCTGATACAGTGGAGTTTGTTACAATGAATTTAGATACAATGAAATATTTGTTTTGTAGAAATAAATATTCAATCCTGCTTTAACACGTGGGTCCCTTTTGAGGTTGTATATGACACAAATGAGATTTCTGTTTAATATATCTTGTTAACTAACCATTTGTTTTTTATTTTGGTTTTTATGTAAAATAATGCTATGAATTTGTTTTTACTTTATTTTATTTTTCTTAAATTTCCATTTTTTTAACTCACAAAGCCTTTGAAATCAGTGTAAAAAGGAGAACATTGTAACTTTTGCCCAAGAGAACTGGATAGGATATCTAACGAAAAATGTTATTAGTGTTAAAATTCACTTGGAAAAATTATTTGTTTCTCATGTATAATAATGGCAAATAAATTTCCAGTTATTTTAAGTTTTCCTCTAAAATTAACACATTTTTGATACATAAACTAAATATTACTTTGATTTTGTCGTTATTGTTCTCCTTTTATCATTAAAAAGTGTAAACTTAGAACATGCATGCAACATCATAATAAAGAAATTGAAGGGACCCTTTAGTCAAAATTGACCCCAGGGCCTTTAGTGTAACCAAATGGGAAGAACCCACAAGAGGTTAAATGCCATTAAGATAATGCATATTACATTTTATAAACATTTGGTTACAGCGGACATTTGATCGGTTACACTCAGTATGATGCTATTACATTTGATCTGCAATTACTTGAAGTCCGATAACTTGAATATTACCATACCTTTAACTGTTTATCAAGTTCCGCTCCTTTTGCCTTCAGTTCCATGCCAATTATTCTCTATATCTCTCTTTTTTTAAATTCTTTTTTCAATGACAATTAAAAATTTGATTGCTAAAAGAATGAAAAAAACCTATCCTACAACAGTGGTGGTCCTAGCACTGTGGAGTCACCTGGTGGATAATTTGGGGTGTCACCTCCTCCCCCCAAAAAAAGCAAAAAGAAATGAAAAAGTTTTGTTCTGATATAATTACACACACATAAGAAAAAAACACAAAGTGGTGATAATTTTTAGGTAGATGTACGATATACTTATTAATAGCTTTAAACATATTTGGAATATAGGGAGAAGAAATACGCAATTGGTTGGAGTACATATATTTTTCATGAACTCTTAAATCCATTATGGTTGTCAGTCCAAAAGGGTGTCACCCAAGACAGACCATATAACGATCAAATATAACATCATTCCCATAATCAAAGGGAAATATGACCCCAAGGCTCATATTCCCATTATGACCCTTTATTCAAATGATTTATCTCGGAGGCTATACTGCTGGTTTTTAAACCGTGTTAAAATCTCAGCTGTTACTTTTTATAATCTTTCCTACTTTTAGAAAGAACTATTGGTACTATTCAGCTTTTTGTCATTTAAAATTTTGATTTTGTTGCAGATATGCCAACTTAGAAAATGTATTCCTAGTAAAAATGCTGTTTACATTTTTGTTAAAAGTCGCCAACTGTTACATTAACTGTAAACTGAATAATACCTAATTCTAAACAATTGTCACACGCTGCAAAGACGTTAACTGCACTTTAACCGCATTCATTAGCAAGGCAATTTTAGCTTTCTTTTACTCTTTTCCATGGTCAAGTAGATAAGTATTTTCCCGCTTAGTATAAATTCTGGATTCAATTTAAAAAATTCTAAGTAATAATGCTGAATAACATTGTGTGCAGAGTATACAGTAGCAAATAACTAAACAAATTAAACATAAAACTGAAAAACAATTATTCACGTTAAGAAAGCACAAATGAGCATTAATGCTCATTTGTGCTTTCGTAATGTGAATAATTGTTTTTCAGTTTTACTCGTGCATAAAGTTCATTTATTTTATAAATTAAACATACATTAACAATAAAATATATATAAAGAAAGTGGGATCAACTTGTAATATCTATATCCTAAGACATTTGATGGCTACATCATTGAACATAATGTTTTAGTTTAATATATGTGTCACTATATGTAGACTTTTGGTATTTTGTGTTGGTGTTTGCATTTTTATTCTTAATTTTTATGATATTCTTATCAGCACACTTAACAAGGGATCCCCACCCTTTGCCAATAATTTTTTGATAGACTAGTGGCCTCTTTTTAATTACTTTTTTGGGCTGTTGAGTATCACAACTTATTTTATATTTACTGAATTTCAGATGTCATGCCATACTTTACCCTGTTCTAATCCCTCTTCCTCTTAAGAAAGGAAGAAAAAATCTTTCTGCTGAATTCTGTCGCTAAACATATCTGATCAAAAATATTTTGCTATTGCATTAAATGTTATTTAAATTCAATTTGATTATTAGTTTTTTTATAAGGGAAGTTAGTATAATTTATCAGAATTAGGATTAGGTTTATATGAATTTATGTAAACATTGTTAATGGTAAAAAATTAAAATTAAAAATAGGTTGATGTTACTTCTCCAGATGTTAAAAACTTTATTTTAAATTTGCTTAAATCAAAGTAAGTTTAAAGCTTTTAATTTATTGGTTTTCAGTTATGAGTTTAAAATTTATTATGCTAATTTTTAATCATGAATGAATTGCTAATTTTTTTTACTGTAATATCACTTGCAATCGTAGATTATTGGGCTCTTTTGCAGCTGAAAATATTAATCTTTTTCGGAAATTCCTTTTTAGTGAAGAATAAAAGCCATAAAGAAAGCATTTTTTTGGTTTAAATAGCATCTGTTTTTAAATAATCTTTGTTTAATTTGTTTTTGAAGAGAAAGAAAAAGATACTTATAAATGAATGTAAATTTTAATCCTTTTTACAAAACTGCCTAGATAACCTATTCAATTCTCAAAAGTGGAAACGTTTTATAAATTTCTCTAGTTTTTATAATTTTAGTTAACATCCCTTAAGATCCAAGGCCTATGTAGATTTTCATGATTACTTTACACACAATCAAATCATCTCTTTAAGCAAAATATTTAAATTTTTATTTAAATTCAAAAGAAGTATCAAGGAAACTACTATTTCACTCGATTTTAAACAAGCAAATACAATTTAATTTGCAAAGAAGGGTTTATTGTTTTTTTCGATTCTTTTTCCATTGTAAAATGACAAATAGCTGTTCTTGTTATTCACTTTTCATACAGATGTGCTATATGTTTTTTTATCTTTCTTTTTTTTTCATATACTAAGAGCATAAGGCTACTTGAAGCGATTTTAGAACATATTTCTCATGTTTTAAACATTAAATGTTCAAACAATGTTTTAAGCTTTAAATGTAAAAATTAACTCATGCGCATAGTTTTCTATGTACAAGAAAGGACTTTTCAAGTAGGTAGCAAAAGTATTATATTAAACTTTTGATATCAATGACAGTTTATTTTACACTGCTAACGGTTTCAAATTGGAGCTATCATAATTTTTCATTATTCCATCTGATTTCGTTATTTTTGTAGCCAAACTACACGTGCTTCGAATCGTAACTATGCAGATGAAACATTTAAATATTAATTGCTCATGTATGGATAAATTCTTTCGAACAATTAAGGTCTCGAAACCTCTGCGACCTATCAATTTTAATATTATGAATACTTAATTCTAATCAGTCACAAGGTGGATTAAGGCTTTTCATTCTATTCCAAAGAATTCTAACTCTAATTGTTTCAGAAAAGGAACACAACTGAAAAGAAACTAAACATTTTGGAAAAAGTCAGTAACTTGATTTTAATGTTAAGGAGTTGCCAATTTGAAATTACATTCGTATAAACTGCATTTGAACAATCTAGCGAACAGTTTTGTCAGTATTGAACTTTGGTAAAACTGTTTTTAAGTTGTATGCTGAAAGAATAAAACTGAAAATGGGACATATACTTTTAATGTAAAAAAGGGGAGGGGGATAAATAAAAGAAGAATATGGAGTACTTGTCGAAACTATCTTTGAATAGGCTGCAGAAACGCTTACCTTAAAAGGCGCTTACCTTAATAATGCAAAAAAATTCTCTTGGAAAAACAACACTTGAAATTTGAACTGAATGCATTGAAATACTGTAACACCCTTTCCCTATGTTTTCAGAGTATGAATCCCCAAAATATGTTTCCTAATTACTTTGAGTGGCCGAGTTTTGCGCTATTAACTGTGTGAGGGCTACTATGGCTTCCATTAATACATCAAATACTTTTCCCTCATCAGTCCAGGCACTTTCACCATTATTCGCTTTTACAATTAATCTGGATAGTTCTCTCATAAACAATTCATAATCAAACTTTCCACCAAAAGCGCTTTCCATTGAAGCTAACCTCAGTTGGTCAATTCGATTCATACTTTCACTGGCTTTATTTACCTCTTCTGTTTTTCTCTGTGTGTTACTACGATTTTGAAAAGCGGAAGAATAATTTTTGTTTGATTTTTTGTTATTTCTTTTGTTTTTCTTAGTGTTGGATCGTTTTTTTTGTCGTGGTTTGTACGTGACTATTGGTTTTGTCCTTGAAGAACGTTCAGTTTTTTCATCATTACTTCTGTTTTCTTTATTAGAGCCTTCATTTTGATAATTTCTATAAGTTTTACTTTCGTTTAACGTGTTGAAGTTATAATCGTTTGGTTTATTATCCTTTTCCTCATCATTTTTGTACGTGTATTCTTCAGTTTCTGCTGTTTCATTACATTCATAATCAGGTTCATCATCAGCAGGCGCCATTGTGATGGCCTTACTATTGTCATTTTTTAGGTTTTCTTCTTCATTTTCTTCAGAATTTGATTGGTCATAATCATATTCTCCAACTTCATTTGATGCAACTGATTCTCTTGCATCAATCTCATTATTGTCGGATGTGTATTCACCATTTTCTGCTATTTCATTACATTCATATTCTGTTTCGTCATTGGTCGGTGCCTTTGTGATAGTTTTAATATTATCATTATTATAGTTTCCATTGGCTTCATTTCCTTCGTAATTCGAATAATCATAATATTCAGCTTCCTTTGACACAATTTTATCTGCTTGTGTATCATTCATGTTATTGTCATATTCATAATTGTATTCTCCCGAATACGACCCAATGCTTTGCCCATTTGTTTTTGTTTCCATTTCTGTATATTCTGTATTGAAGTTCAAAGTAGTGCTTTCAGCTTCTGTCGCGGAATTTTTATTTAGAGCATTTTCAGCATTTGTTTCAAAGGAATAATTATTCACTTCACTCTGTGATTCTGCATTCCTTGCTGATTGTTTTCCATCTTGATCTCTCTGATCTTGCAAATTTCTGTAAGATGAATAAAAACCTTTTGGTAGAAACTGAATCATTGCCAAAGCCACGTTCTTTGCCTGGTTTTTACTGTCATCCTCAATCATCCGATTCTTATGGAAATATATCATAATTGCTTTTGCAATTGTTTGACTGTATAATTGAGTACTTGAACCTTCCTTCACAGAATTAATGGCTTGCCTGCAGCTGTGAGCCATTTTATTGGAAATATTAAAGTATCCACATTGTTTCATACCTTTGCGTACGATCTGATATGTCAGCAGTTGTGCATTGATATTTGTGGTATCTTTGTTGAAAGACTGGCAAAAAAGTTCATTCTTTGATAGCACTACAAAAATAGTTTTTCCAAATTCCAAAGCTTTACGTTTAGAATAATATAGGTTTGATAGTTCTTGAAAATCTTGCAATCCAGGTGAATTATTAGCATTTAGGGCATAATCAGATTTTGTAACTTTTTGATTAGGTATTGCTGTCGTTTGTTTTTCCTTTAATTTTTCTTCCTTTTTCTTAGAATTCGAACGGCTCTTCTTAGGTGCTTTTGTTGATGATAAAGTGTACCTAGAATAATCCTTTGGATTGCTTGTTGCAAATTTTTTGCTGTTATCTGGTTTATAGCTAATCTGCTTTGAACTTGTCCGTTGCTGAGGGTTAATATATTCAAAATATTGTTCAGTTGGATATGAATTAAACTGTTCTGGAGTACTAAAAGGTTTATCACTTATTGAAATTACTTGCTGAGGTTCATTCATTGTTAATGGAATTGACTGTGTGTCATCTCTGGAATTTTTAATTGCTACCGCAGCAGAACTTTCTTGAGTTGAAGTTGAGTAATCCATTGACTTCGCTTTCGAAGCCTTTTCATCAACTTCATTTGATGATGATTTGGGATTTTCCTGTTTATTTGCTTTTCTACGCTTTTTCTGCGAATTGCGATGCTTTTTCCTATGCTTTTTATTTGATGTTGAAGATTTATGTACTGTACTTGATGACGGTTTTATTGTTGATTTATCACTTTTTGAATCATCAGTATTATAATCTAAACTATTTTCTTGATATTGATTATCATTATTAGGATATTGTATATCTAAAGGAGAATTCTCTTGCTTAGTTTCTGAGGAAGGATATTTTTCGAAAGGTGTTATGTTGAAGGATTCTTCTGCAGATCTGCTAAAAATTGCTGGTTGCACTGAATCTACATATTGTTGCGGTGATATTTGCTGCTGAGGACTTGCATTTTCCCTATACATAGAACTCGCAACTGCTGCTGCTCCATTATAGCTATTTTGATTTTCTTGAATCTGAGATTCTCGAAAGGAATTGATTGCAGTATTGTCCTTATTAGTTGGTGCATCGTTTCTATATTCTGTCTCTGGCTTGGCGGCAGCATACTCTCTGCTTGCTGAAAATGTTTGCGTTTGTTGCCTATTAAATGGGCTGTAATTATTTTGATTTTCTGCTATACTTGCACTCGCAGTCCGAGTCTGCAGTTCATTTGGTTGAAAAATCGGGATGCCAAATGGTAGATTCTGTTGTCTGTTTGCGTTATTTGATTCAAAATTGGTTGTTTGAGCATTAGGATATACATAATTTGTTGGTTTCTGTAATCCATTTGAGTTCTGATAAGTTCCTCCAAAATTGTCTGCGTTTGCAGCTGTCAAGCTTTGCGATGCATCAATTGATTCACTTTCGTTTTCTTCAGGTGGAGATCTTTTCAGTATAGAATTCACTAGAGATTCAAATTCATAAAAGAATTTTTCATTCGTTTCTCCAGTTACATCATTGTAGCACTGTCTAACAGAGCCTGACAGACCTTGTAAAATCACATCAAACTGAGTCATGGATTCATCATTCGACAACAACTCACACATTTCAGTTGCTAAGACTCCCATCATTACCCTTTCTTTAAATTGATTTTTTTTACTGGGCAAGATATCCACAGCAATTATGATGCTCTCCTTCGTATCATTGATCTCAGCTTCCGATGTTCCACTGAGAAAACCATTCTGATATAGTTTTGTGGTCAAGCAATTCAGAAAGCTGCTAAAAAATTTTTCACTGCAGGATATACAAACATCTTGGGCAGTGGTAAAACTTTTTGCAAGCACAATACAAATGACTGATACGATCAAAATATTTTTGAGGATCATTTTGTGATAAATGTTATGTCAAAGCTAGGATCTCCTTTTATAAATTTAAATAAAACTGAGCTGTTTTCTACCATTTCATATAAGTTCGATAGTCGTGATTTTCGTCTTAAGATAATATGTGTTTCTACGTATGTGGAAACAGATGGTGGCTTATTAAATAGAGAACTGTATTGCGGTAAATGTAATTGTATCAGCTGTAACTTCTGTCTATGAAGAGATAAGAAGTTTAAGTATTTTTTTTTATCGCACGTTGAATGAATATAGAAGTTAATTTGTTTTTCTCATTTGGAGGATATGATATTTAAGAATTAAAAAGTGAATGATTCAAAGACACATATTGAATTCAAAACTCTGTTATAATTTTTTTTTCACTATATTTAGTTTAATTGTTTTAGTTACTTGCCACTAGCGTTGCAACGCTTTCAAACGCCCGGTTTATTCCCGGAAAAAAACCGAGTTTTTTCCCCGGGAATTTAAATCAAAATCGGGAAACTTGAAAATTCCCGAGAACTGGGGATATTCGTTTTTTTTTTCTGAAATAATAATTTTAATAAATCTTCTACATATTTTCCGCTTACATTGGTAACTAAACGTAGTGTTTCACATAAAAAATTAACCCTCCAAATGTGTTGGTAAAGTTGCAATAAAATGCTATGAATGAAACAGATAAGTTATGTATATATGCTTATTTCTAAATTCCATGAGTAAAGAAGAAAAACGATTTTGAAGATTAATCTTATTTTATGCATAAGCAAACAAATCAATTACATTTTTAGAATCAACAATATACTGCAACAAAAAAGCTTATTGAATTTACAAGTTAATTTTATAAATTATAGGTGTGATATAAAAGTGCTTGACGAGCTCACATTTCTAGAATAGAAATAATATAACGTTGCAATGTTATATGCTTTGTAACAATAGTTGAATACTGAAAACATTTTTATATTGAGTAAATAATTTATGTTTATTTGAAAAAAGCTTAAGTTTGTTTTTTCCCCTCAAAATTCCCAATGTTCCCAAATTTCAGTTTCTTCCCGAAAACTCCCGGGTTTTTTCCCTCACTTCAAAATTTCAAGGTTTTTTGCGTTTCTACTTGCCACTTTTGCAATTTGCACATTCCTCATTAGGACTTCAGCTGCTAATGCTCTTTTCCTCCTTTTCATCTATCTACCTTCAGCAATTTTCGAAGCATGAAAATTTGAAGAATAAATTTAAAATTTAAAAAGGAGGGAAAAAACCCTAAATGGACGAATTGATAACCTGAAATTGAACGACAAAAAGATGTGTATCCATTATTATTTTTTTTTTCTACAATGCATGCAATTGTTTATTCCCAGCTCGCTAAACTCAGCATTAAACCCTTAGCAGGTTTAACCTTATCGTTAAACTCAGCAGAAAAATTTGAATGTTGTATAAATCCTGATCCAAAGGTAAATTTACTTCACTGAAACTTTATACCAAATACCTTTTGACATGAACATGTGCACAAAAACGCTTTTATTATAATTATTAATATTATGACTTTAAAACTATTTTTGAGCATCAAATAAAAAAAATTAACATTAGTGCCTATTGGGGAAATTCAAATCTTTTTTATTTGAAGAACCAGTAATAATAAATCGCAAAAAAAAAAAAAAAAAAAAAAGAAAAGGCGCAGGCACTGACAAAAATGATTGATAAGTTGTATAGTTTTTCATTTTACGAAATCTGAAAATGTGAAAGCTTTATTTATTTATTTTTTTTTACGCAAAAGGAAGCACGCAAAGCAAACAGTTTACTATTTGATTGTTTGCCTGTACCTCACTACCATGGCCGGATTAAAACCCTTAGATTGCTTAGTTGCCCTAAGCAATATGAAATTTTAGTGCCCCATTACATTTGCATATTCAAAATGCAGACAATAAAACGTTTCAATACGAGTAGAAAAAAATCTTATGGAAAATTGATGAAACTTAGAACAAAACTAACATTTATTTCTTCTAGTTTAATTGCACTTGAAGTTGAATAAGTCTTCTGCTAATTTTGCTTGTGAGTCTGACTAAATCCTCCTAAGCAATTCTGCCTGGAGATTTTCTAAAAATTATGTATGCTTGTCATGCCATTTAAGAGAAATATTTTTCTCAGTTGCGATGGTTCAAACATGCAAATAAAAACGGAATAAACAGTCATTTTAATTTACTTTATTTTGCGGGTTTGAGACAAGACAAAATGCTTTATGTAAACAGAGCTTATTCATTTTACCCTGAAATTTGAGAATTTCTAAAAATTAAATTAATTTAGCTATTTAAATGGACTAAAATTTTTCTGAGGTGCCCTAATAATGTGCTTATTATGTTTACAGATTAATACAGCACTGCCCACTGTAATAATAATAAAGTTTAAACTATTGAATACTGTCTGATTTTCTTAGCCAAGACTTTTCTCGAATTTACGCATGCGTCAGATCTGCTTCTATTTCATCAAGATAGGGGAAGAACATGAATAAAGATTAGGTGTTTCGTTTTTGTGAAGAATAAATAATAAACTCCCTGCTTTTTTTTTTGGTATTATTTTTTCTTTTTTGGTAGAGATTCAAATTGGAAATAGAATGTATTATCATCGGGAAAAGCAAAAAATGACAGCGTAAAATATAATTTCGAAAAGTGCCCACTCAGCGTATCAACCTGTCTTGCCGAATAGAATCTCCCAACGGATAGTCTCGGCAACAGTATCTTTTATTCGTTACTTTTTTAAGTTTTATTTTATTATTATTTTTTAAATTTATGTTAATTAATTTATTTACTTTTAAATTATTTTTAAATAATTACATTAAAAATCAGTTTTTAATTTTGCCCCGTGAATGTTTAAAATTATATGCATTTTACATCTTCACTAGCCAGCTGTTGGGATTTTTTTTTTTTTTGATCGTATAAATGCAATGCTTCCGAAGTTCATTGTAGAATGCTGAAGTTCAGTGATGTATTTATTTGGAATTTCCGCCTCGAACGTCATTGAAACTGATATTACAGTGTTTATCCTACCACTTCCAGATATTTCTTCTTTATCCTTCTATCACGATGTAGTAAGAATAAGCGCAGTTATTTTTTTCTTTCTTTCACTTAGAATATTAAAGAATATTCTGAGCGTTGCGTGTTTCTGGTACTCAAAATATTTTTTCCATTTTATTACTCGGTAATAAATGATAAGGTTATACTTTTTGTAGAACATTAAGCCATTGTGTCACAATGAGAATTTAATCAGCTTTCTGGAAAAATTCTTGAGCATTATATTAATTTTATGTTTATGAATGATTTTGAATTAATTTATCAGCATCATTTTTTCCATTTAAACCTTAAAAAGAAGAGCATGATTTGCTAAAATTCTTTTAATTATAAGTAAAAGGATTAACTCTGAACAAACAGAACTAAAAGCAAAATTCAAAAGTACAGGGTGATAGAGAAAATCAGGAACTTGGGAAAAAGCCAATCAAGTATTTTTCATTTTCAACAATTGAGATTGGCCATTTAAAAAGCAGCAATCTAAATCAGGCGTTCTCAGTCTTTTCTAATTTGTGGTGCTCGGCGTTCTAATAAGCAGCAAATACTTTCGTGGCCCCCGTCGTATATGCAAAACACTACTCACACACGCACTTTAAAAATGATAAAAACATATGTATTACTTTCAAAATAAGCAACATCAATGAAAAACATTTTGGGATCATTCATAAATGATGTCACGCTTCGAGGGGGGAGGGGGGTTCGGGAAATTGTGACAAAGTGGGACAATGGGAGGGGAGGGGTAACAAGAAGTATGACATCATGCTTTTGCAACATAGCGTGACGCGTGACAAAGGGTACTGCCTGCTTTTTTTTTTTTTTTTGTATTATTTTCTCTTTTTTTGGTAGAGATTCAAATTGTAAATAGAATATATTATCATCGGGGAAAAGCAAAAAATGACAGCGTTAAATATAATTTCGAAAAGTGCCCACTCAGCTTATCAACTTGTCTAGCCGAATAGAATCTCCCGACGGATAGTCTCGGCTTTCGTAAATGAACAATAAGTATATTTTATTAGTTATTTTTTAAAGTTTTATTTTGTTATTGTTTTTTAAATTTATTTTAATTTTATTTATTTACTTTTAAATGTTGGGTTATGTTGAAGTGTGACATTTTCTGACAAAGAGAGAAGGGGGTCAAATATATGGGAAAAAAGCGTCACATCATTTATGAACGGTCCCTTTCCTAATTTACAATTAAAAAAATCTACGTCGTAAGGAATAGATTTGTTATGAAAATTCCATGCAAATACATTAAGAACACAAGGGGCTAGCTCCTATTGCGTCCAATGTTTGACACCATCCCCTGTTTAGCATCTACAATGTTTATGAAATTTTGTAATGTTTCTTGCATTTATGAAACGAGCTTGGTAAAGTTTTAAATCCCAAATAATAAAACTGAAACAGTAATGGCCAACCATTGGGCTAAAAAAAGTTGATGAGTGCCACGCGTGTCAAGTATAGCAATGTTCTTGGAGAGCCAAATAATAAGAACAATAACTAGATATTTGCTCTGCCTTGTCAACAGATTTTGCTCAGAAGCCCAAGGAAATTTGAATGATAATAGAATTGCATTTTTATACTATTTGTGGTCATCGTTTGCTAAAAAGCTAAACGTTGTGAGATATTGATATAAATAATTTTCTGAGAATTGTTTTATAACATCGATGAGAGTTTGAAAAGGGCGGGGAGGGAGCTCCTACGTTTTTTTAACTTAGGGCATCGAATGGGGATATTTGCATTTCCAAAAAACTATTAGCAACAGTTTATAAATTTTTATAAATTAAAACGATTGTAATACAAATATAAGATGCCAAGCAAGCACACATTTGGATTATCGTTGTTTGAATTCCTAATTACATCATAAATGTTCTTATTATTAGCTATATTACACTGTTATCATTGTATTTAAAACACCAGAAAGCTAATTCTAATGGTCAAACATTTGAGCATGCATAGGATATATTGTAATTGATTCAGGAAAAAATTGAAAATTGATATTTTATTTATATACTAATCTCTTCTACAATTCAAGGATTATGAATGTAATTATTCTTGCAAATACCTCAGTGATCCATCCAACGACCCCAAATGGGATGTTTATCACAAATTAGATCTAATGATTACATGCTAAAATATTATATGTTAGATCAACTAAAACTGTTTTCCCCCTTTAAAGAGTGTATTTGAGGAAAGCAATTTGTTTGGTTCTGTATAAGTTTTATTTCAAGTTAAAAATTCATTTACAATGTATTGGTTTAATTTAACCCATTTTACCTTCTCGGGATGAAAAAAATAATTGAAAAGCTAATTTGCTAATAGTTTCAGGTGACCGAAAATGAAGTTTAACAGCTTTGTTTTATTGGCAACTTAAGTGACATTCAACTCGACATTTTAAAAATAAAACACGAGCACACTTTTGATCCGTTTTACCAAAGAAAAGGAAGTTTTTCAATAGAACAAGGTGTTGAACATTAGTGTTGAACCTTTATTTGGTTTCAGATTTCATCTCGAAAAAAAAAAAAAGCCATGCAACGGAGGCATATTAACGGAAGTAACTGCTGACAGGTTCTAAGAAAACGTGACATCATTTACATACTCTTATTACATATTTGAATCCGTTTTTCTTAAGCCTTTTAAACATGCAGTCTTATTCCAACACATTGACACAGCTTCTGTGTACTTCACTGACATAGGTTTTGTTTAAATGGAAGTAGTATGAGATGGAAGAAGATGAGAGTGAATCTCAACTTTTGTCATAAAAGTTATTAATTGCGCGGTTTTCCACACCTAAGACGTCGATATTATTGGTGAGGACTTAATGCTTCGAATTAAAGCAGCTGTAGACGTTATTTTAATGATTACGATACTGTAGAGATAAAAGGAAAATTTTGCCTTGTTTAATTAATCATGAATCAAACCATAAATTCTGAATTTTGCTTTGGGTTCATTATATTATTTATTTATTTATTTTTTAAAGAACTTTTGCGGTTAATTTATAGTTCATTGTTCATGAATGGCATTTGAAAAAAAAAAAAAATTTGATATTATTTGACCCAAAATAAAAACTAGAATTTTATGAAAGAAAAAGCTACACTTTGATGGTTCATTGTGATGCAAAGTACAAGAATATCATTTTTAAAAGTTCGGTTTGATTTAATTTGACTCAAACACAAAAGGTAGAGTTTTCTGGAAGAAAAAGTTACAAGCTGCAACTGCTGTTTCTTTTGATAAAAAGAAGTTGATCTTGACCTTCGAAGTTGCTTGTTGTCACAAATTGATGTACCAAAACGCCTGTTGATGGTACTTTATTTTTAAGATGCTCTGATGAAACTTAACATGTAAAGTGTGCGGAGTTAATGTTTGATTGAAAAAAAGGTATATTTCTGAATAGTGCAACAGGTCATCATGGCATCAGCTGTTGGTAAACACATTTTCAAATAATATGTGATGAAAAATTCAATTGTAATTGAAAGCATTTATTTTCAGTCTCTTGATTTTAGCAACATTGCCAAAATTTTATTTCTTTTAGATGCAAGAGTTCTCATTAGAAGATGTCTACTTTTCATAGGATTTTCCGAGATGTTATACGTATAATCCAAGGAATATATTTTACGATAGAAATTTTAAAACTTTTCAAAATGGATTATAAAGCAATTTTGTTTTTCTTAGACTGCATTTGTAACGTTTAATCTTATGCGTTAAAATATGATTTTGATATAATTTCATTGGAAAGGAATTAATATTTTTGCTAGAAAAAAGTTTTTTTTTACGAGAAAGAGTACACCTCAAGATTCTTTCTTGACTATAGAGATGCTTCTGTATTTCCAAAGGAAATACGTAGAACAACTTCAATAGATATTTTTAATCATGGAGATTTTTGAGTACGAGTTACCTGCCTATGGAAAATTATGCGTTCTTTCTTTTTCTTTTTTTAATTTGGATATACTAATTTATAATGTGTTTATTTATGTTCTATAAATAATAGTCAATAATACTTCTGTTTGAATAATACTTCTGTTATGAATAATACTTCTGTTTAAATGGATAATGGGTAATAGAAATTTTTAGGTCAACTAGGTTAAATACTATTAGTTTAATTAGGATTCGGCAAGTTAAATACCATTTTTGTTTCTCCTTTCTTAATCTGTCGCTAATTGTTTCAAATTAGGAAGAAGTACTTTCATATCGAAGACTTTTTTAATTTGTGCAACATATTATGCATGCATGCATTTAACAAGTAGTATTAATACAATATTATTACTTTAACAAGAATTGAATTTGTACGTTATCATGTTATAATGCTAACTTTAAAGTAAACCATTTTTATTTTTGTATTTCCATGTGCTTATAAGCGCTAAAATTTAATTGTTGCAGCTCTGTTGTCATTGCTGCCACTATGTTGCTATGTATTATTACAGCCTCGTATTTATTAATTCTGAAACTGAATAACAGTTGAGCATAACGTTGACGGAGAGCAATGGTCAATTTAATGTCATAAAAATTCGCTTTTGTATTAAAAAAAAAAAAAAAAAAAAAAAAAGGTTTTAACACGTTAGAAATTGAGTTTTTTTACGAAATTTTTCAGAGAGCTGACTCAAGCTCGTATGTGTCAAAAAGAAGAGAACATATAATCAAAATCATTAAGTTATCAATTTTATTAGTTTTTGCTTTTCTTTCGAAAGAAATAATTTTTCACTATCAAGAGAGGAAAGAACATATAAAATAGGGAAGTACTTTTCCACCTTAACCAGTACTTCTTTACCAAGTTTAAAAACTATTTCTGAAGCTTTAAATGTTTTTTAAGAACGGATTTAGTAACTGCAATTCGCAATTCTGCAATCTTTAATTTAGAATCGATGATGTATTTTCAGTTCCAAGCTAGCTATATTTCTTGCATTAAGTACATTTTGAAACATTTGAACTATGTTTGTCAGTTTTCATTCAATGTAACCTTTTTTTTTTCCCATGAGAAGGTAATTATTTAGCTTGTAAGGTCATTTCCAAACGATGTAACGTTATAGTGCGATCAATTAATGTTCCAATGAAATTTAATTTTTACGTCCAACGTAGTTTACCAATTTCGATAAATTTTCGGAAATAGTAGCCACTCTCCAAGATCTTAAAAATTATAACCATAATTCTTACCCTCTTTTTTTTCTCCCCCCCCCCTTTTTGAGATAATAATTTCAACTAACCTCCCCCGAAAAATTTTTATTTATGTTTTTCGGGTTCGAAGTTTTCTTTGCAGGTCCGTGCATTTCGGGTGGATCATAGCAACTTGTGTTTCAAAAGCAACTGTTTTCAGAAGTACAACTAATGTGGAAACAGAATGAATTCTTTTTGTTTATTCCGCCTATGTGTATATAAGATTCGAAAATCATTTGTAAGTATTTCATTTTGTTGTATTTTTTATGTTTTAATAAAGACGCTAACTTATACGAAGGGGCCGGAACGGTGGCATCGTGGTAAGGCGAGGGACTCTAAAGCCCCAGGTCAAAGGATCGAGCCTGTCAGTGGATTCTCAAGATGCAGAAAATCGTCTGCGCCCATGTCGTATGATTATGTAGCATGTAAAAGCATATTGGATGCTATCGGCTAAATTAAATTCCTAGTACAATTTCGCACTAACAGAAACCGGGTGCTCGCCCTTTCAGGTGGACAAACTAGACGTCAAAATTCTTACGCAGCGATGGTACTACACTCATTGTGGTGCCGCTGACAGAGATGGCACCAATGTCTCGGGAACGCACTAGATCTGCAATTGGCAGAAGCCAACAGCAACCCATTAGAAAAAAAAAACTTATGTGACGAAATTCGCAAAAAGCATGTTTTCTTTGTTTTTTAGTTTGTGAGTCATGAGTAGAAATCAAGCAAATATTTTGTGTTAAAGTTCTCATAAGTTCTTACAATACAGTAGTAAGTTGAACAAATTTATTTATCCTTATCTAAACATTTTATATTATAGTTCATTAGCTGATAATGATATTAGTTACACTATTTTTGCGAAATGTATACACTGCGAAATGTATACAGCAAAAATTATAAATTCAATAATACGAATTTACGTGATAATTATTACCGTGTTTTTTTGTCTCTCTTTTTGCAATTTACTTTTAAAATTTTCTACGAACATGTTTCCTTTTTGCACTATTATCCAAAAAAAAAAAAATCATTCACGACTGAGGTCGCACGCTAGTTTAATGTATTTTCTTCTTTAATTTTAGAAATAAACTGTGCAAAAATTAATAGGTGTGAAACTTTGGACTAAATTGCATATAATCCAGTTTTCTAGTTTCAAATTATATCGTAATCGACCTGGCAAATAAAGATTAATATTGCCTTTTAAGTTTTTTTTTCTTACAAATTAACAAGAAAAGCAGGAACATATATCCTACAATTAGAAATGGCCTTCCCTGTTTTGAGAAAAGATCCGTTTTCATTCATCTATAAAGTTCTTTTTCTTCCCCCCTTTTTTTCTTGGGAAAAAAAACATTTAAAAATAATAAATATGTGTGTTTAATTAGTTTTAATAAATTTGAAACGATTATATTTATAACTTTTAAATATATGTTTCTCTGATATGGCATTGTTTTGATGAGCATAACCCTAAGATTCATATTAACGAGCAAAGTAACTTTGTTATAAAACAAATTAGAAAAAAAGATGTTGCAAATATGTACTTCAAGGTGATTAGAAACCCTTTTTTCAATGTAAAATGGGTTTGACAGCATTAAAAAAGTTGTTACTTGTAACTTTTAACCTTTTCCTTACGGCAAGCACTTGAGGAGCAAAACAACTGTTGGCATGTTTTTATGCCATATCATATAACTGTTACTAGAGGGTTTCAGCTAGGTAATATAATAAAGTCTTTATCAATATAGCTATCATTTTAAGGGGAAAAAAATATTGGATGCTCTTACTTATGCAGTTAGCATGGTGACAAAAATATAATTCTTACTGGTACAACTTTAGTAGCAGTGCCCTAAGGAAAAGGTTGCACGCAATATATTTTTTGCAATTAGTACTACGACAACGTTAGTATGCTCATTAATTTGCATTCACACCAAGGAAACTACTTTTTATGTTACCTTCGTGTCGAATCTGTCACCTTTTGACAACTAGATGCCGATTCATTTTTGAAGTTACGCATATTTCATACTTCATTTTTATTGAAGTTGGAAGGAAGGGAAAAAGATCACCAGTCTTAAGATTTTTTGTGGAGAATATGCGAACTTCGAAATGAATCATTGTAATTGTTTCTATTGTTGACTATTGCAATTATTCAAAACTTATAAATTCTTTTATTTATATTTTTTCTTCGAGTCCTACTGTTGCGTTTTCAAATTAACCCCTTTTGAGTCATGAGATTTTTTTGTGGAGAATATGTAACTTTTCAAAATAATTGTTGAATTTGTTCTTGTGCAAAGTATTGTATTTGTTCAAAAAATATGGTTTTTTTCATTTGTAGTTTCTCTTAGTAATTTAATTACTAATTCTTTCTTTAATAAGTCCTGCTTTTTTATTCTGAAATTTTCCTGTTTGTTTGATAGTTTAAAACATTTGATTTTACCAAAAAGGCTTTATTGAGCACTCAGATATACATACACGAAAGGAAAATGTTAGAAGCTATACAAAAGTTGGAAAATTACAAAAGATATGTTACAACAGCATTTTCCATTGTGTAAAACAACGATTAAAACAGATGTTGAAGCTACG
Source organism: Octonoba sinensis (assembly GCA_038502835.1). Taxonomy (NCBI): domain Eukaryota; kingdom Metazoa; phylum Arthropoda; class Arachnida; order Araneae; family Uloboridae; genus Octonoba; species Octonoba sinensis. Next base: position 92,171,053 of record CM076604.1, on the reverse strand, counting down.
TATTATAGTTTATGCCTCCAAATGCTTACTCAATATTACGAAATAGATACAAAAACATTTAAATAAGACGCTCCTAACTACTACTTTGAACTTATTGTTTAAATGAGAAAAATGTTCAATAAATTTTAGACTAGTTCCATTTGTTAGAAAAAAAAAGGATATATTTAAACAGATATAAATTAAAAACATTTTATACATGAGTACATTAAAGAGTTCTCTTTCATTTTTATTTATTAATTTGGAACTTTACTGTCATATGGATTAATTTTTCACTCTAGAAGTCAAAACATTTAATTCTGATTTTCAACTGACAAGATTATAATTATCGCAGCAATTATTTTTGGTAATTGCTGAAGATACCAAATTATTTCTTATTTAGAAAATCAGTTAAAATTGACTATAAGTTACGCATTTGCATGTGCAACAGCAAATTATGAAATCTTTAATTCAACAAGTATATTCTAATACAAAGCCTATTAGAATATTTCTCGTGATTTAATTTTTAGTGCTTTTGTTTTTGTCAATATAAAAATTCTCATAGAGATTCGATGGGTATGATTAGATACCAAATATATTTTAATATTACATCGTATTATTATTCTATCTTACCAGTACAATTTAATAAAAATAGTAAATCAAATATTTTGTAACTTACGTATGTATGAACTGATTAATAATATTTTTAGAAACCATTTGGAATTTAAAATTGTCTCATAAAAGTACGTAGCATCATCTTTCAAAATTTTGCGAGTTTGAAGCATAGGTGATCTCCTGAGATATTAACATACGTCATCTAATGGTAACACCTACCCTCCAAAGAGTCATTTGCAAAAAAAGTCTGTTCGCAATTATTTTGGCAACAGCAGCTGTATCATTTATGGCTGCTAAAACTCCGAAATGCGATTCGGAGGAAATGTAGTCAATCATTTAACACAAGTCAAGAAGATAACTTCAGTGCATTAGTTCTTTGTTCAAATCAAGTTGTAATCAATGCCACAAGAACCTCATGGAGATCTTATATCTACGTTGGAATTCCAATTGGAGAGTATGTAGACTAAATCCTGACTTCTGAAAAGATGTCACGATGTTAATGAAAACGTGCCTAATTTTCTCCAAGGAATAACAATGTGTAGAAGACTTGGCTAAAAGGGGTTTTCCATTGTGGAAGTTGATGAACTGAGCCCAACCTACACATCAGACATCCGATTTATGCCTTCAGCATAAGTCCATAGGTGATGTTAGCCAAGTCTTAAGTGTTATGATAAGGTCACGAAGTAACATTCATGATAACTTCGTATCTGACGCCCGGCGTCCTCTATTGCTACTTTCTTTACCAGACATATACTTGTCCATCATATACAGTGTAGTTCATAGGTTTGCCAACAGGTGGCTGTCTGGCTCTTGGAATCATGACAGGAGCCGTCGTATAACCCGTTGAAAGGCTACGGTTAAGGCTCAGATCGCTTCTTTTGCTACTTTTACGTGGAGTGACATCACCACTTTCCTATAAAAAAAAAGAACGAAAAATGTAGTTAGTTTAAATTTTTTTTATAAAGGATTGCTATACAAAACAGAGATGAAAAACTTGTGGTCTTAAGGCCGCAGACGGTATTCTTGAAATTGTTAACAGGCCTTGCCAATCTTTTGCAATTTGTACAAATAACATTATTACATACATGTGTTCAAGTAGAAAAAATATGGATATGGCACATTTGTGTTATTCTTATATTTTTATTATATAAAATAATATTTAGAATATTTTTGTTATGTATTTATATTGTATATTTTATAGACTTAGAACAATAATTCTTAAGATTCTACTCGTACGTCTTTTTGACCGATTGCCAAATTTAATGTGATATTTCGTGCAAAATCTCACTCCTGGTATAAAGAAATCTCACACCTATATGCAGTGCAACACACTTCAAATGCACATGAGAAAGGGGCGCAATTGAAATTCGGCATTTTCTAAAATGACATCAAGTTCTAAAAAAAGTGGAATTACGTCATTTATCAATTACGAAAATTGTAAAGTACCGGTAAAAGATATAATAGCTTTTTCAACGTCATCATCTTAATTTCCCCTCCCCATTTATTAAGCTGGCAAAGGAAAATAATTAGATAAATTTATGTGTTTTGACACAATTTATGCAACGGAGTTTTTCAGGGGAAAACAAAAATCGTTGATAGTTTATCTACCACAAACCTATAGTCAATGGGAAATTAATTTTTGAAGAAGTCTAATGGAAATATCTGTTGAGTGTTTAAAATTTATGGAGAATGTCTTTATTCTCTGCCTAAATGATTCATAAAGCGATATTTATGCATGAGCTTTACTAAGAACGTTTAGAGAATCTTCAGAATCTGTATCGTTCCAATGAAGAATGTTCATAACATCTATGAGCTGTAGAAATATTTAGTGCCTCTGTGTTAATAGCTGTAGAGAATGCCTTTAGAATATATATGGAGATTATTTCTAGAAAGTGTTGAGGATATATAGTCCATTTTGATTAAAATAGAATTTATATTAATTGCTTAAGCATTATGCCTACAGAATCTATGGATAATAACTATTCATAGTTTTCAGGTGAATTTTATTAAGAATGTCAACTGAAAATATTTATTGAGCTTGATACTTGTTCATGGAGTCCGTAAAGAATGTTGACAGAATATATGCAAAGTGTATATACAGATAGTAAGTATCAATAAGGTAGACTGAACTCCATCTGGGAAATGTAAGAAAATTCTTTCTCGATTAAAAAAATTATTTCAGATAACTTAATAACAGTATGAAATGTAGAAAAATGCGACAGCGTTAGTAAGTTGATTAAGAAAGATCGCACATGCCAAAATTGATTGAGAAAAAGAGGGGAGAGAAGGGGGGAGGCATCAGGGACCAACAACTGTACTCCTGGACCGTTCATAAATGATGTCACACTTTTTTTCAATATATTTGACCCCCCTCCTCCATTGTCACTAAGTATCACACTTCAACATACTCCCTTTGTCACATGTCGCGCTATATTACATTATCATAAAATAGGTTTAATTTGATGATTTTAAATGTTTTTATAGAAATCAAAATTTTACGATGTCACACTTCTCGCCTCCCCTTGTCACAAACTGTCACACTTTCATGAACCCCCTCCCCCCTTGAAGCGTGACATCATTTATGAATGACCTCTCCATTTGTGACCATCATGAAAGTGTCTACCATTGCGCTTAAAAGTGCTCTATGAGATTGACCAGGTTCACACTGTATACTGTTAGTGATTTGCATTACAAATTGTAGAACTTACTTGATATCCCTCAAAATGTGGCAACCCTTTCCTGTGCGAATGATGTTCTCCACTGCTTTCGCTGGAGGAATCTATCATCGCTTTGCGATCGAGTGTTCCGCCAAGAGGCCCCTTCAGAGCAATGCCCCTGAACACACTATCAGCTGATGGAGGTGCTCCCTGAGGCGGTCGGTTTTTCTTCTTGCCACATTTCTTGCAGCAACAAAGGACGGCACACAGAAGAAAGACGACGACTGCGACAGCTGTCGGCAGAGCTATAGCTAGAACTAACATTAAAAAAACTTAAAAATTTACATTTAAAGATTATGAAAATCAAATATGTAACCGTACTAGTAGTATATGAAAGAAATTTCCATTGCAGCTTAAATTTTTTAACCTTTAAAAGCCTAATTTTCCAAATTAAACTTTAAAAAAGATCAATGGGTTCAGTACAGTAGCCAGATAAAGGGAAAAATAATTTTTAAACAAGAAGTTCCGTCTAGAACTATACGAGCCTACTTTCTCGTATACACCCAACTTCAAACTTACAATCTGTCTATATATATATATGTCTCTCTCTTTCTCGTTTAGTTTTAGTTCTTAATTGCTTCCAATGTACCTTTTTCAACAGTTAATACATATTCAGTCATTCATTCACTCATTTACTTATTTTTTCATTCATTCGCTCATTTATTTATTCATTCTTTCGCTTATTCATTTAATCATTCATTAATTCAAAAATATTCTTGAAAATCCAGATCAAAAAATTTCATAGGGAAATAGGCTTGTTATTTCTGGATGAAATTTCTTTCTGTACATGTTCTACGTTATAAAAGCTTTTCGATAAAGTTTACTCCAAGCAAATCGGTCTGTTAGATCAGGATTTATATAGGCTTGAAATTTCCCTGTAAGTGCTATGTTATTTTTTTTTTTTTTGAACTGTTCAAAAATGAACAAAAATTGTTCAAATCAAAAAATTATTCACACCGACAGCTTCTTTTAACAAGCTTGTTCATAAGGACTCGACTCTTATGCCCAGAGTTTACATAATTTGCTTAATTTTTGCCCACAGGCGCTAATGTTAAAATTTTACGAATTGTTTAAAATTGAAAGAAAAATTGTTCAAATCAATATTTCACGCCAAGAGCTTCTTCCAATAAGCTTGCTCATAGGAGCTTGGATCTTGTGCCTAGAGTTTACATAATTTGCTTCCTTTTTGCTTATAGGCGATAAGTTAAAAATTTTTGAACTGTTCAAAATTGAACAAAAAATTGTTCAAATGAAAAGCAAAAAACGGAAATGAGTTGTCCTCAACGAGATCTTTCGAATGCAAAAATTTTTCGAATCGGACAATTCATTCAAAAGTTATTAGGGGGGAGGGGACAGACAGACAGACCGACACAGTTTTTCCCCATCTCAAAACCCTACATTCAAATTTTTTATTTTTCAATTTTTGTTTAATTACTTAACTTTTTTTGGACCTTTCTTGATTTCTAACGATATTTTCACGATACATTAAGCCTTCTTTCATGCTTTATTTTTTTTACTTTTACGGGAAAGTAGACTAAAAATCACATTACATACGTTACATACCTATTTCGGAAGAAAAGCAAGTCTGAATTATGGCATTTTATGCATTAACGTCATAAATATGTGTGACTAACTGTTAGTGGGAGTGCAAAATGACGCACTAACCATGCCGTGAAAAACGACGCAATTTATTTTTCACGAAAAAATGAAATACATGAGAGATATGTATTCCGCTAAACTTTATCTAAATATGTTACTCGTTTATTACGGCGAGAAAACAAAATATCATTTTATTTGAATAACTTTGACAGCTGACGTTTGTTTTTCAAACTTTTATTCAAATGGCAATTCTATCCAATGGTAACATATATACAGCCAAATACGAGTATTAAAAGCAAAACAATTACAAATATACAGTGCGATTTAAAAACCCGGTATCAAAATTGAAACTTAGGTTATTTAAGGGTTAAGTAAATTTTGTTACTTTGCGGAGTCTATTTAGTAGCATAATTGCTTTTGTATTTCGGTGTTTATTCCCTACTCTAGTCCTTCTTCCTTCTTATTTATTAGGAGTTTTCTTACTGTTCACTTTTCATTGTTTCTCTATTAGCCAAGTTCAACTTAAATTTATTTTTGTTTACCTGAGCCTTTGTTTTGCTGTTTTCAATAATGCTCCGGTTCTAAATGTTTTTATAATATTGTTTTTTATGTTTTTATTTATCTTTTTTTATTGAAATTTCCTGAGGCGTGAGCCTTAATAGTAAAAATAATATAAACAAAAACTTAAACTCGATCGTAAGATTATATCTGCATTAAACAGCATGAAGGCAGCGACTTTTTCGGAGCAAAATGTATTTTTTCTGACCTTTGTGTTGCTGAATATTTACTGTCAATTTCTCTCATCCCTTTTAGACCTATTTCTAATACAGCCTCTCACAGAAGAAATCACCTTCTTTGAAATTAAAACGGAGTTTTCTTTCAGAATTTTTTGAGTTGAAATTGTTGATTTCCATCAAGCTTTAACTTAAAACAGAATTTAAAAAAATTTAAAAGCACAAGTAAAGATTTTGAACGTAAGATGCAGTAAAATGCGCCTAAATCACAAATTTAGGTAATATTTAGTTTACACATATTATTAAGCAACAAAATTTTTATTTAAAAGATTTCTTACCGAGTCCATTAATTTCGCATCTGCGTCCCACAAACATAGATTGACACCTGAAATGTAAGTTCACGAAATTATTAAAATAACTGTAATGAATTGTAATAAAATAAGTATGAATTGTGATCAAATTTCTGTAATGAATATGTATTGCAGTATACGTAGTTAAAACATCTAAATGTAAGTTTCTTTTTTCTGGTGCACTCAATAAAGGATGCACAGAAAAAATATAATACATAATTTTTTTATGATTATTGTTAACTAAATATTATGCTGCTATTTCTCGCAAAGAAAGTGAGGTAAAACAAATATTTAAGCGTCTCTTTTCCACATTTCTATAGTAAATATTTATTGCTGCATATGTAGTTAAATTACGTGAAATATAATTATAATTATTTTCTACAGTTATCAAAGGTTTCCCTGAAAAAGAATATTGTATTATTATTATTGTTGGTATTATTATTTTAGTTATGGGCAAATGAATATTAACCGAACAGGCTCTCCTTTTGAATTACTTAAGTAAATTTTACTATACAGAATGTTCCCAAGCAAAAAGTTCTTAAATTTTTTTTTTTTTTTTAAATCGCAACTTTTACATGCATTGAAAATCTAAATTCTTATAATGAAAGAGTGAGCAGCTCTCAGTCCAAAGTCTGATGATGAAAAAGTATGGAAAGGATGGTTGAATTTGAAAACAATCAGAGCATAGTATCCCTCCCCCAGAATGAACTAAGTTTGTATGTATAAATTTTCTTCGAAGCGTACGTCATTGCTGTTTGCGTTACAGCAACTTGTGGAAAGCACTAAAGAATAAAATGAGATAAGAAAAAATTGCGTTGACAATGTTTAGTTTACACATATTACTAATTATACATGTTATTTTTGATTGTGTAGAGATAAAATAATTGGAGCATATTAATGACAATTTTGTAAAAATGTAAAATTTATGGATAACAAAGAGATAAAATATTGAATTAAGAATGAGTGGTTGAATGAGATGAATATTTGTATGGTGATTAAATGCGTAGTTATTAAAAATAACTGGAAAACCAAAGTTAACTAATATCTTAGCATACATTCAATAAGAGCTTCATAAAATGTTTCAATCATATGTGAGTCATTCCATTTCAAATCAGGCAGGCAGGTCTGAAACTTGTCACATGACCCTCACAGATTTTTTTGAAAAAAATACAGTAGTTACAACTAAGGGACATATAAAATATCCCAAAAGGATTTTGCAAAAAAATATTTATTTCTCTAGTTACAGACGTTTAAAATTTGGGACAAAGTTGGCCGTTTCAGAAAATCAGCAAAACACTCACTTTTAAAATGGCCACTGTTTCAAAAGTTTTCAATAGATTCGAATGATTTTTTTTCTATAAATAACGAAGGGATGGTATTTTATTTAGACACTAATTTTTAAAATTTAGTTGGCTTCATTGATAAAGAAAAAAAAGTGTTTCTGAAGTGAAAAATTAGTGTTTGTTTCGAACTTATGATTTTTTTTTCTTATGAAAGAAATTTATTTTTGATAAAACAGAGGTGGCGATCTAAAGTGCTGTTATGGAAGTTTTGTATCAAATTTTATTGTAAGCCTGAGATGCATATCCTCTCAGAATTTAAATTTTGAAATTTGAAAATGTTCAAAAATTACGATTTTTGAAGTGTGATTACTCAAAAAAGCCATTTTTTAAAAATCTGAAAATCTGCTCATTTGTTGCCCTTAAAGTGTTTAATGAGCTGCTATCAATTATATTGTGTATTTTTGCCCCAGATATTTTATATGATTTTTCAAAAATGGCCTTTTGTGCCTTTCTCAAAAAAGCCAGAAATTCAAACTCGTTCTTATTTAATCACTTTAATATAATATTTAATCAATATTTATTAAGAAATATACTGCATTGTTACACAATTACTACAAATAAATTGTACTTAACCTTCTTAGAACTTAAATAGCTCCTAGCACAAAGCGTAGCTACTGTGATTTAATGCATGTTATTCTGTTCAATCCAATTACTAGTTTCAAACTCACACGCTTTATATCAAATACCAAGCAACAGCAAATGTAAAATTTATGATAGGAATACAATCAAAACATTATTGGCTGAAAACAGCCAACTTTGTCCCAAATTTTAAACGTCTGTAACTAGAGAAATAATTTTTTTTTTGCAAAATCCTTTTGGGATATTTTATATGTCCCTTAGTTGTAACTACTGTAATTTTTTCAAAAAAAATTGGTGAGGGTCATGTGACACCCTCTGCCTGATCTGAAATGGAATGGCTCATGTAACTTTTAGGTATTATTACCGAATTAAAAAACTATTTGCATTTAGTAGTTTTGTACACACACACACACACATATATATATAAAAGTCTATATGTTTTTAAAAAACTTTAAAACGCTTTCATAAGAGAGCGCCATTTTTGCAAAAATCCATTTTTATAGCTTGTATACTTAAACAACTTAAAATTCAAAATTATTCATTTTGATTCAATTTTAAGCATAGCACATAATTGTAATTGAATCACAAGATGTACGTTTTATGATGTGTTTTATCAAAGATGTCCGACGTCAGGTTTTCAGAAATCAATATGTCATAGATAACTAAACTCATTTTCGTAGTTATCTTGTTAATGAGTTGCTTTTTACCTGCAAAACGTTTTATCATCTTCTCCTCGCAGACAGTCTCCTCGTCCGTGGCAATAGTTGCAATTTTCCGTTTTTTCTGAAAATGTTAAAAGATGATGTTACTATAATTGTAGAACAGTGACTGAAGCAAATAATTTTATTAAAATATTTCTTTAGGAGCAGATGACACAAAATTAACCAATATGCTGTGTTTTTATTCCTGAAAAATTTAATAAAATAAAAATAAATGTAAAAATAACCATTTTTTTTAATAGTATTCAATTATGAATAACTAACTGAGTGTGACAACATTGTACCGGGCGAGCTCGACATACCTTTTGAATGAGAAAAATATGGTAGAAAAAAGTTCACGCAATGATGTATTATACATGACCGTGCCGCAAGAAGTCTACCGCAAGCTCCCTTGCTATCTGGATTTTTTTTTCAGGATTATATTCCTAAGATGTGTAGTAATACTGGGAAAACCTCCCACATCATTTTCTCAATAATTATAGAAGATGTGTTTAAAAAGCATCAAACAGTGGCGCAAAATTGATCATATGTTTCCTGTTTGGCTCTAATTGAAGTTCTTTACGTTTGCCGGTTTGGATCTTGGTACTGACTTTGCCATGGATTGAAGATAACTAAGACAAGACAGCCATGCATTCGTAACTGAATTTCAATTTATTATATTTACTTTGCTGGGTTGTAATTTTATCTACAAATATAAGAGTTAATTTTTATGACATTTGAAACCCTGATGCGGATTTTCGAGCCCTTTGCATTATGCTCTTTGCACTAATAAATCTATTTCTTTCTTCTAATTCCGGTTCACTTAATTTACTATTCTCTTTTATTTATTGACAGTGAAGTCAAAGTCGTGTGTTACAGACCTGGTGGAAAACTTATTCTCGCAATTTCAATCTGTGATATGAAGACTGATGGGAAAAAAATCATGTCTAGCATACCCTAGAACAGGGATGGCAAATTCATGTCGTGCCAGTAGGTGGCATGTAGCAGGCATTTGAGTGGCACATCTACAGGTTCGTATTAAATTAATTTTATTCACTAACATTGGATGGAAACAAAATTTCATAAAAAAGAAGAAGAGGAAAGAAAGAAATAAATTTTTAAAAAAAAACAAACTTCAAAGACTAACGGCTACTTTTGTGAAAATAGATGATTTTTAAAAATGATTTTAAAAAAAAATATTAAGTGGCACACTGAACGCCGGAAAATAATGAATCATAATTTAACTAGAACACTAATCGAGAAAAGTTCGCCATCCCTTCCCTAGAAGCTTTATACCTTTTCATGATGATATCACAAACTCTTTACTCTTAAAAAAATGTAAATTTGTTATGTAAAAAGACCCATTTTCCATTAAAATGCTTTGTTTAAAGTTTGTTTAAAATTCACAGCTACATCTGTTGTAATTGGTTTCTAAAATACAAAGCGTAATAATCGTAAACTTCAAATACCATAACACGATCTTCCTGGTAGCTGCGAATCGTCTGCTTCTTCATACCCCTCTTGGCACTGACAAGTGAATGATCCCTCTAAGTTGACGCAAGTGGCACGAGGAGAGCAATCGTTTTCACTTATTACCCCACACTCATCGAAATCTAAAAGAGATATTGAAACTTTATTTAAAATCAGGTATATCATTTGAAAAATTGGAAAAGCATTTCAGAAGATAAATAAAATATATTTACATTTCTGATTAATAACATTTATTTGCATAACCAGAAAATTGTTCCTTAATTTTGATTCAAAGTTTACGAGATTGTTACATATCGTGCCATGAATTACCATCGGTTCGGATAACCGGTAGTTTCAGGAAAAACTAATAGAGATTTTATTCAGTTGTTGCTTCCGAACATTTGCAAAGAAGTTTGCAAAAGTGAACTATAAGGTCAAGTGCCGTAAAGCTGACACCAAAAATTTAAAAAAAAAGGGTTCCTAAAGCGGACACCCTCAAAAAAAAAAAAAAAAAAAAATTTAAAGTATTACCAATTGCCTAAAATAATTTAAAATAAGATTTTATTTCTTTTTGAATGGTATCACTTCTTAAATCCCTTCTTCCTTAAATCTCTTTAAACTGGTAATACTTTAAATGTTTTTTTACTTGAGGGTGTCGGCTTTATTCCACTTTACCTTTATAGTAAACTAATTTAGAATTGTTAATATTAGCAATTTCTAAGCTAAACAAAATGAAGAAAATTATTGCCATATTAAAAGGGTTTTCACGTGTCAATAATTGTCAATTAAAGTATTTTTTGTATTATACAGTTCATGTTAACTTTGTAATTATTTATTGCCCTAAGAAATGTAACGTTTTCGCTTTTTTTTTTTTTTGCCGTGCATTCTTTAACAACGCAAATGAAAGCATTTGCACTACTTTGTTGCTATGCAAACTGTAAGGCAACATAAATTATGACCGGTGGTTGTATTCCAGGTTTAAAATAGGAACGTTCAAAAAAATTAACTAGTCTGTCGTAGCCCATGACGGAACTTTCTTCTATATCGTTCACCTGAATATACTATTCGCCAAATATCTCTATTATTATATAAATCCTTCTTGAAAAAATAGATAAATAAGTTGCATGAAAAGAATGATTATAAACCAAGATAAATAATTAAAAGGTTTGTGCTTTCAGCGAAGCCTCATAATGCTAAAAATATTGATAAAAATTTTATTTTACGAGTAGGCGAAATGGCAAGAATATAATACAAATATGAGTATATATATCCTAATAGCGATTGGTGGCAGAATATTAACACTTTTTCGTATAATTTTGTTTGAATTGTTGCATTCTTGAGATATACGCTTAGTGAGAAAAACGTTCGATTGCTCCGCCTCAACACTATTTCTTTTCAATGTGTATAATGAATTTTGTTTGAATTCTTTCATTACTTTTTGAGATATGGTACTGACGCTAATCGAGAGAAACGTTCGATTGCTCCGCACCCTTCAGATGGATTCGTGCCAAAAACTAATCATCACTAGTTCCCATCAGGGTCCATATATGCACCAAATTTCATTCGACTCCATGCACTACGTGAGTTATAGCGGCCAAAAAGAAAAACACAGAGCATAAGTGCAATCGAAATGTATCATGTGGGGCGTGTATAAAATCTCAAATTCAGCTCGAATGTTTGCTGCATGTGTCTTTTCATCTTGATCAATACATTATTTTTCGTGCACTGCTAATGGATATTGAACAAATGCTGGCAAACATATCAGATCTTTAGTTCAACAGCGTCATAACTTAAAAAACAGTGAAAATGGTAATAAATTTATAGTTTAGAATATTTTACTGAGATCTTTGTGCGTGTCTAATAATAGCGTGTCTTTTTTTCAATGCCACTCCTGAGAAAGTACTCGGTTTTGAGTTGTGGACTTCTTGCACTAGAGATTCAGTGTGATGATCATGGGTAAATTGTAGGGCACTTTATTAGGCATCCGGTCTATTTATCTCTTCGAGAAAATTATAATTATTTCAAACTCTCACCTCTAATGGTCTGTGAGAACGGCGTTGCAAGTAGCAAAGAATCCCCAATGCGCATGTCCGTTAACTGTAAAGATCTAGAAAGTTCTTGCTCCAAAAGATTGCTACTAACACTCTTGCTAACATGCAGAGTTAAATTGGCCACCACACCGGGCTGTTGATCGATGTTTTTCCCATCACTTGTCGTAGATTCCATTTTAGATGGCATCACGTTGTTCAACCGTGCCTCCCAAATGTGATCTTTTACGTTAGTAAGGCTGTAAGCTTCTGAAATCTGTCAAAAGTAAAACATATATAGATATTTTAATATCAACATAAATTCATGTTTTTCAAAAATAAATTTACAATGCTTGAGTTTTCCAATAAACACAAGGAAGAAGATAAAAATATTTTTTCATGGCACAAAAATATTTTACAAGCCTTATTTTATAATTGGAATGTAACAATCAGCTTTATAAATTATATTATTTCTGTTTCAGAGAAACCTTTATTGCAGTAGAATATAGTGGTAAATCTCCACTTCGTTCCAAATTTAAAAGGCCATTTTTAGTAATCATCCTAAGAGTAGTAACTAAAATCACTCAAAGAGGAGGAAACTAGTTGAACTAACTGTAGGAGACTTCAGAATTGCAGCAAAATTCTTAGATTTTTACACCTTTTTCTCTTAGACCCTTCTTGGTAGGTTCCTTCATTTGTAATAATTAAGTTTTTGTTTTATAATTTCCTGCTTTTGATCTGTTTCTCATATTAATATGAGTACTCTCAGTAAAGTTTCATGTTACGAATTGAATCTGAATTTATAACTTTATCTATAACTTGCTCTGATACGACATGGAAATACAGTATCATATCTCAATTACATTTATTTTCCATTCCATGAACGGAATGGGGAAGGAATATTAAATTAAAAGGGAACATGATGAAATTTGTTTTCTTTATTTGTAAATCACAATCAAACCGATGAAAAATGGATTTTGAAGCTAAATAACTTCTATGCATGAACACGTTTGAGCATGTGTGTTATGTGTGTCGAATTAGAACGGATAGCATTTTTGCACGGGGAAAGGGGGCAAAGGGATAAACTCAATGCGTGCTGCATTAAAAAACAACAAAATATGTACACGTAGTTATAAATACATTATATTTTTCAAGTGTTGGGTGGGGGGGATTTCCCCTCCTCATTCTCCTAAATGACGAGCCTGGAATCTCCCCTCTTAAATCGAGTCTCTGGATCCGTAACTGATATTTCAGTTACGGATCAGCAGTATTTCAGCTGTGATATCGAAGTGGAGTGCCACTCATACCTTAAGAAGATAATAACTACAATAAATGAGAGTGTTATGTTTATGAATCTGCAAATGAATGATTTTCGGACGTGGTATTAATAATGACTATAATAAACGAACAGATTTGGATTTGGAAAAATGAAAATCAGTTATGATTGTAGAAATTATTGGAGACACACAACACATGTGTACAGGTCTAATATTTGCGTTCGCAAAAATAATTGTACAAGCTAAAAGTCACATAGTTGATGCAGTAGACGTATTAATAGTTGGGATGGAAATCAGTACAACTATTTATATCTATAATTCACTTTTGCTGAAATATGTATCGCAACATGTTTCCAGAATTTATTCTAATGGTTTGAATTGCACAGAGAAAGAAAACTAATAGAAAAGGAACAATAATAATAATATTATAATAATAAAATTATTTTGGAAGAATATGCAAAGTTTGATTTACTTACACCTTCAGCAGCATTTCTGGCAAATTCTTGAAATTCTGGAGAGCGGCTATCTTTCAAAGCACCATTATATTGCACAGTATCATTGCCCATTTTTACAACATTGAGCAACACAACAAAAGTTTGAATCTCTGAAAGAAACACACGAAAAGAAAGAAAATCAGTTCACTTAATTTCCTTATAAATCACGTTTATAAGAAGGCTAGTTTGCAATATTTGCTTACCTTGAAGATATTTATTTACTTATTCACTATTGAACGTACACAATGCACGTATTGATTTTTACTGCCCATTTTAATTACTAAAAATTTTAAATATTTTACTTCAATGTATAAATTGTATCAACTTTAACACGAATATTATTAAATCAGAAAAGCCCTTTAAACGACGCCAGAAATAATGGTTGACGAACTATGCTTTAAAAAAAATATTTCATCAATACCGAATTCTACGAAGGTATAAAATTTTGACGCTTCGTTTTCACTCTTTTAAGTATACTTAGAAATTAAAAACACGTATTTTGGAATTCTAAGAAGATTATTATAATATAATAGATTTTGAATATCCTTTCAGTAACAAAATGCTTACCTTTGCAGATTTCATGTTCATCTCGTCTGGCATGTCCTGGTCGGCATTGACAAGTCCATAAACCATTATTTTCTTTACAAATCTCTTTCTTGTAAGGCTGACATTTAGGATCACAAACACCATTTCTGCCATTAAGGAAGGGATCATCTTCCGGCTTTAACTTCTGAGTTGTGCTTTCTGCAATAACTATTGGTGGTCTAAGAAATTGCACGTCTTGCTTTGTTTCTGGCCGGAAGTCATGCAATCTTGGACCAGCTGCTCTTAAATAATTCTCGTCCCTGGCCTTTTGAGTAGACAGATATTCATCCTTCATTGGATCAGATATAACTATTGACGTGCTGTCCCCTACCTCTGGAGGTCTGGCTGGTTTTTCTGTTCCAGCAGATACAATATTTGGTTCCAAGTAACTAGAAGATGTTAGAATTTTTTCTGGTACTGAAGGCAGTTGAGTAGAAACAACTCCGGACACTACAGTTTTAGTTGGTATGCTTGGTAATACTAACGTCCTCACTACTGTAGAGGGTATGGAATTAAATATGAGTGTAGTTGTTGTTACAGTTGTTGTATGCTCTAATGGTCTTGTAGCTTTATGAATATGTACTGTTTCAGAGGGTTCAGGAAGAATGCCCAGAATGGTTCTGGTACCTATTATTGTTGAAACAAACGTTCTTGGGGGAATAGTAGTAGTATAAACTGAAGGTACTGTAAGCGTTGAGTCTCTGGTATAATAAGTTCTGGTAGTTGTGAGTGCTAGTGTTCTTGTAATGCTTTCAACACTTGTAATAAATCTGGTAGAGAATATAGGAACTGTATGTTTTGGCACTTGACCAGGGAAAAATATAGTTGTTGCTCCTGTTGTTGTTCTGCTAATTACTGTTGTTCCGTTTCTTGTAATTGTAGTGAATGCTTTTTTCATTTCAGATACGTTAGCTTTTCCTAAAATAAAGTCTGTCGTCGTAGATGGTTTAATAGCAGTTGAAGTCGCTTTTGGCACGGAATCAAAGAACACTGTTCGAATACCACTAATGACACTAGTTTTTATGTTTGGACTTAATATTGGAGTTTCTGTATTGGCATCGTTTTCAATTAAAACTGGTCTGGATGACTGCACTGAAATTTCTGTCTCAGTTTCCAGTTTAGGAATTCTTCTATTCGTATGAATGTCAGGTAAAATACTATAACTTTCTTTTTCATCATTCGATTCTGACGAAATTTTAGTTGGAACAATGAATATAGTTCTGGCACCAGTTATGACACTTGTTGATATGGATTTAGTAATTGTTGTTTCTTTCGCTTCAGTTATTGATTTATCAGTTAAAACTGTGGGTATTCGTGGTGGTAACGAATCAATAGTTTTTGATGGAACGTATACTGGTGTGAGGTTTTCTAAAGGTCCTTCACTACTTATAGCTTCCCCTGGGAGAACAAAAACAGGGTAATCAACTTCTTCCGGTGTAATAACTCTATCCTTTTCTGTGACATCAGCGTTAGTAGTGAGAGAAGCACCTCTGGCATCTATATCTTCTGTAGTTCTTGAATCGTCAGTTGTGGTTTCAGGTTGTGTAACATCTTTGCTTCCTTCAGTACTTGATATCTCTGTGGTTAGGTTATCTGATTCAGTTTTGTTTTTCTTCCCTGTGATACGACTAACGATGTCTTGTATTGCTAAACCTATGTCTCCTCCTAAAGCAGTATTACCCCCTAAAAGGTCCGATAATTCAATTACAGTAGCTGGTTTAATATCAGATGTAACTGCTGTTGTCAGTTCTTCAGATGGAACAAACACAGGTGATAATTGCACTGTTTCAGTTTCTGCTACTTTTGTCACGAATCCATCAGTACCTGTTACCATCATTAATTTATCATTAGCAGCAAGTTTTGTTATCAAACCATCAGCTCCAATTATTTCCGTCGGTTCTGTTACTAAACTTGTTGATGTTACAGGGAACATTGAATCTTGATAAGGAATCTCTGGTGTGGGAAAAACAAATATCTCCGGCGATGATACATATATTTCAACATCTGAGGATTCTGTTTCTATTTTCGGTGATGGTATTGATTTTAAATCATTTTTATCTTCGGAAGACATTGACGATGTTTGCAATAATATAGGGGACAAAAGCACTTGATTTGACTTTTCTTCCTCGATATTTACTATACTGTTAATTGTGCTTTCGGTTTGGATTTTGGTTTCTACTTTAGGTTCTTTACGATCATCGGTATCTACAGCCCTAGACACCCCTATAACTTTAACGCCTTTATTATCGTCATTAAAGGAACTCATGATATCCTTTGCAACAACAGTTGAAACTCCTAAGATTACTTCCTCGACAGGAGTAGCTTTTATAGGTACTTCTACAGCAGGTGAACTGTTTGGGGGAGCTTCTATTGTCACAAATTGAGTAACAACACTTTCACTTGAAGCAATAACTGGATCTTTACCACTGAAATAAGTTGTGTAATATGTAAACGTGGTTAAGAAAGTGAGAACGGATTCGTCTTTAACTGGAGATTGAGTCGGAGAGACAGCAGGTGTTATTGTTGCAGTTATAACTTCAGGAATGACATGTTCACTGGAAATGACCACAATTTCATCTCCACTAAACAATGTCGTGTATAGTGTTAGCGTAGAATAGTCTGTAGTAGTAAAAACAAATAAAGACGGATTGAGTGTTTTCGTTGGCTCTGGTTTTACTTCCGTAGGTAGTACCTTTGAGGTTGTAATTAAAGAAGGTGGAACAAATAGTGTCACAAAGCTAGTTAATACCTCCTCTTGAGTTGCTACTATTGAACTCGTGTCTCGATAGTAAGTTGTATAGAAAGTAAGTGTTGAAAAGATTGTTTTAATCGACGGCACAAGCTCTGGGTGATATACCTGGATTTCAGATGTAGTTTCTTCTGTCACTGATGGCTGAATGATTATATCTGGAGTTTTACTTAATGGTAACTGAGGTGAACTAAACAAAACTTCTGATTCTGGGAATAATATTTCAGATGATGGCGATAATACATTTTCAGGAGGATAAGTAGGCGTCAGCGTCAATGGAGTGGCAAGTTCTGTTACATAACTAGTTACGACTTCTTCAATCGAAGACAATAAACTCTGATCGTTGTTAAATAATGTCAGATAATGAGTATGCGTTTTCAAAATTTCTCTGGTAGTATAAACGGGTGTGCTTTCGATAGGAGCTTTCTGCTCAGTTGGCAGAGGATTTTCTGTGAGAAAAGAAGAGGCTGCTTGTGCAGGTACTGTTAAGGTGACGACATTCGTTACTATTTCTTCAAGATTAGTAACTACCGTGTCAGTTCCTTGGAATAAAGTCACAAAGTTTGTGAATGTGGTATAAAGTGTCTGAGTTACAGTGACCGATTGTTCTTCGTCTTCGATCAATTTAGGTGATGCTGTTGGATAAATTACTGCAGACGAGGTCGGTGATATTACTCTTGGAATGGTATATGTTTCCGTAATTGTTTTTATCTGTGTTTCTATTTCTTCTATTGGAGTTACAAAGGAACTGGTATCTGAGAACAAAGTTGCATAGAAGGTCACAGTACTGTATTCGGTTTTTGTAATCACCTTCTCAGTTGTATCAAAAACGGTTAATGGTCCGGCTATAGATGTCAGTGGAGGAGTATCTGTTGTAGATAGAGGAACTGTGACTACATTTGTTATGACTTGCTCAGAGCTGGAAATCACTGGCTCAGTTCCTGCGAAGAATGTAGTGAAAAAGGTGTACGTCGTAAAGAACGTCTTGGTTTCGTAAGCTGTGGCCTGTGTTTCGGTTGCCGTGGCCGCTGATGTTATTGGCTGTTCATCAATAATAATAGGAACTGAAAAGAAAAATTGTGTATTTTGTTATATTTTAAACCAAAAAAATATCAATTATACGAATGAAGAAGTGTTACAAATTATTAATAAATAGTTTTTCCCCATAATATCTCTTAAAATCAATTTTCTATTTTTATCATACTTAAAGTATGGAAATGAAATTAACTCAAAGCATATGAAAAGTTGTTAAAATTGATTGAAGTTGCTTAAAGATTAATGATGCTCTTATTTAAAAAATATATTGATGAACTAAATACGTATGCAAAAAATACTTTTTATGTTTTACTCAGGGCAGGTACAAAATACATATAGTAGAGCAAATCATAAATATTTATTGTAATTTAACAAGCAATGTAACTTTAATGTGAAGCAAAATTAAAGTTTATTTTAATCATATTGTATTTCCAGCAATGAATGTTATTTTATCTTAATGAAACAGGTAATAAACAAGTTAGTATGGATTCACCAAATTTGTTACTTAGATAAAAGGAAAAATAGTTTATTTTGATAAAAATTATTCTCCTCTTATATTTCAAGTCATTTTAAAGCACACATTTTTCCAAAAATAATAACTTCCTGTAGAATTAAAATAGTGATTAAAAAATGATTGAAGATCTTACGACTTAACTAACTTCGAATGCTAATGAATTCATATGAACAACAAAAAAATATTGCATCGTACAGTGATGATACGTATTTTAATACTGTAAAAATGTGATTCTGCGTAAGACGAAAAATAAAAATAAAAATGGAAAAGTTTCCCGATTCTTTGTTATTATAGGGAAATCGTAAAATTAAGCATCTTCAAATTGAATTAATGAAAGATAATTACACAAATTGAAATTAATTTTCTAAATTAATGTTATTTTTTGAACAAAAATGTGTAAAAATGGAAAACTTACCAGAGCCCAAATTGGGATCTTTTGGTCCAAATTCGACAGTTGCAAGAGGAATGTTATCAATTGGGAATGAAGTGCTGATGGGTTGATAAGGCAGTAACTCTTCTTCTCCTGTGAAATGATAAACAGAGTTAGTATGAATAAAACATCTTCAGCCGTCTAGTTCTATTGACTAAAGAGTTGCTTATTTAAGAAACGACTGATTAATGAAAAATACTTAAAAGGAAACACTAGTTTCTCTAGATAATCGTGACATTTTTTAACTCTATGTGGATAATTGCTTTCCTGAAGGTATTAGAACACCTTCGGATTTTCGCGCTAATTGAAAATATTGGGAAAACTTCTCTCAGCCTAGATCAGGT
Organism: Octonoba sinensis; assembly: GCA_038502835.1. Classification (NCBI taxonomy): domain Eukaryota; kingdom Metazoa; phylum Arthropoda; class Arachnida; order Araneae; family Uloboridae; genus Octonoba; species Octonoba sinensis. Next base: position 92,151,517 of record CM076604.1, on the reverse strand, counting down.
TTAGGCCTCCAATGTGTCGCTGCAGTTCATTAATCTCTTTATTTCATAAAGCAAAGATTTGCATTGAAACTATTACAAATCAGAAACTTCTAGCCCCGAACCGGGTGCATTACTGCTAACCAATGAGTCGAGTTCAGGTTAGAAAAACGTTTAGTTGGTTAGATGATGCAAATAAAGGATTTCCATTGTGGGAAAAATATTTAATAATTTTCATTAATGCATCTTTAAAGCTGCAGAAGTCTAAGAAACGTGCTGTACGCTACTCTCACAGCGCTCACAAAAGCACAGTTTTTTTTTAAACAACGCGAAATAATAAAATAACGATAGGGGGCCTCCGCGTGGTGTGGCCTGGGTAACGCTAAATCCCCACCTATCCGATCCCGGCGGCTGTTAGTCTTACTCTATAGTATGACTTCTGCACCGTAACGGTAAAGCAGGTAGGCAACTCTCGCTAGTTCGGTCCCTATGGCCGGTTCTAGTTGTTAAGTGTCTGAGAGTTTGTGAGAAATTCAATGGAGGACAGCGCTGCGTGCCGCGTCCCTAGTATGGGGGTAGTCTGCGGAACATAACGATTATAGGCAGTATGGCAGTAGTTAGCAATTCGTACCCAATTTTGTTAATGTTCTAACTCTCATAGTTATATATTTACTAGATTGGCCCAATAATCGAAATTCGACTGTAATTCATTAAATATTTCAAGTGCAGCATGCAACGTTTAACCAATTTTTAGACATTTTAGTTTTTCTGTTTGGCAAACTTGTTTTGTTTAAATATTTCAATTATTTATAGTCTCTCCTCAGTGTGACTAATTGACCACTGAGTTAGTTAGTTAATTTAAAGCATTTTTAATACACATTATATATAAATTCTATATTTTGCACTTCTTCTCCGTAACGAGCATAGAAATAAAAATTTTCATGCCACCCAATTATTGTTGAGTAAATTAGAGGAACAAACACTCACTTTCAATTTAATCAAAAGTTCATAACGCTAATACAAATCAACAAACTTACGAAACGTTGATTCGTAGCAAAATAACGCGTCACCGCACTTATTATTTCATTCTATATTATACTAGACATTGTTAGCTTCAAATTGTATTTTATTTTGTTTGACATTGTACTGCACAAGCAGGCTGACTGGCATACCATATACGTATATTTTGGAAACAGATTAACTTAAGCCCTAAGATTAGTATTATTTTGCTTTGACATTCATTTAATAGCTTACATTTCCACTTATATTTTATTCTCAACATTTTTCTTCTTTGAATTATAAATAGTAAAGAATTTATTGATAATTCTACAAATATTGTAGATGTAGACAGGGTTGCCAAACGTCTCAGATTTGATGGGATAGTCCCGTATTTTGAAAAATTGTCCCGCGTCCCGGAGGACTTCAATACGGGAACCCAAAAGTCCGTTATTCTTGCTATACATTTTTTAAACATCCCACAACTTTCAAATGCATAATAAGTAGTTTTCAATGAATATACATTTTCAAAATATGCTAATTAATTAAATTTTACGAATCAAAATTAACTTTTCGCACTACCGACTGTTTCGTGTAGAGGACGAATCGGATTCCGGATATCCGCAGTTGTAAGGAGTAGCATAAAAGAAAACGAATAAAGGCTTCAAATCTACGTCGAAAGTAGGAGAGGGGATTATTTCCAAATTTTTTTGTATTGATAACACAAAAATTTATCAATAGCTACTAAATAAAAAAAGTAAAGAAATCGCTGGACCAACAGAGGAGAAAATACTACTTAACTGTCTTTTCTTTGCCCAATTTATGTATAGATTAAGGCACAATTCTTGATTCTACATTTTTGTATTCTTTGATTTTATTATTTTTAATATTTTATAAAAAATAACTGAGAAGATATAAGATTTTTTCCTATGCTCCATAAAAGCTTCTAATCATATCCTTAGAAATATAAAATACTGATTTTCTTTTGGATATACGCGCAAATAAAAAGAAGTATTACAATTAGATTTTCTTAAATCGAATGTGTTGAGCATATTAGATCTAATACTTATTTGCAAGAAAGTTTTTAAGATATCGATGTGGGAAGCTTTAATTAATCAGTATTTTTCTTTAAATGAGTATTTGAGTAATTTAAAAATTATCACTTTTATATGTTTTTTTTTTGAATTATTCATAAACGTTTTACATTTACTGATTCCTTTAACTTAATATTTGTATTGTTTTTATACGTCCGCTTCCCTTGTTAGCCTACTTTCTCGTAAACGTAAAACAAATAATAATTAAGCATGAAAGAAGGCTTAATGTATCGTGAAAATATCGTTACAAATCCAGAAAAGTCAAAACTAAGTTAAGTAATTAAATAAAGATTGAATAATAAAAAATTTGAAAGTAGGGTATTGAGATGGGGAAAAAGTGTGTCTGTCGGTCTGTCGGTCTGTCTGTCGGTCTGTCCCCCCCTAATAACTTTTGAACGAATCGTCCGATTCGAAAACTTCTTTTTGCATTCAAAAGATCTCGGCGAGAACATCTCATTTCCATATTTTACTTTTTGATTTGAACAATTTTTTGTTCCGTTTTGAACAGTTCAAAACTTTTTAACATTAGCGCCTATTGGCGAAAATAAAGCAAATTGTGTAAACTCTGGGTACAAGATCCAAGTTCCAATGAACAAGCTCACTGGAAGAAGTTCTTGGCGTGAAATATTGATTTGAACAATTTTTGTTCATTTTTGAACAGTTCAAAAAAAATTAACATAGCGCCTACGGGGAAATTTCAATCCTATATAAATCCTGATCTAACGGACCGATTTGCTTGGAACAAACTTTATCGGAAGGCTCTTATGACGTAGAACAGGTACAGATAAGAAGTTCATCCAGAACTAACGAGCCTATTTTCCTATTAAATATTTTGTTCGAGATTTTCAAGAATATTTTTGAAAAAATGTATGATTAAATCAATAAGCAAAAGAATGAATTAATAACTGAGTGAATAAATACATGAATGACTAATGAATGATTGAATGAATACGCATTAACCGTTGAAAAAGGCATATCTGAAGCAATTAAGAGCTTAAGCTAAACGATAAAGAGAGAGATATAGCTAGAATATAAATTTGAAGCTGGTGTATACGGGAAAGTAGGCTCGTATAGTTCTAGACGGAACTTCTTGTTTACTTTAGATGTCACTTAAAGATAAATAAATAAGTAAATAAAGGATTTCAACTGTTTCTATATTTTTTTAACAAAATTAGTTTTTGTTTTAAACACGTGTATTTTATATCTAGTGTCTGTATCTTAAAATATAAGTAATATTGAATCATAAAACAATTTCTATTTTATCAGATAAGCTATTTTAGTCTGCTAATAATATAAAAGTACTCCATTTTATGTAATGTTAGTACCCAAAAGTGATGAATTCGATACCATAGTGCATCATCTCTCAACATTTTTTGCGTTGCGACCCCTTAACAACAGTAATTATGCATAAAGAAGCTTTGCGACCCCCTCGCTACCATAATATTATAAAATTCAATATTATGTTTGCATAATATTGAATTCTGTAGTACTTGATTTTAATTTAAGGTACTTTATTCAATAAAATGTTGTTTTAACATTTTTCAAATAATCAGATTGTGACCTCTTTTTGTCTTAACGCAACCTCGAGATTAAGACACGATGGTATAACGCGCGTTTTTTTTTTTTGATCGAAATAATAAGTACGTAACCGTAACTAATCATTCAAAGCATAAATTACCTAATGTCTGTGTGACAACTAATCATTCAACTGTGTGTAACTAATCAAAATTAACTAATCAAACCTCTTTCAACTGTGTGTAACTAATCATTCAAAGCATAAATTACCTAATGTGTGTATGACAACTATTGAATTTGTTTCCTCAAGAGTAGTAAATGATGTCTCCTCACCCACCGCGACCCCCTCGTTACCATATTTTGTTGCATAATATTGAATTTTGTAGCACTTGATTTTAATTTAAGGTACTTTAATTAATCAAATGTTGTTCAAATAATCAAATAATCAGATTGTGACTTCCTTTTGTCCAACGCAACCTCGAGGTTAAGACACGATGGTATAACGCGCGTTTTTTTGATCGAAATAACAAGTACCTAACAGTAACTAATCATTCAAAGCATAAATTACCTAATGTCTGTGTGACAACTCTTGAATTTGTTTCCTCAAGAGTAGTAAATGACGTCTCCTCACCCACCAGGTATGGTATTGTGAAAGTGGTTGTTGTGAAGTACGTGAGAACAACAGTAGAAGGCATGACGTCAGCGAATACAGGCGTGGTCGGGACGAAAGAGACAGTTATTGGCGATGAAGTAGTCAGCAAGACGTTCCTGTAGCTAGTCTCTAGACCGAATATAACTGGAACGGATGTTAATGTCGTGTAGGTGTCATATATAACCGTTGTTGAAGGTAAATCCTCCGCCAAGTTGGAGGTTGGTTTTAGCTTTCGGCTGACTTTTACAGTGAAAGGTTTTTGGGTGTTGGACACAAATCCCAGTGCACCTGAAACACATTTTAATTACATGCAATACTTAGTAATATGAAAATTTTAAACAGAAACTGTAATCTTTGTGGGGAAAAAAATCAGTCAGAGATTAATGGATATTTAATTAAACGTTACTTTGAAGTAAGTAAGTTTAACATTTAATAATTATTTAAAAAACACATAATTTTAATGATTTAATCCATTTCTTCAAAAAGTTCAAACAGTATGATGTATCATTATACATTATTGAATTGAAACTCGGATGAAATAAGTAATTAGCTAGGGTTTAACTCTGAACGCTTAGTTATAGGTGTATACAGTCCCTGACCAAATTATTAGACGCACTACAGAGTTTTCGTAATTTCATTCTTAACCCCCAGTATGATGCAAAAACCAGTTTTTTACTTAGTTGGTCATGTTTTGATACAGAATGTTCACACTTTCCAGTTAAAATTCCTTCGTTCTTGCATTTAGGGGACCGTCAACAAATTGAAAAAAGGGTAAAAATATTTTGGATGATCCTTCATCATAAAAAGCTGGTAATAAGCTGTAAACTTGAGAAATACTTGAGAAATTGCATTACGATGAAACAGCGGGATAATATTTTAAATACACTTAAAAAGCTCATGTCTGTGGAAATCACGGTATGAGCAATTTTCGCTAGATGGGGGGAGGGAAGTCGCACGAGGAAATCACGGGATAATCAATCAGAGGGTTAATAAATTATCAACAAAGAACAAAATGCAATTCGAAAAAGTGTTTTATGCGAGCATTACTAACTGTAATCTAGAAACATGTATTCATCATCAAATGAATTTCTATGTTTAAGTTTTTTCAATCGGAATACGATGAATTTGGAAATTATTTCGATTTTAAATTTAAAAAATTTTTAGTTAGATATACGGATTTTAAAAGTACTCTAAATGTTTGATCGGGATACATCGAAAGTTTCAAAAATACTACTATATGTATTAATGCAGAGCTATAATAAAATTCTACCTACCTGTCCTTGTGACAACGTAGAATCGAGGCCTGCTTGTGATCTCGAATCGTGAAGGGAGGACGAAACGAGTATGGGTTCTGCTTATACTCTCACTTTGAGGTCTTCTAACTGTAACTTTCAGTTTCTTCCGCTGAGGCATGGCGTCAGTTGAAATTCCTTCATGCATTTCCTCTGATGCGATTTCATTTTCAATGCCCGGAGACGACAGAAGTAACTCAGTGAGGTAAGGTGCTTCTAATACTGGAGTTGCCATGACGTCTTCCATACTAGGAGGGGTGTAAGATGGAGCAATATTATCAGTTGCAATATCGTTGATATCGAAAGACAGTTCAAAAGAAGAAAGAAGATTACTAGGCACCAATCGTCGAGAAACTACTGGCCGAACACGAACCCGAACACCTGGTCTAGGAACAAATTCTCCACTTCGTAGCTGGCCAGATGGCTTATGAAGAACTGATGTAACTTTCACTACGGGTTTTCTTTCTTCTGTATTAACAGGCGCACTAGATATACCAGGCAATATTTCAGTTGCTGTATTTTGATTGCGACTAGTTCCAAACAACTCATTTGCTGATGAAAATGATGATTCAATGACGGGTAAAGAATTACCATGCGGTATTTTTATGTCAGAAGCTAGTTGAGGAGTTACTCTTTGTGGCGTTTGATAGTGAAACACTGGTGTCTTCTCTATAATAACATTTCTCACATTATCTAACTTTATGAGTGTTTTTAACCCAAGGTTTACTTCAGTAGTTGTGCCTTCTAACTCTCTGGATCCTAAATGCAAAGTACTTGTCTCTGGTCCTACCTTCAGTAAACCTTCCTCATTAATGAAAGTCCCAATATCTTCAGTAAGAAATTGACTTGGATCCACAGAAGTTTTTGTCATAGTCTCAGCTTTAGTAGATTCTCTTCTGTTTATACCATCGTAAAATGTGTATGAGTAAGTAAACATAGTAAGGTAGGTTTTAGGCAATTGCGCAATAGCGTTTATATTTGCTGTAGAATAAAGTTTTAAATCTGTACTACGTGTGTGTAAAGGTGCCAAAAGACTAGTGTCAGTAGTTTTAGTATCATCTTTTAAAAGTTTAAATAATTCACTATTATACACGTTTTGTTGTGAAGCTAAGTTCACGATTGTTGTTGTATCTTCTAAAGTTCTAGCCGCTAAACGTACTATGTCATCTGTGTTGCTGGGCAATATTCGTCCACTACTAGATTTAATTACTTTTATTAAGCTTGGATTCAATGTTTGATCTAATACGTTAGAAAAGGTTGCTTTTCTGCTTGCATAGTTCGTTTGGGGTCCGTGTAAAAATGTTGTAAAATAAGTCAGGACTGTGTAATAAGTAATTGGAAACATCTTCGTAGGCAGAATCTTCTGGTCATTTGAGCTTGGTAATACTGCTATTCTGTTAAAGGCATCTAAGTCGTTATCCCCTCCAGAGATTAAGTGAGCATTGTCAGGAATTAAATTGTTTCTTAGAGAATGTTCACTGTCGTGGAAAGACGTTGCTGGACCTCGAGCTTGTATTGTGTTTGATGCAGTAACATCAACATCCTGTGGCCTTCTGCTAACGACAACTCGTCTTCGTTGCCCAGGTACCTGAGTTTCATTACTTTCAGGTTTTCTCAATCTTACTATTTTTTTCAATGGTGGTTTTACTGCATCATTCAAATGTTCTACATCATCTTCATTTAATGGTTGAGCTGATATCACAGAGGGGCTATATTCTGATTCTTTATGGTTTTCCTCCACAATGCTTGGATGGATTGCCATTTCTGTTGGGCGAATTTCTGGTTTACTGGGCTCAACTTGTTCATTAATTTTGGTTCTTCTTATCAATACCGGGCGTCTAGCGCCATTACCATCACCAGGAATGTAGTTTGGCCTTAAACGTCTTATAACAGTTCTTCTGTTTGAGACATTTTCATCATCATCTTCTTCAGTGTTAGACTCATCTGATGCGATATTACTGGCAACCACAAAAGCAGGTGCTTCCGAATGCATCCCAGTTAACAAAGTTGAAACAACTGGGAAATTTGGGGCAAAACTAGTAAGTGACTCAGCAAGTAGTGAGGGAGTTTCTGCAGGTCTTATTCTGGAAATTCGTCTTACACCACCATTAGTAAAGTCAACTCCATTTATTGGGCGAGTAATTCGTAATCTTCTGGGTCGAACTCCAGAGTCTCCACGAGCATTATTTGCATCATCAGTGTCTAAGACCGGATTTCGTCTTAATCTACCGTCCAAAAGAGGTCTGAATTCATTAGAATTATCGATTTCAGGTGAAAATCCAGTAGGTCTGTTCGGGTTTCTGTTCGAATTCTGCAGCGAGAACAGCAAATCCTGTATTTCGTCTATATCTTCTCCAGGTCTTGGAAGAATTCTGCTTGGTTCAATCTTAAATACTGGAAGCTCCCCTCGGCTTGATGCTATTTCTAAAGGAGGTCTTTCGAAGAAGGGCCTGAAGTTACCCTCTGGTCTTCTTAATGGTCGACGACCAGGAGTCAATTCACGGAAACCGGTTTCACGAGGTTCTTCGTTAAAGAACTCACTAGGTATTCTTCGTGGTGGGGGAAACTGTCTCGGATTATTTCTTGGTGAGAAATTTTGAGCTTCTGTTGGAAAGACGATATTATGATTCGGAACTGTTGCAATGATTACATCAGGCGGAGGGCGCCGCAAACGAGTGAAATCTCTTTGGGGTCTGAAAACAGCTTCATCTTCTATAAACTGTTGCAATTTTCGGAAACTATATCGTGATTCTAATCCATATGTATCCTTATCTGTATTAATCTCATTGTGCTTCATACTTTCGTCGTTGTTCAAATTTATTGTGACTTTCTGCTCGTATATTTCCGTCAAAGGACCTTTGGATATTGTCGTAACGTCATACGTTGTCACTCCTTTTAACTGTTTTGGAAATTTTGTGCTATCTAGAGGCTCCGTTCGATGATGAGAAGCACTAGATTCAGTCAAATCATTGATTTCTTCTAACCCAGAACTTAGAAGCTTGTCATAATGGGTATCAATGTCTAATTCTTTTGATTTATCATAATTTATCGAAGATTTCAAAGGTAAACTCAGAATATCTGCAGTTTTAAGTGTATGATCTAGAACTGCATTTTGCTGTAAGCTTCTTGCTACTTTTGTATGAAATACAGGCTGCTGGTACAAAGGAACTGTGACTGTAGTTACAACCGGTTTCAATTCTCCGTGCTCTCCGGTTACATACAGAGTCAGTAAAGTTGTTAATGGCTGGAATGCAAAATATGGTTGCGGTATAAATGGTGCAGCAGAAGGCACTTGAGGTAGTCGAACTGTTTGAACAACAGTAGACTCTGCTGTGGAAGTTGTAGTCAAAGTGCTCAGAATCGTTCGTCCTCTCAAAATGATGGGCACAACTGTTGTTGATGTAACAATTTGTGTTGTTACGAAAGAGTTCGCTGAAGCTAAAAGTCCAAAATCGTTAGGATTTTGAGGTGCTAACTGAGGGAAAAAATTCGGCTGAAATTGCTGAGGAAATGCTGTAGGTTGAGGGGAGTCAGGTGTGATAGTACTATACACAGTGGACAGAGTTGTTAAAACTTGTATATCTGTAACAGTATCAGTGCGTGTGCTAAAACCAATTTTTATAGGAACTAATTTTACACTTGCTAATGAAGTTGTTGTAACAACTACTTCTGTAATGGTAGTATGCAGATTTTCAAAACCGTCTGGATAACCGATTTTGGAATAAAATAAGGTTTTTGTGACGCCATCATTTACAATCTCTGAGTACTGGGTAGGGTGGATTATACTCGTATCCAACGCTGTTGTTGTAAGCGTTGCATATGATGTTCTAAATCCATGATATATCGGAAGAGTTTTCACAGTTGTCACCACGGAAGTTACTGTCAAATATGGTTTTCGTATTGTTTCGGTTTCAATAGCCGTTTTGGAGGGACGCCTAGTCCTAGGATTATATGAAGGTCTACGATTCCTATTATTGTTACGAATTCTATTTAAAGGTTGAAGAGATTGTGAATCATCATCATCCTCACGACTTACGGAGTTAAATGAAGATTTAAGGGACGGTGAATTATTTCTGTTATGTCTACCTCGTGAAGGTTTTCTTTGATTTATTCTGTTCCTCGAATTTCGGTAATTAGGAGTAGTTGCATCAAAGTCATCATTTTCAGTTTCTTCGTCCTCTCTATGTCTAAAAGATCCTCTCTTGTTTGATGCACTACGCCTTTCCCCAAATCTTGTTAATCTGGACGGTGGTCTGCGCGTGGACCGAAAATTCCTATTTCGGTTAGCTTCTTTCTTATCAGTGATATCGTCATAGTCGTCAAAATCGTCATCTTCAGTTGTGTTTTCCTCGTAATCTGGTACAGTATCTTTCAGAGAAGGAGTCGGGGAAGGACTCGTTGAAGATGTAGACCTTCCAAAAGGCTTACGATTTCGAATATTATTTGTAGGCCGTGAAGTGGTCAAAGATGGTGCGTTTCTTCCAGGATTCTGGTACCGACTGCTTCCAAAAGGCTTCCTACGGCTAAACGTAAGAGCCTGAGGCGTAGCAGTTGTAACAACAGCTTCACTTGCCTCTATATCTCCCTCTTCTTCTTCGTCATTAACGTCATCATCAAATTCATTTTCACTATCTGATCTTTGGCCGAAAGCTCTGGAATTTCTAGTTCGGCTTGGCCGTCTGAATTGGATAGTGTAAGAAGCTTTAGCTGATGACCGTGACGGAGTAGTGTATGTGGGGCGTCCTCTTCCTGTAAATGGCCTGATTCTGATGGATGAGGAAGGTGCTTCTTTTGCAGTTGTAACGTCACTACCTTTTGAAGGTACTAAAGAAGGTGTTTCGTTGTCCTGATAGTCATAATCGTCATATTCATCATAATCCCGATTACCGTATAAAGAGGATTTTCTTTTTGTTTGCCTCGTATTCTTAAAACGGGTAGTAGGTATACTAGGAGCGACTTTTTTATTTTGCTTTTTATCGTCGAAATCTTCATAATCATCTTCAAAACTGAAGTCATCATAATCTTCTTCGGGCTCGGATTTTCTTGAGGAAGAAAGAGAGGGAACTTTATACTTTCTTGGACCATTTTCTTCTCTTGAAGGTTTTGCTGTAACTGATTCTTTGTCCTTGAATGTTTTATTATCTACATAGTCATTATAATCGTTATAATCATCTGAAGGAAGTTCTGTAGATTTTTCTTCCTTTTTTAGGGGTTGATTTTGATCATCTGGAAGAATTTCGGAGGAATATTTGACCAATGTTTCAGCAGTTTTAGAATTAAGGTCTTCTTCAAATTTTATTTTCTTGAGTTCAAACGTACTACTCACAATATCCGGAAGTACAGACGATAACGATGGGGTTCCTCGTTCTAAGATTTGTTCAGAAAATATTTCTGTGGAAACTGATGGACTTAGGATTTCAACTCCTGATAATTCCTTAGTAGGTGTCTTTAACCCGAGGTCCCCATCTTCTGTCAATGAAACGTATGGGTTGCCGTTATCTAACTCATTAACTTTTGTCGTATCCAAATCGTCTTTAGCAGGTCCAACTAATTGCGATATTTTGTAAGCAGAGCTGAGTTTTGGGACAACTTCAGGAGCATAAATTAGAGATTCAAGTGGATCTGCCAAATATTTGGTGACAGATTTTACTTGCGGTTCTTCAACATCAGTTCTGATGGAGCTTGCGATACTTTGAGTAAAATCTTTTTGATCAGGTTCAATCGATAATGACATAGTACTTGATAACAATTGCGGCTCTTTAGTGCTTGTTATAACTCGAGAAGAACTTCGTGCAATGTGAGCATAAAAACCATTTATGCGAGTTCCATATATTTCTGTTGTATGTAGTGTTAGTATACCGTAATTGATTTCACTGCTTGTTATAGCCGATACTAATCCTGAGTTTGATACAAGTGATGTCGAAGTTGGTGTGATGACATTTGATGAGCTTCTGGCTACATGAGCGTAGAAACCATTGATATATGTTCCATGAATTTCTCTTGTATGTAGTGTTGTTGTTCCTTGATTTACTTCTGTTTTAATTTCTGACGATATCAGACCTTCAGGTTTCTGATGAGTTGGTGTTACTGATACAGGTGCTTGGAGCTGCTTTGTAGGTGTCACATAAGGAAGGACTGTGGAGGTACGTCTAGCAACATGTGCATAGTAATTGCCTACGTACGTTCCGTGCACTTCAGCAATGTGCAAAGTTGTTGTTCCATCATTTACTTCAGTTTTTACGCTAGAAGAAATCAAACCCGTTTTTTGTTGAGCATTAGATGTTGTACTTTTACTTTCGGTTAGAGTAGGTTTTATCACTTTAGATGTGGATTTTGCAACATGAGCATATGCATTTCCTATATAAGTGCCATAAATTTCATTTATATGCATTGTAGTTGTTCCTTGGTTTATTTCACTCCTTACTACGCTAGATGATATGAGACCAGTCTTTTGCGTCACTGGTGGTACGGATTTAGCTTCTGTTTGTTGTGTTAAGAGAGGTTTGTATTCTGTAGACACTCTGGCCAACTGAGCATATAAATCACCTATGTAAGTTCCATAAATTTCAGTTTTTAGTAGAGTTGCTGTGTTCGCATTTACTATGCTGTTTACTATTGTGGAAAGCAAACCCACAGAACGCATTGGAATTTCGGTTTTAGTTGGTAAAATAACTTTTGAAGTTGCTTGAGCATGTTTTGCGTACTGATTACCTACATAGGTTCCATATATATTCGTTACATATTGCGTCGTCGTTCCATCATTTTCCACTTCTGACACAATAGATGATAAAAGTCCCGTTTTATGTTCTGGCGATGTTTCAACGGAGCGAGCTGTTGGTACTACGTTGTTAGTTACTGGAATAGAATGTGCGTAATCTTTATTGTTAAGAGTAGCTTGAGATCCAAAATGCACATTAGAAGTAGTGGAAGGAATATGTGCATAATAATTATTTACAAAAGTTCCATGAATGTTAGTAGTCCATATTGTAGTAGTTTCTTGATTCACTTCTGTTCTAACAATTGACGATATGAGACCAGTTGGATATACATTTTGATTTACTGCAGTTGGCTGAATTATACTAGATGTTGTTTGAGCTAAATGAGCATACACTTCCCCTATGTAAGTGCCATAGACATTCGTTGTAAATACAGTGCTGGTACCATCTTTGACTACTGTACTTATTTTTGAAGATACTAGACCAACTTTGTTTGATTCATGAACCGATGCTGACGAAACTATTTTTTGTGGGCTGATAAAAGGAGTGCTCACTACGTTGTCCAACGTTTCCGTTAGCAATCGTACCTTGCTGTGCACCACTTGAGCATATGCCCCGTTAATGAATGTTCCATGAATTTCAGTGCCATACACAGTCGTTACGCCGTTATTAACAATTTGGTTTTCCATAGATTGAATCAAACCAAGAGGATAGTCTTTGCCATTGTTACGTTTATCTGCATTTTTATCGGATATTAAATCGTTATTTTTTATTAACACATCAATATTTTCATTATCTGAAGTAGAAAGCAGATTTCTAATGTTGGGTTTCAAGAGATAATTTTCATCTACTGAGAAAAAAGATCGACGCCTCCGTTTGACTGAAACTTCCTCACTGTCGCTCGCTGGAGTGGTGGTCCTGAGTGTTCTGAATCTGTTTAAAGGATTGACTCGAGGGGCTAAACTCGGTCTGCGGTAAAGCAGTCTTGTAGAATTACGCCTTCCAAATGCCGATGGACTTCTCGTTATTGGTGCAGAAGTTACTCTTCCCGGTTGCGGCTTCTTCGTAGTTGTTGTTGTAGTTGTAGTAGTTGAAGAGGAGCGGAAAGATGGTCGAGGTTTATACTGCGGTCTGTTCCTCCGCCGTGAAAATATGCTGCGTTTTGGTGCTTCTGTGACTGTTGATGAATCTTCATTGATAGTTTCTTCAGTCATACCTTCAGTTGTTGAGGCCTCCTTCGTCAAATCTTTAGTAGTAATTTGCATCGTTGTAGTTTCAAGTAAATTATCCGTAGTTAAGTCGCTGTCAGTTGGAGTTTCTGCGGTGAAACTTTCATTTTTGTTTTCGTAAATTATGTCAGTTTCTTCTGTACTGTTATTTGTAGTAACGATTTCATGGGATTTATTTTTCATATGATGTTTATTTTCTATCTGCGATAAAGTAATATTTTCAGTAAAGCTAGCTTCATTGTTGGATTGCGTAGACACTTCAACGTTTGATAAATTTTCTGTGATTTCAGCAACGGTGACACTTGTTGGAATAGGAGATGTATTTTCAGTGTTAACAAAAGATTTTTCGAGAGTTGTTATTAAGTTATTTTCATCGTTATGATTCAGTAATTGAAGATCATCAATCTCTGCACCATCTTCGACGCGATTGGATCGCTCCATTTCAAATGTTTTAATGCCAGATGAAGATGGTGCATTAGCTGATGAAGCAGGAGTAATGCTATTTAATGCAGGTATATTATTAATTTTCGATACAGAAGTTAAAACGTTTATAACTTCCCTTTCGCCTGTTGCGGATGCGATAGGTGCCTTAATGACATTTGTTACTGTTTCGTACCTCGTGTTTATTATCGGACGATCTCCATGATATCTAGTTGTGTAATGAGTGTATGTTGTATAAAATGTATATGGATATTTTGCAGTTGCGCAGCATTCTTCTGTAGATACAGAAGGCTGTAATTTAACAACTGGTACTTCGTGTTTAACAGTCGCTGTAGCAATAACTTCACGCGTAATGAAACTTGGTTTACCATCAGCGCCAATGCTTGAAGATACGTAATGATGTGTGCTATAATATGTAACTGCGGGTGTTGGTTGAATACGTTTTTCATGCAGTCCTCCTTCAGCTGCTTCCAAATCCGTTGTTAATTTTGTAGACTTTTCTACAAGTGTTGGCATTAGTTTTACTGTAACCAAATTCGTTGATGTTTCCAAACGAGTTTTTATCACTGGAGATCCATTTTGAAGAAGCGTTGTGTAATACGTGAATGTGGTGTAGACAGTATTGATAGCAGTGGATACAGGAGTTGCATGTATATTGGATGTAAGATTTGGCACAGCATCATCTGTTATAGCACTTTTTCTATGAAAATCACCAGGATGAAAGGCTTTTTCTGAGGAATCACTTCTCTCAGGTGTCACTCCGTTAGCTGTTTTACCAGGTGTGCGAGATAGTGACTCAGTGACATAATTGGTTACCGTTTCTAACCTCGATGTGACTGACGGACTGCCTTTATAGAGATATGTTGTAAAAAATGTGTATGTGGAGTAATATGTTTTTGTAATTACTGCAGTTGGCTGAACAGATGATTCGTCTAAAACAGAAAATGGTGTTACTGCATGTACTAAAGTAACTGGTGAAAACTTTTCTGCCGTAAATGCTTGATTCTCGTGGTTTTCCTTTTCAGATGGAGCAAGTGGTGAATTAGAAAGAATTGCAGGCTGCGTATTTGCTAGAAAATTGTGGTTGTACAAAAGAACAGGAGTAACTTCATTTTTTATGGCAATGTTTGGCGATGGAGTTGCCATTGCTACTACTTCAGTAAGTGTACTAAATAAAGTGCTAACAGAAGATATTCCGGCATTAAATAATGTTAAATAGGATGTTAGGGTTGTAAAAAATGTAGCTAAACTTCGCGTTGGAATTATAGTATTAGTGTTTTCTGTGGGTTTTGGATGTTCGGTTACTACATTTGAAACCGTAGCTTCCCGCGAGGAAACTATCGGACTTCCATTGCGTAATAACGTTGTGTAGTATGTGTATGTGGTAAAATAGGTTTTCACAGTTGCAGATGGCTTTATAACCATTTCAGGAGATTCTGTACGGGCAATCGAAGGCAAAGGTGCTACTTTCGTTTCTTCGGGCATCACGTTTGACACTGTTTCTTTTCTAGTGGTTACGGACGTTATGCCATCCTTTAACAGAGTGGTGTAATAAGTGTACGTTGTGTAAAAAGTGGTTAACTTCATTGGATTTTCTACAGGTTTTGTTTCTAGCTCTATATGGATAGGAGTTTTTTCAATTATCTTAGAAATAACTTCTTCTCTACTAGAAACTAAGGGACTTCCATCTCTCACATAAGTAGTATAATAAGTATATGTCGTGTAAACTGTTGTTAATTTTCCATTGGCTTCCGAAGGCTTGTCCATAAGTTCCGTCATATACAATGGTGGCTGTTGCGTATTTGAAGCTGAAAATTTTCCATCTAAAACATTTGTAACAGTTCTGTAATTAGTACTGACTGATGTTGTTCCATCTTTGTGAAAGGTTGTGTAATAAGTGTAAGTAGTAAAATATGTTGTGGGAGCAATTTTAAAGTCATTTGTAGTCTCTAACGGAATTTCTGCAACTGGTGAAGATGTTATAGGTACATCTCCAGCTATGTTAGAAATGACCTTTGTATTCGTTACTACTTCTGAAGTTCCTTGATGAAGAAGGGTTGTGAAATAAGTCAATGTAGTGTAATAAGTAGTTGCATACGTCAGCACTGGGTATGACGGTTCTATAGAAGTTTTATGCTCATTAAAAGGTTTATTTTCTGTCTCAATTCTGGAAGAAACGATTTTGTTACCGTCTTTATAAAATGTTGTGAAATATGTAAAAGTAGTTAAATCCTGCTCTTCATGTGCCACTTTGCTAGGTTTAATTGTTTCGGGAGTCAATGCAGTTTTAGTTGGGAGTATTTTTGAAAGCTCTAATTCCTTGCTGTCTGTATAGACATGAGTAAATGTCTGTTCTCTACTTGATACTGCAGTTTTTCCATCTACCAAATAAGTAGTAAAAAAGGTGGATGTTGTATAGTATGTAATTGGAAATGACATAGATGGTATTATCTTGTTAATATCGCTATCTTTATTTTCCGTGTGTGAATGTTTTGTGTCTTCGAAATTTTGATTATTATCAATTATTTCTTTGTTATTGATTCCTAAATTTTTTTCATCACTTGCACTTGACGTATCTGTTGCAGATAATATTGTACTATCAAGTAAAATGAATTTGTTGTCATCGCCAGCACTACGCCCTTTGCTAATGTTTTCATCCAGTTCATTTCCCGCATTGTAATCTGCTGTAAGTAAAGCTGAAGATGGTAACATATTCGTCATGTCTATTTTTGCATTAGTACTTTTTACATTTTCTTCAACACCGGGCAGTATAAATCCATCAGTGAGTATGCTTAATGAGTCTTTGCTTAAACCTGTCTCATCGGTAAGGGATTTTTCATTTTCGTTTGAATCAGTTGAAAGAGTTGATGGTAAGATAAAATCATCCGTTATTATGCTAGGTGGCTCATTTAATATGGCATCTGAGGAAATTTCTGCTTCATTTGCAATATTTTCTTCTGTGGGTGATGTTGGTAAAATAAAATCCCCTGTTAAAAATACGACTGAATTTGACGCATCAGTTGTTTTGCTTTCATCAATGTCAGAATCTTTCGCAGATTTGGAGTCCTCAGCCTCTTTATTTACATGTTCTAGTGAAGGTTGTTCATTGATTAATGCATCTAAATTGTCGAGAAAACTTTTGCTAGTAGTTAACTTCTCATCGATAGTTTCTAACACAAACGAAGATTTAATGTTTTCTGAATCCTTCATAATTTCCTCCAATGTTGAGGTTGGTGAGATTACAAGGTTTTCTGGCAAAATAAAACCATCTGTAAGTATGTGTACTGCTTCCGTCTCAGGTTTTTCTGTAGAAAAATCGGTGGGATCATCTACATATTCCACACCCGGCGAAAGAGGTGTATTCGAGCTCTTCGCATTCAAATCTTTTGGAATATTCGTAGAGTCAAAACTTATAGTAGTTAAGGGATCCATATCAAAAGCAGATGCATCATTGTTTCGGCCACTTCTTGGGAATATGAAACCGGATGTCAAAATTTCCAAACTTGGAGTAGCACTGATTGCATCATCTGTAAAAGCACCTTTCCGATTAATTAAATCTGTAAAAGAGGAAACTAGGTCGAATTCATATTTTGACGATGGTTTTATTTCTAAATTTTGCAAATTGTTATTAGCAGCAGCATCTGATACAATTTTCTCATTTGTGAAGGTTTCTTCAGGGCTAATGGTTTTTGAAACGGTAAAGAAAATGCTTGAGGTACTTTCAATCACATGTGCATATGTATTATCAATATAAGTCCCAATTATCAGAGTAGTCCAATGTGTTGTGACACCATTCAAAACTTCAGTGCCAGTAATGGAACTTACTAAACCTGTAGGGTTTGAAGGCTTTAGTGTTATTTCATTTTCTTTTATTGTATCAACTATTTGACTAACATCTAATTCTACGGAGTTAACTGATTTATCACCGTGAGGACGGAATGGTTGAAACTTCAAGTCAATGTTGTTGCCATACGTAGGTTTTTCCCTCTCTTCATTATTACCGTACACTGTTGCTAAATTCAAGGGCAGTGTTTGTGCTACAAGGGTTTCCTCTATTTTTTTAATTTTAATTGTATAGTCTGTTTCTGATTTTGGAGCGACTGTTGAAGTTACAGGACCTTTCTGTGTTGCCATCTGTTCCTTCACACTAGACGCGACCATCGAGAGCTGTGGTTTCATTTCACTAGTTTCCGTACCAAACAGAGGTTTTCGAACAAGTTGAGTAGTCGGCTCAGTGCTGCGGAGGGCAATATTAATGTCATTTGAAAAACTAGTCCTTGTTACACGTGGCGTAAATGTTCTAGGGCGTGTAGAGGCTGGTAGGAATATATAATGGGTTTCAGATATTCTGGTGGTGAAATCTGCAAATCCATACAAAGTTGTTGTGAAATCTGTATCTTCATTTTCGTTGCTGTTTGATTTAGACATTTCAAGAGATTCTTCTTCATTCTGCTCACCGGGAGGTTTGAATTCTGGTCTTAACTCCTCGGTTTCATAAATAGGACCGTATAAGCCCACAGTTCGCGTTAAACGCTTATCCTTAAAACTTTGACGGTAGCTTGAAGTTGGCCTGACAATGTGCTGGAATCTGTCTTGTATGTTACCTCTATTTAGTTCATAGTAAGCATTATTCATGTGTTTCTTTTCCTGCTCTAATACATCAGTCAAGGGGAATGTTCCTATTTGACGATTATCAATGATTTGATCTGCTACAACAGTTGCACTATTTAGGTCTATCTTTCTTGGTGCCGGATTGTACAATCTGTTTTGACGATAGTATTGATCGTGACCTCTGAGTGTAGTAAATTGAGCAGAAGATGTCTCATCTGAATTCAGTTCTACCATAGAAGTCTTATCATCGTCTTTTAAACCTAAGGTATCTCTGTCAGGATAGGCAAGTGGTTCAATGTATCTCGTCATGACCAGTGGCTGGGCTGCAGGTTTAGTGGGCACAGCAGCTAGGTGATGCATAGTATTGTTTTTAGAATAATGTATTTCTTCTGCATTGTTTGCAACTCTTAGATTTCTATTTCGTCTCGTAAATGACACTTGTTGTTCACTTTCTTCTGCAACATATTTATCTAGCAGTTCAGGAGCAGATTCTATAGTTGAGGGCAGAACAACTTTAACATTTGAAGTTAGAGGATGGTCTCCATAAAAGAACCTGTATGTTGTAGGATTTTCATCACCCTTTTCATATGTACCGGCATAAACCGGAAAGGTCTTAGAATTTTGACTCACAAATGCACCTGCTGTACCAGTGACCCTTATGATTGATGAAGCTGTTTCATCAGGAAAAGCCGTACCAACGGTTTTTGCATCAATATCTAAGCCAAAGTGTTTGGTTTTGAGAGGATCATTTGGTGGAATGAATGTTCCTGTTATTTCAATCGGCTTATTAGACATCTTTGCGTTTGAAGAACTGAGGACTGAGATAGGCTCGTTCACTGCCGTCAAAAACACCTGTAAAGATTTTATGCGTAAGCAAAATATTGTTTTTCTTTTATTGTGAATTTTTAATAACAAAGCATAAAACCTTAGAAAGTTAATACATTTTCATTAAGTTCGATGCATTTTCACTGCTTGTTTATAAAATTTTTCTGGTACAATCTTATATCCCTTGCATTACATCAAGTAGAAAGGAATATTGAATTTTATTAATTTTTAGCAAAGCTGAGAATATATTACTAAATTGCTTTTGTTATTATAAAAAATAAAATTAATTTAAATTAAAAAAGAGTTACTTTTCCTGATTGGAGTGACCCAAACTGCTGTTTTTTGGCAGTAACACCAAGAATTGTTGCAGTAGCCTTGATATTTGTATGTGGCTTGTTTTCGTCAGCTTGCAGTAATCTGTTATTACTCATGTTTTCTGCCAAGACTTCTCGAACATCTGCAAATAGTCCCATATAAAATTAGCAACACTACAAATAATCACACTTTCAATGCTTTCAAATGTAAAAAAATAAACATATTTTACTTGACTGAATACATTTTAAACACATTTTTACGATGATAAAAAATATATATCTTAAGATACCAAATGATATCTTACGATATAGTTCGATATCTTACCATACACTAATTACTATATATTGCTTCACAAAAAAGACTCCCCGGAACCCTAAGGGTCTGCAGAAAAACTTGAATTTTGTCTCTTAGCTCTCTCGGAAGTAAAGATAAAACTGTTGGCAGCCTTTAATTGGGGTTAACAATGAGGTATTTTATTTTTTACCCCTTATGGACTGTGTTCTGGTAAATGTCACGAAATCCATTAACACCAATTTTGATGCATTATTAGTTAAAATTTTCAACTCCTTGAGAAAGCAGGAAAAATTATTTTACTGAATACTAACTCCTACAGCATGCTTACTCTTTAAACTTTTAAACTGTGTAGTTAGTTTATATCAAAAAAACAAAAAAAAAAAAAAAACTAAATTTAAATGCTAATTCCCTTCAGAAGTCAGTCAAAACTTCTTTTATGGACTTAGTAATAATTTTTACCACAAAACGCCGCAGATTAAATATTTTATTACCTCCTACCCCTTTTGAAAAAGTTTTGCGGCATTTACCAAAGTAAACTAGACAAGAAATCGGATTACTTTTGGGCTGTCAGCGTTCTGACAACAGTCTCATGTCCATCTGATACGTTCTTCTTTTAGCCAAATGTGTTTTTCATCAATTGGTATTTCTTGGAAATTTAGATAAACAAAGGTGGTGATGGCGATAAAGGTGCCCAGAATAAAACCCTCTCCTTTTTTCACCGTAAGTATTCTATAATTCTGGTAACCGATTTCTTCCATGCGTACAGTGAAAAGCGCAATCTATATTATCATTGGTTTGTGGCTTCATCTGTTTTGAGGGGAAAAGAAAGTTTCTGTGGCAATTAAGGAACGTGAGCACAGATAAAACAACAATGGAAAGCGCACATTAAACGTGAAAGTACCATTTCCAGAGTCAAATTCGTCCGAAAAAAAGCTGCAGACCTTACAAAATCAACTATGTTCAACTACTTCATGATCACCCTTCAGTTTGAAATTGTCTGCAAGTATAGAGCTGGAAAAAATTATCCAAGGAATATTTTGTGGAGGGATAGAACCTGTTTTCTTTAAATGCGGATAGATCACAACGCCAACAACTGCTTGATTTAGACCAAACAAATCTCTCATAATATCCTCTCACTCCATTGTCGTAAATTGAACTTCATTTAATCATTTAAGTTACCGTTTAGCTGTTGGGTTACCGCCGTTTTTAGGTACCATCTATTACCTAAAACAACGTAGTATATTATATTCAATTTAAGTTTTTTTCAACATGAAACTCTACCCAACGCAAATAACGTTGCTTTGATCGTGAACAGTAGCTATATTTGTGTACTTCTCTGTTATTTAGAATAGTAAAATAGATTAACAAATAAAAAATATTAGCTATTAAAAGTTAAACACTGAAAGTAAGTTCTTGACCTCAAAGCACAATGTGTGTCGAACAGTTAACTTGTCTTTGATTCATCGATTGTAAAGGACAATTATTTGATTTGCGTGCAGATTAAAATAGCTAATTGAACTCGAATTGAAATTAACTCAGTTATTTTTTCTTTTGTTTAGATTACAAATTTAAATGGCAATTCTATTCTTTAATCAAATTAGAGCATTGAATGGAGGTTTCATTTTCAACTAGCACAGCAAGCCATTTGATAAACGAGATAACTGTTAGTTCTGGCGAATTTTCTGATAGCGAAAATATCACAACAATTTCTTTATTATTATTATTATATTGGTGAAGTTTTCCTTCCGAGATGATTAAACAATAGGATCCCCGTAAGGAAAAAAAAAGATAAATAAAAGTTCAAAATAATAATAGTAGTAATTTTAAAAAGGAAGAAGAAAAAGAAGTTTTTTAAATTGCCGATTATCCGTGTCAATTAATGTCCGGATTCACAAGGAAAAATGAAGAACACGTATAAGCTACAATAAAGTTACCATTGAACAAAATCAACAAACTATTATCAATGTCAATTTTTACTTTATTTTTTTCTCTCTAACCTTTGGCATAATTACTACACACAAATGAGTGAAGTAATTTAATGTTTCTGTGAGAGTATATAAAATTAATGCAAATGTAACATTTTCTGAAACTGAATATGAAAAGAAAATGTGAACGATTGTAAATGATTCATTGAAACTGTTCCAAACGCTTCAAATTTTTAAATAAAACTGTGAAATGAAATTTGGGGAAAACCTACATCATGCTTTTATTTTTCCTCACTTTTTTTTAGTTTTTCAATCCGTCTAAAGCCTTGTACTGCCTAAAAAACCCATGATTGTAACCAAAATTTTCCAATTTTCATTCTAATCCTTTTAATTTTAAATTTAAATTTTTGCCGCATATTTCATTTTGCTACATTTTACAGCTGGTTTTTAACTGAAATCATATCTTATGCTGATTTATCACTCACTCGTAATAAATGTTCTAGACCTGAGGTTAATTCGTTACATTAAATACTACACTATAAAAATTTTTGGTGTTCCGTCGGTGTAAAGTTGAAAATTATTTTTATTTTATGTATTTTATTTTTTTTAAGAGTCTGTCTAAAAAATACAGACAGCAGAATGTTTTTTAGCATATGATGTTCGTTAACTCATCAAAAATTCATTACGATTGCTTATTTAGCCCATTTTCATAGAAATGAGCAATTGCAATGAAATTTCGATGCGTAACGGAGTTAACAAATTTCATGTGCTAAGAAAACCACTTAAATTTTTTAAAAGTACATTAAAAATTAATAATTTTCAACTTTACACCAACTGAACACCAAAAATCGTGTTCAGTAACACCAAAAATGGTGGCAACTCAACGCTAAGTTTTTACAGTTATGAAGTTATATTAGAACTAAAGTTCCGAGTTTCATTTTCAAAGTGTTTTTTTTTCTGGAAAAATTGTTGTGTTTTGGCGGTTCAGTGACCAGGGACGTAACTAGCTCATTTACTAACTGGGGCAAGACCAGGATTTAGCGCCAACTCCCCCTTATATACACGAAAATAGTATATGTATTTTATTAAACACGCACATTTAGTCAATTTAGCGCCCCTAAAATAATCTGGCGCCCGGTTCTTAGCGCCCCTAAAATAATCTGCGCCCCTAAATTCTTAGCACCCCTAAAATAATCTGGCGTCACGCCCGGCGTGACGATACTAAATTTATATTTTATTTAAAACAACACCGCGGTGACATGTTTCATAATGTCAATGTATCCATTTTATTGTAAATTTTAGATAGCAGACGCATTTGCAACCATATTTAAACCGGGATTAACAGTTTATTTACCTTCGTCAGAGCCGTCCTGGCAATGGCGCACACCATCACCTACTTGGTTCTGTCTTATACATCGAGGAAGCCCAGAAGTACATCGATACATTCCATTTGGACAATCTAGTAGAAAGAAAAAAGAAAATGTTAATACACTTCTAAAAGCAGAAATATAAAACTTAAAATCGAAAAGTGAAAGGTAACAAGAAGTTCCGTCTAGAACTATACGAGCCTACTTTCCCGTATACACCAAATTCAAATTTATAATATAGCTATCTCTTTCTCTCTCTTTCTTATTTATCTTTAGTTCTAATTATTGAAAATATACCTTTTTCAACGGATAATACATATTCATTCACTCACTCATTCATTCTTTCATTTATTCAGCCATGCATTTATTCATTCATTCGTTACCTCATTCAAGTGTTTATTCATTCATTTACGCATTCATGTATTTATTCACTCATTTATTTATATTTTCATTTATTCAATAATTTATTCATTTATTCTTTTCCTCATTCATTTATTCATTGATTTATTCTTTCACTCTTCCATTTATTCATTCATTCATTATTTCATTCATTGAGTCACTGAGAAATATCCTTGAAAATCCCGATCAAAAAATTTCATAGCAAAATAGGCTCGTAAGTTCTGGATAAACTTTCTATTTCTACATGTTCTACGTTATTAGAGCTTTCCGATAAAGTTTGTTCCAAGCAAATCGGTCCGTTAGATCAGGATTTATATAGGGTCTAAGAAAACTTCCGGTCCCAATAATGTGGTTTCTAGAAAGAATTTGGTTGTGTTACCATTCTTTCATTCTGTCAGTTTCCGTATTGCTAAAATCCTAAAAAGGTTTCAATTTCAAGTCGTTTTTGCTCCTAGTAACAAATTTTCCTTCTCTTCTCTTAAGGATCCTGTCGATCAACTTAACACTTGGGGTATTTACCAAATTAGTTGCCGTTGCGGCCTTTCTTACATTGGGCAGACAAAACGTGCTCTGAAAATTCGCTTAAATGAGCATAAAGGTTATGTACGAAAGCAAGAGTTAAATAAGTCTAGCATTGCTCAACATTGTTGGAATTCCAACCACTCTTTTGACTTCAATTCTGGTAAAATTATTCAAAAATGTTCTTCCCCTTTAGAGCTTGACTTTTGGGATGCTTATCATATTAACAGGAATAGTTCTAATTTGGTTAATGATTCTTCCTCAACTCCTTATTTTTCACAGGTCTGGCATAAATTTCTTTAATTTGTTGTTCTTTCTAGGTTTTCTTGTTGTTTTCCTTTTTTGTGTCTATTTTTCTCCTTCCCCCCTCCCTCCCCTCCCCCTCCTTTACATGTGTACTTTGTTTTGCATTTTGTTTTGGTAGTTTCTGTACTTATTTTTATTTCAATTTTATTCTTTGTATTTTATTTTATTATTTTTGCAATTTTTATGCACGCTGTCGTCTTTTTTGCTTTATTTTTATTGTTATTCCTTTTTACTTCCTGTACTTTCAACTGGATTCGTTTGTTGCTCTCTTATTGGTGTCTTCCTGCTACTTCTACTTCCACTTCACGCTGCCTTTATTCTCATTGGTTTACAGATAATTCTTAGGCTATATAAGCTTTGTTTTTCTTGTTCTGTCTGCTTCATTTGGATGTTTTGCATCTAGAAGCTCCCTGTCGCATTGAAAAAGGAATTCCAAGAAATCCCGAAACATATGTCTGCATTTTTTTGCTCATTTGTGCTTTAAATTAACGTGTAATTTTATTATTATTGTTTACTTGCACAAAGTTAAATTATTTTTACTAGTTTAATCATCAAAATTTATTTTTAGATAGTTTTTTAATTAATGTGTTTTAATAGACATTCAGGACCATGTATATGTTTAAGTTTAGCCATTCGATAATTAAAAATTTTTTCCATGAATTTTTATTTTACATCTACTCCATGCTTCAGAAATTGTCATTCCAATTTTTATTTTACCAGACGCCATATGCTCTAGTGTTTTTGACACACTATTAAAGTTTCAATATGTAAAGTATTTGATTAAAATAATCTTAATCAAAGTAATTCTTCTATAACTTATGTATATAAAATGAATTTATTTCAGACCATTGTTTTATCATATATTGTCTAAAGACATCTAAACATGTGAAAATGCATCAGGTTTTGTTTTTAACTTTATATGCCAATAGATGGCATAGCTGTTCCAGAAAATGACACAGTTCTCTTACAGAGGTGTCAATTGCTGGAAAAATCTGAATAAAAAAATTCAGAACTGATATAAATACAATTTACATGCAAAACCCCTCAAATTTTACAAATTTCAATTTAATAACAAAAAAAAATCTTTTAACAGCACACACTTGAAGCAGAAAAATTGCATTTCAAGATTCAGGAAAACCATTCAAAGCATTTCTAAATTTAAAAAATAAATAAATCAATCAAATAATCTAAATTTAGTTTACAACCTATATCAAACATGCCTTGAACTGAACTGGGCTGAAAGAAACAAAAAGATCTGTCCAACAATTAACCAAGTAGATATCAAAGAGAAGACAGCTGCAATTGACTGAACATTTACCTTAGAGAGCAATGAAATCGAAATAAATGAATTGCAACAGCATAAATTCCCCTTTGCTCATTTAAAAGAAAGAAAATCAAGGTTTATTTTCTTGATATTTCTTTTCCACCTTAACAAGAACAAGTATTGATTCTTTTTCAATAAAACGCGTGTCGAAAAATTAACAGACTGTGAAACTTTTTGTTTGTTGTTACAAGTGTTTTTGTTTAAGTTTACAGGAAATGAAAAGAAAACACGTTTAAATGGTCGAGTGAGAATTTTGTAATTAGATATTTAACGGAAATTAATATTCTATAACTATGCTTATGTTTTTAATTTTAAATTATTAAATAATTTTTATGATCAAAATCTTTGTCCAGTACAGTAATTTAAAGGCTACAAAGCAATAAATTTCTGAAATATGCGTTAGACCAGAAATTGGGCAAACCAATTACTCTACAGCAAGCTGCACAGATTATGTAAATTAATAAATAGTAATCAAACGTGGTTTAAAAATGTATGTCGTAAAAGTATATAGCAACAGTTCGGAAGAAATTAATCATGTTAAACAAACTAGAGCGAGAACAAACACGGCACATTCCTTATACCAGCAGTTATTCCCTTGAACATGAATGGAATTCTTGGAACTCTGCCAGGCAGATCGCTTTGGTTGACGGTAGAACTGTAAGTGTTGTCTGCTACAAAATTGTATGGGATTGTTTCGAGTTTTAATAGAGACGGGAATATTCTATGTCTGACTACGACAGATTGGACGAGTCGAGGACTGTAATCGACATACTGATTTTTGATATTACTTATCCAATGGCCACGAATTAATAACTTGTGATTTCTTTCTGTAAGGGTACATTAAGGATAAATTTGACCTTCGTTCTTTCTGTTGATTTGGCGGAGCTTAAATAGCGTATCACATCCACTATCGATGGACTTAGTTGATTGTATCGATACTTTAACACACGTTTCAGCAGAGATGGATTGCTGGCTCAATGTGCGTCGTGCGACTAATGGGTCACATATAGACTATGGGACTGTCTCTAACAAAACTGAAAATCTGTAATCCCATACAATTCTTTTTCGGGTATAATATCTTACACTGTTCTTCATTTATAGTGCATTAAAATTGTTTCCTTTTTTATATCCACTTGTATTTAGGTAAATTTATTAAGTGGTCATTGCACCAAATAAATCAATTATAATTTTTAAATGACTTCCCTTTCTTTAAAATATTAATACTTTCAAATGACGCATAACTTATAAAATACATGATTTTTTTAATATCAAGTGCAAGTTTTAAATTGAAATTAATTTTTAAAATAATGATATAGCACATAATTTTTTTAATTCGAGGTAAGTAGCAATTTTATGTAATATTAATGAAAAGTAAAATTTAAATTACACAATAAGAGTTTATGAATGAAATAGAATTTAAAGTAAAATGAATTGAAGGAAGAATAAGAGAAAAACGATTTGATATAAGTATGCATACAAATATATTATAAAAATCTAGAATTATTTCATGCATACCAAAGCTTACGTATTTTATGTTTACAGACAGTGATGCAATACTTCTATTTCGGCATTCCCCCCCCCCCCTTCATTTGTAACGAATATGATTTTATGAGGCGATGGGAGGGGGGGAGGAATCTCACTTCCTGCACATTACAGCACAGCCGCCGGTCTATTCCTTGCGAAGGAAGCAGGAATTGATCATGCATCTTAATATGTGGGTTAACGAAATGGCTTGTCAGCAGAAAAAAATGGCGAAGATTTTTTTTTTCCAACTGTCTTCATTATTGACATGATTTGTATCTATTGCGTTATGAAGTTTTTAATCTAGTTCTTATCGCTTCTTTTCTTGCATATTACGCATTACTTTCACACAAGGATTACAGAAAGGATCCAGGTTTTCCTTTTATTTTTTTACTACATTATTGTTAGAATTATCCGCATAAATGTCAAACATCTCAATACGGCTATACGGCTTTAAAGTGATCGCATTTTAATGCATGGCACAAACACTTTGCGAACTAATTTTTAAATAAGTTTTAGAAACGTTATGATCCGTAAATCTACTCAAGTGTTGAACTATTTCTAAAACATAAGAAGAAGAAGCAGAAAAAAAAATACAAATTCCAAATAAAACAATTTTTTTTTGGAATATCTGTTTTCTTTGAAAATAATCTGATGCAGAATCAAAGTGACACGTATATAAGAATATTATTGCATTTATTTCTTATCAAAATTTATTATGCATTGTAAAAGTGCACATTCAGATAACGCACATAAACTCAAAATAAAACTAATAATGTTTATATAGATTCACCGTTTTTTTATGCAAATCTAATGTAAAAAGAAGAAAATAAAGCAGTTAACAAAATATGATCGGAATATATTTAATTCAAAAATTCTCAGTCAACTTATTAAATTCGTTTTTAAGTTTGAAGCAAGAACCTTTTCAATAAAAATTTTGTTATTGAGAGACACGCATCAAAAAGGTACATTCTCAAATCGACAACTTTTAAACTACAGTGACAGTTACAGCAGAGGCGTAGCTAAGGGGGGGGGGAGGAAGCCGTCCCCGGGGACAGCGTCAAGGGGCGCAAAATTAATGTGAATTTATTTTATTTTTAAATGCGAAAAGAAGATCATTTAAACTGAAAACATGTGATTATGTTCGACAAAAAAGTGGGAGCATCGCAAATCATATCGGGAATGACCAATGTAGCACAGGAGTACGTGCATTTTCTTTGAGCAGCAGAGATAAAAGAACCGGACACCCAGAGAACCCAGGAAAGGTCACTTGTGAAAGAAGAAAAACAAATAATTTTGCGAAGCCAAAGTGTCTCATTTTTCCCTTCAAAGTGAATGGTCGCTAATAAAAACGGAAGTTAAAAGGGCTGCTTTTTAGAGCTATTTGTCATTTAATAAGAATAATAAAAGTTTTTTTTAATTCCCTACCAGGTTCGTCCCTAGGCCCCCAGGGGTGGGAGTGAGGGGGTGCAAAATCTTCAGTTGTCCCCGGGTGCTGAAAACCCTAGCTAAGCCTCTGAGTTACAGTGATGATTAATAAAAATCAAACATTAAAACATTTGCAAGAATTCCAAATGATCAAAAGAAGAGTAGATAAGTAATGAACTCGAAAACCAACTGTGATGATTTATCGATCATATATTATCCGTACATCAATCTTCATAAAAATGTTAAGGATTTCAATCTCATTCATATTTACTGAGCTTAATGATACAAAATTTTCGATTTGTTATTATCTGACAAAAATATTTTTGCATATTTATACTTGTTATTCTGTGTTTTTTTTTTTTTTTCAATTTTAAATTGTCGTGGCTTTTTTTATGAGCACAAGAAATGTTTTCTTGTTAAATCAGCTTGCATATTTGAATTAAGACTCTTTCTTGAAATGTTTTGCATTCATTTTTAGCTTTATTGAAATGTTAATACTTCCTAATTCGTGTTTTAAACAATTGGTAATTGTATTCTCTTGCTTTACGTGTTGCAAAGAATTCAATTTATTCTAAGCCGGAGTTTTTTATTCCCTTCATTAATATTAAAAAAAAAAAACTTTTTAAAAAAGAACTATAAAAACGTATTACCATTAAATTTTCTTGAATTGTACATTTAAAACTGTTAGCCATTTTTTCCGCAAAGAAACTTGTATTAAGTGGATAACTTGTTATCTACATCCGTAACTGGAACGTTATATTATTAAAAATTCGAAACTTTTTGGTAGCTCTACTAGTGTTCAGCATGGCTATTTAGGTAGAATCTGGTTAAATATTGCTGCTTAAAAAAATTAAAGGAGTAAAATATGGCTTTCTGCAATATACTGTTCATATAACTTCTGCAATATTAGCAAAATACGGTAGCAAAAAAAAAAGTAGTCTACCGTTTACAAAAATATTCTTAAAGCTTAAATGGTGAAACATTTTATTATTCTCGATGCGTTTTTTTGTTAAATAACTGGAAACAGCTTTTATATCTTCCCATTGAAAAACTGGTGGATATTTCTTAAGTAGAAAATTATATAAAGTAATGCATTTACATTTACAAATCTAACCTCGCAAGAGAAAAAATGGATGCTAAAATTGAGAGAGAAAATGAACTATAAAGATAATGTTAGCAGCTAATAACCGGGGGAGAAGCTTCCCAAAAATTAAATTCCGATTTGTTGAGTGAAATTTTGCACGTGCGGCTTAGTGATTTTTTTTTTTTTTTATAACGAAAAAGATTGCAGACGTGACATTTTAGTGAAGACCAGGAAATGCTGAAAGCTTGATTCGGTGTTTTTTGGAACATGCAACTTCTTAAAATGTCTGGAAACTCGAAGAGTTAAAAAGCTTTTCGCGGCTAAGTACCTGTTTAATCGGTACTTCGGTGGCATAATGCGAACAAACTTTGGCCTTTCAGGCTAACATCGAAATAGTATATTTTTAACAAAATTTACCCTTCCAGAAGTAAGCGTGTTTACTAGTTACAAGAGTAGTTGTGCATCATCCTTTTCTTTTATCAATATTTTGTGGCCTGCTGTAAAATGTTCTTACATCGTTTTTGAATTTACATTTTATTTCATTATCATGAACGAAACTATAGGCAACATAATGAAGTAAAAAGTCCGACTCTTTCTTAGATATTTGCAAAAAGGTAACCAATCTTTTCGAATTAAAGGGTAAGACAGGCATTTATTTTAACTTTACAACAGCGATTCTCAACCTGTGGGGCGCGAGCACACGAGAAGGAGGGTGCGAGAATATCCAAGAGAAAACATTACTTTAAAAAATTGACTAACTGACTGAAAGGGAAGCACACGTACACATAGAAAACAAAATACATTTCGACATATTTAATAACTTATCAAAGTAAAACAAATTACTAAATTAAAACTTTCTTAATCAAAACATACTAAATTAAAAACAAATTTAATAATTATTAGTAACTTCCTTGGGCCTGTCTTTTAAAGCAACGTTTTTCGAAGGAAGGCTTAATATTAGAAATAGTTGTTTCTATATTTAGCCGAGATCTATAGTTTGTCTTCAAAGAAGCCACAGCAGAAAATCCAATTTTACAAAAGTTGTTGAGGATGTTGAAAAAGATAATAGAATGAGAAATGCCCTAAAATTCAAATAGGGATTTATTACTAAATTATTTTTATTACTAAAATTACTTGTTTTTACTCTTGTTTTGGCAGTTAGTTAAAAATAATTCAAAAACAGAATCAGTACTCATATACATTATTGTTGTATACATTTTATGGTAGGGGGGCGAAGAAAATTACGATAGAAAATTAGGCCGCGAATACTGAAAGTTTGAGAAACGCTGCTTTACAACTAATAAGACTATTATTAAATGTAAGTTTACATATGAATAGTATATTTATTTGTTTTTGTAGTACATTTTCACACTTAATTCTTGTTGTTGAGCTAGTTTACGATACATTTTTCATTTTCCTTATAAAACAAATTCAAGTTTAGTTTTTCAAAAATAAAATAGACGAAACAACAGCAGCATAGAAAATCAGATCATTGATAAAGGAAGCTATATTTATTGGCTTTTTTTGACTTTGTTTTGTAATGAATGAGAAGAAAAATGTGTCTGTTAGTAATTTATCAATATCTACGATAACAATTAATTCTAAAGTTAAACGCTATTGTTAATTAAGAGGTTCAGTTGATGTTTTCCAACTCTGAAAAATTCAGGGGCCAACTGAATCGCATTTGAAATTGCTTGAAATTGCTTTAAAGTCATCGCGAATAAGGTGATTGAAAGCACATTTCTTTTTGGTAGTCTATATTATTTTGACTGAGACATTTTCTGTTGTTTGTATGACAATAATTATAATACGTATTTATCTGAATAAAAATAATGAGAAGGTCGTACCCCAAAACTGATATTGTTCCTCTTTAATTAGATTTATCTTCACTTTAAGATATTCCCACGGACTTGATGATTTGTTTTCTGATGGAAGTTCTAAAGTTCAACTATTCGTTCGATAATACCTATCGCCTTTTCATAATTTACTCTCTGCATCGATAAACTTCAACGTCGATAAATTTTATTATTTTTGCTTTAAATATTTCTACTAGTTAAAAACTTAAGAAACCTGGTTGGGACACACATTCCTTTAAACCATTAATTACCTTATTTGTGAATTTTTGGGACCGTTCATAAATGATGTAACGCTTTTTTTTTTCTTTTCAATATACTTGACCCCCTCCCCCCCCCCCTTTTTTTTTTTTACAAAAGTCACACCCCTCTTTGGCACATGTCACGCTATGTTACATAAGTACGTGTACTTGGCACTTGCAGCTCAGAAACACAGCACTGCGTGATACATCACGTTTCTAATTTTATTTTTGAACTTTTAAGGACATTTGTGAGCATAATAATAATAATAATGATTACATGTGTACTTATTTGTATAAAATGAGGGTAAGGTTTGCAATACAAAAGATAACTAGTTGATAAATATATTAGTTTTTCGAATTATGAAAAAAATGACCGTCGCAATTTTATCTTAAAAACGTAAATGCGTAGGAAATTTTCCTTTCAACAAGAAGTAAATTTAAAATTAAATCAGCATCAGTTTTAACGATACAAAATCATCAATGAAATTTTAAAATCAAATTATGAAAATAAAAAGAAAATAAATTTACTTTGCTGATTTTAAATGTTTTTATGGAAGCCAAAATGCGTAATGTCCAACTTCTTGTTACCCCCTCCCCTTGCCACAAACTCATAATTTCTTAAACATTAGCGTGAATGATGTCATGCTTGGAGGGGACATCATTTTTGCATGACCCCTTAACTATTCCAACGCTCATTTAAAAATAAAGGTACCAACGAAACTGTTACAACACGAATTCTCTCTTAAAAGCGTGAGGAAGATGTTTTTCCGAAATTAATGTCAGATGAAGAAAAGAAATGAGCGAGTAATTAAATCTGCTCAGTTAAGCTTCATTGACCTCAAAACGTCTTCTTGTCACGCAATGGGAAAAGAAGGATTCCGAGTTGAGAATAAGGATTACAGCATAAGTGTAAAAACCCTCGTATGAGCGAACTTTTTTACCATTGTATTTGTAAAGAACATTTGTATAAATGTTAGGTTATGGAGCCTTTTTGAAGATTTGAGCAGGTCAAAAGGCTTTCTTTTGGTTGTCTTCTTGAAGATGCTTTCGAACAAAGTTGCGAAAATAATCCTAGATGCGGAAAAAATTACGCATGGAACATAGATTTCTAAAGCATAACCAAAAGCAAAGCGTTTAAAAATCATTTTAGAAGGAAGATTAATCGCTTTGCACGTTGAAGCATCATATGTGTAATATATATTCATAACAATGGTATTTGGTTTTCGATCTCAGATGCTAACCACAAAAGTAGGACGAAACACCATACTGGAGACTAGAATTATAATGCTCATTTAAATTTCACATGAAGGAAATAAGCGTAACAGACACTTTTGAGGATTTAAAAATAGAGGTTGAACTGAAATATCCAACTTAAGATTTGGCATGAAGTTGATAGATTAGGCATGACCTAAATATGTAATTCCAGAAAGAAATGGCAAAATTATTGCCGATACTTGTTTTGAAGTTACAAAGCAATTCTTTTCTCAGTACACAACCTGTTTGCTTCGGGATGTAAGAAATATTATTCATATCGGATAGCTTACATCCCGAAGGTCACAATTTTATCAGAAGTTACTTGTAGCCCCGGAACACGTGCCTCAAGTATATTTTAAAGTTTCGCTTCATTAACGTGGTTTCCTTATTTATTGATTCCACAGTAGGTAAACATTTCACTGTGCTTTTGATTTTAAAAATAGCATATGATTTTTACGATGCTCAGTTTTAATATTAGTACTCGTCACCGAAAAAATGGCAATGAAAGTCCTTCACTGTTTTGCATTTAAAGGCAATAAGTTTTCAGTAGAAAGTATAATTACCACTAACTATACTTCAAGAAATGTGCTGTACTCGTTATAAACCGTCATTTGGAACAGTTCAGCAGAACTGTTGAAAATGCAATGAAAACTTATATTTAAACAATTATGAACCATCCTTGTGAAGTTCCATTCTTTTAAGCAAAAGGTATTTTTCCTTTTTTTTTAATAACAAAAGTTAATTGTACTTTCTATTGTTCTGAGGAAGTTAACAAAAACACCGCTTAAAATATTAAACCGTAGTTTTAAGGGAATGCTTTAGAGCATGTACTGTGCACCCACCTCGTTATTACTTTTTTCCTTTAAAAACTTGTGAAATATTTTGATGTGTACAATCGTTATTTTGTTATTCGCTAATATGCCAAGAAAAACGTAATTGTCTTTTAGTTGAAACTATAAAAACGTGAAAGTACAAATGTTTTTTGCTTGTTCTACAAAATAAATGATATTGTTTCTCGACATTTTTTTCCATGCTACAGGATATCTACAAGCTTACAAAGTATTCATATGTCCGAATAAGAAACAAATCTTTTCATGAACTTCGATAAAGATGCTAACTGGGAAGCTGGTTAAAACTGTATCAAAAGCGATTCTAAAATTATCAGTTATTTTAATAGGTTTAAATATATAGGCTTACATAAATATAGGAGACCTATAGGTTTTCTTTAATAGGTTTAAGTTATAGGGAAAGAGCTTCCTTAAAATCTCGTTACATCGAAAAATCTTAGAGACCGTCCATAAATGATGTCACGCCTTTTCCCCATATATTTGACCCCCCTCCCCCCACTTTGTCACAAAATGTCAGTTCTTGTTACACCCTCCCCTTGTCACAATTTCACGCAATCCCCCTCCCGCTCGAAGCGTGATATCATTTATGAATGATTTGTTATTTATTCTTATATTCTGGACTTTGTCACGCATAAAATATTTGCGGGAAGAGAAATATTACATTACTTTCTAATGAGAGGAAAAAATACGTTTATATTTTTAAATAAACAAGAATGTATGCTAGAGGACCCAAGACATTACAGTAAAACCTCCAAAGTTGACCACCTCCCTACGTTGACCACCTCTGTATGTTGACCGAAATTTTATAGTTTGAATGGTCACAACACATTTTCAATGGAGATTTACCTCTATGACCACCTCCAAAAGTTGTATGTTGACCACATTTTAGTAGGTTATTTGAAATATTTTTTTATAATTTACTCTTTGTAACTTGACCACTGACGTTTTCTTGATGAAAGTGATTTTTACAGTTACCTGATGAACAGAAAGGGGACTGAAAAAAATTGAATCATTTCTTTAAAAAAAGTTTTAAAAAATGCTGTAATAAGTGCTAAATTTTTCCTTAAAAAATACTCAAAAAAATTTAATAAATAATCTCCAATATTGTACTAATTTTTTTCTAAAAATTCCCTCAGTTGACCACCTCCGTATGTTGACCACTTAGTTACAGTGCCTTCGGTGGTCAACTTGTGGAGGTTCTACTGTAATTTAAATTTTAAAAAAATTAAAACAAAATCTGAGTCACATTAATAATGGAAATGGTTTCATGACTTATGTCAATAAATATTACTGGAAAAAATGAAGGGAAGATACATTTAAAACAAGATCTAGGTCCTAAAAGTAATGAAAATAATTTGCTAAGTTAAGTTACTACGATATTACTGGAAAAAATAATAAATGAAAACACTTAGCTGTTTTACCCGTAATTATTACACAATGCAATAAATTTAAGAGTACCCTATATCTTATATATAAGTGGCTTACGTGTCTGTTTGTCGCCGAAAGCTAATTGGTTACTTGCGCAGCTGTAATGCAGTTGCCATTGTTGTAGCACATGTCAAATATACTAATAATCAAGACATTTCTCTAGCATTTTGAGTGAGGCATCGCCAGATTTGCAATCTCCGTTAAAAATTAATGTGAACGCAAATTTAATGTAATCCTACTTTCTTTGTTTTAATTTATTTATCGTCTGCGCTTTTTATATATGTTAAAGTAGCAGTGCTCTTCTTTCCAGGGGTTTCGTTCAAACTATTGTTTTGACGATGATTATGTTGGATATAAATAAATATTTTTCACAAACAATTTGATTATATAGTAAATAATATTTTTACTTTACAGATTATTATAACCTAGATTTTTTTTTTCGGTAAGAATATTTTTTTCCGAAAGTAATGTATGTTTATTATTTATTAATTAAACTTTACTGTTCTACTCGATAAATATCTCTTTGATTTGATGTGCATTTCCGGTTACTGGGAGAATTGTATATGTATAATATCTAGAACAACGGTCATTTCGTATGACCGCCGGGCTTACAAGTTGAAAAATAAACGGACTTTTGATGTTTAAAATCAAAACAAATTAGGATGAACAACATATTAAAAAGTATGAACTCCAGCCGCTTACGTTTACTTAAAAGTAATAATAGGTTAAATCTTAGACATACGAGTAAAATTTAATGCGGATCAGTTATTATGGTAAATGGGCGGAAAACACTAAAAGTTAATTTATGTTAATAGTAAATAAATAAATAAATAATATATCTTCATTTTCTCAAATATGGCAAAAGAGTTTGTAATGTCATGAACTCACTAAAATACAATCTGGTTTTAAAAAAGCAAAACAATTTTTTCCGACGAAAAGTTTTCTTGTTCAAGAATTTGAAGTTTAGTATTAGTTTGAATGGTTAATGTATGGTCTCATAAGAGGTTAATTGTGGTATATACTGTAAAACTATATTTAAAACGTTCATCGTTATGTATACATAAACTTTGTTTACTTCAGATTTATTAAAAAATAAAGAGCTTCACCTAATTTATGGTTGTTGTTTCAGTTTTTAAACGGTTTCTGTTTAATAAAACTCAGCTGAGCGAAAAGTTACAGCTAATCATTAGTGTAAGAAAATATCAACAAAAATATTTCGTATTATGATAGAAGATTGGTTCAGAAAATGTTATTTGTGTTTTGTTTGAAATTTTAGAAAGTAGTGATGCAAGCATTTTTTAAAATCGTTAAGAAAAACATGGGGGGAAATGAGTAACATCTCAAAAAGTTTCACTTAATATGATATTAACTAAGCTTTTTTTCCAGATCAAATGATTTTAATTCTAAAAATTTATCATAAAAAATTCAAAGTTCATAAAAATAAGAAAAGGTTAAACAATTACAGAAATGTTTGATAATACGACCTGTTAAATAAAACAAAATATTAAATTTCCTCGTAGCAATAAATGTACAGAAAATTTCGCAAATGATTTGAACCACCTTATTTTTAAAATTAAAAACAATAATAAATAAATAAATAAGAAATAAACAAAGTTAACCTGTGTCACGATCATCATTACACAGCTAAGAAATTAAAATATTACATCGGTAATTTGCAACATGCAATTAAAACTAAAAAATACGTTCTTTTATTAAACGAAACTCTAACTGAAGATGAAACTAGAAGGCAGGTGTTTGCAGTATTCAGAAAAATCTTTGAGGTAGGTTGAATTATGTGTACCATCAAAGGATTATGCAAGACAAGTAGCATCATCCTTTGCTTCTATTTTCAGCGCAACAAAACTGCAATTGAAAATGAAATCGACTAGCATTTTGATAGCACAGCGTAGGGTTGAAGAGTGCATTAATAGACTTCTTTTGTACTAACAGGAGTATCAAAATGAGAATAAACGAAATATATGAAAATTTGTATAACAAGTTAAGGAGTGGAATTCAGTGGTGATGGTCATTTTTTTTTTTTTTTTTTTGTGAAACGTAGAGTTTGGCCAACAATGACCATTTACTGAATACATAAAAATAAGAAAAAAGCAATGATCAAATTAATCAAACCAAAAAATGCAATCAGTCAACTGAAAGTAAAGTATAAATAATACAGTTCTATTACAAGCATTAAATAGAAGTTAATTAGTAAAACATAAAGCAAAATAGAGGGAAATAAACAAAAACAATGCAAATAATGTAGCATCTTGCAATGGTGAGGAAAGGATCACAATTGCTCAAACGTTGATTTTGATTTAAAAAAATGACCATTATCGTCAAATTTTACGCCTGCATCTTACTCAGAAAGAAAAAATGTCCTGCAAGTTACTTGTTCACGAAACAAGTTAACTGCAGGCAAATTGCAAAGAAAATTGACAAATAGCTCCAAAAACATATAGAGAAAACTTCAAATCTGTACGACTTTCACAACCACTAGATCTCAAATATTTTTATGCACTTGAGGTCAGTGTTGGGAGACAAAAGTTTAATCTCATTTCAAACATCCAACATTGACAGAACTAATCAGGATGTTTTTCAGAAAAAAGAATATTCTTCCTTTGCATTCTATACAGAACTTATATATATCCAGTTTGTTTGGGGGTTGCAAACAATTCTGAGCTAAGTCTATGTGAACTTTCTTTTAAAGCTTCTATTTATTTGTCTACTCCTGTATATATCGTTAAAGAATAAAGAAAATTTTAAAATATCCAGCAATGATAAGTAACACTGATCAGAAATTTAAATGAAAATTTAGATGATATATTAAAATAAATTATCTTTCGTGCTACTTTCACTCTCAGAAACGCATGCTCAAATCTCACGAAACTTTCGTCGTATTTGACGAAATGGCTTCGTGAAAAATGCTCCGAATAAACCTTTCGTCAATTGCCGAAATTTGTGTAGTAACTTTTTTAAGTCACGTGATCACGTGAGGAAAGAATCGTCATAAACGACGAAATTTTCTTGACGATTGAAGAATCGACGAAAATGAGGATTCTATTTTTGAGAGTGTTCTAGTTTTTTAATTTATTGTTATTGTTTTCTACTAGCAACATCATTTAAATAACACGCGGTGAAAACATTTTGAAATGAAATAAAACGGAAAATTTCAAGATTTAAAAAAAAAAAAAAGAAAGAAATTATGAATCTTATATATTGTGTAAGAAAGTGAAGTGTGTATAGTTCAATTTATGCGCAGCTCTGACAAAAAAAAAAAAAAAAAAACGAGAAACTTATCCGTTTTTTAAGAACTATGACACACTTTTACGTATTTTTAGCACATATATGTTGCAAGCACTTTTACGCTCTCTTTAAAATTCAGTATCTTTCTAGTGATTCGGACTTTCCTTCCTAACATGCGCCAGATACCCTCGTAAATTTATATGTATTATAGCCCATAAAGTCTTTTTATGAAAGCATAGATTAGAGCGCTTGTTGAAAAGCAAGCTATTCTTCGGCCTCTTAAACTCGAGAATATCGGAGTCGCTGCATATCATTTCCTATAAAAGCTCACAAAAGAATGTCACAACTCCTGTCGTCCTCTTATCCATTGTATAAACATACCAAAATATTATTGCGTTATGCGACTTTCCCAATGAATCCTGATAATAAATATGCTGCATATTGATTGGTCGTGAAAGCTATCGCACGTGTGATAAAAGCACGGGTAATTTTCAATCAGACTTTCTGCAAACTGATATATATCTTTTCGAAATTATAGATCTCGTTTGCCTTGGCAAAAAATAGTCACTAATGTTTAGTTTCTATTTCCTTCTCAGATCCCAAAGGTCCCAAATTAGGTTATCATTTAAAATATGAACAAAAACCAATATTAAAACTTAACTCACATATAGCAATAAAAATTTCATACACTTGTTCCGGTGTTACAATGGCCTTCTTCGGTGTACTTTCATCTAAAAACTAGCATTTCTTGGCATTGAAGAACAGGTCCTTTGTAAAACCAAAACACTTGTATGCAAAAGAATTTTTACCATTTGTTGTGTATTTAGCGTTGATTTTTTGTCTTATGTTTCGGCACAGAGGTGCATTTTTTGACTTTCACTTTGTTTCCATTGTGTGGTTTTCCCTCTCACAACCATCAGTGAGCCTCATCACCTAATTTTACTGCTAAAAATAACAATAGAAATTGCAACTTTTTTCCCTTTCAGAATTTTTTTTTCGTAAATACTAATTTTTAAAAAAAAAAAAAAAAAAAAAAAAAAAAAAATATTATGAAAAGTTGAGCCATAGCAGCTTATTGACGGCAACCCCCCCCCCCCCCCGTTAGCTGGTCTATATTGAATCAATCCCGGCAGTGTTCAACTTACCCCTGTTCGAAATAAAAGAATATTCGAAATTTAAAATGGCATATTTTTTTCTAAATAATGGATGGTGAAAAATAATTCTTACTTTAAAACTGATTTTACTCACGTACTTACTTAATAAAATAATAATGATAATAATGTAGTGAAATTGTTTGATGACAAATTATGTTACGGTTAATGATTGCATGATCGTTTACAATCTGCAATCACGAAAAAAAACTGTTCAAAA
Source organism: Octonoba sinensis (assembly GCA_038502835.1). Taxonomy (NCBI): domain Eukaryota; kingdom Metazoa; phylum Arthropoda; class Arachnida; order Araneae; family Uloboridae; genus Octonoba; species Octonoba sinensis. The sequence goes on along the minus strand of CM076604.1, from coordinate 92,111,449 downwards.
CTTCCAATTAAATGCAAGAGGGAAAAACAGACGAAGATCCGCCACAGCTGTTCAAGTTATGAAAACGACTTTAACTGCAACCGTGTACTCTAAGTGGGTCGTTTAGAACAAATAACTCACGATGGCGGATTTCTTCTTATCAACAGGTCGCATTTTTGACATCGTATTACTAATTGTTTGACGTAATAAATCCATGTGGTTTTCCGACTATCTGATGACATATATGAAATATAACTTGCTCGTTATATCATTTCAAGTTCTTTTCGCTGAAGGATTAAAACTTGATCTCTCTTTGAAATTTGCGTATAATTTGATGCAGCAAGATGCAAAATGGTGTAATCGACAAGAAAACAAAACTGTGCAAATTTTGAATCATATGGGAGTTTAAGTGTAATTTTTTCTCCTAAATCCCGTGGATAGCAGCGCCTGGTCGGACTACCACTGACGCCTCTTGCTATGAAACCTATGGGTGTTTCTCGTATTATTTGAACTGGTTTTCTAAAAATATTAAATTTTGCCATTTTTTGTGTCTCATTTTATTGATTTATATGTATATATCTAAGTTAATATAAATATATGAATATGTGTGCATGTATATTAGTTTCAATATATCTCTAAATATTAAAATTAACGTGAATAAAATATTTTAAAAAGTTTTAAAATAAAATGTATAATGAAAAATATTTAGTTTTTTAAAAAATACTCGCATATATTATTATTATTATTACTTTTGTTATTATTATTATCAGCACTGCTGAATATCGGTCTGCTCGAGATTTTTTCTAAATATTGTGATCTTCTGAGTTTAGTGTCTATAGTGTACAGTACAATCACCTGAAAAAGATTTCTTATTTCATCAGGCTATCTGTACTAGGAATGCATTGATGCCACTAAGACCATAGCCCAGCACAGTAAAATACTACATCGTTTTAAGAGTCTAATTCATTACAATTTATCAAATACCCTAGCTTGTTTTCTTATCCACGTTAACCGCTTTCCATTAGTCAAATATCGTTTCATCTGGCTCTTTGTGTTCTGTATACACAATAAAAAGTTTCTGCAAAACGAAAATGTTTGAGGAAATCATCGATTACTGTTTATAAGCTCTTATGATATCTTAGCTCAGTTGTGTTTATTTTTTTTTATTTTAAAAGGCCTAATAAATTTTGGAATTTGTAAATATGTATAACATAAAAGAAAAGAGAAAGTTATGATAAAATTTTCTCTTATAATATCATTGTTATAACTATTATTATAACTAATTCCTTTTCATTTTATTTGCTGCAACATTTTTTGAACCACTTACACATCTCTAAAGAAATAAAGAATTTTTAAAATAAAAATTTTAGAACTACACAATGGTTGTTTGTTTTCATTTTCTAAAAGCCAAAAATGCTCTTTTATTATTTCTTTTGTTAAAAATTATTTACAGTGAATATCCTTTATTTCTCATAGGCCAAATTTAAAAAAATCAAAAAGTTCATTTATTCATATTTTTTCGTCCAATTTCGTCCAAAGAATTTTTGATTCAAAGAGACCACATTAATCTAACCTTCTAAAAGTCAAAAAAGCTTTTTCGCCAAATATTCTCTTCCGTCAAGTAACTTTGATCCTAATTGGCTTAATGTTTTGAGAATTGGGCGTGTTCTTGTTTTAAATTAGAGCTCAATGTTTATTTGGTTTCAGTTTTGAATTGTTCAAACGAATTATAAATTAGTTATTTGTTTGCGATAAAAACAAACAGAAAAAATACTTAATTATTAAAAAAAATAATAAAATATTTGTTCACATCAAGAACCTCATAACGGATTACGGATGAATATTTCTTTTCTTAAAACTTGCTTCGTTTTCTAATTAAATTGTAATTTCCTACCTTGTGTATTTCATATAATTTGTGCACTCATAATATTTATTATTAAAAAGTAAGTTATCGTTGTTTTTTCTTTATTCATATTTTAATACAAACAATGATGTCACATATCATTAACTTTTTATTCATTAATTATTTTTATTTTCATTGACTCTTAAGTTGAAATAGGCTTCAAAGCTAGAAATTACGGTTTATTATTAAAACAATATTACATATGAAAAAAGTTAAAATTTGACTATGTTTCGAACGAGTTAAAGTTTTCGCAATCAAGGATTGCGAAGGAGGTTTATGTTCCTTTAATTTTAATTTTAGGAGTTAAACACAAAAATTTTGCTTGGCGGCAAAATTATTGACTTTGTAGTATACTTGTAATTAGGTTTTAAGTTAGGTAAAATTAAAATTTCAAATCGTATTGTTAACATTCTCACTTTAAATGAAATGATGTGCAGAATACTTTTGATAAAATAATATTTATCAGGAATTAAAAGAAAAAAATGTTGAAATATCAGTTAAGGGGGAAGGACCATTTTATAATATTCACTGTAACTAACATAAAAGTTCTGAAATATAACTAATATTTAAGCCTTGAATTCTCAAGATTCCGTAAAAACAAGTAAGAATGTTTTGTTATATTAAACATCAAAATAAATATCCTGCCATTCTTAGTGTTACTATGATTTAAACCTTTATTTAAATCGCCTTGTTGGCAACTTCCTGAAAAAAAAAAGGGATTACTTCTTTTTCGGCATCGTGTAGTTAGTTCATTGATCTTACACGGCCTTAATTGAAGGAGTGAAGGGGGGGAGTTGTTTCCTTCGCAGAATCGTCTGCTGACACACCTGACATCTAAACCCGATTTTTAGAATCCTTCCTATCCCTTTTTAGAAATAATACCTTAGCTTAGTTTAAGCGGCACAAATTTAGACACGCTTTCAAAGACATTAGCATAGATTATTATTCCACGATTAATTGATACTTGATGACCCTTTTGTGGGTAAAAAGTGACGGAAGAAGATGCCTTTGTTATATTATGTGAAACAATTCTTTATTTTATTTAGTTATCTTTTAACTAAAGTGTTCTAAATAATATGCAAACAATGTTTTGAAACATATATCCAACATTTTTCTATTATACACGAGCTTAACACATAATTAATCTTCAAAAGAAATCGTAAATAATGTTTCATAAAAGCTCCTTTTTTCGTATAAGTTACAAATAAGTTACAAAAATACGCATACTTGTAATGACATTTTTTACAAAGATTAAGAAAGAGAAAAAAAAAAAAAAAAATAGAATGCTAACTTTCTTTCTCTATTTGAATGACCTTTTCTCCTTCGTCCCCCTTCCCAGTTAGCACGAGGCCTTAGGGATGTCTATCTGAATGACTGAAGAAAATATAATCGATTATAGAGGTACATTCAAGTTGAGTTTCCACATAACAGTGTCAAATATTTTTCAAGCATTAAATTATGGATCGTTAACGAAATTAAATTTACATTCTAGGTACGTCATGCAGTAATATACAACGGAAGATCGTGTTAGAATTACCCAAGCGAATTATGAAAATAAGTTTTTGAAAAAAAAGTCCAGAGATCGTGAGGTTTAACATCTCTATAATTCTTCCTTTACACCTCAACAAATGTAAGCCCAGAAATCTTATTGTTCAGCAAGATATGTGTGCATGTGAAACTCCATTTTATTTGCTGTAACATTTTTTGAACCACTTACACATCTGTAAAGAAAAGGGTAAGTATTGGGACTATTTAGAGTTCTAACATCAACCAAAGCGATCTGTCTGGCAGAGTGCCAAGATGAATCTATTCCTGTTTAAGGGAGGAACTGATGGTATAAGGAATGTGCCGTTTCTGTTCTCGTTCTAGTTCGTGTAGCATACTTGATTTCTTACAAACTGATGTTAGTTGCGAGTCTATAGTTTTAGATGCTTTCAACAAACAAAGGAGCAAACATTCTGATTCGCGTACTAAATAAGTGCACCTACAAAGCGAACTTCCCTAAAACTCGAATGGATTCGTTCTTTTCTGCCATGCGCAGAAGCGTCCAAATGTCAAAATTTTGTGGGTGAACTGTAAAAAGTAGAGTCTATGAGACCAAACCGGTCGCGATTGCAGAACTGGAACGGAAGATGCGAAGCAAAATAACCGACATCGAATCTGCACTCCCGCAGAAGTGTTATCGAATATGACAATGGCATGATGTCATGCCACATGAGTCGGGAAAGTCATTTGGCTGATGGAATCTTTCATACATAATTCTAATAAATTCAAAATAAAATTTTTGATAAATGATAAAGGTTTTTTTTTTCTTTTTTTCAAAAATTATGTTTTCTTTTTAAATAAATGTGGGAGACCTAAATGAATCGCAATTTACGTGGAGATGAACCATTTACATGGCGCACAACAAATCTATTCCTTACATAATGAATCAATTATATCAGAAATTACTTAAATTGAGACACTGTTTTCATGGTTTCAATTTAAAAAAAAATAGAATACAGCGCAAATGTTCTATCTCTGTTACAATGCCTGAAGAAAATCTCATCGATTATACATAAAGAGGTACCGTTACGTGGTGAATATAATGAATGTATTCAGCAAGCATTATTGATTATACAGTACATAAATTAAAGTAATTCATAACATATCCCATATTGCCCTAAAGATAGAGCCTATATTGAAATATATATAATATTATGCATATAGTAATATGCATAAACATGCTGCTTTATTGAGATAAAGTATTGCCAAAGGGAGTTGTTAACTCCCTGACGCTAACGAGAAATTTTTAAAAGCCGCCTGAAAAAGCGTCCTCAAACGACCATGAAAGGTCAAAGCAAACGGTTATCCTTCAGAACAAAAAGTATTTCTGTTTCCAAAAACCCCGCTTCTCGAACGAAATTCTTCAGCTTCGAAGATACTTAAAAATCACCTCTCACACTTTTAAATCATTTCTTTTATCTCTGACCTACTAAATGAGTCTTGACTTAAATGTAGGCCGGTGTGCAGGGAATCTCATTAATGATATTATTTCTACTCTGTCCACGTTCTACGATGCGTTTATACATAGATTTCGTACGATGGTATCGCAATGAGAAATATGAAAAACACAAGTTTCTTTAAAAAAAAAAAAAAGTACGCAATAAAAAAAAAATAAAAGAAGCTACTTCTTTAACTGAAGATGGTGTATAAATGCTTTGCATGTAAAGCAAATGCTTTTTCATTTATGGGTGTCTAGACACTGGATAGAATTCATAAACAGTACGACCGTTGGATTAAAATGCCTTCATTAGTGAAATTTCGCTTTTAAAAATATGTTTGCTTATTGTGTCTTTTTTTGTTCTCTATTCTTCTCTTCCTTAAGTATTGCAAGAAAAGAGAAAAAACAATGGAATATAAAATTTTCTTTTTAAAAATTCGTTTAAATTAAATACAGAGAAAAGTTAAAATAAATGATCGTATCATGGAAGGAAAGTTCAGGTGTGAAAGAAATTTTAGAATGAAATATCAGTTTGAAATTTAAACTTTAATTCTTTATGATGTTTTGAAAAACAAATTCTTAAGAAGGTTGTTTTGAAGCTAATGAGTTGTATGGAACTTGATAAGTTGTTTTAAAATAATAAGTTGGTCCTATAACGAGCAAAATGTATACAAGTTACGCTCGATGAAAAATCGCATTTTATGGGGTTTTCTAAAAAGTGTAATGAATTCGAAGTTAAATTGAAGAGAAAAAATCACGAATGTGTAAACGTTACAACTTAATGCAAAGTGAAACTACTGGATCCAGAAAAAAAAAGTTTGTCAAGTATGCCTTACAATATTAAATTTTAAAGTGCACTTTAGAATGACTGATAAATTTTTGATTTAAGTTCTGTTTGATAAGAAAAAGTTACGTCACTGGTCATGGCCATCTGATACAAAAGAAAATTAGTTTAAAACTCCTCTCAGAAGACGTTTTTCCCCAAACGACTTTATTTTAAAAAAGCTCAATCAGAGTTTAAAATGACAGCAAGTGTGAAATCCTATATCAATGCAAACGCTTATTTTTTCAATATTAAGTTACAAGTGTCAATAATTGGTAGCATGGTTAATAAGTGCCTTTTGTCCTGTTGTCAACTGCTAGTGTGATCAACTGCTAGTGTGAGTTTTATGTTATTTTGTGTTTAATGAAAAGTTATACTATTAGTTATTTAAAATATTATATTATACAGATATGCATACATAGATAGAATTAAAGTATATTTAATGTCAAAATTAAAAAATCAAAACTAAATAGAAAAGGCTGTCAATGTTGCTGAAAAAAGAATATTGAAAAGAGAACATCTTAGATGGAAATGAAAGCTATCGAATAAAAATGTAGGTCTACAAAAAGGATAGTTTAAAACCATAATATTTTACAAGCCTTCACAAATCGCGAGGTCAATCATTTTTACAAGAGCATATGGGGAGAGCATTTTACATAGTTTTTACAAGAGCAGGGTGGGGGAGACGGACTCAGTTTACAAACATGCATATGTACATACCTATACGCACATTCTCGTGTGCATTTAAAAGCCAGAAAGAGGAATTATTTCTAAATACAGAAAAGAGTTCATAATTTGACCCATTTTTTTTTTTTTTGATACTCCAATATTAAGTTACTAGATGCTATAATATACATGATAAATGCTTTGCCAAATGTTACTCTTAGAAAGGCCCTTCGTATTTTTGAATTGTAAATAATTTTCATAGTTCCTATAGGGTAATTTAATTTTATTCCATGAGATGACTTAGCTGAAAATTTGATATTTCACTAGCGATTTCCATCTAAATAGCATTAGCCAAATTATCTAATTATTACAAACAAACTGATTTCGGTACATTATCAGAAAATAAAATTTGATTATGTTTGAAGACGAGAATCAAATTTTTTTGAACACAATCATCAAATTTGAACGCATCAAAGAAGAATGTTATTCCTCAAACGTTTTGTTAATTCCGTCATTCCATGCCGGATTAAATTACCCTGATCCTCAAAAATATACAGTAGAACTCGGTTAAAAGAGTATCCCGCTTAATATAAACCTTTATTAAACTATACTGTATAATTTCTATAATCCCGGATAATAGAATATCCTGCTTATTGAAATAATTTTTCGTAGCAATTGACTATTCCATTAAGTGGACTAGACAGTACATTTATCATAACATTATGAAATAAGTCCAAGTCCATAAAAAAATCAAAATTTCAAACGGCTGTTAGTTTCTGGTTAACGCTTGTTCTTTGCATTCAGCAACATGCAGAAGCAATCGTTACCTAACACTAACCCAAAATAGCTCTGATCTCTTAATTCAAAGACTGGTATTACTTCTTCATTGTTTGGGTGGAGCTTGTATTTAGGGCGGGGCACGTGCTTCTACTTCTTATCTCATGAAGTGTGCCTCTTAAACAATGATACCCGTAATTGATTTTCATTTCTTTTCTATAAGCACTTCATGCGGACCTCAGCTGCTCTAGATCAATAGCAAGGTCGTTTTCTGAAAATTCTAAAGTTTGATTTAAACTCGTTTGTTTGATTGACAACAAATTATATATTGTTAGCTAGAGCAATCTATCATGCATTTTGTTAGGCTTTACAGTCAATTACTTCGCTAATTAAACATTTTTTACGCTCAATGGAGACGTTTTTCTGACTTTATTCAACTGGTAATTTCATTGGCGTTGCTTCTTTGGAATTGCCACGATGTGTTAGAATTTTGAGCACACTTATGAAAAATGACATAATTTATTTTAATAGTATTGTTGACCGCGTCGAAACTGTTTTAACATTTTCCATATGCAGCTTCTTGTTAACTGTTTATTTATTTATCAATGTATAAATCACAATGTATATCGTTTAATTGAGGAATTACTAGTAAGATTTACCACGAGAAAAAATAGATATATATAAATATAGCTTAAGTCAATTAGAAACTAAAATTCGGATAAGAATAAAGTAGAAAACAATACTATAGTAAAATATTTGCAGATTCTTGAGGGGGGAAAACTCAGAAAATTTGGAAAGTAGTAGATTTTTTAATTCATCCTATAATACTCCAATGACAGTGGCTTCCCACTGGCGTAGTCAGTGAAGCAGATGGCTCTCACGTCGGCGGCCCGGGGTTAGAGGGATATAGTAACGATCCTCTACGATGACGCAGAAAAAAAAAGAGAAATTTCTCAACTTGGGAGTTCAACAGGGGGGGGGGGCGGCACAAGAAGGAGGGAGCGATGGGCCACCGGGGGAGACGCCTGGATGCCTTTGCCAGGAACGGCCGCTAAGGATTTTTCCTCTGGATATCTCCCCGGCTCGGATTGTCATGTATATAGAGTTGTAAATTGTAAATAGATCTGTAATTGTGTGTGCATGGTGTTGACCATTAAAATATTTTGAAAAAGAAACGACCGTTTTCCGGTTAATCGAGCAATGCCACCACAGACGTTACAATATAATTCATGGATATAATACTGATCATTTCTCAGTGGCTCAAATCTATTTTAGGTTGTAAGTACAGGTCGACCACGGAATTTTTACATTTGAACGCTTTTGCACTTGGCAGGAAAGAACGAAGCTATTCGACTTTTAGGGAAGTTCGTTTTGCAGATGCGCGTATTTAGTACGCGAATCAGAATGTTTGCTTCTTTTTTTGCTGAAAGTAACTAAATTTTTAAACTGGCAAATTCGGAAGAAATGAAGTATGCTAAACGAACTAGAACGAGAACAAGAACGGCACATTCATTATACCAGCAGCTCCTCCTTTGAATATGAATAGATCGCTTTGGTTGATGGTAGAACTGCACTCCAGTGATTGATTGAGGAACTTTATTCTTGAAATAATTAGCCAAATATAAGTGCACAAAATGGTTGACCGCTTTGGTTACAAGCAAAGGAATGTCACATTTTTAATTGCACGTTCGTTTTGAAATATAGTAATAAAAAATGTTACTAAAATGAAAATACGTGTTAAGTTTTTCAGTTTGTTGAGATAGGGTTAATAGGTGGTTAGGTGATGCTCCATTTAAAAATAAAATGAAAAAAAATTTAACTCAGAAAAACTTTATTTCATTAAAAACTTTAAGACTGAATGCTTGCAATCTCACCAAGAAATATAATAGAATTCAGTGACAAACTTAACAATACTGAAGTAAAGAGAGAAATGTGAATATCATCTAACTTCAGAAAATCAGATAGCTTTTATGAAATAACTACGTCGTAAGTAGTGTTTCAAAAACCTTAAAAACCTTTTTTCTTTTTTTTCTTTTTCGCAACATAAAGTGGAAATATTCTTCGTTCGACTTTTTCGCAGATAAATTTAAAATTTATCTTTACTGTAACGTCTACATGAAAAAAAAAAATCCTTTGCAAGTAATCGGTATTTTGTAGTTATATACCTAAGTTCTTTACTTTTAAAATACATGAACGGCATTAGGACAGTATGGGACAGTATCCAGACAGTCAAGTTGAATATAACGCGTCAACGTTAATACAGTTATATTTTTGGGTAGATATTAAAAACAATTACTGCATGAAACAATTATTTATATTTACTAGATCACACAGTTAACATTCTATGATATGTAGGTTTTATAAAAACATTGCAACAAAAACCCGCTCGATTCTTAGACAATTCTTATACTCTTTTGTAATTTTATCAGAAAGTTCTTAGTGTTTTAAAATGCACCCGAAACCTGTTCAGTATTTGTATAAACAATTCAAAAAAGTAAAAAAAAACTAAGTAAGTTATGGCCTAGTTTCTAAACCTGGGCATCCCGTACAGGAATAAGGTGGATCGCAATCAGTCCAGAAATGTAACACTCGCTTAAGATATATTTATTATCAAACATAGTGCTTTAAATTTATACAAAGTGTCACAAAATTCAATGATAAAATATTATAGCATGGGGGTCGCAAGGCTCCTTATTAATGCATTTTTGAATTTTAAGGGGGGCGCTACATTAAAAATGTTGAGAAAAAGTTGCTCATGGTACACGATAAGGAATATCGAAACTTTCCTATTGCAAAAGATTTAACCATTGGAAGTTATATAACAAAATTGGAGCAGAAATTATATTAGTTTATTGAAGATTATTCGTGTGATTTCCACACAATCCTTGGGCAAAAATTCTTTAGAAGGTAATACAGTATTTCAGTATTTCTTTTTTAAGAATGAAGCTGTTAAAACCATAATGAAATGAATAAAGAAATTAAGAAATTAAGTAATAAATTAAATGGATAAATAAATATGCAATTTGCAGCCTTATTTTAAAGAGAGAATATTTTTGCAAGCATATAAAATAGCTAATTTAAACCCTTTTTTTTTTTTTTTTTTGAAACTCAGTAGCAATTTTTTTGAGTTGGATATTAAACGACTCGTAAAAAACATTTGCAGAATAATTCATAAGGATCATTTAACGATGTTCTCAGTAGGCAGGGCTGGTTGATCAAGCATGCTTAATATGCTTTCATATCATGAAAGATATCTAGATGTCTCTAATATTAGAAAATATTTACATAGTCGAACTGAGAGTGATGCCCCAAAACAAGCTTAGATATAGTCTATTAGATGTCTTCACGATGGGCTTTGTAGTTTCTTTTCTAGTTTTCTTTTGAGTTTACATTCCACAAACCTTTTTGAATGCATAAAAAAGTAATGTTTCTTTAGCCATTCTGTAAAACAGTCACGAAAAGCTTCTTTTGGGGAAAATTAACTAATTAATTTGACATCGGAATGACATCATAATACAAAAACGTTCGTTGTGAACAGCGGATGCGCATTTTTTACAAAATTGAAACATTTCATCTTTAAATAGTTTTTCTTAACATCTATATAAATGAAACTCACTTTTGTGTTAGCGTACGCTTGGAATAAGTAAACTATAGAACGTACGTAAAAAAGAATAAAACTGCTGGTATCAGAATTTCATCAAAAGTACGTTTATCAATTTTTATTATGTTTTTTAATCTTAAAAAATAACAATAATATTTACTTTATAATATTTTCCAAAGTTACTCTCGTTCTGTACTCAGTACAACTTAACTTCTCTCTTGCAAACAGAGATCAGGGCTAGAAAGAATGCCATGAGTAAAACGACCAGAAATTCTAAACTAACGCTTGTAAAGAAATGACCACAGAAATCTCGAGCGGGACAAGTCAACCATTCCTAATTATCTTTTAGCACATCCGATATTTTTCGCATCGGTTTTACTATTGTCTTTTAACAGATTCTGCCTGTAATGTTTTTCATGCATTATTGTGTAATATATATTAGTAAATTGTCTTTCTGGTGAAAACATCAATGTTTGAAATAGTCCGTGCAACGCCGGGTGAGGTAGCTACTATCTTCATATTTGTGTGCAACCAGCTACTTGGAGGCTCAACATCCTGAATAGCGACGAATGCTGATGCACTATGCAGAGGTCAATTACCACGGTCCCACATGGGAGGTGGGGAATAATTGATAATCGCAGGCAACGAAGTTCGAGCCAAGAAGAAGCACGGATTTAAAAAAAGGGAATTAAAACTCCTTTTCATGTATCTGTTCATAATCGTGAGTATAACAGAGGAAGCCCGCGGCTTAATATGGCAAAAGGGCTCCGTAATAAGTGTGGCGATAATGAAAATTTCTTTTTATTATCGCTCCGCCCTTCAATTAAAATGAAACATAGATTTTTATCTCTCCACATACAATGCGCAAGCATTTAATTTAAGTTACTTTTCAATTTAAGTCGAATTTTCTGTTGACATTAAACCCACTGGTCACTTTCCAGCAATGGGCCGAAAGAAGTAGTGAGAATACATAGGAAATAAATGCTTCCTAGATAGAAAACATATTTTCACCATAAAATATTTAATTACTTTTGCTTTCGAACCTGAATGCATTTTTCTATGACTGGTTCTCATGGGACCGAACGAATGTTGCTATAAAACGGTTTCTACGAATTAACTACTCTATATACCGCTCGCCCACCAACAAGAACCTTTTTTTCTTGGGGGGGGGGGGGTGCACTACGTGATTACAATTCTCATTGATTGATTGCCATTCAGCTGAACATTTCTAATAACAGTTAAAAATGATGGGTACTGATATCGTTTAATTCGACCGGTTTTAATGAGAGAAAAGAAATGCCACCAAATAAATGAAATACAAGAAAAATAGCAGACGTACAAAGGATAAAAACTTTCGTTTCCCTCACATTTGTAAACATTGATTTAAATTCTAGATAACCCTCCTATAGAACAGCACAATGTAGAACATTTGAATTATTTGATAAAATGAACCACCAGAATAGTTAATTAGAGGGCAAATTATGGAGGGCAACACTTGACAACAAGAGTATCTGGGCATATTTAATCATTCCCAGTTTTTTTCCTATTAGGCTTCTAATAAGTGATTCGAATTCTCTCTGGAAGTAAGAAAAGAGCAATTTACATGTTGCCAAAACTAGATTCATAAATTAAGTTTAATTTTGAGTTTGTAGAGGCATTATACAGCTTTTTCAAAAAAATTTAAATTCAAGTTTGAAAAATCTTCCAACACTTTAGGAAAAGAACAGCCTCATTTATTAAAGTCGTGATAAAGACGTTTAAATTCAGGGCTGAAGAAAACAATTTTGTTTTTAGTAAAAATTTTATTTCAATGATTTTTAACCTATCAAAAATATTTAATGATGTACCGTATTTATACGAATCTAACCTGCACTATTTTACAAATTGGATGCAGTTTTGATTTGAAGCCGGAAAATTCATCTGAAAGGGGGTATGGTTTTGAATAATGGTAAAATAAACTATGCACACAAATTGGGTCCCAAACACGCTTGGAAACTAAAGACTGGGAGTTCCGCGTCAAGCCGACCACCTGATTGGAACATCTACTCCTGTACCCCTGCACCTTTGATCTTGTAAGCTGAGATGGGTACAGCAGGCCTTGACCCTCATGGGATTTTCGCGCCACTGAGTTTAGTTTCAAACAAATTAACTTTCACTCCTTGATTTCATTTTATTTTTTCATTTTTTAATTTCGTAAGAAACGGGTGTAAATAAACATTTCTACACCATTTTTCCACAAACATATGCAGAGAATTCAGGGTGCGGCTTAGAATCGATGGCCAATTAGATTCGAACAAACACAGTAATGCAAAGACTTGCTAGCAACAATATTTCGCGAACTCAGTTTAAAGAGGTCAAGTACCTTTTAGAAAAATAAAATGATTTGCGGCCTTTTACAACTCTCAAAAATAGCTCCAGCTAAACAGGTATCGCTTTCTTCAATGGTGTGTAACAATTGAATTTTCAGAATTTATTCATTTCTAAAGCTGCAGTTTTGAGATAAAGTATTGAAAGAAAGTGACAAAAGTAATCTTATTCAAAACAAACTGGAAAGTGTATAAAAGGATTATTATATTAGTAGCATAAAAAATACATTGTAAAAAGACAGTTTTTCATGTATTATGTGCTCAAATGTTAATCAAATTGTACATCCAGTGTAAGAGGGAAACAACTCAAAACCGACTACCTTCTCGGGAGAGGCACTGTAAAATTTTAACTAAGATTTTGAAAGCTAGTTTTCTTATTAATTCACATTGGTTTGAGATTAAATAACGTTTTGGATTATTATAATCTTATGCAGGCATTACTGTTTTGAAATATCTGTAGTATTGGGCAATAATCAGGGAATTTTCTCGTAATTAAATTCTAGCTATTGTTTGAATTATCTTGAAAGGCCAAAATGAAGATGTACTATTAGTATACGAGAAGAAAGTAAAACACAGTTTATTGTAAATTTTAGCAATTATTATTGTTTTTTTTTTCTTCTACTCTTTTTTTTTCTGAATACGTGGAAATAAAAGAGAGAAGGAAAAACACAGTTACTAAGGCGTAAATAATAAATCACTTATCGAATTATGTTATTTGTCTTATAAAATTTATTATTGTAAAATTTATTATTATAAATTATATAATATTATTATAAATATTATTGTGAAATTTATTATTGTAAATTTATTATTATAAAATATATTATTTGTATTGTCTTATAAAAATTGAGGAACAATGCTTCTACGTAATAAATAAGTTGATAAAATATTGCTATATAAAACTTAATTATCCTAATTTTCATTACGAAACGAGAAAATAGAATTCATGACCTTTTGTTTTTATTTGAAGATTCAAACAGGTTTCAAAGTGTTTTTTCATGTTAAAAAAACGAAATAATAAATATACATAATAATGTTAGCAGTCGTTTCTTGATGAATAAATTACGACTGTGACCCCCCTTAATGAGCGATGAGATACTTAATCTTCATAAAGGAAGTGTCACTACAACTTACAACTAAGCATAATATGTCTCAATTTTTGGAGGAAAAATTGAAATAAAACAGTTTTTCTCAACACCCCAACTCTCCAAACTAGAACACTGGAGTAAGGCGGCGAAAACTGGAACCGCATACAACAACAAAAAGAACAACATAAAAGTGCAGCATTTTATAAAATAAAGCTTCATGAAAAAAATATCAAAAATAAAAAATCATTTCAATATGAATACCAGATGAGCTGAAATACTGCACTTAGTTTCCTCACGACGGGTGAAAGCTGAAATTGCGCTCCGAATTTGAACTCAAAATTTACGCCGGTGTCGTAAAGAATAGTTTTTGGGCCTGCGTGTCAAGTCATTGTTTCGCTCAACGAAGCGTGAAATAATAGGATTCCAGTAGTAACGCGTGTAATAATCAGCCAGTTTGTCGGCCATATGTTGAATTTATGCTACATTTAATGTCAGCGATTGAGGTATTGAACTTGAAATTGTAAAAGACAAAATTACTGTGCAACATTTAATGTTTTTTCTTGAATACGCAAATGTATTTTAGATGCACACTCTCATTGTAAAAACATTCGACTTACCAAACGCTTATGAAGCTAGAAGTGTAATTTGCGATTTATTTTCAGTTAATGCATTCAAACTAAATTAAATGGTATAAAAAATTTTTATTGGCACTGTTACAAGCATTCGGCGAAAGTCGATGACCTAAAGCAATGGTCCCCAACCCCCGTCCGTGGATCAAATGGTGCCGGCAGCGGGCCACCCATTCCATTGAAACTAAATTTAAATTCCCAGGTTTATACCCCAAATTAAAAACATCTGTGTTTGAAAATTATCTAAAATGTAAACAATCAACGTCCCCTCCCCAGCAGACCATGGTACAATTATCAAACGTTGACTGATCCGTGGTGATAAAAAGGTTGGGAAACACTGACCTAAGGACTTCCTAAAATGCTCTAAAAATTTAACACAAAAATGACACAAAAGATGCCATCAAAACTAAAAAAATGCACTTTACTTTTTAGCCTACTTTCGCGTAAAAGTAAAATAAATAAATAAAGTATGAAGGAAGGCTTAGTGTATCAAAAAAATATTGTTAAAAATGAAGAAAAGTCAAAAATAAGTGAAGCAATTAAATAAAGATTGAGAAATAAAAAAAATAAAATAGGGTTTTGAGAGGAAGAAAATGGTGTGTTTATCGGTCTGTCTGACTGCACCCCCCCCCCCCCTCCAATCAATATCTTTTAAGGGAATTGTCCGATTCGATATATATATATATATATATATTATATATATTCATTTGAAAGATTTCGCCGATTACATCATATTTCTATATTTTATTTTTTTGATGTGAACAAATTTTGTTCAGTTTTGAACAGTTTGAACAGTTGTGAATGAACAGTGAACAGTTTGTGAAATTTTTGAAACTCTAATAAAAATCAAAATAGTGAATTTCCTGGAGGCAAATGGAGTGTTGACTGATTTTCAGTATGGTTTTAGAAAGGATAGGTCCTGTACAACTAATTTGTTGCATTTCTATGACAAGGTTACCATGGCATTAGATAATAAAAAGTGCATAGATATTGTTTACATTGACTTTCAGAAAGTGTTTGATAAAGTACCGCATGAAGCTCTTCTTAGCAAACTTGCTTATATTGGTATTGGTGGAAAAACTTTAATTTGGGTTAAAAATTGGCTGACGGGGAGGAAACAAAGAGTAGTAGTGAAGGACAATTATTCTCAGTGGATTGATGTTTTGAGTGGGGTTCCACAAGGTTCAGTTTTAGGGCCAATATTATTTATTATTTTTATTAATGATATTACTCAGAGTATTTCTGGGAACATCAATATTTTTGCTGATGATGTCAAAATCATGGGAATTGTGGACACGGAGGAACAAGTCAACCAGTTTCAAGAGGATTTGAATCAAATTTCTAGGTGGGCAATTAAGTGGGGTATGCCTTTTTAATATTGGGAAATGTCAAGTGCTTCATTTTGGTCATGGGAATAAACATGCAACCTATTATTTACAAGGTTCTGTCATTAGGGAAGCAGAAGCAGTTGTTGATCTAGGAGTATTGATTAGTCATGACTTCAAGTCCAGTCAGCAGTGTAGCATAGTAAACAAAGCTAACAGGATGCTTGGGTTTATCAATAAGGCTATTTCGAACAGGTCTAGGGAAGTTGTATTGCCATTATACAGAAGTTTGGTAAGACCTCATTTGGAGTATGCTGTTCAGTTTTGGGCTCCGTACCTAAAAAAGGATATTACCTTATTGGAAGGGATTCAAAGGAGGGTTACAAGATTGGTAAGTGGTCTTTCAGACTTAGATTATGAGGTTAGGCTTAAAAAGTTCAATATCTATAGTCTTGAGCAAAGGAGAGTCAGAGGGGACATGATTCAGTTGTTTAAATTCATTAAAACGGGAAATGTTGATGGGCTGCAGCTATGTGCTGAAGGTAGAACCAGAGGTCATTGTTTTAAGCTTTTCAAATCTCAGGCTAATCTTGAAATTAGGAAAAACTACTACTTCAATAGGGTTGTAGGCGGTTGGAATGGTTTACCGGAGGCGACTGTTAGTTGCAGTGGGGTAAAAACTTTTAAGAAAGCTCTTGATGTTCATTGGGGACTGCTGAATTGACTAGGTCCAGCCTAGCTGGGCTCTGAGCCTGTTGCTGGTCATCACTTTTGTATTTTGTATTTGTATTTATTTGTAATTTGTTGATAAATGGAGAATAAGCTGACATTAAATCTATATAAATAAAACCAAAAGTTTGTGTGTGTGTGTATGTGTGTGTGTGTGTGTGTGTGTGTGTGTGTGTGTGTCTGTCGATCGCCTCCTGGTGAGATGGAACGGGCCAGAAGTACGAAATTTTGGTTACAGGTACCTTGGGTCAGGTCCTCGTGCACCTCGAAGCGTTTTTCCTAAAATTCGAATTTGTTCTTTTTTTTATTCCAATTTTAAGCAAAACTGTTTATTTTAAGAATATCTCATCGAAGAAACGTCCCACGTTTTAGATTTTTGCAGCATATTGATGCCCGTAAAAAACTGCACAAGATGATCTCCTTCTGAAGTTCGTAGAACAAATAGAACACGCGCAATATTCATTTAAAGTAGTTTTCGAACTTTAAAGCAAGGCTTACCTCTGAATTTATCTGCTCAATTTGCGTGTTTTCGCCAAAATAAATACTACTTTTGTCGCCAATTAGATGATTTTTGTTAACTCAAGATTGAAAAAATGCTGTTTTATCGTTATTCATGCCGTTTTATGAGCGAAACAAATTCTAAAAATTCATTGCATTTTTTAGCATACTGCAGACGATCTGTAATTACTCCTTGAGGTTGATCCTTCTTTGTTTTTTGGCGATTTAGTATCATGGTACCAGTTCAACAATTTCATGAAACATATTATTTCTCATGGTAGATTGTCCGCTTTATCAGCGAAACAAATTCTAAGAATTCGTTTCATTTTTATGCATATTTTGTGGATTATAAAGTGCAGACGATTTTCAATTACTTTATCTTGAGGTTGATTTTTCTTTCTATATTTTACTCAAGTGATTTATTTTATAAAACATTTACTTAATTCTTTTTACTGTCTATTTGGCACTATTTGGACATAATTGAGTTATTTCTTTCTATCAACTTAAATTTCACGTGTCAGGATTGGTTCAGTACCAAACATTTTCTAACTTATATAAGCATTTGCCTTTGGAAAAATGCTTCCCTTTCTTTCGTTTTTATCCGAATTTTATGAAAGTGCTATTCAATTGAATTTTTAGGAAATCCTTTGACGATTTTGCAATCGGGATTTATAGGAACTGTCCTTATTTTGATGGTTAATTTAAGATGGACTGTTGGTAATTTTAGGAACAGTAGCTCTTGAAGGTCAGTATTCTTATGGGTATTTTTAGTCACTGACGTCTTTATTCTAATGGAGATTTTTTGAGACTAATGTCCTTATTCTATTAGGGATGTTTAGGAATAGTTGTCTTTATTCAAATGTGGGGATTTAAGGATTTTTTCTTTATTGTAGCAGACATATTCAGGGACAGTTGTGCTTCATCTGATGGACATTTTAAAACAGAATACAGATCTTACTTTGATGGGAATTTTTAAATGTATTGTGGTAGATATTGTAATTACGATTTTTATGGGTCTCTCGATATCATTTTGGCACAATTATCTCGCTGCATGTGCGCATTTTAGTTACTGTTGCAATTACTTTAATGGCAATTTTTTTGAACTGTTGTTGGCATTTTAATGTAGATTTTTATGAACTGTTATTTTTGGTCTAAAAGGAATTTTTATAGGCTGTTCGTTTAAATGTTTTTACTGTTTAAATAAGGTTTTTCAGGCCTGTTGCCCATCTCCTACATGATTTTTTAAAGAAAATTTTTCCTTACATATTTACAACAGAATTTTGGACATGCGTCACTTAGCCTGCGAATGATGCAATATTATTCCGCGCAAAGCCGGGCATGTCAGCTAGTTAGAAATAAAGAAAGTGCTGGAAATATTACAGAAAAGTTATCTAGTAATAATGATAATTAATATTTTAGTAGATATAATTAAAATAAATAACATTTGCATGTTGGAAAAACATCTATTTACATTAATACAAAACATGAAGGTTTACCAAAGTTTTGGATCACTTATGAAAAGAAATTACCCAAGTTTCGGATTACTCATGAAAGAAAAATGTTTACTACTATCAATAAACGTATATTTTTATTTACTATATTTCATAAATATCCAACTTTGTTGTATATTTTAATCATATTTTTTATTGATTCATCTCCCCAATGATTACAAATGACATCGTAGGATTCTGTTCTATTTAACTCCTAATGACTCCAGATAAAATAAGTCATTTTGAACTAGCTGACATGCCCGGCGCTGCGCGAAATAATATTGAATCATTCGCAGGCCAAGTATGTGTCACTTGGCCTGCAAGATTCTGTTGTAAATATATAAATAAAAAATATCTTAAAAAATCCAAGTAGAAGATGGGCAACAGTCCTTAAAAATCCCATTAAAACACTAAAACTCATTAAAAATCACGATTGCGGTAAAAATAACAGTCCCACTATCAGAAATAGAACTCTCACTTTTGACAGATCTGCATTCGTCAAGAAAATTTAGTCATTTACAACGACTCTTTCATCGCACGATCACGTGACTTATAAAAGTTACTACACAAATTTCCCCAATTGGACGAAAGGTTTACCCGGAGCATTTTTCACGAAGCCATTTCGTCAAATACGACAAAAGTTTCGTGATATTTGAACATGCGTTTCTGGGAGTGCTCTAAAAATTCTTTTTAGACTAAAAATAGTCCATAAAAATCCACATTAAATTGACATCACAATTCATAACAATTGCCATTAGAGTAAGGCCAACAGTAACTGCACATATGCATCAGGATAATTGTTACAAAAAGGTATCAAGTGTCCGTAAAAATCGCAATTACAATATAGACGACACTACATCTAAAAATTCCCATCAGAATAAGAGCAATATTGTTTTTAAAAATGCCCAGCAGTTGAAAAACAGCGGTTCCTGAATATTTCCTGGTACATTCCATCTTAAATTCTCTATTAAAATGAGGACACCAGTTCTTAAAAATCCCGCTTTCAAAATTGTCGAAACATTGCCCTTTTATGAGTGCAATTTAACAAGAGTCCATTGGCAATGCTCAATATTAGATAATCTTTACATGGAGATTATACGTAATCCTAATTATACTTTAAACATAAAAATTTTCTCCAGTTATTAAACAAAAGTTTCATCCTTTAACTATTTTGCAAATTATATGAATTACTAAGCTGTTTTATTGAATTTTATGAAGAAAAGTAAATGAAGGTGTTTCAATGAAAGTTCAAAACTGAAAGGTATAAGAAGAAAAAAAAGAAAAGAAAAAGGGGAAGGAAGGAAAAAAACCTTTGCAAAAAAAAAAAAAATGTATTTATAAAATGAATTTCTGGAATTGATGAACGAAATTATGCCTTAAATCTCAGGTAGATGTAATAGTTATCTACCTCTATAATATGGTACCGTAACAAAAATATATTAAAAATTAAACTTTACCTTCAAAATGGGTAGCATAATTATTAGTAAAATAATTATTGTATTATTGATTCCAATTAAAAACATGAAATTAAAGATCTTATATTTTCACAGAGATTTTTAAAATTCCATAATTTTTGTAAGTCACGGAGCTTTTAGACATTTTACATTACTTCGTTCGGGCATATTTTGAAAAATTAAAAATGTAATTCCAAAAAATAACTTTAGAAATTATGTATCTAAAGGATTCTATACAATTACTATAATTTGTTTTTTCAATAGATTTTCAATGATGTCACGCTTCGAGGGGGGAAGGGGGTTCATGAAATTGTGACAGTTTGTGACAAGGGGAGGGAAGCGGGTAACAAGAAGTGTGACATCGTACATTTTTATTTCTGTAAAAACATTTAAAATCAGCAAATTAAACCTATTTTATGCTGATGTAATATAGCGTGACATGTGACAAAGGGGGATTTGAGTATGTTGAAGTGTGAAACTTTGTGACAAAGGGGGAGGGGGTCAAATATATTGAAAGAAAGTGTGACACTATTTATGAACGGTCCCATACATAAATGCTTTGAAACCTACACATGCAAAAGAATAAACCAGTTTTTTCTTAGCATAGCCCAAGGAAAATAATAAAGATATTTGAATAAATATTTTCATACTTTTTCTGAAAAATACGCCTTCCATGTTTTTGGGCTTAATCTAATTTTTATCTATTTTCGGCCTCGACCAAGAAAACGGCATCTGATTTTAGCACAGAGTATTGATACCGCAATTGTTTCTACACTGTAACATTTCTTCTTTCATCCTACACTTCACGCAACATAAATCCATTATTGCACTCGGAAATCATTGGCGGAAAAAAATGCTTTTCATAGGGAACACTGCAAAGAAAGAAGGCGATGCAGTCCGAAACCTTCCGTCTCATTCTGTTCGAATCTCAGTGATAAGTTGAAACAAAAAGAAGAAAACAATTACGGCGCAAAGGTCATCTTCGAATCTCAATTGGGAGCTTTTTTTTTTTTTTTTTCCCTCTTAATTAATGGACTCATCCACTAAAGGATACAAAAGCAGCAACTGGTCATACATCGGGTCAAGGAGTTTAAATAAAATAAAAAACACACCATTACATTAGGCGCAAAAGCGCAGAGTGTACATTACCAAATAAAAATTCTACGTCATGCAGCTTAGAAGATTTAGCAGATTGCATGACCAACTGAGTTAAGAAATTATAATTTTAATTGTTTCGTACTTCAGCACCATTTTAATAAATCGATCAAATTGCTGAGACGAACTTTTTTTGACAAACTTATTTTGGTTTTGAAATACTGCGATATTGAAAGTTAGTTTTAATGGGCAGGGAGGTCAGTTGTTCCTATTTTAAAATGCAGCACTAGGTAACTGCTCAAGGGATTCTCATAAAATTTTTATTTAAAAATTTCAAAACCAGCTTTTATCTATTATTCGGCCAGCCGATATGTCATAAATTTAACTTACAATGCTGACCTGGTTATTACCTAATGAACAAAAGTGGACTAATAGTTATTGTTAATAATACTATTGATTAGATTTCTATTGTTTTTCTCTTTGATTTCTGGTTCCATGTTCAGAAATTGGTAAACATCTCGGGTGCTACAGAATTACGAGCTACTTATTCAGAACTTCTACAGACATAACGGCCGGTTATTTTTACCATTGCTCATTTTGATATATTTTATATGTTTTACCACGGGTAGCACCTACTTGTTGCATCTCTTTCTTTTTTTAAGAAATGATCGGTTTTTTTTTTTTCCAAAAATGTTTTTTTTTTTTTTTTTTTTTTGTTCTATTTTTGTATTTCTGACTAGTTAATTTACCCGCGTATGGGCAATTTAACTTTTTTAGCTTTTTTAAATTGTTTTTATTGAGTGTTTTACTTCGTTCCTTGAGTAAAATTCTTTCTACGCATAATTTGCTGCTTATTTGTTTAATTAGGTTAGTTTGTGCATAACTTTTTTTTATTTGGAATTTTAGCAAGTGCCATCCTAAATTTGTATGCTTTGGCAAATGCCTGCTAATATTTGCATACTGTGCTCACAGTTTAGAATCTTAGAAAATTTATTGAATAGTGCAGACAATAGGTACTATTTGTCTAGAATACATTCGAAACCCTAATTATGAAGAACAAAAAGAATGTGTAATTTTTAAACGTAAAATTGCATAATACAAAGAAATTTTAATGATCTAAATTTTCGACACCAAGAGAATTATTATTACATAATATTTATGTACATAACTTATAAACAAAATTTTCAGTTGGCAATTTGAACTCAGTATACAACGGAAACGAGGGTGTCAAAAAAAGTTTTCTGAATGTAGCAAAAATAGGTCATGGACCAACTATTACTTTTAACCTAATGGTAAGACCGTGCGTCCGTAATCGGTCAATGTTATTTCTCATAACCTATTAAATATTTTAAATTCTTTACTGAAAATTACTAATCACTATGAAAAAACATCAAAATAATTGTCACAAAAATGAATCAAAGAACTAAATTTGATATCGAAGTGTAATGGTGACACGGATGAAGATTTTACCCACGTTCTCATTTCAGCATCATTAGATATGTGCTATAATTTGCTTTCCAAAGCTTTTCTTTCAATCCTATGAAAATGCCTTCTTAATGGTATGACGGAAGTACGATTTTTTTTTTACTCCAAACGGAATCATATACTTTAATTCACAACAGCATCCATGTATACAACCAAATTTATTGAGTAATACGTTACACTGTTAAAAATTTCCGTAAGAAAATAGTAAAATAATTATTTATTTGATTGTTATTTTACCATATTTAAATACAACAGGTGAATCTGATTTTGAAAAAAATCGTTTTATTCGCTGTTTATCCTAAAGAACGTTTAACTAACCGTAATTTTCAAGCGCTCAATAAGATTCGGGCGTCCGTCTTGGTTGCGAAACCTTACCGGTCGTACGTTGTTGTTAAAATATGAATAAAGATTTATCAGTTCAAATGTGCATGTGTATATAAAAAAAGAAGAAAATAAACACTGGCTTAAACAGTAATTACTAAACAGAAACACACGCACACGTCAATCAAAAATTGGAGACATCGGATTCCCGAATTGTTTGCGAATGAGCGAAACCATAATTTGAGCTGCTGAAGCTTGTTTGTGTTTTAATTTTTGCAGCAAATAAAATGATTTTCGTCAATATACAGTAAATTTAGACCAAAAATGACTTTGGATCCAATCAAAAACTGAAATTTCAATTTTAAGGCAGTTTGCCTGTTGAAAACGAAGATTTATTGATAAATAAACGGCCGTTTTACGTGGTGTAGATAGTCGAATGAGTAAAGCGTCAGGTTGCTATGCCATACACCCGGGTTTGTTTCCCGCATGCTTCGTTTACGGTTCCTACGCCTCGAAGATTCTACGCCTCGAAATATTTGAAAAACGGTAAAAATTTTGTTTTGAAACCATTTTTAAACGGCTATAAAACCGTAAACTTTTGTATTTACGGCTTTTTAACCAAGCTGATTGGAAATGGTTTAGATATCGTAAAGATAGAAAAATGTTCCAAACCGTAAATTTAACGGTGAATTGGATGGACAGACTACTGTCGGTTAATTAACCGTATTTTCATGATGAAATTTCTAACAATGTATAATTTAATCGCACATATAGGCAAGCTCATTCTTCTCGGAATTCGATTGAATGAAATATTTGAAGAGAATGGAATCCGGATGTTACGATCTTATGTTACAAAAGTATACTTTTATAAAGTTTAGGGGGCTCATTACATTTTAAAACTGTTACTTTTGTAAGTAGTTTTTATTTTGAACGAAGCAGGTTTATTGTCTCATTAAAAATAGCAGAAAACTCCAAACTAGCGCAGAAACTGTTACGCGTCGACGGATTAAGAACTAAACGCGTTTTTTGCAGCAAACTTACATTCTAAATGAATTTTCAGTTTTTTTCTTTTTTTTTTTGTAACTGAAACACGGAAGAAGCGTGTCTTATTCAATTAGCGGTCAAATTATTTTACCGATCACAAATCAGACGGATAACGATAGAGATAAGTTAACTTATTCATATTTAATTTGAATTGGTCCACAAATTTTGTATTTCGCTTCTTATATTTACTCCTAATTAGGTTGCTAATAAATCTGTACCTCAGAAGCAGAAGGTAGTAAGTCCAAAATTATGTTACGCCCATAGTTTAGCGTTTCTTGAATCAATGCAAAACAATGTTCTAAAATAAATAAAGAATTGAAGTTTCTATCAGTACAAATTTTATTAAAATTGATGCCCATTTCACCATTTACGAGACTATTGAAAGTGAGATTCGAGAATTTTAACCTTTATTCAGCTCTCCTGAAAAATTACCTATTTGGACTTACCACCTTCTGCTTCTGAGGTACAGAAATATCAAAACTTAAAAAAAAAAAAAAAAAAAAAAAAAACAAACAGCATCATTTGAAAGTAAGAGAAGCATTTCTTATTTGAGTTATTGCTGTTAATAGATATTGCAATTTAAGTGATCAAACTGCTAATTATTTAGTGCATTAAAATAAGCGTGTTCAGTGAATTATTTAATTTTTCTAAATCTTACCCTCATCTGAGCCATCTGGGCAGTCTTCTCGGCCATCTCCTAATTTTGAAATGGGCAGACAAAATGAGGGATTGCTGTGACAAGCGAAATGCGTCCTCCTGTCGCACGTCGTACTCCGAGAAGCATCTAAAAAAATACATTGTCTTAGTATAAATATTTACTTAGTTTTACATTGAAACTTATGCATTTTATTACAGTAATACTAAATTAAGTTAAAAATTGCAGCAACAAATGCTTATCAATTTAAATTAAAATGTTTATCCGAAATTCAAGTGCACATTTTCTAAATAATAATAACAATACAGTAAACCCCGTTATACCGCACCTCAGTATACCGCGGAATCGGATATACCGCGGTGGCTATCATGTCCCCCGACGTTTAAATAACACTTTATCATTGCCATTTGAAGGTGATTCCTTATTTCCCATTGTAAATAAAGCCAGCCGGAGCCCGAGCCACAGTTTAAGGCCCTGAGCCCGTGCACACAATTAAGCCAGCCGGAGCCCGGGCCCCAGTTTAAGGCCCTGTGCCCCAGCACACAATTATTCTAGCCTAAGAGCTCCCTTCCCCCACCATACACACTAACAGATAAAGCGCTATTGTCATAGGCCAGATATAACATATTCTCCAGTGTATGCAAGCTTAAAGTATTGCTTCTTTGAGAAGTGCGTTCCTCCCCTTTCAAATCAAATTTTTTCTTAAGACCCCTCTCCCTTCACAATCCCAAGTTGATAACATAAAGAGATTTTTAAAACCCTTTTTTCTCGGAGCACATCAGTTGGGTTATAACCTACCGCTCGATCGACTGATTGCACAGTTGAGAAGTTTGCTTCTTGCACAGCAATTAGAGTGAATAAAATGGTAGCAAAGAAGAAAAGAAATAAAAAATGCTATAGAAGAAAATTTACGAGTAGTTGATAACGTTAAAAAGGATGCAACAAATGGGAGTATTTTTTCGTGAATATGGTTCCGCAGTATAGTTTCACTATACCACGGTTGTGATATAACGCGGGTGCCAAATATGTCCCCCGACAACCGCGTTTTAACAGGGTTTTACTGTAATAATAATAGAGGCTCAATGGCTGAGTGGTGGCGTTCTGTGGGGCGAGCCATAGGCGCGGGGTTCGATCCACGGTCTCAGCAGGGCCGACTCAGCCCCTCATCCCTTCATTGGGTCGATAAAATGAGGACCAAACATGCTTGCGAACCAATCGCTGGAGGCTCCGCGTCAAGCAGACCACCTGACCGGATTATCCGCCTCTGCACCCTCGGTCTCCTAAGTTGAGGTGGGCCCAGCAGGCCTTGTCCCCCATAGAGCTGTCGTGCCACTTGTTTAAATTTTAGCATTAATGATTACTATAATTAATAATAATCATGGGGATGATGAATATTTTCTATAAAATATGAAGAAAAAAAGCATTATATTTAATCAAAAAAATTATATTAATATGTAGATTTCTAATGTTGTATTAACACTATTAATAAACACATTTATTTATAAATTCCATTTACTTCATTATTTCAATATTATCCACATTCACTGGTCTTTCTAGAATTATTTTGCGTTCAGCCATATAAGTGTGCAAGGCATTTTATTATTTTTAAGAACAAATCCAGGTTACATACAGATAAAGTTGTGGCCATTCAGCATCTTCTGTACACAGTGGTTTGTTGACTGCTGCGCATCGAATACTTTCACGCTCAATGTGAATTGCTTTTTATTTTTGATAAACTTAATTTGAAAAAAAGTCTGATTATTATTAGCATATGTTACTATTTTTTAATTCGGTGGTATTTTATTTTTGGTTTTAGATATACTTTTTTTTAATTTAGTAAAGTGAATTAGAAAATATAATAGTGGTAAAATAATACTATTAGACCTTGCAACGGGCCGGTTAATTTTTCTAGTATACAGTATAATAAAAGAAAGAGTTTGTGTGTGGGTGTCTTTTTTTTTTTTTAATTGACGCGCGTCCTGGGAAAGCGGTAAAATCTAGAAAAAATTCTTACATATATAACAAATGAAATTTGGTATATATGTAAAGTATGTGATCTTATGAAGTGTACTAAATATCAACATAATGAGACGTTTTGCTTTTTCATGTACCTGCCATTTTAATTATTGCTGTTATTATTATTTACTACCATCCCCGTCATTTCAAAGTTTTCCATGGGCTGGGGGTGGGTCAAAAAGTATATACTCAGTGTTAAAAATAAAAAAAAAATCATACACATATATAATTGCGTTTCATCCAAAAATTCAGAGCGTGGGTCATTTGCCCCGTATTGACACCCCTAAATGACGGACCTGTTTAATGCTACAGATTCTATTGTAATTACTAAACTCAATTCATTCAAAATTATTGAAAAGTCCTTAAACATTGTCGATCTTTATTTTATGTTATGTACATTTAATATTTGGACTCATAATTTTATTTTAAAGCAAAAAAAAAAAAAAATCGCCACAGCTAGAACATGAGGTGGCCACAATTATGTCATAGGAGGCCACAACTGGTGAAAATCGCACTTTTTCAGTTCAGTTGATTTATTTTCATTCTATAAACTTAAATGCTTATAAGGTTATATTTGTGCTAAAGAGTCATAAATTTTGTGCAGAAAGACATAGTGCTTATTGTTGTAGGAGAAATTTGGTCTCTTACAACTTTTGTTTTTCCTTAAACTGGCCGCAATTGGTGCACCTATCCTATGTAGTGATTTGGGAAACTGGAATAACTAAATGCTACATTTACTTAACGTTCTAAATTCAATTTTCCAATATGACTTATTCTACATAGTCTACATTATATAGTGCATCTTTTGCCGTTTTCTTTATAAAACTGATTAGGCTTTCAGAAGTGTTTATATGAATTGAAACGCACGGTGACGTCATATCCTTTTATCTTTTGTATGACAAAAAGAAATAATTGTTTGTCCCACCTCGCTCAAAAAATGCATTGAGATTGCATTTCGCTTCATGTCTAACTGGAATTTTCATAAAATCTAGCACAGCGTAACACAAATGAACTACCTATTGCTGTTATAGTGAAAGGTGATCGCTGAATTTAGGCAGTTCTTGGGGAGTACAAATGTTGCTCATGGTGCGAAATAATGAAACTGAAAAAGTTCTAAAAGAAATGAGCCACAGCGGTCATGGCTCATGACTACACTTGCACTAAAGGAAATAGTCATTTTTTACTGCTTGGATGCCATCTAACTAATGTAGATCTAGTTCTAGTTTTTGCACGTTAAAAAATATTTTGTTGAAACAGTTTTTGTTAATGTACCGAGATGTTTCAGTTTTTTATTTCTTTACATTTTTTTTCAAAGCATTCGAAAATTTTGATAGTGGAAAAATGAAGGTGGTATTAATATATGTTCAAGGAATAGAAGAGACCTGTAAATCTGATAAACGCTAGTCTAAATATGAGGCAATTAATTAGAAGTAAATAGGCGTAAGTGATAAAATTGAACGTTTGGAGATAACTAATGCAGATGATGTAAGAAACACGTATCTGCTTTGTGCCGAGAGATGTTAGTGATGGCCCTAGCAGGTGCTGCAACCTAACGTGACATAAAAAAAAAATAAGGGTTCCCATACGATACATTAATGTTGTCATACGATTCGATCTTTGCTTGGTGTTTCTCAAAATCTTTTTTTGTCCCCTTTTTTTTTCTCACTAGTTCTTGGATTGCTAATTATCGTAGCAAAGTTATCTTTCAGGGGTACTAACGGAAAATTTGAAAGTTTGAAAGCTCAGCCTTTATAGTAGAACTCTAGAAGATAATAACTTTAATTTGTAGCAACTCTTAAAATAATAATTATTTTAAGAGTTGCTGCAGTTTTGTAACTGAATAATATAAGCAACATAATGCAGTCAACTCTCGCTATGTCGAAATCGAAGCTGAGAAATAATTCGAGATACAGAAAATTCGAGTTATCAAATATCCAGTTAAAATTACTTCGACAAGAGCGATTATGTACATAAT
Source organism: Octonoba sinensis (assembly GCA_038502835.1). NCBI lineage: Eukaryota > Metazoa > Arthropoda > Arachnida > Araneae > Uloboridae > Octonoba > Octonoba sinensis. The sequence continues at coordinate 92,082,547 of CM076604.1, read as the reverse complement.
AAAAAAAGGAGCAGAAAACATTAAAAAGTATCATATTATTTAAAATATGTAGGTAGAAGTTCGATGTGCATTACTTTTCTTTTGGCATCAATTATTTGTCAAATTTGAATTGGCTTATCGCGATTCAATAAGATTCTTAGCAAAAGTTCCGTAATGGTGCTGCAGAAGATTAAATATGGCAATTGATTATTCACATCTTAATGAGATGTTGACCTGGCCTTGAAAAACCTTAGCTTTGAAGGCTTGGAAATAACAAGAAGCCGGGAAGGAAGGAAAATTAGGCAAAAAAAAAAACCCTCTCGAATTAAACAGACAGAATTACATTATGAAGTACTAAAAGTACAGGGAAATAAGTTTTCGAAACGTCAAAAAGATCGAGTTATTAAATTTCGAGTCTAAACTAGTTGACTTCGCCAATTGCTACCCTCTTGCTATTTGAATAAGAAATAGGTAGAATTTTTCCCATTTTGTTTCCGTAAAAAATTACGTATAAACGTTACTTATGAAGAAAGGTTGCTGAAAAGTATGAATTTAAAACGCGTAATAAACTAAAACTGAACAAAAGAAAACATTTTGCCACTCATAAGATCTTTATTAACTTAAAATTCTCATGTTTTTAAAAATTATTCCTCAATGTTTCATTCGCCAGTTTCTCTGCAAAACGTAAAAATGAAACATTATCGAAAGGGATTCAAGAAAAGTATTTTTGAAAAACAAACAAATATTACACAATATTTTTTGCACAAACAAAACAGGTTAAATTTTCACTCCTTTTATCCTTGACTTATGCACCTGAAACAGATTTCCTCACTATAATACGTTTTTCAAGTGAGAAAAAACATCTTCTACGTTATTTGCAAATGTCTAGAAAAAAGCGAAGAACTCGTAGTAAAATAGAAAAAAAAAGAATTTGAAACACAGAACCGATGCCGCTTGACCTGTTTGGCTCTAATAGATATTGCTCTCTTTTGAGTGCTTTATTGGCGGAAAACAAAGGAACAGGTGGGCACAGGATCATCTCGAGTATGGCTGGAGCATTTTCTCAGACCATTGCGCAAAATGGTAGATATTGTTATACGGAGTAGATTATACTCTCACGAGGATCACAAATGGTTAGACCATTATTTTCCTGATGGAATTTCATTCACATTTTCTCAGTTTAAAATAAAATTTAAACTTTTATTATTAAGCTTTAATTTTTAACAACCCATTGATTGGAATACTTTAATAAAATAAGCAAAAGATGTTCTGCTCTTCTTTTACGAAAAAGATCCATATTTTTTTATACAAAGAAAAATCTTGAATTTGGTGCGATAAAAATTAGCGACGAATGGTGAAGTATGGTAGTCAGTATGGTGAAGAACTAATACGCAGCCCTATTATAAATAACAACATAATGACAGGATAGCATAATGACAGGAAAGTAACGTAAAGTGGAACACTTAAGATTTGCCCATTTTCATGAAGTCAGTTTTTAACCTACATTAATGTATCAAACGCTACCTACAAATGTTGCAGGTAATCAAACGATACCTACAAATATTGCAGGTAATCAAAAGATACCTACAAATATTGTAGGTAATAAAATGATACCTACAAATATTGTAGGTAATCAAATGATACTTACAAATATTGTAGGTATCGTTTGATATATTAATAACTCGCATGACATCGTCTTTGTCGATGGAGATCTTGTACATATCATTCTAACAAAAGAAGCATCTTACAATATTTTGGTAAAAATATAATCGTGTTCAGAATTTAAATCCATGCTCACACCTCAATTTATTACGAAGCCTCTTTACCAGATCATGCTACTATGTTCATTGAAAAGTCACAGAAAAGGTTTTGTTTGAAAAGCTAAACATGCTTATTCTTAAATGCATTTGTTCTTGATAAGCATAAATTAGGAATAAAAATGAGTGGTAGTTATCTTATAAAATACTCGGTTACTTATCGATCACTTTATCGGTTTCTTTTTCTTTTTCTTTTTTCTTTTTTTTTTGCGTGTGTCAGCAATATTTTTATTAGTAGAGTTGGTTGAAATCTTTGGCTTCAATTGTATTTTTTTTCATTAACATTATTAAACCCATCATTATTCAGACTTCTATATGTAAATGCATTTAACATTATGATTTTACAGTAATAAATAATAGCAGCAACACACGTACCTTAAAATTGAAAAGTTCGTGTTGGCTACAATTCAGAAATCCGTCGCCAACTTGCTGCCCCATGGCCGATAAATACAGATTGTTACAACATTCATTAGTACATGAAATTTCATAAACCTATATAAGGTCTGTTGTCTACATAATGAAACTCATTAGCAGACAATAGTAAAAATATCTAAAATATGAAAAAGGATGAAGGGGTTGACTCAAATTAAAAAAAGTCTAGAAATAAAACTTCGACCTGAGTTTCATAAATTCAAACCTTTCAAAATGTATTTGCTTCTTTCAAAATGGTCTAGTACTAATTGAATGTAGCTTGAGATAAAAATTAAGGCAGATTGTGTAGTTATAAAGTAGAAACACAAGGGAGAAGAAATACTATTTGTGTAATTATGGCGATAACGTAATTTCACGTGTCTGTAGCGAGCCATAGTAATATTAATTATTTAAGAGTTTATCTTGAGTGGCAACACTCAGTCATGAAAGAGACAAAAAATAAAATCTTGAGAACCACAGAGTAATCATAAACCAGAGGGTTAACTCTCAAGCCGTTTTGTAGTGTCGATTTCACTAACGCACCACGGGGGAAAACATGAACTAAATTACAAGAGTTCGCGTTGAAGTTTAGCTCATGTCTCCTCTATGACGATATTATCTTTGTTTTGAAAGGAAATTGCATATTTCTTCAGAATCGGTTCGCTCATTTGCAGCTTTGCGTAGTTCTTTCAGATTGAATCATTTTTGCACTTTCATTATTTTTGTTCTTCATTTGCTGGAATATTTTTCAACGCTAAAGTTTATTTACGGTATTTAGAAAGGATTACTTTTTTAAATAATATCTAACTTAAGAATTTCTTGATACCAAATATATTTAACTGAACTTATTTAGAACATGTTTTACATTTTCATTTTTTTCTGTTGAAAATTAATGCTTAATTTATTTATCTTTTTTATTTTGGACTTTATTTAACAGTATATATTTTATTGATTTTTATATTTGTGCACCTTGTCTTACTACATAGAGAGTTTAAATAAAGATCTTTTATGTATATTGTTTATTGTTTTATGATTAAACTTCTGCTCCAATTTTTGGTTTTTCTGATTCAGGGGTTTGGCGATAGTTTTTTTTTTTTTTTGCTCAATTTGTTTAGTTTGTGGAGTTTGTTTTTGCGAAAAATATTTAAACATCGCCAACGGCAACCTAAAACTGATACAGTAGATTGATTTGGCAAAAAAAAAATAATAATAACCATCGCCAGCCCTCCCCCCCCCCCCCCCCGAAACGGAAAAGTACCCGATTTGTTAGACGTTTTTGTATGATATTTAATGTCATTTTTAATTCAAAAAGAACAATAAGTACTTTGAATAAAACAAGATGGTAATCTTAAAAACTATTCTGAGATTCATGCAACGCTATATGTTTTAGAAGTATAGAATAAAAGACTGTATCAACGAAATTAAAAGAAACCGAGTCAACAAATATAATGCTAGGCGAAGTACAAACGAGAAAAGGGCAAACAAATATTTTGAATTCTGAAATGGATTAATATCTTTTTAAAGTGTTATTTTAATTATGAAAGTGATACGAAACATCAGTGTCAAATACATCTTACTTGCAGTTTAATTCTATGAAAGGGGGAGGGAGAAAAGGGAAGAGTATTTTGAAATCAATTTTTAAAGAAATGTCGGTTAGACAATTAAAGTCGTTAGTAGAAATGGCATTTTACTTATATGAAGCAACATTTCAAAGTAATAGAAGCAGTTTTCCAAAACCGTCCATTTTAATAAAAATTACTGACAATTATTCAAATAAAAGAAATAAGTAATGGTTATAGGGGTGACGTCAATAACCGTAATAACCAGGAATGGGGAGTGACAACAATTAAAGTAACAGCAAAACCGTCAAAAGAGGTTCCTGTTTTTCTCCGTGGGGGCGCTGAACGCAGTTTTTGACTACAAGGAATTAACATTAAGATGAGTCTCTGGTTTATGATTACTCTGTGTTGAGAACTAGCCAAGAAAATGGCTCCGCGCTGCAGTAGCAAACTATGCTGGAATAAACGATGTTATTCATCGTGTGAAATTGATTTATTTATATTATCCGAAGAGTATTGAACACGCTAAGCCAGGGAGTGAAATAACAACACTCACTAAAAATGATGACCCGGACGTGATATGAACACGCAATCTTCTGATATGGATTCAGAATTAAAATTCCAAAAATTATTAAATTTTGTAAGTCTTTGAAGCTCTTGACAGAATTTCAAAATTTTTATATAAAAAAAATAGGGTTAAATTTCCGATAAATTTTAAGATATAACTCAGGTTTGTATCATAATATTAATAGAAGTTATTCATGTGAGATTAAGGAAGATTAAAAGGCTTAGATTGATTTGAGATCGATTGATAGATTTGATTGATGGAAGCGGTCGACACATCATCACGAAAAGCTTTTTTAATTGGACAGATATATCCGTGAAGGCATTGTGTGACAGAACATGTGTATAATTGGAAGCCCTATAATTTTTGTTGTAATGCAAAAATGCTCACTTCGCATGCTGGAGGGAAAACAGATAAGTATACTTTAAACTATAATAATTGATTTTTCTATTAGTAGAAATAACAGCTTGATGTTTTAATAATGCAATTGCAATTGTTAATAGAATTACCCTAATTGTTCTTCCAGTAACGCAGGGGTCCCCAACCCTTTTGTACCTAAGAGCACATACCAGAATATTGTTCGAATGGCGGGCATCATTTATTTTTTCAAGATAAATTTATAGTTGTTGGACATAGTTAATAATACAAACGACAAACAAGGCACAAAAAATTTAACTTCAAAAATTAATTTAACATATGAATATAATTAGTATTAATATTCTTGTGTAAAATAAATGATTACTAAATTGCTTGCAAAACATACGAAAAAAAGTTATTTTTAAAATAGATAAAATACAGTCAATGTGATCTTTGCATTGCATTTCACTGGCCGGCGCTTCATAGTTGGGAAACATGATGAAATTCCTGCTCGCCAAGCAACCGTCAAGGTATTCATCTGTAAGTCGTAATCTTATATAATGATAAATGATATTCACTGTCATTTATCATTACAGGATTAATCATAGCTATATGGACTTTATTCATATACTCTAGATCCTAAATTTTCTCTAGTTTAAAATGGAAAACTGAAATATTTTATCGTTGGGTACAAGCAGCGGGAGCAGCTAGGCCGATCGACGGGCGCCATGGTGCCCGCGGGCATAGGGTTGAGGACCCCTGCAGTAACGCATTTAACAGTTTTCAATTCATGTTAAGCGTTGTCGTTCAATTTGTCACGACATACATATATGAATTTTGGCTAACAGGAAACAACGTTTCATGATTTTAAGTTGTTTTGCATAACTATTTCTTACCCATCTTAAGGTTAACGTACCTCAGATTGTAATACTGTACTATATTCTAATAGAATGGCAAAAACATTTAAAAGTGGAAGAAATTGCCCTTACATACATTTTTCCTTGATCCCAACACGTTTTCCAAACTTGCTTCTACACACACTGGTGCAACATTATATGACTAATGAAATATAAATGCAACTAAAATGACGTCATTTATTATGATTTAGGAGAAAATTTATCAAAAACCTTTACACTCCCTAATTCACTATGGTCTACCTTTTCCTATAAAATATCTATCGTAAAGAAAGCTACAAGAGTTCCATCAAGAAAGTGAAAAAAAAGTGTATTAAAGTGTATATGACAATGAAAAGTTAAACGTAGCAGCCTTAATTAGAGCTAATATATAGAATGGTTGTAATTAAACTTTCCCCATTTTGAGCTTCCTACAGCAGAAACAGTTCAACGGATTGACACTAAAATTGGTATTTGGACTGTACATAAAATACGCTCAAGGAATCGCAAACAAAAAAGAAAAGAAATTTCTACCGCTAGGTGGTCTATGTTGCTTTATAACGGATTTTAACACAGAAAATGACAATACAGATAATATCAACATTCATGACACAAGAAAAAATGTATTAAGAAGTAAAATCGCGAAAAACATGGACTGTCCATCGCTTCAGTTTTCAAATAATCAGGTGATTTGCTTACATGCAAAAAAGTGGAAGTGAGATAAAAATTAATTCTCAGTTTAAAAAACGAAAATAGCCATTGTATAAAAGGTCAGTAAATGCTGGTATTATTATTTTTACTCCTCATTGGTCATTTCCTATGTTGAAATAACGTTATAAGGCTGCACAGCCATTTTTTTGAAACTTTTTTTTATCGCGATTCCTTGTGGGCATCTCGTGTGTAGTCCATATACCAATTTTGAAATTTTTATGTCAATCCGTTGGACGGTTTTAGAGCTAGGATGCTTTAAATGGGGGAAAACTATTTACAACCTCCCTGTACGTAGTATTTTAACTCTTTTATACTCTAATAGTTACGCTGCTACATTTTTCTTTTCAGTAAAATCAATATACCCGAGTTATGTACCAGCACTTACACTAGTTGTTTAACAAAACAAGACAATAAAACTTATTGACAATGAAACAGGAAAACGATATAACTCTGAAAAATGTTCCCTAATATGCAGACCACTTCAAAAATGGTGTCAGCAGAATGGATGATTGGCTTCAAGAAGAAAAAAAGATCACGTATTATAGTATTCTGTCAAAATGCGGTTTTTTCTGTGTCATTTTATGGTATTTTTATTGTTCATCTTCAAGCAAATTACAAGCTTTATGCTTCTTTAATCCTTGTCTAGTTAGTGAACCATGAAAATTGTCGGAAGTTTGACGTCTGCTTATACATGGAACACAATTAATCACTTCCTTGTATATAGAATGCATATACATAAATCCACATTAATTTGTTATTAAGTAAATGAAAAATATAATTACAATGTAAATGCGTTTTATGTATATGAATAATTGTTCCTAAATTTCTGATTTCCTCTTTTTGTATAATATAGGCTACAAAATGTCTAGCGGAAATTAAAGAGCGGCACAAGGAAGTTTTAGAGGTTTTGTTTTAATGATAAAACATTTTAGCCATGTATTTTAAATTCTACATTTCTTCACGAATTAGTTCACTTTTTTTAATATAAGAGGGTACTTATACTTGAAGAATATTCTTCCTTATAATTCTAGAAGCTAGTAAAAAAAATCATGAAGAGTTTGTACACCCATTTCGGAATTACCGAAAAAAATTGGAATAGAAAAACGAATACATGCGACAAAAATGATGTTTAACTGATAATTCTAAAAAATGCTAGCCCTAAACGCGTAAGGAAAATACAGTAAAACGCGGGTGTCGGTGGACATGTTTAGCACCCGCTTTATAACATAACCGTGGTATAGTGAAACTATACGGCGGAACCACATTCACGAACTAGTACTCGCATTTGTTGCACCCTTTTTAACTTTATCAATAACTCGTAACTTGTCTTCCCCCTATACTATATTTTTTTCTTTTCTTTGCTGCCATTTTATTCACTATAATTGCAGTTCATGAAGCACACATCTCAGCTGCGCAATCAGTCGAGCGATAGGTTATAAACCAATTGTGTTCCGAAAAGAAAAAGCTTAAAAATCCTTTTATGTTATCAACAGGGAATTGTGAAGGAGGAGAGGTCTCAAGAAAAATTTATATTTGGAATTGGAGGAACGCACTTGTCCTTGGGGAATATGTTTACTTTTCAGGAATGCTAAAGAATCTGGAGTACAAAGGTTGATAGCGTTATAAAAGAAGTTACACACGCATAACTAGACTTCTGAAAATGGAATAGTTAAGCATTGAACTGAACAGTCCCTGACAGATTGAACTGCGCCCATGTCAAGAGAAACAAGTTAGGGCGATTGCACCCGATTTTGAAATTAAGCTATATGTTCTACGTTTGGAAGACAGAAAAAGCACGAAAAGGTGTACATCACGCCTGTCGCGATAGGGCTTTATCTGTAAGCATGTTTGTGGAGGGATGGGTGTTCTTTGGCTAGAATATTTGTGTGCTCGGGCTGGCTTTATTTACAATGGTAAATAAGAAATCTCCCTTTTGGCAATGATAAGGGAACTTTAAACGTCAGGGGTCATGATAGTCACCGCGGTATATCTGATTTCGCGGTACAGCGGGGTTTTACTGTTTACTTTTCATAAGACTAAACAAGCGTTTGGATTTTTTATTGCAAATTAGTATTTTGGCAGTTGAATGTCTTCAACTGTCAGAAACTGGGATGTACAGTAAAAGAATACAGAGACATTTTTAGAAATAAGTGCCTTTTAATTAAATTATCAATATAATATTTTAAATATCATTTTTTACATTGAAATAATTAAAAATAAAACAATAAATTGAGAGTTGTTTACGAAAAAAAATTTTCGATTATACGCCCTTCTCATTGTATTTATTCTTACAATCAATTATAAATTTGTATGTGTTGTATTTTACTTCTAAAGAAGAAAACTGCTGGGAAATATCCTGCCGGAAACGGAAAAAAAGATAAAAGTCTCCGCCTCAAGATTGTTTTCACTCATCTGCTTCTTACTTCCAACTAACAATAAAACTATTACATTGCATTTCGGCTATACCCAGTATTACTAGAGAATGCAGGAATAAGTCACTTTAGGTCACCGGATCCCGAGAAGCATTTCAAGAGAAACAGCTAAAATCAGTGTTAGAAATTGTCAAAAAGGAAAATTTGGAAATCGTACGAGGCAAAATAATTTTATAAGCAAATGCCTTGAATGTAACAAAACCCACTATTCTTAAAAAAATGCTTAATTAAATGAAATTAGAAAGATGCTTTAAATGGTTCACATCACGTGCATTATGATAGACCAGTGGGGGTAGTTGCGCAGGAGAAACATACAATGGGCGCTAACTTCAGCTCTAGTACGCATGAAATCATGCGTACGACTTATGCAACTAACAAATTTTCTTTGTATCAGTTAAAGGGAAGAGTTAGATCAAAAATTAAATATTGCTACCCTCTGAATAACATTTATGTTTTTAAAGATTTTCTTTACATTGCTTTTTTTGCTTATCTGTGTTTCCTTTATTTTTCCTTTCGAAAAATCGATATTTATTGGCAAAACTGTTTGGTACAATATTTTTGAGTTGAAATAAAAAAATTTAAAATTGTTCTAAAAATATATTCTAAAGAATAATAAAGAATTATATATAAAAATGTTAGATACATCTTATTCTTATTAATTATCTTTATGTTACAATAGTACTTTTTTTTTTTTTTGATTAATTTTCTGATTACATTTTTGCATTTTGTGTTTATGTATATCAGTTTGACAACTGCTTGTTTAATTAAAGCTGATCAGAAAAAGAAGAAAAAAAGAAATGAAAACTAGTATTGCATATTCACGCAATCAGTTACTCTAAAATATATTTAAAGATATTCCTGTGATTTTTTTCCCGAACGATTCCTATACTGCTTTTAAAGCAACTATTCCAGGAGCAGAAATACGATGCTATCTTCAGGCATGATGACGATACATAAGGTGATGCCAGTTTAAATAACAATGACGATGAATGCTAGTAGGCTAGCTCCCAATAATAACTCTGTCAAATAAAAAAAATCAGGAATGATTTTTAAAATATTTTGATTCCTCTTTATGAAATTCCGGTTCAAATATTTGGAGTTTTTATGCATCGTTCAATAAATCGAACTGTCCTAAACGCATCCATGCATACTATGAATGATTGCTATTTACTTTTGCTAAATGACATAATTTCCTTCTATGATATATTGAAGTTATGAGAACTATTGTCCCGTAGACAGTTTAACTTCCTTTCTCTCACATTTCTTTTGACATTGGCCGGGTAACACTGAACGACAAGCGGCATTATATCAGAGATAAAGTGTACTTAATGAACTGGAAAATAAGGTATTTTGAAGAAGCATAAAGGATTGTAATTTTGTGACAGGATGCTGTTACTGTCTAGACAATAATGGGGTTGCTAACATTTTATATCATTTTGGGGAAAATTCAACGGCCGAGATTCAAATATCATCTTGTCGTATTATTGCGGAGAAAATATCGTCGAGATTGAAAAATTAATAGTTATAATTATTGGTGGTAAATATCACAGTAGATGTTCAAATACTATATATACTCGTAATTTGAGATGGTAATAATGGTTATGTTTATGATTTTGAAGCGAAGTTTACTTAAGTTTTTAAATTCTGAAGTTAATAGATTACGAAAGCATTGAGCTGGGATGAATTTTTATACTGTAGAGCTAGAAAATATGAACAAAATTAAAAAAAGAAAAATAAATAAATAATTTGATACAGGTGTTTTCGTTATAACAAGAGTACTTCCTTGGAGTGATATAATTTTAGTAAAAGTCTCAGCAAAAAAAAAAAAAAAAAAACAGAAAAAGTGAATAAAAATTGCTAGTTACATAAATTGCACAATTTAACGTCTTCGCATCTCCTCCAATTTTTCCATAGTTTGAAGGTTTACTAGAACATACCTCAATGTTGTATGGGGAATTAAGCATATTGTAGGAGAGATGGTTATTGGAAAGTATCAAAAACTCATCGTGCATTAAGAAACAGCATTATTTCTAAACCATTTATAATTCATACAAAAACATAAGTATTAAAAAAAAAGCATCTGTCAAAATATTAGTAACGTTGCTAACGCATAATGGGGATGGTAATTGAAACGAAAATGTTACGAAGCTGATAGGAAAGATAGAGAGATTAAAAGTAAAATTAGCTATTTAATTAATTAATTCAGTTTTAAAATAAATTTTAAACTTAGATGCTTTTTCTGCTTACTACTATAAATCTTCTTCGGATATTGCACTTGTTTTCCTCCGAACGATATATAAATAAATTTAAAGAGTTCAAACAAGGAACACAAATAAAAACAAATTTGTAATATTTTAGTCCACGCTCCGTCGTTTCATTGCCATATTAACATTCATCATTCCTAATTTTACAACAGATTAGGAACAAAGCAGTGTTTCCGATAAATGGTTTCTAATGATTCTTCATTACCCTACTTAGAATGTCCTTTTACATGCACTTCCGTGACAAAAAGGATGTTTACAGAAATTCCTTCAATTTATGCTTCTTCATAAACTTCAACTCAAAAGACACTAACAGCGTAATCAGCTAACAGGCTCATTAAATAGCGCATATATCAGGAGTAGTTCTTATAAATTAAACTTGAAAATAAGAATGAAATCGTATGCTTTTACTTTGTTTTTACAATGGATTTTAGTGATTGGCACATGGTGTATGCACCACCATATTTTTTTATTATTATTATTATTTCTGATTGGCTGCTGTTGGCTTCGACCAATTTCAGACCTAGTGCGTGCCCGAGAGATTGGTACTATGTCTTTCAGCGGCACCACAATGAGTGTGGCATCATCGCCGCATGAGAAATTCGACGTCCAGTTTCTCCACCTGAAAAGTCGAGCACTCATACTCTGGTAATGCGAAATTGCACTAGGAATTTAATTTAATCGAGAGCATTCAAGCCAAATGTCTACTTAAAGGATCTTTTACATGAGGCAGAATCATACGTCATAGGCGCAGACGATTTTCTGTGTCTTGAAAATCCACCGTCGTTGTCAGGCTCGATCCTCAGATCGTACGAGTTCCGCGCCTTACCACGATGCCACCATGCCGGCTGCATCACAATATCAAAGTTTGTATTTCTTAATTTAAGTAATGAGTTTGTCAGAGTAATACGAAATTATATTTCAGGAACATATTCTATAAATTATTCGTAGTTTAGGATGCGTATATACTTATCAAAACACGATCTTTTAAAAGTATAAACGTAATCTATATAAATAAAACCGAAAGTTTGTGTGTGTGTGTGTCTGTCTGTCTGTCTGTCGATCGCGTCCTGGCGAGATGGAACGGGCCAGAAGTATGAAATTTTATTTACAGGTACCTTGGGTCAGGTCCTCGTGCACCTCGAAGCGTTTTTCCTGAAATTCGAATTTGTTCTTTTTTTATTCCAATTTTAAGCAAAACTGTTGATTTTGGGTTTATCTCATCGAAGAAACGTCCCACGCTTTAGATTTTTGCAGCATATGAATGCCCGTAAAAACTGCACAAGATGATCTCTTTCTGAGGTTCGTAGAACAAATAGAACACGAGCAATATTCATTTAAAGTAGGTTTCGAACTTTAAAGCAAAGCTTACCTCTGAATTTATCTGCCCAATTTGCGTGTTTTCGCCAAAATAAATACTACTTTTGTCGCCAACTAGATGATTTTTGTTAACGTAAGGATTAAAAAAATGACGTTTTATCGTTATTCATGCCGTTTTATGTAACAAATTCTGAAAATTCATTTCATTTTTTAGCATACTGCAGACGATTTTTAATTACTTCTTGAGGTTGATTCTTCTTTGTTTTTTGGCAATTTAGTATTATTATATCAACTTAAATTTCACACGTCAGGATTGGTTCAGTGCTAAATATTTTCTAACTTAAATGTGCATTTGCCTTTGGAAATATAATGCTTTCCTTTCTTTCGTTTTTATCCAAATTTTATGAAAGTGCTATTTAATTCAATTTTCAGGAAATCCTTTCACGATTTTGCAAGCGGGATTTATAGGAACTGACTTTATTTTGATGGGGAATTTAAGATGGACTGTTGGTAATTTTAGAAACAGTAGCTCTTGAAGGTCAGTATTCTAATGGGTATTTTTAGTCACTGACGTCTTTATTCTAATGGAGATTTTTTGAGACTAATGTCCTTATTCTATTAGGGATGTTTAGGAATAGTTGTCTTTGTTGAAATGGGGGGATTTAAGGATTTTTTTTCTTTATTGTAGCAGAAATATTCAGGGACAGTTGTTCTTTAACTGATGGACATTTTTAAATAGATGGGAATTTTTAGATGTATTGTGGTAGATATTGTAATTACGATTTTTATGGATTCTTGATATCATTCTGGCACAATTATCTCGTTGCATGTGGTCATTTTAGTTACTGTTGCAATTACTCTAATGGTAATTTTTATGAACTGTTGTTGGCATTTTAATGTGGATTTTTACGGACTGTTATTTTGGTCTGAAAGGAAATTTTCTAGGCTGTTCGTTTTAATGCAATCGTGTTTTTTAATGATTTTTTCTGTTTATATAAGGTTTATAAGGCCTGTTGCCCATCTGCTACTTGGATTTTTTAGGAAAATTTTTCCTTACATATTTACAACAGAATTTTGGACATGCGTCACTTAGCCTGCGAATGATGCAATATTATCCCGCGCAAAGCCGGGCATGTCAGCTAGTATATAAATAAAACCAAACAGATTGTGTGCATGTGTATAATTCGCTATACAAACTCGCACCAATTGATAGATTGGAATGAAATTTAGCTCAAAATTCAATCATCCCATGAAATAGGTAACGCGCGAAAACCCAATAGATGATTCGAATTAGCTTCAAGATTTCAATTTCAAGCTTTGCTGTGACAATAAAAATATACAAAAAAAAAAAAAAAAAAGAAGCGAGTCATTTTCGAAAATTTTATATAACTCTCAATCTGGTAAAAAAATACTTCCGATAGAATTTGCTCGGAAACTCTAGACTAAAAAGAACGTGAGTTATTGACCAGAATCTTTTTTCTTCTAGCGTGGATCAAGCTAATATTTTGTTAAAGAAATATTTTAGAGAGAATGAATTCCATTGCTATGAAAATTAGCTCATAAGTTTTAACATTAAACTTCATTTTTAATATAAGCCTAAAACCAAAAATGAAACTGTATACAGTATAAAGTCAAATGGTTAGACAAATTATTACAAAAAGTTTCAGCGTGTATATCTTTAGCATTTGAACTTTAATTGCATAAGTTTGTAACTGAAACACCACGTGTGTAAAATAGTGAATTTTAGATTAAACTTTCTTGACAGATTAACATGACCGTTCGTAGAACATGTAAATTAAAATTAGTTGAATACAAAGAAATTCAAGTTTTGAATTTCCAATCATACTATTGATATATCTATATTCTTCAACTCTCGATACTGCCAGTTTTTCCACCTATCGATATATTGATACCACTTGTATGCGATATATTAATCCAAGATTTTAAGAGATTGTTTCCCGTATCGTGCCAAAAAGTGTAACTTTCCAAATCTTGAAAATTAACAGCTTATCACAATCTGCATCAAATTTGAATAAATTTTGTTCATAAAGGCTAGGAACCCATTTCCCTCCGTCGTATTGCTCTCTTAGCCCAGCAATCCGCATTCCCGACCCAAATTCCGAGCACACACTGAAGTAACTTCTACTCAGCACACAATGAACGAGAACGCACGACCTTGTGGAGCAAACTCGGTTTTATTTAAAGGGCTCGTTTATCTCGCCAGCTGATTTACACGTCTCTCTCGGCCGTGAGGCGGATGACGCGCCTCAATGGTTTCCAGCACACATTGACCATTCTGAAGGTAGCAGACGTTAACTGTTAAGGTGTAGTTTAAGATGGATGTGCATGTAAAATGTACATCATAAAAGATGTCTGAAGGTAGTGGACGTTAACTGTTAAGGTGTAGTTGAAGATAAATGTGTATATAAAATGTACGTCATAAAAGATGCCATAATTTTAACATATGAAAAGGAAATGGAAGGTTATGTTGTCAAAACAAACATTAATTGTTTCGACAATGTGTGTTTTATTTTCGATGTTTTTTCTTGTAGTCATATTTTAGCATAAAGCATTTTTAATTATTTTCCTTATAAGGATTTTGTTATTTATTTGTATTGAACTTAAAGCGTTCACTGTGAAAATGAAACTAATAATTTACATATTGTCTTAATGTCGTTGTCTTACTTACCATTAAAACTCATTAACTTGTGAATGTTTATCGCAAACTATTTTCACTCCTCTGATTGCCAAAAGATTGTTAAGACTGTCGAAAGTATAGACACCACCAAATACATCAATCTTTTGTTGTGAGAGGCCTAATATCCATTCCCTCTCCAGGGAAAGAGGGGTAAAAAAGGGTATAAAGAGCATGTTGTTTTGTTAATGACCTATATGAATTTCTTTTTTGAAACTAGTTTTAACTTTAAAAATATTTCGACGTAACAAAAAGCGACCTTATAAAGAGTTTATTTTAGCGGTGAAAAAATATCCCTATAAGGAAAAATGACATTGGATCAAAAGTTTGGGTTCGTCATTTTGGAAGTGAGGAGCGAACATACCCCGCTCCCCCCGCCCCAGTCTTGAGAAATATATTTATAATTATATATATTTATATATTGCTCAGAAAGTCAGGGAGATAATCAAATTACATCTTCTCTCTGGACTTTTCCAACAGAAAAAAGAAATTCTAAGAAACTAGTTACATACGGGACTCGCACGACAAGTGAAAATTATTATGACATGTAAAAAACCTTGGTCGGAATGACTGATTTTTCTGATTTGGTTGGTACTTATTGCTTCTGCATTGCACTTTGGTAGTTAGATAACTATTTTATACTATGTAGATTCAATTTGGTTCATTTTATCCTAGTTATACGTTCTGGGCAAAACAAGTGTGTGAATTTATACTACACTGAAAAGGAAGTTATTTTTGTATTAAGTTTACATTTGTGAACTTCTTCCTTTTTGCACTTGTATAAGTGTTTCAAATGTAATTACGGTTCTTGAGTAATCAACTTTTAGATTAACCTGAAAAATTCAAAAATATTTTTTTTCAATTGGGAAAGCAATTTTTAATCTCACACACCATAACTTGAATGATTACACTGTAGACTATATTTTCTATTGAGACAGGAGTTCTTTTCAACATTATTATTTCAAATTTTGCATTATTTGTTGTAAAAAGTAAGACAGAATTTCTGAAGAAACATTTATTCGTACATAATAAAAATTAGGAAAATGGCATTTGTGTAAGGTAAAGCCGGTAGAGTTGACGAAAAGTTGGAAAACAAGATAATAAAGAATGAAAACGATAATTTTTTTCCCAAACCTTTTATGTATATTAGGGACTACATTCCTTCTGTATGAATTTCCATCTCTATTTCCTTTTTATGCTGTAATTTAAAACGACATGAGGAATCAAGCTATTTTTCGCTTCTCGCCTTATATGACAGGTGAGATTGCGCACATGGGTGGTTCACACCCATAAGAGAAGGCTTTCGGTAATAGTAGTTTATATTAATAATAACTGCAAGTAAACTATGAAAATAGCTGAAAAAGCATTTGCTTAAAAAGTATCTTGCAATACTCTCATCGCGATGAAAATCAGAGAAACAGCAATGAAAATTCAACCTCTTATTACATTTGGAAAGCAAACAATACAACCAAAGTTGGGTCACATATTTTCAGAGAAAAAATTTATAATCCAAGTTGAGACTGTGTTGTTGTGGCCATACAACTACGTGAAATCCTGATGCGCTCACACCCCCTTTTCCGTTCAAAAATTCAATTGCGTCGTCTCTCTGACCACGCAATCTGACCAGGTTTAACTTTACATCAATTTATTAATTCACAGCAATAACCTAAGTAAACGGAGTTTGAAACACAAAAGCGAAAAAAAAAAAAAAAAAAATTATGGATATATTTTTGTGTGTGTTACTTGAACTGGTTTCAATGTAAAAATGTTAGCTAATGAAAGAAAAAAACACAAAGAACATAAATTTTGAATTTTTGGAAGTTTTTTAAGTGTTTTCGAAGTTTTTAGAAGTTTACCGGAGTTCTACTTTTGCTTGGAATTAGTCAATACTATTACATCAACTTTAATGAGAAGTGAAAATATTCCTAAGTATCAGGTCAACATGCTTATTATATACATAGAGATTAATGATTAGGTCATGATTTCACTTGTTAAATCAAGAACCAACATCAAAGCAAAGCGTAACGATATCTTTTAACCAATATATTTATATTTTCTGTCGAACTTTTCGTAAGAAAAAATAACTTACTCCGCGAGTCAAAAGGAAAAGGAAGTGACAAATATGATAATTTATCTCAAACACGTTCAATTGATAATATGCAAGTGTGTCATTTATAACATAAATCAGGAAGAACATTAAATGGATGGCTTCGGTGCAAGATTATTATTTAATCTCCAGTTAATTATGACTTAAGATAGTGCAACAGGAAACTCTTAATTTCTGTCACCAAATTCACTCTTCCTACATGAACAATATTTAAAAAAAAAAAAGAGAACTGTTACTGATAATTCAATAAGCATAATTATCAGTAGATTTATCTTGAAATCAAGATAAACATATCACTTTCATTTCCCTATTCCTATTAATGTTTCCTCAGAACGAATAGTATTTAGATGCATGTATAAAAAAAAGGAAGCTCTAAAGCTTTTATGGATAGCAGCAATATAAAAACTAAAGACAAGCAGCTTCATGTAATATTCGTGGGAAGCCTTAAGGGTATTTTTGAGGAGGAAGATTTTTAAAGAAATCATTTACAAATGAAATGAATTGATCGTTTCTTTTAATGCTGCTATATTCATAAGTTTTTAAATATAATTCTTGAAAAAAAAATGTTTGTAGGATTTATTTATTTAGTAGCTGTTTTGAAGGCTCTGCACGGGTTTTAAAGGTAACCTGCCCTTCCGAAGAGAGGAAAAAAAATAATTTAAAAAAAGTTAAACCTTTTTTTTTCGGGTCACATATATTGATAACCATTTCACACAGACAGCTATATGAAAGTTATAGTTCGTTTTAAACAAATTGTTCTTTTACAATGCCACTGAATTACTTGTAGCTAATAAACGACCCTTTTTATGATCAATCCAAGGTACATTTTGTTTAAGGTAAAGAGAAGCGGGGACTCTAAAAACTTATTCCGGGATCTGACCTCCGGGATTCCCCTTGGTTACGCTCTTAATTCTTAAAGAATCAAGAAATCATGAATATTGTTTTTCCAATTTGTAATCGAAAAGCAACTTTGTTTTATTTTTCATTTTATGAACCAATTGTAAGAAATTCTTGTTTTCAACAATTCTTACTGAGTTAAAATCTAATGAGGAACAATAACAATTCCTACTGAATGAAAAAACTAATTCCTTTTCTGTGACTTAAATAAGAAACGAATTTGCCTAGAATGTCTTTTCAATCTTTAAAAAAAATGTGCTTTATTTACATTCAAGTAAAATGATTAAAACTAATGACGACAAATATCTAAATCGCGTACCATTATTGCCTTTTAAAAGTATATTATATGAACCCCACTATTTTTGAAACAGTAATAAAAATGTGTATCGTGATAGGGTTAATTTTATTATTCTGTCCTTATTTTATGTAGTCCCCATTGGTAGGAAAAATATTGTTTCCAAAACACAGTAAAATATCAATAATAAGAGTAAAATATCATTACTCAACTCTTATGGATTACGTTTTTAAAAAAATTGTTTTTCTTTTTTTCTCATGATGCTTACTAAAACAAACTTACACTATTGGGGTTGTGCTTCTAAAACCATTTTACATGCGCTTAGTTCCAAATATCTATTTTTATCTATATTCCAAACCTAAGGTTTTTATAGCAAAGATTGCGTTTACTTTACGTTTACTATTCAACTTCCATTAACATAATTCTCTCCTTCTTTTTTAATTCTTATTTTTACCAAATTTTTATTCAAAAATACTTGAAATTTAAGACATTTTGCACTCCGCAAGTCATTCAATTTTGTATCCTTATTGTCCTGCAAATACCGACACCTTTATAATACCACTGCTCTGAGGTCCTCTGCTTAAAGACAATCATGTGCAAATTGAGTCTGATACGTTTTTCGATTTCCTGGTGCAACATCAGCAAACGAATTTCCTTTCAAAAGCAAATATAAAGATCATGAAGCATATTACGCATTCTGACATCACCAATTACCGGAGCGGAACCAGATCAATAAACAAACATCACAATGATAAAAGAAAAGTTTGCAAACTTAGCGAATACAGCGCAACCAAAAAGCAGACTTTAAAGTACAAACACAACATAAAAAAAAAAAAAAAAAACTCAGAGATAAATTCAGTCTTTGTATTCTGAACAAGACATTAGTCATGCCAATAATTGGCCAATGTCTCAAAATCACTTTCTTCTTTCTCAAAGAGATTATTTGCCCGAGTGAAAAGAAGTCACTATCAAAAGAATATTTCCCACGCTGCCATCGCACAATGGATGCATACTGATAATCGTATAATCACCCACAAACATTCGAGTTTTGAATCAATATGCTAGATACATATTCCTAGTTTTCCTACTTTTATACGATGCGCTTCTTGAATTTTCAGAGTTTATCTTAATTGTTAGAAAGAAAGTCAAAGAACGTGAGGATAATTTTTTAAAATATTGACAGAATTTAAGCTCGTTGCGTTAAAATTTTCAAATAGTTAAAGGGTAAACTGATGGGATACAATTCTTAAATTTCCCAGGGATAATGACGAAAAATCTAAAAATTACGTTTACAGGAAAGTTGATATTTTGATGCTTTAAATTGGGTTCTTTAACAATTTTTCAAAAATATTTCCTGAAAGAGCGTAGTTGCAAAAATGGGCAGAAATGCTTTTTAATTTTGATTTATTTTCTAATAAAATTATGCGATGGGATACCGTTGACTCGCTTTCGCCCTCAGTAGCAACGGGGTGTTGTTGCTCTGATTTTCAGTACTTATTTTTGCCATTATCAACTTGCAAGCATCCTTATTTTTAAATAAATAGATGCATAATTATTAAATTATTTTTGAAATGTCTAGTTTTATAATTTTCTTTTTAGAGTAATTTTGAACAAGAAAACAAAGCGTTTTAAGATTACAATGGAGCAGAGGATATATTTATTTGATTTAAAAGAATAACTAGTTTACTCAAATGCATTAATAAAGAAAACAGAAAAAAAATAATAAATATCTTTCGAAATTAATCAATAATATGTGATAGGTAATTTTGCTCCTATCTTTGAACTACGGAAAATATTTATTATGCGTGCGGTATTCCTAAAAACCACTTTAAATTTCAAGTACTGCAGTTTTAAAAACTTATAATGCAACAAAATTTGATTTAAATGAATCAACAATAATATTCAAATAATATATATAGATATTTTTTATTTTATTAAATCGGTTAATTTCAAACGAAGCTCTAAACATAAAATATAAAATGTATGAAACCTTTAATAACAAATACAAGCTTTAAGTTTAAATTAATTAAAAATAGTAATTAATAATATAGGGCATAATTTTCTTCAAATTTGGATATATTTTTTTTAATGATTTTGTGTCACAATTTGAAAGTTTTATTATTAATTTCACTGCACATTTTAATACAAAATGTACAGTGTGAGTTTATAAATAAAATTTAATTTTGAAAAGTAATAACATTTTACGTAAGATGGGTATCATTTTCTACGATATTTTTTCGGTAAAGTACCTCCCTGCCAAGTTTCTTCACGCCTCAATCCAGAAGAGCATTAATTATCCACTGATCCATTCCGTTTTCTGATTTTACTGCGTCCGATTTAAATCAGCCGAATTATTCATCTTTTTATCCCTTCGCTGAAGAGATGAACAAACTACCCACATTTTTTAATCGTTTCGACGTCTTGCGTGGTAAATAATTTTGAAACAAATACTATTGTTCTGAAGAAGCAATCGTTAAAAAAGCTCTATATTAATTAAGAGTGTAAAGTTGTTCTATACATTTTTAAATTATTACAATTAAGCCCTTTCTATAACTATAATTTCTACATCGGTACTTAAAAACTGAAAACGGCGCTTGCACCTTTTAAAGTCAAACTTACTTTTTTAAAAAAGTACCTCCTTATTTTTTTACACAGAAGTTGTACCATTTTGTCATTTTTAAGTACATCTTTTTTAATAGTGTTGTTTTACTCATGCATTGGTTTATATTTTTTAATAAATTACTCTTATTGCTCATTGTTATTTAAAATATTTCACAGTATGTGTTTCCTCTTATCTTACTTTTTCTGCCCTATGTTCTTCGGATTGACATGTTGCTATTAAAAATCATGCAGCGCCTGTCACATCAGTTTGTATTAAACACATCAAACTTAAATCATTAAAAACGATTTTGTTTCTTTTTGCCAGTTTATGGCTGTCACAAAACTGGCAATTTCATGTACATTTAAACTTTTTAGATATTGTAAATTTTTTTACTACACAAAACAAGAAAATTTGTTATTAAATATCTTAACTATAAACAATAAATATGTCTAGTGCTGTAGATAATATTATCTTTAGCACCTTCAGGGTTACAAAATACTAGTTCATATCGCCCCTAATTACGCCTTTACTTTCGTTTGGCCCATTACTTTTTACTGATTATTATTATTATTCATTTATTTATTTATATTATTGACCCTTAGGAGTTTAAATTGCAGTATTTTAAATCCAGAAATCTAATATTTGAAAACAACTTTATCAACTTTTTTATACATTTCACTTCAGTTTGGGCAGTTATACAATTATTATTTCAAATACACATACCCAGATGCCGCAGCAAAAAAATTACGAAGACGAACAATGAAATCAAATTACGAATATTAAAAGCAAGTGTATTTGATAATAAAGTAAATGTGTTCTTCATGCGTTGAAGTCTTAAATAAATACAGAAAAAAAATTGCACACCAGTGTGATCTTTTTTTTTTTCTATTTTACTATACATACATAATAGATAGAACATGGAGCTTAAAATGCCCCTTTCCGACTTGTCCAACCAGGAAAAGTGCAATTTATAAATTTCCTTTAATAATATCGTACTGATAAGTTGATAAGTTACCATATCTTTACAAATTATCAAACTGATAAAACGATATAATTTACTTTCTATACAGAGTTTGTATTTAAAACAGAATTATTAAGGGGATGGGGAAAGGGAGAAAGTAATAAAGCCACACAGCGTAAAATAGCAACTTGAAAGCGTAGGTGGTTAATTAAACGTTTTCCACAAGGTAAAAAAAGCAAAATTCAGACCACACCTTCAAACTAATCTGAATTTTGGGTGTAAAATTAATCAAATTCCTATTTCCACAACAAACGTGTACCGCGAATTTCTCAAGATTAATTATGTTTAATTCAAAAAGAAAAAAGGAAAACATTTAAGGTGATAAATGATAACAGGCGATTAGAAAAAGAAGGTTCTGAATAAAAATATGTGGGGAATCTACTTTTTTATTTGCTTAGTTAGTTATTTATTACTTACTTGTTGCAAATAGCGACAACAAAAACAGGTTAATAAAATTAACCTGTAAGTCACTGGGTGAAAATTCAATTGTTCTAATTTCAAGTTTTATAGTTTTAAAACGAAGCAAAGTTGACAGTGCTTACATTTTCCGTGATAATATGATTTTGTTTTGCAGTTGTTTGAAATAGGTGCGGTAAAATATGATATGATTTGAAAGTTACATACAAAGAGAACGGGAAGAAATTTGAAAACATATACATCTCTTATCTTTTAAACTTATTACGACAACTCATACTCAGCATTTAGGAAGTCATTTCGTTCAATGCTTTGCATGTGCCATAATTTCAAGTGAGAAACTATGAACTTTCTTGACTATGAAATTTCATTGAAGTGAAAAATTTCCGACACAGTAAAATTGTGGACAATGTTGGCATTGGCATAACAGCAACAGCAAGCAAGCCTTGCTTCTTTCAAAATATGAAGGAAATAATAACATACTTAAGTTTGATTATAAATGCTCAAAATAAATAAACCACTGACAATAAATTGATAATTTTCACCCTGATGTTCAAGTTAAACTGAATATCAGTTTGCTTTTCGAGCTTTGGAATTGAAAAAAAATCTAGAAAAATCCCGAATAAAGTCTTTACACATGACAGTATGTTGAAAAAGCACGGATACATTGGCAATATCCAAAAATAATATCAGTTAAAATTGTATTTATTTAATCAATAAAAAAAAATTCCAGCTGTAATCAACCAGAAAAGTTGCTATTTTACGCTGTGTGGCTTTATTACTTTCTCCCTTTCCCCATCCCCTTAATAATTCTGTTTTAAATACAAACTCTGTATAGAAAGGGAAAAAGGAAAGAAATAAAGAAAGGGAGGAAAAAGAGAAGTTACTTTTTTAGAGCAAATTAAAAAACAGTAAAAAAACAAATAATTTACTGTAAAATAAAAGTAAGCTATGATGAAAATATTTCAAAATAATTGTTCAACTGCTTTTAAAGTGCGCTGAAAAACTTTAAAAAAAGAAACATTTACAAAAAAAAATTTTAATTTCATTTTTTTAATTTTTGTGAAAGTACAAAAAAAAGTTCCCCTTTTGTTTCTTAGAAGAAATATGCCGATTGTTTAAAAGAACGCTGCAGGAAAAATGAATCATTTAAAGATATTTCAAAATGGCATTTCGCGTGTGAAACAAACTAACGTAAAGCATTACTTAATTGGAAATTCTTTCAGATTATTTATGACATAACATTTTACTTTTTTTCTTCCTTCCGTTGCACTTAAAAAAAAACAAAATAAAAAAACATATATACAGTTTAATTTAAGGGGAGCTCACTTTTCTTGTAGCAGTTATGCGAAAAGGGAAAGTGATCCTTTGTGGGCCAAAAATACGTAGTGAAAGTGTCATGACATGTTAAGCCTCATTAGAGAAGAGATTATCCATTGTTTCATGGCTTAACTTTCGCTTCTTTTTTTCTTCTAAACATCTCTCTGCAAAACCCATCAAATGCATTAAACAAAGTCTCTTCTTCCCTACTTGAGGCTTAATCACTACTTTCAAAAAAGGAATTGGACTCCAATTCCCTAATACAATAGAAGAGAAAACATGACAAAAGGATGTGTTACGGTTGTTCTTCGGTTAAGCTGCTTTAAAATAAGGTGGGAAAGTTTTCGCTTTCTTTGTATTGGGATATGTTGGATTTTTGTGTTGTGAAGAATTTTCTAGGTTTTAAGTTAAAACTAAACCGTAGAGTTCACAGGTGTTTCCCAATCTTGAAACAACTCTACTTCCCTTCATAATTTCCTTACTAAACACAATGCCCCATTTGAACATTTTACATTTCATTTTTACTTATTTATTCATTGATTATTATTTTTTTTTATCATTTTATTTATTTTCTTATTTATTTGGTTACTTTGTATTTCAAAAATGGCAAAACTTTCTACAACTTCAATCTACCCCCCCCCCCCCAAAAAAAAATTTTCATTTGCCTTTTGCCCAGTAAAATACTTTTAAAATGAATGCTCCTTGAAAAAGCATTAACAGTTACAGTTATGCTTCATTTACACTTCGGACTACAGTGGCTGTGTTCTCGCAATTTTTTAATATTACAATTTGCTGCGTTTAAGTTTTAATCAAAAAGTAAAGTAGAATAAATGAAAAAGATTAACTTGTAAACCAAAGTGCAATAATGCACATATTATCCTGAAAACTGTATTGCGCATGTTTCGAAGTTACTACTTTTCATCGAAAAATAGCATAGCTATCAAGAAAATAAATGAATAAATAAAATAAACTTTTTTTTTCACACTTCCATTGTTAGTCTACTTACAGGTAAAATATATTTATTAAAAGAAAACATATTATAAACAATTAAAAGGATGCAATTGGGATTAATTAACAATATCGCTAAACATAAAAAAGTGAAAAACTAAATTAATTAATTTATCAAATGTTAAAAAAAGAAAGAACCAAAAATAGGCATCTTCATTGAGGAAATGTGTGATTCTCAGTCTGTTTGTCCATGCCCATTATATTTTTTCAGGAGATAACCCGATTAGAACGAAGCGTTTTTGTCCGAAAGACCTTGCCAAGATGCATTTATAACATTTAATCTAATACGTGAATTCCTTAAGAGATAGTTTCTCAGAAAAAGTTTTTGACGCAGAAATAACTACTTGAAGCATTTTTGTTAGTTTAATATTATTTAACATTGGAGTTTTAGGGCAAAATTCAAACACATTAATTAAAAAATCTATTTTAAAAATTAAATTTTCTACTAAAAATGCGAAAAATTTTGAATATAATCTTAATTTTTTGTTCTGTGAAATAATTATAACTTTTAAAGCAAAATACATCAAAAGAGAAAGTCTTCGTTGACTTCAAGTTACGTGCTTTTTCGTAATAATTAAGCTTTTTGAATTTCGGTTAAAGCAAAAAAAAAAAAAAGGCCTCAAGCGATTTACTTTTTGGTGAAAAGCAATTTTTGGGGAGTGAACTTTTAGTTTATGCATAGTTTTTAATGTTTATTATTATTATTATTATATTATTATTGCTATTTACAAAGTTAACAAGCATTAGGAAGTAAAACAATGTTTCATATCGAATAAATAAAATAAATGTTAGTATTTAGTGCTTTGGGCCGTGGTAGCCTAGTGGTTAGCACGTCGGACTTCCACCTGGAAGGTCGCGCGTTCGATACCCACTGAAGACCACCATGTATACTTGGGGATATGTGCATGTAAAATCCGTAGACCCCACTACCTCTCCCCGAAGGCCTCGGCTAACAGGTAGGGGTCTGGTGGAGAAAAGTATTTAGTGCTTTTAAATGAATTGCCAGTCAAAGGTAATGTTTAACATTTGTTCTGACTTTCGTTTTCTTTTTACATCCAGTTTTGAAATTTTACATAGCGAGACTTTTATTGTTTAGTTTCTTATTTTTGACTTCTACATGGCTTGTGCATTTACAAATTGCAGCTCTGTTCATGTGTATTGTAATCATTTTTACTAAAAATCCTTAATATATAGCTGTTGAGACTTAAGGTGTTACAAGTTTAGAGAACAAACTTATCTTTATTTATAACTTTCTTCATGAAAAATGTGTATTTTTATTTTCTTTTTTTAAAGAACAATTTAAAGGAGAAGCCTTGTGGTAACTAACGTTAAAATATGCATTCGTGTATGGGAAAGTAGGCTTCGGCTGTTCTACACATACCTCTCGTGGATTTTCTTTACGTAGAATAGCTTTCGTTCACATAAAATTTTTGTTTTTACTTGATGCAGCAGCTTCAGTAGGACAGCTTTTTTTCCCCCTTTCTTATTCAAATCCTAATTTCAATAAAATTTTAAGAATCTCCATTTTTTAAAAGTTGTTGCGCAAATTAAAAATCCATCACTATTGAATTGAGCTGTTTTTCAAAAAATTTTAATGACGTGTGGCATATGCTTCCACAATATTTGCGTGTTTGCAGTAGAGACTTTTTCACATTACTGCTCATATAATTTCAAAATCAAATTCGACATTATTATTTCGTTTTCATTTTATCTGAAATGCGTTGCATCGCTCTGCTCGTCTTAGAAGTCTAAAGCCCGACTCAACCTTTTATAACAGTTGAAAGTACATTCCTAAAGGTAAATTGTTTCATAAAAATTAAACGTCGATAATAAGTTGCTTTACTTATCTCAGATAAGTTTATATCTTTCTAAAGCTCATGAAGAGTAACAAAATAATGCTTAATTTGCAAAGAAAACTTCAAAGCATACTTTTCCCCCAAAAAAGAAGAGAAGTGAATAAATATACATATGTATTTTAATAGCCTAAAGTATTTTTTCTTAAACCAAGTAAACAAAGTAGATTATAGAACAAGTAGGAAAAATTACCTTACAGAGACAAAAATATATGAACACCAGTTTCTCAGAAAGTTTAATCACATTGTCTCACGCTTGCTATTTTTTCCTGTTTAAATAAATAGTCGCTTGAAAAATGAGTCGCTTGAAATCCAAGTTAGGCAGGATTTTGTTTTTTTATTAAGTTTTATAAAAATACTATGTTTAAAAAGCTTCTGCAACATAAAGTTCCTGAAGTAAAATTCAACGAATTAACTATAATGTCACTGCTCTCGCGTTTTGTTTTTAACTTTTTTAAAACTATTGCCACGATTTTTATAGGTAAAGAACTGCTTTTATGATTAGAGGTCATTATTTTTTAAAGCAAGGCACTGAATCAAAATATACAATTTTTAAAGTTTTCTTAAAAAAACAAACAAGCAAAACAAATCCTATATAACTTTACCTTACATTTATTTATTTATCAATTAAGAAATAAGGGGAAATAGGACAAGTATTTAAATTACAGAAAGGTGTTTCATCAGCAATAACAAAATTTCAAGAATAGAGAATTTGAAAAATTTTACAAATGTAATGTAAAACGTGCGAGAGAATTATCGCTTGAAATATACTCTCAAAAGCGTTGTTTTAACCTGGAAAAGATTGAATTAATTTTTTACCGATTTTAGTTTTATTCTAGAACACTGTTTATTAGATGCTACTGATTTAGGAAAAGTAATTTTTTGTGGTAAATCTTAGGAAGTGTCATCTACTTGCAAAATTGGAAATAAAATGATTTTTATAATTGAATATTGCAATTTTTCAAACATTTATTTTTGGCACCAAAGGTACCGCTAGCACTTCTTGGATTAACATAAATTACTTCAAGAAGCGTAGTCAACGCATCTAGTTAGCCTCCACTTCTCAATTAGTGTACCTCAAATATTCAAAAAATATACTATTATTACCAAACGAAAGGTTTTTTTTTTAAGTCATGACAAATAAATGTACCATCAGCGGTAATTGACTGAAAGAAATCATTAAAGGAACAAGAATGTTAGAAGAGAACATAATAAGCATTTCTTATGAGCAACGGAATGGAAAGGAAAACGAAACCATTATAGGCCTTCAGAGAATGAGGGTATTTTCCCGCTAGGAAAGGGCGAGTCGATTGGCCAACAGCCCTGAGGGGTCATCACTACTAAGAATAGCCACCGACACTTCCTGGCTTTTGCTTTAGTGCTTTGTTTCATCTAAAAGCAAAATCAAACACTTTCGCTGCTTTTGTTCGTAGCCCATAGTACCAACTTTTCATGGAATACTTTGTTGAGAAGATGATTACTTGGTGCTTATTTTTGACGGCAAAGGAGAGTCATTGAAGATTTCTTTTGTGGTATTTTTCCTTTTTAGGGTTCCAGAGGTACATTGGAGGTTAAGAAATGCGGACGGAAGTTTGCGAGTTGTGGTGTATATTCAAAATTTGGAGTAAATTACTCATTGGTTTTTGTAGAAAAATGACAGAATGAGGTCAAAAATGTTACATTGTGAAAGAAAAAAACAAAATATACGCAGCAGGGAGCTGAAAGATATAGCTATTCTTATCATAAATAGCATATAGCAAGATGTTTGGTGATTACTTTTATCCCTGTTCATTTGTGGTTTTTGTAGCCTTACTTGATTGTAATAGATTGCAAGGTATTTTGACAACAGGCCTTTTATGTCATACCAAGACTTTTTCAGGTCGATAATATCAGAAAAACAACAAATAATACTCTAAACAAAAATATATATAATAATAATAATAATAAAAAATGAATAAATAAAAAGAAAAACTCGCATAATTATAAAATAGTTAGCTTAGAATTATTCCAAAAAGACGTTTAATGCACATCATTCTCTAAAAACGGGGGAAGGGGAGAAAACAAAAAGAAAGGGGAAAAAAGGAATTCAAGAAGGCCGGAGAAAATAAATTTGCGATCTTCATCTCTATTGCTTTAACGTATTACTTAGAAGAAAAAGCGTGTTTCATTGGCCTTCAGCATTGCAAAAGAATTACTTCTAAACGGAAAATTTTAAGACGTTTTTAAAGCAACAAAAAAAAATAAACACGGAATTATGTAAAGTTGTACAATCCCTTAAAAATTAGTGAAAATACCGAAGAAAATGTACATGGTGGGACGACCCAGGATTCCGTTGCACAGTTATATAAACTAGAACCCAAATTCATTACCTCTTTTTTAATTTGTTGATCTCTTTATTTATGTATATATTAAATATTATTATTATTCCTAAAATTATTTTTTGCTTTTATATTAGCATGTTGATCATCTAATTAATACATGAACGTTTTGGTTACATTTAATATCTTACTAGCAGAGCTGTGAAGGATTCTGAGATAAGATTAAAAAAGTGGCGTACTGATGCTTTTTGAGCTTTAACTACACTTATAGAAAAAAAAATGTTTCACCTCTAGTCAAGCAAGATCTAAGGAAAAATTCTGCGAAAAAAAAAAATGCTACTATTATAGCTGCAGTCGGAGTATTTTTAGTAAACGCGTACATCAGAGAACTGAGACTACTCGTATAGGGTGGTTATTTAATGACAATTACCCTATTGAGACCTACGTAGAGATATTTTAATAGACTTATGGTCTTGAAATTTTGTCATATACGTTATATGGATCATAGAAAAAAAGAAATCTGCAGTGGGAAAATACTACTTCACATTTTTACCATTAGATGAGAAGAGGGAACATGAAGAACAAAAATGGAATTAAAAATAAAAAGCTTGATTTTTTTTTAGATTTTGTTCAAATGTGCACTAATTTGCATCAATCGCAGGTTCAAAACGTGCTAACATGCTATAAGCCTGTTCAACTGTAATACAAAGGGTTTCTTTATCAAGTTGGCGATGAGAATTGCGATTCACAGCGAAACAAGAAGTGATCAACTAATGGTAAAAACGTGCACTATTTTTTTTATTGCACTCTACAATTTACAGTTTTAAAACGGCAGCTGGGTTGGTTGCACTGTAAGGGAATAACTTTACGGTAAAAATCCGTTGCGCATACGGATTTACATCTGTAACGTTCACAGTTCTCCACAACCAATCCAGCTGCAGGCGTAAAACCCTAAATTTTACGGGATTTTTTTTTTACAGTATGCAGATTTCTTTTCCTATGAGTTGTCCGCATAACTCATATAAGAAAGTTCAATAACATACGCCTATTAAAACGAGCTCAGCATAAGTCAAAACAGTGTTGCTTTAATTATCACCATCTTGTATAATCAAATCGAAACAAATTTGCGAGGAGGAAAAATAGATATTCTACTAAACAATCAAAGGCAACGTACTACTTATCTAATTAGGAATCTGCGAAAATTAATGGAGACACAGATGTATTCTTAAACATTTCGAATAACCGAAGATCTGATAAACATAGTACACATTCCAAATCTATATTACATCAATCCATATTACATTTTGTGCAAGGAGAGAGTGCGTGTAAATGACATCTTTGACTCTAAAACCATCGAACTGCGGCGAATCCTTCACACCTTTCAATAACTAAACTTCTTTGAGTGACATTTTTGGATCAGAAGATGCGACTGGTTGCAGAAAAGCAGCGATACATGTCACTGATATGGTTGGGAGGGAATTTCATTTTTTAAAATCTGTTAGACCCTGAAATTGTTTTAATACGTTGATTTTTCCTCGGTCTTTCGATAAACGTATATGTATCTTTTTCCATCTAAAGTGAAGGAGATTTTTCATCTTCATTTTATTTTCAAATTCATATATTCATTTCTTAATACATCGCTAGTTTAATTTAAAAGGCAAGGGAAAATGACTACGACATGATTCACTTGAACCTTAAGCACACTTGTAGATGCTTGTAGACTGGTAGACTTGTAGAACTTATTGAATGTTATAATACTTAATAAATTATAATTAATACTTAATAAATTATTTGTATATTAATTAATATAACAGATGGTATATGCGGTGTTTAACTTTACCACAATGGTGGATATAAAAAAATTATTAAATATTAAAGTATTTAAGAAAATAATGTTACATATGATTCAGTCTGGTACGACGGTCTTACTAACGAAGATGTGCAGTTCACAAAAAGAATTGATGTTTTATAAAAGTACTTAAGTATAAGAGAAAGTTGTTTTCTTGTATAACGCATTAAGATTACCAAATATTTAAAAAAAAGTAAATTTAAATCTGTCACAACCACCTTATAGTTGTCGTGAGTAAAAGGAATCACTTACAAAGTGCAAACTATTAGCTTTAAATGCCTTGTAAATAAAAGCTAATTAGCGTTAAATTTGTTTTTCTGATAATGACCATCGGTTTTGCAAAGCTTTTACGAGAGAATACAAACTGCTCAATTAATTTTTCAACGCATAGGACTTGTTCTTTCACCTTGGAAATGAAAGTCAATGCCTTATTTGACACTGACAATTTGCTTTCGCTTGACTTTGGCTAAGTTCTTTAATTGACTGACAAATCACTTTCAATGACGTTTGCAATTAAAACGCATAAAGATGTAGTTCAAAACTGATTTTTATGAGAAAAATAAGCCTTGTAGAATCTCACGAGAATGATATTTTATGAACAATAAAGATGTCATGATCTAAATAAAGTTTGCACTTACAGGTTTCGTAAGTTGCCTAGATGTCTCCAAATCACAATTTAGTTACGCTTTATTTGATGAATATTTCGTCCTTTCATTACATTACACTAAATTCCGTTCTGAAATTTCCACCTAAGCCACGTCTTGTTTAGTTTTAATTTCTTGAGCTCCAGTTTTGAGGTCGTACAATATAAACAATGCATATTTAGGACCTTTATTATTTATAAGGTTTGCATTGCGAACTACTTTGTTTATGTACGCTGACATGTTAATACTTGTTAAGCTTCCGTCCGGCACATCTGATCTGTCAGCCACAGCTCATTCATTTTGTCTCTCATCTCGTTTTTATTTTATTCTTTTTTAAATTTTTATTATTAGTATTTTTTAATTTATTTTTTTTATTTTCATTTACTATTTTTTTAGCCAATGGTATGCCAAATAGTATTTTTGAGAAACGTTTGGCAATATTTTTCTTTGAACAACTTTGAAAATAGTGTTCGTTTCATGCCCATTATTAACATTAACGCTTATATTTAAATTGTGCCGGGTAGGCATATTACATTCGGACTCGAGATTCAATATAGTGCTCCCAACAAATAGTTAAATACATGCAAAACAAGTATCATACTCTTTGTATGCATTATTTAACATGTTTAATTAACTTATTATACATTGGTTAGTATATCTTATATATCATCTTATATACCTTAGTTACAGTTAGTTAACATTTAAAGAAACAAAATTCACTGAGTTATTCAATAAGAGGGGGAATTTAGAATTAGACCTTGATGCTTGAAAGGGCACGAGATTTCACATAAAGCCTAAAATCATGTTTACTGAATTATTATTATGACTTAGAAACAGATTCGCCGAAAGACAACATCCGACGACTTTCACCCCATTTATGTGGACATTCTGGTTAGATACATTCACATCATTGTTCCTTGTATATTTATTGTCAGGATCATCGAGAGGGGTGTCAGTTATATCTGATTCATGGGGCTCGGCCTTCGGAGAGGGCTCGGTCCGGCAACGGAGTAGTGCAGAATGTGAAATGGTTTCTATGGCTAAAATGCAAGCACAAGGAGTAAGGGGGGTGACAAAACTAACATGGGACCCGCCTTGGCTCTCAACGGCCCAGGATATCGCGAAGAATAACCGGCCGCACACTGAGTATTTATTACGAAAACACTACATAAATGGACTGGAGTAATCTGTCATCGGCTCTTTAAATCAAATAACAACAACCTAGAAAGAAGCTTCGCTTTAATCGTCGATCCGAGATCCAAGAACTTTATCTGTATACTTCGGGTCGGATTAGAGACTAACCGATAGTTAATTTCTAATCCGACCCACTTTGTATGGATACCGATGTCTTTTTGATTGTTGCCTGTTCACTCATGACTTTTTTCTTGTGTGTTAATCACTTTCTTTGCTCTGATGATGGGGCTCCATCGTAGCCTCGAAACAGTTGTTTGATGTACTGTTTTGACAATTTGTGCTTTATTTACGTTACATTTTCCTTTTATTCATAATTTAGCACAAAGCATTTACGATCGTGCTCCAAACAAATCATTTAATGTCGCGAGAGAAAAAAAAGACGAAGAAAAAAAGAGAAACAAATGAGAAACTTCCTTACGCTTCATTTTCCCTCTGTATATCACCTATGTTCACGAATTTCGGAAAGTAACTACCTACAACAGCATTCGCAAAAGTGAAAAAGTTATAAATTGCTTTCAAAACCTCTTTTTAAAAGCAAATGTATTGCTGTAAAAAGTTAAGGGAAGTAAAAATCCTAAAATACACTCACGAAATAGGAAAACAATCAAAATCATGAATAGAGCTTTTCTCCAAACAAATGAATTGCATGAACTGAGAAGTTAGTGGGAAGTAAGCATACAACAATAAGAATATCAATTTCTTTCGTGAGCTAAATGAGATTATATTTTCCTCACCTTCCAATGAATAAAATTTCTCCAAATGAAACTAAAATGCATTTTAGCAATGAAATTATCAATTTAACTCGTAGTTAGTTTAGGTAATGGAAAAGTGAAATTAAGAGTTAACTTTTATTCTCAAGTGTTGCACTTTGTCGCACATTTGAAAAATGCTATGCAGCGCAATGTTTAGAATAATTCCAAGGTCAAAAGATCTCATATTACCAATAAGAAAGAGCTATGCATCACATCGCCCAGTGAAAAGCTGACATAAAGATGGTAGGGCGCTGAAACAAACATTAAAAGGATAAAAGAGTCGAAACAATTTATTATTTAAAAATATGCACTAGTCCTTGCGTCATCCGAAAAAAATGGCCTTTCGAACTAGTTTAGATTGCTTGGGATCCCAAAACATATGTCTGCATTTTATTGCAAATTTGTGCTTTCTTAACGTGAAATTATTTTTATTACAATTTACTTAGCACAAAGTTAATTTATTATTTTTAGTTTAGAGTGCTTTATCTTTTGAAGATGTTTTTTTTTCCTTTAGAGGTATTTTACGAGATACTAAACCTTCCTTTTTGCTTTTATTTATTCCTTCTCTTTTTTCCCCTTCTTTTGTTGCTTCACTTGTGGCAAAGTAGAATAAAAGTGTACTATTTCATGATGTAATACAATTGGTTATATTAGAAATACTTTTAGTAGTTTAGTATTCGACAAAAAAAAACACTTTACAGAAATTGTTGAATATTTTCAAATTATGAGTTAAGGTAATCATATAGTAGCACTTTTAGTTGCTGAAACTGTTTCTCTTGAAATTTATACATTTATTGATAGAAATAATCAATGAGGAGTAAGACGGTTTAATTAAAACACACCTACATAGAGTCATAAAAAATAAAATCTGTACCTTTGAGCAATAGTATCTTAGGTCCACTTTTCGAGAATTTGGGATGAAGTTAAAAAAAAAACCACTTTTAGTATTACTATTTTTAGTACTACTAACATTTTTAGTAGACTTTTTTGTGCGAACGTTAGAGTAAAGATGTCCGATAAGAGCTTTAAAAGTTCTGAAACCTCATGTAACTAATGGCTTTGTCGTCGGTATACTGTATGTCCATTAAATGTAAACTCGCAAAAAGTTGAAAAAGGGACTTAAGATACCATGACTCTCAGGAACATAAATATAAACAAGCAACAGGAATGCGCCAAGTTGCCTGGTTCTCATCAGATCGAGAACTTCAAAAATAAAATGAAATACATTGTTATGCACTTGTCAATAATTTAACTTAACTAATTATTTCGTTTTTAATTATTTTTTATGGCTCTGCCGCACTTAAAAACTGAGGAAACAAGAATAAGGGAGCTTGAAGTTTTCAAAATGAAAAATCAAAATTTGACGCTATATTATCGAACACCTGTTTAATGTTTTCAGAACGCAAAGTATAAAAGACTCGTGGAATAATACTGGAATTATTTATGTTTTCCAAGTTCAAATTAATGTATCGATTGGTAACCACTTTTAATAAGAAGTGATAGTCGACCACGAATTTTACTTTTACCAATTTGGCATTTTAGTAAAGCTATAAACATCTATGTAGTGTTTAAAATATAAGGACATTTGGGTCGAAGAAGGATATAAAAAGTCTTTGCTGCCTGAGTGACCGCATAATTAATGTATTTTCTTACATTTTTATTTTTAGCTATTAATAAATTTACTTATGTACGCAGTAAACATTAAATGTGTATTGTAATTGTATTCAGGAACTTTATGCTATGATTAGTTTTGATTTTCTTTCATAATCGAAATTTTGCAAATTGAGTGGCAACTTATAAAAAAGCAAATAGTATACATGTGTGAAATTCCTACCTAAAACGGTCAACCAAGACCCATTTTCCAATGCCTTTATTATTATTATTATTATTATATATTTATTTGCTATCATTTTTTAAATCAGAATCAAGTAATTTTGTTGTTTGTATATATACATGAAACCCGCTTATGAAGTTCCCGTTTGAAAAGTTTAAGAAGTCTCTTAAGAAGTCCTGATCCCAAATTTGTTCCTATTTTTATAACCCTTTTAAGAAATTTAGTTATATAACTTTTTCCGCTTCAGAAGTTTTTGGCTTGTCTGGAATTTTAAACTTTTTGATTTCTCATTTTACCACTGGTTCAGTTTACTCTTCTATTTCGACAGCAACTTTTTATAATTTACCCAACGAGTGTCCATGAAAAAAAATAATAAATAAAAAATAAAAAAGGTGTCAAGCGATGCACGTGTCTCTTTCTTTAGTTTTGTTCATTTTCTAGAAAATAGTTTCTTATTAGTCTCACGATTTTCATCATGATCGTACCAATCGTGTCTTCACGATTGGTACGTGATGAATCATTTTGGTTTGGGTACTTGAATCAAGCCCCTTTTATTTATGTAGAATCACATAATTTCATCTAAAGGACAAAGAAAAAGTTCGAATTTGTTGCAGTGTTATTTAATAATAATATGCTATTAAAAATAATTTATTAGTATTATATACTTTTTAACAAAATATGCATGACGAAATACTAAATGTAATAAAACGTACGCATATATGAATAAGTTACTCAATTATTTATTTTCATTGTTATTCTTTTTCCTGCTTAACAAGATTTTTTTTTCTCCTAGTCTCTTTTAAAACTTCTTAACCGGATTTTACTATATAGATATCATGTTTACGCGACGCATCATTTTCTGCTATAAAAAAACACATAATCACAAATTATGGAAACTTAAATGCCTTTTATGTGTTGTGTGTAAATAAAAAATTTAAGCGTGAAATCTAACATTTTGTTCAAAGTTAACCTTTATTCTTTTTATTTCAGGTATTCTAAATCGAGTGAGATGAATTCCTCAGTGAAGCTAAAGACGCCTCAACAGAAAAAAATGAAGACATCAGCGGTGGTCATTTCTACGAATGTAAAAAACCATCAAAACATCCGTAAAAATCACTTCGGGCAACCCGTTTACCGCTCATCTGAGTGTTTGTGTGAAATGTTGGTCATTTATTTTTTCTCT
Source organism: Octonoba sinensis (assembly GCA_038502835.1). Lineage (NCBI taxonomy): Eukaryota > Metazoa > Arthropoda > Arachnida > Araneae > Uloboridae > Octonoba > Octonoba sinensis. The sequence goes on along the minus strand of CM076604.1, from coordinate 92,046,256 downwards.
CCGTTTCTACTTTAAGAGAAGAATTCAACACCTTAAGGTCTTTCCCTACTGAAACCAGTTCCTTTTTGCCGCTATCTAGGTCAGTCGGAGCAAACCGATGCCTGAAGCTTGCAAACGAGTCCGTTCGCGGCTCTTTCGACGGCTACGCGTAATCATCCCTCCCCTCCCTCCTCCCCACACGTAGTAAGACAAGACTCCTCTCTACCCTCTTCTATGTAGGCTACGTATTTTAATGTCCGCATGACAGTAATTTTCCTCCAATGTTACTTTTAAACAAGAAAAATGAAGATGTGTGATGTGGATGATATCTGTATTGGATATTTTGAGAGAAGTGTAGAGATTATCTGCAACTGAAGGTAAAAGTGAAGAGTTTCGAAATTACTGCGAGAATTTCCGCCACTTGTTAAAAACAAATCACGGCTTCCAATTTCCTCAATTATAAGTTTATTACATATTAGAAGCACTATTTTTATTATTATAGTACATGAACATTTATCACAATTATTAAATATCGCCTCTCAATACATAATACTAAACATGAAAGATGTTTTAATTTTTCCTTGATCAGTACAAAAAAAGGTATCATTTGCACCTTTGACTTTCATCTGAAGCTTTTTATATTAAGAAAAGCAATTTTCTTGATATAAAGAGAGTAAAGTTATATATATAAGAAATTCGTCTAGAACTAAACGACTCCACTTTCCCATACATTAACTTGCTTTTGCAACGTCAGTTAGCACAGGCCTTGATTCCAAAATATTGCGTGTGAGCTACGTCGTCGTTTAGAATAATTTTATTATAATAATTTAGGCTAGTACTTAAACATGTCAACTGTGATCTTAAAAGATTAATTAACAAAAGGTAAAACGTAGATTTCAGTTTGTGAAATAAAAATCCAAATGTTTTCATTTTCAATAACTTTCAAATCATTGACAAACAGTACATAAAAATCTATAACATAATATTTAAAAATTAAAAATTTTAAAAAATGTATTGGAATGATATTTTTTACACAAAATACATTTATACAGCCATTATTTTTCATCATTAAACTGTTTTAAATTTCGGAAGTTGAATTTTGCTCTTCAATATTAAGTCTGTGGACATTTTATTTCTCTATTTGATGGATTTTTTTCCATTAGATAAACTTCAGAGATTTGTGTTGGTGTTGCTTACAATTTTGTCAAATTGTGTTGCTACATATTCATCATATGTGGACTCTAAGCAATAATATGACTTAATTCGTTTGAATGCCGATACGCTTGAAGTTTGTAAGGGTTCTTGAAGGAAAAATGAAACACAATAATAAACTATAAACTAAAGTATTCCAATAAATAATCGTACAATTCAGATATTTTTTATCAATAAATTAATTATAATATTTATTTTATATTTATAATAAAACCTTGATTTTTCTGATTTTTTTTTTTTTTTTCATTATTTTGGTAAGATGATGTCAATAGCCATTGTTTATTATCAGTAGTAAACTGTAAAAGTACATTACGTTCAAACAATTCCTTTTGTGAAATAATCAAATAAATTCATTCTCTGATTATGACGCAGCATGTCAAAAATAAACAAATCAATTAACTCAACTCATAATCAACCCACTTAATCAATATAGATAAGTGGAAGAAATCAAGAAGACAGTTTATATACTTTTAGAAAACTAGCTTCCGCCTTCTTGCTCCACAATTTTCGCTTTTCTTAATAATCACTATTAAGTATAGTTTAAAATAATACTATCAATTAAAGGCGAAGTAGTCGAGCGAATCGTGCTAATGAAAAGAAATGCCATACTTGTTTCTACAATGAAATTTGAGCCAAATACATCAATTTTTCCCCAAGATTATTTTAATTTCTACTTTAATATTTTAAGCATTGTCCTGTCTAACTGCGTGTAACTGCTTTTTCAGGTTATTTTGCATATTTTTTTTTATTCTAGTGTGAAGAATTTGATAAATTTTAAGAACCAGTAATATTCAGCATATTAGCAGGTAGGCGGTGCGTATCACCTCAATCTAATCACTGGGAGAAAAATAGCTGCAGTAAATGTTTTATTCCTCTTTTTTTAAAAAAATATATACATATATATATATATATAATAATTTAAGCAGTCAATAACCCGAAACCACTGCCATCGTCGTACATTGTTAAATGTTTTTTCCACATTTGAAAAAAAAAATTTACTAAGTTGGAAAATGAAAAAGTAGTGTATAGCTAAATTACAATGTTAAAATAATGTCGGTAGCATGAAAAACATCTGATGCAATATGAAGAGCATTCCATTTTTCTCAATAGCTTATCAAAACGTATTCTAAAGTAACTTGAATTATTCAACGGCTGGCAAAATTTTTTTGCAAGTAAAAATAATTAACTGCTCCACCCCCTTACATGCATTAAATTAAAACTTCGTAGCCATTACAATGTCATTTCTTAAGCATATTTTTAAAAATCTATTTAGAAAATGCTGATAAGAAATAACTAATAATTATGTCTTTTTTTGTGTTGGATATTTTTGCAGAGAGTGTACATACGTTGCGAATGGATGTGGAGAACTGTTCGGTAAAGAATATTCTTTTTTGTTCCCAGTGAAAGCTGTAATTATCCTCTTTATTGTTTTTTACACCTCATAAAAACTCCCACAAAATACAAAAATTTGTTCCGATAGTCTTTAAAATTTTCGAAAATGTATACACACAAGTTCCTGTCACAATAAACCCATATGTAGACAGATAAATCATCTTGCAGCCGAGAGGCAATCACCCAGCTCCTTCTTAAGTTGCTCCACGTTTCAAGATGACTTGATTTATGACGGGGGAAAAAAATTCTATCATTGACCAAGAACGATCAAGGCTGAAGATGTCCTCGTATTTCATTGTTAATGTTACACGTGGTTACAAAACATTGAGAGCAAATGGTTAGTTCTCTGTCTTATTTTAAATTAAAAGTACTTTTGTTTAGAGATAATAAATTCGATTTTGATCACATAAATCTCATAGACACACTTACATTAATCCATAAATTATTTTAGAATAGAACTGAATTATTTCAAAATAATAAACAAAGAGAAAACATAATTAAATCAGGAAACATTCGTTTTAAAGATAAACATACATTATCAATTTTGAACTGTTCAAAAAATTTGAACATTAGCGTCTATCGAGAAATATGAAGCGAAGTACATAAACCCTGGACCCAAGATCTAAGCTCCTTTAGACAAGCTTATAGGAGAGAGCAAATAAAAAAATTCAATATATTTTGATTTAAAAAATTTCTTTTCTTTCTTTGAACAGTTAAAAAAAAATTAACATTTCTTCCTACGGGTAAATTTTAATCCTACATAAATCCTAATGAAACAGACATATTTGCTTCAAACAAACTTTATTGGGAAGCTCTCAGGACGTAGAGCATGTACAGATACGAAGTTCACCTGGAACTGAACGAGCCTATTTTCCTATAAAATTTGTTGATCTTGATTTTTAAGGATATTTCTGAATGAATGACTGACTAAATGAATAAATGAGTTAATAAATGAATGAATGTAGGAGTGAATGAACATGTATTAACCGTTGAAAAAGGTACATTTGAAGAAATTAAGAGCTAAAGCTAAATGGGAAACAGAGAGGGATAACGAGATTCTAAATTTGATGTTGGTGTGTACGGTAAAGTAGGCTCGAAAAGTTCTAAACGGAACTTCTCGTTTTTGAAGAAAATAGTAGAAATTATGCTAATATCTCGAATTCCTTTTTTAAAAAAATTTCATATCATTAAAAATTACTAGAAAAAAGGAACTAAAAATTATCCCCACATGCATGTGTTTTTCGACTTTTCAACTTATTGAACAATATCTTGAAATTCTTATTAACTAATTTACTTTATATTTGATAAAATGCAAGGATTTGTGCATGAGAAATTTCTAAGTAAATGCTAAATGTCGTGAAACGTTAAATGTTGCGTTCCCTGTGGTTTTACTAAAACATACACCATGTTGAACTTTTGTGCTAAACTTTTGCGTAAACTTTGATGTTTAGTTTGAATACAAATATTTACAAAAAATTTTGATGCAAATGCCTCTTCTAATAAGACATTAAAAAAAAAGTATTTTAACTTGTGCCAACAAATTCAAATAATTTTGGGCCGTTTTGGTACAAACTGTTATTTTATGCTGCATTTCATTATTTTATTTTACCATTTTATTTTATTTATTTATTCATTTTGCCTAAATCTTAGTGCATATTAATTTTTATTTTATTTTACCATTTTATTTTATTTATTTATTCATTTTTTCTAAATTTGTACATGTATAGTTATTATTTTATTTGTTACTTACTTATTTATTTATTAATTTATTTATTTTGAGAACATTGCTGCTAAATGTAAGGTGAATCAACTGCTTTATTTGAATGTATTATTGGTGCACTTATACCCACCATTGCCTACCTCTTAAAGATCATTTTGAAAGCAATTTAATTTCTCTTGAAAATCACAAACCGAGTACGTTTTAAGCAACAATACATTTCATTCAGGTAGGCACAACGGCCCACTAAAACCTAGGCGTTTCAAGTTAAGCCTAAAGGTGACTCACTGTAGGTCGTTGAAAACAGAAAATGATGACTTAGTAATGGTGTCAAGGTCTTTGCTTCTTTAGTGAAATTGCTCTACTCGTCTAATTGCTAAAAAGTTTTTCCTCAAAACATTCTATTCGGAAAAATCTTTGATTTGATATTGCGAATTGAAACTTTACGCACTCTAATAATTTTCTCCCCTTGAAACAAAAATAAAAACTCTTCAATAGGTTCTGAGTTCAATTCACAACTATTATCTTAAACACAGTTTTCTCAGAACGAGATTTATTTTACTACGTAATGTAAATATTTGAGATTAGTTTAAGTTTACAAGAACGAAAAAGGCAAATACTATACAATATAGATGTCATAATATTAAGCAGCATATACTGAGCTAATTCTACAGGTGTAATAAATCTGTATAATATGAATGATTGTATTATTACTTATCATATGCCCGCAATAGGGAATTGGCGAGGATCTCGATTCAAATAACTTTTGAGCTTGTTTTAATTTTTGCGAGCCTTAAATTATAAAGGCTGTGTTTAAGCAATTTGTACTTCGCTGACATAGAGGATATTTTGCGGTAATAATAAACGCTTTTTCAGTGTTTTAAGTTTTTAATCCTTCCTTTCCTCTTCAATGAATTGAGAGATAAAATTGTGAGCATTGTAGGCAATACTACACTCCTTGTGACTAAAATTTTGATTTTATGACTCTGTTTAACAAATGACTCGGTGTTTACATTTACCCCAGAGTCTCTGGGGTAAATGTAAACAGGTATTTATTCTCACATGAAGTTGATGCAAATATAAAACTGGCATACATAATTTGCTTGGCAGTTAAGAACTCGTGAAGCAATGGTCCTCAATACGCGGCCGACCGGCCGCATGTAGGCCGCTATGTTGTTTTTGAATCCACTGGAGGTCAATTAAGGAGAAATATCTTACAAAAAATCAAATAATGCGGGAAAATTGTGCTATATATATATATATATATATATATATATATATATAGTTTATTTATGTGAATGCTCGCCTCATGTCGAGTGGCTAAGCTAATGCGGGGAAACTATTGCGAATGAACTAGGGGATGTATTCTCATGCAGCTGCACATGGTAGTGCGATCAATGTTGTGAACCAACAAACATTTGCAAAGAAATTTTAGCTAAACAATCATCAGAATCTTTCAAGTTGTTTACGCTAGCCCCCTTCTCCCCTATAACCCATTAAAACATTTGCACCGATACTCGGAATCAACTCTCAATGACAGCTAATATCAGAGCAGTCACAATTCGAAGTCTTTGTGCATTTCTCCAGCATAAATAGTTACATATCTTGTCGCCTTAAAAAAACGCAATAACATTCAAATAGAAGCAAAATTCTAATAGATTTTTAGATTAAGTAGCACTTTACATGAGATTGTTAAAGATATAATGGGAAATTTCTAAATTGATTGATATTAAATATTAATGGATTTAGGAGGTTTGATACAGAAGAAGAAACCGGACTTCAGCTCTACAATATATTTAAGTTCCACCTAAAAATATCTCAAATATATTTTAACCATATCAAAACTGCTTCACATTGTAAAGTAGAACCGAGGGTAGCTCAACAGCAGAAACGTTAGTCAAATCCTAAAAAGGTTTAATTCAATTTCGCACTTTGAAACAATGCATTTGTAAAGTAAAACGGAGGATAAATGAACAGCTGAAACGTTGGTCAAATCCTAAAAATGTTAACTTCAATTTTGCGCTTAGAAACTACGCATTTGTGAAGTAAACCGGAGTGTTAATGAACAGCTGAAACGTTAGTCAAATCCTGAAAAGGTTAAATTCAATTTTGCACTTAGAAGCAAACAGATCCGGCAATAAAAATAGTGCTGAAAGGATACCTATAGTCATATTATCTCAAACAAGATCACTTCCGACAATGGTTTTCTTTTCCTTTGTGCCATAAACTCATTCACAGAAGCAAACATCATTAGCATAATGTTCTCAAACGCTTAGAGGAATTCTGAATGAATCTAAAACTATGCAGTGTTCAAAATCACGATCTTTCCATGACTTGACGGGTGTGCTCTAATTTTAATACTTTGTGTTTATAGCGAAGATCGTTGTTTATAGTACGCTGCTCTTATTTCACTAAAAGTTAGTTACTTTTTCCCGGTAAGTACTTTATCTTCAAAAGTAGTGATGGATAAAACAATTTAACTTTTTGAAATTTAAAGTTTCTTATGCGTAAACTTTTGGGCGCATTGAAAGTTATCTAAACAATAGAAAGAGAAATCAGAAATAAAAAAATTGATTCTTTCTTTTTTTCTTTCTCTTTTTTTTTCTTTCTTTCTTCAGAGGCTAACTGTCTTATCTTAACTACTTTTGGGGTAACTGATCCTAAATATTATGCTGTACCGTCAGTTGTAAATATAATAAGGCACCCAAGTTTTATGGAAATATACGAAATTTACCAAACATTTGTTTTAAAGCACGGCGACATAATAGTAGTAGAATGATTTCATATTTATGTTACAAAGTAAGTAGGACGGGAATGAATGCTAAAAAGTAATTAACATTGAAAAACATCCAAAAAGTGTGTGCAACTCAGTCTTTATTACACGTAAGGAATTGCTAGAAATTTTTCTGAAAGCATCCCATTCAAGACAAAAATTTAAAATAAACATCCCGTTGCAATCTTTAATCGAAATTCAAGAAATTTGCCTGGTGTTTCTTAGATGCAGGACTTTGTTCAGACACACTTTCAGAGTTTTGCTTACTAAAAAAAATGGCGGCACTTGATTATCGAATCTATGAAATCTTTATAATTTTCGTAAGGGATTATACCATTACGAAGTACCCTTCCTTCAGTACACTGACGCTAAAAATGTCATGTCAATGTTTCAAATCTTAGTGCTCTTTTTCTAGGCGCTGATAGGGCAGCTCCGTGTAATACGAGCGATGCATATCGAGTAATTTCACCCTATTTCACACTGTTATAAAATTTCAAAGATCTTTACCCTGAATTTTGTCGTTAAATAAATATCGTTTTTAGAATTGAAATCACATCTTCTGTAAGAAAGTACATAGAACAAATTGTAAATAACGCCAAGAAAAGAGCAAGCATTTCTCATAAAATCACTGTCCAGCAAGAACACCGAATAAACAACGCCAGCTTGGAAGTCATAAAAAAGTAAGTTTTAAATGTTTAAAAAATAGCAGAGCATTAGCTTTCCTCGTCAAGCCTATATCAAAAATATAAGTAATATTTGCCTTCCTGTTTTGATTAGATTTTTATGATCCTGCAATTTCCCACCTTAAAGTACTGTATAGAAAACACACACTCACATGCAAAGCTATACAGCTAAAGTTTTTCAACCATCTATATGCTAAGGGGAACACACTTCTTCAGTGTTTTGCAACACAGAATAAAAAAAATCGTCTCCTTAACAGTGACAGATAACAATTTTCAGTTTATCTTCGCTAGTGAAAGTACATAGTATTAACCATCCCGCTACGGTAACGCGTCATACAGATGTAAGCTTTTATGTTAATATATGTGCATATATACATGCTTAATTTCACACTGACACTTAATAAAATATGCAAAATAAAGGGTTCAAGTGTAAGGATAATAGCCATCATAAACATATACTTTACAATAAATAATCGCACAAGGTTCAAGGTAAAAAATAACTAACCATCGATTAAGAAACGCTGAATCTTATTGTCTTTACCAACTGCTGTTATGATGCTAATAATATATTCAGTTTTACATATAGCTTCAGAGTAGTCAAGTAATCACCGGGTGACTAAAGAGAAAAAAATGATATAGAAATCATGAGCGCGATTGAGATTTAAAACAAAAAGAAATCTTTAAAAACGAAACTACATTTATTGCGACAAACATTTCCCCATTTTAACATATAAGTGGGAACTTTAACCTCCTGGAATTAGCATTTTACAGTTAGGAGTGCCGCAGAATAAGTATCATATTAAACCAAAACGCATTGAGTTCTTCATATAGTTTCGTTATGGTCAAATGAAACCAGAGTTCAGCAATTCACCGTGGAACTCTCTAAAGAAAAAGAAAAATTCTTCGTAAATACCATATTTCACACCAATGACGAAAATATAGTTATTTCAGCAAAAATTTCCTTATTTTAACGTTTAAATAAGCACTTTAAACCCCTGGAATTAGTAGTTTACAGCTGTAGCAAGAAGAAAATCATCAGCTCAGAATAAGTAGCATTCTAAACCATGCCGCTATGATGCTAAAAATATTTTCAGTTTTTCGTACTGTTTCATAATAGTCAAATGAACACAGTACAGCCACTAAGAGTAAAGCAAATGGACGAAGAGCTCACGATAGGGAAAAAAGCTTTTTCGTAAATATAATATGACACACAATGTCAAAAGTATATTCATTACAACAAACATTTCCTTGTTATTTAAGTAAGCACTTTAACCTCCTGGAATTAGTACCTTATGGCCAGTAGTTGATCATAAGCGCCCCAGATTGAGTATCATACTAAACCCAATAAAATAGAAAATAGAAACTTCGCGCAATCCTCTGAGAAACGACGCGCAAATGATCTTAGCGACGATCATTCACAATTTTACGGGGGTGGATGACTTGCACGAAAAAAAAGTTGAGCGAAAAAGATGCTCGATTGTTTGGTGGGAAACGAAATATTCTATTACCATTAGCTTTCGCTTTCGGAACCAAGAAAGCGCTTTATCTAGGAATAAATCACGTCGAATAGAGCAATTTTATTCTTTCCTTCCGCTTAAGAAAGCTTTGTTCCATTCTTCTGCGGGCGATTGAATTCAGGAAAAAGATTTAGGAATATTGCTTACGTTGGTATCATCCTCACTGGAAAAAGACATTTCGGTACGCGTAACCGATTTCTGTTCGTTGGTTTCCAAAAATGTAATGACAGTTTTAAAAAAAAAAATTTAAAAAAAAACAAAAACAGATCAATCATTTTGCTCCTAAATCTTCCACCAAAACTGAATATTTGATTGAGTTAAATATATATATATATATGTGTATGTATCAAACTTTGGCTGATAATTTCTTTTTCGCAAATGTAAATTATTTTGTGGGTCATATGTGTTTATTATTATTATTATCATTATTATTAGTATTATTATTATTACTATTCCTTAAGTTTCTGGCTAAAAAATTATTTTTTTCAAACCATATTACATTTCATGGAATAACTTTTTATTATTTGTATTAAAAAATACAATTTGAATTTTTAAAGTGTTTCATCAGTTTTAGTTAAATTTGTTTTAGTTAAATGCTTACTCTAAAATAAAATCATTAACTTCAAAAAAAATTATGTCATGGTAAATTCTGCTCAAAAACGTGAAACGAGGAAAAATGATGACATAAACACCAAATAAATGTTTGTGAAATTTTAGTTTCTGAAACTGCCAATGAAATTCTTTCACACTGCACGGACTTATAATATGTGCTGTAAAAATAAAACTGCCTTTTATTTAAATATAAAATATTATTTTTACATAAATTAAACTATTTCAGAAAAGTTAAAAAGGGATAAAACGTTAAATTGTTTATCTTTTTTTGATGAGATGGAGTTTAAGAAATTGCGATTGAGCATTTTCGAACAACATCAATTTCTGAGAATTCTTCTAAAGTTCAAACTTGGAGAAAAATAGAGTTTTTTTTTCCCTTGCAAGTAAATATAATACTTCATAAGAATAATGAATAATACGAAATAATATTCAGTTATCACCATCAAGGCACGTAAATAAAGTTCTTTTGCGCTTATTTACTCTTCATTATGATAATTTCATGTAAGAGAAATTTCTCTGAACAATGTAAAAGATTTTTATCAGCTGAGCAAACAGTTAAGAAGTTGAGACAAGCAACTAAAGCTGTAGTAAAATGATTTTTAATGTATAAACAAAAAATAATGTAAAAGTTTAAAGATGTAGCATAAAAAAAATATTTGTTTTTTTTTAAACCTTACTATTCAAATTTTTTAATTAAACAAGTAAGTATAATTTGTTTTAACTTAAATGTATTTTCCTTAAAATATTCTTTTTTAAAATTTTCGTTGGCTCCCAAGTAAAAATAAATAAAAATTCCTAGAAATGTTTTTAAGAACAATTTATGTTATTTTTGAAAACGCTTTTCGACAGAAACTTGCTTAAAAACAATGCTAAATGTTTTTGAACAAAAGGCCTATCAGTGGAAACAATAGACAATTATGTCCAACTCGCGACAGCTGTTTTTAATTAAAATAGTAATAATTAAAGAAGGTAATGAAAGAATTTTTGTTCATTACTTTTTTAATTGCAGTTTTTTTTCTCAATAAAATATATCTGTCTCTTACACACTTTCCGTGAAATAGTCCAAATGATGCATGAAGCTCGATGGCTACATTTATTAGCAGAATTATATTTAAAAGAGCTTTCTAAAAAAATAATACATTTAATTTAATGATTATTCTAAAAATATTCATTAAAGTTTTATTTATTTATTTAAGTTCTTTATTCACATTTAATATGTGTAATTTTGTGATATTACTGTAAATATATTTTAGTAGAATATTCTCGAATGTTTCCCTTCATGAGAATGCTCTAGAGAAAATTCTCAAGAATATTCTCCCAAAGTTTATTACTAAGAATTTTACATGCAAACTATTTTTTTTTTTTTTTGCCAACTTTACACGTATATTAGTTTTTTTCTTTTTTCTCTGTGTTTGGTTTGAATCAGTTTTTAAATGTACAATTTTTTTACTAATAATTAAGTTGAAACGAATAACAGAAATAAAAATTGTGGTGTTTTGTGATTATTAAAACTCCTTGGAAATTAGGCAATGATTCTTTCAACATTCATGGAAAATATCACGAGAAACAAAATTTTGCTCTATAAGTAGGAAAAAATGTTAAAAAATTTTTTTTAAAATAAATTTGAAAAAAAGTAAAGGAAATATTTCTTTACTTCAAAATATTTCTTTTGTAACTAAGAACTGTTTTAATTTTAAATTGTATGCTTGTTATTTAAAAATATTTCACTCAAAGTTAGTTTGTAGTGAAATATTATTTTTAAGGAAAACTTATTGAATTTTTTAATTTTAGATGCTTTTTCTTTTGAATATCAATTTTTAGCTAAGAACGCTGAAGTAAAAACACATATTAAACTTATCAATAACATTGCAAAATGATGTCAGAGAAGCAGTTGGGTTGATTACTTCTATAAGGTGAACCACAAAAGCACGCGTTTTTCAAGAGAATAAAAGCTTTAGTGACGCAATATGCTTTAGTTCGATCAAAGCCGTATGCTGCGAATTCCAACTCGCTTTTCTTTTGTACAACTCACTTTACTTCAGTTTAAAATAAAAACAAAGTTATGATACGAAACTGTGACGTAGATCATTCCAATTGCCTGTTTGCAGTCTAAATGCCTTAGCATCTTACTGAGCCGATGTCCTTGGACAAATGGAAATCAAGCGTCAAGGACGATCACTTGCTAAGTCCCGTTATGAAGCTCGTGTGTTGGCGTGAGATCACTTAAAGAGTTTGCTATGATAAGATTTTTACTGAGATTGATAATCATTATTTGCTCTCTTCTAACTGAAAATAAAAATAATATGAAAGAGTAAAGTCTTAGTTTTGAGAACATCTTTTCTTAGCAACTTTCCTTATGCATTCTTATAAAAATAAGATCAAGTACAATCATATTTTTACAATTATCGTCTCTTAAAAACAGTTGTCAACTAAAAATATGTAGCAAACATAATAAACTAGCTCTCTTAGTTTGATGGATTGTGCAGAGACGTAGTCTTCGGTGATCGTAGCTTAAGCAGACTAGGCATTTGAATTAATCAACTGAAAATTTGAAACAATCGGAACAAGCTTTAAATTTACGTCAATCATGCATCGAATAAACGATCGGCAATTAAGTTATAGTTTTAAAAATGCAATCAGACGCAAAAGCGAGGCAGCTAAAAAAAAGTAATCCTCAATGAAATATTTCACGGTAAAATTTAACAGGAACCAAAGCAAAAAAAAAAAAAAAAATCATTCAACATTTAAAAACAAGTAAACGAAAAAATAAAATTTAAACAAAAACGAAGAAAACTTTTTACAATGTAATTATTTTTAATAAAGTGGTCAGATTCGAAACATCAGGCAAGTGTCGACGTTTTTGCTGTTAAATCCGAGAAAATCTCTCTGCAGGGTTATTCTACGATAAGTATTTTGTAAAAGTGCGATTAGTTTTTAGTTTTTAATAAAATTACAAAGTAATTTAATAAATTTCACAGCTACCTATTAGCCAAACACGAAATTTAAAATTTAAATAACTAAAAAATGCATAAAACTGTTTTTATAAGCAAAAATCACTGGAAAATGTGGCTTGGCAAAAAGAACTGCGGCAGATTTGATCTCAAATTAATAGTGTAATGTTTTTACTTTTCCATTTTTATTTGATTATTCAATTTATTCTTGACTTCTTTTTATAGTGATATTTTCCATTATAGTACATTAATGTTCCTTTCATGGTTTCTGTCATTTATTTTTATTTTCCCGAGAAAGCAAGCTAAAAACAAATCTGTACCTTAAATTTTCATTTTATTGCAATTCAATGTTTAAATTTATCATCTTACTGAAAATACAGATTCGTTATTTAAATACTTATGTGTGAGAAAAATATTTGAAAAAAAAAAAAAAAAACAATAATTAATGCAAAGTTTTGGTAAAAATATTCTTCTAAAAAAAATGTGTAATGAATTCTTAGGAAAACACTTCTAAGAAACGAAAGGCTAATTCCATCTTGTAGCTCACATGTAAACATATGTGACTTAATTAATTAAACTAGTTTTAACATAAAATTTCATTCGTTAAAAGATTGTAAGTATTTCTTAAAAGTCGAAAACTAGAAAACATTACAGTGTTTAATCATAATTTCCAATTTACTGCATATAAGGTAAAAATTCAAGGTTGAAGCTTTTCTTTTCATGGCAAATAATTACCACGTGGCATAACACTACTCCATAAGTTTTTTGCAGCAATTGTTTTCCGCAAGTAATTGTATTTTAGAGAAGATTTTTTACTTGTTAATATACAAACGAAACGAAAATAATTACTACATATTTTACATCACATTTATTAAGTTGTAGGTAAAGATGTTTTTAAAGTTTTTAAAATAAACTTTGCCTTTAATATTAGATAATTTCTGCAAATTACGCCGCTGTCTTTTTTTAGTTGGCAATTTATTAGTCTAGCTAAATTATACAAAACTATTTTTACTAAACTTTAAACATAACAAAAATATCTGTAGCTTAATGGAAATCTGGGAAAACTTCAAAACATTTTACTACGCCACATTCGCATTATTAATTCTTCCTTATCCTTTAAAAAATTAATTCATGTAAGTGTCCAAGAATTGTAAAAAACTTTAAATTTCCTTGCTAAAAAAATGACAGATAGAAACGTCAACTCTCCCCCCTCCCCCACTTGTTTGTTACTTCCCCAGAATATACCAAATGTGATCATTTTTGTCTCGACCCATGACACATTGGCAGTCCGGAGAAGATGTGGTTACTATCAGACAGAATGGCTTAGTTGTAAAGCATTCTGTTTTTTTCCCCCCCAAAGACTGCACTCTGTGTTTTTCCTTTGTAGCTTTAATAGATTTTGCTATAAATAGTTGAAAATGTTACGTTTTTGCCCAGAAATGGCCATGCGTATATTAAAATGCACATGAAGCTTTTTCTTTCAGCAAAAAACGCAAGAAAAGAAAATATCAAAATTATTGTTGGACTAAAAAGGGCCATATCGCTCTTTCCCCCCTTTCTCTTTTCTTCCCCCGTCTTTTAACAAAACTTATTAACAATTATTTACTAAATCCTACTCACAAAAAGAGTTACGTAAACATACATGAGAAAATGTCTACAAACTTTGAGTATGCAAAACGTAACAATTCCTTTTGTACGTATCATTTAAATAACGATTACTTATTCTTTCTAATGACCCTGAGGCTGACATGCACAAGACCTTTAGCCTTCGTAAAGTTCCTTTAGTGCGATCCTGCATTGTAATCAGGAAGTGATAGTACCATCTAACGGTAAAATAACAGGAAGTCCATCTTCCTTCGATCGCTTTTTTTCCATTGACAGTATTGTTATCATTTCCTCGCATATTACTGAATTTGCTCTCCTTAAGGTTCTTATGATAAATAATTGCAATAATTAAAATAAGGAAAATTGAATAGAATTGAAAAATCTCTTCAAGGGTTGTAGTATTGACCTTTGCTCAATATATATAAAAACTTGGTGTATGTTTTTAATTTAAGGAATTACTATTAGAACAATTGTGACAGTTTTTAACTTTCTAAATGCTTTTTCTTTTTAAATTACACTGTTCTTCAAAATGAATATAATTGCCTTTTTTCATTGAACTCATTTTTACACAACAACGAAGTAAAATGTATCTGCAATGTTTTAATTAATACCAAGAAAAAAAAGGAAGAAAAAGAAATAGTGGATCATGTGATGTAGTAATTTAAATTTCTTCTTCTTCTTTAATTTAATGTATTTATTAATTTTTAAGATGATTTCTTTAATCTAGATATTAACAAAATTTGAATTTGTATATATTTTATCTTCGATATCAAAATAGTCATTCTATCATGGAATTTTGTTAATTGTATATCTAAATCAATACAAAGAAAAAAAGGCTTACTAATTCAAATTATAAAGGCTCTATTTTAATCAGAACAACACACTAAGTGCTTTACTTTTAAAGGGAAAATATTTCTTCTTATCTTTCTGAAACATATTCATCAGTTTTAAATGCATAAAAATAATAAATTTAAAAAAAAACATTTATGAGCCAATAAAACATTAATGAATATTTTTTAATTTTTAAAATTTTTTAACTTAAAAAGCATCAAATCTCTCAAATTACATTTAAGTTCTTTACAAACGAACTAGTGCTCAAAATTCGATACTTGAATACATTTATGAAAAATAAAAATGTTTTAGATTTAAACTTTTAAAACTACACACTACTAAACTTTACTTTTCAAATATTTTCTCTCTGATGTAAAGAAAAAATTAGCTTTTGACACGAGTTGTTTTATACCTTTACCAAACTCCAGCTGTGATTCCAAAAACGTTTTACGTAAATTCTAAAAACACCTTTTAAAAGGAAATGCCCAATTCAATGTCATTTGTCACATATTATTTTTAGTTCATATATTTTAAACTATCATAACTATATTATTTTTAATGTCAGAGCTTTCCTTACAATCGCTGTCGTCAGGGCAAAATTTAGCTCCATGCCGCGCATAAGGACATCGAAATCTGACATCCTCTCCATGTTTGTCTTAAAAGAAGAAGCTAACCTTCCTTGACTTTGAAAATTCAACCAAAACCTCGAAAAGGAATGCTCTCAAAGTTAAAGAAATCAAGCTTAGGCAGAAAACTGGCCTTTTTTTTTTTTTTGTTATTTTACTATGCGTGGTGTTTACTTATTGTGGTGACAAGGGCATTTACTGGGATAGGACAGGCTATAAGTGACTGACCCATTTCATCAGATGGTCGAAAATAAGTATTGTTTAATAAAAATAAGAACATGTCGTTAGGGGAGGAGAGATATATTTTTTTCAAGAGTAGTAAAAATGTACATAAAAAGCATAAAAATTTGCCTCCTCAAAGAGCAGCCTTATTCTGCCTAGTTAGAAATTGCGCCGTGACTGTGTTGAGTTTCCTTCTAATATCTTTCTCACCATGATCAGTAGCGCCAGTTTTAATCTCTAAGTATAATTGGAAAAAATTGTTAGAAACTATATTCATGAGAACATCATGCTCTTTGCTATCCTTCGTGGCAATCCAATGTCAAATATCCAATGCATGTAAACATTTCTGTTAGTTTTTGCTTAGGAACAAGAGATTACTGTGAGAGCAGTCAACCTTAGCCGAATTTATTTACGTATTCACAAAAAATGAATATTCAAAAATTTTGGGGATCGGCTGGCTATATAAATTCCAGCACATAAAACCCGAGAATTTCTATGATCACACCACAATGTGTTAATATACTAGTTTATCGATCAATTTATAAATTACATATTTTGTTCAACATAATTCTCTTAATAGGAAAAAAATAATCCTGACAGATTGCAATCTCAATAATTTAATATTCAAAACAGATTCTTCTTCCTCTGTTGATATAAGATGAAACAATTAAAGGTTTTTTTGAACAAAATCATTTCTATTTTTTTTTTATTTTATTTAACTATTTGAGCGAATTGAGCAAATCCTTAATAATTTGTTAAATAAAGCGTGCATAAAACTTTTTGCGCATTTTCGTAACGTGCGCATTTTCGACATCGAGTCATTAAAACTTCAACTATTATAAATTAGATATAAGTTTCTTTTTAAAAACTAAAAGCAGCATTTATTTTTAATGACATCTCTAAAGTCAAAATTACCATTATTTTTATGCAAAAAATGTCACGCATTCGAAAAACGCGAAAAACAGCATAACAAATTTCTTCGCCGTGGTAGAAAATCTATTGTTTTCACACTTATCGACCATCAAAACTTATCTTCCGGCTTTTTAAAATAAAAGAGCAGAGAGATAAATGTCGAAAAAGAGCTTCTACACTTTATGGTGGAAGGAAAAAAGAGAGAGAGAAACTGCTCCAGGGTCTCCGCTGACCCAGTCCGGAAAACCCAAAAACCTCTTCTCTAAAAGATGTTAGAAGCAGGGGGAGAAAACCAAAACCGGTGTCTTTGGGTTTCTTTTTTACCGGAGTTTTAAAGGACGTAGTTTGTCTCATTTAACTACAACATTCGTTTAAGGCGAAATAAAAGAGAAAACTTCTGCAGTCCTAGTAAAAAAAACGATGCACATACTAATCGCATCACGAAATCTGATATGTGTTTTAAAAATGAAAACTAATTACTTTTAATATATAAATATTTCCCAAAAAGTACCGTAAAAATAAGATTATTTGGTGAGCAAGAAATCAATCATGAATGCTATTTGATTTAAATTCAAAATTTTCTAAAAAAGGCGGAAAACATGAGAGAAATATAAATTCAAATAAATAGTTCTAATTACCAATACACTTCTAAATGCTAATATTAGATTCGTAAAGTACTGAAATAATAATATTTTTCATAAAAGAATAAATTCTTGCTTGAAAGAATAATTCCATATGCTTTTTTTTTTTTAAATTTTTTATACAAGTTTTGAATAATTTAATATATACAATAAAATAAAAAAACTAATTTTGGTTGATCAGAAATTGAAATTTAAAAGAATATATTAGAATTGTATCAACGCATCTGTGTCATGTGACTTTGTGTTAGCGAAATGACATGTAACTTTGTGTGAATAGTACTGGGGTACCCATGAGGCTGGGGAGCCATGGCGAAAACTGCGACATTGAAACTTTTAGGGTGGTTGTTTTCAGGTGATTTTAGACGTTTTGGGGGGGGACCTTCGTTCTTAGGGGTTGGTTCCATAGCTTTTTTATGGGGTGCCACGACTTTTAAGGGGGTAGGAACTTATAAAGTTAACAAACAATAAAGTTAGCAAACAATACTTATTAAAGTATTGTTTGATAAGTTATGTTAGTAATGAAGATAAAATAATAAATGTAATTAGTATTAAAGTTTAAATTAGAAGTCGAAAAGTTCGGCCAGCGCAACAGAACAACACGTGTCAAGAACAAGTATCTTCACTAAAATGACATCAAATATAATCACAACTTTCTAAAAACGGTAATAAGAATCTTTATCCTCCTAACCGCAAAAACGGTAATAAAAAATCATAACAACTAAAGATAACTGTCGGTATAACTCTCGAGGTACTTAAGGTCTAGAACATCTAGATAAGGTTGAAAAGAAAAAAAGAGAAATAAGTTAAGAAGGAGACAATAAATTTTACTCACGATAAAGGGCTGGAAACGAAGTGAAACCCTTAAATTCTGCGATTAAAAAGTTCAAGGGTTCAAGGAGTAAAATGGTGAAAGAAAGAAAAAAACCTCATTAAAAAGAAGTAATAACAATAATAGGTAATATTTGCTAAAAGAACTAGATGCAGATTGATCTTAGGTTTAAAAACATAGAACTGGAAACATTTATTACTCATACAGAAATATAATTAAGAGACCTTTCATATATAATAGAATAATTTCCAAAAACTATCGCATAGAAGTTTAATAATAAAAATTCCAAAAAGGCAAAATTAAGATTTAACTAAGAAGCAACAACCACTAAAAATGAAAATTATGCGAAAGTTAGTTTCAACAGCAAAGTGAGGAATAAATTTAGTTTTAAAACGAAAGAGTAATAAATTATAGCTTTCATAAAAATAAAATAAGAACACATTATGTGAGGGAAGATAATGCTAAAATTTAATATTTAATTAGCAATTAAGAAATATAAATCTCTTATGGCGCAATTGCAATTTTAATTCGCAAAATGATCGCGGACGAAATTTATTTTTCACAAGAAAACTGACTTTCATTGAAGGAAAAATTAAAAATAAGCAATTTTAATTCTTGAAATAGGAAAATGAATGAATTTAACTTCTAAACAAAGACATTTATAAGACTTAGCTTTAAAGGGAACTAGTATCTAAATATTTCTAAAAACGTCAGAAATACTGTTTGTTTACGAATACCGTGACTACCATTCGCATATGATCCTATTCTTCAGAGGGGCCGGAGAGGCTGAGACGGACATATTCCAAAGTTATATTTTAGGGCCGTATTTGTTGGTTTTCAGTGATGGTGATATATTCTAGTGAATCTATTCTAGTTATTCTAGTGAATCAATGGCACAGAAGAAAGAAAGAAAAAATCGCCACTGGTTTATTATTCTTCATAAAAAGTAAATATTTCCTCATTTTTATTTCTGCTCTCGCCTTTATTAAGATAAATTTGAAGCATATCTGACGCATTCGCAATATCAAGTAGTATTTTCGCTAAGAAAAGCAGGTAGTAAATTTAAGGCACCAAAAGAAAAAAAAATGCTGGGAACGACTTTTTGAAAGATGCAACAGCTTTGACAAAATGTAGCGGTGAACTTTCTATTGAACAAAAGAAAAAAGCACGTTCTCCACACATTTATTTCACTGGGTGTTTTCCACACTTGCTGGGTACAATTTAAAAATCTTACATGGTAAGAGTAATGGCATTCAACAACCGTAACAAATCAATGATTAGTGATACCAAAAATGTTTAAACAACGGACGATGTTTCTTTCGGAGGACTTTCTAAACTGTTTGTTTGAGACAAGTGCGGCGAAACGAATTCGGTAAATGTGATTGCCCATTGTTTGCCTTTCTTTAATATCAACTTTGGCCTTACAACTTTCACTTTTTGTTAAGTATCTGTTATGCTTGCACCAAGTAGTACTTTGTTTTTAAAAGTAAGTTGCTATTTTCCCGGAGTTATAATTATTAATTAAGAAGGAATTCTACATCTAATCGCTATTTTTGAAGGTTACCATGATAAGATGTCTCCTAATATAACGATGTTGTTTTGAAGAAATAAACAAAGAAAAACAGTACGGATGTACGAACTAGGTTTCTAGGTTAATTTTTATTAATATTTACTCTTTCAAACATTAAACTTTTTTTACTGTTTTTAACATTACTGAAAACTTTGTTTGCATCTTTGATTGCCTTGAAGGTAAAGGCGTTCTTTTGCTTAAAAACTAATTACATTTTCTACATAAAGCAAATAAAAGTGAATTAAAATTTAACTATCTAAAGTTTTAAATGAAATTTATTCAGAATCATTAGAAAACTTTCTACTCTAACATTTTGAAAAACTCAATTGCAATTTGATCTTTTCACTTCAATGCTTTGGAATTAATCTCTAATGCACTTTGTAAGTATTTATGATTTGCTATGCTCCAAATTTGCTTATAAGACTTTCGAGAAATAAAGAAATAAAAATCAGCTGTAGAAAGGAGGCAAAATTTTGGTCTGTTATCATTGTGAAGTTCATGAAGTACTGGAAACTTTACCTTAGCTCATTGGAAAACATTTATAATCTTAAAATATTCTAATGAATGAGTATATAATTCTTTATACCATCAAATTGATCAATTATATTAGATTATTGTCTCATTTCACCAAGTAAAAAAGAATATTATTTTCGCATTTGTATTTTTTTTTGTGAACCATTTCCAAATGAAAACACTTAGCCATGTTTTACATAACGTTCATTTTATGCATATAATTTTCCTAAAATATGCTTTAGATGTAAGGTAAACTTTAAAAAAAAAATAATAAATAAATAAAGTAAAATAAATAAGCAACTAAAGTTATCTATTTGGCTTAATTTTCAATTTTCTTAATTGTGACACATAAATAAGTAAAGATTAATATTTTAAAGTTAACAACAAAAATAGAGAGAATTATATGGCGAAGAATGAGCTGATGCCAAAGAAATAATAGAAACAGAAAACGAATCTTTATTCGCTGTTGAAATCAGGGACAATGTTGTTTCGTGCTGCATATTTTTCTGACAATAAAATTAATAAATTAAGTATAATAAGAATATTTTATCTGAAAGTTTTTTTAATAGTGCTAGGGTTGGCATAGTGAGCAATCAAGTAAAAATGTTTTTGTATGTAATATGCATATCATTGGTACGTAAATAAGCAAAGATTAAGCAAAAGTGAATTTATACTTTCGAAAAAAAATAGTAGTTTTGTATAAAGTTGGGCTGTTTAAATCAAGCGAAAAAATTTTTATATTGCTAGTGTGAATGATTGCGGGTGAGGAAATTATAAAAATAACAACTGCTTATTTATGTCGGCAAAATAAAGGGAAAATATGATACAAGCACTTGAATCAAATTAGTGTCCTACGGAATAATATTTTATCCTACTATTAAATAAATTCAGTGAGTGAAAAGAACAAAATATAGTGTTAAAATTTGAGGCATGATTTTCTACCGTTATCCAAAATCAACTTGCAATAAAAAAATTATTTTAAAATTAAATATATTTTTTAACGCCCGCTTTTTTTTTTTTTTTTTTTGAGATTGGCTCGTATTATCAGTAAGACTAAACTAAGTATAAACACTACAACAAGTAGTAGCAAACTTGAAAAGATTAAATTTTTAAAAAATGATATATTGCTGTCGGGACCAAACAGCAACCGATACCTTTGCACCGCCCCCCTTACACATTTATAATTTCCTTACTTGTGAAGGCCTCTGGGAGAGGTGATATTTCTAATTTATTAACGCCAATCTTTCAAAAAATAATAATTATTATTATTATATTTTACAAACGGATTAGTTTGTTTAACTTATAATAACTATTCGACACATAGGTAAACGATTCTGTCTGTCCCAAATGGAGATTGGTGAAGCACAACTTATTAAATGCAACTTTCGGGCATTCATATGTTAAAACAATTAACAGAATTATTCTGAAAGCTTAAAAGCAGCAGTTAATTCTTATTTCCCAATAGACATTATTACAAACGCATTATTTCCGTATCCTTCAAAGCATCTTTTTGGGTTAATTAGAGTTTAATTGCCTGTCCAACGTTTGAAACCAATTTCTGAGGGTGTTTCAAAGTTTGAAGCAGTACTTTAAGTAATCAGAATTGTTGCTTATGACCTTTAAAATGTCCTTATGAGCCAAGATTTGAATCGTATTAATCTCTTTTAAATTAATGGTTTAATTGCTTTGATCTTGAATTTTAAAATCTTTGATTTCATACATGTAAAGGTATGAGTTCGAGACGAAAATTTATAAAATGGTATGAATCTTTCCTCTCTTTCTCTCTCTCTTTTTACACATGTTCATTACGACACAATAAAGAGAGAGTCTTCTGTAGCAGAGGTTCTCAAATGTTCAAGTCACCGAGCACATTTAAAATTGGAAATTCAACTCGGTGCACTAAGTGTTATATTGCCAATATATGTACTGTAATTAGTATATAGAACAAAATAGAGTAGTTCCGTCATTTAAGACATTGAATTTCATTTTTGTTTATTTGATTCCAGCATTAATTTTCTATTGCAGACAAAAAAAATTTTGATTTTATTCTGTGCTTTAAAAATGTGTTTAATGAAAATATTTTTGATTTTAAACCCAGCCTTTTGTGGAGCACTAGGGATTTTTTTACGGAGGACTATCTGGCTTCCCGGGGCGCATTTTGCGAAACTCTGTTCCATAGTATTGTTACACGTGGCTAAAATTTCGCCTGAATTTAATGGTTTATAACGTTATTGTTCACGAAATACATTGTCGGCGCAAGTTTAATGTTCTACGTTTTAAAAATACTTATTGGGACTCTTGTTGGTATGCAAGATGTATAAAAAATTTATTAATTTTTATTTTTGGATTACATTGGTAAGTTAGTAAATAAAAAATTGTAATTGATAGGGCTACAGTTAGAAAATGTGTTCAAAAGGTTTGCAATTTTTCGCATTTTTGTTATTTTGTGAAGATTGAAAGAAAGCTTCTTCTAAAGTGCCATTAACCGGGGTTTTGACTGACGTTTTTCTTTTTCAATACATTTTGCTGTGCGTTTTCTTTAACTATGCGTAAATGCAAAAGCTAAAATTTTCATTTGTATTTATTAAGTTCACTAATCACTTTCATCATTTGTTGAAAATTGATTTCACTGCTTTATTCCCCCCCCCCCTCCCCTCGAAAAGTAAGATGATACTCAATGCTAATTAGAAGAAAAAAAAAGACGCATGCGGTTTTAGCACCCGTAATATTTTTGCTCATATAAATTACATTTTACAAACGGATTAGCTTATGAAACATATAATATATTTGCCCCAAATAGAAATTAACAATCGCTTAATATCGACATTAAAACAAAACTAATAACAATGAAAACAAAACTTTTTAAAAGTTTATTTTTAACTCTTCGCACAAAACATTTTAAACTTAGTTTAATTCAGTTTTTAACATAATATAAAAGCCAAAGCACTTCTTGAAATAATCTCGTTATCCCTTTAAAATATTTAGAATTTAAAAAGTAACATATAACAGAAAACTGGAAGTTTCTAATTGGGGAAAAAACTAAAAAAAGTGATTTTTGTTTTCTTTTTTGTACCCTGTCAAAAATTAATATTTAATGTCTAATAAACATGATAAATCCCTAAACACCATACAAACCTTCTTTTAATTTTTGACCGTGTTATTAATCTAAGAATGAGGGGTAATTTTATGATGTCTTGTAATAGATTTTCTAGATGAAATATATGACTGAGTGCAGTATTAATTATTTTAAACCGTAATACTAAAATGTGTTCAAATTCGGATCGTCGTTCATCATATTAGTTACTGTTTGTTTCGGAAGTATTATGTCGAAAAAGAAATTAAGGATTAAGTTCAATTCCGTTGATGACTGAATGTATCATATAGGTCGGTTGCATGAGTTCTGCGAAGTTTTAAATATTCATGAAGTGAAGAAAATTATTCTGTTCTCACGATTTTCATTGAAAATATACCCAATAGTAAAAAAAAAAAAATCATAATAGCATGTTTTATGGAATAAGTTTTAAAACTGAATAATGCAGAATGCTTACCATATCCTAAATAAATAATATTCAATTGTTTTAACAGAGTGAAATTTTTCGGTTGAAATCTTTAAAATTAATATGAAAAATAGTGCTTAAAAACTGAAAGTTTTAGCTTTAATTCAATAGCACTAGGTGTACCGTGGTACCTTTAGCGATCAGCTCATCAACAAGAACGCTAATTCGAAACTGGCAGAAATTTTGCGTTTTAGATTCGCGAATTCCGTACATTTTAAATGCCTTAAAAAGGCCTGTTTACATTTAATAATCAAAACGTTCCATGCAGAACCAAGTGAAATTCTATTTTCGGGATTTAATCAGAACACCTAGACACCCCTCCCCCTTTCCCAAGGCCCCCAAGAACCAGCGTAACTCCAATTCTACAGCTGTACTCACTATTTATAAGTATTATAGTTGTATACTCCACTTGATATTAGTAATCCAACAGTGTTTTTTTTTCCTGAAATAAAACAAGTCACTTTTTAAAAAACTGTACTCTTTTATAAACTTAGAAGCTTCTAGTGAATTATTACTTTTTTGTTTTTTAATTTAAAGGGTTAGGCGGAATTCTCATTAGTTGGTCATACCGTTTTCTGATTGATTTTGCTGGTTTGCTATTGATCTTAGTTTTAATACTTCTCACGATAATTTTTTTTAAAGATTAAATTAGTCTAGTCGGTGATGAATAATATTCCAAAAGATGTTTAAAAAGCAGTGCTTTGGAGCACTTTTAATTAATGGGATTTTAAAACAGGATAAGAAAATGGTTATATTTTTTTCATGGCTTGTTGATCAGTACTTCCATGTTTCACGAATGTACAATAGTGAGTTAGTTAAACGAACTAAAGAGAAACGAAAACTCTATTTTGAGCAAAATGAGGTTTAATTCAAAAAGGCAAACTCAAATTAATTAATTTTTATGCAATTGCTATTGTCACAAAACACAAAAAGGGAAAAAGAAAAAAAAAATTATTATTATAACATGTTTTAGTTTCAAAAAAATCAACTTACCTGATTGCACACATAGTAATCCTAATAGTAGAGCCCACACAATGGTAAAACGAAACACTGTCGACAGCGCGTGCCGCGAAATCATAAGGTCCATTCTTTGTCTATTTTTTACACCCTCACACCTCCTCATCATAGAAAAAACACATTAAGGAACACATCTAAAAAAAAGGTACAACCAACTCGATCGGAAAGTACTTCTTTGTGTTTGATCAAGATCCCATTTCAAACTGATGAGCACAGATGTCCAAAAGAAGAAGAAAAAAAAACTAATCCCTTGCGGTTGTCAACCTGGCATCACGATTTGGACAGTTGGTTATGGAGTGCTAGCCAGCTTGCAAAGCCTATCACAGAGCGTGGATATCCCAGTGTCGTGATGAGTTGAGGTGCGCCACTGTCGAAGGCAGACCGTCTTCTGACAGGCCTACAGCAACAGGTTGAGTGACTTTCCGAGTCACGTGGAAATCAGAAGAAAAAAGCTCTTATGCCCCAGAAGTTGACCAACTGGTTGCCTGAGATACTAAACGAAAGAAACGAGTTCTATTAAAGGTAGGCTTTTGTGTGAAATGTTTGCGGCTTGAAAACGAGAGAGTATCGGTTTCGGTTGGAAAAGAAGTTTCGGTATTTATTTTTAAACTTGGGATTCTTACAAAGTACTGATGAACTGCAATCGGTGCGCAACAATCAGATTTTTTCCTACAGACGGCTGTTTGTTATCTTGTTATTAATCATTCAGAGCTGACTTCGGCAGGGTAAAAGTTATAGTTTTAGTTTTAAATTTTAGAGTCACAAGAACAACAACGGATGGAAAATTGTAAGCAAAGAAAATTTTGTTATTTTTTATAGTTGCACTATTTCTACATCATATAAGTTAGAAAAAATAAGTCCACATGTATTTCCAATTTTTTGGTTCGCAAAGAGCAGTGGTTCCCAAAATGTTTTGTCTCGTAGACCCCCTTGCCGTGTTTTTCTGTTTCCCCTGCTTACCTGATATTGATTTTTTGTAAATTCATCAACTGCAAATGTATTTTATGACAGTTAGTATAGTGCTACTCACTGTGAAAGATTTTAATTTCTAACTGTAGTGAAGTGTAGTGGAAAAAACTTAAGAAAAAAACACATGTTAATTTTATACATTTATTAATTAAATACAAATTAAAAAGAATCAAATTAAAATTTAGTATCTCTTACGTAAAATAACTAGGCAATAAATAAATGCTTTTAGTGGGAGGGATGAACCTGATGCTTTAATAATAAATTATCAATATTTGGGATAAAATTAGTTAGGTTTAATCTCAAATCAAAAAACATGAGATCCACTATCGTTGACCCAATTTTTATTTCATGGACCCACCAATTTTTTTACCTTGACATGGACCCCTTACAGGTTCTCGTCGATCCCTGGGGGGTGGTATAGACCACTTTAGGAATCACTGGCATAGAGTATTAATAAATTCCAGTCATGAAAAAAAACTAAAAAAAAAAATTACTTTACTGTTTATCACATACGTTTTAAGCAATACTTTTTTAAAAAATTCTAATGAAATATTGGCTTTCATAAAGAATCACATTCTGCATTTATATTAAAGCTATGAATTCGTACAAAACACTAAATAAACCAAAGTAATAAGAAGAAACCCAGGTTTTGAGGTGCAAATATTTATTTATTCATTTATTTATCCGTAATATCGATATTGGCTATGGTTTCAAAGACTTATGCTTTTATTTTTACTACATATTTATAAAAAATACCTGAAGAATCCAAATCGCTGCGCAAGAACAAATTTTCGCGCTTAGTCGTTGGTATTGGCTTTTTTATCTTCTCTCTTAGACTATTGTATAGAATAATAATGATTTTTTATTTTTATTTTGCATGTTAGTTCTTCTAAGTCATCCAACACAGTAAAAATAAATTAAAGCAGCAATAATTTAGATGAAAATTAAAATGTTCCATTTGCAGCAATTGCCTAAATATGGTATTTCCACATGAAAGCCGGGCGGTTAAAAAATAAACGGCCCTCTGAGATAATAAAACATAATTGGCATCAAAACTAGAACCGAAATTTATGCACTTTAAATAATAACTTCGAAAAAACAAACCTTTTTTTATGCAGGAAAAAATTTCGAAAAACAGTTCAATATCTTATCGATAAGCAGTTTAAAAAAAAATCCGTATAAGTTTAAGAAACAATAAAATTTGCTTGGAAAAAAATTATGACAACCAAGCGAATACTAAGGGTTTCCAATCGGAAAATAAGAAGTATTTTTACCAAAAAAAAAAAGTCTTCCAATAAAAAGATTCAAAGAAATACTGCTTACAAAACTTTTGCATTCGGCAAAGAGATGTCTCTCCATGTTCCTCGGGGGGCTATGATGAAATGGAAAAATAGGATTACTATTCAGTAGTAAGTTAACCACCAACTTCACATCTTCCGGCAAAATATTTTAAGAGAAAAGTTGTGGTAACATATTTCAAGAAGAAACAGTAAGTCTGGTTTTTTTTTTTTTTTTTAGTTAATTTTTTTTTCTGAAAACTTTTATGATACAATAAAGCGATTACAGACAAGCGTAAATATTCATAAAATTGTTACAGCATCGCCAAAGAAAACCTGTTCTGATACTTGACTCAATTCCCGATAGTTCACTATTTCTGCATGAAATTCCATCTTGATTGCATCAGATTTAAATATTTAAGGCTGGAGTGGAATGACTTTTATTGCATAAAAACCGTTTCATATTCTTTTTTTAAATAACTAAGGCTTGTCGCATGGGATTAAATCACACGATAAAAAAGACTGAACGTTCAGTGAGAGTATTTTTCTGTGTGATGGTTCTATATGCAACTCTATTTATCACTTTAAAATCAACTTAATCTTTTAAAAAATAAAAAAACAGTATTATATGGTTATTACGAAACATTCTTCTATGACTTTTATATAAATACCTGTTTATAAAGCTCTTTAAAATATCATTGGGAAACACTCTTAGAGCATTTGGTGAAACATCTTAATCAACACCTGTTCCCATTGATGTCCACGTGCATACCAATTTTTGCTTAAAAATGACTTCTGAGACATGAAAGTTGACAAGAAAGACGTTCGGTCCCCCCCTTCCATATGATTGAAACCGAAAATTAATCAGCACCAGTTCCTACTCAAGTCCACCTGCATGGCAATTTCTGTTTAAATCCTTGCGTTGCTTGTTTGAGAAAAAGATACGCTTAGCAAGAAAAACGATCGAATGCGTCCCGTGGAATGATTACTTTAAAAACAAATTAGCACCAGTTAACATAGGGGTAAAATGCATACTAAACTTCGTTCGACTCCATGATGCATTCATTACGATTTGAGAATCTAAAAAAATATCACTTCTATAGATACGGACATTTCCCAAAATGTTCAAAATTGGTTTATCACTCTTTAAACCATGTAAATCCGTCGAAATTTGAAAATCGGAAATTATCACAAATCCGATGCTTTTTTAATGTACAAATTAAACAAGAAGAAAGTCACAATGTCCCTAAAATATAAATATCGCATCTAACATTTCTTGATCTTTTATTTCGAAAAAAAAAACTAAGTTATCAGTAACAAGAAGTTTGTCTAGAACTATGCGAGCCTACTTTCCCGGTATACACCAACACCAAATTTATGATCTAGCCTATCTCTCTCCCTCTCTCCTTTTGTTGTTCATTTAGCTTTTATATTTGGCATTTAGTTTTAGTTCTTAAATGCTTCAAATAAATATTTTTCAACGGTTAATGCATTTTCATTCCCTCATTCATTCACTCATTCATTCATTCACTCATTCATTCATTCATTCATTCATTCACTCATTCATTCACTCATTTATTCATTCATTCATTCACTCATTCATTCATTCATTCACTCATTCACTAATTCATGTGTTCATTCATTCACTCATTCACTAATTCATGTGTTCATTCATTTCACACATTCAGTTATTTATTTATTCTCTTTGATACATTCATCCAACCAGATATATCCTTAAAAAATCCAAATGAAAAAATTTCATGAGAAAATGGGCTTGTTTAGTACTGGATGAATTTCGTATCGCTTACTGTCTACGTAATATGATCTTTCCGATAAATTTTGTTCCATGAAGAGTCTGTTAAATCTATGATCTGTTAAATTTTCGTTTCCCTTTAGTTCGTTTAACTAAATCACGATTGTACATTCTTGAAACATTAAATATAGGATTAAAATTTCCTCATAGGCACTAATGCTAAATTTTTTGAAGTGTTCAAATCAAAAAATATTTCACGTAGAGCTCTTTCTAATAAGCTTATTCAAAGGAACTTGGGTCTTATCTATAGTTTTTATGCAATTTACTTTACATTTCTCCAATAGCGATAATGTTGGGATTTTTTGAACCGTTTAAAATTGAATAAAAAATGTTTTAAATCAAAAAATCAAATATAGAAATGAGATGTCCTCGCCGAGATCTTTCGAATGAAAAAAAACAATTTTCGAATTGGATTATTAACTCAAAAGTTATTAGGGGAGAGACAGACAGACACATTTTCCCCACCTCAAAACCCTACTTTGAAATTTTTTATTTTTCAATCTTAATTCAATTACTTCATTTATTTTTGACTTTTCTTTTTTTAACCATATTTTTGCGATACATTAAACCTTCTTTCCTGTTTTTTTAAAAAAACTTTTATAGAAAAGTAACCTAGTTTTCCCTTTTTTAGCCTACTTTCCCGTAAAAGTAAAAAAAAATAACAATAAAGCATGAAAGAAGGCTTAATGCATCGTGAAAATATCGTTAGAAATCAAGAAAAGTCAAAAATAAGTTAAGTAATTAAATAAAGATTGAAAAATAAAAAATTTGAAAGTAGGGTTTTGAGATGGGGAAAAAGTGTGTCGGCCGGTCTGTCGGTCTGTCTGTCTGTCTGTCTGTCGGTCTGTCGGTCTGTCGGTCTGTCTGGTCTGTCGTGTCTGTCCCCCCCTAATAACTTTTGAACGAATTGTCCGATTGGAAAAATTCTTTTTGCATTCGAAAGATCTCGGCGAGGACATCTCATTGCCATATTTTTCTTTTTGATTTGAACAATTTTTTGTTCAATTTTGAACAGTTCAAAAAATTTTAACATTAGCGCCTATGGGTGAAAATGAAGCAAATTATGTAAACTCTGGGTACAAGATATAAGCTCCCATGAACAAGCTCACTGGAAGAAGTTCTTGGCGTAAAATAATGATTTGAACAATTTTTGTTCTTTTTTGAACAGTTCAAAAAAAATTAACATACCGCCTACGGAGAAATTTCAATCCTATATAATTCCTGATCTAACGGACCGATTTGCTTGGAACAAACTTTATCGGAAAGCTCTTATGACGTAGAACATGTACAAATAGAAAGTTAATCCAGAACTAACGAGAGTATTTTCCTATGAAATTTTTTGATCGGGATTTTCAAGAATATTTTTTAATTAATGAATGATTAAATGAATAAGCAAAAGAATGAATGAATAAATGAGTGAATAAATACATGAATGACTTAATAAATAATGATTGAATAAAATATGTATTAACCGTTGAAAAAGGTATATTTGAAGCAATTAAGAACTAAAGCTAAACGAGAAAGACAGAGCTAGATTATAAATTTGAATTCGGTGTATACGGGAAAGTAGGCTCGTATAGTTCTAGACGGAACTTCTTGTTTAATCTTAACTTTACCTAATATTTAATGGTTATTGGTCAAATTTCCAAATTCAGTTTATGAATTCTGAAGTTTTTCCAGCAAAAATAATTGATCGAGAACAATTTGATATTTGTAACAAATTATTATTTTGTATTTTCTTTCTTTTTTTTCTCTCTTTTCTTTTGACGACGACAAAAAAATTCCATGGATTGTTCTTTGTGAATTAATTAATTTCATTCTTTTTGCCCCTTACTTTTACTTGAAGTACTTCTAAAGAGTCTTGATTGAAGATTGCTCTAATAATTTTTGAGCTGTTCATTCTTAAAAATTGGCATTCAAAGCATTTTCGATATAATTCATATTATTTTCACATTTTTTTAAAACTATTTTTCGTATTTTAATTTTTATCAATATTATGCGCTTACACATTAAAATACTATGTGTGTACATAGGTGAAAAACAAGGATGTGGTATAGTTATACTTCCGGTCACTTTAAAGTCACAACATGGTACCTTTTTCAGAACTATTTCTAAAATCCGATTTTTGAAAAAGTGTGCCAATTGTATTGGTGGAATCGTAACAAAACCAGAGTTAAGTGTTAAACGGTGTAAGTGACTACGGTGTAGTTAAGTAAATACGGTGTAGGACACCTTTATAAACACGTTTTACATAAAACTAACAAAATCACTGCTTAATACGTATCAATTCCCCGTTTAGATAAACTGCCTAGAAATTAAAAGTTTTTTTTTTCCGTAATAATTCAATCCTGCAAAAAAAACTGCTTGTTACGGTGATTCTTGTAAAACAGAAATCGCGGCGACAGGAAACTCAAGGTTTAACAATATCAAATTCACTGCTATTATACTGTCATACTAATAAACTGACAGATGGAATTTCTAAAAACATAACGCCTGAAAATTAGTGAGAATGGATTCGATATATTTTGTCCAACAAGTAATATTATTTTTTTTTTCATAAAAGAGCTATTCATTATTTTGAAGTAATTGCTATTGCAAATGTAAAGGGTTTACCAATCTAATTTTGACACAAGAAATATTGATGTTACAAAATCGATGTTGGTGTAGAATAAATAGTGCTTAGTTCTAGACGACCAATTTAAGGAAAATAAATAAGACATATTTATATTTCTTCAACGCATTCAACTCCTGACTTACGGCTAATAACTAGAACAGAAGTGCAATTTCAAATCAACTTAGAAAAGAGAAGAAAAATAATTTTTTAATTTTGTCAGGAAACTGTAATTTTTAAACGAATGCAACATTCGAGTATGTGATCAAAAATACCCTCAATGGGATCAAAAATAAGTGTCAGTAGTTCTCACAAATTAAAATTCATTTCTTCTTTTACTGGAAATCTTATATGGACGTATAATCTAGCTAATATGCGCTGTTCTAAACTTTATTCCTCTTAACCTGCATAATAATTTATCCCCATTTTAGCTGTAATACCTCTATTCGTATCAATTACGAGCTGAGGTAAGCTTTGACTCTTATCAAAAATTAATCAGCATAATAAGAGAAGAAATCAATACAACCACTTTTCTCGACAATGAGACTTTTAACAAATGAGCATATAACTCGTCAATTGGAAGAATTTATCAAGTTACTAAATGGCCATAGAAAAAATAATCTTTGAGTACATCCAGTTTTGACGAACTAAGGAAGACATTAGCTTAAAAACGCATTGGGTCATAATATATTTTGAACCAGAAATTTGATCGGTTTTTCGGCCTAGATATGCGTCTGAAGCTTTTTGTCTCCACTTTATAACTGTGTTACTCAACACCTAAAATCCAAGACTTGAGGGCGTATCGTCAATCGATATCAATCAATGTTCTTGCTCAAGTCTCCGACAGAAGCCTCGGGGTGTTAAGGAAGATTATTGCCCTTATGAAATCTGGAGCTTTTTACCTTTCGCAGGCTTAGGTTTCGAGACACATAATGGGCAGTTTATTAATGTTCCAAGTGAAATAAGGGTTAAACGGAAAGTAATTTTCGTTATTTGATGAACAGAGCTTTAAGTACAGGGTGTTTGTGATCGAAGTTTACACCTACTAGAGCTCATTTAATTGACGCATGTCATTGAAACTTGCTATATGTGTCATATGGACCATGGGGTGGGGAGGGGATCTGCAATGAGAGAAAGAAATAGTTCAAATTTTTACCACTATGGGTAATGGGGCTGAATAAAAGACAAGTTAAAGAGAAAGCAACTTTAATCACCAAATTTGTTCACTGTGCATTCCATTCCTTTTTTAAATATTTTATTCTTCGAAGCGAGGTTGCAATTGTCCTAGGGTCAACCGAATTTTAAAATATTATTTGATCATGATTTTTATCTCCCAAATGACGAGTTCATATGTTTTTAACGGTTATTTACCATTTAATTAGTTCACGTTCATTCATGAGAAATTTCAGAATGATACCCACCATAACAAACCTATCAACTGTGTCCTTAATTATATGGCTAGTATTAGTATTGGTGTGAATGGTGAGCATAAAGGAAAAATTTACAGCTCCTAATAGTTCTTCCTCCTCCAGCTTAATTCACAGGATGTCTTCACAGGATTTTCAAGTGTACTTTGACCAGTTCCTTCCATTGCAGATATGATTCCAATAGCACTTTCTCTCAAAACATCATCCATATTTTATCTCATCCAGTAACTCGAAAGAACTTGCATGCAGTTATGTTCCTCCTAAACACTCATGGAGATGACTTTCAGCTCCCTTCGTAATAATTTCAATAGGACTTTCATTCGCAGCTCTGAAATCTTTCTTATTTAATTGCTCAACATGTTTATGTCATTTTTTATTATTATTGTTGCCGTTTGCTATTTACTGTGTTTTTTTTTTTTTTTTTTTTTTTTTTTTTTTTTTTTTTAAGTTTGTACTTTATTTCCTATTTTTTCAAAATTTGTATAAGTAACATCACATGATCTGTGACACCCAGTGGGCGTCGCTCGAAATGTCTTTCTTTTCTGTTATTTTTCTGTTCTTTCCTCTCAGTCACCACATCCGGTTAAACCCTCGTCAGGGTAGGTACGGTGGTGATTGATGAGGTATAAATAAATAAATAAAAATAAATAAACTAACAATTCTATCGCACGCAAGAGGAGATAAGTTGGTAGCTGAAGAGAAATATTGTATTTGCTGCTACAGCTATACTAAACGTGAGTCAATAAACAGTAAAAATCTTTAAATCACTGAAAATCAACATCCTTGAATTATTGCCAACAAAAGATGATTAGTTGACATTTCAAGATACATATAGTATTTGTTGGGGTTCTAGGTAGGCTAGACCTCAGGCAAACTAAAGAGCAAGTCTCCCTCCCCCTCTTTCTCCCTCTGAAAAAGGGTAGTGTAAATTAAAAAAATTCATTTAAGTAAAAAGGGTTCACCTTTTATAAAGAATATTTATCTTAAGGTCTTTTCACAAAAACCCAGTTTTATGAATAATGGTTTAGAGAATTTTATATGTCGTTTAATTTGCTAAGGTCAGCTATTTTCGAAATATTTACAGGAAAGGTTTACTAGTATACGTTTGTTAGAACTTAAATAAACACACACACATACAATTCATGTATGTATCGAAAATATATTAAAATGGGGTTAAAACTTTGAAAAGATTGAAGTTTTTTTGTATATTTCGACCTTTACATAAAAAAATAAATAAATATTAGAGCGGCATTGCTGAAATTAGGGACAATAAATAGTAACGGAGCCAGTGAAAAGCGTGGAAGAAAACTCATCCATTATGAAAATGCACGTTTCCGTCTTTTCTTGAAAGGATTGTCTCTTGAACTTGACCGACTTTCGAGAATTCGGCCGTAACTAAACGAAATGATGGAAGATTGCCAGTTTTTTTCACGACAGACACAAATTATCACTCAATTTGTCAATCTTATTCCAATTAAATCTTGATTATTAAGTACCCATAAAGGCAGTTTGGCTTCGCATGGATGCACTGCAACAGTGCAATTCTTCAACTTCATTCGACAAAACAATAACATTCTCAACCCTATCTTAAGCTTTCGAAAATAATACCAGTTTTTTTTTCAAAGCTATACTTTCATACAAATGTCTTTCTGCATATCTCGTGCACCTTTGTATGGATTCTCAAAGTCTTGCCTGCATCAATGTGTTTTCATAAGTTTTTGAAACTAAGGACGTCAGTGAAGCTTCAATGCTTCCTCTGCACAATAAACACATTTCGAACTAAAAGGATATCCAGTGCCCCCCGCCCCTTTAAGCTATGTCAGGGTAAATGATTTTAATTTTTTTTTCTTAAATTTAATGTCACTACGAAGCGTTTGATTTCTATCAAGAAATAAATTTTATTTTTTAGATCATTTTTTAAAGATGCAGAAATTGGAACAGGGTAGTAACACCATGAATTACTTACTCTCTTTGATTTAATCTTATGGCACTGATTGTTTTGTAGTAAGAAATAAACTATTAGTAGTAGTAGTAGCAGTAGGATAGTAGTATCTTGCATCAAATGAATTTGCTGATTTCTTCTTCCGAAATGAAAATGGTGCAAATTTCAGAAACTGTTGACACCAATTAAATAAAAGTATTTTATTTTCAATTTTTAATTCAGACGTGATTATTTAATGAAGTTTGTTTAACAATATTGCATATAGATTGAGCTTAAAACTGTCAAAATTTCCTTAAAAAACAATATAACGTGACGGAAAAAAGGACTATGGCAGGCTTAACAACAGAAATAATCATCAAGAATCAAGGAAATAGAAATAATAATGAGAATAATAACAATAAAATTAAAAAATTACTTAGGTATCATGTCAGTGAAAAAGAAAGTTAGATGATGTTCAGCAACTGAGGTTCCAACTAAAAGTTATCGATTTTAAAATTAAAATTGTTTTTTCACTACAGGATTTTTTTAATAATTCACTTAAAACAACATTGGACATGCATTTGGCAGTTTAACTACAGATAATGCCAAAAATATTTGAACGTAATAATAATAATACAAATTTAAAAAATAATGTATATATATTACAGAATTTCGCCATTTTTTTTCTAAAGACTTTGACACATTTGCATGACCAAATTTACTATTCAATTTAAATTCTTTTTCTTAACAATAGGTTCAGACAAAAATGGGCTCGAATGAAAGTTCAATGTACAAAACACGTCGCATTTGTTCTATATTTTCCTAATCATTAGCTAAACTAGCGTGACATTAATATTCAATAAAGGAAATTTGAATTCCAAATTGAGTGTGATACATCTGATCTCTAATTATTATATTTCAGGTAACCAACTTTTATTATTGCGTGAATGAGGTACCTTGAACTGCTTGAAAGGACATCTAGCGAGTTCTTCCCAAAGTTGCACCATGTAATTCTATAGAAGGGATCCTGTTTCACGTGAATGTTTCTCGGTTATTTAATATTAGTTGTATTTGTAGTAATAATAATAAAAATAATGTTAATATTATTTATATTAATAATATTATTATTACTTATATTATTATTATTGTTGCTCACATTGTGCAGAAGGAAAAAAACTTTAATTAAGCACAAAATTTAGAATAAAATAAATTTGGAAAAAAAATAGAACCGACTTCAAACTATAAATTTCGCTAAAAATAAAAAAATAAAATTATTCTTTAAACAACTTCGATACGACTTCAAAAATTATGTTTAAAAGTCGTATCGAAGTTGTTTAAAGAATAATTTTATTTTTTTTCTTTTTAGCGCAATTTATAGTTCTAAGTCTGTTCTATTTTTTTTTTCCAAAAATTATTTTATTTTATTCTTTTTAGTGTAAATACATTTTTATATAAATACTCTATTTTTAAAACATACATATCAAAGGGGAAACCTTCTTTGAGGGAATGACACTAAAAACTAACCGTTTGTATGATAAATTTCGTTTTGAAATCTTCTTCAGAAGAGCCTTCAGTCTATTTAGTGTTATAATTGCTTTTAATATTACATCGTAACAGAAACAAACTCTTTTTTAACAATGAGTTTCATGTTTATTAACAATTTTTCCAACAAAGAAAAATTAAGCCTAGCCTTTCCAATTAAAATGAAAAAATACTTATTTTTCACCCATAACGTATTTACTAAAAAGCAAATGTAGTCAGTTTGATGTGCGATATTGAGTTAGACGACCCTCTATAGATCAAAGAAAAAATAATCAAAATCGGTTCATTTAGTCGAAAGTTATGGATGAAAAAGCAAAAAAAGACCACATTTCAGCCCATAACCTTTCTTCTAGTTACCGATTATGGTCAAATCGAGGTATGGGACCTATGGGAAACCACCGTCGATTGATTAAAAAAAATTGTGAAAATCGGTTCATCCGGTAAGAAGTTATTAGTGGACAAACAAACAAAAAAAAAACGACATACATACAATATGAATGTATAACCTCCTTCCTTTGCGAAGTCGGTTAAAAAAATGCAGACACATGTTTCGAGGTTACAAGGTACCCCTTATTCAATGAAAACGAGGCAAGTAAAGTGTCATTCGTCTTCTGACTTTTGATCACCGTATAAAAACTCACCTGATTTTCCATCCAAAACCCCACTTTTTTGCATTTAAAAAGGAGTTCTTTATATTAAAATCCGTATCTGCAATTTTTGCAAAGGTTGCGTTTATTTAACGTTGTTTTTTCTTTCTCATTTGAAGCGTAAATTTGGTGTATGTGTGTGCACGCATCAAATCACAAGTTCCGCTGTTCAAGGCATTTCATAACATCATCTATCGTAGTAAGGAATTCTTCTAATGCTCTTTTTACCAAAAAGTATTGGGAGGAACCACAATAATAATGCATATGCACAGCATAAGGTAAGTGCTTAACAAAGCGGAAATAGATTGTACGTGGTACCGGAAAATAGTATATAACCAACATAGAAAACATGTACACTCTTTTGTTTTCGTAACATATGTACAAAATATATTCAAATGATCATTGTCGAAACGTCCGAATTTAAGAGAACTTCGAAATTCGGATGTCAGATTTTGAGATTTTGTACAGTACTATATTCAATGTGTCCATATTATCTGTAGAAATATAACTTTTGGGACATAAACGCAGTGATTGAGAAAACAATTGCCGTTTGTTATTTAAATGCACATTCAATTGAAAAAAAATTATAATTAATTTTTTCATTTGAAATAAATACATAAAACGCTCATAAGCATAAATAAATAAAATATTAATGTAGAATTGTGAAAACGAGAACTAAAATAAGTAAAAATTTATTCAAACGCACTCTTGTTCCAATTCTTACATCTTATAAAATGAAAAACTTTTACATCCAATTTTCCATGTTGTTAACTAGTATACAATGATAAATTGTTGTACAGCTCGTTAAATAAACAATTATTCGGACGAAAACAACTGTCATAAGAACAAAGTGACATAGTGCGTTTGATTTATTAGTTTGTACTCGCATCCTGTTCTTGATGTCTCGAAAAGAATTTAATTCAATAGCAAATTCTTTTCGATCTGCTTCGCTAAACAGGAAACAGCCAAATTATTCCTCTTTCTAGTTAAATTATGATAAGTGGGAGCTTTTGAGGCAAATAATAAATAACATCCAACTGTGTAACGGCCTGAATAATGCTGCAAGTGAAATATGGTAAATTCAAAATAATTATTTAATTAATCAAACATGGTAAAATTTTAAGTTGTTGAAAAATGTAGGATGAAATTTTTGTTCAGAAAATGTTTTGGATTCGCCACAAAAATCAGCAGGAAAAAACAAACTTGGAAAGATAAATTTCATTAGAGAAGAAAATATTAGTTATAGAACTTATTTTGTTCATTATTAGCACAAAAATAGTAATGAAATGATAAGCTAGTTAAAGATAAAAACAGATATTTAGCGGAATTCGCTATGTGATGTTTTTTTTTTTAATTTTTTTTTATGCTTCTATGTATCAAATCACCTCCAAAATAAAACAATTAAAATACTCCGAGCTCTGTACACCGATGATAACTTTTCTTAAAAAGATAAGGCGATTTGGAGCATTTTCTTCGGAAATTATTGTTTTAAAGTTCTTACCAGACAACTTTCATAAATAACACTGTGCAACACGAAAAATGTCCTTTGGATGAAAATGTCTGTTTCTTATGTATTTTTGGCTGACAATTACGAATCTTCAATTCTTTTTTGCCTATTACGTAACAGTTTCCCAAAATTCCACATTTTAGCTTATTACGTATTTTCTAGATAAATGTGCATCTTTTCGTAATTTATCGACTTAATTTATTATAAATTATATCTTTCTCATTAACAGTGAGATTGTTGCCATTCTAGAAACCTTTTTAATTAACTTGGGTTACTTTAGCGACATTTTTTGGCAAAAAAAGCTCTATCTACTTCTCGAAGTTTCGAGTCTTTTACAAGACTACAAAGGCATTTTGTAGACAATTTTGCGTAGAAAGAAAAAATAGTATGCTTCTGTGATGTGAATATACTATTTCAAGCATTAGGACATGAGCACAATTCAGCAGAGTAGCGCTTGTTTATCAGTGCTCCTCCATCTAAGTATTTTTTTCCTATTCATTCCTGTAGCTAATTCTGAAAACACAAAGGAAATTTTAAAATTATGAGTGGCAAAAACATATCAAATGAGCCAATTTTAAATCTACAATGTTTTTTTTCCACAATTACAAATAAAACTGGGTTTACTGAAATATTTGTAAAAGCTCTGGACAGAGAAGTAGTGGCTTTCTTGCATCTCAGGAACAAATTCAAAAATTAAAGTGAGGCAAAAGTAAAAGAAAGGATTTTTGTTGGCCCACAACCTGGAAGTCCTTTCACGATGAAGAGTATTAAAACAGTTAGAAGCCGAAAAATCAGCTTGGCTGGCCTTTAAGTCAGTGTGCTCACGTTTCCTTGGAAATTAGAAAGCTGAAAACTACGAAAACCTTATTGGTGACATGATAAAATATTTTTGTATTATTAGGTTACTATATTTCATTAAAACTACACTTTTTGGACTCCCATATGGACTTCTTTTCTCAAAAAACTGGCGCACTTAATGATGAGCATGGGGAAAGGTTTCCTTATTACATCTCTGTTGGAAAAGCGTTTCAGCGGTCGATAGAATGGAAGTATACGAATTGAATATTGCTATCAGGGCACACCATCAGATGCCCATAAGATGAAACGGCCAAAAAAAATCATTTTAGTGTTTGTGTTTTCTTTAAGTAAGCCTCAGTTGTATTCTTCTATAACCAAATTGTATAAATATGAGAAGTGGGTCTCCAACCAAAACGGTACGTGATGGACCATTTTGGTTTGGATATTTGAATCAAGCACGCTTTGTTTATATAGAATCACATAGTTTCATCTAATGGACAAAAAAAAAGTTCAAATTTGTTGCACAGTGTAATAACGGGGGTGTACACACGGGGTTTAAAACTCTACCAATGTTCATGTCGTGTGCTTATGCGACGTGTTAAAGATGCATTTTGCTTGGATACTCTGGGATAAATTAAATTCCTAGAGCAATTTCGCATCAACAGAGCCCAGGTGCTTCACCTTTCAGTGAAGAAACTAAGCGCTAAAATTCTCATGTGGCTATGGAATCCGGCGATAGTGGTGCAACTTGAAAACATTAAACGTATTAAATGGCTGGAAAAATGACGGATTTTTTTTAAACTAGCCGTGGCGTGTTTATCATATTTTTAATTATTATCTGTCCTTTTTATTTTGTGTCATTACTTAAGGGCCTATCCGTTGGAGTTGTTGATACATAATCGTACATTAATTCTTAAGTTAGGTTTTCAATAAAAAACATTTAATGAGCAGACTACTCGTTGTTCAGTAGCATTGCAGAAGTTATGAAATTTATTGTATTTCCCAGCTATATATGTAACTAACTATGAACATCATTTGTTTAACCTATATTTGAAGCGAATTCAGTCACAATTAATTCTTTTTAGCAAAACAGATGAACTAAGATTAGCCAATCTTAAGCTGCCTTTATGAATTTTATCGGTAGAATATAATAAGATTGCTGTGCACCGATAAGTACTCAATTAACGTGAATCTCCCGTTAAGTGATCGGTTCATTGGGTCTCGACTATAGTAAACAATAGCAGGAAGAGAAAAAGCCATCAGTACTTGTAAAGGTCGCCGTTGGAGTCTCCTATCGCCACTTCTAAAAGAAAGATTCAGTCATCCACAAAGTAGTCTACTATTATGTCTTTTTTTAAAGTGTTCTTCTCTTTACGATATAATTCTTTGCATTTAAGTTCAAAACTGAACTATATGAATTATCACCACCCGCAAGGCGTGAAGAATTTGATATTTTCAGTCCTAATTTTCAATTTTGGGATATTTTAAACGCGAAATTGCGTAGACGGTAATGTGTCGAAAGTTATTAGAAAGTTATTAGAGAGTTATTAAATGATTATAATACCAATACACACCGCTAAACAGAATCCCGGCATTTCGTACTTTTCACAGTTTCTGGAAACTGATATTTGACAAGGTAAAATACCGGTATTTCGGTTAAGAGTTTTAATTTAACGCGTTGGAGATCTATTGCTATTTGAAATTCGTATTTCCTTTACAGAAATTTCTGCACATATGATGTTTGTTTTGTTTCTTTATTTCAGAGACTGTTCGATATCGGTATATCTACAGTCTTTACGTTTCTCAAAGGCTTCTGAACAAGAATGCCAATTTACAGCATTATTATTAAATTAAAATCCCTATGTGTGAAGTTAAGAAAAACAATGCATTTTTATGAGAAAATATTTTTTTAATTAATGATTAATCTACAAAAATTAAGTACATTTTTAGCATAAGAATAAAAAACACATATTTTTCTTTCTTTCAAAAATAAGTCACAATTAGCTAAAAATGAGGAAATATTGCCAATAACAATACAAAAGTAGTTCAAAATATCTAATGTAAGCACAACATAAGTTTTTTTTTTTTTTTTTTTTTTTTTTTTTTTTTTTGGCGAATGACAAACAGAGCATTTAAAAGTAAGAGGATTTTTTTTTTTTTTTTTTTGCTGTTCGTTGGTGGACTTTATTTTCTATTGATACCACATAAAAATTGCTCCCAAAGATTGACAAAGTTAGCAAAAAGTACACGTTGAATGTCACTGTTCTACAAAATATTTAAAACTTTAAAAGCAACAGGATTACTTTACTGTTACTCAGTAAATGTAGAATTTTAAAAACATTAAATGATCTTGATGAAAGTTTTGATTGGCCAAAATATACCAAATCGAACTATTTTCATACTTTTTTTATTATTATTTCGTAGCTATTGATGAGTTTTTGTGTTATCAATTAAAACATTTGGGAAATAGTTTTTTTTTTATTTCATCTTTTTTAAGTAGCGATTTAAGCAACAATGGGTAAGTGTGAGGAGCACTAGAAGCTTTTGGTGCTGATACACACTCTTTCAAGTATACATGGATTGTGAAAATGCGAATATCACAGTTCTCTTTCCTCATTTGAAGTCAGTTTGAATTAAGCCTTAAAAATGTAAGTTTTTAAAGCAATACTTGATTTTAAACATCCAGCAAGCATAGGGACTGCTTCAGTGACATGAATTGACTCCCCTCGCTAAAACAGTACTAACAAAAATATACCCTTCTAGGAATTATGTACATATATTTTTTTAGCTTTTCTTTTCTTTATTCTTGGTATTTGCGGAGTCCGATCGTCTCTATTTTTATAACTTCTAACTTTATGACAGCATCAAAAGAAATTCCCGTTCATACATGCATGTATCAAGGAAACTAATTTTTCAAAGTGTTTAAACAACACAACTTCTGGTACAAAACTTAATTCACTTTTAATTGCAATGTTTTTGTACTCCATAAATATTTATCTACTCCGTTATGTATACAAGAAAATGACAGAAGTTTTGTATTAAGCTGTTTTTCTATACGGATTTAAGACCCACAATAGTTTATATGTTGCTTACACGTAGTGCTATACTTTTAGAACAATTGATTAAGCCTCATTATTATAATTTAATAATTTTTATAGTTGAAAAAATAAAACAAAGCCTTGACTGAAGAATAAAATCCACGCCTTCAGTTTCAATCGTAAATGTCTATAATTTAAAAATACTAATTTGATAAAA
The DNA here is from genome assembly GCA_038502835.1 of Octonoba sinensis. Taxonomy (NCBI): domain Eukaryota; kingdom Metazoa; phylum Arthropoda; class Arachnida; order Araneae; family Uloboridae; genus Octonoba; species Octonoba sinensis. Next base: position 92,003,330 of record CM076604.1, on the reverse strand, counting down.
TCATTTTTCAAATTTCAACAAAAGAAGCCAATGCATTCAGATAGACAGAAGTGAAAAATGGCTTATTTGTTTTTTTGTTTTTTCCCCTTGTACTATTTGTAGCTTTACACACTCTATTATTACCAATAACGTGTTAAAATTTAAATATGTTCTAATACTAAATGTATATTAAAAGTGTTATTATTGAATTAAATTTCCATGATGTTGCATACAATAGCCATTTACATTAAAAACTTCTCCATTGAGCTACCTCAAAATATTCTTAAATGGTGTTAAAATTGCCCCTGATTCTTCTTTTCATGAAAATGAAGTAAATTGAGGAGTGAGAAGAGCATATTTGCATGCTTCAAAAAGAAGCTCCACCCTATCATTCATGTACAGGATAAGTCACTTAGATTGTTTGCTCATTACATTGTCAAATAAAATAAAATACAATTTGGTGTTAACAATGTCTAACAAAATATAAATTGAGACAATACGTGCGGTGACACGTTATTTTGCTTTGAATCAACGTTTCGTAAGTTTGTTGATATGCATTAGTGTTTTAAATTCTTGATTAAATTGAATGTTTGTACTTCAAATTTATTCAATAATAATAAGGTCGCATGAAAATTTTTATTTCTGCTTTCCTTACAGGAAAAGGAGTGAAGAAAGATAAAATGTATGTATAATATGCGTTACATAAAATTAAATAACTAACTCAGTGGGCAATCAGGCGCATTGAGGAGAGATTATCGCTGATTGAAATATTTAAACAGCACAAACTGTTGTCAACCAGAATAATTGAAGCGTCTTAAAGTTATCTAAACGTTCGACGTTTAACTTGATTTATTGAATTACGGTTGAATTTCGACCGCTGAGTGAACTCTAGTCGTTATAAATGAGATAATTGTTTATTGATAATGGTAAAGTAATTTCACGAAACTTTCTTTCAAATGTTCGATAAATTGCATTTGAATTGAAAAACTTTTAGTACGCACATATAATTCCATACGCACTGATCATCTGGACGCATGTAAATGAAGGTAATCACATCTTTCTGTCCTGAAATCTATCAGAGAACTGGATAAATATAGTTGGACTGATTGGCTGACTATCCTCAAATTGCTTGCCGTAGGGGCTCTGGACTTAATCATAGGTCTCTTTTTATTGTGACCTGTTTATGTCAGTCTGTCACCTTAAGCAACACTCATCGGTGAAAACAAACTCGAAGTAAACTCAGTCACAGTAATCGTTTGCTACATTTGTGGTCGCATTCTTATTGCAAATAATAATGCAACATTTCTAGTTTCCGTTTTTATTTCTTTGTTTTTTGTTTACTGCATTAAATGCAACGTCTGGATTTTGACTTTTGAGCCCAATGCACATTTTTAGGGGATTAATATTGAAAATTCTTTTTTTTTCTCCTGTTTGCAACGAAAATTGAAAATTTCGTTGTTTTGTTTAAATCAAAATTAGATTGTGCATGTTTACGCAATTCTCATTGCTTTTCTTTTCTTTTCTTATTTCTGCTTCTGACGTGCTGTTTGAGAAACTTTTCGCACGGTAGAAATTTAATAAAGGATGCAGAACCTCATTTTGTTGTCTCCTTTTCAGATATAGATTACGATTCATTACATGCTTATTTAAAAGAAAGGAATAACCTTGTTCAGAAATTTTGTAATTAAATAAAATTTCGAACAAGTTTGATTCTTTTTATCGCTTACATCTACTGCAAATCCAATGTACACTTTAAGAAAGAATAATAGAACATATTTTTCTTATCTATAGCGCAATCAAAATTATTGGATTCCTCCACTTAAGGTAGAAAATGTTTCTCCTACAACAAATTGCTGTGTTCATTGAAAGGAATCGAAGGCTATATTACAAAAACGCAAACTGTTATTGCTCCACGTGTTCCAGTGGTACTCCTTCGACAATGAAGAAAGAAACGACCTATGAGGACAACAGCTGCGGAAAATAACAATAGGAAGGATGTGTTTCAATGTTTCTATACAAAATTGAAGTTGCCCACGATTCATTATTTCTTCGAAAAACAATAACATGCCTATTGAAGGCTCGTAAGTTTTAATAGATAATATCATACATACTAGAAAAGACATTACATAAAAAGGAATAATGGCGTAGTGGAAAATCACTATGCTGTTCTCTGTTTTAGGTTTCATAGAATGCTCTTCTTCACCCTAAATAATGTTGTGACGTTTAAGAGATTTAAACTAAATACTAATTAAAACTGTATTTTAAAAATTCTTCCATAAAAATCGTTACCAATTTTGCAATAACGAACAGAACACAAGAAGTAGTATTATGAATCTAAAAATTGTTAGAATAAGTTTTAAATTATGTTTTACAACTTGTCTGTCGCATATTACTAATTTTATATAATTATCGTTTTATCACAATTATAATTTTGCAAAACAGATTGGGGCATGAAAGCAGTAATGGGTTTCAAAGTATTTTTTTTAACCCATTACAATAGTACACTTAATTTAAAATTATACTTGTTTAGAAATAAAATTCTGCCATGTTTAATAATGGTTTCAATTCTTCAATACTAGCTGGGAAGGGGAGAACAAATTTTAGGTACCCTTTAGACCAGCGTTTCCCAACCGGTGGTTCGCGAACCCCCAGGGGTTCGCACTATGTTGAAAGGGGGTTCGCGAAAGTAATATGGCGGAATTTTTAAGTATAAAAATTATATTTCTTAAAATAAATTGTGCTTTCCATATGATGCAGAAAAGTAGTGGACTGGCATAGGAAGCATACGTACAAAATTTGAAATGCACTTAGTATTACTTTTCTCCACCAGACCCCTACCTGTTAGCCGAGGCCTTAGGATTGCTTGCGCACGGGGCGAGGTAGAGGGTTCCACTGATTTTACATGGACGTATCCCCAAGGGTACATAAGTGGTCTTCAGCTGTACCGAACGCGCGACCTTCCATGTCGCAGTCCGCCGCTCTAACCAATAGGCTACCATGGCCCTGCACTTATTTCTACTTTTGCCTGATTTCTAAAATTTGGATCTCAAATTGGTACAATTTATTTTAAATTTTAGAACGTATGTTTCTCCTACCATTTCTCACTTTTTCCTCGCAAGCAAGATGAACGAGTCGGAAATCTGAAAATATATTACATAAAATTAAAAAAAATCTTAGACTAATTTCTCCTTATACAGACCCTAAAATGGAAACAAAAGATATTTATTTATTTATTTTAAATTTGGACTCACGTTTATCACATTTTACTGCCACTTTTCTACATTATCGCAATTAGAAATTTGAAAATATATAAATCTTAATTTTTCTTTAAATTTCCAAAACCTTACCGAATTTTGTATATTTTAACCGGAAAGTGGAATCCCTATCGGGAAAACAATTTTTAGAATTTTTTAGGAATAAATATGCTTACTGCCCTGCTCATTATTCAAAAAGAAGAAATAATGAAAAAGTAATAATAAAAAAAAAAAATGTTGTATTTTTGCTTTTTTTAAACTTGGATGTTTTACAATACTTAGGTTTTCATTTCTTGTTATGAAGTATTGTATGACATGGAATAATAAATGTGCTAGCAAGTTTTATAGCTTTGTCACCCGTTACTATCGACTACAGAAAAGGGTTCGCCATTTTCTTTAGGATCTTAAAAGGGGTTCGCCATTTTCTTTAGGATCTTAGAAGGGTTCGCAAGGGAAAAAAGGTTGGGAAACACTGCTTTAGACAAAGCATAGGTTCCCAAACTTTTTTATTCAATAGATGCATCGTTATTTTTTTTTTCGTAGACCCCTTCCTAAGAGCCGTTTTTAAAGAAGTCAAGTCGTGAAATATTTATACTTGAAAAAATTATAAAATAGAGTGAAAACAGTAGTAGATTCACAAGGGGGGGAGGGGGGGAGGGGCGATCGCCTCCTCTAACAAATGAGATCCAAGGAAGGGTCAATCGAAGCAATAGCCCTCCATTATACAAACAAAGATTCATTTGTTTTTAAAATGAAATACTAATGAAAAATAAAAAGGTTCATAGAAACAGGGAGAACCTTACTTGAAATCTTCCCACGAACAAAAACTTTTATTGTTCCACGAAAGGGGCTGATGGTTATTTTTTATCTAGTGTGATTGAAATACCGGTACGCTGGAAAGCAGAGGTGATTGATTCTTCGTTTTGTTTTGCCACATAAAGAATTCTTCAAAGGGTTCCATCTCGATCAAAAAACAGAAAAGGACCAGCAAATTACCCTGTAACAAAAAATCATATTCTTAGATGCTTAACATCTGGAAAAATAGAATAGCACAGATTCGTTATTTCACATTTTTCCGGGAAGGGGAGGGTATAAACCAGGGATGCCAAATTTGAAAACTGCTAGCTGACGGCAGGGGCGCATCCATATATCAGATGCCGGATATCCGGTATTCGCCCCATTTTGAAACATCCAGAATACAATATCCGGCCGGGTTTCCGGATATCAATTTTTATTTTAAAAATTCATTAGCATATTTTGAAAGCATATGTAAAGTAAAAACTTATTACGTATTTAGAAACTGTGGGTGAAAATGCATAGAATTTACAGGTTTGAAATATCCGAGCCGGATATCCAGTATGGACCCGTCGGGAAAATTCAATATCCCGTCAAGAATACGGGGGACAATTTCTCAAAATTAGGCACTGTCCCAAAAAATCCGGAACGTTTGGCAACCCTGGTATAACTCGATGCATATTGCATTGAAAAAAATCATAGAATATCTATACATAGATATAAATATATAGTATTTCTCGATCCGGGGGGAGGATAATTGCCCCTCCTAAACTCTTAAATGACGCGCCTGGAATCGCCTCTCCCAAATCGAGTCTCTGGATCCGCCACTGAGTGAAACTGATAGTAAAGTTTGCCACGAGGCGTTCTGAAGCAGTAAGGGGAGAGTAAAATATATACGTTGCCATGGTAAGCACGGAAGTCGTTTCTGCACTGTTTGTCGAAATTGAGTTATTGCCACCAAATGGTTCTTTGTCACTTATTTTGCCCAAATGCAATGTGTTGTGGTCGTAAGTGAACTTCAATGTGCTATATTTCTTTTCTTTTTTTATTTTAATTTTATATAATCTGTTATTCTGTTAGTACTTTGGAGACACATTTTTTGTGTCAGGTTTGTACAATAATTATGGAAAAACTTATGAATAATAACACAATGGTCACTTAATTTCCAAAATTGCAAGGATATTATTTTAAAAGACAGGAGGAATTTTTCCTTCATCTATGAAAAATGAACAAAAAGGTGTGGGACCAAAAAAAGAAAAACAGATATTTACATTTTCTTAAATATTAGATCGTTCACACAAGTACTTTTCGGCTTCAAAACGTTGATAATAGTTAGTTATTTCGAAAGTATTAGGAACCATTAATAAATGATGTCGCACTTTCTTTCAATGTATTTGACTCTCCTCCCCCTTTGTCACAAAATGTCCCCCTTCAGCCTAATACTACACACACATACGTAACAGCATATGTACTTATAGTTCATAAAAAAAGAACTATGATACAGATGGCGTTTTTAATATTATTTTTTAAGTTTTAATGACATTTTTAGCACAACATTAATAATGATTATGTGTGTATTTAATTTGTATAAAATGAAAACATAATAATAAAAACATAATTAGTATATAATAGTAAAGCATATAAACTGTTCAAATTCTGCAAAAATTAACCGCGCTATGTCGTCTTCTTATAAGTGTAAAGGTCCAAAGATTTCCTTTTGAATTTAAACTTTTAACCAAGAGTTAATTTAAATCTTAATCAGCGTCAATACTATCGATAGATAATAAAATCAAAGGGAACAAACACAAAACAAAAATATAAAAAATAAATCATGTAAAAATATCAAATCTGTTGATTTTAAATGCCTTATTTTAACCAAGATGTGTGATAATCACAAATTTGCTACCCTCCCCCCCCCCCCTCCAATCGTCACAAAGTGTCATAATCTGCTGAACTGCCCTCCGCCCTCGAAGCGCGACATCATTTGTGAAAGACTCCTTAGAGATAAGTAATTTTTGAATGAAAAACACCCCTTAACATCAATATGGAAATTATTTTGTAGACGAATTTTGTTTTATGGTACCATGAACAGCGTAGACAAATGCTTTTATGTCTTCACAATTCAAAAAAATAAAAATAACAATAGAAAAGTTACGAAATGGTACCGCCTACACAAATACAATTTTTTCTGCGGCTAATATGGTGTATGTTTCTGCAAAGCAATTAATATAATTAGCATTACAACAGCTTTCGTTTATTGGAAAAGATAGAACAACCATTCCCTATTCATCTCTTAAATTCCCGTATTTACTAAACAATTCCGTTTTATACAAAAGAGAAAGCAGATCAGGTTAATGCCGTACAAGAGAAAACTCTTACCCCTATCATTGAAGTACTTTTTATTTTACTAACTTGTCCGGTACCACGTTATTATTTCTGTGGTCCCAAGCACACAAGTTGGGTAATGACTAACAATGACTTCCATCGTTGAAGTTCTTATAATTAAGGTTTTCAGTTGTGTGAGATAATAGATTAAATAGCACAGTAGCGCGTGAAAAGATTAATATCTGTTACCCTTGGATAATGACTTAGGGGAAGTTTTTTTTTTTATTTTTTGTTTAATTACGGGAAGTGTTAGCAAAAAAACATATAAAGTTCATCTCTTTGTAAGTGTCCTATTAAGGACAAGAGCGTATGTATCAAGCAAATAAAAACTTGAAATCATTTGGGGAACTAATTGATTAAATCTTCGAAACCATTTTTCTTTGAATGCATGTCGTTCGTTTTCATCCATTACTGATTTTTTTTTTTTTTTTTTTTTTCAGATATTCTTGTAAATTATCATTAAAGTCTTGCTTTAGTTTAGTGCTCTTAGTTATGCTGTGTGACAAGATTCGACCCTTTATATTTTAAGTTAAGAGCAAAGAGTTGTAAAAATGATGTTTCATTCTAATCATCACCAAAGAATTTAATTTACTCCATCAAGCAAATAAAAACTTGAAATCATTTTGGGAACTAATTGATTAAATCTTTGAAACCAATTTTCTTTGAATGCGTGTCGTTCGTTTTCATCCATTAATGCTTTTTTTTCCAGATATTCTTGTAAATTATTATTAAAGTCTTGCTTTAGTTTAGTGCTCTGAGTTATACTGTGTGACAAGATTCAACCCTTTATATTTTAAGTTATGAGTAAAAAGATGAAGAAATTATTTTTCATATTAATTATCATCCAATAATTTAGTTTACTTCGTCAGTTAATGCAATTTAATAAGTATTAGTGCGACAAGATTCGAACCTTTCTACTTTAAGTTAAGAGAAAAAAAGATGGAAAAATAATTTTTCATTCTAATCATCATCAAAGAATTTAAATAGCCCACTGTGTTAAAAAAGTGAGAGCAAATGTCCCCCATTGTAGTTTTATAGATGTTTCTCAAACTGAAAATTGTAGATATGTGTGGAAGAGAAATTTACAAAATGAAGTAAAAGTTAATAGTTTAATAAATCTAGTTTATTCATGTGGTAATACTGTCCTTGGTAACAAAAATATTTATTTCAGAGAGTTTTTTTCAACAAACTTTGTTTTCTCTCGCCAAAATCAGCACGTAGTAAATAAACCTGAAGGTTATTTTCTTTCTTTCGCATCAGTCATCATTAAAGTCGTTAATGTTCTTTCTTCAACCATGTGATTCTAATAAGTGCGGAATCTTAGCATTATATGTTGTTGTTGCTGTATTATTTGCGAAAATAATTGGTAAAGCCTCAAATTTTCATTGACATCATCTAGGACAGGATCTTCAAACTGTGTTCAATGAAAACCTGGTGCACCGCAGTATATGTTTGGAGGTTTCTTGATTCAAAATGAAAAGTTAAAAAAAACTAGAAAGCACTCCTACTAGTTCACCAATGTTTATCAACAAAACCTACAAAGAAGAATGATAGGAAAATCGACTGTGAATAACATCAAGCGGATAAACCAAAATTTAAAAAAAAAATGCAAAAGCATTCCACTCATCAAATATAATGCAAGAGTTGGCGAAACATGGAAATTTTTAATACAGTCCAGCTTTTCGAAAGACAAAGAGATAGGTTAAAGAGGATCAGGATTTACATTGCAGGGTCCTAAGTGCCCTAAATTTGAAATCCATGACTGGAAACAGGGAAAAGCTATTTGTTGGGCCGTAGCCCTTCAGTATTTGTACATTTGCGTTGTGTGTGCATTTTAAATTACGAATTAAAGTCTAAATAAATAATGGGATTTTTTAAAATAATTCAAACACAATATTATTGAAGGAACATTTATTAATTCTTAAAGTATCAAAAGTTCTTTCGCTCTCCACGGAAAATCAAAAATTAAACAAATTAAAGTTCTTTCGCTCTCCACGGAAAATAAAAAATTAAACAAATTAAAGTTCTTTCGCTCTCCACGGAAAATAAAAAATTAAACAAATTAAAGTTACCAGCTTATGATTTCTAGAGATTTAAGTAAACTTAATTAAGAGTTGACGGAAAGGAGAAACGGGATAAGGGAGCCCAGAGATTTTACATACCCTTCTTGAAAATTGCTGCGGAGGTCTGCATCATCAGATCCGACATAAGCCCGTTCCCGTGTGAGTCTTCTCCTTTTTGGGTTCGGGGCCGTGCTTTATATATGGGGTGTTGGAATGCAGAGGGTCAGAAATGGGCAGCGGACCTGGCCGTGAGAAAGTCAAGCGGACAGCCGCGATGACCGGTAAAGAACGCAATCTAATACCCTCGTATCTAACCCCTCTGCTCAGACCTGATAGAAAACTTTGCACGTGTGCTGTTTTCACAGCCCCACATATTGAAGAGTGCCACTTCCCACAAAGAGGCTATCATGTCAAACATGATGAAGTGTCACTCGAAACATGAGTTGGTGTTATTGTGCATTGATGTGATGTTAAAATTTTTAACGCAAGTAAAATTTTAAGATATATCTTTCTAAGTGTTGGGTGGAGGGGGGAGGGACTTATAGTTTTTAAGGTTTCTCCGAGTCAATAAATTTTAAAGACTACTGATGTAAGTTAAAATTTGATTTTTACGTTAAAGGAGGATAATCTTTGCTGAATGACTTCAAAGGCCCACTACACTCTCAAAAATAGAATCCTCATTTTCGACGATTCTTCAATCGTCAAGAAAATTTCGTCATTTATAGCGATTCTTTCCTCGCGCGATTCCGTGACTTAAAAAAGTTGCCACACAAATTTCGGCAATTCGACGAAAGATTTACTCGGAGCATTTTTCATGAAGCCATTTCGTCAAATACGACGAAAGTTTCGTGAGATTTGAGCATGCTTTTCTGAGAGTATAGGAAAACTCTTATCAGGAACGCAATTTCTTCTAGAATTATTAATGAAAACAAAAACATTCTTATAGATACATTGCTACAAACTCTGACTAACAAGTTAAAGTATATTCAATGTTTTAGATTCAATTTATTCCAACCACCTTTATCAAAAGGAACCAGTACTTCATTATAATCTTGAGGTCACAAACTACAAAATTCCTTTGTTGCTTCGTCCTTGCTCAGAATTTTCGTTTATGTTAAGACATTTTTTCAAGACAAGGTGCATGCATCATTTCCCAAATAATCGTTGGATAAGAAGCTGGATGAATATCCCCCTCCAGTTCTTTCATAGTTTTATGTAAGTTTTTTTATTAATGATGTCGATATTCTTTGCTCATTAAAAGACACTACAACATTTTAATCCCTTCTGGATGCTTTCGTCTTCATTGGGATGCAACTGAGGGTGGGCGAAGGAGGAAAAATGTTGCCGGTCGGGTTTCGGAACCCCTCAAGGACACGAACATTCTAACCGAGCAGTGCCATCGGCCCTGTAACACCGCCTACTTTCGGAGCAATACACACGTCAGGCCGCGGATTGAAAAACACATTAATTTTGTTATTCTTCTTTACACACCATCTAAAATGCATAAATATTGATACATCATAAACGTTTTTTTTTTTTTTTTTTCATAAAGAAGAAAATAGTTAACTATAAGAATTGAATAAAATGGGAAACTTGTCAAGGCTTTTATGCTGTTTAACCCCTCCCGCTCCCATGAAAATGACGGGCTGAGGTTTCGACTTCAATTTCTCGCTCCTATAATATTACCGGGTTGGAGTGTTTAAAATTTCAAGCTAAAAACAAATCAAAAATTAAAAATGAATATATAAATTTTTCGTACACACATTTTTATATAATTTTCAGGGATAAAAAAATAGGCACTTTTATGACCGTTTTCTTGAAAATTATCTGATTGTTCAGGGGTTAATGCATATAAACTTCTGTGTAGATAATGCTTAAACTTAAAAATTCTGAATAGCGTAGATATAAATAATACTAATATTTTCTTCTTCACACGTCAACTCCGAATAAGCTTTGACCTTCTTGAAAGTTCCATCCCATGCCCTATTGCAAAGGTTTTCCAATTTCTGACCCTAAGATTTTCAAGTCTCAGTCTTCCAGACAGTCACTTCATTAGGCTGCCTGTCTTTCGAGTGACAGGTGGATTAGTCAAAAAACATTTCTTGTCATTATATTTTCGAGCATACTAATAATGTGTACAGCTCACTTCATTCGATGTATTTTGATTGAACTAATAATGGCTGGGCATTTATAATTTCTATTCCATTCTAAACAAATGTAATTTAATCAAAGTAATTTTACAAAAATTCTTTAAACCTTACAAAACTAAAAATCTCGTAAATGAAACTTTATTTCGGAGAGGTCAAATTTCAAAATCATTTGGAGATTTATTAATTACTACCAGGCCCGGACTGGCTAGGTCGGCTGGTCGGCGATCGCCGAGGGCCCTCGTACTAGGGGGCCCCGAAACGGGGAGGGGAACAAAATAATTTTCTATCGAACTTTTTTTTACAGATATTTAATTTCTTCATAACTATTTGCATCTGCTTCATTACACTTTCTCCGGGATGCCTCACTATCGCAATCTTACAAAAGTTTTAAGACTTTTGGACATAACAGTGGTCGATGGCCCAATCGGACTTGCTTTGTATGAGCTTGTAAAATCAAAACTAGCTAGATGGGGAACTTCAACATGAAATATTATTGCTTGCTATTGCGGAGCTGCTAACGTGAACTGATTTGATAACGGCCTAGAAGCCATTTTCAAGACGAGAAACAAAGATTAGTGGGTGAACCTGGAAGTTTCCAACTAAGGGGGCCCCTTCATTATTTCCTTCCCCCATACTGTAGACCACATGGATACAGGTAGTGCCTAGCAATAAATGATGTTTCATACAAATTGTACAGAATAGGAATTGGATGAAAATGTGTGCAATTCAAATACTGAGCACTCACATTAACGTTTTCAAGAATATTTTAAGGGGGCCCCATATTTATTTTTCCGCCAGGAGTCCCCAAACTTCTCATTGCACTCTTGACGAAGATTTTATTTCTACTAATTAACTCTTTGCATGACTTCTATTTTAAAGGTCAATTTGGTCTCATAAAGAAGTAAAAAATTCTTTTTTTAGTTTTTGCCTTTTGCCAAAATATACACAAAGATCAGTGGGTGGACCTGACGGCCTCCAACTAAAGGGGCCGTTTCATTTGAAATTTCCTTCCCCCCATACTGTAGACCACATGGATACAAATAGGACCTCGCAATAAATGATGTTTCAAGCAAATTGTACAGAATAGGAATTGGATAAAAAAAATGAGCAATTCAAATACTGGGCACTCACATTAACGTTTTCAAGAATATTTTAAGGGGGCCCCATATTTATTTTGAAACATAGAATAGGGTACTTGTACATAATATGAATAAGTGTTAAAAATTACATTCTTCTTTAATATTGCTCAAAAATAATAAGTGAATCTTATTATTAATTATACTTTGTAAAACACGGTATTTATGTATGAATAGATAGACAATATTATGGAGAGGACAGGTTATTCCACAAGTACACTAAGGTACCATGACAATTTTCAAAGGATGCTAGGCAGCGCCGGATCTAAAGGGGGGGGGGAGCCGGGGCACATCTGGGGGGGGGGCTATTCAATTGTGATGCACAAAAAGAGGAAGAACGACAATACAATAAAAAATATGTATTTATTTTTGAAAATTTAACTTTTGCAAAAAGAAAATTAAAATCCTAGTTCGGCGCTCCGATTTTATCATTCATCGGCTATTTTGCTAACGATTAAAACGGATTAATAGAATTATTTATTTGTATAAACCTCTGTGCCTGAAGCTCCAAACTTGAGTTACACTGAATAAATTGCGTCGTTGATGAGTCGGCTGGTTCCTGTGGCAGGCAAGGGCTCCTGGGAAGGCAGTTTCAGAGAACGGCAAATTTTGCAATGCCAAAATTTAAAAATTTAAATTTTAAAATGTCAAGATTTTTTCCCCCTTGTAATAGTGAAACATAAATCATGCTATGCTCAAACAATGTAATAATTTTTCTTTTGCAAATTTTCAAAGCATCCGTTCTTGAAAAAGGCGGGACCCCCTCGCGCCTTTTTCCCGAACGGATGCTTGCAAGTATCGTTTGAGAAGGCAGACACGTGTCTCCTCGATATGAGCGTTAGTAAGGAGGCGGAGGGGGGCGAATTATTAAAAAAATGCTCATTTTATTCTGCATTTTTATGTGTAAAAGCGTTTAAACTTTAAAAAGTTTTAATTTGCTTCTTTTTTTCCGTAATATTTTTGCAGTCCCAAATGCGTCTCCTAAGGCCTCAAAATGCACCAGTTTGCATATAGTTTTCAAAATTTTCCTGGGGGAGAATCCCCCGGACCCCCTTCAACTGTCTGAATTTCCTATCTTCAGTTAAGGAGAGACCCTTCATCATATGGCGCTATCCCGTTAATGTTCAGCTGAAAGGACCTGGCAGTTTCTCTTTCTCTGTGCCTGAAAAGTTTCTCAGTCCCCCCCCCCCCCCCAGTAAAAACTTCTTTTACAAATGATCAGAGCATAAAATTTACGGAATATGAGCAATAATTAGATGGAGGGGGGGAGTTGCATTTTTAAGTTTTGCCCTGCCATGGAAGAGTCCAAGATCCAGTACTGGTGATGGTGCTTGAACTTGAATAAGTTTAGGAGCCTTTGGGATAATAGAAGAGTCAGCGGTTTTCTGAGCTCGTCTTATAAAAGAATGGCAGTATGAGAGAAACAACCCAAGAGAAAATATACTGCCCGTGTCAAACTACACAGATTACAAGAAAAATATGAGCGACGACGATGGAGCAAGCATTGCAAGCAAGAAAAACTCTTGCAGCATTTGCTGATGAGTTTTTGAGCAGTGAAGGAGATGAAAATGCAGCAAAATAAGTTAATGGTCATAACTGTTTTTAAAAATATATCTGTTAAAAGTTTTAACTACAAGTCAAAATTGGCAGCAAAGAATTTGATCAGTCAACGGTTTAAATTTGAAAACTATTGCTGTTTTGCTTGATTTGTTTCTGGTCACTAACCTAAGAGGTTGGGGTCTGGTGGAGAAAAGTTAAATATTTACAAAGTAATTACTCGTTCATTTGGAACTTGGTAGAAAATTTGCTCCAGCTACTAAAAATAAAAGGACTGATAAGCAAGTTTGTGATTTAAATGAAATGAATGTTAATTTTATTATTATTTTCTTAGTACAAGCTAATAATATTTTTAAATTTTTAAATTAAAGCAAATCTATGTTTGATTTTTAAGATAATGCATGTTTTCAAAAATATAATTCTTAACAAACATAATTTTGAATTTTCATTTAGCTTGTAAATAATTCAGGAGGGCAGTTTTTTACTTTTATAATAGTATAATGAAAATTATTTTCAATTGACTTCATACAGTACTGAAACATAAGGCAACAATGTTCATTTAATAAATAAAGGTTTATTATTTAGTAAGTGCTCTTGGCTTATTTAATGAATTTTTCCTTTCGCATTGTATTTTATAGTTTAATACTATAATTTCTTCAGTTTTTACGTAATTGAGACACAATAAAAAGTAGTATGAAATTTCGTTGTACTAAACAGTTAGTCAGGCACAACTTTAAAACACTGTTTTGATTTTTTTTTTCTCATTTAATATAAAAATGTCACTTTAGTTTAACTGCATTAGACCCTAAAAACGGTTTCCAGACACATAATTTTCAGAAATTTCCCGGGGAAGAAGCCTCCGCTTTAAGGGGCCCCTTTTCAGTACCTGCCCGAGGGCCCCAGAGGGAGCCAGTCCGGGTCTGATTACTACATGCATATAACATACAATATGGCTTTTTCTGAAAATAGCATTAATTCTTACAAAAACCATATGCACTATGTGATATAATACACTTTTTTGGCTCTTTCAAAAACATGCTAGATTGGTTTTAAGTATTATAAGTAATTTTACGCATTTAAATAATGAGTTAACAATTTGTTTTTGGTTTGACACAGCGGCATTTCCTCATTACGTGTCTCATAAACACCCATTAATCGGAAACACAAATTGAATAGAAGAAATATTACTTTTATCTGCATTTCCTGAGAAATGGCAGCTTATTCTTGCCCCATATGTCCCAGCGTAACTATTATTTTCCATTGTACTTAGATATTAAATATACTAATTTAATCGTAATATGGTGGGGAGTAGATACAAAATACGATCTATGCTAAATATATTAATGCTTGAAAAGAAATACTCCTCTATCACTCGTACATCTGAAACACTCTTTAATCTTATCTCCCAAAATAGTATTCTAAAGCTTAGCAACTAATTGCAAAAGATTTAATGATACTCAGCAGTTAAAATTCTAACCAAATTACTATGACAACAGAAAATATTTTCTTTTCAATTAAGGATGACGCTAAACACCAAAATAAAAATGTACTATACCTCAGGGAAAAAACGTTTTAATAGTAACTAGTAGACATGTACTACTCCGCAGCATTCGTATTAACAAAAAAAAAGAGAAAGTATCTTGATAGACTTATCCTTACCTAGTGTACCGGTAGTAAACAGATACCGGTGCATAATCATTCATTTAATGCGTCATGTTAACCTAACGGGGTATTGCGCTTTCTTTCACACATACACGCAAACTTTAAAACTTCTAAGGAATGTCATCGAAAAACAAGTATTGGTAAACATACAGTCATATGTAGTCTAAATACACACATAAGCACTATAATACACAATAAGATATAAAATTTACGTTAAAGATATGAAGGACATTTTTTAACGAAACTTCATTTCGCTGTTATATTCTGTAGCTTCCTTTGAAATAAACACATGTAGATATATAAATCGAATATTTTCCTTTCGCTCTTTTAATGATCGTATAAAATGTAAACATAAATGTAGGTCGAAAATAACGAGCATCAATACTTGTTTCCTCGGAGTTTTATTTATAGAAATTCACTAATTTGATGCTCAAAGAATTAATCGTCTGAATCGTATAATCAACAGGAGGCCAGAAGTAAAAGCTTTCACATATGTTACTGAAATGCATCGCATTGGAGCAGGTTTCTAAAGGAAAGAATTAATAATTGTTTGTAGTTTCAAAGTGCACAACTTCTATTTTAAATAATTTCTTGTAATTTGCGCAAGATATAACAAATGATTATATTTTTGTGGTTTAGAGAAAATATTACTCAATGGAATATCTAAAGCGATTGTGGGGATAAGAAAATATTATAGACAAAGTATTAGCTGCTAATTAGAATTTGAAAATGCTTGTTGAAATATTCTTAAGTATTGAGTAATAAGACCATTCCCTTTGGTCCCCGTACAACCTGTAGACCACTGACGCGGTAAACTTGGGCGAAACTGAAATATACAGTGCGTCAAAGAATTTTTAAGACTTTTCTCCACCAGACCCCTACCTGTTAGCCGTGGCCTTAGGACTGCTTACGCACGGGTAGAGGTAGTGGGGGTCTACGGATTTTACATGCACATATCCCCAAGTATACATGGTGGTCTTCAGTGGGCATCGAACGCGCGACCTTCCAGGTGGAAGTCCGCCGTGCTAACCACTAGGCTACCACGGCCCAGAATTTTTAAGACTAGGTTTATAAAATAAAAAATAAATACAAACTAGTAGTTATATTTTTTTAAGTATTTTTATTTAAAATAAACACCTTCGGCTTCATTACATTTGTTACAGCGGTTTAACAACGATTCGAAAGCCTTTTCCAGCTCACATTGTGGGACTGCTCGCGTCGAAGCTGTTTGTATAGTGTCAATGTCATCGAAGTGAAAAAAAAAAGTAAACAAATGAACTTAGGTTTTGGCAGTGGATCAGCGGATAGTTACCAAGTTTCACGAATGATCGATAACACCGATAGGGCCACTGTAAGCTTAGTTTCAGCTGCAGTCTTAAAAGTTTTGTGACACATTGTGTACAAACAGCTTCATCGCGAGCTTTGGAGGCAGTCCCACAATGAGAGCTGGAACAGTTCGAATCGCTGTTCAACAGCTGTAATAAATGTATTGAAGCCAAAGGAGCGTTTTTTAAATAAAAATACTTGAAAAAATATAATTACTAGTTTTCCTTTTATTTTATAAACCTAGTCTTAACAATTTTTTGAGACACTGTGCACATGCTAATACACTACATGCGCACTATATTGCCGTAAATTTACTTTACTTTATATTTTGGACGGCTATTTTATATTTTAGAACTGTCGTTGAAGATCTAGTGAAATGACGATTTATATAGAAATTTCAATGGTGTGAAGAATACGTAAGGCCTTATACATTTCAACTTAAGTTTCGTCTATAAGGTTACTAGGAGACCAACAACTAATTTTTAAAAATAAAATAGTAAGTTTGCCATAACCCTCTAAAAAGTAATGCATGAAACACGTTTTAACAGTAATAATATGCAAGAAGTAATTCTTGAAATTATATGCGTTCGTTTTATGAGATTGCGAATACGAGTAACACGTATATTCATGGATATCTCTATATCTCTGGGTCCGTTCATAAATGATATCACGCTATTTTCCCATATATTTGACCCCCTCTCCCCCTTTGTCACAATATGTCACACTTCAGTGGATCCCCTCTCCCCCTTTGTCACATGTCACACTATGTTGCATAATGCATAATGTCACACTTCTTGTTACCCCCTCCCCTCCCCTTATCACACTTTGTCACAATTTCACGAACCCCCTTCCCCCCTCGAAGCGGGACATTATTTACAAATGATTCCTCTATGGCAGATGTGTGTGTATGTGTGTAAGCGCGTGAATAGCTGTGAATGTGCTTTCTGAAAAGTATTCTTCAGATAAAGCCGGAAGAAATAGTTTCTGAATGGAAACTATCTTTTTAAGAAAGTAATTCAAGTATAGTTATGAAACACATGCTACTTTCTCACGTTTGTGATTTTTATTACGAATTAAAATGTTTCGGTTAATATAATAAATGCGATCATTCACCAGAAATGTATAAATTCAGTAAATTTATAAATTCAAAAAAATAAATAAATAAAGAAAGAAAGAAAGGGGGTGAATGCCGAAATTTTTTATTGCACATATTCTTGCGCAAATAATACTCTAGAAATCGAAGCCACTTATGGTTTCGAAACATTTTCTTGACTCGTAAAGTTTATTTGTATTTATTGCTCCAATTAACAGAAACGACCACGTTCTAAGAAACGAGATACGTCAATAAATTTGATGTTTCAGAAAGCATGAGTACTTATTATTCAAATGAACGCTTGATCAGCTTCCATCGTGTTTTGTAAGAAATAAGATTTATTTACAGATCTGCATTTGGAAAGATGTTCAAATGAGATGATACTGACTAAGTAGATAGATGAATGTAACTCAAGATGCACGTTTCTTAACAAATCATGCTAATATTGTGTTAAAGGTTAGCATTTCAATAGTTTAGGAACAAAAGCTGAATTAATAACTCTTACCTTACCTACCAGTTTAATGTTAGACACGCATGCGCAAAAAAAGCATCATAATGTGTCTTCATGTGTTTTCACGTTAAAAAAGCTGCTGACTGAAAAAGAAAAAATCGGAAATAAAAGATTTTCCGCATCAAAGTAAAAAAATACCTGAAAAAAACACATAATTTATGGTTAGTTACTAAGATTATAATTATGCATTTTACTTCACATAGTCGTAAATCGTAAATCTATACGGCTGCTCAATCTAAAAAATGCTTACATTTTATTCCGAGAAGAAATAGTTGAGTTGAGTTGTGTCGCTTATATGCTTATTTTAAGGTAAATAATGCATATTGTAAACAATTTTTTAGCCTACTTTCCCGTAAAATAAAAATAATAACAATAAAGCATAAAAGATGGCTTAATGTATCGTAAAAATATCGTTAAAAATAAAGAAAATTTTTTAAAAAGTGAAGGAATTAAATAAGGAAGGAAAAATAAAAAATTTGAAAGTAGGGTTTTGAGATGGGGAAAATGTGTGTCTGTCGGTCTGTCTGTCCTCCTTAATAACTTTAATATGAATTGTCCGAGTCTTTTTGCATTCGAAAGATCTCAGAGAGGACATCTCAATTGCATATTTTACTTTTTTGTTCAATTTTAGGCAGTTCAAAAAATTTTAACTTTAGCGCCTATGGGCAAAAATGAAGCAAATTTTATTAAACTCTGGACAGAAGATCCTAGTTCCTATGAGCAAGCTTATTTTAAGAATCTCTTGGCTTGAAATATTGATTTGAACTTTTCAAATAAATAAATAAATTACAATCTTATATAAATTCAACCGACTGCTCTGCTTGCAACAAAGTTTATCGGAGAGATATTACGATGCAGAACATGTACAGCTACGAAGTTCAACAAGAACTGAAGTATTTTCTTACGAAATTTTTTGATCGGGATTTTTAAGAATATTTCTCAATGAATAAATGAATAAATTATTGAGTGAAGTAATTAATAAATGAAAGGATTAATAAAACCATGAATAAGTAAATGAATGAATAAATATTGTACATGAGTAAATGAATACATGTGTACATGAATGAATGAATAAATGAATGAATAACTGAATAAATGAAATAATGAATGAGTGAGTGATTGAATATGTATTAACCGTTGGAAAAGATATATTTGAAGTAATTTAGAACTAAAGCTAAATGAAAAAGAGAGAGAAAGAGATAGCTACCTTATAAGTTGAAATTTGGGTGTATACGGGAAAGTAGGCTCGTATAGTTCTAGACGGAACTTCTTGTTAATTTTGTTAAAGAAATAAAAAGAAGGCAGATCGTTACCATGTTATGGAAGTTACTAAACATGCATATGGCAAAGATATGTGCATTTATTTTCTGTAAAAATATTCCAAAGATACTGTATTTTAGAAACTACAAAAGAAAAGTGAAATATAGTGAAACTTTTTTTTTTTTTTTTTGTATATTGCAGTTATTTACTTTATACGATTTATGTACACCTTGTTTGGAAGGTCAGGATCTTCTCAGCATCTCTTCAGGCGTTGGCATGCTTTGACGACAAAGACAATATTCTTGTCTTTTCTCATATGCGCAATCGCAGAGCATATGAGGCAAAGATATGCTCTGCGCTCGCGTAGATGATAAAAAGCAGGAATATTATCTTTGTCGCCTTTGGTGTGAAATCACCAAAGGCGACAGTTAGTTGTAGACAGTTTAAACTCCTTCCGACACACCCAGCGATTACGATATGAGTATTAAAGCAATATTTTTTGCATCATTAACGCGTAGAAATTGTAGCACTTTTCATTTATTGTACATTCTTTTTATATTTTATTATTAATCATACAGAAATCGTTTTTTTTTTTTTGTTCGAATTTGTCCTGTTTGGGACATTGGATAATGTTTGAAAACGAGAAAAGAAATGGCACCAATTTTTATATTAGTATTTTTTTTAAATTTTAATAAATGAGTAAATTTGTTAAGTGCAAAACTGAAAATCTGCATGGGCCGATTAGGTTTTATAAGCCAGTTCGCTGTCTTCTATATGTCCAACAAGAATCAGTATTAAGGTAGTGGAATATTCTAACCTAACGGCTTCTTTCTCTGTATTTTTAAGAAGACTAACTGGAAATTACAGAGAAATTGCAGAAGAAAGCTCAGAAAAATGCGGAAAACTGACTTTTTTAATGCTTTGACCTGGTAACTTCATAATTGCATCAAAAAATTGTCAGCAAAATTTCATCCGCGGAGTCACAAGGGAATTCGTGGAGTAACAAACGTGCCACATTTTACATTGCTGGATTTTGCGACCATTTTACAACTCTCAGTGCATTACTATTCTCCATTCCCCATTCCGTCATTGAGTTAAATACGTTAAAACATGAGCTAAATGCACGAAATAAATCAGTGCCGGAGTCCGGCCGCAAAAGTTAACGCATCCCGAGTTTCAGTGATGTTTTTCATACAAGACTTTTGTTGCGCATAGGGAAAGTCATCTCCTTACTCCCTGAGTTCAGCTTAATTTACTAATCTGCAGCAAAAAGAACTACGATTATTTTGGTAATCCGCCTGCTAAGCACAACTGCAAAGAAAAGTCATTATTAAGCACAGGAACTCCTCGTCTTTCAGAACTACATCTGACATAAGACATTATATGTGAAAATCTTGCTTGTATTTCTGATCGTTCTTAATGCTGTTAAACTCTTAAGAATTAACGCGATAGATAATTTATGACAAACTGAAGATGGAAATAGAGTATTTTAATAGAGAACATACTTTTTCAGAACACCACGAAGCCCGGAATCTGAGTTGACTACACTTTAGCTTTAATAGCTTGAAGACTAGAGTTTGAACGAAGGCCATATTTGGCATTCTTTCCTTTTCTTAAATCATAAAAACCAGAGAAATCTAATATGCATCAAATGTCCAATACGTAAAACGCTATAGTGTTGACAATTGGTTTTTCCACAGATTAAATTCTGTAAAGCAGATAAGCTCCTTTAATTTATGCTTCGTTGCTGTTGATGTTGTGGTAGTTGCCAAAACTGAAAATTATGATATGTTTCTAATTTCGGACAATCATTGCAATATTTGCAAATCAAAACAGTTCTTCTTTTCTTCATAGCTTTGTGTTTGTCGTTTATCTTAATCTATGTACTGCTTAAACTATCAATTCGAGTTCTCGTAAGCTTAAAAGAGTCTTAGTTACGATATCAGATTGCCTAAAGAAATGATAAAGTAATGGCATAAGGCTTCACTCTGTATTTTGATTATATTGTTTCTTCCAGTAATCAGAAATCCAAATGACATATTGTAATTAATTAAATAAATATTCAAAACGAGACTGGAACCGGAAAAAAATCCGTTTTCGCAGGTGAATACGTAACAATTAACTAACGTGACCAGAGACAGAACTTTTGATAACAAGTTGATATCCCAGACAGTTCATCAGCTATCCTCGACTTCTCCGTAAACTTCTGTAGGCGTCCGTCCAAAATGGCGTCCATTGCCCTCGGATTTCTGTGGAGGCGAAAATAGTGGGCTCTGCTTGAGAAACGGCGCTATTTATTCGCAGACGTGACATTCACTTTATTCAGAAAGATAATAACCTATCCAGCCCATGTTTCTCTGCAAGTTACCCTTCCTTTAGACAACATACCGTGGGCGAAGAATGAAAGAACTCTGAAAGGTGGAGACAGCCTGTGCCTTTAAGTAACTATTTGATGTTGTTCAAGTGAAAGTTAGGATGGAACCGCAAAAAGCTATTTATGGGATTAGAATTTTAAATTTAATGAAATTCTAAGAGTTGTATAAGTCATTTTATTTACGATCTGTAACATCTTTTCCAACTACGTAAAGTAATTATTGTGCATATTTTTAAGCTGAAGAGCTTGAGAGTTTGTTCGAACGGAAATTTCGTTAGTTCAGGTTAAAACTTTGAAAATATGTAGCAAAATAAATATGAGTTGACACAACAGCATTTAAAGTATAACGAGATGTTTTTTATACATTCATTTATTTAATTAATTAATTTAAACCTTTATCTATTGCTTTATGATCTGCATGCTGATCTACTGTTTATGAGTTGTTGTTATTTTTAAAGGGGGGGGGGGTAACTACACTGAAAATGAAGGGATTTACATAAAGGAAATTCTCACCGTGTAGAAATTTAATTCCTTACAACTAATAAGTACTACAGAGTCATTCAACTATGAAATCAGTTACATAAGCAGTTCACTTAAGATATTATGCCAAATCATTTTCTAAGTTCTTAACTGATGCATAAAAAGAATCAGAGAATTAATTCCTGAATTTTACAACGTCTCCGGAGCAAAAATGGGAAAAGTGTTGAGCAATCTCAGCAAAACGGCCCTTCAAAATACAGCATCGGTTTCAAAGATATCCTCTTTCTTCGCTAAAATACTCTTTACAGAACGCTTGCTGAAATGTGTTCTGAAGAAGTGGAATTAAAGGAGTCTTCCTGTAAAGTACCGTCAGAATATGCGTAAAAAAGGTTACTAGATGGAATTTAAAAGGGAGTGGTACTTATAAGTACCATCATTAGATAAAGGGTTTACTGCGCACCTGAATCTTTTCCCCCCTCGAATGTATGAGAAAACCTTTCTAGTAATTTGAGGAATTTTCATTAGCGCAAGTTTTAACTGAAATTGAAGAATACAAAATGCTAAATTACCAAAATATTGTCATGATTACTAAAACATTCCTCCCTGTGTTCATTTAACATTATAAAGAAATTAGAAATACGAAAGATTCCGTTTGATCTTTCCTGCCAATTATTACTACTGTTAGAACATGTGAAATAGTGTACAGCAAACTATGAGTCCTTAATAGAATATTTTCTCTACAGAGTATGAAATAGTACATCTTTCTATTTGATGAGTTTGGTGGTAAATAGATAATAATTTCGTGCGATAAATTTGAGCATGTGTTAACATAACCTTACAGAAACCTTAGTCGATTTGTGTATGCATCGTAAAATTATTTTTAATTAAAAATGTCAGTTTACTAGTCAAATTCTCGTCAACTGCAAGGAGGATTTAATTTTCTAATTCAATACGAAGAAATCGGCAGCCGAAGCCCATCGAATTTTTTTAAGTGCTTATCCTCCTGAGACCTGGCATCCAATAAAATTGATGTTTTGCTTTTTCTCCCTGTTGTGACAAATTTTATTTTTGCAAGCAAGATATGGACCGAAATTATAAAAGAGGAATAGGAAATCCCTTTTTAACTTTGAGAATATCGGAAACGGTAGTTTATTTGTTTACAATATGGCAAAGAACACGAGTCAAGTTGGAATTCGGCGCTCTCGCGGTTGTTTTGATTTTCACATTATTTTTTTCTTTTTTTAATATTTTTCTACGATTTTCATACAAGTTTGATCTCTTTTCTTATGTTATAAGTAATGAATAAAATTTGTTGTTTATCTATTTTTGTGTAAGTATCCCATAGTTCTACGGTAGTTATGACCTCAACATACATTCAAATGGATGTGCCCCCCAGAAAAATTTAAAAAGTCAAGTTATTTAATTTTTTGAAAAACATCACTTTTAACGCCCAATTGTTCAGAAAAATTAATAGTTGAGAAAATATGTGTATTTTATTTTGCTCGGGTCTCAGGAGGTTAGGTTAAAACTGGTGTCATGAGGAGCAGTGAGTGATTTAAATGCTTCAATAACGCTGAGCTTCACGTCGAAGATCAGCAAAGCGGTGGGAGAGGGAAAGTTTCAGAAGATAGAGGATCGGAGGCAATACTTAATGAAGACTCGTGTTAAAGCAGGAACTTATTTGTAATGCAGCAATTAATAAGAATTATCACTAATCATAAATTTATATATATATATAATGACATAATGACCATGAAGATATTAGTATTTTGAAAACAGTGACCCCTGGGTAGAGATGGAATGTTCCAAAATTAATGGAATAAACTTTTAGAAGGCGTGGGATACAACCAGGAGTTTCTGAATCACACAGAAAAGCATGGTCGAAAACGTAGTCCTAACGAGATAGGAAAACCGTTCTAAGTTATAGGCATTGCATGAAATCTCGGATGTTTTGAAGCCAGAAACTTTGAGCAACTTCATTATAAAAAAGTTCATGACTTATTTTAACCCTTTAACTACCGACGGTACTTATAAGTACCATTCTCTATAAATTCCATCCCAGCAACCATTTTTACCAATATTCTGATGGTACTTTGCCGGGACAGTCTTTACATTCCCCTCTTTCAGGATACATATCAGCAAGGGGGTATAAAGGGTATTTTAGCGAGGAAAGGAACATAGATAATCTTGAAACCAATGCTGTGTTTTGAACTTCCATTTTGTTCAGATTGCTCCCTTAGAGTTTCGCTCCAGAAAAGCAGGAAAATTCAAGAATCAAGTCACTGATTTTTTTAATGTGTTAGTTAAGAACTTAGAAAACTATTTGACGAAATATTTTGATTAAAAATTGTATGCAATCAATTTCACAGGGTAAACACTCTGTGGCACTTATTAGCTGTAAAGAAATAAACTTATAGACTGAGCATTTTATTTATGTAAATCCCTTAATTTTCAGTGTAAATACCTAGACAAACTATTTCTGTAAAAAACATTACTGCAGATCATAATGCGGTAGATAAAGGGTTAAGATCATGCTCATTAAATGTCTACTCGATCTTGTTTTGCTACGTAAATACGAGAACTCTAGATGCACCCCATCCCTCTTAGAAATGTTTCTCTAATTTCGATACACACTGTATACACTCTTGAAAACCTATCGAGATAAGAATTCAGAAGATGTTAGTTAAAAATTCCGAAGAATTCAGAGTAAAACGGAGAATGGTGCACGTCATTTTCTAACTTGGGAAAAAAATCCTATTTATTAAATACGTATAAGGGGAAAAAACATAAGTACTTGCTTCTACATAAAAATTATTAAAGTTTGACTAATCTAGTTATGACTTTATAGTGGTGTAGTCCTGGAAAAAAAAGCGGAGGGATGCTTACATATACGAACATCAAAAAATGGGGATACGCTTATGTTAAATTTCACACAAGTGGGGTAATCTTGTGTTAAAATAAACAGGTAGGGGTCCCCGTCACCCTGCGTGCCCCCTGCCTCGACCACACCTAAGTTTAAATAATACAGTCACTAAGAGATAGATATAGTACCTTTGTCATAGAAGCTAAAGGGAAAAAACAACTTTTAGTAAGCACACAATTTACAAAAAACTGCCGACAAGTGTTTCGAGGTTACAGGGGACTCATTTTTCTATGTGAAAGTGAAAGACGGACATTATTGATTCCCTTCTTAAAATCAAATATTAGTACAACCCTGAAAAGACAGCATTTCGCTAAAATGAATAACTGAATTTTTTTCAAGATCGTAGGTCAAATACAAAAGTGTACGTGTATTTTAGAATTTAATTAATTCATTTTCAAGTCCATCAAGTTAAGTACTCGTATGCTTGATACCCTACAGATAAATCCGCTCTCGGCATATGTTAGTCTTACTTTGTAGTATGACTGCGGCACCGGGACGGTAAAGCAGGTAGGCGATGCTCGCAGTCCAGTCCCTATGGCCGGTTCTGGTTGTTAAGCTGTCTTATGAGAGTTTGTGGGAGGTTCGAAGGAGGATAGCGCTTCGTGCCGCACACCCTGTATGGAGGTAGCCTGAAACTCTAGATGGTATAGACAGTATGGCTGTACTTAGCATTAGGTACCCTACTGATTAACAACTAACATATCATCAGCAAATGATCTGGTACTTGTTATTTATTCCAAAAAGGTTCACCAATGTTTGAAAAAGTCTGGAGAAGAAGAGACTCACACTAAACTTCACACATCATCCTCAACTTATTCACCCATCATCCTCAAACAGCAGCTCTGAACGAAGTGAATTTTGTAAATCTACATGCAGATCTCCAATTTTCAAGAATTCGCATTTCTAATTTCATCTTTGTTCAAATTTTCCGTTAAAAATTGTGCCTAAAGTGTTAATCTTCCGTACAAATCACTGGCGTAGATAAGTGGGGTGTTTTGGGGATAAACCCCCCCCCCCCCTTAAATGGTGAAGATTGTCTAGAATTTAACCAATTTTTCTTGTAAAAGCACGAAATTAGCTCACTTCTCCCGAACTCTTTTTGAAGTTCCAAAGCGTCGCCTAACGCCTCAAAATGCACCAGTTTGCATACAATTTTCAAAATTTTCCCGGTTGATAATCCCCGGACTCCCTACAACTGTCAGAATTTCGTGTCTCCAGTTAAGAGGGCCCTTTCATAAGGCTCTATCCCCCCCTAATGTTGAGCTGAAGGGGCCATGCTGTGCGGAAATTAACGAAAGTTTTATGGGTTTATCAGTGATACAAAAAAATGACAAAAAAAATGGCCAGGTCATAAAAATTATATGGAATATCAACAATAATTGGTTAAAGGGGGCGGCATTTTTAAGTTTTGCCCCCGCCTCGGAAAACTCCAAGATCCGGTACTGGTTCAAAGAAAGTTAATTTTTCTAAATTACGTGCGAGAACTCATTTCACGTAACGCAACAGTGAAAATGCATTATTTACGCAAGTTTAGTGCTGCCATCTACCGCTCACATTATCATTAATTACTTAAACCAAGGAAATGGAGCAACTCCACTTTTTCGGGTTGCTACTATGCTACTCTCCTGTTTCAGAAAATATTCAATAACTTTTGAACTACGCGTTAAAGACAGACGTGGTAATTTTGAAGAGATGCGAATACGTTAATTTTCGGATTAATTTCAAAATTTGGCTCAGATATATTTTAAACATCATTAAAATTATACGACCACCAAATAGGGGTCTAAGTAATTTTTTGTCCCTTTGTATCTATCTCTGTCTCATTTTGCTTAATCGTCGAATTATTTATACTATACCTTTTATATGTTATGAAAACAATTACAAAATCATGCGCGTCATTTGGGAAGTTTCCGGGGGGAGAAGGGGCAAAATCTATACATATTCAATGCATATTAGTGGTAAAAAACAACAATACACAAGTTTATAAATATATTACGTTTCTAAAAGTCAGATGGAGCAATTTCTCCTCCTGATCCCCCAAATGACGGGACTGTTAAAATCACTCTCAAAATAGTTATATATCAGTTACATGTAAATATATAAGTAAATATATTTTTTTATAAAGAAGATTTATAATCAAACACTTTTTTTTCTATATGTAAACTACGAAAAAACAAATGTGGAACTACAATACAAAAAAGTTCTTCCCGTTATAAAATTTCCAACCTGCACAAGAAAAACAAACTAATAAATAAATGAAGTAAAAATTTATGCAATGTGCAATACTATACAAAGGCTTTCCACATATTAAATCCCAAATTAAAAAAGTACTAAATTTTTTAATACTACATTTTTAAATGCTTGCATAAACCACTTTTAAAACATTTTCGAGTATTTTTAAAACAAATAGTAGCGCGATAGTTTACAAATGAGGGCATCAAGGCAATACATAATAATAAGTAAGACATAATGTGAATTGTTACCTAATAAATTAGTATCCTCGTTACACAAAATAAACAGGAACCGAAAAAAGAGAGGAAAAAAAACGCCAACAATATTACACAAAATTGCCACTTCAGTAATGTTCAGCAGTACTGAAAGAAAAATGAAATCTACTCTTGACTAAATAATGACACCCTGAATGACACTAAAAGCCTATCAGTGTTGCCACTGCTAATAAAATAAAAATAAAAATAACTTATAATACAGGCATTTAAGACTCCGTTTTCAAAATGTCCTCACATCAGGTTTCTCGGACTTCACGCATTACATTCAGGCAGAATATATTTCATGAGATAAAAATTCCTTTATTTTTTAATTGTTTCCAAACAAATAAAAGATTAACATCTTAATAATTTACATTTCTCATACATGATTTACGTATATGATTTACATCCCTCATTTGTATCAATATTTTTTTTTCGAAAAAAATAAAAGCAACAACATCTTAATAATTTACATTTCTCATACATGATTTACGTATATGATTTACATCCCTCATTTGTATCAATATTTTTTTTTTCGAAAAAAATAAAAGCACCAACTTCAAAACAAAATATAGAAACCTTAAAAGTGCTTTTTTAAGTCGTTTTATGTTCAAATTCTCCCACTGAGTTTATAATTCATCTTCTAAACTAAACTCAGTGGCACGACAGCTCTTTTGGGAATTATGGCCTATTGTGACCATCCCAGTTTTCGAGACCGAGGGCGCTGGGGTGCAGAAGCATATGTTCCGGTCAAGTGGTCAGCCTGACGCGGAACCACCAGTGTTCAGCTCCCAAGCATGCTTGGTCCTCATTTTATCGACCCCACTGAAAGAGTGAAAGGTTGAGTCCGCCCAGCCCGAGAATCGAGCCCCGGACCTATGGCATGGCAGCACAAAAGGCTACCACCGTTCAGCCACTGGGCCTCAAAATTCCACTTCTACAGACCAAAAGTCTATTTTCGCCATTGTTACATACCTCAGAGAATTTTCGTTCAAATTCCTCTATAATGGCAGTTTGCCTCTCTTGAGAGCTTGATTTTCCTCCACTCCCCTTTTTTCTTGGGTGTAGCATAGAATACGGTACATTATAATTTTCATCTATTAGGCATAGGGTAAGACAACGTTGATTTACTTCATGAAGAGCACTCTTTAAAAGCCTTATTCACACAAATCATTACATTAGTTTTCGATTACAATTTCTCACGTTGCTAAAAATCTAAGGTTCAGCAAAAAAAAAAGAGTGCAAAAAAATAAATTCATGCATTTCAAAAGTATTACGTATTGTGGGGCTGTGAAAACAGCAGCCCCAAACACGTGCAAAGTTTTGTATCCGGTTTGAGCAGAGGGGTTAGATAAGAGGGTATTAGATTGCGTTCCTTTCCGGTCATCGCGGCTGTCCGCTTGACTTTCCCACGGAGAGGTCCGCTGCCCATTTCTGACCCTCTGCATTCCAACACCGGATATAAAAAGCACGGCCCCGAACCCAAGAGGGGAGACTCACTTGGGAACCAGCTTATGTCAGATCGGAAGATGCAGACCTCCGCAGCGATTTTCATGAAGGGTATGTAAAATCCTCTGGGCTCCCTTATCCCATTACTCCTTTTCCGCCAACTCTTAATTATGTTTACTTAAATCTCTAGAAATCATAAGCTTGAAATTTTAAATTGATTAATTAATTTTTTTCCGTGGAGAGCGAAAGAACTTTTGATACTTTAAGAATTAATAAATGTTTCTTCTATAATATTGTATTTGGATTATTTTAAGAACTCCCATTATTTATTTTAGACTTTAATTCTTAATTTTAAAAAATGCACACACAACGCAACTGTACAAATACTGAAGGGCTACGGCCCAACAGTAAATGGTGCCGTGAAGTTCGAACCATGTCCAGCGGCGGACTGGCTATGCGGGCATTCGGGCAAATGCCCGGTGGGCCGGTCCAACCTAGGCCTGTAGCAAAATATCTATCTTTTTTCAATAAAGTATACAGCTTTTACAATCTTCATAAAAAAACGGGGACCAAAACTTTGCCGTAACCCGGGCTTCAGAGATGCAGCAATGTGGCAAAATCTCTAGGGTCTGGCCGTTGGGTAACAAGGGGGAGGGGGCAGAATTTCTCAGATCCAGCGGGTCCCTTATAGACAACCTAAACGGCTGCCCGAGGAGAAAAAATGATTGTTTTATTTTTAAATTTTGAAAATAAATAAATAAAATACATCAGTTTTGCGCTTTAGGCTACCGCCTAAGTCGTCTATATGGACGAGCTCTCGAGACTGGCTTAAGAAATTCTCAGAGCCGGCTCGTCCATATAGAAAACCTAGGCGGCCGTCTGTTATGCAAACTTTTGAGAGCCGCAAAATTGATGTTTTTGATTATGAGCAGTGCAGGCGGGGGAGGCTAAGGCGGCGAGGCGATTGCCTCACCCTAAAGGACGGCAGCTAATTAACATATTACGTATTATTGGCCCAATGGTGAATAAGAAAAATTGATCTATCTTTTAAACACTTAATATTATTCAAATACATATCTACATACTTACTGACAATATTTTTAATCCCTACAAGCTACAAAATACGGCCCTGAGAATTCCTTAATCCAGGTGATGCAAATTCTTAGGGGCGGCCCCAGAGAATTTCTCTCCGGCCAGTTGTCTCAGCCGATTGTCTCACTGCGCAACGCCCTAAAGTGCGGCGACTGTTAATAGCTAATTTATATACAGTATGGGACCTCAAAACCGTAACTCTCGGGGCCGCCATCTTTCCAGATTTCGGAATTTTCCGGATTTTGGGTTCTCATTCAAAAGGAGTAGTAAGTAGCATCAGAGCTCATATAATTTGTTCTGGAAGTTTTTATTAGCATTTTGCTCCTTTATAGTATTTTTGGTCACTGGCGTAGATAAGGGGGGGACAATCCCCCCCCCCCCGAAATTTTGACTTAGATACTTAGAGACTTATTAGAGGGACCCCACCGAAATGTTGGTGTCCGGAAACTTTTTTTGAGACCTTAACTCTCTTTACGCTTTATACTATTCTAAAAATATGCTTTTTTAATAATAATTGAATAGAGTGAACACTGAAAAAAAAAAAGCGCGATAAAATGCAAAAAAAAAATCAATTTTGGGGCCTTTGGGTTATAGGCTCGTACTAGGTCGCACCTAGTGTTGCAAGTTTGTCACAGAAAAAAGAGCCGGAAATTCGCGGCAAATTGCGCGAAATGTTCGCGAGAACACAAATATGATGTAATAAAACTAGAATGTCTCCAGTTAAATTTTATTCAATATTTAGGCATTTAATTAAATGTAGAGCATTTTGGTACAAAATATTATACATGATTAAATTATTTTCTTTAATGCTTCGCCGTTATAACTTAACACGTTTTTATATGTAGAAAAGGACCGTTCAGCATCTGCGCTATTAGACGGAACTGACAAACATCGGATTGCCACTTTGGACAGGTTGGGAATACTTTCTCTTTTGAATTTCCAGAGTTGAATTGCCCTCCTTCAACGTGTAACTGATTTTGGGAGGGGGGGTATCATAGGGTTATTGTTAACAATGGAACAACTATCAACTTCGTCAAAAACATTTAAATATTTGTATTGATTTGGATAAAAAACTTCCTCTAAACATGAGGGGAATTATCTATAACTAGTTTTATAGTTATTTTTCTATTGATGAACTCTTCTAAAAGTTTAGTACATCTGTTATATATTTTAAAACTTCAGAACAGTATAAATTGCCGTTAAAGTGTAAGTAAAAAACAAAATAAGTATCAAATTTTAAACAATTTGCGCACAAATCGTGGTATTTTTTTTAAAAAATCGCAGATTTTAGGAAACAGCTTTAAAAATCGAGGGAATTCACGGAGTGACAAATTTGCACCTCTAATCGTACCACTTTCCTAGTGATTTGTCCCCTAAATACCTCGCAAGCCCAAACCTGAAATGATTTTATATAGAACATCGATTAAATGTAGGCTTTTTGTTGCTATCGCAATTGGTTCTAATGATTTTCTTTTAATTTTAAGCAAAGAATATATATATTTTTAAACTATCATGAAATGCTCCAGTTGAGATAAAATTCTGGTGAGCTAAAATGCATGAAAAATTTTGGAAAATCTTTGGTTTGGCAGCATTTTCGGGAAGGTTTTGATTCGCAGTCGAATTTAAAACTAGAATATATTCAGTGCAACTCTTGCAGTTATGAGACCTACTAATATTAGATATGGGTCTCTAGTCTGGAGAAGATTGAAAATGAAAGTGGACACACACAAACTAGCAAAGAAGCATTATTAGAATAAAAAAAAAGGAAGCTGGAAATAGCTTTCAAATGCAAGCAATCTGAACTTTTTACAATAAATTTATCTAAACTAGAATCTATCCCATGAGTGTTCACAATGTTCCTTCGTTTAACAATTTTATCAACGTTTCATGCCCAGAGCGGTAGAAAGACCCTTTTATGACTTCTTCCTTTTACAAGCACCAAACCCTACTGACCATTCAATAATGCCTCAGCTGCATATACAGAAACAGATGCGTAGAACAGGAAGATGGGGAGATAGTGGGAGATAAAATGATAGTTTCTTTCTCATCTCTCCTCTCCCCTAATAACAAATGGTACTGTAGCCATAAAAAGGCTATTTTCTCACGTTCTTTAAGAATAAACTATTCTAATTTAAATGGTTTTTTCCCCCAATGGTCGTTTACTTTGCCTGTAGGTTGTTGTATGAATATTTTACTATGAGCTCGAGCCCACCCACTTTCCTCTCGTGAAAGCTGTATCCACCACCTCCACCCCTTATGCGTCGGTGGGTCGGTCTGTCCTGCGCATTTTTTTTTTTTTTTTTCACAATTCCAACCTAATATATTTAGAGAAGTGCATTGAATGAGAAGCAATATTGACGCGAGCATAAACCTATTACAAGCTTTTTTAATTCGAAAGAGAAAATTGATGATGATTGTTATAAAAAGAGAAAGTTGATGTCCTCTAAAGAAGTACAATCTGCTGAATCAGATTTCGTTTCACTAGACACTTCCTGAAGGTAATTTTATTTTTGCCGCTTTTAGTACTAATGCATTATCTAACTAGAAGTTCCGTCCAGAACTATACGAGCCTACTTTCCGTTAAAAACCAACTTCAAACTTAATAGCCAGCTATCTCTCTTTCTAATTTAGCTTTAGTTCTTATTACTTCAAATACCTTTTTCAACGGTTAATACATATTCATTCATTCATCATTCATTCTTTCATTTATTCATTGACTCATTAATGTATTTATTCACTCATTTATTTATTTTTCCATTCGTTCACTCATTTATTTATTTTAGAATTTATTCACTCATTTATTCATTCAAAAATATCCTTAGAAATCCCGATGGAAAAATTTCATATGAAAATAGGCTCCCTTAGTTCCGATTAAACTTCGTATTTGTACATGTTCTACGTCATAAAATCTTTCCGATGAAGTTTGTTCCAAGCAAATCCGTCTGTTAGATCATGATTTATATAAGATTGAAAATTCATCGTAGGGGTTAAGTTAATTTTTTTTTCTTTTTTAAGCTCTTCGAAAATGAATAAAGGTTGTTCAAATCAAAAAATCTTTTACTCTGAAAGCTTCTTCTAGTATGCTTGTTCATAGGAGCTTGGATCCTACGCCCAGAGTTCACATAATTTGCCCATAGGCGCTAATGTTGAGATTTTTTGAACTATTCAAAATTAAGCGAAAAAAAATTGAGGCAAATCAAAAAGTCAAATGTAGAAATGAGATGCCCACGCCAAGATCTTTCGATTCAAAAATAAAATATTTCGAATCTATGTTCTATGTGACATAAATTTTTATTCCTGTAAATTCGTTAAGTTTGGTAAGTTTTATTTTTATTTTATTTTTTTGTTTTTGTTAAAGGTATTCTTGTTTTATTGCATATTTAACTTTCTGTATTAGCAATTTTTAAAAACATTTGGATTGACTTAATAGTTATTCTTTCCATTGTATTCCCTCGGACTGGTGATTCAGAAATTGTTCGTTAATCACCATCCTTTCCAAGGCACGTAAACTTGATCAGTGTTTAATTTTTAACATAATATTGTAATTATGTTATTTTATTGTAATATTTTTCTCTTGTATTTTCCCCTAAAACAGCTTCAGCTCTAGTTAAATTCTGTCTGAAGCGAAAATTATATAAAAACGTAAATCAGATTGCTTTTAAGTTGATAATATGTTTTTTCCCTTCAATTTTCACATTAAAATGAGTCTGGTTAGAAACTCCATTTATAAAAATTTTTTAATCATCAATTCGACCAATTGTTTTCGTAAAATTAACTGCGAGAAATCCCCCCCCCGAAATTGGGGTCTAGCTACGCCACTGTTTTTGGTTATCGTATACCACTCGCCTATAAGTCATGAAATTATCACAAAAAACGAAGTTGGAGTTGGCTTACATTCTAAGGTAAAACCTCGAAAAACCTAGACTTTTCCCGATATTATTTTTATCTATTAACAATAAAAGAAAAGAATTCCGGTAATTTCTGATATGATTTTATATTCTCTAGTTACTTAATTGCAGTAAAAGATCAGACGATCGGGAAAATGCAAGAACGCCGAATTTCAATTTTGCGAATGTTCTGTATCGCGAGAAAATTAGAGCTCATTTAAAAAAATAAATGTAATAAAACAATAAGAAATAAAAAAAGCAAAATTTAATGATATTAACTCACAATTAAAGCAACAATTAATAACACTCTAATTCTAATCGCAAAACAAACCCTTTTCAGAAAATCGAGAAATAAATTCGAGCTGCACATTTCCGATCTTAAACATGTTCATTGCGTTATATTTTCCTTCTTTTTAAAATGACATATTTCCAGAAAAAAAAAAACACTGCGCAAAATATTTCCTGATTTTTTTGAAGAAGTTCCGGATTTTGGGTCTTTTGGGATTCCGAATTTATGGTCCTATACTGTATTACGTATCATTACACTTCCATGCTGAATAAGAAAAAAAACTGTAGCGTAAACATTTAATATTTTAATACATATCGACATATTTACTGACAATATTTTTAGTTCCTGCAATCTGCAAAATACCTGCCCTCCCAAGGGCCGGTCTGTTTGAAATATGCCCGGGCCGAATTTTCTTCCCAGTCCGCCCCTGACCATGTCAATAGTAATTGGTGTTTTTAGCCATTCAAACTGTATTTAAGCTTTAAATTGCTTTCCGTGTAATTCAAAAAAAAAAAAAGTTTTATAATGATAGTTATAGTATGTATAAGGCGCAGTCAATAACTTCATCTTAGTTATCATTTTTCCTCTTTCATGCAATATTGATCGAATAATTTTGTTTTTATGTTTATTTTTGTGTTCATATTTCCTTTATCTCTTTTCTGTGCAATGATGCCTACGTTCTTTGCTATGTTTAGAATTGTATTTTCTTGATTTTTTTTGACACTTACTTATCTATTTTGTTGATAGAATATTTCAAAAAAAAAAAGAAAAAAATGCCCAATACAATTATCCCCGATAACCCCTCCGAAGGAGCAAATTCCCTCCCGTTGATCTCAAAACTGGCAAGTTTTCAATCCCTTATACCGCAGTTTGATAATACCTCAGCCGTTACTCCACGCTACTTCGTACAATTGGTAGATAGCCTGACGACAGCTTCCAAGTGTACGGAAGTAGAAAAATTATTCGTTATTAAATCTCGGATACGTGGCGACGCGCTTAATCACCTGATAACTTCCCCTGATCTATCCTCCGAAAGTATCTATGAAAACTTCAAAGCAAAATTTCTCGACTTTTTCGAAATAAAAACGAGTGTCACATCTCGTCAGCAGTCCTTCTCTTCATGCAAAATGAATACAAACGAGCCGGCGAAACATTTTGCCTCTAGAGTGACTACAGCCACACTTAACTTCTTCGTCAATATTTCGATAGAAAATGAGGATATTAAAAATGTTTTTGATAACACTAAGTTGTCCAAGTTCATTGAGGGCTTACGCCCAGAATACAAATCTTCGGTATTAATTAAAAACCCGACCAATTTCCAAGAAGCAGTAGACTTTGTAGAAATGCTTCAAGTCAACAAAATATCAGAAGTAGACCAATCAGTGAATAACTCCTCCATTAGTGCACCTGAACCCAAAATTGATTTCGCCACATTATTAAGCGAACATTCCCAAGCAACGCACAGTATGATATCCTCCCTAACGCAAGAAATTAACAATTTAAAACTCAAATAATCGCGAATCCCCGTATAATCACGTACACAGGGCATCATACAACGCTAGTCGATCTCCATCGCGTTACACGCGAAATACTTCTAATTTTCAGTACCAATGCGAAATTTGCAATCGCACAAACCACAACACCAGAGATTGCTATTATTTCACTAGTCAAAATTCGAATCGTTTTCTCTCTCCTCGTTCAACTTATCCCCCTCACACTAATGCTTTTCCCCCTCGGAGAAATAGGACAGTTTCTTTCCAAACAAACCCTCCACCAAGCCCTCGGCAGCACTCTTCCCGTCCTTTAAACGACCGAAGGGGACAATAGATCAAGCGGCGCATTGCTCCCCTAATAATAAGAAAGAAGAAAACCAGATAGCCGCAGAAGAAACGGTAAATACCCAAAGAATTGAGCCAATCCGTAAAGATTTTTATTTACCCGTACTTTTGATGAAATTTTCTGGATTCCCCACGATTGCTTTGGCGGATTCAGGGGCGTCTTGCTCGCTTTTACATTTATCAATTTATGAGAAAATTTCCTCTGATCCCCAAATTAAACCTATTAAAGCAGAAATTACTATAAAAACCATTTCAGGTGAACCACTAAAATTTGAAGGTTGTGCTTCCATTCCAATAACGATAGGCGAAAAACACTTTCGCCATAAATTTTTCCTAATTACCAATGATTTTCCGCCTCAATACAGTGCTATTTTGGGGTACGACTTTTTGAAATTACATAAATTCCAGCTGAATTTCCATGATGATACCCTTTCTTCATCCCATACAAGTACAAAACTTTATGATGCAAATTCATCATCATTTAATAATTTGCCTTGCTCTGCAGCTACGTTGAGAACAAAACACACCTTAGAACCTCATGAATCAAAAATTGTAGATTTAGTCGTAGATATCCCAGCCAAAGTCGGAGATGATGTCCTTTTGACTCCGATTTTACGTAATCCTTGTATTGAAGGACATACTGCAGTTAGCAAAGTAACAAAAGATAAAACAGTTTCTGTTATCATTTCAAATCTCTCTTCACAGAAAATTGCTCTTAACAAAAACTGTAAAGTCGCTACAATTACCTCGGATATTGAAATACGGGACATGGAAAAAAACAGCTAAGAATAGATGAGTTTGCTGAATCAGATTTTAATTTGTCGCATTTAGACTGCGAAACAAAAATAAAATTGCTCCAGCTTTTGTGCAAATACGCAGACATCTTCAGCACTAGGATATACACTATAGGCCGATCTAATGCCACACTTCCAAACCTACATGTAGACCCCTGCAAACTACCATCAACGCGACCCTACTCTGTTCCCGAATCATTAAGACCCGAATTAAAACGCCAACTAGATGAATTAGAACAATCAGGCATAATTGAGCGTTCAGACAGTCACATAAGTTTTCCTCTTATTATGATAAAAAGAAAAATGAATCAAATGACCCATCTAAACAAAAATGGAGATTAGTTGTAGATTTCAGAGTTTTGAACAAACATCTGCGTTATCCAAAACATAGCTTACCGCTAATTCAAACTCTTTTAGAAAATTTGAAAGGTTCAAAATTTTATACTTCCCTTGACTTATCAAATAGCTTTTGGCAAATTCCCCTTAAACCCGAAGATAGGGATATGACGTCTTTTAGCTCTATTTATGGCACATATCGCCATTGTTCCTTACCCCAGGGAATAAATGCTGCTCCCGAAATTTTCCAGAGTCTTTCAGATAAATTATTATCCCCAATTTCTGAATTAAATATTTCAAATTACATTGATGATTTTTGTTTAGGAGCCGATTTCGTAAGTCACATGCTTTACAAATTAGAAAAATTATTTTGTCGATTTCGAGAGTTCGGTTTGACAATAAATCCTCAGAAATGCCAATGGCTTCTACCTTCTATTAAATTTTTGGGACATCAACTTGATAGAAATGGCATCCTCCCCACCAACGAAAATTTACGCAAAATACAGGATTTTCCAGTTTCAAATACTGTGCGTAAAATACGCAGATGGATTGGTTTAGTTAATTATTATCGAAAATTTATCCCGAATTTTAGTTCTCTAACCGCTCCTTTAACGAATTTAACCCGAAAAGGATCCAAATTTAAATGGACTGAGGAAGCCCAGTTCGCCTTCGATCAACTAAAGCAGAAATTATCGCAACCTCCAATTTTAATTCATCCGGATTATAACAAAACTTTTGTGCTTTCTACGGATGCTTCAGATAATTGTATTGCAGCAATGCTAGGACAAAAAGATAATAGCGGAACCATACATCCTATTGCTTATTTTTCTCGTAAACTTTCTCCAGCTCAAGCGAAGTATCCTATTTTTGATAAAGAACTTCTTGCTGTAAAGGAGTCAGTTAAATCATTTAAATATTACTTGTACGGACGCGAGTTTATAATAAGATGCGACAACCAATCATTAACTAAACTTTCAAAATTGGAATCGCCTAGTAACCGAGTTACTCGATGGCTTTTGTATTTATCTGAATTTAAATACCGATTCGAAAACATTAAAGGAATCGAAAATCACGCAGCGGATATATTTTCTCGAGATTTTCATGTTAACACTGTCTCAGTTGATTTTCCCACCAAAGAGGAAATTTCAATATTACAACGAAGTGATAACGATCTAATTCCGATTATTGATAAATTAGAAAAAGGAGAATCAGTAGATGATTATTTTCTTCTCAATGGTACTCTTATGCATATTGGGTACAATCCACGGGCAAATGGCTTAACTCGCGCAGACCAGATAGTAATCCCAGCAAAATTTAAACCACATAACTTGATGATCGCCCACGGACCTCATTTTGCGCATAAGAAAACATTTGATCGAATAAGGGATAAATTCTTTTGGAAGTTTATGCATTCATATTGTGACCATTACGTTCAATCCTGTAAAGAATGTTTTCCTTTTAAATCCCCAGCTCGTTTTCCTCCCGTTCCCTTAGAAAGAGGAAAAATCCCATCGCGCCCTATGCAATACGTTTCTTGTGATTTCATCGGTCCATTTTCAAGAACAAACAAAGGAAAGGGTTTTATAGTGACCTTTTTAGACCATTTCACTAAATTCTTGAAATTATATGCCGTACCCGATCAACGTGCATCAACAACGGCAGAGAAATTTTTGGATTTTACCTGTATGTTTGGCTTTCCAGAATATTTTCTCACCGATAAAGGGTCAAATTTCACTAGCGAACTTTTCCAAAATCTTTGTTCCCGATTAGGAGTTACCAAACTTTTTACGACTGCACAACACCCTTCCGCAAACGGAATGTCAGAAGTACTGAATAAAGGAATAAAGAAATCGTTAAGTATCCTTTCCAGAGAAAATTCACAGTGGGATGACTTTGTCAATTATTACGAATTTGCATATAATTCTAGCTATCACGGTGTCACAAAAGAAAAACCTAGCTTTCTACTACTCGGTTACGACCTTGATTTCCCGAGTTTTATGTTTGACTCTCCCCAGAAAACCTCCTACGCATCTCACGAAGATTTTGTCGCAACAAAAACCCGAAATCTTCAATTAGCTTATGCTAGAGTTTCACAAAATTTAGTCTTAGCTCCTGAAGCTCAGGAAAATTATAGGCATAAATCAGCAAAAACTCGCGAATTTTACCCAGGGCAACTTGTATATCTGTATTCAAAGGATTTAGATAGAATGCAAAGTACACCAAAACGTCGTAATTATTCAGGGCCTTTTCGTATTTTAATTAAACATAATGCTGTTAATTATACCATTATTGATCCAAATAATGTAAAATCAAAACCTCAAAAGGTTCATGCAGAACGATTAATACCTTATGAAGAAAGACGAGCAGAATTAGAATACATTAAAAAGATAATTCGAGAGGATCGCGAAACGACAATTACTTCAAATACGTCTAGTGAAAAACCCCACGCATGATTTGACGATGAAGAAAATGAAGAAAACGTACCCCTAAGCGTCTTAGTAGATTTGTGGGACAAAAAGAATCGCATTAAACAAGATCCCCCTCGCGCAGGCTCCCCCGACTCTCAAGGCACCGAGATATACGACCCCTGTAGTTCTCCTTCCAATACTAAGGTACAGGAAGAAGTGCCAGAAACTAGAGAAACTGGAAGTGTCGTAAGGGATCCGTACTATTTACGTTCGTCAGCGCAACGGCCAAATAATGCACAATCAGCAAACGCTCTCTCTCATTGGCCATTGTGGGTAAACGCGGCTTGTAATAACGAAACCTCAAAAAAAAAAAAAAATATATATATTTCGCATGTATTAAAACGATAATTTAATTTCAAAAAAAAAAAAAAAGTAAATGAAACTAAACTAATAATTGCTCCTTCCATTACAGTGTCATCTAAATGCCTTCAAACTTTTTTTTTTCTCTCTCCCTTCTACTTCGTTCTTGGAGTTTTCAAACTTGCATTCAACTTTTTCAATCTCTTTTCCTTTCCTGTCTTTTCGACATCTTTCTCTGAAAATATGGCTATGTCGTTAATCGAAGCCTGATCACCTTCGGTAAGATGTTAAAGGCTAATATTTTCTTCTTTCTCCCCCTATTTCATTTATTTTGAGAACTTTCACTACTGCAAAAAAAAAAAAAAAAACAAGCTAAACGAAGTTATTTCAAGTGCAACTGTACGATAATTTTTTTTTCTCTCGAATGTAAAAGAGGAAAAATAGATCCTAGAATGAAGAAAAAAATTGAAGGCAAAATTCTTGTTTTTAGTTGTATTAAGGGCCTTAATGTTTTGTTCAAATTTATCAAGAAAAAAAATTTTTTTTTTTCCCATCTTTTAACTATTTTACGATGTGTAAAAGTTCATAACTATGTGTACTTAGAAGAAAAAAAGAAACAAAGAAAAGACGTTTAACAAACTATGTTTGAATAGTTATCAACACCATTGTTTTACCATTATTTTCAATTGGTTTTCGCTAATTTTTGAGTTTTGTTCTCCACACTATGGTAGAATTAATATTTGTTGAATATTTATGATAACCACTCCTGAAATTTTAGTTTCTTTACAAAAAAAAAAAAAAAAAGAAAAAAATCTAAAGATTAAAATATGATCTAAAGATAAAAATGAAAACTTTCTTTATTTCTTTAACCTTTTTTTTTTTTGGGAGCTCTGAGTGTATACATATGCCTGTATTTACGATTTGATGTCCTATTCAGATTTGTTGTCATTGCAATTTTATATGACTCGGGGGAGCTGCATACCAGTACGAAACAAGTGAAAGGAATAATGCCATTATATTTTACTCTTAAAGGGTGCTTGAAATTTAGCGACTCCTGCCCTTACCTTTTACAAACAAAAAAAAAACTTTCGTTTCGATGAAGACAACTTTTGAGCCAGAGGAGTGTGCCTTGATGCCGACTGACAGGCCGGCTCATTCGTCACTTTTCCGACCTTTTCTGAAAGAGCAAACGAACATTTTACGACAACGTTTCGATTGCCTGACCAGTGTTCACCCGTGTTTACTTGTTGTTCTTCTGTAAGATCTTGAAAACTTTATGAAGTGCAGGAACTCTGATGTTCGCAGTGTTATCCACACGCTCTATGCTACCGCGATACATTGCTTATATTCGCAACCTCGATGCCTAGCTTCTGCTTGCGTAGATTGCCTAGATTGCTTGCGCTCATGAATCACTGCAAACACGTTTCATGCTTACCAATGTGAGCACACAAACGATTTTTCGAGCGGTTTACTTCCAAAAGAGGAACCTGAGCACCTTTTTGCAGAGACTATTCATTCCTCCTTGCACTTCTACCTACTTCGTCTGCTGCCCATTGACAAGTGGGACTCATAATACTGACGGCGATCTTCAAAAAAAAAAAAAAAAACTGTTGTGCTGAGGCACATTTCCGCAATTCAGCACATTATTTTTCGCGCTCTTTTTGTTGGACATTGTATTTGATAAACGACGATCGCATTTCGACTCACACACACGGGTCAAGTTATGCCACAAACTGTGTCACACACGATTTGAAGTTCCTCGGAAAAAACTGTGGAGCATCGTGAACCATAAACGTTTTATAGTGGTTTATACATTATATTTGCCGATTTCTGAGTTTATCTGTTCCGTGTGCTGTAATATTGTGTTCTGCACTAACTGACTTTAAGGAATCTTGAACCGTGAAAAAATTCTTCTCTACAAATCAACAAGGAGTGAATCGCTTTTCAAGTTAAAATTCATTTACCTTAATTTGGAACTATTAAACAAAATATGTACTGCACGATTTGTGTGACGAGAATGTGTTTATAAGAAATAATGAAATTTTACTTGAATGTTGAACTGAACCATCGAGTTTTCTTCAAAGTGTACAGATGTCTATTTGTCTTCAATGAGTCATTCACATAATTGTTTTCATAGTAATCTATTTTTTTTAGTACTTATTTGTGCTTGCTTACACTAATATTTTATTTTCATGTTGTATTGTGATTATTATTGATCATTATTATTTATATTATTGTATTGCTGACAAACTCCTGTAGGCAATGCCATTATGTGATTCTAGATATTAGATGGATGCTGAAATTTTCAACGATGATAAAATGGAAACGAGATTTAACTGCTATACATTCTTTGAATTATCCCTAGTTATACTGTAAGTAAAAGCGTAATGTCGACTTATCGAATGGAATTGAAATGTTTGATTTATTGTTGTTAGGCGCATCTAAATTAATGTGGGTATATTCTGTAATGTATTAACCTATGGTGTAAGACGCCAAACCATAAATAACAACATAATTTAATGTCAAAATCTTTTCCTTCGATTATTGTATGAAGCATATGGATTTTTTTTATTTTATTTTTGCATACTCAAACTACTTTGAAATGGGGTCACTGAGCAATTTTTTTATTTGTTTGTGTTTGCTATTGTAAATGAGGGATACATACTTTATCAAGTCACTGTCTCTCGAAGTCGACTCAAATATAGGAATTTTGCATTATTGGGTATTCAGTAGACCAATGTGTTACTATTTGAAGATAGGAAAAATGAATTGGAAAAGTTGAGATTGAAAAATGTATCAAAGTGGCCAGATGATATAAATATGATTTTAAGTTGCTAGTAGAATGACATAGAAGGGAATGTGAGGACATTACAATTTTATTATTGATATGATATTTGAAATTAATTGAAAGAAAATAATGTGGTGAAAGAAAGGTAAAACAAAGAATGATGAGTACTTAATTGAATTAATTAAATTGATGGCAAAAAAAAAAAAAAAAAGAGAAAAATTATAGTCAGTATTGAAAGGAAGTGGACAATTTTTTTTTTTTTCACGTTTATGCAATTCTAAATTATGTTGAAAAAATTTTCAGGGAAAATTATTAATGCAATACACGTTACTTTTCTTTTCTATGAATGCATGAGCTATTATATTATTATTATTTTTTACTGATGAAGGTGAATATTACAATATACTGCAAATCATTTTGTGTTACTTATTTTTCTTTTAATTGTATGAAAAATATTGGTTGTTCACTCTACATTATATGATCTACCTTACTAGAGTTTATGTATGCAAAATGTATGTTTTAAGAACTGTATTTCGCTCTCCAGCGCCCCCCCCCCCTTTTTTTTCCCCCGGGGGAGAGGTAGGATTGTGGGGCTGTGAAAACAGCAGCCCCAAACACGTGCAAAGTTTTGTATCCGGTTTGAGCAGAGGGGTTAGATAAGAGGGTATTAGATTGCGTTCCTTTTCGGTCATCGCGGCTGTCCGCTTGACTTTCCCACGG
This sequence comes from Octonoba sinensis, assembly GCA_038502835.1. Classification (NCBI taxonomy): domain Eukaryota; kingdom Metazoa; phylum Arthropoda; class Arachnida; order Araneae; family Uloboridae; genus Octonoba; species Octonoba sinensis. The sequence continues at coordinate 91,959,935 of CM076604.1, read as the reverse complement.
AGAGGTCCGCTGCCCATTTCTGACCCTCTGCATTCCAACACCGGATATAAAAAGCACGGCCCCGAACCCAAGAGGGGAGACTCACTTGGGAACCAGCTTATGTCAGATCGGAAGATGCAGACCTCCGCAGCGATTTTCATGAAGGGTATGTAAAATCCTCTTGGCTCCCTTATCCCATTACTCCTTTTCCGCCAACTCTTAATTATGTTTACTTAAATCTCTAGAAATCATAAGCTTGAAATTTTAAATTGATTAATTAATTTTTTTCCGTGGAGAGCGAAAGAACTTTTGATACTTTAAGAATTAATAAATGTTTCTTCTATAATATTGTATTTGGATTATTTTAAAAACTCCCATTATTTATTTTAGACTTTAATTCTTAATTTTAAAAAATGCACACACAACGCAACTGTACAAATACTGAAGGGCTACGGCCCAACAGTATCTTTAATAATCAATCAAACTAGAACTTAAATAGCTATTTTCCACACGAAATTCCGTGTGAAAAATGACTCTCCACCAAGCTTGCACTTTCCCCAACATTCGCAGTTGTATTTGATCCACAAGCAAAGTTTAAGTCCAAATATAATCACGGCTTCAATGCTTACTTCAAAAGAAAGTTCCTGGCCGAAAACTAGTAGTTAACTTTAAAAAAGTAAATAAATAAATAAACGTTTTGTTGTAATACTTAGTAAAAAAGGAAAATTGTTTAGAAATTTCTATCTTTCGTGACCAAACTGCCATTACACGACAACATTTTTAGTGAAAAAATAATAATATTAATAACAATATCTCCCTTTTAGCGGACATTAAAGAAGATACTAAAGTCATAACACCTCATTTTTTTTTATAGAATATTATTCCCTAAAAAATAAAAACATAAATAAAAAAACAAGGACCAACTTGCCTTATTTTATCTTAACTAAAAATCAGTGGGGGAGAAAAAGGGAGGAACGTAATATTTCATTTTGAATAAAGACTCATACTTAATACATATGATCCAGATGGAGAAAAAATCCAGAATATCTTATATAAGCCTTATAATGTTCATTCACGAAAGGTAGGAAAATTAACAAAAAAAAAACACTACCTTTTGCAATTTTTTTGTTGAATTTTAACAACTTGTTTGTACCGAAATATTTAAATTATATATACTACTTAAAAGCGTTGAATTAGCACAAAAAAAAAAAATGCATTTTAATTTTAGCATTGTTATAAGCCTTGCTGCTGAAAAGCATAAAATATATACTTGTAAATTAGGGATGTAACGAATATTCAGCCACTATTCGGTATTCGGCCCTTTGGCCGAATAGTCGGTCAGGCCGAATAGTCATTTCATTACCTAGCCGAATATTCGGCCTGGCTGAATACTGATTAAGGTCAAATTCGGCCTAACCGAATATTGATGGATTATTCAGCCGAATAGTTCTGCTGCAGTAAAAGTGTAAAAAAATGAAGAAATTAGTAGATTTTAAACATTTAAAATTGTATTATAATAATTGCAAAAGAATATATCAGTATATAGTTTTAATAAATAAAAATAATTTAGAAAAGTCTACTTTTTTTAAACCTTGTTTTAGGCTTGACTGAGCAAAAACATATTTTAAAGTAGTAATATTGTATTTTATATTTAGCATTTGCTCCCAAAAGCTGGAAATAGTTAATTATGACGGAGAATATGAGAAATTTATGTTGTTATTATTAACGAAATGGAAGTCAGACTTTGTTTGGGTAGACTGATTAATTGTGAATATTGGATAAGAAAGAAATGTGAAAAGCCTAGAATATATGAATATATCTAGATAGCGTAATTTATTGGGGTGTTTGAAAATAAAAATATATTCCAGTTAAGTGTATTAAATTTTAATAGATCTTTTAAAAATAGGTATGTAAAAAAACTCCATAAAATAGAAATATTAACTTTTATAACTTTTAAAATATCTTCATAAAACAGTTTTGAGCAAGGTAAAAGCTCACTAAGCAATAGTAGTTTTTCCATTTGAATTAAATAATTAGTAAAGAAATGCTAATGCTTACTACCATAAAACCTGTCATTTCTATTCCACTTGTGGGTGAAATTCTTAGTATTATTACATTCAAAACAATAAACTAGAATAATTTTAAATAGTTTTAAATTCTTAACGAGCAGAATTAAATCATACATCACAGATTGTGTGTGATTGGTGTTTTACTTCGTGAATAATTCTAAATTTTACAAATTCTTTCCATTACGACGATTTTCTAGAAATTTTAATATTCGGCCGCCGAATATTCGCTATTCGGCCTTAGACACTGGCCGGATATTCGGCTTCGGCCTAGAAAAAGTGGCCGAATATTCGGTATTCGGCTATTCGGCCAAATCACTATTCGTTACATCCCTATTGTAAATCGATTTCCTTTGTACATTTATCTTTAAAATTTTCCAAAAAGGCTAATAAAATAACATTTATTTCCGAATAGATGAAAACTTTTTCACCATACTTTACTACGACATGTAATTTACTTTCATATATTTTTATTTATCATTTTCTGAGCTGTTGCTGACATTAAGATGATTCTATATTTTGACTTAAATTTGAAAACCCTATTCTTTAGAAAAAGGTTTCGAAAGTACTACGTAATAACACACATCACACCTTAAAATGCATTACTAGAAAGCTTAGTAACCTGAGGCGAAGAAAAGTTTTGTAGGCTTGAAAACATGAATTTATCGAGAAGTGTTTTTGATTTTAAGAAAAGTATTGTCGTAAAACTAATAAACCTAATGCATGTAAGAAATTTTATTTTTTGAGATACTAAACAATCAAAAAATAAAATATTTACTTGTCTGACAAATATACGATACTTGTATTTATTTCAAACGAAACTGGTTTCTTCAAGGGTGAGTGAAAAATTACACAAAATAAACAATTTTATGATCAATAAAACAGCAAGTTATATTTTTTAGATCAGTTGAAATTCTAAGATAGTTACTACATGATTCCCGAAGGTTTTATTGTTGTTTTAAGCAAATTATTCCTATTTAAATGAAAAACAGTGGTTGTTCTAAAAGAATTTCCATATAACTTCTATGAAGGATACAAGTAACTGTGAATGTAAATTATAATCTGTAAAAAAAGAAACAAAAAGAAAACCTCCGAAGCATAGGAAAAATTCCCAAATTGTTAATGGTATAACTAAAGTTATCTCCAGCTGAAAAATTAAGAAACAATTAATTGTAATCAGCGCAGATTAAATGCGTAGACCAGCATGTATTTTTAATTTTTTCATTTAGCTTAATTTTCCCTTATTCCAAAACTAAAAGCAAAATTATTTTAATGCATACTATTAATACAGTTTTTCTATTCTTATCAATAATATTTAGCATATTTCTTTTCCAAACGTCCAAAAGTTCCTCAGGGATCGTTGTAAGTTCTATATTAACCCGTATATCAACTATGCATCGGTATAAACTTAGCTGGTATTTGAAAAGGATAATTTTAATATGCTGGAAATTGAAAGTTTTCGAGGAAAAAAGTGTACACGCATTCGCATTATTCTGTTGTATTACTACTGCTTGTTGTACTGCAAGTACAATTTTATATATTTGTAAAGTCACATCGGGCTTTGTAGCGCCAAGACTTGCGTTGGATGTCACACAAATGAAACTGTGGTTGAAAACGATTGCGCTTGTTGTTTTTTTACTCCTGTTCCTGATTTGTCAAACCATTCCCATCAATACATTTTCAATATTTTACACAACTCTTTGCACTCATTTACAGACATCGATGTCCAAAATATGAACGGAAAGTGCATAGGATACATGTTGCTGCAAAAATCTGAATTGTTACAAAGCATGGTCAAAAGTGATCGCATTATCAGACGAAAATGTATCTTTCTTGGTGTTTTCTTCTGTATCGTTTAACTCTGCACGCTTGTATTTTTCTGTTACTGCTATATCTCATCCCACTATATACAATAATCCATGTCTGCTGTTTGCGTCTTGCATACTAGGTTTTGCTAACATCGCAACTCTCTTGGGCCTGCTAATCAGTGCCTCATTGTTAAACGAGACATTGAATGGTATAAGAGACAAAGCTTTGCAAGATCTGGAGATTCAAAAACACCAATCGAATCATCATAAAATATTTTCTTTTTTAAAACGGGGAAATGCCCTGACGATTTGGAATGTTGTTCGGATACAGCGAATTTCTATTTTTGTAATATTTGGCTCAATACTAACTCATTGTCTATTAGTAGATAATCTATTTCTTAAAAAATAAATTTTAAAGCATGGAACGTAATGAAACGAAAAAAGATCTTGCGTAGAAAGTTTCAATACTTTTTTTAACTGAAAACCTTAAGGGGGTATTCACAACAATATTTTCAGCTCGCCTCATTGGTTCTTTTTGATTTAATAACTGTGCTCGCATGTTAACTGATTGACAATTTTTATTACGTCATTAAAAAAAGGACTTTCACGCAGATGAAAGTGATTTGTTGTTTGCGTAATGATATATCTTATCAATCGTTTTAGTTTGATAACTGACGGAGAACATTTTGGTGTATATGTTAATATTCAGCTCTAAATGAATGCTGTTTTCTTTTTCATATTGTTTTTCATATTGCGTCAAATTCGTGTAAAGGAAACGAAAACAAATTCAAGGATATCAATTTATTAATGCAAAAACTGAAATTAGCATCATATGAAATGGTACATATGGAATCCAGATGCAAAGAAGTGAAAATAATAAAAATGAAAACTAGGAGATAACTACCGCGAATGATAAGAGATACACCAACTTTTTCTGTGACCAGATATGTTAGTGGTATCCTTGAGAGGCACTGCTATCCAGTGTGATTTTGAAATACATGTATGATGGACCACGCCTTTTCAAGAATTGTTCTATTCATATATAGGGGTTATAAAAATTATTAACTGTATCTTGATTGTGTATAATAAAAGAGTAACGATAAGACATGAAATAAAAGGTTTTAACACAAAGTAAAGATCGTTGAGACACATGATGGATTGTTATCAGAGCGTTATCAAATTTTCAGTATCTTGAAAATCATTAAATGAGTGAATTTAATGACTTTATGTGTTGTCTTAAGAAAACGAACTGCAGCATTACTTTAACATCAACAAAACAAAAGCAATCTTCTAAAGCTTGGCAGAAAAAAACTTTAAAAGAAAAGTTTTCACTTGCTATGAAAAAGTATTAGAGTACAAATAATGATATCATGCTTAAGCGATAAAACGTGAAGAAAATATACAAATCATCGAAATTAAATAAAGTTTATTTAAGATTATGTTGCCAATATCTGTATAAAAATAGTGTTAGAAAAAGTAAGGAAAAGAAAAAAACGTTTTTAATTTTTTTTTCTTTGCTCTTAAAATAAATTCTGAATTCGAAATCGAAATTCTACTGACAATAATGAATCATACTATGTTATCAAAGTATACAGTTGCATTTTACACATTGAATTAAAATAGATTTTTAAGTCATAGTAATAATGTAATAATAATGTATTTAAATAAAAACGATCAATTTTGAATGCTGTTACATTCATTACAACCTTTAATAACCTTTGTAAATTGTTACATCATTTAAAAACAAGATTTTATAAATGCCTTACTATATTTAAGGTACACAATCATTAAGTACAAGATATAATCAGAGGAAAGAAAACTTTTCAATTAGGCTATTTACATTATTATACATCAAATTGTAGTTATTAGGTATCGAAAAGTTTAAAAGTTAAATATGAATTTTTTTCGCTCCAAATTTTTACTTAAAACTACGGTTAATTGTACGTGAAAAGTAAGTCACACAATAATTTCCGTTTATAACAATCATGAATTAAAGTTTTGTTTTGAAAATTACTCATAAATATAAATTACATCAATTGCCTTCACGCAATATCTCACACATTTCAATTTCGTTTGCACGGTGTCACTGAAACTGCTGATTAGTTCCTACTTATTTCTTCCTCAGTTATCCAGTAAAACTCCTATTAACGGTCACCCCTCTTAGGCGATCATTTTTTAAACCCGTGGAAGTAAAATATTGAGCCTTATAAAAAACGTTTTTTCCGGACACGCCTCTATTACGGTGAAATATTTTTGTCCCGTTGGAGCCCCCTATAGAGGAGTTTAGCTGTATTAATAAATCCTTGTATAATATTTATATAAAACATAACCAGTGTATAATTCACAAACAAATACCAAAACATTTTTTTAAAGCTAAAAATGATACACTGTAAAGAAATCTCATAAAATTTTCGGTTTTAAACCAGTATCTGCGTTGGTTGTGGAAAACCATAAAAATTACGAAGTAAATCCGTAGTCGCAACGGTTTTTTACCGCACGAGAATAATTTAACGGTAAAAAACTCTTGCGACTACAGATTTACTCCGTAACTTTTGCAGGTTTCCACAGTCAACCCAGTTGCTGGTTTAAAACCGTAAATTTTACAGGATTTTTTTTTTTAGTGTGAAGATTTCTTTTCCTATGAATTGTCCGTATAACGTATATACGAAGATTCAATAACATACGGCTATTAAAACGAGCTCAGCATAAGTCAAAACAGGGAAGCTTTCATTATAACCATCTTGTATAGTGATTTCTTTTAGTGTCGACATGAATAAGAAATGTCTATATATTTTCTTGAAGCTAATTTTGAAGCATTTGCGAAACATTTCGCGAGCGTTAATTAATTATTGTGAAGTCCACATTTTCATTGTTTAATTTTATTTACTAAAATTACCAGTGACGACCAACAGAAAGATTGTACTGTATGGTAATCGAAACCGAGGAGCTATTGTTCAAATATTGTTGCACTACTGTTTAAATTTTAATGAAGTAAGTTCGGATTTTACACCAATATACCATATGTTCACCACAATATATCTGGGTATGTGGAATTATGACATTTTGTGACAAAGGGAGAGTCAAGTATATTGAAAAAAAGTGTGACATCATTTATGAATGGCCCTAAAGTACCTAAATTCATGTTTTGGATTCAACCAAACTAAACATTTCACAGCGTTATGTGCGATTAGAATTTACTCATAAATCTTCATACAAATCTTTGTAAGTTCCGAATCTGTAAACTAAGTCGGAAACAAGGTTATATAAAAATATACAGAATAATACAGCTCCGATAAGGCTTTCAGGGCCGAATTAAGGTCTATGGTGCCTATAAGCCGGGAATATTCTCGGAGAAGGAGAAAATTCTGAGATTATTATTCTCCTACAGTCGAAACGTTGGAGAAATATCGAGAACATTTTTTTAAAAAATAGATATGAATTTTTAAAAATATTATTAACAGCAAGAAATAATGCTCAATTATCGTTGTAAAAGCCTTGAAATAAAATTATTTTAAGGCTTATTTATCCCTTACAATGATAACATGATTTAACATAATTTTGCATGAATAATATAAAATATTTCTGTCAATTGAATAAATGAACTGCAAAACAAATATGACGTGTTTACCACATGACTTCTTTGTATACGTATTAAACAGTGTGTATCTCTTAACTAAAACAAGGAAGTCATCTGGTACCATTACAAAAAAATTTCTTTGAATTAACATATTTGACGTAGAAAAGTAATATTTTGCTAAAATTTGCATCGGAAGAATGTGCAACAGGGAATGGGAATCAAATCATTATTCTTTTATGAATTTTAAGTTTTTCATTAATTTTTAGACAGTTTCCAGCCAGAGCCCCCTACACTAAATGCCCTCCGATAGCGCTTTAAATCCATACACATTTTGGCTGCAAATTTTTATATCAAGAGGACGCTAGTTCTCTGCTCATAATGCTGCTTTTATAAGTAGATACATATGGCAAAGATTAATGAACTGAGTGTTTAAATTACATAAACTATTTAATTTTAAACATATCAGCAAACAAAATCTTTCAGGAAGCAAATTTTGACTAAAATTGAAACCTAACTAGTTCTTAAAAGAAATTTAAAGTTGATACAGCAGGTCATCTGCGCCACCAAGCGGAGAACTTTTCACGGCTGTTTTTTCTCTCATATCGGAAGGCATTTAGTATAGGGGGCTCTGTTCCATCACCTATAAAGTATAATGATTATGGTGAATAGCACTTTCTAACAGAAACGTAATGTCTTGTTGGCATCTGAAATCAAAAATTGCGGTAACAATAACTATATGGCAACAATAGTGGTAACGATATGCTAAAAATTTGGTATATATAATTACATAAATAATATGATATATAACAATAATTATGCGTAAAAAGAACACAAACACAATATGAATGTAGCTTAGATTGATGAGAAGAATATTTTAGTTTCACTTATACACCCTAGTTTGTTGCGAACCGCGAAAGAAAAGTTTTACAAGATACAATTTTCGCAAATGCTTTAACATGGGAGCTCTACGGGAAACTCGCCAAATGCTGCCCATGTCGTCAAACTGACACTAGATTTAGTTTATGAAGTTGATCAAAAAATATAACCTGATATCCAGTGCTAACGTGGTCCAATAGCGTTTTCTTTAACTGTTAATCAGAGAGGTATACTTCCAATTGCAAAAATGCTTAAAAAGAGGTAATGCCGTTTTAGGCGATCCTAAAAGTCGTTTTAGTCGAAACACGCATTTGTGTAAAAGTTATGAAATTTAAATGTATTTAGTAAAAATACAGAGATGCAAAATCATGCTTCCTGCAACCCCCTTTAAGCAACACATTACATTTTTTTCAATATATATTGTATATGTAGTAACGGGAGATTTAAACATTAATAGTTCACTACTGGTAAATAAAAACTAAATAGTTAACAAAATACTTTTAATCCGCAATCTAGCAAAAAAGCCCGTTTGACTATTCAGAAATAAAACAATAACTCTAGTTAAAATATTACATCAGCCAGCACTTCTGCTGCTTACAGTCACCAAAATCTATTTTGGAGTAATAACATTGAAATTCGCTTCCCTTTTATTATATGAATTGGATGCTTGATTGAAATTTTCATTTTGTCGTGGATCTTGGGGCGAAAAACTTGGCGGCTATTATTTCATTAATACTCTTTAATCAATTTCATAAGCCCAAACACTTCAGTATTTGGTGGAACATAAACATCTAACTCTTCGCATAAGGTTAGTAAATCCCATTTCCGAACTTTCGTTAAGCAAGACATTTTTCTTGTAATAAAATAAACTTCATTTTTTTATCAAGACAAAATAAAATCGCTACTCACATATCATCTGCAATTCACTGCCAATCCAAAGAACAACTTATTGAATTGTTTTAACAACGTATGATCATTTTTGAGCATGCAAGTGTGCACGTTCGCCTTTCATTAATTTAACAAATATAAAAGTCGCGTTATAAATAAATTGATAAATACTTCTTTCATAGATTTGGGACAAACTAAATCAAAATGACAGTAGTCTAAAAAGAAATGTGCAATGAAAATGGTTTGAAATATGAGGTTTTTTAATTATATCTTCGTTATATTTCAACCAATTTACACAAATTATATACCTAAACCTTTCTCATGAATCACTCTATCTATTTGTGCGAACAGCTCTAAAATCACTTTAGTGGATCGAAAGTCTTTATGCTATTTAGAAACGTACAGTCGTATTATAAATATAAAGATTGTTATTATAAATGAAGAAATAAAATAAAATAATTTTTGGGAAAAAATAGAACCGACTTCAAACCACAAATTGCGCTAAAAAGTGAAAAATAAAATTATTCTTTAGACAACTTCGATACGACTTTTAAACATATTTTTGAAGTCGGTGCAAAATTATGAGTATTAATTATCAGTACGCCATGCGTTATTTTACATTGAAACTGTTGCAAACTATACGCCATTTATATTATGTAATTGGTTCATAGTTACAAAAGGAATCATGCATCAAAATCCATCATAATTTTGACCCGACTTCAAAAATTATGTTTAAAAGTCGTATCGAAGTTGTTTAAAGAATAATTTTATTTTTCACTTTTTAGCGCAATTTGTAGTTTGAAGTAGGTTCTATTTTTTCCCAAAAATTATTTTATTTTATTCTTTTCAGTGTAAATGCATTTTTTATATAAATACTCTATTTTTAAAAAATCCATATCAAAGGGATAAACCTTCTTTGAATGAATGACACTAAAAACTAATCATTTGTATGAAAATTCCGTTTTGAAGTCGATTTTAGCAAACAAACTGATTGGATTTAATTTTTGCCTCAGAGAAGCCTTCAGTCAAAATCTTGCTGTAATTGCATTTATTATTATAGCACAACGGCTACAAAAACTTTTTCAACAATGAGTTTTATACTTATTAATAGTTTTCCCAACAAAGGAAAATCAAGTCAAGACTTTCCAATTAAAATAAAAAATACTTATTTTTCATCCATAACGTTTTTTTCTAAAAAAAACAAGATGTGCGATATTTGAGTTAGACGATCCTCCATCGATTAAAGAAAAAATCATCAAAATCGGTTCATTTGGTCAAAAGTTATGGATGAAAAACTAAAAAAATGACCCAATTTCTGCCCGTAACTTTTTTTCTAATTATCGAATATGGTCAAACTAACTTAAGGGACCTATGGGAAACCAACCTCGATCGATTAAAAAAAAGATCATGAAAATCGGTTCATCCGGCGAGAAGTTATGAGTGGACAAACAAACAAAAAAAAACGACAAACATACAATATGAATGTATAACCACCTGCCTTTGTGAAGTCGGTTAAAAAAGAGGAAATACACCATGAATAAAAGTAATTTATATCAAGGTTTAAGTTAGCTTTTACAGCAGTAATTTCCAACTTTTTTTCAAGTCGCAAACACACATACGTGTGTGTGTGTCTGTACCTACTTTCTTACAAATTTTTGCACTCAAATATTAAGTGTTATGATGTTCAAAGCTGTCTCAGAGTCCAAATTTACAGTGATAATACACTGAACGTCATACTTAAGATCCTAAATTGCAAGATGATATTTTTTTTCGTATGTTTTTGCTTAGAAAAAAATCCAAATTGAAAACTTGCTGTTATGGCCGGCATTTGATTTTAGATTCAAACGCAATTAGATATAGCTAATTTAAAGCTTTTTTATATTTTCACTTGTATTATTATTATTATTATTGTTTTAAGCATCAACGTTCCGGTAAAAGTCCAAAATTCAGGTTTGTAGATATAGCCAAAAACAATATTTCGATTATTAAAAAAATAGTAATAATAATTTAACTGAATTTTTAATTGTCACAGTAAATTTACAGATTAAACCAGGATTCGTTTATGCCAAAAAATAATTAATGGGAAGACCTGATAAGCCTGTAAACAGATTTATTTGTGGACTTCTTGACTATTATCTTGAGCTCCGATGCATCTTGGAAGGTTAGAACTCACTAGATCCAGCATTATTTTTTTGTTCCAATTATATATTATTAATCATCGGGGCAAAATAAACTTTGATTGGCTTAATTCCCATAAGCGCTATATTATTCCACATTGAGAAGGAGTTTGCTAAAAATCATTGAGGGAACTTCGTGACTTCAACTGGACGACGATTACAAGAAATTTGGACAACTCTGCTTCTTGGAAACGAAACGAGCGATGACGATACATTTTTGAGAATTGCAGATAAATATTACAGATGTACACTTTGTGTGCTCGGAAATTATATACGCAGATTAACATAGTTCTTCAATACCTACGGCTGCCATAATTGTTGATACGGCACAGTTAGGAGCTAATATAAAACTATTTGAGCTCTATATACATACGTATCTTTGCAATGGTTATCAAATACTCATCTGCTATTATGGTTATCAAATACTTAGCTGCTATTATGGTTATTAAATACTTATCTGCTATTATGGTTATCAAATTAGAAAGGTGTAAAAACATAACAGTTCGTTTTCGCTTTAAAAATAATCCAAAACCAGCAAAGAGAGTGAGTAAGCGGAATTAATAGCAATGGGAGACTGAGCAGTGAAATACTGTGACGTAAGGGACGTATAGCAGCCCTACCTATAAAATCCCTTATGTAAGGGACATATAGCAGCCCTACCTATAAAATCCCTTATGTAAGGGACATATAGCAGCCCTATCTATAAATTCCCTTATGTAATGGACATATAGCAGCCCTATCTATACCGAAATAAAAAAAATACTGTTACAGCCTACTTATGTAAATAAAATAAAACGTACTGTGAATTCTTATGGTCACTATGACTAAAGAAAAAATAGTACCAACGAAATGGTTTACACGGCATCCGTTGTACTTGGCATTTTAGGCTTTGTCTTGATTGTCGCGGAAATGACATTTCTGATTTTATGAAAGTATTACGGCAGTCGTAATTCACATAAAGATAAGGAAAACTAACAGTTTTCCTTATTTTTAAAAGTTTTCCTTTTCAAGTAATAGTTTTTAAAATAAATAACGTTACGTGTTTTAAAATTAGAAATAAAATTGTGACCCCATGAGAGTTATTAGACGACCCCGTTTTGGGACCCACAGGTTAGGAATCCACTCATGCACAGAACTTAATACAATGATTTATTCGAGCAAGAACTGAAATTACCTATTCAAGAATTAACCACATTTCAAAACATTCATCAGCATAATTATTAATGCTGGCAAATTTCATTAACGTAATTAATCAGTCTTTTATGATTTGTGCGATGGAAAAATATTGTCAACCATCATTCAATAAGTAAATATTGAGCCAAATGATTAAAATAGAGTTACGCTTGCTCTGAAAAGTTTTCCATATTGTTAAAGATATAGATTTTCTTAAACATACAAAAAATGTCTCATTCACAACGTAGGTATTAATATTGGCAATTTTCAATAATGTAACAATTAATCTATGTTTTCTGATTTCTGCGAGGAAAATATAGTGTCAACCATAATACAATAAGCAAATATTGAGCCGAAAATGATTAAAATAGAGTTACGTTTGATTGGAACAATTTTCCATATTGTTAAAGATTTGGATTTTCTTAAACAGACGAAAAATGTCTCATGTGTTAATAAATTCTCTTGACTTTCTAGACATTGTACGATTTTTTCTCTCATCTCCTCCAGTTTTTCATTTAATATTGAAGCGCTTGTAAGCATATGCAAAAGAGACGTGATATTGACAATGCCAATACTGAGTGGTGCCAAAAGACTGTAAACATTGTTGACTAATGTCGGATTGAATATAGCCGTAACTGCAAAATATAGAGATGAGACGTTGAAAGCTATCGAAGAGAATACTAGAAAACCGACATCTGAGTAAAAGTTGAAATAATTTTTGAAAAAAATGTGTAATGCTGTTTCAAGTCCCAATAAGCCATTTTTTTGCTACTGCAATCACAGATTTTTGAAAGATCTTTCCATAAATGATGGCATATAATGGAATATAGTAACACAAATGTCTGCATAGGAATGATTTCATACAAGAAGAAAGTAACTAGATAAAATATTGTAACAATCCTTTCTATCCATAAACCAACTTGCGTTCCACCAAATATTCCTTCAGAGATCACGTGCAGGAACAAAAGTCTACCGATGTTCATTACTACAGTTACAATTGAGCGGTGGTAAGGTAGATGCACAGTTTTAAAATCAGTATATTTTGTTTATCAAGAACTTTCAGTTTTGAACATAATAAAACAATAGGTTCTAAACAAGACCCAAGTTTGCACCTGTGCACTGTTGTTATTAGCATCACTATCAACGAAACAAAGAATGCGGAATAATATTTGATACATATAAGATAAATAGAGTTAAACACCAGGCCTATTAGTATAACCATCATATTAGGGGCATGCATCATTAATCTCTTGGGTTTATCAGTAGATGTAGTAAATATTGCGCTTATGCACAACAATCTAAATATTTCCTTGTAGGCACACTTTAGAGACTTTTTCTTCTTAATCATGCTTTATTCTTCTTTTAAATATCGATTTAGTTCATGTAATGGATTTAAGTATTTAAATAATTTCCACCTTCAAAAAAAAAAGAATGAATATATAGCCGTTGTATAAATCGAGGCTTCTTTTGTAACAAACAGAAATTGTGCAGCGATATGTTTTGTTTAAAAATAAATTACCAATTTATAGTTACTGAATAAGAGAGAGTACTTCTAGTTTAATTCCACGGAACTTAAATCTGTATTTCTTGTTGTCATTTGGGAAGTTTAAACTTGTTAGATGAAATCTGTCGGAACAATAGTAATCCCCAATTGAAAACTTGAAATACGTTAAATAGCATCCAATATTTTTTCGATTCATGATATAATTCTTTTCAATTGGTTCAGCTTCAATTCGTTCCCGCATCGGATTATTTAAAGCCAGTCTTTGAATATATCTCTGAAATCGATATTTTTCTTTTCTGTACGAAAGTTAGTTATTCATTGCGTTCACACTATAAAAAATAATAAATTTGATTTCCAAATCATTTTGGAAATCAAATCATATCTTATATTCCATTATCCCCATCATATTAAAAGCTGTCAAAAAGAGTAAATAATCCTTTTGGGGGGACTTTAAACATGCTACATGGCACTAAATATTTTTTCAATTCATTCTACAATTCTTTTAAATTCGTTCTTTATCAATTTGTTCTCGAACCAAATTACCAGAAACCTATTGTTGAATATTTCACCGAAATCTATATTTTTCTTTTCCATAAGCAATTTATGTTTTTTTAATTGTAAGAAATAAGCACTAATATCAATAAATATAGAAATAGATTTCAGAAGAAAAAAGAAAAAGGGAAAATAAAATGAAGGAGAAAATGCTTTCCAAATCAGTAAAGAAACTGAAATTACGTAGAATTTGTTGACATAAGGGCCTGAAACATATTCAACCTTTTTACATCAACCGAAATGAATAATAAATGCGCATTTGTGCAGCACTTTAGTCACTGTAAAAGTTTCAAATATACATATTTGTTGCTGGACACTTTAAAACACCGTTGTTTTTACATTATTATTATTGTTATTATTTATTAAAAACTCTAGAAGTGGTAAAGAACATGAAACATTAACCTAAATACAACAACCCTATCGCAAACACGCCTTTATGAAGTTACCTACATATTCGTTATTTGAATTTTTTTCAATAAATTTACTAAAACATCATCCCCTATATCCGATTGCCTGCATCATAAAAAACATCTATTACATTTATTTGCATCTAAAATATACAGACTAAAATAATGAAAACTTGTGAGAATTTTCTTTTTTATTTTTTAAGTGTTCACGAATTTACGTATGTCTGTGCGTATGAATGAAGGAGCAAACACGTGTGCATACGTGTATGTGTGTGTGAGAAAGTATTTGTCTATGAGTATATGTGTGTTTGTGTCTTTGAATCAGGGAAGTGGGGCAGACAAATCTGACAGTGCTCAATAAGTGTGAAAGGAGACAGGAGGGGGGAGGGATAATTAAGTTGTCAATATCTGTGTGTGTAAACCCTACGGTAAATATGACAGGGGCTTGAGTAGACAACAGACTGAAAGACATGAAGACTATAAGCTATTTCATGTAAAACATGTTATCTAACAGTATACAGTACGTTAAAATTGACCCAAAGATTACAAGGGTAATACTCCGCTTCATTTTACAAATTTTCCATATTGTTAAAAAGTTTTTCTTTTTCACGTGGGCAAAAAGTATATCTTGGGCTGAAAAAACTTCCTTTCTTTCCACTGATTGGAATGCCTTAATACCCATTTCATCTAAGCATTCGTTTAAAAGCGATGCGCTCAAAGTCATGGCCAGAATGTCACCGAGTTTGAATATCAAGAGTACGCAGGAGGAAAATATCACGTGAGGTTTGCTGTATACAGTCTCTATGTAAAAAGAGTGACTTACTGCTGTCACGGCGAAATATAGTGAAGAGGATTTGTACAATATTGAAATGAATACAAAAAACGACAGTCTTTTGTCAAAGACCATTATCATTTTTGAGAGGGAGTTGTGAAAGTGTAAATAATCTTCGTATGTTGAGTTGTTTCTTTTACTTTCCTTTAGAAATTTCAAAATCATCATCCGCAGATGGTAACAAATAAATGTGTAAAAAATGACAAATATGTTAATTGGAGCGATCATACATACAGCGTATATCATTAGGATAATTATTAAGCTAAATGCATGATATTCCAATAGCACTTTACTCGAGTTCGAAATGCTTAAAAAAATACGGTACTCTTTATAAGTAGCAACGGTATTTATTCCTGCTGAAATAAGAAATAAAGACGTACTAAGACAAATCCAACAATTAAAAAGACAGGAACGAGGAGCTTTACAGGTTTCATTCTTAGACAGTCTGACCGATATCAAAATCAATTTTCGAAAATTGACGCATAGGTAACATCTACAAACAATAGTTATCGTGGCTAGAAGAAAGTAAGTTATAACTACGGAATGATGTTCGAACAGTCGAAGATAAAACATAATGCAGTAAAACATCATGAGCGATAACACCACATTAAAAATATGCAGAACAATGTATTTAATTTTTGTTTTTCGTTCAATCACAAAAATAAAACTTAAGTGAAACAGAAATATTATTTGTTTGTATGGATATTTCAGATCATTGGCAAGGAAAGGCATTACCTAAAAATTAGAAACAGCTACACTTACTGAAGCTTTTTTTTTTTTTTGGAAAAGTAAATACTTTCGCAAAACTTGCACACTGACTTTTACTTCGATGTACTTTTAGTTTTGTAGATCAGAAAAACATTTTAAAAACTTTTAGTTGGTTGTATTCTAAGGTTCAACTTTAATTCCAATTTTCGAACATTTAGACAAAAATAAGCAACTACTTTCAACAAAATATTCTTTTTAAATACTTTAATTCAAATGATTTTTAAAATGCAAAATCAGTATAATTCATTATTTTTGTGACAAATCGTGTAGAGGTTCTGTTGACAATTTATGAGCTGAAGTTTTGTTTTGATAACTACTCATAAATATAAATTACTTCGACTGTCTTTATACAATCTCTTGTATACTTCGAATTTGCTTATACGGTGTCACTTAAGTAGATGATCACTTCATACTTATTTCTTTCTCCGTTATATGAATCAATAATAAAGTATTGCATATATATAATTCATAAGAAAATAAATCATAACTTAAATTAAATTGAAATGCTTTTTCAAAAGTGGTAAACATCCCAGATTTTCCTGAAACTAATTTTGAAACGTTTCGTGAAATTTAATTAATTTATTGCAAAAAAATGCATCTACATTTTTATAATTTGGTTATATTTTATGTTTAAATGAAGTACAATATCTGGAAGGAACAAACGAGAGAACAAAAAAAACCATAATGGAATTTTTTATTGTAACTTGTTTTATTTTATTTAATTATTTGTTTATGTTTACTCTTTTGAAAGCAGTTTTGAACTCAAAGCTCTCTGAGAAAAATTTTGATCGTTCTCGCAGAAAGAATGCAAATATTATGTTCAATTCTTTGAATAGCAACTTTTGCTTTCAGTAAAATAGCTTCGTTTTCAAATAATATTTAAGTAAACGCTTCGTCTATTAATCAAGTATTTTTTATTATTATTTTCAAGCTACTCATCCGCATCTAAAATGTACAATCTTATACTAAATTTTACGAGAACATTCCCCAATAATCTCGTTTATTAGAATTTTTGAGACTAAATCAGGGTTTCTCAACCTTTTACGACTTGTGGCCCCCTTAGAAGCCAGAAATTCTTCTGTGGCTCCCCTTCGGTAGCACATGGGATTTTTCTTTTTTGGGGGGGAAGGGTCAAGTTCAAGACGAGAGATGTATTGGTTATCCAATATCTCATTTCATGACGGATCCGCATCGGATATTCGACTCTGGTTTCTGCGACCCATTAATTCCATTCACATTTTTAAAAATCCAAACATTCCAAATACGTTGTCGGTTTTCTATTTCTGTATATTTTTTCAAGACATGCTAATTAGTTAATTTATAAAAATCAAATTTGTTATGCAAGATAACAGAATCTTTCGTACAGTGGTGGGGTCGGATCCCAGATATTTGAAAAGCGTCCGACACTGGACATTTGATACCCTCCCCTTCAGTGCGCCCCTGCAAGGTAGCCAGCGGAGGCTAAAATTAACCATTAGGGCTAGTTTCAGATGATGCTGGATGAAAGTATTTTCAATTACTAGCCACAAACAATTCTGGCTAATTTTGGCTAATATTAAATTTAATTTCCCATATTAAAGTTTACTATTTGTTATTTCAATTAAGATTTGCTTGCTTTGAGATTTACATACATTTACCCCTATGTTCAGTTGGCCGTTAGTTGTAGCATTCATTCAGTTTTAGGAAAGTGTTTGAAAGCTGTGGAATGTTTAAAAACAGGTATAGGATTCATAAGTTTAAAACATCAGAGCCGGGTATCCAGTACAAATCCGTCAGACTAGAGAAGCTAATTAGATCCGTAAGATCCGTATGGCGTGATACTCTCGGTTAAATAAAATTTCTAGTGCAGTTTGCATAAATTAGAGATCAGTTTCTGCCATCTAGGGGGAAACTAAGTGTCAAAATTTGCGGCAACGGTACCACACTCATTGTGGTGCCGCTGAAAGAGTTGGGTCCAATCTCTGGGAACGCACTAGATCTGCAATAGTTAAAAACCAATATATACACAACCCATTAGAAATAATAAAAACTTTGGATGTCTCTTAATGCCTATAAATTCATTTTCTATTTTTTTATACAATTTTCTGCTATCAGATGCGTACTATTATCGTAGGCGCTGGGAACAGCTCAGGATTTTCGTCTATTACGAATCAATTTCGTATTCGTAACTCCATTTCAGATGTAATCGAATCTCTTCAAGAAAATTTCTCCGACCTCGCCTCTGTTTCCGTTTCACATAATGCTGTGACATTGTATTTTGCCATTACATTTCTTATTCACACAAATCTGCACCTCAAATATTTTTCCTTTTATTTATCACCATACATTTACTGTTAAGACCACGGGTCTTTTATTTGTGACAATCAACGCTTCATTACTAAATGAAATACTCGAAACACATTACTCGCAACCAACGAAGGAATAACACAATATTATGCAACTCTCCATTCCGTCATAGAAAAAAGTAATTGTTTGACATTATGGAAAATAGTTCGTTTGAACGAAGTGTTATTCTTGTTCTTTAGGGATCCATAATTACTTATTTAGTGTTGTTGGATAATATATTACACAATAATATTAATGTTGTAAAATCAATATCATTCAATTAAAGCTACCATTAGCTCTGTCATTAAAATAATAAAAGTTAACTCCTAAAGAAAAAGACGTTAGAAGCAAATGTTAAAACGCTCAAGGTATACAGTCGAATATATGTTATAAAAGAAAATCTTTCCGTTATTATGTCCGGAAATAAATGTGCAATTTTGAAGAATGATACGTGAACAGTTACTCTATACAATTTTATCGATTTAAATACAAATACAAATAAATACAAAAAGTACACCAACAACAGGAGCTAGGCCCAACAAGGTTGGTGAATAGATGAGCAATTCCTGCTAGACTTCTTCATGTTCCTCTTCCTCTTCTTCTTGTCCCTACTTTTATCTTGAACACCCATTTGCATGATAGAAAAAGAAAAGCAGTATCAATTTACATATAAAACTATTTGTACAAAAGCTAAGAGAGAAACATTATCAGATTTCAACTGGCTGCTCTCTTCACAATCCCCCAGTGACGATCCAAACCTTCCTTAAACGATTTAACATCCTTAGAATTAACAATGTACGATGGCAAAGTGTTCCAATCATCGACAACTCTACTGAAAAACCACAATGTTTCCTACACTCCCCATTAAAATGGGGACAAATATTTATAATATGCAAAGTAGTTAGTAGAGCAGCCAGGTTTTCACGAAAAGTGTCGCAATCATCTATTCGATGCGATTTACCAGTTGGGCATAGACCAGTGGAACAAAGGCATACAATCCGTACACGATTTCCCTTATCTGGACTCAGATATGGAAGTTCATTATGACAGTTACCATTAAGTCTTCAACATAGGCGGGCGTTTGGACGTTCGGATTACCGTCGACCAACCAGCATAACTAATAATTGTAAACTAGAGAGCATCTAATTGGAAAAATATATCTTCGTCCGACGAATCCTGCTTTTTTCTCACTGCTTATGACCACCGCTTCGTGTATGAAAGCAGAGAGCTTAACAGTCCATTAAATCATTCGCCCGACTGAAACCAAATTTATATTTACTTTGTTAATAAAATCTTTCCAAATATGCAATATGTTCATAAATGCAAACAGTGTGCATACAATGAGCTTCATGATCAACGTCTGCATAATATGCGCTAAATTTTTCTAAGTGCATATTTTTCATAGGAAGCGTATATAAATATATATAAATTGGAGAGAGATTACTGCATAAAAAGTAATTGCAATGTAATAATTTACTAAAATAAGTGAATGATCGGAAATCAAACTAAAAAGAAAATATATCGCTAGAGAGGTGTAATACTTTCACAAGAAAGTAAATAGAAATTATGCTTGAACTCATGTTTAAAAAAATTTACTGGTAAATATAATTTAATACTTTTCAAAAGACTGCATTTTATCAACAGGAGCAGAAAACTTTCTTAAATAGATTTTTATCAACATCATTGATCTTTGAGATTTAATGCATGATGGTTTAATACTTTCAAATGCAAGTTTTTCTTCTCTTTTTTTCCCGTCCAGTTACCTTAATCCTATCTTTTTTCATCGTCTCATGCCTATCTTTTTCATAAGCATGATGTAGGAACATCTATATAGTAAAGAAAACATTTGAAATACTAAATCATCGCGTGAGTTCATAAGATTACTTTTCTATAAGTGTTTCTTAAGGTGCTATTGCAAAGAATTTCATATCCCATTTTATGATTAAATTTGCGCTTATCCCAATCAAAATAATTTGTCTTGAAGAAATGTCCAAAACTGAACGAATAAAAGTAGAAGAGATACATTGTAAAGTGAATGGTACCCCATCAGTCTTCATTCTTCAAACTAACACACAATTAGTGGTGAATAATCAGGATTTCAATCAGATTTCTGCATCTAAACTCAACAACATATAGCAGAACAATAATAGATTTTCCAAGAACGTTGTTAACTCACAAAAGTGCTCAAAGATAAAAGTATATATTACACACGTGCAGTTTCTTTTGAAGAAAGACACCATTTTTGAGAGAAAAATAGGCTGATTTACTAAGGACTAAAATTTTGCTGTTTATCAAGGAGGGTTTTAAATGGAGGGAACCAGTCAGTAAATAACTAAACTGCATTTGTTGTAAGTTTAAAAAATGCACTTCAGCACAAATACTTTACAATCCCCATATCAACATGTGTTTATGTTGTTTAACTTAAGCTTGGTATTTTCACTGAAAAGAAATTACAATTTAAAAAATGTCCTCACGCACATTCTTAATATTTCATTGATGCTTCTTGCGATTTCTTTTCACGCCCTGTATATTTCCGTTGGCCACACTTCAATAGCCATCCCAACCATCTTCTTAATAGTTTTATCTACATTTCAACGTTATAAGCTTTGTTTCAGTTTAAATCAATTTTTTTTATTGCTAAGAATTTAACAAAGCTCAAACAACTCAAGTCCGGATTCTTAAATAAGTGGGTGTATTCGTCGACATTTTTATGAGTACTTTCTGAAGGAGTTTTTATTCATTACTACTCAAACAATGCCCTTTTATCTCGCGTTATACTTAAAGAAAAGCATGTTCCAAGTATTTATAAGCAAATATTCACTTCACTTTAAGCTACCATTGATTTTGGATGTCGGAATCTTCCTTTCAATACTTTTGCCCTATTCTATACTTCTGTCTGTATTCATGCAAGAAATGTGATTGTGTCGTTTCTACACGAAGCAAATACAAAGTCTGCGTCTTATCAGGAGTACTTACGGTTTTACAACTCTATTTCCAAGTTTGTCAGATTTCTTGATACAAAGCTGTCGTTCCTCGCTTTTACATCAATAATTTATAATGCTTCTTCATTTTACTTTATAATCACATCTATAAGCAACAAGTCTCATTCAGAAAGGTTATACCAAACACCATACCTTGCCTTTGGTTCCTATACAATTTCTACAGTGAACCTTACAGCTATTTTATCCATGACAATTAGTGCATCACTATTAAATGAAATATTGCATGGGGTCAGAATGCGAGTCTTACAGTCGATGGAATGTTGTAAAGTGATGTCAATTCACCATATGAAGGTTGTAATCCTCAATGAAGAAATTGCCTTAACTATATGGAAAATTGTGCCAGAAAAACGTAGTATTATTCTCGTAATAATTGGCTCAATTTTGACTTATTGTATATTGCTAGATGGTATGTTTAATTAAACAAATTGCGACATAAATGCAGCAGTCTTGTAACTTTTATACTATATTAATAAAAAATAAGATGTGTTAGACTTGTGACCAAGCCGTGATGGCGTAGTGGTAAGTCCGAACCTAAATTTACAATTTAAAGATTACATTCAAGAAAAAATTCAAAAAATTTTTTAAAAATTACGAAGAAATTAATTGAGTTTTCAACATTAGTAATAAATTTGTGTATGTACACACACATAAAAATGCAAAAGTGTATCATTCGTGTCATCAATAAGATGTAACAGCAGTCTTTACTTTCCAATACATGAAATGAGAAACTGAAAAAAAAATACAAAGTGGTTTTAATTTTGCCAAAACGCATTTTGAAACACCATTTGTTATATACCTGAATATTTTACGTTAAATCGTGAGCAATTTTATTTGTGTCATTTTCCAGATCTTTATAATTTCTACTACAATGTTATTGATGGAAAAGAAAATCTTTGCGTAAACGTAAAGCTCTTAACATGTCTAAAGTGATTCTATTGTAAAGAGTTTTTGTGCCATAGTCTGGAAATAATTTTTGTATTTCTGTCGCATAGAAAAGCAATTCGATGAGTAAAATGAATATTAAACTTTTAATGTAATGATAATAAAATTAACATAAAGAATAATTCTGCTTTAAACTTTTTCAGTCCCAAACCATTCTAAAATGACATTTAAGTTTAATGATATCAATTGCTGCTTTAAAGACTAAACAAAAAACAATAATAGTAACAGTAATGATTCTATTAAATTTATTAATTTTCATTCAGTATCAGGGACAGCTTTAGAGGCCGAAGGAAGAAAGGAGGAGGAGTTAAAGATTAGGATGATGCCATGTGACATCACTGGGACCTGAAAGAGTTACAGTAGACTTTATCGCCACATAATAATCAACTAACTAATTTCACTTTGTGTACCTTCTTATGTGTAAGTTTTTTGTCGCTGAATTTCAAATGTGACAGTATAAGGTCTGAATAGATCATATTTCTAATATTACGTTAGCGTCGACTCATCCGACATTTTGGTTACAAAAACCACTTGTAGCAACAACTTTGCGCACCAAAGAAGGGTTGAAGATAACTTCCATGCTTCAGATGTGTTGCTTGTTTGACGTACATAGAATAAGTAGTCTTTATCGAAACATAATAATCAACTAAATATTACAGTTTATGTACCTTCTGTTGCGTAAGTTTTTTGTCACTGAATTTCAAATGTGGATAAAAGGTCTGAATAAATCATATTTATACCATTTCGTTAGCGTAGTCGACTCATCTGATATTTTGGTTCCAAGAACCGCTTGTAACAACTACGCTGCGCACCAAAAAAGGGTTGCAGAAAACTTCCAATGCTTCAAGTGCTGCTTGTTTGACGTTTCACCACTTTAGTCTATAAGAACAACAGATCTCTTAACTCAGCACTAAAAAATAAATGTGAGAAATAAACGTGTGATTTTTCTGTACGGGAAACATTTTTCAATAACCACTTATTGAATTAGAAAGCTAAATTAGCTTTCTAAGTTTGTTCAAAATAGCGTCTTACTCAACTTCTCGGTTATTTTTAGGACTTAACAAGTAAGCACAATGGCTTATTTTCAAATCTTTATACAAGACTGGATCCACATCTCTCTTGAACCAAAATATCGGATGGGTCCTTCTGTCTCTATAGTGGCTCTAGATCAAATATAACTGAGTAGAATAAATGAGTTTTAACTTATTTATTACCTATTCACGATATCTGTAAACTCAGAATTTTAATGCTGTAATGAGTACTTGCGTTTCGTTCGATACAATTGACAAATCTTCTTAAAAGATGCAATAAACAACTTGACATTTGTTAGATCCTTTTGAAGTTAAAAAAAGTAAACTCTAGAAACTATGCGGCATTTTGAATACTTTGCCTAATTTCATACGTTATTTCATGAGTTATTCGTAACTTGATTTTCATAATTAACGCTTATACTTGGTAACTTTACCTTATTTGCTTTCAAGATACTCTCTGTCATAAGAAAATGAATTTAGACTTTCCATACACACACATATTCATGTTGCTCTATTGCAGTTTGATCTTCTCTGCACCGAAGAAAAACAAATTTCGATATATCATGATGTACGTTCTAAATGCATCACTATTGATCATTTTACTATCACTTCCAGTGGTGTATTTCATATACACAACACACCCTGGTTTTTTCCTCATTAATGCAATGTCAATATTAGTAGGAATAGCACATCGATGTGTGCTTTCCATAAATTTAAGTAAAGTGATGCTTGTTTCATCTAAATTTGGAAAAAATAAAATATGCAAAATTCAAACACCATGTTTTTTGCTACTGTGGGGTTATTTAAGTACTATTTCGTGTATTTTAATGGCAGCACTGAGTACAAATGCCTTTTTACGTTCTGAACATATACCTCAATTCACGTTTGGTTCGTTGAATCATGAATTGTGGCCCAAAAGACTTATCGTATCAATATATTTCGTTATATATTATGATTGTTTAGTTATTCCTGTATATACATTTGCTATATATTGCACACTTATTTGCTATCATATACGAAAAAATATCACTTGTTATTTAATAAAGAATGTTTCAAATCATGTAATAACCATCAATCAGTTTGACAATTCTTTGCAGATCATGTCGAAAATAATTATGTCATTAGATAAAAAAATATCTTTTTTGGTATTTACAACAATATTCTATAATTCTTCATCATTGTACTTCGCCCTGACAATTTTTAGTCATCCTGCTTCGTACAGTACTTCATCCACATTGCTATCATCATTTGTATATTGCTTCATAAATCTTTCAGTGTTTTTGTGTATGACCATAAACATTTCGTTATTGAACGAGGTTTTGAAGGAATTTCGTGGAAAAGTATTGTACTCTCATGGTGGTTTCAAGAGCGAAAATTCTAAAAGTCACCAATTCTTACAATGGCTCAAGAAAGACAATATTTTAACAATTTGGAAAATAGTTCCCTTGTACAGAAGCACTATTCTTGCAATATTAAGCATTATATTGACTTATTTCGTTTTGTTTGACGACATGACTCATGCAAACTAAGATATTAAAAAGATACTCATAAATCTGAACATTAATTTGAATCTTGAGTTACATAATTGGTAACGATACATTTATAAAAATACATTAGTTGAGGCACCAAGAAGAAAAAGGGATGCAAGTGACAAAATTGAAAACTTGGAGACAACTAGTGCAAATGATAGGGAAAGCGGTATTCTATATTGTGGCAAAAGATGTTAGGGGTAGCACTAGCAAATGCAGACCCCCAGCATGATTTAGAAAAAAATAGCATTAAAGGTCCTATAAGATCTAAATTTTAACGTGTTTTTCTCGGAATCGATTTTTGGTCACTTACATCCCTTTGCTTCGCACTGCCTTAATTTATATTGAGTTCCTTTTGCTGTTGATAGCTAAATCATTTTATCTGTCTAATTTTCTGTCTAATAATTCACTGTGTTTCATATTTGAGCAGAAACATAGGTAACATTCCTAAGAAACCTTGAAATATAAACTGATGCACTAGTTACAGAAAATCATATTATTATTAAGTCTAACTCGGAGTTTGCAAGAATTGAATAAGAGACAAAAAATGTTGAAATTTGTAGAAAGTTCAATCCTGACGATAGCCGGAACAAAAAGGAAATTTTTTCCAAGCACCACTATTTTTTCCTTACAAAATAAATAATGAAAATTGAAAAGCAAGTCTTTCTTAAACTGTTATTTTTATGCAATAAAATTTGAATTTATAGAAAATCTAGTTGTCACAAACGCTCGGATCTAACCAGCAATTTGTCCCAGTCCCTTCCCCCTCGTTATAACAGAGTTCGACTGTGTAAAAATCAAACCTGCGATCCAAAAAAAGCCTATGGTTTCCATATGCAATATGATATCCTGCACCCCTTGAAATGAATTTCATTTGATTGAATGTAGAATGTTAAAACAGGATTTGTAATAATTTACTCAAAAAACTGCCTAGATCAAATAAACTGCAAAAACCAAATCAAGAGTTTGATCTACTCAACCGATTTGATTTAGGGGAATTCATTTCCAAAATGAATTAGCTTTGCATATCTACGCATGTTTTGTTAAAAAATTCTAAAAAGATAGTGCTTTACTCCTTTCATGTAGCTTAATACTAATCCTACCAGAGCGGTTAAATGATCGCTTTCGGGAATTTGGAAAAATTGTTACATTCCAAGTTAGCACATTTCTTGAACTTTGTGCACGACTTTTCCTATATAGTATTACTACTTCGGTTGCTATGCTTTTTATAAAAAGTTATGCAGTAATTTCAAGAAAAATAGAAACCCGGAATTTAACAATTTGAAAAGGGGTCAATTGACCGCTCTGGTAGGTTTCAACTCGTTGTTTTAAAATGCTTGTTCGTCATTTAAAGGAACCTGCTATTATATCCTAGATAGAAGGTTACAGCATTGTTAAATGCCTTAAAAGAATGAATTATGTTTCAATACTTTACATGCATTTTAAACGTCTGGACCACGATCGAACTGTAAGCGAAAAAATTAGTGTCGTTGAAAAACGATGAAGTAAATGAGAAAATACACTTAAAAAAAGCACTGTCTGTTTTTGTTTATCTCCATTCAATATTAAGAAATTGAAAAAAAATCAATATATTAGTAATTTTTTAACAACGTTAGAGACAGAAGAGTGTTTGAAAAAAAATGCTAATTATATTAATTTTTATAACTTCTGGCGTTTTTATTATTCTTTCTTAATGAAGTCAACAGAAATTATTTATATGTTTGTATGCGTTATTTATTTAATTATTTACTCTTTATCTTTATCCCTTTTGAAGCACAACTATTTTTTACTAACCCCTTCAGCTCAAATGAATCCCCCTATTCAACGACACCTATCACGAATCATTTTTAATCACCATAACTGTTTTCGTTAAAAATCGTTTATTAAATGAAATTAATGAATGGCTTCTTTGTTGTTTTATGTACATTACTTTCACTAACTTTTCTTATTAATTTCATGTGATTGCAAAAGAAGAAATAAATTATTTAAATGCTACCACATATTGATTTATGATGCAAATATTTCAAAGGTTTTGACAGCCGCTCCATTAGCAAAAAATAGGGTAGAGAAACCACCAAAATTTAGGGAAGATAAAATCTTTTGTAATCATGAATCTATTACAAATATAAATGACTCAGAATTAGCAACATTTCCAATATGAAGTAGCACATGGTGTAATGGTAATTAGACCCATAATTTTGTACCGACTTCTAAAACTATGTTTTAAAGTTACATCGATGTTTTTAAAGAATTAATTCATTTTTCACTTTTTTTGAGCAATTTATAATTTGAAGTCGGTTCTATTGTTTTTCCAAAAAATATTTTATTGATTTAAAGAAAAGTATTGTCGTAAAACAACTAAACCTATTGCTTACAAGATTTGAGATACTGATCAACAGTCAAGAAATAAAATATTTACTTCTCTGACAAATATACGATATTTGTATTTATTTAAAACGAAACTAGTTTCTTCAAGAGTAAGTGAAAAATTACACAGAATAAAAAAAAATTAAAATCGGTAAAGCAGAAGGAAATATTTTTGCATCAGTTCAAATGCTAAATTGGTTACTGTATAATTCCCGACATGTAAGAAAAGAAACAAAAAAAAGCCCCTCCGAAGCATAGGAAGAATACCCAAATTGTTAATCGTATAACTATTGAAGTTATCTCCAGCTGAAAAATTAAGAAACAATTAATTGTAATCAGCGCAGATTAAATGCGTAGACCAGCATGTATTTTTAATTTTTTCATTTAGCTTAATTTTCCCTTATTCCAAAACTAAAAGCAAAATTATTTTAATGCATACTATTAATACAGTTTTTCTATTCTTATCAATAATATTTAGCATATTTCTTTTCCAAACGTCCAAAAGTTCCTCAGGGATCGTTGTAAGTTCTATATTAACCCGTATATCAACTATGCATCGGTATAAACTTAGCTGGTATATGAAAAGGATAATTTTAATATGCTGGAAATTGAAAGTTTTCGAGGAAAAAAGTGTACACGCATTCGCATTATTCTGTTGTATTACTACTGCTTGTTGTATTGCAAGTACAATTTTATATATTTGTAAAGTCACATCTGGCTTTGTAGCGCCAAGACTTGCGTTGGATGTCACACAAATGAAACTGGGGTTGAAAACGATTGCGCTTGTTGTTTTTTTACTCCTGTTCCTGATTTGTCAAACCATTCCCATCAATACATTTTCAATATTTTACACAACTCTTTGCACTCATTTACAGACATCGATGTCCAAAATATGCACGGAAAGTTCATAGGATACATGTTGCTGCAAAAATCTGAATTGTTACAAAGCATGGTCAAAAGTGATCGCATTATTAGACGAAAATGTATCTTTCTTGGTGTTTTCTTTTGTGTCGCTTAACTCTTCATGTTTGCATTTTTCTGTTACTGCTATATCTCATCCCACTATATACAATAATCTGTGTATGCTATTTGCGTCTCATATACTAGATTTTATTAACATCGCAACTCTTTTGTGCCTGATAATCAGTGCCTCATTGTTAAACGAGACATTGAATGGTATAAGAGACAAATATTTGCAAGATCTTTAGATTCAAAGAAACGAATCGAATCATCATAAGATATTTTCCTTTTTTAAAGCGAAGAAATGCTCTAACGATACGGAACGTCATTCGGAGGCATCGAATTTCTATTTTTGTAATATTTAGCTCAATACTAACTGATTTCCTTTTAGTACATAATCTATTACTTAAAAAAATAATTTTAAAGCATGATACATATTGAAAGAAAGAAGATACGGTGCTGAAAGTGTCAATAATTTTTTTTAACTGAAAACCTTAAGGGGGAATTCACATTCACACCAAGGGCCACAATTGACATACGACGGCAGCAAAACTTTCAGTTCGCCTCTCGTAGTTATTCTTGACTTAAAAACTGTACTCTCGTGTTGATTGATTGACAATTTTTATTACACCATTAATAGGAGCTTTCGAGCAGATGAACGTGATTTGGTGTCGCGAAATAATATGTCTTATTCCTCGTTTTAGTTTGATAATCATAGCAACAATGTATTACAAATAATGGAAAACGTCTCTGTCGCCGTTGGTGTGAATGCACTGTTATTAGTATAATCAGGACTTACATTATTTTTGTTTGCTTGTATTGAATATGGCTAATTGCTTCGGGCAACAACAGTACAAATAGCTTTGAGCAACTATTAGAAGTTCCATCAAAGAAAATATTTTGCTCTTTAAAAAGTTTCAGCATTTTCCTCCTACAGACAAAAAAAACTCTTTCTTTCGATACCAATGTAGTCCAAACGAAAACAGATTTAATTACTTACTAGCCGTACCCTGCCACGCTTTGCTGTGGCTCAGTCTGGTTCGATGGAAAAGCAAGAGAAAGCACATATTTCCAATATGTTTCACTTCACAATGCTTGTTGCTTCATTGTCTGAAAATCTAGATTGTCTGGTTTACCCATTCTAGAACACACAATATATAATTGTCCACGTGAGAAGCAATCTGTGTCTAGATCTAAACTGCTCAATTTGATTGATTGGTCTTGAGCTTTATGCTCACAATGCTGTCGATCATTTTTTTTTTCGTTCCATTGTCTCTGAAGATTTTGATGTTGTCTGGCTTGGCACATTGAAAAATTCCGAAGAAACACAAACGAAAATTCCAAATTAAAAAATTGCCATTCAAAATTAACAATCTTTGTTTTAAAGTTCCCCTTGATCATTAAGTGAAAAATACTAACAGAATACTTCGATACAATCAGAAAAAAACACAAAATTTTTAAATCAAAATGAAAATATAGTTAAGTTAAACTGTTGCCATTCAAAATACGTAATCTTTGTTTTAAAGTTCCATTTAATATTCGAGTGCAAAAATACTAACAAATACTTCAATACAAACTCGAAAAACACAAAATTTTAAAATAAAAATGAAAATATCTAAATTTAAACTGTTGTCATTCAAAATAAGTAATCTTTGTATTGAAGTATTTTTGCACTCGATGATTAAGGGGAACTTTAAAACAAACAGAAAAAACACAAAATTATTAAATCAAAATGAAAAAAGCTGTACCCTGCCACACGTTGCAGTGGCTCATTAACCTTAATAAAATATTAAAAAACGAAATTATTAAATCAAAATTAAAATTAATTAAAAGGGATATATAAAAAACATGCACGTATTCGAACGCGATGTTCTGGCAAAATTTCAAAGCAATCGGTAAAGTACTTTCGGCGATTCTAAGTGATAAACAAACGAACACTTACATTTTTATTTATATAGATTAAGCTAACACTATTCACCCGGAGTTGAAGAAACTGCTAATTATTATTTTTTGGATCTTGGTAAGCCTTAAGAAATCGAACTAAAAAGCTTATAGCTGGCGTTCTTATTGACTTAGAAATCTCGAAGAAATTTCATCTTGTGCAGAAAATCATCTTGTGCTTTCGATCGATATATTATATTGATATAAGCAAGGTTTTTTTTCATCCCCATATTAATGAATTTATGTGGAAATTTAGGTAAAACTGGAATAAAAGACGGAACTACCTGTCGGATTTTTTTCTAACGGGTCTATAAACCTTCCCGTTGAATCACTGTGTCTATTGATGAAAACCGTATTAAAATACGTGAAGTACTTTCGGAGATTTTAGGTTATGAACAAACGAACCCTTACATTTTTATTTATATAGATAAATATTCATCAAATTGAATATCTCTGCTATACAGTCAGAGTGTCCATCTTGTCTAATATTAAGATCGAATTTATATATTAACAGTGAATCTTGATTTACCTTTAACATCTTTCGTTCGTTGATAAGAGAGGAGATACGAATAAAGTATTTTAACTTTTAATAATGATTTTTAGTTTGTTTTATGTCTTGCACAAAAGTAAACCTTTACTTCTCTCATTACTTATATATCTGCAAATAATTTTATTTTTATACAATTAAAACAAAAGACATAATTTTCAAAAAATAAAGTGAAAAAATACCAAGGAGAAAAAAATGTTTATTACATTTTTTAAACCCATTTTTCCATATTTTGTATCAAAGATAAGTGCAAAAAGAAATGGATTAAACAGCAAATAAGGGATATGTTTATACTCTGCTCTAAATAAAAACATTGTTTAATATTCCGCCGAATTCGCGTAAAGGAAACAAAAACAAATTCAAGGACAACAATTTATTAATGCAAAAGCTCAAATTAGCATCATATGAAATGGTACGTTCCATAAGGAATCTGGATGCAAAGAGTTGAAAGTGATAAAAAAATGAAAACTAAGAGATAACTACTGCGAATGATAAGAGGTACACCAATCTTTTCTGTGGCAAGATATGTCAGTGGTAGCCTTGACAGGTGCTGCTATCCAGAGTGATTTTGAAAGATTACTAATTAAACGCAAACTGTTGCCAGATTCAAACTTTACTCATTTATTCGTTTCACTCAAAACCTTTCATGTATCACTTACACCGCTTCGACTCTGAATAATGCATATATGATATACTAAGCCTTTTCAACAATTATTCCATTTATATATAGGGGTTATAAAAATTATTAACTGTGTCTTGATTGTGTATAATAAAAGAGTAACGATAAGACGATAAGACATGAAATAAAAGATTTTAACACAAAGTAAAGATCGTTGAGACACATGATGGATTGTTATCAGAGCATTATCAAAATTTCAGTAACTTGAAAATCAATAAATGGGTGAATTTAATGACTTTATTTGTTGTCTTAAGAAAACAAACTGCAGCATTACTCTCTCATCAACAAAACAAAAGCGATAGCTTGAGAGGAAAAGACTTTAAAAGAAAAGTTTCCGATTGCTTTGAAAAAGTAATAGGGTACAAATAATATGATATTATGCTTAAGCTATAAAACGTTAGGAAAATATACAAATCATCGTAATTAAATAAGGTTTTCTAAGATCATGTTGCCAATATCTGTAGAAAAATGGTGTGGGAAAACAGTTAGGAAAAGAAAAAAAAAGCAGCTCTTAAACTTTTTTCTTTTTTTACCCTTAGCATAAATTCTGGATTCGAAATACAAATTTTACTGACAATAGTGAATCATACTATGTTATCGAAGTACACAGCTCATTGAAATAAAAAATAGTTAAATAAGTAATAATAATAATATATTTAAATAAAAACGATCAATTTTCAACGCTGTTACCCTCATTATAACATTTAATGAACTTGGTAAATTGCTGAATCATTTAAAATTCAAGCTTTTATAAATGCCTTACTATATTTAAGGTACACAATTATGAAGTACAAGATATAATCAAAGGAATGATAATTTTCAATCAGGCTATTTACATTATTATACAACAAATTGTAGTTATTAGGTATCGAAAAGTTTAAAAGTTAAATATAATTTTTTTTCGCTCAAAATTCTTAGTAGTACGTGAAAAGTAAAGTCACACAATAATTTCCGTTTATAACAATTGCGAATTAAAACTTTGTTTTGCAAACTACTCATAAATATAAATTAAGTCAATTGTCTTCATGCAATATCTCACACATTTCAATTTCGTTTGCACGGTGTCACTCAAACGGCTGATTAGTTCATAATTATTTCTTCCTCAGTTATTCAGTAAAACTCCTTCTGACGAACACCCCTCTTAGGCGGTCGGTTTTTAATTCCGTGGCAACAAAGAACTAATCCTTTAAAAAAAACTTTTTTTGAGGAAACGCCTCTATTTTTCGGGCATGCCAAAGAAATATTTTTGTTCCGTTGGTGTCCCTAGAGGGGGTTAACTATATTAATCAATCGTGATATAAAATATATAGAAAACATAACTTGTGTATAATTCATAAACAAGCCTCAAACATTTAAAAAAAAAATTAAAAATCATGCATTGTAAAAAATCCCTTAAAATTTAGGGTTTTAAACCGGCAGCTGAGTTGGTTGTGGAAAACCGTAAAAATTATGAAGTAACTCCGTAGTCGCACCGTTTTCACCGTAAAGTTATTCCCGTACGGTAAAAAACCATTGCGACTACGGATTTGCACCGTAACTTTAACCAACTCAGCTGTCAGTTTAAAACCGTAAATTTTACGTCATTTTTTTAGTGTAGTCTTGAATAGGAAATGTCCTATACTTTCCTGGAACTAATTTTGAAACAATCGCGAAACATTTCTCAAGCATTAATTAATTGTTGTGGTAAAGCAAGTCTACATTGTTACTGTTTTATTTTATTTACTCAAATGGCCAGGGACGACAAAAAGGATGATTTGTATAGTAATTGGAACCAAGGATCACTTGTTCAAATATTATTGCACTATTGTTTAAATATTAATGGAGAAGTTCGGATTTTACCACAATATATCTGGGTATGTGGAAGTATGACCTTTTGTGACAAAGCGAGGGAGGGGGTCAAATATATTGAAAAAAAGTAAGGCGTCAATTATGAATGGCCCCATAGGACCTTTATTCATGTTATGGACATTTCACACCGTTATGTAAGATAAAAATCTACTCATAAATCTCCATACAACTCTTTGTTCCGAATCACTAAACTCAACGGTAAAAGTCGCTGTTTATAAACATACAATATAATACAGCTAAGATAATTTTCAAAATAACGCTTCTTTTCACTTGAACGATTTTCCATATCGTTAATGCACAACCTTTCTGGATATTCGCGCAAATGATTGGGCAGCTTAAATTTACTAGTCTCACTTCGTATGATTTTAGTCTTTCCACAAATATATCATTCAATCTTTCATTTAATCTGACAGCATTCCCAGTCACAAACAAGAAATTCAATAAACTGGAAATACAGATTATGCAGGACGATAACTCAGTGACGAATGAACCATAGCGAATAACAAACGAAAAGTCGAAATAAGTTGAGGAAGCTAGATATAATATAGAAGTAAATAGTAGAAAACACAATTCGTTGTCAAGCAGATCAATTGATTTTGAAACAGCATTGTAAATAAGCATGTTTCTATCGTAAAGTGTAACATCCCATGTAGATGTGAGTCCAGTATCCGCAATAGCATTCCGAAAGTTGTAGCAAATGACTGTGTACAGTAAAACGAATGTGTGAAAAGAAATCGTAAGAGAAACTACAAAAATGCAGTGACAAATGTATTTTGTTGCACGTTCAAAGTCCATTTCAAGTAAAAAATACATATCATATATACGGACAGCGATTACCACTGTACATATGTTCAAAACTGTGCTGACGTATGC
This sequence comes from Octonoba sinensis, assembly GCA_038502835.1. Taxonomy (NCBI): domain Eukaryota; kingdom Metazoa; phylum Arthropoda; class Arachnida; order Araneae; family Uloboridae; genus Octonoba; species Octonoba sinensis. The sequence goes on along the minus strand of CM076604.1, from coordinate 91,925,284 downwards.
CCATAAACTCAATAAAAAGCAATTACGATGAATTTTTATAATTTCCAAATTCGATGTGATCCAATTCAATCTGTGTAACTTGCAGCAAAGATGATGACGGTGAATTACTGTTATTACCATGAAGGATAAATTTAAAATATCCCTTAAGCGGATATGACCGAAAATGAGAGGAACTGCGTAAAGATACATTCCGGCTAAGAAAATGCTGATGTTTAAAATATGAACTGCATATCTTTTCCATCTCTTACCTATGCCTGCTGAAAAAATCAAACCAAATCGAAACATAATGTGGATATAGTTGTAAGAAATATTTAACATTTTTTCCGTTACTTGAATATACAATTGTGTCAGAATACAAGCTAATAAATAGTATGCTCAATTACGAATTCCTAACGGATGCTTATTTCCTTGAACACTATAAAACATCAAGATATAAGTGCAAAAAGTGTTGTCCAAACTAAAAAGGTACAATACTATTTCCAACGTAAATTAATTTCGTCAGATTAAAAATGCCTTATACGTAGTTACTCTTCCCATAATATTTTAGTTTCTGTATTTAATCACATTTGGCTGTTCATTATTTGAGAGCACTAATACGAAAAGGCCTTGAATGGCACTTCCTTCTCATCTTAAGCTTAATTTGAACAGTCTATTGAAAATAAGTGTAATTTAAAGTTTGACGTTAAAATTATTGAGCTATCGAAAAGAGCACCATGGCAACACTTTGTAGTTTAATGATCTTGTAGATAATAGATTGTGTGGCAACAGCTTTGCACCAATACCGTCTCGAACGATATTGCTTGCACAAAAGTGAGCGCGTGCTACTATTTAATAGGTAATTATTATTTTCTTTGTCATTGTGGGTACTCAGGACTGAATTTAGGTCTATGGCTTCTATAAGCCGAGAATCTTCTCTAAAAACGAGAAAATTCGGAGAATATTCTCCTAGAGTTGAAAATTCGGAGAAATATCGAGAACTTTTTTTTTAAGATATCAAATTTTAAAAACATCATAACAGCATGAAATAATGCTGAACTATCTTTGCAAAAGCCAAGAAATGAAACATTTTCTGGGTTTATTTATCCATTACAATGATAATTTGATTTAGCATAATTTTGTCTGAGTAATATAAAATATTTCAGGCAATTGAATAAATGATTTGAAAAAAATTCTCATGCGGCAGTACGAAGCAACAGAATGTAAGTGATCAAAAAAAGATTCTGAGTAAAACGCGTTCAAATTTTGGATCTACTGGGACCTTTAATGTCATTTTTTTTTCTAAATGACATTGGGGCGGAGCAATTGTTTGAGCTATTGACGTCACACTTCTTGTTACTCCGCTCCTCCTCTTGTCACAATTTGTCACAATTTCATGAACCCCCCTTCCCCCCTCAAAGCGTGACATCATTTATGAATGATCCCACTACTAACATATCTTGCTTTCCCTACCATTTACACTAGTTATCTCAAAATTTTCAATTTTTTTCACTTACACCCATTTGCTTCTGATGTTACATATGACTCCCTTGTCTGCCTATTAAACAGTGCGTAGTTCTTAATAACTAAAGCAAGAAAGTTATGTGGTACCTGTATAAAATATTTTCTTTGAATTAACATGTTTATTAGTGCACGTTTGATGCAGAAAAATAGTATTTTGCTAACATTTGCATAGGAAGAATGTTCAAAAGGAAATGGGGGCTAAATCCTTATGAATTTTAAGTTTTTCCTTAATTTTGTAGACATTATCCAGCACCTACAAAGTATAAGGAATCCGGTGAACAGCACTTTCTAACAGAAACGTAATGTCTTTGTTGGCATCTCAAATCAAAAATTGCGGTAACAATATGGTAACAATAGTGGCCACGATATGGCATACAATATACTAACAATATGGTTTATGTAACAACAATTATGTGTAAAAAGAACATAAATACAATATTAATGTAGATTAGGGTGATGAGAAGAACATTTTAATTATACTTATACACCCTAGTTTGTTGCAAACCGCTGAAGAAAAGATTGTTACAAGATACAATTCTCGCAAATGCTTTAACATGGGAGCTCGACGGGAAGCTCGCTAAATGATGCACATATCGTCAAACTGGCACTACATTTAGTTTATAATAATAATAATTAATTATATATTTTATGTTATGCACTTGCAGTTTTCTCCGGTTTCGCTTACTACTATTTTACTGGTTTATCGAATATTAAATACTATTTAGCTTTCAAGAAAGAGCTACATAGTTTCCTCAACAGGAGTTTCAAAGGATTAAGTTTTGTTGGTAAACCTTAATTTTAAAGTTTTTAAATATTCAAAAGATCAAAACTTGTTGGAACATGTACGAATTTTAAAAATTTTTTGTTTAGAATGTCGAAAAAATATAGAAATTACTTTTTTAATTTTTATATAAGGAAGTATTACTTTGCCGTGCTTTTTCAGTGACTTTTGAGTAAATTTTTGTGCAACCTAAGCTTTTATTTACTTTTTTAAAATTAAATTTAGAAATTTTATTGTTTATTAACTTTATGGGAAAGTAAGTTCTATAAGAGGGTTTTTTATTAGTTATTTAGTTCACAGTCAAAAATATAATTTAATATTATGAAAGTGCAATAACGTTAATAATTAAATTTAAAGAAATGAAATTGAACCTTAACAAAATGTATGACAAAATCAATAAGCATTAAATCACTCATGCAGAAAAATACAATTCAAACTACAAAGATTTATTCAAGCAAGAATTGAAATTTCCTATTCAAAAGTTAACCACATTTTAAAACATTTATCAGCATAAGTGTATTAATGTTGGTAATTTTCTTTAATGTACTTAATCTATGTTTTCGGAATTACGCAATGAAAATATATTTTCAACCATAATGCAATAAGTAAATATTGAGCCAAAAATGATTAAAATAGAATTACGATTGATTCGAACAGTTTTCCATATTGTTAAAGACTTTGATTTTCTTAAACAGACGGAGAATGTTTGATTTGTTAGTAAAATCTCTTGACTTTCTAGACATTGTAGGATTTTTTCTCTCACATCGTCTAGTGTTTCGTTTAATAACGAAGCGCTTGTAAGTATGAGCAAAAGAGTTATGATATTAACAATGCCAAGGCTGAGTGCCGATAAAAGAGCGTAAACATTGTTGAACGACGTCGGATGGCATATAACCGTAACTGCAAAATATAGAGCTGAGGCGTTGAAAGCTATCGAAGTGAATACTAGGAAACCCACATCTGAGTCAAAAGTTGAAATGATTCTTGAAAAAAATATGTAATGCCGTTTCAATTCACGGAAAGCCATTTTCTTGCTACTGCATACAGAGACTTTTAAAATGTCTTTCCGTAAATGATGGCATATAATGGAATACAGTAACACAAATGTATTCATTGGAATGATTTGATACAAAGAGAACGCCAGTAAATAAAATACTGTAACAATCCTTTCTACCCATAAACCAATTTGCCTTCCACCAAATATTCCTTCAGATATCACATTCAGGAACAAAAGTCTACACATGTTCATTACTACATTTATAATATGCAAAGCGGTGGTAAGGTAAATGCACAATTTTAAGAGCAGTACATTTTGCTTGTTGGAAACCTTCAGTTTTGAACATAATAAAATAATAGGTCCTAAACAAGAGATAAGTTTGCATCTGTGCACTGTTGTTATAATCATCAGTATCAAAGAAACAACGAATGCTGAATAATTTTTAATATGTATAAGATAAAGAAAGTTAAACACAAGGCCTATTACTAAAACCATTGTATTCAGAGCATGCATTATGAATCTCTTGGACTTAACAGTAGAAGTAGTAAATATTGCGCTTATGCAAAACAATCTAAATATTTCTTTGTATGCACACTTTAGAGAATTTTTCTTCTTAATCATGCTTTTTTCTTCTTTTAAATATCAGTTGAATTCATTAATTTTTTTAAATATTTAAATAGTTTCCACCTTCAAGAAAAAAGAATAAATATATAGCCGTTGTATAAATAGAGGTTTCTTTTGTAACAAACAGAAATAGAGCAGGAATATGTAAGTATTGTTTAAAAATAAATTACGAATTTATAGATGTTAAATAAGAGAGAGTACTTCTGGTTTCATTCCATGCAACTTAATTCTGTATTTCTTGGGAGCATTTTGGAAATTGAAACTTGTTAGATGAAATATGTCGACACAATAGTAATCCACAGTTGAAAAGTTTAAATGCGTTAAATGGCATTCAATATTATTCCGATTCCTGATATAATTCTTTTCAATTGGTTTAATTCAAATTCGTCCCCGCATTGGATTATTTCAAACCAGTTTTTGAATATTTCTCTTAAGTCGATATTTTTGTTTTCTGTAAGAAAATTAGTTATTCATTGCGTCCATTGTAAAAAAAAAAAAAAATAAATACCTTACTCAATAATTATGCAAATGGATCTAAAAAGAAAAAGAAAATAAAGGAAATGTTATTTCTAAATCATTTTATAATCAAATTATATCTCCTATCCTATTATTTCCATCGTACCTAAAATTAATAATTTTCGAAATGTACAAGATGGTGTTTTATATTGACTAAGTTCAGTGGTTAGTTGCACATTGAATGAAATAGAACATAGCTTAACTATTAATATTTAAACAACAATGCACTATTTACGACGCAATATAGATGCCTTTCTCTATTTACAATGCAGCAGATTTGTTTTCCTTTTTTATCTATTAGTAAAAGTAAAAATGCCAGACAACTTAAAAAATGAAACACATATAAAGTTTGAAATTAATTTTAAAAAGGGGGGATGGACGCTGAGAAGTTTTCAAATGATAAAGATTACAAAGGAATAAACTATTCTTTTGTGGCCATCACGGAACTTTCTTCAATACCCTTCATATGAATATACTATTCGCAAAATATCCCTATTATGATGCAAATCCTTATTGAATATCAAAATTTTAAAAAATTAAAAACCGAACAGACTTTAAATTAAAAACTGTGGTAAAAAGTGGAGCATAAATTAATTCTTTAAACAACGTGATACGACTTTCAAATATAATTTTTGAAGTCGGTGAAAAATTTTGACAATTTAATTACCATTACACCATGTGTTACTTCATATTGTACCTGTTGCACCCTCTGGACCATTTATATTTGTAATTGATTCATGATTGCAAAATATTTTCCTTTCATAATTTTCCACCGACTTCAAAAATCGTGGTTAAAAGTCGTATCGATGTTATTTAAGAGATAATTCATGTTTCACCCTTTAGCGCAATTTTTAATTTGAAGCCGGTTTTTTTTTAAATTTATTTTAGTGTAAACATATTTTTCATATGAATACTCTATTTAAAAAAGGAAGAAGAGAAAATATGTCAAATGGCACACCGAAATTAGAGTGACTCACTGAAAAAAAATAATTTGTATGATAAATTACGTTTTTAAATTGATTTTAAAAAGTCCAGAACCGTCTTAAAACAGACTCAATGAATGTAATTTTTTTTTGCAGAGAAGCTCAAACTCTTAATATAATTGCTTATAATATTACTGCTCAGTGGCAAGAGACTCTTTTTAACAATGAATTTTATATTTGTTACCTCATAATTTACTCAACAACGAAATGTCAAGGCAAGCCTTTCCAATTTAAAGTAAAATACTTTTTTTTAATTCTTAGCGTAGTTTCTAAAATACAATTCTAATCAAAATTTAAATACGATATTTAATATTCAAACCTTGATAAACCACTCTCTATCGATTAAAAAAAATCTTTAAAGTCGGTTTATTCAGTCAAAAGTTATGGACGAAAAAACAAAAAAAATGAGTTTTTTCTCCCATAACTTTTTTCTAATTATCGAACATGGTCAAACAAAGATACGAGACCTATGGGAAACCACCCTTGATCGATTAAAAAAAATCACGAAAATTGATTGATCTGGTGAAAAGTTAGGAGTGGACAAACAAACAAACAAAAAAAACGACATACCTTCTTCGGGAAGTCGGTTAAAAAATAATGTTCTATATAAACAAAACAGTGAGTTTGTGTATCAGTTTGTTTGTTTGTGTGTGCGTGTATGTATCGGTCGCCTCCTGGATAGATGGAAGGGTCCAGAAGAACGAAATTTTGGTTACAGGTACCTTGGGCCAGGTCCTTGTGCAACTCGAAATGTTTTTCCTAAAATTCGAAATTGTGCTTTTTTTTAATTTATAATTTTAGGAGTATCGCATTGAAGAAACGTTACACCTTTTCGATTTTTGCAGCCTATTATTGCCCGTAAAAAACTGCACAAGTTGATCTCTTTCTGAAGTTTGTAGAACGAGTAGAACACGCGCAATATTCCTTTTAAGTAGTTTTCGAATTTCAAAACGAGGTTTACCTCTGAATTTATCTGCTCAATTTGCGTGATTTCGCCAAAATAGATAGTACTTTTGTCGCCAGAGGAAACTTTAAGTAAAATAATGAATGAAATTTCTTTTTGGATCCCGCGAGTCTGGTACATACTGCCTTGGTTGTTTAAAATCAAATAAAATATTTTACTATAGGTGTGGTCTAATTCGGCATTTTATGGAAGGTTTAAGTTATAAAAATTTATAACAACGCTCCTTTTTCACGCAATTTGAAATCATGCCAAATTTTCAAATCCGATCTATATTTAACGGGTTGCATTTTATTTTTTTAGGAAAAAGAATTCTCGCATTGAAACTTGCACTGAATGTTATAACTATTTCATCAAATGATAAATATTTCAGTTATTTTATTCCATAACAAAACTGTTGAATGCTGTTTCGAAAAATACTGTTTTTTGTTTTGTTTTGTTTTGTTTTATTTCTTTTTTCAAACTGGCATGTTTTCAAAATTATTTCTCACTTAATTTCTATGCAGTCTTTTACAGCACATTTTGGAGTTTTTTTTTTTTTTTTTTTAACAGTTTACCTGGGGATTTATATTAATACCATAGTTTACTTTAGTTGATTTATTTTGTAACTCATATTTAATTTTTTCATTAAAAGAGGCTTCTTTGGCGATCTTTTGCATTCTTTACCGTTTTACTGGCATGCACGAATTGTTCTCCACAACAGGACACGTATTCGATACCCGCTGAAGACCTACCATGTACACTTGGGGATATGTGCATGTGAAATTCGTGGACCCCAGTACCTCGCCCCGTGCGCATGAAATCCTAAGGCCTCGGCTAACAGGTAAGGGTCCGATGGAGAAAAGTGCTATAGGATGGCACTTTCTTCTAGTCTTAAGTTTAATTTGAACAGTCTATTGCAAATAAGTGTAAGTAAAGTTCGATGTAAAACTTATTGAGCTATCGAAAAGACCACCATGGCAACACATTGTAATTTAATGATCTTGAAGATAATAGATTGTATACCAACAGCTTTGTAACATTACCGTCTCGACGATATTGCTTGTACAAAAGCAATGACCTGCCTGATTCTTATAAAATCTGCCTCTTAATCTATGCTTTCGGATTTAGGCAATTAAAATATATTTTCAACCATAATGCAATAAGTAAATATTGAGCCAAAAATGATTAAAACAGAGTTACGATTGATTCAAACAGTTTTCCATATTGTTAAAGACTTTGATTTTCTTAAACAGACGTAAAATGTTTGATTTGTTAATAAATTCTCTTGACTTTCTAGACGTTGTAGGATTTTTTCTCTCATATAGTCTAGTGTTTCGTTTAATAACGAAGCGCTTGTAAGTATGAGCAAGAGAGTTATGATATTAACAATGCCAAGACTGAGTGCCGATAAAAGAATGTAAGCATTTTTGAACGACGTCGGATGGCATATAACCGTAACTGCAAAATATAGCGCTGAGGCGTTGAAAGCTATCGAAGTGAATATTAGGGAACCCACATGTGAGTCAAAAGTTGAAATGATTCTAGAAAAAAATATGTAATGCTGTTTCAATCCACGGAAAGCCATTTTCTTGCTACTGCGTACACAGAGTTTTGAAAGATCTTTCCGTAAATGATGACATATAATGGAACATAGTAACACAAATGTATTCATTGGAATGATTTGATACAAAGAGAACGCCAGTAAATAAAATACTATAACAATCCTTTCTACCCATAAACCAATTTGCGTTCCACCAAATATTCCTTCAGATATCCCATGCAGGAACAAAAGTCTACGCATGTTCATTACTACATTTATAATATGCAAAGCGGTGGTAAGGTAAATGCTCAATTTTAAAGGCAGCACATTTTGCTTGTTGGAAACCTTCAGTTTTGAACAAAATAAAATATAGGTCCTAAACAAGAGCCAAGTTTGCATCTGTGCACTGTTGTTATAATCATCAGTATCAAAGAAACTACGAATGCTGAATAATGTTTAATATATATAAGATAAATAAAGTTAAACACTAGGCCTATTACTAAAACCATTGTATTCAGAGCATGCATTATGAATCTCTTGGACTTAACAGTAGAAGTAGTAAATATTGCGCTTATGCAAGACAATCTAAATATTTCTTTTCATGCACACTTTAGAGAATTCTTCTTCTTAATCATGCTTTTTTCTTCTTTTAAATATCAGTTGAATTCATTAATTTTTTAAAATATTTAAATAGTTTCCACCTTCAATAAAAAGAATAAATATATAGCCGTTGTATAAATAGAGGTTTCTTTTGTAACAAACAGAAATAGAGCAGAAATATGTATTATTTAAAAATAAATTACGAATTTATAGATGTTAAATAAGAGAGAGTACGTCTAGTTTCATTCCATGCAACTTAATTCTGTATTTCTTGGGAGCATTTTGGAAATTGAAACTTGTTAGATGAAATATGTCGACACAATAATAATCCACAGTTGAAAAGTTTAAATGCGTTAAATGGCATTCAATATTATTCCGATTCCTGATATAATTCTTTTCAATTGGTTTAATTCAAATTCGTCCCCGCATTGGATTATTTCAAACCAGTTTTTGAATATTTCTCTTAAGTCGATATTTTTGTTTTCTGTAAGAAAATTAGTTATTCATTGCGTCCATTGTAAAAAAATAAATAAATACCTTCCTCAATAATTATGCAAATGGATCTAAAAAGAGAAATAAAATAAAGGAAATGTTATTTCTAAATCATTTTATAATCAAATTATATCTCATATCCAATTATTTCCATCGTACTAAAAATTAATACTTTTCGAAATGTAAAAGATGGTGTTTTATATTGACTAAGTTCAGTGGTTAGTTGCACATTGAATGAAATAGAACATAGCTTAACTATTAATATTCAAACAATGCACTATTTCCTTCGCAATATGGATGCCTTTCTCTATTTACAATGCAGCAGATTTGTTTTCCTTTTTTATCTATTTGTAAAAGTAAAAATATTATGCAATTTTATAAATGAAACACACGAAATGTTTGGAATTAATTTTAAAAAGGGGGGAGGGACGCTGAGCAGTTTTCAGATGACAAAGTTTAAAAATGAATAAACTAGTCTTTTGTGGCCATTGCGGAACTTTCTTCTATGTCCTTTATATGAATATACAACTCGCAAAATATACCTATTATGATGCAAATCTTTATGGAATATAAAATTTTAAAAAATTAAAAATAGAACCGACTCCAAATTAAAAACTGCGCTAAAAAGTGGCGCATAAATTAATTCTTTAAACAACATAATACGACTTTTAAACATAATTTTTGAATTTGGTGCAAATCTATGACTATCTAATTACCATTACACCATGTGTGACTTCATATTGGACCTGTTGTACCCTATGGACCATTTATATTTGTAATTGATTCATGATTGCAAAAGATTTTTCTATCATAATTTTCCACAGACTTTTAAAATTGCGTTTAAAAGTCGTATCAATGTTAGTTAAGAATTAATTTATTTTTCACTTTTTAGCGCAATTTTTATTTTAAAGTCGGTTCTTTTCTTCAAATTTTATTTTATTTTATGCGTTTTGGTGCAAATACATTTTTCATTTGAATAATGTATTTTAAAAAGAAGAAGAAAAACATAACGAATGGCACACCCACTTTGAGTGACTCACTAAAAAATAATTATTTGAGAAATTGCGTTTTGAAATTGATTTTAAGAAGTCGCGAACAGACTTCAGTCTTAAAACGGACTGAATGAATTTAATTTTTGTTTCAGAGAAGCCATGACTCAAACTCTTATTATAATTTCTTTTAATATTACTGCTTAATGTCAAGAGACTCTTTGTAACAATGAGTTTACATTTATTACCTTATAATTTACTCAACAACGAAATATCAAGGCAAGCCATTCCAATTTAAAGTAAAATACTTTTTTTCCTTCTTAACGTAGTTTCTAAAAAACAATTCTAATCAAAATCGAATTTCGATATTTAAGTTAGACCACTTTCTATCGATTAAAAAAATTCTTACAGTGGGTTCATTCAGTCAGAAGTTATGGACGAAAAAACAAAAACATGAGTTTTTTCGCCTATAACTTTTTTTTAATTATCGAATATGGTCAAACAAAGATGCGGGACCTATGGGAAACCACCCTTGATCGATTTTTAAAAAATCACGAAAATTGATTCATCTGGTGAGCAGTTAAGAGTGGACAAACAAACAAACAAACGAAAATCTGACATACCTTCTTCGGGAAGTCGGTCAAAAAAAAATTGTTCTACATAAATAAAACAGAGAGTTTGTGCATCAGTTTGTTTGTTTGTGTGTGTGTGTGTCGGGCGCCTCCTGGCGAGATGGAAGGGTGCAGAAGAACGGAACGTTTCGTGCACCTCGAAACGTTTTTCCTAAAATTCGAATTTGTTCTTTTTTTAATTTATAATTTTAGGAATATCGCATCGAAGAAACGTTACACCTTTTCGATTTTTGCAGCATATTATTGTCCGCAAAAAACAGCACTATTTGATCTCTTTCTGAAGTTCGTAGAGTGAATAGAACACGCGCAATATTCATTTTAAGTAGTTTTCGAATTTTAAAACGAACTCTGAATTTATCTGCTCAATTTGCGTGATTTCGCCAAAATAGATAGTACTTTTGTCGCCAGAGGAAACTTTAAGTAAAATAATGAATGAAATTTCTTTTTGGATCTCGCGAGTCCGGTATATACTGCCTTGGTTGTTTAAAATCAAATAAAATATTTTACTACAGGTGTGGTCTAATTCGGCATTTTATGGACGGTTTAAGTTAAAAATTTTCATAACAACGCTCATTTTTGACGCAATTTAAAATCATGAAAAATTTTCAAATCCGATCTATATTTAACGGGTTGTATTTTACTTTTTTAGGAAGAAGGATTCTCGCATTGAAACTTGCACTGAATGTTATAACTATTTTATCAAACGATTTTATTCCATAACAATACTGTTGAATTCTGTTTCGAAAAATACTGTTTTTTCATTTCAAATTGGCGTGTTTTCAAAATTATTCCTCGTTTAATTTTTATGCAGCCATTTACAGTACATTTTGGCGTTTACCTGGCGATTTATATTAATACCATAATTTACTTTAGTTGATTTATTTTGTAACTCAAATTTAATTTTTGCATTAAAAGAGGCTTTTTTGGCGATCTTTTGCATTCTTTACCGTTTTACTGGCATGCACGAGTTGTTCTCCACAACAGGACACGTGCTCGATACCCGCTGAAGACCCACCGTGTACACTTGGGGATACGAGCATGTGAAATTCGTGGACCCCAGTACCTCGCCCCGTGCACATGAAATCCTAAGGCCTCGGATAACAGTTAGGGGTCCGGTGGAGAAAAGGACTATAGGACAAGGCCATGAATGGCACTTTCTTCTAGTCTTAAGCTTAATTTGAACAGTCTATTGCAAATAAGTGTAAATAAAGTTCGAAGTAAAAATTATTGAGCTATCGAAAAGACCACCATGGCAACACATTTTAATTTAATGATCTTGCAGATAATAGATTGTATACCAACAGTTTTGTAATATTAGCGTCTCGACGATACTGCTTGTACAAAATCGAGCGCGTGCTACTATTTAATAGGTAATTATTATTTTCTTTGTCATTGTGGGCACTCAGGACTGAATTTAGGTCTATGGCTTCTATAAGCCGAGAATCTTCTCTAAAAACGAGAAAATTCTGAAAATATTCTCCTAAAATTGAAAATTTGGAGAAATAGAGAGAACTTTTTTTTTTTAAGAAATCAAATTTTAAAAACATCATTACAGTATGAAATAATGCTGAATTATCTTTGTAAAAGCCAAGAAATAAAACATTTTCTGGGCCTATTTATTCCTTACAATGATAATTTGATTTAATATAATTTTGTCTGAATAATATAAAATATTCCTGGCAATTGAATAAATGATTTGAAAAAAAAAATCTGATGTGTTCACCATATGAGGCAGTGAGAAAAAAGGGATGTGAGTAACCAAAAAACGATTCTGGGTAAAACGCGTTCAAAGTTTGGATCTTCTGAGACCTTTAATGTCATTTTTTTTCTAAATGACATTGGGACGGAGCAGCTGTTAGAACTATTGGGACCAACCATTAATGATGTCACGTTTTTTTCCCCATATATTTGACCCCCCCCTCCCTTCCACCTCTTTGTCACATGCCACGCTATGTTGCATAAGCATGACGTCACACTTCTTGTTACTTCTTCCTTCCCTTGTCACAATTTCACGAACTCTCCCCTCCCCCGTCAAAGCATTTATGAAAGATCCTATTACTAACATATCTTGCTTTCCCTCCCATTTGCACTAGTTACCTCAAAATTTTCAATTTTGTCACTTACACCCTTTCGCTTCTAGGTGCTTCGTATGACTCCCTTGTTTGCCTATTAAACAGTGCGTAGTTCTTAACAACTAAAGCAAGATAGTTATGTGGTACGCGTACAAAAAATGTTTGAATTAACATGTTTATTAGCGCACATGTGATGCAGAAAAATAGTATTTTGCTAACATTTGCATCGGAAGAATGTTCAGTAGGCAATGGTGGCAAAATCCTTATAAATTTTAGGTTTTTCATTAATTCTTAGACATTATCCAGTACCTACAAAGTATAGTGAATCCGGCGAATAGTTATCCGGCGTGAAAAATTATGAGTCTAATTACCACTACTCCATTTGCTACTTCATATTTTAACTGCTGCCAATTCTTAGAACATATATATATTTGTAATTTTTTCATGATTACAAAAAAAATTTATATATCCTGATTTTGCACCGACTTCTAAAACTATGTTTAAAAGTCACATCGATGTTGTTTAAAAATTAGTTTATTTTTTACTTTTTAGCGCAATTTATAAGTTGAAGTCGATTCTATTTTTTTATAAAAATTATTTTATTAATTTTAATATACGGAAAAAATATTGTGCTGGGATTTTTTTCAGTGCCTTTTGAGCAAATTTTCGTGCAACCTACGCTTTTAATTTTTTTTAGGCTATTTTCCCGTAAGAGTAAAAATAATAATAATAAAGCGTGAAAGAAGGCTTAATCTATCATGAAAATATCGTTAGAGATCAAGAAAAGTCAAAAATAGTTGAGGAATTAAATAAAGATTAAAAAATAAAAAATTTGAAAGTAGGGTTTTGAGATGGTGAACAAGTGTGTCGGTCGGTCTGTCAGGGCCCCCCCCCCCCCCCTTTCCCAAAAACTTTTGAACGAATTGTCCGATTCGAAAAATTGTTTTTGCATTCAAAAGATCGCTGCGAGTACATCTCATTTCCATATTTTACTTTTTGATTTGAACAATTTTTCGTTCTTTTTTTTTTTTTTTTTTTTTTTTTTTTTTTTTTTTTTTTTTTTTTTTTTTTTTTTTTTTTTTTTTTTTTTTTTTTTTTTTTTTTTTTTTTTTTTTTTTTTTTTTTTTTTTTTTTTTTTTTTTTTTTTTTTTTTTTTTTTTTTTTTTTTTTTTTTTTTTTTTTTTTTTTTTTTTTTTTTTTTTTTTTTTTTTTTTTTTTTTTTTTTTTTTTTTTTTTTTTTTTTTTTTTTTTTTTTTTTTTTTTTTTTTTTTTTTTTTTTTTTTTTTTTTTTTTTTTTTTTTTTTTTTTTTTTTTTTTTTTTTTTTTTTTTTTTTTTTTTTTTTTTTTTTTTTTTTTTTTTTTTTTTTTTTTTTTTTTTTTTTTTTTTTTTTTTTTTTTTTTTTTTTTTTTTTTTTTTTTTTTTTTTTTTTTTCTAAAACACTTTTGAGCAATGTTTGGGGGCATTAAGAGAAGAGGGGGGAGTTGTGAGCTTTCCAGAAAACTTTTTGACGTGAAAGTTCTAGAAATGTAATTTCAGGCTACCTTTGGTCACATTAAGAGGGGTCATGATCCCCGTTTTGATTCATGCTTAGGCTTCACACTTAAGCTTCCCCCTCTATATTTGCCATTGTTCATGGTATCGAAGGAGGCTTCCCAGTTTCTTCAAATTCTCCAGTTTCTAATCAAGCGGAAATATTTAGAACTAATAATGAATATGTAAGTAATCATGAAATATTAAGCAAACATTTGAAGTTTACATAATTTAAAATGCCTAAATACCTCAACTATTTTTTAAATGATTTATTTAAAAACAACATACTAATATTATATTTGAATAAAAGTCTTTCCTGTGAATATTTAATATTTAAATACAGAAATACATATTAATGACAATATTTTTAATCGCTATTCTCAACAAAATATATAAAATAGGGGCACAGAATATTTTGCTGCTTTAAGGCAACTCTTATACTTGCTCCGGACCTGTTTACATGTGACCGACAGTGCTTTTAAAAAGATAAATAAATCCTTGACCACTGCAGTTAACATGAAATTGTTATAATAATGCACTTTTTAGGAATCAAAGCAAAATTGATAAATAATTGCTAAAAATAAGGATAAAACTAAATTTTAACGCTGCACATCTGTGTACACACACAATGTAGTTACGCTACAAATATACAGCATTTCATTGTTTTGAAAATTGAGGATCTTTCCTTCAAATAAGTTGTAAGCTGATTTTATGCACTTTCCCAATAGAAAGCAAATTAACAGAAAAAAAAACGCCAAAAGGGAAAAAAGAATATTATTATTCCAAGGAATAAAGCATTTATTCCTAGAAGTCCTTCTGGAAAAACAAAAGCGTACAACAAAAACAACACAAAATGAATATGAAGCTTAAATTATTATTCTATATAAAAAAGGTAAATTTTTAATAAAAATGCTGATAGAAAAAAATATCGAGCATTTCAATAAATGATCCAAATCCAGCAGCATTTGGAGAAAAAAAAAACAATTATTCCAATACATGGAGCGTCAAATTTTAACAGGATTATTCGAAATAAGGCAAACATCTAGAATGAAAGAATTAAATCGGCAGACATTGAATCGTTTCGAAACAACCAGAGACCCAAATGCTGTTTACATTCATCTGTGGGATTTCTAAAATTATCTTCATTATTTTGTAAATCATTTATTTAAAAACAACGTACTTATATTATTTTTAATGTGTGCATCATATGAGGGACACCCCTCCCCCCATAACGTCACTGAAGCTGTGCCCCGTCGAAAGAAAAATTAAATTCTTCACCACTCGAGTGAAAGTTGTTTGCCACTTGTTTTTTGTAATGAATGATTATTATTTTTATGAACAGCTCAGATGAATTAAACTGGTTGGTCGAATCATTTAATTGAGTAATAATGGTTGAATTCGATATAAATTGCTTAAGCAGGCCCAAGGACACTCTAGGTTCAACACAGTAAAGAGCAGAAGTGATTGACATTTCTGTATACTAGAAGGTAAATTTAAAAAATAATACTGAAAGAAAAGAATATAGAACATATCAATCAATGACCAAAATTCATTAAAATGCATAAATACCAACTATATTTTAAATTCTTTATTTAAAAACACGTACTAATTTTATTTTGAATGTGTGTATCCACGGGAGGTTGCAAATTAAAAAAATAATGCTGAACGAAAAAAATATCGAACATTTCAATAAATGATCAAAATCTAGCAGCAACATTCTGAAAAAGGAAATCAAATTTTTCACCTTTCCAGTAAACCGTGGTTGATTCTTAGCGGGGAAAAAAATCGGAGCTTCACACAAAATTCTCGGAAAAAGTATGCGCCAACAATTTAAAATATAAAACTATATACTTAGGTTAACAATCCCCCCTTCCCAATAATATGAGAAGATTTATTAGTTCAAATCTGCATGTATACAAAAAAAAAAAAATTTTTAAAGTGGCCTAAGCAGTGGTTACTAAATAGAAACACATACCCACGTAAATCAAAAATTGCATTCATCGGATTACCGAACTGTTTGCAAATGAACGAACCCATACTTGGAGCTTCTGAAGCTTGTTTGTGTTTAATTTTTGCAGGAAATAAAATGATTTTCTCCAATATGCATTAAATTTAGGCCAAAAATGATTTTGGATCCAATTAATCCTCACATAAATAAATAAATTTAACAAAACAAATGTATACAATTAATGCAAAAGAAAAACAGCACGGTAAAGCTAAGCTGAAATGAAAAACTACACGATTAGCGATCAACGAAGAGCAATAAAATTAAACCTAAGTAAACATCATCATAAACTACACGATTAGCGATAAAGAACAATCATAAATTGAAAGAACAGCTGAAACTAAAAAAGAAATCAGTTGAGAGGAAGGGAACGTAACAGAATATCTCAAAATTAATTAATCGTTAGGCATAGAAATACACAACAAAATAATTCAAATTAATGGAAATACATAGAAACAAAATAAATCAAATTAATGGAAATACATAGAAATAAATTTCAAACAAGGATATACTGAAATCAATATCATCGAATATCCCGGTATCTGACGAAAGCAACAACGATTGCTATAGCTCCCTTCACTTCAATTTGCTATGAAGAACTCGCGTGAAGTAAAGAAAATGCTGGAGGATGCTGAAGATTGAAAATTTTAATTGTTAAATTTAAAGAATATAGAATGAATTTAAAAAAAATATCGTCGAGAAATAGCTTCGAGGTGCAAACCACCGAGATATAATAGAATTTTGTGCCAGTTTTCGTAATCGTACGTTGCGTAGATTTTGCTGTAGAGCGTATAGCCACAAGGGCGTTGCCAACTCGAAAGTTCATCAAACTTTCTCTATTTTTAATTTTATATCTATAGACTAGCTATCGACGAGTTTTAGTGATATCAATTAAGAAATTTTGGAAACATTTTATTATTAATTAATTGTTTCTCCTTTTCTTATGTGAGGCAAGCCTCATTTATAATTGTAATGTTATACAGAATTAATGTAGTGTTATAGATAGCAGATGGCAACATGTCTTGGTTGATTACATTTTTAGGTAATAAATGTAAAACTCATTGTTAAAAAGAGTTTGTTGCCACTAAGCAATAACATTAAAAGCAATTATAATGAGAGATTGAGTGAAGGCTTCTCTGAAAAATTGGAACGAAAAAGGAGAATAGTGTCTGGAAGCAAACATTTAAGTTTTATTATACTGCCACTCTACTTTGTACGAAACCGGCAAAAGTACAAGCGAATGCATTTATGCGCGCAATCGGCCCTGCAGTGTCAATGATTTACAATACGTTTGTTTTAAGTGAGGATGGTCAAAAAAACCGAACGTATAATCTCCGAATTTGATGAATAATACTTGTATAATTATGTAAATAGTATAATGTTTTCAATACTAAATTCAATTATTACGGTCGAATTTCGACTGTTGGGCGAACTTTAGTTGCGTTAAATTGATGTTTGATTTGGCAAAAAAAAATCCCCGCCAACGACTTCCTGAAATGAGAAGGCACTAATATTGGTTTAGCGAAAAGAAATTACTAGGCATAAGTAATTTAAGGGGGAACGGTTAAATTTTTCATTGCCTATAGAGCCAATGTTATACATTTGATGACATAACAATTGAATAAATATTGCTTCAAATATTGCAATGAATATAAATTTTAATGAACAAAATTTAAATTTTAAATATAAAAAATAAATTATTTAACTTTTTAACAATTTATGTTAAATCACAAAAAATATCACATTCATAAAATACGCTGTTTCCTTCAAGATCCGCACAATTTAATCCCAACTCTTACATATTCTACACTGGATCCAATCTTCATCAAATGTTTCAGAACAGATGATGTAGGGTCTTTTGTCCACATTCTCAGTTTTTTTCTTCGGATTTCATTTAGGGAATCTTAGGTGCAATAAATTTTGATCTCTTAGCTTTAGCTGGTTTGCCTTCTCTTTTTTTCTTTAAAAGATTTTGTTTCTCTAGAAGCTTCTTCTTAGCTGTAGATACTCTTTCCTTTTCTACTTTCTGTTCCTTTTTTGTTCAGGATTTTCTTTGTAAGGATTTGAAGTTAAAATTTCACTTCTTTGTTCCCGATATATATTGGGTTGCATAATTCTGACTATATAATAAACTATAAATATTCTATAAATATTTTAGATTACATAACTTTGAAATTGATACTCCCTCTTTCCTATAATAACGCTTCATAACGCTATCATAGAACCGCTGTCGCCTTTGAACGTTAGGTAATTTACGGATGTCTCTTAAACACTGTTTGATTAAATATTCGGAACACCTTTCTTCGTTAGAAACTGCATCACTTTTGTCCGATACAACACGCGAGTTTTGTCCGGTACAACCCGAACAAGATTTCAGTTACCATTAGGGATGTAACGAATAGTGATTTGACCGAATAGCCGAATACCGAATATTCGGTCCTTTTTTCAAGGCCGAATATTCGGCTAGGCCAAATACCGAATATTCGGCGGCCGAATATTAAAATTTCTAGAAAATCGTTGTAATCGAAAGTATTTGTCAAATTTAAAATTATTCACAAAGTCAAACACCAATTACATACAATCTATGATGTATGATTTAATTCTGTTTGTTAAGAATTTAGAATTATTAAAAATTAATCTATTTTCACTATTTTAACTACTGTTTTGAATGTAATAAAACTGAGAATTTCACCCACAGGCAAAATAGAAATGACAGGTTTTACGGTCATTCTAAACCATTATTCTAAAGCATTAGCATTATTTAATTGCAACGAAAGAAATACTAGTGCTTAGTGAACTTTTACCTTGCTCAAAACTGTTTTATGAAGACATTTTAAAAGTTATAAAAGTTAATATTTTTATTTTATGGGTTTTTTGTTACATTTTTTTACCTATTTTTAAAAGATGTATTAAAACTTAATGCACTTAACAAGAATATGTTTTTGTTTTCAAAAACCCCAATAACTTATGCTATCTAAATATTCATGATATATTCTGGGCATTTCACGTTTCTCTCTAACTCAATATTCACAATAAATCAGTCTACCCAAACTAATAAGCGCCCTTTACACATACGTTCTTAACCGCGCGAATGAACGTGGCGCATCCAGCCACGGTCAAGAACGCGAGTAAAACCGTGGCGTTCAAGAATGTGTTGCAAAATTCACACCATTCTTATCCGCACGCAAGAACGCGTTCAGATGAGGGGCGTTCCATTGAAGTCCCCTACAGAAGCCACAGTCTGCAGAATTGTCCAATCCTCCGACTTTGATGCGCAGTTAAGAACGTGTATGTAAAATGCATCATTTCTTGGAGCGCGATCATGAGCGCGCATCTGAGTGTCATTCTTAACCGCGCTCTTGAGCGTCCTAAAATTGCATTTACACGCACGCTCTGGACCGCGGATCTGAATGGCTCGCCGTCCGGACCGCGGTTAAGAACGTGTGTGTAAAGGCTGCTGAAGTCTGGCTTCCACTTTGTTAATAATGAATTTATCATATTACCTATTATAATTACTATTGGCAGCTTATGGGAGCAAATGCTAAATATACAATACAATAGTACAACTTTAAAATGTGTTTTTGCTCAGTCAAGCCTAAAACAAGATTTTAAAAAAGTAGTTTATTCTAAATTATTTTTATTTCTTAAAACTATAGTGGACTAATGTATTCCTTTGCAATAATTATAATACAATTTTAAATGTTTAAAATCTGCTAATTTCTTTATTTTTTTACTTTTTTTACTGCAGCAGAACTATTTGGCCGAATAGTCCATCAATATTCGGCCAGGCCGAATTTGACCTTACCCAGTATTCGGCCAGGCCGAATATTCGGTTGCGTGATGAAATGACTATTCGGCCAGGCCGAGTACTCGGCCAAAGGGCCGAATAGGCCGAATACCGAATAGTGGCCGAATATTCGTTACATCCCTGGTTACCATATATGTATGATTAAATTTAAAAGATATTTATTGCCAGCAATTTACAGTATAATGAATGCTCTTAAACAGCTAATAAAACAATTTACACTTACTTTCAGATCTACTATGACACTTAGAAGGTCCTTACGGTCAATTAAAACGCTTGAAAAAGTACAAAAAGCTAAGCTGACAATGCTGCCGTTTGTCTAAATGAGGCGTCGTATGAACTTTTTCCTTCAATAAACACTATGGTGTCTTGACAAGGGCTGCAACCTGCAATAAATAATAGGAATAATGCTTCCGATACTAAAAGCCGTCCGGTACACCCCGACTTTCCCCTATAATTTAATGTTGTTATCTTCACGCATAATAAAATATATGAAACATGCTCATTCAACATCATATCAGCATTAAGTAAATAATACTTTAGTAAAAGAGAGAATTAATTTTACGCTTAGCATTTTTCCAAATTAGTAAAAACAACGTTGAATGGTGCAAGTCAAAGATCAAAAAAGCACCTTTCTGCCGTTTCAGTCTTTGATTTGTGCCATTTAACGTTCTTTTTACTCAATTTTAAATGCATTTACAGTAAAAATGTATGGGAGATAATAGCACAAATATAAGCAGGGTGCTAAAAAAATTAACCTTATATTAATGTTGTAACTTGTATTATTTCCAGAAGGAAATGATCTTGCAAGAATATTTGTCTAGTAATATTAGTTTAGAGTATATTTTTAAAATATCTTGTATCTATTTCAAACAGTAAACAAACGAATCGTAGCCAACCGGAAAAACAAATAAAGGCCATTTTTCCGTCACGCTTTAGCGTTTTATATGCACAGATACAGTAGAATCCCGTTACAACGAGCTCCAAAGGACCGGGAAAATGGTTTATTTTGTTGTAGCAGAATGTTCGTTGCAACGGAATATAAAAAGGATCTTAGAAAGGGGCTGAACCAGGGTCATGTTTAATCTAACGAAATTTCCCCGTAATAATAACAATAATATTCATATGACAAATTTATATCAAGGTTCAAATTAGCTTTTAGAGATTTTGTGAAGAAGTTCTGATTTTTTTTTTTTTTTTTTTTTTTAAGTGAACTTTAGCATTTTGTTCAGGTTGTAATTAAGCCTATAAAAAAATTTCCGCTTTTATATGTTTTATATATATATATATATATATAGTTTTTTTCCTATTAGATGAAACGAAACAATAGACACAATTCGAAATGCTTGTAATTTTCTTAAACTTTTCAAAGAAGTTCTATTTCTACTGTTTTACTATTGAATATTATTTAGCATTAAAGAGACAACCATACTTCAACCAATATTTTTTTGCTTTCAGTAAATGAAAAGGTAATTTAACATATGTGTAACAAAGGAAAATACTTCATAATAACTCATTATCACTGTGTGTCAATTTTCTCTGCAGTCAATCTTATTTATGTAATTGAAAGCAAAAATTTATCCAAGCAAAAATGAACTTTTCACTTAAAAAAAGTTGCCCAAATTTTAAAAACATTCATTGGCAGTCTAACAACGAAAGCATATCAAGCTATTAAGATGTTTTCGTGTACATTTAAGATTTATGATTCATGCGATGAAAAAATATTGTCAACCATCATACAATAAGTAAATATTGAGCAAAAAATGATTAAAATCAAGTTACGCTTGATTCGAACAGTTTTCCATATTGTTAAAGGTTTGGATTTTCTTGAACAGACGATGAATGTCTCATGTGTTAAAAAAATCTCTTGACTTTATAAACATTGTAGGATTTTTTCTCTCATCTCCTCCAGTTTTTCATTTAATAATGAAGCGCTTATAAGCATATGCAAACGAGACACGATATTAACAATGCCAACGCTGTATGACGCCACCAGTAGGTAAACGTCGTTGTATAGCGTCGGATTTGACGTAATCGTAATTGCGAAATGTAAAGATGAGGCGTTAAAAGCTATTTCTGCTACAGTAAAGAAAACATTCTTTAAAGCCCCCCATTTCAATAAAGACAACTATTCCTAAACATCCCTAATAGAATAATGACATTAGTTCCAAAAAATATCCATTAGAATAAAAAAGTCAGTGACTAAAAATACAATACTGACCTTCAAGAGCTACTGTTTTTAAAATTACGCAGCAGTCCATCCTAAATGCCCCATCAAGATAAGGACACCCGTTCCTAAAAATCCCGCTTGCAAAATTGTCAAAACATTTACTGAAAATTCAATTGAATAGCACTTTCATAAAATTCGGATAAAAACCCAAGAAAGGAAAGCATTATTTCCAAAGGCAAATGCACATTTAAATTAGAAAATGTTTAGTACTGAACCAATTCTGAAGTGTGAAATTTAAGTTGATAGAAAGAAATAACTAAATTCTTCCCAAATGGCGCCAAATAGGCAGTACAAAAATTAAATAAATGTTAGAAAATAAATCACTTGTGTAAAATATGAAATCAATAATCGCGACGTAAAAAAATTTAAATGAAGCAGAAGATCGCCAAATTGAGCTAAAGTAATGGAAGCATTTCGCAAATACGCCATGATCTTATAGTGTAAATCACGTATTGCATTAAATGAGAACAATATTACTGATAAGGATTATTGAGCGCGGTTTGGAAAAGTTACGAAGCGCAAAATAATATATTGAGAACAATTAACTGGATGGGGGCGAGTAAAAAGCTATCATCACTTGGCGAAATTTTAAATTTCATCAAAAATAAGCGATATAGAAGACGTTCCAACCTAGTTTTTGTCGAAGAAATAAATATTAAATCTTGAAAAATGGAAAAAGAATCAACATTAAAAATCGCATGCAGTTAATAATCCACAAAATATCCATAAAAGTGAAATGAATTTTTAGAATTTGTTTCGTTGATAAAGCAGACACTCTACCATAAGAAATAATGTTTCCTGAAATTGTTTAACTGCTACTAAACTATTAAATCGCGAAAAAAGGAAGGAGAATCAACCTCAATTTAAAGTAATTAAAATTCATCTGCAGTTCCACAAAATATGTATATAAATGAAATGATTTTTTAGAATTTGTTTCGCTCATAAAACGGCATGAATAAAGATAAAATAGCATTTTTTCAATCTTAGGTTAACAGAAATCATCTAGTTGGCGACAAAAGTAATATTTATTTTGGCGAAAACACGCAAATTGAGCGGATAAATTCAGAGGTAAGCCTCGTTTTAAAATTCAAAAACTACTTTAAATGAGTAATGCGCGTGTTGTATTTGTTCTAGGAACTTCAGAAAAAGATCATCTTGTGCAGTTTTTCACGGGCATTAATACGCTGTAAAAACCTAAAACGTGGGACATTTCTTCGATGAGATAATCCCAAAATTAACAGTTTTTACTTCAAATTGGAATAAAAAATGAACAAATTCGAATTTTAGGAAAAAACGCTTAGAGGTGCACGAGGACCTGACCCAAGGTACCTGTAACGAAAATTTTGTACTTCTGGACCTTCCCATCTCGCCAGGAGGCGATCGACAGACGGACACACACACAAACTTTCAGTTTTATTTATATAGATAATGTGAGAAAAAAAATTTAAATTTTTGTCGTATCCAGATGTCGGGCCGTCAACACCACCGAAAGATAAGGCCAACTATCTCCGTCGATGACGTCATCAGAGAAAGGTGAACTTTTACAATAGGTCTCTTTAAGCGCTTCAAAACATTTCAGTATTTTATTGTTTTCGGACCATTTTTTATGAAGATGGTAATTAATGATTGATTCTTTTCTCGTCTGTTCGTAGAAATATAAATCAAGGATACAAGAAAACAGGTAGAAAAGAAAATATGTTCATCAAATCACAAATTACAATTTCGCTTTTAACAGCAAAATCTTCAACGAGTAAACGGTCATTAAACAATTTGTTACTGTAATTGATAATCTTCTTCATACTCAATAATTATATGAGTAGAATGATATTTTAAAAAACTTTTAATGGCATCAAAAAAATATCTTTGAAAACATTTCTTTTTAAATTTTAAGTATGTTTTTTGCAGTTTTAAAACTTGTTTTAAAAACACCTTCATGAAACATTTGAAAACTGTTTAAAAAATGTACCTTGAGTGAAAATTTTAAATATACACTTGTTAATGCATTTTCCTCTTTTTATTTAATAATGATATTTCAAATATTTCAAAATCTTTTATTTAGTTTAATGAATCACTTTTGGTGGAAAAAGGCATATTTAAAAATGCTGTTAAAATGTAAATATGCTTTAAACGACGTTTATGTTTTAACGTTTATATAGATAATATGCCATAAGATAATATTCTTTAAACGTTTTATTAGAACCTCTTAAAATATGAATACATCATCATATGATTTTTTAACTTACATTTTCAGTACAAATTATGCATTGGATTTAGAATTTGTTAACGTCTGCAATTTTCGTTTCTTAGTAGGAGTTTTGAAATCATTTTTTTTTTCTATACAGTAGTTATTTAAAAAAGTATTCGTTGCGGTGTTAATCATAAACTTTGAAACTATTTCTATTGTGTGTTCATACAAACATTCGTCATGTTCTAAAGACTCATTTTTAAGAATCATATTAAGAGTAATATTTTTACTATCTCTTTTCTGAGCACATAATCAGTAGAAAAGTGCAATTCACACACCTGTGAAAAATATTTTTATTTTATTTTTTACTGTTTTTATGTTTTCATATGTATTTGTTCTAACATTTTTGCAAATGAAATTGTCATCCCCTTCCCCTAAATTAAACAAACAAAGCACAGACTGGCGTATTTTCGCTCTATGAAAAAATGAAACTGAATGATTCAAGCACTAAATATTCACAAGATACTAAAATAAAATACAGTAATCCTGTTTTTTTTCTACTGTGCTTTAACACTTCAAATTATGCTTACATTTAGTTATCTAATTATCAAAATTTATTTGCATTTGGAATAAATGACTATCATTCACAAATCTTTTACAAAAAAGTAAATATGAGTAATTAAGCTCACACTTAGAACGTTCAGCGGTGCATGCATATTCAATAAGAAAAGCTTAGTCATGACATATTTTTCTTAGTAATTTCGAGCTACTTTTTATTATAAAGCATTTATTGCATTTTTATCGCCAATATAAACTTGGTGATTTTCTTTCATTGGCGCATACGGGAAATTTCAATCCCATATAAATCCTGATCTAAACGACGGATTGGCTCGCAACAAACTTTATCAGAAAGATATTACGCTGTAGAACATGTACTGATACGAAGCTCAACAAGAACTGAATAAGCCTGTTTTCCTATGAAATTTTTGATCGGGATTTTTAAGGGCATTTCTCAATAAATAAATAAATGAATGAATGAATGAGTGAAAGAATGAATGATTGAATCAATGAAAGAGTGAAAGAATTAATGAATGAATAAATGAATGAGTGAAAGAACGAATGAATGAATAAATGAGTGAATACATGATAAAATAATTAAATGAGTGAATGAATGAAAAAATAAATAAACGAGTAATAACTACATGAGTAAATGAATGACTGAATAAATGAAAGAATGAATGATTGAGTGAATGAATATGTATTATCCGTCGAAAAAAGTATATTTAAAGTAATTAAGAACTAAAGCTAAATGTGAAAGAGAGAGAAAGTGATAGCTATATTATAAATTTGAAGTTGGGTGTATACGGGAAAGTAGGCTCGTATAGTTCTAGACGGAACTTCTTGTTTATTCGCCATTTCGTATTTTTAAATTATGTTGTTTAAAAGAATATGTATCACGACTTCTAAGTTATCTTATATAATGGTGCACAGTCTTGTTTCATGCGTCATAATAACAGACATAAAAACACACAAAATATCCTGTGCTTGGAAAGTTAATGTTGCAGTAAATTTATGATTCAAATTTTTTCCCTATGTTTTGTAGTAAATATTTAGTGAATCTGTCGTATTTACATACTATCGCTAATGCTAGTGTTGACAAAGCACAAAAATAATTGTAAGGGCAGTAAACAGAATTGTACTTAAAATATTCAGTGCATGTTGTGAATAAAAATCAAATCTGGACTTACTCTAGACGATTTTGCTTGTTTGAAGTTTTTCCTTGGAATTAATTTCAACCATCTATCCAGCCGTGATGGTTCACTTGGAATCTTAAAAACAGATACCTTTTTGTTTATGACGTCAACATGAGATTACGCTTGAGACCTCAGGCCTTGTCTTTCGGTGGTGTTGGCCAGGTACGATATAAATTTTAGAATAGTGCTCAGATTAAGCAGTATTTAATAATTTTCTACTACGGTTGAGCTAAAACACCGAAGTAGATTTTTTTTTTTGAACGAGATGAACCTTTTGCTGACACTGGTAAAGTGAAGCACTTGAACGGATTACAAAATTTATGATGCCCTATCATCGATGAATACAAACAAAATTGGCTCATTGTAGATTGAATTACTATTAATAAACCACTTTTCTCAGTTTTTAATTTTTTTTGAACAGTTGGCATTTTTTTTTCTTTTTTGGTCAGTCAAATATTACTTTTTTACGGCGAAAATAGTCAATCAACGGTTATTAATCGGAAATAACCTCTATTAATCTGAAACAAACGTCTTGATCGGCAACTGCCGAATTTTTTTCGTGAAGGAGATACGATTTATTAAAAAAGAGAAACAAAAAGAAAGCTGGTATTTTGACTCTGTAAAAATTTCCTTTCAAATTGCATGCAACAGAGCCGTATATAAGAACTTTTTTTTCTGAGAGTCATAACTAAGCGTTAAAAGAACTTTTAAAATTGAAGTTTCAAAATATTAAAAACTTTATTCAGAATAGGTACTTTTAAATTTATTTCGGTAAGCTTCTGGGCTTCCTCCAGCCCCCCCCCCCTTAAAATACGCCTTTGATGTGCAAATTAATAATGATCCCAATAATAAATTAGAGTTTAATAAAATTAGCTATTCATTTTATTTATTAACTGCTTGTTTACTTTTTTGTACATATAATTTTGCATTTTTTCGCTTTTATTTCGGTTACAATGATTTTTATCCTTCTAAATTACAAATAAGAAGATCCGTCTTGAACCATAAAAGCCTACTTTCCTGTATACACCCAACTTCAAATTACAATCTTCCTATCTCTCTCTCTCTCTTTTTCATTTAGCTTTAGCTCTTAATTGCTTCAAATATACCTTTTTCAACGGTTAATAATATTCATTCACTCACTCATTCATTCTTTCATTTATTCATTCATTCATTTATTTATTCTTCTTTCATTTACTCATTCGTGTATTTATTCATTTTTTTATTCATTCACTCATTTATTTATTTTATCATTTATTCACTCATTTATTTATTTTATCATTTATTCACTCATTTATATTTTTTATTATTCATTCAATTGTTTGTTCACTCATTTGTTCATTCATTCCTTCGCTCATTTAATCACTCATTCATTCGAAAATATCCTTAAAAGGCCTGATCAAAAAATTTCATAGGAAAATTGGCTCGTTTAGTTCTGGTTCAACTTTGTATATGTACATTAGGGCGGAGTGAAAAAGGCAAAAAAAAAATTTTTTTTTTATTTTAATATTTCCTGACTCAACAAATGGTGCTGTTTGGCAAAAAAGACACTGGAGAAAAAATCCCAGCGCAATCACTCATCGTCTTCAGGTTCCACACAGGGGGTCAAAGAAAGGAAAATTAACGTCAAAAAGGTAAAAAAAAATCAAAAAAGGAAAAACACTTTTTAAAAATTTTAATATTTCCTGACTCAACGAATAGTGCTGCATGGCAAAAGAGACGCTTCAAAAAAATCCCAGTGCAGTCACTTATCGTCTTCAGGTTCCACACAGGGGGTCGAAGAAAATAATATTAACGTCAAAGTAAAAAAAAAAAATTTCTTTTATTTAAATTTAATGTTTACAATAGCTTTATTTTCAGACTTAAAAACAGTTCTAATTATTAAAAAGAAACAAGAAAACATTGTCGTTTCAAAAACATATCACTAACCTGCAACCGGGTGTCGTAAGTCTCGTGTATATTGAATACATAGCTATTAATATTCATATAGACTTAATTTTTAAATACTATTAATATTTAGAAGACATACAGATACAGAAAGGGAAATGAGAATAAATTTAACAATGTACCAATTTACAATGAAGAAGTCATATTCATTAATAAAATATTTTACTTAAATCAGTATTCAATTTTGGATTCCACATGAAGTCCAAAATAATAACTTTAGTGTCAAACTTTGAAAGTTCCTTTTCGTGACTTGATTCCTCTGCGAATATATCCATCCCTGGCTTCTGCTCCACATGCTAACAATGATGCTTGCTTTACTATTCGTACATGTCTCTCTACTGCTTGAGAATGGCAAGGGAGCTTCTCTATTTCAAATTCTGAACCGTTTCTGATCACGCTTGCTATGTCTTCGTCACTGAGGTTTATGGTAGCTGATGGTTCCAAAGGATTGCCCCAGTGAATCATCTCAAAATGTTCCTCTGCTTCGAAATTTAAATTTGGAAGATTAAATTGGCGTATTTTACCTTTCCAGTCAGATTTTTCTTGCATTCAGTATTCTTCTGAGGCCAAGTTATCGAATATGTGATCGTTCATCTAATACCATTGTCAACAGAATGTTTTCAGAGTGAGCAAAGTAAGAGTTCCTCTGAATAACTTCGTGAACGATTGACTTAAAATCTTCTGGCAAGAATGCGCTTATTTTTATCATTCCGTGCAGGTGGCGAGCTAATTTTCTTTATTTCAAACCAGGATGGCGCGTAAACTTTCATGACATACTCTACTATGAGCTTAAAGTGTTTTGTTGGTTCGGTGGTCGACGCATATAGACGCAGAATTCTGTTGGCTGTAGTGAGCCACCTTGAATGAGACATCGTCCCGGGACTTCTGTTTGCTAAATCTGGAAGGCACTCCCCCGTGGATATTGCCCTAGAAATATGGAAGAGGTATTTTTGGTCTGCACTGAGGTCTTTTTTATCAATTTCAGGCAGAGCAACTGGAATAGAAACAAAACTTGTCACGGCAAATGTTTCGCACGTTTCCAAAGATTTTCCAATTGTTCCGGAAAACTGGTATTGCCCAGATGTCTTTCCGTCAATCTTCTGGAAAAGGTGGCAAAGAGGTAGTTCATTAGTATGCAATAAGCATACAAACCAGTTTAATTTATGGCCAACAAAGATTTCAAGATGTCTAATAGCACCATTTTTCTTCCCAACGTTGACATTTGTCCCGTCACACCCAACGGTAACCAGTTCAGAAATTGCAATCCCTTTCTGTGTAAGGAAGTTGGTGATGCTTTGTATAATATCCGCACTAGACCCAGAATCCGGCGTAACATGTCCTATATAAACAGAACCAGGTTCTGACAACAAGAGTTTCGGAGTATAAATTTGCTATTTATGGACGAAATACAATTTCTAGCACTGACATTTGACAATAAGGTTTTAATAAAACAATTTATTAAGGAAAACATTTTTAATTAATATTAATTTTACAAATAATTAATTATTTTATTTTATTTTTTGATAAAAAGGCATTAAAAACGTTTAAAAAAGGCATTACAAATATTCACTGGAGGTGTGGAACCTCAAGACGGCAACATTTTGATCTGAAATTTGGAGAAAATTTGTTTTAACCAGTTTCACACAATATAATAACTCAGGCAATGTGAATTTCGAGAAAAAAAATTTTCGCTCCACCCTAAAACATCTTTCCGATAAAAATTGTTACAAGCAAATCGGTCTGTTAGATCATGATTTATATAGGATTGAAATTTCCCCGTGGGCGTTATGTTAGTTTTTTTTTTTTTTTTAACTGTTTAGAAATGAACAAAAATTTTTCAAAAAAAAAAATAATTTCACGCAGGGGGTTGCTGCCAATAAGTTTGTTCATAGGAACTTGGAGCTTATGCCCAGAGTCTACGTAATTTGAACATACCGGCTAATGTTGAGATTTCTTGAACTGTTCAAAATGGGGAAATGTCCTCGCCGAGATCTTTCGAATTGGACAATTCGTTCAAAAGTTGTTAGGGGGACAGACAGGTACACATTTCCCCATCTCAAAATCCTAACAAATCTTTCAAATCTTTTATTTTTCAATCTTTATTTAATTGCTTCCCTTTTTTTACTTTTCTTTACTTTTAACGATATTTTTACAGTAGATTAACCTTTTCAAAGAAGCCATTGAAAAGGAATACGAGTTCTTTAGAGAGGCTGCCGTGCTATAGGGGGAGAGAAGTTGAAAGCAAAGGATTAGCAGCACAGAGGGTCTACACACTCACTTTTGTGACTGATTACCTCTCTAGGCGAAAAGTGTCTCGAGCCCCCACAGAAAGTCATGTAGCGGTGTCCCAGCCCCTGTGAAGCCTTCTTTCATTCTTTATTATTATTTTTTTACTTTTACTGGAAAGCAGGCTAAAAACAAAATGGTTCCATGAACTTGTATTTACTTTTTAAATATACATCCTTAGGAATTTAAAAACTCGGTTTTTTCTGTTTTTTTTTTTTTTTTTTTTTTTTGTTAGGTAGCAAATTTTTGTCAACCCATCACAGTGATCAATAGTCTCTTATTCTCAACATCAACTTTGAATATGTAATGCAATTTGTGATATTACATTACAAATTAAGCATTAAAAGTGTCATTCAAGAATACCTCTCAAAGTGTGACTCGTTCATCATGGAATAAAATGTAAATATTTGTGCTACAAAGTAAAAGTTAAAAATCTTGTTTTCTTATTGTTTCCTTTCTCCTTGTTTTCTTATTGTTTCCTGTCTCTTGCATCCTTCATTCTCATTGATCACTGGTTGATGCCCTTCTTTTGCTATTTAAGCTGTGTTTCTCTTGATCTCTGTGCTTCAGCTAGAAGCTTTTCATCTAGAAGCTCAGTGTTTTGCATTCATAAAGGGGTTTCTTGTAACCTCGAAACACGTGTCTGCAAGTTTTCAAATTTTGTGCTTAATTTGACGTTAAATTTTTAATTTTTACTTCGTTTATCAAGGTTTTCTTAAACGAAATTCATCATTTTTTATTAGTAGCACTTTGATTGATATGTCGATTTTAATTCAATATGTGTGGTAAGGAAATAATATTCATTTCGTTTTGCTTGAGATTCAATAATATCAGAACGATATATTATATTTTAACTTTATTAAACGTCACAGAAATAAATTGAATGACCTATATTTTTTTTATTTTTTTTATTTTAGATCGCAAGCGTATCATGAGAATTTGAAATATATATAACTCTAAGAGTAACAAAAAGATTACATGAAATATTCATTTAGGTATGAATAGAATATTTCAAAGTTTTCGAAACACATTACTCGCAACCAACGTCTTTCAAAGAAATAACAAAAATTATTAACTCTCCATTATGTCATAGAAAAAAGTCGTTGTTAGACATTATGAAAAATAGTTCGTTTGAAGCGAAGTGTTATTCTTGGGGAGGGGGGGTTTGGATCCATATTAACTTATTGTGTGCTGTTCGATAGTATATTACACAATAATATTAATGTTGTAAAGTCAATATCATTCAATTAAAACTACCATTAGCTCTGTCATTAAAATAATGAAAGTTAACTTCTAAAAATAAGACGTTAGAAACAAATGTTAAAACGCTCAAGGTGTATAGTCGAATATATTTTATAAAAGCAAATCTTTCGCTTTTTATGTCCGGAAATAAATGTGCACTTTTTTAAAATAATACATGAACAGTTACTCCACATACAATTTTATCCATTTAAATTATCACTAAAATGGGACAAAAAAAAACGTAAAGCATGCTCCCAGTATATAAATATACAACGGAATTAGAAGAGCAACCAAGTATACACGAAAAAAAGTGTCACAGTCATCTATTCGATGCGATTTACCAGTTGGGCATAGATCCAGCAGTACAAAGGCATACAATCCGTACACGATTTCCTTATCTGGGCTTAGATATCAAAGTTCATTAAGAGAGTTACCATTAAGCCCTCAACATTGGCAGGTGTCTGGAAGTCTGGATTACCGTCTACCAACTAGCATAAGTAACAATTGTAAACCAGAGAGCATCTGATTGGAGGAATATATCTTCGGCCGACGAATCCTGCTTTTTCCTCACTGTTTATGACCACCGCTTCGTGTATGAAAATAGAGAGCCTTAACAGTCCACTAAATCATTCGCCCGGGTTAAATTAAACTTACTTTTGCTGCTTATAGTCAATAAAATCTTGCCAAATTTGCAATGTGCTCATAAATGCAAACAGTATGCATACAATGACTTCATGATCAACGTCTGCATAATATGCACCTAGTAAATTTTTCTAATATTTTTGTAGAAAAGTGCATATAAATATTATAAATGGGAGACAGATTATAACACAAAAAGTATTTTGCAATGCGATAAATTACTAAAATGAGTAAATGATAGAAAAGCAAACTAAAAAGAAAATATATCACTAGAGTAGTGAAATATTTTCACCAGAAAGTGAATGGAAATTATGCTTGAACTCATATTTAAATAACTTAAATATTTTTTTAAAGATTGCAATTTATCAACACAAGCTGAAAACTTTCTTAAATATATTTCTATCAAATTTATTGATCTTTCAGATATAATGCATGACGCTTTATTACTTTAAAATGCAAGCTTTTCTTCCTTTTTTTTCCCGTGCAGTTATCTTAATCCTATTTTTTTTCATTGCCTCATACCTATCTTTCGCTTAGTCATGATCTAGGAACTCCTATATGGTGCACAAAACAGTTAAAATACTATATCATCGCATGCTTTCAAGAAATTTCTATTCTGTAAGTGCTTTTTGAGGCACTATTGTAAAGCACATATCCCATTTTATGATTAAATTTGTACTTATCCCAATCAAAAGAATTTGTCTCGAAGAAATGTTGAAAACTGAACGAATAAAAGTAGAAGAGATACATTGGAAAGCTATAAAGTTTATTAAATATTTTTATCTATTAGATATTTACGTGTGAATGCTACGGTCAGTCTTCATACTGTTTATCAAGGGAGGTTTTAAATGGAGGGAAACCAGTCAGTAAATACCTAAACTGCATTTGTTGTAAGTAGAAAAAAATGTGTTTCAGCACAAATACTTTACAATCCCCATATCAACATGTGTTTATGTTGTTTAACTTAAGCTTGGTATTTTCACTGAAAAGAAATTGTAACATAAAATATGTCCTCGCGCACATTCTTAATATTTTATTGATGCTTCTTGCGATTTCTTTTCACGCCCTGTATGTTTTCGTTGGCCACACTTCAATAGCCATCCCAACCATCTTCTTAATAGTCTTATCTACATTTCATCGTTATAAGCTTTGTTTCAGTTTAAATCAACTTTTTTTGATCGCTAAGAATTTGACGAAGCTCAAACAACTCAAGTCCGGATTCGTAAATAAGTGGGTGTATATATCGACATTTTTATGCGTACTTTCTGAAGGAGTTTATATTTATTATTACGCAAACGATGCCCTTTTATCTCGCTTTGTACTTGAAGAAAAACATGTTCCAAGTATTTATGAGCAAATAATCACTTCACTTTACGCTACCATTGATTTTGGATGTCGGAATCTTCCTTTCAATACTTTTGCCCTATTCTATACTTCTGTCTGTATTCATGCAAGAAATGTGATTGTGTCGTTTCTACACGAAGCAAATACAAAGTCTACGTCTTATCAGGAGTACTTACGGTTTTACAACTCTATTTCCAAGTTTATCAGATTTCTTGATACAAATTTGTCGTTTCTCGCTTTTACATCAATAATTTATAATGCTTCTTCATTTTACTTTATAATCACTTCTGTGAGCAACAAGTCTCATTTAGAAAGTTTATACCAAACACCATACCTTGCCGTTGGTTCTTGTGCAATTTCTGCAGTGAACCTTACAGCCATATTATCCATGACAATTAGTGCATCATTATTAAATGAAATATTGCATAGGGTCAGAATGCGAGTCTTACAGTCGATGGAATGTTGTAAAGTGATGTCAATACACCAGTTGACGGTTGTAATCATCAATGAAGAAATTGCCTTAACTTTATGGAAAAT
Source organism: Octonoba sinensis (assembly GCA_038502835.1). Classification (NCBI taxonomy): domain Eukaryota; kingdom Metazoa; phylum Arthropoda; class Arachnida; order Araneae; family Uloboridae; genus Octonoba; species Octonoba sinensis. Next base: position 91,891,113 of record CM076604.1, on the reverse strand, counting down.
TGTGCCAATAAAACGTAGTATTATTCTCGTAATATTAGGCTCAATTTTAACTTATTGTATATTGCTAGATGGTATGTTTAATAAAACATAATTACGAAAGAAATGCAACAGTTTTGTAACTTTTATACTATATTGAGAGAGAACAAAAATAAGGTGTGTTACACTTGTGACCACGCCGCAGTGGCTTAGTGGTAAGGCACTGGCGTCGTACACCCAAGTTCACAGGATCAAATCTGGCCCAAGTCGGTGGGTTTTCAAGATGTAGAAAATCGTCAGCGCCAGTGTCGTATGATTATGCCACGTGTTAAAAATCCCTTGAGTATCTGTTTGGCTTGAACACTGTCGCTAAATTACATTTTTAGTGCAATTTCTCATCAATGAAAGCTCAGGTGTAGCCAACTAGTAATGCATCCGCCGAAAGCGGTACTACTTGAAAGAATGGATGCCGGTTTCTGCGGAATGCATTAGGTCTGGAAAGGTAGTGACCATGTGCAGTCCCATTAGAAGGAAAAACGAGAAGACTTGTGATCAATCATACCGTCAAGTAATATTTACTTTTATTATATGCATGTCTTTAATTATTTCTTTATGGGGAAACCAATGCTTAAGAAACATATAGTTTTCTGAATGCTGAAATTTTGGAAACATTACAAGTACACAGAAAATTATTGTTGACGAAAAAGTTACAACCGTTTGCATGATTAATCTAGGAAATTCCGAACCTAAATTTATAGTTTAAAAGGTTACTTTCAAGAAAAAAAAAGTTTTTAAAAAATTACGATGAAAGCAATTGAGTTTTCTGCATCAATAACACTGCTCTACAGCAGGCTTGGAGTAATCGCGATTACGTAATCGTAATCGGCTGTAATCGATTACATTTTGACAAAATCGTAATCGTAATCGTAATCTGATGATGGCATATTCTCATAATCATAATCGAAGTTGTGTAATCCCGTAATCCTTTTTCTCCCGGAATTTTAATCGTAATCTTAAGGAAAAAATCCGTAATCTGCTAGTCCTACAATCGTGTAATCTTGACCTGCTGAAAGCTGAAATTTTTAGCGCTACCCTTGGATAGAAGAGATAAGATTACAAGAAAAAGGATTCAAACTGTGTACTGAAGTCCTATCCTAAGCGGTCTGTAACCTACGGGCGATCATAATATAAAAGGTTCTGTGTGGCGGTTGCAGAGCCTTGATGGCAGGACCATATAATAGTCTGCTAGAGACGCTTGTTGTCCTACTTGTTGCGGTCTCTCAGAATTCTTAATTGCGGCTCCACTCTCCATGGGGAATGGCTGGAGAGCCCGAGAAGAAAGAGAGTCTGGTCTGGATATGTCACTCGCATCGCCTTGGGACTCTCGGGGGGGGGGGGGGTCTCCGGTCTCCTCGCGTCGTCCAGTTTCGGTACAAGAGCGGTAATCTGTCCGCAAGTCACAAATTTCGGGGTAGATAAGAAAGGGGAAGGTGTCTATAGAAGGACCAAATGCATCGGTCATTTTGCTTCCTTAATTACCCCTTCAAAACATATTCAAACGGTTGGGCAATAGGCGAGAGTCTGGACGGGACCGCCGCGAGTAAAAGAGAGAATAGCACATTTACACTTCAGCAATTTAGGAGCAGGCGTTACATGATGCTCTATGCTTAAGATGCATGAAATCTTAACCCTGGTACGTGTGATTGTTATTCATTTTAAAAATATGTTCTTCGAATATTTAAAAAAGTACATACATTTAAATCTTAAATTTATTTATATTTTAATGCTAATATTCTTTTTAATTAATAGGTATGTAAAAGGAAATTATATATGTTCAGACATTTTCCCAATTGTTTTTTACATGCATGAATTAATATTTAGGAATTATTTAAAAAAATTAATTATCTTTTTCTTCTTAGAATTACCTCAACAGAATTTTGTATTTCAGTTGAATCTTGTACGTTAAATTTGTGTTATAAAATTACTTGCACTTTATTTTTTTATTAAAACAGTTAGTACATGGGAAAAAATTATATGCTCGTGCATGTTAAAAAAAACACCACTAAAATCTATTTAAAATATTATAGTCATTCGTATTATAATTATTCTTCATATTACTTTTTAACGATTACTAATTTTGCTAAGAGTTATTTGAATGTTCATGTTCAAATTTTTTGAAATTATTCTAAAATGCAGCATTTATTTTCAAAAGATTATTTATCTCTTACACAATCTGAATATTTCGTTATCCCGTGCAATTCTTATAAGTGATTTCATAAAGAATCATAGAAAATTATTATTTTCAGTAAACTAATTGGTGTTATGTGAAATATTTGCACAATTTAAACTAGAAAATAAATACAATGGAGAAATATACATTTTCAGAAATTGCGGCCAACTAAATTTTGATTGTATGCACACAAAATAACAATGAAACAGGTAAATCACTTATGCATTATATATACATTTAGTGCATCGTCTTTGCTTATATACAAAATACGATCAATGTAGTTATCCCTCACATGAGTTTTAAATATTCGAAAAATACTGAATGTGCCTTTCCTGATTATACATATATATATATATATATATATATATATATATAATGCAAATTTTTCATTTCTGCAACGACGTCATAATTCCAGAACTGTGATGATGAAATTGTTTCATTATAATTGCATTCATCATCATTTCAGTTATCTCTTATAAAATCAAAAATTTAATTAAAAATCATAACTTTTTGATTTATGACACTATTGTGAAAATGAGAGTTGTATGCATAAAATCGGATAATTTTATGCTAATCTAATCGTAATCAAAATCGTAATCGGATGTCATAATCGTAATCGATTACATTTTTCAACGACTATAATCGCTGCCGTAATCGTAATTACTTTTTGGCAAAGGATTACAATCGTAATCGTAATCATAATCTCTCAATTTCTCCCTTTGTAATCGTAATCGTAATCGATTACGTTTCTTTGTAATCGACTCCAAGCCTGCTCTACAGTAGTTCGCTAACAACAACCAAATTACCATTTTTATTATAGATTCATATTGTTATTCAAATACCTGCAAGTAGAAAAGTTCCACCACGTCACATTTCTGTGTAACAAAAATTGGAGCTTTCTGCTATTTTTTATGATTTCTTTTTTTTTTTTTTTTTTGTCGCATGTGGCGACCCAACGCTTCTGGTACCCTACAATCTCGCAGTATCTAGTTATTTCTGGCATTCCATTATGTAAACCTTCCTTGTTGAATATAGTTGTGGGTTTTTGTACTATACTTCATGTTAAAAATGACAAATTTTGAGCGCAGACATTGCAAAACTATGCCAGATAAGTTTTGTGACATTTATGGGCGGTTTATTTTTAAATCTCAAGGTAAAAAATGAATAAGGCTTGTTTTTTGTACTTCGGGGACCAAGTTGGTGGCCAAGATGAAAATTCGGCTCCTCAAGTGTGTTGCGAGAGTTGCAATGTGGTTCTTGGTCAGTGGATTAAAGGCAAAAAAGCTCTTTACCACTTGCTGTCCCAATGGTGTGGCGAGGACCTTCAAATGCTTTTGATGATTGTTACTTTTGTCTTACAAACATAGAAGGATATTCCAAAAAGCAAATACATAAAACTGAGTATCCGAATATCCCCTCTGCACAGACAGTTCCTCACGGCAAGCACTTGGTACCAACTGTTCCATTGAATTGAAAAGATATTGACATTGAAGAGAGGTGAGTGACATTGAAGACACAACTGAAACAGATGTTGTTGAAGGTACTTGTAACCCAACTAGCGAACTCCATTGCATTCGTCAAAATGAACTGAATGATCTGCTTCGCAAACCAATAGCCCATTTAGCTTCCATGAAAGAAACGTACGCTAACGTGGTGACTATTCTAATTGTATTTAAGTATAAACAGTTCAATTGGCGAATTTGTAGAGACTTAAAGGTCGTAGCTATATTAATGGGTCTTCAGGAGAAATTTACCGAGTATTGTTGCTTTTTCTATTTGTGGGATAGTCGAGCAACAGAGCATTTCGTAAAAAAGGAATGACCACCCAGAACATCACTTCACCTTGTAGCTAATAATGTTAAATACGATTCTCTTATTGAAAAGGAAAACATTCTGCTCCCTCCACTTCTCATTAAATTAGAACTGATGAGAAACCTTGTGAAAGCCATGGACAAAGAAGAAGGATAAGGATTAAAATTTTTAAAAGAACGTTTTCTACAATTCAGTGAAGCAAAACTTAAGGAAGATGTTTATATTGGACCTCAAAATAGAGAAGTGATTTCCCACCCTGATTTCGAAAGGAAGCTTAATCAAACAGAGTTAACAGCTTGGAAATCGTTTGTGAAGGTGGTGAAAGGATTTTTAGCAAAAAAGAAAGATAAAAATTATAAAATCCTAATTTAAGATCTTCTTAAGTCCTTCCAAGCCATGGGGTGTGGGATGTCACTTAAAATTCCCTTTCTACATTCACATTTGAATTTTGTTCCAAAAAGATTTTGGTGAACATAGCGATGAACAAGGGGGAAATTTTCACAAGTACATTAAGATTATGGATACTCGATAGCAATGTCATTGGGAACCAGCAGTGATGGGTGACTACTGCAGGTTTATAAAGAGAAAAGATTTAACTTCACATAAGAAAAAAAATGCCAACATTTCATCTCATTTATTAAAGTTTGATAGTTTTACGTTTTATTTAGACTAAAATATGTATCTTTTCTCAATCGAAATAGAATTCCATGATGAATTAAGGAGATTAATCACGATAAAAATTGTGATTTAAATGCATTTTTGAGTTTCTTCTCGTACTATACGATAGTCATACCAAAAATCTGTACGTGTTACAGTTTTTTTACAATTATATTCGAATTCTACGCTACAAAATTAATTGAAAATAGCTAATTGTATTTGTGTTAGGGAAAAAAAAAAATTTTTTTTTTCGACTAGTGTAATAAACATTTGTATGCACACACATATAAAAATACAAAAGCGTTTCACTCGTGTCGTCAATAAGATCTAACAGAAGTCTTTACTTGCTAATGTACGAAATGAGCAACTAATAAACATATAAAAATTGGTTTAAATTTTGAAAGGAAGTATTTTGAAACTCTATTTGTTAAGTATCTGAATATTTTACTTTAAAGCGTGACTAATTTAATTTGTGTAATTTTTCAGAGCTTTATAGTTTCAAATACAAAGTTATTGATGGAAAGAAACTTTTTACATAAACATAATGCTCTTAGCGTGTCTAAAGGGATTTTATTGAAAACAGTTTTTTGCCATTAAACTGGTAATAATTTTTCTATTTCTGTTGCGTAGAAAAGCAATTCGATGAGAAAAATGAATATTAAACTTTAAATGTAACGATAATAAAATTAGCACAATATTTAATAATTTGGCTTTAAACTTTTCCAGTCCAAAACCATTCTAAAATGCCATTAAGTTTACTGATGTTCATTTGGTATCAATTGCTGTTTTAAAGACCACACAAAAAAATGAGTATGATGATTTTTTTAAAGTTATTGATTTTCATGTAGAATCACAGACAGATGTAGAGGCCGAAGAAAGAAGGGGGGGGGGGGTTAAAGATTAGGATGATGCCATGTGGCGTCACTGGGACTGAAAGTCCCCAAAGTAGCCTTTATCGCTACATAATAATCAACTAACTATTACAGTTTATGTATCTTCTGGTGAGTAAGTTTTTGGCACTGAATTTCAAATGTAACAGAAAGGTCTGAATAGATCATATTTATGCCATTACGTTAGCCGCGTCGACTCATCCGACATTTTGGTTCCAAGAACCGCGTGTAACAACTGCTTTGCCCACCAAAAAAGGGTTGAAGAAAACTTCCAAAATGCTTCATATGTGTTGTTTGTTATACGTTTGACTATTTTAATCTGTAAGAATAGCAGATTTCTTAACTCAGTAGTATAAAATAATTGGGAGAAGTGATCGTGTGATTTTTCTGTACGGGACCCATTTTTCAATAACATAGCATTGAATTTGAAAGTTCAATTATGAAGTTCAATGTCCTTTAAAGTTCAATGAGTACTTCGTTTAGTTTTTCTTTCATTTATTTGTGCTTTTTGGACATGTGTTCTTTACTGCATATCCTTTCATATAAAAATGGCTGAAAGGTTCATTTCTTGGGTTACCCTTCTAATAGCGGCAGGACATATGTTTTATAGTACAGACAAAATTAATGATAACACCAAAATTTTAAAATAGTAATAACTGAAAGACGACAAACACTTGATGATAATGGGAATACGATTTGAGACAGCTATCTTCTGTTGTTTAAAAAATATAATAACAACTATGGATAACATTTAAAGAAAATCAGCTGTGAACTCCAGGGGTTACATATTATATTTACCTGGCAAAAAAGATAAGATAGAATTGACAAATTTTCTTAAAAGAGGTAATAAATGACTTGATATTTGTTAGATCCTTTTGAAGTTAAAAATAGTAAAGATTTGGAATTATGTAGCATTTTGAATACTTTGAATCATTGCATATGTAATACATGTATTGAATATTTTTCTTGTTCTTGAATAATTCGTAACTTAATTTTTCATAATTATTGCATATGCTTGGTAATTTTACTTTCTTTGCTTTCAAGCTACTTTCTGTCATAAGAAAATGAATTTAGAATTTCCATACACACACATATACATGCTTTTCCATTGCAGTTTGATTTTTTCTGCTCGGAAGAAAGACAATTTTCGATACATTATAATGTACGTTTTAAACGCATCAATATTAATTGCAGGACTATCACTTCAAGTGGTGTATTTCATATACTCAACAAACACTGCTTTTTTCCTCACTAATACAATGACAGTATTAATAGCAATAGTACATCGATGTGTACTTTCCATAAATTTAAGTAAACTGATGCTTGTTTCATCTAAATTTGGAAAAAATAAAATATGCAAAACTCAAACACCACGCTTTTTGCTACTTTGGGGCTATGTAAGTACTATTTCATGTATTTTAATGGCAGCATTGAGTACAAATGCATTTTTGCGTTCTGACCATATACCTCCATTCATGTTTGGTTCATCGTATCATGAGTTGTGGCCCAAAAGATTAATAGTATCAGTATATTGCGGGATATATTATGATTTTTTAGTTATTCCTGTATATACATTTGCTATATATTGCACACTTATTTGCTATAGTATACGAAAAAATATCACTAGTTATTTAATAAAGAATGCTTCAAAGCATGTAATGATCATCAATCAGTATGACAATTCTTTGCACATCATGTCGAAAACAATTATGTCATTAGATGAAAAAATGTCTCTTTTGGTATTTACAACAATATTCTATAATTCTTCATCATTGTATTTCGCTCTGACAATTATTAGTCATCCTGCTTTGTATAGTACTTCATTCACATTGCTATCATCATTTGTTCATTGCTTCATAAATCTTTCAGTGTTTTTGTGTATGACCGTAAACATTTCGTTATTGAACGAAGTTTTGAAGGAATTTCGTGGAAAAGTATTGCTCTCTCATAAGGGTTTCAAGACCCAAAATTCTAAAATTCACCAATCCTTACAATGGCTCTAGAAAGACAATATTTTAACAATTTGGAAAATAGTTCCCTTGTACAGAAGCACTATTTTTGCAATATTAAGCATTATATTGACGTATTCCGTTTTGTTTGACAACATTATGCACTCAAACTAAGATAATAAAAACGTATTCATAAATGTTTAATTTGAATCATGTGCTGCATAATTGATAACGATATTTGCATTTATACAAACACATTATTAATTTATGTATTTAATTTCTTTTGCTGTTGATAACTAAATCATTTCACCTGCCTAATATGTTTAAATTCACTGTGTTTCATACTTGAGTTCAAACATATGTGAAATTCATAAGAATCCTCGAAATAAAAACTGATGCGCTCGTTACAGAGAAACATATTATTATTAAGTCTAACTCGGATATTGCGATCCCAGATTTAATGAGGACCCGGGTTTAATGGGGAAATTTAAAACAAATTGTTGGTTTGTTGTTAGAGGTTCTTGATAAAAGGATGACTTGGATTTAGCGCGCATGTTCTCAAATGATACCATCTTCAAACTTTTGTTTTATTGAACAAGTTAATTGGAAATCTGATTTTAAAAATTGGGAGTTTACAAAAATTAAATGAGGCACAAAAAAGGTTGAAATTTGCAGAAAGTTCAATCTTGACAATAGCCGGGAAAAAAAGGAAAAATGTTCCAAACAACACTATTTTTTCCTTACAAAATAAATTATGAAAATTGAAAAGCAAGTCTTTCTTAAACTATCATTTCTATACAATAAGATTTGAATTTATAGAAAACTTAGTTGTTACAAGCCCTCGGATCTAACCAACAATTTATCTCAGTCCCTTCCCCCTCGTAATAACAGAGTTCGACTGTGTAAAAAATCAAACCTGAGATCCAAAAAGAAAAAGCCTATGGTTTTCATATACAATGTGATATTGTGAACCCCTTGAAATCAATTTCATTTGTTTGAATGAAGCATGTAAAAACAGGATTTGTAATAATTTACTCAAAAAACTGGTTTGATCAGAAATAAACTGCAAAACACCAAACCAAGAGTTTGATCTACTGAAACGATTTTCAAAATTAATTTGTTTTGCAAATCTATGCGTGTTTTGTTAAAAGATTTTAACAAAACCGTGTAAAAATGTCTGAAGTTACACGGTTTTATTTTTAAAAAGCTAAAAAATTTCGCCATGCTTTGAGTATTTCAAAATTCAAAACATCGTTGCATTATCCAAACATTCCAAATAAAGCTTGCTTTATTTGGAATGCTATTGACAAATCCGTTGCCATTCGACAAATAATAAGTCTTTTAATTTCCTCAGAACCAAAATTATTAACTTTTTCCCCTGATTAACGTTTTAATAAATTATAAAATGTATGCAATATTGTATTGTCATGGGAAGATAAAGCCGCGTTTACACGATGCCAGTTGAAGAGACAATTGTCTGGAGACAGCTTATTGGCATAAAGTTACTGGCTACGTGTGAACAATTCAGGCTAATTGGCGAGCCAACTGCCTCGACAGTAGTCCTGAAATTCAGTTGGCTCGAGGAGTAGACAGAGGACAATAAACTGGGCCCAGTGAGGCCCCCTCAATACTCTGAATCGCAGTTGTCAGGCCAGTTGGCGCCGTGTGAACGTTGCAGCCAGTTGATTTGCTTTGTGTTGTTCCAATTCACTCGTGTCAGTCGAGTCCCTCAGCCATTTTTCGTCATCAACTGCCATGCCAATACTTTCACAGTGTGAACATGTTATCTTCCAACTGGCCTGGCCATGACAATCCCCCAACTGTTCAGAGACAATTGTCTCTTCAACTGGCATCGTGTAAACGCGGCTTAAGCTTGTGTGCAAATTTTGAAGATAATTTATGAAGTAATAGTGGTCGAAAACTGCGTAATAAAATTCCGTGACAAATCAAGTTAAATAAAACCGTGTAAAAAGATTGTGCTTTACTCCTTCTATGCAGCTTAACACTAATCCTACCAAAGCGGTCAAATGACCGCTTTTGGGAACTTGGAAAAATTGTTAAATTCCAGGATTGCATTTTTCTTGAACTTTGTGCACGACTTTTTCTACAATTTATAACGGCTTCGGTTGCCATACATTTTATAAAAAGTCGTACAGTAAGTTCGAGATTGCTCCTAATGTAGCTAAATACTAATCCTACCAGAGCGGTCAAATGACCGCTTTTGAGAATTTGCAAAACTGATAAATTCCAAGTCAGCATTTTTTTCTTTTCTTTTTTTTTTTTTTTTGAACATTATGCAATATTTGTTCTACAATATGTAACTGCTTCGGCTGCTATATATTTTATAAAAAGTCGTGCAGTAAGTTCAAGAAAAATAGAAATGGGAAGTTTAAAAATTTTGAAAAATGGTCGATTGACCTCTCTGGTAAGTTTCAACTTGTTGTCGTTTTAAATTGCTTCTTTGTCATCTAAAGGAACCTGCTATTATATCCTAGATAGAAGATGACAACATTCAGTTAAATGTCTTGAAAGAACGCGAAATATGTCTCAATACCTTGTATGCATTTTAACGTCTGAACCACGATCGAACTGGAAACGAAAAAATTAGTGTCGTTGAAAAACGATGAAGTAAATGAGGAAATACCTTAAAAAAACAAACGGTTTTTGTTTGACTCCATTCAATATTAAGAAATTAAAAAGGTAATCTTTTATGTTGCTGTAATTTTTTAACAACGTTACAGATAGAAGAGTGTTTGAACAAAAATGCTAATTATAGTCCAAATATATTATTATAACTTCTGACGTTATTATTTCTGAATGAAGTCAACAAAAATAATTTATATGTTTGTTTGCATTTTTTTTACTTCATCCCTTTTGAATCAGAATCATTTTTTACTCACCCCTTCAATGTAAATGACTCCCCCAGATTGAATGACACCTATGAAGAATCATTTTTAATCTTCATAACTAATTTCGTTAAGAACCGTTTTGAATATAATTTGGTGAATTAATTGCTTCTTTGTTGTTTTATGTACATTAATTTCACTAAGTTTTCTTATTAATCTCATGTGTTTGTGAAAAAAGAAATAAATTCTTTAAATGCTACTACATATTGATTTATGATTCAAATATTTCAAAGCTTTTGACAGCCGTTCCATTAACATCAATCAATATCTATTTATTGATGGAAAGACGCCAATATAATATCTTTTTATTTCAATCTAATGCTTTTGTTATTTTAGAAATGAGTTTTTCACATTAAATTTATTAACAAGCGCTTTTATCTTTCGTCAAAAAATTATAAAACCAATATATTTCATTAAGAATGCCTTTTCGCTGAAAAAGGGTACTTGAGTTTTAGTTTGAGGATAAATATCCTTTGTTAAGTGATTTAGAGAAACAAGGAATGTTCACTTGTATGCGCTGATGATTGTATCTATCTTCTAATCAACACTTACCAATATACATGTTGAATATGCAAAATACAGAAAAACAATGATTTTTTATAAAAATGAACTTAAACCTCTGTATCGGATTCTGTTCATAACTCTTTCATTAACGTTAATCTTCGATATTAAGGCAAGAAGAAAATATGGCAAATTTTTACTTTATTTTTTTACATCACTGCTTCTTATCCTAGGAATATTACTTGTTGTAACATATTTTATGTACTCGAAGAATCATTCAGAGCTAATTATTGATTTATTATTGATGATGCTATCAATGGTACATCGATATAAACTTAGCCTTAGCTTGCATTACCTTTCCAAAGTTTTCTTAAAGCTAAATAAGTTTAAGCGATGCACTTTAAAGCATTCATCTACTTTTAAAATATGGGTTTATCTAAGCACATTTTTCTGGTTTCTTGCCACAGGAGGCAGGATTTATCAATTTTCAGATCAACATTTATTGGGTGCCGTAGTATTTGATTCCAACACTGCATTCTGGATTGATAAAGTAATCCTAGCTCTGTTTCGATTCATTTATTTACCATGCCTTTTTATTCCGATAAACATCTTCGCAATAATATATACACTTATTTGTTACCATTTGCGTAAAATCATTATGATTTGTGAAAATAACAATCACGTGGCATTTTATCATGAATACAACGGCACTTCAAGCATAATATCCTCGCTCGATAAAGAACTATCCTTCTTGGTATTTACTTCGATAACTTTCAGTTCTTCGTCCCTTTATTTTGCTATCTCAAGCATCACTCATGACATTTTTTTCGGCAAAATACTCAAGCATTTTTTATCAGTTTTAGTTTTTATGAATAGCCTTACCGTCCTCTTGTGCATTACAATCGGTGCTTCGTTGTTGAATGAAATTCTGGATGAAAATAGAATAAAAACCATTACATCTCTTGGAAATAACCGACGAATATCTACTAGACATTTTTTGCTTACTTTCATCAGCAAGCATAAGACATTAACGATATGGAACATTGTACCTTTACAGAGAAATGTGATCCTTGTTATTTTAGGATCAATATTCTCGTATTGTATGCTATTTGATCAAATAATAAATACTAACTCATAAGAAAAAAAAAAGACTTCTTTTAAGTGAAAAATACAGTAAACACCGCCCTGATGTGATCACATCTACATGAAGATGAGTCGATAACGATAACTGAAATATTCAATAAACGATAAAAGCTGAATGCTGGGAAAATGCATACATTTGCACATCAACGAATGAAACACCGATGATTTCCATAGGAAACATTGACTTACGTGCTGTAATTGAATGCATTTAGCGAACACATAACAAGAAAAATATAATTATTAAATTATCGACTTAAAAATATGCACATCGTTTGTTGTCTACTTTTACGAAAGTTCTGAAACTGTTTGGCGGCGTTTTTTCTGTGTACACTGACTCAGGATTCGAAGCTCCTTCCTCATCTGACGAGAAGCGGGAATGCTTTGATGATTTAATTTTAGAAAATAAAATTTTAAAAAATAGTTTCTTTTTCCCCATTGAAGGAAAATAAAGAAAATCCTGTAATTGATGGCACTATACAAGTCTTGATTACAAAAACTGATTTGTTTTTTAATGTTTTTTTGTACAAACTGACCGGACTTCGCAATTTTAATAATATTAACCGATTGATAACATTAACCCGTAATCACATAAAGCGAGATCTACTACATGAAAACTATAACAACTAGAATTTTGGAAAAACAAATTTTCCTACAGAGTAACATTACTGGTATGTATCAGGACCAGGTTTCAGGAACACTTTGAAGAAAATTTTGTATAAGGTGACAAATCCGTACCTCTTGGCCAGATCAGACTAACATAAGTCACATTATTACTACTTTATAAGAGAACGTAAAAAGGTGAAAAAAAAAAAGTCTTTCGTTGCGTAGTAAAACTTATATGCATCATGCTATAAAACATGATTGTTAATATTTAAAAAATACGTTAAGCACTTGTTGCTTAAATTTCGTAGAATGAAGCAAATATTTCATAACCTGAAAATCGCCATTTTTGGACTTGTGTTAATCTGGCCCTGAGTTATAGAAATGTATCCATGTAATCCAAGAAAAGAATGGAGAGACTGCAATAGAGTCAGTGAGCTCGTGAGTGAGCAAAGGAATGTAAGTGACAAAAAAAAAGATGACTCGTGCAACATTTGAATCACATTGGGGATTTCTCGCTGCTTTAAATCCTGCTGAATAGCAGTATCTGTTACAGTTGCTACCGACATCTCTTGCCACAAAAAAGACCGACGTCACTCGTATATGCATTAGTTGCCTCCTACAAATTTTTAATTTTGTCAATTTCAGGCCTTTACGAACCATATCTGTTCGCTGTCGGGATTTCTGTACGATTCTCGAGTTTTGACATTGCTTGCACCAATTGTGATTTTTCATCCTTTTATCGATTTAAAAGATTATCTGAAATGTTAATTAAAAGAAACAACTTTGCCTTTTGTACTTGAAATATTAAATGTTTTAGGAATGCTTTCGGGAAGTATAATATATGCCGCCTTTAATTTTTTTTTTCAAAAATGTCATAGCAACGAAATTTAACGTAAATGTTAAAAATTCAAAGATAACTACTTTTTTTTTCAATTTTCTCTGTATGCTAAGAATTTAAAAGCAATGCAGTAGCTCTAAGCCAGTTGAAATTTTTACATGCATTGAAAATAAAGTTTTGTTGAAGACTATTGTCGTACGCTCATTTCTCTTTTTAATAAAAATTTTTAGTCATACACAATAGGGCGGAGCGTGAAAAACGTTTTTTGGAAACTGTTTTTGCGCGAGGGTTGAAAAGTTGTGGGGGGGCATGAGGAGCATAAACACAAAATTTTAACTTAATCAATTAATATCTTCCGGTTCCAGTTTTGGGTCAAAAAATGCAAAAGACGTAAAAATTAAGGCAAAATTCAACAATTTCGTAAATGTTCAAAATTCAAATTTTCTATTTGTGATAATGACTAATATTTAGCAGAATGTATGATAAATCTTTATGTATATAGTACGACTGTACGTTTTTAAATAGCATAAAGACTTTCGGCCCACTAAAGTGATTTTAGAACTGTTTGCACTGAGAAATAGAATGATTCATGAGGAAGGTTTAGGTATATAATTTGTGTAAATTGGTTGAAATATTACGAAGATATAATTAAAAAACCTCATATTTCAAGCCATTTTCATTGTTCATTTCTTTTTCGATTATTGCCATTTTGAATTACTTTGGCCCAAAAGGCTTACCTTTTAGTTCATTAGCTCAATTTGAGTATTTTCGCCAAAATAAAGAGTACTTTCGTCGCTAAATAGATTATTTCTGTTAATGCAAAAATAATTTTGATTAGTTTTACGTTAAGTGGCATATATATACACTAGGTTGTTAAGTTTTCGATATCGCTGATTTTTGATGAAATTTAAAATTTCGAAGTAGCACAGTGGTGACTCGCCTTCATGCAGTTAATTGTTCTCAATATATTATTTTGCGCTTCGTAACTTTTCCAAACTGCGCCAAAAATCCTTAATATTAATATTGTTCTCATTTAATTCAATACCTGATGTACACTCCCCCGTATGGTGGCCGGGGTTTGATAGAATAGCCCCAGCGTAGCTGTGCGTGTCGTAAGAGGCGACTAAAACAGCATCATCCGATCCGGGTGACGTAAGGCTTGCTTTGTAGCATGACTATGGCCCCGGGTCGGTAAAGCAGGTCGGCAAAGCTCTGCCAGCCCAGCCCATATGGCTGGTGCTGGTTGTCAGTTTGTCAGAGAGTTTGTGGGAGGAATGACGGAGGACAGCGCCACGGTCGCACCCCCCTCATACTGGGGGGGTAGTCTGAGATAACCTAATCGGTTCAGTCAGTATGGCCGTGGTTTGCATTGAGTACCTGATGTACACTATAGGATCACGGCGCATTTGCGACATGCTTCCAATTCTATAGCGCAATCTGGCGATCTTCTGCTTTATTTTAACCCTTTAACGTAGCGGTTTTGATTGATTCCATATTTTACGCAAGTGATTTATTTCATAGAATTTACTTAATTTTTGTTCTGTATTTGAAAACATTTGGACATATTTAGTTCCTATCAACATAAATTTCACACGTCACTTTTGCTTCAGTACTGAACATTTTCTAACATAAATGTGCAAATGTGCTTGATTATTTGCCTTTGGAAATAATGCTCTTCCTTCTTCCGTTTTTAGCTGAATTTTATAGAAGTGCAATTTTATTGAATTTTCAGGAAATGTTTCGACAATTTTATAAGCGGATTTTTTAGGAACTGGTGTCGTTATTTTGACGGGGATTATAAGATGGACTGTTGGTAATTTTAGGAACAGCAGCTCTTAAAGTTCTGTATTCTAATGGGTATTTTTAGTCACTGACTTAGAGATTATTTGGGACTGATGTCCTTATTCTAATAGGGATGTTTAGGAATAGTTATCTTTATTCAAATGGGGGCTTTAAGGATTGTTTTCTTTATTGTAGCAGAAATATTCAGGGATCGTTGTTCTACATGTGGTGGGAATTTCCATAGAGAATACGGCTCTTATTCTGATGGGAATTTTTAGATGTGGTGTTGTCCATATTGTAATTTTAATGGACTTGGTTATTTTGGAATTATTGTCCTGCATATGCGTATTTTTGCTTCTGTTGCTCTCACTCTATGGCGATTTTTATGAACTGTAGTTTTCGTTTTAATGAGGATTTTTTATGGACTTATTTTTAGGCTAAAAGGAATTTTTAGACTGCTGCTTTTAATGTAATCGTAATTTTTAAGGAATTTTACTGTTTGAACGGGGTTTTTTGGGACTGTTGCCCATCTGCTACTGGGATTTTTTAACTAAGTTTTTCTTTATATATTTACAACATATTTCGAATATGTGTCACTTGGTATGGGAATGATGCAATGTTACCCCGTGCAACGCTGAGTACTTCATCTACTATAAATAAAAAATTTTAAATTAATCCATAAATATCTTCCAGTTCCACTTTCAGGGGTACATGTGCGAAATTATCCGAAAATGAAGTTAATTTTGACACAACATTTAATTTTCATGTTTCCGATTTTCCCTTAGCAAAAGTGTGGAAAAGTTGTATAATGATATGAAAGGTTACGATTCTCCGACGAAAATAGAAAAAAATCACAATTTAATAACAAATAAAATTTTTGCCAGAACATTAATTTATGAAATATTTGAATATATATTTTAGAGAACTTAGATGTTTGAAAATAATTGTTGCGAAGATTGAGCAGTACATGTTTCTAACAAAACGCCATTTTTATGTAACTAAACGAGTCTTCAGTTCCAGAGTTTCAAAGGTGCGTTATAACTTCATTTTCCATGACCTGTATTTTTCGCTCTGAACTGGCTTTTGGTTTCAAACGATGGCATAACACGACTTTATTTCACTCTTGACCTGATGTATCTATCACGTCTGCTCATACCGATAACTGCAAGAGAAGCTTCTGCTGTCAGTTTTACTGTTCTTTCAACACATTGAGTTACGGCATGGAAAGTTTGTAATTCCCAATGCTGATACTGCAGCTTTCCCACATTTTATCAATTGCTCTATATTTTTGTTGAATAAATGAATGGTAATTGGAGGTTCTGTTATTCGGCAATTGTGCCAATCTACTGCATCGACATAAGATTTTAGCCTTAAAATTTCAGGAATTCTGAACACACGAACTCCTTCGCCCGTTTCTTCCATCGCCTTTAAAATCCTGCGGAGTCCTGTTTCGTGCATATCTTGGTCTGGATGAACAAGCATTGCAAGAATTATGGCTTCAAGATGACCAAAGTAACAATCTCTTTGAATGACAGTCTACAGCGAATTTGAGACCGTCTGTAAGATAACTCGAATCTTTGTTTTCCAAAGATTTTGGGGACCATCTGTGCAATTGTGATATGATTTAATCCTTAATCTCGCAAGGCGTGTACTTTCATTATAAACCCGACCAGGATTTGTAGCTCGGAGGGTTCCTTGGTGCCAATATAAAAGCGCAAGATTCTATAAGCAATTGTCAACCAACGAGCATGCGACGTTTTTCTCGTATTTCGGAGTCTCAGTCATCTTTGTAAGCAACCTGATGGATATATCAGGTCAAAAAGGAAACCAAGGCGTGTCATGCTATCGTTTGAAACCAAAAGCCAGTACGGAGCGAAAAATATAGACCTTGGAGAATGAAGTTATAGCGCACCTTTGAAACTGAAGACTCGCTTAGTTTCACGAAAATTGTGTTTTGTTAGTAACATTTATTGCTCAATGTTCTAATTTTATTATTTTCAAACATCTAAGTTTTCCAAAATATGTTTAAATATTTCAAAAATTAATGTTCTGGCAAAAATTTATGATTTATTAAATTTTGATTTTTTCTATTTTCGCCAGGTTTGGGTAATTTAGGAAAATGTGTAGCCAAATATAAAATTTATTAGTCTATAATTTGATCATAATTTCATATCATTACACAACTTTTCCGCACTTTTTCTAAGGGAAAATCGAAAACATGAAAAGTATATACCAAAATTTGCTTCATTTTCGGATAATTTCTACATTTATCCCTGAAAGTGGAACCGGAAGGTATTGAAGGGTTAAATTAAAAATTTTTATTCATATTTCTCATACGTTCGACTGAATATTAGTCATCCACAAAAGAAAGTTAAAATTTTGAATTTACAAAATTTTTGAATTTTACCTTATTTTTACATTTTTTGCCCCAAAACTGGAACTTTACGATATTCGTTGATCAAGTTGAAATTTCGTGTGTATGTTCCTTATACCACCCCCCACAACTTTTCAACCCTCACGCAAATCAATTTCCAAAATTAGTTTTTTACCCTCCGCCTCCTAATACCCAATATTATCTTCGTGATAGCACAAAGAATTTAAAGATTCACGTTCTTTAAAAGCAATTTTATAAATACAAAACATTCTTTAACAGGACAGGGTTTATATCCATACTATGCTATTCATTTTACTTTCATTCCATCTATTTTTCAGTCAACAGCTAATGCTCACTGTTAACGTATTGTAAAAAGAGTTGAAATGAGCGATTAGTTTTCCAAAAAAAACCTTTTACCTTACTAAACTACTCTTGCACAGGAATTACAGTTTTGTATATCATGGATTGCGGGGGTAGTTGCAAATCCAAGAAGCAGAAAATAAAAATAGACATCTTTACACAGGGGTTACAGTTTGTATATAATGAAGTGCAGATGGCAGTAGAGAGAATCCAGGAAGCAGGAGATAAGCGTGGATCAAATAAAAAAACTAAGCTGAAGCTACAGAAGGGAAAATTAGAAAAATTATAAGCAACGAAGTTGCCTTACGTAGGAAAATTGCATTAAAAACTTAACCTCTTAAGACCCCAGAACTAAGCACAAACAATTTTGACGCAATTTTTTGGTTCCCTGATTTAAAAAATGATTACAAAACAAAATAACTAAAAAAAAATTTTTTTACATTTTAATTAATTAGTTTAACTAATAGTTAATAGCTTATTTCTTTTAAAACATGGAAATTGGGTATTTGTTTATTAATTTCAAAAACAATTGGGTGTTTTAGCTTTCAAATTGCACAAACAGTAGTTAATAAAAAGTATTTTAAAATGTACCCAATTGGGTACACTTGGAATGAAGAGTTTAAGACTTAAAACTAAGAGGAGCCCAAAATGGTATCTTACCTCTGAAAATTGAATAAACTTATTGTTCAAACTATAATTGATAAGAATCAATGTTCAAAACCTGCATTTAAGCCTATAAAATAGAAATCTTAGAGTACTTTTAGTACAGTATTAAACTCCATGACTGCTATCATTCAATTCAGGTTGCAGAATTTTGAGACAATACAGAGGGCATTTAAGATCAATAATGAAAACTAATAACATACCGCAAGTTACACTCGTAGTACTTTGATCTTATAGCAAATCAATACTTATCGCATGAAACATGTGTCGAGAAGAAGAAAGCCAGTATGTATAGTAACAATATTTATTCATATTAACGATTTAACAGTAAACATTTAACAAAAACATTAACAAGCTGTCATCTTCATTTCAAAAATGGTTATGGTTGTTGAGAACTTCACAATCTGCATCTCTGTACCATAGCACTAAACTGTGCACCGGATCCACTTTTTCCGAAGTTGGGGCTGAAATTGAAGTTTAGAAAGTGGTAAGAATCAAGGTGGCATAATGGGTTTAGAGAAAATAGATATAAAGGGATTAAACAAGTTATAAGCCAAAATAAGGATTTTTGTTTTAGCAGGAAATCTTTTTTGCTGAAGAATGTTCTAGTCCGAACTTTGTGCACTTCTAATTTTAAAGACGTCGGAACGATTGTCATTCTCATAAGGATTAGTTTCCCAACTGAACAGTTCTAAAAAGTATAAAAACAATTTGCAATTGTTTTTCCCAACCAAAATTTAGTTTATAAATTAAAAGCAAATGAATCAAATTCGAGCACAAGACCTATCCTTAGCTGAAGTCTCTCACTAAGAATTTTAAATTCGACAACTTCCCATCTGTGTAATCCCCCACTCTTAAAGTAATATAGTTGTTCGGTCTAACTTTATTGGATATTGGATTTTGTATTAGCTATTTTTGGATGCGTAATTGAATTCGGTGCTTTAAAAAATTTAGTAATATGAATTTTAACACCGCACTTTAACTACGCTTGAGTTGAGGGCTTTCAGTTTCACAAAACTGATTTTTCATTCAAAAACTGTAACCACACATTGACAAAATAAGAGTCATTCTATGCAATTTATATTAATAATTTTAGATTAAATCACAGATAGCAAAATTTAGTTCATATTCATTTAAAGAAAAACCTTAAGTCGAACTGCTGCATAACTGAAGCATGACATTTAATGCTTGTAGACTATTTCTGAAAAAGTTTTTGAAGGCGAAATGAACTTTGTCAATAACTAAACACTTTTTTTTTCAAATTTATAATTGGATATCTTTTCATTTTGTGCTCGACACTCGAGAGATTACAATGATGTAGTCTTTAAAACTAATATAACGGTTAGTGGACAATTCCTTCCCATTCGAGAATTGGAACTTATTTGTAATTATATGTCGAATTTTACACATTAAAGAGCGGAAATTTTTGCTCTTGATAAGCAAATTGCATTAACAATATTCATAGACAACAATTCTATGAAAGTTATTTTATATTTTCTTAAGCACAAAACGAGTTTAAAGTCAACCAGTTCTGAAGCGGAAAATATCAAGAACTTCCAGGCAGGGACAAAATTCAAAACTTCAACCACCGTTTAAAAAAAAAAGACTTAATAACATTCTAAAATTTACCCCTGTTTATTGTTTGAAGCATAGAACCATTTGGACGCATCGGCTTGTGTCGGCAAAGTCTCCAATACAAATTTTCTTCAGCGTCATTCGGAACTCCATCTACTTCGTAAATGTGAGGTCCTTCCGAGTCCTCGTAGAACGAAAACCTAGTTATGTTGTCAGAAATTCCGATTATGAATTTATTTTGTGAGAATAGTTTCCTTTTGTATGAATTTTTCAATTACACATTTTTCATTCATTAGGACCTTCTATAATAATCTATTCAAAACATTTTTGAAGAGTTGGGACACTGATGCTAAAGGTTCCTTGGAACTTAGGCAAGGTGAAATGGTTCCACAAGGGTGAAAAACGTCGATAAACCTTGACACATTTTAAATGTAGCAAGTGTACTGCAAAGTTTGAAGAATCAAATCAAGAAAGCAGTACGCCGAGATAAGTTCACTTTAAGGGAGTGCCCTGAATTCAAATATTCCAAAACTGTGGTTTTTCTAGAAGGGAAATAAATTATTTTTGAGGTATGGTTTTTTATATTTAATAACGAATGCAAAAATTAATACATCAAGTACTGAATATATAACAGATTTCATAGCCTATTTCACGGGCGTCTTGTCTGATTGGCGGTCGTGATTACCTAAACGATTTATTTAACTGAACCAAGATTTTTTTTATGCAGCATTAAATTTCAGCTAAAAAGCTTTTAAATAAACAAATAGTTAGTCAAAAAGTTTATTTCAACAATTGTTTATAGCGAATAAAGGTTTACTTTAAAAACCTACCTTTTTTTTTTTTTTTTTTTTTTGCGCCTTTTAGTTTATTTTAAAGATAATTCAGCAGTGAAAAAAGAAACTTTGCTTCAGCAAAATAAGTAGTTGAGTTTCTTTAGATATCACGCCCGCCAATCACGGATAAGACACCCATAAAATAAGCTTAGGAAGCTTTGTTTTTTTACTTAAAAAAATTGTTTTGTATTCGTTAAACTTAAAACCATGCCTCAAAATTCAATAACTTTCCTTTCTAAAAGAAAATCACAAAAATTTGGTGTTTTAGAACTTTTTAATTCAGAATACCGCTTTTAATAACCTAGATGTAAACCGTTTATTCAAAGTTAGAATATACAATGAAAATTATGACCCAGTTTCTAAATCATAAGAGTTCTTTTTCAATAGTCACCTTTTGAACTTCGTAAAGTTACTGAAATAAATTAACACCAGTCGACCCGTGCGGAATTCCGCACTTATTTGGGGGAAAGGACATTATGAATAGTAAAGAGCAAAATGGTGTTTGTACAAAAGACATGTAATTGAACACATCAGTGCAAATAGCTGTAGCAATTTTTCCCACTATTATTTAGATATTCAAAATAAAATAATCGCAATGATAATTATTTTTATTAGTAGTATCCATTGCATTAAAATACATTTTTAAAAAGTTCTATTACTTGAAATATAGTTACTGATTGGTTGGTTAGGCTCTACACATTCTTAATATAAATGAACGTGTCGAGTTTAACGATTGCACAAGTTTAATACACAGACGCAGCTAAAACTGTTCAATTATTAACAAAGAAACTCTTCTGTTTATATTGTATAGAAAATATAAACAGAAGAGTTTGTTTTCTTGGTACCAGAAGGCGCCAGCATACACAACACCAATTCGGCATCCATTACAGGACGTCTTCGTAGACGATTTTAAGTCAAATTTCGGAAAATAGGTACATTTTTAAACCGTGGGTCTATTTTGTCATTAGCGGGCACGATAATCTTTAAATGAGGGGTAAATCATGGAATTTGATAAAGAAATAAGGAAAATCGCGCGGAGCGACAGAAAAACAGGCTAGAGGATATTTATATTAAATTGCAAATATAAATAAATTTTTAAAAGCTTAAAAATTGGCGAGACAATAAGGTAATATAAGTGTATATATATGTATGCATATCCAGGAGTGCACTGATAGGGCAGGAATGCTGGTCAGGTACGGGTATTCAGGAAGAATCTTATTTTCACATAAGATGTTTTAAATTTAGCAGCTAATAAATTAATAACGGCATGTTCGATGAATTCATTCCAAGGTTATTTTATGTAATAAATATTTAATTTAATAAATAGTTTCAATAGTATATTTTCTACTACTTTTTAATTTACTGCATGAAAACAAAAACACCAAATAAACTATAAGAGAGTCCTTTCTATAATTAGTTTATCGAAAATCAACGGTCCAGCAAAACAATTGGAGAAAACTCCAACGAAACGCGGGACTAACCTCGGGTGTTGGGTATAATACCAGCCTTGCACTCTAACCTCTGATCCACTCTGCCTCTAACCAGCATACACACCAGTTTGGCATCCATTAAAGGACCTCCCCCCGTCTTAGATTATTTTAAATTTCAAATTTAAGAGAAGCGGTACAGTAGAGCGCCGATTATCCGAACACGTCGCGACCGACCCTAGTTCGGATAAGCAAAAGTTCGGATAATTGGAGAGACAATTTAAGGGATATTGTGACAATAGAAAAACCTTCACACTTCTAGGCATACGGCTATACAGGGCTATTACGGTGTAGAGAGATCTACAATGAAATGGTCACTGCGAATAAGAGGCGATATGAACAGAAATTTTGTTCTTTGATTTTGATTATACCCCTTTCACCAAGCCGTTTATTCTCTTGTTACTACTCCCAACGAAACACTTATCTGGGATTCGATTTCACATAATAAATCTGAAGAGGGGGAAAGGGGATTGAAAAAAATAGGGTGTTCGGATAATTAGAAGTTCGGAATTTTTTTTCCTTAGGTGGGGAAGAAATAGGCTGTTCGGATAATTGGAAGTTCGGATACGGAAAAATAGAGAAATAAGCTGTTCGGATAATCGGAAGTTCGGATAATCGGCGCTCTACTGTACTTTTAGACCGTGGGTCTATTTTTCGTCATTAGCCAGCACAATAAGCTTTAAAATGAGCGGAAAATCATGGAATTTGATAAAGGAATAAGGAAGATATCACATAGCGATAGAAAACTGGCTAGAGAAATAATATATAAAGATTGACTTTATCGTGCTGGCTAATGACTTTGTAAAATTTCAAATATCCTCGAAGTTTCAAAAACCTTTACAGAGATTGTCGGATGCATCGTAATACTTACGGAACGTTTATATTTCTAATCAGAGTAGAAATAGCATTTAAATGAGGAATATTCTCATAAAATGCTTAAAGATTCAAAACCCTTTTACCTCGAAACTGCCGCCAATTTAAGTAATATTACATTTATCGCCACTGCGAAAATCAAGGCTAAATTTAAAGATTTGGACATCCAGTTAACTAAAGTAGCTAAAGTAAGTTCTGTAAAATTACTCACCTAAAGTTGGCATCTTCATGTGCACTCAACTTCATAAGATCGAACAATGTGGCGTTGTCTGGAACATTGATAGAGATAGTAAATTCTACATCAGGTCGTCTATCATTTCGCACGGTGTAGTGAATACGATGTCCATGTGATACGCGAGAAGGAGCTAAAACAAATTTAGTTAGATTTAATAAAATCAAAATTGAAAGCTTTGAATTTTACATTACTGTCGACTCCCGTTATAACAACTTTCCAAAGAGATTGTCTTCCGTCGCAGGATCAAGCCTGGCCCATGTCGTATGATGATGAAGCGTGTTAAAGATACCTCGAGTATCCGTTTGGCTTGGATACTCTCGGCTAAATTTAATTCCTAGTGCATTTTCGCATGATTTAGAGCTCAGGTGCCTCCATCTAGGGAGAAACTGAGCGTTAAAATTCTCAAGTGGCAATGGCATCCGTAGATAATGGTGCTACTTGAAAGAATGGATGCCGGTTTCCCGGGAATGCACTAGGTCTGCAAAGATTAGTGACTATACGCAGCCCCATTAGAAAGACTTAATTTAACATATCTTAATAAAGTAAATTCCGACTTTTGTATGGTTTCGTGCGTTGTTTATCCTCCCTTTTAGGACTAAAATTTTATCTTGGCTAAAAAGATAAGCTATTGTTAAAGATTTTTACCGGTAAAAAGCACCTGATGCGCGTCAGTGGAGAGCTTTATGAAGTCTATATCGATGCTCATAAGCTCAAAAATTTTTTAAAGCAGAAAAATAAAATCCCAAGATTTCGGCGGGACGAGAGCTTTTGTACCTCGCAAGAGATAAAACAGCTCAATAAATAAAGGCCTTACTTGAAAAGTGGTCTAGCTCGACTAGAACAAAAATCGTGTTAGTCTTAGTTCAATGCTCTACAAGTCGCCTTTTTCATATTTTATAACACTGGTATACTTCCAGTTTATTTCTTCTACAAACAGAGCTAGTAATCTCGAGCATCTCTATCATTGAGACAAGATTTTAAAACTTCGTATCTCAAAATGAACTAAGTTGAGCCACTACTCGAATTAGTTTGAAAATTGAGTTTTTATATGGGCTATCTTTATTTACAGAAAACTAAATAATGCTTCAATATTTTAACAGCTGACACCATTACTTCCCCCTCTTAAAACGATAACGAAAAAACAGCAATGCAAAACAGTTTTTCTAATAATCTGACACTTACGTCTCTCACCACCTCACATTTGAAACAAATACAAAAGTGACGACCAACAACAGGGGCCAGCAAGGCAATTTAACAATCCCAATAAACATCAAGAGCCTCAAGTTTTTATCCCACTGCAAGTAAGAGTCGTTTCCAGTAAACTATTCCAACTCTTTTTTAATTTCAAGATTAGTCCGAAATTGGACAATCATAAAACAAGGGCTTCTGGCTCTACATCCTTCGCAGAAATTTAGCTCATTAACATTTTCCATTTTAATGAATTCAAATAACTGAATCATGTCCTCTTACTCTCTTTTACTCGAGACTACATGTTGAGCCTTTTACACTATGTACACTAGACATTGTGGAAGGCTCAATTTACAACCGACTCAACAAATAGACCGACAATACCTTTATACATCGGCAAAAATCAGAAAAATGAATAAAAAATTCATAAAGGAATTATTTATTGTGATAAAACTTGCTTGTGCGTCACTCTTAAATAGCATATCAAGAAAATAAATGTAGTTATAACTAAACCATACTATTTACGCAACTTGGTAAAATTAGTAAAGTTTAATGAGATATTGCACCAAGAATAAAGGTTTCTTTGCTAATATTATAACAGCAACTAAGCTGTATAGTTTCTCAAAGTGTTCTAAATACATTCCACTCTTACCAGCGGAATTCACATGCAAGCCTACTTCAACTTTTGCACCTTAAATACATTTTTAAATAATTTAAGGTAATCCAGGAGAGCCATTTTCTTAAACACTTGGAAAATCCGAAATTCAATAAGGCTGCACTAACACCAGGATTACCAATGCTAACTTTAATTTTTTTACAAGACATTTCAATTTTTGAATATTGGAGAGCTACGAGGAGGTAAAATACTGTGTTACAACTGAAACTGATTTCTCTACGGTTATTCCAACACTACCATACCAATAGAAAGCTTTATAATGGGTTGAACTACAAAAACTCTACACATTAATGAGTTAGTCTAACAATTTAAGAATGATTACGGGAGAAACAACGTTTAAAATTTGTGCATATGAAAACTAGCCATTTTGCTTTAAAACTATCAGGTTAGAAACAAGCAGTATTTCACAAAAGGCATGTAAAATGCTGAAAAATTGTAAAATAGTTGTGTTTAATATAAATTAGCTCACACAATGAAACAATAACTTACTAAACGGATCCTGAGAATGAATATCTTTAACAAATGGGTTGATGTCGGCTTTTAATGCCAGTTCTGCACTGTAGACACCATAAACACTTTGTTCTACTAAACACATCTCCCTCAGTCGAGTTAAAGCCTCTTGCTTTCTCCACGGTTTAGGGGTTTTAGAAGCAATCAAAGCCTACAAGAGAATATAACTCATCCTTAAGTATCAATATTAGCCACTTCCCAAATAAAGCACGTGCATTCGAAATTTCATTTTTGAGAATTTAATATATAAAAGAACAAAAAATACTTCACACCTAAATACTTACGCTATTATTTTACATACAAAATAATGATGTCCATCCTTGTAATAGCATATCAATTTTATCAATGTCTATAAGCACTTTTATAGCGGAAAGAAAATAGATAAAAAAATTTTAAATTTGGAAATTGCCAATTTGCGTTAGTAGAACACAACGCAAGGTGCTCGTACACAGATTTTATCTTAATATTGAGAATTAGTAGCTCTAACAAAATTAGTCTGGAAATGCTACAAGAATCTCGAGGAAGTATGCGACATGCTTCAGTTGCCGATGTCCGGACCATCAAGAGGCCGAAAAAAAAAATCCAAGTTCTTCTTACGAAAACATTTATGTTTAATATAGGTTTTGTGAACGAGTTAAGCAGCTGGGAAACTGAAAGTAAGCTAAATGATCGCTATGAAGTTTAAAGTTATTTGAAAATTACAAGTAGACATTCAGAAACTTGATTAAGCTATGATCGAAAGCTTAAGCAGTTGAGCTTTCGATCCCAAATAAAATTAAAGTCGGGAATATCAAGTGTTGTGGAGCAAGATCTCTTCCAGAATAAGTTAACAAAGTTGCAAATGAACTAGATAAAGTTCATGTGAAAAGATCCAAATTCACAATACGGGATTCTCTTTTATAATATTAGTTGCCTGAACATCTTATTTGTAGAAGAGCAGGAGTATGTAAAATATCCATTAAAACCTAATTCAAGTAAGAATTTCAGATTTCAAAGCTGGAATTCTTTTGAACATAGCTCAGCACTATACCGTTCCGACAATAATCAACGTATTGTATATGCACTTCAAATAATTTGAAATTTTTGTAGCACTATTACAGTCTGAATTACATTTGGCAATTAAAACATTCAGTTTTCATATTCTTGGAGTACGATATGTTTTCTCGTGCAGAATATAGGGAGAGTTCACCAGTGATTGACACCTTTAACCAAAATAATAATTAAGAAAAATAATTAACTATTATATAAATTTTGCTTATCTATATTCACTTTGCTAAATTACTGATTTGATTACAACACTGCTCATGAGATGGTATGTCTATCACAAAAATTTAAGTGAAGCATGAAGTGAAAGACCACAGCCATTTTGAGTTCAGCTGGCTTGGAGATTTAAGGTGAATCAATACTTTAATCCCTTTACATTTTAATTGATTTCCTAAATATTTCTAAATAGTTACAATTTTGAATAGAAATTTTGAATTTTTTAGATGTTCATAATTAACTATGAAAATTTTAAAAATTTTAGTACTCTTCCATATTTTTACGAATTAATAAGTTATGTTTTTTACTGGATCACTCATTAGACTAAGTACTAGTGATTGGTACAGGGTTTCAATCACTGGTGGTTTGATTGATTGGTCGGCTTTATTCCCTTAATGCCGAGGGGTTTTAAATTTAAATTAAATTTATAAGTTCTTACTTTCCGGTTTTCCAGCAATTGACACCCCTTTAAGAGAACCGTGTAAATTACTGGAACAGATTTGTTTTCTGATGCAGTTTTAGATGACTTGAAAGAATGTATGATAAAGCAATGCTTAAAATAAGTTTTAGGTTTATAAGTTTTGCAGTACTTACTTTGTATTTTTTGCATAAAGTTATGTTGAGCAAATACTTTACATATTGGAACTTGAATACAATTTTGGATCATAATTGGATCTTAGGGTATTTATTGCTGATAAAATGAAAAACTGGAAGTGTTACTATAACATTGAGAGGGTATAAAACAAAAATTGTTTTTTAAAAATTCTTACTTAACGAATGGATAGGTTTTAAGCTCTAGGTAATAGGATCAGGGGGGGAGATGGATCACTTCTTAGCTATTTTCATATTCAAAGTTACATAGCAACAAAACAAGAAACATTTCCCATTTCTTTTCAATTGTATCTTAACATTGAATTCCTTTAAAACAATTTTATGTAATTTTAATATTTTGTAAATATTAAATAGTTTAACTGAGCTTATAAAGTTGTGACCTATTTTACCCCATTGCGAGGTAAAATGAGTCATAATGCAAAATAATGCTGAAAACAGTTATTACTTTTAAATTGGAAAAAATGTGTAACATACTTTGCAAGATTTTGAATTATGATTACATTTAAATTCAAAATATTATCTATTATTACATATTTGTTCACTTAACACTTCAACAACATCACTTCGCTCTACCACATCAATATTATCCTTTTTAGGGAACACAAAAAAAAATTTTAAGTTAAATTTCAATAAAATAAATTTAGGAACTTGCTGCAGTTAGGTACAACAGAGTAAGTAAAAAATAGAATAAAACTACATAATCCTAACCATGACTAATTTTAGCCCATCCAAGAAAAACTAATGTAAAAGAAAATATTTAATATTTTTCTTAACTGGTCAGCTGAAATTGTTCTCTAAAGTTTCTTATTGAGGAAAGCCTTTACACTTGGGCTGTTATTTGATAAAATAGAGCTTTTCAGTAGTTTGCAAACCATGTGTTAAGCATACCATCATTCAAAGTTTAAAAAAAAAATTGTTGCCATAGTTAAGAACCTAACTTTTTTTTAGATTGAAAAATGTTGCCAACACAAAGAAAAATAACATTAAAAATATTTGTTTAAAAACTTTAATTTCAAGATCTATTATTTTGGATTTTTTATAAAGTGACCCATTTTACCCCATCCTCCCGAATTTTAATTATTAAATTAAAAATGTGATAAATCACTCTGAGGGGGCCGATCACTGCACTCATCCTACTTCGATTTGTTAGGGAAAGTTTCACCAAGTCTCAGCAGGTCTGAAGATCATTGGATGTAATTTGTTTTAAGTCTCACCTGAATGGCAAGTGCTGTTGTGTAAATGTTTCCGAATGTTCCATCTTCTTTTTGAAGAGAAATAAGACAATCAGTAGCATCCTTAATCTCTCGAGCGAAGACTAAATGTTTTCCGAGAGTGGCAGCACAGGATAAAGCTTTCAATGTAATCGCTTTAAGTTCTGAAAAGGAACAGTACAAGGCAATTCATTAATATAAGAACCTTGTGAAACCCTTCATGGATGATATTTTTTCAAGCTACTTAACGATCCCATTAGTTGCAAGTTAAAAGAATTTTTAATAATTCTATTAAACTTTAAACTTTCTGTATTGTGTTTGGATTACAGTAATATTTAAAGTACATAATGGAACTTCTTTTTCGTAAACTAATACCCAGGCTATTAGCTATCATTTTCTGGATAAATTTTTCAAACAATTCTCTAAATTGCAAAAAAGAAAATATGAAATCTACTTTATTAATTTATTTGTGGCTCCAATTTTGGGTATATTTGAAAGTTTAGTTCGTGGAATGATGTGCTTTTCAGTCTCGAATTATAACTTCTATTGAACAGTTTCGCATTTAAAAAATGACTATTTTGTCTTTCTCGTGAGATATAAAAACTTTTAAGCAAAAAATAAAACTTGAATGTATAAAATTAGTAACTATTTCAAAGTCTTACTCGATTTTTTAACCGTTTGAAATGTTCAAACGAATAAAAATACGGAAAAATAAAAACCTTGAAAGAAAGTTAAGTTTCTAGTGATTTTGAAAGCAAAGAATTATCAAAAAGAAAGCTATTGAAAATTGAAAGCAGATTTTTAAGAAGTGTGTTCTTTCTCCCAACATGTTAAGGGAATTAAGATTCGGTCCAACTATTTCGTCAGTTTCCTATCTCAGTCCTAGGTCCCACTTTTTTTTTTTAAGGAAGTTTTTCCAATTTTACACAGCTAATAAATTACATTTAAGCTACATTGAGGAAATTAAAGCCTTTACCTCTCATAAAATGGACATTTAGATCAGGACAAACTATAAACTTTTACTAAAGCAAAAGTAAGAAATTGTTTAAATGTCATTCATACTTTTAAACAGCAGAGTGTATACTGTTATCGACGAATAACAGTTTTATTCACAATCCTCGATTGACAAATGGCCCGTGAACTTCAGATTTGTGACCATTCTTGATCTCAATTATAGATTTCTCTCCTCTAAACAAATTTCTTTAATGTCTTGCAGGTAGGGATACGTTACAAGGACATTCAGTTGTGCCCAAAATTATAATCTCGACACTCCTGAGACTAATAGAAATGATCCCTTGAGATTTAGTTTCATGCACATTTTCAGGCCGAATAAGGACCGTCCTAGAACTCTGGGAAATTTACAGAAAAACAATGCAAAATAAATCTAATCCGAGTTTGAAAGTATTCTAAAAATTTAAGAGCGATTATTGTACGAAAAAAATTTAAAAATTTAATTTAATCAACAAATTGAAGATTAAATTCGTGTTTAAGTAAACTTAATTTATTTCGTGTTGTCATGTTCTGTTAATAAGTTGTCCTTGAAATTTATAGAATTCATAAAATTAGCATTGATAAATCAGTTTCCAAACCATTACACATTCAAAAAAATAAATTATTGGCAATGCCCATATTAAAGCTTCATTCAAATTTCCCGAGTGTGTCTTTATTTCGCAATGCATTACATATGACACTTTTTGAAAAATTAATAGCCTTTAAATAACTAAATTTTTACCGCATCCATTGATAAATTAAATAAAAACAATGAATAATAATTGAATAGTTTATTTTGAAAAGGTAATAACTCTTTAAAACAAAATTTTTTCCAAGAGATAAATTTTTTCAACTTTTCATAAGCCATTTAAGAGTGATCTTTTACTATTTTAATTTAGTAGTTAATAGCAATGCAATATTGGTAAATTAAAATGATTTGATTAACCCCTTGCTGTACCATTTAGTTTGAGCAAACTCGGGCGTAATCGGTAGTCATCAAAACACAGTAAATACACAGCACTGATGCTCGAGAAATGCCGCAATACGAGCCGAAATGTGAACATCAGTGATACCTGATGTGTAGTCCGTTTTATGCATTACTGCTATTGAGGGGTTGTAAACTTTAACCCTTTTCCTTTTACAGATAATATCAATTTATTATAAATTTGTTATGAATAAACAATAATTAAGTTATTACGGACAAACAATATTTCAATGAAAAAAGAAGAGTCTTCAAATGTAACTTCGTCCTCAGGAATGTACTAATGCGATGCCTAAAAATAAATATAGAATTCTACAAACAAAAAGTTCAATCATAAAAAAATGTTCACGTGACTATCTCTTCACGAGTGACTCTGTCCAAACATGAATATCCCTTCAAGAGTCTGACTCGTAATATTAATGTCTGTGTTAAAATCTTCATCACGAGTCAGACTCGTGAAAGTATGGAAAGCTGTTAATTATGCCATAAAAAATTAATACAGAGAGTTTTTTCTTTTTCAAAACTGAGATTTTACCCTTTAGAAATAAACGATTCAATTCATATTTAAAACTATTCGAAGCACGCAGTGAGGCAAACTCAGAAGCGACTGCTCCATTTCTCTCGTAACGAAAAAGCATTTACCATATTAACACTCACCTTTGTTGTTCTTGTCTTCGTCTGTGATGTGCTCTGTATATCCTTTAATAGCGTACAAATGGTCGTAATTTACTGCTTGGGCATTGCAGAGTGCCAGTACTACAAAAGGATCAGGTTTTGTTTCTTTAACCTTTGACAGAAGAGCTTCAACCAAATCTAAGCCATGAAAATCTCTGGGATTCCTGTTCAAAGCTACTAGTGCCTGAATGTACATAGCTAACTGCGTGGGATGCAATGCGAAATCCCCAGACCTAGAAAGTTTTCAAAACTAGATGTAATTAAATGAAAGCTTAAAAATATTCATGGGACAGCTGGGTACTAAGAGGCAAGCACATTGCTTTAAAATTATGAACTATTTTGACCTTTCCACTGGTGGAGATATTTCCCCGATTTCTTACTTTATAATTAAATTTCAAAATGGCAACCTTTAATAAACCTTTCCAAAAGTTAAAAACTTGTTTTGAAATTTAACTAGTTGGTTTGTAAAGGAAACTTAATGGTTTAACAGGTCATTCGGTTTTGTTATGTTGAGGGTTGAACACCCTAAAGGAGTACTACTATTACATGAAGTCTCAACCCCAAATGATTAAGTATATCCCATATCGTGCGTGAAAATAAATCACCTCACCCTTCTCTTCGAAATCAAGAAACTACGGA
Organism: Octonoba sinensis; assembly: GCA_038502835.1. NCBI lineage: Eukaryota > Metazoa > Arthropoda > Arachnida > Araneae > Uloboridae > Octonoba > Octonoba sinensis. Next base: position 91,858,683 of record CM076604.1, on the reverse strand, counting down.
TAGCCGCTTGATTACTGCGCACGCACTGTAAATTTGGACAGCGGCGAACTTTTCGATTTCTACGGTCGAAGTCCCTCGACAGTCCGCACTGGGAAATCGCTGTCTCCTCGGAGTGGGGAATACCGTTTTGGACTTTAGTCCAAAGCGGACCGTAAAAACGGTCCGACTGCCGGTCGAAAGGTTGGTGAGCAAGGCTGTGAACAAATAGAATTACTTTCTCCCTGTTGTGGCGTCCGGGACAGAAACAAACGAACGGGTAGCGTTAATGACTTTTATTTTCTTGATTAGAATAAATCAAAATAAGATATTTTGTACTTACAAAGGTTGACAATTAAAATCACACAACTCCTGGTTTGGGAGAGAGATGCGGGGAAAACTTCGTCCGATCTTTAGAATACGAGGCATAAGAGCCTCTCCAAAAACAAACACCCGTCTGCAGAGGAATTCCGGCACGCCTCCACGCATCTCCTTTTTTATCGGCGCCTGGGCTCTCGCTCTAGCAGCATCGTGAGTTTTCTCCCAAGATCGAGAACCCTCTGAATCAAAGGGGAAGGAGAAGATCCCCGAAGCCTTGGCCAGCGGCCGTCGGTAGTCTAGCTGACGCAATGTCCAAGTAGCCTTTCGTCACAGTTAGCAAGTTTTTAAACCATCTTTAAATACGAGATCAGAATCAAAAGACAAAGAGGTTTAGATTTTGAGGCAAAAAAAGATTCCTGGAGTTCCCATATCATCGCTTGAAAAGAATAGTGACACAACTCAAAAAATACCAAAAATGAGATTTTTAATTGATAATACTTTTAAAAGATTGATCTTTTATATGGAATAAAGAACCAAGTCGTAGATAGCAAGGTTGCCCGTAGATAGCATAAGTGTCTTTTCAGAATGAAAATAAAACCCTCCTTTTTTTTTTGTTGAACAGAATCATAGCTCGTGTTTTGTTTCGACTGCTGCGTGGGCAAGTACTGCCAATTTTATTGAAAAAAGGCACAACTCCGATTAGGTCCTAAGTGATATAGTTCCTTGTAGAGCAATAGAGACCCATTTTGTGTTGTGTCTATTGCTGTTAATGCAGGATTTTTTCATAAAATTTTATTATAGACAATAGAGACATATTTGGAGTTGTGTCTGCATTGATTTTAATGTTACAATTTTTTTCAAGGCCTTTTCAGGGTTATTACACTATTCCTCAAATTGTTGTTTCAGAAAAATGTTAGAAAGCGACACAACTCGAAGTCTCCTAAATTTGACTAAAATTTCTAGGAACCCTAAAAGGCTAGCACAAAAACTGCACGAAATAAACAAAAATAGTATTAACCATTTTTAAGGGGCCTTACAATAAATAGGAATTGTTATGGATGAAACAGTTACATATCGCAACAATTTAAAAACTGGTCTCCTGAAAAAGTTCCTTTTTCGAGTTGTGTCCGTATTCTTTTCAAGAAACGATATGTGGACCTCAGGACTAAAAAATCTGAATAATTCCTCCGAACGCTTATAAAGTTTCAGAAATCTAACTTTTTCTAGCTAGTTGAGAATCATTTTTAGCTTCAATCGTATTTTCAGTCGAAGAATGTTTTATATATTGACAAATAGCGAACTTTAAAAATTACTTCAATATTCACTTTTCATACATGATTCATATAGAATCTGAATCACAAAATTTATTCAGCGTAAATATATCGCTCACTGGATAAATAGAGTCTGACTTGAGCCAAAGATAAATTGCAACATTTAACATCACTACAATAAGTACACGGATTACACATACTGCAAGGATTAATCGGGCATTTTCAGATAATGCTAAAAGAGCATAAGTTACCTGAGCAAGGAATTTGTTATCTCCATATCTAGTTGCAATTTCATTTGTTTGATTGTTACATCGTCCTTTTGAAGCCAGTTATTAAGTACCATAGCTATGATTGCACGAGGAGTTTCCAATCTCCATCCAAGATCAGGGTCCCAGACATGCAGAAGCCAGTTCATCCCTCCAGCGGGGGTCTGAGGGCAAGAATCATGGGACATATTTCCTGGAATATCGTCTTCTATCTCATTTTCAGGATACTGTTCAGCGAATGGACGAACTGAAGTAATGTCGTAGTCATCAGAGGCTAAATTTCCATCAAAGCCTAAAATATAGTTCGCAATTAAAGGGAAAGTATTTTTTGAAATATTAAACTATATTTTGAACACTGCCAAAAACTCATGATTAATACTATTCCGACTGACATTCAAGGATGTGTGCGGCAATTATTCTTGCCTTGTCTGAAATATTCTAAATTTATTTCAACTGAAAATCTTCAAACAAAATAATCAACATTTTAAATTGAGCATCGTTTTACTGCTTTTTTTTTTTTTTTTTTTGGACGAATCATTAGAAAGTACAGAGCTTTTAACTCTCAATTATTGAACAACGATCAGAAAGTTTAGAACTCCAATAGAACGGAAGGGAGAACACAAATTCCTAATAGCATTTTTAAACACACTAACACAACGTTACCCTAATGACTTTGAAAAAATTCCGAAGCTGCTTTTTGGCTAACGGCAGTTTTCAGAGTTTCGTAGTTAGGGGGAGCTCAGTAGTAGAACTTTCCATTCAAAGTTCTTATTTTATATCCGCTCTAGATCGCCTCACAAACGATTAACGAATATCGGTCTTAGTACACAAAGAGCATTTGTTTTTGAAAGACTGCTAGCGTCAGAAGATATAGCAAAGTCTTGTTCATTACATAGGGAGCCAAATATATAACTCATGGATAATGAATTATTCATAAATGAAATGCTGTTCATAATTCACGGAATATACAAATTAAGAGCTTCAATTACTACGGGAATCAACAGAAGACATTTCTTGTCATTTCTGCTATGCTTCACTTGCTTTGCTTAAAAAAGCAGCTAATATATCATACGGCAACTTTCTAAAACGAATTTGAAGTGAAGTAGCAAACACAAATCGCCTGTTAACCCTCTAATTCCCAACTCCGCCTCAAGGCAGACGACGATAACAAAACTTGGGCGTTAGACGGTTAAGTCAAATTTAAATAATTTAAAGGAAATGATTTAACAAAAATAACACTAAAAATTTCTACGGAACTATTAACCAGAATGTAAGACAATGAAGGAAATTTATAATTAACCATTTAATTTCCAACTCCGCCTCAAGGCGGACGACGATAACAAAACTTGGGCATTAGAGGGTTAAGTAATATAGAATCAACTGATTTTTCTCTATGGATTTTTTAGATAACCTGCTATTTAGCAGCAACGAGTTACTTCAAACCCCTACCTAATTTTGTGTAAGAACTATTCAGAGGGAACATTCAAATTACTAGATTTGACCTCTTAACTGGTCCATTTTTTTACCACAAGTGCTCCTAAAAAAGCATATATTTATTTTCATATAATTAAAGTCCTAACTCGGTACAAAAAGAAAATGAAAGAATTTTTTAAAAAATTCATAATTAATGAATTTATGCATTTTTCTATTTTATAACTTTGAAACACAAATGCCCCCGAATGACTCTTTCAATCTATTAATAACACGGCCAAATCAAAACAAGAAAGGCGGAAATATCAATGCCCGTACGATGTACGGGCAAAACAGTTAAGGCCATTTTTGGGTAGCCCGTACGCCGTACCGGCAAACCAGTTAAGGGGTTAACACACTAGAAGTATTCACATGGTTGACGCACTTCTGGTTCAAACAGTTCGAGACACGTATAAACGTCTCTGCATTTAATCTCTGTATTTAAACCTTTATTAAAAGATTAGCTCTTATATTACAATAATTGAAACAGAAAGACTGATTATCTTCGTTAAGAAGTTCCTATTTTCGGGGCTTAAAAGAGCTGAGGTGAGTGGGTTGAAGTTGTCAGTGTTAAAATGCACATTTGATCTGCATTGTAGACAAATCGACATGTTATCTGCAAATCCCTAGTAATTGTGTGTGTTTTTAACCCATCACTATGATATTATATATATGTAGTTACTCCATTCTCGTTCAAAAGGATTGGTCCGAGAAACCCTCCAGGGTTTAATTTAATTAAGATAATTAACAATTTACAGCTTTGAAGGAAATAATTATAACACGAAAGCCTGCATTATCCATTCTCTCGAAAATACAACTAAATTAATTCAGCTTCAAACCAAGCTGATGATGGAATTCACAACTTGTATATAACTCTTTTTCTAGTAAATCTCGCAGTTGCAATCGAAATAATCTAGTTTCAGATCACTAACGATTGTAGTACAGTTCAATATTTTTTAAATCAACCCTGTTTTTAAACCCTGTTATCCTTTACGGCATGTGTTAATCACATATATATATATATATATATCCTGAGCTGTCACAAAATGTCAAAAAAATGATCATGTCCCACGCAAACCCTCCAGGGTTAATTGAATTAAGCATAATTATCCACACATTTACAGATTTGAAAGGAAAACATTTGGAACGACGTACAATTGGGCCTCATTAAGTTAACGCATTAACTGCTCAGAGCAAATACAAACGCCCATGATAATTAAGAAGTTAAGCTTCAAACCCCCAAGTTTTTGAAGATCAGAATTCAGACTAACTTTTAGATATATATAACTTCATTTTTCTTAGTAAAATTACTTCGCAGGTACTAATATATTTTTTAAATATTTCACATGGTCCATAGTCGAACATTCAGATCATCTAACGTGAAGTTGAGTGACGAGTTGAAAATATTTTTTACCAAGCAACCCTGATTGTTAACCCTCTCACTGATTATCCCGCGATTTCCACGGGCATGTGCTTTTCAAGTGCATTTAATATGTTTTCTCGCCGTTTCATCGTTAAAACGTCAGTAATGCAATTTCTCAAGTATTTGGAAGTTGATTAAGGTTTTATTATAGAGATGGCTTTAGTTGCATAAAGTAGACTCATTTTTAGCGAAATGAATTCGGTAAAAAAGGAGCAGTCTGAGGGTTAAATCAATTTTTTTTAAGGAAACTTAAATTTTGAATTAAGGAATTTCAAGAAGTTTATTTTTAAAAAAGCAGTATGCAGAGTCTGCATGCATGCAGACTACTTATATACACTTTTAATGAATTTGGCTGAAATAACACTTAAAGCAGTACTTCCTGCTATCCTACTATCAATGTAATAAGTGGTTGGTAATTAGTCTTTTCTATTGGTGATCCAGCTGTTCTTTATATTTGATGACGAGTTTAGGTTTGATAGAAACCGTCCCAGAAGTCTTTAACTACAAATCATACATTGACCCTGTGTCATAAGCATTAAATTTTATTTCGGAAAGGAGTTCTAGCCGGAATGGCTATATCGCTTCGTTAAATTTTAAAGAGCGAAGAAACTCCGGATTTTTTGCAGTCTCCGATACTTCATGATCCAGAAATTTTTTAATGCTACAAAAACAAAATTTTTACTGTTAGAAAATCTAAGTAATGGCTTTAAGGGGATTTTTTCCCACTTAAGATGCCGTTGAAAAAAATCTTCAAAAGTTGTTATTTTAAGGTAAAAGTATTTAAAAACTGGTTACAATTTTTTTTCCCACCAAAAAGAAAAGCTTCAGCAGATATGAGAAGACATCTTAATTACAGAACATAGCGCATGCTACTAAGATCTACCATAAAAATGATTTTATTGAAAAACCACAATTAATGTTCTGATGCATGTCTTAGAAAGTTTAAGTATTTGTTACGAGGCAGTGCTTTTTTTTTTTTTTTTATCTTACGTATTCTATCCTCATTCTTGAGATTCACGTTGTTCAAAAAGCAAGGCACAGAAGCAACATAATTCTATAAAAGTCTCTGTGGAAACAGCTCTATATTTAAGAGAACGAAGACAGCGCAAAGCACAAACAGTTTCGATATTTAATTTAAATTTTTACTATACCTTTCATACCAATGCACATATACCTCGGAATATTAATGATCCCGATTACTTGCGCGTATTCTGCAACTCTTTGGCTTCTTTAACGCGGTTCTACAAAGTATATTAATATATTATTTACATTAAAGTTTATGTAGTTGTGTATTGATTATTCAATCACTTATATTAAAGATTTTTATTAAACTATTACTCTTGACTAAAATTTCTTGAAGCCTTTAATAGTGAAATTGGCTGTTTAACTTCTAAAGTTAGCTGGCCATGACGAGACTTGAATATTCTATGAAGTTCCTCTTTTTTCTACCCTCTCTTTGCTCCCTACTGCGGGAAGCTCCATTTAATGCTAGCTTAGAATCCAAAATATCATACGTCCTTTTTTTCTGCGAGCTAAGTGTTCTGTTCTTAGAACGATTCCCAATCAAGTATTTCAAAAAAAAGAAATATTTCAATTAAAAAAAAACTACCTTCAACTTGAAGTAGAAATTTCTGAAGATGTCCAAGTTTAGTACGAAGATAATGAAACAGTAATAGATCTCAATAGCAACGGAAGTGAAAACGCCAAATGAAGAAAACAAATCAAAATTGGAAATTACTACTGCGTAAATAACCACATTGCATGGACTTAATTCAATAATGGTATTTGCCCCTATATTTAAAAAAGTAGGTTTCGTTGAAAGATTATTTCTCTGAAGTTACCCAATACTCCTGTTAAAACTAATTAAAGTTGTTTGTTTTTTTTTTGCAATTATTTCTAAATAAAACCACTGCTGCACGTGTAATCGCTGTTATAATTATAGTTTGAATAAGTATGCATCATGAGCGTTTGAAGTAGGCTTTGAGAAAGTTTTGTTCTCCTCAATCATAAAAATGGACGACTGTAAGCCACACGGAAAGCAGAGCACCCTTTCTATATAATACATAAACATCTGAAGAGCACAGGTAGCATTTATATCAAAAATGAATATCGTTAAGAAACGGCAAAAAATAATTACGGAAATACATACTGTTAAATCCTTTGGGCCAAGAAAAGTCATACTGTACCGTCAACGTTGCTAACAAAACACACAACACGCATTCAAACAGGAGCATACTGCTGTGATAATAGAAAGCACAAAACTGTGCGGACACTAGTACACATGCTGTCTTTATGAACAAATTAAGTCGATTACGGTTGAAATTAATCCAGTATTTCTCATCAGTTATAAATTTGCACCGGCAAATGCGTAAAAAAAAGGAAATTATTTTTTTTTTTTTTTAGTGTCCCGGCGAGGTTTTTCTGTGGAAAAACGTGGAAAAACTTCTTAGCACTTGTGGGAGTGTCTTGAATGAAAGCGGTTGTAAACGTGAACTACACTGAAGGCGAACACTTTAAGTTAGTATTTATTGTGGCTTAGAATTTGGTTGCATAATTTTTAATTTTACGAAGTATGCTTCAACTGTGTAAAATATAGTTACCCAAAGAGAAGTCAAGGAAGTATTTATTGCAGTCCTTTAACAGTTAATGAGTTTTTTTTTTTTTTTTTCTTTTTTTTTTGTTTACGACCATTTCAGGTTACATTAATATTCGAGTTTATTTGCTATTCTCAAGGATATGCCTCAAACTTTCGTCTAGTAGGACAGATAGAACAAGACAGTACAACAGAATTACAATACAAAGAAGGAAATACATCCAAGGGAAAGGGGGAATCGAACCCATGCCTCTTCACTGCGCTCACGCAGGTACCGGAAACCAGTCGTTCAGACCACTGAGGCCCCTAGTTAATGAGTTAGAATACTCAAAGACAAATCAGGTGAAATTTTATTTCACATTAATTTCAAATTAAATATTCTTATTGGAAATAAATACGCAAATACAAAACTTTACGTTCAAATTACGCGCAATTTCGTGAGAATTTTTCCCCGCTTAATTCCGTATTTTTTTTTTTTTTTTTTATTTTTATTATTATTTTTAAATGAAAATTAGGTTCCTATTAATAGAGCTTTATATTATTATTACTCATTTATATGTTATTTTTAAGTGAAAATTGTGTTTCTACAGTGGTTTCCAACCTTTCGTTCTCTGCGAACCCCTTCTAAGATCCGAAAGCAAATGGCGAACCCCTTTCTGTACTCGGTAGTAAGGGGTAACAAAACTACAAAATTTGTTAGCATATTTATTTTCCATATTGCCACAATTTTTCATAACAAAACATGAAAATATAATTGCAAAACATCCAAATTTAAATAAAAACTAAAATTACTTTTTTTTTACAATTTGTTCATTTTTAATTATTAATAGGGCAGTAAACAGGTGTCGCGAAAGATATCTTTAAGAATCATTTTCCTGATAGTGTAAAAAAGATGTTGCATGGAATGAAAAATATGCGAACAAAATTCTAAATTGCAGATATCTTTCCGAGTTTTCAAAATATTCAACTGAAAATATTTTAGGAGTTGCCCTGTATACTCGAGTTTGAAATTATGACAGCTAAAACTTGCTCTCTCACAGTAAAAAACTAATTCCTTTATCCCTCTCATGGATGTAAACCTCATACGAGGTGACATAAATTTTTGCTCCAAATATTTATACAGATTCACTTTTGGGCTGCAAGTTGCATGTCGTCTTCATCTGGAGACTCCAAACAGTTCTTGGAAACCACGAAAAATTTCATAGGGTATGTAAGATAGTTAAAAGATTAAGATCACTTTCGAAGTCCATGGAGGGTTCAAGAAAGAAGAGAAAATCTCAGTTTCAAACCAAATTCTGTTTATTTATTTTGAGGCGCATATTACATTACTGGGAAGTTTAGTATTATTTTACAGCTTCTTATTCCTTTTAAATGAAGTTTGAATATTCAGTATTGCCATGTTTATTATTATATTGAATAAATATGACAAAAAACGTCTTCATACAAGGACACGAATTGTTGACTATATAAGACAAAAATTTCCAAAATTAAATTATTACACTACAATCCTGAAATACTAAATTGGTTTGTAACACATGATTTTTTTATAACACAAATAAATAAATGCATGCATGAGAGGGTTAAATGTCTATAGTTTATCAAATATTCAATATTTTTATTTTCAATTTCAGAATAATGCTTCACTTGTATGCTGTCAAATTTTCTGAAAGTTCGGTAACGTTTTGTAAAAAACTTTACTTGTTATAAGCAAAAACGTGTGATGGAAATCGGAGAAATGCCGATATCTTCGTGAGTATAAGTACAATTTTTATGAAAATGCCCAGAATAGTTGTGCATGGCAATTAAAATATTTTCTGAAATTTACAGAGTGTTCCCAGCTTTTTACGATGCAAGATCCCCCAAAAACTTTTCTCCCTTTTCAATTTATTGATGACCTCTAAATGCAAGAGCGAAGGAATTTTTGCTAGAAAGTGTTAACGTTAAAAATTAAAACAGGGCCAATAAACTGGTTTTTGCATTAGATTGAGTTTTAAGTATGAAATTACGAAAACTCTGTATCGCATCTATTAATTTGGCCAGGGACAGTATTATATATATAAAATATATATATATACACACACATAACACCTGCTCAATTTAAAACAAAACTTATCGACTTATTCAAGTTTCATGATTGTACATGGAATTCCATTTGCTCTCAGAAGTACAATAGAAATCAAGAAATCAATGTAATTCTCTAAACAAATATTTTTAAAAAGTTAGTCAATTAGTATGCAGGTTTTTGAAAAAGAAGAAAACTACTTGACAAAGAATTAGGTCAGTATCTACGATGTCTTTTTAAAAGATATGAACAGGACTTCTCATTTTTTGCCTATCTCTTATCTCCTATATTACAAAGAAATTTAACAGCCAATTATATTTTGCTGACAAAAAAAAAAGAACTTCATACTGAAACTGACTTAACCGTACTTACATTTTAAATACTTTATTTCAACTTTTCTGCACTATCACAGTGAGAAATTTGAAAATGTGTAAATTTTAATATTTCTGTGAATTCCCATAATTTATGCGAACTTTTAACCAAAAGATATTTATTGATTGATTCAAAATTTTGTATAATTATATTTCTCATGCCATTCGACAACTTTTTCACACTATAGGGGAAATAATTATCAAAAATTGTGTTTGCTGCTTTATTAATAATTCAAAAAGAACAAATAATAAAGTAATAAAAATTAAAAAATTAACGAAAAATTAAGCAAAAATTTGAAAATTTTGTGCTTAATTTTACTTTAATTTTTAATTTTTACTTTGTAGCACTAAGGTTTACGTTTTATTTCAGTAAAGTAATAATTAAAAAAAATATTCCTTTCTTGTAGCTATTATTTTTGTTTTTATTTAAACTTAGCTATTTTATAATTGTGCTTTCATTTCTAGTTACGAACTGTTGTGCAACTTGAAAAATAAATGTGGCAGAAAATTTTATAGTTTTCTGACCTGTTTACTAACTGCTACCTAAGGGGTTCGCCATTTTCTTTCGATTTTGGAAGGGGTTCGCAAAGAAAAATAAATGAGAACCACTGTTCTAGAAAAATGAAACGTGGCGATTATATTCCACGTTGCCCCAATGTTTATTTATGAAAGGGAAATGAATAAATAATAGCAGCATTCCATAATTGTCTTATATTTTTCAGTATTTAAATTTACTGCTATTGAAATAAAAATTTTCTTAAAGCACTATGAGTGTGAAGGCATAAAAGGCCGCACTTCCAATCGGAAGGTCGCGTGTTCGATACCCGATGAAGACCCACCATGTACACTTGGGGATATGTGCATGTAAAATCCGTGGACCGCACTACCTTGCCCCCGGGGCAGGGCATTCCTAAGGCCTATTGCTAACGGGAAGGAGGTTGTAGGAGAAAAGTGTGAAGGCATGAAGTGCTGATCAAACATGGCGCTCTCCTGAAACTTCGCTGGTTCATCCCCCGTTTCGCCGAAAGTAAAATTTCCTTTTCCCTCTCATTGACAAATTCCCTCGAAGAGGGAAAAACATCGTCGGTTAACTCCGCGCATCGCCGATAGGAATTTCCTTCCGGGTCTATCTTTTCCTGAATTCTGTTAGCAGCCCTTTAATGTTTTACAAAATATGATGCTTTTTGCGTTTGTAAGGGTTTTGAAAAACATAACCAAACAATTAACAGAAAGCGTAAGTTCACAAAAAACTCAATTTCGTTGTTTCAATTGAGTATGTAGAACCCCTCAAACAATTATTAATTATATTATGCAGCTCAATCAATTTCAAAAATATAAACAAATAAAACATAATGAAATAAAATTTTAGATAATAAATAGTTCAACAGATAATTTTTACATTAATAAATTGCCTAATCTCTTTTTAAAATTTTCATATAATTAAGAGACTTTTACCGTACTAAAACAAATAATATACTCTTTTCCTAAACGCCCAGCAATACGCTTATTTCAGGGCTAGGAGTAAGTTGGAAAACAGAAACGGAAAACAATTGAGGCAGTGAGAAGCAGAGGGATGGATGTCAGTGACCAAAAAACGATTCTGAAGAAAACGCGTTCAAAGTTTGGATCTTATGAGTCCTTTAATGTTTTTTTTTTTTTTTTCTAAATCACGTTGGGGCGGAGCACATGTTAGAGCTATCACTAACACTTCTTGCCACAATATAAAATGATGCTTTCTCTATCAATCGCACTAGTTATCTCCAAATTTTCAATTTTGTCACTTACATCCCTTTGCTTCTGAGTGCCTCAATGTAGGACGTAATTCGTACAAGAATTGAGACATTTTTAGGACATTAAATGATGCAGTTACAACAAGAATATTTTATTACAGCAGATGTTTGATAACTAAAATAAGTCATTGGAAAAAGTTATATTCAAATAATTTGGTATTAATTTAACAATTACAAGCGTTTATGTTCAAAATAAAATTATTTATAAATTTGAATGCTTCCTTAAAATATTTTCATTGCATGAATATTACTCCCATTCTCAAATGCGTCCAATTTAACATCTTCTTCGCTTATATAATATAATTAGGGGACTAAACAAAATAAAGTTATTTCAATTCAATTCTATACTTCAATTTTATATTTTAAACAAACATAATTTATACGAATTTTTAAAAATATTAACAAACCACCGGATTTTTTGTGGATCATAAATCTACAGTGAATCATTTCAACAACTTGAAATTTTTTAGTGTGCACACTCTGCAGCAGATCATTTGAAAATGTTTTGAAATAAAATTATTTAAAACACAGATTTTCTAACAACATCGGTTGGGGACTTAATTGATTCTTTAAATATCCGTTTTAATAATAATAATAATTATAAAACTTTATATTTTAAAGTTCCCCACGAAATGGGGGAAAAATATTTTCTTCAAAATGACCCAAAATCTTTCGGTGGAAAAGGGGAAATATTTGATTAAAAATTGAATAAGAAAGTTTTTGAAAATATTTCATGATTAAAATTTAAACTTTCAGCTCTTACTTTATGTGTGATTCTAATAAGTTTTCCAAAATGAATCCACGTCATGTTAGGAAAAACAATAAACTGTCATTTTGCAGAAATTAAATTTCCTAAATGTTCAATTCCAAATTTTAATATAAATGTTCACAATGACTAACATCCAGCTTTTAACAGGTTTCAAAACTGCAATTTTAGCTTGTTTTGTGTGTTTCTTCGATGTCACGTGCCTTGAAAAAAAATTAGTGTGAATCCGGATAAACCTACTCATGTGAATCCGGATTTTCAAAATTAGTTTCCTTTAAAACAAAATATTGATCTCGGTTGGATCCACATGATGACTCACAGATTGCGATTTCAATACAGATCCGAACATAGAAGCAATCATGAGCTCTTTGCAAGCACTTTCTTCATATTTACTTCTTGTGATGTAGTTTTTTAAAAGTATTTTTCATTAAAAAAATATTTATACCCATATGAATTAATGAAGCATTGTTTCATAAAATTGTGTGTGTTGAGTCATTAACTGATTTATGTGATGTTACAACTTTAATAACATTTTTATGATGGTTTATAAGTTTGGTGCGGTATTTTAAAAAGACGTTATTTCAATCGATGACCGTCACGACACTTTTAAAACACCCTATAAGAGCAAATCTCGGAAAGAATTTCAATGTAACTTCATTGACGATTAAACAAAACGTCTACTGTTTCTCCAGGGGTCGCAAACGAAAATAGTTTGCTCACCACTGCTCTAAATGCAGCAAATGCCCAACTGAATCTATATGGCATCATTTTCATATCATTAGCATGTAACTTGTTCTTCAGGGAAACCAATTTCTCGTTGACTACTTGATACAAAAGGAAAGTTTTAACCGGGAAAAGGGGGAGAGGGAATTTTGTGCCGGCGAAACGATTTTGAGCAGGACAACAGAAGCAGAAATAAAGGAAATACAGGAATTTCGAAATATAAAATAATATAGCTTTTTCTTTTAAAAAATACAGGGTGTCTCTTAATGCATATTGGGGTTTTAACGCTTTGTATTATTTACAACGTAAAACTTAAAATAATAATTAATACATGAAATGAGAGAGCAACTCAAAGTTAAACGTACAAGCTTAGAAGTGTTTAATGTGAGCACATTTTGTCACACAGCACACAACAAGTCGATAGCATAGTTCTTCCCAAACGTCGTCTAGTGTTTATGGTGTAATTCCTGCAACAGCTACCTAAATCCTGTTTCTTAGATCGGATAGGTCAGCTGGCAGTCGAGACACGATCCTTTATGAATCCCCACAGGTAGAAATCACTTGGCGTAAGATCTGGTGAGTGTGAAGACCTTGCCAAATAAGTTCTATCATAGTGCCCTTTGCGGGCAATCCAGCGTTCGGGTACAATGAGGCTCAACCAATCGGTACTTCAAAATTGATAATACCATCTAGGGATATTATTACTTGGGAGATCACATCTGAACTTAATCTGGGATGTACGTTGCACAGTAACTACAGATTCGGTCTTTACAAACTGCTGAAAACCAAAAAAATTGCGTTCACTACCGCTTTCTACCTATGCGCAGAGGAGCTAGCGCACAGGGTTTCCAACGTATGAGCGCACCCACAAACAAAACTGTTTGAGTTGTTGTTTCATTTCACAAATTAATTATGGTTTTAAGCTTTACGTAATAAATACTACAAAGCGTTAAAACCCCGATATTCATTTAGAAACACCATAAGAAGTATGAGATTCCTTTCAGTCAGTTATATTAGTGAGAAGTAATAGTAAATAGGTTGCTTTTTTTTCACTCTCACTCTCTTATCTTACTTTCATTACAAATAACAATTGGAACATGTTTTAGAAAAGTAATAAATTATATAATATTTTTGCATAAAAATATTTTATTTACATTTGATTGGCTACTCTTGGATTCTTACCGCAAGATGAGTTATGAGCTAGTTAGGCAAAATTTTTTATGCCTTTACTCATGGCCCATGAGTCAAAAATCAATTTTTATTAATGTAAGGAAGCAAAATCTAAGAAAAAAGGAAAGGTAAAAATTAATTTATTTTAAACTAGCGGTACCCGCACGGCTATGCCCGTGTTAAAAAATGGAAAGACCAGTCGGTTTGCCATTGTGTATATAGTGATAACTTTTTCAGGTGTAAATTATGTTATTTTATTAAAATGTATAGCATTCCACATAATTAAAAATTAGCTGCCCACGGCAATCAGCCAGAGATCCTACACATTTAATTTTTTTTTTTTTACAAAACACGCACAATTAAAAAGGAAAGAAAGAAACGAAACAAAACAAAAAAGAAAATATTTGAAAGAAAACGCATTTTGTTTGTTTAGTTCAAGTACCCACACATAAAGAACGATTATAATAAATTATGATATTTTTAATTAATAAATTTTTAGTATAATTAATTTTTATCTATTATTTATTTACATAAAAGCCAGGTGCAGACGCTACGTTTTGTACAACCTTTTGTCTACGCAGTCTTAATATTGAATGAAAACGTTGCAGTTTTTTATGCTTCTACATGGTGCAGAGATATCTGTATATTTCACTCAGTTTTGTGCGATATCATCATGAAGGAGGTACTACTCTGGTCAATTTTGGCATGGTGTCATGTTAAAAAAAAAGACTGGAACGTCTCAGAAGTACCCGGCGTTTAAAGTGGTCAAATGAGTACATAAAATAGATATTTTTTGTTGCCTGTTCTGGTGGTTCGACAACTGCAATCTCTTTATTTTCATCGATGGTATTCCTAGACTGCCTTGGTGTCTTCTGATCATTTAGGAAATGTAACAAATCAAAATACCAGAGAGATGGCTTGTAGATTTCGTCTCCAGCCCCAGATCGAATCGATTTATTAACTTTTGCCAATTCTTTACGGTAAACACTTCTCAAAGAATTAATTATTTAGAACTGTTTCTCTGTTTGCGGTTGCATCAATTTCTTTGAATTTTTCCACTAAACTCTCATAAGCGTCCCCCTTTTTATCCCTGTCACTATATTCCTTGGATTTGACACGCCAAATGCATGGGAAACTTTCGCATAATGCAATAAATTTTGTGAGAAACTCCTGAGAACATTGCCGAAAGTCGGCCATCGTCACCTGACGAATTGAAACTGAGAAACAAAATGAATCGGAAAAGGGTGCTACCGTCTATATGTGCCGATTTGTCTGCACAGTTCAAAGGCATCTATGCTTTCTATCTCAGTTATCGCTGCAACTGTACAGTCTTCGCACCGGACTCAAAACTGTGCACTTTTCTAATCTATACGCAACGTTTTATCTGCAGCGTGTTGAACTGCGGAGACAAAACGTTGTGCAAAACGTAGCGTCGGGACCCGGCTTAAAACAGAAAGACGAAATTTTGTAGCTTGCAGAAACAAACAGCCGCAAGCAAAGCTTTGAAAGCGGAATGAACCTTTCATCCGCGCTCAAATAGAAAAATACCATATGTGCTAATTCACAGGCGAAAAAAAAAAAAAAAATGAAAGTATAAATAGTAATAAGCTGGAATAACAAAAATCGCTATAAAGAATAACATTTCTTTTAAAAACTCCTGTGCAGTATGGAAAATGGTCCCGTAAAATACATGTCAAAATAAGGAAATCAAAATAAAACTATCAACCGCCTGTGAGTAGAAAAATGTTCCAAACCGTAAATTTAAAGGTGAATTAGATGGACAGACTGCTGCCGGTTATTTAACCGTAATTTCACGATGAAATTTCTAACAGTGCACAAATTTCTTCAATTTGACGAAAGGTTTACTCGGAGCCTTTTTCACGAAGCCATTTCGTCAAATAATACGATAAGTTTCGTGAGATTTGAGCATGCGTTTCTGAAAGTGTATACGTAAGTTTTTTGGCACAATTACTTTTTGTTTGTTGGAAATAAATTTCAATTCGCTTTAAAAAAATAATAATCAAAATATAAAAAAAGAAATAAATAAATTAAAAATCGGCTGCTCCTCAAAATGCTAAAAACCGCTAGGAATAAATTTTAATTCGTTGAAAGAAAAAAGGATTAATAGTCAGTCGGGGGGCATGGTAACAATTAAAATTAAAGTTAATTAGCGTGAAAAAATAATTTCGAACTGCAGAGAAAAATGCTTATAACTTCTTTTCTAGGTAATTTAGAGGCTTCGAATTTTCGCACGTAGAGCGAAACTTCTCCCGGGGTAGTTTTTTACGCGCTTTTCAACGGTATCAAGCTCGAAGCGATGCGATAATTCCTTCCCATAGAAAATGATTATTTTATGAAACTTTCGGCTATAAATTGGAATAAAAGAATAACAAATTCGAATTTCGGAAAAAACTCTCCGAGGTGCACACCCCCATGTTCCAAACTAATTTCGTGCCAAATCTCATGAAAATCCGTTGGACGGTCTGGGCCCTACGCCGGACACAGACACACACACACAAACACACACACACACATACTTGCTGCTTTATTATTAGTAGAGAGTAGAGATAGAGATAGAGATGCAGTTAATAAATGAAATAATATAACTATAATCAAGGTGGAGAACATTTGTAAATGATGAATTGGAATTTATATGTTCTGTTTGTTGTGAATTACATTTTATTGGTTATACAAAGTATGATCCCCTCCCCCACTCCCTCTTCTCTGTATGGTATAACTGGGTCACCCTGGGTGGTTTATGTTGCTTGTGTTCATGAGTTTTGATGATAAATAAAAATAGATAAAATAATTCGAAATTACAGTATCTAATTTATTATTATTATTTACACTATATGCAGTTTTTATTTCAAATAAAGATAAGCTTATTCTAGAAAAAAAGTCACGTAACATAGCAAAATTCATTTTATGTATAGTACAACAAGAAATCACTGTTCACTGCATTTGTGTCAAAAGTACAGAAAAAACATAATGCATTATCAGTCATGTGTGTGTAAAACCATTATATTTATTTGATACTATATGAGTCGTAAGAAAAATACTATGCAGCAAATCAAATGCAATACCCTGGACACGTAGAAAAGTACAAGTTTTTTTTAAAAAAACACTAACAGTCAGGTACTTTTAATATGCAAAACACCACGGCTGGCAAGTTTTTGCCATAGCCGAAAAAACATGATAAAAACCGTTTCAGAATGAATAGGTTTGCCAAGTGGCAAAAATGGTGTCCTTTTTTTCTGCCAGCTAAACTAAAACATCCGATAAAAGAAATTTTAGTTTCAAATTTATCTCGTTCATGCTTAATTTTGGAACTTGGTTAAATGAGCATAATATATGCATTATAGTATTAGAAGTATTTTATGCATTTTATGAAAAATACTCAGTTTCATAACAAAATAAAAGATGGAATTATTTACAAAATTTACAGTAAATAAATAAATAGAAAATTAAATGCACTGCTCATTTTGTTTGTATCCAGTTAAACAATTTCAAAGTGGGGGGGAAGGGGGAATGATCATTGTACTTTTATAACTGATGTTCTGATGTAGGCATTTGACTGCCATTGTTGAACTTCAGGATTTGAATAATGAAGATACAGAAAAATTAAATTACAGAAAGAAAGTAACTATTTGTTCTTTTTTTTCAAAAGAAAAGGAAAAAAATTAATTAAGTTGCTTTAATAAGATATAACAAAATTTTTTTTTCACTGTATAATATTGCATTTATTTTAACTACCTTCTTTTTCTAAATAAGTAACTTAGACTTTCATTAAATAGTTGTTTGATTTGTAATATTTATTAAATAACAAAATGAATATATTCAATAATACCCATCACTAATATATTTAAGCTCTTATTAAATTATAGACCTTACTACACATTATTTAAGAACAATAAGTATTTTTGCCGGTTTATTTTATTTTTGTACTGATTTTTTCCAGTTTTTGCACCGACAAAAATACTAACCCTGCAAAACATGTACAGATATTTAAAGGAAAATTTAGCTGAATTATACAAACGTATATGCGTCTAATTTTAAAACAGTAACATTTTAACCCCTTAACTATCAGTATCTGCTATGACTGAAACACATATGTCCTGGTGGTAGTAGAAAAGGGTTAATGCACGAAGATTATGATAACATATGAAAAAGTGAAAACAATGAAAGACGCAAAAAGATTTAGGTCACAAGAACTTTCTTCAGACATGCTTTAGCTCTTTTTGAGTTCCTCAATCAAATTATTAAGGCTTTCAACTTCAAATTGTTGAAGCAGACAAGCCTGCTCCAATAGATTTATCTTTTCAATGTGCTTTTTCTTTTCGTCAAGAGCATCACTTAATTGTGCTTTTAATGATTCATTTTCAGAGCACACTTTTATGTATTTTTCAGATACATTATCACACGACTCTGATTCAATATCACTTGGAATGCTGTCCGTCTCTATTAGGTTATCATTTTGTTCAGAAATTGCACTGATTTCTTTTTCAGGTCCTTCATTTTCTATGTCTTCATTGCTACTGATGGCTGATGAAATTTTTTTCTTTAAATCCTTTTTTACTCTCACTTTTGTTGTTTTCTAAAATTAAGCAAAACATATAAAATTTTAGCATTAAGTAAAAAAAAAACATTATTTCCAAATTATATTACATCTTTATTAACTTCCCTTATAATCAGCTGGGGAACATGATAGCATGGTCTGGAACAGATTAGAGGTTTAGAAAAGAGGTACAGGTAGAGCTGCCCTATGAAATTGAGAGGAAAGTTTCAGATATATTGTTTCATTTTTAGTGTTAACAGTCTACAATACAAAATTCTGACTCTAGTTGTTCATTATATATCACAGATTAGTGACTGGACACTTTTAGAAATTTTAATAGGATTTCAAAAGATCAGGAAATATGGAGATCTAACTGCAAGTAGGCACAAAACTATCATACAAGTTGGGCTGAAGATGTCAAAGAAGCTAACATTACACAATCATGGACATCAAATTCTCTAAAGGCGGTGTAGCGGGTATTTCTTACTACCAAATCGTACGACCATAAGGGTCACAGATTTGGATGAAACTCGAAAACTAGATCAGTGGTTGCCTAGAGGCTAGTATGTCGCACTTCCACCAAGGCACTAGACGCACCTGCACCATACCTGACCCGCTGAAGACCCACCATGTACAATTAGGGATATGTGCATACAAAATCCGTGGACCCCACTACCCTCATTACCTCGTGCCTGGGGGGGGGGGCATCCCTAAGGCCTAGTGCTAACAGGGAAGGTGGTTGGAGGAGAAAAGTACAAACTTGTTTTAATACAAAATTTCAGTGAATCTTCAAATTAAAAACATTGCATTTCTGAAGCCAAACAGACAACTTTTTGACCCCAGCTGTAGCTGAACTAGGGCCTATGCACTCAAACCGCTCTACCTGGGTTTATATCTAGTCCAAATTGACTTATATCCTAAGTTTCATCCAAATCTCACCCTCAAGGTTGTACGTTTGGTAGTTAGCAGAAAGTACTCCAAAACATATTACAAGGTCTAATATACAAAATCCACTAGACTTAATGCTCTGGATTATACTCTTTCAACAGAATAGCAATTAACCTAACATTTTTGATGATTCACTTCTACACATGTAATAAAACACT
Organism: Octonoba sinensis; assembly: GCA_038502835.1. Lineage (NCBI taxonomy): Eukaryota > Metazoa > Arthropoda > Arachnida > Araneae > Uloboridae > Octonoba > Octonoba sinensis. The sequence continues at coordinate 91,838,820 of CM076604.1, read as the reverse complement.
CAAAATAGTAAATTTTTCTTAAGATCATGACAAAAAATATTCATCCACACCTTCATCTTAGAGATTTATAACAGGAATTTTGACACATAACATTTTAATTGCCATTAAGGAAGCGAAAAGATTGCATTCTACATAGACTTTTAAAACAAAATGGAAAGAAGTAGAGAGGAAAAACATCATTGTTACCAAAATAGGTTTTTCCAATTTAAAGATGCCCATAATGTGATTACAACAACTGTCAATAAGATCTACAATGCCTTATACCAGAATATTTTTTTTTTTTAAATTTATAATACATATGGATAACATTAAAATATAATACGTCAAAAAAAAAGTTTTACAAAAGTGTTTTGAGGCTTTTGTGAGTGGGAATCTCCAGCTCAAACCATTTTCAAGGAAGGGGACCTTACAAATTTTATCTTGTTAGTATAAAAGAAGTACATTAATATTTATTACATTTTTGACTATTTGTTACCATGAGCTTAATAAAATGCTGAAAAGAAACTGTTAAAAGTCAAAAAAATATGTATCTATCAATTCCATTGCTAAGACAGTTCTTTGAGCTTATTGTGCTTACCTTACTTGGCTTAGAGCTTTCTCTCCTTACTGCTCCAATCCACAGATCTCTGCATTTTTCTTCCTTTGGAAAACTAAAAATATAAAACACCAATAATATATTTCACATTAAGAAAAATATTGATTTCAGAAACTGTTAATTCAGAATACATTGCCAGAAGACATGGCAGTGGAAATTCAAGTTGGTTAAAATTCCTAAGAATCAAATTTTTTCACGGAATTATTTATTCAATAAGCAGCAAATGACAATAAAAATTGTTTCATGACTATATGTTTAAACTTTGAATTTAAAAAATCATTGGATTTTTCACAAAAATCTTTTGAAAATTCACAAAAACAGGGCCTTGTTAAAAAAACGTTAATCAACTTTTTATTACATTTTATAATTAATCCTGATTGTTTAAAAACATTTCTCTACCACAAGAAAAATAATGAATAAAAAAAAAAAAGAGTTCCAAATGTTAAAATTTTACAAACAATTCTTTATCTACACCCAGCATATCAAATGGAAAATATTTTTCCTGCTGTCTTTATTTTTGGGTGACAAAAAAAAGGGGGCATTCCTTACGAATTATTGGATTTGGTGAGTTACTTCTCAAGACAAGACTACACAAAATGTATAAATTACATTTTTATTTTTTAACCCTTTCTAAGGCAATTGGAAGTGTGCTTCCCACCAAATTCATCAAGCTAAAAATGCCTTTAGTCAGCTATTTTACCCTTTCTGATTGATAGAATCTTGCAAAGACTCCGGGAAGTATATTTACCACCACATGCATCAATTTTCAAATATTAAAACTATCCCCCCCCCCTCCAAAGGGGGTGGAAAAAACCATGGTAATATTATTTAATGTCCTATTTTAATATACTGATACAGCAAAAAAATGACCTTTTAAAGAGTCGTGCTTAGGAACAGTTGACCAAATGAACCTATTTGTACCTTGAGGTTGTCCCATAAATAATAAATATAATATATGTTGTTGTTGTTACTAATCCCCCCCTGGCAAAGAAAGCCTACTACCAGGTCCAGGAGATCAATAATCCACTGGCTTAGGATGAATGCAGCTTCATTTTAGAGTAAGGAACCACAAGGGCTGAAGAATGACATGACCTCAAGTTTTGTGGTCTCTAAATTTTGAACCAGATACCAGATGTGAGACCATCTGGGGATTGGCACTCCCAGAGGTATCATTTCACTTGGAGGACTTTGGAGCCACGACCTATTTAATGTGCACCAGCTTCCCTTTAGTGTACACAGACCCACAGGAACCAGCCACGAGAGGTTGTCACCAGGGATGTACCGAGTACTTGATATACACTCGGCATACCGAGTACTCGGCAACTCGGCCATTACTGAGTAGTTGTAAAGATTTTGTAATTTTTTCTAAGATTACTAGTAATAGATAAATTTATAACTGATTAGTACAATAAGATGCAAATATAAATAATGGTGTAAAACACAAGTTTTTCTACATTTTCTGGAGACAGGTTATTTCTTTTTTCATTATAAATGTCTTTTAAAAATCTTTTTTTATCAACAACTACTCGGTATTCGGTACTCGGCCGAGTAGCGAATTGCTGAGTACTTGGTCGAGGAGTAAATGGCCAAGTACTCGGTACTGGGCCAAAGTGCTACTCGGTACATCCTTAGTTGTCACCCTCCCAAACACTGACATAAGTCAATGTTGCTTCACTTTCGGTGCTCTGCAGGAACCGAGCTTTCTACCCACTGGTCCACTGCGGGACATATGTAAAGATAGTAAGTGTTAACAGTCTACAATACCTGATCCTGACCCTAGTTGCTCACTATATATGATAACCATGTGAATTTTTTATTTCAACATGAATTTATTTTTTTTATGTAACGGCAGCAAGGCAGTATCCAAAGGGGGGAAACCCTCTCCCCTCCTGAAATTTTGCTTCACATAACATAACTTGCAGAAAAAATTTCTGGACATGGCCTTAAACGGAAGCAAAAAATTTACTGCTTGTCAAGATGTGAACTTTTTTTTTTTTTTTTGAGGCTTGAATGCTTCCAAAAATCCAGGTTTGTTAGCATTTACAAAGCCTAAAATTCAGGGCAGAATAAAAGGATTCTTGTGCCTAAATTTCTTAGATCCCTTACTTGAAAATAGACTGCGCAAGAGGCTAATACCTGAGGAAAATTCACAAAATTTTGGTGAAATTGTGCAAATCCCTTTTTTTTTTTTGTGTGTGTGTGTAAAAAGTTATTAATGTCATTGTTGTTCAAAAAAACATTTAAAATGTGAGTTGTATGAAATTACTGTCAACTATGATCAAATGCATATCTACAAAATAGAAATATACTGATTTTTGTAAGAACAGAATTTTTCCCTTCAGCTTTTTACTCAATACTTATTTTCTCAAACATAAAGATACACAGCAGACCCCTCTTCTACTCAATGAAATGCTTTATGTTCAGTACATTATAACATTAAATGTACATTTGAAAATATTTTTAAACCACTATTTAAATACATCATATATGAACAATTATTTTATTCCAGTGATGCAAATTAACTTGATATTTAAAATAAGGCGATTTAAAACCTCACAATCAAAAATCACTTTTTCTTTTAAATTTACGCAACAAAACTATGTAGCTAGATTTTATACCTACTTACCCAAATTGGCATGCCAATCTTTTGCGTTTTGTTCCCTCTTTCCGGTAGGAAAATATACTGGGGACAGCATCCTTTTTTAGGTTTCTTTTTGAATATGGTAAATTGTCAAAATCTTCCATTTCAAAATGTTCTGAACAAAGAACGGAATGTTCATTTGGCATGAAATCGGCTCTTTTTACTCGCGCTAACCATTGCTTTACTCTTTCAGGTTGCTTCATTGGAAATCTATGAAAACTCACATTTTTCTCTTTGCATTCCTCTTTATCAGAGCTATTCACGCAACCATAAGCTGCACAAAACCTTGGCATGTTTAGAATATGTACAATTTAATGTTGAGTACTAGATTATATAACTTTTTTTTCTTTTTAAATCAAAGACTATCATAATAAAATTCCGTTCATAAATTCATGTACCATTAGCATTTTACCCCTGATTTTACCTACCAAACGTAAACAAGTTTTCCCCATTGACTCGTGCTGCCCTCTGTAGAAAGTAAAAATACTTAAAAGGTACTTTAGGCTTGATCCGTCTCGGCTTGAGTGACGTCACCAAAGGTGTTTGAGGCATGCAGCTACGCACGCAGCAGATGAACTTTGCGTGCTCCCGCTCCGGAAAATTGTTCGAAATCATAGGAGTAACCAGGGGGGGTTTGGGGGGTCAACCCCCCCCCCATTGGGTATGTACTTATTTAGGCACATTTTTAGGCACACAGAAAAATTTCTGGCTACGGCCTTGCAAAGCACAATTTTGTTTCCCCTAAGAAAATTAAACACATATACATATGATTTTTTTTTTCCTTTTTCTCTGAAGGGTTGCGATCATGGCTAAAGTATGCAGCTCATAATAAAGAAGACCTTTCATTTGGTTATAAGGTTATAATCAACCCCCTTACCACTTGGGGGGGGGGTTAACAGCGAAAGGTGGCTTCAATCACCGTACCACACACAGACAGAGATCCTTTCAATCACTCCAGAGGGTTTTCTTTCCTTCTTGATGTCTTTTTTACCCAAAGGCAGCAATCTGGGAATACAATCGCACAAGTAATAAGTTTCCTGGAAAATATTCTCTACTGTGATGGAGTCCTAAAGTCCAATTGTCCTAATGGGTTAAACCCTCAAGCCAGGAAGGGGTGCTCATTAAGAAACTTAAAGAGCAGTTTGTATTTATTTATGACTTCCTGTCCAAACACCCATTTTGGTAAAATCTTTTTTGTAGATGAGCCGATTGGAAAACTGATGAACTGTATTTGCATTGCATTCTCATTTACAGATGTTCTCTCATCTCTTATATTTTAAATGCTTTTTCTTTTTTCTTATTATGGTCCATCACTGATTGCATTACGACTCTGGAAATCATCCGTTCAACGTTTCCAATCTCACTGCTACGGTTTAATGCTGCATTTTAATTTACAATCAAGTATTATTTATATTTTAGCTAAATTTTTAATTATTTTCGATACATAATAATATGTGAACTCCAGCGATGGACACGTTCGTCATCCAAAAAGAAAAGAAAATTTGATTCAGATGCTTCCACTTCTGAGGTATGTTTTGCTACAAATTTAACAAATTTTTTAGAAATTTACTGTGGGGATGAGCATTTTTGTAGGGGAATTTGGATTTTTTTCTCTAAAATTCGACTATTTCCCGGTTTTAATATTATGAATGCCTGGAAATAGAAGATTGCCTTAGCGCTAAATATTGAATTTTCTATTGTGTTTGAATTAAAAAATAAACTAATAGATCTAGTATGGAATGTTTAATGTTTTTGTGAATCAAGGCCGTATCCAGAGGGGAAGGGGGACCCACGGGAAGCCCCCCAGAAATCTTTTGCAATGCATTATATATTCCTCCCTAAAACTTTGCTTTACATAAGTGTGTCGAAGTCCGGGCGCCCTCGAAAAAAATTCTGGATACTGCCTTAGCTCCGGAGCAGGGGGAGCATGTTAGGAATTAGGAAGGGCAGTGTATGCTTCAAAATCATACCCTTTATATATAGATATATATGATAAGAAGTGATGTTGATATGAATTTTTTTACATATATGATAGCTTTTTGATGTATATATAGTAGATGTATGTTTAGATCTTTGGTGAAGTTAGAGGAGTGGGTGTTTGGGGCTTCTGCAACTTAAATTTTTGTAACTGGTCTTACATGTATAATGCTTAGGGTAACTCTGGAGGCAAGGCTTCGAGGTCTCTCCCCAGGAAACTTTTTGAAATCTTCTTAGCAATGTAACTTCGGGATACTTTGGTAATGTTAGAGGAAACAGAAAGGAGTTAGGTTACTCTCCCCCCCCCCCCGCAATTTTTTTCAAAATAAAGTCTTATATCTTTTAAGTTACTTTTGGTGTCGCTCGTGATAGTGTTCAATGTCCTTTCCCTGAAAGTGTTTCTGAAAGTAAATTGTCTTAAAAGCGAATTTCTCTTTTCTTTCTTTTTTTTAAATCTGAATTTTTTTACCGGGGGGGAGGGAGGAGTTGACTTGCTCCGAGGGGGTAGTCCCCCCCCCCCGGAGATGCCTGAAATAAACACGGAGTATATCTTTAGAGACATATATTTATGACTAGTAAATTTTCAACTCTTTTACACTTCGTATTGGTGTTTAGTCTGTACATTTTTAGGGTGACCCCCCTTTCTCCCACTCTAGTTACGCCTATGTTCGAAATTGATATTAAGATGGCAATTTTATGGTATCTTTTGTACCATTATTAAGGAGCGGTAACTGGATCGGCGTTGGTTCTGCCGATACAAAAATCAAACGCAAGTTCTCGACAACAGTGAAAACATTTCTGCTCAAAACAGTTGTAATTTTACATTAGTAGTAAAAGTTCTATATTTTCTCATATTCTACTTTTCTTTTCTAGTCATAATAATTGTATTCATAACGAGTCTATTATACAAATACAAAAGTGACGACCAGTACACAGGGCCCAGCTAGACTGGTCCTAGTCAATTTAACAATCCCCAATGAACATCAAGAGCCTTCTTAAAAGTTTTTACCCCACTGCAACTAACAGTTGCCTCCGGTAAAATATTCCAACTGTCTACAATCCTTTTGAAGTAGTAATTTTTTCTAATTTCAAGATTAGCCAGAGATTTGACAAGCTTAAAACAATGACCTCTGGTTTTACCTTCAGCGCATAATTGCAGCCCATCAACATTTCCTGTTTTAATGAATTTAAACAACTGAAGCATGTCCCCCCTAATTCTCTTTTGCTCTAGACTATACAATATTGAGCCTTTTAAGCCTCCTCATAATCAAAGACTGAGAGACCACTTACCAACCTATAGTAACCCTCCTTTGAACCCTTTCTAATAAGGCAATATCTTTCTTTAGATAAGGAGACCAAAACTGGACACCATACTCCAATACCCCAAATGAGGTCCTACCAAACTTCTGTATAATGGCAATACAATTTCCTTAGACCAGACCTGATCGAAATAGACTTATTGATAAACCCAAGCATCCTGTTACCTTTGTTACTTACACTGCTGACCAAACTGAAGCACTTGACATTTCCCGATATTAAAAGACATACCCCATTTAATTGCACACCTAGAAATTTGATTTAAATCCTCTTGAAGCTGATTGACTTGTTCTTCCTTGTCAACAATTCCCATGACTTTAACATATTATATTAAGAATAAAGATAGTATTATTTTATAAGCAGTTGAAAAGCTTTCTTTCCTTAATAATGCCATCAACTGACACATTAGGAACTTCACCCCTACAGTCCCTGGTCAAAATAATAGATGCACTATAGAGTTTTGTAATTTCATATATCTGATGAGACTGGTGCAATGCTCAGCAGACTGATGATGCAGTCGCTCTTGCATTTAGGGGACTCAACAAATTGACAAAGGGGTACAGGCGCGTAGGAAGGGGAGCTAAAATCCCTCCCCCATTAGAAATCTGGAAGTTTTCATTTTAATGCCAAATGAGATAATGCTGCTTTGAAAGCGAAAATTTAAAAATAAAAATAAAATTTTTTAATTTAAATCAACGTTATACTGCATAAGGATTTCGGTTAGTTTGTGAAAACTGAATTTATTTTAATGGTCTATAAAAATATTGATTTATTAGTGATTTTTTGTAATTAATATTATTAATAATTGAGTGAGTACTAATTACTTTTTAATTGTTAATTGGGTTTTCTTGGAACTAATTTTTAGCATTTGGAAATGAAATTGTTTGAGCCCTCCCCCCATGATTTTTAAATTGCTACGCTTCTGAAAGGGGAAACTGTTTTGGATGATCCTGCGTCGTAAAAAGCTAGGAATATGCTGTAAGTGTCAGAAAATAGTTTAATTGCCATGCACAATTGATCTGTGCATTTTCATAAAAATTGCACTTATACTCACGAAGGTATAGACATTTCTCCAATTTCCATCACTTTTTTGCTTATAACATGCAAAGATTTTTACAAAACGTTACTAAACTTTCGGAAAACTGGACAGCTACAATAATAAGTGAAGCATTATATAGTGGGATTTGAAAGAAAAATATTGAATATTTGATAAATTATGGACATTTAAAGGAATTATTTTTTTACTGCCCATGCGCGAAAGATGGCAATTTTTTAAACTCTGATAGTTTCGCACCCAAAAGTGTACAGGGCAACTCATAACAAATTTTCAGTTTAATATCTTGGAAATTCAGAAATATATCGACAATTTAGTGAGACATTAATCTCAACACTCTTTGGAAAAGAACTACTTTTTAAGGGGATGTTCACAAATCAGTCGAAGTGATTGCAATCATTCAGTGTATACATATACAGTGCAAAGAAACATTATTTCATTGTTCGCTGACGACCAACAGTATAAATTTTAGGGTAGAAACTGGCGTAGCTAAAGAATTTGGGGCCCTAAAGAAATTGGGCAAGCGTTGGTAGAGGGTCCCCTCCCTTGAATTTTATTTTTTACATTTATAACACGAAAATTTAGTACACATTACAGGTTACAGGGGTGAAAATGAAAAAGTAGAAAAGTTTGAAATTTATTTTTTTCTTTCTCGATTTTGCTGAAGCAAATACATCTATCAGTTTGGAAACATCCAGATGTTCCGCCCTTCTGGCTTCAATGGTTAAAAGAGCTTTAGTTGGACAGTCGTTTTTGACTCGTGGAATTTCGCAGATAATTTTTAATAACTTTTAACTTCGAAAAACTTCTCTCTGCTGTTGCCATCTTAGACCTTAGTAGTTGGAGTTTCTGCCCTCAATGCAAAAATTTTAAATTTTAAAATTAAAAAAATTCTTTCAACATCAAAAGTTTAAGTAAAGCAGAAAAATTTAAAAAATCAAAATGGAATTGTAATATTATTAAATTGAATTACAAATTTGATTGTCCATGCAGGCCTTTCATTTACGGGATCTGGAGAAGCAACTGCCTCCCCCCCTCCCCCAACTTTCAGAAACAATGTATTTATTATTTTTATGTGTATGAATCAAGTTTAGAATAAATAGCAGAAGTTTTCTAAAGAAATAAAATCATCTAACATCAATCAGAGACATTTCTAACAGATGTGGCATGTTTCATGTGTTTTTGAAAGAATGTGGCAACATGATACATGCAACACATGTGTGCATGAATCATGTTGTTTATTACGTACTAGTGGTATCCGCATGGCTAAGTGTTTCGCAATGTTTAAGAGAGCCACCCTCCCATCATAGTGCTGCTTGTGGTATACTTCACTTTGCCCCATAAATTGGGGCAAAATGTAAAATTTCCTGGTACTTTGGTTGAATGTAGGCCTTAATTTGCATGGGAGCTAGCAAAATCTTCGCTTTTTTTCAGTTTTATGTAAATAGTTACATAAAAGATGTAATTTAGTTTATTTATGCATTAAAATAAGTTCCGAAGACTATAGACCTACTACTGTATTTCTTTCCCTAGAAATCAAGCCTTGGTGAAAACTAAAATGACAAACCATTTTAAGTACTTATCTAACAAGGCTAAACATAAAGAGACACTATGGACCGCCACGGGATTTATAACTTTAAATGGAACCCTCACCACTAGGACACAAAAGAAAATTCTAGAGCAATCAGTAACATACCCTACCTGGATCGCCATGCGGTGGCCGGCGTAGAATAGCACCGACGTAGTTATGCGTGTCGTAAGAGGCGACTAAAATAGCACTATCCGATCCGGGTGACGTAAGGCATACTTTGTAGTATGACTGTGGCCTCGGGTCGGTAAAGCAGGTAGGCAACGCTCTGCCAGCCCAGCCCTTTATGGCCGGTGGTGGTTGTCAAGTGTCTAGAGAGTTTGTGGGAGGTTCGAAGGAGGACAGCGCTGCGGCCGCACCCCCTTGTACTGGGGGTAGTCTGTGAAACCGAAAAGGTATAGACAGTATGGCCGTAGTTAGCATTCATTACCCTACCTGGATTCAATCCCAAGCCTTTGACCCTACAGAGATTCGTCTATGAAACTGGCTGATTTAAATAATTTGAAATCAACATGTAGATTAAATTCCCTTTCATTAAATTTAATCTGAATAAACTCGGTATTTTGAGTTCCGGCTAAAAACATTTTTTTTTTTTTTGCAGCTTTCAGTGTCTGCAACTGAATTTAATTTGATAGAAATTAGACTGAGCTGAATTGAGTCTGATTAATTCAGTCAAATAATTAGTTGATTAACATTTAGTCATTTGATGCCCAACATTGGGGTAGGGGCAAACTGAAATAAAATATTTCACTTTGGCTCCATAAGCCCTGAATTCGCATGGCATATTGTTCTTTTTTTATTTCTTTAGTAGAAACTACTTATAAGTGGTTACTACTTTTGAGTATACTCAAAAGTGTATAGAAAAAAATGGGAGGCACTTACAGATACGAGCATAAGTTATTGAAATTGAAAAGTGGGGGGGATGCTTGAATTAAATTGAAGGGATGCTGGGATAAAAATAAAAAGGAGGCGATGCATTCCTATTGAGAATTCCCGCTTCACTACACCCTACACCACAGAGTCTACTAATGTAATAAAAGGATGCTTTCTGAACACCAAATGGGTTTTAAATATTTTGTAGAATTACAAGGAATGTCATCAGAAATGCATTGCAGTCAAAGATTTTTTTCAAAGAAAAAGATGAACAAATTCTCCTCTCCAGGATGAAACAAACATATTGAATAATGAACTGATACTTTTTATTTTGCAACAGCAAACATTGGAATTTTTAACCAACTTGTGGAGAACTAAAACTACATATTTGTATATTGATTTGAAAAACAAATAATATATTGATTTTAGAAACTTAAAAAGGTCAATTATATGAAAAATTTATTAAATATTTTAATTTATAGCACAATACTAAAGAACTTAAGGAGCAACTGATTAAAAAAAGACTTTTAACAATGTAAAAGTCAACACAAAAAGCCATGATTTCAAAAACAAAACCTTGTACAACTGTTTGTTTCTGTTATATATTTTTAAAATTTTGTGCAGTTTGCAATTATTTTTTATTTTTATGCTATTTTGCTTTTCATATATATGCAAGGTGTTTAATTGAATTAAGGTTTATTCCTACAATATCACTACATGATAAGATTAATTTTACATTCGTTTAGTATAGGATAACTATTTATACCACTAGTGCAGAAAAAGCATAATGCATTTTTACTATTATGAAATTGTAAAGTTATTACATCTTATACTATGATTTATTAGAAACTTTATATAAATGGTGAATTAAGTACTCTGAACATGTAAAAATGTACAAGTGAAACATAATCCATTAAGTCAAGTATTTTTTATATATAAAATACATTTGCAGGCAGTTAACACAATATTTTTTTAGAATTATAGATATATATAATATATGTATTATGTGTCTAGTTTTCCAAAACAAACTTTAATGCACAAAGGTTATGATTACAAATGAAAAAAAAAAAGATGAAAGATGCATATTAACATTTGAGACAACTACTTTCTTCAAAAACTTTACTTCTTTTTGAGTTCCTCAATCTTATTATTCAGGTTCTCAACTTCAAGTTGCTGAAGCAGACAAGCTTGCTCCAACAGACCTATCTTTTCAATGTGTTTTTTATTTTCTTCTAAAATAGCACTTAACTGTTCTTTTAATGATTTGTTTTCAGCACATACTCCCATAAATATTTCAGAAAGATTTTCACATGAATCTGATTCAGTATCACTTATAATGTTGTCCATCTCTACAATGTTGTCATTTTGTTCAGAAATTGCATTGATTTCACTTTCGTGTCTTTCACCTTCTATGCGTCCATTGATGCTGATAGGTGATGAAATATGTTTCTCTAAATTTGTTGTCAATGTCACTATTGTTGGCTCCTAAAATTAAGCAAAACACATTAAAATTTTAGTAATTAATATATATACATATGCACAGTAGAACCTCAATCTAGTTATCCAGCATTTATTGTTATTTTATCTGTGTTGTCTAGTTTTAATGGTATTACGGTGTCATCTCGCTTCATACTAACCGGCATTCGTCATTTTCCTATACACATTGTGCGAAATAATGGCTTCCGTAAGAAACAAATAATCTAGATTCTACTGTATGTACATACATCATACATACATGTACATGGGTCATTCCATGTCAAATGTAGCAAATTTCGGAAAGTTCCATACTCGACCCTCTCCGATTTTGATGAAATTTTTATAGGTGGTAGATATAAGTCTTACATGGATCCATGCCAAATTACAGCTCCATAAGTTGTATAGTTGGACCACTAGCCAGGGTTTTGTAAAGGCACCTTTTTTCATGTCGCAACTGAAATGACTAAATCGTCAACTTTGTGTTCTTATTGCTCATGACCTAAGAGGACTACCGGGCTGGAACTTGGTGATCCTGCTAAACATTTGGGATATAGCAGTTTACTAGTACAACGAAAACTGAATGTATTTTAAATTTTTCACATTTTGCTGCCAAAGTAGCTCATTTGTGCCAATGTGGGGGATTTTGACCATACTATGCCAGCTTGTATCTGTTGATAGAAATATTTTCTGAACTGGATTCTTTCATCATTTGCACCCTACTAGCATGTCATAAAAGTGTACAAGTCGCATCTTGATTGCTCAAATAACTGCCGAGTTATGCTGGTTCAAAATTCAGTTAAAAATTTCACACCTCAATTTTGGCTCATTTTCAAAGAGCCATACCTCAAAAGGGATAACTCGAATTTGGTTTTTCTTTATATCAATGAAGAGAGCTTACTTTCCTCTATTAAGAAATGTCTTTTGAATTTTGGAGGAAAAGCAGTTTTATAAAGATAATGGAGTTCCAAACCATTTATAAAATTTCGCTGATTACATAAAATAGAGATTATTGTATTAATTTATACATGATTTAAGAGGACTACCAGGCTGAAACTTGGTGATCTTGCTAAACAATTGAGATATAACAGCCTACTAGTACAACAAAAGCTTAATTTATCATAGATTTTTCAAATTTTACTGCTAAAGTAGCTTTTCATCGAGGTATGAAATTTTTGAATTAATTTTGAACCTTCATAACTCGGCTGATAACTGGGCAATAAAGGTGCCACTTGCACACCTTCATAACATGCCAGAAGGGGGCAAATGAGGAAAGAATCAATTTCAGAGAATTCTTCTATCATCATATGCAAACAGGCAAAGTATGGTCAAAATCTGCCACATCAGCACAAATGAGCTACTTTGGCAGCAAAATGTGAAAAATCTAAAATACACTAAGCTTTCATTGTACTAGTAGGCTGTTATATCTAAAAAGCTTAGCAGGATCACCTAGTTTCAGCCCGGTAGTCCTCTTAGGTCATGTATAAATAAAAGAAATATCACTTTCTGTAATTAGCAAAATTTTATACATTGTTTTGAACTACATTATGGGTATAAAACTGCTTTGTCTCCAAAATTCAAAAGACATTTCCTAATAGAGGAAAGTGAGCTCTTTTCATTGATATAAAGAAAAACCAAATCCGAGTTATCCCTTTTGAGGTATGGCTTTTTGAAAATGAGCCAAAATTGAGGCATGAAATTTTAAACTGAATTTTGAACCAACATAACTCGGCAGTTATTTGAACAATCAAGATGCGACTTGTACACCTTTATGACATGCTAGTAGGGTGCAAATGATGAAAAAATCCAGTTCAGAAAATATTTCTATCAACAGATACAAGCTGGCAAAGTGTGGTCAAAATCCCCCACATTGGTACAAATGAGCTACTTTGGCAGCAAAATGTGAAAAATTTAAAATATATTCAGTTTTTGTTGTACTAGTAGACTGCTATATCCCAAATGTTTAGCAGGATCACTAAGTTTCAGCCTGGTAGTCCTCTTAGGTCATGAGCAATAAGAACACAAATTAGACAATTTAGTCATTTCAGTTGCGACATGAAAAAAGGTGCCTTTACAAAACCATGGCTAGTGGTCCAACTAATACAACTTATGGAGCTGTAATTTGGCATGGATCCATGTAAGACATATCTACCACCTATAAAAATTTCATCAAAATCGGAGATGGTCGAGCGGGGACCTGTTACACTTGACGTGGAATGACCCATATATATAAAAAATGCATAATAAAATAGCCTTAAAATAAAAAATATTCATCCTCATCTAAAAGATTAATATTAGAAACTTTGAAAAAAAAAACTTTTAATAAAGAATGGGAAAAGACTGCCTCTTCCTTCATAGATGCTGGAAAACAAAAGCGAAAAAAAGTTCAAAAGAGAAGGTAAATTTTTTCTGTAAAACACAAGAACATAAATGTAAGACCGTCATGACTGATAAATGCAAGGCAAGCCTGTGTATTGTCAACTGGCCTTCATCTGGGCCTCAAACGTACCTGCTGGCTCAAAAATGTTCAAAAGAATTTTAGCTTGTCTTCATCATCAATAAAGACTATATTAGTTTGTAATGTTTTCATTTGTATACACCACTAATGCAACACATATTTTAATGCAGAAAATTCAATAGTTTTTGTCCTTTTAGATAGCATTACTTCTTTATCTTAAAAATTATTGATCGTCATTAGTATTTTTTCATTACACTGGTACCAACTGTCATTTTATTTAACTGCTTTAGAAAAATATTCCACCCACTCTTTGACTGTTGATTTTTTGCCATTGGATGCTTAAAATTTATGGAAAACACAAAAGACTGATGACACATATAGCATTTCTTTAGAATTTCCAATAGCAGAATCTTAAATCACTTGAACATGCCAGTTTGATGGCCACCATTTAACAAAATACTTCAAAGAAAACTTTTTGTAGTAGCAGTGCACAATATCCATGATATGAGCTTTCCATAATGGGAACTGAAGTGACTTAAAAATTTAAAGAATATAAATATTATTTAAAATCAATAAACAATTTAGAAATAACACATATGTAACTATATTTTGAAACTAAATTTCAAACACATCAGCAAATGAATTGATACAAGCATTTATGAATATTGGAAGATGAAATACTTCTAATAGTCTATGTGCATATGCTTAGTTTTTTTTAAATCAATTATAATAGGAACACCTTGAGTAATAAGAAAACTAATTTTTCTTATAACCCTGTTAGGAAACAAGGAAGTGATAGAATAAATATTTTTGAAATGCAAGCTATCACATTATGGTAAATAAACAGAACATGAAAAAGGATATTCTATTTTACATGTGCAAAAAAATATTTAATGCTAGAACAAGGGTAGGCATGCATAAAGTCAAAGTTAGTTACATTTTTTTTCTTTCTAATATCTTATAAAGAGCCACACAATATTTACAGTATATTACATGTAGTTTACATGTAAACACACATACAAAATACAAATAGTTAAAAGGCAGAATTTTATAAATAATTGTTTCAAATTTTTTTTATATAAATGGAACAGAAAACTAAAAATTAATAAATAAAATGTAAAATGAAAACCTGTAGTTGCCACATTGAACTTGACGAAGAACTTCATTTGTGTTTCATTGACTTAAATATAAGTAACTCGGGGAAATAAATTACACGGACAGAGGGGAGTATGCTTGTGTATACTACATTAATTCAAGTGCAAATAACCCCTAAAATTATGAAGGTAATTGCAATAAAGCAAATTATCAAAGAAAATTATTTCTGTTAGAATTAATGTGTGCATTCAGTCTACAAGTAAAATTATCATTTCTTCACTTCTGTTTTAAAAGAAGAATTGGCAGACAAAGCCCGTAACAAGCAAAAAATATTTTTCAACTCAAAATAAAGATTCAATTACACAGCTGTTACAAAATACCAAAATCAAAGTTCAGTTGAGTTTCCCTATATCCAAATCACTTGGGTACAGCGTAAAAACTCGATAGAGAAATTTTCATTTAGCAAAGATTAGCAATTTTTGCATTTATTTAAGCAACTACTATGATCTTTTATAGGTGTGATAAGTTCAAGAGTATTGAATTGTGACTTCCAATTAAAAATAAAGTGATAATTATTATGAATTTGTTAATGTTATAATAATTTTTACTGTGTAAAGAAAATGCTCCTGTCCTAAGTGAAGACAATATGACCAATTTAGACAGACATGTCATTTTGAAATTTTCTCCGGAACGGCATTTTCTACTTATATATTACATTTTAAAAAGTACATTGAAAAGTATTTAAAAAGTACATTGGCAATCAGGGGGAAGTGGGGTCAATTGAGCCCCCCCCCCCCCCCCCGATCACCCGAATGACAGGCCAGCCATAGTATTCTTAGCAAAGGTTAGACTTCAGGTTGTCTTGGTAAAAGTTAGGTAGTAGACTTGCGGAGAGATCAAATGTAGCAACTGGCTATTCAAGTTTTAAGAAATATGGCATTTGAATTTAAAGTTGATGACACTCAGGGTAAAAGTCAATACAGAGCAGTGTCATCCAAAGAAAAGAAAAGAAATGGAGAGATAACAAATAATGAAAGTGGCAATAGGCGTAGGTTTTTTTGGAAAGCCATAATTTTGAATGATTGAAAACAATAATGATGCAGAACAAAGGGAAAAAAATATTTGAGTCAAGAAAATTTCCAGTTATCGAGAATTAAGAATGAGAAAACTTCGAATTAAAGAGATAAAATTATATTAAGAAACACCCAAATGTGCATGGAAAAACAGGATTTTTTTCCAGATATCAAAACGTCATCATGAGTTGAATGTATTCAATTAGACATAAATCCCTAGAATAATTACATCAAAGTACGTGACTTTATTAATACTGTAGAACCCTGATCCATTGTTCCTGCATCTATTGTTTTATTGTATGTATTGTCATGATTTAATGGTCCGTCATGCCAATTATGCTTTATATTGACCAGCATATGTCATTTTTTTCAGATTTATTGTTCAAAATAAATGGTCCCCATGAAAAATTATCGAAGATCTACTGAAGTAGAAATGTCAGTTTTGAGAAAATAAATTACTTTATGTAACAAGCTTTTAAGTTTGATGGGTATTTACAAGTATAAATGTGGTGGAGGGAAACTACTCAACCCCTCTCTCCAACCTGATCATGTGCGGCAGAGCAGAGACGAAAAAGCCGCAGAGATGTGCAGATTGTGATGAATATTCTTTTTTTTTCATCTTAGACGTAACCCTAACTTTTAGACGTAATTTCACCGGCCTTGACAAGGCCATAACTCTTATCTGTATCTATGTTTTTGTGTAATTATTTCAAGTGTCCTGTCTTCAATAAACCTGTGTTCGTCTGAAAATATGGATGTAGTTCTTGCCTCATAGGGACTACACCTCATATATATATATATGAAATATGTACAATATGTATTTAATTAATAAAATGGACAGATGTGAAGTTAGCATTTGAAACTACATGTCATAAGTCATCAATTGCAACAAAGAATTTTGGTT
Source organism: Octonoba sinensis (assembly GCA_038502835.1). Classification (NCBI taxonomy): domain Eukaryota; kingdom Metazoa; phylum Arthropoda; class Arachnida; order Araneae; family Uloboridae; genus Octonoba; species Octonoba sinensis. The sequence goes on along the minus strand of CM076604.1, from coordinate 91,821,772 downwards.
CTGCAAATTATCCTAGACTTTTCAATATCAGTTACATTATTTAATACCACTTGTCGATTTAATCAGTCTTCAGATTCAACAAAGCAGATGAATATTACAATGCAGTAAATTATTAAATGCAACTTGTAAGAAGTTTAAAAAATAAAAATTTATGCTGTTTAACTTGAAGAAGAGAAGCATTAAACAGTTACTTTATGATGTATAACTAAATGTTTATAGGTTCAACTATATGTGTTTAAGGTTGGTTTTTATTATTATTTTTTTTTTATAAATACATTTGCTTAACCTTACAAATTTGCAACTTATATGTGCAAATTCTTAATGAACAATTTTCAACAAGGAAGAAATTTATTTGTTATGACTGATTTTTCCCATGGCTTTTTTCCACTTTTGAAGAAACTTGTCAATCCTGTGAGAAATATATGCATTTCTCAAAAAAAGAACAAAACGAACTATAAATCAATAATAACATTTATTCAAACATGCCTTTTGTAGATAGTCTGGACATCTCTTAAAAATTGTTGGCACTGCAAAATTATGCAAACGGGTTAGAAGGGAAGAAGTCTTGTCAATTTGATCTTCTGTAAAATGTTCAGAACACAAAAGGCTGCGTTTGGATGGCTGCCAGTTTTTTCGTCCTACTGCTAAAATCCATTTTCTTCTGCGAATTTGTTCTGTAGGAAACCTAATGTTGATGAAGGGAGCACTTTTTTATAGTATATGTGATGAATGGTTAAATTTCATTGCATCATATCACAACCAAGATTAACAGTCAAACATCAAGTTTAATTACATAAGGTTAAAATTTCTCATAACTTATATTTAAAACGTTTGTTCACACAATTTCAAAACACTTAACATATATACCTACTACACATACTTTATACAGGTCCCACACTTGAATCTTTTTAGGGGTCATTTTAACAAATGAATGATTATCCTGATTTTTAAAAAATGCTATTCAATAACATGTCAACTTCTAGATGGCTCTATTGTTTAAAAACAAAGTTTGTGAGGGTTTTGAAAATTTGAGGACTTAAACTAGATTTATCTAGAGGACAATCATAGTTTAACTAGTTTGCAAGTTAAAAAAATATTTGTGAAACAAAAGTATTATCCTAACGATCAAGAATTTCTTCAGTTCATTCAATTTTATATCAATTGTTAAAAAAACGACAGAGAAATTCGTTTTAATTTCAATGGTCTTTACAAAGTGACGGAAAAGCCTTCTCACAAATAAATATTTTCTTTCAACAATTGGGGACCTGAACATGGTGGATATGGTCTGACACTACACCACCCGAATGGGGTAAATGCGGAGTTCTAGTGGTAGACATCAAGCCGAATAGAAGTTACTAGTTATGAGGACTCTTAGGTACAAATGTAATCAATATTGGAGCAATATGTATTTACCAGATGTGAGCAATTTCTATTCCATTAAGTATTTTCTTAGCAAGCTTATTTAAGTTACTAGACACCAAATGGTATCAGAAAGGAGCAACTGATGGCTGAAAACATGCTGAATAGCAATGTTCGCTTCTTTCGCCATATAAAGCACTCATCAGGTAAGATATTTATGATTTTGGAGGTTGAAGCAAATCTGGCATAGCAACAAGATTTGAAGGTATAACCATACTCCAACACTTGGCCCCACCATTCAAAAACAAGATCAGATTTGCATTTTACGAAGCTGAATGATACGTGAATGATGAGCCTGGAACATGGATTTCGCCATATTGCTTCTGCTTTAACATGTGAACTCAATTCCATTATTCCTGTTAAAGGTTGAAATAGAACGTTTTGTTATCTGATTTTGAATGTTTTTAGTGTCAAACTCTTTAATCCATACGTGACAATGTTTTTCGGTGCCTAGTAACTTGAACTTAAGTATGATTTTTTGAAAATGATTGAATTAATATAAATTACTCATGTGGGGAAAATGCATTTTCCTCAAGTATAGACTGAATTCTTACCTAAAAACCCTCATAACTCTTAACTTCTGTCAGCAGGGATCGATCCAGCATTTTTTAACACGGTCTGTTTTTTGCGAATTTTAAAGGGATTTTTGTATAAAATCAAATAATTTTGTGAAATTTAAATATTTAAACAGATACCGTATATTTCGGTGTATAAGCCGAGAATTTTTGGAACATTTTTGAAAGCTAAATCGTGGGGGTCAGCTTATATACGGGTCCGATAATCTAAAAACAAATTTGGTCTATATATCGCGAAATATCGACTAATATAGAGCCCTAATTATGTAATTTATGTCTCCTACATTAAGGAAATAATTAGCTTAAAATAAGTAGAGTTTTAAAAGAATATACATATATTTTACAGCTAGATTTTGTGAAATCATCGCAGAAACAAAATGGCGAAATTTGCTCCCGTCTATAATAATTTAATCGCGACTATCTGTGTATGCCTTTTTACTCCCGCTCATCCTTTTAATGTAAATACAGAAAATAACTGAATTAAAACAATAAAAAAAAGGAAAACAAACTAGCAAACGCAGGGGCAAAATGAATGAATACGGGAAAATGCGATCTCTCGCTCGGCCCGCGGCGCTCGCCTCAGATAGGGTTGCCAGAGATCAATCTATCGCCGTAGGCGCCTAGCTTCTCACTTTCACAACGTCTTGATTGGAAAATACGTAATCTGGGTTACCTCCTTGGCGAAATTTTCGCCCCTTTTTGCGATTCTCTTTGAACTGTAATTTTTTTTCTTCTATTTTTTATCTCTGCTTGTATACGAGTTTTGAATATTTGGAACGTTTTTGAAGGAATAAGGCACTCTCGGCTTATACACGGATCGGCTTATATTCGGAAATATACAGTAGTGATGAAAAATTTTATTATCATTTGCCACTTTTATAATAAATAATGGTGTGACAAGTACGATTTGGAAGCTTGGAATTTTGCGAAGGGTCTGTTTCGATTGATTTGAATTTTGTGAAGGTTCATTTTGATTAAATGGAATTTTGTGAAAGGTCTGAAAACAGACTCGAATTTCCTCTCGCATGACCCCTGGTCAGGGTTGGTATTTTTGTCAGGACGGGGAAACGAAAAATCATGGCAAAAAAAAAAAAAAAAAAAACAGCATGTTGTTCTTTAATAATGTGCAGTGTGGTCTGCTATTTAATAAGGTTTAAACTGTAGTAATAATTCAATTAATTTTTGTGTATAAATATTGTTATTAAAACACATATTTAATGAAAAGCCTAAGTTACAAATTCAGAACTATAGTAGAACCTCCATAAGTTGACGACCAAAGCCACTGTAACTAAGTGGCCAACATATTTAAGTGGTCAACTTGGGGAATTTTTAGAAAAAATTTAGTACAATAATAGAGAAAGTTTATTAAACTTTTTTAGTATTTTTCAAGGAAAAATTTAGTACTTACTCCTTTTTAATTTTTAATGAAGGTACAGCACATTTTTACAATTTTTTAAGGAATGATTCAATATTTGTTTGAATCCTTTTTGTTCATTAGGTATCTGTAAAAAGCACTTTCAGTTTACAAGTCCATTAAGCAAGCTTGGGCATTTTTCTGCAGTAAAATCAGAAATTTTCTTTCTTCTGATCAACTTGAAGTTGCTCAGAAGAAAGAAAAAAGAACAGAATGTGCTAGTGATGCACGTTGTTTTCCAATTCTGCGTAGTTCAATTCTACGCACATCCTCCAATCCCAACCTTTTTCCAGATTCTAGCAATTACTGGCAATGTATGCAGTCCAAGAAATGAAAACATTCAAAGAACTAGAATATCATTTCTCCTTAATAAAAAGCTGGGCACAATCTCCGGCATTTCCCCCTCATTGTATGATACTGAAAATGAACAATGAATGGAACACAAGTGGGGCGAGTGTTACTCAGATCAACTGAATGATTAATAAAGAGATTCCTGGAAACCAGACGGAGAACAAACGGGGGGGGGGGGGGGGAGCAAATTCAAGAAAACCTCAGTGGTCAAGTTACAGAGAGTAAATTATAGATATTTATTTCAAACCACCTACTAAAAAGTGGTCAACATACAACTTATGGAGGTGGTCAACATAAAGAAATGGTCAACTTTGGAGGTTTTACTGTAATTAAAATTATGCAATGAAAAAAACTTTTGTTATGTCTTACAAGGCAACTTGATCAATTTTCTTCGTTTTGGTTTTGCAAAAAAGAAGAAATAGTTACTTTCATCAATTTCAGTCATTTCATTTTCTGTGTTTTTCTATTTAAATTCTGGATCAGTTATACTAAAAGTAAAATGCCCCACCAAACCCCAAGTATTGCACCATATTTTAAAATTGGTCAATAGGAACTGGAAAAGCAGCTGAATAAAAGCAAAATGAACAGAGCATTTGTATACTATATTGTAATACTAATTTTGTATACTATATATTTTGTATAATATTTTTGCATTCACTTGTCAATAACATAGCTATAGCAGTGGTGTTATTGACATTGCAAAAGAATTAGGCTTATTGGCACTAAAACAAGCAAGCATATATGTGCATGGAGAATGAACATGTTTAATAAAGCATTATAATGATAGACTACCTTATTTCTTAAGTGATGAGAAAAAATAAATGCTTTCTTAACCTATAAGTTTTTATCAAATATAAAAGCACAATGAAAAAATTTACTGAAGGATGTGTTTTTAATACCAAATTGCACCTATTTCTTAAATACAGAGAGCATCTTATAAAGATCTTTTAATCATAAAAAGAAAAATCTGATAATTTAGACGGATAAAGAATTAAGAATAGCATTTTTTCAGGCCTGCCTTTCAATGGAGTCAGCCAGGATTTAAAGTGAATTTAAGTGAAATTAAGAAATATTTTTAACATGCATGTATGTACTTTTTTTAGCCCTTAAAAAGGTGTATTATATTTAATATAGTACAAGGAGAAGTCATGTGCTGCATACATAAGCTTGTTTTATATTTAAACCTGATTGAGCATCACATAAATGTAACAGAAAGTAGGATTTAAGTAGAAAAAATTCGTCTATTCCATAAGGGGGCCGTGGTAGCCTAGTGGTTAGGATGTCGGACTTCCAACCAGAAGGTCGGGTGTTCGGTAACCAACTCACTAAAGACACACCATGTACACTTGGGGATGTAAAACCTGTGGACCCCACTACATCATTAAGGCCTAGTGCTAACAGGGAAGGAGGTTGGAGGCGAAAAGTCTATTTGATAAATTAATCATAAGAAATGATTTCTTTATACTGATTATACTTTGATGTTTAATATTTGAAAAAATGAATAGTTTCTGTTGCATTTTTATATCACTTTGCGATCACATATGAAAGTTGATTGTAAAACAGCAGTTTTATTACATGTCGAGTAAACATTCACATCATCCCTGGCTTAATTTCTAATTACTCATTTAGCCTCATACTCTTGTTCAGCTTACCTCGCCTACAGAGTAGGTTGAGCATGCATGCCCTATTTCATTAAAATGACTATAGATCTTTAACAAGATTTATTAGAGAGAAATGCCCTATTAGACTTTTAGAAAGGAATAAATCAAGCATCTGTCAGCACACATTCCAAGCAATTTTGACTTAAGTTTGTGGAAGCTATGATTGATTAAGTGAAAAATTGCTCAACCAGCTCTGCTCTACCCTATATAATATATATATATATATATATATATATATATATATATATATATAGAGAGAGAGAGAGAGAGAGAGAGAGAGAGAGGAAGACAGATTTGAAAAAAATTAAAGCGAAAAAATTGTGCAAAGAGCAATATTTTAAGTAAGTTTAGATTTATATAACAGAAATGTAGTAAAATATTTTTGAAAGGCTTACAAAAAATTTTGATTTGTGAAAAAAAAAAAAAAAAGTTGGGTTTATTAATCATATTTTTAGGTAAGAGTAGTTAATTTTAATTATTTTCGTAGTGGGCTGTTGGTATGTCACTAATTTTAGTCTCAGGACTGTTGCATGGATGAAAACCCCCATTTTTTATTTGTTATCCTCGTTTTGATGATTTTCTGGCCTATATTGCTATCGGCTCTAGTGTATTTTTGCTTAGCATTTTTGAGATGCTCCGCATCGCTTATTCTTTGAGACAGACTAACACTGATGAGTCTTTGTCTCATTCTCAAACTTTATTTTTTTTTTTTTATTTGTTAAACTTTCAAAAATATTTTACTACATTTCTGTTATACAATCGAGGGTCAAAAATCCGCACAGCTTGGGAGAAGTGGTTGTGCGGATTTCAGGCCACTTTAGTTAACTATGTTAAAAAAAGTTCCCAAGTTATAAGCAAATAATGTGATATCTTTTTGTTCTCCCCCCCCCCCCCCCCCACCCTTAAACATGTTTAAGAACATTATTTTTTAACCGCAAGGTAGCGCTAGGCCTTATTGCGGAATTTTACGAATTTTGGAGCCCGACCCAAAATGGCGGATTTACGTAAACACCGACGTTAATAAGCGCATTTTACTTAATTGCACAGTTTTGTCAACGGGTTGAAAAATAGGTACCTTTTTTTTTCTGAAAAGGCTATATAAGTAAATCCATGTGTTAATATATTTTACCAGACAAAAAAGATAACTTATTCATGTATTTTAATAAAACGCTCCAAATTATAACACACAATTCAGCAAAAATAAACCATACCCACATGGTAGTTCACCATTTCACTAATCAGCTGCAATTGCATGAAAAAGAAAATATTAACAAAGAAGTCAAACCAAAACGCTAGCCATTTGTACAAATTGCAAAGTTACTGGGCGCCATTTATGACCACAGAGAAACAAATAGAGCAAACTCCTTTATCTTTCTTTCTTTTTTCTTCTTCTTTTTTTTTTTTTTTAATAAAGCGAATAAAACTTGAAAAAAGAACTTTTAAGAACTTGAGGAAAAAAAAAATTTTTTTTATAGGGAAAAAAAATATTTAACTGAGCTCAAGAAATCAATTTTCATTTTTTCGAATATAGTAGGGTTTTCTGATTGTTTCTACAATATTGCTTCTATTTGAATCAAAATTTACTGGTATTTATTAATAGAACAGCTTCTTAGATTAATATTTTTCTAAATTGGCCAAAAAAAAAAAAAAAATCGGAAATTTTCGGGAAAAGTGCTGAATTTTACGATTTTCCGAATTTTGGAATTCTGAATTTGGGGTTCGGTACTGTAATAACGTTGGGAATATCTTTTTACTCCATACTTGAAGATTTAACATGCCTAAATTTGTCATCTGCAGATTGTGGCCCAAAAATATATTAGTTTTACGTTTGCAAAAATGACTTTTCTGCAAAACCAGTTTGGGACAAAATCAACGCGGATTTCGGACGTTGGCGGATTTCAGGTCGGCGGATTTGTGGCGTTCGAGTGATATATATATATATACATTATATAACCATATATATATATGTAATACATTTAAAAATTTTTAAAAAGACAAAACTTACTTATGGAACGATACGCCGTGAACTTTTTTATCTGGTTTGTTTGAGCACCCAAATGCAGCACAACAGGGCATGTTCGCTAAAAATCTTCGTTTAAACATGGAATCAGATATCAAATATTGTTTGTTGCTTTGCCTGTGAGCAAAAATTGTTATCAAAAATATTTACCATATAATAAGAATTCTTACAACTTAAATTTCTATGATGCAACCAAGATATTCAGACTACTGTTTTATGGTTCCAATAGGTTGGCCGAAATATTTATCTAGGACTTTGAAATATTATTAAAAAATTTTCAAGTATATAGAAACATCTCCAAAGCAGAATATTCAGTGGTCAAGTTCTAAAATCTGGAAAATAGCCATAGGAAAAGCTAATAATGTAACACACATTTTAGCAAATTAAAGACTTAATAAATACGTAACATTGAAATTTTAATTGCACCAAATCTTCACTTGTTTTGCAATACAAGAGAAAGTAGCTCTGCCTGTGTTTTACGTAAAAAGGGACAAGATTGTTCAATCCACTTTCATAAAATTTCACACAAAATTATTTCAGAGCATTGTTTCATCCTGAAGGTGAACCTCGCTCTCTCTATCTATCTTTCTATCATACATACATATATATATGATAGATAGAGAGAGTGAGACAAGGCTGATTGAAATATGTATAATTTAAAATAGCATGTTTGCAAAATGAAGTATAATTTTTTACTCAAAGTTTTTGCATCCCAAATGAACTGAAAAAAATGAAAAATGCCGATTCTAGTTGAATTTGCTGACAACATGAAGTTAGCACATCAAGTCGGAAAAAGAGCTGCCGTTGAAGTCGGCTTCAGACATCGAAGAAGTCTGTTTGAATGGTATAAACATTGAACTGTCGTCAAAATAAAAACAAATCACTGTCACCCACAAATATTCTGTGTTTCTTTTTTCTTTCAATTTACACACACACACAAATATAAATATCTGTGTACATATGCACTTATCTTTTTTTTACTCGATGATTTTGTAAATCTGAAATCAGTTCCAAAATACCTTATTTTTGGTGAGTACAAATTGTTATTTCCTAGTATAAAGGTATAAATTTGTGTATTTACTTAAACAAACAAATTATGTTAACAGGGGTCAATCCAGCATTATTTTTTTTTACAGGATCTATTTTTGTGAATTTTAAAGAGATTTTTGTGAAAATGAAATAATTTTGTGAAAATTGAAAATTTAAACATATAGTGATGAAAAATTTTATTTTTATTTACCACTTTTATAATAATAAATAATGGTGTGAAAAGTACGATTTGGAAGCTTGGAATTTTGTGAAAGGTCCATTTTGATTGATTTGAATTTTGTGAAGGGTCTGCTTTGATTCATTTGAATTTTGCAAAGGGTCCGTTTTGAATAATTGAAATTTTGTAAAGGGTCCGATTTGATTAATTGAAATTTTGTGAAGGCTCCAGAAACGAACCCGAATTCTGACCCCTCTGGTGTGATCCGTGGTTGAAGCATCTATAACCTCCATTATATATCAGTTTACTACTGCTTTTGCTTTCATTATGTAATACAGTCAAACCTGTCCCGAGTATCTCACATTTTTATAATTTCCCAGCAATCTTGACTAATGTTTCATGTTTCATTCTTTTTTCCCTCCTGTTTATCTCAAATATTTTGGGTGCAAAACCTGTATTTCTCAAAATTCAAACTTTGTCGCTGCAAAAATTTGAAATACAACTTTTCATTCTCTTCACTTTTTTAAAGGCCAAATATGTGGAGGAAAATCATTTTCAAATAAGAAATAATAAAAGAAAGTGCTTAGCGACGGTTGGAAAGGGGTCGAGTCAAAACCTCAACCAATCTAGGGGATTAGGAGATGAAATGTGTTACTTTAGGTTGACAAATTGGGCACGTGGTAGTCTATTCTTCAATGGATTTTTTTTCTCGTGGAAAGAAAAAGAGGATTATAGCAAGTGTTTTTTTTTAAAGAAGGACGTGGAGGGCTAAAGGACAATGAATTTAGTAATAGTCCCTGTTACCGGTTTTCTTGGAAATTGCTGTGTTAGTTCAAGAAAGAAAACCAGTTCTTGAATTTTAAATTATTCTCATTGTAATTTTGTTTTTGCTGAAAGCTTCATTGAAGACAGATGACAGACAACAAAAATACCAAAAAAGTTAGAAAATGCACTTTTAGAGACTTGGACGCATGTCTGACTTATGATCAAACACTTGTGAAAAAGAAATTCGGTAAGCAGATTGTTTCTGCAAGATAAAACTTCAGGGTTCTAGAAAACACACAGATTATATTACATCTTTAAATCAGCAATAACAGGTTAGAAAGCTTAAAATGTAGAAACGCTGTTGTGTTTAGAAAGGGCTGTAGTGAAAACGCAACATTACCACAAAGCATTTACGACCACTGGAAGTTGGATGCGTTCTCTTCTCTCTTGAAATTTTTTTACCCTTTATAGTTCAATGCTGACAAAACATTTTTTTTTTACCAATGCTTGTCAAACGAAACAAGTTTTTAAAGATGAAGAATGCTGAGGACTGCTATGCACAGCAGACAGCTATGCATAATAGTTCTTTTATTGCCAAGTTAAAAAGAACTGTTGAACAATTGAAAAATGTTGATCGTTAAATGCTTCTAACAGAATATTTTCATTAAGGTATGAAATTGAATTATATCGAATCAATTTTATTAACTTATTATTCTTTCACTAAAAATATATGCATTGCTTAAACAACTCATAATTGCAGGATTAAAATATTAATTATAACCTTCATATCTCGAAACCTGTCTATCTCGAGTTTTTTACTGTTCGCACAACATTCGAGACTGACAGCCTCAACTTTAGACAAAGGTAGAAGGTAATACTTCAATTTTGCTTTATACTTCTGGGATTCATTTTGCATAGGTGAAATGTTTTCTTCCTTTCCGTAGAATTTCGACTTATTGAAGGTTCACTGTAACTTAGGCTCAAAGATTTACTGCTTGGGAATTAAAAGTCCTCTGCATAAAAGAAATGTCAGTGAAAGGGGTTTTACTGTATTTAGGCCACATTTAATAAAGTAAGCAAGTAATTTAAATTTCAAAGACATAACTTAGAAATGAATAAAATACACTCAATAAGTAGTAGATGTAAAAATATTTAATAAATATAAACAAAACATACTATGAACCATCTGGGTTCATACTCACAGAAGCACACACTTTCAATTAAAATATCGATTAAAAACTTACCCCTACTGAATTTTCTCTAACAGCCTTCCTTTTTTCTGTAATTTTTCTTTTTAAAACAGCAGAAAAATTAAAAATACTTGGAACCGCATCTGGCCTTAGGTAACGCTTCGAAGCATTCTTATATGAATCTGCAGTAAAATGTTCGCTGCATATATAGGAATATACTGAAGGCATCCATGAACTTCTTCTCATTGCTTTAATCCACAACTTTAAACGGTGTGGATTTTCCAATGGAAATCTAAAAATTACAGCAACCAATAAAAATATATCTTTCAAAAATAAATATTTTACAGCTAAGCATAAAACAATACAGGAACATTGAAAATTTTCAGAATTATTTCAACTAAAATGAAAACTTAATGAACATTAGGAATTTTAAAATGATAATGACTGTAAAGAATCACAGTGAGCACCAAAATAAATATTATATTGGTTTATTGATGCTTATTCAGTTAATTTATTTGGTGATACTTAGATAAAGAACTCCTTGAGAAATCGATTGTTTTTTTTGAAGTTTTTACACTACTAAAATATACTGTGCAACTTTTTCAACTACTCACCTTATAAATAAGAAATGCAGCATTAAGAAAACATGAATTGAATACAGTAGAAGATCCTTATAACGCTCACCTTGGAACCAGATATTTTGGTGTTACACATATCATTTCAAATTTATAAAATAATATTCTGTCTGAATTATCAGTACATTTGCACATTAGAGTAAGCTTGAAATATAACAAGAACTAAATTATGAATTATGCAACTTAATTATCATTCACAAATAAATATGCTTCACAATCAAAATACATTCGTTATCCTATACTTTTAATTGCTTCATGCTTTGCGTAGTACATAGTTTCATTTTACAAAGACAATCTGGTGCTAATTCAGTACTGTGAATTACGGATGTAACGAATAGTGATTTGGCAGAATAGCCGAATATTCGGCCGTTTCTTCCAGGCTGAACACCGAATATTCGGCCGTTTCTTCTAGGCCGAAGCCAATGTCTTAGGCCGAATACCGAATATTCGGCGGTCGAATATTAACATTTCTAGAAAATCATTGAAATAGAAATAATTTGTCAAATTTAAAAGTATTCACAAAGGCCAATTCCATACATAAATTTATGATGTATGATTTAATTCTGTTTGCTAAGATTCTAAAACTATCTTAAATTAATGTGTTTTCTGTATTATTTTGAATGCAATAAAACTGAGAATTTCACCTACAAGTGGAATAGAAATGATAAGTTTTAATGTAAGCATTATCATTATTTTACTAATTATTTAATTCAGATTAACCCTACGCACTCCAGGCGCCGATTAACTAATGACATTGTGTAATATTTATCAAAGTTTGCTGCGACATATAAATGAATAAACTGATGAAATTTTATTATTTGTAAACGTTTGTTTGTTCATTATAAATGTTCTTAAAACACTTGTAAAGTGTTTGTCGAATTTGGCCGAAATCGTCTCAAGTTGCTGGTTCGCGCAAGCGAAAAAGGACTTGAATGCAAAGGGTTAAAGAAATACTATTGCTCAGTGAACTTTTTACCTTGCTCAAAATAGTTTTATGAAGGTATTTTTATTTTAAAAGTTATAAAAGAATATTTTTAGTTTATGGAGTTCTATTTTAGATACCTATTTTAAAAAAATCTATTGAAATAAACTGGAATATACTTTTACTTTCTGAAACCCCAAGAACTTATGCTATCTTAATATTCATGATACATTCAAGGCACTTTCCTCTCTTACCAAATATTCACAATAAATCAGTCTACCAAAACAAAGTCTGACTTCCACTTTGTTAATAATAACAAAATAAAAGTCTCATTCACAATTAACTATTGCCAGCATTTGGAAGCAAGCACCAAGTATAAAATACAATATTACAACTTTAAAATCTATTTTTGTTCAGTCAAACCTAAAAACGATGTTTAAAAAAGTAGCTTTTACTAAGTTATTTTTATTTATTAAAACTATATACCCTCAATGTGTTCTTTTGTAATAGCTATAATACGGTTTTAAATGTTTAAATCTACTAATTTCTTTATTTTTTTACATTTTTACTGTAGCAGAACTATTCGGCCGAATAGTCCATCAATATTCGGCCAGGGCGAATTTTATCTTACCGAGTATTCTACCACGCCGAATATTCGGCTAGTGTCATGAATTGACTATTCGGACAGCCGAATACCGAATAGTGGCCGAATATTCGTTACATCCCTACTGTGAATACTGTTTTCCATTTAAACGCCTTGAATAAGGTGAAGCGAGAGAAAACCGCTGTAAAATTTAATTTTCTAGAGGTTTTTGTTAATTTTTCAGTGTAGAATATAGGGGTTTCTTACTGCACAACTTTATGTTTACTTCTGAAAGTTGTGCGGTTGGTTTACTGAGAATTGCATTGTACATTGGCGGTTTAAAGGACTTCTACTTTAATGAAAAGGATTTTCACAAATAGTATTAAAGTACATATTAGATCACAAATAAATAAGGAACATAACTGATTACAAACTTAGCGTTTGAGCTAAAATATTGATAATTTAATTACACGAATTCATCTTCCCTCCGAAAATGGCTTTGTATGTGGTGGATATGCATAGGCATTTTATATTATGCTATTGTATTCGACTTCAGGGATGTAACTAGAGGGGGACGGCCGGGGCATACGCCCCATCCGATTATTTTAGGGGCGCTACATTGACTAAATGTGTGTTTGCCTAAATATATATACATTTTTGTATATTTAAGGCGGGAGGAGGTGCTAAATCCTGGTCTTACCCCAGTTAGAAAGTTACATCCCCGTTCGACTTTCACTACATCTCAAGCTCAATACGTTCTTGTTTGTTTTGGAAGTTACTATCTATGTTGCTGTAGCCAGGGTTTTTTTTTTTTTTGTTATTCTGGAAATATTTAATGTGTTGGTGATGTGGAAATTTAATAAAAATAATTTATCTTTCTAAAATTGTACCTAAAAAATAGGGGGGTGGGTCATAGTTAGGGGTAGTAGTAGTCAGAACACTACAATACATGCTTTTGAATTTTTTAAGCACGTCAATGCAGTAAATATTGTTGGCATGAATTGGAAAAAACCCACAAATGAATTGAAATTGGTTTAATATTTTCCTTGCAGATTCATCTATTTTCATTCTATTACTGTTGCCCTCAGAGGAAGTGGCTCAGATATTCATATTTTCCCAATTCGTCAAATTCCAAAATTTCATTGTGCAACAGGTTTTTCCTTATCCCTGCAGCCATTCTGAAACATTGCCAAACATCAAAAGTATCTTCTTCAGGGTTCGTAAGCTTTTGGCAAAACCAAAAATAAGGACTTTCTAAGGACTTTTTAAGGACCTACAAAAATTTTTAAGGACCTCACAAATTTTTCTAAACATACAAATTGTTATGTTTATTTCAAATGGAAGCATTATTGAAAAAGGAAATTCATTTAATATCATATTTTTATTAGGAACACAACACAAACACTTTCTAATGTCCAATACAGTCAGGGAGTTAAATAATTATTGGAGCTAGTAATAAGAAGCACACAACACAAGTATTAATCATATATAAGCAAATGAAAAATTATCAAAAATGGTTAGTGCTATAAAATACAAGTCACAGGTAAATGAAAAACAATTTAAATTAAAAAAATTGTTACAGAAAACGCTGCACTTTGTCTTGAGAATTTGTGTTCAATTTAGATTTTTTTTTTTTTTTTTTTCATTTTACTAAACTTATGTTGCCAGCATCTCAATTTAGGCTTACTTAAATTTTTATCTCTGACATAAATAATTTCAAACATAAATACAGGTAATTTTTTTAAATTATTTAGAAGCGCTTGCAAAAATTCAGAAAACACTTTTTCAACTTGAGAAAAGTATTTCATTTTGGAAACAACATACAAATAAAAAAAAAAAGGAGCTTATTCGCTTAAAACTTTGTACATTACCCTCAAATAGTAACTACCAAAATTTAACAAAAATAAAGTTTCGAAAAATTGAACATTTTTTAAAAATAAAACAAGCAGACTACAGGCTGTAAATACTAAAACAACTGTCAACTTTTTAAATAATCGACACATTTACAGGATGCAAAAAGATAAAAAGTCTCAAAAGCTGGGTGCGATTTTCGGTGAAGCACGTGCTAGATGTTAGCAAGTTTCCGAAAAATAGGTTTTTACATTTTCGTGTTATAAGTTATGAAAATTTAAGGAAAATTATACATGTCTTTTTAAAAAGTTTCTTGAAAAATTCTTGTATTTTAGTACAGTATGGGACCTCAAATCCGGAACGCTCGGGGCCGCGATCTTTCTGGATTTCGGAATTTTCCGGATTTTGGGTCCTCATTCAAAACATGTTTTAAGTAGCATCAGAGCCCATATAATTTGCTTTGGAACTTTTTATTAGCATCTTTCACATTTATAGCATTTTTATTATCGTATATATTCGCCTATAAGTCGCGAAATTTAGCACAAAAAACGAATTGGAGTAGGCTTACATTCGAGGCAAAGCATTGATCGATACATCTAGACTTTTCCCGATGTTATTTTAACCTCTTTAACAATAAAAGAAAAGAATTCTGTCAAATTTTGATATGATTTTATATTCTCTATCCACTAAATTATTAAAAGATCAGACTATCGGGAAAATGCGAGAAGCGCGGATTTTCTAATTTCGAGAATGTTCTGTATCGCGCGAAAATTAGAGCTCATTTAAAAAAATAAGTATAAGAAAACTACAAGAAATAAAAAAAAGAAAACAAAATTTAATGATATTAACTCAGAATTAAAGCTACAATTAAGAAAAAGTAATCGCAAAAACGAACCCTTTTCAGAAAAGCGTGGAATAATTTTTTTGAAAACATCACATTTCCGATCTTAAACATGTTCATTACATTTTATTTTCCTTCTCTGTAAAAGGCCTATTTCTAAAATAAAGGTGAAAAACATTTCCCGATTTTTTTTTTTCAAAGCAACAATTAATAAAGTCTAATCGCAAAAACGAACCGTTTTCGGAAAATCACGAAATATTTTTTTTTGAAAACAGCAGATTTCCGATCTTAAACATGTTCATTACATTTTATTTTCCTTCTCTTTAAAACGCCTATTTCCAAAAAAAAAAAAGAACAAAGCGAAACATTTTCCGATTTTTTTTTTCAAAAAAGAAAAGCTGTTTTTTTTCAGCTACCGATTTTTTTCGAAAAAGTTCCGGATTTTGGGTTTTCCGGATTTCGGGATTCCGAAATTGGGGTCCTATACTGTACAATCCATTTAGATAAAAACACTTGTACACCAGCTTGAAAAATCGGATCTTTTTGCCAAAAAATCGAATTTTTGAAGTTCACAAATAAAAACAGAAAAACTAGGGGAAAACGGAGCATTTGGCAACTACGGTGTATATGTTTAAGAAAAGGTCGATTCCTTCAATTTACTGCAAATTAAGAAATTTCACGATATAGAAATTTTGATTAACACAGTAAATATCCATCATCTCCCACACAACACAACAAAAGCCCACAGCGAACGATCGCGAAGCCAAATTGCTCGATAAAAATTTACTAAATATTAAAACATTGCTTTAAAACAAATTAATAACTTATTTTTTTCGATACGGGTATTTATTTGATCTAAAAAAAAAACAATGGGAGAACAAACTGTTTAGCGAAAGATCAGCTGAAAAGCGATCGGGAGAGTTGGCAACTCGTCACTTATATTATAGTGTAAGATGTAAGAAAAACGATAACAAAAATAAATCATTCTTCTACCTTTAACAGTATAAATAAGTGATAATCATACATGCGATTAATCAAACGCAAAAAAAAGCTGAAAGTTTTTTTTTTTTTGTCTACATATTGGTTAAATGTATCTCTTTTATTGAGCAAGATCTCAACGATAATGCTTCTTTGAAGTATCCCCCCCCCCCCTTAAATTTAAAGAAAAGTTTCAAAAGGAATATTTATTTACTGATTACTTGTTAAGAGCTGCTCCTAAATGCTTTTTTGATAATTGTTTAGAATGTAGACGATTTAGTAACAATTTTCATGCAAAAAAATTATTTATTTACTTTGTAACTAAACTTAATAAATAGTATCGAATCCCAAATTTGAAATCTCGAAATTTGGCATTTTTTCGAAAATTCCCGATTTTTGTTTATTTATTAAAAAAATTTCCCTCGAGTCCTTAAAAGTCCGTTTTTCAAATTTTATTCCGTTTTCTTTTCTCTTTTAAAAGCAAAATGAGGGAACTTGTGTGATTTGTTTTTCTGTGGTCTTAAATGGTGCCTAGTTACTGGGCACCATTGCATTTTGTACAAATGCTTGGTGTTTTGATTAGATTTATCTTACTAATATTTTAATTACTTTTTAAGATGTAGCTCGATTTTCTTTTTCATACAATTGCAGGAAATAGCAAATTGGGAGCCGACATGTGGGTGGGTACAAGTTAATATTAACTGACTTGGGTATTTTGAAGCATTTTATCAAAATCCATGAACATTTTCTTTTTGTCAAAATATATAACACATTAATTTACCTACACCTTTTCAAAAAAATAAAATAAAATAAAAAACAAAGTTAATTATTTATCTACCAGTTGAGAAAGCACTGCAATTTGTAGTAAAAATGCGATGATGTTTATGTAAGTCCGCTATTTTTGGTCCTGTCAATCCGCCGTTTTGGGTCTGTCCGAAATCCGCGATAGTACCGGATCCGAGCAAACCAAATTTGAGCTTTAATTAAGTAGTTGAAATGAAAGAAGTTTGATTCTTGTGAAAAATACAAAAGATAGCAAAATAAATAGAGCGCATGGGTACCTTCTTATTTTAACAAAAAACATTAAGCACCTGGAAAAAAAATAAGGACTATTTAAGGCCTTAAAAATGAAAATGAACATTAAGGACCTTTAAGGACCGTACGAACCCTGTTCTTTTTTCTCACACTTTTTATTAAATTCTCAACAAAAAAAAAAAACTTTTGTCTTGTTGCCTGTGGCAGTGTTCTTGCTAAGAATATAAAAAAACCTCTCTTGCGGCACTGTCCATGCTAAGAGTATAAAAAACGTTGCTTGCAGCACTGCCTGCAGTGTTCAAAAAACATCACCTGCCTCTTTATCAAATAAAACATTAGACGTTGTCAACACTTGAGAAAATTATATAACTTGTAAAAGGATCAGTTAAGAAGTTACAAAATGAAGTGAGAGAAGTACTATTAAATTAATATTAATCATGTAGTTAGGTATGCAATTGGGAACAGTTCTAATAATAGGGTCAGATTTGTCGCTAAAGGTAAGCAAAAACTGCCAAATTGTAGCACGGGGTCATTTGTTGCGCTATTTTTATTCTGGTTGCGATATCACATTCATTTTTTTCGCTTATGTTGTATTGTTGTCTGGGTAACGAAAAAATAAGTTTTATAAAAAAATGAAGCTAACGCCATTCACATGGGATTGAAGAAACTACTAATTAATTTGGGTCGAGGAAACCTTTAAGAAATGGAACAAAAAAAAGATTATAACTCATGTTCTTATTACCTTCGAACAAATTCCCTCTTGGGCAGAAAAGCCAGCACTTTCAATCAAAATATTATATTAATACGTGAAAGGTTTTTTCACTCGCATATTAGGAATTTAAGTGGAAACTTTGCGTAAAATTGGAATTAAAAAAAAAAAAAACTACCTGTCCGATTTTTTTCTAAAAGGTTTCTAAACCTGCTCCATGCTAATACAGACAAACTGAAATTTTTGGTGAAAAACCCCAGGTAGTTTTCAAATTAGCGATCTTGTATATAAATGTATACATATAGGTATATATGCTCAAGGAAAAAATAATTATTTAAATGAAAGATCTATAATTTTTTCCGAAACATTGTTCAAACTTTGCTTCTATTAAGTTTTGCATAGTACAAAATGTTTTGTTAGTTTCAAAGTGTAAAGAAAAGCAGCTATTATTCATCAAGGAAATCATTAATATATTGAGTTATTTATTAATGTTTCAGAAAACCGATTTTCTGGTACTTATTGGTTACACGTCCTACATTGGAAACTTTTAGAAATGTCACCAACATGCCACTTAAATCTAATAAAATCTTGTGATATTTAAATCTAATAACATTACTTTTTTACCAAACATTTGGTGAGCAAAAAATGTAGGGTGTATAACCAATAAGTACAAATAATTTTTAATTTTGAGAACAGGTTCTATAAAGTTTTGGAGATTTACGGATTGGATTAGAATCACCTATGTGGGGAGGATTTCGACTATGTGAATGCAGTGTATTCTTGTGACTTCGGTTTACTCGTTTTTTTCTTCTTTTTTTGTTTGTTGCAGCATAGCCGCCAATAAAAATATTTTTTTACAAGCAAAAAACTACTTGGGTCTAAGAATGCTAAAAACAAGTGGAATCATTGGTCCCAAAAATTTTCTATCATTAGAAGATTACGTTACGTAATAAAAAGCAATAGTTCTACCTATGAAATTGAATTTTCTTTTCTTTTGTCCATCTATTGGTGCAACCGTATGCTGCGCATGAAATTACCATAGCTTTTAGATTGACGGATACACACTTGAGAATATTTCGTCGTGATATTTCTCCAAACATAAGTTCAATGCATGAATATGAGCATGTTACCGCACAGTACAGAAAATGCCGATTGAAAATGGAAAAATTATATGACAGAAAATATTCTTTTACCCAAGGAACTTATGATAACTAAAAACTTGACTAACACTCAAATATCCACTTCCTGATTTCTCATAAAATAATTCATCATAACAGAATAGAAAAATAGTTGACTAGACTAGAGAGACAACATTCGCTACCTTGGCCTTGGCGAACAATGCTTGGGCTGAACGAGAACTCTTATCCCTTGGCGACTAAGGAACGAGATCTTTCTCTCAATACGAGCGCTACATCCGTAATTGCATGCGTAAAATTGTCATTGCGAGAAATGGAAGTAAAAAGCCCCAGGTTTTGCTGCCATCTACCAGAGATAAGAAGCGTAACAATGGGATGGTCTTAAACTTTAATGTCGCTTTATTATTAGTCTGCGGAAATTGATGAACCTTTTTCTCGATTTGTGATAAAATGTACGGCACAGAAAGGAATTTCGGGAAATGCATTAAATGTTATCTAATAAGTTAATGATATTAAAAAATTTTAAAAATGCAAATGATGGCGAAAAAAAGGAGGTACCAGAATGAGAAAAAAAAATTAAAAACTGGCTAGATGGCGTTACTCTTTGGGGCTGTATCTGATCAACCAATGTTTGGTAGCGCTAAATTGCATTGTGAAAGTGATGCAAGAATGTGATCACGTGCCTACGGCGTGATATTGTCATGGAGATTCAGGCTATGCTTATGCCCAGGCTTTTCACCGGTAGCGTTGCTGAAGTACACTGATAGCTTAAGCAAGAAAAAATTTCTGGAAGGTTATTATTTTAATCAATTCATTTTATTACTTTATTAATTTATTTTGGAGACTTTGAATGCGGTAAAAATTAGTTTTTTATGCAAGTGTCTAGTTAGTGTGTATTTATTTTTTTTAATTAAAACTTACATATGGTGCATTTTGCATTAACTTTTGATACCTT
Organism: Octonoba sinensis; assembly: GCA_038502835.1. Taxonomy (NCBI): domain Eukaryota; kingdom Metazoa; phylum Arthropoda; class Arachnida; order Araneae; family Uloboridae; genus Octonoba; species Octonoba sinensis. Next base: position 91,801,525 of record CM076604.1, on the reverse strand, counting down.
TTATCTTAATATTTTACTTTTGTCTTATCAAAATATAGTAACGGTTTGTCTATAAGTTGGTGCATAACAGTTCAGTAAGCTGTATAATATATTCCTGAAGCCCCTCCCAAAGTTAACTATTTTTATTAATAATGGACTTTGGACCGAATTGATTTATTTATTTATTTTTAACCCTTTAGCTGTCACGTCGGGTCATATTGACCCAAGTAGTTGTTTTCAAGAGGCCTATGCTTAGATAATTTATTACATCTTTGAATTTCATGTAATTTCTTTTGTATGCTTTGTATATTCTGCACACTTACATTATATTGAAATTAAAACACGATGTTCATTTTTTTTTATATCCAATTTACTAAATTTTTTATTCAGGTCCATATGGCCCAACGCCACAACTTGTGATGTCTTGATAGGTGACAGCTCAAGGGTTAATGGATAAATATGCTATGCGGATTAAAACAAACTTACCAGTGGAGGGGAGAATCCCCTGTGAGCTTTATATATGGAGGGAATCGCAACTTTTTGAAATGGAAAAAAAAGATTTTTTTTTGGCGATTATATTGGTAACTTTATATACAAGTGAAAAAATGTGGATTTTCACTTCTTCACCGAAATTTTTTGCTTGCTGCAGATTCCCACCCAGTCTATTTTCAAGGAGGGGATCTGAAGAATTTGGGCGGGAATACCAACATCCCGTCCTCAGTTTTAGCTTTTGTATTAAGAAATATATAGAAAATCGGGATGCCTTTCAGTGGCCACTCGTTTTGAGGCTTCAGTTTTGCATGCATAATTTTACTAAGATGCATTAGCATTATTTTTGAAAGATTGCATTAGAATATTAGCCAGTAGGGGAAAAATTATGTGTACCAATACCAAATTGACAATGTTGTTAGGTGGTTTTGTACCTTTGTTGTGCTTGAAGTATAGAGTGTTCATGTTTATCTAGCTTTCTGAGGGCTTGTTCAGTGCTTTTTGAGATGTATGATACATGCATGTCTGCAAGCGAAGTTGCTGGCTTTTACTCAGTAAAACATATCATCTAGCTGATTAAGTGTTCAGCAAAAAACTTTCAACTTTTTTTTTGTTTGTTTGACCAATCATATGCATGCTTGTGTCACTATTTAAAAAGCATATGTACAAATTTCTAATGTCATTTAATATTTCTACCTTTTCAGAAAAAATCTTGAAGGACTGAGAAAAACTGAAGAGAAATGTATTTTTATTTGTTTATTAATTAATTTATTTTTTGTTATTGCATTTTAATATTTTTTGCTATTGCTATATCATTATGTTTTACAAAGTGATTTATTTCCAATATTGTTAAAACCTAAAATGCATAAATGTAGCAAAAATGTAATGTTTCTTTTCTACTTGAATATGTCCTTTATGCACTTATATTTTTTACAGAAGCAAAGCAACATGATTACCCTACGTGCTGGAACGTACCTTTCTCCAAGTATTCCTGTTGAGTATTTTGAAATGATTCTGCAATATTTAGAAACTAAATTGGGAATCCATACAACTTTACTTTATGAATCTCGCTGGGAAGGACCTAGAGCTGATCGTGAAGATCCTTTTCTGTCTGGCTATTTAGATTTAGGTAACTATCAGATCAAACAGTTGTTATATTTAAAAATATTTTGTAACTGAATTAGGGTTTTTGGTATATACTGTAAAATCCTGAAAGTAGCCCCCCCCCCCCCCCCCCTCTTTTTAGAAACCAAACTGGCAAATTTCAGATAGGAGGGTTACAGTCGAGACTTTCAAAAAAAAAAAATTGTTTTTAGAAAAAGAAAAGCGTACCCCCACTTTTTGGATTCAATAACTTCGTGTGTGTAAGTGTCCCCCTACCTTTTTGTGCAGGACTACATTTCTGTTTTCAAAGTGGTTGAAATTTATTATATTACATAAATATATAAAATATACTGTAAAACAAATATATTGATCTTGAGGTATAAAATAGAAGTTTTGTTGGCACAGTATACTTTTGAAATCTTGAATGCATTGCACTGTTAGCAAAAGGTTGCTGAACTGCATTATAGACTTATTTTTTAAGCTAAATATTTTTACGCACTTTATTTTTTCTTTTATTTACTTTATTTTTTCTTTTTTTCAACTAACTAGTTTTCTTGAAACTTATTTTTGAGTAATTAAAATTTTTAATGCTAATTATTTGAACTAAACTATTATTTCCAAAATTTAAATAGTAACGTACCCTACATGAATGTAACATAAAAAAATTTGAAATACTTTAGAATAGTTTGCTATAGAGATATTTGAAAAATGCATACAATTCAAATTTATTGAATAAGAAAGGCAATGAACTAAATATGGCAGCTTAGAATTTTTTAGGTTTAACTTTAATTTATTTACTATATTAGAATTGATCAGGTTTTTATATTTTAATGGTGTTGTCAATGCAGAAGTTCTTCTTCATCTAACATTAAGATAATTATAATTCTTTAATAAAGCTCCCTATTTTAGCCTGGATGAGCAGCACTGTGTTTTTACGATTGCTAAAACATTCCAGTCCTATTGAATTATTGCCAATTTCATCAGTGCACATTCATCAACGTGGCGAAGATGTTCCAGGCTATTACTCTGATGTCATAATGCATAAGGATCTTAGGTGAGTATTTATAAGATTTCTTTCAATACAAATCATGATGTCATAGAATTCATATAAATAATAAATTTTTAACTTGTTCTCAAAAGTTACAATCAAAACAAATGTTCATAGATAAATGCAGCATTAAAAATAACCACTGTTTTTTAATCAGCCAATTAGCTTCTCCTGATTAATAAGTTGTTCTTCTGATTAATCAGCTATAGTTAATAAACCAATTTGCTTATTGGTGCATCCCCATTCTCAAGCCTACAAATCAATTAACACTACCATAACATAATTATACTTATAATAATAATTTAACTTTGTGCAAGTAAACTGTAAGAAAAAATAATTTCGCGTTATTTTAAAGCACGAATAAGCATTAAAATGCAGACATGTTTCGAGATTGCTTGGAATCCCTTTTTCAATGCGACAGGGAGCTTCTAGATGCAAAACATCCAAATAAAGCAGACAAAACAACAAAACAAAGCTTATATTGCCTAAGAATTATCTGTAAACCAATGAGAATAAAGGCAGTGTGAAGTGGAAGTAGAAGTAGCCGGGAAGGCACCAATAAGAGAGCATCAATAAGAACAAAGCAAAAAAGACGTCAGCATGCATAAAAATGTGACAATACATGAAAAATGCTAAAGTAATAAAGTAAAATACAAAGAATAAAATGGAAATAAAAATAAGTACAGAAAGTACCAAAACAAAACACAAAACAAGGAACACATGTAAAGGAGGGGGAGGGGGGAAAGGGGAAAAATACATACAAAAAAGGAAAACTAACAAGAAAACCAAAAAAGAACAACAAATTAAAGGAACTTATGGCAGACCTGTGAAAAATAAGGAGTTGAGGAAGAATTAACCAAATTAGAACTCTATTCCTGCGAATATGATAAACTTCCCAAAAGGGTCAAGCTCTAAAGGGGAAGAACATTTTTGAATAATTTTCCCAGGATTGAAATCAAAAGCGTGATTGGAATTCCAACAATGTTGAGCAATGCTAGACTTATTTAACTCTTGCTTTCGTTCATAACCTTTATGCTCATTTAACCGAATTTCTAGAGCACATTTTGTCAGTCCAATGTAAGAAAGGCCGCAATGGCAACTAATTTGGTAAATACCTCAAGTGTATAGTTGATTGACAGGATCTTTAAGAGAAGAGAAGGAAAGTTTGTTACTAGGGCCAAAACCACTTGAAATTGAAACCTTTTTAGGATTTTAGCAGTACGAAAACTGACAGAATGAAAGAATAGTAACACAACCAAATTCTTTCTAGAAACCACATTATTGGGACCAGAAGTTTTCTTTGAAAGTTTGTTTGAATATATTGCACACCTGGCAACATATTAACAATAATAAAAGCGAAATATTTGTTTTAAATGACTTTTTTTAACCTATTGATGTTTTACATAATTTTTCTTTCATTTTTTTCAGTGAAAAGGTGAAGGAATTCAATGATCTTAGAGGTTGCAAGTGGGCTTATAATTGCCAAGAATCTCTTAGTGGTCATGTTATAACATTAAAAAACTTGAAAGAATTAGGAGAAAATGCAACATTTTTCGGAAATGTATTATATTCAGGTAAAATGTTAAATTTCTCAAATGCTGCAAATAATTAGTTTGCTTTCTAAATTCTAAAGTGATTGGTGTTCTTGTGAAGGTATTGCTGTTTTCATATTGTTTCATGTATTTTGTGAAAGGTAATAATTTGTTTTACAATAGTAGTGTACATTTGTACAGTGGCATACACAAAATTTTTTCAAGGCTTCATAACTTTCTGAAACTACTAAAAGAAATTCGAGTATATAATAAAGCACTACTGTTTAGGGCTCAAGGGGGGGGGGGTAAATCCCTCCCCCCCCCCCCCCCCCTTCTTGCGCACGCCACTGCATTTGTATCGGTGCAGTGATAAATCTAGGAAATTGGGCTAGGGCTCTGCAGCCCTCCTAATTTTTTTATTTTTCATAAAGTTTAATTATAAAATAAATTAGTATTTTTAAAATCACTATACCTATTTGTTTCTCACCTTGTTATTTATTTTTTGTGGCAGCATTGCTTTCTAGTTTGAAAGGATTGAAAACCTTCCCTCTTTTGCAATCATTATGTATTTGTAATAATATATTTTAAAGATACCTTTGTTCACTCCAGTAAAATTTGAACCTCTCTCTCCGCTTCTCACCCTGATATGGAAGTATAATGAAATATGAAGCAGATACAAATAGATAGACGGAAATTAAGGATCAGTGAAATATTTTTTGTCACAAAATAATTTTTTTATCTATGTTTGGGACTTTCTAACCCAAGGGACCCTCGGTAATCGCCGACCTGGACAGTCCTGACCCAATATATATATATATATATGTACATATTGAAAAAGAAGGGGAGTATATATATATATTCTCCCCTCCTCTTTCAAAATGGTGCAATTGCTGTATGTTGTTTTAGGCTTAGAATGAAGGAAATTTCATGTATAATAAGGAGATAATAGAAAGCTTAGGGTTAACTGGAGAGCTGTAAAAGGAGAGAGGCAGATCTGTGCATATATAATGTGTAGAGTAATTTGTTAATTAAAGTTTGTGTCATTTTTTAATTAAATAACATGTACAACAGAAATTATTTAAATTCATGCTGCAATATCAATATAAAGGTTGAAATATGAATATCATGTGCGAAATTGCACTTCTAAATTACCTGTATATTATTTTGGTTTTTATTTGATTATGAATTAGTGACCAATACACAAGTGACAGTTTTTTGCTATGCGATACTGGGAGTTTTTAAAGTGTCATAATGGGAACTATTGTACTAAAATTTAGGATCGCTAGGTCAGTATCTAACTGAAAGCGTAAAATTCTTGTTTATATTATTTAGTTATATTCTAGGAAATCTTGCTATTGAGTTAAATTTGAAACATGTTAGGCTGCCCTATTTAAAGGTTTTTGTTTTTTGCAATATATAATTCAATGTTATAGAACCTTGTGCATTAAGTGTTAATCATATTATATTAAGAAGTGATTAAATGCAATTTAAAAATTTCTAGATGTTTACTCTTGTTATACATAAATGTATGCTTTGCCTATGATTCTCTTTTAAATATATTGCTTTGTTTCATATTATAGCATGTTGTTCTTTTTAATTATTTTTTTGCTTTGATCAGCTTTTACCTTGAAGGAAGATAGCAAAATAGCTAACCTGAACTGTAAAACTTCAATATAATTACTACAGCTTCTTTTTTTTTTTTTCGGCATCGTTTTTTGTTAACTATGCATTTTGTCACTTGATGAAACAATTAAAAATTTGTCTACACATTCAACATTGGCAAAATCTTAACATGGAAATGAACCTTAATGTTACTGCTATTGAAGCTTAAATGTCTGTCTTGTGAGGCACTGTTTTCGCAATAAACTAAGCTTTTAACTGTTTCATGTCTTAGTTACCTCTACTTTGTGCATTTTTGTTTCAATGAAAAGTGTCCATTGCTCTTGGAAATGTATGTTACTTTAAGCAGTTGTCTTTTTTGTTATAGGATCTCATTTGGAATCAATAAAAATGGTTATAGCAAAGAAGGTTGATGCTGCTGCTGTTGACGCTAACTGTTTAGCATTATTTCTGGAACAAAATCCTCATGTTGCTGATGATATAGTTATTTTAACATCATGGGGAATTCTACCGCCTTATCCTTTTGTTGTAAATACAAAATTAGAAGGTAAAATATATTTTTAACAGTTGATATTTGCATTCATTTTAGCCTAAATATTTCCTTTTTTTTAAAAAAATGCCATGTATGTTTTGCGTTTGTTAACGAATAAAGTACAAAATACCTTAAATTTATCTAAAATAATAAATAATAGAGGTCCAAACTTCCATTACTAATGTCCTTGTATTTTGTAATTCTTGCTGTGTAAACTGAGGATTGATATAGTCAATACAACAAGAAATGTTTTTAAGCATTTGTAATATTCCCCATGTTGTTGCTTTTTTTTTTTTTTTTTTTTTTTGCATCAAACTTTTGTACATAATATGTACATGATTTCCCTCTAAGCTGAAAGACTTGTTACTTTGTTACTTTAAAGCTTAGTTGTAACCCTTCAAATATTTCTTCAGCAACTTTCTTAAAATGTATTGTTTTTGAATGCATATTTTATACAGGAGGGAAAATCTTCCCTGTATTTTATCCCCCCCCCCCCCCCAAAATGATTATTTTGGTTTTATAAGGCACCTTTATGAATCAATATAGGCTCATTTTCGGAGCATCGTGTGTTTTTACAGTGAAAGTTAGTTAACCAAAAATGCTTAGTATAAAAAATCGGTTAGCTTTAAATTATGAAGCAATCCCAATAAAATATGTGTGAATACAACGAATAATCAACATTAGCAAAGCCCAAATTATGAGAAATCATAGAAAACGCATTGCGATAATACAACACTCGGCATTTTCATGCTTTTGATGTTTTTTTATTTCTAGAGATTGTTTAATAGGAATTTACTGGCCACTCACATCTGGATGCTTGCTTAAAAAATATATATTATCATCTTCAAGAACAAGCATTCTTCTAAGATGAAGAATTTCATTTTATATACTGTCAATTCACTGCTCAGTGGAGCTCTAGCTTCCTGAAAATGATGCAGTTTAGTACTTTTGACTCCCAATTATTTCTAAAAAAAGTCTTTAGTTTACCAGACACTCTTTCTTGGAAATGATTTCCTAGATATTTGATATCATGTGAATACCAGTGCATGATATTGTTCACTTGTCCTTATATCTCCTAGCTACATGAATAGCTCATTACCATGTAAAGCATTTAAATGTTTCAGCTAGTTCAAATATTCAAATTTGGTTTCATATCCTTGTTAGTCTCTGTCGATTTGTTGTGATCAAAGCTTAATTTTTAACAAACAAAGTATGGAAGCCCTATAGGTTTCAAAACTTGTTTGCAGGGGCCATGGTAGCCCAGTGGTTAGGATGTCGGGCTCCCAACCAAAAGCTTGGGGGTTCAGTACCCGGCCTGCTGAAGACCCACCAGGTACATTTGGGGATACGTGCATGTAAGATCCGGGGACCCTGAAGTCTCGAGGCAGTTCTGACGCTACCGGAGGGTGCAGAATTTCCCTTCCTTTCCCTCTCGGTTCAAAAATGGAAAGTGGCGTATTTTTGGCGGTGCAGTATTGTTTTATCCAAATAACGTAAGTGGTGCATCTGCCGTTGTGATGTTCATAAAGGGAAGAAGTTCCTTAATTCCTGGTCACTCTGCGAAAGGGAGTTTGGATACCCAAGTGGCATTAGGAACAACAACAACACAACTTGTTTGCAAGAATGTTCTGAATTCCATCTAGTATGAAAGTTATTGTAAAATTGTAAAGAAGTGTAGGAATTGAGCTCCCGTGAGCTTCTATGAAAAGTAATCCCTCTTTGTGATCACTAGAAAACAACTTTTTAAAGCAGGGGGTCATAATCGAGAGGGTGAGGGACAATTGCGCCCTGCCTTGGTTTTAGAAACAGAATGTATTTTGTTGTTTCTTTCCTATAATATGTATTGAGGATATATCCTTTGGGGTACCCCTTGCAAACTTTGAAATGAGAGACCTGATTTTATGTTTTTACGCTGTATATATTCTCAAAAACAATGAGCTATTTCATGCTGCTCTTACATTAACTCAATGTTATTATTTTAAATATTATCATAAATTCACTGTGAAATCTCAAACCAGTACTTATGCCTCTTTCCAGACACAATTAAAAGTAATATTACTGATTGTCTGCTGAATATGCATAAGGACAGTGAAGGGCAGGAACGATTACAGGAGTTTAATGTTCGACGATTCGCTCCAATCAGTGTAGAAGATTTTGATAAAGAACAACTTATGATTGACGGTACGAAAGGCCTACGCTTTGGAGCAACTTATTATTGAATTATTTCTGTAAAGTGGTTGTAAGATGATTTTTATTTTATTGTATGAATTTTTTTCATTTCATTGAGGTCTGAATAGTATATATACCTTTTTATTAACAATTTTTTTTTGTTTCAAAGGGTTTTAATTCTAAAATAATTAGTTATTTTTGAGAAATATTTATTTTATAGAACGTTTGTTTTGAGAAAGTTATTTTTAGACAATTGTATGTAGTGTAATTAGTACACCAGCTATTTAAAATACCGTATTTTAATGAAGCAAAAAAATATATTTTTCAGCGTTTATTTTGTACAGAATTTTTTATCATGTTTTCAATTGTTACATTTTAAAGCATTATCTCATTGTTAAAAGTTATTTAAATGTTTATATGAACATTACTAAGTATGAAGATTTGTTATATAAATGTGAGGTTATATTTCAAAAAGGAGCTTAGGATTAAAATGAATCGTGTTTTTTATTTTAAATTTTGTATCATCACATTGTAACTGAAGACAATAGGTGTTTAAAAAATAATATTCTTAACAAATAAAAAATTGCTATGTATTTAATTTAAATGCTGATCCAGTTTAAAAAACGTATTCTTGATTATTTTCTAAAAGTTAAATAATTTCTCCCTATTTTTGTATCCCATAAGAGTTAAAGGAATTCCATATGTGGAGAAAAAAATGGAGCAAAATATAGTACTTTTAATTGGGCTATAGTTATTTCACTGAATAGAACTATTTATGATGCTTTTATTGCAATGTATAGGCCTTAAATATATATATATATTTTTTTGTAAGATTGGGTTTTGTTTGAATACAGTCCTGCCTCTATATCTAAAAATTTTTGGAAAGCAAAATTCTGCCAAACCCCAAGGTTTTTTCTTTCTTAGTATTGTTTTTAAACAATATATTTCGAGAAAAAAAATTGTTCAGGCACTTCTGTTGAAATCAAACTATTTTTTTTTTTTTTTTTACTGCATAAGTGATAAATTTTAATAACTGCATGCAACTTAAGTTGCTGTAATGCCATCCTTATAACTTTTTTTTTCCCCTTTTCAAAGAAAAAAAAAACAACAAAGGAAAAACTTGAGTTTCTAAAAAAAAGCCTCACTACTTTAATAATATGCACTATGAGGGATCTCCTTTATAATTGTGATGAACTTATTTCAATTAGCAAGTTGTGATTAAGTTTAAAATTTTGCATCCCATTCACCTTTATCATACTTTTGTTTCTGCCAACTATAAATAGACTTACTAGTCTTTCTGTAGTACCAAAGGTGAAATAATTGAAAATTCTTATACTTAATATTTTTACTTCTTTCAGAAAAATGAATAAATGTAGTTAACCAAAATAAACAATCAGGAGCTAGATATTACTTTTCTGATATTCCTTCAGTTTTTGTATAAACTTAAAAATTCCTTGAACTTTTGAAGCACATGTGCTCAATTGTTAATTCAAATTTGTGCCTTAAAAATATTACTCTTTGGCATTACAGATGATGTGAAAATCGTTATTTTTCTATTCAGGCTCTAGTGCTCTAAGATTTTTGAAAAGAAAAAGATTTTATCATAATTACACCCAATCTTAAAATGGGCAGAAAATATATTTTATAAAAAAATTTAAATCAGAGGGTATACATTTAACAGAAATTTTAAAGGAAAGATGATGGATAACCTAGATTAAAGTGTAGAAATTGGATACTAAGAAGGGGTACTCTGAAGATACCTGTCACATATAGGGCAAATGTATCTTGATATCATCCTGTTTTCCGATTGTGCATTAGTTGCCAAATAGCAGTTTAGCAAACAAGATTTTACCTTTTTTTATGGTTGAAATTGATTAATTTATGGTCCATTACCATTAAATTTGTTACATTTGAAATAAGTAAAGATCCTCTTAAATCATTTATGATATTGTTCTTTAAATTAAATCCATGTTCACACTTAGAGCACAGCAAAATTGCTAAAGGTTGATACTGTGTTTAACAGAAGTTTTAAGTTATGCCTCATATATTCTTTTTTCCTTGAAATCTTTCAAGCCAATGTATGCGCTATTTTGCAAAACAAACCAGAAGGTTTAAATTGTATACCCTCCAATACAGCCCTAATTTCACCTGACATGTGTATCTTGTTATTGGTTTTATATTTTATAATTGATTACTCAAGATTTTAAAAAGTATAATATGTGTTGGTTGCGGGATTTGAATATGAATGAAAATGTGTTTGAATGTGCAATATTTATGGTTTTATGTTACCTGTTCTTAAATAGTTTTATGAATGTATGTATTTGTTAAATTTTGCTTATATATTTAGTTGTTCATCAAAATTAGATCAGTTAGATCAGATTTGCAGCAAAAGTATTGGATGGTTAACATCATACCTGCCAACTCTACTGGTTTTTCCAGGAGACTCCTGGATTTTCCCCTATTCTACTGGTCTCCCGGTTTGTATTTAAAAAGTCCTGGTTTTCATAAATTTTGGGGTTATCTCCTATAAATAGGGAATTTTATGGAAAAAAATCACTTCAGCAACATTATCCTATTTAATTTCTTTGACAAGTGGATTTACACTAGAAACTTAGTTTTAGACATTATAAAATCAATTATAACTTTAGAGGACTGAATATTTTGTTAGTTATGCTGGGAAACATATCATATAAGAAACTTGTGGGTGGTTGTAATTTAAGTGATCGTTAAAACTCCTCATTTCCCCCCAAAAAACTGAAAGATAAGTGTGAAATTGCAGTGTATCGCAATCTACTGGATTTATTCCTCGAAATGTTGGCAGGTATGGTTAACATTGTTTTGTTGTTTGAGCTGCAGTGGAATAGTATTGCAGTGAACTGTTTTATATCAATTCTAGACAGAGAATGGGTGCTTGACTTTCCTTTCAACCACATTAAAAAAATGCACTACAAATCATCATTGTCCTTATCAATCTTTATTCTTTAATGTAAATTTATTTACAACTAACTATAAGAGGGCATACATTTAACTAACTGTTGCATTAAAAAATAAAGCTTACTATGTATGGTCCCCTTTCACCCATTCTCTGTTAATATGGAAGATTGATAGGAAGTAGTTCACCATTAGCAAATTGTTTCTCTTTTTTTTTTTCTGAACTTAATGTTTTGCACTTAATTTCAGTTTGGAATATGGTTTTGAGTATATTTATTGTCATTAGTGCATTAACCAGGTTTCTCATGCTGGTATGTGTACAGGTTAGGTTTGTGAAAAACTGAAATGAGAGCAATTTTTATTATAAATTTGTACCTTACTTCATTGATAAAGAGCAGCGGTCACCAAACTGTTGATCACGATCTACTAGTAGCTCGCGATTCACAGTAGCTGTGACTATATAAGAGCCCGCTTGTAATCTTTTGGCACATCATATTTCAACTGCGAATTGATTAATAACTGAGAAGTGAGTTTCTTACTATTTTTGACTTTCTCTCTCATGTGGAAGCAGATGGGAGGGAGTAGCTCACCCGAGAATGAAAATGGTACGGTTGCTCAGTGTCCTTAAAAGTTTGCCGACCACTGATTTAGAACATATACTAATCGATAGTGAGTGTAAAGCTAATAACGCACATTTTGGTACAGTACATTAAAAGTTTATGTATCATTTGATGTTCAGAAAAGTTCACTAACAATTGCCTATAGCAAGGTTTTAGCACAATTTTATGCTCAAACTAAATACTCAAGATTGATGTATATTGAGACCATGTTCTTATTTTTGCTACCAGTTGATCTTAATTTAATTTTTGTTTTTGGAGCCTTACAAACATTTGTACTTAATAATTGTTGCTTGAATGAAATGCTAACTATATTGCTTTTTTAAGTCTTACATTCAATAAAATTTTCCTTTAGAAAGTCAGTTTGATTTTTTCCTCTACCAAACTTAAACTAATGTTTCAAGTGTTATTACTGAAAGGAAAAGATGTTTTTTTTTAAAATGAAGAGTAATTGAAAATTTAAAGAATATTTTTTCTTATATGCAAGTCATATATTTTTATATGGTGTATTATTTTTATTAATGTAATTTATTTGAAATATGTTTTTAAATGATTAAGTTATGTTCAATTGATTCATGATACTGTGTAGGCTATTTTTACAAGTTATTTAAAACAATAAATAAATTTGAAACATATAGTTGTTTAATTATTCTGGGTTCCTGCCAGTTAGGCATCAAAAACCAACAAGGAAAATATGGTAAAGGCAGGTTGTTCTGCAAATGTACGCCATAATTTTTTTTTTTCTTTACTCTTTTGCATTTTTGCAACAGAATATGCTCTTTTAATTTTTACCGTAACAATTTGTTTTGGTATTTATGCATATCACTGTGCAAAAGCTTTTTTTTTTTTTTTTATAGGAAACCCTCAAATTCAGATTGAAATTATTTTATTGCTACTTAGTCTTCATATGAATTCATGTCACAACAAAATGCAAAATATTCAAAATATATCTTATTTTATTTTATTCTTTTCTTCCAAACACATAGTTTAAAAAAAAAAAGCTGTCACTTGATTTACTTATGTTTTGTTTTATTAATGCACACTAATTTAAAGAATCTTAATCAGTTTTTGGATTCCAAAATTGTAATTTACTTATATACTGAACTTTAAATATTATTGATTGGTTGGTAACTGTGTAATATGATATGAACTTTACCTATGTGACAGATTTCAACTTAACTCACATGTGTATTCTTAAAATAACATTTCCTTTTTCTACTAGACTAATACAGAATGCTTCTATAAATTAATTCATTTTAATTGTATGCACTTTGTTATTTTGAGCTCATTTTGGTGTGTAGCTTCCAATACACAGGGTGGAAAAACTGCTCCAAATTGCTCCAATTTTCAATTCCTGATGCATCTGATACAAGAAGGCTTAATTTTGTAATTTCTGCCCACACTGCGCAAAAATTGCGATTTTAATGCTTGAATATGTTTTTTAAAAGGTAATGAATAGCTAGCAGTTGATAGCACCTTTCATCACTGAAAGCTACATAAAAAAATTAATAAAATGAAATTCAATAAAAGAATTCTTCATGATTTTATGCATTTTTAAGGTCATCCATTGATGAAGTATCATGACAACAGTCACTCAAATGTCATTTAGTTTTGAGCTTTTTTTTTATCGGTGCACATGTGCGCTCGCTAGTGCTAATTCTATTTTCATTAATTTTACAAACTACATAAATAAAAACTTTTTTTTTTTTTTGGAAATGCCAATGAACACATGCTTTGCTGAACATTGCATACCGTGTTTGAGATTTCAATCTTCTTGCATCCTATAAACGCTTATTTTTGGGAGTTCATTTGACATAAGCTGCCCAAAATCGGTTTATTTTATTTTTTAGTATTTTTTATAACTTTATTTTTGTTATTATTTAACTGCTTAGAGCTGTTATTTTTTTTTTTTTTTAGAAAAATAATAGTTCTTAAACCAAAATGCAATTCATTGTTTTATTTTTAATTTTTTTTCTTTTTTTAATGATTTTTATGTAGTTGAAACATTATTTTTGTATTTTAACTTTAATGTCTGTTAAATTTCCTACGGGAGTAAATGCATGTTACTTCTAAAAAAGTAGAAAATAAGTAGAAGAGTAAATAAATTTTTTTTCTTAAAAGTGAGAAATTCAAATTATTATCATACCAAATATTCAAAATATTACCTTGTTGCCTTTAAAACTTACAATTAGGAAATTTTTGAATCCCCCCTCCCCCAAAAATGTAAGTAAATTTAAAAAGTTTACCAATTAGTGGCTATGAATTTTTTAAATGGTAAAATTCCTAATTTGAGCATTTTGGTGCGTTTAAGACAAAACTTTCTTGCATCATGCAGAGAGTTAAAATCTGGTATTTTAATCTTTTACTTTGTGTCGTTGACAACTCTGGTCATATCCCCACCTTTTATATGATCAAAGGTAGTCAAAAACTATGTTTTGAACAGTTTTAAAGAAAAATTCCACAGAACACCTGACCATGCACTTAAGATGGAGTTATAGTTCTATTCCCCTCTTCCTCCCCCACCCCCATTATGAGAATTTTTCTGTGTAGAACTTTCCTTCCCATAAAATAATAACCAAACATACAATGAATGGGAAAAAAAGAAATACAAATACAAAAAGTACACCAACAACAGGCGCTAGGCCCAACAAGGTTGGTGAATAGATGAGTAATTCCTGCTTGACTTCTTCATGCTCCTCTTCCTCTTCTTCTTGTCCCTACTTTTATTTTAAACGCCCATTTGCATGAAAGAAAAAGAAAAAGCAGTATCAATTTACATAAAAAACTATTTGAACAAAAGCTAAGAGAGAAACATTATCAGATTTCAACTGGCTGCCCTCTTCACAATCCCCCAGTGACGATCCAAACCTTCCTTAAACGATTTAACATCCTTAGAATTAACAATGTACGATGGCAAAGTGTTCCAATCGTCGACCACTCTACTGAAAAAACAATGTTTCCTACACTCCCTCTTAAATTGTGATTTAAATAATTTCAATCCATTTCCCCGAGTCCTATTACTATGAGAAAATTGTAAACCTTCTGTTTCATTTAACTTTATAAATTTGAACAACTGAATCAAATCTCCCCGTTTCCTTCTTTCTTGTAGCGTATACATGTTAAATTTCTTTAATCTGTTTTCATAAGCCATACCTGAGGTTCCTTTAATAATTTTTGTAGCCCTGCGTTGAACTTTTTCTAACATGTCAATATCTTTTAAAACTCAATCAATTATATCAAAACAAATTTTTCACTGCAACAAACACATTTGAACTTCAAATTTATAACACTTATAACATACACAAACAAATTCACAAAAATACACAAACAAATTTAAATTTCTAGAGGGTACAATAGTTGAATTGGTCGTCTATAAAGACCCTTTGACGTACGCACCAAGCAAGAACGTACTTTCCCGTCTCGACCAAAATATGTCTCTTGAATTATACCAAGTGGCCAAAGTAACTTCGACTTTTCGAGACCTTCAATTAGTACAACATCATCCTTCTTAATATTATTTTCAGGAGTAGGATTTACAAAATCATGAGCATTGCGTAACTGAAGCAAATATTGCTCTTTCCATTTTCGCCAGACATCACGAAGAATTTTAGTCTGGTATAACTTCCTTCTAGTTAAATTTTCTCTAGTTCTTTTTTCAGTATTAAAAATTTCTTTAAAATTTTCCTGACCTGGATATAAAAAATGAGCTGGGGTTAGGGGTTTTGGTTCATTTATTTCGTTAGTAACGTAAGTAAGCGGTCTATGATTCAAAATTAGTTCAATTTCAGAAAGAATAGTAGTCATTTCCTCAAAAATAAGCAAAGCTCTGCTAAGAATTTTTCGCAGAGGATCTTTTACACTTTTCATTAGCCTTTCGTAAAATCCACCCCACCAAGTGGCGCGAGGTGCAATAAACTACCAAGTTATTCCTTCTAACGCAATAAACTCTTTAACTTTATCATCTAATATAATTTTAGAAATCCCCTTTAATATGTCATTAGTATTTTTGAATGTTTTAGCATTATCTGAAATGATAACTTTACAATTGCCCCTTCTAGAAATAAACCTTCTTAACGCCAAAATAAAACTTTTCGTCGTCATATCTGTAACCAATTCAAGGTGAACTGCCCTTGTTACACTACAAGTAAATAAAACTATGTAAGATTTTTGAGAGTTTGCTTTGTCCGATTTAACAAACACTGGACCAGTGAAATCAACACCATTTACACTGAAAGGGGGAGTATCAAAGATTCGACTTTTGGGCAACTGAGCCGTCACTTGTTTAGCTGGTTTCGAATTGTACCTTTTGCAAATTAAACACTTCCCTATAACCCTTTTTACAATTTGTCTCCCCTTTGGAATCCAAAATTGGTTTCTGATTCTTGCAAGAGTGGCAGAGACACCACCATGAAAAATTTTATTATGCTCTCTAACAATTAATAATTCTGTAAATCTAGATTGTTTTGGCAAAAGTATTGGATGAATTTCATCTGACGAATACAGACTTTCTTCTAATCTAGACCTAATCCGTAAAATATTACTTTTATCTAAAAAAGGAGCTAATTTGAAAAGAGAAGAACATTTAGGAATATGTTTATTAGTTTTTATGCAATTTAGTTCCAAGGAATAGAAAACACTTTGTTCGTGTTTAATCCATGTTTTCTCTGCATCTTTTAATTCAGATGCGGAAATTGGACCTGTTTCTACTGCAAGGGCTTTCAATTTAGTAATGAATCGTTTGACAAAAACAGTTATTCGCAAAACTTTTAACAAATTGCTGTACTCATTTAAAAAAACAGAAATTTGGGATTGACAACACAACTATTTTGTACAGCAGTTACAATTTTTTTATGAAACTCAAGATTTTCTGTAGTAAGGTTTAGTTCCTTTTCTATGTTTGGCCAGCACTCAGGTGGCTGTCTTAGCCATCGTGGCGGCCCCTTCCACCACAAATCACTTTTTGCTAACTCTGACGCGTACATTCCCCTAGACACTATGTCTGCGGGATTTTCCTTCCCGGGGCAATGACGCCATTTACTTGGATCAGTGAGCGATTGAATCTCTTCAACCTTATTTTTCACAAATTGCTTATAATTACAAGAATTACTTTTGATCCAATGAAGTGTTATTGTAGAATCTGTCCAGTAAAAACATGTCGCATTAAATTTCAGACATTCACTTACTTTCTTAGTTAATCTAGCAGACAATAAGGCCCCCACAAGCTCTAATCTTGGTAAGGTAAGTGATTTCAAGGGAGCTACCCTACTTTTCGAACAAATAAAACTAGTTACAATTCTACCGTCCTGTGCTACTGCACGTAAATAGACCACTGTCCCATATGCCGACATAGAAGCATCAGAAAAAGAATGAATCTCAAAATTAGTAAATTTACAACATTTTAATTCACTAAGGTAATATCTGGATATCTCAATATTGTTCAAATATTCCACTTCATTGCACCATATCTGCCACTTATGGTCCAATTTCTTTGGAAGCTCATCGTCCCAGTCAACGCCGGAACTCCACAATTCTTGAAGAATGCATTTTGCTATGACGACAAATGGCGTAAGAAATCCAATTGGATCATAAATACGTCCTACTACTTGTAACACGAATCTTTTTGAGCTAATACGTTGATTTAAAATTGTCAGTATCTCTGTCATAGAAATTTTAAAAGAGTCAGCTCCTGGATCCCAAAGGAGACCCAGCACCTTTGAAGAACACTCGTACGGCTGGAGCAAGTTGTCGGACTGTCCACTTGTATGCTGTTATCTTTCAGCATAGAAGATAAATCACGCGAGTTTGTTTTAAATTTACAAAGTTCCATGCCAGCTTTCTTCAATATATTCACGCTTTCGACACAAGTTTCGAAAGCCTCCTAATTCTTCTCGGCCACCAATCAAGTCGTCAACGTAAATGGAATTCAACAGCAATTCAGCTGTACTAGAAAATTGTTCGCGAAACTTCTCAAAATGAAATTTCAAAGTTGCAGCTAGGAGACATGAGCTGGGCTTCAGTCCAAATAAAACGCGATTAAATTGTAACACAGTCTGCTCTGTTGAGTTCAGATCATTCTTCCACAGAAATCGCGCAAAATCGCGATCACATTCTGCAATTCCAATTTGCAGGAAGGCTTGTTTAATATCCGCTGTAAATGCTATTTGATGTTGTCTAAATTTTAACAGCAGATTTAGAAGTCTAAATTTTAACAGCAGATTTAGAAGACTTGGATAAAGATTAAGTCCTTTAAAAAGACACTCATTTAATGACAATTGTCCATCATCATGGGCAGAGCCGTCAAATACAACACGCAGATGAGTGGTTGTCTTGTCTTCGCGAATGACCGCATGGTGAGGTAAGTAAAATGCCTGACCAGACGACAACCTATCTAATGACGGAACTGCAACTATACCTTCTGCAACATAACCATCAATCACACTTTTATAACTTTCAAACAGTGAACGATTATTTCTAAGCCTTTTAACCAACCCTTGAACCTCTTATCAGCTAATTCTCTGTTGTCGGCTAACCTTTCTTTCATTCCTGGTTTCCACGGCAACTCTACACAATACCTTCCATCTGCAAACTGAATCGAATCATTAAACTCATTCAAAATTTCCTTTTCCCTAATACCTAGACAATTTGCGTTCACATCCTGTATCCCTAAGCTTTCCAATTCCCAAAACCGTTTCAAATCATCAGAAATAGAATCCTCTGTCTGAAGAACTAAATTCATCGATGTTAACGCATTTCTACCTTCTGAATTCCCTTGCACACACCAACCTAGAGATGTTTCTATTGCTACCAACGAAGAATTTAATCGTTCAACTTTATGTATTAAATTCCATTAATTATATGCACCAGTGAGCAACGAGATTTTACTATTACGAGACAAATCATCTAAAGTATAAGTCAACGTATAACCCATCGAATTTATATCTTTCCAGAGATTCCTATTTGGTAAACTTATCATTGCCTTCGAAATTACATCAATTTCTAATGCTACAATACTACACCTAGACCCGTTAACTAAGTTCCTTAACGGCACTTCAACCCTCCGACAAGTTTCTTGCTTTAAAATACCACAACCGAACGGAAATATACTTAAATTTTCCATGCCCAAAACTTTCAAACCTAATTTTCTCGAAATATCTCTACAGACAAAAGTCTTTTCGGATCCATTGTCAAACACACCAAAAACTACTTCAGAAGAATTTTTCCCGACTATTTCAGTTTTAACACATTGTAACGATACACCCCGATTCCTTTTATCTGCCACAAATTAGAAATAGTAGTGGTATCGCTACTGTTTAAAATCACTTCAGAATTATTAGCATTATTAACCTTATTTTCAGTTTGACCTAACCTCTTATTTTCTTGCTTAAAACATAAAGATCGATTATGTCTTTTCTTGCATAATGTGCAAACTTTGCCACTTTTACAAAACCTAATCCGACAACCCTGTTGCAAACACAATAAGCATCGATTTGAGCTCATCAATTTATTTCTTTTTTCCTCTACTGTTAACGACTTACACAGCTCCGATTTATGAGTGGAAGCTTTGCAAAAAATACACGTATTAACAGACTCTGTAGAAATCATCAATTCCGTAGCTAAAGGGGAATTTCTTGAAAAGCTACTTCTGTCTGCACGGTATTGTTTCGGCGTGTAATTCTGCTTATAGCCCCTGTTGTAAACAGGATTATCTGAAACGTTCATATGAGAGGTTTTCCCCCTTGCGATTATCGCTTTATGCAGAAATAACATTAACTGATCAAGCGAATGACAACTATCTGGATGGGATTTGTTAAACTCTAGCACTAAATCTGAAGGAAAAAGTTTCATAACAATAGTTGATAAAAGCGTACCGTAACTATCGGATTTTATTCCTAATGACTCAAGGGATCGTATTTGCGTTTGACATTCGAAATACAAATTACGTAAACCTACTAAATTGTTTGAGCTTTTTACATTACTAAGATTTAGCAAACTTGAAGTATGAGCGCTAATTAAAACATCCGATTGACCGAAAGTACTATTAATTAATTTAACTGCTTCCTTATAGTTATCACTCGAAATTGCGAACCCTTTGATACACGCAAGTGCTTTTCCACCTAACAAAGATTTCAAATACGAAAATTTATCAACATCAGATAGAGACGGATTATTGTGAATTGAATTTTCATACTGGTTCCAAAACTCTAAATAATTAGAAGGATCCCCATCAGGCTTGGAGTCGATTACAAAGAAACGTAATCGATTACGATTACGATTACAAAGGGAGAAATTGAGAGATTATGATTACGATTACGATTGTAATCCTTTGCCAAAAAGTAATTACGATTACGGCAGCGATTACAGTCGTTGAAAAATGTAATCGATTACGATTATGACATCCGATTACGATTTTGATTACGATTAGATTAGCATAAAATTATCCGATTTTATGCATACAACTCTCATTTTCACAAAAGTGTCATAAATCAAAAAGTTATGATTTTTAATTAAATTTTTGATTTTATAAGAGATAACTGAAATGATGATGAATGCAATTATAATGAAACAATTTCAACATCACAGTTCTGCAATTATGACGTCGTTGCAGAAATGAAAAATTTGCATTATATATATATATATATATATATATGTATAATCAGGAAAGGCACATTCAGTATTTTTCGAATATTTAAAACTCATGTGAGGAATAACTACATTGATCGTATTTTGTATATAAGCAAAGACGATGCACTAAATGTATATACAATGCATAAGTGATTTACCTGGTTCATTGTTATTTTGTGTGCATACAATCAAAATTTAGTTGGCCGCAATTTCTGAAAATGTATATTTCTCCATTGTATTTATTTTCTAGTTTAAATTGTGCAAATATTCCACATAACACCAATTAGTTTACTGAAAATAATAATTTTCTATGATTCTTTATGAAATCACTTATAAGATGTGCATGAATTGCACGTGATAACAAAATGTTCAGATAGTGTAAGAGATAAATAATCTTTTGAAAATAAATGCTGCATTTTAGAATAATTTCAAAAAATTTGAACATGAACATTCAAATAACTCTTAGCAAAATTAGTAATCGTTAAAAAGTAATATGAAGAATAATTATAATACGAATGACTAATATTTTAATATGATTTTTGTGGGTTTTTTTTTAACATGCACGAGCATATATTTTTTTCCATGTACTAACTGTTTTAATAAAAAAATAAAGTGCAAGTAATTTTACAACACAAATTTAACGTACAAGATTCAACTGAAATACAAATTTCTGTTGAGGTAATTCTAAGAAGAAAAAGATAATTAATTTTTAAAAATAATTCCTAAATATTAATTCATGCATGTAAAAAACAATTGGGAAAATGTCTGAACATATATCATTTTCTTTTACATAACTATTAATTAAAAAGAATATTAGCATTAAAATATAAATAAATTTAAGATTTAAATGTATGTACTTTTTTAAATATTCAAAGAACATATTTTTAAAAATAATAATAATCACACATACCAGGATTAAGATTTCATGCATCTTAAGCATAGAGCATCATGTAACGCCTGCTCTTAAATTGCTGAAGTGTAAATGTGCTATTCATTAGAAAAATTCTTCACTTCTGCCATTAAAGAAAGGCGAAAACACAAAAGTCATTTCATGTCTCTTTATGTGTGTAGGTGATAGTACCAACACTAGATTTTCAGGGGGGCAGTCTATTTCGATTATTGAAAGGGAAAATGGGTCGCCCATTCTTAATGCCGGGACCCCCGCGGAGAGAAAAAAGGGAGAACTCTCTTTTTTACTCGCGGCGGTCCCGTCCAGACTCTCGCCTATTGCCCAACCGTTTGAATATGTTTTGAAGAGGTAATTAAAGAAGCAAAATGACCGATGCATTTGGTCCTTTTATAGACACCTTCCCCTTTCTTATCTACCCCGAAATCTGTGACGTGCGGACAGATTACCGCTCTTGTACCGAAACTGGACGACGCAAGGAGACCGGAGACCCCCCCCCCCCCCAACTGAGAGCCCCAAGGCGATGCGAGTGACATATCCAGACCAGACTCCCTTTCTTCTCGGGCTCTCCAGCCATTCCCCGTAGAGAGTGGAGCCGCAATTAAGGATTCTGAGAGACCGCAACAAGTAGGACAACAAGCGTCTCTAGCAGATTATTATATGGTCCTGCCATCAAGGCTCTGCGACCGCCACACAGAACCTTTTATATTATGATCGCCCGTAGGTTACAGACCGCTTAGGATAGGACTTCAGTACACAGTTTGAATCCTTTTTCTTGTAAACTGATCTCTTCTATCCAAGGGTAGCGCTAAAAATTTCAGCTTTCAGCAGGTCAAGATTACACGATTGCAGGACTAGCAGATTACGGATTTTTTCCTTAAGATTACGATTAAAATTTACGGGAGAAAAAGGATTACGGGATTACACAACTTCGATTATGATTACGAGAATATGCCACCATCAGATTACGATTACGATTACGATTTTGTCAAAATGTAATCGATTACAGCCGATTACGATTACGTAATCGCGATTACTCCAAGCCTGATCCCCATAATACTTTGCAATAGTTAATTTCGGTAATTTAGGCAAAATTATAGGCTCAGAACTATTATTCCTCACATCAGATGTATTTTGCGTAATAGTTTCAAAAGACAATTTTATATTGAAGCTTTATTTTTGCTTGAATTATTTTGTCTTTATATTCATCAATACGCTTAATTTCAGAATCAATGTCGTCTAACTTTATACTACTTTCTAACTCCGAATCTAAACTAGCTAAAATCTCATCTTTTATCAACAACTGTTCTAACAAAGCTTGACAGACATCTAAACAAATATCTGGATCAGTTAGGCGAGTCTCTATATTCTCTACTAGCTTAGAGACTTGACCCCTTTGACTAGTTCGTCGCCTTTTCATTTTTTCAACAACAACCACTGCTTCAACGTTATCCTTCATTATGAATCAAATTTAACTAACTAACAAACCAACTATTTAACAAACCAAATATCGAATACAGCACTTTAATTCCAAACCATAAATTTCAAAAAAGTGTCCACCAACATTACTCAAACCATTTTCTACTAAAGCAAATACTCTACGAATTAAGCAACGTCTAATTCTTTCCAACAACGAGAAAACACCGACTTAACAATTAAAAACTATCCTAAACCAAGAAATTCACAAGACTACTACAAGCACAAACACTCACCCCACCAATGCGAGCAAGTTGGTTTCTTCCCGGCCGATGCACCAAAATAATGTCGATAATTTTGTCGTTCCTTTCTGCAATGCTGGCAGACGCTCGAACACTTACACACACAAGTTAAAAACTGAATTAAACGTTATTAACTCATAAATGTGTGTGCTTCTTGCACGAATACAATTAAAGTTCCAGCTAGCATCTTCGCTGCAATAGCTTATATAGCTGCGAAGCAGCGCCCTCTAACATTTCTAACAAATTTTCGCAACATCTTTTTTTAAATATGGTGACCCAAATTGTACTGCATACTCTAGATGTGGTCTAACCAGTCCTCTGTACAATGGCAAAATAACGTCTTTTGATTTACACGAAACATGCTTTTTAATATACCCCAACATTCTATTTGCCTTATTACTTGCTTCTCTACATTGATACCCCATTTTAAGATCACTAGAAACCACTACACCTAAATCGTTTACAGTATTCCCTGATTTAATTTGTTGTCCTTGCAAGTTATATGCTGCGCATTTATTTTTATGGCCCATGTGTAGAACTTGACATTTTTTAATATTAAATGACATACCCCACTTAGCAGCCCATTCCGATATTCGTGATAAATCTGTTTGAAATCGTTCTATTTGTTCCTCTGTGTTGACAATGCATCTAGTACTCCTACTTTGTCTATCAACTTTTTTTTTTTATGGTTTCAAAAGTTAAATGCTTTCAATCTTTCTAAGAAATATTTGTTTTTTGAAGGGAAAGAAAAATCACTTCGTATAGCATAATTTTCTTTTCATTTCACAATGAGAAACAAAATTTTGCAAATTGTGAAGATGTTTATAAATACATTTTCTTTTCGAGTTTTTAAATGCAGTAATTTGTTTTGTAAAAACAACTATTTATTTAATGCTTAATGCTAGCTATCTATGATACAAGGTTGTTTTTTATCGATAGTAGTTATCTAAAATATTGTAATTGTGAAATGTACAGTGCAACAGTGTTGTTCCTACCATGGGTGGCACTCCACCTCTCCCCCCCCCCCCTTGCAACAAAAAAAAGTTTAATTCTAAACGAACAATAAATAACAGACATACAAATAAGAAACAAGGTGGACATTATTTTCAGGCAGAAGTACAATTTTCTTACTAATAAATTAAATATATAATAAATCGATTTTGGGTGCTACGAAGGGGTAGCCCCCCCCCCTCCCCCCCACACACACACATTATGAAGCTAGTACACTCCAAAAAAATGTTCCCTCCCTCCAACTTTACCCGTCAAGTACTTCTGCTGAAATTGTCATTGACCTGTTAGAAACATGACAGTTCTGATAGAAAACTTATAAGTTGACCTGATACAGAACTGATATTTTTACTGATACAAAACTGAATTTTTTATTTTCCACCCCTGAATATATCAAAAACCATCTGGGTTTTGCTAAAGTTACTTTATTTCCATAAAAAGTGCTTGTAGAAAGTTAGGAATTACTTCATGTGGGAAATCTATTGTTCTCTTTCTTTTTTTATTTATTTATTGAATTTATTTAGTCTTACTCTGAAACAGTATGAGCTTATGAAGACATGCTGGTGTTCAGATTTTGAAAAGGGAGGGGTTTAAATCCAAAAGGATGGGTTTTCTATCCGTCGTATATAGTCAATGAAAGAAATCGAATCTTTCTCGTTGCAATGTTCTTGTCTATCCCAATGAAGGATATTCCGATTCCTCTTCTCCTAGGATTGTGTTCCCGTTCTCAATGACAGATCCTGCAGACTCTTAATTGATATATGACCTGGATGATGAATATTTTTGGGGATGGGTCAGTTGCCCTCAAGATAACGCAAAAGGGTCGAGTTGCCCTCGCCGCCCAAATTCTAAGCGACCGAGTTGCCCTCAACCCCCCCCCCCCCCCCTCTGGGACCGCTATCTAGGAATAGGGATACCTGCATAATGAATGACAGGTTATTGCTGGATTTAAAACGAGAATGCTTTAAAATACATTCAAGAATGTCAAATGAAAAAGTAACCGAAGTATTCAGTGAGTAACCTGATTAATTGATGATTTTCCCCTCCTCTTTGTATATAATAATATTTGTATAATATAATAAAAACTCCCATGTTTAGTTGTTCATTTAATCCATTAAAACAGTATAATGTATAGTACACCAACATGTTATGTCTGAAGAACTAGAGCTGCTAGGGTAAACGTAATGCCATATTTGAATTCAGTGCATTAAGTTCATACAAAATCAGCTCCAAAATTCTTAGCACCAAAATTAATTTTGACCAGTGTTATTTTTCTTCCGTTTATTAGAGTACTTTAAAATAATAATTATTACTACTAGTAAAACGGGTACTTAAAGGCATTATAAAGAGGTTTAACAAACCCTTTTGTTGGTTAGAGAAAGAGCTCCTCTTTCGGTATGATAAAGAAATTATCTTTCCTCCACCCCTCCCCCCCTCGTGAGAGGTGGAGTGACGAGTGCAACTGACCCTCGCCAGTTTACTGATAAGAAATACTTCGAGGGCAACTGACCCTTTTGCTTTGATTGACAGGTGAGTGGGGAGTGCAACTGACCCTCGCCCATATCTTTTACATGTACTTTTAAGGGGTACTTCTAATTAAGAGACATTTTTCCGGGCCCAGTCCGTTTAAATAGGGATCTCAATGCGTATTTGCAGGGCTAGCGGAAGGATGATGCAGAGAGGCCCTTGCCTCAGGACGCAATGCCCATAAAGGCGGCAGGCTATTATCGGGTGATCAATTTATTCAGCATTATTACGGTTCTAATAAATACAAAAAATAAATCTTTCCTACGGATAGTTAATATTAATTAGGTACGTATTTAAAGACTATATTTCCAGTCCCTACATCCCACAATGTGCGTATAATATAGGCAGGGGAGTTATTTCAAGGGCTCTGGGGGCTTGGTCAACACCCCCTGAACTAGAAAGCCTCTGGACTGCCTCTCGGAGAAGCGATTCCCTTCTCTCCGTAGGCCGAAGTCGGAGGCCGAAATCTACCGCTCCTGTTGCGCTGGCGATTAACTCACATTATTAATCAGCCTGTTTTTGCAATCAAGCCATCAAATAACGTCCACTGAAGAGTCCACTTGTAGAGCACACATTTCAGAACAAATAAAATTAAGTTCTATACTAAAAATTGATAATAAAAAATTATTGCTTTCCTATACTTTAAAAAAAAAAGCACTTTATTAGTATAGGAAAATATTTTTGTGTTACTTATGAAATCTTTTTTTTCTGGTTTGTGTTCTCATTGACTTTATTTCGTGGCGAAAGCATCGATGCTGATTAACTGTTAAATTAGCTTCTAAAGTTTCAATGTGAAAGAAAATCTTGGGCATTTACACTTTAAGACAAAATAGCGCGTGAATTTCTGCAAAATTCGAAAGATTAATGTTTTTACATTATACATTAATTACGTTTTTCTTCTTGTAAACCTTAATCTCATGTTATAAAAATTAAGCACACACATAATCATTATTATTGTTATGCTCAGAAATGTCATCAGATGTTCAAGATAAAATTGGAGATCAGATCTATAACCTAGTGCTTTGTTTCTGAACTACAAAAAAATATGCTTATGTAATATAGCGTGACATGTGAGTGGGAAAGGGAGTACACTGAAGTGTGACATTTTGTGACAAAGGGTGAAGGTCAAATACATTGAAAAACTGTGGAATCACTAATTTATACATGATTCCAGTATTATAGCTTTTTCAATGTTTGAGACTTCTTATATTCAGAATGGAAATTTATGAATTACGCAAACATAACACGTACAAAAATCAAAGAAACAATGCATCAACTTTTCTTTCAAAAACTTCCCTGTTTAAAAAGTTTGATGTTTATTACAAGAAAATAAGACAAAGATTCTGTACAGACCTTTCAGAAATGGATTTAATTCTGTTCAATTTATTTTTGACCTTTTTTAATTCTTTTCCACAAATAACTTAATAGTTTAGCGTTGGAAATGATTTACCTCTGTAGTTCGCTTTAACTTGAACTTCGCATCAGAGTGAAAAACGTAATTCCGATTTTCAATAATTTGAAACATTGCTTTTACTCGTCACAGTTTTTTCTGTAGCCTTCAGAAAGAAAGATCATAGCGTAATGTCACAAAGATGCCCTTAAAACATCTTTTATTTTCTAGTAAAAGGGAATCTTTCTAATCTCTAGAATTCTGAGATGAGAGAGTCATAAAATGTCCGCCGGACAAAAACTTCTCTTTTCAATAGCCCCTTTCCAGTCACACAGTCATAAGAGACCACCGGAATAGAAAACGTAATTGTGAGAACTTGATAAGAACACTACGCAAATACTTTTTCAAAACTTTTGTTGGTTTCTTTTACGAATGTGGTGTACAATACTATTTTCAAGTGGTCGTACAGCGTTGTTCCAGAAGTGACCAGGCTCCTAGAAAATTATTTTGACATTAACAATTTAAAATCTACAGAAGGCTTTCCTTTATTGCTTGCTTTTAAATTGCCTTTCGTTATTATTTCATTTCAATTTGGTTTTTAAAGTCGTAATATCTAAACAACCTTAGTCAAGATTTGCATTTATCACGCAAGTGTGACATAAATAACTTCGTAAATTTCAGGAATATTATTAAAAACTATATGAAAATGGATTTTTTTTTCTGATATGGAAATGAACAAACATTAGTGTTAAAATATTGAGCTTAACTCAAATATAATCCTTCAATATGTCTTGATAAGTATCTATGTATCAAAATAACACCTCTAAAATGTTTAAAAATTGCAATTCTACTGTAGCAATGATGTTTCGTGAAAAGTAGGGGTTAACTATCTGAATGCAGTAAATTGTTTTCGAAGTAGAAATATTAACTTTTTTTTCCATACTGAGTAAGTATATAAATGTGTTGAACTCAATCTGAAATTTCTGATGGCATCCTTTTGTTTTTATGCAAAAGATTTTCTGCCGAAATTCAGCAATTACGAATGCTACCGGCTGACGAGTGGATTGAAAATCGGCCTACGGACGTTGCGCAATAGTTTCAGTCCGGAGGCTTTCTAGTTCAGGGGGTGTTGGCTTGGTTGACTGTTTAGGGTGTTCCATAGTTTTTTAGGGGGTGCACCATCGGTCTGAGGGTACGCCTCCTGATATAAGAAAGATAATATTTGATTCCCTCATGGCGACGCTTATACTTGTGCATGGCCCAGGGCCGGCGCAAGGCTGAGGCGGTGAGGCGCCTGCCTCGGGCGCGTCGTTCTTAGGGGCGCATGGGTCATAAATATTTACTGCATCTTTTTAAGTAACAAACAATAGTTTTTATTTCAAAAAATTAAATAATATTTAAACTATTTAGTTTTACAAATGATGCATCAAAACTTCATCTAATTTCCTTTTTACATTAATATATATTACACGTTTAATTTTAATAAAATCAAACACAGAAACACATCAGGAACATCTTGAAAAGTTTCCGTATCTTTCTTTCCTTTGTTGAAAGGATATATTTTTTACTAGGTTATTTCTTGTTTTGCACATTATTTTTTTCTTCTCCACAGTGACATGCGGCTTCAATGTATCCAGAGTTTGCTCCTTATACGTTTTTGCAGTTCCAGAAAATGTCTTCTCTATTTTATGACGAGCAAAACGCAATCTATTGCTTTTTCTCTTTTTTTATTTTTTCCTTATTCAGTCCATTCTGATCACCGATTGTTTTCTTCAGCCTTTTAAAAGTTAAAATATGTACAATTAAAGTTTGTATCGATCATTTTTAGTCCCTATTCCTTCGTAATGTATAGTAGGGACGGAAAAAAGTTGTTTGCCTCATTCGTGCTAGCGCCGGCCCTGGCAGGACCTGTGTATTTGCCTCTGACTATGGGACACTATTTAAGGGACGTTCACAGAGAAAAAGTATTGCATAAACATATATTATAGATTTTACTAGAATCCAATAAAGAACTTTTTATCAAGAAATTTACTCATATGAGTCCTAAAAGCATCAGAGAAATACCTATTCAAAATGACTGAGAAGGCGATGCTCCCCTTCCTCTCCCATAAATGCGCCCATCATACTATCTATTGATTTGCTAACTATTTTCTGCAAAATTTTATGCCCCTAATTTGAGAAACCAAAATAATTTTTAAATAACTTAAGCCCTGTTGGAGGGAAATCCCACCGACAATTCCAGACTCAACGTTACAATATGCAATTGTTTATTTCCGTTAGAACTCGTCGAAAATCTCATATGACTCTTATTACAGTTCAATGCCTTTACGATAGATGGCGCTGTTTGTTCATGAATATGTCGTTTCTCTCAAGTGAACGCGCGGGCGTTTCGCGTGGGGTGCACGAGCCCGGGAAAACGGCCCATGCGTCGGCATGTGCGCGCGAGTGCATTTCCACGCGCGCGCCTGGGGAGCGTGGGAAAACGCGCTCGTTCCCAGGCCCCTAGATATCGAGGGTTCACTATTCTGTCTTTTTTGTTATTCTCTTTTTTTACTGTTCATTCCTCTGGTATTGTGTGTGCCATACGGCCATGGCAGGTGAATGCTGCTCGTGTGTACATGTCGGACCGGTGCGCTAGCCTCTGGGTTCCTCGGCATGAATCTTTTTTTTTTTTTTAATATATAAAGGGAGAATTCTTTTGACAGCAGAACGATACATTGGAATGGCTTACGCATGACCGTGACAATTGGAATTAAATACTCTCAAATACGACACCAATCCTTGTTGAAACCTTTTTATTTTTTTATTCTCAAAATCTAATACCTTTTTAAATGAAATTTGTTAATTTTGTTAAAATAAATAGCCGGTTTCAAAATTACATCTGTCTTTATTCCAATGTTTTGTACGAAGCCTTAGTATTACCATGTGATCTCACGAGGAACGGAAGAAGGGCCAACTTCTTCAGCTGCAGAATTTCGTTCTATTGAAACAAATGCAATTAGTTATTTTCACGCAGACAATAAGTCCCCCCGATGCTTGTTAGTTGTCGGATGTGAAGGAATAAGTATTAATGCTGGCAGAAAGAATAGCGTTAAATATACGCGCATCTTAATATAATGCATTGAAATTTTACATGTGTTCATTTGAACCCCAAATGTAATTTTTCTGCCCCGTAAGGATCCAAAATTCCCAAACTTCTTTTTTCCCCTATATCGTTTACTCCTCCCTAATCGGCATTCACCCCCTCCGTAAATTCTAAATATATGTAATAGAAGCCATCTGAAAAGCAGGCATTAAAAATGGCTCCCAAACAATGCCAATTCCCGAAAAAAAAATCCTAGGTACGCCACTGAAATGTAACTTCGCAAATTGTCCATCTCAGGGAATCCCCCCTCAAGGAATTGAATAGTCCTGGGGCTAATAGGCGTGGCGTTCGTAAACAAACTGTACTTCTGTGTATGACGGAGGGGGGGGGGCAGGGACGTAACTAGAGGGGGGCAGGCCGGGCGCCAGTATATTTTAGGGGCGCTAAATTGACTAAATGTGGGGGTTAGATAAATATATATACTTTTTTGTGTATATAAGGGGGATTAGGCGCTAAAGCCTGGTCGTGCCCCAGTTAGAAAATGACCTAGTTACGTCCCTGCGGGGGGGGGGGGAGGGGGGAATATTTCGTTTTATGTTTTAAAATTGAGGGATGCTTTTAAATATTTTGCTAAGAAATCTTGTGTTCCGTGCCATTGTTTAAAGGAAACCTCTATTTTTCAAGATGCTTATGAAAAGCACATTTCGCAATTATCTCAAGAAATTTTAGGTGATCCGCTCTTCCTTCCTCTTCCTGTATATTTAACTTTCATAATTATTTCTTAGAAATTTTCAGACGATTCGCTCTTCCTTCCTGTATATATCTACGTATCTGATAATGATAAGATCGATCAAAGATCTACAAAGAATCAAAGGAAATAATGCATCAAACAGACATGAACAAAATGGCGTTGATTCTTTCTTAGAAGTTAAGCAGATGTTCTGAGGAGTGAAAAGAAAAGAGGAAGTATGAAATCATAATGGGTTAAAGTACAATTGCATTTTCAGAAGCGCTTGAATTTTGCATAAATTATTGGGGAAATCTTAAAAACATAATTAATTATTGGAGCTAATGCATAAGATCTCAAAGGTGGTACTCGCGCCCTCTCGACTTTTAAATTTTAAAAAGAAACGGAAATAAAGAATTATTTTTGTTTCGTTTTGCCACACCGTTAATCGAAGGACAACTGAGATTTCTGAGCAAAAGCAATTCGAAGGAATTAAAATTTTATTTTAAAACATCGCTGTTTAATCTCAATGAGTTAAATATTGCTGTTGATTTCTGATGAACTGCATATATATTGGTTCTTGATCGTTGCAGACCTAGTGCGTTCCCGGTACCAAATCTTTCAGTGGCACTTTAAGTGTGGTACCATTGCCGATTGCCGTATGAGAATTTGACGTCCAGTTCTTCCCCTGAAAGGGTGAGCACTAGGGGAGGTTCTTCGTCCTATGGTTAAAAATGGAGCTCCTGATTTATATCAGGCACATAAGGAAAATAAGCTAAATGATGTTTTAAGATTAAACATAGAATTTTATTTAAAAAGGATATCATTTTCTGCCTCCTTATTGATTTTGAAAAACTAATATTTCGGTAAAAGCTTTCTTTTTATTAAAAAATTGAAAATTGTTAACAAACATAATATAATACATAACAAATTAAATATGTAACAGTATCATTTATTTATTACAAACACCTTTGCAACAATTTCTTCGACAATATTAGAAATAATAATTTTGAAATAGCATGAAAATCCTTTTTACTATGAAATTTCGGCGTTACTTTTCGAGACTCTATTTGTTTATGAGCCTTCTCATTCAGTTTTTTTTTTGTACAATGTGACTGAAGCTTGTCACAGTTTTTATTGCCCTTTCGACGACAATATGGTAGTCGAAGTTATAGCAGTTCCTTTTTTCCTATATAGTAGAACATATATGTATGTAGTTGCAGAAATCAAAACTTCAAAACCAATCCGGAGGCAAAAAAATTTCACACATGTTAGTTTGGAACCATTTAGCACCTTTTTAATCATGTGCTCCTAGTAAAATAGAAAACAATTAAAAAAATATATTACTCATCTTAGTGAACATCCGGACTCTGTTGATGCGAAATTGCACTAGGAATTTAATCATCTGAGAGTATTCAAGCCAAATGTCTACTTAAGGGATCTTTTACATGCTGCATCATCGCACGACATTGGCGCAGACAATTTTCTGCATCTTGAAGATCCATCGACACTTCCAGGCTCGATACTATGAACTGGGCAGTACTAGTCCCGCCCCTTACCATGATGCCACCGTGCGGGCTATGAGTTAAAAATACTTTGCCATTTTTAACTTGCTCACGATAATTTAAAAGATATAAAATTATTCCTTTCTTTTTCCTGAAAACTGAGATTTGGAACGTACATATAAGATTTAAATTAAAACAATATAAAAGTCAAATCTTCATTTTTTATATCGTTTATTGAGTTGCCTGATAGGAGTTCCTATTTTTCTTCTGATCAAATTGCAGATAAAGATACCTCAGAAAGTCTTAAATTATCGTAATTTTGAAATAAAATAGTCAAACTTAGCAGTGTAAAAAAAAATCATCAGCTACTTGTTCACCATAAAAACCTGATTTTATGAATTCCTAATAAACTATAAAAAAATACTTTCTCATAAAACTGCACATGGAAGTGTACACAATTCAAAGGTTTACTGAGAAACTTAAACTGAAAAAAAAAAGATAAGAAAAACACAATTTAATTACCGTTAATCTAATCTGCACTAGTCCTTTTCTCCCCTATGGGCAATCCGTATTAGGTGTCATTCATAAATGATGTCACGCTTCGAGGGGGGAGGGGGGGTTTAAGAAGGTGTGACAGTTTGTGACGAGAGGAGGAGCTAACAAGAAGTGTGACATCGCACATTTTAATTTCTATAAAAACATTTAAAATCAGAAAATTAAACCTATTTTACGCTAATGTAATATAGCGTGACATGCGACAAAGGGGGTAGGGTGTATGTTGAAATGTGACACTTAGTGACAAACCGGGGGATGGGGTCAAATATATTGAAAAAAGTGTGACATCATTTATGAACGGTCTCTTAGGTGATGGTTAGATAACTTTTACTTCGGTAGTATTGTGATTATTTTTTTTCCCTGCGGGGAGGGGGGAGGCTCATTACGCATACACATATATATGTGTGTGTGTGTACATTCACTCGTATATATATATATATATTAACATATTTGGATTGGCAGTGTGACTCAACTAAATATGTCAAAGTAATTACTGCAAAGTAATTATTGCAAGCGTTCTGGGAGGTTAACCCTTTCCCCTGCTTGGGCAACACCCCCTGCTCGGGCCTGTGTGTTTAGGTTCGGTAATCATAGGCGGTAACAGTGGACATGAGAATGTACGATTTTTTCTACAAAACTACAATTTTTAATTTTGAATGTAACTGGTCAGACGTTAGATGAGTACTATAAGATGCACTACTAATCGGAAGGATCTACGGCCCTTTTGTATAAAGCCACACTTATTCTCTGCAAAAGTTTCAGTGTTTGGCTTTTCAGATGAATTGCTTCCTGATCGATTTCTAAGTCTTCTAAACTCTTCACTTCTCAATTGGATGCAACAATGATCAAGCATAATCTTTGAAGAATGCACTCTGAACATAATCTTTCACACCCTATTAATCAGTAATTCGCAGCTGATGGTGTTTGGCTGTTTTATCTCTTCGCAGCTTTGATCATGCTTCATATAACTGAACCCTCTTGAACCGTAGAGGAGTTTTCAGAAATTAGCTTATGGATGCGGCTGGATGACCGAAGCAGAGCAGCTCATGGGTCTTAAGTTCGATATGCTACACCCTCCATGTGGCTTGTATACAGAAGTCCTTATCGTTTTTCGAATGAAGAAGAAATCAGCCACGCAAATCAAAGGGAAAGCCACTGACCAATCGAGAGTAATTCCCTTTTCCGCTTTTTGTTTTGCGTCAAAGTTCATTTTCCTTAGCAGACAAATTTTGTGCAACTATAATTAGGATTCAGGTGTTGTGGTTCACAGAATGATGAACTGGGGAAATGTTTCTACGGGGATTACGTATAAGTGACTGGAAACTGCGCCCTCTACAAAATATTTCTTACAAATGAAAATTTTCTTATTTTTATGGACTTTTGAAGTCAATGGATCATGGCCAGTAGCGTCACTACGGGGGGGGGGGGGGGGGGTGACACCCGTAATGAACTAAAGAGTTTTTAAAAATACATGTACTTAGAATTACTACAATTTTATTGGTGCTATTTCAACGTATCATAACTGAATATATATTTTAATAAATGTTTCAACCAAATAAATAAAGTAGAACTTTTTTTTTTCACTACTGAAAATAACAACCAGACTACAAGTTTACGTAATATAAGAAAGTTTTTTTTCTTTTTTTTTTTTTTGAGGAGGAGGAGGGAGGGAGGGTCACCACAACTTACCGCATTGTGACACCCATGCTAGAAACGCCACTTTTCGCCACTAGACCCCTACCTGTTAGCCACTGGTCATGGCGTGTGCCCATTGAAATTTTTAGGGGTGTGATTTCGGGGTGTTTTTTTTTTGGGGGGGGGGGGGTTAGTCTACTATTTGGCCAATTAGGGGGGAGTTTGTTTTTGAGGAATTTTGTAGTCGTTTAGAGAGCGCGCCGTCGCCCTGGGCCGGATCCCTGTCGGAGCGATTGAGAATGTAATTTCGTTCAACGATACTAATAAAAGGGAACTGGCCATTAAAATAACATCATAAATATTTGAATCCAGGTTCTCTCCGCGCTTTGCAAGAGTTCTAACTTGACTACAAGCAGCTTTCACTACTGCGAAATCGAAGTGAAGAATTAATAATTCAAAGCATCGAAAATTCAAATTATGGAAAAGTTAATAAAAACTATCTGAAAATACGCATCTATGCACCTACGACATGCTAAAAGGTGCACAAAATATGCATTGATCCTATTTTATTTAAAACATCTGTTCAGAATAGTTTATAAGCATTATTTTTTCTTTTGACATGAATTCATTTCCAATTCTGAAATAGACTGAAATGTTTCTTTCTTTCGATTAAATAAAAGCCGACATCACATTTTTAGCATAGATTATTCTTCAGGTTGTCTTGGCAAAAATTCGGTAGCTGTCCCGAAGATGAATTGTGCCGTTTTGCTGCAATTAAATAACTGCAATGAAAGCAAATTAAATACCATCGTTTCGACATCGATAAAAGGTTTCCTTGTAAATCCGAAACACGTGTATGCAGTTTATTCTACTCTGCATGTATATAACGCTTAATTTTATGAGTTCGTCTTATCAAAAGAAATTGATTTATGTTATAAACAGTAACTTTATTCAGGAATTTTATCATTATTCTAAAGTTTTATATAATTTTTCAATTTCTTCAGTGAGAGTCTTTTTGAATGCAACTTAAGATGAAGATCCTCAGTTACTTTTCGCGCTTATTGAAGTTTCGGCTCCAGACTTTCAGAAACCTCGTCGATGCGAAACGATCCGCATCACCAAAAAAATGGAAACAGACCATGGGTCAGAACATTCTCAGAGAGCATCCGTTCCCACGGAGGATGGTTCACTGGACACTTGTCGAGCAAAATAAGAATAAAATGGAACTTTCATGTAAAGAGGAAGGAAATGAATGGAAAGATGATCTCATGGAGGTTCATAGAAAATGAAGACGGTTCTGCGATGCGAATAAAAAATAGTAACTCTTTGATGTGCATCAACATCGCGCCTTGTTTTGAATGGAACAAGTTTTTTTTTCTTCCCGCGTCTTTCGAAGACAAAATAAATAAATAATTTATTCAACACATTGACAATAAAAAATAAATAACCTCTTTATAAATGTTTATCCTTTTCAAAGCATCATATAAGAATACTGATACGAGAATGTAAGATAATTTTAATTATATTTTTTATTGAAAGGGAAGTAAGATAACACTTATGAGTTTTTCTGTCAGTTACCGTTTTTGGCCTACTTTCCCATAAAAGTAAAAAAAAAAAGAGAGAGAGAGAGAAGTTTGAAAGAAGGAGTAATGTATCTTAAAAATATCGTCAAAAATAAGTGAAGTAATTAAATAAAGATTGAAAGATAAAAAAAAATTGAAAGTATCGTTCTGAGATGGGGGAAAATGTGTGTATGTCGGTCTGTCGGTCTCCCCCCTCCCCCCCTCCCAATAACTTTTGAGAGAATTGTCGATTATTTTTTTCATTTGAAAGATCTCGACGAGAACACCTCATTTCTGTATTTTATGTTTTTATTTGAACCATTTTCGTTCAATTTTGAACAGTTCAAAAAATCTTAACATTAGCGGTGTTGGGGAAATATATGAAGCAAATTTTTTAAACCCTGGGCATGAAATCCAACTTTCTTTGAACAAGCTTATTCGAAGGAGCTCTCGGAGTGAAATATTTTTTGATTTGAACAATTTTTGTTCAATTTTGAACAGTTCAAAAAATTTTAACATTAGCTCCTACGGGGAAATCTCAATCGCATATAAATCCTAATCTAACACACAGATTTGTTTGGAACAAAATTTATCGGAGAGATATTAGGGCGCAGAACGTGCAGATAGGAAGTTCGTCCAGAACTAAACAAGCCTATTTTCCCACGAAACTTTTTGATCTAGATTTTTAAGGAGATTTCCGAATGAATGAATGAATATATGAATAAGTCAAATAATGAATGAATAAATGAGTGAATAAAAAGGAAAAAATAAATAAATGAGAATAAATCCATGAATGAGTAAGAGAATCAATGGTAATCAAAAGTAATTAAAAACTAAAGCTAAATGAGAAAGAGAGAGATATCTAGATTGTAAATTTGGTGTAGAGGGGAAATAGTCTCGTATAGTTCGTTCTTCTAGACGGAATTTCTTGTTTTAAGTTGTAGTGACATTGGTTATATGGCTCGTACGGATGTATCTTGTGGTGTATTCATTACTAATCACTCAATTTTTTAGAGTAATATTTATCAACAGTTGCCATGGTGACTACAGATAGGGAAATGTAATTCCTTGAATTTTCTTCTTAAACAGTGTTTAAATTTCTTTGATTTGTTGCTCTAACTAGTTTAATTGCGTTCCTGTTTGGATTTATTTTACCGAGCTGCTGGAATGGCATCCAAATTTATCTTTCACAATACACAAATTTAAATTCAGTATTTGAATTTTGTATTCAATCTTTACTGTGACATACCCCTTGGGTTTTAATCCATCACTTTTGTGCGTTTTAAATACCACGTCAGTAGGTTAGATTTCTTCTCCGAAATCTGTATGAAATTACGTATATTCATTAAACTAACTTACCTAGGGTTGCAAGTTTGTCGCGGAAAAAAAGAGCGCGAAATTCGCGGCGCATTCGCGAAATGTTCGCAAGAACACAAATTAACAAAATATATATAGCATATCAACAATGAAAGTTATTCTTCACCCCTGAAATATAGGGATATTATTAAAAATGGAAGTATTATTAACTTCGTTAAAAGCATTTAAATATTTGTATTGACTAGGATCAAAAACTCGGCACAGGGATTATTCATAAAAGATGTCACTCTTCGAGGGGGGAGGAGGGTTCGTGAAATTGTGACAAAGTGTGACAAGGGGAGGGGAGGGGGTAACAAGAAGTGTGACATCATGCATTATGCAACATAGCGTGACGCGTGACAAAGTGGGGGAGGGGGTCCACTGAAGTGTGACATATTGTGACAAAGAGGGGGAGGGGGGTCAAATATATGGGAAAAAAACGTGACGTCATTTATGAACGGCCCCACACATAAACAAATTTTTAGGCTAGTAGGCAAAATCTATGTTTATTGTTACTGCTTTCAAAAAAATAATTTTGAATTTTTTCTTGTCACAAGTTTTGAGCCTTTTTAGACTTTGGGTGCTCAGATTTTATCCTTGGATTCTGAAATTTTTAAAAGATCGGCCATTTTGCGAGTCAATAATTACAAAAAAAAAAATAATAATAATAAAATAAGAAAAATTCCCGGCATTTAGGAATAAGCTTTAAAAATCGCGAAAATCATCGCGGGAATTCGCGATGCGACAAACTTGCAACCCTAACCATACCTCCCGTGTCCAGTTTATAGAACATTTTTTTTCTTCAATTTTTAGATTACTCATTATTGGAGATTGGTTAGGTTCGTGTAATAGTTCCTCCTCATCGGAATGCTAATTGAATAGCACTTGACTTGAACAGAAAGACTCGACGTAACTTTTTAAAATTGCCTAAGTTCATGAAATTTAAGAACAAAACTCTCCCAAATAAAAGCAACCATCGATAAATTATGACGTTTTTATATTTTAGAAGAGTAGTGCTCTCACGGTACTGAGTCCCGTCCAGGGAGCAAGAGGACGAAATTGCTCGAACCATTCAACTTGAATAAAGAACAAAAAGCCAAGAAGGCGGGTAGGAGGAACAGATGGGGCGAGGGAGGAAGAAAGAAAATGAAGCGGCAAGGACGGAGGCAAAAGAGTTGCAACCTTTGGCCATCGGTGCGTATCAACGTTGTGGGTCTTCCATCTCAGAACCGTGGGAAAATGAAAACGCCCACTAGAATCAACGTCCCTCCCGTACTCGCGTATTCAAATGAGCTTGCAGCAGTTTCTGCCCAGGTGGCCATTTTCTGTGGAGATTCTTTTGTTGAGAATTATATTTAGTTGGAGTTATTCTTGGGGAGAAAGAGGCTTTCTTCTTCATTTAAAAAAAGAAGAAAAAACAAATGAGAGTCGCATTTTTTGCATTGCAGTCCACAAAGGTTCGTACTGTGTAGAAGTGCTAGGCTATTGCATATTTGCAAGGGATAATGTTCTCAAAAAATCTCAAGAAGCAATAGCTAAAAAATTGTTACAATAATCATTTCGATTTTCTACGGAAAGACTGCATGATATTATTCACAAGAAAACTATTCACGACGCAATGTTCTCAAAAGATCTCAGCAAGCAAGCAATAACTAAAAAATTAGTTACAACAATCATTTCGATTTTTTACGGAACCACAGCATGATAGTTAATTACGAATAAACAAAAGAGCAAGAAAACTATTCACTACGCAATTTTCTCAGAAGATCTCAGCAAGCAATGTTTAAAAAAATAGTTACAATAATCATTTCGATTTTCTACGGGAAGACAGTTTGATAGTTAATTACCAATAAACAAAAGAACAAAACTATTCACGATGCAATATTCTCAAAAGACCTCAACAAGCAATAACTAAAGAAATAGTTACAATAGTCTTTTTGATTTTCTACGAAAAGACAGCATGATAGTTAATTACGAATAAACAAAAGAACAAGAAAACTATTCACGACACAATGTTCGCAAAAGATCTCAGCAAGCAATAACTGAAAAAATAATTAAAATAATCATTTCGATTTTCTACCGGAAGACAGCATTATAGTTAATTACGAACAAACAAAAGAACATGAAAACAATTCTATTTTGAACCATTTATTGTTCTATTATGTATATCACAATAAGCAATAAATAAATTTAAAAAAAAATGATATCATTGCCATGATGAAAAACTTGTCTGATGGAAAAAATTTCGTACAAAATTCTTGTGCAGTATGCCTTGTATGGTTTTTACAAAACTGAACGGGAATAATTTCTACGATTTTTTTTATTTTAAAGTAATTCTTTAGTACTATGAAAATGTTTCCTTTTTATTAAAAAACGCTTCAAGAACTGAAAACAATGTCACACATCTTCATTTAAGAGTAATTTTTTACCCACACCATCAAATGCTTCGATGCTACATTCAACAGTTGGTGCCCCTTCTTCATTTAGTTTCCCTTTTTTGAGTTAGATAGGGTAAGTACAAGTACTGCCTGATTGGAATTTTTCAAAGCAATTTTAGAATTCATTACAAGTATAGATCGATCGAAGGCCGTGGTAGGATGTCGGACTTGAAAGCGGAAGGTCGCGTTTTCGATACCCGACCCGCTGAAGACCCACCATGTACACTTGGGGATACGTGCATGTAAAATCCGGGGACCCCACTACCTCGCGCCCGGGGGAAGGCATCCCTAAGATTTAGTGCTAACAGGGAAGGAGGTTGGAGGAGAAAATTGCCTGCCAACTAAAGGTAAAATAGAGTGTAGTAAAAATAGCGATTCTTTTTCCTTAAAAGCGCAACAACCTGTTGCAGGTCTTAGCTGCCTCAACAGCTCGCTTCTTCCAACTCAGTCGATACAAAGCAACTCTTTGCCATTTTTTTATTTTCAAAATTTTTAGGTCATTTTCGGCATCATCCA
This sequence comes from Octonoba sinensis, assembly GCA_038502835.1. Lineage (NCBI taxonomy): Eukaryota > Metazoa > Arthropoda > Arachnida > Araneae > Uloboridae > Octonoba > Octonoba sinensis. The sequence goes on along the minus strand of CM076604.1, from coordinate 91,760,953 downwards.
ACCAAAAATAGGGATTACCAACTGGAAAATCAACAACTAGCCATTAAAGATTGTAGAGTTCTCAAGAATCCGAAGCCTTTATCCCCCTGCCTAGAAAATTGGAAGTTATGTCCGTGGACCTGTTATGTCCGCCGGTCCTTCTGTACCTTTTGAACGTGGACCTTATGTCCATGGTCGTTTTGGTTTCGGACCTTATGTCCGGTTACCAGTTCTCAATAACTTCAAAGCAGGAAGGGACCATAAACTTTTGAAATGTTAAATTCATAGTAACACAAAGGGGGTATATCCGGACATAAGATCCAAAACCAAAATGTCCATGGACATAAGGTCCACGTCCAAAAGGTCCAACCTATAGAAGGTCCGGTGGACATAAGGTCCACGGACATAACGTCCACTTTTTTGTGCAGGGAGGACATAAGGTCCAGTGTCCAGATTTCTAGGCAAGGGGGGACAAAAGGTCCGGATTCTTGAGAACTCTACAATCTTTAATGGCTAGTAAATGTAAGCTTAACATAAGAGATGCCAGAGAGTATCAAAAGTTTAGAAGCAAAATATTTTTTCCTCCAGGCAAGGGAATAGGAAATGTCAGTGTCCAAGTTAGAGTGAAGCATTAAATTTTCCTGCGTACTACTCTCTTTACTCTGTATGGGATCATTATACCTGTAACTGAAACTAGTGCTCGGGAATATCACTTCATCGTAAAAGGCTACATATCGGGAATCATACGGAGACTTCACGAGAGGAGGAGGAGGAGGAGGAGGATGGGAGGGGAGCCGAAATTCGATAGAGAGGGAGGAAAAAATACAGTTTTGCTCTTGCCGACCCTCCCCCTTAACGTCTTCGACAACGGGTTCGGATTTCGAATTCTGAGTGCGCGCACACCATTTCGAATAAAACCCCATTCTGCATCTGGCATTCTTCTGCGGTCTTTGAAATCGTGGGAAAAAGACTAACTCCAAAGAAAAACCCGCATCTTTTCTCTATAATGCCCAAATATACAGGGGAGGAGGAGAATTACAAAAAAAAATGAGTGAACTGAAAAAAAATGCCTACTAAGGATTCAAGGGAGACTCACTTCGCGTGGCAAGCAGACGATAGAATGGGGGGAGGGGGAGACTTGGAACAGTCAAGAAGAAAAGAAAAGAAAATGAAAAAAGGGTCCCACGTGATCGGTTGGCGGAACGGAATTCTTGCCTGCTTTCCCACGGTCAGCACCTGTCTCATGTTCCCACACGTTGTCCTCACTTTCCTCGTCAGTATGCCGCGCAGCTGGACCGCGCGGACCACGAGGAATGACGTCACGGTGCTATTGATAGGGTAAATAGTATGGGACGTAAAATTTTTGCTTTCCCTTTTTCCTCGCGTTAAAGTTTACAACATTTGTCCCTTTCATTCATCATAATGACTGTTCATTCACTCAATGAATAAGCTCTATGAAACCGTTGCTTTCCACAGTTAAATTTTTCAGAGTCTTATAAAAAAATAAAGTTTCAATATAAATTAATATAATTTTTTTTTAGAAAATAGAAAAAAAATGCAAGAAATCATAGCCATACAGTTATGATAACTTTTTTACTAGAGCTATTTTTTCTATAAATATTTCCTTTTCCCCTTTTCTTTTGACAGTGAACAGTAGCTAAAGATTTTATTTAATTAAAAAAAAGTCATTTATAGAGAGGTGCTATCATTGCTTTATCGCGTGAACTTACAAACGAAGCTTCCACAACTGAGAATTTAAATATTAACACATTTGATGACTATTGTTTATGATTGCCACAATTCATTTTCGTTTTAACTTGAAATGCAGTAAAAAGAGGAAATGGTAAGGAAATAAAAGACATGAAATAAAATGAAAAACTAAGACGTGAAAAATTAAGCCTGAAAGTTGGCTTAATTTTTCTTAAGAATGTAGATAAAATAGAAATAGGTCAAAAGTTAATTCCATTTGAATTTTTTTTCTTTCTATCGTAGACTTATGAGCAAGGACTCATTTAACGACATGGAGGCACAGGGATATCCCATTACGATCCCCTTCTCTTGGCTTAAATTATTTCTCAGATGTGCTCTTCTGCAAGGTAAGATGTAAATAAGAATTATTTATTTTTCTTATTAACACTTTAAAATGTAGGAGGCTTGGCAATTCCGAATATTTAATTATTACATACCCCCGCCTCCCCATTCTTTATTCTATTTATTGCTGTTAGTACTAAGTAGTGCAATTCGTTTCTACGAACGGGAAGAAATAATTAATGCTTATTGTTGTCTTACAAGGTTAAAAGAGAAAGAACAATTATTTTTACTCTTATTGTTAAGTTTTGAAAAAATGTATATTAGAATTTTGGTAAAACTTAAAATCTAAGGGGCCAGGGCGGCTGCACCGTAACTTTGGTCCTGCTTATGAGATGGGGAAATGAGTGTGTATTCCACTGTCAGAAAATTATGCCGAACAAAACTTTTTAGTGTTCTATAGATAATAAAATCCCTTAATTTTCAATTTAATTTTTTGATGTGAGTAAGTTTTTGTTCAATTAAAAAATAAAAAAAAACATTAGGCTGTGTGAGAAAATTTGAATTCTTAGGATTCATGATCTAATGGGGTTCGAAAAAAAAAAAAATCATTATATATCGAAATCATTCGGAAAAACTTTTCCGACAGAATTGTCGGTGTAAATATATTTATAACAGGTTTCTTTTTTTTATAATCTGATCATTCTAAGGCTTAGCAAAATGCGAAAGTTTGAACATTAGTCCAAAATTGGGATTATTTTTTGAGAATGTTTTTATTTATTTGTTCTTTAACCCCTTGAGACCCCAGAATTAAGCACAAACAATTTTGACGCAATTTTTTTGTTCCCTGATTTAAAAATGATAACAAAACAAAATAGCTAAAAATATATATTTTTAAATTTTAATTAATAATTAGTTTAAATAATAAATAATCCTCAATTTCCATGTTTAATACCAAGTAAGCTATCTGTTGATTAATTTCCAAAACAATTGGGTATTTTAATTTTAACTTTCGAATTGCACAAACACTAGTTAATAAACAGTATTTTAAAAGGCACCCAATTGGGTACCGAGAGTAGCAAGAGGATAAAGCGGGGGGAAAAAAGGAAAGAAGGAAGGAAGAAGAAAAAAGTACACTTTTTGTAGGCAGAATAAGTTTAGGTCGCAAAGTTCTGTTTTTTCTTTAATTTCATAGTTGCATCTTTAATTAGATAACAAGCCTCCGCGGGTGGAGGTCATGTCGCAGATTAGATATTGAAATTTTTATGGGGATTGTTTTCGAGGATCTTTTATTTACCTTTTTTTTTGGGGGGGGGGGGGTATTGTTGCTGGAGGAGGCTGTGCTTCGTATCTTTTGAGGGGTTGGTGTGTTTACGTGTAAATAAAGTATTGTGTTTGAGTATTAGAAATTTTCTGATTAATAATTTTTCTCTTTTTTGGTAAAAATTAGTTGAAATAGAAGAAACGTGGATAAAATGCCGAAATGCGCTTTTTACGAAAATTGAGACTGATGACGTCTATGATTCTCCATCATTAGAGACTCCTAGTGACCCGTCAAGTCTTATCAATAATTTCCATATTGTCATTTGTGAGTTAGCTCTCCAAAATGTATTTTTGAAAGGTTACGCAGTATTCCTGGTTCCTATTGGATAAGGGATAGCTTTCATAGAGTAAATGTTTTTGAGTTATGCAAGTGTTATTCATCAAGTTCTGATCAAACCAGGTTTAATGGCGTATGCATTTAATTTTTCGTATGAGTTTTATCTCCTTTAATCAATTTTCAAAATAGAAAGAGCAATGTCGGGTAAAATGACGAATTTGGGAGGAGGAAAGATTGATGAACTCCTTCGTTTTTTTCGAAAAGATTTCTCGATCGTATTGAAATTTAATTTTTAGGATGCGGTGAGTACTAACTGGCTATTTAATCTCAGAAATGGGAGAGTGCTCTTTTTTTATACTTGGCTTTTATTTAGAGGCATGATTTGCTAATAGATATGGGCGTTTTTATTTATGAAAATTCCAGGCCGCGTACAATAACTTTCTAAAGCGAAAAAGCCTAATTAATTTATCAACTGTAATTTTTTCTTAAAATTTTTTTCAATAATGCTTTTTTTCTTGATTGCAAGGAAAACGAACTTCTCAGTTCAGCATTATTATTATAACTTAAAATTTATGTATTTTAATGGAAGGAACTATGTAATGGCGTATTTTAAACTAAAAAAATATCAAAAAACGTTTTAATTCGAGAAATATAGCCCTTTCTTCATTTAGAAAACTTCATAAAAACGTGCAGATTCCGAAAATGACAGCCAGAAAATTAAACAGAATACAAACCATAGATTAAACAAAAAACTTTTATTACAAACATAACAAAATCGGTTTAATATATACTATATATATAACTATATACATTTTAAGACATTTATAAGGCACAGTTTGGTTTGCCAATTGGGGAAAAAAATGTTTGACCACATTAATTTTCCCTTATAAACTTTCGACAGCACAAACATAAGACATTCAAAAAATATTTATGAAACAATCAAGTTGGCTTTTTTTTCTCTCTTGGTATATTTTACACAAAGAGAAACTATACAAGTAGAGAGAAGAAACCCTTTTGAAATCATGAGAAAAGCTGAACACTTATTTCCAGTGTAATCCAATGAAATTCGGATGCACGAATCTTGTGACAGCCAAACAAAAACCGGTTATGTTGGAGGGCTGAAATAGCAAACATAAACTTTCTCCAGTGTATGTTTGCTCTAGGACTACCCTATATTTTTTGAGCATTACAATAATGTCCTTTATGGTTTTATAACAAAAAATATTTAAAAACTTAATTATGTGCTTCAAAATTCTAATGTTATTCAAGCAACTTTTAGAAAAATCAGGTTACGTAATACATGATAATATTACTTTTTAATAAAATGTCAGATGGCAATTTAATGCTAAACTACGAATTTTATCACAAATTTTGGTTAAAAATCCAAAGCAATTGAATTACATTGATCCTTCTGGGGCAACCCAGGCACTTTTGAATGAAAAATTATTGTTTTACACCGATCGCAAACTGGACTAAAACAGCAGCATTGTGCTGTTTCAGTCCAGTCTACGATTTCCAATGCAATTTATAATTTGTATTGTAAAAATTGTGGTAATCACGTTATTTCCCAGGAGCCACTGGTTCGTACCAAAATAAGAGATCACACAAATTCAAATATAAGTAGCCACTTGTATAAATATGAAATTTTGTAGGATAATAACAAGTCTTTATGTACAAATCACAGAATATGAGTTCAATTTGAGATCATTAAAATAACAGTTAACGGACTAAAAAAAAAAAAAAAACAATGTCGAAGGAGGATAATACGAACGCCAATTAAACAGATTAGATTATTATTAATTATGCTAAAAAATAATGAATAACTTGTAACATCACATTGAGCTATACGAAGCGTTAGATAAACGATTGAAATTCTAATAGAAAGTGAAAGAGGGGTTTTCTTTAATATTGTTTATCAACTCTCTTAGTTTTACGGCAAATTCATGAATGTTTGTTAATTATAAATATTATAAGATAAATCACATTAATTCCTGATAAAAATTTAAACGAAATAAATAAATAATAATAATGTAATGTATTTTTTAAGGGTCATAATGACTTTAACATATTATTTCCTTTAAAATTAATCTTACGTTTCTACTTGCCAATTATATTATTAAAAACGTAGTGTTTTATCAATATTTACTTTAAAAAGAAGGAAAACGAATGATATATTCATGCACAAAAAAATAAAATGTCGAGTCCGTTAATGTTTTAATAAAAAACTGAATTTGTAGAACGCATAAAAATCAACAGTTAATAGTTTCGTTACCCTTTCAAAGTCGGCAATATTCGAGTTAAAATATTAACAAAACCTATACAAATTTGTACAAAAATTACAGTTAACAGGTACTGAACGCGCTTTTGAAACGTTAGTTCTACAACTTCAATGTTGTATTAATTAAATCAATAAGAACCTTTTAATAACTATACAACAACAAATATTATTATTTACAATTTCTAATATACATTAAAATAAATTTATTAGCAAATAACTTCAAGAAAAATATAACATATACGTTATTTGCTTTGTCTTTTATACAAACTGGAAGCCCTACGAGATCGTTGTTGTTTCATAACAATTAATAAAGATGAGCTTTTTGAAAAGCAAAGATGAGGAATTCTTGCATAAAAAGCATTACATATTTCTTAATTTTAAGTAAATTACGGGCAAAGAAGTATTTTTGAAACAAAGAGAGTTAAAGAAAAATTAGTCGACTAAAATCAAGCCCGGCATTTTAAAGTTAATCTGGATAATAAAACTTTGACGGTGATGGTATTATAAGTTTAATACGTTTTCACTGAAGCAAATACGTGCAGTGAAATCTTTTTTTTTTTTGTACAATTTAACATATTATTTTACTTTCATATATCGTATACCTGTTTTACATAAAAGTTACACTTATAATAAAAAGAGAGCATTATTTTTGAGCTTTTCCCTCACCTCTACTGAACAAAAAGCAGTTTAGAAAAATCTCACTATTGTTGATTTTGTAGCCATTTCATTAACATAAACAGTTAATTTTAAAGCTTTGCACAACAAGCTTTATAAAAAGCCTAAAGTTCGTATGATTATCTAAAAATCATAAATGGAAGATATTGTCAATAAGATGTATTGTCCATTACCATGGTCTCCAGACGTTCTCTGAATCAGATGATACATGATGGTGTCGAGGAACAGGCTGCAGAGGCCTTTCTTTGTTAAACTGTGACTGATGAGGAGAAGGCGAAAGTATCGGCTTTGTAGACTGCTGATGTTTCTGGTGGTGATAGGGTTCAAGGAAAACGTCTGAACCTGCATCACTACATGTGGGACTGAGGACCACATTGTCCTCAGACATAGCATCAGGACTGGCAGATCGCTTTGAAGAGGACGGGGAAACAGGAGGCCAGGAAGACTGACTGACTGAACGGTCTGGTCCAGAAGAGGACGGCAAACTAGATGACGCACTCACTGATGGGAGATGGAAAGCCATAGAACCAGACCCCGTTAAGGCCTGACTGGGCAGTAGAAAAGCAAAGTCACCATTTGGAAGTCGACTTGGGATTACTGATAGACCAGCAAAAAGTTGTTTGCTATTAGGAGATGTGCTGTTATTGTTGATGTCCCCGGTAGAATTACGGCTTGATGGCACAATGCCGATATTCAGATCGCCAGACGAATTCCTTCCAGCCGGTACAATGCCAACAGTTGAGATGCCTGCTGGGATCTGTACACTTAAAGACTGTAGCATATTTGGAAAGGAACCACCAAAACTGATGTTGGAAGTTTGCTGCTGCTGGAACTGGGAAGCTGTATTCATGGTAGTCAGACAATTGGAGAGATGAGACAGCAAGCGTTGTCGAAGAGCAGGATCTACACCCTCTATTCTGCTTACATAACGGGATACTTCTGTAGCGCATTCGTTGAAACCTGCTTTGAACTTATTGAGAACGGAAGAATCTGTGGATATTGCAGCTAAAATAGAAAGAAAGTCCTGTTTTACTATTCTTTTTGTACAGAAACATTTAATTCTGAGAAATTGATACACACATTTGATTGCAGAAACATGAATTTAGCAATACAATAAAATTTGCTACATGTATATATTTACCTGCCATTTGTTGTCTTTGTATATTTTGAAGATGACGAACGGTCATTTCTAATATGTCGGCTTTCTCCAATTTTGAGTGTCGTGAAGGCTAAAAAAGATCAAAAGAAAACTGTTAGCATTATTACACCTACTATCAATTATGTCTGAAAACAAAATTTACAAGTTCGGGTGCTTTCCCGCCAAAGGCGAGAAAGACAATATTCCTGTCTTTTCTCATCTACGCAAGCGCACAGCCAATACGCAGATGAAAAAAGACAAGTTTTTTGTCTTTGTCGCCTTTGGTGTAAAAGCACCCACCTACTTATTGAAATTCAAGACGAATATTATACAAAGTACACTATAACACCACTGTGAAGTAGCCCATAATACAATATATCCCATCAAAACTAAGTAGATTGGAATCATCTTCCCATATCATATCGATTAGACAATAATTAAGTAGCACAATAATTTGGGAAGAAGAGACTATTGAAGAAAATAACAAAACGATATAATATTAAATAGATAATTAAGGAATAAAATAAATAATTTATATTTCCCTCTTTGAAAATTTGGATTTTTTTTTCGGCTTTTAAATATTATTTTATGAAAAAGTTAACTGCTCTAACATTCATTATTTGCTGCTGCTAAATTCCTTAGTTTGACTCCTTCATATGAACGCCACTGTATACTCAAAATGACTCCCTGCTATTTTTGGTTTATAACTAGTCTTTTACCAGAATGAGTCGAATCTTCTGTTAGCACTTTCAAAACTTCAAGTAAGCACATTTGCATCATTAAAATCCTTACTACTTAACCGCATTGGTAGATAGTATTTCATATACTGATAACAACGATCGAACGTATAAAGATCATAGTGCAATGTGAGTAATTTTAATTGCCATTAATATTAAATCACTAAGGGATATTACGACATAGCATGTTATTTGGAAAATCTTAAAACAGCACAAGTAAGAAAAAAAGAAAAGGTTTTCAAAATGGATAAATTTTAAAAGTTAAAATATTTATCGTATAAGCAACTTTATTGTTTCGTAATTCGTTGACATCAACTATTTGTTATTTTCGCGACCTCGTAAACAAATGTGCCCAGACACGTGGTTGACCTCAACTATTAAAAACACTCGAATTAGCATAAGAGGAAGACGGTGCACCAGAAAGCAAGAGATTCAAATTACCATCTTCAAGTCAGACGTTACGCACAGAGCTATTTTCTACTGAGAAGGGCGAATGACCTTCAAATTAAAAACATCCAACTGAAATTAAAACTGCCCTTGTATTTTATACGCATGGATAGTAAAAAGAATTCGTCCGAACTCGGTAGGTCTAGAATTTGACCAAAACGAGACAATCAAAAATAAAATGTTTAAAAAATTGGAAGTCTAGACGCAATATATCAAGCCGAAAAGGAACTTAACCATTTTTGTATATTGAAAGATTATTAATTTTTTTGTGGAAAGTGGTAAGCTGATTTGTTATGAGCCTGTATAATAACCTCGGGGTTAAATCCTCGACATATTCCGTAAACATTTTGTCTTTTCATATTTACCCAGATGTCTTCCTGTCTGGTCTATTGCGACATTGGAATAGTTAATCCGTCTCAAACTCGTTAGATGAAGTAGTAACCACGCCTGGGGTTATTGGAGATTGCATGTTAGTGATGTAAGCGATAAGAGTGCACTCTTAAAACTGGTTAAAACTTGCGCAGATAAAATTCTCTTTTTCCCAAATCGTGCACCGGAGAATGAGAAGGGAAGATTACCTTTGTCTTCAGTAGTTTTCGTGTGGAGACCAGCGAATTAAAAGATAATTTTGAGATAAAAATTGATCCGTGAAAAAACGATTCTCAAAAGTTTTTCCAAATATGGTAGACGCTTTCTGTATTATATCATTTTCTAGTAACATATTATCTTTCTGGCAAAAATATTGCCGATACTTGGGGAAGCATTTAAAAGTTGCATAAAAAAAATTCTTAGTGCCTCCTAAAATTTAAGGGCATGAGACACATACCCCTAATAAACTTCGGCCGCCTTCCTCCCAGATAAAAATGTGCAAAATAAGTAGCTCCATTCATACATACTTTGTAACAATGGAAGACATATGATCAGTTCCCATTGCAAATTAGTGCTTTCTTATGTTAATGCTTTAATATATTCTTATCAACGATATTATTATTTATTACTATTACTACTTTTATTATTAATTGGTATCATATACTTACATCCTTGTTTAGGGCATCCAGGATCAAAGTCTTAAGCTCTGAGAGACACTGGTTGATCCTTGCCCGGCGCCTCTTCTCCATGATAGGTTTTGTCGCCTATGAAAAGAAATTAATTTATTGTAATAATGTAAATGAAATAAACATTTTAGTAATGCTACATGACTATGGAAGGTTGTGAAAACAATAGTGCAGTTTCTTAAATGAAAATGATTAAGCTTAGAGTACTGAAGATCTGTAATTATTTCGCAAAAAGACATTGTTTTGGTCAAGTGGGAGGGGCTTCATGAGTTTAATATTATTTTCGGAGAGTATAATCTAAAACTCATGAAGTGTAATATACCTGGCATTCCATAGAATGGCAGCCTTTAAGACCAGCAGACTAATTCGCGTACGCCTCGAGTTAATTTAACCCAATCAAGTGACGCATTTGATATCTAATTGGAGAATCGAATGCGAATTTGTTACGTGACTGGTCAAGAACGATAGCAAGCTAATCCAATACACAGGCTTCACTGCAGGCATTCTATGGAATGCCTGATTTCCAACTTAGCCAGCAAAATAGATAAAGGTAACGAGGAGATTATTACCAATCGTAAGTTTTTAAAATGATTTACTGCTTTTATGAAGAGAACAACAACTCTTCGTTAATCACAGGGCAACTAATTTAGTCTGGCTATGTTAATACTGAAACATTTGCGGTCCTTTCAAGCGAGTACCTCGTAAAAATTCTCTGCCACCAACCATGTGTAGTCGTAAAAGCACCCACGGTAGTTTAAAATTAATTTTAGAGAATATAATCTAAAACTCATAACGCACCACAGTTGAAGCTAAATACCACACATAAAGATAATACCAGAGGATGTTCATTCGAATTTTGCAAAAGATTATTTTTAAATTTATTTTATAGTTTGAGAAAAAAGATAATTTTTGTCTAATATTAGAACAATTTAATAGTTCTAGTTATTTTGTACTACTACTTATTTTAAATTTTTTACTTCCAACAAGTAATATATTACAGATTCTACAGCTAAAAAATATCTTTAAATTACTAAGAAATTCACATTTTCTTCCATTAATTTATTTCATCTAGGTCAATAAATGAGTTCAGATTTTTCAACTAAGAAGTAAATAACTATAATATGCTTGAATTATTTATTTATTTATTAATATACTTTTAGGATTACTAAATAGATAATTATCTTGTTCTCCAATTTTTTACAAAAAAGTTCTTAAATTGAAAGAAATTAAATTTCGTTGCAGGGTTCCTGTTAAATAAGGAAAGGAAAGAAGTAAAAGAATCTCTCGAATAAAGTACTGTAGTATAGCGATAGAAAGTCTAATAAGGTTTCTATTTTTCTTCCAGAGCGAGAGAAGAAAAAATAAGTATTTTCTTATTAAAATTAAAGAACGGTAAAAGGAGGGATTGATTTCACATTGAGCGAACACATCCTTTACACTATGGAAAAGTTGAGGTTTTTGAGTAGGATAAATTTTAAACACTATGATGGGATGAAAGTTGAAATAAAAACTTAAAATAAAATATGAAGTTAAACTGCACATAAAGAAATCATAATTCGTGACTAAGAATGATGCATCTACTCTTTAGAAAAAGGATTATTATTGTAAAGGCAATTATTACAAAAGAAAAACAACAACTTACAAAATTATTTTTTAGTGCCTCTTTTTGATTGCCTTTATGAAAAATAAATTACATAAAGGCAATTATTTTATGTAATTTATTTTTCATAAATGAATATATATGTTTTAATTATTAGTACATGTTGAATATAAACATTAGTTTTTATAAATTTAAATGTTACTCTTAAACGATATTTTGTTCTTGTCTTGGATAGCGGCTACTTTCAAATTTTATAGTTTTTTTTTTTTTATAGTTCGATGAAATGTCTGCATCGTAAAATATTTGCTAAAAGTCTTTAGATCCTTTTCTTTTCACATATTGGAAAAACATAAACTAAGTTAATAAACGTTACAGCATAAAAAATTAATTTAATTAGTAGCCCATACAGAATAATTTTCAGTGAATTTTTTCTTTCCAGAAAGAAAGAAAGCAAAAACCAGTCATTTTGGGGATCAGGAAGACGCAACTGCCCCGCTCCCCCAGGGTTTTAGAAACACAATATATTTTTCATGCGTGTATGCATTTTATGGTTTTTTTAACCTATGGTATATATTGAATATATACTCTCTGGCCCTTCCCCCAATTTTGAAATTATGAACCCCAAAGAAAGAAAGAGAGAAAAACCATGCTTTAGATTTTTCAACGTGTATTTTTATGCGTTCGTTTTGATTTTATTCTAGCGAAGTTATGACATATTGAAGCGAAAAAAATACAACTTTTTGTTATTTAATTATATTGTCTCTTGATTTAGTGCTGTGAAATATGTTAACGAATTAAAATAATGTTTCGTACGAAACAAGCCAATTAATTTAAAATAGACTTGGTGAACCTGAAGTAATCAATAAAACAGAAAATGCAGACGATATTGATAATTACAACAGCCGCGAGAAATTCGGCTCATAATAAGCAATCAATGTGTTCAAATTCAAAAAGAAAGAAAATAATAAATAAAAAAAGTTTATGAAATTAAAATAAAATAAATAAATGAAAGAGTACATGACAATGATGCAATATGTTTGATCAATAAAAAATGACAGCACAGTTAGGGAAATGATAACAAGTTAATTGAAGAAGGGTTATCTCACAAACGATTATGGAAATTTGCAGAGTTTTCTCGCACATTTTTATGACGGATTTAAAAATTTAAATGGCAACGAAACTAAGAGAATGATTTCACAACTTTTCAAGTGGGAGAAGCCCACCCCTTTCCTTCCTGAACTTCGAAAGTCTAAGCCCCCTGGCTTAGACTTTCGTAATTTTGATAAATCAATGGCATTGAAAAGCTACACATTGCTAGAAAAGGTAGAGATAGCAAGTTACTGTAAACGTTAATTTGTTCTATTTTTCAGTTTGAAAGCTATAAAACTATGAATTTTAAATATCAAACTAAACGTAAAATTTGATAATGCTTTTTTAATTAGAGTTTACTATAAAAACTTCATAATTAGGAGCATTTATAAGTATTTTTCTATCCAAGCCTTATGCTTTTTAAAAAAGGAAAATTATGAGCAGAATATTTTATCAATGTCACTTTTATGGTAGCATTTTGCTAATATACTGTGAATTATTATTATTATTATTATTTCTTTTTTTTTTTTTTTTTTTTGACTCCTTGAGCAACAGATTGTTATGAGGAGAAGGAAGTTTGATGTAGGTTAAGAGAATATTTAATCGTGGGAACGGTCTATGTGACAAGGAAAATAAAAATCCACTGGAGACTGAAGTTGAAAAAAAAAATGATGTCTTGTCTGGAATCATAATGCGATGATGGCTGTTCAGTAAATAAGAAAGAAAAAAAATCCATAAGTGAACTTCACAGGCATTTAAAAAGTAGAGTGTCTAGTGCGCCATCTAGCGGCTTACACATGAACGGATATCAACTTCACTTTAATTTCTACGACTTAAAATTTGTTTCACCCTTCTGCAATTCAGCTTACGTTAATTTTAATGAATAAATAAAATAAATATAATAAATAAATAATGTTGAAATACTTTTCTTATAAAAATAAATAAATGTTTTGATTTACCTTTTTTTTAACTTTTCGAAAAGAAAAAGAAACATAAACTCTGTTTTCTTATATATATTTGATTTTTTTTTTTCTCTCTTTTGAATGGACAATAGAAGATAATGTTTTAAATTGAAACTAAATTAATACATAAAAATTTAAACAACTTTGAATTTTCAAAAGTGTTTCTTTTTGAAGCGATTGATATGATGATTCGATATTTTAATTTAAATAATATAGTAAATACGAATTATATGAAGCATCAAATTATTCTTTATTAAAAGAGCATTATTGTGTAAAAAAAAATAAAAAAAACGAACACAAAATGCTAAAAGTTGGTAAATAAACAAATATGAATCTAGTTAATATTATATTAATTTGTTGTTTAAATGATTGAAGTAAACTAAATTGATGTAACTTGAATTTTCGAGAAGTACAAGAAATAAACAAATGAATATTTCGAAGTTCATCATCAGGTATCACATCTTTTAAACCAAAACTAGAGTGGCAAGTTGTGTTTTTAAAAAAACAGTAAATGAAAATTATTGCAGCAATTGTTAGTTTTCGATTTAAAATTTATATTCATGCATTTGACGAATCAGAAATAGTTTTACTGATTAAAGTAGCATAGTAACTTTTAAACTATAAAATTGGTACTATATAGCAAATGTCTGATATACATATATATGCAAGTTGCTTTAAGAATTATTGCATATTGAAGAATTAAAAAAATACACGCTACATACTTTCTACAGCACTGTACGTAAAAAATCATATTACATCTAAATGGGACATTACGGTAAATTAAGACGATTATACTCGTCCTTATAAAAATTTTAAGGTAAAATATTTACTGCGATATGGGGGGGGGGGGGGATGTACTACTATAGTGAACAAACAAATCATGATAAGTTCTCCATTGCCATTAAGTGTTCATGTTTCATTTCTTTCTTTTTTATATTGTATTAATTTTTACACTATTTAAAAATTTTATTAGCAGTTTAATTCAAAATTAGGGGCGTTATATTCATTGTACACCTTTCAATCCTGTGTAATATTACAATATATTTTTATCACCCCAGATATAAAATTTTAAGGGAAAAAATTAGAAAAACCTTAGTGCACAGAAAAAACGATTCTCTTGTTCAGATTATTATTATTTTTTAATCTAAGGCGAAAGTTATAAGAAGTTTTCTTTGTGTGGGAGGATCATTTTCCAGTAAATATGCTTGAATTATTTTCCATATGCACCGAACATTTAGTACATACATGCTCGATAATGATAGAGATGGTTTTCAATATTCCTGCAAATATACATGGAAACAGATGGTATGAAGAAAATTGATTTCATTGATCAAAAGAAAAAATTACAACAAAGCATGAAGGCATTTGATTTGACGGGGATGCACACGTAAATTTTACACTACCAAAACGTTCGATTTTGTGTTATTACAACAGATGGGCGCTTAAATTAAAATACTGAAAAATGCATTGATTTAGAGAAGTGAAGTTTCTTTCACTGAGCATTATTTCAAAATTATCGGACAAGTTGTACACAAAGAAATAAAAGATATGAAATCCTTAGTGCGAAAATGAAATATAATTAAAATTCAAACAAATTTGATTTGCAAATTTTTTTTTACAGGAAAACAGTACGGCGCTCCGGCACCAATGCATCCCTGGATTCGGAACATAAAAATTAAACTTTACCAACATTAAAATAAAATGTGTCTTACCCTTCTATTTTCACTGGCTTTTGATATAGGCCTTTCTGCAGGCATGGTTACACAAGTTTGATATTCCAGATTGGCTGAGATCAAGTAATGGTCCAAAAACAGTAAAATAAAACCGAAGTCCGAATCACTGAACTTAACAAGGATCGAAAATCATTAAACCACCGGGCATCAATTCATCCACCGCTCACTAGCAAGTACAAACCGTAACTGGAAAAGAGGGAGCGATTTCTACCCTTGCTCGACCATATCCAACAACAACGAAAAGAAGAAAAAAAAGAACAAACCACCAGTGAAATTATAAAAATAAAAAAGTCGCATATCCCTGGTGTGTGTGGATATTCAATGGCAAGGCAGGTTGTTCCAACTAACGGAATGCCACCCCCCTCGCACGTAATCAACAAGTGCAGACGATGCAGGGGGGCGGCGAGCGCGTGAGAAAGTCGCGCACCTATTTATGTGCGAGTGTGTGTGGTGGTGGGGTCAGCGAAGCATACGGCTTGGCTCGTGTGAGAACGCCGGCCGCGGAACGTTCCCACAGTCCGCGAGTCCCTGTGTGCGTGTGTTGGCGCTCGGGTCACGATCCGCCACAATGCTCCCCGGGAACCCCCATTATGCATACCGATGCGGAGCCGCCATTTTTGTGCACGCGTCAAAAAGCGCGTTTCCAGTTTTGGTTTGAGAAAGGCGCGAAAAGAGGGTACTTGCAAATGGAGTCATCCAGTGAACTTGTATGTTTGGTTAGTTGGTAAATAAACCGACGTTGTTGTAAAAGAGAGGGGTGTGGGGAATACATAGAACATTTCAAGAAACTTTTTTTCAATGAAATTTTATCCAACTATAAATAAAATATTTTAAAAACAACTTCTGATTAAATGCTATATTTCAATATAAATTATTCAAAAAATGCTAAAAAAAAAGTTCCTTTTTTTTTTTTTGCTTTTTTTTTTCTTTGTAACTATTTTTTTATATTTTTAGTTTTCAATGGTAGTAAACTTTATTTAGTGGAAATAGTAGTCTTTAAATTAAAAAAAAAAAAAAATCGTCTCAGAGGATTTTTTTCTCAATAAATGATCTTCTGGTTCGTTTAATTTCTTTGTAAATCAAGATGATCTTAAATATTTTCATTAATAAATTAATACGATTTTCAAAAAACGATTTCAAGCTTGCAGACGATTTTGTCGGTGCAGGATGAAAATTTAATTTTGCTACTGTAGCAAATGTAGTATTAAAGTTAAATATTTTCAGCACCTTATCCAACTCCGTTGGTATTCAAACTGAATACGAGTTATAATGCACACGAATTTTCGGTTTTCGTTTTTACACGATTTGGGAATACTTTTTCAGCAAAAACGTCGAAAGGAGAAAAAGAAAAACATAGTTTAAGATCTTGTACAACTGAGACAGTGGCGTTTTTACTGTATCGAGAATTAGGGTGAGACGTCAGCTGTATATTTATCATAGAATTTTGCAGAAGATTTTAGCAGAAAATGAAGTTCAACCCCACTGTAAATTCGTTTATTTTAATGTGTCCTTCACACTGCAAAATCAACACATTTATAGCTTATAGTAAATTGCAACGCTTTGTTGAACATATTTGTATAAAATTGGGTCTACATTTTGTTAGGTCGTGGGTTCCTGGATTGATAAAAATAAGGTCATGACGCAAAAAAAAAAAAAAAAAAGGGGGGGGGGGGAGCCACTGTTTGAATTAATTTTTTCTAGGAAAGTTAATATGCTGAAACATTTTTAAGAAAAGTCGAGTATTAAATCTTGTGTTGTTTCAGAAATATTTTTCAGTTTCTAGTTATGCAACTAGCTTCATTCGTAAACATTAAATTTTTACGAAACATGTAAAAAGTTTCTAACGAATAAAAAATATTAAATATATAGTTCTAAGTTAAACCGTGTAAAAATAAAATGAAAATAAATGTATGAAATAACTAAACAAAATAAAAATATCATTATCTTGAGACTGAAGTAAAATTTGATTTTGAAAATTTATTTGTTTTTCCTGTAAAGTTAAAAATACAACATACAAATAATAATTATGTCCAAAGTGGATTTTTTTTTTTAGTTCAGCTGCTAGTTAAAGAACTAACTCTCGTTGTGTAACTTTAGTTGGAAATAATGGAAATTGTTGCTTCCCCGAAATAGTACGTCGAGCACTGTGGTATAAAATGGAGTAGGGAGCTAGGAGTTTGAAGTCTTAGATTCTCTCTTCCCCCACACTTAACGCGCACCGACATCGCGCTGGGGTGAAATAGTGTGTGAAAGGTATGGGAAAAAGCGTAGGGAGGAGACAAAGATTTCTGATCTGCCTAGCTAACCTAAAGCCATTTTTTATATTTTGATTACGGTTTTTTTTCCTTTTAAAGATCTTCAGCTGCTGAGCACCGTATTGTATTTTTTATATTTTTTTTTTCTTTCGGTGAGTTCCAGAAGTTTTTTTTATTTTTTCTTAACCCCTTATTTACCCACCCTCATTTCAAGAAAGCTTTGAAAGTTCCGAAGGATCTCTCTCTCTTTTTTCTTTTCCTTCACCACCAGATTCCATTATCCCTTTCAGTTTCATTTCAAGCCAGAAGATTCCCCCCCCCTCAAACTACGCTTTAGAGAAAGGGTTTAGTCAAGGCCGTATCCAGAAGGGGGGGGGGGGTGACGCCCCCCCCCCCCCGAAATCCCAAAATTTTTCGCAATGTAGCATATATTCCTCTATTCCTCCTTGAAACTTTCCTCAACATAAATGTTTCAAAGTCAGCCCCCCCCCCCCCGGAAAAAAATTTCTGGCTACGGCCTTGGGTTTAGTGGCTATATTTTCTAATTATAATTGTAGATGTTGCCACTGACCACTGCCGAATGCTTTTCAGGGAAAAGCAAGAATTTCGGAAATATCTTGGAGCTGACAGGGGCCCACCAGGTACGGGGTCATGGCGCAGACTGTGTCATTGGATTTTCGTTCTTTTTGGGGAGGTGGTGCTTTCAGGGGAGGGGGGCTGATTTTTGGGGATGGGAGCTTTGTAGCATTATAGAGTGGAAGCGCCATCACCCTATGGGGGAGGGGGGCACCCTGGAGTTGATACTCAGGAAGAATTTAATTTTGCTGTTGAATAATAAACAGTATTTTACTTTTTAAAATACTATGTTTATTTTATTTAGTCTTTTTTAAATTCTTTTCCATTTGTCTTTCCAGTTTACCCGTTAAGAATTGTTCAAAATCTGAAACTTAAGGCTTTCCCATTTCTATGGGGATGGGACATGTTCCGCCACTCCGAACTAGACCAAAAGAGAAAACTGACTGATCAAAAATTTTGCAAACTAATATAAACTTATTAGATGAAAAACTTTCGTAAGGTTGCGAGAATGTCATAGCAGCATCTAAACGTAAGCGACATGAACAAACAATATAACCGATTCATCTTCTGGTTTTTCTTTTTGAAAGATATTCTGTCAAGAAAGCTGTAAGATCAATTGCGAAAGATATCCTTCCCGAAGTGAAAAGATTGGATGAAAAAAATTTTCATTAAAATGTTACATTGAGCAATGGATGTCTTTTAAATTGCTTTTTAAAAAATGTTAAATCCTTCAGATTCGCATAAATACTGTCGGCAGCTTTTTATCGAGTAACGGATAAAGCAGCGGTTCCCAGGTAATCACTCTCCCCCCCCCCCCATAAAGCAGTGGTTACCAACGGATAAAACAGTGGTTTAAGGGTGTTTAGAACCCCCAAGCTGGTACGGTGCTCAGCAGCCCAATAAGTGGTCCGTAATGGACCACTTATTTAGGGGATCCTTGTAGAACCCCCTAAATAAGATCCCACCTTATTAAGGAGTCCTTGTCAGCGAAGGAAAAAAAATTTGGGTGTGAGACGAAACAAAGAAACTACGTGACGGAATTTCTTTTGAGTAGGTTACTATTCACCAAATTTTAGCCATATAGCTCTTAAGACAAATATTGCCAGTGTACTTACATGATTCTTATTTATGCAATACGCATTAAAATTAATTACATATCAATTAAATATATTGCATAAATTGTTCAAGTTTCTAACTAGATAACTAATTTTCTTTATGCTTGTTACTAGTAAAAACTTGCAGTTTTCATATCAGTGGCAAGGCAGTAGCCAGAAGAGACCTCCAGAAGAAGTTTAAGTATGAAAGTGAAATTTTGCATGATAGAAAAAATAATTCCAACAAAAAAAATCCTGATATTTTTTAAATGTCCTCAAATTTTTACTCTACAGTTCTTTACATTTTTGCTCTCTCTCTCTCTCTCTCCTTACTCTTTTAGGACCGCTTGGGTCACTTATGTAAGTTTTACTCTTTGTTTTCCTTTGTTTTGGAACTTTCAGAATATTGTTATAAATATTGCTCTGATTATTTTTTTTTTTTTCAAAATGATTCCTAGGAAAAGAGAGACAAAAAAAAAAAGCAAGGGATGTTCAGAATGAAAAAGTTTGGGAACTTATGGGATAAAGTAATAAAACCTTCTATAACCAAAAATTTCCCCATCAGAACAATAGCATTTTTAATCAAAATTAACTGACTATTTACCGCGCAAGACATCAGAACGGTTCAAGATTGTGAGTAGTCTGTTCGTCTCTTCGGAGCAGGAATGTCAAGGTTAATTCATCCGATTCGGATCGGACGCAGCGAAAACAAGAAAACAGAATGGACGAATGGTCCTTAATTAATGTCCTTCTTGATTAGGCTATGAAAACATTTCGCACGAAAGTACTTAAGCACTCGCAGCTGGTATGTTTGGAAGTTATATAATCCAGCTTTTCACTCTCCTTTCGATGTCTTCTTGGCACTGTGGTTAGAGCATTAGCTTACATTCTTGAAATTTTCGGGTTCGAACTCCAGGGTTGAAGGCTGGTTTACTCTCCTCAACGAAGATGTACTCTTTTCACACATGTTGTGTTATTGCGATAGAGTGTTACTTCAAATATGAGGATACATTTTTTTTAAAGTGGTGTTTCAAAAATGAGATAGTAACCTGATCTTTTTTGAGAAAAGAATGGTACTTAAAAATATTACCACAGTTTTTCAAAACTGAGTCATTTCGGATCTATTCTGAGAACATGAAGTTCTTGAAAATAAGCCATTTTATCACAATAATAAGAATTATAATTTGCGTACTCTTAGTTTCTCAAATAAGCATCTAGTAGTGTGTTTTCTACTCAAGAAAGGGAAAAATTTTCTTCTATTCTTCTAAAAATTTCTTGGTGCCCTTATAGGTGGTGTAACGTGTATAAAATGGCAGTACCATTGAGCAGGGTTCGAAATTAGGATGTAAACGTTAAGCGTCATAGGCACTCAGCTTTTTGTTTTAGTTGCCAAAAATATTCTGCTAGGTGTAATTTTAAAATAATTCAAATTGCTTGGCCAGAGGTAGCAACTGGTAACTATGAAGACAGTTGTGCAATTGTTCATAAATATCGCAACACATCGCAGTGAGAAAATTATTGATAAGCAAGAGAAAAATGTTCAAAAATCCATTTCTATTAGTGACTTTTAAGAAAGTTTGCAATTTTACTAAAGTTTATGAATCAATATAAACGTCTATTTTAATCAGACCTTAATAAAATAAATATGAGTTAATTGGCTTAACTATTTTTTCAAGTGTTTTTTACAGTCCAGCGTTACTTCGTTTGAAAGTAAAAATTCCCGATTCAAAAATTTGAATATCAAGAAGTAACAATAAATAGTCTTTATAGGTATCGTAAAAACTTAAAGTATAGATGATTCAGTGAAATATGTATATCAAAATATGACTGCATAAAGTTATGCTAGATTTAATAAACAAATAAAAGATGACGAGTTGCTGCAAATTGTGGTTGTCAAACTAAAAGTTTTTTAAAGGTTACGCGTCAAAAGTGACGACTCGATGTGAAATTGCGGTCGTCAAACGGGAATTTTTAGTTGCAAAATACGCCTAACGACCGCTAATTTCGAACCCTGCCATTGAGCAATCACAAAAGTGAAGTACTCATTAAGATCGCTTTATAGATCTTCCATTGTTAATCCACACGCATATGAATAAGGCTAAATACGAAGAGAGAGAGAGAGAAGGGAGGAGAGAAGTCAAGACAGTGTCAACTGCTGGACCGAGGGGATTGATCAGGTTACGGAATTACGTGACTGAAACTTCGTTTCTCACGCTGTTTTCCAGCGGTGTCTTTTTTCCTTGTTCCAATGACTCAACATTCGACTATAGGAAAACTTTTTATTTGTTTTCAGTGGCACATCGAAGCCACCTGGCTCTCTTGCCTTTATCATTGACATCGTTATCTACAGCTTTAATAGCGATTCAGAGTTTGTTAAGCTTTTAATTTATTTCCCCCCCCGAGGGGTAATTGCAAATGTCGTCTACGATCTAAATGTTCTTTCCTCCCCTTGTGGTTTTGTTTTCCCATGCATATTGCAATCAATTGGGAAATGTTTAAGAAAATTGGAGTCAATTATTGCAATTAACCTTTCTATTTTTTTACTTACTAAGAACTATGTGAAGTGAAACTATATCTTGTTAAGCATCATAGCATCTTCAGTATAATTTAGTGGATTATTTACATAGCATGAAAAGTGAGAAATGCTAAATATCTGCCAAAATAAAAGTAATAGTAATTTCACATGAACAGTGTGTCTTCACTAATGTGTTAACGCTTATGTCTAAGCTTTTCATTCGTGAAGGCAGAGGGTGCTTTTTAAAGCTTTATTTCTTTCTTTTTTATCTTCTTTCTTTGTTTAGTTGTTAAACTTTGAAGTGCTTTCAGTTTACCTGCTATAGGTCAGCTCACAAATATTTAATCAGCGTTTTATTGTGACTTTAAAATGGTTAATAAATAACTGAAAGTTGTGCGAAAATGTCTACATTGACTGGACTATGAGGCGCTTTGGGAAACTACTCCTTTTTTTTTAAATTACAGATATGCATACAGATAGTATAATATTTACACACGTGGATACACATGCATAAATAGAAGCATTTTTGTATATGTAGACATTTTGAAATCACATGTTAGAAAATAGTCGAATTTGTATAAAAACTAATTGCACCCTAATTAGAAGAAGCTCTTTGAACTATTCAAAACTGAACGAAAGACTTTTCAAATCAAAAAATGGAGCATGAGAGCACGGCCGTCGAGAGCTTAAAAATCTGGGAGGAGGTGTATGAGTTTGGCGGCCCCTTAATTTCTTTTTATAAACGTATGCATGCAAACATGCATACATACATATATAAATAAATATATATATGAACGAATTCAGCTTCTGGTTTAGGAAGGGCTTATATGAGCCACCTAACCAGAATATGAGCAAACAAATCGGGATAATTCCTTGATGATATAAGGGGGGGGGGGGGGACGCTATCTAACGGAAACTTTTGGAAATTGAAAACCTAAAAACGCAGATTAGGCTTTTTTTGGTGACGTCAAAAGACAGGCTCTGGGTTCTCCAGGGGAAAATTTTCGAAATAAGATCAAAATTTGCATTTTTGAGAGTCTATTTTGATGGTGTTAGAAAGAGGGAGAGAGAAAGAAAAAGTGGGGGGGGGGGCTCTATTGCTTCCCCCCTTATAGCGAATGGCGCCAAAATGTAATCAGCAATTCTTTACATTTGTCCACTTGTATACCAAATTTTGTACGAATTCTTCTATTACTTCTTGAGATACAGCACTCACGCCAATCCAGAAAAACGTTCGATTGCTCAGTCCTTTTGGAATGCATTCACTCCAACAACTAATCAGCTCCAGTTCCTCTCAAGGTCCATGTAGGCATTAAATTTCGTTTGGTTTCATGCTCTACTTTTTTGAGTTACAGCGGCCACAAAAAAAAAAAATAAATAAACATACAGACACAGACGGACATTTTCTCAAAATGATCAAAATGAGCTCAGCACACCTCAAAACGTGTAAATCCGTCGAAAATCGAAAGCTTTTACGAATCCAATACTATCTTCTATGTATTGGATATAGAAAAAATAGTGTCCAGTTTGTGTGGGGAAGGAAGGTGTTCCGATTTCCTCAAGCCACCTTGGCTACATTTCGAAGTCTGGTTGTATTTTTCAGTGACACTTTAAGTTATTTTTTCCACTTTGTTTTATCTGAAATATAATGTCTTTTGAACCTTATTTTTAAAGTTTTACTTACTTTTGTTTTTTTACCTTCAGATAAACTGTCGGTGTCACTGTTCGTTACAGTTTTTTGAACCTCTCCCCCCTTTTTTTTTTTCAACAGTTCGGAACTTATTTGGCGGCCTATGTATTTCTATACACTTTGCTGCGATTTTTGTAACGATATATATTTTTTGAAATAATACATATAGAGAGAAATGCAAAACTGTAGTCTATGAAAATATCATCTTTATTCATCTATTTTATTTTCTACTCAGGCTTGCCATGTATTTCGATAATGTATTGAAAACTTTTTTTCGTTAAAAAGAAAGGCTAGAAAAACGCATTTCGGCGACTCTTAGTTAGGTAATCATAATAATAGAGATTTGCCAGTATTCCTAAATGTTTCTTTAAGATTGTTTTTTATTGTTATTATTTTACATTAAAAAGAACTTTTTGTATTTTTTCTTCATCCAGTCCTTCCTTTTTCATTTCCAATTCATTAAAATGAGAAATGTTAATAGTAGTACAACCAAAGGTCATTTAAGCGTTTCCAATCTTAGGCTAGTATTGAAATAAGGTAAAATTACCACTTCAATAGGGGTGAAGACAGTTGGAATAGTTTACAGGAAGCGACTGTTACCAACCACCCTAGCTGAGCCTTGCGCCTGTTGCTGGCATCACTTTTGTATTTGTATGTGTATCTTCTTTTTTTTTTTTCATTCCTAATGCGAAATTTTTTCTCCTTTCCTTCTTTTATTTTTTCATTTTTATTTTCTTTATTTCTTCTTTACTAAATTGAAACTCTTTGCGACTACGTTCTCTGAAATGCTGTGGGGTGTTCCTAAAGCTTCTAACAAGTAGGGGAGAGTCGGGAGGAGTTGGACAAATTTCACATTTTTGTTAATTAGTCCACTAGTTTACATTTACCAAGTCTGCAGCTTATAAGAATATAATAGTAGTTATTTAAGCTAGTTAAAAAAAAGTAGAAACGTAGCAAAATAGAGATAACTTACTTTTATGTACCCATTTAAACATTGTAACATTTTTGACCCACACCTCTCTCACGTGAGGGAGGTATGGGACACACATGAGGGAGGAGCCGGACAGTATTTCAGAAAATTTAAGTTAACGAATATTGTATTTTAACAAGTCAAAACCGAAATTGAAATAAAAATAAATACAATTTCTTGCGAAATTTTCCTTATACTGCTTTCTCATAAGCGGAACATGATAAGACTGTCAAAATTATCAACTCTGCCAATATAATAAATTATCGTCTTCGTCAAAAACTTAACAAGCATACAGTTATTCACTCCGATTTTTGGATCCTTTGTCAACCAGTTAATTTCTTTTCCACGTGTTAGATGTAAATAAAAAGACTCGTTATCAAATAGTCATGAAAAGAAAGCATCAATTTAATGTTTTCATCGACTGGATGTTTTCCATCAACTAATCCATCATCAGATGATTCATTCCCTTTTTAACCGACTTCATAAAGGAGGAGGTTATACATTCATACTGTAAATACGTCGTTTATTTTTCTTTGTTTGTCCTCCCATAACTTCTCACCAGATGAACCAATTTTCATGATTTTTTTTTTGAACGATCGAGTGTTGTTTCTTTATAGGTCCCGTACCTTCGTTTGACCATATTCGATAATTAAAAATAAAGTTATGGGCAGAAATGGAGACATTTATTATTTTTTTCATCCCTTTTTGACCAAATGAACCGATTTTAGTGATATTTTCTTTATTCAATAGAGGGCCGTCTAACTCAAATATCGCACATTAATTTGACATCATTTGTTTTTTTTTAGAAAAAATGTTATGGGTGAAAAATGTGTAATTTTTATTTTAATTGGAAAGCCTAGGCTTGATTTTTCTTTGTTGGGAAAATTATTAAAAAATATAAAGTTCATTTTTTAAAAAAATGTTTTCATTAAGCGGTATAACTAAAAGCAATTTTAACAAGAGTTTGACTGAAGGCCTCTGAAACAAAAGTTAAATCCAATCAGTTTTTGCTCCAGTGACCTTTAAAAATCGACTTCCAAACGGAATTTATCAAACAAATAATTAGTTTTTGGTGCCATTCACTCAAAGAAGATTTGACCTTTCATAGGAGTTTTTTAAAAAATATATAAAAAATGTATTTACACTACAAAGAATAAAATAAAATAATTTTAAGAAAAAAAAAGAACCAACTTCAAATTATAAATTGCTCTAAAATTGAAAAATAAATGAATTCTTTAAATAACCTCGATACAACTTTTATACATAATTTTTGAAGTCGGTGCAAAATTATAATAGGTTTTGATTCATGACTACTTCTGTATCAATGAATCAATTACAAATATAAATGGCCTAGAGTTTGCAACATTTTCAATGTAAAGTAAAAGTAACATATGGCGTAATGATAATTAGATAATTTTGCGCCGGTTTCAAAAATTTTGTATAAAAGTCGTATCGTTGTTGTTTAAAGGATTCATTTATTTTTCACTTTTTAGTGCAATCGATAATTTAAAGTCGGTTCTATTTTTTTCCAAAAATTATTTCTATTCTTTTCTTAACTTCAGTACTGTTTTCGTTTTATTGACTTTAACATTAATAAAAGTTAAAAACTTGAGTTTTTAGCATATTTATCTAATTAAAAAATTAAAAATAAGTAAATAAAAATTAACAAGATCAATCAGAGAGAAATGGGACCTGTCCCATTCCTCCCTTTTCAGCAGGGCCGGACTGGGACCCCTAAAAGGACGGTGGACCAGCTAACCAAAGAGCGGCAACCTTCACTTTAAAAAAAAATATATTTATGGTAATAGTAGTAATAGTGAAATTAAATCTGCGGGACACATGAGGTTTTAATGTCTCCTTTGGAAAACTTGGATTCCTAATATCAGTCAATCAGTTATATAGAAAAACAACCACTACTTTCGGCTTGGGAACATAACTTCATGGCATCCCTTAGCTTGTTTTGCATGAAATGCGTATGCTGCAGTCTTATTTGAAATTTTGTTTTAACTGGAAAACAGGGGCAACTGTTTTAATGTTACGTAGTTAACTTCTAACTAAATGCACAAGCAGACTTTTGCTTTGAAATTTTTGACTTTTTGTGTGCAAATAATATCGTCTGCCATTCTCATTCAGATACCATATTTTTTTCTTAAAGGAGCAACACAAATACTTTAATTGCTAAGTATGACTTTTTATCACTTCTTCAAAAAAAAAATATTTAACTTGCCTTTCTTGTTTTTTATTTTTATTTATTTATTTATTTATTTATTTATTTTTGCTTAGACCAAAACTTTTGACACTTACCAAGAGTTGTGGTTATAATGTGAGAAGTTATAATAGTGGAACATAAAATCTATAATACAATAGTAAAGTGCAAAACGGAACAAGCTAGAAATCAGTGATCATGCCATGTAAAGCCCTAAAAATACTGAAAATAAATTCAGGCAATTGATTACTCATGTCGGAAGTATAACTTATACAACGGCAAACAAGGCTTAACTGATTGAATGAATACATAATTTGTAATAAACAGATAAGTTAAATACAAAAAAAAAAAAAGGAATATATTAAAATACAAGGTTGTCCTTACTTTTTATGTTTGTTTGATTATTTTTTTTCTTTCTTTTTTAAATAGATGGAAGTAAAATTATTGTTAATTTATACAAGAACAAAGGAATCTACAACGAAAAGAAAAATTCATTACTGCACTTTTGTCTAGTATTTTTTTATTTTTTATTTTCCTTAAATGTTTCTCCGTCCGTTAAAATTATTTTTTAGGCACATGGAGAGAGGCACCAGATTTACAAACTTTACCCAATCATTGAGAAGAAGAAAATGAAACAATTTTATTCAAAGAATCAGGCACTTTAATGAAATACTTAATCTGAGTTCTTTCTTGTTATTTAGAATTTGAACAATAATTGATTTAAGAAATAATTTTTAGCTGGATTTTCGAAGGAAAATTATTTACATAGAGTGATTAGTAAATTAGGAGTATACCATAAATTAAAACATACAACGTTTCAAAGAAGCTAATTCTAAATAATGATAATTCAAATTGCTACTTTGCACTGCATATTATTTTATATACAATATAGGACCCCAATTTCGGAATCTCAAAATCCGGATCTTTTTCCGAAGTTAAAAAAAAAAAAAAAAAATGGGTAACATTTTGTATCGTTGTTTTTGGGAAACGGGCATTTTAAGGAGAAGGAAAATAAAATGTAATGAACATGTTTAAGATCGGAAATGTGCTGTTTATAAAAAAAAAAACGTTTTTGCGATTAGAGTTTTTAATAATTGTTGCTCTAATTCTGAGTTAATATCATTAAATTTTGCTTTTTTTAACCGACTTCACAAAGGAAGGAGGTTATTTATTTATTGTAGTTTTCTCATATTTAATTTTTTTAAATGAGCTCTAATTTTCGCGCGATACGAAAATTCGCGAAATTGAAAATCCGCGTTTCTCGCATTTTCCCGATAGTTTGATCTTTTACTACAATTTAGTGGCTAGGGACTGTAAAGTACCAACAAACTTTGACAGAATTATTTTCTTTCATTGTTTAATTAAAGGTTAAAATAACATCGGGAAAAGTCCGGATGTTTCGATATGCATTCCTCCTAATGTAAGCCTACTTCAACTTCGTTTTTTGTGCTAACTTTCGCGACTTATAGCCGAGTATATACGATAATGAAAATGCTGTAAATGAGCAAAATGGTAACAAAAAGTTCCATAGCAAATTATAGGGGCTATGATGCTACTTACAAAATTTTTTGAATGAGGACCTAAAATCCGTAAAATTCCGAAATCCGGAAAGATCGCGGCCCCGAGCGTTCCGGATTTGAGGTCCCTTACTGTACTACTTATTTATTAGCGATATTCTCATATTGTTATTATTATTCTTATTCAGAAACACTATTCAAAAGAATAAAACTAACAATCAGTTTACAATGAAAGACGTTTCTGAAAAGTTATATTTGAATCACATGTAAAAATAATAGTTATAGTTTGATACTTTAGTTATTGTTTGAAACCGATTTAAAATATGAAACAAGCAATGTATGTGCAGTTAATATTTTGATGTAATCTTAAAAGTAGGTAGCAAGAGTTTTGACTCTTAAAAGCCCATTTCTTACATTATATTTTATAATTTTCTTTTCTAACATTATCAAGTTTCTGTGGCAAAAGTTTATTTAGAGTAATGGTTAAGACAGTTTTATTAACGGATAAACAAATATTTAGCATATTAATTGCGTAAATGACACGTTAAAAATTATGCATAAATAAATATAATACTTTTATTTCAGTTATTTCAAATATAGTATAATGATCATATCGATTGATTCTTGTGGAACATTAAATTTGTATAAAAATAATAATAACAAATTTTAGGCAAATTTTCTATTTTTTATAAAAATCATGCTTTTTTTAAAGGATTTAAATCAATGATTTAAAA
This sequence comes from Octonoba sinensis, assembly GCA_038502835.1. Classification (NCBI taxonomy): domain Eukaryota; kingdom Metazoa; phylum Arthropoda; class Arachnida; order Araneae; family Uloboridae; genus Octonoba; species Octonoba sinensis. The sequence goes on along the minus strand of CM076604.1, from coordinate 91,732,075 downwards.
CACTTTATTCAAATCAGCGGACCTGTTTCTAATTGTGTGAAATTAATGTATTCAATTACTTTACTTTTAAGATAGTTGCGATAAAAAATTATGTGCTATTTTTTGGTTATCAATATAAATAAATAAAAATAGAAACAATAGTTAAATTATATTAAAATTAGATACACAATCTTAAAATAAAAATAGCTAAAATCAGATTTGAACTGAGTCAAATTAGTCTGTTTTGGAGTGAAATCCAAATTCTGAAACAAAATAAAAACAAATATGACTCAAAATAAAGTACCGGAGCAGAGTTCCACCTAATAGAAAAGTGCAGATACGCCTTATCGACCCCACTGTATCCCTGCTTATAAGAAAATTTTAAAATTAAATGAAATGTCCTATGAGATAAGTTTCGTCCAATGAGACTCAAAAAACAGTTCAATTTTGGAATAATAACTATTTTTTTATTACTTATTACTAGGGTTGCAAGTTTGTCGCTCCGCGAATTCCCGCGAAGATTTTCGCGATTTTTAAAGCTTTTTCCTAAACTCCGCGAATTTTTCTAAATTTTTTTTTTCACTTATTGACACGCAAAATATCTGATTTTTTAAAAAAATTTAGAAACCAAGGATAAATCTGAGCATCTTAAGTCTAAAAAGTCTCTAAACTTGTTCCAAGAAAAAATTCAAAATTATTTTTTAGAAAGCTGTAACAATAAACATAGTTTTTGGTCCTAGTCAATACAAATATTTAAATGTTTTTAACGAAGTTAATAATCCTTCCATTTTTAATAATAGGCCTATATTTTAGGATGAAGAATAACTTTCATTGCAGATATGCTATGTTTTGTTATATTTGTGTTCTTGCGAACATTTCGCGAAATTTGCCGCGAATGTCCCGCGAATTTCGAGCTCTTTTTTCCGCGACAAACTTGCAACCCTACTTATTACCAATGGAAGTGTCGTGTCACTTGGTTTTTGAAATTTAAGACATGAATCACTTTTTGAAAAATAAATGAATTTGTTTCTACTGTAGTAACTGCGTCCCTGTGTTTTATGTTAACTGAACGTCTCCCTTACGCCTTTTTAAATTTGAGTATAGCTCTTATGTTCACGTCTGTCTGCACTACGTACCCCCCCCCCCCCCCCTTGGCCCCCGCCTCCGCCCAACATCACAAAATAAAACATATTATAAGGCAGGAAATGGGGTCAACAGAATTTCGTACACGTTTTTCAATGTTACAAGAAGCCCAGTGGATGAGTGGTAGCCTTCTGTGCTTTCGTGACACAGGTTCGGGGTTCGATTCCCGGGCTGGGCAGGGTCGAATCAGCCTTTCATCCCTGCAATAGGGTCGATAAAATGAGGACCAAGCATGCTTGGGATCTAAACACTGGCGGTTCCGCGTCAGGACAACCACTTGACTAGGATTCTACACCCCATCAGGGACCTCAGTCTCGAAAACTAGGATGGGCACAGTAGACCATGGCCCCCAAAAAGGCTGGCGCACCACTGAGTTTAGTTTTTTTTTTTTTTTTTTTTTTCAATCTTACTCACAAGCAATGATTCCCAAACTGTGCCAAGTAGCTGGGAAATCTTCACAGGGCGCTTCGAAATTTTTCAATAAACTTCAAAAATAATTAGCAGTTTACCTGTAATGAAAACGAGGGTTATGCAATGCAGGTACACTAGTTTTATTTATTTTCCTATGCTACTTACGACTAGCAGGGGGCCCACCCTTTCAGAGCGTTCATGTACCAATAAAAAATTACGGAGCCCCTCAAAATCGACAACCCAACTAATTGGCCAAAAAAGTGGACCAAGCCCCCCCCCCCCCTACGAAATAATCTCAATGGCGCAGTCTGCGCCATTACCTCCCCCTCCCCCTTCCTGGTGAGCACTGCTGTGACTCATGGATGCAAGCTGTGTCTAGTCAAACTTTTATTTAGGGAAGGGAATCTTTATTTCACAACGGGCGCCTCGGCTCGATCCTTTGGACGAGCTCGCGAATCCTCGTAGGCCTATAGACCAGAACACTTATACTCTCGACTGTCCCTTTACCCCTCCCCCCGAGCCGTACCAAAGCGCGTCCCTGAAACATGTACGTCCTAAAGCGCCCACAATTGTGGTTTTGCGTGGGAAAGTCGTTTTTACCTTTCTTTTAAAGCGAGACTTTGTCGTCACGGATTAAAAACAGGTTATTTCATTTTATTTCTCTTACTATAAATTTTTACTGAAAAATGTCGCAAATAATTTTTCTTTTGGAGGCGTCTGGATGAAAGGGCGCACCGGGACATGTCCCGGTGTCCCGGTGGGCCAGTGCGCCCCTGCTTTTCAGGACATTCTTTTAAAATCCCTATCATATAAAACAGGCTGTATTTAACGCTTCAGTTGACTGCCACTTAGCAAACACTATATCTTTGACTTTATTATACATTAATAATATTTTTATTTTGGCAACAATGTGACTGGAAAAAGTCATTGAAAAATTGAGAACTTATATTTACTTCTCAGGCAGAAAAAACAAAGTTTTCTGATTTTAAACACAGATAATACTGTAGCTGGTTAACAATCGAATCTCGCAAGAAGCTGTATCTGTCCCATCTAGTAGAGGAACTAGAAATCAATTCCAAGGTTTTATTTAGACACAAATGCAACTGCCCATTCCTCCCGCTGCCCCATTCTCTCCTATTAAATTACAACAACACGTACATTTAAATGCAATAGCAGGCATTACTTGACTGGGGGAAAAAGACATTCATCGCATCTTTCGGAGAATATTAATTATTAATTATGTGTACATAAAAATACATATACACTGTAAAAATTTCTACTTCAACCTTTCAAAAAAGAAATAGTAAAAATGGTGAAATTTAGTAGCAACCAGCAATTGGTACTAAAGCTGAACCATTATAATGGTTCCTAGTTTCACATTCATGGTGAAACTACACGAATATAATGGTTTAACTTTGTACCGAATGTTGGTACTTGGTACCACAAACTTTGCATTTGGAATACATATATCATTAAACATCAGAGATATTTCCTTCTTTTTTTCCTTTTGTTTCCTTTGCATGAAAAAAATTCTCCAACTAACAATTGTTGAGGAATTTCAGCAAAACTAAAAATGAAATTCCGCAATATGCATGCTTGTAATTTTTGAGGAAGAGAAATTCTCTTTCTCTCTCTCACACAACCAGCAGTCAGTGCACTAACCTTAGTTCACGAAACCAAAAACAATTTCCAGACAAACCCTAAGGCTTCGATACTCAAGCAGGAAGAATATGTGCCCTAATAAGCAATGTTTAATAGTTAGTTCCAACAAACAGACTAAGCCATCCTCGGGATACAGCATCTACCGAATTGTATGTAAATGGTTTTTCTCCGACCTACCTTATTTCCTGCAATAAACAAGCTGATCATTTCTTCTTATAAAATGCAAATTTGCTTTTATTACTTCTGACGGATGGCCGGTTACGTGCTTTGGTCATCACTCTTGTCGTTGCTTCGAATCCTGATGGCTCCATTAAAGAAATTATTGATGATGGCTGACTTGAGCAGCCTATCACGTAGTTATATCTCCAGAAGGTGTGATTGAAGATTAAGAACGTGTAATGATGCAAATTACTTCACCTCTGCTTGTTAAATAACACGTATGAGACTTAGTAAGGAGGGACTTTTCATTTATATATTTTATTTTATTTTTTTTTTTTTTTTTTGAGATGTTATTAAGCCTCTAAATATAGAAGTTTCGAAAAATAAATTTTAAAAGAGAAAAAAGTTGTTAATAGCCATTATGTAACTATTACTTATGGTTCGACCACGGAATTTTGACATTTGGACGCTTCTACGCATGTCAGAAAAGAACGAATTCGTTCGAGTTTTAAGGGGAAGTTCGTTTTGCAGGTGCTTTTATTTAGTACGCGAATGTTTGCCTCTCTGTTTGTTAAAAGCAACTAAATTTATAAACTGGCACATGGCATGAGTTCGCAAGAAACCAAGTGTGCTAAACGAACTAGAACGAGAACAAAACGGCACGATACCAGCAGTTCCTCCTTTGAACATGAATGGATTCTTTTTGGCACTCTGCCAGGCAGATCGCTTTGGTTGATGGTAAAACTATCAATAGAGCATTATATTGAAATGCATGAAAACGGAAACTTTATGAAGTAAATGTATTCTACTCTGTGTTTTTTTCTACACTTGCTTTACAATTTTTTAGTTATTATCTTTTTTTTAAAAGAAAACTTAGATTTTTTTTTTTTTTTTGTTTATTAGAAAGAACAAATAGGATGACCATTTCCATGAAATGAATACAGCCCCTTCTGAAAACTAATAAGAAAGGGGACATCATGGGGGGAGAGGGGGTTAGAGAGAGACCGTGAATTAAAACAGTTGTTTAAGACATAACCAAATGGGGTTGATCGGCTGAGATTTTTGTGTTGCAATAAAATAATTTCATTTTAGGCCTACTTAATTGGATATTAAATATCAAAAGGGAGCATCTAGGTATCTAACTGCAGAAAACCTGGAAGAACTTATTGTGGTTTATTACAACAAAAGGAACTACTGTGCATATAATTTTCTGTTTGAATAATTGCTTTAATACACACTAGGAAAATTATCCGGCGTTGCCTATTAAAATAACAATGTCACCATTACAATAATATGTGTGCTATCTTTCCAAAAATTTACTGACTGGCTAAACATTTATTAAATTCAGATGCAGAATTTTTGTTTAAGTAAGTGCAAAAAAATATATTAATGAATAATTTAAAGTTTTTCGTGTATATTTTCGGTATTTTAGTGCATATTTTAAAGATCTTTTTGGTGCATATTATCTGGGTTGAATTTTCCTTAATAATAAAAATACTTAATTATTTACAAATGATAAATAAATAAATAGATAAACGTACGTTTACTTGTATATGCGCGTTAGTTTTTCACGACCGGAAAAAAATATAAATTGATATTTTATCCTTTGAAAATCTTCAGTTGAAACTTAATTTATAGAGCTATATGCTTAACATAAAAATGAGGAAATTTTATGACATATTGAGTCCTTTTGGAAAAATAAACTTATTCGTCATATTGCCCCTGATACGGGAGAAGATGACGATTTTATTTAAATAATGTAAAATAAATATTTTTGAAGTAATGGATCATTTATTACACATAATTACAACACATACGCAATACATAATACCTAACATAGCATCAATTTTTTTTAACTATGATAAAAAACATTCCACTTTCATAGTTTGGACAGGCTAGATGCCACCATTAATTATAGAATGAACACAGCAGCCAATCTTCTTCTGGTGGATCGGTGTTATATGCTGGACAAACAAATTTTTGTTCTCTGTTATTTCTTTTATAATCAACCAAAGTAGAGCTCATCTTGTTAAAACTTTTCCCACTTAAAAATTTCACTACTTTTAGTGGCTCCGTTTGCACTTTTTCTATGTTTTCCCGCTGTGATTTCTCGCCTTTCAAATAATGTTATTTAGGTCAACTTGTGATCATCACAGAGCCAGTGATCATATTACTTGTTCACTTTCGAGGTGGTCGGAAGTCGAAAAGAGTTCGAGGTCGCGTTCGGTGAAGAAGGAATTCTATGAATTGATAGAAAATTAGGTAGACTTGATGGGGCTGAAGATCAGTATGTTGTAATTAACTGATTATGACAGCGGGGGCTACAAAAACATCGGCACTAGTAGGAATTTTTTCCGTGGCTCCGATTGAGCTTGTACGTCTAGTTTTGAATTCTTGTGATCTGGAACTTGGAATTGAGTTTTCGCTACTTCAAATTCTTCAGTAACTTAAGCTGGAGCAAGTTCTTTGTCTCCAAATAAAAGTGTTTTAAATGATTCAATCCCTGTTGCTCGGAATTGTTTGACTACATTGCTCAATGTAACTGCTTTAAAATACGCAAAGCTATGGAGCTGACATATATGTTTATCACTGACTGGTTGATTTGGATGTAATACACTGAAATTATCGAGTTACAAACACACGGTAAATAACGTAGAAGGTGATTATTTTATCAATTAAATTACGTTTTTTAGCTTTGCAAAGTATAGTTAGTATAGTTCAAAATAATAATTCACTATTTTTCGAATTATGGCTATGACGAGTTCGTCATCTTGCCCCATGTGGCAGAGATTTACGAATTGTCTTTTTGATTCATTAATTCAAAAAGTAGTCTATTTTGTATTATAGCCTATAAATAAGCTATGATAAACTTTGTTGGAAATAACTAACAAATATAAATGCGACTCATTGGGAACTGATGATGAGACTTTATACGATGAAAAAAAATTTAACTTCTAAGGGTCTTCAATCCACACTTTATCAACAATGCCTGAACCTCACTACTAATGTTTTGATTTGTTCAGTAGGGGCTCTCGCACTTGTTTTCTTACCACTACATAAAAGGAGCTGCCATCTATTCTCTAAAAATTTAATACACTATTCTTCAACTTGCCTCGGGCCTCTTGCCTCCTGTCCCCTTACTTCTTGCATTAATAATTTGTACATGCATTTTTAGTTGAGATGAGAGTGGAATTTCAACATGCAAAGGAAAATAAACGCTCAATATACGACATCAGGAAGTTAGTTTTGAACTAGAGTTTACGCCAGAGAAAAGGTCAATGATCATTTGAAAAAGAATATTTAGAGAAATAAAGCCAGCAGATAAGTAGTTTAGCCCTCCTATAAAAAGCAAAAAATCAGATGTTTTAACTTTTAATAAGTTATTTTGATGGTGATGGTAAAAACTTAGTTAATATGAAATCTCTTGCCGTTCATTTTCAGATAGTTTTCTTGAAAAGATCATATTCCGTATACCGTTTAATTTTACGCATATCGCAATCATATTCATTTCATTCCAAGCTTATTTCTGTCTATTCAACAATTTCCAAGCTTATTTCTACTCTTAAATTCTGCAACATTATTGCTGAGAAATTTCTTCACAGGAATATGTAAACAGGAACGTCGTGAGAAGAGCATTAGTAAGCTTTTTCCTTGATAAAATGTTGTTTGGTAATGAATAATATTAAGTTCAACATTTGCTCTAAAAAAGTTATATGCGCCAAGGAAAAAAAAGAGAGGCAAATCTTCGAAACTAATTATACTCATGTGATTGATGAGTTATATAAATGATTAAAATTTCTGAGCCAATGGATACTTGTGCAATGGTCATTTAAAACGAAAATTCCATTAAAATAACCCATATTTGAATTCACTGGCATTTAGAACTGGAATATCGTTTTGGATGCTCTCGGTATTTTAAGAAAGAAACCTTTAAGACGTACTTGAAGGCACTAAGAGTAGTAGTCCGACTTCGAAAGGGGAGCACCAATGCGTCAAAGAAAAGGGTTGATCGCGCCGGGATATCATCCAGCATATTAGCCGACGTGATATGTTAATAGGTCTTACAGCAGCTCGGTCCGTGTTCTTGGAAGCACCGGATCAGAGAAGGAACAGTAAGACGCCGCAATAGCTCAGGGCTCCCCTAGGAGACCACATATGAAAGTAAGGATCTAGCAATGAGGAGAACAGCTACTTCCACCAACAGTTGTGGTATAATCTTTCTATTCGATACGAGTTGCCAGTTGGCATGGACCCAGCAGTACTCAAGCCTCTGTGTTCATTGAAATAGTTGCCACTAACTAGTTAACATAGACCATAGACATTCCTTAAAGCACTAGTCACCTGAAACTGGTGGAGTGGAAGACAAATAAGTCACGCGAGTAAGGCATGAAGAACCGATCTCTGTACAAAGAGCTATCGAAGTGAGCAACTATTGCTTCGGAAACTCTTGTCGATTGGTTGACGTTTAAATTTTCTTTTCACGTGATGTGGCCCCTTGGAATACGAAGACGAAATCCTCTTAGCTAGCTCCGTCTATATCTGAAAACCGTAATATAGATATTCGTCTTTATTTGAGTCGAACTGTGGTAAACTGGACAATGGCTGTTTGAAGAATGTGACTGACTTATGCCGTTTTTTTCCCAATGATGTTTGCAGTGCAGCTCTAAGATAAAGGCATCTGATTTCAGGAGAGTCATTTATTTCTGGGGAGAATTTTTATTTTGGCACAGAAGCAATACCTTCGTTGTAAGTTACTGGATAGGCAAAGCTGGCATCATCACCCCCATTTTCACAAATGAAGTCGGTTAATCCTTCTGGCATCGGAAACTTTCTTGTCTTTGACAAATAGTAAATAGCCGAAAATTTTCTTTTCGTTCTAATAAGGCTGCGTATGGTCATTAACCTTTGCAGACCTAGTGCATACCAAGGCAATCAGCACCCATTTTTTCAAGTAGCACCACTGTCGGTGGATGCCCTTGCCACTGAGAATTTAGACACTCAGCTTCCCCTAGCTGGCGGCACCTGAGCTCCCATCTGATGCGAATTGCACTAGGTATTTAATTTAGCTGAGAGTATCCGAGCCAAACGGATACTCAAGGTACCTTTAACATATCGCACGATCATGCGACATGGGAGCAGACGATTGTCTGCATCTTGAAAATCCACCGACTTGGGCCAGGTTCGAACCTTCGATCTAGAGCGCACAAGACCTGCTCCTTACCACTACGCCACCCTGTCGACATTTTCTTGAAATTGAAAGCTTAAAATTGGTAAACGAATTGAAATTGAAAAGAACTGAATTATTTATTTATTTTTGATCAACTGCCTGTTTTGCCTTATTACCTCCTCCCCTCCCTCTTCCTCCCTGGCAAGGTTGCTTTAAATGCTGAAATTATCACCTTAATCGCCTAAAAATATAGGTTCGAAGTTTAAACTGTATAAAGGAAATTTTTTCTACTAATTCTGAAGTCTGATGTTTTGTGATACGAATTCTGAATACATTCAACCTGCTCATACCCAAATAAATAAATCGAAGTAATTAAGATGCATGTGGAATATTTGTAACCTCTAGCGACCAATACACTAATTCGCTAATGTAAAAAAAGTCACCAATCATCCTCATTACTAGTCACATATTTAATCGCATCAATTCTGCTATTTCAATTAATCATATCCGCATGCAAATATTAATGATCTTAAAATTCCGTATCAAACGGTGAACTCCTGTTGTGAAGTATAGAGAGAAATGAAAAGAATTGCTCTCATAACAGAGTGTTGAAAAGGTTAATGATTATGAATCAAAAGAAAAACATAAATGTGATAATAGTATCATCATTGATAGTAAATGGTGCGGATTACAATATTGAGGATATAAATCGCTTCATTAAGAGTAATCCATAACTGTTGAATAAGGTGAAAGAATAAAACTTACTTGTAAATTCTAAAGTTTAGTTTTTAAACTAATAAATAAGTTTAAAAAACGAATTTAATTATAATTTTGTCACAAATAAGGTAAAAAGGGATTTTTTTTACTTCGAAAAAATTGTTTGATCTTCATGCTGATGTTTCTGAAAGTTTCAACTTTAAATATTTTGCTGCCCAGTGCATATAGTGATAAGTAGAAAATTCCAGCGCTATGGATCCTGGTTAGAATCCCACCCCAAGGCATGGATGCTATAAATTCTTCCGATCACATCCTAGAATAGTTCGGAATCTACTGTAAGCAGAAATTCCACTCCACCCCTTCCTTTACCCCCACGAGCAATCCTTATGGTGGATTCAAACCCTTTGCGAATGCGACAAACTTCGCCTGTCCTAGAGACCAGTATTTCCCAAACTATGGGTCGCGACCCACTGGTGGGTCACGAGCAAATATTTAGTGGGCCCTCGCCACTGTACACATGAATTAAAAAAAATAGGAAGCCTGCGAATACAAGTAACTAAAGTTGAAGTTGGTACTAAAACTTGAATGAAGAGAAATAAGAAACAAATACATCCTTACCATTGAAATAACTTTGTAAAAAAAAACCTTGCAGGTGTAGTATTTAAGTAATAAAAACATATTTTAGTTGTGTTTCGTATTTCAACGGCCTTTCATTCATATTGGTAACACAAAAGAATTTTTTTTTTTTTCATTTCAATTCTAACAAATAAGACAGCATTAAGTAGTTCCACAACTCGCCTCTAGGGAATCTGAGCATTACCAATATTTATACCCTCTTTCCTCTAAAACAGCCAAGAGGTGGGTCCCAAGATTGGAAATTTTTGTTAGTTGGGTCGGAGCCCGGTCAGCTTTGGGAACCACTGCTATAGACCATTGCTACGATTATTAAACTGACAGCATAAAAATACGTTTCAAGTGACGTCACTGCGTGATCAATGAATCACCTTCCTCTGGGTGAATATATTTTTTTTATTATATAAGCAATTATATCTCTCAATTACGTCATAAGGCATTTACATTTACATATGACAGTTACATTTCTTTATGGCATTTTCTGATTACTCTGTTCCTATACCACACTAAAAAAATCTGGTTCAACTTTTCACCAAAAGGAATGGTGAAATTTAGCGGCAACCAACATTTGGTACTAAAGTTGGTCCATTATAATGGTTTCAAGTTTCATATTCACGGTGAAATTAGGTGAAACTACACCATTATAATGGTTCAACTTAGTACCAAATGTTGGATGCAGCTAAATTTCACCATTTTTTCCATTTTTTTGGTGAAAGGTTGTACTAAAATTTTTTACAGGGTAAGAAATCTTTTCATTCTACATTTATGTATTATGCAATTGTTATTTTACTTACTTCTTTACTTTTGCAAAACAGAGCTCTAAATTATATAAGCTCTTCGACATGCGGTTTGCATTCCAGCCAAAAATTTGAAACAGAACGGTAATTGAATCAAGGTTATTAAAGAAAAACATTAAAAGGGAAATAATCTTTCTCTTCCTCTTTTTATTTCCAAGTAATGTTTCGTTAAGTGCCCTTTATATCTTATATGGCATACAAAAAACAAAGACCATTTGAACGCGTTTATCGGAAATTTCTATTACTTACATTAGCTACCATAGTTATCTCATTTAATGTCCAGTAGCTTTTAGACGAATCAAATTAAATATTGCAGTACTCAGAAAAGTAGTATAAAACATACATATTCATTTATCACCGAGAAGAAATGTAAAAAAGAGTAAAAAAGAAGTTTGGGAGATTTTGTTTTTACTGATTGAAATAGTTTCTATCAGGAGAAAAAATGAGAAGCGAATTTTAATACTGTGCTTTTTTGGCTATAAAAACATCACTGTTATCACTGAAACCTTTCAAAACCAGTTTCAGTGAATTGCTTTTTTTTTTTTTTAGAATTACAATAAAACTTCTTCTGGTATTTTTAGACGTTAATTGCAATTCTAGTACCATTACATCCATGTAAATTAGAATTAGTTTTTTTGGAAACTCTAAAACATAATCATAAATAAGCATTCTAAATTTTCATTAAAAAAATATCATAAACATGCATTACGTATCTGAATATATCTGAATTTAAAACAAAAAGTTCCTACAGATCTTAATGAATCTACATTTCTCCAAGTCCGTCATTTCGAAATTTTCCAAGGGGGCAAAGAGTACATTTTCAGAGCATACTATAGGTAAAAAACAACAAAATACGTAAAACCATGTATAACTTCAATGTATTTATAAAAGTCAAGGGAGGGGGGAGTAATTGATCTCCCTTGATCGCCAAATGACGCGGGTCTGCTTTTCTCCTATTTCCCTTCACTTTTAATTGAAGAGAAACAATCAGTGCTACAATGTTCCAAATTTAGTTCCGTGCGACATCTTACCACAAAAACGACGAAAATACCTTTTTGCACTAAAATGGCAGCAATAAAGTTTCTATGAACAAACAAAAAATATTCTAAATAACTACAAAAAAAAAATGAAGAAGAAGAAAAGAATGAAAAATGCCATAGTTTTCGTGTCCGAGCGTAATGTTTTCGGTTTGGAGAGTTACTTAAATGTGTATTGCTCCTTATTGGATGTCTCATAAATGTGTCAGACTAGTTTAAAAAGCTCCCCCTTTCCAACCGGATTTAATTCCGTTCATTTTCGAATGGGAAAAATCCGTCAGTGTTGCTGTTTGAAGTAGCATATTTAAGACTATTATAAAACATGAGATTTTAAATTGCTGTTCTGTGCCACAACTTTGACGACTGATCCATCTGTTTTTAATACAGAATTTGCTTCTTTTTTAATGCTATTTAATATAATTTTTTCTAAATTATTACATCTAAAATAATTCTTTTTAAATGGACAGTGTTACTTTTTACACAAAATCAATTTTAATTTACTTTTCCATGGAAAAACATCTACATTTTTTTCTTTTTTAGTTCATTTTACATTTACTTTTGAATAAAAGTATATCATTAAAATCAGCACACACACACACACATATATATATTTTCAATGTATTTATATATGTGTGAAATAGTCTATGCAGTTCCGCAGGAAACACATCTGTTTCTGTAGTAGAATTTTCAGAATTTTATCTGTTTATTCATTTTATCATTATTTTTTTAAAAATATGAACAAATAAAAAATAGTTTCAAAATGTTGAGCAAAGATGACTTAATTGTTAATGCTTTTACTTTTGAAATAGTTGCAGTTGTGTTTGGGGCTTTTAAAATATTATTTAAAAATCATCAAGAATTCAATGAAATTCATATGAAGAGTATAGAACTGATTATGTGTGGATTGAAATTTTAGTATACAAGTAAATTTTAAAGTTATTAAACCCCTACCCCTTCTTTTTAAAAAAAAATTAGCTAATAAAAGTCTTCTAAGTCCATTCTATTCTTTTTCAACAACACTATTGACTAAACGATTTAACTTTTTCGTAAAAGAAAGGTACAATAGCACAATTTATGAACGTCAACAATTTTTTATTAAATATAAATTTATAACATTAGTATGTAATGAAATAGTTTTATTTTGAATTGCTAAACATTTGCCACTTGCTCTCGAATGACTTTTACGAAACTCTAATTTTACAAATAACAAAAAAAAAAAAAAAAAATTAAATAATTTAATAAAAATGTTGTCTCCGACTTTATTTTATTTTATTTATTTATTTATTGTTTAAAAATATAAATTATAGTGAGGTTAAAATTCCTAAGGCTTCAGTTATTAAAAATATCAAAATTGTCAGATATATGACGTCTCGAATTTTAACTTGATCGCATTTACAATTATAAATTTTAACAGGATTAAACTTAAATGTCTTCAACTTTAAAAATAACCAAAACTGATGCAACTAATATTAGGGAAACATCGAATTCATTTGAAATGACTTACTTTGAAAAATATAACTTGAAGCCCAAGGCTAATTTAAAAAGTTTGTCTCATAACATTTTAGAAACAGAAGGAGAAGAAAAGCCAACTATAAAAGTATTCATAGAAAACAAAATCAAAATTGAAGAACAAACTTATTCATTTTAAATTCGTTTTAAAAAAAAATACAAATGTCTCTTAAAACTCAGTTTTTCAAAAAAAATTTTACTTGTATGAGGGAAAACGATTGAATCGTTATTTATTATTGCTAAATGTCCAAAATAAAATAAGTCTCCTTCGACATGCATTAATAGAAGAGATTAACAAAGCCAATTAAATGTGTAAATGTGTTTGAAACTATTTACCTTACTCAAAGAAGTACGCTTGTCAAAAATAAATAAATAAATAAATAAAAAGAATTAAAGCAGAATTATCAGTGAAGCGAAAGGGAATTCCCAAAAAATTTCTTTCTAAACGGCCGCGGAATGTTGGCAATATTGAAACTACACCGTTAGCGCTAAGAAGCGACTTTTACAGCGTTACTTCAGCGGGCTTTGTGTGGAGCGCGGCTTTTTCCGAGTACTTCAGCATTTTTAAAACGATCGTACTTAAATGAATACTTATACTTTTTCCAGATTCGTGTATAATGTATAACCACTGAGCCCATGATACCAAAAAAAACTTTTGCATTTTTAATTTGATATAAATAAGTACAATGAAATATAATTGAGCATGATTGCCTTAATACATAACGTATGTAGTGTGTAGTAATGTTATTAACTAATTTATAGGATATTATGAATACAACTTTTGCTAATACAGTGAAACCCCGATTTTACGTTTCCCATGGGACTGGGAAAAAACGTAAAATACGGGAAAACGTAAAGTACGGGAAATACATAGAAAGCAAAAATCAAATAATAAAAAACTAAAGGTTGGGAAGATCTCTTTCAAAAAGTCTAATATCTATGTTTTCGAAAAGAAAATTATTATACATACCATTTTAATTCATTCAACTGCGAATCCTGGTATTTATGTTGAAAAGAATCCGTAATATACATTTTAAGAATTAATAATTCGTGCATCTATCTATCTGTTTCTATATTTTGTTCAATTGCAACATCTGCATGTGGTATTCTGAGGAGTAAATGAAATTATGTAGCAGGTCGAATTCTGTCCTAGGACTAAAGAGTTATGGGACTTGACTTTGGAAACTCATGAATGAGTTTTAACAAAACTATATGACTGAAAAATGTATAAATTTGTGCAGTATCTAAATTTTTAATTCTTTTCCTAAAATTTCTACAAAATTAATGCGCATGTAAAATGCCGAAAGAATTACTTATTGATTTTTAAATGATTTTTTATTATAATTGGTAAAGGTCAAAAAAACATTATTAAATGTTTTCAGCCTTTTAAAAGTCTTGAACCCGCACGCGAAGGAAGGATGATTTTTATAAAAAGGGATAAACTTGAAACCTATGCTTTTTGTGGTGATAATCTGGGATCTGGAGCAACAACTTTTTTGAGTTGCTCCGGACTGACTTGCTCCAGCTCCTCTCCATCCTCCGAATAATTGCAGCAGATTATATATCTCTTTTTTTTTAGTTAATTTATTTTATTTGATGAAAATTTAAAAAGTAAAAAAAAATGGAGCAGTGGAGAAATTTTTTTTGCTCCACCCTTCAGCTTAGAGCAAAATCTCCACTGCTCCTGCTCCGTGCTTCGCTCCAGATCCGTGGTGTAAACTCAAGATGAGACCTTTCTGGAACGGAAGACTCCAAATTTGAAGCCAATTTAACTTAAACTTGCATCAATATGTCGCAAGAACAAAACTTCATCTTTATCAGAGTTGGAAAGAAAAGAAAAGAAAACAGGCGACCGCTAATCTCTGACACCGAACAAGGAGAGTGGAAGAAGGTGAAGCGCTCGGGGCAAGTTTGCGTCTTCGATTCCTTCCCACGGAGTTCTTTGGCGGGGATGACGTCACGCGCGCACGAATCAATCAGGAAGATAATAGCAGCATCTGTTGGCAGCGACGCGCGTGCCGCCGCGTGGGAAAGCTCCGCCCAGCGACGTTCCGGCTGCCTTAAGATGCTTTTTATCTCGTCAGCTATTCTTGTTTTTTTTTCTTAGCGGATTGCTTAGTTCCCTATTTCTTGCGTGCTTGCATTAAGGTTGCCAGAAAGAACCAGAAACCACGGATGCAAATTTATCGCTTTGATTTTGAGATTCAAAAACTTATCCTTCAGAGCCAGGCAGCCAAGACTGTAGAGCGCTTTTTTATTGCTCTAGAGAGGTAAGAGTGGCAGTAAGACATTTCTCGGAAGGAATTAGATGTCTATCAACCAACCCTTCCCTTGAATTCTTGGCTTCGAGCCATGATTTCAAACGATCAACGACGATCCTCAGTAGTATGTTTATATTATGAACTCCCGCAAGAAAAATGGGACTCAAAACCCCTCTCAGAACTCTTGGCTTTAAGAAGCAATGCCAATCCCAATGCATTAATACATAGGCAGGAAACCATGCTGTCATGAACCAAGCAGCCCCCTCCCCCCCACACACACAGAAGAAAATTCTTGCTGTACCACTATATGCATATATATGTATCAGAATTTAATGTACTGAAGCTCATCCCCTCTCCCCTCGTACATATTTCCAATGCTATGGATTTTAACATGTTCGAATGAGTCCAAAGTGTCCAGACTATCTAAGCAAGTACGAAAAAAAGTTTTAAAGCCCATAGGAATCCCTCACATTTTGCATTAGCAATTATGTATGCATATTTAAATAAAAATAAGTAGAAAGACAAAACTGCTGTTGATTGACTTACCTTGTTGTATGTCTCTAAAACTAATGAATGAATTACATACGTATTTAAGGGTACGTTAAGTAAATGAAATCTTTATTTCAGCTATTTGAAAGGAAATATCTAGTGGTTAATTTTCAAGGACACTTCATAAAAACTGGTATTTTTGTAGATTGTGTTTGACATTAACGCGATACATATGAATAAGGTGTGTATACATTGTTTACTATTTACTGTAAGGAACTAATAATATAACCTATAAACTACTTTTCATGAACCCTACTATTTATTTGCTTCAAACTAATTGAATATATATGAGGCCGGTACACGATTAAAATAAATAAACAATAAGAAGGAACAACCACAATAATTGCCAATGAAAAACCACGATTAAAATATAAAAATTCTATTTACATAAAAATTGAAATATTTTTCCATCAAAAATGGGCATTGAAACCACACATAAGAATATGACAGCATAAAATAACGCACTGCTCGAAGAATGTAAAAGAAAGTGACCGAAATCATTTTTAGATTTTTCGTAAATGATCGAAGTACTCAAACAGAAACAAGTGCGCTTCCCCTTAATAACAAATAAATAAGCAATTACTCTTGCCCCGTGGCTGTGGTCATTTCAATTATAATACACACGCGCAACTTGAGGAGGTCATGACTCTGTTTCCGAAATCACATACGCGAAGATCATGTCGTCGGAAAGAATCTGGACTTTTTTCAGCTCGCAGATAAGATAAACATGCATGGCTATAATGGCTCTAAATTAGCTGTGACACTAAATAAACACTTGAAACATATGCGAATCACTCGAGATGGATATCACTTTTTTTTTTTTTTTTTTTGAGTTGCTCCGTTCTGACTTAAAGTATTTGTTTCAGCTCCGCTTCTTGCTCCAAATATTCTCAATAAGATACTTGTTAGTTTTAATATGCTTTTATTATTGTTATTAGGTTTATGTGATTTTTGTTTTACAAATATCAGAAAGGAGCGAACTAACAGAAACAGTGTAATCTTATCACAACCATCAAATATTCAATCCCTATATAAACAAGACGTTCCGTCTAGCACTATACCAGCCTACTTTCCCGTATACTCCAACTTCAAATTTTCAAGCTAAATCTCTCTCTAGATTAAACTGATCTCTCTCTTTCTCATTTAGCTTTAGTTCTGGATTACTTCAAATATACCCTTTTCAACTGTTAATACATATTCATTCACTCATTAATGTATTTATACACTCCTTTAATTATTTTTTTATCTATTCACTCATTTATTCATTCACTCTTTCACTCATGCATTCATCCACTCATTCATTTATTCATTCTTTTAACCTTTCACTCATTCATTCATTCAGAAATGTCCTTAAAAAATCCCGATCAAAAATTTCATAGGAAAATAGGCTCGTTTAGTTCTGGTTGAACTTCGCTACATGTTTTACCTCATAACATCTTTCCGATAATGTTTGTTCCAAGCAAATCCGTCTCCTAGGTCAGGATTTAGATAGGATTGAAATTTCCATGCAGGCGCTTTTTTTTTTTTTTTTTTTTAACTGTTCAAAAATGAACAAAAATTGCGCAAATCAAAAAATATTTCACGCTGAGGGGTTGGTCCATAGCCCCCTTAACTAGATGCCTAGCGATTTGCGGGGAAAGTTGGCCGCGGATTTTAGTTACCTTTTCTCCCACCAGGAACGCTACTTATCTGCTATAACAAACCCCGCTCTTTCCATTAGTTGGAAGGGTAAAAAATTGGTTTTCCATTGATATTTCTTTTTTTTTCCCCCCTAATAATTTGATTCTTTGGGTTAAAAACGGTCCTTTTCAGGACCAATGTAACTTAAAGAAAGATGGTTTACTGTGTTGTTCCATTTTGCACATCAAATTCAGTAAAAGAAAAAGTAGTTTCAATCGGACATAGTTTGCGTGAAAAATGGATCTCCGCTTACATCAAGACAAGGGAATTATTATTATTATTTTTTTTTTATGTGTGTGTCTTTCATAACGTCTATTTGACAAAAAATTTAAAAAAAAATTAATTAATAACAATATAGTGCAAAACTATTTTTATATAAATATACATTATTTATTATGTTGTCCAATCTTTACTATAGCTTGTCCTTGGAATACGGTTGATTATATATTATGATGCATTTTATATTATGCAAATTTTAATTAAATTGAACTTATTGATTTTTTTATTAAAAAAAATTCACTAGTTGTACGAAGACATGTATGAATCAATAAGAAATAATGGAAGTTAGTAAGGAAAGAAATACAAATTATTATTCATGCATATAATCGAATTCTAATCATATTTCAAGAACATATTTAATTCTATGAATGAATTAATGAGAATAATTTGGAAGTAATATTTCTCATATTCTTCATGCCTAAAATATCACTTCAGTACCATGCATAATAAATTGTAATTATTCACATATTTAACCATTTTTATTTTATTTCTGTATAATTTTTATTTACTTATTTATAATTTTATTTATTGAAACCAAAAGGACTGGTTTTTTCTTTCGGAAGGGGGGGGGGGCGGGAATAGAGCAGATTCTATGATAAGATTACATTTGATTCTATTATAAGAATAAAAACTTGACTTTTATGCAAAATTTTTATAACTTGCTTAAATGAAGAATTTGGTTCAAAGTTTCCCAATTTAACGTCCTCATCGTTTTGCTCGTTTTTTGAAGCAATGATTTCTTGTAAAATATTTGATTGCGAGAAAATATATCTGATACTCTAAGTACACTTAAAAGCATTTCAAAACTTTAAACATCTTTTCAGAGCCTTTGCAAAAGTCTCGACTTTTAAAATTCAGGGAAAAAATTTGAATTTTCAAGATCACTATAAGTAAATAGTAATAATAATAATAAGACATTCTTCTTTTCTAAAACAAATGAGTCCATATAACTATCTACTCAAATATATATCACATGTATAGCTTTGTTGTTAATCGATCATGGAAGTGATACATTACATCTTCTCAAAAATGTTCAAAATGCTTCAAATAAATCTTTAATTATTTTAACCATAGCATCGTTCTGAAACAAATGTTAAAATTAAAAGTTTTAGTCAAGAGCTGGATTTTTATTTGTTTCCTCACATCGGTAAAAATGCCAGTTGAAATTATGTGTATTATATTCTTTACGTATGAATTGCATAAATAATTATTCTCTTTTTTTCGCTGCTTTATTTCTTTATTTATTTTTTCTAAACATTTTTCAATGTTTGCAATAGAATCTTCGATTGTAACAAAATTAATATTTCGTAAGGTTGATTTTGATTTAAAATCTGAAAGTATTTGAAGTAGTATTTCGTAATCGAAATTTGACGTATTGTCTGTGGTACAGGTTGGTTGAGTACGCGAGTGTTCTCGACTTTTGCAACTGGTCGTACAGAAAAAAATGCTAAATATATATTTTTTTAATAGAAATGCTTAAAATTTCTTTCTTTAACCACTTCTTTATATATATATTCCATTAAACTCGAAAATAATTATAATAACAAAGTTAAAAATAAGTGATGACATGCAATTATAATTTTAAGTGCATTTATAGATTACAGAAACAATGTTCTATTTTTTTGGTAGTTGAATGAAAGTGATACAGATTTTTATTACATAGCTATTAAAGGATGTTGCTGCACAGTACGTTTGCAAATTAAAAAAAAAAAAAAAACAATTGTTTCTTAAGCGAAGTTTCAGTTTACAGACTAAAATATTTAAATCATTACTTTCAAGAAAATTCTGTTAATTTGTGTAACAACATTTTTCGTTTAAAATACCTACAATTAGGAGAAGACTACTTTAATAAAATAAAAGTTTTAAATTGATGCTTCTAGACTAACGAGATATCAAAAATTAATAATATCACTTAATTTCCCACTGTTTTACTGCACCATAAGTAAGAGCGAAAAAAATGCAATTATTGAGTCATATGATTAAATATGAAAAAAAAAGCAAATGATTTTTTTAAAAGAACAATTTTTACCGCTTTTTATCGCAATTTACCAAGCGTTTACAAGTAAAACACCGTTTTCCAATAGCAAATAGGTAGTGCCCTCTAGCGGTGATTTCGTTGTCAGCGGGAGAAAATCGTTGCCGGTAGGGTAATTAATGGGTTTCGCTCCATTTCGAAAGGCATCTAGTTAAGGGAGCTATGGGTTGGTCAAAGGAGCTTGTGCATAGGAATTTGGATCTCATGCCCAGAGTTTACATAATTTGTTTGTTTATAGCGCCTATGGGCAAACAAATTATGTAAACTCTGGTTAGAGCGGTATTTGTTGTACTCAGAGTCCCATTATTAATGACGAATCCAAAAGAGGAGAAAATCACCAAAATATTTTTTGTTCACCTAATACACTACAACAAATATTTTGATTTGCAAGTTTTAGTGACTTTCTGGCAGTGTATAGCGTTAAAAAAAGAGAGATATTTCAGGTTCTTAAAGTATGAACATTTAAGTGAGGCCAATATATGTACATGAATAATTCAAATCGGGCTTGTTGGCAAGAATTTTTCTTGCTTATTTAGTGATTTATTTATTTAGAGCTGCTCTTGGATGAAGATTTTTTGTATGCCCCTAATTCCTTTACAATATCACCACGCCTTTCATCGTGCGAAGTAGCAAAACGAGAAAAATAAATAAATAATAAAGAAAAAGTTGCCATAAAAGTACATTTGATGATGTACAACGATAACGGAGATTCTTTTTTTTATTTTAATTTTAATTTTTGTACTGCTGCGATGCATCTGTGCTCTGTCTGCGAAGAAGTCGGGTTTTTTTCTGGCGACATTAAATGCACAAGATTTCCATAGTTGTGAAATGGTCTTGCTTATGAATTCCTGAAATTTCACTTCCGTTACATAGTGCAGTGCGAATATGTGAATTGAGCTCGTGATTCAATTTATACGCCATAGCAACCTAGGAACCTTCTATAAATGATGTCACTCATTTTCCCCATATATTTGACCTTCTCTTCCCCCTTTGTCACAAAATGTCTCATTTCCTCATACCCCCTCCCCCTTTGTCACATGCCCCGCTATGTTGTGTAAGTATGATGTCATACTTCTTGTTACCCCTTCCTCTCCCCTTGTCGCAATCTCACGAACCCCCCCCCCCCCTGCCCCTCGAAGCGTGACATCACTTATGAATGATCCCTTTTGCGAAGACAGCCGGTACAGCTCGCCATTCGGCGCGAATGGGTTAAAGAAGAAGGCGAAGAAGAAGAAAAGACCAATGTGAATAAATAAACTGACGAAAATTTTCTGAATGTTGAAACGCTTTTAAAGAAAACCATAAAAGGAAGCGAGAAAAAAATATTTGCATTTTGTTCCGGCTGCAGAGCTGACACACATCAAAAAGAGACCTCTCCGCAGTGAACTACATCCAACACCCCCGCATCAGGATCGTTATTTTCCGACGCCAACAAGGGAGGAAAAAACCCCATGCGGGAACGAAAAAAGTTGACCGCTCGGACATACCATTGGTTCTACTTCCTGGTGCAAGAGACAATCGAAACGGACCACTAAACACCTCAGCTTCCTTTCTGTGCTTCGAACCTTTTGTTCCTCCCGCCGAAGTGATCGCTGAAACGTGCTACCAGATTGGTGGCAATCGCCGATTGACCTGCCGCTGTAGCACGATCGCTGAGCTCAAGCAGGGGGGTGGGTGTGTTCGAAGAGTTCCGAAAATGTCGATCGTGATCGGTTGGTGCACGAAATGGCTTTTCTTTTTTGCGTTGCAATCGAAAAAAAAGTTGGCTACAAATTCCGATAGTCATTAATAGTCTTTGCCACACTTGTATAGCATTACTAGCTTGGCATGAGCAGAAAATGAATGTTCGACTTAAAAAATAAGAATTCAAATTTTCAATTGCAAGTCATTTCGACTCGGAGCTATTCCGAGAACTTGAAAATAAGTCATTTTATTCCAATAACAAAAATTATGATTTAACAGTGAATTTACGTTGGGGAATATAGTCAACATAAAAATAAATATGAACTCCCTCTTTTAAAACTGTTAAATTTATTTCGAATATCAATCAATTAAAGCGTGTCGTAAAATAATGATTAAATTTTTGAATTCATTTAGATAATGTATTTTGAAACTGTTCATTAAAGTACAAAAGTTTTAAAGGAAAAAGAGAGCGAATGAGAGAGAAGAAGGGGGGGGGGGGGAGAGAAAAGATAATTTTTAAAAAATAGTACGAAGAAGAAATCATATTACACTTCAGAAGGGGAAAAAGATAGAGAGAGGAACAGGTCTAAACGGAAAATTACAGTGTATCCGACGCATTACATGTGCATGCAACTTTTTAAACAATAATTTTAATTCTAAACAGCATTCTAGTTCGCAAGTTTTCCTCTTAAATCATAAGTTTACATCTAAATTTATTAGTTTCTCTTAAGCTTATACTCAAATTATTAAGTAAAATTGCATTATTTGTTTCTTCTCATGTTTGCAAAACGAAAAAGAGTTCCATTATACTAGTTCCAACGTAATTTTACTCAAATAAATAGGTGGTAGTACAACATATTTAAACACGTTTTATTTACTCGTATTTATTAAGCTTGATTTAAGAATTTCAGTCCATGTTTTCTTTAAGAAATAATTTAATAAATATTTAAATAACGAAAAAATAAGGGAAAATGAAAACATTGCTTCGTTAAAAAATCTATTTTATGCTAGTGTTCTGCCCGCAATCACGAAAGTTTAATTAGAGCATATGAAATCTTAATACAGTAGTACCTCCTTTAATCCGAAAAAGGGACACCTCTAATTAAGGGACACTTTTTCTGGCCCA
This sequence comes from Octonoba sinensis, assembly GCA_038502835.1. NCBI lineage: Eukaryota > Metazoa > Arthropoda > Arachnida > Araneae > Uloboridae > Octonoba > Octonoba sinensis. Next base: position 91,709,248 of record CM076604.1, on the reverse strand, counting down.
GTACCTTTGAATAGGGACTGCAATGTATTTACCTCTGAATAAGGGACACTATTTAAGGGACATTCACAGATACAAATTTCCAAAATTCAAGTTATATAGATAAGAAAAAGTTACTGGAAGATGAAGTTCTTTTTTTTTTTCTAAAAATTAACTTCTGAAAGTTGGTATGAGGCCTAGAAGCTTGAACAAAGAAACTTTTAAAGTGCTTGCCAAAACTTACATGTAAAGGCTTTTTCCTCTTTTGTACTATGATGTGTGTTCAGCATTGACAGACAGTACCCAGTTACCAACATTTTTTTTATGCAAAGATTGGAACAGTACACCAAACGTAATTTATACTGTATTGGCCAAACAACGTACTTTAAAACAAACTCACCTATATATATATTTTTTTATAATAGGTTACTTAAAATAAATTTCTGTAAGTTACAAAACTTTACCAATACGACATTTATGCTAAAATTTTAGTTTTTCAGTGAAAAAATTTTAAATTTCAATAATTTCGACCCATATTTTGTATATGAGACATTTTTAGTATTTAAGCTTAAATGGTCACATGTTTATTATTCAAAAGTTAAACTAAGTTAATACACTATATGTGCATGCATCAACTTGAACCTTCGAGGAAGGGACACCTCTATTTAAGGGGCAAAATTTTCAGTCCTCTTAGTGTCCCTTATTGAGAGGTTTTACTTTACTATAAACTTTTCAAATAGAGTTGTTAAGACTAAAATTTTTAGTTTAATAATGTAAGTATTTTGGTTGAAAAATCCAATCGTTTTTAATGTTAATTCTTCATCCTTCACGAATTAATTTATAAGATAAATCACATTTAGAGATCAGATCAAGTATCACCAAAGAAGGTGATTCATCTTGATTAATCAGGATTCCCATTCTGTCACCATTATGAATACACGCGGATATGCAAAGGTGGTTGGAGTTCAACGTCCGATATCACAAGATGTGGTCAGAAACCACACAAATATGGAAGCAGTTTTGCGGCATTTCCGCTACTAGTGGAATTGCAGCTCATTACTACAAGCAGCATTCCGCGTGGTTTCCTCAGCGTCATTAAAGAACTCAAAAACGTGTAGTAGATACGCATCAATTTGCCAGAAGAATAGGTCTCAAAAATATGTTATAACCAGGGCTGCGCAGTTGGAGTCGGAGTGGGCTGATTTTGGGGTAAAAGAGTCGGAGTTGCTCAAAAACATGTTGACTCCGATTCCAGGTGCTTTTCTTTTGCTGACGTTTCTTACAAAATGTCTGTTTGCGTTTAGCATTATACTTGTGTCGCTTTTGCATCATTTCAAGGGCTCATTCTTTTTATTATTATTATTATTATTATTATTATTATTATTATTATTATTATTATTATTAGTATTAGTAGTACTAGTAGTAGTAGAAGTAGTAGTAGTACTAGTAGTAGTAGTAGCAATTGTGATTAACATTTTGTTTCTTTATAATTTGGTGTTTTCTTGGTTTGATTGAAGTACTATTTTTAAAAATCTATCGAATGAATTTTTCGTAAGTAATAAATATTTGTAAAATAAATTTTGATTTTTTTCCTTTTGAAAGAATTCCTTTGTGATTTTCTAAAAATATTTTCTTTGAAATTTTTTTTAATAATTTTAGAATCTAACATCTCTAATGGAAACTTGCAAAACTTGTTTCTAAAGAAAACATTTTTAAACACGTCCTCAAGAAAGCATGTTCTCTAAATTTAAGTTATACTTGTAATAACTGGGTTCTAGAAAGAGTTTTAACATTAAATACAAATACAAAAGTGACGACCAACAAAAGGCTCAGGGCTCAGCTAGGCTGGTCCTAGTCAATTCAGCAGTCTCCAATGAACATCGCGAGCTTTCTTAAAAGTTTTTACCCCACTGCAATTAACAGTCGCTTCCGGTAAACTATTCCAACTGCCTACAACCTTATTGAAGTAGTAATTTTTCCTAATTTCAATAAACCAGCCATTTATTTAAACTTTCCTTGTTGTACCCGTATTCGCGTTAAATTCGGGCTGGCAATAACGGAGTTTGTATGCCTTGCATATTTGTTAATGATCAGCTTAAAAATTTAAATCACGTTTTTCTTAATGCATTGCTTTGGATATGCATCGATGATCAGAATATTGTCACTTAAATATGAACTAAGTAATAGGGCACAAGTTTTAATGGATACATTGTGCACACGTGTTTGTAAAATGAGGGGAATCACTTCTTCACTTCTTAGAAATATAAATGTGTGATAAGAGCATTGACAGCTTTTTCAAGTTTGATTTTAAATTTTAGTTTCGTTTCGAACAATTCGGACAAAACCTTTTTAAAACGTAACCACCTCTATTATTCAAAATTTACTTTAAAAGAAGACACTTCTTCCTTTTTATGTAATTTCTACTTGTCTCAGGTGTATATATGTAGTATATGCATATATATATAAATATATATATATATATATATGATTTTCAGAGTAAGATCTTATCTTAAATTCAAACTGCACTGTAATTGGAAAAAAAGTGAAACATACAGATCAAATTCTATATTTTGTAATACATATACAAAGGCAATAAAGTTTTTCTTTCTTTACTAAAAAATATGCCAAACACAGTACGACCAGGCATGTAATGCGTTAAAAAAATAGTAAAGCAAAATTAAAATTCCTGTTCATGTCAGGTAGTAATTACCTAATGAATATAAGGCACTGAAAATGACAGTTCTGCTTCAGTAGTGTAGGTCAAATTACAATCGTGCCCCTAAAACTACGTGTTATATTATAAACATGTTTTTAGGATAATACATGATAATGCATTTTATAGAAAATATGCTCCAAAAATTAGGTTGCTCATCAAAGCTATGTGATTCAACATAGTTGTATTCCTAGAAGATCATTTTACATAAGATCATGCTATTTGAAGTAGATGTATTTACCGTGTTCCCCAAGTTAATGCAACAATAAGCATGTATTGTACCAACAAATATTCCCGGCGCTTCACAGGAGAATGTAATAATTTTGAGAGATTAATAGACTAATGTTTCGCAATATATTGAGAAACGCTATAACTACCCAAAAATTACCTAAGTAAAAACCTAATTCCAATGAAAAAATTTGTTACGGTGTTAACTCATCCCTTTGCTGAACAATCGGGTAGTAAATGTGGTATATTATGATCGTAATTTCCGCAATGAGTAAAATAATGCATTAATTACTTTTTTATTCTTGAAATGTGTATGCGACACAACGGTTCTTGTAGAATTTTTGATTGTTTTTCAAAATGGGCATAGCATGCATAAAAGCTTTCAATAAAAAAAAGTTTAATTTCATTTAAATTTAAGTATTGATTTTCTTCTATTAAATTGAGACTAAGCAAAGTATTCGGATATTATTCCAATAGCTTGCTAACCATAAAACCAGTAATTCTATGAAATCTTAATTTACACTAGAAATGTAAGCTTATATTATTATTATAGGGATGTAACGAATATTCGGCCACTATTCGGTATTCGGCCTGACCGAATACTGGGTAAGGTAAAACTCGGCCTGGCCGAATATTGACGGACTATTCGGCCGAATAGTTCTGCTGCAGTAAAAAAGTACAAAAATAAAGAAATTAGCAGATTTTAAACAATTAAAATTGTATTATAATTATTGCAAAAGAATACATTAGTCCACTTTAGTTTTAATAAATAAAAATAATTTAGAATAAACTACTTTTTTTAATCTTGTTTTAGGCTTGACTGAACAAAAACACATTTTAAAGTTGTAATATTGTATTTTATATTTAGCATTTGCTCCCAAAAGCTGCCAATAGTTAATTATAATGGAGAATATGATGAATTCATTTTGTTATTATTAACAAAGTGGAAGCCAGACTTTGTTTCGGTAGACTGATGTTTTGTGAATATTGGGTTAGAGAGAAATGTGAAAAGCCCAGAATATGAATATTTAGATAGCATAAGTTATTGGGGTTTTTGAAAAAAAAAAAAAAACATATCCCAATTAAGTGTATTAAGTTTTAATAGATCTTTTAAAAATAGGTATGTAAAAATCCCCATAAAATTAAAATATTAACTTTTATAACTTTTAAAATGTCTTCATAAAACAGTTTTGAGCAAGGTAAAAGTTCACTAAGCACTAGTATTTCTTTCATTGCAATTAAATAATTAGTAAACTAATGCTAATGCTTACTATTGTAAAACCTGTCATTTATATTTTGCGTGTGGGTGAAATTCTTAGTTTTATTACATTCAAAAAAATAGTGAAAATATATTAATTTTAAATAGTTCTAAATTCTTAACAAGCATAATTAAATCATACATCACAGATTGTGTGTAATTGGTGTTTGACTTTGTGAATAATTTTAAATTTGGCAAATACTTTCTATTACAACGATTTTCTAGGAATTTTAATATTCGGCCGCCGAATATTCGGTATTCGGCCTAGCCGAATATTCGGCTTCGGCCTGGAAGAAATGGCCGAATATTCGGTATTCGGCCAAATCACTATTCGTTACATCCCTATATTATAAGATCTGATAAATTCAGTTAGTGAATAGAAACTCAACGCTCTAAATTTATTAAATCATTTTTTTCACTACCGAATCAAATATTTGAATGAAATTAGAAATGTGATTCAAATTAATTAGATTGTTCACTTTTTATCTACTTGATAAGCGGACAGATACTAAAGATGCTAAATTCATTTCATCAATTAGTTCAACAAAGCATCACTTATTTGAACGGCATTGTACTTTGACGGTCCAACAAGCATTGGAACAAAGCACGAGCGGACATTGCGCTTCTATTTCCATTTCCGAAATTAATTTATTTCTTTGGCTATTTTGGCATCATCGGTGAAATCCCTCCAGACTGTTTCCTGTTTCCGTGGTCTGTCTCGTGCCGCGCGGCCAGCTACGCGTAAATGAAACCTGACAAATTATTAGTATAAAAAAGCGACACGATATAAAAAAAAAAATTAAAAAAAGTCAAGTATGAGATCAACCTCCACCCCTTTTCCATTGAACTGTTTGACCGCGTTTGTTCGTCCTGTCCATTCCGCGAACGACGACGATCTGGACACCATTTCCGGCTTGTTCACAACCACGCGTTTTTGAAATAAATATTTCCGTTTCGGGATATTAGTACCCGTATGGCGTTGGACAGTTCAGCTGAAAAATTTATACGGATCAATGAAACGCTTCTAAAGGAAGCAAGCGAAGAAAATAAAAATTTGATTTGTTTTCAAATAATTAATGTTTTCGCAATCACTGATTGGAGTTAGTTTTTGTTTCTTTGATTTTATGTTTACAAATAAAGCATAGGCGACAATAATATTGACTCGCAGTACTTAAATGCCTGACTGAAACAAAAATAAAATTTATTTAACATTCCTTCATTTTCATTTAGTGTAAAAGGTATTAAGAATGATTTACTTCCATTAACTTTAAAGAAATGTAATGTTTCGCTGGCATCTGAAATAGTAAAGACGGACTCCACCGCAAATTTTCAACGTCTTCATCTTTGGCTAAAAGTTATATTCATGATTCATAGCTTTGTTGTGTTTCATTCAGAGCATGAAAGTAGGAACAGAAAATGTTATCATATGCAGAAACGGACTTCAGTTGCAGATATATTTTAAAACAATGACAAGTTTTAACATGAGGAAGTTTATTTTACTTAATTATTATTTTTAACATTATATATATATATATATATATATATATATATATACCCGTTTTTCTGTGTGTGTGTGTGTAAATACGGGTTCCACGTCAGGCCCACCATTTGACCGGAACATTTTCTCCCCCCCCCCCCCATCAGGCTTCGCAAGCTGAGATGGGCATTTCAGGCCTTGGCCTCCAAAATGCTGTCGCGCCGCTGGTCTGGTATATAATGTATACATATTTTTCAAGCAGAACTTTTTCTATTTTGTGGAACAAAATTTGAGAATATATTCATAACCGCTATAATTTTGTCATTTTTGATGTTATTGATTTCTTAGTTAAAATTTTCGAATTTCAATTGTAGACGGTAATGTTAATCACGTTCAAAACGTTTTTGAACAATTCCTATTTTAAATAAGAAAGAACTTTGAAACTAAAATTATAGTCTCAAAACTTTTCAAAACAAAACAAAATTAAAATTCCGGTTGCAATAACTTTTATTTTCATTTTTGAAGAGTTTCGAGAAATTTGCTTTTCTTTTTATTTTGAAAATCCTTCAAATTTTGATAAATAGCGTTAGAAGTTCAAAATAAAAGTCTTCTTACAAATTGTTTCTTCCCTTAATTCGCGTATTAACTTTGCTTACAATCATCAGTCTATATGCTACGAACAAATGCGTAAAAGGAGGGGGGAAACGAAAGAAAAACTAAAAGAGAATAAAATGTTAAAACAATTTTGGCGCCATTAGTTGAGCCTGAACATCGCACTATCGCATCTACACACGAAGGGGAAAAGGAAACAGTTGATTTAGAATTCTTCTGCATAACCAAGAGTTTTGAACTAGCATTCAAAATGGAATAAAAATTTGTTTCAAATGAAAAATGAGATGTGGGAGTGGGCCTAAGGAGTCTATGATGATCTTTTGAACAAAAACAAGTTTTCCGCGATACATTTCTAAAACCTACTTTAATTCCTACTTTTTTAAAAAAATTTATTCATATATTCTCACTATTTATTAAATTAATTTATACATACTTTACTTTGGTTTTGTAGCAATATTTTTGAAATCTCTTAAAACTTTCTTCTTTTATACTTTTCATATTTTCCCTCTTCTTTATTTTTTCTTTTTCTTTCTTCTTTCACAGGAAAGTCCATTAAAAATATTTTTTTTTGTTTTTATTGATAAGGATTTTCAGATGTTGAGGAAAGACACAACATCGATATCATTGGGGGTATTAATCACCGGGATTCAAACCCGTCTCCTTTAAAACGAAATTTGCTCATTGTTACGTAAAAGAGGGGGGAGGGAATAGAATAAATAATATAAATTTTTTTTGTAAAAAGTTATTGCTAGTTCGTCTAAAAAGATTGCTAGTCTTCTTTTGTAAAAAGTTATTGCTAGTTCGTCTAAAAAGATTGCTAGTCTTCTTTTGTAAAAAGTTATTGCTAGTTCGTTTAATGTTAATACACTAGTTAGTGTATTAACATTAGACTTGCTATGTAATGTATATTTACGTTATTCTTACAGTGCAGTTACAATCAAAATTATTTGTTGATTTTTTAAATAATAGCTTGATTACGTTGAACAAAAATCTAACTTATAGTAAGATAAGTCTTATCGAAGACAGCTTTACGTTTCATTAAAATGTCACCTGAGAAAATAGTAAAAAACATTTTCATTTTGCTGCATAATTTAATCGCTAAAAGTACCTTTTTATCACTTTGAATTTATTAACAAATTGTATTCGCAATGCTTGATAACAAGCATACATTAAGTACTGGTTTGTGATGAAATCACAGCCATTACCTTCATTGCAATAACAATGTAGATTATATCAATAATAATAGTAAAAACTTTCGGTTCTAAGTGCTTTCATCCTTAATTTCTGCCTATAATTAATCTACACATTCTCTGGCGGTATTGGAAATCATTGATTTGATCACCATACATAGAATAAACTTAATCTTTTCAATCTAATCTTTATTGTAATGGCGGTGCTAAAACCATTCCCACCACTCAACGTCGCAGGAGTAAATTAGTTCCACCGAAGATTGCTAAGAGATTTCTTAGAACACAGCCACTAATGGCATAAAATCTATCGACATGCGTAGAGTCTTTTACACTCCTATATATAACATTTATGACATAATGTCCATTGTAATGACAGCACTAAAATCTTCCCCCGTGCAACTGTTAATTTGTCATCTCATCAGCATTGGTAAAATTTCCTCGAACTACCATCGTGAAATTCATCACATCGTTTTCTCCAAGAACAGATGGCCCTTTATGTGGATGGTTTTTTAAGTCACCTCGGCATTTAACCGTCTTTCCTCAGCTTTTAATTTCTCTGCCGCCAATGATGAACGGGAGCCTCCACCATAATCTTCGACAGGGGTCAAATTTACCGGGTGTGGCCAAACGAAATAAAATTAGGCTCTTAATGGATGAATATTGCTACATCCTCCTGTGTTCTGGAACTCGAGTGTTCCATCCTATCACTTTAGGCGATAAAAATTGATGTTGTGCGCGTGGAAGGTTTTCTTGTTCGATTCCTTTTCTGTTTTGCTTTTGCGGTTACTTCTGGCATTTACGAAATCAATGCTTAGTTACCAGCTGGAGTTATAACATCACCAGAAATTACTTTGTGCTTTTCATTTCTCATGTATGTTCCTGTCTGCAAAGTTGCGAAACATAAAGTTACAGGCATTAAAAAAAAATGCATCTCAGATAATTCTGTTGTAAATTTTTAACGGTATCTTAGACCGCTCGAATTTTCCTTTGTTTCGCAATAACTAAGAGTTTGAAACAGTAACGTGGGGCGAGGGGACTGTAGCACGCTGAGCAGTCTCATTTTAAAAACGAGTCTTTTAAAATACAGAACAATCCCGAAAACTCGTCATTCGATAACCCGGCAATCCGGATAACTCGGCCACATCCTGGCAAAAAGGAGAAACTCCACGCACTGACTTTTACAAAAACCGGCTACTTTTTTTTAGCTCTAACGTTGACCAGATAATTTTCATAATAGACAATTTTACGTCTCCATAATTTTTTTTAATTTGTCTTATCAGGTCAAAAGCACTGTAACCATGCATTCATTAATTTCCAGTCTCATGTAATAAAGACTTTATGTCTTCCTAAAGTAGGTATTTTTTTCCTTTGTTTAAGAGTATTTGGCAGTTTACTCTCTGTTTTATCCTCAAGCAAACACTACATACAAGTACAATAGTGTATTTTCTGAGGAAAAATTCTGACATATTATTTTTAACCCCATTCCCGATAACCCGGCGTTTTCACAAACTCGGTCACTCTTCGGTCCACATTAGGTAGAGTTTCCGGGGCTGTACTGTAAACTTTATTCACAAGTTCATAGGTATTTTAGACACGAGAGAAAAAAAAGAGAAGGAAAGATGCCTTGAAATAAATAAATAAAAATAAAAGGGAAATATTCTGCTAGGGTTCTAAAAGCGAACTGAAATTCGTAAACAGAAGCAAAAACAACGATCACTGACACTGCGCTCGTTTGTTGAACAGCTCCAAGTCGGTAAAAGCTGCTCTGCGCTGATGGAAGCTTGCAACTTGCCTGCCTGCTCATAACTTGGTTTGAACAGTGCTTCCGAACCCAATTCACTCTTACGGAATCCTTTTGACAATGTCCAAGTTCTAGGAAACCTTGTATTAATACCCGTATAATAACGTTTGTATATTTCTTCAAAATGACATTTTAAAAGTCAATACTTATATTAATACATGTTAAAAATAAGGCACAACATCGTTAACCCCAATTAAAGTTACCAACAGTATTTTTTTCTTTTAGAGAAAACTAAAATAAGTATTCATGAATCTTGGTTCCTGGGGAACCAATAAAATGTTTCTCTTATCTTAGATTTCAGATACGAATGCAAGATTTTTGCTAAGGAGGGGACTTCTTTTTTTTTTTTTTCGTGATTTTACATGTCTCCAGGAAAACTTGTTTCAAAGGTGAAAAACTATAAAGTTTTAGTTCGTTATTCATATAATTTTTAATAACGCTCAGCGAGGGACGCTTGAGCCCTGCACTAAATACAAATTCGTTGTTTTGTTTCATTTGGGAAAACTATGCGTTTAGACCATAGCTTTTATTTGGTCTTCAGTGAGTTCAGTTAATTTTGATTGCGAATGTTAATTTGACATTAAACGTTTATAATTAGACATTAGACATTTTGAAATAATAATTATACATGCACTATATCAGTGTTCGGCAAACTCCAAAATTTAAAGAACCAATTTCAATTTTAAGGCATCGGGAAATATTTTATAAGAGCCATAGCTATCGTTTAAGCAGTATTTTTAACGTAATTTATAGAATAATCATCATTTATATTTTGATGTAAATAATATAACGATATAATTCCGTAAAACCGCATTCAAATAGTCAAAGAGCCAAACGCGACTCGAGAGTCGCAGTCCCAGGCTGTATAGTAAACCAAAAAAATGTGAAAAACTGACAAAACATTCTTATTACAAAACAAACTTCGTCTATATATATTCAAAATTAATGTAGTGTAATAATATTGGAACAGTCAAAATCTCGAAAAATATTCAAGACTTCTTTAAGGCGCAACACGCAAATTAAAAACCAGTGTCTTAAATGAAAAGCCTATATATATTAAAAGTTTATCCAAAAGTTAAACGAGTTTTGATTTTACTGTTGAGTCACATGCTACCAAGAGGGCCGATGTGTCGAGTACTTGTATTACATCACATTAGTCACGGTGTAATCTAATAATATTACATCATATGAATTTATGAGGCATTTATATTGCGTCATGTGAATTTGTGAATAAATGATCTGATGTTGTACTTATATTGTATGATTACAAGATGAGTTAATATTACATTGTGTGACTTTGTGGTGCATTTGTAATGCATTCAATTGTGTACTGGGCCATTTCAAAGTATCTTCTCCAAACGTAGAGTCCGCAACATGACACTTATTTTATTATAACTACGTCTTGTTGTCATGTCGCGGACTTTACATTTGGACAAAATACTGTGAAATGGCCTTACTACCACTTGTCGATGTACTACCTACCCGATGTACTACCACTTGTAGACTATCGTATCTATGATGCATTTATTTTACATAATAATTATAAATGATGCATTTATAATAGTATATCTTATCATCATATGATTTATTTTTATAAAAATTACATAACTTTCTATAAAACAGTTTTAAATAATGACGGAAATAACAAGAATTTATTTACATATAGTAAAATCTCGTTACAGTGAGTACCGATACAACGAAATTTCCGTTACAAGGAAACAAATTTTTAACCCTAAATACTGAATATTTCGTTACAACGAAAATTCCGTTGCAACGTTCCCGGTCCCTTGGAGTTCGCTGTAGCGGGATTTGACAACATTATTTGCCTAATTTTATTTCCTCTTCGAGAGCATAAGAAGTAAAACTAGGCATTATAAGAGACATGTTAAGATTTCGATTTACTTTCCAAAGCCTTTAGTTCATATTTAGACATCACTTGAAAAAGTTCAATTTTTGCTTCGATAATTAGTCGAGTTGGTAGGGTACGCATCGTTGAACTTAGACCTACAAAGAAATCATCAATGTGATCTCTTTTAGGCACATCAAGAACAAATGTATCGCTCCCATCGACTTTACCTCTCTGGCCATCACTGAATTCTGTTTCGGACATACTAGTATTATCAGTTACTTCGTCTTCTTCACAGAACTGTATTTCCTGCGACTCGTGGTTCTCGAATTCCGAAAACACATTTATATCCGGCGTCGTTGTTAGGGTTAGTGCAGCCGATTGACTTGCTGCCTGCGAAACATTTGATGTCCCTGCGTCGTCTGAAAAATCTAACGGTTCCTGTTTGATGTCGACCGTCGGATCGGGTCTGAAAGAAAAGAAAATTAGATGAACGAACAAAATGCAAACATGAATTTTTTGAGTTATCTTGAAAGATCGTCGACTTCATTTATTCACTGATGGCATTACCTATGCTTACAAACCGTCCAAATGTATTACTAACTTGCAACAAATACCAATTTAATTTTTTCTTCCAAAAAAAAAAAAAAAAACGTACAAAAAGCTTAATTTAATTCATTTTAATTTCAGTTATATGTACGTTTTTAAAATAGAATAAACTAGTAAATTTTGAGAAACGTGTACAATGTCTTAAAAATCAAGTGGTTGATAATAAAATATGTTAGTATTTTCTGTGGTTTATTTTAGATGTTAATAATTTTGTAATTTTGTTACTAATTCAAAGTGTGTTATTTTAAACTTTATTTTTGCAATTAAAACAGAACCATAATTTTAAAAGCTTCTTTTCCCCTTACTGCTTAAGGATTATGTACTAATATTCCACCCCCCGATTCAATCTTATTTAACATACTTGAGGCAAACTACTTTACTCTAGAAGATGTGCATTATGTTGAAATCAGTAAGGTTTCATACCATTAAAATTAAAAAAAATGTTATCAGTTTACGTTTACCCATTTAATGACACTCTAAATGCTAATTTAGCTTATGTTTTCAAAAATATGCTGCCTTAACATTTATTTCAATTTAGAATTGTCTTTCAGTACTTTTAACGTTACAGGTGACTATCATTTCAATGCAATGTAACGGTTTTTTAATTTCACGCGCGCTAAAACAAAAATCAAATTTGAATAAACAACTGATCGGGTTATTATTAAAAATAAGTTTTAATTTTGTGGTAAACTAAAATCCACACATATACAAATAAGCGAAAATTTATTATGAAGTTAAATCTTTAACTAGAGTTAGTAAAGAACGGAAAATAAGCGTTAAATTTTAACTTTTTCATTAAGTCGTACAATTTTATTTTAAATATATTAACTACTATTACGCTAAGACAAATATATTACAAACGTTTTTAGTGTTAAACAAGCACCCACATCCCACAGTACCCTAGTATGTTACGCGGACAACCCCAGGTTCTACGAGATTCTGTTCTCAAGTGCTAGCAATATTTTGCTTAATTGTAAAAAAATATGGCTTCACTCCAACTTAAACTTCCGTTTCCGTTGGTTGAAATTGTCTTATCATCACGACTAAAGATGTATAAGTTTAATGACAAGATTAATATACGTAAGAAAAAGAAGTTTGCCCGAAATTAGTTTCTGCGTATAAATCAAGATTGAGGTGATAAACCTAAGTAAGAACCAAGATCGAGTCATAAATCCATTTATAATTTTGAGAAGTAAGTACTATGAATGCATCGATAAGCAAATTGGCCCATCACCGATAACCGATTAATTATGATGTTTATTTTTTATGCTACAGTTTATCCATCATCACCATTCCTTTTATTCATAATTTGACTTTTCATAGCTAGCAGTTAACAGTATGTTTTTTTATTTATTTATTTTTTTTATGGACGTAGTAGTTGATTTTTCATCTATTCCATTTTTTTAAAATAATATTTTAAATTTTATTTAAATTTATTATAAACAAGAAAAAGATCCATTATTACGGAAAAAATCCGGGAAAGAAAATTTTATATAACTGAGTAAAGTAGCATTGAGATATTTAAGCGCAACAGCATTAATCTTTAGAAAGAGTAAGAGTATTTAATACAGGAAAAAAATGCGTAATTTATTGTTGCCGGCGTAATATACGCATACATTTTCACTACCATTAAAGAATTTCAACCTTCAGCTTTAATTTTTATGTTTTTGAATGTAAGTAACCATCACGCATCTCAATACAAAGAATCAAGTTTCTGTAAAAATAAGAGATTTATATAAAAAATAATAATTTGTGCATGTTGCGGGTGTGACACTAATGTCACACAAATTAATGTTTTAAAACTCAAATAGTTTGTTTTAGAAACTTCATATTTTGTATTAAGATAGCAGTTTTCCTTAGTTTTTGTCTACTTTAATTTTCATGAACTCCTAACGTTGCAAAAATTATGTTTACTTATTAATCAATTCAGACTGCATTGTCTCTTGTTCTTTGGATACTAAAAGTAATTTTAATTATACAAAAAATCGCCAATTGATCGGCTATAATCTGCAGATTATGACCACCGATAATAATCAGTGCATCCCTACTATGTTCTTCTCGAAATTAATAGGATTTACGACTTTGAAATTTATTTTTATAGTTATATGCTATAGCATGTATGTTAAATAAGGGATCATTCATAAATGATGTCACGCTTCGAGGGGGGGGGGGAGGGGGTTCGTGAAATTGTGACAAAGGGAGGGGAGGGGGTAACAAAAGTGTGACGTCATGCATTATGCAACATAGCATTACCCGTGACAAGGGGGGGGGGGTCCGCTGAAGTGTGACATATTGTGACAAAGGGGGGAATGGTTCAAATATATGGGAAAAAAGCGTGACGTCATTTATGAGCGGCCCCTAAGAGAGTTTTACACTTTGAAAATGGTTTGAATTTCAGATGTCCATTGGTTTCCATTATCTTTCTAACAGTATTAACTAATGGAAAAAAAGAGATTCTGGTTTTACTACACATATTTTTATTTTTTGTGCAAAAGCAAAAAAAAAAAAAAAAAAGAGAGAGAGAAACAGTAAGATGAACCTAGAGATTTTTCTAGCTTTGGTGTCCCTAAATTTTCAGCTCGAGCAGTATTTGGATCGCAGCTCAAAACTTTTCTTTTTTTATTATTGAGCAAACAATGAGAAACAAAATCAAAGTCATTGCAATAAATTTTGTCTTCTTTTTCCTCCTGTTTTTTTTTTTTTTTTTCAATTTTTATCGTAAAAAGTTTTTTTTTTTTCAATTTTTTTAATAAAAAGTTTGTTTTTACCGTTACTAGTCTTACGCGCGCAAAACTTAGAATTTCTCCCGTATACATTATTATTCTATGCAAAATCAAAGTATATTTGTTCATATTGAAAGCTCAAGGTTATAAAAATGCGTCTCATCCTCCTAAAACAATTTGCATTATTTTTATACTTTATTATGATTTTTAAAATTATTATTATTATTTCCTTAACGATATTTTAATGAGAAATATTAGCTTGATACAATTTCATAATTTTCAAACAAAAAATAAGGATTTTTTTAAAAATGGAACACTTTTTACAAAATTTACGATAAGAATTTTAAAATAAATACATAAATTTTCTAAGGAAAATTTAAGCATTTTAAGACCTTCAAATTCAGGATCCTCAGCATGTCTGAGTTAAAGAAAGTCTTGCTCTTTCCACTGCCAACGACGTCATTCCTGGATATAGTGTTTTTCCCTGTATATTATAATAAAAGTACGAAACTGTCCTCCCATACAAAACGGCTACAAGTTAAAAGTGTAGAATTTTACTGTCTTACATAATGGCTACAGTTAAAATGAATTAATATATTTTCTTAAGTAATAATGTAACTTACTGTTTTAATTTAACTTCACGAACCATGAATTTATTAGCATCATCTAGAAAAGAAAGAAGCTCTTTCCTCCGTTTCTCTTTCTCTGTTTTCCAATGAAATGACTCAGGATAATTTTTATGTTTTCTTCTAACGTAGTAATCACGAAGGTACTTCCATTTCATCTTACAGAGATTTGCTAAAAACGTAATCCATGTATCATTATTTTGAAGATAGTTGCATAAACTAAAATATTTGGAAAACAACCATTGAAATAACAATACTTAAAAATGAATAAATAACAAAAATATTAACTTTACTAAACTGTGAATATTGAGTTCCATTAGAGAAATGAAATATATTACAGTAGAACTTGGATAATTCGAACTTCTTTAATTCGAATTTTCCTTTAATTCGAAGATTTTGCTTGGTCAATTGAACTTTGTATTGAAATCAATGTGAAAAGTTTTGGATAATTCGAAGTTCAACTTCTTTAATTCGAAGTTCAACTTCTTTAATTCGAAGGTTTTCTCATCCGAAATCGACAAAAGTCGTTTGTAATAATTTCTTTGTCTGCTTAAATTTTATCCTTCTTGCTTGTTTGCAGGAAATGGTAGATTAATGGGATTTCTGTCTTGCTTTCTATTGTAAAAGATTCTATCCTTTCATCCAGCTGTTGGGTTAAACGTGACAACTTTTGTATAAGTAATACTCTAGTTATATGTTCCCGTTTTCGTATGTATGTACTATAGTTTTATTCTTTATATTATGTACAAAATAAATTTTACTTTGTTGACAAATGCAATGTTTAATTATTTTATGCACATGCCTGGAAATTTCCCAGAAAAGATTATTGACGTTATTTTTGGCGGAATAAACATTATCGGCGTTCGTGGGTATTAAATTAGGCTGCAAAAGTTAGTGTTGTGTAATTCGAAGTTTTGGATAATTCGAAGTTTAGCTGTGGTCCTTTCAGCTTCGAATTATCCAAGTTCTACTGCAGTATTTTTTTTTTTTAATTTAGAATTCTATCTTACAAATTTTCTTATACTTGCCAATCGACCTTCATAATTATCTTTCCCACATGACATTTCGCCATTTTCGTAAACGGATTATTGGCGAAAGACAAAAAAAAAAACCGTCAATCTTTTTAAATTTAACTCAGTTAAACAATGAAAGAAACGAAAACCTCTGCAATCTTTTCCTGTTCTATCGTAATTTTTGTGTAAAGGGGTTAGCTTTAACGATTTTAAGCTCGTAATCCATTGTTTACGATGTTCCCCTTTTTTTTTGCAATAAATTTCAGATTTAGCCGATTTTTAGGATATTCTGGCGATCTTAAACAAAACTGGATCGATTTTTATTAAAATTCAGCAATGTTTCGCGTAATTTTTATTGACTAAAATAACTTTACTGATCGTGATTGTGTTGTTTAAGTTTTAATAATGGATTAGAAGTAAGTATACTTGTTTCTTAAATCTTAACTATTTGTATTTAATAAAGTGGTGAACTTGCTTCTGATCACAGAAAACAGTCACCATTCCCCGCTTTTTCCTGAATTTTTGAGAAAAAGCTTCGGAATGCTAACTCTCATCCATCGGTTGGCGTTGGCAGGCATGGTTGATGTGGATTTAAGGAGCAAGTCCTTTTGCAAGCAGCGAAAAAAAGCAAGATACTTTTACAGCAGTTAATATAAAAAACCAATGATTAAATAACCCTATTAATGATCATTTGACTCAAAGAGAGAAAAAGAAAAAAGGAAGAAAAGGAAAATATAATAAAATTAATGAATTCAGCAGTGGGGTGGAGCGATTTTCTTTTTTTTCGAATTTTTCTCAAATCGCCCGTTTGGGAAAAGTTGTCAAACATTACCAAATATTTAAGTGATCAATTTAAATATACTGTAGCATTTTATTTAAATTTTAATAAAAATTATGATGGATTTTTGTTTATGATTACTTTTGTAACTATGAATCAATTACAAATATAAATGGCCTAGAGTTTGCAAAAAAAAAAAAAAAAGACACACATACAGTACGAATGTATAACCTCCTTCCTTTGTGAAGTCGGGTAAAAATAGCCAAGTAAATTTAAATCTTCATGCACCGTCTGAGGGTCAAAATTCGTAAACTGAGTTCAAAAATGGTTTAACTTCTTTCTTTATTACGAATTCATTTATTTTTAATAACTTTTCAAATCGGTCAGAGCGAAAAAAGGTACCCAATAGCATCAAGAATACTTTGATGTAAAATTGTATCACAGTCAAATAAAATACTCATGATTCTCATGGCGGTCAAAATTCGATATTGAACCCAAAAATGAGATACATTTCATCCCGAATACAGAAAGGTTTTCACAACTTTTAAAATCGAACGTAGGTAGAAAAGTTACGTCATATGATCAAAACAAATCATACAAAAATAAAAGAGCTTTGAATTACATCTTCACATTACGCACAGATGCCAACTATCATTATTTTAGGTTCAACTTCATTTATGTAGTGGCATTTGTTTAGGAGGAAAATAAATATACATTAGCCATCTACTAACGTAAATACATTATTACTGTGATGCCTGTAGAATTAAAACCAAGGCCGATCGTGCATTCCCGAAGGCTCGCCACAGCTTGTAGATTACTAAGGTTGCATGCTGGAACAGAAAATCCATCTCAAAATTTGATTGCACTTACAACTTTTATAATGAAAGTATCAACTCCTGTGTGGTTTGACATAAGGAGAAAGTCTGATTTCACGGAAGGTCCTCGGCACACATTTGGAACATCATTCATTGCTCCAGATAGTTAAAGGATTTTAAAAGAATATATCGATCCTGCTATACAAATGTATAGCTTCTTTGCACATCAAGCAAGTATTATACTTGCAATTATTGTAGATGAAAGACACCACGTACAGCAACTGGCTCTAAGAAGAATCATAGCCAGCAAGAGAATTACCAGAGACTTTACAGTTTGTGAGAAAATTCGTTATTCCGCCTCCGAATCTCAACTTCGAGGTAAGCGAGTACACAAACTGGCAAGTTGTTAACTGGCAAGAAATTGTAAAATGTGACCTTCTAGTGGCAAAAAGCGTGGTAGATTCTGTAATTCTATCCGCAATATCACAACAGGAATGGAGGTTTCGAATTTGCATTAATAAGTTTCCATGTCATGCTCAAACAACAGAGAGATATGTTAGAACAGTAGCTCAATCGCCAAGCAAAGTCTGGAGAGGAAGAACGACATGGCTTCATTTAGCTAAGATTCAGTCGCGAAAAATTACAAATTAGTTCCAAAACGAAATCACAATTTTCTGTTTAATTCCCTCCAAGAAATTCTGTTTGAATTAAGGTACTTGTCTTTTTCATTCTTCTTTTTTTAAAAAAATTTTATTTTAATGAAAAGTGATTTAGTTATAAAATGTTATCTTTGTTAAAACCATGCAAATAAATATTTCTGTACCTGAGAACTATAGTATCTTAAGTCATTTTTTCGAGTTTTTGCGATGAAGTAAAGAAATAAACATTTTTAGTACTATAAGACTACATAGACGTTTGTGCGAATCGTAAAATAACGACGGGTGCTTTAAAAGCTCACAACCTTTAGGTAGCAAGTAGTTTTGTCCATTAAGGGTAAACTAGCAACAAAAGGAAAAAAAAAACTTACGATACCATGGCTTTCCCCTCTCCCCAGGTAGATTTATTGCCTTGTAGTGTTTTGTAGTTGATTCTATTTAGCTAAAATATGAACAGAATGTTTAGCACCTTTTAGGATGTTTTTATTTTAGACAATTACTTGTCTTACATTAACATTCTTTCATCTATTTACAATTTGTATATATATATATATATATATATATATATATATATCTTGGCTAAAATACTGGGCATTTTAAATTTTTTTTGCTACAGCTTGAATAACGGTTTCTGTTCTGCAAGTGGTCAAATTTAAAAATTTAAAAAAAATTAATGCCTTCGTAAAAAAAAAAACATGTGGAACATGTTTTCAAACATACAGAAACATTTCCTTTTATCCTACTTTACTGCTATATCCAAATATGTAGTCACATTAGGTAATTTTTCTCACTGTGGCTGAGTTCAAAATTTATTCTTTGAAAAAATGTATGTACACTGCTATGCGGCAGTATGATTTTATATACCTGTGTCATAGTTTTCTCTAAGTATATGCTCCCATTTAGGCAACTTTTTCAACCTGATTAATTTGAAAAGTTTAAAAAAAAAAAAAAAATTAATAACGTTTTTTGGGTTTATTTTGCGAATTTTGACCGCCATGCGTAGGATAAAGATTTTTCATGAATGGTTTGAAACTTTAAACTTATTTATTTGATCGTGATAGACAATTTTCTTCACCCTAGCAGATTTGAAATTCGAAGAATTCCCCAATACCTTTTGCTCCACCCTTCAGTCGGTTTTCAATCTCACATTTTTTTTAAACATAATTCGAAGTCCATTTAATTTATCTCGAACCTTCAAGTAACCCCATTTTGTAACAGTTCATATTTCTGTTCCAGAGATTTTTTTTACACTTTTCTAACTTTTAAACTTCAAAAAATAATTAACTAAGCTTTTAGTTGAAAGTAACTAAGTAATTGCTCTGATACATATCTTTTTTACTTCTTTTTTTATTCATTTAGTGCATATTTGCATTTTATTTGCGATTACTTTGATTGAATATTTAAAGTTAATCAAAATAAAAATAAGAATTTTTGGTCCCCGTTGTAATTTCTTGATATTTTAGCATAAAATGTAAAAAGCTTTTTGCTCAAAGCTGTTCAAAGTTTAACGGAAATCGTTCAAGTGAAAAATTTCAACATAAGAATGAGGCCTTTTTTCCTTTAAAATTTTTTGATCGAGATTTTTAAAGATATTTCTCAATGAATAAATAAATGAGAGAAAGAATGAATGAAAGAATGAATGAATGGGAAAATAAGAAAATAAGTGAATAAATACATGCATGACTAAATGAATGAATAAATACATGCATGACTAAATGAATGAATTAATACATGCATGAGTAAATGAATGAATAAATACATGAATGAGTAAATGAATGAATGAATGAGTAAATGAATGAATGAATGAATAAATTAATGTCTGAATAAATGAAAGAATGAAGGAGTGAGTGAATGAATATGTATTATCCGTTAAAAAAGATATATTTGAAGTAATTAAGAACTAAACCTAAGTGAGAAAGAGAGAGAAAGATACAGGATACAGCTAGATTATAAATTTGAAATTGGTGTACACGGGAAAGTAGGCTCGTATAATTCTAGACGGAACTTCTTGTTCAGACCTGAGACTAAAGGGGAAGGAAATATTATCCAGCCTCCGGTACCCTAGAAACATTTTTCAAACGTAAAAATATAAATGAGTTATCTTTGAAAAATTCTTAAAATTACGTCAAAAGCTGGAAAAAAAATTCTGGTTTTTATGACAAAATTCGTAAAAAAAGAAAAAAACATTTCACTATCTGTTTTTACGTATCACAAAAAAATGATGTTTCAATAATCTGTACTTTTTTATTATAATAAATTAATGACTAGCTTTTACTTTTCTTTAAAATACGTAAAAAATAACAAATAAATAATTTACGATTTAACCAGTAACCACATTAAAATAACACTTTTTTATATACGAACATCGGTATAAGACATTACGAAAAGTGCAACCATGTTTGGCGATTTTTCGTTGCGATCAAATAAGAGATTCAGAAATGTTAAGCTAAGCATGCTTACTTGAAATATTTAATATATCACTTATTTCTTGCCAGCAATTTTCTTTTGCCTCGATATCTGAGTATCTCTTTCTGGGTATGCAATACAATATAGGCCTTTCCCGCACTAACTTAATCAGCCTTTCTTCAGTAGCAAAATCTGTTACAAAGAACGTCTTTTTGCCAGCCATTTTCTCGTCCTAGGCTTAGCAAGCATTCGAGTCAAGGCAAACACGTCAGAGCGTTTCATCAGAAGCGCAGAAGCTTGACGTTGCTACGCATGCGCTAGAGCTGGAGTCTTGGCGCTTCGGGTCGATTTTCCTCCGCTGTTTACAACGGTAGCGTTCTCGTCTAGCGTCAAATCGTCCCAGTGGCTCTTTAAAAATCTCGCCAAACAAGTTTTATTGATGGCTCACCGTGCCTGTTCCATGTTCGTGCGTGACTCGTTATACACAATAGAACCCCGTTATATCGCGCCTGGGTACACTGCGGAATCGGTTTTGGCTGAGCTCATTGATTATCACTATAATAACTATTTTTTAAAATTCTGCTTCCTTTCGTGCAAAAAGACAAATCGTCTCTTGAGAGCAACAGTAGGATCTGAGCAAAAAGAGTTACCTATAAAATTGATTTTAAAATTCGCTGTTTTTTCAATGCTGAAGTTCAGATCCAATTCTTCAAATTAAAATTTCATTGAGGATTTGAAAACTGCCTTTTTTTTTCGCATTAAAATTAGTTTTGTGTGAAGAGTAAAAGATGACTTTTCACCTGCAAAATGAATTTTTGATATATAAAATATTTAATTCGCTATTGCAACATGAATCAAACTAATAAATTAATTTAAAAAATGCGAAATAACGTGATACCTATTTAAACTATCTGGAGCCTGGAGCGGAGCTAGAGCGCATATTTAGAATTCGGAGAGGAGCTACTTAAAAGTGTTGTTTCTCACTTCCCTGTTTACATAACGTTTTAACACTTTGTGTGCGTATGTATGAATGTAATGGAGTACGCATTTAAAGGGAAAAGGTTTATAGACAAAGTATGTGACAATGATACTGAATACATATTAAGGCGACAACTAGATTCTAATAGGAAGGGCTCCGGTTGAAGTTTGGTTGCTTGTTTTTAACCAACTTCTAAACAAAGTATTTTAATGTTTATTTATTTTAGGTTTTTATTTATTAATTTATTTATTTTTCTTTCACTATTTACAAACTATGGTTAAAAACTAACTCCATGGCGTCGTACATTACCTGCGAAATTCCCGTTACGCAGGTAATTTAGGATGCAGGTAAACCCTGTTAGTGCCTAATGTCCCGTTACGCAGGTAATAAACGCATTAGAGCCAAAATAGCTCTTGCCAATTCCGCTCTCAACTTAATTAAAAATTTTAAAAGTAAAAAATTTATTAATAAAAATAGGAATTTAAGTATAATTTCCAACGCATGACACTATGCTCCCCCCCCCCTATTTTCATGATAAATTAGGCTAATAATGGGAAAAAAATAAGAGACTGAAAAGCCCAAATTACGTTAGTTCAACTTCTTTCGTTGGAATAAAGTCATCACAAACTAGTTTGTTAATTAAATGCATGAATTACATTTTACGATGAATTTTTCCTAACGAAAATGAAATCTTGTCGTCAAACGAAATGGATTTAACAATTAAGCTACAATCAATCATCATGTTGTCAGAAATATTCTTTTTCTTAAGACAAAGTGTTTTAAAATGGACGCAGTTTATCAACTTAAGAAAGCAACTTAAAACCCTCCTCATTCCCTAAGTTAATGTTTCTTTTTCCTCTGACCTTTTAACCCTGCTGTCAAAAACGAAGCAAGATGCATTGCATATTCCACACATATAATATTGGTTGGTGTCATTGGAAGAGGAAACAGTTATAAGAAGCTACATGCACATAAAAGTTAATTGGCAATGTTAATTATAGTTTAAAATAAGAGCTGGGAAGCCACCCGAATATGAAGCAAGGATATAAAAATCGCCAGATAGTCAAAAATATGGTTTTGGGCTGAAGAGGATTTCACAGGTTTTATAAAGTCTATACCAGTGGTCGGCAACCCGTCGATCGCGATCGACCGGTCGATAGCGAGCCCATTTTCAGTCGATCGCAACAGCATTTTGGAGAGTTTATAGTTTTTTAAAAAAATCACAACTTTTGAATTAAAAGGCGAATTTATTTCTTTCCCCTTTCAGAAAATGTTTATTAATTTGTTTGCTGTTATTAGTTTGCTGGACTATTCACCCTGGAATATTGTTTTGATGCAAGTGAACAGTTTTTACATAACATTGTTTTGAAAATTTTAAGGTAGGAATTTTATAAGCGCCAAAACTTGTTCTGACAAGAATTAACCTACAATTTGAAGACAGATGCAATCCCAACATGTCCTATTAATAGTGTATGAACCCCCCCCCCCCCCCGCCCCGTTTCTTGTAGTCGATCTTGGTGCTCGCCGAACTTGGAAAGTAGATCTTCAGTCAATTTAGGTTGCCGACCCCACTGGTCTATACGATCTTGTACCGATACTATGAAGGATACACTGGGCAACAAATTTTGACAAAGTTTGTGTATCAAAACTGAAAACGTTCAGTTCTTAAGGAATTCAACGTGCTGAATATCACCATGAAAACTGTATTTCGGCTCTTGTTTCTGAGATTCAGGGGTGCAAAGATATAATGTACCTATAATGCTTAAATGTCACTTTTGTTGAAACATTTCAAAGTATAAACTGATTTATTGGGCATAATAATAAGCAATATTTCATTTTTGAATATCCCTGTGAATATATGAATTAATAAAACGTGTAATAAAATAAACATTTCGAGAAAAAAAAAGAATTTAAAAATATAAACAAATATCATAGGTAAAATGCAAGAATTTGTACTCTATGTTTCATTTGTCCATTTGCTAGTGCAATACCGCACAAAAAGTATTGCACAACTCTTTACACTCTATTAAAATAACATCAGACTTATTATGTAACAGCCTGGTGTTTTTTTTTTTTTTTTTGATAAAAAGAGTGTAGGTGTTCACTCTTTCGCCTGTGCGGTGCTGGTCTTCGTTGATAACTAAGCTTTTATATTTACGCGTAGTCATTTTATAATTTCATTTGCAGCAATGTCGCGAAAAGGCATTAATGATCCCAATAACTTTTATTGCATTTGCGGTAACGTAGCATTTGAATCACAGAAAAAACGCATTACTGACGCAATCAAGAAGGCATATTTGCTCTATTTTGGTTGTAAAATAGGCGATCAAGGTAAAAAATGGGTGCCCCACGTATGCTGTATCACATGTGCAACAACACTTTCTCTGAGGTTGACTGGTAAAAGAAAAAATATATACCATTTGCTGCTCCCATGATTTGGAGAGAGCAGAGTATTCAGCTCATCCTACAATTGAATCGTCGTTTATTTCGAAAAGGTAATATCTTCGTTTTGAAAAAGAAAGAGCTCTCAGTATTTATTTATTAATTTTTATGGCATAATTAATAAAAAACCATTTTAATTTATCAATATTGCATTGCTATTACCTACTAAAATAATAGTAAAAGATCAGACCCGGAAAATTTTCCAACTTTTCATAAGCCATTTTTTTTCTATCTCCTGAAAAAAAAAAAAAAAATGTGTTACCTTTTTGAAATATACGATTCAGTGGAGGCAATTCATCGCGTCAAGTGATAACGGTGATCGTTGATTTGCTTACCAAATTTTTAATTGAGTTCTACGAGCAGTTCACGAAGCAAAATTAGCTATCTTAAAATTAGACTAGTTTCATAGCTTTTTCTGATTATAAACCAAGTAATTTACCTTTAATTTAATCATTATAAAATAAATTTTTTAATTATTACATTAGTTATAGTGTTCCATTTAGTGTTAATTTTATATAACGTAGAACATTATTTAGTCCTAGTTTTTAATAACGTAGAATTTTATTTAGGCAAATTTTTAATTAGATTGTTCGAACTCGAAGTAAAACGATACTACAGCTTCCTTTGTTTACATCGTTATCACGTGACCTCTGACGCTGTATGAATTACCTCTATTGTAGGATGAGCGGAATTTCGCCAGAACCTTTCACGAACAGGAGGGCCTTTACGCCAAAAGAGCATTACGCTAAAATATGAGTGTAGAAAAAAGAAATAAACATAGTACTTTATTAGTTAGTAGCCAAATTTAGTATTAAAACCTTTAACAATAGCTAGCCAGCAAACAAATAGCTATAACATTTCTTTTTAAATCTTCAACAAAAAATAAAAATAGTAATGCATTTTAAATGCTTGTAAACTATTTCGCACCCGTTTAAATGCATCCTGAACAATAAAAACACGAAATTCTTTTTTTGTACACAAAGTAAAATACTATATACAATCTTTTCTTCTCCTCGTGTTATTAATGAGACATTTTACGTCGCAGGTTTGAAAAATGCAGATCGGTTCTATCATTGACTGTCACGTACTGGAACATATTTTTAAAATGATATCTATAAAAATAACTTGTTAGCTAGAGAAGATTATTCTTTTTGATTTTAGAGAAAAAAAAACGAAGTGTTAAAATATCTTGTCTTTTTTTCCCCTAAATTTGAAAAAGAAAAAAAGCTGGAAGTAAGCACTCACGACTATATGCAAACATTCTGGATGCTTTGTGTTCTGTTGTTGATGATATTACAGTGCAATTGAACCACTCTAAAAATAAACGTCGTACTTTTCTACTTCACTCCTTTACCCTGTTAGCACGTGGCCTTAGGGCTGCCCTCCCCCGGGCACGGGTAAGTGAATAAACGTCGTACTATGTTTATAATATAAAAAATTGAGGATTTTTTTCAGTAAAAAAAAAAAAGAACTCAGAATGGATTACAAAAAAGGAACTATAACAAATGAAGCACACAAACGAAAAGAAAAACTGAACTAGAATTAGAAAATGATTATGATAAAAATGCTGATGCGCTTTTATATTTACGGCAGAGCAGGGATGAGATAAGTGAAATGTATTATATCACAGGACCGAACCAAAATTATTTGGGATATTATAAAATCGGCTCATGTACACCCAAGGGCCGAACCAGCATTATAAAGAGATATTTTATTCGAATTAGAGTGGGCTTGTATATTTTTGTCCATGCAGGTTTCTAATTTAAAGCATAATGGCGTGATGAAGAAATCTATATATAAGGTCGGATATAAAATATTTTTACACGTAATAACTGATTGCATATTGCGTAGGTTCTGATGCCCGACAAGATGGTTCGGCATTGAAACAGTGGCCCATCTAGATTCTTCTGGGGTTTGGTTCATGACAAACCTTATATTGTATGTATGTATATTAGCATACTAGGGTTGGCAACAGGACTTGAGGCCAAAGGTTTTGGAGGGAGGGTTGACCATCTCCCTCTCCATTGATTGCGCACCTGCATCTGAAAGCGTTTTTAATCGCATAGGAGTACTTTAAAAATCTTTACGTAAGATGCTTCTTTAGGTAACCACAGTTCCGATGAGTTGTTCAGTAGGCTTGAACATGTTTTATTAATGCAATTCTTCAAGAGCGTTAGGCTGTAAATGTAAATGTGTAAATTGTTGTCGACTTCCATCTATGATGGATGATCAGAGATCCTCCTCGGTTATCATTTCCCAATATAAAAGATGGATCGGGGCTTATTCGTTATTAATGAGGCCCTACTCACTAATTAGGCGTCGTCTTCAACGCAAACGGCGAGACTCTAACCTCTTCTGGTAATCACAGAATTCCTCTAAAAGTTGGATATCAACACTAAAGATGCGCCGAATGGTACCTCGAAGCTATTCCAGAGATCTAAATGTCCCCATCCGCAAATTACAAGTGCCGCCTATCTACCAGCTCCGCCTAGGCCGTTCGACACCCTTACCCCCAGGCCTAAGCTCAAATTTACCGGGTGGAGCTTCGAAAAAAGTGCATTCACCTACAGGTGAGATGTTTCTTCTTGATAAAGGTGATTGGCAGGCAAATGACTGGCGCCTACAAATCAGAAAAAAAAAAGAGAAAGATTTTTATATTTTTTTCTTCATATTTTTTATGTGGGTTTTCAAAATGAGGGTCACACCGTAAGTGCGTATAATATTATACCATATTTTCCATGTTCTCGTATCTAGAATACGTCAACTCTAATGGAGGATGCGTGATTTATAAAGGAACGAGGAATTCTAGCAATCGAATCATCATTAATTTTAATGCTTGGTAAGAAGTGCTTGAGAATATCAATCCATGTTTCAATCGCAGAGGCTGCCAGTGTCGGTTTTTTCTGGAATATTGTAAACATAAAAAGAAAAACGAATGCTTGGTTCAGAACTACTTGCTCGATTCTGTAACCAGTAGAAAAATGTAAATATAATAGTTTTATATTAGATGACATTCTAAAAGGAGTTGCAAATATGAATAATGAAGTTGTAATACTCTTTGATCATTACGATTGATTCTTCGTCAATTAACTATAAGAAAAAGACCAGTATTTCTTTAAGAAATATTCTAATAAACTTCGTAAATTTTTGGAGAACTTTCCTCCGCCTGAAGAAATGCACTAAAAGTGTTCAAAAGTTACTTTAAGTGTAATTTTTCTTATAATTCAACTTGAAAATCGAAAATCTTGCGTTTAATTTTCAAAGAAGAAGGGAAACTGTTAATTTGTAAGTGAAGCGAGTTCAATTCTGCCAGTCATCACATTTTGTGATTTTTTTTAAATTTCTAAAAATTAGAACCCCTAAAAAAGTAACACGAACTAAAAAAACTAACCTGAAAAGTTAGTTTTATTATTATTATTTTTTTTAATCTTTCAATGGTTTCCTTACTAACAGTTTTTTGATGCATTTTTTTTCCTCTAAGTGTTCTTACATTAACTTAGATAAAAAAGTGCGATTTTTTCTTTTAAAGAGAAGGGGTAATTTAGTATTTTTTCATGCCAACCACTATTCTTTTTCGGAAGAGCGAAGTGATATGTTTTCAATTTATTTGTTTCATTAATAAAAAGGTATGTTTGAAAGGTATAATTTGGAGTTTAAGGTAAATGAGAATTAAACAGAAATAATCATCAACGTTGTTGTACGTCAGTGCTTCCCAAACTTTCCGCATCTGTGTACAACTTTCGCACCGCTGAGTACACCCATCGAGTACCTAGGCATACCATTTTTTCTTTTTTAGTGCATAAACAGAACAATAACAAACGAAAAATAAAATTCGGTCATAAATGTTCGGTCATATAAGTAAAATAAATGAAAATTATATCATGTACAGTATTTATCATAATAATGAGAAAGATGACATTGTCTATGGTAAAACCTGGTGAGATGTCGCACTTGAATTTTGGGAAGAAAGAGGAAGTGTGAGTTCACCACGATTCCAGATAGTTGTACAGCCACAACCGCACAGTGTCTACTCGAAGTCATAGATTCTTTTCTCTCTGTATTTATATAGCGTCGTTTTTATTGCTTCATTCCGAAGCATAATGGCTTGAATTTTCATCACTGTTCCTCTGGTGTTCATTGGGATGAGTACTGCAAGATACTTTTTAAGCAAGCGTTTTTTCTGCTATTTTGGCAATTTACTTGCAGTTATTTTCAATATAATGTACTTACTGTCGAAAGTCATCCCCCATGGGTGTGAACTAGAGATGAGACTTGCTCAGTCCGAGCCCGAGCCCGGGTCCGACACGGGCTCGAGCTCTACATTTTAAAGTTACTCTCGGGCTCGGGCTCATGGTAAAATATTTATAACATCAACCTACAGTCCGGACTAATGGTTTTTTGCTAGTCTTGTGTCCACTTTCATTTTCAATTTTCTCCAGACTAGAGACCCATCTTATTAGATCTCCTAACTGCAATAGTTGCACTGAATATATTCCAGTTTTAAATTCGACTGCGAATCAAGAACTTCCCGAAAATGCTTCCAAACCGAAGATTTTTCATGAATTTTAACTCAGCAGAATTTAATCTCAACTGGAGCATTTCATATTAGTTTAAATATATATATATTCTTTATTTGAAATTAAAAGAAAAATCATTAGAACTAATTGCGATCGCAACAAAAAGGGACATTTCGGACTCGGGCGGGCTGGGGCTTTGACACAGAACAGTATCACTCGGGCTTGGACATGCTCGGACTTCAAATCTTCAAGCTCGGGTCTGTAAAACTGAGCCCGAACTCATCTCTAGTGTGAACCACCCAGGCGCGCAATCTCACCTGCCCAGTAAAGAGAGAAGTGCAAAATAGATGTCTTGGCTTCATTATTTCTGTCGTTTTGAATTACAGAATAACAAGTGAATGTGCATACTAGACATATAGTTCTTTGACAGAAACAGCTAATAATTGTAATGCATTTAATTTTTAAACCCTTACCGCACATTAACATTCGCCACTACATTCTCATGCAATTTTAAACTTTGAACCACATGCCCGCTTATCGAAATCAGTCGTGTCGTGTGGATATACGTTGTAAACAAAATACTGTAGTCTTTAAACCAATGATCAAGGAAACTGTCACAATGTCTGATACAGTATGTTTAGCACAGAAATGAGATAGAAAAGTAAGTCATTTCAAAGAGAATTTAGCTCTCTTTCTGATAAGCTCTGCTTATCTTACAGAATAAGCGTTTTTTCAACAGTCACTCCTTCCCTCAAAGGTCTTGGGAACCGTAATCTAAATTTAGTCACTTGAGATTTGGCACACATAATCCTTTCCCTCTGCGTCTTGAAAAGTTGTCAGCAAGTTTGTAGAGCTTTTTTTTTTTTTTTTAAACAACTTTCATATTATTTCAGTTTATCGCATTGACATGTTGTAACATTATCTGTTAATTCGGATAAAAGCGGGGAAGAGAGGCGGGGATGTCATAAAATGTATCAACTTCTCATTTAAGCTTGCTGCAACGCGTCTATTCAAAAACTAGTTATAACTTAATTTTAAATAAATAATAATAAAAAAAGGACTAAGTACAAGACTTACCTCTTAATATATTTTTCTTTCTTTTTTTCCAAATTATGCACAGAAAAATGCACTTCTCTATTTAAATGGGAAGAGGTATTGAAAAATTAGGCAGGAATCTTAATCTCCGTTAAGTTTCACCTTTTTTTTGACGAAATCCAAGTACCGTTTAAGTCCAAGAATGGATTATATACAATTTTTTTTCTTTCTAATGGGGCTGCAGTATTGATCCTCAACCATTGCAGGCCTAGTGCGTCCCCAGAGATTGGTACCAACTCTTTCAGAAGCACCACATTGAGTGTGGTACCATTGCAGCATTTTTTTTTGACTCTCAGTTTTCCCCTAGATGACGGCACCTGAGCTCTCGTTGATGCAAACGGCACTAGGAATTTAATTTAGCTGAGAGTATCCATGCCTGTTCAGTAAATTTGCATATTGTGAACGCCATCAGGTGGCTGACTGTTATAAGACTTTCCGAGTAAGGAATGTGTGTTAATTGTGTCCACTTCAGTTGTACAGTCTTTAGACAGACTGAATGTATGTGTGTGCGCTTAAGTGTCGCAAATTAAGTTTCGTTAAAATAAAGGAATTTATTTGAAAATATTGCGTAGTTAATGTACTGAGCTGTCGATCTGTTAGCAATTGGCTAACAAACATAATGGTCCGTCGAGCCGGATTGTTCTATACGCTTCTTAAAGAATCAGTGAAATTTTCGAAGTGATATTTGTGATTAGTGTTATACGTATACCTTTTAGAAGGTAAGTGAAAGTATTTGTGTTTGTACTTTTTACCATGGCTGAAAAGTTAACGGAGATATTAGCTAAGAAGAAAGGTTTAAAAACTCAGCTAACAAAATTCAAGCAGAAGGTTGCTGAAATGGAGCTACAAATTTGTGACTTTGAATGGCTTGAACGTAAACGTAAATCTTTAGAACTAGAATTAAAAGAGTGTTTCGAAGCTTTATATGCTGAAGGTAGTGAAGAGACTATTGAGGCTTATATTAAAGCATAGGCGTAACCAGGGGGGGGGGCATTGGGTATTTAATTATTTAGGCACACAAAAAAATTTCTGGCTACGGCCTTGCAAAGCACATATTTTTTTTCCCCTAAGAAAATTAAACACATATGCATATGATTTTATTTCCTCTTTCTATGAAGGGTTGTGATCATGACCAAAGTATGCAGCTCATAATAAAGAGGACTTTTCATCTGGTTATAATCAACTCCCTTATCACCATGGGGGGGGGGGGGGGGGTTACAGCAAAAGGTGGCTTCAATCACCGTACCACACACAGACAGAGATCCTTTCAATCACTCCAGAGGGTTTTCTTTCCTTCTTGATGCCTTTTTTGCCCAAAGGCAGCAATTTGGGAAGGAGCTGGGGTCTGAAAATGAAGGACCCCTAGCCAACAATTGTCCTTATAAGCCGCGTACAGACTAGAGCACAAATGGGCGAACGAGCAAGATTAGCTCAGTGGGGGGTTGATGATGGGGGTTTGGAGTCCCCGTAAAGCCCCTCTTTCGCGGATCTATTAAGGAGTTTGAGTTATTAGTCCAATTTGCTACCTTTCCGTGCAAACCGCCCGCCATGTTGGGTCACTAGGAAACACTTCTTTCTTGCGCGTACATTTCGAATTAAAAAATCAAGTACAAACTATGAACTTCTCAATAAATTTTAAATAATACATAAAATTGATCAAAATTTCAATTTAAAATTACATTTCAAACTCAGCCCTTTTGTGGTAAGGACGTGGCTTGCAACTGCAACTATGTTTAATAACAATAATAATGCAAAAATTAATCCGCTAACTAATGCCAGACAAAAGCTGCATTAAGTTGCATTTTATTACAAAACATTTTTCTAGTTATTTTCAACATTTCACATGAAAATAAAATTTTCGATTATGGAATTAAAGTTATTGAAATCGCATAGTAACAGAAGGACATCCATTTGTGTCATTCCATTACCTATGAATAACTAATAAAAATTAAGGTTTTTGAAAATAAAAACGTATCACAATATTTTAAGCTCAAAATATGCTTTTAAACCAAAAGCTTCAGTTTAAATTGTTGCATATTTCGTTTTATATTTACCTAATATTTTCTATTTATTAATTATCGTCTGCAATTAGTTAACATTTAAAACGTACGTTGTTTAATTATTTTAACTTCCAATGCTTTAATACTACTGTATTTAATGGTTTATTATTACTTTTCTCTTCTACTTCAAAGTACAAAGGCAACACTTACGTTACGTGTATATAATGCTTTTATTTATGGGAGAAAGTGTGATAGATATGAAACCCAAATTTGAATTTAATCAACAAATATCTTTCAGTTTCTCTTTGGGGTGAAACTTGGGGCATGACTTTAATTTTAAAATTGAAATGACTTTCCTACTTTTTTTTCACAATTTTCTTTGCTACTATTTAATTGCTTAGATATTTCATTCCATGCATCCTCTCATGCATCCTCTTTTTTGTATTGGTTGACGTAATTAGAATCTTGAAGGTTTCAAAGTATTTAGAACTCTCTGTATTTCTCAATGAGGCCAAAAATGTCGGCTTGATTCCAGTCTTCCATCTCTGCACTGTTCGCTGGAATGCGTTCAAAACCGTCCAAACTAGCTCAAAGGGTTCGTCCAAAAACCGCTCTCCGAGCGAGCATGGGGGACGTTCGCGCCACAGTGGGGGGCTCCCGTTCGGAAGCCGTCCACACTAGTCGTTAATGACTCCGAAAATGCTCATTCGCCCATTAGTGCTCTAGTCTGTACGCGGCTTAATGGGTTAAACCCTCAAGCCAGGAAGAGATGCTCATCAAGTCAAGAAACTTATTAAAGAGCAGCTTGTATTTATTTATGACTTCCTGTCCAAACACCCATTTTGGTAAAATCTTTTTTGTAGATGAGCCGATTAGAAAACTGATGAACTGTATTTGCATTGCATTCTCATTGACAGATGTTCTCTCATCTCTTATATTTTAAATGTTTTTTTTTCTTATCATGGTCCATCACTGATTGCATTACGACTCTGGAAATCATCCGTTCAACGTTTCCAATCTCACTGCTACGGTTTAATGCTGCATTGTAATTTACAATCAAGTATTATTTATGTTTTAGCTACATTTTTAATTATTTTCGATACATAATAATATTTGCACTCCAGCGATGGACGCGTTCGTCATCCAAAAAGCAAAGAAAATTTGATTCAGACGCTTCCACTTCTGAGGTATGTTTTGTTACAAATTTAACACAATTTTTAGAAATTTATTGTGGGGATGAGCATTTTTGTAGGAGAATTTGGATTTTTTTTTCTAAAATTCCACTATTTCCCAGTTTTAATATTATGAATGCCCGGACATGGAAGATTGCTTAGCGTTAAATATTGAATTTTATAGTAATGAATGTTTAATGTTTTTGTGAATCAAGGCCGTATCCAGAGGGGAAGGGGGATCTTCGCAAAAAAATTCTGGATACTGCCTTGGCTCCGGAGCTAGGAGAGCATGTTAAGAATTAGGAAGAACAGTGTATGCTTCAAAACCATACCCATTATATATACATATATATATATATATATGACTAGAAATGATGTTAATATGAATTTGTTTACATATATGATAGCTTTTTGATGTATATATAGTAGATGTATTTGGTGAGATCTTTGGTGAAGTTAGAGTGGGTATTTGGGGCTTCTGCAACTTAAATTTCTGTAACTGGTCTTACATCTATAATGCTTAGGCTATAACTCTGAGGCAAGGGTTCGAGGGCTCTCCCCAGGAAACTTTTTGAAATCTTCCTAGTAATGCAATTTCGGGATACTTTGGTGATGTTAGAGGAAACAGAAAGGAGTTCGGTTACTCTCCCCCCCGCAATTTTTTTCAAAATAAAGTCTTATATCTTTTAAGTTACTTTTGGTGTCGCTCGTGATAGTGTTCAATGTCCTTTCCCTGAAAGTGTTTCTGAAAGTAAAGTGTCTTAAAAGCGTAATTTCTCTTTTCTTTCTTTTTTTAAAGCTTGTGATCTGAATTTTTTGCCGGGGGGGGGGGGAGGACTTGCTCCGAGGGGGTAGCTTCCCCCCCCTCCCGGGAGATGCCTGAAATAAACATGGAGTATACCTTAAGAGACAAGTATTAATGACTAGTAAATTTTCAACTCTTTTACACTTCTTATTGGTGTTTAGTCTGTACATTTTTAGGGTGCCCCCCCCTTTCACCAACCCTAGTTACGCCTATGTATTAAAGAGCAAGAAGAAATTAACGACACTATGGATGATTTGAGCTTTGATTTACTCCGAAAACACTACAAATTGAGAAGTAGTATAATTAAGTCAAGTTCCGATGTGGAAGTAAGCTCGAATTTTGAAACAAATGTTAAACTGCCTAAAATTAACTTGCCGTCGTTTTCAGGAAACCTGCACGAATGGCTATCAGTTAAAGATATCTTTATTGCAAGTAGGGTCAGGTGGGGTAAAGTGGTCACAAAATCCACGTTTTTGAACTTTCGTCGCCAATAAATATAAGAATTTGTTCAAAACCTTCAGATTTTTTGCTTGATATTTTTCACTACATTATTGAAGAACAGATTGCATTAAATTTTGAGCAGAAAAAAATGAAGTAAAATAATTTTATAACGCCTTCTTTCTGGGATGTATTTATGACCACTTTACCCCATGGGGTGGGGTAAAGTGAGTAGTGCATGGGGTAAAATGGTCATGATTGGAAAAAAGACCCTATAAAAGTATTAATAATCATAATATTACCAAATAATCAATAAAGGTTCGTTTTTAGTAAGGAAACAATTATATTTCACCCAACTGAATGTATTAAGGTCCGCTATTATGGTCAAAAGTTGACCTCGTCTTCGTAAAGTCTGGTAACGTATTTCAGTCTCTTCAGCAGCTGCATAGATGGTCTTAAAACAAAGTTATGTACCAAATTATTTTAGGATACATTATAACAGGTATTACTAGGTTTAAATGCCTAAAATTAGACTGTATGTCTACCCTTTAATTTAATACATAATACATATGATAAAACATAAATTTGAAATTCAAATTTTCCATGAAAAATTTTAAAATAGCCTTTAATGAATGACTAAATTATTGAAATTACATATTAAGGAAACAATGCTGGTAAGAGAGTTTTGAGATAATTACAGCTTATTAAATAACAAAATGGGAGAAAAATACGTATTTTAACCTAGTTATTTTTAATTCTCTCTCTCTTTATTGCATTATTCTTGTGCAAAGTACAATTAGTTCTAAACATTTGCAGCTTAATAATGTTCATAATAAAGTCTGTTTAGAAGTGAATTATTTTTATAGGGATAACTTGAAAATTGTTTTATTAAAGGTGCTTCTAAAAATTTGTCAATACTAGACTCAACATTGTAAGAAGACTCTCGTACAGCAATTTCAATCTCTACGGGACCGTTCATAAATGATGTCACTCTTTCTTCCCCACATGTTTGACCCCAACCCCCTTCGTCACAAAATGTCACACTTCAATGGACCCCCTCCCCCTTTTGTCACATGTCATGCTATGTTGCATAAGCAGGGTGTCACACTTCTTGTTACCCCCTCTCCTTGTCACATTTTGTCACAATCTCACGAACCCCCCTCCCCCCTCGAAGCGTGACATCATTTATGAATGATCCCTATTGCATTTGAGCTCAGTTGTGTCTAATCCTTTTTACTAAAAGTAAATTTAAATGTTACTTTTTAAGAAAAAATACAGTATTAGTGACATTAATATTTAACTAACATCTGCCACACGGCTTAATTTCAAACAAAATAAGTGCGGAACCCTGTAGTCTTCAAAATTTAGCTTCATGCGTATTAAGCCTGAATTCCCTCTAATAGTTCGCATAAAATTGAAAATAGATATGGAAGCTGAGTTTCCGTGAGTTTTATGTGATTTAACTCCTAGTCTACTTCATAAATTAACCTAAAGTAATTTTAGAGCATCGATGCATGATGCATGTTAAGCCTAATACTATGACCACTTACTTAAACTACTGTAAAATGATACATAAACTAAATCTAGCTTCATGGTTAGTAAGGAAGTATTTTTGAGATCTGTGCAAAGCTTCCTGCACCGTCAATTAAATGCAAATTCTTTAAAACAAAATGTCAGAGAGAAGTTAAAAGAGCTGTTTCAATTTCAAAATGTTGTATAAACAAACAAATTGACTGTTTTCTTCACCTAAAAAGTTGCTATCAAAACAACTTTGAATGTAAAATTTAATTCCTAATTTTTGAAATCTAAAATAAAAAAATTACTCCAATTCCTTTATTTATTTCAAAGTTATAGCCTTTTCCTTGCCGTATGGCCACTTTACCCCATTGACCACTTTCCCCCACCTGACCCTCTTCACCAGAATAAGAGTTTGTCTGGATGCTATGAAACTACAGTATTTAAAATCTTCCTTGAAAGGTGATGCTTTTCGAATAGTGCAATCTATTTCAATTGTAGATTATAACTATGAAGTCGCTTGGTCTCTTTTAGAAGAACGATACTCAAATTCTCGGGAGCAAGTTTATGCTCATTTGAAGCGCTTTTTTAATATTCCTGTTATACAAAGTGAATCTCCTGCCGCAATCCTAAATTTTAGGGCTCGACCGATGGCATTTCTTGGCCGATGGGCCGATGCCGATTGTTGGCCGATTGTTCCGAGGTCGGCCGATGGCCGATTGCCGATTATTCTCCTCTTCCATCGGCCGATGGCCGATGCCGATGGCCGATGGGGAAAAAGTCGCCTTAAACCATTAAAACGTGTAGAATGCTTGTCAAAAATGTCATTTAAATCATTTATTATTTATTTTAATGTTTATAAAAACATAAATGCATTATTCAAGCACCGTAAAACTGTTTGGGGGAAGTTTACATAGTAATTAAAACTGAAAGAATCACTCGCGATTCTAGTAAAGTAATACAACTATTAGGAGGTTAAAAAAATTAAAAAATGCTATATCAGAGGATTTTTAATTCTTTTTTCTTATGTTTGCAAAAGAAAAATACTCAACATCTATTGGATCGGCTCGGGTCTAATTCCCTTTCCTTCAACATTTTCTCTTTATCACACCTGCACTGCAAATGCCAAGTGCAGCTGCCTTTGTTTTCTTATTTTTTTTCATGGAGAGGAATGCTGATGTTATGACACAGACTAACAAATAATGTGGGTTTGTATTTTTAACGAAACTGTCAACCCCCTCCTCTCAGATTTTTTTCATGATGCCCCCCCCCCCCCCGGTTTTTAAAAGAAAAGCGGGAACGATTACATGTTTATTTTTCATTAAAAAAGTTATTTTGAGCTCTTTTTCTGAAATAAAAATAAAATATTAAAAAATTTCGCTCGCAGTATTATCCCTTGTTTATAACCAAGACATGCTGAATATTGCTTTAAAAACATAGACTTGAGATTTTTTTTGTCATTACAAATGAATGCTGGGTCTTAAGAACTAATCTTATTAGATTTTTTTTTCTTGTGAGTTGAAAATTACTCTGAAATACTTGACATGTTCTTTATATTTTCATGAACACAATATGTAAGGTCACCGAAATAAACCAATATTTTGAGCACCAGCAGTTTTCTGTTGACAAATAATCTTCTGAAAGCACGTGATCGTTTATAAAAATTAAGATGTATTTTGAAAAAAAAAATATATATATATATATATTTTTATATACGTTGACAATTTTGGAAATTAATGAAATTGTAGCATTTTTATTAAGGTATTGTTCCACCCTGTATCCCAAACTTGTTTTTAAAGAATTAAAATTTTGAAAATTGCAAGTCGAACTTGGACACATAAAATTTCGATCAATAAACATGTATACTTTTCTCCACCAGACCCCTACCTGTTAGCCGAGGCCTTAGGATTGCTTACGCACGGGGAGAGGTAGTGGGGTCTACGGATTTTACATGCATATATCCCCAAGTATACATGGTGGTCTTCAGTGGGTATCGAACTCGCGACCCTCCAGGTGGAAGTCCGACGTGGTAACCACAAGGCTACCACGGCCCATAAACATTTATACTGAAAAATTGATTCATATTTTTATCAATATGTTCTATGTTGTACAAGAAATGTTCTAAACTGAAAGCAGATGGAACGAGATTGTTGTACAATAGCAGAAAAACTGTCAACTGTCTAACATGTGGCATCAAAGAAGCTAAAAAAACGAAGTATAAACGGGGAAAAATTAAAATTATTATCGCATAAAAAATGTTAAGATGTATTTTGAAAAAAAAATATGCTTTGATCAATCTTTAAAAATAAAGTAATTTTAGCATTTTTATTAAGATGTTATTAATGTTATTAAGGTTGTCACGCGAACTCGCATTTTGAAAATTCAACTCGAACTTGGACACATGAAATTTCGATCAATAAATATTTATTAAATTTTTTTCTTATTTTTGACCAATATTTTCTATAATAGAAACTAACAAGAAGTTCCGTCTAGAACTATACGAGCCTACTTTCCCGTATACACCAAATTCAAATTTATAATCTAGCTATCTCTTTCTCTCTCTTTCTTATTTATCTTTAGTTCTAATTATTGAAAATATACCTTTTTCAACGGATAATACATATTCATTCACTCACTCATTCATTCTTTCATTTATTCAGCCATGCATTTATTCATTCATTCGTTACCTCATTCAAGTGTTTATTCATTCATTTACGCATTCATGTATTTATTCACTCATTTATTTATATTTTCATTTATTCAATAATTTATTCATTCGTTCTTTTCCTCATTCATTTATTCATTGATTTATTCTTTCACTCTTTCATTTATTCATTCATTCATTATTTCACTCATTGAGTCACTGAGAAATATCCTTGAAAATCCCGATCAAAAAATTTCATAGCAAAATAGGCCCGTAAGTTCTGGATAAACTTTCTATTTCTACATGTTCTACGTTATAAGAGCTTTCCGATAAAGTTTGTTCCAAGTAAATCGGTCCGTTAGATCAGGATTTATATAGGGTTGAAATTTCCCCGTAAGCTCTGTGTTAATTTTTTGAACTGTTCAAAAATGAACAAAAACTGTTCAAATCAATATTTCACGCCGAGAACTCCTTTCAATAAGCTTGCAATAGGAACTTGGCTCTTGTGCCCAGAGTTTACAGAATTTGCTTGAATTTTGTCCATAGGCGCTAATGTTAAAATTTTTTGAACTGTTCAAAATTGAACAAAAAATTGTTCAAATCAAAAAGTAAAATATAGAAATGAGATGTCCTCGCCGAGATCTTTCGAATGCAAAAAGAATTTTTCGAATCGGACAATTCGTTCATAAGTTATTAGGGGGGGGGGGGGAGACAGATCGACAGACAGACAGACACACTTTTTCCCCCATCTCAAAACCCTACTTTCAAATTTTTTATTTTTCAATCTTTATTTAATTACTTAACTTATTTTTGACTTTTCTTGATTTTTAACGATATTTTCACGATACATTAAGCCTTCTTTCATGCTTTATTATTATTATTTTTTACTTTTACGGGAAAGTAGGCTAAAAATGAAATAATGAGAACAACCGCACACCAAAAGCAGATGCAACAAGATTGCTCCACAATTGTAGAAAAACTCTAACACGTGGGATCGAAGAAGCAAAAAAAAAAAAAAAAAAAAAAAAAAACGCAAAGAGAAAAAAGTTTACTCTGGTAAAAATTAAAATTATTATCGTACTTTGATTAAGTTGACTTTTTATTGTTTACAATTTCGGAATAATAAGAAACATGACAAACTAAAAGCAGATGGTGTAATATTATTGCACAATGACATCTAATGCACTAAGTCATTATTAAAAGGAAAACGGACAAAAATGAGGCAACTAACCTAGTGCGAAAAACAAATAGCACTCATTAGACGCTTCTATGACTTTTACTTTAACATATTCTATTTCGCGAGCATTCTGCTCAAAGAGAACTATTTTAATAATGAAGGTGTTCGGGCAGCGATCGCTTAAACTAGTTTTCCGAATTTTTTATCAAATACTTTATAGAATAGCATTATTTCTGTGTTTTTTTCTTTTTAACTTATGTGCTGCCTGTTATTGTATGAAAATAGAAATTGAGCTATAGAGAAAAAAATAAAGTGAAAGACAGAATGTTTTCTGGAAAGTTGTCCCTGCGAAAAACATCGGCCTTGCATCGGCTTTTAGATGTTTTTTAAGGCCGATGGGCCGATGTTTTTCTAAAGTTAACATCTGCCGCCGATGCCGATGGCCGATGGCAACTTTGTTGAACAATCGGCGCCGATGCATCGGCGAGGCCGATGCATCGGTCGAGCCTTACTAAATTTGATAGATATAACCAGTGAATGCATAAGATCGTTAGAAATGTTAGATCAGAAAGTAGAAGGGCTTTCGGCAGTAATGATAGCTTTCATTTTAAGTCAGAAATTAGATTCAAACACTAAATTTTGGTGGGAAAGAAATCTTAAGAAAGATAAATTACCCAGGGTATCGGAGTTATTAGATTTTTTAAAGGATTATGCGCGAACTTTAAATGCTTCAAAAACTACTGTAAATGTTAAACGAAATCAGGCAAAAACTACCTCGTTGGTTTCAAATGTTGTGGTAGATAAAAGTGCACAAAAGTGTTTGGTTTGTAATAGAGGAAATCATAATATTTCGTCGTGTTTTCAATTCCTTAAGTGGAATGTTAACGATAGAGTAGAATATGTTACAAAACATAAGTTATGTTTTGTGTGCTTAAATAAAAACCATAGTGCTAGGAATTGTGCTAATAAAAGTGTATGTAATTTATGTAGTAAAAAGCATAATTCGGTCATATGTTTTGGTCAAGAGAGAACTTTTAATTCAAATAATCCAAGTAAGATTGACAGGGTAGAAATTGAAAACAAAATGCTTTCCCCGGAAGTCGGATTAACCAGGTCTAATATAAATCAGTTGAACGTAGATGCGAGGCCTTTTGAGATGGAAAGTAAAAATCAGATTTTTGCGGGCGCTTCTAATGATTCAGTTTTGTTAAAGAAAATTTTACTATCTACGGCTACTGTTTATATAAGGGACAATAAAGGGAATTTCTATCCTGTCAAATGTTTGCTAGATTCGGGTTCACAATCTCAATTTATCACTTGCGAATTAGCGGATAAGTTGGAAACGCGGAAGGAAAAAGTGAATGTTTCAGTATCATGCTTAACTGGGGTTTCAATGAATGTTAAATTTAAAACCTCTGCTAAAATTCAGAATAAGGTTGGGGATTACTCTCGGGAATTGGACTTTTTAATTGTTCCGAAAATAGCACAAATTACCCCTGTTAATTATGTAAATATTTCAGAGTGGGGAATTTTGGAAAATGTTAATTTGGAGGATACTGAATTTAATAAACCAAGAAAAATTGAATTGTTATTAGGGGCAGAAGTGTTCTTGGAATTATTAAAATGTGGTCAATTGCATGTACCTAATTCAAATTTAGTACTTCAAAATACAGTATTAGGGTTTATAGTGGGTGATAGTACTAAAGATAACTCCCAACAAAAAGAATTGCATTGTGGGGTAATTAATGAAACAGAATTAACTAATGAAATTAAAAAAATTCTGGGAAATTGAAAAAGTTGAAGAAGTAGATAAATTTAAAAGTTCGGAGTAAATTAAATGTAATGAACATTTTATAAAGACTCATAAGCGAGATAATTCGGGAAGGTTCGTAGTTCAAATGCCTTTTAAGCAAAATCCAGGATTATTGGGTGGCTCGAAAGGAAATTGCTATGAGTAGATTAAACTCTTTATGGAATAGATTAAGCAGGGATTCCAATTTGGAAAAAATGTACTCACAATTTCTTGCTGAATATGAAAGGTTAGGTCACATGGAAAGAGTAATGGATATGGAAGAACATAATCCTTCTTACTATCTACCTCATCACGGGGTCTATAGGCCAGAGAAAAATTCTGCGAAACTTAGAGTAGTGTTCAATGGTTCACAAGTTACTTCTTCAGGAGAATCGTTAAATTCTTTGCAAATGAATGGGGGAGTCATTCAGGATGATTTATTTTCTATAATTTTGAGATTTAGGACTTATTGTTATGCATTCACTGCGGATGTGCGAATGATGTATAGAATGATTAACATCGATGAAGGTCAACGTGACTTGCAAAGAATATTGTGGAAAAATTCTAAAAATGAGGATGTTAAGACTTACAGACTTTGTATTGTAACCTATGGCACAACTAGTGCACCATACCTAGCCATGAGATGTCTCAAGCAGTTAAGTATGGACGGTTAACAACAATATCCGAAAGCTTCAGCTATTGTGAAATCGGACTTTTATATGGATGACATTTTGACTGGTGCGGCTGATTTAACGAGTGCAAAGGAGCTACAGCGCG
The DNA here is from genome assembly GCA_038502835.1 of Octonoba sinensis. NCBI lineage: Eukaryota > Metazoa > Arthropoda > Arachnida > Araneae > Uloboridae > Octonoba > Octonoba sinensis. The sequence goes on along the minus strand of CM076604.1, from coordinate 91,667,168 downwards.
AACTTATTGAATTGTTAAAAACTTGTGGAACGGAACTTCATAAATGGTGCAGCAATCATCCGGAATTACTTGGTACGTTTTCAGAGAGGAATGTCTTCGTGTTTCATAGGCAAAGTGAGACGAAAGCCTTGGGACTTTTATGGAATCCGCAAGAAGATGTTTTTGTAATTAAAATATCATGTGATTATCCATCTAAAATCACTAAAAGAACAGTTTTATCGAAAATTGCGCGAATATTTGACCTATTGGGTTTTCTAGGGCCAGTAGTGACAAAGGCTAAAATTATTCTTCAACGCCTATGGAAATTAGAACTGGACTGGGATGAATCTCTACCTCAAAAGGAATTAGAAGAATGGCTTCAGTTTCTTAACGCGTTAAAGAAAATCAGTAATGTTTGTGTTCAAAGATAAGTAGTCATTGACATTCCCGTGAAGCAAACAATTGTTGGCTTTTCTGATGCGTCGGAAAACGCATTTGGAGCCTGTGTCTATATGGTGTCTACGAATGCGGAAAATTCAACTTCTGCTAAATTACTCTGTAGCAAAAGCAGAGTAGCTCCAATTAAAACTCACGATTCCACGGATGGAATTGTGTTCTGCAGTGTTGCTAGCAAAGCTAGTAGCAAAAGTTCAAAGGAGTCTCAATTCACCAGACGTTTTGACCTATTTGTACTCGGACAGTACTATCGTGTTGGCGTGGATTCGCAGGTCGCCATCTGAATTAAAAACTTTTGTTGCGACAAGAGTAGCTACTATTCAGAGACTGACTGATGGTCGCCATCTGAATTAAAAACTTTTGTTGCGACAAGAGTAGCTACTATTCAGAGACTGACTGATGTCAATCACTGGCATCATGTGTGTTCACAAGACAATCCTGCGGATTTGGTGTCTCGTGGTTTGAACCCTGAACAAATTATAAATAACCGCTTTTGGTTTGAAGGCCCACCTCTACTAAAGAAAGACACGAATAACTATCCTTTAGATGAAAGTGCAGATGTTGATGACGAATCCCATCTAAAGGAAATCAAATGCCTGACAACTACAGATCAACCGACAGGGGTGTGGAACCGTAACTATAAACTGTCTTTTATTAATAACATTTTGAATTTAAGTAATAATTATGATAAAATTGTTCGTATACTTTCTTATGTTATTAGGTTTATTCAGAATTTAAAAGGTGAAAATGATCGCAGTATAGGTGTTCTTACATCAAAGGAAATTTCTAACGCTGAAATTTTAATTATTAAAACAGCATAACTGCCACTGTATGAAAGTGTTAAAGACAAAAAGTCTAAGACGGGTAATATAAGTTGTTTAAACCCTTTTATTGATGAAAATGGTATCCAAAGAGTTGGTGGTCGTCTTGAAAAATCCTCTTTGCCATTTAATCATAGATGTCCAATTATTTTGCCTAAAAATTGTAAATTAAGCGAAATAATATTTTATACTTATCATCTAAAATTATTGCATGCAGGTCCGCAAGCTTTATTAACTGTTGTTCGAACGAAATTTTGGCCTTTAGTAGGCAGAAATCAAGCACGGAGATGTGTTCATTCATGTGTTACTTGTTTTAAATGTAAACCTATTTTATCATCCCAAATTATGAGTAATTTACCAACTGAAAGAGTTGATGTTTCTTATGTTTATAATTATACGGTCTTGGATTTATGTGGTCCTTTCTATGTTAAACTTAAAAATCAAAGAAAGGGTGTTTTGAACAAAATTTATATTTGTGTATGTATATGTTTGGTAGCCAGAGCAATTCATCTTGAAGTTTTGTCAGATTTGATCTCAGATGCATTGATAGCAACTCTTAAAAGGTTTTTTGCTAGACGCGGCAAATGTTCTAAAGTATTTACTGATAATGCTACGCATTTTGTTGGAGCCAACGCACAATATGAAGAGTTTGGAACAGTAGTAATTCAAATTGAAAGGGTTTTAAGTTCTCGACCTCTTTCTCCTTTATCAAACGATAATGATAATTTTCAAGTTTTGACTCCAGGTCCCTTTTTAGTTGGAAGGCCAATTTCTGCAATCGCAGAGCCCCAACTACTTGATACAAAATACAATAGATTAAGCTGTTGGTTAACCACTGTTGCATGTACGTTATTGTTTACTTATAAGTTTTTGTGCAATATATTCTTGTTTATTGTTCTAAATTGGTTTTTGTACAGTTGTATTTTCATTCATTATGAACATTGAATTAATTAGTGAAAATTTAATGAAATTTATCAAGGCCGGCGGTATGTTCAGTAAATTTGCATATTGTGAACGCCTCCAGGTGGCTGACTGTTATAAGACTTTCCGAGTAAGGAATGTGTGTTAATTGTGTCCAGTTCAGTTGTGCAGTCTTTAGACAGACTGAATGTATGTGTGTGCGCCTAAGTGTCGCAAATTAAGTTTCGTTAAAATAAAGGAATTTATTTGAAAATATTGTGTAGTTAATGTACTGAGCTGTCGATATGTTAGCAATTGGCTAACAAACAATGCCAAACAGATACTTAAGGGATCTTTCACATGCCGCATAATCATACGACATGGGCGTAGATGATGTTCTGCATCTTGAAAATACACCGACTTGGGCCAGGTTTGAACCTACGATCTTGGGCGTGCAAGGCCTGTGCCTTACCACTACGCCACCCTGTCAACATATATACAAAATATGCTTTCCCACATTTTCACGACATTCTTTTCATAGGGAATACTGAATGTTTCAGTTAATTTTTTGGTGCTGTTTGACTAGTATCAGTAATGTGAAATTAACAAACTTGAGGCTGAGGGTCCCAAAGCAAAATGTGTTGAAAAATCGTATACACGTCGCAGAATACGCAGCTCTGGTGCAGAAAAATTACAGATATATCAATACATATTATCAAAAAATAGATTGAGAGGATTGATACATTTTTGAGGACGAAATTCATCTCTACTTGGTGAGAATGTTGCGGTAGAGGAATGTATGCCACTGCTCTGTACCTCAAGTAACTTAAAATTTTATTATATGGTTATCACGAGTTTACAGTATGTGCAGTATAAAATATCATGCAGAGTATTTTTCAGCCAGTTGAAGGTCTGTCGCAAAACACTGCAAAACATTTGCTGATGGACCTTAGTAGAACAAGAGCAGTTGGACGTAATTAATTGTTGGTAGTAGCTATTGTTCACAAAACTGCGAGTATGAAAATAATATAATTCAGCGTACAAAAGAGCGGAGTAAAGTGAAACAAAACAATATAAATTCAAAAAAAAAATCAGAAAAAGTGATATTGTAAAAAAAACTTTTAATGTGTATCTATAATACAAGGCAAGTATGCAATCTTCTGCAATGCAAAAAGTATCATTATTATTTGAAGATTTTCAAATAAAATAAAAAAGGAAGCGTAAAATTGTGTCTCACCGTGTCTCATGCTGGGGGTACAGTGAGACAGCATAAAGGTTTTAGTGAGATATAATATGTCCAGTGTTTAAGAACAAAATTAAATCATATTGAACATAAGATCAAAGTTTCATCGCACATCGAAATTTAAAAAAAGTTCATTTCAAATTGAAAAAAAGATTGATTTTGCTTCGTGCCATTTCTTTTTCATAGGAGCTGGTAACAACAATGTATCTTAATTCGTAACGGATGCAACATCGGCAACAGATGGCCAAATAAAGTTAGCTCTTCAAACCCAAGAGGTAGATTTTCACAGATGTTAACATGGCTGATGAATTTATCAGACCGTTTAGTTTCTTCTTCCTCATCAGTTGCGTCATCTTGGTCTAGAATTTTGTTTTTCTATATTTTTAAACCTTTCTTGTGTTTCTAGTTTTTGTGTTTTCTTCTTCTAATATTTGTTTTTCAGGAGCATCAGTTGCAATGATACATTTCGTTTTTAACGCCCTATCATTAATTTCTCTTCAGCCTTTGAATATCCTCTGAAATTCTCATTGGACAAAAAAATACTCCATGCCACTCCTGATCATAAGGGCTCGTTGTTTGTATCGGTTTTATCTATAGTCGACAGATCACCTGTGATTAACTTTATCGGTGGTGTCACTTGGAATCAGAAGGTCAGCTACAGATGAAGCTAAAAAATCCGAATCTATGAATACCTCTATCACATGAAAAGATTCCGCATTTCTTGAAACCCAAATTTGTAGAGCCATTGCCCTTTAGTGTGCAATGCCAAGAGCAATTTAATTGTAACACCATCTTCAATTACCATTTTGCATGGCCGGCCGCATTTCTCATGGAATCTGCAGAAAATGTCCCTTTTTCGGTCTTACGCGGTTTATTTCATTTTCGATAGGGTAAATCACAATAGGGTAAAACACCTGTAAAACAAGCAAGCAAGAATTTAAAACTCTAATGGATCGTGAAATAAAATTTAAAATATCCCTTTCAAATCAAAATTTAGGGTGGGGCCCAACAAGACAGTCTCCCTCTGCCCCAGCTGTGACTTGCTCACTGTAACCCTCTCCGCCTTTTTCAACTAATTCATCATTTTAAGCAGTTTCGTTCAAAGCTTATTCCAAATAATCCAGCTAATGATAAGTAAGCCACACAGGTGGAACAATAAACTTGATGAGATGGTTGATTTTTATTTATAAAAATAAAATGTTAAAAATCGATGCATGTGGTAGGTACGAAATACACGCATAGTGTGCTTTGCACATCCATAGGTACAAAGTGCCACATGTCGATTCTTATGAAAAAAAATCCGAAAAACCTTTTTGTCTCCCAGTGTCCCGCCTCCTAATGCCTCCCCTACCAATCAAATTGTCTTTCAATGTCACATACAAATTATGTAGCAGTAAGAGCAACTGTTATTTGCTGGTCACGCATTAACGTAAAGTGATCAATTAAAAACAAATTCTCGTGTCATACAAGAATAATATACAATTTATTATCTGGCAATGGAAATTCATGACCTACAAAAATCCTTTAAAATGCTCTAAAAACACACCAAATATTACCAAAAAAAATGTCATTAAAGTTGAAGAAATGCACTTAACATTTCAAAAAATTCATATAAGATCTGAAGTCAAAATTCCATTAAATCATTTTAAAATTTTTTAAATTGTAATAGCAACATTATTAAATGACTTTTTAAAATAAATAAAATAAAGTAATAAAAACAATACACCAATAACTGGTAAACATGTGTTTTGATAACTTTACTGTCTTAAATGATTGGATCTTAGTTGCCCTAAGTGATTAAACGTTTTTTGTTTTGTTTTTTTACATCATCAAAGACTGCAAGCTAAAGTGAGGTTCTTGTATCCTGAAAAAAGTTTTTTAAATTCAGAAATAATTTGGGAAAATTTGAAATAAATAGAATCAAGCACGGATCAATTTTCTTCAAACTCACACTGTGTCTTCTCCAATTAAACCCCGCCAGCCACATTTTTTTAACGTCAAAAATACTTTGTTTACTTCAATTTATCTTCATTCTGTTTTGTGCAATAAATTTACAGTTCTACTCTGAATGCGACCAACCCTTTGAGGTGTTTCGTGAAATTTAATGAATGAATCAAACTAATTTTTAATCAGAAATTTTTTTAAAAAGAGCTAAAACATAGAAAAATGAGAAAAACACTTAAAAATGCAGTAAAAACGTCGAAAAATGCATTATACTATGTATTAACAAAATTTTTCTATCACAATTCAAATACTACACCCATCAGATTAGTTGTCAATAATTTACGAATGAAATATATTTATAAATTCAAGACCTCAAGAAAATATAAGAAGCAACAGAAAGTGAATGCTGCTGGTAAAAGTAACTTTAAACATAATTTATTTCAATATACCAATAAAATATATCTATCGCCATTCAAATACACCCATCAGATTAGTTGCCAATAACTTACGAACGAAATGTATTTATCAATTCAAGAAGACCCCAAGAAAATAAAAGTAGCAACAGAAAATGAATGCTGATGTAAAATTAACTTTAAACATAATTTATTAGTACAATATACCAATAAATACATCTATCGTAATTCAAATATGCTGATCAGGTTAGTTGTCAATAACTTACAAATGAAAGATACTTATCAATTTCAAGACCTCAAGAAAATGAAAATAGCAACAGAAAATTAAAAGCAACTCTAAACATAATTTATTACAATACACCAATAATATATCTCTATTGCCATTAAAATATGCCGATAAGATTAGTTGTCAATAACTTACAAATCAAAGATATTTATCAATTCAAGCCTCAAGGAAAAAAAAGTAGTAACAGAAAATGAATGCTGATGAAAAAAGAAACGATAAACTTTTCTTTGGGAAAAAAGGATGGAGATGATTTCACCCATTGCTGAAAGTTTTACAAAGCATTGAAAGAAAATGCTGAAAATTTCTAAAGCGCATAAATCACTGTTATACTTAAGAAAAGGTATTTAACGATTTGAAATCTAACCCATAAACGAGAACTGAACCGTTGAGGATTCATTGGTGACATGAATAACTCATAAATGAAAAATCTAAGCTCCTCTTGCGCCTGAATTGCGCGACCTATTCATATTTTATACGAAAAATACACTGTATTGTAATGTATAAAATGAATTTTCAGCTGTGTGCTAAATGTGACTCAGAACTCTATTGTCACCCTGCTTTTCCTCTTCCATGAATCAATTTCAGTGGACTAAAATGAAGAATCCTTTCAAAACTAACCATAATCACTATTCTTTTATTATACCACCCCACGCTATTTCATACATAAGGCTGCTCCATATTCGAAGATCTTTCTGCTGCAATATTCAAGCCTTTCAAGCTTCGTAAACAAGATATCGGGGTTTAGGGCTTGCACCCTTTCTCCGCGAATATTCAAAAGAACGGCATTCGAAATCAACGGGGTGCGAGTAAAGGCGAACTCAAAAAGCCACATAAATGACTTCTGTTGTGACCTCAGTTCGAAAAAGGTATTCCTATTTGGTATTGTCGTGGTCAAAACGTGGTTGTCGTACCCTTAGGCATTTTCTTTTTTTTTCAACCGATGGTGGAATTCTATGATGTGAGATTTTTTTTTTTTTTTTTGAGAATTATATTCATTTTTATGTTAAATTTCGTTGTTAAGCAATGTGCAGTAGTTTTCAGCTGTTTGGAATTTTTTGACTGAAAGTAAAGTTTGAATGCAAAGTAAAGTGACCTGTTTCTTCCTCAGCATCCAACTATCAAGTTTTAAATTCATTTTTCAATGAATCTCTCGACGAATAATTAGATATTTACATATGTTTTATCAGTGCGTATTTCTTTTATTTTATAATTTAAAATTCTGTGTCAGCTTCAAAATCAATACCCCAAAGGTAATAAGGAATTTTTTCTATCCAAATACTAATGCAAATAATTCTTTTTCAATTTGAGCATATTTCTGCCGTCTTGAATTTACACGCGTGAAAGCATAAGATGTAGCTATTTCTCCTTGCTGAAAAACTGCTGCCAACTCATGTTAGGTGAAAGAACATCGTTATTTTTTTCAAAAAATGCTGCCGGTCCAAAAGATCAAAGAAAAGTTGTTATGATGTTTCCCAAAACCATTTTGTTGTTCTACTTTCGATACAGAAAAGATTGAAATTCAAATTTACTGGATATGATATCAACTTAAATGTGCACCCGGGATCACCCAGGGGTACCATCCGGCACGTCATTTCAAAATTTTCCAGAGGGGGGGGCAAAGGGTAACGATTGTTAATACTACGTCCTACTATACATAGCTCTCAGGCCTTCACAGATTACCCCGAAGGGCACGGAACGCAATGCTCCTCCTACGAACCTTCCAAACACTCTCATCAGACACTTAACAACCAGAACCGGCCATAGGGACCGGAAGGGCGAGAGGTGCGTACCTGCTTTACTGTCTCGGTGCCGCAGTCACTCTACAAAGAGAGTCTAACATCCGCCGGAAGCAGCTAGGTGGATATGTAGCGTTACCCAGACCACACCACGAACGAGGGAGCCCCCACCACTACGGAGCGGGGGCGGGCAAAGGGTATAAACTCAATGTATATTATAGTAATAATTTAACTTTGTGCAAAGTAATAGAAATAAAATTTCACGTTAAATTAAAGCACAAATAAGTATTAAAACGCAGACATATGTTTCGGGATTGCTTGGAATCCCTTTTTCAATGCGACAGGGAGCTTCTAGATGCAAAACATCCAAATGAAGCAGACAGAACAACAAAGACAAAGCTTATATAGCCTAAGAATTAACTGTAAACCAATGAGAATAAAGGCAGTGTGAAGTGGAAGTAGAAGTAGTAGGAAAGGCACCAATAAGAGAGCAAAAAAAACGATTGCAGTTAGAGGTACAGGAAGTAAAAAGGAATATCAATAAAAACAAAGCAATGTCTTTTTTGCTTTGTTTTTATTGATATTCCTTTTTACTTCCTGTACCTCCAACTGCATTCGTTTGTTGCTCTCTTATTGGTGCCTTTCCTACTACTTCTACTTCCACTTCACACTGCCTTTATTCTCATTGGTTTACAGTTAATTCTTAGGCTATATAAGCTTTGTCTTTGTTGTTCTGTCTGCTTCATTTGGATGTTTTGCATCTAGAAGCTCCCTGTCGCATTGAAAAAGAGATTCCAAGCAATCCCGAAACATATGTCTGCGTTTTAATGCTCATTTGCGCTTTAATTTAACGTGAAATTTTATTTCTATCAATGTATATTGCATTACAAAACAACAAAATACATGCACGTACATACAATATATAATATACACATATATATATATATATATATATATATTATATTATAAGCCCCAAGCCAGGGCAGCAATTGAGCCCCCTGACCCCCCCTAAATGGTACCATGGAACCCTTATTAGCTCTTAAAAGCAAACATTAGTTCGAAACTACCAACATTATTGCCTTTGGATCTACTAATTCCTTACCGCAGATGTTTTAAAAGTGCTTCTTTAAGCTATTTTTTTTTTTAAATTTCGTAGAGAAGTACTTAGAACTAGGTGCAGATACAGTAAGGCGATGGGGGGAATTTCACTCAGTATTCTCAAAGGTTATCTGAATAAGAAACTAAAACTTTATAATTATCCCCTTTTGGTACAAAGTTTCCAGTAGGTAGATAAAATCACAGGGAAATTGCCCCTTCCATAGCAGAATTCTGTATCCACACTTGCTTGGAAACCGATTTTCTGGGCATAATCGAAACTGCTAGACCGCTCGGTACAGTGATAGCCCCAATTCTAAAGACCACGCATATGGTTACTACTCCAATAGAACGTAGTAGCATAATGAACAGGAAGGGAATATGTCAGTGTTTCTCAACCTTTCAGTATTCGCGGCCCAATTTTCTATCATAATGTTCATCGCGCCCCCCCCCCTTACCACAAAATGTATACAACAATAATGTATACGAGTGCTGATTTAGTTTTTGAATTATGTTTTACCTAACTGCCAAAACAAGAGTAAAAGCAAGTAATTTTAGTCAGTATTTGAATTTTGGGCAGGAGTAGAGGATGATTTTTCTGCACTAAAAACAAGGGCATTTCGCATTCTATTACCATTTTCAACATCCTCAACAACTTTTGTGAAACTGGATTTTCTGCTGTGGCTTTTTTGAAGACAAACTATAGATCTCGGCTAAATATAGAAACAAGTGAGGGTGGCAATTTCTAATATTAAGCCTTCCTTCGAAATACTTTGCTTTGAAAGACCGGCCCAAGGAAGTTACTAATAATTATTAAATTTGTTTTTTAATTTAGTATGTTTTGATTAAGAAAGTTTTAATTTAGTAATTTGTTTTACTCTAATAAGTTATTAAGTATGCCCAAATGTATTTTGTTTTCTATGTGTATGTGTGCTTTCCTTCAGTCAGTTAATCAATTTTTTTAAGTAATGTTTTCTAGCGCCCCCCTTCTCGTGTGCTCACGCCCCACCAGGGGGGGGGGGACGGTGCGCCCCACAGGTTGAGAATCGCTGGAATATGTGTATTTGATACAAAAATTGAACATTTCTATTAATGTCATCTTAATATACTTAATATGAAGTTCATCAAATACTTTGACACTAGTTAATCACCATTAACACAATAATAAAATATATTTTGCGTTTCTTACGCTACTTAAATGGGTTATTTATGGAATGGAGCAATTATATAAAAATCAATGTATATGACGTCTTTCATATTATGATAAAAACAATTAAAAATCAATGGTACTTATTAGTAACATCTCCAAAGTATTTAATTATTTGTAGCTTAGTATATTTTCCATTCATTCAATGGCAATTATCATTCTTCGAATGAAAATGGTGTAGATATTAAGTGTCTCAAATGTGCGACTCTTAAGAAGCGAATAAAATAAAATCTCTTTTTCCTTAATTACACGCCCATAAATGTTACCTTTCTCAAAGCTGATCACACCATTTTTATCTCCTCCAGATGTTACGCCTCCTTGAGAAAACAAAAATGGAAACAATAAAGGGCATTCCACACACCTCCTAAATTACTCATCCTAATTGTAATGGCCACGCTGCAATCATCTGGTCTGATGTTCATCTGCATTGAAAGTCAGCCTTGCGGCTTCTTTGTGCCATCAATTTTGCATCAAAGCACCTCTGTCAACGCATAAAGTGAGGAAGAAGACTGGAAGGGGGGGGGGAGCACCATTACACGGCTTTATTTTTTTCCATTCTCAGAGTTAGATTTAATAAGATACAAGAAGTCATGAAAAACAGAGTAAGAGCAATTATATGAAAATAGCTGGTGGTGTTGAAAGTAGCTTTTGATACACTTTTCATACATTTTGCATTTTTTTTTCAATAATATTAGAGAAAACACCTGTATAAAAAATAAAATGGTGCTGTATCAATAGCTCATTACAATGACGTGATAAAAAGAGATCATTTACAACAAGGCCGTAACCAGAAATTTTTTTCGGAGGGATTCCTGATTTAGAAACACTTATGTTGAGGAAAATTTCATTATCATTCTTCGAAATGTGCGACTCTTAAGAAGCGAATAAAATAAAACACTAGGGAAATATTTCGGGATTTCGGGGGGGGGGGGGCATGGGCGCCCTTCTGGATACGGCCTTGATTTACAAGAAAAAAAATATCTACCTTTAAAAAATCCAATATTTTCTACATTAGCATTGAAAATTACATTCGACTACTATCACAATTTATTGTTTTCGCGGTTAGAGCAACCGACTTTATTGTACGGCAAATACTGCTTTTCAGAGTAAATCATCTCTTCTTTGATTATACAATTCAGCATTTTTCAAGCCTTTTTTTTTTCAAGAGTTATTTTCTTGCAATGACATTTATTTTAGCTATAAGCCTGCGAGTTAGAAGCTCATTTTACTTATGTGCTGTTTGAAACACAACTGTTATTATAATAGACACTTATTCAGGAAGGATGTTCATTTAATAATGTATTTAGTTTTGTACAGAATAATTTGATATGCTATAAATCCTCTAGGAAGACCGAGATTCCCCTATGTGATTCGAATCTTAAATTATCAGAGGAAATACGAGTCCATCAGCGCTGCGAAAGCAGTTCTTTGTTAAATCATTTAGATTGTGATAGTTGTAACATGTCAATTTCGCAGCGAGCTGCTTGGTGGAAAATTTCCTGGTTTTCTCCTACTCAATAAACAAATGCGGGACAGCTGCCCGAAGGAAGTCTTCCAGGAATGCTGATAAACAGAATAAAACAAGATGACACGATCAATAATTTTGAAGTTTTAACTTTCTTTAACTTAGAAATGCTCAATATATTTCATAACTTGGTTTTGCAAAAATATATCAAAGTTTCGAGTTTCTTTTTTTTTTTTTGGTTTTATTTAATCTTTGTTTTCATTTATTTATTTATTAATAATATTTGGAGAGAGGGACGATACATATTATACACCAAACGTTTGTTCAGATAAAATTTATCCACAGTTAATTTGCTTGTTAGAACAAGATTTGTATACGATGCAATTATATAAACTTAAATGTTTACGAAAAACCTGATTTTTAATTTTTTTGAACGGTAAAAGTTCTATTGGAAAACTGTTTAGATCAAAAACGGAAACATAAAAATGTGTCCTGGTCAAAATCTTTACAAAAATTATTTAATTTCCAAGAAAATAGAGTAATTTTCTCTTGACCAACAAAAAATTTAGCATTTCTTAAGGGAAATAATTTAAGGCTGTTGAGTATATGTCTTTATTTTCAAGATATCATTTTTATACTATTGCAGCGCTATTTTTGCAAAAGTTATTTGTTTATTTTTCTTTATTTATAATCATTTTTCTTGGTACTTTATTTTAATATTCTTTCCATAAATTTACTTCAAAACAAAGTAACTAATAAGTTGCATAAAGTTCCAAAGTTCTTTCAAAGTAACAAGTAGTTACTTTTTTTTCTTCCTGTTGCCTCAAGATTAATTAATGTACAGTCGGACGCTAATAATCTCGAATATTCCTGCCCAAGCTTGTATAGAAGAACACATCTCAGGGCGGCAGCATTCTCGCTGAGAATCGCGGCTATAAACGACGTAATTGCCAAGATCCTCAAATTGAAACAAATAATCAGACAACAGATTTTTTTTCTCTTCTTTTTTTTTTTTTTTTTTTTTTTTTTTGAACGTGAGCTGAATGTGTATAGAAAAAATATTGAGAGCCTTCGGGATCTGAGCCTCAAGCATATATAGCACTCATAAATTGCCTCAGAACGTGTCCGCTCTTGATGTGGAACCAGTTCCGCCATTGATTGAGCTGAAGAAGGATGGAAACGTTGCCAGCCACAAATTAAACTTGTTATTAGACGAACGCAAAAAAACGAACTTGGTAAATTTCAACGTGTGTGGAAAATTGTGTTAGCATCTTCTGCTTTTGAAGAGTATGCATTCTTCACTTTTTGAACTAGCTCGCATTGATGATTGCTTTTCACAAGACATAGGGGAAAGTCGGATAAAACCGAGAGCCTTATGGCTTTTTAAAAATATTTATTCACTATGGGAATGAAACAGTAAAAATTTGTGTTAAACTGATGAACTGATCCCTTGTGAAGAAAAAAGGAAATGAATCAGTGGTGACCAATTGCAATTAAGATCATGAAAACACATCTATTAAAAGTGTGCAATGTGCGACCTGGATGGACAAAACCGGGAACTGAAAAGAATAATTAAATACGCATTGATACATTACAATAAAACTATTTATTAAACAAATACTTACAGACTATCACATGTAAAACTTATTGAATTTGAAAATATATCAAACTTACAACAAACTTTATTTAAGTTATACCCTGAGAGCTTTCAAACGCTTTAGGCACTAAAGTCACAAATGAAATTTTGGTCCTTGTGCATCTGCATAAATATAATTATACAGTAAATTACATTTCAACAAGCCAATAAATGAGTTGTCCAAAACTTGAGCTTTCCGGTTTTGTCCGACAACGAAATTTGGAATAAATTTTACTTGAGCGTTTTTCAAACAACTCATAGACACCAATATAAAATTTTAAAATAACAAGTAAATAGTGGGCTAACAGTTGTTGTATTCACTTAAGCTAAATCCTTGGATATTTAGAATTGGGAGCGTAATATTATCGACGCCGAATTCTTATCCTTTTACTGTGAATATTTATACGCATCATTACTTCAAAACAGGTGGTTTGCAGGACTTGACCTCACCGGAATCTATTATAGCGCTCGCCTGTAAGTAATTCCACAAATTTTTGCTAAGTATAAAAGCAAATCAAGCCATATAAAATCTAAATCCCTGTTTTGTCCGATGCTCCGACTATGTGCAGAACTTTATATTTGAAGCAATCCTTCAGAACCTCTCCGTTTCCTATAGAATATGTATACAGTTGGGAAGTTTCGACCCATTAAATATTCATATTTTGACAGCTAAATATGGGTAAGACTACTGTCACAGATCTCCGTAAGCATTTATGGATATTAAATACTCTGCAAGATTTTTGCATACGAAATAATAATATGAAAGCTTTTGCTATACATATCAGATATGTCAGACATGTTGATCACGGAACTATTTCTTGTTGGCCTGCAATCAAATTATAGGAGAACTTTTATACTGCAGTCTGTACCATACCTCCTTTATACAATTAAACTCAAAATCTTTGCTTGTAATTAAATTTTCTTTCTTTTGTTACTTCAAAAATTTAAAAAACATTTTATTTCATATTTTCTTTCTACCTAGTAAACGATAAATAAGTACTTTCTCCTGCTCCGCTCCAGCTCCTCTCCATGCTCTTAATAGTTTTAATAGTAATCGTAGTATTTATCTCTTTTTTTTAAATTAATTTATTAATCGCTAAGGTGAATTGGCCTAAATGCAACAACCCATAAATGCGACAAAGTTCTCTTACCTTAAATATTACGTCAAGAAATATTTATAAATGAACTGTATGCATTTCGGATACAGAATGCAAAATCTTCATCGCATTCAAAGCATTTTTTGTTTTTATTCCTTATTGTAATAAATATCCCTCTTTTTGAAGCGTCCCCAACACCCCCCCCCCTCTTTACAAGACAGTGCAAATTAGCTATGTATATTTTTTGTACTGTGTTTAAAGGTCAAATAATTCCGTCCACGTTTCAGCCTTGAACGCATGTTTAACATAAAGAGACTCTTACTCCTCTAGTAATAAGAGTGACGACAACGGATCTTACCAGTTTTAACTTTTACCAACGCGCCTGCGCATCGCCGCTTTTACAGCGCCTCTTGGCGCAGGCGCTGTGGTAAAAATATGGCGGAGGGGAGCATGCGCAGTAGCCGTTGTCATCACTCTTACTACTTGAGGCACGCTAAAATAGACCTACCCCAAGTTGAAAATTTAAGCATCTGAATCACTGTTGAACTTCTTAGCGACCTAATTCCGATTCAGTTTCTTCGATACAAACTTAGCTAAGTACCAAAAGAATAAGTACATTTAATTCTTATTTTCTCACATACCAATATGGCTGAAATCTTATCAAAACTTACTAACCTATGGAAAACCGCGTCGCATTTAGGCACATTGATTTTATATATGTGATAAAACATTTAAAAGTTATTAACAGATTATTTATTTCCTCAAAGAATATGTATAATGTTTTATATGCACTGTGTTACGCAAACAATTTGGCAACCAAATAAATAAATATTAAAAATAATAAAAACATTTATTTATTGTCAAGTTAATTAATAATTTTTAATGAATGTAATTCGTAAAAAATAATTTAAATAAAATTTAAAAACATTAAAAATGGATCATTGGAGCACAGCAACTTTCTCTGATCTGGCTCCGCTCCAATTTCCAGAAAAATTTCGTTGCTGCAGTGCTTTACGGTCCTTGCCCTATGCTGGGCTCCAGATCCCTGGAATTTTTTGTCATTGGTATTTTTTGTCTAAATTGTTA
Organism: Octonoba sinensis; assembly: GCA_038502835.1. Lineage (NCBI taxonomy): Eukaryota > Metazoa > Arthropoda > Arachnida > Araneae > Uloboridae > Octonoba > Octonoba sinensis. The sequence goes on along the minus strand of CM076604.1, from coordinate 91,651,804 downwards.
GGATTCTTTATTATAGTCATAAGAATATTTCCCCAATAATAAGGATTTTCCCATCATGAGAATTATCCCCCAATCATTAGAATTTTTAATTAGATACAAGGATTAATCAACAATCATTGGTATTTGTTATCAGAATTCAAGGTATTTTTACTTTAAACAGTGAGATGTTTTTGGATGGTGGAATAAAATATTTTCAATGGTGTTTGAAGCCGTTGAATATTTCATTGCTCAAAGAGCAATCATTGAAATTTTTAATTAGTTATAAGGATTAATCAACAATCTCTAGCGTTTGTTATCAGAATTCTTCGCATTTTTAGTTCAAACATTGAGATGTTAGCGGAAGGTGGTAATAAAATATTTTCAACGGTGTTTGAAGCTGCAGAATATTTTATTGCTCAAAGAGTAATAATGAGAATAATATTAAAAATATTGTCTTCACTCTTTTGACTCGATCTTCTTTGAAAGTTTACTTTAAGAAGTCTTCTCCCCCGAATGCCTGATTTTATAATTATTTACCTGAGTTAATAACAAGTTAGATGTGAACTTCAAAAAATGCCACAAATCTTCATTTATTTTATATTCTGGTCACATCCCCAGACTGCAGCTATTTAGCACCTGCCAATGAAACTCGGAAGGATATTAAACCCATTAAGTGGCCATTAACTACTGCGCACTATTAAATCACTGACGCTAAATGTCGACGCTAAGCAAGAAGAAATATCGGCAGGTATTCGATTATAACATATTTAAGAAGCATTTAAAATCAAATATTTCATTGAAAGAGGGAGATCGAAGTATTTTGTAAGCCTAATATTTATTCCATTTGACTAAATTTATGGATTTGCAGCCTGAAATGTTGAAAATTGAGGATATTTTTCAAACTGTTGGTTCTTAAGCGCTAATATTGATGAACTTCAGAATAAGCTTTGAAAAAGAAGCAAAATAATTATCAAAATTAATTGCTCAAGAATTCGATCGTTTTCCTATGAGTGTTCAGTTCTCAAGAATTTAGTTCTCGGCATGAAAATATATTATTTTCATACATCTTCAAAGAAAAATTAATATTCACAGCTATTTAGAAAGAAAGAAAGAAAGAAACACTAGCAACTGAGTATTCAAGTATTTATTTTTGATTTTTCTCTACTATATTTTCAAGTCAATTTGATTAATAGAACCTGCTTTTAATTTATAAATTTATTTCTATTTTATTTTATTTGTGATCATTATTAATATATTTTTTTTTATTTTATTCTATTTATTTTGTTATTTTTTACTTTAATCTATTTATTTTTTGCATGACGTATGTACTTTTATAATAAAAGTATTTTTTTCTTTTAATGAAAGTATTTAGTATTTGTAATAAAATAGCACATTCAGTTAGGTTTTTTTCTCTCTCTTCTTCTTTAACGCCCTGAAATTTAGTACCAAGGGGTCATTCCATATCAAGTGATCCAAGAAATTTTACCTCACCTTTTTTTTATTTCTTTCAAATTTGGCTTATCAACTGTACTGATTTTTAATTATTAAAATAATTAAAAATCAAAAGTTTTAGATTTTTATCTTGTTTAGTTTTTTAGTTATCAAGATTTGAGTTTATAAAAAACTTACATTTTTACATACATGCTTCAACACAAAACAGGACATAACTCATCAACAAATAGAGAAAAAAAGTTTTAGAAAAAAGCATTTTGAAGTATATTAAATGATATTTCATATGATGTGCATCATGACTAATTTTATAAAAATTTTAAATTAAAAAAAGACCTTAAAATTTTAATTTTAAATTTCTCGAAAGACGTATAAGGAAAAATTTTCAGGGATTCTCAAATATTTCTGTTTATCTTTGTCTATACAAAATTTCAGCTTGAGATTTCAATGGGTCATATTTTCCAGAATTTTCATAAATATTTGATTTAGGAATAAAATGCATATTTTTCAGATTCAAGCAATTTTCAGATAGCTTTAAGAAAGTATGATCTCAACAACCAAAAAATTTATTAGTAAGAATGTCCTCCAGAACTTTAGTAATGTGTTCCATCTAAGAGTAATGCTTAAAAACCTTTTAAGAACAAAATTTGTAATTTTTACTACGCAATACAAATTAATAAAACTTGCAGCCCGTTTTTAATTTTACTTCTTTTATTGTATCTTTTAGAAAATATTTTGTCAAATCAACTATAATATTAGAAACAACACTACATAGATAATTATTTACTATAGCTGTTTAAAAAATGCATAAAATAGGTCAATTTGTTCACTTTTATATGATTATTGAATTATTTGAAAACAATACTTTAAAATAGGGGCTATGACCTATGATAAAACAAAAATGTTTATGTATTTGCTGCCCCCTCTCTCCAAATAAATTTTGAACTTGTTCATTTCATGCACAGACATGTCCATTCTTGTTCACGCATGGATAGATGTGTTTAGAAGGCTAACTGAATCAACGCCTTTATGGAACCATCGTCTTAAAATACCTTGATTCACAAAAATTTTCATTTTATGGTTAATCAAATTACATTCAAAAATTTGAAAAAATATGCTCCCATTGATATTCTAAGTTGAAATTTTGCATAGACAAAGACAAAATAGACAACACATTTTGAGAATTTTTTGAAAATTTTTCATTATACGTTTTTCGAGAAATTTAAATTTAAGGTGATTTTTTTAATTTAAAATTTTTATAACATTAGTTATGATGCATATCATATAAAACATCATTCAATATACTTCAAAACGTTTTTTTACTAGAATTATTTATCTCTATTTGTTGCTGAGTTATGGCATGCTTTGTGTTGAATCATACATGTAAAATACAAAATCAAAGTCTGATAACTAAAGAATTAAACAAGATAAAAATCTAAAAATTTGGATTTTTAATTATCTTGTAGGGTACAGTTGATAAGCCAAATTTGAAAAAAAAAAAAAAAAAAACGGGGAGGTATTTTTTTTCTAAGATTTTGGATTATTTGACATGGAATGACCCCAAGGGCAAATATGTGCTTCGGACAGTTACATCCTTCACCCCATTTTACATAGTAAAATTATTTTCTGACGAGACTTGCATGATTGGTATGTTGCCTTCCTGAAGGACTTCCAGTAGCAGCTACCCTATAATATTGCATAAGAGTTGTATATATGTGTTATATACATATTTCGTATTTCAAAAGAGAAAACCTAGGTAAATTTACACCTGGTTAAATCATACTTTTATGCATTGCTAATTTGCTTCATCTAAAATTTGAGAAAAGCCTTTACTGTAATAAGTAAGGCTCGACCGATGCATCGGCGGCCGATGTTAACTTTAGAAAAACATCGGCCCATCGACCTTGAAAAACAACTAAAAGCCAATGCAAGGCCGATGTTTTTCGCAATGACAACTTTCCAGAAAACATTCTGTCTTTAACTTTCTTTTTTCTCCACAGCTAGATTTCTATTTCCATAAAATAACAAGCAGCACATCAGTCAAAAAAAGCACAAAAATAATGTCATTCTACAAAGTATTTGTTCATTATTAAAATTATTTCTCTATTCTCTCTCGCTCAAGAAATAGAATGTGGTAAAATAAAAGTAATAGAAGGGTCTTATGAGGGTTATTTGTTTTTCGCACTAGGTTAGTTGCCTCATTTTTCGTTTAATAATAACTTAGTGCATTAGATGTCATTGTGCAATAGTATTATATCATCTGCTTTTAGTTTGTCATGTTTCTTATTATTCCGAAATTGTGAACAATAAAAAGTCATCTCAATCATAGTACGATAATTATTTTAATTTTTACGACTTTTTTTTCTCTTAGCGGTTTTTTTTTTTTTTTTTTGCTTCTTCGATCCCACGTGTTACAGTTTTTCTGCGATTGTGCGGCAATCTCGTTGCATCTGCTTTTCTGCTTTTAGTGTGCGGTAATTTTTATTATTTCATTTTTAGTTTACGACATAGAAAAGATTGGTCAAAAATAAGAAAAAAAAATCCAGTATACATGTTTATTGATCGAAATTTTATGTGTGTAAATTCGACTTGCAATTTTTAGAAATTTAATTCTCAAAATGCGAGTTCGCGCGACAGGATTTAAGAACATTTAATTAACAGGATTTAATAACAACCAAAATTTCTTTATTTTCAAGGAGTGATTTTTTGAAGAAGAACATTAGAACAATGCATTTTTTTTTTTTCAAAATATATCTTCACTTTTTTTATACGATAATTATTTAAATTTTTCCCCGTTTATATTTTGTTTTTTTAGCGCATATTTTGGCTTCTTTGATGCCACGTGTTAGACAGTTGACTGTTTTTCTGCTGTTGTACAACAATTTCGTTGCATCTGCTTTCAGTTTAGAATATTTCTTGTTATTTTATTGCTAGTTTACAATATAGAACATATTGATAAAAAATATGAATCAGTTTTTCAGTATAAATGTTTATTGATCGAAATTTTACGTGTCCAAGTTCGACTTGCAATTTTCAAAAATTTCTTCCTAAATTCTTAAAAAAACTATTCGAGGGTATAATAATACCTTAATAAAAAACCTACACGCAAATTGACAACGCATATGCAAATATGCGTTGTCAATTTTGAAAATACATCTTATTTCATATTTTATGTTATATATATTTTTAATATATGTTTTGAAAATACATCTTAATTTTTATAAACGATCACGTGTTTTTCAGAAGATTATTTGTCAACAGAAAACTGCTCGTGCTCAAAATATTGGTTTATTTCGGTGACCTTACATTGTTCTCGTGAAAATATAAAGAATACGTCAAGTATTTCAGTGTAATTTTCAAATGACAAGTAAAAAAGTTAATAAGATTAGTTCTTAAGACCCAGCATTCATTTGTAATGACAAAAAAATCCCACGTCTATGTTTTTAAAGCAATATTCAGTATTTCTTGGTTATGAACAAGGGGGCGTTACTGCGAGCGAAATTTTTTAATATTTCATTTTTATTTAAGAAAAAGAGCTATTTTTAGTTAAAATAACTTTTATAATGAAAAATAAGCATGTAATCGTTCCCGCTTTTCTTTTAAAAACGTGGAGGGTAGGAATTATGAAAAAATCTGAGAAGAGGGGTTGACAATTTCGTTAAAGATACAAACCCACATTATTTGTTAGCCTGTATTATAGTATCTGCATTCCTCTCCATGAAAAAAATAAGAAAATAAAGAAGCTGCACTTAGCATTTGCAGTGCAGGTGCTATGAAGAGAAAATGTTGAAGGAAAAGATCCGATCCAATAGTAGTAGTTTTTTTGCAAAGATAAGAAAAAAGAATTAAAAATCCTCATAGCATTTCATAGCATCCATATTTTATTTTTTTTAACCTCCAAATAGTTTAATTACTTTACTAGAATCGCAAGTGATTCTTTTAGTTTTAATTATTATGTAAACTTCCCCCAAACAGTTTTACGATGCTTGAATAATGCATTTATGTTTTTATAAACATAAAAATAAATAAATGATTTAAATGACATTTTTGACAAGCATTCTACACGTTTTAAGGGTTTACAGCGACTTTTTTTCCATCGGCCATCGGCCGATGGAAGAGGAGAATAATCGGCAATCGGCTAACAATCGGCATCTGCTCATCGGCCAAAAAAATACCATCGGTCGAGTCCTAGTAATAAGGTACAAAACGCTTCGTAGAAAGCTACACATGATCCCGCACAAAATTCATAAGACTGGATATTATTATAGATATACATATTGCATAGCTCTGCGTATCTGCTTACTCGCGTAATAACATAATAGTAACCTTAAGGCTCATGAACCGCCTAGTGGCATAGTTGGTATAAGAAACAGGCCCCTGCGCCCAAGTCCGGGCTCGAATCCCGGTCAAGAGTACGAATGCTATCAGATGGCATGGCAACACTAACATGTACTCGTAGCTCGGATTCCATGTTAAGCTGTAGAGAAGCCCCAGTGATTCACAGAGGGAGCGTACTTCGCACTCGGCTCGTTTAGCCGAATAAATATTAGGACACAAGATGGTTAGTAGTTTGGGTTATTACCAAAGCACAACAGAATTTAAAAATTATACTGAAAGTTAGGAATGGTAAAAAAAAAACGTCCTTTGATAACCACTGTTCTATAAATTGATATTTTTCGATGAAACTGCAAATCAGTGCACTTAAATTGTCCTTCTTCCTGGTTTGAACTTTATCAAAAGAATACATCAGCATGACCGGGCTAAAAATAATCAACATACCTAATGACTCACGGAAAGGAATCTGTGGTGATCTGCTCAAAACGGCCAAAAAAGTAAAACGATAAAAATTATGGGCGCGGTTCATCACTCGTAGGATGATCAGCCCCGTAGGCTCCTTCCGTTATTTCGGAACTCACTCATGGAAGATCGGGGCAACCCACTGCAATACCCACGCACATGGGGGGTGATCGACAGCCAGATACGCCCCTGCCCGAGGGGAAAACCACCCCGCCCTGTTCCCACGGAACAGCGCGCGCCCTTCCTTCATTAGAAACGCACTTTAACTGTCTCAAACTATGAGGGTAATTATGCATGGATATTTTAAATTCTTCATTTGGAAGATGTAACCTTTCGGGCTCTATTTTGACGTGAATGTGAGTGCATGTTGTGTAAGTGCTCACACACAAAAAAAAAGCAATTGCTGGGATTTTCCAATGTGATAAGGCAAAAAGCAGAGTAAATGTCATTAACATAAGCATAAGGAGACAGTGCACTTTGAAATATTTTAGCAGTTTTGACTTTCTGTAAATATACGTAATTCGTGGGAAAAGCCCTCTTTAAAAATATTTACGGTGGATGAACTTTAGTTGAAAAAATAAAGGTTGGGAAAAGAAAATGTTCAGATCCGAATGATTATTAAACGGGTGAACCTGTTGATCTGCTAGTTGACTCTAAAAGTTAATACGACTATGATCATCCGGCTAATCTTTAGTCCGGTGCAAACTTTGAATAAAAAAATACTTTTTTGTCTATTGCTCATTCAAGCTACAGAAATACTTTCCTGCTTGATTTCATCACTTTTAGTTATCTAAATCCAATGAACCATCGATGATTTAAAATGCTACTAAATTTAAAATTAAGCGAGAATCAGCGCTTTCAACGAGGAAAAAAAAACCAGCCAGACAACTTTTCTTCCTTGTCTAATCCAAAGAATTTCATCAATTCATTTTTAAGTTTATTTTTCTTATTATTCCGTATTTCAATTTGTGTGTGTGTTTTTTTTAATTGTTTATTTATTATTACACCACTACTATTATTATTATGGTACAAGCTTTGGAATAATTAATCTGTAACACACCAGAATTTGCCAATTCTTTCATAGGCTTTCTCCCGAACATAGTTCCATCTATTTTAAAAGGGAAAGAACTTGAATTTATGTGACCATAATGTAATTTAAAAATAATCAGTACAGTATCCAATTTTCACTGTAATTCTCATACCAAACAGCATAATTGTGAACAATACTTTCATTTTTGAAAATGTATTACCAGGTTTTGGGAGAGGGCAGAACATATATTGCATTCTGAGTCTTTTTTCTTTATATGAAAGGAAGTATACTACTTTATCTGTCTCTCTGTGTGCGGTGTCCAAGTAAAATTTTCTCACTTATATTTTAAGTAAATCTTTTAAATTATAGTTCGTGTTAAATTTGTGTTTAATTTTACATTAATAACATAATTACAATGCAATAAAATTGTTTACAACATTAAACAACTTAATAAGACATTTAAAATTGTTACCGGATGATCATAGTCGTAACTTTTAGAGTCAATAGCAGATTAACAGGTTCCCCCGTTTAATGATCATTCGGATCTGATCATTTTCTTTTCCCAACCTTTATTTTTCAACTAAAGTTCATCCACCGGAAATATTTTTAAAGGGGGGCTTTTCCCACGAATTACGTATATTTACAGAAAGTCAAAACTGCTAAAATATTTCAAAGTACACTGTCTCCTTATGCTTATGTTAATGACATTTACTCTGCTTTTTGCATTATCACATTGGAAAATCCCAGCAATTGCTTTTTATTATAATTGTTAGAATAATCCCAAAGTCCATAATAAAAAATCGTTTGCTGTTTTTTTGTTTTCATGCAAACAATACCCGAAACCATTTTTCTAAGGAATTTTCATTAATTAAAAACACCCCGAAATTTATTTACTTGTTGCATTTTAGCTGTAATGCATGGAATAAAGTAAATGTGTAGTCGCTAGTGGTCTGTTGGCTGAAAATTTTTAATCAACATTTTTCCGTTCCCTCAAAATTTTTAGTAGCGCTTTTTTAAAGGTAAAATTTTTTCAATAAACAATTTTTTCAAGTAATCTTTTTCAATTATTTTAAGCTATATAGTTACAATTCATGTTCACTTTTTTGCTTAAGTTTACATTAATTTGCAATTACGATGCAATAAAAATGTTTACATATATATATATATATATATATATATATATATATATATATATAATACAAATGAATATAAAGTAAAATGACCTAAAGATTACACCCTCAAATAAAAAGACATTTAAAGTATTACCAATTTAAAGAGATTTAAGAAAGATACGAAAGAAAATCTCATTTTAAATTACACTGTGCAACACGAAAAATGTCCTTTGGATGAAAATGTTTGTTTCTTATGTATTTTTGGCTGAAAATTACGAATCTGCAATTATGTTTTACCTATCACGTACCATTTTCCCAAAATTCCACATTTTAGCTTTTTACGTATTTTCTCGGTAAATATGCATCTTTTCCTAATTTATCGACTCCATTTATTATAAATTATATCTTTCTCATTGACAGTGAGGTCGTTGCCTTTTTAATGAACTATGGTTATTTTAGCGACATTTTTAGCAACAAAAGCTCTATCTACTTCTCGAAGTTTCGAGTCTCTTACAAGACTACAAAGGCATTTTGTAGACTATTTGGCGGAGAAAGAAAAAATAGTATGCTTCTGTGATGTGAATGTACTATTTCAAGCATTAGGACATGAGCACAATTCAGCAGAGTAGCGCTTGTTTATCAGTGCTCCTCCATCTAAGTATTTTTTTTTCCCTATTCATTCCTGTAGCATATTCTGCAAACACAAAGGAAATTTTAATATTATGAGTGGCAAAAACATATCAAATGAGCCACTTGTAAATCTACAATGTGCCTTTTTTCCACAATTGCACATTAAACTTGGTTTATCGAAATAATTTGTAAAAGCTCTGGACAGAGAAGGAGTGACTTTCTTGCATCTCAGGAACAAAGTTAAAAATTTAAGTGAGGCAAAAGTAAAAGAAAGGATTTTCATTGGCCCACAACTTAAGGAAGTACTTTCATAATGAAAACTATGAAAACAAAGTCAGAAACCGAAAAATCCGCCTGGCTGGCCTTTAAATCAGTGTGCTCACGTTTCCTCGAAAATGAGGAAGCTGAAAACTTCGGAAATCTTGCTGGTGACATGATAAAACGCTTTTGTATTATTAGGTTGCCATATGTCATTTAAACTACACTTTTTGGACTCCCATATGGACTTCTTTCCTCAAAACCTTGGCTTAATTAGTAATGAGCATGAGGAAAGGTTTCATCAGGACATCTCTGTGTTTGAAAAGCGTTTCAGCGGTCGATGGATCGGGAGTAAGGAACTGAATATTGCTGATCTGTTACCAGGGTACACCAACAGATACCTACAAGATTAAACGGCCCCGAAAAATAACTTTAGCGTTTGTGTTTTCAATAAGTAAACCTCAGTTACTTTCTTCTATAGAAAAATTGTATAAATATGAGAAGTGGGTCTCCAGCAAAATCGGTACGTGATGGACTATTTTGGATGGATATTTGAATCAAGCACCTTTTGTTTATATAGAATCACATAGTTTCCTCTAAAGGACAAAATAAAAAGTTCAAATTTGTTGCACAGTGTTATTTTAGGGAATTGGTAATACTTTAAATGCTTTTTTATTTGAGGATGTCAGCTTTAAGGCACTTTACCTTATTTATATATATAAGGTAAAGTGCCCTAAGAAATATATATATATATATATATATTCTGAAAACAACAAGAACTAAAATGACTATTCCAAGGAATTTTCACTAATTAAAAACTTGCATACGCGGTAGCACTCATGTTGAGAGCAATGCAGTAAAACCCCTTTTAGTGGACACCGCTCTTACGCGAACAGTTTTTAATTCCTCGATGGCAAAACATTGATCAACGCACATCCTCAATTACGAACGTAGACACTATTTTGGGAATAAATTACATTGATAGAACTCGGATTGCGGATATTATTTCGTGAGCAAGAAATTAAAATTCGAGAATTAAACAATTACCCCGTAATTATCGGTATATAGCCCGCATCGTTGTATTGTCCGCAGGAGGAAAAATTCATTCTAAAAAAAATTAGTTCGGTGTATAACCCGCATCGTTGTATAAACCCACACCCAGAAAAAACCATGGGATGCACCCGTAGAAAACAATACATTCGCCTGTAGCGCCCGAGCCCCAATCTGCTTTGGACCATTGTTTCGAAAGCTACGATTTATTTCTCTGCATTTTGTTTTGCAGGAAAAGATATTTCGATATTTTTGAACGGTAGTTGTCTTTTTAATACACTTTTTTTTTTTTTTGAATTTCATGTATTGCCCGCATCGTTATATTGCCCGCAGGTAGTAAAAAAAGAAGTTTTTTCGTAGATAACCCGCGGACTATGCACAGATAATTACGGTAAGTATGAAGAAGCCAAAATTTGATGTCAAAATTGTGAATAGTTTAAAGATGGACTGAATTATTACTAAAAATGTTGGTAGTCATAGGGGAATCTGGGGATACTTTATCCCCAGGGATAGTAGATCACTTTGCAAAAAGTATATCAAAACCAATTAGTAGGGAATTAAGATATGTCTGCAATGTTAGAGTTATACTTGTGCACAAGAACAGCTTTCTTGTGCACAAGAAATTGCTTTTTGAATTAAAAAAATTATTAAAACACCCATTCATACGCATATATATAAACAGTTGTTCTTGTTATAAGGACATCTTTTATAGTGGCAACTCGGTTATAACGTCCAAGGAACCCCCCCCCCCCCCGGTTCAATCTCTTCACAGTCATAAACTTAATGGTCACTTATATTGTCACTTCGCTATAGCAGCAAAAAATTATATCTCATAATTCTTGTTCCACAATCCAAGTTAAATACACACTTGCTTTGTGATTGTGGTATGGATATGAAAATAATTTAATAAACAAAGAGCAAAATAAAGCTGCATTTATCATCACATTTAAGGTATTTTCACAGCTGTTTAATTTATCGCTCAAAACATGAAATTGTTTTTCATTTTTTGAACTAAGGAACCAACTAGCTTTTCTTTTTATTTATATAAGTTCCTTTGTTCATAATATAGATAATTTATATATTATCTATATTATGAACTAAGGAACCAACTAGTTTTTTCTTTTATTATGATTGCTTTATTGAAATACATTTTAACATTTGGACTTAATAGAATTGAATCAAAACATTTCTACATTTCCCAGTTTTTTCAATAGACGAGACTGACTTTCAGTTTCTTTTTTACCAGATGCAGCACCCCCCCCCCCTTCCCCAGATATTTTCATAACTTCTTATTTAATCTTTTTTCTTTCTTAAATAATCTTTTTCACAGTTATTTTGTTTTAGCTCAAGAAATGAACGCCTGAACGTGGCAAGGGCAACTTTTTTTCAAGTCAAAATATTTTAACTTTTGTATTGCCTTTTATATGCAATTTAGCCCTCTAATGCCCAAGTTTTGTTATCTTCGTCCGCCATGAGACGGAGTTGGGAATTAGAGGGTCAATTCCCTACGCTCTTCCCTTCCATTTACGGTGACAGGTATGGGCGAGACCACGGATTGGCGAAACCTGCGGTTAACCTAATTGGCTCTTAATAACTCAGTAACTCCGCCTTCGTATTAACGGATTGGCGGTTTCCACTGCGTCGGTAAAAGTACCAATCAGTCAACACGAGGATGGGTTAACTCTGTAATGCCCGAATTATTTTATCGTCGTCCGCGGACGACGTTGAAGCTGAGTTGGGAATTAGAGGGTTGAAAAACTAAGTGAATTTTAAAGTATTAATAGTCTTTAGTAATTAAGTAATTTCTTTAGTAAACTATCTTTGATTGTTAATTATTCAAAATATCAAGTTAGGGATCAATACTTGATCCTTTATTTTCAGTGATACATGATCCCGGGTATCAAGTATCCCCATAAGAATATTAGTATAATGAAAAAAAAACTTTGAAGACATTAGTATTTCTCGGAGATCAGCCATCAGCTGAAAATACTGAATATGTTGGCTTAATTTTAAATACGACATGTTGTGAAAACAATTGATAGGCGTTCTTTCCTTCTTTCTTCTCCCCCCACCTCTTCAAGTATGCTGATACCTACATATCTAATATCTACCCACTTTCTGTTCCTGAAATAAATTCCACTGTTACATGTCTTACATTATTAAAGACTGTATATTTAGAAAACTGAGGAGTCAAAACAACAATGTTCTTTTCCTGTTCATTTTGCTGTTATACTTAAGAAAAAAATGAGAATTACTTGTTGGTAAGCAAAAATAAGCGGATAGAGTATTATATAGAATAGTCTATGTAATTTCAGAGTATGATCAAGTATCTGCTGTGAAAGGATCGTGTACCCCTTGATGTGGGGATACGTGATCGCTTCAGAAAAATATTGAAAAAAAATTTTTCACTGAAATGATCTGTTTAGTTTCAAGTCGAAACAACATCCTCAGCCTCCCCTTTGTTGTAAAGCCTAAAAATGTCAGAAAGATAAAAAATAAAATTTTTAGCAATGTTTAAATTAGTTTACATTCTTCACTATTCGAATAAATTACAACAAACTTCCTGTTACTTAATTAATGAATCTTAATTTTTTTGCTCCTGAGATAATGCTCGGAATCAGAGTTCTCTCAATGCCCTCAAAATAGTGGCCACGTCCGTAATTGATGATGTCTGGTAAAGAAAAGGTTTTAATGCATTAGGCCAATTTGAGCAAAAATTTTCCAAATCAAAAAATATTTCACGCCGAGAGCTCATTTCTATGAGGTTGTACGAAGGAACTTGGAACTTAAGCTCCTTCGTTCCCAGGGTTCATATACTTTTCTTCATATTTCTCCATAAGCGCTAATGTCAACATTTTTTTTTCAAAATTGAACGAAAGATTGCTCAAATCAAAACAAAAATGGAAATCACATGTTCTCGCCAAGATTTTTCGAATAAAAAAAAAAAAAAAAATCTTTTGAATTTGACAATTGCCCCAAAAGTGGTTATGGGGGGACAGACAGACACACGACATTTTCCCCATCTCAAAACGCAATTCCCCATCCGAGGTTCTAATTCTGTTAGGCTTCTGAAAATTTTTGGGAAAAAAAAAAAATGTTAAAACAAATAAACATTTCTCTTTTTTTTTTTTTTTTTTAGCTTCTTGTTTCATAAAAGAAACAAGAAGTTCGAAACTTAAAACTTGGTTGATTCTAATACCGCGTAAAATCTTGTATATGATGCAGAACATTTTGCTCGGTTATTTTAGCATGTTAGTTTGTTAATAAAATTCTTTTCGCTTTAAGTTACATTATTATACAAAATTTTGAGTTCAGAAATTATAATTCTTTTCTTCAGTTTGTAAAATATTTTCCTCACATCATCAGGCAAACAATTATTTTTCAAATCATACTTCTTCGAGAAACACATTTGTGAAAGTCAGCGAACCCTCGTCAGGAGATATTCACCTTTTCCTGATTCAACAAGTTCGGACACGTTAAAACAGGTCTGAAAGGACTTTCTGAACTGGCTACTTGAGGAGAAATCAAACCACCACCTGTGCTACATGTCCTGAATAATGGGACACTTGTGAGCGGAATAGTAGTATATTTCTCCCCCCCCCCCCCCTTAATAGAAAAAAGAAAAAAAAGTGAAATGGCGCCCTGCACCGGTGGATTTGGCGGATCGTGGCTTTCACAGTCGTCTGTATTGGAAGAAAATTATTCTTATTGTAGGAGAGGATATAGAGATAAAATTATCGGTGTTAATTTTTTGAATTGGTTCTCAAGAATATTTGCACCAAAGAAAATATTCGTGAAGATCGTCTTAAAAGTTTTCAATAAAATTTTATTATCTTAAAAGTTATTTATCATAACAGCAGCGCATTACTTGGTTTTAATGTCAAAAATTGAAATGTTCAAAAAATATTGCATTTTACAAATTAAGCATAAATGCGAATGGATTTCATTGGTGAACAAAGCTGTATTTTAAGATTTTTCTACAAGCAGAAATTGCTATTGGTGCAATTAAAATTAAACATCTCTATTATTTGTTCTAAAACATTTATTATAGAAAACAAATTAAAGTGTCAAAATCTCTAAACACAAAATTCTTAAAAATATTCCGTGAGCTTTTAGATACATTCACGCATAAATGAAGTTAAAAATATTTTTATAAAGTAGTTTTATTTAAATTAAAACCAATTAGTGTTATAATTAATTGTTGTCGACAGTATTTTGAATAATAAATAAAAAAAGCGTTTTTAAAGCTAAAAACATCTTAAAACTTTAAAATTATTTTCTTCATAATATATACTCTACTCTTAATTGATTAACTCAAGTGATTAATGGCTGGCAATCTTTTAGTTATAATTGGTAATGTTTTTTAACTCCCTTTGTAAATTGTTATTCCTTTTCTTTTCTTTTTTTTTTCCCCTTTAATAGCAGTACATTTGAAAAAAGATTGGTACAAGAAAATAAACTTATTTAGTCTAAAATCGTGGTAATTTTATTAAAAAATGATTTAATTTTTAATTTATCTTTCTTGAGGGGAGATTGAGTAAGCTAGAATTCTTAAAATTACGCATGCGATGGTAAATAACATAAGCGTGCTCTAAAAATTAAAAAAAAAATTGCAGAAAATCTAAATCGATTTTTCTTCTACAAAACTACAAAAAAGTTAAAGGTATCATGGCGATTGTGACTCGAGTAACAAGACTTAAATATAACTAAATAAATTAAGAATTTTCGCATGATAAGAAAATTTATAATCAATTCAATAAAGCTTTTTCATGAAAGCTAAAGCAATTTTTGAGTTATGACCTAGAAACTGTAACCATTGAGCAAATTAAATATAAGCATTGAATACTGTAAAAAATTCTGGTTCGATCATTCACCAAAAAAATGGAAAAATGGTGAAATTCAGCTGCAACCAACATTTTGTACTAAGGTTGAACCATTATAATGGTTCCCAGTTTCACAATCATGGGAAACTTGGTGAAACTACTTCAATAGTAACCAAATGTTGGTTGCCGCTAAATTTCAACATTTTTTTCTTTTTTTTGTAAGAGGTAGAACTAGAAATTTGACAATGTATACATGCACACATTCACATTAACTGTAGTTCGTTTTAATATTCTCTCCCTATTTTTTCAAGCCTGTGAATAATTATATATATATTTTTTTGTTTTAATAGATGGATTTGTTTTAATAAAAGTAAAAGGCAGGAGTTTGCTTGCAAAAGAGACAAAATATTTTCATGTGATAGATTTGATATAAAATCAGTGACATCATATGACTCATCGTTACCTGAAATCTACATTTTATCCCATTCTCTTTCTCTCTCTCTTCTATTTCAGAAAACTTATTTCGGCACAAAAAAACCAAACAATAATATTAATAAAATATTAATAATAATAAAATAATAATAATAATAAAATAATAATAATAATAACAATACTAATATAATAATAATAATGACAACAACAACAACCGCAGCAGCAGCAGCAACAGAAACAGCAACAGCAACAGCAACTGCAGCAGCAGCAGCAGCAACAACAACAGCAGCAGCAGCAACAGCAACAGCAACAACAACAATAATAATAACAACAACAATAATAACAATAATAATAACAATAATAATAGCTTACATTTCATATTTTCTGGAATTTTTTATCTGGATATTTCAACGAATATCTATATTGGAACCTTAATTTCAATGACTTTGTCTAATCCAGTAAAAATTTCTTGTACGATGAAAGATTCAGCAACTTAAAATTTAAACCAACATAATAGTATTTTGCAGAAATTTTAAATCCTCTGATGAGACATAACGTAATATTTCATTCCACTATTAGTTAAATAGTTAAAAAATTTATTTTGCAAAAAACTGAAGTAAGTTAATAAACACTAAAATTTTATTGCATCATTATTCACTCTTAATTTATGCATAAAATGTGGTCTATATTTTCCATTTAGCGTAACAATTTTGATACTCAACTGAACGGTAAGAATTACTTACTGCTGTATAGCGCAACACTTTTCACCCAATTTAAGAGAATGGAATGGAGAGAGTATATTTATTTTCAATAAAGCATTTTTTCAAGGCTCACTTGTATTTTCATTCGTAAAATCAGCTTTTTTTAAATACATTTTCTTCGTTGTAAAAAAAAAAAAGATGAGGGACTATGAATCCAGTGATGGTGATCCACCCCTTGGATACGCCCTTGAAACGATGAAAAGAGATCTAAAGCAGAGCACGGATTATTAGTGGAGCAACGAGAGTTTGGGAAGAACTTTTCTCCACCAGACCCCTACCAGTTAGCCGAGGCCGGGCCGTGGTAGCCCAGTGGTTAGCACGTCGGACTGCCGCCTGGAAGGTCGCGCGTTCGATACCCACTGAAGACCACCATGTATACTTGGGGATATGTGCATGTTAAATCCGTAGACCCCACTACCTCTCCCCGTGCGTAAGCAATCCTAAGGCCTCGGCTAACAGGTAGGGGTTTGGTGGAGAAAAGTTAGCCGAGGCCTTAGGATTGCTTACGCGCGGGGAGAGGTAGTGGGGTCTACGGATTTTACATGCACATATCGTATACATGGTGGTCTTCAGTGGGTATCGAACGCGCCCTTCCAGGTGGGAGTCCGACGTGCTATCCACTAGGCTACCACGGCCCTCGTATTTTGGGAAGAACTGGAAAGAAGTCGGAGCGCAGTAATTTTTCGTGTTCAACATCCCTGGTTTTCCCCCTAAGATTTGCATTCAAAATTTAAGAAGAACTATAAAAGAACTATAAAAGCATACTTTCCTGTATACACCCAACTTTGAATTTATAATTTAACTATCTCTCTCTCTCTCTCTCTCTCTCTTTCGTATTTAGCTTTGGTTCTTAATTACTTCAAATATAGCTTTTCCAACAGTTAATACATATTCATTTACTCAGTCATTCATTTATTCATTCATGTATTTGTTCTCACTTATTTATTTATTTATTTTTTTTTTTTTTTTTCACTTTTTCGCTCATTTATTCATTCACTCGCAAATGTCCTTAAAAATCCAGATCAAAACCTTTCGTGGGAAAATAGGCTCGTTTAGTTCTGACTGAACTTCCTGCCTGTACATGTTCTACGCTACGAAGAGCTTTCCGATAAAGTTTGTTCCAAGCAAATCCGTGTGTTAGATCAGGATTTATACAGGATTGAAAAATCCCCGTAGACGCTAATGCTTTTTTTTTTTTTTTTTGAACTTTTGTTTAAAATTGAACAAAAATTGTTCAAATCTAAAAATATTTCAAGCCGAGAGCTCTTTTAATAAGCTTGTCTGAAGGTACTTGAGTCGTTTGTACAGGGTTTATATATAATTTGATTTGCATTTCCCCAGTAGAGTTAATGTTAAAATTTTTTGAACCGTTCAAAATCTCAAAAAATTGTTCAAATCAAAGAATAAAATATAAAATATAGAAAAATGACATGTCCTCTCCGAGACCTTTCGAATGAAAAAAAAAATCGAATCGGTCAATTCCCTTAAACGTTATTGGGTTGGACAGACAGACAGACACATTTTCCCCATCTCAAATCCCTACTTTCAATTCTTTTGTTTTTTATTTAATTACTTTACTTATTTTTGACTTTTCTTTATTTTTAACTATATTTTTACGATACATTAAGCCTTCTTTCATACTTTATTTAGTTTTATTTTATTCTTTATTTTTACGGGAAGTAGGCAAAAAATTAAGTGAATAAGTTTTTTAAATTTAGTCTTATAATTTATGACAAATTTTATGCCTTATACATAAACTGAAACGATATAGCCATGACCAAATTCTTTATATATTTTTCATATGAATATTATGTCCTGAAAAATTATCCAATGTTGCCCCAACCCCCTTCCTGGGTACTGGCGCAAAAAACTAAAGGCGATAATAAAGCAATTGGCCCAAAAAACTAATCATCACCACTTCATATCAGTGTCCATCTTCATAACGTATTCTGTTTAGACATTATGCGTTTTCAGACATTAATAGTATTGGAGTTATCAGTCAAGATCAGAAGGAACAGTATGCTATTGCATCCGAGGCGTCCTTTCTCCAGAAGTGACTGACGCCTCCCTCAGTGGTCCATACATAAAATCTTGTTTCTGTCCTTGTCATCCTTTCTGGGACATAGAACTTCCTCTGAATGAGAAGAATGTGCGCTTGGCACCAAAAACTAATCAGTTTTCAACGGGTCCATTTGTATATCGAAGTTTGTTCGATTCTTTGAATTATACAGGGGGTGTCCATCAAAAATATCCCAGTTATAAATTTCAAAAGCATCAACTATAAGCGTTGTAGAGTGTTGGTTTAAGGTCACAATTAAAGAATAACTCAAACAGTTTAACAGATAAGCGCATGCGTAAATACTTCTTTGTTGTTTTCTGGATTGCAGCGCCACATGCGAAAAATAGCGACTCGTGAGCGTAAAGCGTTTTGTGTTCTGCAGCTTGCGAAAAGTCAATCTATAATTTCAGTTCAACATGCGTTTCGTTTAAAGTTTAAATGTGTGTTTAGACGTTCCGCTGTTACCTAATAATCTGACAGAGTTGAGACACAGAATTGAAGAGGCTATTGCTTCCATTACACCGGACTTGTTAACTAAAGTACGGGAGGAATTGGACTACAGTTTGGATGTGCTCCATGTAACTAAAAGTGCACATACTGAACATTTTCAGGAAAAACTAGGTTAGTTTACCATCAATTTGATGTATGATTTGCTGTAAAGAGTCAAAATTAAACTGTGTTATAATATAGCCATTGCAACTGGGACATTCTTTTATGGACATCCTGTATTTTGAGTTAGAGTTCCAACAAAAACGTTTTCATTCACGCACATGTACTTTGTAAAGAGACGAAAAACAGTAAAATTTATTAAATTAAATAAATAACAACGATAAATTATGATTCTTATTAAAACTCTACAGAGAGAAGAGAGGAGCTGGAGCACAATTAGAGCAAAAGTTAGGATGTCTAAAGAGGAGCAACTCTCTCCAGTTGCTCCAGACGATGAACATATTTCTTTACCTTCTTGCATTGGAGGAGCGGTAGATTTATTATTATTATTTTAATTGTTATTACTATTATTTTGAGAATAAATTAATAAAAATACATTGAAGGACACCAATTATTAAATGGGAGTCCCTTCAGAAATCATTTCATGACAGAAAAAAACACTCCTAATTTTAATGGGGGAAAATATTTCCTGTAGGTAAATGCTTTGAGCATTGCAGACGACGTTATTTGCAGACAAAATATATTCATTATGTCATCCAAAGGGTATTCATTTGTAAACTTGTTATTATTCGCAGCATTATTTGCATAAGATCCAGACATGCACAGAAACATCGTTCAACTTGTTTTTGATTTTTATGTCTAGCCGCAAAGCTATTGGGTCACGCAAAATGCAATAGACGTTATGATGTAATAACTTCGACTTCTTTAAGACTTTGATTTTGTGTCAGATCTAAAAAAAAAAGTAGTTACATCATGGGATTGATTTACTTTTAAAAAATACCAAATACCGGTATTGTACTTTTGGTCCGGTATTTTCAAACATCAATGTTGAGATAAATACATGCAATGAAAGGACCTCATTTCTTCATAGCTACGTTCCTCAGCGAAATATTTTTGATACATCTCAACCTGTATTCACAATTTAGAATAAAGGGCTACCAAATGATTCTAAAGCACCCGCAGATTTTTATAGCTAACCAGTTTAAGTAACGTCCAAGCTTCGGCCCTTTTTATAGATCCCGCATCTTCTGAATCATAAAAATAATGACGCAGACCTAAAATGGAGATCCATAATATTTCAACCAAAGAGCAGATACAAGTGGGCGAACAAGTCGAACTTGAATTGGGCAACTTCCAACGTAGTCGGCATCTTTTGAAATTAGTTTGATTTTATTTACCAATTTGACCTTTTTGGTCTGCTTAATTGGCACATGTCCGGAGATGTCCTTTTAGCTGCAGGTGCATGGTTCGATTGTGGGCAGTTTAAATAATGCAT
The DNA here is from genome assembly GCA_038502835.1 of Octonoba sinensis. NCBI lineage: Eukaryota > Metazoa > Arthropoda > Arachnida > Araneae > Uloboridae > Octonoba > Octonoba sinensis. Next base: position 91,631,479 of record CM076604.1, on the reverse strand, counting down.
GAAACGTTGCAAGTTAGTGTCGCTGGCTTGTTTAGGCGTTTCGCATCGCACGATCGATTTGTGATTAATGGTTCTGTGTCGTGTTTATTAAAAAAGTGATTGGAATATTAAATTTTAGGTTAGCAAACATAAGCAGGTGACTAAGATTTTGACTGTTTATTGCAGTTTCAGAATTCAAAATAACTTCATGTATATTTGTTTGTTTTTGAGTTTATTTTCTCATTATTTCAACTTTTTTGTCCTAGTGATGTATTAAAGCTTTCATTAAAGTATTTATTTTGATCATTGTTTATTACTCAGAATATTCCAAAGAAGTAGTAAATAAATATACATATATACATATATATAGCAGTAGTGTTTATGGCATTTGTATCACCCGGGGTGGGAATTTATAGTAATACCGCCCCCCCCCCCCTAAAAAGAAGGAAAAAAAAGAAACGTTGTTGTGTTGTATAAACTTCAAACTTGTAGCTTAGATTATTTTCAGCACTGTAAAAAAAAAAAAAAACAATAAATTCCATTTTAGTTATTAACTTTCATTAAACTAGATTTACTTTCAGGTATGATACTTTAAATAGAATCAGTAAAATTGTATAAGTCAAGTATATGAATTTTTCAAAAACTCTTTATCTCATTTTGGGTGTCACTCGAGACGGACTGCCCCTTCCGCATCCCCGTAGTGACACTCCTGTATATAAACCTTATATTCTATAATGACATTATTTAAAAATAATAAGGGTTAAATCCTTGCCCCAACTGAGTTTTCTCAACTTCACAACTACTTTACTGAGATCGGTGCAAAATTATGCCCAAGTATACTTACCGTTGCATTAAAAGGTTTTAGCAACGTAATTTATTCGATATTGTTTTAGTGAAGAAGAGTTTGTTGCAAACTCCAGAGATAGACAACGAACGCAGTTACATGCACAGTTCAAATTGATACCTTGGTTTTCGAAGATTAAAAAATGTCATTGGAGCAATTACACTTGAACGAATTTTATTTTTAATTGTGAGAAACCAACTCACGCAAACTCTTAACTGTATTTACTATTGATATTAACGCTTTATGGCAAAGAAATCTTTTAAACAATGAGCTTCATATGCAGTAAAATCCCTCTATAGTGGACATGAGCATAACAAAACTCTTTATCGGTTTCTGCGGGATGTTCGCAAAATAGGGCTTTTTTGGCTTTGGTTTTTAAAATTATTTCTCAATACAATGGTATTTATATTATACACTTTGGCATCTATAGATATCCTTTTAGTTAAGAAATAAAGAAGGAAATTCATAAAATAAGTTATCTTTCAAACCTCTTTTCCAAACTTCATAAGCCAATCAAACATAATATTGGTAATCATCCATCATTTTTTTGTCCAGGTACCAATCACTAGATGAATGTCCTAAATTCTAAGGCATCGAGGCCTTGAGTGCTCTCCCGATATAGCTGCAAGTTTATAAATTTTCGGTAAATTATTTTTCTTTGCTTAGCATCAACTTACCGAAAACCATTCCGAAAAAATTTTGTTTTTGTTTTAAGATGAAATTAATCGGTGTTTACCAATTCCAAGTTTATTAGTAATATAATGTGATAATAATCAGTAAAAATATCAATACACCCAATTTATTATTATAATTTCGAAAAATTATTACTTCATTTTCTTAAATTTTATTTACTTATTTATTTTTCTCCGACTGAAGACTATTACGCAGACGCTTCACAATGACATCCATTCTAAGAATGCTACAAATACTAACATACGAGTATTTTGCTGTAAAATAGTGCTTTGTGCAAGCAGTTATAATCCTATTGAAAACATTTTTCTGAAGATTCTCCCAGTGGCGGATTTGCGTGTGGGGGTGGGGGGGGGGGCGTAGGGGGCACGCGACCCTCCTAAAATAGTAAAAGAAATGTGCAGTTATCTCAATAAATAATTTTTACTTATTTTTCGCTACTTTAAAATGGATGAATTGTTTTTTTTTTTTTCCTAATGGACTACTGTTGGCTTCTGTCAATTGCAGACCTAGTACGTTTCCGAGAGATTGGTACCATCTCTTTCAGTGGCACCATAATGAGTGGTACCATCGCCGCATGAGAATTTTGATGTCCGGTTTCTCCACTGGAAAGGACGAGCACCCGGACGCTGTTGATGCGAAATTGCACTTGGAATTTAATTCAGCCGAGAGCATCCAAGCCAAATTACTACTCAAGGGATCTTTTACATACGCACAATCCTACAACGGGATGGGCGCAGATGATCTTCCGCATCTTGAAAATCCACCGACACTGCCAAGCTCGATCCTCAGAGCCGGAGCGTACGAGCTCCGCGCTTTACCACGACGCAATCTTGCCGGCTTAAATTGGTTTTAAGTGAGAGTGAACAATCATAAATACGAACTCGATAATGAAAAGTTTTATGAGGGAAAACCACTTCCTAATCCCGGATGCCCCTCCAACAATTATTCCTGCTGGATTCTTCTAAGGTGCATAATTTGCCAGTAGTCGGAACCGAATACGGCAATAGCATATGTAATCATTTAATTCTCGAATTTTAACTTTCTGCTTCCGAAATCATGACCGCAATCAGAGTTCTATCAATGTAATTTACTCTCAAAACGGTGTTCACGTCCGTAATTAAAGTCTTCATTAGAGAGAGATTTTAAAACATTAGTCTAGACGCTTTGCTGCCAGTTAGGAGGAGTTAAACTGTCGGTGGATGGAAATTACCATCGAGTTCCCCTTCACTTACTGCTAATAATTCTAAGCTAAGCTGAACACTGTTTCTAAAATTTGATAAAATGTTCAACTAGCTTTGTGGAAAACTCTAAAATGTAGTCAAAGATGAAATCAGATTTTCAAAAAAGAAAAAAAAGAAAAAAAAAACTTTATGATAAATTATAACATGAGACATAAATTTTGTTCATTTCATCAAGCGTGCGTTCATGAAATGTAGTCAAAGTTTTTTGTCATTTCATAAGAAACTGATTCATCCTGCTCAAAACATTTAAGCAGTGCTTAGTTCTACTTATTTATGCCTTTACTATTAGTTACTGCAACGTTTGATGTAAAGTATAAATTTGTTTCGTAAGTGAATGGAAAAAATGAACTATTAGAAGAATTCGGAAAAGAAGACAATTTTCCCTCTGAGAAATAACGGATTCTGAGAAATTATTTTTGTTTAAAAAAAGGAACAAATAATAATATTAATAAGAAAAAACTCCCGGTGAAATCAGATTTTAAAATGTCCTGCAAAAACATCAGAAAGCAAAACTAAAAATTTAAAAATAATTTATATCCACGATAGCATTCTCCACAACTTGGTCCTGAATAGTAAGCATGCACAAATTGGTTCTCCGCACAATATCCACGTCATTGACTGACGTCACGATTGCATCAACGTCCGTGAATCTCTCGATCGTGAGCAGATACACGCACGCGCCGATCACGATTTCGTTCTAAGCGGCGCACGTCTGTATCATCTCATTGCTCATTGAACAAAAAGATTTTTTCCCCGTCTTCCTGTCACTAATTTTTTTTTGAACTTCCGCGACTGCTCTTCTGTATGCTCAGCGGTTCCTTTTTGTCGTCGGCCTTACATAAAGAACGCGTGACATCACCCCTCAAAGTGGACAGGGCGAGGATATTTGACAATAACCATTGTTTCCAAGCAGCGGACACTGTGTTCGTGATGGTCAAAAAAATAATAAAACATATAAATTCGATTCCACGGTATATACACACGTTTTACAAAGATTTTTTTTATTACTATTTTACCTGTTTCGTGTGAAAAGCAATTGGGAGAATTCAGAGGACAACGAACGGAATTTAAGTCAACTATCAAATACATATTTTTAAAATTCATACATATCAAATATCTTTGGATTAGAAATACTTTATGTTCTTAGGATGTATAGAAAATATGGTTGGATCAGGATGGACAATACATAACGCTAAAAGAATAGTTTTACCATATCTAACGTATGTACTCTTTAATTTCATTATGGTAGATTGGGGTGAGATGACGGATTGTAAAAAATCACGTGATTCACCCACATGCATGCACGAAAACCACTTGCTGATAAATTTGAATGAAGAGTCACTCACAGTGAGGCTATACAAATTGTTTTTGTTGATCGAACACAGCTTTAAGTTATGTTTAAAACGATTTTGTCATTTCAATTGCTCTAGTAAGCACCGGAATGGACCATATGTCAATCGGACCTTTTGATCACGGAAATTATGCCCGTCGGACCTTTTGATGATGGATCTTCTGTCCGCCGGATGTTTTGTCTGTTTGACCGTTGGACCTTTTGCACGTGTAACGTATGTCTGTGGAGCTTTTGGTTCTGGACCTTCTGTCCGGATATCGCAACATGCTTTTTCAGCCATATAAGCCGTTGTTTTGATAATAGATTTTTTGGAGTTTGGAGTATGGGCTATCTTTCAGTTGCGTAACAGCACCCGCCTGCCATTGCTGCGCGGTGCTGGGCGGTCCAATGCTTTAGGGGAAGACGACGAACGTTTTTGGAGATAAGAGGCCGTAGTTTTCGCGTTGATAAGATGCCAGCTCATATTATTTTACATTTAAAATTAATTTCTCGAAACTAATATGATGGTTTCTTTACAGAAATACACAAGAAAGTCTAATTGTAGAATATAGGAATAGAATGAAAAGGACCTCCAAAAAGCTTTCAAATCTCAAAGGTGGTAAAATCATCTTCTGTAAAGAAAGTCAAACTTTCAAAATCCTGGAGGAATCAGTAAGGAGGAGAGTTAATCCTCTAATGCCCAAGTTTTGTTATCGTCGTCCGCCTCGAGGACGTATCCAGAGGGGACGTATCCAATCAAGGACGTATCCAGAGGGGGGGGGGAGCACCGCCCCCTCACGAAAAATTTCGCGAGGGGTTTTTTCGCAATGTAGCATATATCCCTCCCTGAATCTTTCCTCAACATAAGTGCTTCAAAGTCAGGGCCCCCCGCCCCCGAAAAAAATTTCAGTCTACGGCCTTGGGGTCAATCCCTTACTCCCTTTCCTTCCATTTACGGTGACAGGTATGGGCCAGACCACGGATTGGCAAAACCTGTGGTTAACTTAATTGGCTCTTAATAACTCCGTAACTCCGCCTTCGTATTGACGGATTTTGAGGTTTCTACTGCGTCAGTAAAAGTACCAACCAGTCAACACGAGGATGGGTTAACCCTGTAATGCCCAATTTTTTTTTAGCGTCGTCCGCCTTGAGGCGGAGTTGGGAATTAGAGGGTTAAATAATGATGACAACAAACTAGTCGAGATCCTTAAGTCCTCTACGCAAAGAAACTGAAACTAAACTTTGTCTTTCACATTTTAAAAAAATGCAGGTTGATGCATTCTTTCCTACAAAGACTAAAGGGAGAATACTTGCATACATACTAGCTCAACGTTACTAGTGAAAACAGTTTCAACAAAGGAAAAATTTTCTCTGTCTATGACTGCTTACGTGTTTCTCCAAAGATATTTGCGTAAGAAAGGTTGAAGGTATTTCCCTATCACGAGCTACGGGACTTGCTGGACGCAGAAACATATTTCAATTTGTTGAAAGCTATTTTCTTGGAAAACGGTATAATAGACAAGCCAGCCAAAATTTGGAAGTGATTTAATGAGAATGTGCCTTAATTTTCTATAAGGCATCTCACCCCAAGATCGTCGTAAGATGCTGAAATACAAACGTTTACAAATTATTATTTTTTTTCAGGTAACAAAGTTTTCCAAAGCTAAATTCATTTTTTTTAATATTACAAAAGTACATATATTGTTGAGAAAATGGTTGGTTAAAAATAAATCCAATGGGATATTTTATATTAAATAAAATAAAGTTAAAAATTATGGCGTCTTCCTCCAATCTAAAACCTATGAACTTAAGCCTTTTCACATTTCTCTCTTACCCAATATTCCCAATAATTTCGCCTACCCAAACAAAGTGTTACTTCCACTTTGTTAATATTATCAAAAAGAAAATCATCATATTCTCCATAATAATTAACTATTGCCAATGGGAGCAAATACTAAGTATACAATACAATGTTATAAGTTTAAAATCTGTTTTTGTTCAATCAAACCGAAGTACTTTAAAAAAGTAGTTTTTCTCTCATTTATTTTTATTTATTAAAATTACATGCTAATGTATTATGTCGCAATAACTATAATACAATTTTAAATGTTTAAAATTTACTAATTTCTTTATTTTTCCACATGTCTACTGTAGCAGAACTATTTAGCCGAATAGTTCATCAATATTCGGCCAGGCCGAATATTCGGCTAAGTCATGAAATGACTATTCGGCCAGGCCGAATACCGAATTGTGGCCAAATATTCGTTACATCCCTACTTTTAATCACAGACGTTTTTTATTACCTCCGTGGACCTTTTACTTTGGCACCTCGTGACAACCAAATAATCTGTTGTGCCTGTCACATTTCTATTCCACTTGTGAGTGAAATTCTCAGTTTTATTATATTCAAAACAGTACAGAAAATACATTTATTTTAGAAAGTTTTAGATTCTTAACAAACAAAAATTAAATCATACATCATAGATTAATGTGTGGAATTGGTGTTTGACTTTGTGAATATTTTTAAATTTGACATATACTTTCTATTACAAAGATTTTCAAGAAATTTTAATATTCGGCCTAAGACATTGTTGAATATTCGGCTTCGGCCTAGAAGAAATGGACGAATATTCGGCGGCGGCCTGGAAGAAATGGCAGAATATTCGGCAAGCGGTTATTCGGCCAAATCACTATTCGTTACATCTCTAATTAAAAGGTCGAACAAACAGATTGTTCCATATAAAAATGCAAAACCTGAAGGTTCATAGACATGCTGGGAAAAACGATTTTATAATTAAAAATAAATAAATGTATTACCAAAGTTTCTGAACATCAACGTTATACGTAAATCTTTCAGGAAATGAATCTCACGAATCAAGAGGCAAAACATGTTATATTTTCCAGAAAGAATGCGAAACGTTCAATGTTTTCTCATTACCCATTACACTAAAAAATTCTTGTTCAACCTTTCACCAATAATATGAAAAAAAAAAAAAAAAAATGGTGAAATTTAGCTGCAACAAACATTTGGTACTGAAGTCGAACCATTATAATGATTCCTAGTTTCACCTTCATGGTGAATCTACACTCATAAAGGTTCAACTTAGTTTTAGTACCAAATGTTGGTTGCAGCTAAATTTCACCATTTTTTCAATTTTTTTTTGGGTGAAAGGTTGAACTCGAATTTTTTTACTGTATAATAATACAGTGAAATTCCGTTATATCGAACTCAAAGGGAGGACCTACCGACAGACACGTATTTTCCCAATTATTAGGAGTACGGGGGGAAGCTGGAGAGGATCCAGAGCAAGTATTTAGAAGTCGGAGCAAGTATTTAGACGTCTGCTCCGCTTTCTCTCTTTCTTTTTTTTGTTGAGTTAGACCCCTTGTACCTAATGTCGCTTAAAAAGAGACTAAAAATGTATTACCTAAAAATGTATTACCTTACAACGGCGATTTCGTAGTGTCGGTATTCATTATAATGTAATAATAACAAGAAGAAGACAAATTGTAAAATTTAAAATTGCTATGGGTATTTTATGAAAAAAAGCAGCTCTCAGAGGATCATTCCTCATTATTTAACTTATTAGGATTCTTTATCCTTTCCAAAAAAATTAATGTTGAACTTTTTTTAATGGTTCGGGATAAAATTCATGCATTTATTCTTTTGTAACATAAAGCTTACAAATATTTTGTTTTAATAATATTATATATTGAAATTAATATAAAATTTTCAACATTACATTAATATAAATTTTTTGACCATACAACATTTTTTTAGAAACAAAGCAGTAATGTAAATTTTTATTAGTTTTGTTTCGACCCAACGTAAATAATAAATAATTAATTTAAAATAATTAATGGCATAATTTATAAAATTATTTCAATATATATATATATGTATATATATATATACGTGTATATACAGTGGAGTATGGCTTATACAACGCCAAAGGGACTATCGAAAAATTTCGTATGAAGGATAACGTCGTGTAATAGATTTACCCTTCTATCTAAAGCCAAGAATTAGGATCACACTAAAGCGTCGTATAAGTGTAAACGTCGTATAAATGATCGTCGTATAACCGATACTCTACTGTACATACAATACATAAGTCATTTAAAAATTATTTGGATTTTTTTCCCTTTCTCAAAATTGGAATTCTTGTGGGAGAATCCAATGGGGGAATTGCGTCCCCCCCCCCCCTCACTAGTTGGAGCATTCCTTTCTAGCACGCTCGTCAAAGTAAATAGAGTAATCTCCAGCAGACTTGTTGGCTTCAAAAAGGGCATTTTGTCGGAAAAGAGGTAAAAAGGATTCTCCCATTTGAGAAAGGGCAAGACACCAAAAAAGGTGTCCATCAAAAATCATTTGATTTCAATGCGCTCAAGACACTTGAAAAGTTGCAAACAACATGTGCTTACAATGAACTAATGCGTCTTTTGTTCATAGACCTCATTTTACCCAAAAGGCTGAGATCCTCCCTTCCTAAAAAAAGAAATAAAAAGGATGCCTTTTCTTGCCTTTCCAAGAAGCCGGCGCCGCAAACAGATTTTCTCTTTCATTATTCCTGTTTGTGGTGATAGCTCCTCATAAAAGGTCCTGATATCTTCTTACCTTTCTGGCACGCTCGTCAAAGTAAATAGAGTAATCTCCAGCACATTGGTTTCCCAAAGGGCATTTTGTCGGAAAAGAGGTAAAAAGGATTTTCCCAATTGAGAAAGGGCAAGACCACAGAAAAGGTGTCCATCAGAAATCATTTGATTTCAATGCACTCATGTGCTTACAATGAACTAATGCGTCTTTTGTTCATAGACATCATTTTACCCAAAAGGCTGCGATCCTCCCTTTCTAAAAAAAGAAAAAAAAAAAAGGATGCCTTTCTTGTCTTCCAAGAAGCCGGCGCCGCCAAACAGATTTTCTCTTTTATTTTATTCCAATTTGTGGGGATAGCTTCTCACTGATTCCTGTAGATTTGGGATCTAATAAAAGAAACAAAATAAACTGACTAACCTCCCTCAAGCCCAGCCACTTGTTTTCCCAAAGGGTATTTTGTCGGAAAAAGGAGGGGAGAAAGATTATTCCGTTTGTAAGGCACAAGAAAAGAAAAGGAACCAGAAAGGATGTCAATCAGGAATCATTTGATTTCTATTCAGGAAGACACCTGAAATGTTTACAATGAGCTAATGCGTCTTCAAAGTATTGCTACATTTCCTTAGAGCTTTTCTGTAATTTATCAAATTCTCTCTTTGGCGCTTTGAAAGTATCAAGGGAATATTTATTGAAAGCACTTTTTACTCAGAAGTAATGTTTAATTACAGATTTAGGGAAAAAAATGTTTTTTTTTTTTTTTGGTATACAAATTGGTTTAATCTCTACTAATAATAAAGCAGCAAGTATGTCTGTGTGTGTATCTGTCTGTCTGTGTCCGGCATAGGGCCAAGACCGTTCGGAGGATTTTCATGAAATTTGATACGAAATTAGTTTGGAATATGGGGGTGTGCACCTCGGAGAGTTTTTTCTGAAATTCGAATTAGTTCTTTTTTTATTCCAATTTATAGCCGAAAATTTCACAACATAGTCGTTTTCTATCGGATGGAATTATCGCATTCTTTCGAGCTTGATACCATTGAAAAGCCCGGAAAAAACTATCCCAGGAAGAATTTTGCTCTACATGCTAAAATTCGAAGCCTCTAAATTAAGTTTGCAAAAATAACGCATGGCGTAATTATAAGTAGACTGTCATAATTTTGCACCGACTTCAAAAATTATCTGTCAAAGTCGTATCGAAGTTGTTTAAAGAATAATTTTATTTTTTACTTTTTAGCGCAATTTATAGTTTGAAGTCGGTTCTGTTTTTTACCAAAAATTATTTTATTAACGAACTAGCGGTACCCGCAACGGCGTTGCCCGTGCAAAGTTAAAATAGCGGCACCTACGGCGCAACTTGTTTCTTTCCCCAAGCAAGACACCTAAGGCGACTTCTTAAGTCACTTCTGACCCGATAAAAAATTTATTTCAGTCTTAAACTTATTTGCGTCTTTTTCCACAAATGTATATCTACTTGGACTTAGGTATAAAATTATTTCAATCTATCACTAATAACCTATACTTATTGATCTATATTTATATCATATGATATATTTATCTTTATTACATCATCAAAACTTTTACATAGGTTTTATTTTTTTCAACTCTGACTCTGATAGATAGCAGTACATTCTTTCTGAGTCTGAATGCAAAAATATAAATGTCATTTCATAAATCTTTATTTCAACCAATAAAAAGAGTAAATTGTGGCACAAAAATTAAAAATTAAGTATATTAGTAGTTTTAAACATAAACATACATTTTGAAATCAAATCAGAAAAATGAATTGATATAATTTTAAATATGAAATTTTAACTGCTACAAATTAAAGTAGGCTAAATGGAGAATTGATAAATTGATCAGAGAATGCCATTTAGTAAAGATCATCTGAAAAATCTAAGTTTCTGATCACCTTTAGCCTATTCAAGAAAAGCAAAAGCTGCGGCGAAGAGATGCTGCACTACGTATATGTAGACAGTTTGATGAAATAAAAAAAAATCAGTGGAGTCTTGATGTGAGGTATGTTGATAGTGAAAATTGTATGGAATGCAGTGTTGTAGCTAGCATGGGTGACACTCGGGGCAGGTAGTGATAGGTGTCACCCCGTGGAAAAGAACCCCCTCCAAGAAAAAAAATCAAGTAAGCATGAAGTATAAGTTTTAAGGAAATATAATGAATATATATTTTTTTAAATCGCAGATTGAAAAATAAAAACACCATTTGTATCATGAGCCTCATAATATTTAAAGTATTTGTGGATGACAATGGTTAGGATTAGCGGTTAAAAAACATTGCGAATATATTTTTTAAAGGAAACACTTTCCTCAGTTCAAAAGAGAAAAAAAAATATCCAATTTAAAGCATTTGTTTTATTCTATGAAGCTTTTAAAGGTTCCATTTTTTTCTCCGTCCCGGCTGGGTCAAATAGACATTTCTTTGGTAGCGGATAATGTAATATCCTGTGTATAAGATTAAAACTAAAAATTTTCCCACAAACACTGTTCCCTCTCTGCTTGATAATAGAATAATCCCATATAATGCAAAAAAGATCTTTTTATCTAAGATACCTTAAAACGACTTTTTGAAGAAGAACAAATTTCTCAACATGTGTACTTTAGTAGCGGCATCAAGTTATTTCTTGTTTTATGCTGGCAACCTACTTTCTTCCATTATTTTTCAAGCAAGTGGACATTAACGCATTAAAAATTCTCATTAGATCTTAAAAAATGAAGAAAGAGAAAAATTGTTGACTGAATTATTTCAAGATTTTTTCCCTTAACAAATAACAGTAATTACAGATTAGTATTTACTATTGTGTTACTAATTTGGATACCCAATATACTAAAGTATTAAATTTCCCTCCACAATCTAATACAACACTTAACTGCATAATACCGATTGTAACCAATGATATTTGTATGACGGCAGAGCCGATTTACAGTCCAGTCAAGGGTGCGGTGTTTGAAAATTGTGCCTCTTGCCCCCTCCAACTGAAATGGTTTTCAATATTGAAGTTGCTGAAAACAATTTTGGGTTATCTTTAGCTATGTAATAGGAAGAAGGACGGCAACAGTTCTTCCATAGAAGTTTTTCGAAATTGAAATTCGAAAACTCAATTTTACACTATTTTGGTAAGATTAGGGGAGGGGAAAGGGGGCTCTTCTTCGAAATTAGTTGAAATTGAAGTTCTAAAATTACTCGCATAGGCTGTCGTTCGAGGCGGTTAGCGGAAGGTGGACGCCCCAGATCTCTTCCTGTATTATACTTATTTAAGCTAGGTTTATTATTGACATAAGGGGAAGGTTCAAACTTCCAAAAAATTTTTGCCATTTTTTTTTTTTTTTTTTTTTTTTTTTTTTTTTTTTTTTTTTTTTTTTTTTTTTTTTTTTTTTTTTTTTTTTTTTTTTTTTTTTTTTTTTTTTTTTTTTTTTTTTTTTTTTTTTTTTTTTTTTTTTTTTTTTTTTTTTTTTTTTTTTTTTTTTTTTTTTTTTTTTTTTTTTTTTTTTTTTTTTTTTTTTTTTTTTTTTTTTTTTTTTTTTTTTTTTTTTTTTTTTTTTTTTTTTTTTTTTTTTTTTTTTTTTTTTTTTTTTTTTTTTTTTTTTTTTTTTTTTTTTTTTTTTTTTTTTTTTTTTTTTTTTTTTTTTTTTTTTTTTTTTTTTTTTTTTTTTTTTTTTTTTTTTTTTTTTTTTTTTTTTTTTTTTTTTTTTTTTTTTTTTTTTTTTTTTTTTTTTTTTTTTTTTTTTTTTTTTTTTTTTTTTTTTTTTTTTTTTTTTTTTTTTTTATTGTTGTAATAATACATTTTTTATGAATCAAGGCAAAATTGATAAATAATTGCTAAAAATAAGGATTAAACTAAATTTTAACACTGCATCACCTGTGCACACACACACAAAATTTTGTCACGGAATAAAACATTCATTATTAGAAATCCTTCTAAAAAAAACAAAGGCGTACAACAAAAACAACACAAAATGAATATGAAACTTAAATTATTATTATTCTGTATAAAAAAGGTAAATTTTAAAAAAATGCCGATAGAAAAAATATCGAACATTTCAATAAATGATCAAAATCCAGCAGCAATTGAAAAAAAAAAAAAAAGCAAGTATTCCAATAAATGGAGCATCAAATTTTAGCAGGATTATTCGTAATAAGGCGAACATCTAGAATGAAGAAATTAAACAACCACAGAGAACGAAACAATCACAGAGACCCCAATGCTGTTTACATTCATCTGTGGCATTTCTAAAATTATCTTCATTATTTTTAAAATCATTTATTTAAAAAAAACATACTTATATTATTTTTAATGTGTGCATCATATGAGAGGCACCCCCCCCCCCCCCCAGAACGTCACTGAAGCAGTGCCCTGTCAAAAGACATATTAAATTCCTCACCGCTTGAGTGAAAGTTGTTTGCCACTTGTTTTTTGTAATGAATGATTATTATTTTTATGAACAGCTCAGTTGAATTAAACTGGTTGGTCGAGTCACTTAATTGAGTGATAATGGTTGAATTCGATATAAATTGCTTAAGCAGGCCCAAGAACATTCTAGGCTCAACACAATAAAGAGCGGAAGCGATTGACACTTCTGTATAATAAAAGGCAAATTTAAAAAATAATGCCTGAAAGAAAAGAGTATCGAACACATCACTAAATGATCAAAATTCCTTAAAATGCATAAATACCTCAACTATTTTTAATTCTTTATTTAATAACAACTTACTAATTTTATTTTGAGTGTGTGTATCCACGGGAGGTAGCAAATTAAAAGAATAATGCTGAACGAAAAAAATACCGAACATTTCAAGAAATGATCAAAATCTAGCAGCAACATTCTAAAAAAGAAAATCAAATTTTTCCCCTTTCCAGTAAACCATGGGTGATTCCTAGCGGGGAAAAAAATCGGAGCTTCACACAAAATTCTCGGAAAAAGTATGAGCCAACTATTTTAAATATAAAACTGTATACTTAGGTTAACAATCCCCCTTTCCCTCTCAACACAACAGTACATACACACATATATATAAGCTCAAAAATAATCTTTCAAGTAATTGAATGAAAAGTCTATATTTATGCCAGAAGTTTTTTTTTTTTTTTTCTGGAAAAATTATTGTATTGAAAGTTTTTTAAAGCAGTACAAAATATTTTGCTTATCTGAAGGCAGAAAAAAAGCAGATATTAATTGTCAAAAAAAACTTTCGGATAATCTTTTTTTTTGACTCGGAACAGGAGCTCGAAAATTTTCGGATCAGAATCGCCCATGAAGTAAACATCATTTGTTAGTAAGAAGGATTTGTTTCACGTTAGGAAAAATTAAAAAATAAATTTCATTAAAACAATCGATCAAATCTGTAAAGACTTTCCAAAATCGGTAAATTTCTCATCGAGTGGTTAAAACATTGGCGACCGCACCGAGCAACCTTAAGCCTTAAAATATGAAAAGATTAATTAGTTCAAATCTGCATGCATATAAAAAAAAGAATTAAAAAAAAGTGGCCTACGCAGTGGTTACTAAATAGAAACACGTGGTAAGTAGAATTACGTGGGTATGTAGAAACACACACAAACGTAAATCAAAAATTGCATTCATCGGATTACCGAACTGTTTGCGAATAAACGAACCCATAATTGGAGCTTCTGAAGCTTGTTTGTGTTTAATTTTTGCAGGAAATAAAATGATTTTCTCCAATATGCAATAAATTTTAGCCAAAAATGAGTTTGGATCCAATTAATCCCTAAACACTTGCCTCATAGCTCAAACTACTACGTTGTTTACAATTCAACCACGGAATTTCTGAAATTAGCTTCTCCCTTCACTTCAATCCGCTCGCGTCAATTCTTGAAGAACTCGCGTGAAGTAAAGAAAATGCTGGAGAATTAATATTTTAATTGTTAAATTTAAAGAATATAGGACGAATTTTAGAAAAATAGCTTCGAGGTGCAAACAATCAAGATATGATAGCATTTTGGGCCAGTTTTCGTAATCGTACGTTGCGTAGATTTTGCTGTAGAGCGTATAGCCACAAGGGCTTTGCCAACTCGAAAGTCCATCAAATTTTCATTTTATATATATAGATTATAATTTGTATTTCTTGCGGTTTTTAGCATTTTGTGGAGCAGCCGATCTTTAATAAATGATTTTTTTTTTTTTTTGATTATGCTTTTTTTTAAAACGCAGTAAATTAAAATTTATTTACTGCGGCTTACAGGCGATCGATAGCTTCATTTTAATTTCCTTATTTTGACGGGACCATTTTACATACTGCACAGGGGTTTTTTAATGAAATGTTATCCTTTAAAGCGATTTTTGTTATTCCAACGTATTATTACTATTTATATTTTTTATTATTTGATTTTTTTTTTCTATAGTGAATTATCACATATGTTATTTTCCTATTTGAACTCGGATAAAAGGTTTTTTTCCTTTTTCAAAGCTTTGCTTGCTTCTGTTTGTTTCTGTAAGCTACAAAATTTTGTGGACCCGGCTTTAATGTCAATAAATAATAGATAAAAATTAATTATACTAAAAATTTATTAATTAAAATTATTCTAATGTAATATAATCGTCCTTTTTTGTGGGTACTTGAACTAAACAAACAAAATGCGTTTTCTTTTAAACATTTTCTTTTTCGTTTTGTTTCGTTTCTTTCTTTTTTTTTATTGTGTGTGATTTGTAAAAAAAATGCTTAAATGTCTAGGATCTCTGCTTGATTGCCATTAATTATGTGGAATGCTTTACATTTTAATAAAATAACATAATTTACACATAAAAAAGTTATCACTATATACACAATGGCGAACCGACTGGTCTTTTCATTTTTCAACACGGGCATAGCCGTGCGGGTACCGCTAGTCCATTATAAAATTATAAAGACTAATTTATGTACCTACTTATACGAAAAAAAGTAAAATAGAATAATGTAAAATTGCGTTGTGTAACTCCTGAACGACCTGAAGATATTCATTGGTTTATTTTAAAATTTAAACTTATATTTCTCTTTTCATTTCCTACTTTTTCCTCGCTAGCTCGAAGAAAGTAAGCATAAATAGGAAAATTTACTAAATATAAAATTTTGCATTATTTTGAGCTAATTTCTCATATATAGACCAAAAATTTGATCTGAAGTTATTTATTGATTAATTTAAAAAATTCTACTAGCATTTGCCGCACTGTAGTTCAACTTTTCTGCATTATCGCAATGAGAAATTTGGAAATAGTATATCAATTTTAATTATTTCTGTACATTTTTATTACCGTAATTATCTGAGTATAGCCCGCGGGTTATCTACGAAAAAACTTCTTTTTTTACTACCTGCGGGCAATATAACGATGCGGGCAATATATGAAATAATAAAAAAAAAGTATTATTAAAAAGACAACCACCGTTTAAAAATATCGAGATATCTTTTCCTGCAAAACAAAATGCACAGTTAATCGTAGCTTTCGAAACACTGGTGCAAAGCAGATTGGGGCTCGGGCGTTACAGGCGAATGTATTGTTTTCTAGGGGTGCATCCCATGTTTTTTTCTGGGTGCGGGTTATACACCGAGCTTAATTTTTTTGGAAGGAATTTTGCTTCCTGCGGACTATACAACGATGCGGGCTATATACCGATAATTACGGTACTTTTGCGAATATTGTTTATTTTAACCCGAAAGTGGAACCGAAAGATATTTATTGATCGATTCAAAATTTTGTACGCATATTTTTCATGCCACTACTTTTTCGCTCTATAGGTAAAATATTTTTTAAAGATATTTTTTGCGATTACATATGTTTACTGCCCTATTAGTAAGTCAAAGAGAACAAATAGCAAAAACGTAATGTTTAAAAAAGTATATATATACTCAATATCTTGTACCACTATTTTAGAGTTTATTTAAACTTTTAATATTTTACAATTATATTTTAATTTCTTGTTATGAACGATTGCGAAAAATGGAAAATAAATGTGCAAATTACATTATTTTGTTACCCGTTACTAACGAGTACTGAAGGTGGGTTCGCCATTTTCTTTCAGATTTTAGAAGGGGGTCGCAAGGAAAAAAAGTTTGGGAGCCACTGCACTATATGTATGGATATGGGTTCCAAACTTTCGCTGTTGCTTCTTACTTTAAAAATACTTTTTTTTAATCCTTTTTATTTATTTATCTTTTTATATTTATTTATTTATTTATTCTATAAATCCTTGGATTTTTTCTTTGAAAACCTTATAATGAAAATAAATTATTAAAAAATAAACAATAGCTACAAATAATATTTTAGCTCCCTACAAATTCGAAGAGCGAAATTAGAAAAATACATCTAAAAATGCTTGTAGTAGTCTTGTGCAGGCATGTTGTTCAACATGCCTCTGCAAGAAACAGTAGAGGCAAGTACAGAGGACATAATCCCTATACATACCCACACAATAGCACGTGCGCAGGGCGCATGGCCGGACAAGTGGACCAGCGCTCAACGACAGTTCATAGAGGGGGGGGGAGATGAGAAAAAAAGAGTGAAAAGAAATTCCACCACTCCCGGAACGATCGCCACCCCATCCGGGATGGGGGACGAAAAGAACCCCTGAGTAGTCACGGAAGAACAACGAAGAATGCGAAAGGAAGTAGCAGACCGTTTTTCCCACAGGTTTCCCAAGAGAGTGTGTCACTCTTGCCTCCCCTCCTTTTTTTTCCCATTGGAAGGGAGGGAGGGAGGGGTGGAAGAACGATGCAAAGGCACGCGCGTGGCGGCGCGTCGCCAATTAATGCTACATCCGCTCACCTTTCCCACGGCTCGGGCTGAGCGCACAAGCCCATTCATCGCTCTTTCTCTTTCTTTCTCTTACTCCCCCCTAGCTCCGTCGCTTTTGGCGGGGTCTTTATCCCGCCCCGCTTTAACCTGGTTGTGCTTGCGGGAATGATGATGGCTGGGGAGTGAAGTTATTAGGAACGAAATGCTGCCCCCTCTCCCGTCGGGGATTTGGGATGCAAAGATACTTTCAAGGTTTTTAACACGTCCTCATTATCTAACTGCTGGGGGACAGCGCAGGGTAATACATTATTAGGAGCTTACTACGGACAATTTCAAACTGTGCTTGCGTGCATTATTAACAGCCTCCTTGACTAAATCTCATTTATAAAAACTAGAAAAGTCAACGTAGTATTAATCGCATAGATATGCAAATAGTATTTTTGAAATGTATGCCAAATCGGTTGTTTTTTTATAGTCTGTGGTACAACATAAACCGCAATATCAGTAGCTCTTTATTTCTCATTATTATTATCATTATTATTTTTGATAATTATTATTTTTTAAATTTTATTAGATCACTTCTAAACTGAATTCTATGACTTAACCTTGATATTATTTTTATATTGACTTAACAGATATTCGTTACATTGTTATACATACATCGCTTTCGTCTACCTTAAATGAAATTTATATGCGTTACAGTTACAATCAAGCCTATATTGACTGTTCAATCATTTTCCATAATACATATAAATAAACTCAAATGACTGAAGAATCCTATATTCTTCCATATAATCCATATAAACAAACAGTCATTGGCTATAGAGACTCTATAGTGTATGGGTTATATCAGCGGCTTTCTTTACATGGGTGTCAACGGGGTCAGTTATCTGTGATGTACCTACCTCCAAAAAAAAAAAAAACTGAAAAATTGTTTTACTTATTTGGTGTAAATTTCAATTAACTAGGAGAATTTACTTTCAGTTATACGTTGAATACAAAAACGTTGAATCAGTAAAGTTGTATAATTGAATTGCACCATATGCATTTTTCAAAATTCTTTATCTCATTTTGGGTGTCCCCCTGGACGGACCGCCACCCGTAGTGACGTTAGTGGTAATACATTATAGGGGTATAAGAAACGTCAAGGAAAGGAACGCTTGTTATAACTCATATAAACAAACGTCCATTGATTCCAGAATTTTCAGATGCAGCAAGGCGCTTGTCTCACGGCGCAATATATGTATAAGGGTGGCAGCTATTAAAAGCTAATTATTTTATTACGTAGCATTACGCTTCTAATGCATAATAAAAATTAATATGTCTTATGGATGTTTGATATTATTTAAATATATAAGTATCTATTTAATGGCAATATTTTTAGTTCCCACTCTCTATAAAATACATATAATAGAGGCGCAGAATATTTTGTTGCCTCATGGCGCCGCTTATTATGGCGCCGGGCTTGTATACACTTTAAAAGCAAAACTTCGTTTACTGTGTAGATATGCTCTGTAACAATTCTCTATTGACTGTGCAGACATGCGTCATAGACATTACCGTATGATTCCATTTTCTTTATATATATATATATAGATCTCATAAATATGCATTCGTTGACTATGTGGACATTTTCTACACGAACACACATCAATTCACTGTATAATAGACAATTTGTTTGCAATTCATAAATGAGTGAGTAAGCAGCCTCTGGAAACCTTACAAGCAGATTTCCAATCCTATGCACATTTCCAATAGACTTCTCGACAATCTGTATCCAACTCTTCCTGTTAGAAACAATTCTCTTATGTAATGAGGGGAAAGTATTCCTCAGAAACCTATATTATTATTATATACAGTTATTTATAACAAGTACTTTTTTCTTCGGAAAATTGCCTTCCAAATTCAGATGCGTTTTGTAGTCGAAACGAATATTCAAATGTCCTGTGTTTGATTTAAAATTCCCTCCAGTCTTAAAAAGTGGCTGTATAGTCGATACTTGCGGGAAACGACGAACAGGGAGGAAAAGAAGGGATTTCAGATGACGGTTTTCTAAGATTTTAAATGTCAGTTTGCTTTTATGAACTAATGAAAGTTACTCTTTTAGTCGGGCCTTGCAATATAATAATAAATGTAAAAAATATTATTTTATCACAAGAACAGCTTAAAAATTGAGGAACGGCTTCTGATTAAAATTTGGTATTATCGACCATATTATCTTTAAACTCAACAGAATCTACCTCTAAATTCTATATGGAATTGTCAATTTTATGATGAATGCGATATGTCCCTAATGTTGAGCTTGTAAACATGTTGCTGAATTAGTGAGCGGCATGGTGTCAACTTCTACAAGATAAATAAATAAGTAAATGAATAAACATTTTTAAAAATTCGACCTCAATATTTTATTTTACGTATGCGTAAACCTAAACACAATGTCCTTCTGAAAATCCCTCTGCTGCTGGTGATATACCTCTGACCAAAAGTTATCTCCCCCCCCCCCCCCCCGCTTTCCCCCTTTTCAAAATCTCCGGAATGAAAATAAGAAAATACCATCCCTCTCACTGCTGAGCTGAAAGAGGGGGTCAAAAACTTTTCCTCCACCTTTCACTTGGCTTCATTTCCAAGCTTGGTTCTTATTCCTTCCCCTTCCTTTTTCCCCTCGTAGAGAACGATTTTTTGCCCGTTTCCCACGACATCGGCAACGCGAACTTCTCTTTCCATCCCCCTTCGAATATAATGGTTCGGATTCCATTAACGTTAGAGTTTTTCCTCCCTAATACCTCCTTGCTCACCAACCCGTATTCTTTTTTTTTCTTCTTCGCTCCTTATTATATCTTGCAATGTTCCTCCCCTTTTTCTAGTTGCTAAACATTGGTATAGTACTGACTTTCTTGCAGAGGGAAAAATTTTCCCTACCTATTAAATATGTACTAATATAAATAAACAAAACGTTCTTATGAAATTCAAAATTTCTTAAAAAGCATTCTAAGCAAATTAAATATTTATAATTTTACATAAATTTACGAAGCTATAGTGACTACCTAACAATTTTTTCATCAGTATTTACTATCACGATTTGTTATTCTATAGTTATTCAATTGCAAGATTGACTGTTGTATGTAAAAGCATTTATTGTGCAAAAGAAACCTTTTAAATATTGTAATAAAAAAATATTTCTAGTTAAGCAAGCACAAATTAGCATTAAAATGCAGACATATGTTTCGGGATTGCTCCCTTTTCCAATGCAACAGGAAGCTTCTAGATGCGAAACAACCAAATGAAGCCAAATTATCATTAAAATGCACACACATCTACAGTTTACTTAGCACAAAGTTAATTTATTATTCTTTTAAATATTGTTGATTACTCAAATTTACATGCTAAAAGTAATAGTGAATGAATTGCAAGCTTTTATAAATGCATTGCGCTAACTAATGTAAACATTCCAAACCAGTCTCAGCAAAGGATTTTAAAATTAAAAAAAAAAAAAAAGAAAGAAAGAAAGAAAGTAAGAAAGAAAAAAAGACATTTGTTTATTTTGGCATTGGACGCATTGATTGAAATCAACATATCCACAAATAGATATCAAAAACGGCGGTGCTTTTGGGTGGAATAATTGGGAGAAAAGACATAAAATTACACATTCTCAAAATACCATACAACACGAATAGCATTTTTGTATTACTTTCACAAAATCACTTTAAAAATTATATTATATTTAGTTTCTCATTGAGCAGAAAATTCGAAAGATATTTTTAAATTTAAATAATTTCAAACTAATAATTCATAGAAGAATGAATTTATTCCTTAAGCACTGACAAATAAAAACATATTTCAAGCATAATAGAATTAATTACCATAAAAATGAAAACATGGTGAAATTTTATTTTTATCCTGTTGTTATTTAAGGTCTTTGCATCATTAAAAGTAAATTTAAAACTTAAAAATTCAGAACAACTTATTAAAGATGCGCGGCTTTTTTCATCCCTGAGTGTTAAGCAATTATCCCTACGAGCCACCACTTTTCCCTGTTCCTCTTTCCCCATCGGCATGTTACCAAACGTCCGCGCTTTTGCCAGGGATAATAATTTCCAACTACCGGGTGTGCACACAAAGTCCTTTAGTCTCTCCCCCCTTCTCTTGCGGCCGTCACACGCTCACGCAGGGGCACGTGGGCCGGGGGAAAACTCCCTCCCCGGCGAACTTTTTTTGTGTTGTTTACACTGTGAGCCCGCTGTTTAGTTCCTTCCCTCTTCCAAACGGGGCGGAGTTTTCCCACACTTGCGGGCATGCGCATAGCTATGGAGAGCTCGGCCACGTGCGGCATATGTCGCGATTTTCGGCTTTCTTTTTTTTTTTTTTTCTGCCGACGGGGCAGAATGGAAAGAGGGGGGCATTGAGAGTGAACTGTTGGGAGGGGGGCATATGATTGGAGATGGTGGAAGTAAGGTGAACTTACTGATGACGGGTTACTATTTTTGGCGCTTTAGCACCTTGTTTTCATTCCGCTTGTTATTTTTTTTGAATATTATTTCTGGGTTTGGGTTTTGGACACAAGTTCGCAGAAAATAGCTTTTCTTTCATCTGCCAGAAGTGTTAACACAGTAATTTAAAAACAATGTTTAGTTTTAAATAATTTTCGTTTGCCTGTTTTAAATTTTAGACATAGAAATATTTTTAGAAGTTTTATTTATAAAATGAGTGATCTTTAGAGATTTTCCCCCTCTTCTTCTACCATAAGGAATATTTTTTATTTATATCATTATAATTTAACGCTCTGCATGTTTGTTGATTTAAATGGACAATAATCTAAAAGATTTGAATCTTTAATTGGCATCTGAAAGAAAATTTTGATTATGGGATTTTGAATGCTTACATATTTTTTTTTTTTTTTTTCGTATTCCATAGCTTTCCATGGACCATTACTAGTAACAGAATTGGTCAGAAATTACAAACAATCTATATCAAGTGCTATCTTAGAATTCAAATGCTTAATCAGTTTTGTTGCAATTTCTGAATTTGCTGATATTTGTAACGTCTTTGTAACTCAGATTGAGCAGTATAACTTTAGTTCCTCATTTTACCCCCTTTATCCTAATTTTTCTTAGATAAATATTTAGCAGGATTCTCATTTACTCAAGAGTGTTGCAATACTAGTGTTATTCATTGACGACATTCCGCAAGAAAAGGATCCTATTCATTTCGCTTAAAGAAGTTGTTAGTTTTTCTTATCTATTTATCTCAGAAGCCAGTTCATAATTGAGTTCTTAAACGACAGTTAAGTTATTAATTATATTTTTTTGTAAAAATAGGGTAAAATATTAAACAAACTCTTGACTAATCGGATAAAGGACGAATTAAAGATTCAATGTTTAGAAGAAATACATACACACACTTAGAATCAACACACAAAACATGAAGAGAATACATTTTTAGTTATATTTTTCTAACAATACTAATATTCGTGTTTCGAACAAGGGAGGAGGAAGAAAAGAGCAGCAAAATTATATAAAACAAATTAATTACTTCTTTCCATCACCATTCCAATTAAACAGTAATATAGTAGATCCACAACTTCCGGCTGTCAAGGAGAGTGCTTCACTTCGCTTCAAAACAGATGCGGGAAAAAAAAAAGAAACACTCGAAAGGAAAACAGCTTCATCGGAACTAATTCATCACAAAAACGGGAGGATAAGTCGTTAAGAGCTAAAGGTTCATTAATTGGAATATTACGTGAAAGAAAAGGAATTGCTGCAGTGATTTGTTTTTTCTTTCTTTTACTGGACGAAAGACGAATGTTTTTTAGGACTTCAAAATCGAAGTGAATTACTTTGTGTTTTTATTTAAACAAGCAGCTTGTCCAATTCGCAAATGCACTAAGCTCACAAAAGTGACCAATTGTGAATCACAATTGGAATGGTTCTAAATTCATAGATGAGATCAAGAAACAGTTGGACCATGAATCGACTGAATGGTTTTGTAGACAACTAAAATCAAGCCTCGAGCGTACGTACATACACTGTTTCAGACGCACACATGAATGCACACAAACGACACACACGCAATTATATAGTTGTAGAAATTCAAATAAGTCAGGGATGCCGAATAGCGCAGGCCCAGGCATTAAAAATCTGTTGGGGGGTTCTTAGGGCGTCTGAACCTTTGGGGGGGGGGGGGATGTTGTACTTTTTTGGAGAGTGTGTCATCGCTCTAAATGAAAATCGTAGAAGATGGAAGTTAGTCCTTAAGTCCCCCCTTCATGTGGGCGATCTGGCGATCAGGAGGGGCCAATTGACAACACCTCGACTTTTAGAAATGCATATTTTCATTTTTGTTGTTTTTTATCTACAATATGCATAAAAAATATAACCTGCCGCCCCTGGAAAATTTTATTATGAAGGGCACTGGCGTAGGTAAGGGGGGATAACACCCCCCCCCCCCTGAAATGGTGGAGATTGCCTAGAATTTGACCAATTTTCCTTTGAAAAAATGAAATTAACTCACTTCTCCAGAAGAACATACCCGCCCCTGAAAATCCGGGTCTAGCTACGCCACTAATGAAGGGCTTGGAGCACCCGCACTCCTGGATAAATTTCGTTATCATATTAGATAATATTTTGCAAGATCAATTTTACTGAAAAAAGTATTTCATTTTGTTTACTAATAAATCTGTTTTTTCGGTGTGTTCTCTGTACGTCAGACTTGCGTTATAGAGTAGCGTATCGTGACCCAAAATGGCGTATGATGTCAACATTCATATAACAAACCAGGCACCAAAAAAAAAAGAGAGAGAGAGACGAGCATCGCCAATTACGAAATCCCCGATTGTCGCCAAACCATTCCCCATCCTACACTGGCACACCTGTTCACGCGTCCGCCTCGCTTATCTGCAACCCTTGGCTATCAGGCCACATGTCCGTCGCGAGCCAGAACAGGCAACGGAGCTCTCTGATTGGTCGAGAACCCTGGGATCGAACCGTGGGAAAGTGAGGCTTGACACGCTCTCAGGATCACGGCTGGCTGACCCTGCGCCTCGCGCAATAAAACTTACCAACCGACCTCAGATTCCCACACTTCAGCTTCGGCACGTGTTCAAATCAGTCGCTCTCTCTCTTGCTCTTACCTTGCCATTGCGTTCCAGCACAGCCCGTGCTTTGGATTCTTGTTTACCTTTTGGGATACTACGATAATATCATCATGCCTTCCGAAAAGACGGTGACCAAATGCAGCGAAACTCGACGGGTAGGTTTCGTTCTCATATTTACTTTTCAAT
Source organism: Octonoba sinensis (assembly GCA_038502835.1). NCBI lineage: Eukaryota > Metazoa > Arthropoda > Arachnida > Araneae > Uloboridae > Octonoba > Octonoba sinensis. The sequence goes on along the minus strand of CM076604.1, from coordinate 91,606,787 downwards.
CTATTTTAATATTACATTTAAATCCTAACTTTATTGAAACTACATATCTTAACATTAAATTTAAATCTATAACTTGGTGGAATTTTAATATTAAATTGAATCAACTTGATAACATTTTAATATTAATTTTAAATCTTAAGTTGATACAAATATTTTAATAGTAACTTGAGTAATTGAAACTCATAACTTTCAAAGTTATCTTTTAATGATTTTTCAAAAGAGAATTTTTAGTGTTTTGCAATGTTGCATGGTTGTTGATTGTTCTTGGTTATAAGGATTTTTCTTCTTCTTTCGCAGAGTACCAAACCTATTATGGAGAAACGTCGAAGGGCTCGTATCAACAACAGCCTGTCAGAATTGAAGAATCTGATCTTGGATGCATTAAAAAAAGATGTAAGTATTGACATTTTTTCTCTTTCATGTTTTGACCAAATATTTTAAGATAAATAAATGTAAAACGATGACAGATTTGGCGTATAGCTCTAATGAAGATATCCCGCATGATAAACACTAACCTGATAATTATGCATCCACAAGACTTAAGGTCTTAAAAACTAATTTTAAATATTTATTTATTTATTTTTCATGCATAGTCTAAACTTCTTAAGTTTTCTTAATATTTTCAGCTTTAAAAATTAATCTTTAAAGACTAAGTTTCCGGCATTTTAAGAGTTTGAATTAAATGGATGTTGTTATGATTGGTGCAGTTGATGTTGAAACTTATGATTTTTTTTCTTCCTTCTCAGAATGCTCGCCATTCCAAATTGGAAAAGGCCGATATTTTGGAGATGACTGTAAAGCATCTGCAGAATCTTCAAATGCAACAGATGACTCCTGACCCATCTACTATGGCAAAGTTCCGCTCTGGTTTTGCTGAATGTGCCAACGAGGTCAACCGTTTCATGGGCCGAGTCGATGGAGTTGATCCTACAATCCGCCAGAGACTTCTCAACCACCTGGCCAATTGCTTGACCGGAATGAACAACCCTCCACCCACGCCTCTCCCACCTGTCCACGTCCAAGTTGGTGCAGCCACCTCTCCAGAATCCGAGCCTAGGCTTCTTAGTGGTGTTCAGCTTGTTCCGACTAGACTGCCCAGCGGAGAAATTGCATTCTTGTTGCCTGCTCAGGTGTCTGTTTACGCCCCATCCACCGTACCTATCAGTCCGGCCAGCTCCACCTCATCTGTGACGTCACCCATGTCCACCACTTCCTCGACGTCATCACCCAGTCCTGTTAATGTCCTGGGTTCATCCGGTATCCTCAGTCCTGCTGCCAGCGACCGATGCAGTCCAAGTCCAATTATGCACACCCGAGTTCATCCTGAGACCATGGTTTCCCACTGTCCAGTCATCGTGCCACATATGAATCACCATAAAATGGAGTCCAAGGCTGTGTGGAGACCCTTCTAATTTTATTTATCATCTGTCTACCAAGAGACTGAATGCTGTGAACTGTTTGCCACGCTATTACAATTGAACAATTTTCTTGCCATCTCTCCAATCAATGATTTTAATCACCTCACTAGTGCATTTACCATCGAAAGTCTTCCAGGACTCAAATTGATCTCACCTGCATTTATTTTTATCGTGCTTAAGTACTGAATGGACATTTCATCTACTGTCATCAGTCAGATTTTCTTATTCATTTCCTATCCATGGCGAATTTTGTTCCAGACAGTTCCTTCACAATATTTTGCATTGAAAAACTCTTGGTTTTGGACTCATGTGATACGCACAATGTAAATATGAACTATTTTAAAGAGATTTAATATATGTGTACATGATGCACAGAGCTTCCTAAATGTGGACAATTTTGTCCAAATCTATCTGTGATATGAATCCGTACCGGTGCTGTATGGTTGCTTGATGCGCCATGTGTTTTGTTTAAATTATTGCTTGATGTTTAATACATCATTACCTAACTATAAGGAGTGCAAGCCAAAAGAATAAATCAATATTCTTTTTTAACATTTATATATGTCTCATGTTCATTTTCTTGAAGAAAAAAAAACATCTATTTACATTATTGAAGTTTTTAAACAATTTTTCACATTTAATGATTTTAACTGAAACATCTAAAGGTAAATTTAATTACAAAAAGATATTTAGACGTGCATTCAAAATAATACATATTTTCATTAATGATTTTAACTGAAACATCTAAAGGTAAATTTAATTACAAAAAAATATTTAGACTTGCATTCAAAATGTTATATTTTCATTAATAATATCAACTGAAACATCCAAAGGTAAATTTAATTAAAAAATGTTTAGACGTGCATTCAAAATGTTGTATATTTTCATTATTTTTTTTATTTGGGAAATTTTTTTTTTTTTTTTTGAACTTTTTTTAAATTTGAGGTAGTGAAAAAATGATGCATAAGAATTGTTTCATTTTTCAGATTTTTTTTAATTGAAGTTTCTTAAATTAAAACATTTCACAAAACCTTTTTTTCCATCATTCATTTTTTATTCCCACTGAAAAAATCAATTTTTAGGTACATAAGATGAAATTTACAAATCACAAATGAAATTAAATGAAAAATAAATTAAGTACTTATCATTTAAGGGTATTACAGTATTTATAAACTGTAATAAGTATTAAAGCTATCTCTAAGGATTTATTTATTCAATCTGGAAATTTAGTGGAAAGGCATACTTAGTCAAAGTCATTTCATTTTGTAATTTGCTCAGAAAATTTCAAAAAACGCTGAAAATATCAAGGAGAAAACAATAGTTGCGAAATGCAATAAAAAAATTATAAGTGGGAATAATAAAGAGGAGAATTTTGTTAAAATTCAGGGTAAACCTGACAGAATAGAAATAGTTGTTAAGTAAGACAGGTTATGAGAGATAGTAATCGAAATGAAAATCTCTTTGGAGAAAAACAAATGGGAATTTCGTGAGATGCTAAGAAACAAACACAAGTCTAATGAATCAAGAATAGAAAACTAAATGCTGAGTCAAGAACTTAGTAATCAATGATTACTAATTTTTTCACAAGCATATAATTTACGAAACATATTTTTTAAAAAATATTAAATAAGAATGATATTTTTTTGAAAACTGACATAAGTTTTGAAATTCAGAGCCAAACATGCCAAAATACGTTAGAAAAATAATTCTGTTTCTTTCTCTTTTTTTTTTTTTGCTGAAAAACATAAGAAATGAAAAATTCATGGATTGTTAGAAATGAGAAAATTCAGGATAGAGAAACTAAAAAAATGCCGTTGGGCTTAATAAAATGTATTTCTAACACCATAAATAACAATTTAAAAACAAAAAATTAAATGCGTGCATATACGTTTACGTACATATTATTTCCAAAATTGGCTCTAATTAGCAATACGTTAACTGTAGAAATCGCCTCAAATTAAACAATTTTAAAAATACATAATCCAATTTAAAATTATTTTTCTCGAGCAAGTTTTAAAGACTGAATTTATTTTAGAAGAGCCTGATTACCATAAAGTCGCCGTAATGATTGAAACAAAGAAAATAGCGTTGAATAATAATCTCTATTTCTTTCTTTTCCCCTTCTTTGGCAAATGCATTTTACGAAACTCATTAAATTTTTCTCAAACTTTAGGGGAAAGGTGTTTATACACATCTTGAAACCGAAGCTTCCGGACTTCAAACGAAAACGCGAGAAGGGCATCGAAGGTAATGAATAAATAATTGGGGGGGGGGGGGGACTGAGTGAGTGAAAATTAAATGCTCTATTATTGTTCGTGCATATAGCACTCCAAACCTGTACCCTAATTTTAATTTTCTGCTTCAAAATTAAAACTTACAGGGAAGGGAGAGGAACTTCGTACGAATATAAGACATCCTCCTTATTAATTTTTAAATATTTTTTGGTTCAAAAGATGTGGCATAACTTCATATAAATAAGGGCAAGATCTGGCAAATGGGATAATGTTTTAAGCCTTATACACTTTTTGACACAAAAAAAAGAAAGAAAATAAATAAAAAACATAACCAAACTGAATGTACTAATACCCACGTTATAACGCATGTAAAGCTGCAAATCATATTGCAGACATGGTTTCGGAACTGTCTTGCATTGAAAAATGGTTTCTTAAGATCCCGAGACATGTGTCTGCCATTTTATTTGCATACTTGTGCGTTATAGCGTTACTAATGTATTCATTTGCCTCACATACGTAAATACAGTGGGGCTTTGTTATTACGTCATTCAAGAGATCGGAATAAATTCGACTCTAGAGCCAAATGACGCTATTAGGCGACACACAATTAAATGCATGAGCAAAGAAGGATTCAAAAATTTGTCACGTTATAACAGTTTTTACTATAAATGAGGTTACTAGCACCAAGTTAATTTTATTTCTACATTATAAACTATTTTTATAGTTTCTATTTATATTTTTCCCTTCTCATATACCAGCTCGAAGTCATATTATAAAAGAATGCTTCGGCATTTTTAATATTGTATTATTTTTGTATTAAAAGAAACCAGCAATCACATTTTCGAAATAGGTGCTTTCGAAAATGAAAGGGGAAAATACACTAAAAATATTCGTGTTGCACTAAAAAAGTGAATTGGTTTTGGCAGTTTTCCTTTTAAGAAGAATTGTTTTAAAACTCAATTGCAAAAAAAATCAGGGAATGATATTTTGATCCCTACCACTCCGATACTGACACGTTTATATTATAGGAAATTATGTAGAGGAAAGTGCCCTAGCTATCCACTTATTATCATTTTTTTTTATTCTTCTTTTTCTCTATTAACAGCAAAAATAGTTATAATTTTTAAAAATCGTAAAAAAGAGAAACTTAATCGAAAAATAAAAAAGAACATTCTACAGGTTCGTGTTCATTAAGTTCTTCAGTTGCGTTTATCGCTAAGTTATTTAAGCTTTCTAACTGTTTAAACAATGCAGTTAGAAATTTCAAAACAGTCAAAATTTCTTTTGTTCTATTAGCAAATTACATTTAAATTTACTAAATGTTTCGAAAAACGATCGTTATATGGGAACGGAAAACATGTCCGCCTATTTTTAAAAAGCCTAAGCGAGGAATACCTTAAAAGGAAAAAAAATCGAATTCCTACGCAAGCCAGATGTGTGCCACAACACTTCCTCCCCCTCAAAAAATATTCCTACGCTAATCCACCCCTCTGCGCGCAGACTAGAAAGGGGGTGGCTGAGACTGCGAAACCGTTCAACCCCAGAGAGAGCAGCTGCAAAAATCGTGGACAGAAACCTGTGCACGCGAAGTCATGGATTCCCACGCTACGCGTGGCCCTGATTGACAGCTGCTGGCTGCTATTGCAGGCAGAGGGGTGCAACAAGTGTGCTTACCCCCGAAATGAAAGCGTGGGAATCGACGACAGACGACACGAAGACCTCTTTGTTTCGGAATGTTTTTTTTCTTTGCACTCTCCTCTTGCCTTTTGCTCATTCAGTGCATTTTTTTTTACTATTTTACTAGTCATGTCAAGCATGCACGGACGCCATATCTGTCCACGGGAACCAGCTGCTGGAAATAACAGGGCTTTCAAAAAATGCCGCAGGGCCTTCTTTTAAACAAAAGAAGTAAGAGAGCTCTATAGTCTTCAGAACTTAAATGAATACACAAATTGTCTAAATTGTGTGTTACATGGCAAAGATCATACAAAATTGATAAAAATATGAGAGCTGAGTTGCGGAAGATTTTCAGAATTCAAATGTTCGATCAAACAAATGCAACAGTGCAGCACTTTGGTAAAAGAGACATAATTTTAAAATTATACCATACTGCAGTGCTAAGCAGAAAAATCGTATCAACCCTTTTTGGTGAAATTAAATTACTGCCACCAGGTAGTTCTTCCTCACTCATTTTACCTAAATAGAAATATTTTGTGGTCATATGTAAATGGGAAACATTTTTTACAAAAATACGACAAAGTGGTATCTGAATCAAATACATGGAGGCGCCAAACTTTAATCGTTAATATCTCATTTTGAGCTCAGTTGCAAATACGACATTTGTCCTTATCACGGCATTATAGTGTGATATTACTGAAAATACTTGTGTAAATAATTGGCTCAATCGCACATTAAAAAGAAAATATCTGTAAGCAGTCCGAGTTCAAATACAGCCTTACATTTCATTATGTATCAAGAATGACTTTAAAGTTTAAAGTAGGGTTGCGCAGACAGTCGATAAATGTCACCCCCTCTGCAGATAATATCTATTATTTGAGGTGAACTTATGATTATAGATTGTCTATGTAACATGAGCGTGGGTAAAAGATTAAATATAAATTTGAATATGAGTGAAGGAGTTGAAATTTGCATGAACAGCTGAAGAAAATTTCGAGCCATCACTAATATATTTTTGTATCACACAGACACACACACAAAAAAAAAAAAAAAAAAAAAGAAAGAAAAAAGAAAAAGAAAAAAAAAAAAAAAAAAAAGATTAGATCATTGTTGGAAGCAGAAATTTTGGAGAAAATTTAATTTTTGTGCGCACATAGAATTGGAATGGCATTTCTTGGGAGGTTTCTTCTCTCTTTCTATTTTTGCTTTCTCTTTTTTAAATTCTGTTGAATCGTCGCCGACAAACATGAAATCTGAAAACTACTACATTGTGCAATGTTGATGCCGATTCTGCATAAACTACAAGTTTTTTGAACATTCAAAATTCTAAACAATTATCTTTTTTATTATTATTATTACTTCATTTTCAATGGAAACAGAAAAGTGTTTGGAGTTTACGAACTTTGACCACAATATGGCTTTTCTTCATGTGTTTTTAACCGACAAATGAAAAAATGTTCCTGGTATTTGATGAGTAAATTATGATGTGAGGAAAAATAACTCGCTTTTCATTTTCTTTGCTGCGCATACATTTATATGTTTGTTATAATATTCAATAAAGATGAAAATAAGAAATAATTGAAGTTATTTATATTTAAAAATTACTTCATAACATTTTTCTTTTATTGTGAATCAACTTTACATTCAAGCAGCCTTTCCTCTGTGGCCAAAGATGGCATACTTTCTATATAGTCTGTTCTCTTTTTTCCCCCTCTATCCATATCGTGAAACCCTGGCCCATGCCCTCTGCCGCGCAAAGCATGGGAACCGTTCTCTCCGTTTCAAAGTTTTTTCTTTTTCTTTTTCCCTTTTTGGAGGTTTTTTGCGCCTTTTCTGTTTTCTCCCCACCATTCCATCTTTAGAAGAGAGTTTAAATAGGTATATAGAATGCACCTGGAACTCTGGAATGTCCACGAAAAAGAGTTTGATATTATTAATATCAAACTTGGCCCATCAACTCATTATACTAAAAAACTCCGCGTCGCTCAAGGAGTTTCATGCATTGTGAACTCCAGATGGTGAAATTCAGTTTATTATTATTTTTTTTACCCCCTCCTCTCAACTAACAAAGAACACGTTTTAATGTTGCGATAAATTTATGAAAATCCGTAAGAAATGACAGTCTCCATTCGTTAGCTGAAAATGTACTAAAAAAAAAAAACTTTCATAATGATTAAGTTTCTAGAGACCTAATGATAACGAACTTTGCATCTTTGAAAACTTTAGGAACTTCATACATTGTAAGAAAATGTAACGGGGGGAGGGGGGAAGTGGAAGCAAACCGGAGCGGCACTAGATATTTACATTTTTTCTACATTTTTCCTTTGTTCATATCTACACCTGAGAAGTGGAGTTAGAAAAGTTGGTAAACATTATTTCTCCCTCCATTATTACTATCATTATTATTTGCATGAACGCTTTTTGTTTACGTTTTTACGACACCTGTGAAGACTATGGAAATTTCTTGACCTTCATCTTTTTAATTGTGAATTTTTACTCATTTATAAGTAATTTACAATCAAGTGTTACTTACTTATTTGTAAGTAGCAGTTGGAAAAAGGTTAACTCACATTTTATGTTATTAGTCACTGATTAAAATAAACGTTTATATAGATGCATAAACTTAAGTAAAATGACCAACTTCTTACAAGTTACTAATAGAAATTGATTTTAGAACGTTTTTATCTCTTACTTATCAATAATTTTCTCATTAAGGTTGTGATGTTTTGCAATATTTTTGAACAATTGCACAACTGTCTTAATAGTTATAAGTTGATATCTCTGCCCAAGCAATTTTAATTATTTAAAAATGACACCTAGCAGGACATTTTTGGCAACGAAAACAAATAAGCTAGGTGCCAATGGCGCCTTACTTTTCCATCCTAATTTCGAACCCTGGTCCATATGGACCCCTTGGGGTCCATCCTACAAGGGATCCAAGATAGAATTGGGTGAACTTGAGACATAAGGGTAAACGAGACTGGATCCCATTTAAGCAGGTTATCACCATATTTTAGCTATAGCCGAGCATCTAATGAAATTTTACCAGCATACTTACATGATATTGCATCATGTAAGGTTAGCAGGTTATCACCATATTTTTTTAGCCATAGCCGAGCCTTTAATGAAATACTACCAGCATACTTACATGATATTGCATAATAAGCATATACATTAACTAATGTTTTCACTAAAGCATATTTTATGAATTGATTAAGTAGGTACTTTTCCTATTTTTCTCTTTGTGCTTGCAACTAGTAAAAACTGGACACTTGCACTTCTGATATCAGTTGCAGTCTATGTAAACCTTCCCACTGGTGACGCACAGAAAAGGAAATAAATTTTACATTACAAAAGAAACAAGGAGTTATATTTTGTAATTTCACTCGACATTTCCTTACATTTTGGTCTCTTTCGACTGTCTTAGAACAACAGCTAGAGTGAAATTTAACCTCTGTTTTTGAACGTTCAACTATAAATATAGAACAAATTGACTCATTTCAAGGGAGAGTCGGCAGGGATGGGACACCTGCAATTTTTCCTAAAACAAACAATATTTTTAAATTATGACTCTTTCACCAGACGAAGTAACCATGGCCTAAATTCTTTCGTAGAGCTTTCTGTTTCCGCGCCTTGGAGCTCGTGTTTGAATCCCGGCTGAGGGCAGAGAACCTGTAAAGCGCATAAGAGGTAGGACCTCTGAGTTATTAAAGTGTTCTTTAAGGAGCCGAAAGAAAGAAAAACAAAGAAGCAATCATAGCCTCTGTTTTATTTCTGTGAATCATCTCAGTTCCAGGTTTACGCAAGTATAGGTGAAAAAATACCGTTTTCCGCACAACCAAAAGTAAGTTACAGTTTTTATTTGATATCTCTGGACAAGTTATTTAGGGGCATTAAATTTTTTTTTTTTACTATTTTACTTTATAAAATATTCCTCGTGATAAAATTATCTTGTTTACTAATGTATTAATATAAAATTTTGCAACTTGAAATAGAAATCATATTTTCTATGAAAATATTATCTTCTATTTTATTGCTTTACCCATTTAAAGTTTAGAGCATCATGACTAGTTTTCTTTTTCTTATTTTTCAATGTTAACTATTAATGTTAAGTTTATGCATTCTTTTAAATTATTTATTTCTAATGAGATGAGTTGTATTGGTTCTTTACCATTGCGGACCCAGTGCGTTCCCAGAGATTAGTACCAGCTCTTTCAGCACACCACAATGAGTGTGCCACAGTTTTTCACGCTCAGTTTCTTCCTAGATGATGGCACCAGAGCTCTAATTGATGCAAACTGCACTAAAAATTTAATTTAACCGAGAGTATCCACGCCAAACGGATACTCAAGGGATGTTTAACATAATCATATGACATGGGCACTGTCGATTTTCTGCATCTTGAAAATCCAACGACTTGGGCCAAGTTTTATCCTGCGAACTTGGGCGTACCTGCGCCTTACCACTACGCCAACCTGCCGACGGTTTTTGCATTATATAATACTGCTTTTCTGAGCAGCTGAAATCTCATGTTTAGCAAATAGTAGAGGGAATTAAAATTAGAAATTTTTGTGTTTATCATCCTTGTAAGTCACTTTTTGACAGTCTTTTGAAAGACTTAAAAATAGTGTAGCAATGCTTTTGTTTCCTTGTGCAGAAAATTCTACGAATATGGTAGGGATGCATAAGGGCGGGATGGCACATTTTCTTGCTATTTTAATTGGTTTATAAAACTAATATTTTAATAGTTAGCATTAAACTTATATTTTTTAACGTCTGTTGAAATGTTTTAATGTGTTATTCTAAAACTTTTAATGTTACGTAAGGGGTAATAAAATTGTAAAAAATATTTTTTTGAAAAATGTCAGATTCGTACTGACTCTGCCCTAAAGGGTCGAAGAGAATCAGAAAAATGGCAAGGGGTCAACGGGTTTAAAAAGCTTGAGAACCTCTGGTTTACGTTCTCGTGTCATAAATTATATTATTGACCGCTACGTTCTTTCGTAACAAAATTCTTTAGAAGTGTTCAAACAAGAAATTCTTTCATCATTCGATAGCTTGCCGCCTTGCGCCACAGCCCATGATCAAAAGAACGAACCGCGCTCCTCCCTAAATAAGCAATGCCACATTGAAGCACGGGATGCCGACTTTTATCCGTGGCAAATGAAGCGTATCGGTCCTCTGACTTTGATGTACCGTAATCAAGCTACTGTCGGTGAAGATCACTCTTCAAAACCAAAAACGCAAAAAAAGGAAAAAGAGAAAAGAGTATCACTTGAAGAACCGCCATCGATAAGAGAGTCAGCTATCAGCACAAGAAGAGGGGGCATGGAGCATCTTCAAGAGATCTTCCGACTGCGCCCCCCGAATCCTACAAGTTGCATCCTGACCCCGTTATCTGAGGGCTTCTTCAAGCACTTTGCTGTTGCCTCTTGCGAATCGAAAGCGTTTGTTGACTTTTCTCACGCGCGGGAATGAATCGCTTTCGTTGTTTTGTTGTTGTTCGTAGTCCGGGGAAAGGAAGATTTTTTTTTCGTTTCTTTTGAAATATATTGCCGGATCTTGGGGATGAGGCCATTGCATCAGGGCGAATCACATTTCTGGTTTGCTGTATTTGATTTTGGATAAGGATAGATTTGGTTTATGATTTAAGACACAGTCAAATTTGTTTATCTAGAACCTGTCTATTTCAACTACCTCTGTATGACAAATTCGTTAAAATCTTTCTGCATTTCTGGCATAAATTCCCCGATTTCTCCCCGGTTAGCTTGAACAAATTTCCTCAAAACCTTTATATCTCAAATTATAGTGCGCTGCCATTTTTAGAATTTAGGGTCAACGACGTATATAACAGCAGGGGAAAAGAAACCTGCCCCCCCCCAAAAAAAAAGAAACCTCTTTTTCTTTATGTATCAACAGTTGTGTTTTCCTCTGAATCGCTGGGGGCAATTTAGTCAAGGCAAGCTATATTCTAGAAACAATTTTTCCCATGGCATTAATAAATATTGATGAATTCGCGACTTCAAGTCATGAGGCAAAGGTTTTCTGCGACTATCATATTAGGCCAAGAGTAGAAATCTTCTATTAGAATTTTTTTTTTTTTTCGTGAGAGTGCGGAAAAGTTGTACCACGGGGTGAGAGACGAACTTACAAAATTTTAAATTAAACAAATTAATATCTTCCATTCCCCCTTTAAGGTCAAACTATGAAAATTTTGCCTATAACTGCCAAAATTTTAATATTTTTTCGGAATTTTCAAATTTTTTTTTAATAGGACGGAAACAGTGCAAGAATATCTAAGAAATGGAATTTAACAATTTAAAATTAAGGCACGTGGCGCAGTTATGCCGGCGCCATCTGGTTTCAGCCGACTACAACGTGCTAGGGATAATACTTTTCTCCACCACACCCCTACCTCTTAACCGAGGCCTTAGGATTGCTTGCGCACGGGGCGAGGTAGCGGGGTCTACTGATTTTACATGCATGTATCTCCAAGTGTACATGGTGGGTCTTCAGCGGGGATCGAACGCGCGACATTTCAGGCTCTAACCACTAGGTTACCACGGCCTTGCTAGGGTTAATACTTTTCTCCACCAGAACCCTACCTGTTAGCCGAGGCCTTAGGATTGCTTACGCACGGGGAGAGGTAGTGGGGTCTACGGATTTTACATGGCTACGGTTAATACTGGCACCTACCAGGTAACCCTTCACAAATGGCTAGCAATTACCATGGCTTTAAAAAAAAGGGCGAATGTCGATGAGGCAAGTACCTCGCCGACATTCGACGTTGTAAAAAAAAAAAAAACTTCCTTTTCCTCTTTGGCGTCAAAATATGTGAAATCAGCCAAAAATTATGTAAGTTTTTACATTTTATTGAATTTTCATACAATCAACTTTCTCTTACCGCAAGCACGAAATAATTAGGGAATGGCATGAGAAACACGTGTACAAAATTTAAAATAAATGAGAAGTTATCTTCCGGCTCCAAATTTTCGAAATCAGGCAAAAGTTTTGATATAGATCATAATTTAGTGATGCATTTCTGCTAATATAACTTTCGTTACATTATTTTGATTGAAATATTTAAACATAGCAAAAATTAGATATTCATAATAATAATAATTAATAATTATGGTTATTAAAGAATCTTTTTTCTATATTTATAGAATACACATATTCTCTACAAAAAGTTTATTTCATGATCCAGGTTCCAGAATAAAAGAAAAAAAATGTGTTTGTGCACGTATTGTTTAGAACCAGTCCTTAATTATAAGTTTTAATGCAATAGATCATATCTACCAACATATTGAGGAAAGAATTCAGAAAAAGAGAAAAATGGTGTCGGTTATTTTCTAGAGAAACATAATCTTCGTTCTTTTTGCATTCGAGCTAAAGGAAGCGTATTCAAGATTTTTGAATGATTACTGCATCTGTTTGCAAATTTCAACATGCGTGCGATATCTCCTTCAGAATGCGTCTGCACGCTAACTCTTGTCGCCAGATTGTCAAATAAAAACTCTTCCCATGCCCGACGGCTCTCGGCAGTGGATGACAAATCACAAGATCCACTCAACCGGGCAAGCCGAACGTCACCTATTTGCGATCCCTGTCTAAATAAGGAAAGCCTGATATACGAAAGCGATGCTAAACGCACTGGATTTATGTTTGACCACAGGGCTTACAAAAGACTCCTGCTTCACGAACGACGGACTCGGTGAAGCTTGGAATCACGCTATCGATCAATTTTGATGAAAGTTGTTCAAATAGCAGCATTTTTAGACGTGGATGTTAGATAACTGCGCAGATACAGCATCAGAGGAACAATGGTGATCCTATCGTGCTATGTAATCGACATTTATACACATTACCATGAAAAATTCAGAGTATTTGTAAAAGCACACGACAAGTTTCACCATTGAAGAAGGACATTATTTATCTCATATGCACACACATATCATATATATATATAAGTGTATCTCTTATCACGTATTATTTTAGTATGTTACTATACATCATAATTAATTTACTATCAATAGAAAAAAGAAAAAACTTGTGATTGCTTGTTGTAAATCCATTTATTCTGATTTTTACCACCTTTTCCTTTTTTTCTGTTACTGACACATGTATAGTATTCATAAAAATTCATACATAACACGACTTATGTATATATGTATGTATGTATTATATATATATATACAGTCAACTCTCTTTATAAAGACCACACATTATAAAGACCATTCCAGTATAACGACCAGTGGTAAAAGTCCCAACTTTATCCTTATGAACTCAATGTTAATTTGCTTTCGGTATAGTGACCTTTTTGAATCGTCTAATTCGATACAGCGACCGTATTAGGTGTCAAGTCATCTTAGAAACTCTGCTTCCAGATGTGTAAATGTATTTTTCCCCCTATATTTTCTACTTTGAAATCTGTTAATATTTTGTAATGATAATTTTTTTAAAATTCCAATGATTAAAAATATTTTCAGCATTTAGTTGGAATTTTTTTCAAAATTACCAATTTAAATGGAACTACTGAATGTGCATGATGCATGTATATTTTTTAAAGAAAATTCTACCTCTTATAGTGACCACTCGTCATAAAGAATTTTTTATGTGTGACGCAGATGGTCGTTATATCGAGCGTCGACTGTACTATATACACACATACATTGGGTTGCCTAAATGAAAGGAAATATGAGGTGGGTATCAGTGGTGCGCATGTGTTGCGCACCACTGATACCTGCAGTTTTTTGTTATAATTTAAGTTCTGCAATTAATTTCAACTGTATGCAAATATATTTGGGGGAAAACATTGAAAAGGTTTTTAGTAAAAAACGTAATTAAGATATGGAATTTAAAGAACATATGCCTAATAGTGTACTTGATATATTTTTAGATTAACAACTTATATTGACTAACTTTTCAGTTAAAAAAAAATATTTTAATTAATTATATATTAAGAGTTATTATTATTTCAAAAAAATAACACCTCTTAAAAATGCACTTTTGAAAGAATTTGGAACCCAGGACAATTGAAAGAGAGAGGTATTACCGACATTGGGAAATAGATGTTGATACACAGGAATGTAGGCTCGTTTACTTCTAAACAAGTTTGATGTTTAGTCTAATTTTCTGTAAAAACTAGCAATAAATTGAAGATACAAAACAATAAAACAATAAAATTAAAAAATGAGTAAGAGCCAAAGGGGTTAAATTTCAGAAGTTATTGGAAAAAGAAGTAGAGGAAGATTAGACTGTTTCTCTCGAAAAAGAGAAACATTCAAATAAAGTTAGGAAAAAATTGTTGGATAGAGTTTCACTTGGACCCATCATGCTAGTTATGATACGTTGCATAGTCATAATGCTTACATAGTTTTAAGTGTTTCAAATACTTAACATCATACTTTAAGGGAAAATTAAACCCTCTGTAACTCTTGATTACAAAGTTTATCGGAGAGAAAATTCAGCGTCAGAAAGAAAAAGAGATTTCCAATCTTCTACATCTGTTGTCGTTGAATTTTCTGCACTTGCCACTTAATTAGTGGAAAAAATAAACATTTTTGGAGATAAAAATTAATTTCTTACTCATCCACATATTGAAACGAAGTGAAAAAATGTTGGTAAGTCATTAGAATAAAGATTTTATTTATAATTCAAAAAATTGTAATACTCTCATGGAATGCTTGATATTAAAAGAGCGCTTGGTGCGCTATAAAGCGTCAATGAAATCTATGATTTAAAATGTATTATTTAAACAAAGTGAGAAGTAGTTAAATTATAGATATTGTGTAAACTAAGAATAAATAAAAGTGTCGTCTTACACTAAACATTTCTGCAAAAACACAGAAAAGAAACTGAGTGGTTCTGTAAATTTACGAAGAAATCAAATCAAATAGTCAAGTTTTTTTATAACAGTTTCTCAATAAAATTCATGTTTTCCGCACCCTGTGAGATACAAAAACCTGTTAAGTTACGTAAAATTGATCAGTTGATACCAATAACTACTAGTTTAAAAATAGTCAAGAAATGCATTGTTTATTGTTGCCGAACGGTTTATTTTCAGTTCAACTGAGCCTAGTCCTCTGTGGCCTAGTCCTCTCAACTCGGAGTCGTCTGGTCGAGCGACCTAAAGCACAGGAATCACAACAGCCGGAGCTCAACTGAACTCACGTTCAACCTTGTGTACCAGAAACAGTGATTTTGCTTACTCACACACACACAGATGAGCGGACAATTGCGACACATTATATATTGCTATCAATTTACAGAATGTTCTTTACTTTTTTTTTCCTCTGTAATTTCCTTCTTTAAAGGCTTTTTAGTTCTTTGTAATTGACATCATACTCCGAATAAAGGATTTCTAGGAGATTCTCAATATTTTCGGAAAAAATGTTTTACAGTGTACTTTCTTTTACAAAGTATTTAACACTTAAAATTGTGATAGACAATGAAAAAGTACGGACAAAAGTACAAAACTTCCTTGTGCAAAACCTTATGTAACCAATTGCTTTAACTAAGAAAACGCAAAAGACGATCTATGCAGCATAAAACCTGCAGCAATTGATTTAGGTTATGGTAAGGCAATGCGAAAGTCTCATTTACGTCTGGAAGCTCAGCTTTTTTGCTAAGCACATAAAGAAGAAGAAACAAACACTCTGTTATTCTATATAAGTACGTACTTGAGCTCTCCCACCCCAAGCAATTAAAAGAACAGCAACAAATTTATTTTCACTCATTAATTTCATAATTAATGCACAAAGTGATTATGACCTTCGAAATAGGAACGTTATCCTTAATACGGAAATAGAAACCTCGAAGGAAAAGAACAGCGTGGGAACACGACGACTGCAACCCATTTGGACGAAATAACACGTCGGAGATGAGATTTGAATAAGTTTTCCTGGAACGAAATGCAAGTCGAACCCAAAACTTTTTTCCTTCGTAACTTGACGTGCTTCACGCGTGGAAAGTAATTTAAGGTTCAAAGCAAACAAGGATATTATTTAAAGTTACTCTCGCCGAAATGCAACTGAATGTAACGGACATATTTCGGGAAGATCACAGCTTGGGGATTGATGCCCCTTTTGCTCTAATAAAACCTTATTAAACTAATAAACTCATAAGTAAACTGTAAATAAGGTAAACTTTTTTACAAAAACCTTATTACTGAACATTTCCATAGCGAGAGGTGAATAAAGCAAAAATTACGCGCTATCGACAAAATTGTGTTGTTACAACGGAATACAACAAATTGTATTGCTTTTTTATATTGTTTTAGTAGTTATCATATAACATGAGGTTAACTTATTTTTTCATCAGAGTGAAAAATTTTATATAAAAGTTTATTTTACTTCAAAGACATTTAAATAGCAATCTCTACATTTCTCTGAAATTTAGCGATCGCAAGCTTAATACATTCTGAAAATATTCGTAATAAAAGCAACTTTGGTACAATGTTTTCGAGTTAAAATCACTGAAATTATCTTGAATATTAAACATTTCTTCTTAAAAATTTCTATTTATTAAATTAATTACAGGTAACTAATTTGGTTTATTGCTATTTCAGTACAAAGTTCTGTTTTGTTTTGATACACTTTAATCTATGAAAAACTAAAATAATATTATAAGTTTCTCTTTTAGGTTTCTTCTCTGTGGAGTCAAACGCTTATATATATTATCGCGTATTAGTATTCAAGTACCTTAGTATACATCATAATTAAACTATCAATAGAAAAAGAGAAAAAAAAAAAAAAACTTGTCATTGTTTGTTGTAAATCCAATTATTCTCATTTTACCCCCTTTCCATTTTCTTCTGCTCACATGTATAGTATTCACAAAAATTCCTACATAACCCGACTTATGAGCAACATTTTAAATCCAATGTAAAATGTCTTACGTTTTTATCCTCCGATATTATAGAGTTAGATAATATATAGTTATAGCCGATTAATTGTACAGTGCTTATTTTTTTATTTATTTATTTAGGATGTGTTTTGATTTTTTTTTTTTTGCAAAGAAGTCGGCAGAATTATTGGCACTAAAGAAAGGTTGGAAAGTTTGTTTAATTCTCGGTTAACTATGCGTTTTGTTTTCATTTGACATTTGATATTTAGTAGAAAAAATAGTTGGTTTTGACACAAGGATGAGAAAGTGAAGCTCATGCGTCATATTTTGTTGCTTCGTTAAAAACGAGAAAAAGAAAAAGAAAAGATAAGGAGAGACCGTCAGCAACTTCCGGAAACGCATTTTCTTCGCACTTGTTGCATGTGATGAACTGTTGATAACATTTATCTCAATCCCAATGTCAGCTATTTGACTAACGTGCGTCTCGTGAGCGCAGCCACGAAAGCATGACTGATATACTTCTCGCAGATGCAAACATTTCTCTAAATTTTATTGTTACATAGGAAAAAAAAAAAGATCTGTTCGGAAAGCTAAGAAACAAGTATTTTTCACAACATAAAGTAAATGACCCGATAGTGGACACAGTTAGGAAAATTTTCGTGCTATTTTACGTGGCAAAATTTTTTCAAGAGACTTACATCAATATTTGCATATTTATCTTAATCACCAACTACTTCTCTAAAAATTAATTACCTATAAAATGTCATTTGATGAAAAATTAGGATTTTTAAGTCAAATTTACTAAACACTTAATTTATATCTATAGTGAACATTTATAAGACACGTATTTGCATTAGTAGTGGACAGAAATTAATATAATCTATTTTATGCTATTAACTTGGAGAAATAATTTTAAAAATGACTAAGGGACCATTCATAAATGATGTCACGCTTTTTCCTATATATTTTCCCCAAATCCCTAACCTACTTATTGATCGGCTTCAGTAAAGAGCAGCAAATGTGACCGTTATGGAGGCAGCTATTAAAAATTATTATCCATATACTTGCATAGATGCTCCGTTATATTAACCAGCACTAGGAATCGTTCGCTATAGGTTCTGATAATTGCATTCAAGTTTAATGTTACATTCGCTTATTTTAGGAACTTAAAGATTTAAGTGTCCACTACTAGAGCAGTGTTCACTACCGGGTCATTTATCTTACTTCTTTGAATATTCTTGGAATACGTAATTGGGACTAGAGCTGTTGTTTGTGCCTGGTATTATGTTTGGAAAATGTTGTGAGGACAGCTGCAGCTGCCAAAATGACAAGAAAAATCATGCTTAGCTTATGTAATAAATCATATAAAATCTAATCAGTTATTTTGTAACAATAAACAACAGGTATTATGCGGTCATCACCGAAATGTTTATTTTAATTTTCATTGTTATTATTAATACGTCATAATTAATAATCATATCGTGGCTGAATCGTGAGTACGAGGTGGTACACGACATTTTTTTTTATTTTTTAGAACAGACAAATGATATACGAATTTCAATATTGACCTCTTTTTATGTGAAATCTTGTGAATAAGATGAGATGCAGATAAAGTTATTTTTTTCTTTTGGGCGTACTTCTCATAGAAAATATTTGAAGTTAATTAAGCAAATAACTTTGCGTGTATTAGATCAGCAAAAAGTCAATAAGGACCAATACTTTACACGGAATAATGGTCCTAGTAGAAAAAGAATTGACACACGTGCTTCGAAGGATATAGGGATTTAAATAAACGTACTTTTGTCAAAGTTCTATGTCTATCTTATAAATCCTTTGACTCCACTGCGGATACTAAAAGACTCTTCTCTTTTATCCGTTAACTATTCGTTTTTCACCTATCTTTTTTCTTTTTGACAAGATAATAATAATAATAAAAACGATATAATGGGAGATCCATTTCATTTTAAATATGTGTATTAGTTTTTAATCGCTTTGTGTGCATCATTTCGAGAATTACTGCATTTTTCGAGTTTCAATAGATTTTTGAATTAACGTGTATGCACGAGTATCTCAGTCCTCTCCCTTTTAAGTAAAAACTATTTACTGAGGTTCGCCAAAAATATACAGTTAAATTGTAATTCCATTATATTATTAATATTTCTCTTACCTATTTTAATAGAAGAGCTATAATAATAATAATAATAATAATAATAATAAGAATACATTATAATGTAATAATCTGGTAATGTAATAATAATAGAAATAATAATACATTTTACTGCTTGAAAGTTTTTAATTTCATTGCTTCAAGCAAAATTTATTTGTTATTTTTTTTATGTGATTAAGTGATTTTCTGATATTCACTTCATTACTTTAGAAATAACTAAATAAAAAATAATGAAGAAAATTCTTCGTAAAGCCCTGTATTAAAATAGAATGCATAATTAAGTATATATTTTTGTTTTTGCCATGCTTAAATAAATTTTTTTCCAGCATTTTTCAGTCAGTTTCAAAAATACAATCATTGATAGTTAAACAATACTTTTTCGAATCAAATGAAAAAAGTGTTTTTTTTTTTTTTTTTTTTTACAATATTACTTCCGTGCATATGTGTGATCCATTGAGGGAAAAAAAAAAAAAACCTCCGAGAGAAATTAAAAAGGGGGAAAATAAAAAACTTTTAGAATAGATGCAATCTATGGCATGCAAAATTTTATGCTCGTTGGTGGTATATATATTTAAACAGAACTAAACTCTGGAAAATTTGCTATCTCCCTTCAGAAATACGAAATACTATCAATGAATTTTTGATTTCCTTATTTTCTATTTGTTTTCTGCACTTTCTCCTAATTTAAATCTTTACTTTACTACAGAACAAATTTGTGTCTTCTTTTTTTTTCGTGGGAATTTCGATTTCCTTTCTTTTCCTTCCTCCCTTCCCCCTTTCTTCACTGTACTACCTTGCTCTTGAAAATGTTCTAAAGTATAAGATGGAAATTTTACAAAGCACCAGATCACCACAACGGAAGTGAAAATAATAAAAATAATAATATTGTTTTCGTAAGTCAGAAAAATAAGTATTCCATATTTATGGAGCTCTGATAAATTATTCATCATTCGATTCACTTATTATTCGTTCAAAAATTGTTTTTTCTAACTTCCCTTATGGTTCGGTTTTCATAGGCGTAACTAGCGTTGGTGAAAGGGGGGGGGGGGTCAACCTAAAAATGTACAGACTAAACACCAATAAGAAGTGTAAAAGAGTTGAAAATTTACTAGTCATAAATACTTGTCTCTAAAGATGTACTCCGTGTTTATTTCAGGCATGTCCCGGGGGGGGGGGGGGGAACTAACCCCTCGGAGCAGGTCAACTCCTCCCCCCACGGCAAAAAATTCAGATCACAAGTTTTAAAAAAAGAAAGAAAAGGGAAATTACGCTTTGAAGACACTTTACTTTCAGAAACACTTTCAGGGAAAGGACATTGAACACTATCACAAGTGACACCAAAAGTAACTTAAAAGATATAAGACTTTATTTTTAAAAAAATTGCGGATGGAGAGTAACCAAACTCCTTTCTGTTTCCTCTAACATCACCAAAGTATCCCGAAATTGCATTGCTAGGAAGATTTCAAAAAGTTTCCTGGGGAGAGCCCTCGAACCCTTGCCTCCAGAGTTATCCTAAGCATTATAGATGTAAGACCAGTTACAAAAATTTAAGTTGCAGAAGCCCCAAATACCCACTCCTCTAACTTCACGAAAGATCTAAACATACATCTTCTATACATGTATCAAAAAGCTATCATATATGTAAAAAAATTCATATTAACATCATTTCTAGTCATATATATGTATATATAAAGGGTATGATTTTGAAGCATACACTGCCCTTCCTAATTCTTAACATGCTCCCCCTGCTCCAGAGCCAAGGCAGTATCCAGAAATTTTTTTCGGGGGGGCCCAGACTTCGACACACTTATGTTAAGCAAAGTTTCAGGGAAGAATATTATACATTGCAAAAATATTTCTGGGGGGGGGGGGCGTGGGTCCCTCTTCCCCTGTGGATACGGCCTTGATTCACAAAAACATTAAACATTCATTACAAGATCTATTAGTTTATTTTTTAAATCAAACGCAATAGAAAATTCAATATTTAGCGCTAAGCAATCTTCTATGTCTAAGCATTCATAATATTAAAACTGGGAAATAGTGGAATTTTAGAGAAAAAAATCCAAATTCCCCTGCAAAAATGCTCATCCCCACAATCAATTTCTAAAAATTTTGTTAAATTTAGCAAAACATACCTCAGAAGTGGAAGCGTCTGAATCAAATTTTGTTTTCTTTTTGGATGACGAACGTGTCCATCGCTGGAGTGCAAACATTATTATGTATCGAAAATAATTAAAAATTTAGCTAAAATATAAATAATACTTGATTGTAAATTAAAATGCAGCATTAAACCGTAGCAGTGAGATTGGAAACGTTGAACGGATGATTTACAGAGCCGTAATGCAATCAGTGATGGACCATAATAAGAAATAAAAAGCATTTAAAATATAAGAGATGAGAGAACATCTGTAAATGAGAATGCAATGCAAATACAGTTCATCAGTTTTCCAATCGGCTCATCTACAAAAAAGATTTTACCAAAATGGGTGTTTGGACAGGAAGTCATAAATAAATACGAACTGCTCTTTAAATTTCTTGATGAGCATCCCTTCCTGGCTTGAGGGTTTAACCCATCAGGACAACTGTTGGCTAGGGGTCCTTCATTTCCAGACCCCAGCGCCCTGGAGCACCTACGACACCGGTTTATCAGAAAACAAAACTCCATCACAGTAGAGAATATTTTCCACGAAAGTTATTACTTGTGCGATTGTATTCCCAAATGGGCTGCCTTTGGGTAAAAAATACATCAAGAAGGAAAGAAAACCTTCTGGGTTGATTGAAAAGATCTCTGTTTGTCTGTGTGTGGTACGGTGCTTGAAGCCACCAAGCCACTTTTCGCTGTAACCCCCCCCCCCCCCCCCCCAAGGTGATAAGGGGTGGATTATAACCAGATGAAAAGTCCTCTTTATTATGAGCTGCATACTTTGGTCATGATCACAACCCTTCAGAGAAAGAGGAAATAAAATCATATGCATTTGTGTTTAATTTTCTTAGGAACAAAAAAAATATGTGCTTTGCAAGGCCGTAGCCAGAAATTTTTTTGTGTGCCTATATGTGCCTAAATAAGTAAATACCCAATGGGGGGGGGGGGGTTAAACCTGCCCCCCTGGTTACGCCTATGTGGTTTTACTCTTGACTTGAATAAAATGAACGAGAATATTTTCCTTATAATGCACGCGAAAATGCCGATTCATGGTGTAAAAAAAAATAGAGAAGGAAGTGCTGCCATCTAACACAAAACACAAGAACTTTTGTAGTTCTTTTACTAAAACGTAGATGGCAGCATCAAAAATGCAGAAAATAAAACTGATTTAAATAGCATCTAGTTATTGGAAAAAAAAATAAAAAAAAAAAATAGAATTTTAGTGAAAATGTATGTTTTGAATTATTTCAAATGCAGTTTATTTATTTCTTTGCATTATTTACTCTACTCTGCAACAATTTTGATTTTAAAAGCTGAAGTGTTAAAAAAAGAATTTCATATGCATGAGTAACTTAGGAAAAGAATGCATAGATGCAGTTTTAATCTACGAACACGTTAAACCAAATTTCTTCTTATTAAGCGAATTATTTTAACGGATTCATTTTTTATTAAAAGTATTTCAGGGTTCGCACGCTGTTTAAGCCGCGTCTCATTTTGTAAGAACTTTTCCACCAGTTATCGTATGAAACAATGTACTTGATAAAGGATTATAAATTATTTAATAAAGAAAAAAATTATTTCATACTGGTGGTCAAGTCCTTACAAAATGGGGCGCGTCTTAAGGTCTTGCGAACCCCGTGTTTGAAATATATCAGCAATAAAAATTCTTGTGAGTTTGTATTTGTCCTCAAGAGATGGC
This sequence comes from Octonoba sinensis, assembly GCA_038502835.1. Taxonomy (NCBI): domain Eukaryota; kingdom Metazoa; phylum Arthropoda; class Arachnida; order Araneae; family Uloboridae; genus Octonoba; species Octonoba sinensis. Next base: position 91,583,602 of record CM076604.1, on the reverse strand, counting down.
GCTACTATAAATATGGAATAGTGTGTTTGCTAAAAACTGACGAATAAATTTTAATTCATTACACTGTGCTACAAATTTGAACTTTTTTTCTGTCCTTTAGATGAAACTATGCGATTCTATATTAACAAAAGGTGCTTGATTCAAATATCCAAACCAAAATGGTCCATCACGTACCGTTTTTGCTGGAGACCCACTTCTCATATTTATACAATTTGGCTATAGAAGAATGTAACTGAGGCTTACTTATTGAAAACACAAACACTAAAATGATTTTTTTTTTGCCGTTTCATCTTGTGAGCATCTGTTGGTGTAGCCTGATAACAGATTACCCATATTCAATTTGTATACTTCCATTCTAACGACCGCTGAAAGGCTTTTCAAACACAGAAATGTCCTAATGAAACCTTTCCCCATGCACAACATTATTTGCACCAAGGTTTTGAAAAAATAAGTCTTTTTGAGAGTCTAAAAAGTGTAGTTTTTATGAAATATAGCAACCAAATAATACAAAAGCATTTTATCATGTCACCAGCAAGATTTTCGTAGTTTTCAGCTTTTTCATTTCCAAGGAAACGTGAGCGCACTGATTTAATGGACAGCCAGGCAGATTTTTCGGCTTCTGACTGTTTCTTTTCATAATCTCCATCAGGAAAGGACTTCCTTAAGTTATGGGCTAATAAAAATCCTTTCTTTTACTTTTGCCTCACATAAATTTTTGAATTTGTTCCTGAGATGCAAGAAAGCCACTCCTTCTCTGTTCAGAGCTTTTACAAATATTTCGATAAACAAAGTTTACTGTGCAATTGTGGTAAAAAGACACATTGCAGATTTACAAGTGGCACATTTGATATGTTTTTGCCACTTGTTATTTTGTAATTTTGAAATTTCATTTGTGTGTGCAGAATATGCTACAGCAATAAATAGGGAAAAAATGCTTAGATGGAGGAGCCCTGATAAACAAGCGCCACTCTGCTGAATGGTGCTCATGTCCTAATGCTTGAAATAGTACATTCACATCACAGCAGCATACTATTTTTTCTTGCTCCGTAAAGTAGTCTACAAAATGCCTTTGTCGTCTTGTAAAAGACTCGAAACTTCGGGAAGTAGATAAAGCTTTTGTTGCCAAAAATGTCGCTAAAGTAACCCAACTTCATTAAAGTGGTCTCTAGAATGGCAACGATCTCACTGTCAATGAGAAAGATGTAATTTATAATAAATTAAATTAAGTCGATAAATTTACAAAAATAAAAACATTTATCAAGAAACTACGTAAAAAGCTAAAATGTGGAATTTTGGGAAAATGGTACGTTATAGGCAAAAAATAATAGCAGATTCGTAATTTTCAGCCAAAAATACGTAAAAAACAGACATTTTCATCGAAAGGACATTTTTCGTGTTGCACAGTGTTATTCGTAGCTAGAAAATGAATATGTGCAAGAAAAAAGATATTACCTGCATTATATTGTTAAATTCACAAAATACGTAGGCATTTCTGGATCGCACAATGTGTTGCCGAATTTAGATTTAACAGCTGCCGAAATAACAGATAAAATGGACAGAATGAACATAAATTGTTCAGTAAGATATACAGATAAGGAATAAATAGGTAAGGATAAAAATATATAGACATGTGTAGAAAAATACATGGAGATAGATTGTTTTCTAAACTGATCTGTATTCACTTAAGCTTCGTACAGTGGCGTAGCTAGAGAATTTGGGCCCCAATGCAAGCGTTGAGGGCCTGCTCCCCTAAATTTTATTTTTTACATTTAAAACATGAGAATTTGCTATACATTACAGATTACAGGTGGAAGAAAGAAAAACTAGAAAAGTCTTAAATTAAAAATTTTTCTTTCTCGATTTTGCTGAAGCAAATACATCTATCAATTTGGAAACATCCATATGCTCCGCCCTTCTGGCTTACAGTGGCGTACGCAAGGGGGCGTAGGGGTTTAACACCCCCTCTTGAACTCAAGTCAAAATTGTCTAGCTGTCTAAGTTAGGGAAATAATAGTGCTTAATTACATACTCGAATTTCTTTTAGTAGTTTCAGAAAATTATGAACCCCCCTCCCCTTGAAAAAATTGTGCGTACGCCACTCCTGGCTTCAATACTTAAAAGTGCTAAGTCGGACAGTCGTATTTGACTCTCTCATTATCATAAGAATAACATTTTATCTTTATCAATCAACTATACTTTTTATTACCTGAAGATTTCCAATCTGTCATAATCCCTATTGACACAATAGGCTAATTAATTATCTGAATTGAACATTAGTCATTTTCTCCCAATTATTATTGTGCTATATTATTCTTGTGTGATTGTTTTTCTCCCACACTTCACAATTTCTTTTATCTTAAAGAAGCATGTCAAAAACCAAATGTATAGAAGAATAGCGTCGGTTCCTCTCCCTGGATTGAAAAGCAATTGGAAGTGTTTAAATTGAAACATTTTGGGAACACAATACGTTGAAATTATGTTACCAGTGAAATTTAAGAAATATATAATTAAAATCACACGTACTAATCGCGTGAGTTTCTTTTTACTTTCATGGAAGTTTGCGATTTTTTCAGGCGAAGGTAAAATGGTTTCAGTAGTTTACGTTATGTCAGTCCTTTGATTTTGACTCATAACTGCATAGTGGTGAGACTTTTATAGTTCATCGCTTTTATTATAAAGAATATTTCCCCTTAAAAACCAACTTTAAAATTCTAGATTGTGTCACCGGACCACCTGAACGATTTCATTTTTATCTCATTCATGAAAATCGGATGAGTAATTTAGGCGCTAAAAATGGAAAAAAAAAAATCAAAATCAGAACGTGCTCTCTGCTTGACACTCAATATGTGTGGTAGAACGCCAACGAGGAATAACTCATTCTGCTATGGCGATTCTGTCCCCCCCCCCCCTGTTCTGGCGACAGTTTATACAAACTGCGCCAAGTCAGTACCACCGACTCAAACGGGAATGCAAAGCTATCCCCCACCGACTGAATTGGGACGAAATTCCTGCACCGACTCAATTGGGAACGACTGAAATGGGACATCACTAAACTGTCATGCCCCGGGCACAGGCCTCGTGGTGCCCGTGCGATAGTCAGGCCTGCACACACGCAACACAGATTTAAAAAAAAATTTTACCAACTTTCGTGTGCTTACATATTGAAGCTTCGAGTATTGCATTTTTTCTGTCAGAATACCTTTACACTTGAAGTTTATTTAGACATAACGTTTTACAATGCGTTAATGAATGAATCGTTTATACAACAATCTTTAGTTCTGATTTTGCGTAAAAGTTGTTCAGAAATAGTTGTCTTAACCAATGAAATCGATTATTTGAAATAATTCGGAGACAAAGCCTTGTGATCTTTGATATGACAAAACCAAACACTGGTGCACGGAAATTAGGCTTGTTCAGTTCTAGATGAACTTTTAGATTTAATAAATAGGTGAAATATCCACTCAAAAATCAGCCAAACAGGAATTAAAACAAATGCAACGTAAGTTATACCTATACCACTTAAAACGAACTCCGCAGTCGAAGTCTTTGTTAAAAAAATACATTATCTAAATCGAACTGTAGTCAGATGAAGCAGCTCTTTATTGTAGTTATTTGGAACTAATCGTTTACTGGCCATTGTTGCGCTTTAAAAAATAATGAAGATGGAGTAAGTGTTTAGGTATTACATGACATCGCTAATCAATACTCATTACGTTTTTGCTTTTCAGAAATGAATAATTTATTGTATGCAATATTAATTTTCTGGATCGATTGGAAGGCACATACTATAATTAATAAAAAATAAATAAAACCATGTTTAGGTTGAAGCGAAGAATGTATATATCAGCTACCACGAAATCACGGCTTATACGCAACGATAAAATAATTTTGAATATTCAATGACTGACTCTTTTGCATTTAATTAATAGACCAATTCACGCCTCATCGAGGCTGTAAGATAGATGATAATTGATGAGGGGCTTAATTTCACTAGTTGAGAGTAACTGTTGCTAGCAAATTGCACGTTTTCAACGAATTTGTGGATTAGGAAGCAAGTGTTCAGTTACCAACCGCTACAGAATGATGCATCGACTTTGGAAAGTTGCCATTTTGATCAAGATAGATCACAATTGCGTCCATCTGGAGTATGAAGACGGACCATCCTTGTTGCTTGTAATAACTGCAAAAACTTGTATCAATTTTTAAGGAAACAACACTTTTTTCTCTTTAAGCTTTATGATACAGGTGCAGAGCTATAAATCGATGGTAGCTGTGTATGAGCTAGATTTTGGGTGTTCCATCATTTTTGGTGACTTTAATAAGAGTTCTTTCGTATTCGAATCAATCATAATCCACACTTCTGAACGCTCACAATTGCTTTTCTGCTGAAGGTGTTATAATTATGAAGAATTTTAAGGCTTGGTTTTGATATCAAATAATTCTTTTCAGCTTCAGATACTCAGAGAATGGTAAAAATTACGAAGAGCTTTTCAAAATGTGTGGATTACAACACATTTGTCACTAAAAAAAGCATCCAACAGGTGTTGTAGAAGATATTTTGATGCATCATTTCGGAAATGGTACAGGAATTAAATTCAATGCTGTTAGACGAGAGGGCGAATTAACCGCAGGTGCAAACGCAGCTGAAATATAGTTTTACGTTTCAAAAATTTAAGTTAATTATTTGGATTGCGATTTTGAAAGTATTTTTTCTATTACTGATGCTTGAAACATCATTCACAGCAATCATGAGTTTTAGAAATTGATCTCTGCGGGAAAATACACTTTAGAAAGTTTCAACTTATTTTTGGAACAAAATAACTTTTCCAATGCGTATATTAATGTGTGAATGATTGCATGAATAAATGCCGGAAGATAAATGTTTTCTTTAGTTGTTATTCGGTTTGAGCAGACAGTAACGGACCGCTCGTGCAGCACCCTAGTTAATTATAGGGTTGAGTGAATGAATGAAGAAATGCGGAAGGATAAATTTCTTTTCTGATTGTTATTCGGTTCGCTCAGTTAGTTAAAGAGTTCAATGTTTATAGCAAAAATGAAATCGTATATTCTCCCTCCCCCCACGTGAGAAGTAAACCGTTTAAAATTTACAGAACATGTAAATTGAAATCAGTCTGTTCAATGAGTCAATCAATCATCTCGATCAATATTGAGTCTGTGGAGAAAAAAGACAGCATTAGTTTTTACTCAAAACCTTTTCCATATTTCTAGAAGAAAAAAGGAAAATAATAATCAATATAATCTATTCAGAATCTGTCATTTCTACTTTTTTTTAAATCGTAATATTCTTTTTTTTTTTCCTTCTAACGTTGCTGTTTTTTTAGATAAATATTTCGCCTGTAGATGCTTACCTTAAACATTTCTTACCCGCTCAAAACTATCAAGGTTAAAATCCTTTACGTGCATCAAAAGCTCTTGCTAATAAAGTGTGTCCTAATTCATCCATCTGCAAGAATTATAAAGGCTTTCTCTCGGAGAGCCAATGTTAAGTTTTTCTAAACTGTTTACAATCGTAAGAAAAATTCTTTAAATTAAAAGAAAGAAAGAAAAAAGACACAAACACACATTTCACTGCCACAAAATGCTACTTTCAGATTCATTATTTTTCAATATTTATTGAGGTAATCAATTCGTGTTTTATTCCTCTTTTTTACGCGACTTCAAGCATTCTTACATGAGATTATTAATTTTAACCTTGTTTTAAAAAGTTATAAAATAGGGCTTTTACGGAAAGATAGACAAAAAATGCAGAAAAAGCTTTCTCACCGTCAGATTTGATAGCAAATTCAACTCCCAAAACTCTTCCATTTCAAACAAACTTCTCTTTCAAACAGCGTCCAGCTTAACCACGCCATAGAAAAAAATACTGATAGTATTTCTCCTATTTTTCTTAGGTTTTCAGGTATAAATGCAATTTCACAGAATTAAGCTTTTTTTCCTTAAGCCCCCAAACGTTTCAATGACCATTTTTCTTTCTAAAAGCTTCAGGAGCAGTCTATGCATTCACTCTAAAAACATCTCCTCAACACAAAAGAAAATTCATATTTTGCAGACATCCCATCTCAGTGAATCAAAAAGGGTTTCTCCTCCCTTTGGAAAGCCTTTGTGGACACGACATTAGCAGCGCAGAAGTGTTCCATTAGGTGCTCAAAGGGTGGTGCGGAGATTGAGTGCTCTTCTTTGTACGAGGAGTGTCATAACTAGCGACCATTTTTTGAATCTCTATAGGGATCCTTTTGTAACTCGTGTATAACAGAAGTAAACTACGTTATGTGTGATATATTGGGGCTTAAAGAAAGCTTGAAAAAAAAAAATCTAGTATTCCAAAAGGAACAGCTGCCCATGAACATTATATTTGCTGCGTTGAATTCGTATAGTTTTTGCTTAATCAAGTTGGCGAATAGCAATGATGGTTGAAGAAAACCAATAACAGCAGCAACAATAACAAAAATAGAGCCGGCTTCAAATTATAAATTGCCCAAGAAGTGAAAAATAAATTAATTCTTTAAACTACATCGATACGACTTTAAAACACAATTTTCGAAGCCGCCGCAAAATTGTTTAATAATCATTACGCCATGTGTTACTTTATATTGAAATTTGCAAACTCTGGGCCATTTATATTTGTAATTAATTCATGATTATAAAAGTAATCATAAATCAAAAACGTATCATAATTTTGCACCGATTTCAAAAATTATTTTTAAAAGTCGTATCGATGTTGTTTAAAGAATTAATTTATTTTTCACTTTTTAGAGCAATTTATAATTTGATGTCGATTCTATTTTTTTTTTTTTTTCAAAAATTATTTTATTTTATTTTTTTAGTGTAAATACATTTTTTATATAAATACTCTATTTAAAAAAAATTCCATATCAAAGGGCAAACCTTCTTTGAATGAATGGCACTAAAAACTAATTATTTGTATGATAAATTCCCTTTTGAAGTCGATTTTAGCAAACAAACTGATTGGTTTTAATTTTTGCCTCAGAGAAGTCTTCAGTCAAATTCTTGCTATAATTGCTTTCAATATTACAGCTTAATGCCAACGAACTTTTTTTTTCACAATAAGTTTTATATTTATTTATAATCCCCCCCCCCCCCAAAAAAAAAAAGGGAAAAAATCGCCAAACCTTTCCAATTAAAATAAAAAATACTTATTTTTCACGCAAAACTTTTTTTCTAAAAACACTGTAGTTAAATTGATGTACGATATTTGAGTTAGACGACCTTTTATCGATTACAGAAAAAATCATAAAAATCGGTTCATTTCGTCAAAAGTCATAGATGAAAAAATGACTTCATTTCTCTCCAAAATTTTTTTTTTCTAATTATTGAATATGGTCAAACGAAGGCACGGGGACCTATGGGAAACCACCCTCGATCGATTAAAAAAAATCATGAAAACCGGTTCATCCGGTGAGAAGTTATGGGTAGACAAACAAGCAAAAAAAAAAAAAAAAACGACATGCATACATTATGAATGTAATGAATGTATAACCTCCTCCTTTGTGAAATCGGTTAAATGGAAAGGAAACACAAATATACAAAGCAGTTAAGATACATAAAAATAACCATTACATAAACAAAAACAATTTTATAAAAATCAACGTTTTTCTTGCGCATTAAAAAGGTAGAAAATAATAATCCTATGAGCCTGGCAAAATTTCTGAATAAATTGGTCACATTAAGGTAACAGAGCTTCTAATACCTATAAAACGAAAATCGTTGGGTGCATAAATTCTTTATATTATTATGTGATGAATGTTTGTGTTACAGAATCATTGATTTATATATAAAGTTTAAAGAGTATATACTATGCAAATCAATTATTTTTGATGCTATGTTAATTTTTGAAAATTTTCTATGAAATTATGATCAGTATAGATGGGTATAGGTAAATGAATTCTGATCAAAGTTGTGATTATGATCTGTTACATATAAACATAGATTGTGTTTATAGAAGTATTTTCATCCTAAAATTTGTTCAAGATATGTATAGTTCAATTCATTTAGAGTGACTCTCATTCATATCTCCTATGAAGGAAATTGCTTGTTATATAATGAAACAGTACTAACCAGGTTTTCTTTCAAAGAAATTTGAGTACGTTAGAAAAGTCTTGATGTTTGAGTACATGCGCCCAACGATTTTCGTTTTATAAGAATTAGAAACTCTGTTACCATAATGTGACCAATTTATTCAGAAATTTTGCCAGGTTCATAGCAATATTATTTTCTACCGTTTTAGTGCGCAAGAAAAACGTTGTTTTTTATAAAATCGTTTTTGTTTATGTAATATTATTTTCTTCTTTTTGGTTTTTGATGGGTGAAATTTTGCAGTCGTAGTAATTTATTCAAAACCTCGATGTACAATGCAATTATCCTTACTACAAAAGTTAGCGTTCGCGAGCGATTTAAAGACAAGCCAGATATAAAATTTTATGCAGTATAAAATGACTTATGGGACTTTTATTTCAAATTTTTTTGATATTGAAATTAAGCTAAGACTATTCACCCGGAGTTGAGGAAACTGCTAATTATTATTTTTGGATCAAGGTAAGCTTAAGAAATCGAGCTAACAAGCTCATAACTGGAGTTCTTATTGACTTAGAAACTTCGAACAAATGTCCTCTTGTGCGGAAAAATTAGCACTATCGATCGATATAGTACTATATTAAATGTGAAAGGTTTTTCTCACCCCCATATTGGGGAATTTATGTGGAAATTTGCATAAAATTGGAATAAAAAAAGGAACTACCTATCGGATTTTTTTGCGTGGTAGAATATTGCATTGTCATCTGGTTCTGAGCTAAATGTAAACTTTCAGAGCAAAAGCTTATCGTGAAATGGTCGATTGCAAAATTCCACGGACAGACAAGAGACAGACAAGAAAGCGAGTTAAGAAAAACGTTGTAATAACTAAATTGTTAAAATAATATGAATTTTTCTGTAAATTAATGTTAGTTAAATTCATTACCATAGATCGCATTGATTGAATTCACAGCTTATAGCAAATAGCTTTTAAATGATATTTTTCAATTTTTGTTACAGAAGAGTTTATTGAGAAATGCACTTGATTTTGTGTTTTTAGATTGAAATTAAACCTAAAAAACAACTAGTTGCAGATTGTGGTATTGGTTAAATTAGTATTTTACTGGCGCAAGATCATATAGATACCTTCTTAACTTATGGCATCTTTTTTTTTTTTGAAACGCATACTTTTATAAAAACTTAATTTATAAATTGTGACATATTTTAATTGTAAGTAGTTAAACTGCAAAATTAAAAAGTATGACTTTAAATGTCATTGGTTCATTTTAGATAACTTGGAACCATTTATTTAATTCACGCTTAATATAAATCGTTTTCAGAAAAGAAAGTATAAATCCTTTACATATTAATTTGTAAAAACAGTGCATAGTCTTTTTCAAACAGACAATTTTAGGCTAAAAATGTTATATAAAATAATGTATGTATAATAAAATAATCAAAAACCTTTCAGTGTTTCGAAACTACACATATATGCCTATATAAATCTATGTATATATAGTTACATACATATAAATGCAAAAATAAATATACATGTGGGAAATCTAAATACAAATGCAACACTTTAAGCTATTTATTTGAAGTTATTTTGGTTATTACAAAATCTACTCTCCTCTCAAAATAAATTCAAAACAATGCACACATTTCAAAACTAGGTAAAAACTTGCGTTGAGTTTCTTTTTTTACGAAGAAACATTTTAATATTAATAATGTATCGGTACATCAAATTCGCCAAATGATATTTATTGGTGAAATCTCTGCTGCTAACCTGCGTTTTTATATATAAATTAAAAAATTACAAGAACCAATTTGTTTTTGAATTGAAAAGAGGGGGGCATGAACAAACATTGCTCAATCAATTAAATTAATAATTCAAATCCCTATTTCATTACTTTTCTTAATTTTGTTTTAGAAAATGTTTTGAAGCAAAGTTTTACGTACTATTTTAGTTCGACTTTGCTTTAGAAAAACCAAGTCATAGTAGGATAAAAAGTTCTTGTTTAATTTATTTTTATTCTCTTATTTATTTATTTTTAGCAATTGTTATCATTATTATTGTTATTATTATTATCATTTTTTTAAATTATCACCATCATCATCATTATTATTATTATTATTATTATTATTATTATTATTATTATTATTATTATTATTATTATTATTATTATTATTATTATTATTATTATTATTATTATTATTAGCTGTAGTAGCAGTTCCATTTAATTTTTTGAGGAGAAAGCATTTTATCATTTTCCCCTGTTTACGATTGTCACTCCAATTACAGGAAAAGTTTACTCCTCCGTCTCATGCAGAAAGTATTATTGTATACATTTTCAAAATAAATTGTCATGAAAATGTAATTCTCTGTGCTATAATTTGACCTTAGCGCTTTTCAACGATTTCCAAATTATAACTACTATTTAGTTACAGAAACTAACTTTTAATTAGTACTTTTGAGCATAGTTAAATACACTTAGTAATATAAGTTTTGAAATACTATAAGGGTTACAAATTCTAATAGTTACCTCAAAAGTTATCAAAGTTATAAAAAATATACATTTATATATTTATGTATATTCATAAAAGTAACAAGCCTTATGCAATAATTTTTTTCCAATATTTCGGAAAAGAGTCGAAATTCGTGTGTGAACTGACAATCTTGCTAGGGCATCCAAGTCCAGGGTATGACTGTGCTCAGTGTTCACAATACAGACAAATCTCCATTACATGCACAGTTGAGCTTAGGCAGATTTCAGAGAAAAATGCAAATACTTTAGAAGAAAAACCACTTTAAATTCTTTCAAGAGCACTGCCATATTTTTAAAAAAACGAAAATAATTAGCTAGAAATGTTACCCAATCACAACCTAATTTCAATATTTTTCATTGACCTTAGTTGCATTTCTTAAATGACGATTTCAATAAATAATCATCGTGGACAATAATATCAAAATTCAATAAACGTGATTTGAATTTCCCTTGCCCCCAAAACTTTTTTTCCTCTCTCTTTCTCTTTTTAGGGGAGGGGGGTGGAAATACGCTTCCATTTAAAGCTTCCAAAGAAACATTGTAGTCTATGAAGGGGGGGGGGGATAAACCAGAATTTTTAATTCTCTTCTTAGTTTAGCTCAAAAAATAGATTTCGTGACTCGCCATTAATTGGGCTTTTCCCGATTGTTTGAAATGAATCAAAAAAAGATTCGTTCAACGTTCCTTTGCCGATAATCTTCTTTTAATAAGGATGGACTTGACAGTGCAAAGAATGAAAAAGATCCGTTCCTACAAAGGCCCCTGCTGAGTCAACACGTGGTTCCGTGGCATCGCATTGACCCACGGATTTAAGTAGGCTTTTAAAGAGAAGAAAAATAAAGCCAAAGCACGTGTGTCGTCGCGCAAGGGACCGTTATGTAAGAAACTTCAGATTTTGAGTGACAACAGGTGTCTATCAAATTTGTCGACTTAGCAGTGTTTTTCTCTTCAATTTTTTTTTCTTATCATCCAGAAACTTATGCGCTTATCTCATCACTTTAGTGAGTCATGAGTTCCTTAGCTGTGTTGATTTTATAGAGGGAAATGTTGCGTTGAAGACATTCTGGATTCTTTGATAAAATCCCCTTTAAATGAGATTTCGGAAGAATAGTGCCAAAATATTACGGAAATAGGTTAGGAATATGTAAAAAAAAAAGCATCATTCACAAACTGAGCAATTCTGACACCCCCGCCCCCCTTTTTTTGCTTCCATTTTAATGATAATAAAGTTCTTATTCAATGTGTGGCACATGGTAAAAAGCACCTGTTTTGTTTCATTTTATGCACAAAATATTAAAATAACTTGAGAAATTTTGATGTGCTTACATATCTTCATAATTACTTTAAAGACAGGAAGAGTTTTAATTAAAAAAAATAATTTTGAATTAACCTTATACTAAACAAGTCTTAAAGCAACACTAAATAGTGTTACCAATTGAAGGGCTTGTTTAAAATTACAGTAAACTATAAGAATTACAATAGCAGTAGAAGGACATAGATAAAATAAAACTTAGAATTTATCTTAAGAGGAGCAAAAACGGGTAAATATGATAGCACATTCATAAAAAAATTGCACGGACTGAAATTTTGAATGAAACTTAAACATTGAGTAATGAGTAGTACTAAAAGTGAGATCTTTATGTTTGTGCTATAAGGAATATTATTACTACCCCATAGGCAATTCTTATTTCTCTTTTTGCATTTTGAACGCTCTTTTTGTGATTAAGTAATGTATCGGGGGAGGAAAAAAAAAAAAAAAAAACAGAAACAAATATGTCTGTTAAATAATTCGTAGAATGATGGTGCAACCCCACCAGGGGTAGCCGTGGGACAATTTGTGTCTGTAGAATTAGACTGTTGCTATGATTATCCAACCAACAGCGCGGGTTCGGGTGTTTACTTGTTCCATAGCGCAATCAACAAATCGCGGTTGCCTGGGTGATAAAAACTTTGATTGGCACAATAGAAATGCCAAACAGTCAGTAAGAGGCCATGGTTGTTAATTATGTTGAACCAATGAATCGCGCTGAAAATTTTTCTTGGTTTCGTCCGTCGCTATAACCCTTCGTGTGAATGCACCGTTATACATGTCGCAGCAGCAAAACGATTCATTAAACAAACATATCAGTGGACGAAACTATATCAACATGAACTATACATGGCAAAAGTTTTATCAAAAGTTTTTTTCAAAAGTTTTTCGCACCATCGATGACATGTTTCTGAGAAAAATAATTTCCCAACAGTTTTTCCTTAAGACTGAAATCCATTGATACATATTCGAAATTAATTTCTGAAGACCTCACGCCAAATTCAACCGCCAAAAATCACTCAAACGAGTAATAAACTATTTACGTTAGGCTAAGCACAATAAATACCTTTTATCACTCTATTTAATCACGGTAGCAGAAAACTGAAAACCTTTTAGACAGCTCTTTGATTCCTGAAGGTGGCGTTAAAATAGCACAAGAACATTTTTTTCCGCCTTATTACGCCAAAACCAAAGTCGGTATTTTTTTTTGCTTTTATTAGCGCAATTATTTTTAACTAGATGCTATTTTTTAAGTTTTTATATTATTGTAGGGATTTCATGTACAAAGTACACCTATATATTTTATTTAAGCAGATATCATATGATAAGATTTTCAAGTACAGTTTTTTATCTCGTATTTCTGCCTGGTGCTTTACAATTAATACTCCTTTGTGAAATCGGTTAAATGGAAAGGAAACACAAATATACAAAGCAGTTAAGATACATAAAAATAACCATTACATAAACAAAAACAATTTTATAAAAATCAACGTTTTTCTTGCGCATTAAAAAGGTAGAAAATAATAATCCTATGAGCCTGGCAAAATTTCTGAATAAATTGGTCACATTAAGGTAACAGAGCTTCTAATACCTATAAAACGAAAATCGTTGGGTGCATAAATTCTTTATATTATTATGTGATGAATGTTTGTGTTACAGAATCATTGATTTATATATAAAGTTTAAAGAGTATATACTATGCAAATCAATTATTTTTGATGCTATGTTAATTTTTGAAAATTTTCTATGAAATTATGATCAGTATAGATGGGTATAGGTAAATGAATTCTGATCAAAGTTGTGATTATGATCTGTTACATATAAACATAGATTGTGTTTATAGAAGTATTTTCATCCTAAAATTTGTTCAAGATATGTATAGTTCAATTCATTTAGAGTGACTCTCATTCATATCTCCTATGAAGGAAATTGCTTGTTATATAATGAAACAGTACTAACCAGGTTTTCTTTCAAAGAAATTTGAGTACGTTAGAAAAGTCTTGATGTTTGAGTACATGCGCCCAACGATTTTCGTTTTATAAGAATTAGAAACTCTGTTACCATAATGTGACCAATTTATTCAGAAATTTTGCCAGGTTCATAGCAATATTATTTTCTACCGTTTTAGTGCGCAAGAAAAACGTTGTTTTTTATAAAATCGTTTTTGTTTATGTAATATTATTTTCTTCTTTTTGGTTTTTGATGGGTGAAATTTTGCAGTCGGAGTAATTTATTCAAAACCTCGATGTACAATGCAATTATCCTTACTACAAAAGTTAGCGTTCGCGAGCGATTTAAAGACAAGCCAGATATAAAATTTTATGCAGTATAAAATGACTTATGGGACTTTTATTTCAAATTTTTTTGATATTGAAATTAAGCTAAGACTATTCACCCGGAGTTGAGGAAACTGCTAATTATTATTTTTGGATCAAGGTAAGCTTAAGAAATCGAGCTAACAAGCTCATAACTGGAGTTCTTATTGACTTAGAAACTTCGAACAAATGTCCTCTTGTGCGGAAAAATTAGCACTATCGATCGATATAGTACTATATTAAAGGTGAAAGGTTTTTCTCACCCCCATATTGGGGAATTTATGTGGAAATTTGCATAAAATTGGAAAAAAAAAAGGAACTACCTATCGGATTTTTTTGCGTGGTAGAATATTGCATTGTCATCTGGTTCTGAGCTAAATGTAAACTTTCAGAGCAAAAGCTTATCGTGAAATGGTCGATTGCAAAATTCCACGGACAGACAAGAGACAGACAAGAAAGCGAGTTAAGAAAAACGTTGTAATAACTAAATTGTTAAAATAATATGAATTTTTCTGTAAATTAATGTTAGTTAAATTCATTACCATAGATCGCATTGATTGAATTCACAGCTTATAGCAAATAGCTTTTAAATGATATTTTTCAATTTTTGTTACAGAAGAGTTTATTGAGAAATGCACTTGATTTTGTGTTTTTAGATTGAAATTAAACCTAAAAAACAACTAGTTGCAGATTGTGGTATTGGTTAAATTAGTATTTTACTGGCGCAAGATCATATAGATACCTTCTTAACTTATGGCATCTTTTTTTTTTTTGAAACGCATACTTTTATAAAAACTTAATTTATAAATTGTGACATATTTTAATTGTAAGTAGTTAAACTGCAAAATTAAAAAGTATGACTTTAAATGTCATTGGTTCATTTTAGATAACTTGGAACCATTTATTTAATTCACGCTTAATATAAATCGTTTTCAGAAAAGAAAGTATAAATCCTTTACATATTAATTTGTAAAAACAGTGCATAGTCTTTTTCAAACAGACAATTTTAGGCTAAAAATGTTATATAAAATAATGTATGTATAATAAAATAATCAAAAACCTTTCAGTGTTTCGAAACTACACATATATGCCTATATAAATCTATGTATATATAGTTACATACATATAAATGCAAAAATAAATATACATGTGGGAAATCTAAATACAAATGCAACACTTTAAGCTATTTATTTGAAGTTATTTTGGTTATTACAAAATCTACTCTCCTCTCAAAATAAATTCAAAACAATGCACACATTTCAAAACTAGGTAAAAACTTGCGTTGAGTTTCTTTTTTTACGAAGAAACATTTTAATATTAATAATGTATCGGTACATCAAATTCGCCAAATGATATTTATTGGTGAAATCTCTGCTGCTAACCTGCGTTTTTATATATAAATTAAAAAATTACAAGAACCAATTTGTTTTTGAATTGAAAAGAGGGGGGCATGAACAAACATTGCTCAATCAATTAAATTAATAATTCAAATCCCTATTTCATTACTTTTCTTAATTTTGTTTTAGAAAATGTTTTGAAGCAAAGTTTTACGTACTATTTTAGTTCGACTTTGCTTTAGAAAAACCAAGTCATAGTAGGATAAAAAGTTCTTGTTTAATTTATTTTTATTCTCTTATTTATTTATTTTTAGCAATTGTTATCATTATTATTGTTATTATTATTATCATTTTTTTAAATTATCACCATCATCATCATTATTATTATTATTATTATTATTATTATTATTATTATTATTATTATTATTATTTATTATTTTATTATTTATTATTATTATTATTATTATTATTATTATTATTATTATTATTATTATTATTATTAGCTGTAGTAGCAGTTCCATTTAATTTTTTGAGGAGAAAGCATTTTATCATTTTCCCCTGTTTACGATTGTCACTCCAATTACAGGAAAAGTTTACTCCTCCGTCTCATGCAGAAAGTATTATTGTATACATTTTCAAAATAAATTGTCATGAAAATGTAATTCTCTGTGCTATAATTTGACCTTAGCGCTTTTCAACGATTTCCAAATTATAACTACTATTTAGTTACAGAAACTAACTTTTAATTAGTACTTTTGAGCATAGTTAAATACACTTAGTAATATAAGTTTTGAAATACTATAAGGGTTACAAATTCTAATAGTTACCTCAAAAGTTATCAAAGTTATAAAAAATATACATTTATATATTTATGTATATTCATAAAAGTAACAAGCCTTATGCAATAATTTTTTTCCAATATTTCGGAAAAGAGTCGAAATTCGTGTGTGAACTGACAATCTTGCTAGGGCATCCAAGTCCAGGGTATGACTGTGCTCAGTGTTCACAATACAGACAAATCTCCATTACATGCACAGTTGAGCTTAGGCAGATTTCAGAGAAAAATGCAAATACTTTAGAAGAAAAACCACTTTAAATTCTTTCAAGAGCACTGCCATATTTTTAAAAAAACGAAAATAATTAGCTAGAAATGTTACCCAATCACAACCTAATTTCAATATTTTTCATTGACCTTAGTTGCATTTCTTAAATGACGATTTCAATAAATAATCATCGTGGACAATAATATCAAAATTCAATAAACGTGATTTGAATTTCCCTTGCCCCCAAAACTTTTTTTCCTCTCTCTTTCTCTTTTTAGGGGAGGGGGGTGGAAATACGCTTCCATTTAAAGCTTCCAAAGAAACATTGTAGTCTATGAAGGGGGGGGGGGGATAAACCAGAATTTTTAATTCTCTTCTTAGTTTAGCTCAAAAAATAGATTTCGTGACTCGCCATTAATTGGGCTTTTCCCGATTGTTTGAAATGAATCAAAAAAAGATTCGTTCAACGTTCCTTTGCCGATAATCTTCTTTTAATAAGGATGGACTTGACAGTGCAAAGAATGAAAAAGATCCGTTCCTACAAAGGCCCCTGCTGAGTCAACACGTGGTTCCGTGGCATCGCATTGACCCACGGATTTAAGTAGGCTTTTAAAGAGAAGAAAAATAAAGCCAAAGCACGTGTGTCGTCGCGCAAGGGACCGTTATGTAAGAAACTTCAGATTTTGAGTGACAACAGGTGTCTATCAAATTTGTCGACTTAGCAGTGTTTTTCTCTTCAATTTTTTTTTCTTATCATCCAGAAACTTATGCGCTTATCTCATCACTTTAGTGAGTCATGAGTTCCTTAGCTGTGTTGATTTTATAGAGGGAAATGTTGCGTTGAAGACATTCTGGATTCTTTGATAAAATCCCCTTTAAATGAGATTTCGGAAGAATAGTGCCAAAATATTACGGAAATAGGTTAGGAATATGTAAAAAAAAAAGCATCATTCACAAACTGAGCAATTCTGACACCCCCGCCCCCCTTTTTTTGCTTCCATTTTAATGATAATAAAGTTCTTATTCAATGTGTGGCACATGGTAAAAAGCACCTGTTTTGTTTCATTTTATGCACAAAATATTAAAATAACTTGAGAAATTTTGATGTGCTTACATATCTTCATAATTACTTTAAAGACAGGAAGAGTTTTAATTAAAAAAAATAATTTTGAATTAACCTTATACTAAACAAGTCTTAAAGCAACACTAAATAGTGTTACCAATTGAAGGGCTTGTTTAAAATTACAGTAAACTATAAGAATTACAATAGCAGTAGAAGGACATAGATAAAATAAAACTTAGAATTTATCTTAAGAGGAGCAAAAACGGGTAAATATGATAGCACATTCATAAAAAAATTGCACGGACTGAAATTTTGAATGAAACTTAAACATTGAGTAATGAGTAGTACTAAAAGTGAGATCTTTATGTTTGTGCTATAAGGAATATTATTACTACCCCATAGGCAATTCTTATTTCTCTTTTTGCATTTTGAACGCTCTTTTTGTGATTAAGTAATGTATCGGGGGAGGAAAAAAAAAAAAAAAAAAACAGAAACAAATATGTCTGTTAAATAATTCGTAGAATGATGGTGCAACCCCACCAGGGGTAGCCGTGGGACAATTTGTGTCTGTAGAATTAGACTGTTGCTATGATTATCCAACCAACAGCGCGGGTTCGGGTGTTTACTTGTTCCATAGCGCAATCAACAAATCGCGGTTGCCTGGGTGATAAAAACTTTGATTGGCACAATAGAAATGCCAAACAGTCAGTAAGAGGCCATGGTTGTTAATTATGTTGAACCAATGAATCGCGCTGAAAATTTTTCTTGGTTTCGTCCGTCGCTATAACCCTTCGTGTGAATGCACCGTTATACATGTCGCAGCAGCAAAACGATTCATTAAACAAACATATCAGTGGACGAAACTATATCAACATGAACTATACATGGCAAAAGTTTTATCAAAAGTTTTTTTCAAAAGTTTTTCGCACCATCGATGACATGTTTCTGAGAAAAATAATTTCCCAACAGTTTTTCCTTAAGACTGAAATCCATTGATACATATTCGAAATTAATTTCTGAAGACCTCACGCCAAATTCAACCGCCAAAAATCACTCAAACGAGTAATAAACTATTTACGTTAGGCTAAGCACAATAAATACCTTTTATCACTCTATTTAATCACGGTAGCAGAAAACTGAAAACCTTTTAGACAGCTCTTTGATTCCTGAAGGTGGCGTTAAAATAGCACAAGAACATTTTTTTCCGCCTTATTACGCCAAAACCAAAGTCGGTATTTTTTTTTGCTTTTATTAGCGCAATTATTTTTAACTAGATGCTATTTTTTAAGTTTTTATATTATTGTAGGGATTTCATGTACAAAGTACACCTATATATTTTATTTAAGCAGATATCATATGATAAGATTTTCAAGTACAGTTTTTTATCTCGTATTTCTGCCTGGTGCTTTACAATTAATACTCCTTTGTGAAATCGGTTAAATGGAAAGGAAACACAAATATACAAAGCAGTTAAGATACATAAAAATAACCATTACATAAACAAAAACAATTTTATAAAAATCAACGTTTTTCTTGCGCATTAAAAAGGTAGAAAATAATAATCCTATGAGCCTGGCAAAATTTCTGAATAAATTGGTCACATTAAGGTAACAGAGCTTCTAATACCTATAAAACGAAAATCGTTGGGTGCATAAATTCTTTATATTATTATGTGATGAATGTTTGTGTTACAGAATCATTGATTTATATATAAAGTTTAAAGAGTATATACTATGCAAATCAATTATTTTTGATGCTATGTTAATTTTTGAAAATTTTCTATGAAATTATGATCAGTATAGATGGGTATAGGTAAATGAATTCTGATCAAAGTTGTGATTATGATCTGTTACATATAAACATAGATTGTGTTTATAGAAGTATTTTCATCCTAAAATTTGTTCAAGATATGTATAGTTCAATTCATTTAGAGTGACTCTCATTCATATCTCCTATGAAGGAAATTGCTTGTTATATAATGAAACAGTACTAACCAGGTTTTCTTTCAAAGAAATTTGAGTACGTTAGAAAAGTCTTGATGTTTGAGTACATGCGCCCAACGATTTTCGTTTTATAAGAATTAGAAACTCTGTTACCATAATGTGACCAATTTATTCAGAAATTTTGCCAGGTTCATAGCAATATTATTTTCTACCGTTTTAGTGCGCAAGAAAAACGTTGTTTTTTATAAAATCGTTTTTGTTTATGTAATATTATTTTCTTCTTTTTGGTTTTTGATGGGTGAAATTTTGCAGTCGGAGTAATTTATTCAAAACCTCGATGTACAATGCAATTATCCTTACTACAAAAGTTAGCGTTCGCGAGCGATTTAAAGACAAGCCAGATATAAAATTTTATGCAGTATAAAATGACTTATGGGACTTTTATTTCAAATTTTTTTGATATTGAAATTAAGCTAAGACTATTCACCCGGAGTTGAGGAAACTGCTAATTATTATTTTTGGATCAAGGTAAGCTTAAGAAATCGAGCTAACAAGCTCATAACTGGAGTTCTTATTGACTTAGAAACTTCGAACAAATGTCCTCTTGTGCGGAAAAATTAGCACTATCGATCGATATAGTACTATATTAAAGGTGAAAGGTTTTTCTCACCCCCATATTGGGGAATTTATGTGGAAATTTGCATAAAATTGGAATAAAAAAAGGAACTACCTATCGGATTTTTTTGCGTGGTAGAATATTGCATTGTCATCTGGTTCTGAGCTAAATGTAAACTTTCAGAGCAAAAGCTTATCGTGAAATGGTCGATTGCAAAATTCCACGGACAGACAAGAGACAGACAAGAAAGCGAGTTAAGAAAAACGTTGTAATAACTAAATTGTTAAAATAATATGAATTTTTCTGTAAATTAATGTTAGTTAAATTCATTACCATAGATCGCATTGATTGAATTCACAGCTTATAGCAAATAGCTTTTAAATGATATTTTTCAATTTTTGTTACAGAAGAGTTTATTGAGAAATGCACTTGATTTTGTGTTTTTAGATTGAAATTAAACCTAAAAAACAACTAGTTGCAGATTGTGGTATTGGTTAAATTAGTATTTTACTGGCGCAAGATCATATAGATACCTTCTTAACTTATGGCATCTTTTTTTTTTTTGAAACGCATACTTTTATAAAAACTTAATTTATAAATTGTGACATATTTTAATTGTAAGTAGTTAAACTGCAAAATTAAAAAGTATGACTTTAAATGTCATTGGTTCATTTTAGATAACTTGGAACCATTTATTTAATTCACGCTTAATATAAATCGTTTTCAGAAAAGAAAGTATAAATCCTTTACATATTAATTTGTAAAAACAGTGCATAGTCTTTTTCAAACAGACAATTTTAGGCTAAAAATGTTATATAAAATAATGTATGTATAATAAAATAATCAAAAACCTTTCAGTGTTTCGAAACTACACATATATGCCTATATAAATCTATGTATATATAGTTACATACATATAAATGCAAAAATAAATATACATGTGGGAAATCTAAATACAAATGCAACACTTTAAGCTATTTATTTGAAGTTATTTTGGTTATTACAAAATCTACTCTCCTCTCAAAATAAATTCAAAACAATGCACACATTTCAAAACTAGGTAAAAACTTGCGTTGAGTTTCTTTTTTTACGAAGAAACATTTTAATATTAATAATGTATCGGTACATCAAATTCGCCAAATGATATTTATTGGTGAAATCTCTGCTGCTAACCTGCGTTTTTATATATAAATTAAAAAATTACAAGAACCAATTTGTTTTTGAATTGAAAAGAGGGGGGCATGAACAAACATTGCTCAATCAATTAAATTAATAATTCAAATCCCTATTTCATTACTTTTCTTAATTTTGTTTTAGAAAATGTTTTGAAGCAAAGTTTTACGTACTATTTTAGTTCGACTTTGCTTTAGAAAAACCAAGTCATAGTAGGATAAAAAGTTCTTGTTTAATTTATTTTTATTCTCTTATTTATTTATTTTTAGCAATTGTTATCATTATTATTGTTATTATTATTATCATTTTTTTAAATTATCACCATCATCATCAAATTTTTATTATTATTATTATTATTATTATTATTATTATTATTATTATTATTATTATTATTATTATTATTATTATTATTATTATTATTATTATTATTATTATTAGCTGTAGTAGCAGTTCCATTTAATTTTTTGAGGAGAAAGCATTTTATCATTTTCCCCTGTTTACGATTGTCACTCCAATTACAGGAAAAGTTTACTCCTCCGTCTCATGCAGAAAGTATTATTGTATACATTTTCAAAATAAATTGTCATGAAAATGTAATTCTCTGTGCTATAATTTGACCTTAGCGCTTTTCAACGATTTCCAAATTATAACTACTATTTAGTTACAGAAACTAACTTTTAATTAGTACTTTTGAGCATAGTTAAATACACTTAGTAATATAAGTTTTGAAATACTATAAGGGTTACAAATTCTAATAGTTACCTCAAAAGTTATCAAAGTTATAAAAAATATACATTTATATATTTATGTATATTCATAAAAGTAACAAGCCTTATGCAATAATTTTTTTCCAATATTTCGGAAAAGAGTCGAAATTCGTGTGTGAACTGACAATCTTGCTAGGGCATCCAAGTCCAGGGTATGACTGTGCTCAGTGTTCACAATACAGACAAATCTCCATTACATGCACAGTTGAGCTTAGGCAGATTTCAGAGAAAAATGCAAATACTTTAGAAGAAAAACCACTTTAAATTCTTTCAAGAGCACTGCCATATTTTTAAAAAAACGAAAATAATTAGCTAGAAATGTTACCCAATCACAACCTAATTTCAATATTTTTCATTGACCTTAGTTGCATTTCTTAAATGACGATTTCAATAAATAATCATCGTGGACAATAATATCAAAATTCAATAAACGTGATTTGAATTTCCCTTGCCCCCAAAACTTTTTTTCCTCTCTCTTTCTCTTTTTAGGGGAGGGGGGTGGAAATACGCTTCCATTTAAAGCTTCCAAAGAAACATTGTAGTCTATGAAGGGGGGGGGGGGATAAACCAGAATTTTTAATTCTCTTCTTAGTTTAGCTCAAAAAATAGATTTCGTGACTCGCCATTAATTGGGCTTTTCCCGATTGTTTGAAATGAATCAAAAAAAGATTCGTTCAACGTTCCTTTGCCGATAATCTTCTTTTAATAAGGATGGACTTGACAGTGCAAAGAATGAAAAAGATCCGTTCCTACAAAGGCCCCTGCTGAGTCAACACGTGGTTCCGTGGCATCGCATTGACCCACGGATTTAAGTAGGCTTTTAAAGAGAAGAAAAATAAAGCCAAAGCACGTGTGTCGTCGCGCAAGGGACCGTTATGTAAGAAACTTCAGATTTTGAGTGACAACAGGTGTCTATCAAATTTGTCGACTTAGCAGTGTTTTTCTCTTCAATTTTTTTTTCTTATCATCCAGAAACTTATGCGCTTATCTCATCACTTTAGTGAGTCATGAGTTCCTTAGCTGTGTTGATTTTATAGAGGGAAATGTTGCGTTGAAGACATTCTGGATTCTTTGATAAAATCCCCTTTAAATGAGATTTCGGAAGAATAGTGCCAAAATATTACGGAAATAGGTTAGGAATATGTAAAAAAAAAGCATCATTCACAAACTGAGCAATTCTGACACCCCCGCCCCCCTTTTTTTGCTTCCATTTTAATGATAATAAAGTTCTTATTCAATGTGTGGCACATGGTAAAAAGCACCTGTTTTGTTTCATTTTATGCACAAAATATTAAAATAACTTGAGAAATTTTGATGTGCTTACATATCTTCATAATTACTTTAAAGACAGGAAGAGTTTTAATTAAAAAAAATAATTTTGAATTAACCTTATACTAAACAAGTCTTAAAGCAACACTAAATAGTGTTACCAATTGAAGGGCTTGTTTAAAATTACAGTAAACTATAAGAATTACAATAGCAGTAGAAGGACATAGATAAAATAAAACTTAGAATTTATCTTAAGAGGAGCAAAAACGGGTAAATATGATAGCACATTCATAAAAAAATTGCACGGACTGAAATTTTGAATGAAACTTAAACATTGAGTAATGAGTAGTACTAAAAGTGAGATCTTTATGTTTGTGCTATAAGGAATATTATTACTACCCCATAGGCAATTCTTATTTCTCTTTTTGCATTTTGAACGCTCTTTTTGTGATTAAGTAATGTATCGGGGGAGGAAAAAAAAAAAAAAAAAACAGAAACAAATATGTCTGTTAAATAATTCGTAGAATGATGGTGCAACCCCACCAGGGGTAGCCGTGGGACAATTTGTGTCTGTAGAATTAGACTGTTGCTATGATTATCCAACCAACAGCGCGGGTTCGGGTGTTTACTTGTTCCATAGCGCAATCAACAAATCGCGGTTGCCTGGGTGATAAAAACTTTGATTGGCACAATAGAAATGCCAAACAGTCAGTAAGAGGCCATGGTTGTTAATTATGTTGAACCAATGAATCGCGCTGAAAATTTTTCTTGGTTTCGTCCGTCGCTATAACCCTTCGTGTGAATGCACCGTTATACATATCGCAGCAGCAAAACGATTCATTAAACAAACATATCAGTGGACGAAACTATATCAACATGAACTATACATGGCAAAAGTTTTATCAAAAGTTTTTTTCAAAAGTTTTTCGCACCATCGATGACATGTTTCTGAGAAAAATAATTTCCCAACAGTTTTTCCTTAAGACTGAAATCCATTGATACATATTCGAAATTAATTTCTGAAGACCTCACGCCAAATTCAACCGCCAAAAATCACTCAAACGAGTAATAAACTATTTACGTTAGGCTAAGCACAATAAATACCTTTTATCACTCTATTTAATCACGGTAGCAGAAAACTGAAAACCTTTTAGACAGCTCTTTGATTCCTGAAGGTGGCGTTAAAATAGCACAAGAACATTTTTTTCCGCCTTATTACGCCAAAACCAAAGTCGGTATTTTTTTTTTTTTTGCTTTTATTAGCGCAATTATTTTTAACTAGATGCTATTTTTTAAGTTTTTATATTATTGTAGGGATTTCATGTACAAAGTACACCTATATATTTTATTTAAGCAGATATCATATGATAAGATTTTCAAGTACAGTTTTTTATCTCGTATTTCTGCCTGGTGCTTTACAATTAATACTCATAACTTAACCTGAATGTTTTATTTTTTATTTATGTATAAGTTCATAAACGTAAGTGGTAAAGTTCAAAAAGTTCCCCTAGAAATTCATGAGACTCAATATAGTAGAACTTGGATAATTCGAACGTCTTTAATTCGAATTTTTATTTAATTCGAAGATTTTGTTTGGTACCTTGAACTTTGTATTCAAATCAATGTTAAAATTTTTGGATAATGCGAAGTTCAACTTCTTTAATTCGAAGGTTTTTCTCATCCGAAACCGACAAAAGTACGTTGAAATATTTTTTTTTGTCTGGAAAAATCTTACTGGTTTGTTTGTAGTAAAAGCATAGATTAGCGAGATTTTTGCCTTGCTGATTTTTGCCCTCTCTCTTCACAATGTTTCGACACGTGACTGATTATTTTGGTTGCGCGAATCGGGAATGGTCAAATCATGCGTATAAAATATTTTTTGTCTTTGTTAAAATCACAAGACTCAATTCAGCGAGCCAATCCGAAATTTTTCATTTTTTTTTAAACAGTAGAAGATAATTTGTTATATAGTTTTAGTACTTAACCAAAAAATATTTCGTGAAAGTAACTCTTCTTATATTTTTCTAATTTCGTATGTATATGCTATAATTTTATCTTTTATATTATGTACAAAATAAATTTTATTTTGCTGACAAATACAATATTTAATTATTTTATATACATTAGTGCCTTGACATTTTCCAGAAAATATTATTGACGTTGTTTTTGACAGTATAACTATTATCGGGAATTCATGGGCCTTAAATTAAGCTACAAAAATTAGACTTCTGTAATTCGAAGTTTTGGATAATTCGAAGTTTAGCTGTGGTCCCTTCAGTTTCGAATTATCCAAGTCCTACTGTATAAGAAAAAAAAAATCAGTATATTGATTAAGAACTGTTGACAATATTTTATAAAATATAAGCTAAAGTATGCTAAAGAAAACGAAGTGAACTACTTTGGACCAATTTGAATTTTTTATGCAATTTAAAATTGATATTTTTTGAGTCCGTTAAACTGTTCTTACTAGAATACTAGGACTTTTGAGAATTTATATGATAATTTAAAAGTCTGTGAACTTAAATTTAGTTTAAGAAATTTCTTAAAAATTTAATTGAAAAGTTCTCATACTCTATACTAATATCATTATTTGACATAACACATTATAATTTGCTTCTATTAAATTCATCACAATTAGGTTTAATTTGCAGCAATATTTGCATTAATAGAACCAATAATTGTTACAAATAATATAAAATCAAAATTTAATATTTCTTATGTATTGTGACTTAGTACCTATATTCAGTATTTTGGATAGTACTCCTCTCATAAAGAGTCAAAAAAAAGAAAAAGAAAAAAAAAACCCTCAAGAGAAAAACAAAATACGTATAAATAAAAATTTGTATTATAAATGCGTTGTTAAAAGCGACTTACATTTTAAAGTGAAAATTTTACTAATGGATTCATCAGAAATGTAAATGTGTAGAGTGCCCGTGCAATAGTTAGCGCCTCTTAACAGCACTCGGTAAGAGGAAAATATGCAAAGTTAATATCCACAATTCTGCTACTACAATTAATATTAATTTAGCTTTCCTTACGTTGTCTTTCAAATTGTAAGCAAAGTAATAATTTTGAAATCCTGTGAAAACAATTTTTCTACCATCTTTGAGCATGGCAGCTGAGAGAATGCATGAAAAAGACCTCAAAAGAGTTATGTATCTGACAGGAGAGGCGTGATATCACTGTTATCGATCACTTAAAAATATTTCAACATTCCAAGAAGGTATTATAGCCCTCCTACTTTAATTCAACCCTTCAACAATAGAAAGGGAACCCAACAATAGACATGTTTGTTCAGGATGGTTGGAGGAAAAGGGTTTATCGGCACTCTTCGCTGAAGCGTAAATTTTAGATCAAAGATTGGGATTATGCTTGGTTCTGAAAAGCATTCTAAAGAGGACAAAGCGTTGTAAACTGATATTATGGGGGTAGTCTTTATAGCTGTTGTAAAATATATCAGAATTTGGCAAATAATCTTGACGAATGATATCCTCTGTGGATGGTGTTTATAGGTTCATGAGTACTGATCTTTGATAAGTTTGTGTTATTGAAGTTCTGCATGGATGGCAAGGTCATCTAACTTCAAAAAGTATTTTGAACCAGAATCGGAAGCTTCTTTTATAAACTTTAAACTCGGCTCGGACGTTTGTAAACTCAATAGCCAATAGCTCAATGAATTTACAAGTTCAAAATTTAGGCGTCGCATGTGCATTTTCTAAGCAGCTACGAAGCCCAATGAGTATTAATATTCTAACATCCGATTTTTTTTCTTTTCTTAAATTTGAATCTTGACGAAAAAGACTGAAAAAATATTGTATAAATTTTCCGATCTTATAAATTTGCCTGAAAATGTCCTACACCTTCTTTTCTTTTGCACCGTTTTAAGAGTCCTTAAACAACTACAAAGATAAATTTAAATAAGAAGTTTGTAAAACGATTAAAAAGCATTTAGTAATTGATTTAACATGAAAAATAAAATAATCCCAAGGCTTACTTGGGTTTGTAAACGTTGCAGATGATCAAGGACCGTGCGTGGAAAGAAATATCGGTTATATGTTAAAATATAATAAATAGATAGCATTGTTAAATAAAAAAGTCGTAGAATAAATATAGCAATATACACTAAATAAGGACGTTTCTTGAATGAATATGTGTCAAAACACAAGAGAAACTGAAAATCCATGAAAATCCACGTACATAATCCCTACTCCAAAAAAATAAATAAATAAATAAATAAATAACTAAATAAATAAATAAAATTTTAAAAAATCCGAGAAACATGAGTTTTTTCTTTACAGCTTGAAATAATAGGGAAGGTACGATTACATAACCTTATTGATCACTGTAGTGTTCAAGTTCCTTTAGCTATTAATTAATACTTGTGACCAAGAGACAATGCGTTCATTTAATCTTGTTTCTCTGATAACAAGTCCAGCTGCTTTCGCACTTAAATTAATGGGCCAGTGTTGTTGAAAGGGGTAGGGAGTGTTGAATAAATGCTCCAGGTCGTGGGAAAAAATCTAGGCATTTAATAGCCATCTTAATAATTAATGCCTCAGAGGGAAATCAAGGGAGTGGAAGCGTGATTTAAAACCGAAAGTCAACCGGCGCTGTCATCTTAAACACGTAGTTAGTTTTTTGCTTTGGTAATAAAGTGTGGGAAATGAGTGCGAGTTATTCGTGTTTTGGAGAATGTAAAAAATAATTCCCTTTCGTGAAAGACACCTTTTGAGCGAGTTCGTAGAAATGACCAGTATGACTTTCTCTTCAAAGAAAAAAAAGGTGGCACCAAAACATTGTGCCAATTTGCTGGCTAGCATGAATGGTACTTGATCTTACTGGATTTTGGTGCTTATTTGGATGCACGTGCATAAGAATAAAGTAAAATTAGGCACCATCCTTTGTAGCCAGAAAATTGGCATCACGTTTTGGTGCTACGTGTAGCCAAACTTCTTACATTTCATTCATTTTTATATTATTGGAACAATTTGCTGGTCGCAATGACTAATCCTGCTATATTTTCCCGCCTTTTTGGATGTAAGCACTAAAATAAAGTAAAACTAAGCACCACCCTTTGTAACCAGCAAAATTGGCACCATTTTTTGATGCTACATACAGACCCGGACTGGCTCCCTCTGGGGCCCTCGGACAGGTACTAAAAAGGGGCCCCCTAGAGGGGGGTTCTTAACCGGAAATTTTTTGAAAATTATGTCAGGAAACCGTTTTTTACACTTTTTAGGGTCTTATACAGTAGTTAAACTAAAGCGACATTTTTATATTAAATGAAAAAAAAAAAAAAAATCAAAACTGTTTTAAAGTTATGCTTGACTAACTGTTTAGTACAACGAAATTTCATGCTATTTTTATTATGTCTCAATTACGTAAAAACTGGAGAAATTATAGTACAGTCGAACCTCACTAGTTCAAATACGCTTAAAACGAATTACTGCTAAGACGAACTACATTTGCGATATCCGTCCTAATGTATTATCAAATAACGCTAATTTCTTCGTTTAAAACTAACACGCTTAATTCGAACTATCGGATACGTCGAACTCTTATTTGTGGTCCCTACTGTTCGAACTTCAATTCAATTCGAAACTAACCGTAAAACTCATTTTTCACTTTACCATTCATCAAAAAAAAAAGTATAATTCATCAAGAATGTCTAAAGAATTTAGGTGCCAATGAGGACTTTTGAAGCAATTGTTCAGAAAAGAGTAGGAAATAATGTGTTATAACTGAGTATTGTAAAAACATAATACGGTATATATCTACGACAATTTTGAAAGATATTTTCTTGGTATGTAATTTCAGTTAATAAACGTTTAAAGTCATTGAATTTTTACTTTTAAAACTTCTTATTTGAGAACCAGAAATTGTATTTTTCTTATGACAAATCCTACATCTTTTGCATTGATTTACGTATGCATTTGGGACTTAAATCGAGCATTGTGTACAGGAAAATAGCGTAAAATTCCTCCTTTTGCTTTCTAAAACTTTGTCTTCTAAAGGGATTTCATTGTTTTTCGGATAAGACGAATTGCGATTAAGACGAATTTATTTTAAAAGTCCCTTTGGGTTCGTTTTAACGAGGTTCGACTGTATTAAACTATAAAATACAATGAGAAAGAAAAAAGTCGTTAAGTAAGCCAAGAGTACTTACTAAATAATAAACCTCTATTTATTAAATGAACAATGTTGCCGTATGCTTCAGTACCGTATGAAATCATTCGAATATAATTTTCATTATATTATAAAACTAAAAATCTGCCCATCTGAATGATTTTCTTGCTAAATGAAATTCAAAATTATGTTTGTTAAGCATTACTTTTTTGAAAATATATACATTATCTTAAAATTCAAACATAGATTTGCTCGAAGTTAAAATTTAAAAAATATTATTAGCTTGTACAAAGAAAATAATAATAAAATGAATATTTATTTCATTTAAATCAGGAACTCGTATATCACTCCATTGATTTTTTTTCTGGCTGGAGCAGTTTTTCTACCAAGCTCCAAATGAACGAGTAATTACTTTGTAAGCACTCAACTGGTTAGTGACTAGAAACAAATCAAGCAAAACAGCAATAGTTTTTAAATTTTAACCGTTGGCCGATCAAATTTTTTGCTGCCAATTTTGACTTGCAGTCAAAATTTCTAACAGATATGTCTTTAAGAAAAGTTATGTCATTAACTTATTTTGCTGCATTTTCATCTCCTTCACTACTCAAAAATTCATCAACAATTGCTGAAAGAGTTTTCTTGTTGTTTGCAAAGTTTGCTCCACCACCGTCGCTCATGTTTTTCTTGTAATCTGTATAGTTTGTCACACCGGGCAGTATATTATCTCTTCATTTGTTTCTCTCATACTCTCATTCTTTTATAAGACGCACTCAGAACAACGCCGACCCTTCTTATTAACCCAAAGGGTCTTAAACTTATTCAAGCTCAAGTACAGTACCGGATCTTTGAATTTTTGCGTGATGGGGCAAAACTTAAAAATGCCACCCCTCCCCTTCCAGCTAATTATTGCTCATATTTCGTCAATTTTTATGTTCTGGCCATTTTTTTGGGGAGTTTTCACCTTGTGGGGGCGGGGGCACTGATAAACCCATAAAAATTGTCAGGCCCAGAGAAACTACCAGGTTCTTTTACATGAACATTAGGGGGATAGAGCCATATGAAGGGTCTCCCCTTAACTGGAAATTTGAAATTCAGACAGTTGAAGAGAGTCCAGGGGGATTCTCCCCCGGGAATATTTTGAAAACTATAGGCAAACTGGTGAATTTTGAGGCCTTAGGAAATGCATTTGGGACTGCAAAAATGTTAGGGGAAAAAAGAAGCAAATTAAAACTTTTTAAAGTTTAAACGGTTTTACTCATAAAAATGCAGAATAAAATGAGCCTTTTTTTTTTAATAATCCGCCCCCTCTCCGCCTTCTTGCTAACGCTCATATCGAAGAGACACGTGTCTGCCTTCTCAAACGACACTTGCAAGCACCCACTCCCACCGTTTCCCGAACGGATGCTTAGAAATTTTTTAAAAGAAAAATTATTACATTGTTTGAGCATAGCATGATTTATATTTCACTATTACAAGGGGAAAAAACCTTGACTTTTTAAAATATAAATTTTTAAATTTTGGCATTGCAAAATTTCCCGCCCCCTAAAATTGCCTTCCCAAGAGCCCTTGCCTGCCACAGGAGCCGGCCGACTCATCGACGACGCAACATATTCAGTATAACTCAATTTTGGAGCTTCCAACAGTTTATTCAAATAAATAACTCTATATTAAATATACTCGGGTTTAATCATTAGCAAAATAGCCAAAAGATTTGATCAATGATCAAATCGGAATGCTGAACTAGGATGTTAATTCTCTCAGTTGAATATGCCCCCCTTCCTCCAGATGCAGCAATGCCTGGCATCCTTGGAAAATTACTTTCTCATTGTACCTTAGTCAACTTGTAGTATAACCTGTCCTGTCAATGATATTGTCTATCTATTTATACATAAATACTGTGTTTTACAAAGTATTATAAAAAATAAGATTCACCTTTTATTTTTTAGCAATTTTAAAGAAAAATGTAATTTTTAACACTTATTAATATAGTATATTGCAGAAGGCAAAAACTAAAAAAAGAATTTTTAAGTTTATGGACTTTTGGCGGTAAAATAGATATGGGTACCTCTTAAAATATCCTTGAAAACATGAATGAGGGTCTAGTATTTGAATTGCTCATTTTTTCATCCAATTCCTATTCTGTACAATTTGCATGACACATCATTTATTGCGAGGCCCTACCTGTATCCATGTGGTTTACAGTATGAGAGAAGGAAATTTGAAATAATGAAGGGGCCTCTTTTCAATTCGGGGCCCTCTTGGTTGGCGGCCGCCATGTCCGCCGACAAATGAGCAAGCAATAATATTTTATGTTGAAGTGCTCCATCTAGCTAGTTTTGATTTTACAAGCTCATACAAAGCAAGTCCAATTGGGCCATCCGCCACTGTTATGTCTAAAAGTCTTAAAACTTTGCCAGATTGCGATAGCGAAGCGTCCTGGGAAAAAGCATAATGATGCAGATGCAAATAGTCATGAAGAAATTAAAGATCTGTAAAAAGAAGTTCGGATAGAAAATTATTTTGTTCTCCTTCCCGTTTGGGGCCCCCTAGTACGGGGGACCTCGGCGATCGCCGACCAGCCGACCTCGCCAGTCCGGGCCTGGCGACACACCAGCATTATTTTTAAGTGTTCATCCTTTTATATATATTTTTAGGCAATTTTCTGACTACAATGGCTGATGTTTAACCTTGCTATATTTTGGCGCTTAATTGTGTTTAAGCACTAAAATAAAGCAAAACTCGGCACCATTCTTTGTAAGCAGCAAATTGGTATCTTTTCTTTTCTTTTTCTTTTAAGTGCAACATACTACCAATTCGTTTACTTTTGTGTCTCTGACTAATAAGATAGAAAACAAAAGTGTTTGATAGTTGCACAGTAGAGATGCTGCATCGATTTTGATGTTTCCAAATTGTCGTTGTTTTTTAAAATTAAAACATCTATGCTTTCAACATCCACTTATTGTCGTCGATATTTGCTCTAGCTAGATCGATCTTTTGCATTTAATGTCTTCATTATGAACCTTATTTTTTCAAAATCCCATAAGAAAGCAAACAACTCAAACATTGGGGACTTATAATAATTATAGACCTACTTAAAATGTGAAAGAGGAATTCATAATAATTAAATACTTAAATAATAATTAGTGTTGTGTAGTTACCAACTAATACATTAGTTTTTTGGTAGCACGTAATTTGTAATCATTGCAAATATTTTTATTCTTTCATATTATTGTTTCTCAATTTTCTTTTTTAAGACAAAATATATTTTTATCTTCTTAATATTTTTTATTAATATTTAAATGCTTGCACTTTAAACTTTACCGTATAAACCACTTGCCCCTGAATATCACCCACACCGTAATTATGGAGGGGCAATTTTGTAAAAACAAAAATTACTTTAAATTATTTTTGCTTAATTTCAGCCTGACTGATTCATAAAACATCTCTAAAATAAATACAAAAAAAAAAAAAAAAAAACCCTACCTACAGCAACGAAGTAAGCCACTTTCAAAACGTGCAAAGCGGGGGGAGCTCAAGATTTGGAGAAAATAGACTTGTCGTTGTAACCAACTCGATTTGTATTCCGAACAATATAGGTGAAAATTCGCGGTTGCCACTCGCCACGTGGCGAATAAAGTGGTAAAAGTGGAGATTAAAAAAATGCATCACCAATTGTCACTCCGCCACTCCTTAACTAATGCTTCATTTTCATTCTCTAAACGTTTTATGTATTTTTATCTATTTATTTGAAGATTGGAATAATTTAATGAACATCTTAAAAATACATTGAACTTTCATTTTCTAATTCTTATTATGAGCAAATTACCTTTTTTCACCCCTTTTTCTTGGAAGCTTGTCAATATTGAGCATGTGTTTGGAAATAAATTTCATGTCGCATTTTAACTTTCAATCTTTCGGCATGCTGTATATAAATAAATTTAGAAGTTTGAAATAATTTTTGCATCTACTAATTCAAATCTGCATATTTCTTGTTTTATTACAATAATTCATTTGTTTTCTAAACGATTTTAGAGTTAGTTTTCAAGTCTTATTAGCAATTTTGAAAAGTGGCGACTAACAAAATTGAGTCTACCGGCCATTGACGACTAACCAAATTTCCAAGTTTTCATCTATACCGAACAATATTAAGTCCTGGATTAAGACCCGCACCCCAATTTTTCAAGTTTTTTGGAGGAAAAAAGTGCGGGTGATATTGAGGTTATGCGGTAGGTTTTCAGTTGAGAAATTATTTTACCTAATTGTCATTTGTGTTTATATTTAAATATGTTTTGTTTTAAATGTGACATGAGCGTGGAGTAAAATCATGGCGCAGTGGATCTACGAGATTTTCATCGAAAGAGGAGTGGAGCTGGAGCAGAAAATGTGTTGTGCTTGACTGATCCAATGTTTTTTTTCTTTTCATTTCTTTTCCTTTCCTTTTAGTTAATTTTCATTTAAAATTAAAAAACTGAATGCACACCTATACAGACTATTATGTTATTTTTATCACCAATATTTTTTATGTACCTGTCCTTTAAATAATTTGAACTGAAAAATTATCGAATAATGTTTCAAAACTTCAATGCTTAGCCTTCGATGTTGCAGTAATCGACCGTTAACGACGGGTAATTCATACTAGTAGATGGTTGGGATGCTAGCCTTTGTCAAATGTATTCTGCTATTTCAGTCTGGAATGTGTTATTACATAATTGCATCACTTTATTATATTCAACTTGACAGCAAAATTCTGCCTTTTTTCTGTAACCGTTTACGATAAGGTAAAAATGTAATTTGGACAGAAAAAGACTAAGTATAAAACAGGGATAACTGTATTTGTTCTTGGAGAATTTTTGACTAAAACGCAAGAAGAATCTCAAAATGCATTACCTTGGTTTTTATTGTGTGGCAATGAGATTATGTTAAACTCATTTTTCGTTCATGCAAATTTGAGCGAAGTATTACTCTAAATTTCCAAAATCCATCAAAAATTCTTCACGCGAAAAATGGGTATTCTCAGCTTTTAGGAGACTATAAAATATCCTTGCAGATTTCAACAGATACTTAAAGTTCTTGATAAATGGCAACACTTGACACCTTTGGTCATTAAAGTCACATGATAACAAGGTGAATTTTCATCGATACCTTAATGGACTCACGGCAAATAAATGACAGGGGTAGAACAGTAGATGCTTTTATGACTAGCTGTAAAATATGACAAGTGCTCCAATTAAAACGTGGATCGAGATGTTAATGATTTGCACTTCATTCTTCACATTCTAAAGAGTTGTTGTTGGGGTTGTTGTCATGAATAATTCTTTTTTTTTTTCGGAAAGAAAGAAATGTAGAATTTTTAGGGTGCGTATTTGACCAATAGTAAAGTTTTATGGTGCTCACACCTTTCATAACACATAAAAAAATATATTTTTTGCTGTTATTAAACCTTTTTATACATAGAAGAAATGCCATGAAAAAATATTGCTTGGTACCATGCTCATAGCTAGTGGTTGGCTTGGAGTCACGGCTAGGGAAACTATTGCTTTTATTTTACATTTTTAAAGTTTTGTGGCGAAATTATAGTTTCAAAACCCATTTTTAATCATGTTTTTTTTTTTTTTTTAATCGTTGTAAACCAATTCTCAGATTCAAAAGCAGACATAAAAAAATAATCTAACAGATTCCCTTGAAACACTCTCTTTTCGTTCCGTATACAAGTATTAAACGAGTAAAGAGCACGTGCGCAGATTTCCTTCTAAGTCACGGAGACATGCAGTTAATTTTGAATACGAAATAAATAAATAATAAATAAAGTAAAGTAAAAACGTGTTTGTACATTTCGTCGTTCTTCGAGTTCCATTTATCTTGTCAAAAATTTAAATTTCTCAGAAAATATGGTATGGTGGGAAAGGGAGATTTTTGAAAAACTATCAAGCAGATTATATTCAATGGACGGAGTGCGGGTGAGGGGGGAGACAATCATTTATTTAAAAACCAAAGTGACGCTTTTCTTATGTAGAGGCTAAAGAAGTATAAACTCACGGCACGACAGCCCATGTTGGCCTCCATCTGTTGTTGCTGTGTCGATCTCAGAAACGAGCGAGTTGCCACATTATTATTATTATTATTAGTATTAGTAGTAGTAAATGTTGTGAAGCAAATGTGAGAAAATGAGGACTTTTGAAAAATACTGGAAGAAAAAGAAAGTACAATTTTATGAAAACGATTTTTTATGCTCGTTTAAAATTGCGCAAATATTGTTTTACATGAAAATAACGCATAATGTTTTGATGTGATAGTTTACTTCTGCATCTAAAATAACTATTTTAATGATCTAACACTTTTCATGAATTTCGTTGTTTTGGTAGTTCCTTACGACAAAACGCACTTCGCCCCTGCTGTAGAGCGACTAAATATTTCTTTTTATCTGTGTTAAGAGGCAGATTTAAGAGTCTGCAAATGTGATACATTACCATAACCGGTAGATTTAAGTAAATCAAAATCAAACAGTACCCCACCGAAGCCCCAGACGTTCGAAACATTTCTTAACGCTTTGTAGAGCACATAATATTTCATTTCCAAACGCATCTTCTTATCTTATGTTAAACAATGTCAAGATTCTCCACAAATCATATTTTAGTCAGAGATAGATATCGATTCAACCATTATGGAGTCGATTATCATAGTCGTTACCAATTTTTGACGCGGATCGTGAAAGATAAGTTGTGCTTCGTGGTTCTTTTTTTTTCTTACTTTCTTTTTCTTTTGCACGTAGAAATAGCTCCTGGTGTAATTACGGAAGCAATGGAACTTGTTGTGTAATAAACTATGGCTCGGATCTTTTAGAACGGTCAAATATTTAAATATATTTTTAAAATGAAAGTAGAATATTAATATAGTTTTAAGCTTTTTCTACAGCTTTGAGCTATTTTAATCACACGGGAAAAAAAATTCATGGATCTAGTTGCATTACTTAAAAAAAGTTATGAGCGATTTTATGTCACGCTTAGTGTCATAAACAGCTACCACGAATTCCATTTTTTTCATCATATAAATACTAATGAAATGTTTTGTAGTTTTAGAACTGATTAATTAGTTGTAGGTTTTAAATTGTTTTTAATTTTCTAATATTGGCAATAGCGAGGAATTTTGTTGCGTAATGTTTAGAATACATGTTGTTTCGAAAATCTTTTAGAGTAAAAACAACTTTAGAGCCCTTTCGCTCAGTGACCATTTTTTTTTATTGTGTTTGTGTTAGTTAAGTCCCTAAGGCTTTTTTCAATAAAGATACAGCATTTAAGTAATACTTTTCAGAATCAGTATGATATATTTAACAAAACTGTGCATTGGATAAGCATTTTAGAAATTATTAAAATTTTTAATGCATGTTGTACAAAATTTATGATGGAATTTTTCTGGTTTTTAACAAATTTAATGCCAAAATATTTTCTAATACCATATATAACCAAGTTGTTTATTGATTGACGAAGGAGGGCGCATGTAAAACTTCCGAAAATTATTCATTTTCCTTTAATTAAAAAAAACAGGGTTATTTTACCCCTCAAAACCACAATGCCTTTAATATTAATTTAAAAATACGCAAATTATCAGAAGTCATATGACTTTGAACAAATTAAGGTAATATAAAATATGTGTTGACACTGCACTTGAACAAGCTTTTTTTTATTTTTATGAAAGAAAGTAAAACTTCTTATCTTCAGTTATCTTTAAACAAAGCTTCATGTCGGGACAAGCTCTTATCATATAAAAACATGAAGCAATTGAACCGTATTTAAACAGCATGTTGTCTAAAAAGCATTGAAGTCTTAAAATCTTTATTATATTACGATGTCTCCATCTTCTCTTTTTCCCACCGATTGTTAGCGAAAACTTTAGCACTAACCTGAGTAAGGTTTGTAAGGTTTGAGTAAGGTCTGTAAGGTTCGAAAATGTTCAATTTTCTAAAAGTAATACTTTCGTTAATGCATTGCATAACAAAAAAGAGAAGGATTATATAGTCAGATATAACCTTGAAGGAATTTATAATAAGAATTCTTTTTCTCACGAGTACCTCATATCGTGCTCTTAGTATTGTGAATTAAATGGAAAATAGAATGAATGAAAGTAAAAAAAGCTGCTAATTACTTTAAAACTTCTCAGAGAATAATTATATATTTGTTTTGTTAATGTTGTTACATTATATATATATATATATATATATATATATATATATTCATATACACATTTATTCATTCAATATTGCTTTCTTTTCATTATACCACGCTTGATATCTAAAAAAAATACTATCATAATATAAACTGATGAAATATTACATCTAAAGCACGTAGTGGTGTAGTTCGGGGTGCCTGTGGACAGCATCCCAATTTTCAATTTCAATGCTCTTTAAATTTTAACGTTCTTTTAATTTTAATGACTCTTTAGTTCCCATCCGTTTGTGTCACATCCCTCCTTTTTTCTTCAGGACTACACCACTGATTGAAGTAAAGCACATCATAGCTCGATACAGAAATAAAGTTCTCAGACCCTTTCACACAAAAGGGATTACAATCCCTTGTCGTTGATTTTTCAAACAGGGGCGTAGCCAGGATTTTTTTTCGGGGAGGGCTGAGAAATATAAATGTTACATTCGAAAACGATAACTAAATCCTTCCAATAATTATCAAATCAAAATTAATCAACTAAAAAAAAAATTTTTTTTTGGAATCTTAACGCTTTTTGCATAAACTTTATTCAGGAGAGATACCTTGGTTAGTTGAAAAACAAATGGTTTTTAAAATAAAAAAATGAGAACTTATATTTCAATTAAAGTTTAATAGTACGTGTAAAAAAAGTATTTGAGCAAAAAACAAAGTTACCATTACTTTTCTAACAAAACTCTGATGGCAAATTTGTTAATTACCATGTCATTAGATACTGAACAGTGTCTATGTATATTGAGCAAAGCCAATCCAGTTAAACGATTTTAGCTATTCGTGCTTCTGAGGTAAGTTTTTAATCTCCTTAAAGTTGAGAAACTTCGATCAGCTGAAACTGCTGATACTGGCAGGATGGAAAGTATTTGAAGCAAAATGTAGGTGGTAAAGGGACCCAATCGCCGAGTTCAGCAACAATTGGGAAGACTTCCACTTCATCTTACACCCCCCCCCCCCCCCATTCACCTTCAATCATCTTTATATTAAGGCAGATCATCTTCATAGAATGAATGAGTTAGAATGAATGCACGGTTCTATGTCTTGAAAACTCTTTTCAACAGCGTGTTGGGGAATAAGGTTTCTCAAGGAAGAAATTGTGTCTTTATGAGGCGAAAAGCGCTCATTAAGTGACGATATCAGATCACCCATGTAGGAAATAAAAATCGTGATTCTATAATATTCTTCAGTTGTTTTGTTGGCTATATTTGGGTGGTTCTTTTGAAATTTACACACTCTAGGTGTTTTTACCTCTATGTTAAATTTGGCAGCTAGGGTTTCGGCTTCATTAGCTAAAACTAGAACTATTTCTCAAAATCGGTAAAGTATGCAACTTTTTATTAAGAGTTTATGGGGGGGGGGGGGGTATCCATCTCAATATGAGTGGAAGGTCGAACCGTTAAGGGTCAAATACAGATTCAACTACCCCATACAATATGGAATCCTGGTTCTTTCTAGGAAGCAAATTAAACCCTAACCTTTTCCAACTACTTAGTCATTTGTCACATGATCAACCACATCTCACTCAGGCCCTGGAAAGATACGTATCTTTCTGGAATGTTTGTCGCCGACAGAGCCTTCTTTCTGTGAGAAACTTGACCAATACGCTTTATCACAAGCTGCATGTTCTAGGGGAGAAAAATTCCCTCTCTGTGCGCTCACCTGCGAACAATTTCGCAATTTGCGAACTCAGTTCGCCAATTTAGAAAATAACAAGAGCTTTTATTTTGAATTAAAATTATCTAAGCATACATAGATCTATTTCCAACTTTCGAGGTTGAATTATTTCCGGGGTGGCTCCGGCCCCTTCAGCCACCCCTTGGCTACGCGGCTGTTTTCAAATACATGTGCTTACGTCTTATTAAAAGAAGAATTTAAACATTGACTTGTAAATAAACTGCTATTAAATACGTTTAAAAAATTACTGCGCTTAATTACTTTTTTTTTAAGTTACTTTTGTTTCCAAAGAGAAACAACTGAGTCATTTTCTAAAATCTTGATACGTTGTCTTTGTGAATTGAAACTAATTATAAAACAAAATATACTTAAATATATAAATATTGCTTCTGATTTCAAAATTTGTAATGAAATTTCGTTTTATTTATGTCTTTTTGAATAAAGCGAAACATTAAAATTTACTGTTCCGATTTATTTATTTTCATGAGCATTGCAATTGAATGAACAAAAAAAAAAAAAAAAAAAAAAAAAAAAACACAGTATATCAATTCAAAAAATATATCGAAATCAATTTTGAGCTGCATATTACAGAGCATTAGTTTACTTAAAATGACGTTGTTAACTTTATTAGCAAACTTTTAATTCAATTCCATTTTGAGTAAATCTAAAAAAAATTTCGCATGAGGAAATGAGGCATCTACTTTAAACTCATTTACCCTCTTTGAAACATTTACCTTAACTTTCTAATACAGCTTGTTTTAATTCCAACCCAATTTACCCAATTTAATACAAAGCGATCTTTTTTAACATTTTTTTTCGCCTGTGGGTTTATTTAACAGTTGATTTAAGGTTGAAATCCTTTAAATGATATCCCCAAATGAATTTCGTATCACTCGATGCAATCTAAAAACCATTTACGTTTTTAACACTAAAAATATCCCATTTCTTAGGGGTGGAGCTTCCACAGGTGTCAATATTTGCACTTTAACCAAAAGCGGCGAAGTCTTACGCTCTACAGCTTCATTAAAGGCGTTAGGTACCTACAGTCACGAAAGGTTAGAAATTGGGTTCACACTTAAGAGATGCGTATCAGAAGCGACAGGTGATAATTTGGAGTTTAATGACCATCCAAAGAAGGGAGCCCAAATAGAGCTCATTATCTGATTGTATTCGGCCGGATAAGTAATGGAAATCATTTCCTTTAGAACAGTTTGGGTGCTACAACAACTGTAATTGACATTATGAAGGATCACGTGGAACTGCAGTTCTACGATGCATGGCTGCGTAGGTTTTAAATTTTCTTGCGAACAATCACTATGTGTGCTGCTGTGATGACTTGAATGGGAAAAAGGTGAAGTTCTGGGTAATATGTAGGTGAAACGCAGATGCATGTTGAAATTAGAAACTAACTGCCATTCAAAGAATACATTTTTAAAAAAAATTTCGAATGCATTCGTTATGTGTGCTGCGATGATAACTAGAAAATTATATACCAATAATAATAATAATAATAATAATAATAATAATAATAATAATAATAATAATAATAATAATAATAACACATACGTTTAACGGAAATTAGGTTTTTAGAGGCTCGTAGCCATTCACAGAGAATGAACTTTCTAACTTTTTTTCAAGCTTATTTGTTACGTGTACTACTATGATGACTAGAAATTCAAATAGTTGGAGCTATGAATCTTACTTATAATGCAGACAGCGTTTGATCCCAGAAAACCTTAGCGAACATAGAGTCTTCAAATAGTGCACACAACGAATGGTGCCAAAAGACCTTATCGTACCTAGAATCTTCAAATTTGGTGCTAAATTACTTTGGATCCTGGAGATCTGCAATACAAAGCGATTTTTTTTTTAACATTTCGAATTTGTTACTTTGCAAGTAATATTTTTAGCTAATTTTTCACTTAAATTGTCTTAATAAGGAGGCGGAAAAATGCTGACACACCTTAGCATTATATATCATTTGAAAAATCTCTTTTATATCTGAGAGGATGCGTAATAAAAGTTACTTACTCTGGAAAAGAAGCAGTTATTTCAAATATTATCTCAATAAAGAAGTATATGGTTAAATGTTATGTCAAACTATGTATATAATTTAAATTTGCTCTGGAATAGAAGATTGTAAGCTTCAACATTTTAAGACATAGAAGAAAATGATCTATGTGTTTACTGCCGGGACTAATCCCTAACGCAGTTAGAGAGATAATAACGTTATAGAAAAAGATGAAGTTATTTTTCTATACAAACATTCTTTTTCTAGCAAAGGAAAAAGTCCTTTTAAAGAGAAACTTACAGATTGAATTTTTGTTCGTTACAGCAGTTTATCCTAACATTTATAATATTACAATATTTCTTTCATTTTTTTCTCTGGAAGCTCAAATTTCACTCACGTAGGGGTGAACAACGGTAATTAAAAAAAAAAATACGGTTGTGCAACAGCCGCTAGGGAATTTTTTACAATTGCAACGGTTTCAACCGAGCGAAATAAAAGGCAACTTTTTTAATGCAATAATCTATTTTTAATTCACTAATAATGTGTGTATATATATATTTCATTTATCTTCCATTAAATTAGAAAAAAAAAAATCCCAAGATTTTTTTGATTAAAAAAAAAAACAAACGAACAAACAAATAAAGGTATCTAATTTTATATGGAGTTAAAAATGTTACTAGATGAAAAACAAAATTACCTGTAATGATGAATTGCAACGTGTAGAATTTATAAGTAATAGCAAATACCTCCATAGTTTATTTTCATAGTTATAAAATGATGTATTGCATGCAGGCTTGGAGTAATCGCGATTACGTAATGGTAATCGGCTGTAATCGATTACATTTTGACAAAATCGTAATCGTAATCGTAATCTGACGATGGCATATTCTCATAATCATAATCGAAATTGTGTAATCCCGTAATCCTTTTTCTCCCGTAATTTTAATCGTAATCTTAAGGAAAAAATCCGTAATCTGCTGGTCCTGCAATCGTGTAATCTTGACCTGCTGAAAGCTGAAATTTTTAGCTCTACCATTGGATAGAAGAGATAAGATTACAAGAAAAAGGATTGAAGCTGTGTACTGAAGTCCTATCCTAAGCGGTCTGTAACCTACGGGCGATCATAATATAAAAGGTTCTGTGGGGCGGTCGCAGAGCCTTGATGGCAGGACCATATAATAGTCTGCTAGAGACGCTTGTTGTCCTACTATTGCGGTCTCTCAGAATTCTTAATTGCGGCTCCACTCTCCACGGGGAATGGCTGGAGAGCCCGAGAAGAAAGAGAGTGGATATGTCACTCGCATCGCCTTGGGGCTCTCACGGGGGGGGGGGGGGGTCTCCGGTCTCCTCGCGTCGTCCAGTTTCGATAAAAGAGCGGTAATCTGTCCGCAAGTTAAGATTTCGGGGTAGATAAGAGAGGGGAAGGTGTTTATAGAAGGACCAAGGCCCTGAAATGCATCGGTCATTTTGCTTACTTAATTACCCCTTCAAAGTATATTCAAACGGTTGGGCAATAGGCGAGAGTCTGGACGGGATCGCCGCAAGTAAAAGAGAGTGTCCCATTTCTTCTCTCCGCGTGGGTCCCGTTCAATAATCGAAGCAGACTGCCCCCTGAAAATCTAGTGGAAAGAGTACTATCACCTACACACATAAAGAGATACGAAATGCCTTTTGCGTTT
Source organism: Octonoba sinensis (assembly GCA_038502835.1). Taxonomy (NCBI): domain Eukaryota; kingdom Metazoa; phylum Arthropoda; class Arachnida; order Araneae; family Uloboridae; genus Octonoba; species Octonoba sinensis. Next base: position 91,540,475 of record CM076604.1, on the reverse strand, counting down.
TCGCCTTTCTTTAACGGCAGAAGTGAAGAATTTTTCTAAAGAATAGCACATTTACACTTCAGCAATTTAATAGTTGGCGTTACATGATGCTCTATGCTTAAGATGCATGAAATCTTAACCCTGGTACGTGTGATTATTATTATTTTTTTAAATATGTTCTTCGAATATTTAAAAAAGTACATACATTTAAATCTTAAATTTATTTATATTTTAATGCTAATATTCTTTTTAATTAATAGGTATGTAAAAGAAAAAGTGATTTATGTTCAGACATTCTCCCAATTGTTTTTTACATGCATGAATTAATATTTAGGAATTATTTTACAAAAGTGAATTATTTTTTTCTTCTTAGAATTACCTCAACAGAATTTTGTATCTCAGTTTAATCTTGTACGTTAAATTTGTGTTGTAAAATTACTTGCACTTTATTTTTTTATTAAAACAGTTAGTACATGGGAAAACAATATATGCTCGTGCATGTTAAAAAAAAAAACTCCACAAAAATCTATTTAAAATATTTTAGCCATTCGTATTATAATTATTCTTCATATTACTTTTTAACGATTACTAATTTTGCTAAGAGTTATTTGAATGTTCATGTTCAAATTTTTTGAAATTATTCTAAAATGCAGCATTTATTTTCAAAAGATTATTTATCTCTTACACTATCTGAATATTTTGTTATCCCGTGCAATTCATACACATCTTATAAGTGATTTCATAAAGAATCATACAAAATTATTATTTTCAGTAAACTAATTGGTGTTATGTGAAATATTTGCACAATTTAAACTAGAAAATAAATACAATGGAGAAATATACTACATTTTCAGAAATTGCGGCCAACTAAATTTTGATTGTATGCACACAAAATAACAATGAACCAGGTAAATCACTTATGCATTATATATACATTTAGTGCATCGTCTTTGCTTATATACAAAATACGATCAATGTAGTTATCCCTCAAATGAGTTTTAAATATTCGAAAAATACTGAATGTGCCTTTCCTGATTATATATATATATATTACAAATTTTCATTTCTGCAACGACGTCATAATTCCAGAACTGTGATGTTGAAATTATTTCATTATAATTGCATTCATCATCATTTCAGTTATGATTTTTAATTAAATTTTTGATTTAATAAGAGATAACTTTTTGATTTATGACACTATTGTAAAAATGAGAGTTGTATGCATAATATCGGATAATTTTATGCTAATCTAATCGTAATCAAAATCGTAATCGGATGTCATAATCGTAATCGATTACATTTTTCAACGACTGTAATCGCTTCCGTAATCGTAATTACTTTTTGGCAAAGGATTACAATCGTAATCGTAATCATAATCTCTCAATTTCTCCCTTTGTAATCGTAATCGTAATCGATTACGTTTCTTTGTAATCGACTCCAAGCCTGATTGCATGAAAAAATAATCGTCATCGTTTGCGATGTCACCTGCAGTGATCTAGGCTATTGGTTCCAGAACATTAATTACAAGAACGACAAATATGAAACCAAGGACCATTTGATTGAATCCCAACTCTTTTGCTACTGGTCATAATGCAACGACATTATTCGAAACTAGCTACAACAGGGAGAACAAAATGGCACATTATTACTGATTTAAGACCAAGATCCGAGGGGTTCTATTACCCCCAGGATAGCCGAAAACCAAACCTATGATTAGGAGATATTTTTCTGAATTCATACGCGTGATAACAACTTGTGATTGCGGGGCATCTGAGGGAAAAAGCCGTCAGACGTGTCAATATTTACACTTTGGAGTCTATAGTTAGAGTCTCATCTGTCATGGCTGATCAGGATAGAAAAAACGATTTATAGGGAATTGGCATTCACAGTTACGACATTTCACAAGGGTTGCCTTAAGAAATGAATCGTATCTTTCTCTCTATGACTGTTGGCGCATGTAAAAACCACCGCATATTTTTCTTTGGGTTCATCAAAGCAAGAAAATATTCGAACCTGCTTTTTGCACCTTTCCAAACCAGGGATCTGGAGTGCTTTGTAGACCTTTCAAAACCAGGAATCTGGAGTATTTTCTGGACCTTTCCAAAACATGGATCTGGAGTACTTTGTGGACCTTTTAAAACCAGGGAACTGGTGTACATTATATACCTTTCCAAATCAGGGATCTGGTGTGGAACGCGGAGCAAAAAGCTGAATCACTGGATCAGGGAAATTTGTTGTGCTCCAATGCTTTGTTTTTTTCTTTTTGTTCTTCCTTCCGTTTTTTTTTTTTTTTTCATTTTAAATTTCATTCAGAGTTTTAAAGTTTTTTGTTCCTTTCAAATTTGATTTTTAATTCACTGCAAACTGTCTACTTTTTGGTCGCGACAAGATCACCATAATTATTTCATTCTTTAGATTTTCTGTCATTGTATTTTTTTTGATGAAACGCTGCCAAGACCGGACAATTAATTCTTCATAGCCAGGGAAGATATCTTTCTCTTTAAGGGCATGTTTAAAATCCCACTGTAAAAAACAGTAGTGCAATTCTAATTACACTAATAAAAGAGATACGAAGCTTTTATAAATGCTGCTTGCTAATCCCCATTGGTCAATGTTACTAATTTACGGATGACATCAAATCACATGAACATGCCCGGTTTTGTAGCATTGGTTGAATATTTCTGGGTGCACTTTTTTTTGGCAACACTGTGCATATGAGATGTTAAATAGTTATTGATAAATTACCTGCTGACGATGCGTTTTTCAATTTTTTATCACAGGTAAGCCTATTATTAATTTAAATAAATAAAAGCGATAAATATTCTCACTTTTGAAAGTGTTTGGAGTACGGAACGAAGCTAGAGCGAAGTCGGGGCGGAGCAACTCAAAAAAGTGTCTGCAGCGGAGCTCAAAATGAAACATTCGTGATAAAAATTTTGCGATTCTGTACTTGATACAGATACCACATTTTTCAAAATTTCCTTCAATATATTCTAACAGCACATGACCATAAAACCTTTTTTTGGTACAGGAAATAGCAAAGATACACCTGGTTAAAAATACTTAAATTTTGGTTAAAAGTGCAGATACAAGCTTTGTGCTTAGCATTAGAATCGATAATTTGAAAATCCCCTTCGTGATTAGCAGTACAGAAGTGAATAATACAGCTCTTCACAGCCGGATATGAAGTCTGAATTAATATTAATATTTTATTATACTGTAAAAAAAAAAAAAAAAAAAAAAAAAAGATGCAAAAAGAATTTCGAGGCCAGTTTAAGTATGAACCAAATGTTAATGTTCTTGTATTAAAACCGTTGCTTCGGTTTTTAGATTGAAAAAAAGTTCAATTAAAACTCATATGAGGATAATCAATTTTTTCTCATTCTTTTAAAGGCTGGTTTAAATATCTAATTAAACTGAATAAAACTTTAGAATTTAGATTAAGTAACAAAAGGGGAAGCTGTAAACAAGATTTCAATTACAGCAATAAGGTAAACTTGTTACTACAAGGTAAAAGATAAAAGAGATGATGTGCCAAATGTGGTGCACCAGAAGTGTTATGTTATTACACCTCTAGCGCGCCGATGTGGTGAGAAAAATGGGACTAAAATACCCCATAATAGCTACTTGTAGACTTAAAAAATAATTACTAACCACGGTCACCTTCCAACTGCGCCTCTTCATTGACAATGCGAAAATCTATTCTCCTTACTTTGGAAATAATGCCAGACTAAACCACAGGTCATGATTACGCCATGGGTACTTTGTGCCTCAGTTTTAAGCGATTTTCTCACGCTAACTTTTCTCATCTTCAAACCTGTCATCATTAAGTGGCTCGTTTACAATTTCGTTTCATTAATTTTAGTTTCTTTGCAGGTTTACAGCTTTTCTTCGGCAAACAAAAGCTACTGAAGCTATTTTTAAGCGATTTGGTAACATCGCTTTGCTACAAAAATGTGAGTTATCAAGAATTTTCGACTTGATGTTTTGTTACTGAGTTTTAAAAGAGGCAAAAGCATCCTGAAAGGAATTAAAGCTAATGTGGGATTTTTTCGATCAATTCCTTTAATTTACAGCATAGTTAATTTGTTTTTAAACGTAAAAAAACCGTTTTAATTATTGAGTTCAATGAAACCATGGAAAGTTGCTATGTTGTCAACATACTTGGCGGAGTTAGGAATCCCTATTGTTTGGGGTGTTTTATTCCTACTTTCACTCGTCTAAGTTGGCAGTCTGGAGCTCTATAGGGTCTAACAATCAGGAGCCCCTGACTTCTGATTACCAGACCGCAGGAATATCCCTGCTTACTACTCAGGCGGTTTGATTCTCAGTGTAGGAATACTTTGCCAATCCTCTTTGCGCTATGCGGCAGCACATATGTCTTAAGCCTACTAATGCTAGAAAGTAGGGAGTTCAGGAGAAAAGGCTATTTAAAGAAGTTCCACGTGGTGTGTGGTGAAGACTCCATGTTCTATGTGACCTAGTGCTTAGGACCGCTGTCTTTCACACAACTCGATTCCTAGCCGTGGAAAAGAAGCTTACCACTTCTTCAGTGCCACGCGTTAACAAGCTTTATTTTATGTATTTGTTCATAATACTTAATCTTTATAATCCCTATTTGCATGTTTTAATTCTACAGTGTTTGAAACAAAGACATCATCAAACCCAAAGTTGGTTAATATTTGTATGTAATTTTATTAAACACTAAAATTGAACAACATATAATTTAAAGTTTGCAAATGTCAAAGCAAAGTATGTTTTAAAACTAAAACCAGAGCTCTGAAAAAGAATTTCAAGTGTGTTCTTTGCATTATGCATGTTTTCAACTATGGAACCGGATGCTGGTAATAATACGCAAGCAATGAACTGTTCAACATTTCAGCTGACTAAAATTTCTATTAAGGAATTTTCGCAGTTTTGATATAAACCACTTTAAGTGTTTGTTTCTTCAAAGGTAAATTATGTCAATTACAATACATTTTCAGAAAATTTCTTTAAATTTCGACGATTTAAATTTGAACCTGTGTGAAATATTTATCTTTAAAGATTTCATTAATGTACTTCAAAAATGAAATAATGCAAGAAAAATTTTTTTCTTACATTAACGTTACTTACTGAAAACGCCATAGGAAATTTTAACTATTTCTGCAATGACATAATCGTTACACTTTATATTTTGTATAATCAATCGAATATTTCTCCACAACATCCATTGATTTCATGCTAAGTATATAAAATTTGGAATATATTACGTGATCTTAGTGCATGAAGATTCATTATGAAATATTAATAGCTATTTGAACGATTCAGTTTGCAACTATATTGCAAAATTAATTCACATCTTTAACTGCCAAATGTCAAGCCTAATTTTATCTGCAGGTTTTACTCTTTCATTACAGATGTTATTTATACTCTCTTGGCAGGAGCCTAAAATACGCTAACAGAAAACTGACATCAAAAAAAAGAAATTAGATTAACCCTGCACATTGAATATGCAACGCTACGAAAAAGGAAGAGAAATTTGAAAGATAGTACTTGTCCTGTAATGGTATTCATCTTTCGTTTGTGCCATCCATTTAGTCTGCTCAGTCGCTGGAAGTAAATTGGATGTGTCAAGAAGCCACATACTTGATTTTTGCTTTTTGACACTTCGTAATCAGTGGAGATGGCTGACTATTTAAATTTCGTCAATAAATCTCTGAATTGCGAAAGTTTTTCTTAACACTAGAGGCCATCAGGTATCACCTAAACACATAACATGATCTGTACAAAATTACTTTAATAGTTTATGGTTAGCTTAGCAGCCTGAAACCGAGAATATATATTGCAGTTGCTTTATTGATTTAGTACGTAGTTTGCGTAAAGTGCCAGGTTTTTGCAAGTTTGAAACAAACTTTATCTTCCGATAATTTCATTTACGCCTTTTGAAGAAGCATTTATGTTTTTAGAATTTATGATTCAATTAAGCGAGGATTTATGGTATTGCCTATATCTTGATAGGCATGCAACAAGCCCGAACTCAGCACCCGCTAGATGTATGCCATAAAGATTCAAAGTGTTAAAACTGAAAAAGAATTGTTTGAATCTTTAGTTAAAAGTTTAAACAAATTTTTATCAGTGCTATAAATTCTTCAAGCAATTTCATCCTTTAAACAAAATTATAATGCTCATCACTTTTACAAGAAAAACTAAAAACCAACAAATACTAAATAAAACATCCTGAGAATTTACTGAGTAGTCTGCAGACAAATGTATATGAACATAATTGCGTACATATTTCAACATGTGAGAAATTAATGATGCACTGAATGCCTAGTACACTAACAAATAATTTCTTCTTGTTATTTTCTTTGAACTTGTTGTATATACGTTGACAGAAAATTTCAAGACCATACTCTCTAGTAAAAATAAAAAAAAATTATTGGTTTCAGTTCACCCTGTATACTCTTATACTAAACAATAATTAAGAAAAAAACGCACCTATATTCATGAAAATGCATTATGTTCTCAAAATCGGGGGAGAGCAACAATTGCATCCCCGTGACGTTACCTAATCCTTATTTTTATCTATCAAACACTACTCTTTAGTTTTTCAAGAAAATTACGTACTTGATTAAAGTTTATGTTATTGTAATTGACCTTATAAAGAAGTCAAGAGATGTTATAATAAGTTCAAACAGCTTGATAGCTTTAATTTCCTTTTTCGTGAGCAGCCAGGCTGGATCCAGAGTTAATGGCTTCGTCCTAACTGAAAAAAGGAAAAAGAAAATTCAATAAAAGAGTTTGTCATTCAAGTACTGAAATTCAGACAAATAAATATAAAAATATAATTAAAAAACTATTTTTTTAAAACTTTTCTTATTAACACACTCTCTAGTGGTCTCTAAAATCTAAAATCTATCTAAAGTCTGTAGTGGTTACTAATACAATAAGTTTGGATGTTTTCTCTGTTGTAAAAAGCACTTATCTCTTTTTCTTTTGAGTAAAAAGGGAACAGTTAGGAAATTTATTTATGCTTTTAGTAGAAAGTACGTAATAAGGACATTTATGTCATTTATAATGGAGCAGTTAGTATTTAAATTAGTATTTGCTCATGCTTAAAGAAGGGGGGAAAAAGGTGTTATTAGAAAGACAGTAAGGAATGTTTACAAAATATTAAAATAGTTTCTCATATGCTTCCCCAAATTGTCTAGAACAGTACTAATCAGTAGAGCAACGAACAGGTCTGTGACTGTATTTAGTCATTCGTTTTTATTGGCATTAGTATTTAACTCATAAAATGATACTTTTTATGCGCAGAATGCTTTTATAATTGAACAGCCGCGCTATAATTACGCTCATTTTCGGTCAATATTTCTTTAATGCATGATACTTAACAAACAACGAGACTCTAAACTGTTGACAGCCGCTTCAACACATTATTCTTCCTAAATAATGAAGGAATAATAAACGAGACGAAAAAAGGCAGATATGCGATCAAAGCTATTGCAGCGAAGAAGAAAAAATCATGAATTTTTTTCTAGGCACAAAAAATGGCTTTTCATTTAGGTTTAACCGTGTTCCGAATTTTAAGTGAATATCCTGTGCTTCGCGCGTATCATTAGGAGGGATGTTGTCTATTGGTGAGAATTTAAGTGAGGAGATAATCATTAAAAATGGGTTTTTCGGGGGGTTGGACGCCAAACCAGGGTAGTATGTAGGAGATTTGGAGCAAAAGTAGGAGGTGCTTAATCTATTTTGCCTCCTTTTTACGGTCTCAAATATATATGGTTTTTAGTTATTTAAATTTGGCCAATTGAGTTTCTAATTTAATTCTAAAGCAAGAAAGGCTTTCAAATATTAGTAGATATTCTGAAAACGTTAAAAAGTTACCTTACAATCTCTTTTTGTATAAAAATACTTTTATTTTACTAAATAAGATTGAGATTCTGGTGAGGAACCGTGCGGCGCCTCATAATGGTCAACGCGACTTTGTTGCATTATCTCAAACACGACCCTTTTAATAATATTTGATATTTATTAGTTGAAATTAATTCTTCTATAATAATTATTTACATTAATTAAGCTCAAATAATACGCAAATGCTAAATTTATGTCACTATGCAAAATGATTTGAAAATTATTTTTTGCTTTACAATCTAAGTGTATTTCGATTCTTTGTTCGCTATCACTAAAACAAAGTGATTAATGAAATCGTTTTCAACTAATTAGTTACTAAAAACAAATATGTAAATAACATTTGATCACGATTAAAAGCATAATACTTGTTTCATATTACCAAATTACTTTTCGAGGTCGAAATCTTTAGCCTGTTGCACAAAATTTAAATCATTTATTACATCTTACAGATGAAGGATTAAAACTATTTTTTATAAATATATCTCAAAGTTTAACAAAAACAGGAAGGGGGTCCGTATCCCGATCTGCTAAGGGGTTCTCATAATAAATGTAAGGGCCTGGATGTAACGCCACGACTGCTTTAAAAGTAAATAATTAAACAAATATAGAAATAACAATAATACTAATAACAATAATAATAATAACTGTAATAAAATTTGAACTTCCAGAATTTTTCAGCTATTGTTGCTAACGCAAACAATTCACAAGGAATAAGCATTAGTATACGAATGCACTGAACAGTAATATTACAGTAAAACTTTGACGTAACTTAGAGATGAATAAAAATTTAAATTCTTGGGTTGCTAATATGCAGTTTTTAAAGTTTTTCATTGAAATTTCGGAATTATTTACGCCTTATAACAAAAACTAATATATACATGTGAACTTGTCTTTTATTTATAAACAAAAAATATATCTGTATATTTTACCTTTTATATGTTATAATGCCTGTAATTGATACTTTAAATTAAGTTACCATAGAAAGTTCTTCTAAAATTCATTAAAAGTTAATTGTTTCAAAAATAATGAAATTATCAATAAAAGTAAATTAATTTCTAAATTCCAGTATGAAATACAATTCATTAACTTTAGTTCATTGAAAGACTACATGACACGTTTAATGTTACTGCCAAAAAGATTAGGTAAGATAAATTTAACCTAATTAGTCAGTGTTGTTATTTACAAGAAAATTGCTATGATGTAAACAATAAATAAAAATATATTTTTTTTTTTCATTTGAAAATTACAACGGATGTTTTCGTCCGCGACTCCCACTAATAAATATTCATAGCGAAATCAAAACTGTGGTTAGCGTTCTTGTTCCTTTATCTTGTTGAACAAGCAAGAATTGAGTGAAAAATTGGAAGGGAGTTCAAGTACAGCTATAATGTTGAAAAACAAGTTTTATTATCACTATTCTTTGAATTTAATTGATTTCTGAGACATTTGTCTTTTATAATTAGTATTTTTCTTTCATACGAGCTATATTTCTTGTCTTGAATGGATGTGCAAAATGCAGGTAAGTTAAACAAAGGAGATTTAATAAAAGGAAACGTTTATGTACTAAAGCAAAATTGAAAAATATAACATACACAAGTTTTGTGGTACAAGGATTCCCTTTTTCAGTTATTAACACAATGTACATTCGCGGTGGAATTGTGCCGGGCTTGGGGGTTTTGCGCGCATATTTAGTTATTCAGTTAAATCTCAATAAATCGAAAATTATTTAATTTTTCAACCTCAACTTTTCGTATTTTATATTGAAATATATAATATTATGATTGTTGTAAACAAAAAATAAAATTTTTTGTGAATAACTTTATAATAGTATCGTAAATATGAAAAATCAAACGGAAATATTTTGTTTTAATTTTTTCGAATTATGTTATTTACAATCATCCTTACATTATAAAAAAATCAAAGTAGCAATCATAAAATTAATTAGCGCTATGGGCTGTCTGCAGTGATTTTGTATATCACTGCAAAGGTGTTTTGACATGCTCTGTTAAATTTCATTTTGTACTAAGAATAGCAAAAAATGTGTTTACCAGCCTACTACTTCTTTCTCTAAAAGCGATACAAAGAAACCATGCCGTTACACTAACTCGTACTAGTACGTGTCCCGCGCTCAAGTATGAATTGCCAGAAAGCGTACTAGTGCGTGTTCCGCGCTCAACTATCAATCGTCAGAAAACGTAGTAGTGCGCATCCCGTACACAATGTGTCAAAAAAATGAGCTTCCATTACTTAACAGAAATCACAAAAAGTTCCTTTGTGACTGCTGCACTATGTCGTAAGATCAAAACCGCACTGAAAAATCGTTTTTGCCCCGAAACATGCATACTCAGTATTTTTACAGCTTTTACGAACGTTTCCCTTAAATGATATTCACTTATTTATTGATATGTATTAAAAATATAAGTTCATGTCGGATAAATACGAACTAAAGAATTATTTTAACCTTAGAAAAATATCCATGATTTCTGTTTTGAAATTGAACAAAAAAGTGTAGATATTTTGAGGCATTCGTGAAAGGTTTCTTATTAATAACTTTCCACAGAGACTAAAAATACTGTATGGGATAGATTTTACATACCATGCAACAGAATAAACTAGAAATATATGATTAAGAGCTGAATTGTAAATTAAAAAATGCTTAATATTAGATTTACCAGGTCGTTTTCAACTATTTCTAAGCTTTCATTTTACACAAAGTTGCTACTAATTATAATAAAACTTTCCAGTCACATTAACTTGTCCTATTTACCGTGTACGAGGAAAGGCCAATGCAATTGAAAGTTGCACTATTATTAGTAACAAATTGTGGAAAATGGAAGCTTCGAAATAGTCAAAATGACTGATCTGGTTAATTTAGTGCTAATAATAATGATAACAATAGCAAAAATATACTAAAATCTTGTATTACTGAGTAGCACCTCTGAGACGAATGGTATTCTAAAAACCTACTCTCGAATTAAAAAAAAAAATGTATTTATTGTGCGCTGCTTTAATGTTGCAAGCAAAATGTAAATATATTTAAAGCACCGCCTGATGTTTTATTGCCAAATTAAACTACTAATTTTACGACTTTGTTTTCGAAAAATTATTGTTTAGAAATGCATAGGTAATAAAAAGAATACTTATCCGCAAAATCGACAGATTTAAACGCTTTAAATTTTTTGTTTACTTATTTATATCGAAGATTTATACTTTTTTAAAGAGCAAACTCTCAGCTTTAGAAACCACCTGCTTTTCATTTTGAGCAAACTACAAAGAAACCAAAATTTCTTCACTTTCTCACTGAATAGCCCTCACCAGATAGAAAGAGCACTTCTATCCGCCCGTTCGTCAAAAAACCTTTTTCGTTGCCCCCTGCGGCACCCATCTTATTTTGTTCTATCGTTGAATCGATTTTGTTGCCACAGAGAGGACAAAATGTATAATGTATAAGGAGATCTATTAAAAAAGGGAAGCTCTTGAGTGACAAAAGAAGCACTTTAGAAAAGGACGCATTACATTTGGCGACTTCTCTTTCTGATAGCAATCTTGGCGACCTTTCCACTATAATTGTTATTCAGTTCCAAAGGCAAAAATACTAGGGTCAGTTGGGGTAATTATAAACGCTTTTTTAATGTTTTAACTTTTGATCCTTCCCTACCTCTTGAATGAATTCAGAAATAAAATTGTGAGCATTGTAGCCACTACTGTACTTCTTGTGAGTAAATGTGTACAAAAATTTCGACTTTATGACTATTTGTTAGCGAACGAGCTCGTGTTTACAATTACCCCAGTGTGTTTACAACTACCCCAGAGATCTGGGATAATTGTAAACAGTGATTTATTTTCGAATAAGATTGATGCAAATGGAAAATTGTTTCATACACAGTCTGCTTGAGGGCTTAACAAGTTCCGGAGGAATGGTTCTCAATCTGCTACCAACAGGCCGCATGTGGTCCGCAGAGTCATGTTATGAGTCGGCTGAGATCATTTAACGAGAAATATCTTGCAAAAAATCAAGTAATGCAACAAATTTACGTAAAATTTGTCCCACAGTGGATCAGTCGGTTAAGCTTGGATCCCACAGAACACCGAGAGTAAAGCACAACTGGCCGTGGTCAACACTTGGGAGGCTGAAAACCTACCGCGACTGATTACCCTGAGACCGAGTGCGCTAAAGGAAGCTGTGCACGTAAAATAGATCGTCGCTTCAAATGTCCACCAAGTTAGAAATAATTTCCGCTGAGGGACCATTCTATTTGACGATCTGTCATCTGGGAGCTGGTTCAAAATCAGTAAGCCCATCTGAGCCAAGTGTGCTTCATTCTACCGGGGCTCATTAGTAATCAGTAGGAGCTTCCTTGATTCATGGTCGCCCTGCAAGGGGGGCTTGGATTTCCAAGTGGCATGAGCAACAACAACAACAGTTATGTAAAATAGACACCAAAGTGTAATTTACATCAAAATATAATACTTATTGTCCCCCCAAAATATTGGAAATAGGATAAATTTAAGTGTTTGCAATTACCCCAGTGTACGAAATTTATGGGGTAATTGTAAACACCTAACTTGCACATGAAAAATAACAGGGAGGATTAAATTCATAACTAAATGTGTTTAGCAGCATTCCATATGACAAATAAAAATGGTTGAAACCGCTTTCATCGCTTTTGTAGATGAGCTGGAGACGAAAATGGTAAGATCACTAAATATTGTTAAACAACTTTTTTCACTGTGCCATTTTCAAACAATAGTGACGCCTCCACAGCTGTTTTGAAAGTTACGACACTATTTCATTGTCTTCCCTATGCTGCCAGTTTATCACTCACAAGCAGTGAAGTTTTCAAAACCACCACAAGTGTAGTTATGAAGATTGTTTACAACTACCCCCATGTTTACAATTACCCCAACTGACCCTATATGGTACCCAAAAGTATTGCATGTATGAAATTATATACAAATCAAAAGGTGCTAAGCAGAAACAAAAACAAATATAAAATAGACAGAAAAAAATTGTCGTCTCTGACATTCTAATGAGTTGGTCCGTGCCAAGTCAGAGCTCATATTTATTGCTACGAATCATTTTTATTTTATAATATATTTTATTCCTAGCAGGTATAAAGAAGAGAAAATCATTCAGTTTTATTTTACGTGAAAAGTACTCTAGATAATCAGTTTAAGTGATCTTAAATATGCGTCTAAAGTATGTTATTTAGGGCAAGTAATATACCTTTGGAGTATTAATTTTCGATTTTCCACCTATTTAGTCAAAATAATGCAGTCAGCCAGTTCTTGCAATTTGTTTCTTCGTTTTTTCCTTTTTTTTTTTTTTTTTAATCTGTCGATCTTTTTTTTTTTTTTTTTCAAATTGATTAAGAATTTTTCAGAATCACTTCCGCATATTTTAATCTACCACCCTTGATGATATACAGTTTATGAAACCAAAATGAGCCAAACCTGTCCTACAAATAATCTCTGCGTGGTTGGTACACATCTAGTTTCAATTTTATCAAAATCATCTTATGCAAAAGACAGTTATGCCACATTGCCGTGGCGAGACGAAAAAAATTCTGAGCCGACGAAATCGGTCCCCGATAAATTTTAAAAGTTTCTTAGATTTTTAGAAATTGAATTGAAAAATTTTAAATCAATGCAGAGCGCAGTATACCCAGATGGGCCGTGGTAGCCTAGTGGTTAGCACGTCGGACTTCCACATGGAAGGTCGCGCGTTCGATACCCACTGAAGACCACCATGTATACTTGGGGATATGTGCATGTAAAATCCGTAGACCCCACTACCTCTCCCCGTGCGTAAGCAATCCTAAGGCCTCGGCTAACAGGTAGGGGTCTGGTGGAGAAAAGTATATCCAGATTATTCGGATTGCGAAATTAAGTATGTTATTTAAGTGTGTTGGGGGAAGATACTTTGAACAAAAACACGTTGTTTGGACTCTTCCGCTAAATTTTTTTTTTTTGGGGGGGGGGGGAGGAAGGGGGCATATATTTGTTATTTGTTATTATTACGTTATTATTATTATTATTTTTTTTTTTTTAGTTTTTGTTTATAGCTATACTTTTACCTGATATTAAAACTTTTTTCATATCTTCAGTTGTATCATTTTAAAACTTTTGTAGAAAATTGGATTTTTTTAATTAGAATTTTTAAAAAAATCACTTTTTAAATTAGAGTAAAAGGGGGAACATCACTTTTTTAATTATAATAAAATGTCTTAAAAATCGCTTTTTTAATTCGAATTTTTAAAAATGTAATTCAATCAGACAGTAAAAGATAATTCAGGGCTCAATTTGCATGGGAGTTCATGGGATTTCAGCTCTTGCACTTCTTTCGGCTTTTGATTTAATATTTTACACATTAGGAAAAACTTGTTTCACACTACTACGTAAACGTATGAATATAAATTCTGAAGAATCTAGGACTTAGGTTTTGCTCCACACAAGAAATTTAAGATTTTACTTGGCAATTAAAAACTAATAAAGCCTGAAACCATTTTGCTATTGATAGTATTTTTGGAACAAAACACTACTTACTGCTTCTATATTTTCTTGGCGGTGTTGGCGTCTTTTTATCAACAACAACCCTTAAAAATTCCCTCTACACACAGGTGCTATGGAATCTTTCTTTACCTTCACAGTAAAAGTGGCTTTTCTTGACCGCAGATGGACCACAAAATGTTATTATGGTTAAAAAGCTTTCTCTTTTCTAAAGCCTAAAAAGAGGGAAGAGATACAAGAGGATAGACACTTTCGTTTTCTAAAAAAGGGAACTGCCTAACTTTTAGAAGTCGTCTTCTTTTGTAGAAAAGAAAAGTGTGTCTCCCTTTTGAAGGAAGGCCGACGGACCGGCTAGGGGGAGTTTTTGACAAACAAAACTCTTGAAGATGCGATGATCCTCTAATTGTGGGACTTTTGAAGATCTTTGAGGATTATTTTGAGAGGGTTTATGTGTATTGAGGGAGTTACTTTGGCCATAAAAAAAAGTTTTGGTTTCTCTATTTAGCAAATGTTGTGCTAAAATATGAAGTAGGATATCCGTACTTTTTTTGTTCATTGAAATATAATAGTTTTGCGATATCAAAGGAGAAAAAAGGAAAAGAAGGAAAGAAAAGCAACGAAAAAATGAAAGCTTAGCATATTCTGGGGGCGGGGGTACTTTCCTGTTAATAATTGCGTTCATCGCTAAAAAAATAATAAAAATAAAATTAAAAATAAATAAATACTCGTAAAAAAACCCTTCAGATAATAATAGTTTTTCAGGTAAACAGCTGTGATATTTTATATTACTGTTTTTCGCATGTGGAATAATATTTTGGAAGGTCTTCTCCAGCAGATTTATGTTTGTAGCACATTGCAAAACGTTTTATCTAATTTTCAGGCCCGTCATTTCTAAATTTTCCACGGGGGGGGGGGGGGATAGGATGTATTTTCAATGCATGTTATTAGGTAAAAACAAATAAAATATGTAAACTCAATGTATTTCTAAAAGTCAGCGTGGAGGGGATCAAATGACCCCTCCTGATCTCCCAAATGACGGGCCTCCTAATTTTGCTTCAAACTTGAATCAAAAACTGGCAATCATTCGTAAAATAGCTACAAAATATACAATTAAATGCATCTAAAAAATGTTACTTTTCCTACTAACGTCTAATTTGCTGAATAAATATTGATTCTGAAACATGTATTATTAAAATATGCAGCATTATTTATTTGTGCTTTAAGCAACATTTTTTGATATAAATTGTACTTGTTATAGGATGTTATTAAAAATGGCACTAATTTTTCCCTACTAAAATTTCAACACACAAATTTTATTCAGTATTTTGAAAAGTGTTAGGGAAAATTGCAGCTAAATTTATCACATATTTAGAAAAAATTTCTTACACTACATTAAGCATCGACAGAGTGGGATTTATAGTTGAACTTATTTTAGTGGTGCATTTATCTATATTAAATGCTAATCCCAAAATGTCTCATTATCTAGTCAATTTTCCAATTTATTATGCTTTGAAAACTATACTCAAACAATCAAACTATTTTTCCGTAAAATAAGTTACACATAAATTTATCTCAAATATAATTATTAAGGGAAACGCGAGGTCTAAACGATCTAATATCATTTCTCATTTGACCTCCCGTAACCTGTCTGCGATGAGGTATCCTTAAGCAGAAAATTAATTGCTGTGAGTGTCACTTGTCAGTTGAACTCTTTCAAGAAGAGTTGATACTATATCTGCCAAACAAATTAATTATCCTTGATTGATTATGTCATGGCATTTCACATAGGCTAAAATATCTAAACATATTTTTCCTTGAAGTCTTTCCACAGTAATTTTATTTCAAATGTAATTCATTTTTTCATTATGAAAAACTATAATGAATATTGTCCTAAAGAATTTGAAATTACAAACAAAATTTGTCTGACATATAAGTGCCTTGGTTATCAAAAGACTAATTGCAAAAGTAATCTAGGTACTTGTTTCACGCATAGGACCCTTTTATCAAAACATAAAGCTATGAGTTTCAGGATGAAAAAAAAATCCAAATGAAGGATCCTCACTTGGATATACGGTTAGACGCATCAGGAATAATGATTAGCAAGTAAAGCTCAGTGCTATACATTATGTTTTCATTTCATTTTTATCAGGGTGCAACCCTCCCTGATTGCGATCCTGAATCGGTACCGGTCATATGCAGATTGAGCAGACTACCCCTAATCGTCCCTCCGTCCCCTCGCACTTCAAACTTAATGTAGCTATTATGTTTACCTTCTCTGTATATCGAATACAGTAGCCATATTGGCAAGAAAAATTGATTGAAAGATAGCAACAGTGCAACCCAAGGATAGATGCAAGGGTATTCCACACAATTTCTTCAATACGTTCTTTTTTACTCACGGTATACTTGCACAATAACATGGCTGCTGTTTATAATTTAAAATATGTGGGCAATGCTCACACACCTTTTCGCCCAGATTTACGTCTGTCTCGCTTTTAAGGTTTGTATGTGTACTCATAACTTTTCAATATTTAGATTCTGGTTAAACTGCAAATGATAGAACGCTTTGAGTGATTTTGTTTTTTTTTTGTGCTTTGAGGGAACTGTACAGTAAAAACCTTTCTAGGGCGACCTAGCCTCCGATAATTCGCAATCTTAAAATAATTACTAATAGCTTAACAATTTCAAGTACTTACCGACACGGCCAAACAAATGTTTTTAGGGCGACCTAGCCTCCGATAATTCGCAATCTTAAAATAATTACTAATAGCTTAACAATTTCAAGTACTTACCGACACGGCCAAACAAATGTTTTTAGGGCGACCTAGCCTCCGATAATTCGCAATCTTAAAATAATTACTAATAGCTTAACAATTTCAAGTACTTACCGACACGGCCAAACAAATGTTTTTAGGGCGACCTAGCCTCCGATAATTCGCAATCTTAAAATAATTACTAATAGCTTAACAATTTCAAGTACTTACCGACACGGCCAAACAAATGTTTTTATATGTTTGACCATGAGAGGGAAAAACCCATGATTTTGCATGTGTGAGATTGCAATTTTCTCTTTCAACCTGCTAGAAAATTAACAAGCAGAGCTTTTAAGTAGGTCATTTACAGCAAGCTTATTTATGAAATTTAATTTAGTATAGATTAAAAAAAGAAAGAAAAAGGTATGAAAATGGATATTATAAGAATAATCAATTAAGTGTGCGCACGTCTTGATGAAAGGACGCTGAAATTTAAAATAAGTAATTAAATAAGCAAAGTAAATACGTTACATCTTTCTTGTATAATGCATAAAAAACACAAGGAACTAAGCTATGAATAGAAATAAAAACTAAAAAAAGAAAGGACAAAAAGTAATAGTAACTTCGGAAGTCTTCGCAAAATGGCTGTTCCACAAATCATCCAGACATTAACATTAATTTCGCCCATTTTCCAATAAATTCACACATTTCCACCTTTTCCCTCAACAGGGCAACTAAATATTACAAAATCTTTTCAGCAAACGCAGGTTTTTGATAACATCATTAAGGGCACAAAAGAGCATAAATATTTCGATGGGAACACGGCAATTTTCATCAAGCAGTCTTTCGCAGATTTATAGGATCCATAAATACTTCAAAATTCATTGTTCACGGCACTGAAAGCTATATTTTTTGGGAAAGATTTTTTTCCCCCTGCCTTTAATCAAGCTGCTGGCCAGGCAGGAGGTAGAAATCGCTCGTATACCATTTTTTTTAAATTTTTCTTTATAGATACCAGTAGCTGTTATTAACAACTTTTCTTAATCGTAAAAGAAGGGAAACGCAGCTAAAGAAATCTTACACTGTCTTAATTGTAATCCTTGTTATTCGTTGTCGGTTAACATCAAAGGAAAGACAAGAAGATTATTTCTTTAATCTGTTGTGAGCATTATTTATAGTTTGAGCATACTTACTTACTCCAACTGCTTTGACCATCTATGTTTATCAAGTGGATAACACAATTTTTTCTGAAAAGTAGATTTGTCGGATGCAATATATTTGCCTTGTGTAACCTTCAAGGCGAAATTGAATCTTGGGAAAATAAATTAATCGTAGCGCTTTTAAATGGTCTTGCAGTATCAGTTGCTTTCTTCCTAACATAGTGCTTTCACACAAAGGTAAAAATTAAAGAATTAACTTACTACAAAGTGGCCAGTAGTTTCAGAATTTATAGTAGCTCCATTTAAAAAAAAAAAAAAAAAAAGAAGTAAAGCTTTTTAAAAAGTATTTATTTTTTAATTATTTTATGTTATAGTTGCAATTTCATGTTAAAAATTTCTCTCTCTCTCTGTCTTAAAACGTGTACATAGTAATATTTTCGACGCTGTAGAATGCTTGTGAAATGGGCATATAATTAAGCAAAACTAATTTTTATGTATATACTACTGATATTGTCGTGGTTAATGTAGATTTAATGTATCTCAAAAATGTGTCTAAAAATAAAAATAAATCGAAATCAATAAGTAAATAAATAAATATAAAAGTTAACTGATAAATATTTCAATATAAACATATGAAAGTGCGGTTATGAGTTCGGAAAAAGTGTGTGTCGACAGGTAAAGTTTTCGATTCAAACAAACATTTTTTATTTTTTGAAACATCTTTGCCAAGATACCCGAATTCCATACTTCATTTTCTTTTAATTTGAGTAATTTTTTTGCTTACCATTCTCACTTAGACGGAAAGTTTGAACCATATATAAATCCTGATCTGACATTTCCCGCCTTTTCTCTCTCTTACCGCGTTTGTTTTCTATTTTCGTTGATTAACTACTTTCCTTTTGCTTCTTTTTTCTTTTTCTTTTTATCTTTTCTTTTTTTCCCTTTCTTTCTTTCTTTTTTGTTTGAAATTTTTATGTTTGAGTAAAATTTGTTTCAATTACTGTTTTCTAACTTTCACATGAATTTGTTCGTATATCAATTTAACACGTTGTGTGCAGGACACGTACTACTGAATATTTCTTTCTTCACTTTTATAAGGTTTTCTATTGTTCTGAACAAAATTATAAAGCACATAATTTCTTTACAATTAATAAATTTGTATTCTTTATATAAAACATTTCGTTTATGTCTTATTTTTAGCAACTATTAAAACTTCTTCTAATTATTTCATTTTAATTTAATAGTAATATTAAGTATAATTCTTACTTGCTACCCATTTTTTCGTTTTCTTAATGTTCTTTATTGTTTCAAGTTTAGAATCATGGAAAAATTAAATTGTAACTTTTGTTTTTACAATCTGTATGCAAAGTATTTTGTCTGTTGAGTGTTTTTTCTCTTTTCTAATGTTCTCAAAACTATAAAAGAGAAAATAATTCCGTTTCAATTTTTAAATTTATGTATGTATATTTCTTTCCACCACCTTCAGTATTTTAATGCTCAGTTACCCCTAGAAGGTGGCACCTGAGGTCTAATTGATGCGAAACTGCACTATAAATTTCATTTTGCAGAGAGTGTCCATGCTAAACGGATACTCAAGGGATCGCTAACATGCCGCATAATCTAACGATATGGGCGCTGACCTTTTTCTGCGTCTTGAAAATCCACCGATTTGGGCCAGGTTCGATCCTGCGAACTTGGGCGTACGAGGCCAGCGCCTTACCACTACGGCACCCTGCCGGCTCTGACATTTATATTTTCTATATGAAATATTTTGGTGGAAATTTTGTTTTTAGTGAATTTTACAAAGAATTTTCGTATCCTCATTAACGATTGATATAAAACCGAATTTTCGTCTACCAATCTATTTACTCCCTCTCTCTCTCTCTCTCTTTTTCTAACAAAACCTTTTTTACTCTCTCTCTTTTTGTAACGGAGAATATTATATTAAGGGTTTTTTTTTTGAACTACAGTGGTGGTAAAATAAACTGCATAGAACGAAAAAGTAAGTAGAAGTTTTAATTGTAACACTCTTTCTGTTAAAAAATAAACAAAAGTAACATGGAAATGTTTGAACATCATAAAGAAGTACTTTTTCGTCGTCCACTTGGCAACGTGGATGCACTTCACATCGCACTTGTTAATTTTGCCCATGTATTTCCATAAATAAAGTAAACGATTATCGGATTCCTGCTGTTAATTGTTTATTTCATAAGTTTTGCGTAATTTCACATATATTCATCGTTAATCGGTCTGTCAAAACTTCTCACATATCCCATTGTTGTGAACATGCGAGGGTGATGCAATTTTTTTACCACCAATGTAGTTCAAAACAACCCTGAACCTAATATTCCCTGTTACAAAAAGAGAGAGAGTAAAAAGGTTCTGTTAGAAAGAGAGACAGAGTGAATAGATTGGTAGACGAAAATTCAATTTTATGTCAATCGTATCAATTGTTAACGAGGATACGAAAACTCTTTTTGAAATTCGCTAAAAACAAAATTTCCACCAAAATATTTCATATAGAAAATATAAATTTCTGGGCCGGCGTGGTGCTGTAGTGGTAAGGCGCTTGTCTCGTATGCCCAAGTTCGCAGGATCAAACCTGGCCCAAGTCGGTGGATTTTCAAGATGCAGAAAATCGTCAGCACCCATGTCGTAAGATTATGCGGCATGTTAGCGATCCCTTGAGTATCCGTTTGGCATGGATACTCTCGGCAATTATGCTTTAGTACTCCTTTGCTTTTTAGTACGGCAGAATTGCCTTTCTAAATCACTTACTGCCCTTCTTACTTTTGCTTTCAGCCTTCGCTAGCTTGAAACATCACTTTCTATCGCACATAGAGTCTTCCATTAAAGCTAAATCCCCACACAACATTAAACTTTAAGTGCACATGATGTATTTTTTCTTGTCGGAAACATCAAAGGAAAGACAGGCAGAACATTTTCATAATCGGCTGTAAGTGTAATTTATAACTTGGGCTTACCGAGTTTCAATTAAAGACTAATGCCAGCCCGAGATAGCTTTAAAGATATAAAGAATTTATTACCAAAAACCGTGCAGAGAAAGCTTTATATATAGCAGTGCATTGTTTTGTAGCGTTTTAAACTCCATTGCAATGAAGCCAAAAAGAAGGGCATTTTCTTCTGTAAATGTAGACTAATGTCTCGCAGAAATGTAACTAAAAATAAAAATAAATAAGTAAAAAATAATAATATAAAAGTTAATTTGATAAATAATTTAGAATAAGAATATGAAAGTGAGGTTATGAGATCGGGAAAGCGTGTGTCGGTCGGTCTGTCGGTAATGGTTCGAATCGAACAAAACATTTTTTTCCCCCGATTCCAATTTTTTTTATTTAACATTAGCACCTGAAGGTAAATTTGAAACGTATATAAATTCTGATCAAACATGCGAGTAAGCTTCAAACAAACTTTATTGGAAAGAACTCTTGACGTAGAGCATGTACAAAAAACAATTTTATGCCTTGTAAAATTTTCAGCCCCGCAGAGATTTTGTCCTCTTATTGAGAAAGACCCGTTGCTTATGTTAATACCTTCAAGGAATTAAAAAATCAACAAACTTACTTTCTTAATTATTGATACTTGAAACTGTTGGGGATAGTAATGCATTCCTTCTACTGGTTTAATTTCTTTGTGGTAGTATCGTGAGTAAATAGCATTTTCTTCAGTAACGTATGAAGTTTTTTTTTTTTTTTTTTTGAGGGTCCAGGAATATTTCTTGCGAGCAGCTTATTAGTGTCTGTTTTTAAATAGCTCTATTATAAATCGTAACTTCGGTGTGCGGGGAGGGATATATCTCAATATCCTCCGCCCCCCCCCCCCCCCGGATACAATCATGTTTTTCTTCGCTACATTTTTCATACCCAGCAATATTTAAAGTTTCAGTAATTTTAGAACCATAAATCTTAGTAAAATGCTATTTTATTTGTATTTATAAAATCGATCTCTATCTTTTAACTAATTCAGATTTTTACTTTTATTTAACTTTAAGAATATTTAAATGAAATCAGTAACAAACCTATCAGTGAAAAATTGTTCGCATTGTAATTTTTATGAAGTGTCAGTAAAAATATTTTTACTGTCAAAGGGCTGCTTATTTTATTTTCAAAATACTTTTTAAATAAGATATTTCACCTTTGTTTTAGAAGACATTAATCCAATTGTTTCTTTCCTTAATATTTACTTTTGCTTAATTATTTGCGAATTAAAAAATCTTTATCTTGATATGCAAAATTTATTCTTAATCCCGATTTTTATTTCTCGCTAAATATTACAAATGATCCCCACTTTAGTTTCCTTTGCTCGTATAAAACGAATATTTCCATTAACAGAGGTCGTAATAAACAGAATTTTTCGTGCTAAGACTTCTAAAGTAAAAAAAGCACTTTTGTTTGCACACTACACACACTCTTGAAAGATAAGAAGGCAATAATAAGCTATTCTGTATTCCTATCTTTTAGATTATAGCGATGAAATGGATTTCGAAGATATACCTGCTCCGTGATGGAAACCTCATTCCGGCATTAATATCTTTCCACTTTTTTTCCTTTCCTAATAGATTTACACCCACTTTGAGCCACAGAACCAATCTCTTTTCCTTCATTTACTTTGAATTATTAGACTAACTCCCTTTGGAAACACCGGTGAAATATAGCATCAGTAGTCAGCAACTCGATCACTACGGGGTCCTCTTCGGTGATTTAGGGGGCGCGGAATAACTAACTTTTATGGACCGAATCGGCGGTGCTCAATTACTTGCCTTGTGCAACCATGAAATACTGCGTTCTACTGGATTTTTTATTTATTTATTTTCTCTGTGGGAGCAAAAAAGGACTGGTCGAATTCTTCTTTGTTGCTGATGTGTTTCTTTAATGGTGAATGATCTTCGCAACGGTTCTTGTTCAATTATTTTTCGTTTTTGACTTCACCGCTTTAGAAAATAAGAGATAAATTCGTGGTCGATTTTTCATTATTAAGTTAATGCATTTTATTCACAAAAAAAAAAAAGAGCAAAACTTAAAACTTTATTATGATCTAAAATAAAAAAACCTAGTAATTACTTTTCTTTTCCTACACAAATAAAAAAAAAACAATTAAATTGCGTCATAGTGTATTGCCAAAGCTTATTTGTGAATTGTAATATGACGCAATTAGAGGATAAAAGCTGACATTTGCGGTTTATTTTAAGATTTTAGCTTGTATATTAAAAATGCATCATTTCCAGTACCCCTCCCTCATGGTGATTTTAAAAATGTATAGTTTAAATCCATGTAATTTCCATTCATTCAAAGGTGACTAAAGTTCTCAACTAGAAATTGATTGCCGATCGCATTCATTCTACGGTGAAAGTGCGTAAAAAACACAAGTCACTAGTTACCCGAAGCTCAACTCGAAAATCCATTGTCAAAATAGGCCTTATTAATGTCCACTTATTGTAAAACAACTTTGAAAATGTATAAACAAAGATCAGTGGCCACTAATTTGCTCATGTGGCAAATGGAATTACAGTCATTGCTCGATAACTCGAATCTAAAGGGACTGAAAAAAATATTTGACTTAATTCTAGGTTTGGTTTCCAACATTTTAGTTATGAAATCTAACGTTTTATTAAATATGTAGATAATGAATAAAATTACATAACGGGTTAGTTTTCTTAACAAAATATGCACAATTCAAATGAAAATGTTAATGAAAAGACAATCAAAGTAAATCTTACTTTTTATTTTATACATCAAACTTTCATTTTATATATATAGATGAAATACGTAAGATTACAAAGTAAATCTTACGTATTTCATATTTTCTGAAAATTATTCGTTACTTTAAGTTGCATCATACCTTTTTGTGACTCGTAAAACATTAACTTTTCAAGCTTTTGCATGTATATAAATACAGAGATCTTTATTCCCTCCCTGCTCTTATATCTGCAAAACTTCAAGAGAAGCACCCGCTTCTGATATGTTTGGGACTGTTGTGGTCAATCACATCAATCTTGAACGCAACATTTTTTCCAAGATCTTTTAATGTTTTCTACACAAAACGTTTGCTATAGTACTTTTAGAGTTTATTTTGACGGACCTGCAACAAAAGATGAAAGATTTTTTTATTTGTAGGATAAGATTTTCCCACCGTTTTAGCTGTCTAATTTCGACAATCATCGTTGAAAAAACTTCGCTTCAAAGGAAACTAATATCGAGATACGGAAAATAATTAACACAGAATTGAAGACAAAGGGGTCGGGAGCTGATAAAAAAATTGTGTTATCACGAATTGACTGCACTTAAAATGATAAAATAGTTTGGAAATACTTAAATAATTAGTGAGACAAAAATATTTTTCTGCATAATAATAACTTAAGGTGAAACTGTCTGTTTTTATGTTTATTTGAAAATTTCTACTAAAAAAAGAAAAAAGTAAAGGCAAGAAAAAGTCTTAAGTAGGGCTACAAGTTTCTCTATCTGTACTGATTCAAACGGAAAGCTTTTAAATTCTGCATTTCAGTCTTGTGATTAAACATAGAATTGCAGAGTTTCGTTAGATAACATATGTTAAATAGTGGTATGTGTAGCTGAATGGTCAATGAAATTCTGCAAGTGATGATTAATACTGAACATCAGCAAAGAGGTGTTTTAATTTGTGACGAAATCTTCGTACAAACCGCTTAATTATGATTGATAATCAGCTAAGCTTCGATCACGAATTATTCATAAGCACTCGAAGCAGCGCCTCCTCTTTCGTTGCTTGGAGGCAGGCAAAATATGTCGAAACTCGTCTCAGCTTGGCCAAAATCTTCCCAAGGTGTGGCTTCGGTGCGACAAAGCTGTGAACCTAAAATCATCAAGTATATAATTTACGAAGGCATCTTAAGGCTTTAATTAAATTAATTAACGCTTTCACACCATCTTAATGAAGAAGATGGTGAAAACAGTTCCGACGGTTCTCTTATTTTCGGAACGCCGATTTCAAGAAAAGTTCGTGATAAATTCATAGCAATCGCTCATCCAAGAAAATTACAAGGAATTTTACATCTAAACAATTATGTATTTGTTACACATGTATGTGGTTACAAGAATGATTTTTGTGCATGTTACTTATCTTGCGAACATATAATAAGGGGGAAAAATGTGCTTTGAAAATTTCATGGTGTCGTTGAAGATGGATATGCTATTTTCCAAGTGCAATCTTTCTTGTTACCGTTTTCATACGTCTCTAATGTAATTTTCAGTGCGCTTCGTAGCCTGTAGAAGCACAATAACTTGCTAATGAAAACTCAATTTTTGTTTGTGCTTTATGGTATTAGTAAGAATCAATATTTTCAATGTTAGTTTGAAATGTTCTTAACAGACGCTCTCAAAAAGAGAAAAGCAATTGCTCTTCTCTAGAAATATTTTGATATTCTTACGCATAAAAAAGGGGAGAAAAAGAAGATTTTCGATATAGAAAATGGTCCGTGCCCATGCCGAATGATTATGCGGCACATTAAGGATCTAAATATCAGTTTGGCTTGGATACTCTCTGCTAAATTAAATTCCTAATGCAGTTTCGCATTATTTAGAGCTCAGGTGCTGCCATCTAGGGGGACGCTGAGTGTCAAAACTCTCTAATGGCATCCGCCGATAGTGGTGCTGCTTGAAAAAATGGATGCCGGTTTCTGGGGAATGCACTAGTTCTTCAAACGTTAGTGACCATACGCAGCCCCATTAGGAAGAAAAAAAAAAGAAAAGAAGAAGAATGGTAAGTGAAGAACCGGTGTATAAAGAACAGAAAAAATAAAATCGAACAATTAATCGAGTTTTTTTATGTTCATGACTTTATTAGTTAATAATTTGTAAATAGTTTTGAAGACTGTTTATCACGAAAAAAAAAAGGTTTCCTGTCATTGCACCTTACATAACAAAGCATGCCTTGTTTTTCATTCGATAGTTATTGTAACAATCAACAAACCTATATCAAACAAGTGTGCTAAACCAGCAAGTATAGCACACTTGCAGTTTTATTACTGAAACTGAAGGAAGGAGTTTGTTTTATTGCTATCATGCTATAAGTGCTCATTTGATGATCATTTTGTCTAACAAACTTTTCAACGAATTAACAGCACGCTTTTCTCCAATAAGCTCGTATATATCTCCTTTCACTGAACTCTAAAATATAAACGGTATGTACGACGGTGAGTCTTTAACAGCCTAGTAAAAAAAGTTGCGAAATATATATATGTATAAAAAATAAAGTCATTTATTTTGACTATATAAATGTTCCTTGAAAAATAGAAACTGTTTTGAAATTAATAAATAAAAAGTTACTTGGAAATATTGAGTGCTTTAAATATTTTTTCCCTTCATCTATAAGCAATAAGAGGAGCTTAAGCTGAAAAATAGAAATATGCTGCCTGAGATACTTTTCGGAAAAATATGCTGTTTGTTGATTGCAACAACATGTGATAACTTTAAAACACGTATGGGTTATACATAATGCTAACCGTTTTTCATCAGGAAATGTAAATAATTCTGTAACTTTGCTCTGTAACAATAACGCAACAGCTTCATTTGGCAAGGATCTTTAAATTTTCCTTAAAATTTCGAGGTGCATTCCTCTTTTATTCCCCCAGCCACGAATTCTCGTCATGCACCCGCCCCTATATTCATCATTCTTTGACAATTCCCCATTTGGTATTCTGGACTTGCTCTGGTCGGGCACAAAGCATGTTGTGGCAAAGCGATTTTTCGGTGAACCTTTGTCTTTTTCTGAACTCTGTGGGTTGCATCTTGTTCCAGCAGATAAGAAGTGTCGAAGAAGCAATGTTTGCGGAAATTTACGACTCACTACGGGGGGTCCAGTAGCCGATGCAAGTGCCAGCCAAAGAGAACTTGCATCTTGTTTCGAAAGATAAAAAAAAAAATAAAGTTCAACAGCAGCTTTGAAATTATTCCACTAATATTTAAAGCGACATTTTAATAAATATTCACAATTCGTTCCATTAGCGTCATTACGCTTTCCAATTCGCTTGAACTCAATAAGATTTCAACGAACTTCTAAGTTTCAGCAGTACTTCATTATTTTTTTAGTTGTTCTTTTATTTGTGTTTCGCTGATGAAACTTTTGAAATTCAACTGATTTATTTACTTAAGATAACCATACTTTTGACAAAGAATTTTTTAAAAATTCACTTTTAAAGACTTTTCTTTTTGTTTTGCTGTATATGTGAACAAAAACATATGTTTAAAACAAAATTTTCTAAATATTATATTAACTTTTGTTTAAGTTGAAAAAATAACTAAAAAATTTCTAAAAAATAGCTAATTGTACAAAACATATTTTCTAAAAGCAAAACAACATTTTTAAATTTTGTAAGATGATTAAAACTACAAAGGTATCTTAGAAGACATGAAAAATAACTATAGAGACGTTCAAATATTTACATTAGTTAAGTACATTCACGCTCGTATCAAAAAATAAAAACTAAGAAATTAATGAAGTATCAACTTTCAAGATCCAATTAATAGGATTTGTTTAATTCTTTGTCTTGGTTTAGTGCTTTGTAAAGGAACTGGAAATAAATTTCTTTAACGATGCTTTGCGTTTTTGCCACGTCCTCAAAATGTAAAATTATGAAAAATAAGGTACACTTTTATTTTCTTCACAAAATCAAATGTTTCTAGTTGAAAAAGCAGAAAAAGAGTAAGAAAATGTTTCAGGGGAAAATTTTCTTTACTTTTCGAAAACTGCATCCAACTTCTTAAGTGTCTCCTTGTTAATAAATTCGCTTCTTGATGAAAATTTCAGTTTATGCATGATTTCATTATTTAGAATTTATCTGCACGCATAAGATATTAAAAAATAAATAAGCATAGAAGACATTATTACTGCACTTCAAGTTAAAATTTATTATAGAAAATAATAATACATTTAAAATTATCTTTAATTTTAGGGGGGAAAATTTGCAGAAAAATAGTAGTTTTAGAGATTTGTTTGGTTATTTTTAATGAAATATTGAGAAGGTGTCCATTAATGTAGTTCGAGCATTGTTACGGAATGGTTTCCATAACAGGTTATTCCGAGAAATATTCAGCAATTTTGTTACAGTGATTTTTTTTAAAGTGTAATTACACAAATAATAGGAGAAGAAGTGATTATAAATGAAAATCATGTAAATTTTTTTTCAAAAAGGGAATTTGTAGAAATTAGATAAACATTTAATTTTTGTTACAAAAAAAAAAAAAAAAAACACCAAGTAATGATGAAAATCAATAATACATGATGAATGGCACTCATCTTTTATATTATTCGCTTTCCAAAAGTTGTGCATATACATTTTTTTAAATTTAGATATTTGTTTTATTTTTTCAAAAAAATGTTCTGCATTTTGTTGTTCTGCGCACGCTTATATAAACACATATTACTTGACTACATATTGAAGTGCCAATGAAGCGGAACTACACAGAAAGTAAAGAACCATTGAAAACGTTCTTTTGTCAGAGAAAAAGAAAACCAGGATGTTTTATTCGAAAAATGATTCGGGAATTTTATTTTAAATGACAGAAATATAAAGGAAAGAAATAAATGAATGTGATGGTCTCATCATATTGATCAAGTATTCAATATGCAATAATTAGCAAAACATAATTGAAGAAGTGTATATAAATAAATAAAATAAAATGCAAAATAACTAAATAAATTGTATAAAATAAAGAAAGAAACGCAAACATTCACATTTAGTTTCAGAAAAAAAAAATAGAGTAGTGGAGCTTAACAAATCTTCATTTGCTACTCCTGTTTCGAGCAAAACTCGTTGCTTAGGTTACCTCTTTTCTTATTTATTCATTTAATTTTAATCATACTAACACAAAAATTTCTGCTCTTAAATTAAGCTTTATACAAGAGAGAATTAGCGCTCTTTATGTAACAATAACTGAGAACAGCATTCAGCAAGTTTTCGCTAAATAATTTTTTTAAAATTTTTTTTTTTTTTGGAATATCAAGCAATTTATCGCAAATTTTGATTGATCAATTTGTACTAAATTAGGTCTAGAAGCAAGTTCTCAGAAAGACAAACCATTGTTTTAAAAGTATCGTTTACATTTTCATTTTTACAGCACTAAATACGCAATTTACTAACAATTCGGGAGAATGAAAGAAGGGTAACAATATGTTTTCTTTTCGTTTCAACTAAAAGCAGCAACGTTGTGTAAGTAGTAGAAAACACGTGTATGCCGCTAGTGACTACACTAACTGCAGGGGGTCTCGGCCTGAAGTGACAGGTCAATTATGGGGGACAGTAGACCCTTCTTCCAAGAGCTATCGTACATTTCATTGGTCGTTGAAATGTCAATCACTTGAGGTTGACACACTCCCCTCATGCCCTTCGAAGGCCATTTTAAGCCTAACCACGAAATTTTTTCTGACTGAAGAGCAGCCTTAAACCGCATTCCTGTTTAATTAATTTTTTACTTATTTTTTCTCAGACAATTAATTGTTAATTCTTCGGTGCGCTATTTGTTTGATATTTCTACATTTCATTTGTCTTAGGTTAAACGTAGTTTCTTCGAATCATTTTAATTAGTATTTGAGATAAAAAACGATTGATTCCTATACCTGTTACCTGCGAAGACTCGTAATGTAATGTAATGTAAATTTTTTTCTAGTGGTCAAGCATAGCATGCGTACGATTAAAATTTAGACGTACAAACCCCGAGAGAGAGATAGAGAGCTTTCTCTTTCTTTTATTTTCAGAAAACTGACCTTCACAGGTCCTAAATTTACGGGTCTACACCGCTGGTGGGGGTCCCGACATGTCCGATCGGCCCTTGAGCTTGCTGCAACCAGAAAAACAAGATGTTAAGGAGGAAGCTAGCAGGTACTTATCAACATTGCAGGTGGCTCTCTCTCAAGATTTATAGACGAAGTGGAAGTAAATAAAAAGATTAATTTATTGCCGAAGGTGCGGTGAAAAAACAGTGCGGCTCGTACACTAGAAAACACGAGTCCATTATACTCGTATGTTAGAGTCGAAAGGGAAAAAAAAGCAGATTGACGATTTTTCTGTGTCACAATGCAGCCGAGAAATGAGCCCTCTGTGTTCAATCGCTAATAGGACAAAATAATCTATTGAGAAGTCATGTTAATTCAAGGTCAAGGATTTGAAATATTACCTGAACATATGATATTCCTCTCAATGTATTCAATTTAAAAACCAACGTATAAAATATACTATATATAAATATAATGTTTACTTATTAGAAAGGCGAGTTGAAAATATTCTCATGAGAATAATGCCTGCACTCTGCAACTAAAAATTTGGAGAATAATTCAGAGTATTCTTCTTCATCTGTAGAAGTAAATGAGAAAGGTTGCAATTACAGTTATTATTAAGTAATCATTCATTATAATAAAGCACAGTTAGGAAGTTATTTTTTACATTACACACCTTACAATGGTAATGTGTACAGTGCTAATGTTACTGCAGCTATTTTAACCCAGACCCGTCATTAAAAACATTTTAGGAGAAGGGGTTGAGCAGGGGTATGTACTTCTTTGCAGTACTAAAAGCAACAAAATACACATATAATACATTCAAAGAAATATCGTACATTTTCAAAGGGGTCCTGTTTTAATCCCAGTTACAGTCTGAGAAAATGTTTTTTTAACTAATTTAATTACATATTATTATTATTATTTAAAGAACAATAATATGTTCCTCGCAATATCGTAATATATTTATAAAAATAATATGTTTTTTTTTTTTGGTAGATCAAATAGTAATTCTAAAGGTTTGAAGACTGAAATATATTCGAAAAACTGATTATGAATTAAATAAATGTTATTTTCATTTCACTTGTGTTTTGTTTCTTACGATGCGCTATTCCCTTTCGGAATGGGAATCTAATGTATTTCGAATTTTATCTAATTGTTATTTTTTAATCTGTATACTTATTCTCTGGACATATCTGAAAAAATGTTTTTCTTTAAAAAAAATATTATTCATTTTTGAATAAAAAATTTTATACTTTAAACGGTTGAAGTTTTTTCGAAAAATATACGAATTTTGTACAGTAAAATTTTGATTATCCGAACTAATTGGGACCGCTAGTACCTCGGATATTGGAAATATGAGTTAATAGAAACTGGGCACAAAAACTCGCCGTGCTCGCGAATTCCACATCTTTTAAAATGAAAGCAACTGAACGCCTTTTAAATGATAGGAATAAACATGTATAAAGTTTATCACAACTCAGCAAATTGAAAACGGAAATCTAATAATAGTAGTAAATTTTAAAAAGTAAATTGAAAAAAAATAACCATATTAAATTAAACACTGAAAGATGCATTTTCACAAATGCAGAAATCTCAAGAAAATATTTTACTTTTCAAAGTTAATATGCATTAATTTGTTTAATTTACTTTTTTTTAACGTCACTTACCTTTTGGGGGCAGAAGTGCCTGTTGTGGGGACAGTGAACTAAAAAGTGTGATATTTTTCAGAGTTCATTAAAAAAAAAAAAAAACAGACGCGCGGTCAACATAAATAAGAACTACACTGTAAAAAAAAAAAAAAAAAAAAAATCCCGTAAAATTTACGGTTTAAAACTGGCAGCTGGCTTGGTTGCGCAAAACTGTAAAAGTTATGAAGTAAATAAGTAGCCGCAACGGTTTTTCACGATACGAGAAAAAACTTTTGCATATTTTTTTTTCTCGAACGGTAAAAAACCGCTGCGACTATGTATTTTTGCGCAATCAACTCAGGTGCCAGTTTAAAACCATAAATTTTAGGGGATTTTTTTACAGTGTAAACAAACAATTTTAAAAAATAAAACAAACACGTTTCTTTTTCTTGTAGATGAAGCAAAATGCTCTTATACTAAGCTAAGCAAAATAATGTTGTCCAGAGCGAGGTTGAATCCTTAGCATGCAAAATATGTACCACACAACTCATAACCCGTCACTTAATTTAATAAGCATAAACGATTGGAACAACCTGTATGACAGCCGATATTCAACACTCAGCATAATGTAATTGGCTTTTATTAAGGATAATATTCAAGGTGTCAAAGCGATGCTAAATTAATACATGGCTTTATTCCTGCCTCCGAGGTTAAATATGTGCACATTCTTGTTTTCTCTTCTCCTGAAATAAATTTCACATGCAAATTATTTCCCGCGATACAAGGGGCGTTTGATAGCATGTTGTTAACCAATCTACCCTCCGATAATGAATTCCAGTACAACGTTTCCTTTGTTTCAGCTCATGAATTTGCAAGTTAAATTATAGTTTTAAAGACAGTCTACAAGGTAGAAAGAAATGAGTTCTATGTTTTCATTTGGCACTAAGGCAGGAACGTATTGAGTAGGCATGCTAATTGGTAAAGATAAATCTTAATTTGAAGCTGTGGGACGAATAGCTTTCTGCAAAGAAATTAAGTTAGCCTGTATTTAATCATAACTTAAGGACATCACAATGTAACAAATGTTAAAGACACAAAATATTTGAGGCACGTATCAACTTTCTGTTTTGTACCCTATGAAAGTTGATACTATGTATCAGGATTAACTTTTTTGAATTAATAATATTCAAAATGAGACTATAAAAATACATCTTTCCCCCAAATATACGTAGAGAGAGCGTTTAGTTTTTTTTCTTTTTTTTCTGCGGAATCATAGTAAATGAAGTCTTACAATGGAATTAAAAGAATGTTAGATTGTTGTAAAATCAATTGTTTCTGGTTTTCTTTTATTTCTTTAAATATAATAGTTTAAAATAAAAAATACTTTCTTTTTGAGATTAGTAATTTTTTTCAGGTTTTGATTTCACTTTTTACATAGACGACTAACTTAAGGGCTGTAAAATGGTGTCCAATCAACACATCTTTCGAAAATTAAAAATTGCTTCTTTTTGCTCAAAAAAACGAACGAAATTACTCACAAAGATTTTTTCAACTCCAGCTGTTCAACGTAACTTAGAAGCAGAAATAATAGCAGCTGTTCGTGAATGCATAAAAAATGATTTGCACCGGCGGCTTACATAAAAATAAGATTTTATTATAACACCAAACCTGTGCGCCAGTTTACTGTATGATTACATAGTTATTCAATACTAGGCTGTAACAGTAGACAATTATGAGAATCTTAGTGCCAACAAAGTCAGAAATATGCGACGCATCGGAGTTGCAGGCTTCTTCTTTTTCTTGACTCCACTAAGTAATGTGTCCCAAAGCCATTTCTTAGGGATTATATCATTTTTGGAAATTCTATTTTACTTTTTTATTTACCTATTGCTATCAGTATACCGTAATAAATGACCTTTTGGTTAGGGATAAAAAGCAATTTAGGTACAATGAATTCAAATGTCCTGGGGCTCTTTCTGCTTCAAGTTGTTA
Source organism: Octonoba sinensis (assembly GCA_038502835.1). Lineage (NCBI taxonomy): Eukaryota > Metazoa > Arthropoda > Arachnida > Araneae > Uloboridae > Octonoba > Octonoba sinensis. The sequence continues at coordinate 91,506,785 of CM076604.1, read as the reverse complement.
TTAGGTTGTTGAAGGATGATAACACGTTTGCTAAGCTAAGTTTCAAACAAGCGAGCAGTGCTTTTTCTCGGAAACAATTAAGTAATGACTTTCTAAACTACTATTTAATAAAATTAAGTGAGGAGGCTTTGATGACCTGTTTACTTCCAGTTTCATGAAATTATTAATGATAAATAAACTGTGCTGAAATTTTTCAAAAGAAGTTTTTTACCATACGAAAGAACAGAATCTATTCTTTAAATATTTGAAGATTTGTTTGTCAAGTTAAGACATATTGGGTAAACGTTTCGCATTTTTTTTCTTTGAGATTAAAAAAAGCAACTACCGGAAAGTTTAGTTACTAATTGGAAATAAAATAAAATAAAATATAAGTAAATAAACAAATAAAAGCAAATAAATTAATAAAGGAAATTTTCTGAAGCTTTTAAATGCATGTAAATCAGTGGTAAAATTTTTATTACCAAAGGCCTCAAAAAAAAAAAAAATAAATAAATAAATAAAATAAAATAAGCAAATAAAAATAAAATAAAATAAGTAAATAAATAAATAAATAAAAATAAAATTATCAGTACAAAAACAAAGCTAGCAGATATTAAGGTACTGCGTAAATTTTGCAGTGCCTTCATGTTCTATCGACACTTTTAAGAATTAAAGATTTTATAAATAAAAATATTAAAATGCATCTAAATTTGTTATGAAAATTACATATGTTATATAAAAACATACTGTAGAATATTGCTGTAAGAGTACAGAGGGGAAAGACGGAGTGTTTCTTTAAATTTACGGAGAACTTGTTTTAAATAAAATAATCAAGTTTCCCAATAAAATTCTTGTTTTTTCCCACTTTGTAAAACTACAGAGCAAGATTTGTTAAGTTACGTGAAACTGAACACTTGAAAGCTGTGATTACCAGTTTAAAAAGTTGCAAACAAATGTTTAAATAAACGTTTGAGATGTGTAGCTACCAGTTTAAAAATTGCCAATAACTCATTATATATTGTTGGCTTATAATTTAACTTCAGCTCCAGCGAGCACCTTAGAAGTGCTTGGTGGCCAGCCTCATTCCGACTGAACTGTCCTTCGACCTTGTGTACCAGAAAACGCGATTCAGCGTACTCACAGATGGAACCACTGCTATATCTGTTGCAATCAATTTGCAGACTGTTCTTTGTAATTTAGTTCTTTAAAGACTTAACACAGTTCGACCACGGAGTTTTGATGGTTGGTCACTTCTGCTCATGGCAGAAAAGGACGAATCCATTCGAATTTTTAGGCAAGTTTGTTTTGCAGGTGCGTTTATTTAGTACGCGTATCATAGTGTTTGCTTCTCTGTTTGTTGAAAGTTAACTAAATTTATAAACTGGCAAAGAGCATCAGTTCGGAAGAAATCAAGTACGCTAAAGGAACTAGAACGTGAACAAAAACGGCACATTCTTTATATCAGCAGTTCCTCCCTTGAACATGAATGGACTCTTCTTGGCACTCTGCCAGCCGGCTTGCTTTGGTTGATGGTAGAACTGTAGTTTCTTGTTTTTAAATTTTACTTCAGACTCTAGATAAATGATTTCCAGGAGATTCTCATGTATTTTCGTGCTAAAGTGTTTTACAGTGTGCTTTGTTTTTCTCTAAATCCGCTGTCGAGACAAAGGTAATCGTTTAAATTTAATGTTTTACCTAAATATTAAGAAAGTACTGTTTTAAATTTATTTTTTAATCCACTAACAAGCAATTTATAAAATCATATGTTGGTTTCTTATTGAAAATACTAAATTTTAGCATATTTTTCTGCAGAGAAAAACAAATTCATGTGATTAATCTCAACAGAAATCTCACAACTTATTGTAGTCAGCAGTAAATAATTCAATACGACTGACGTTGAAAAGTTGGTTGTAATTTAGTATCAAATTGATCGTTCGACTATTTTAATGTGTGAGCTAATTTCAATGGAAGTTAAACAAACATATTATTTAACAAAGTTAAAACAAAGTTTTGTTTAAAACAAAAAGTCTAACTTCTCAACGAGTAACAAAATCATTTTCACATGGAAAAATATTTAGTTAAATAATTAAAAACGAGTAAGGGAGAGAGAGAGAGAAGGATTGAAAAGAAGGAAGACGGCTTATATGGGAGCAAAAAATACGTAAGATTTTATTATTAAACGCAATATAAAAACAAGAGAAAATTTCAGTAAAGAAAAGATTTCTAGAAAAGTTAGCAGTAACAAATTTTTACGTAAAATATGATCACACAAACTTTTAAATTAGATGCGAAAAGAAAAAGGAAAGAAGAAAGAAAGAAAAAGGAAAGAAGAAAGAAAGAAAAAGGAAAGAAGAAAAAAAAGCAAAGGAGGGGAAAAAAAGAAAAATTAAAAAATAAATTTTTGTAAAATACCATAAAAAAGTTCTATCGCTGGAATGTCTTTCCTTAGTTCAATTATACGAAACAAATTATTGCACAGCTCAATTTTATGAGTTGATTTGCTAACGAAACAGGATGAAAAGGTTTGAAACTTATAATGTGTTGCAAAATTTTAGTCTTTATCACATAACAAGATAATATTATTATATTACATCAACTACGACACTAAAGATACTACTTCTGCAGAAGTATAATTTTAGTATGCGAAATAACAAACTTTACCACTGACGAAAAACCTACAAACCACATCCTACGTGTTTGGCGTCTTTAACACGAAAATTAATGTAATCTCCAGTTATTACTTCATCTTAATTAAAGTCTTTCTCTTGAAATGCCTCCTTCAAGGGGAAATGTTTCTTTCCAATGACGGGAAACGTTTCGACAATCATTATACTTAAATGTCGTTCCTACCGTAAAAACTCGTATTTTGTTCGAATCAGTTGTAATTTTTAAAGAAGAAACTAATTAGAATCCCGTGCTGAACCTGCAGACCCGTAAAAATGCAGGATTGTTATTACTCCAGACTCTGAGACACATTTATTTGTCGCTAACGAGGAAGACTGTTGGCGACAAATGACAATTTTGGATTGACGGTTTGTATCTGAAAAAAAATAACGGTTGGATGGCATCAAATGTTTTGCCCTCCTCCCTAATATTAGATTTGATTTCTGATGAATAAATATTGTATTTCTGGGGGGAAAAGTCTCGGTTTTATTTTAAAAAATTAAATAAAATTCTTCAATTTTAGTTTCATATTTCGGAGCTGGAATTCCGAAATTTATTTATTTGTTAACCTATAAGAGGGTAATACATATGTCATTGCTGAATGAGCCTCTTGAAAAATTATTAGCAAAGCATTTTTTTTTTTTTTTTGAAGAGCAGGAGTGAATTTAAATAGTCTCCTGGAGGAAAAACAGTAAGCAGATTACCAGCACTATGGAAAGTAGTAAAAGAAAAATACAGTAAAACCACCAAAGTTGACCACTTTTGTAAGCTGACCACCTATCTAAGTTGACCATTTTTGTCAGGAACGGAATTATAAAATGTATATTATATAATGTAGGGAACCCTTTGTAACTTGACCATTTAATTTGACCACCCGTGTACACTGACCACACATGTACGCCAAATTTGGGTGGGGTTAAAAAAAAACCTTTCTACGTTGACCGCCTAATTATTTCCATCTTTATTTCTTTATCGGTTTTTGCAAAGATAAAAAAACTAAAATAACTTCTCCAGGACATTTTTTATGCTATAATGTTTGACCAGTATTTGTCTAGATGGAGGAAACATCAATGTTGTTTGCCTGACCTTCTTTGTAAGTTAACCGTATGGGAAAACTACTATGAGCAATCTTTTCTTTTTTTCTAAATAAGTTTATTCCTTTTTCTTCTATCCGATATAGCCATTTTGAAAAATTAGGTATGTTTTTAGGGAATCTTACCATCAAATAACTTACATAATTAATAAGATATTCATCTTTATTTTAACTAAGTACTTTAATTTTTAAAGTATTATAGGGTATATTACAAGTCATTCAGGTTAAATTTCTCTAGATGATATTTTAGGTAATTGTGAACAAAAAATACTTAATTACTTTTTAAAAGTAACGTTAATACATGAAGCTATACGAGTATTTCAATTAGTTACAAATGAATAAAACTATGATGTAACAAATAACAAAAAAAAAAAGTCTACCTTTTCTAAGTTTACCACTAAAGTGCTGCACCGCTAGTGGTCAACTTACACAGGTTTCAGCTTAGTAGAAAATTGTAAGGCACAGAAGTTATTAACGTTGTATTGATTAAGTGCAAACAGATCAAGCACACCTATCCTTTCCTCGTCCGTCTCCAATCATTAGTCAATTCACTTTCCAATTAATCTTCCCGAATCTTTTGCATATGCTAATAGATGCTTCTTATGATTTTAAGTGAACTTGATGGTTTTTCTTCTAAATTCGGTTGACTGTGGATGTTTTCTAAGCGTGTGGGGTTGCTTCGAGAAAACGATTCTAATACCTAAAATTACCTACCAATGATGCCCACGGTTTCTTTTTCAGATCAAGTAATAGATCCACTGAAGGAAAAATAATCATAGACAGGAAATAACATTTAAAGAAATTTCTCAAAATTAGGACATCAAGAAAGTAATCAAGGCAATTTTTTGGTCAATTTTCACCAGTAGGACTTTTTTCCAGACCCTGGAAAAAGCTGAGAAATGTAGAATATATCCAGTGGAATTACATGCTTTTTTTTGCCGATATTGTAAAAAAAAATGTAAATGGACAAAATATAGATCAATAATCAGAAAGTGATGTTAGGAAACATTTCTAATTTTATTTACGTGTCATCTATCATCAAAAAACCTTGAAAACAGCAACGAAATCAAACACTATACGAAAGGGACAGTCGGTATTATTGCTAAGATTAGTAAGGTTACTCACCTTCAAATCCCCCAAACTTATACCATAACTTAAAGGAAAACGTCATAACCGTTAGGGATTTTCACCTTCCCCTACTCTAAATAATAGAAGAAGGACGGAATAAAAGTTGGCTAAGTTAGATTCATGACGTAGTAGAATATGGGGGAGCACTCACTGAATGAAAGATCCCTGTAAGGATTTTTATGAATGATGGTGTTTCGTTGCTGATTTTTGTTAAGCAACGTTTTCCACATTTTTTCGCTCGATACAGTCAAAATTTGTTGTCACAATGTTGTTTTTTAGAATTTTTGTGTTTAGCAAAGTTTCTGATGAAACAATGGACGACTTGTATGAATTTAACTATGAAACGATATATATTGAATGGGAATTAAGAAATTTATTCGTTAGTATAATTTTAAAATAGTTTGTATTTCTTACTTTTTTACCTCAAAAACTATGATTCAAATTCAATGTGTTCATTGTGTGCCACATGAATATTAGGAAGTACTTTTTACTTCGTTCTTTTTAACACCGAAATAGCTACTCGTCAAAAGCAACGCGTATTTTGAGAAATACACTAAAATAGCCAAAAATCATGGGGTACTTAATTTTAGATAATTAAAAACATTTCTCGAGAAATATAAGACGAAAAGCAACAAAAACCATATAAAATACATCTTCACTTTATACACTCTTCAGGAAAAAATTCCTCACGCGTATATTTAGGGGATTAACAACAAATGGAAGAAAAGAGAATATATTTTCAATCAACTAGTCTGTAGATATGAGTTCTGTTTCTCCTTTTTAAAAATTAAATGTTCTAGTTAAATTGCAGAAGAAAAATGCATTGTTAGTGAAAGTATAAATCATTATAGAAACTGATGCTCACTACCCGTCACAATAAGTATTTAGCGTTTCAGCTATGTATGATGAAAAAATTGGTTATCGTAAAGATCTTCTACTAAAAGTTTCATATTTTTTACCAAGGTCTAATTCATTTATACTTAATTCAATACTTGGCGAGGAAAACGAGTCTTGTTGGTAGGTTGTCTTTTTTCCTTTTCTATTCTTGACCTTTCGAATTGTTACATGTTATTTGATTGTCTGTTTGAAACGCACATAGAAAATTTCTCATGAAGTTGGTAGGTAACGGATAAACACTATTTCATGGAAAATTTGCATGAAGTTATTACTAATTCTTTATTAAAGTTAGAAATATAGCCTGAAGGATGTGCAGTCCACTTAAATCGTTTACACTGACTAGAGGCCGTTCATAAATGATGTCACGCTTTTTCCCATATATTTGACTCCCCTCCCCTCCGCTTGTCACACTTTGTCACAATTTCCCGAACCCCCCCCTCCCCCCTCTCGAAGCGTGACATCATTTATGAATGATCCCCTACGTATAAACTAAGAAGATTGGTTGTACAGGTTACCTAGTTTTTCATACCTACAGTTACATATTCAGCACGTATTGATTATCTTCAAAAAATGAAAAAAAAACGGACAACGCAGCTTATAACGATCTCTGCTGATGCAGTCAACACAAAACTCAGACATCAGAACCAATTTGGAGCATCTACAGAGCTTTAAAACAAAAGTCAAAGCATAATGTAGACACGACAAATGAATATAATCACATAACAGTAGAAAAGAATAAAAGACATAAAAATCAAAATACTTTTTGTGTGGGTAAACATTCTATTCCAAGATTTTCAATTCAACTTTTGTCTACAACCTGATTTAGTACCATTCAGTGTTTTTGCTGCAAATTATTCGTATTGTATCTTGCATGAAATGTTAAGTAATTCATTCTATATTCAATACAAAAAAAAAGAGAAAGAAAAAAGAAAGAGAGACAGAAAAGAAAACTGAGAGAGAGCCAGATTTCCTGCGCAAAGTGTTTACGGCATCGTCAAGCAGGTGGTCACTGCACTACGCGTGCACTTTCTCCAGTAAACATCGTCTGTTCGTAAGCCCCCTTTACATATTCCACTGACCCCTGCCGCTAGACGACCTTCCTTTTAAGGGCACCTTCGACATACTTGTTTATTTGCTTATTTTTTATTGACGCCCATTCTGTTGAAACTTTTTTTGCTAGCAGACGATAGATCAAAAGGTCTTCGGTAGCCGAGATTATGCCGACCCCAGTAAGTGGATATCGTCTGTGACGTGACACATGGGAGGTGAAAACGGTTTTCTCTCCTTGTAAACTCCCCCATTCAGATATCAAACCCCCGTTTTTTCTCTTCCTAAAGCAGCCCCCTCATACCTGTTATGTTCTTTTACTGAACTCCCCCTCCCCTCCTTGCCATTAGAATGTTTCATTGAACTCCTGTTGAATAACAAAAAACGGGTCTTCGACTTAAAGGGCGGACAGTTCAGCAAACTCAAGGTGGATGTCAGTGGGAGGTATTTTTTGCTATCAGGTGGTTATAAGGAAGACTACAGCATTCACTTTCTCATCCTTTTGCATGAAAATAATTCCAAAAATAGAATAATTAATCATTATCAATGCTGCATTTGCACTGGTATGTTGGCATAATAACTTCTTACAATCTTGTATTAATTTCAACTTTACAGGTTTTACTGTGCATGGAAGCGCAAAACTTTTCTTCTTACCACAGCAACGTACAAATGATATAACATTTATAAAATTTTTGATCAGTAGTTTTAAAATAGAATATAATTTAATAGTGTATGTGCGCACGTGCAATAGGGGCGGGCGGGAGAGGGAGAGGGAGAAAAATTGGAACAAAGAAGGTTCGAGTTGGACAATTATTAAACAAGATATATTTCTTGAAATGTATTACGATTTTGAGGTTGTTTCCTATTTCAATCATTAAAGAGACAAAACTTGGTGTTCCAATAAAAATAATTTTATTTTAGTAAAAAAAAGAAACTTCCATACAAACATGAACATGGAAACATTTTGATTTTTGAAATTTGATTTTTAGACATCACTAAAACACTATAATTTTAAAGCATAACAAAACAATGAAATATAAGTCGCTTTTTAAAAGCAGAGTTTTGATATTAATAGAATGTTATCTATTGACTGAATACAAAAGAAAAATACAAAAACGAATAAATCATGTGTTAAAATAATAAAGAAATTTTATACATAAACTTAGTCATAAATGTTTCAAATTTTGATTCTATTCCACACTTAAGTGCTCATAATAACAATAGTGGTATCTTTATATTTGCGAAAAACGTTTCTGAAAAAGTATGACTCCTCCAATGAAACAAATAACCTTATGTTTCGGTTTTAATCAAATAAATTATATTATTAAATAATATCAATAATAAAAGTGTACCAATAATTTGTTACCGACATCATATATTTTTCATTCACCATTTCTCTTTAATTCGTCACTAATGGACGTACTTACCGATAATAACATCATGTTTCAACGTTCTATTCTATAACCACGAATATAATGAAAAATACAAAAATATGACGTTTGAATCGATAACTATAACTACTGTCATCAATATATCTGATCGAAAAACGAAACACCTTTCCAGTGTTCAAATGTTCACATAAAATATTTTAATAACTATTGCTTTGTACTATTTGTTTGGTGACAGTCGAAATATAAATTTCCTTGATCTTGCCACACTTGCAATTCTATGTTATTACCACGGCCTCCAGACTTCATTAATGTTACTTAAATCACTATTGAAGTCCATTCTTTCGACCGGTTCATTATCCACAGAGAAGCTATATTCTTCAGTACTCATGTCCGAAACAGTACTTGACAATGGAGAAGATGCCTGCTGCTGTCTTTGCTGATGCAGATGCAATGTAGAGTCCAATGACATAGATTTTGGTGGCATAACAAGATGAAACGCGCTAAATGGATGAGAAACGTTATTTTCAGGTAAAGCGAGATTTGCTGGCAACACTAACGCCCATTCACCATTATCTAGTCTTCTAGGTATCAATGGAATTTGCTGCTCCAGAGTTTGACTTTGGATCGGATTTGTTCGGTCTTTTTCTGGTGAAGTTATTGGCAAGTCCATTGAACCCGCGGAATTTGCACGAGACGGACAATGCAGAGATTTTGTACGAAATTTGCTCGGGACATTTCTACTGAAATCGAAATCGTTTATTCTTCCTGGACCACTATTAGAACTGGAGTTTGTCACATTTGGGCGTTCCTTGTCGTAACTCATAGATGAATTAGCATTAAAGTAGCGGTATTCATCTGGTTTGTTGGAAGCAAGTGAAGAAGATTTAGCGTCTGTGATTAAACTTTGGAGAGGCAAATGTTCTTGTTTCACAGCTGTATAAGATTCTAAAATATTTTTCTTTTTCTTTGAAGAATGTGTACTGTTCTCATTCAACTGAATTTCGAGGTTCTGATGAAGCTCTTGACCTTCAGCCACAGGCTCATCTAAACTATTATTCGGGGACCAGGTCGATGAAGAAGGTGACAGTAAAGTAGTTTGCTCATTCAAAATTTCATCACCATCATTCTTTCCGATCGGTTCGATACATGTTAAGTCCTGTAACCGTCGGTTCAAATGATTCTTCAGTCTTTGCTGAACTTCTGCTTCCACTCCTGTTAATTGGGGATCAATCAAGTTTGACAGGAACAAGTCAACTTCACGCACACACTCTGCGTATCCAATTTCAAATTTTTTCTTCGGATGTTGAGATTCAAGTAGAGCTGCTAAATAAAAACATTGTTACAATAATATAAATAAAAAAATGTTTATAAATACTTTAAAATTTGTCATTTATTAAGAATTTAAGTTTTCTCTCACATCCTTTCCAATCTACAGATTAAAAGTAATGCTATAAAGCATATTGTTATTTATTATAATTGTATAGTTATTGTAAAGCAATTCTGCACCACACCAATCACATAAAAAAACGCCGCTTATTTTGGTTATGGTTAGTGTAATCAATCACTTAATGTTGTTATTATTTATAATCGGTTGCGTGGTATTGGTTCCTAACCATTGCAGATGTAGTACGCTCGCAGAGATTGGTACCAACTCTTTCAGCGGTACCACAATGAGTGTGGTACCATTGCTACAATTTTCGACGCTCAGTTTCCCTCAAGATGACGGCACTTGAGTTCTAATTGATGCTAATTGCACTAGAAATTTAATTTAGCAGAGAGTATCGACGCCAAATGGATACTCAAAGGATCTTTAACATGCCGCATAATCATACGACATGGGCTCAGTCATTTTTCTGCATCTTGAAAATCCACCGACTTCGGTCAGGTTTGATCCTGCGAACTTGAGCGTACGAGGCCTGCGCCTTACCACAACGCTACCCTGCCGGCTCACTTAATGTTATTGAAATCATCAAATCCTTATCTTCTCAATTCCTTTTCATATTAAAATACTTCTTTATGATCCCTGATTTATTCAGTTATCAATCTTAGAATGTCCCTGTTTCAATGTTTAAACGTAGGTTTTAGGCGTATTTTATTTTTACTTAGTTCTAAATTGGTCCTTTTAATTCAAAACAATGTGCATCAAACATTTTAGAGGCCAAATCCTACTTCTGTTATTTCTGGGGGAAAATCTAAGCTCCCGAAAATCTATAATATTTGGATAAAAAAAGAAAAAAACCTTATTCACATGCAGCCTTTTTATTCCCCTGTGGATAATATTCAGAGGACAATTATATGTAAAATACGCGTATTTGTAACGAAATTTAAAAACTTGAAAAGTAAATATTTAGTATTTTGGATAGCATTCGTATTTCTTATGTTTTTTGATCGGAAGTTTATCGTGAATGAATTCCTAAACCGAAATCAATAAATAAATTAATAAATAAAATACTAAGTTCCTAGCTGATAGGGGAAGTAGACTTTAAATATGCGAATGAGTTTTTAAAACCAGCAATTTGTCCTAGCCATATCCAAAAGAGTTTATCCAAAACCTATGTAACATATTCAGTAAGTGTAAAAATGAAATTTTAAACAAAAAATCTAAAGAGTACCAGAGAAAGAAAAAAAAAGCCAAAATTTCAATTCATTCAGAAGCTTGAGGAAGGAATTTCACAACCGTTATTTGATCGTAAATGCATCTCTACGAGCTGTAGAGATCAACTGAGCAAACACGGTATGCAAATGTTGATTGCGAAAATAAATCAAAAAGCCAATCAATTCAAGCTTCTTATAGATCTTTGAAACATAAATTTAATGATTCTCGTGGCAGACATTGCAGAGAGATCTTCTGATAAGAGTTCAGCTCTGTGCTTTAGGGCATGGGGTCTGTCTCAACACCAGCCCTGTCCAGCTTGAATCCATTTGTCACGTGTCCATTAGCGGACATCTAATAGCTGTCATTTTTACATAACTGGGTGTGAGGAATGAAAAGCGTCCTCATTTGTCATGGAGTTCGTGGACATATTTATCAGCGGTTTAGATATGTCGAAGTAGCGTGAAATGACGCCTTAGAGGCGTTTGTCGATAAGCTCGGTTTGATTTAAGATGTAAAAAATTAACATTCGATTCGAGGGGGACTGTTTGGCTTCAGCTAAATTTGAACAGTTTAATATATTGCTACGCTTCCTGCCCCTTTTCAGGTAAAGATATTTGACTTAATTTGAGTCTCTTAAAAAGTACAGTCAAGCCCCGATATACCGACTTTAATGATCCGTTATTTGAACATTATGTCACTTTTTATGTCCAAATCTTGATCAGTGCTGTTTGGTTCTTTAGTTAACTAGAAGGAGACGATTTTGGATGTGATATTTTTTTCTTATTTTTAGTTTTATTGTACATTTCTCTAGTTCTGGGAATCAAGAAAAATTATATAGTTGAAACACCCCAAGCGCTTACTGATCGTATGCAAGATGAGGTAATAAAATTGTCGAGAGACAATTGGCCTCTTACTTTGTTCTAACCGTGGTGCTTTTACAAAGCTTGCAGGGGCAACAGTGACAGTTAATGTGACATTAAATACCCTTTTCTCATAGTTATGGGTTTAACTTGTTAAATTTCTCAGCAAACTTAATAAATGTAACTAGTTGATAATGGAAGAAAAGCAATTTTACTTTCCCCAATTCACTTCAACCGAAGATCGGAAAGTCCCCCTCGTTTTGCATATGACCGAGCAGACTGGTGCAATAGTAAATAGGAATAAGGTTGGAAAATCAAGAAGGTATGATCACATCTTCTTTTACTTACGATTAAACATGATGAAAATTCGAGTTTACTATGTATTAAGCCAGGGCTTTGATTCGTCTTTTAACTTTGTAGGCGTGGGTTTCATAAATACATAGTCTATGAATTGATGTTGCAAACAAATAATCTGACAAAGTACATCACAGAAGGTTGGAAATTATATTTGACAGGTCATTAAATAAACTGCAATGTGTAAGATTAGTTCTATAAAATATAGTCCGAAAGAAAAATGAATCAGCAACCGAAACCGTAAAAGAAAAAATGCTGTAATACACATACGCAAACGTGTAATATCTATTTAAACACATTTATATATTCTCCATGAATCATTTAATAAGTGTTATGTCATTCATAAATCATTTAACATAAACTCATGTTTGTGAAAATTGCAATAGCATGAAGGACTTACGCGAGTGAGCTGAAATTTTCAGGAAATGCAAAGTAGCGCATGATATGCAAATGATTAGAATTTCAAATCCGTAGCGCATGCGTATGCTGAGCAGCGCCCTCTGAACGGCGGATGGATCCGAATAAATAGACGGCTGTAGCGAGGCGTGTATGGTTATCGGTGGTTATCTGCTAGTGGTAAACGTTAGCTCAATCTTTACTTATGACTCTTCGACGAAAGAGAGCGAGATTTGAACAACTTACAGAGTTTGAACGGGGGATAATCATCGGCCTTCGTGAAGCTGGATTGTCGTATCGTGCAGTAGCCGCTCGTGTGCAGCGTAACAGCAGCACAGTGATGCGTGTTTGGAAGCAGTGGACGGACGAGGGTCGGACAACTCGGAAATCCGGTAGTGGACTCCGAAATGTGACGTCAACTCGCGATGATAGACACCTGGTCCGCATGGCGCGGACGGACTGTACAGCTTCCTCTAGACAATTGGTAGCACAGTGGTCAATAGCTACAGGTGTTTCATTGTGTGCCTCATCAATTCGTAGACGTCTGCTGCAGCGTGGACTGCGCGCAAGGACTCCTTTATACAGGATTCCCCTCACGCTAAACCACCGCCGCCTGCGGCTACAATAAGCCAATCAGCATAGAGACTGGCTTGCTGATTGGCAGCATGTCGTGTTTTCTGACGAATCCCACTTTAATTTGCGGTACCATGATGGCCGCATTCGTGTCAGACGCTATGCCGGTGAACGCCACCTTCCGGAGTGCATTATCGAACGCCACAGTGGACGAACACCCGGAGTTATGGTCTGGGGCGCCATAGCCTATCATGTTCGATCTCAATTGGTACGAATTGTGGGCAATCTGAACAGCAACTGGTACATCAGGGAAGTTCTACAGCCCCAAACTGTTGCCTTTCTTCAAAGCTTGCCAGGCGCTGTATTTCAACAGGACAATGCCCGTCCACATATTGCTAGGACTGTTCAATCCTTCTTTGCAACGCAGCAGGTACAGCTTCTTCCTTGGCTTGCGTATTCCCCGGATATGTCGCCAATTGAACATGTGTGGGATTTCGTTGGTCGGCGTCTCGCTCGTGATCCTCGTGCTGTTGCTTCTGTAGACGAACTTTGGGTACGCATACAAACAATATGGAATGCTCTCCCTCAGGCCGACATTCAAAATTTGTTTGACTCCATGCCACTTCGTGTAGTAGCACTTATTGCGGCGCGTTGTGGCCACACAAAATACTGATTCCGATCTCTTGTTATTGTTTGTTTGCTTTGAAAATTTAATCATTTATTTGTACCACTACCACTCAACTGTATTAAATTTCATTCAATTATGACGATTCCTTCATGGTGTTGCAATTTTCACAAACATGAGTTTATTTAATACATAATGATTTTTCTTACCAGTTTGCTGTTTTCGCTTAATGTCATGAAGATGCCTAACGGTAAGCTCTAAGATGTCCGCCTTTTCCAGCTTTGTTTGTCTTGATCTCTGAAACAATCACAAAGTGATATACTTTTCAGTTTAAGGGAAAAAAAAGTTTAATCTCTAAAAATAATGAGAGTACATTTCAATTTGACAATCGATGCTAACAAATAATATTAGAATGATATCTACCGAAATTTCGGCTGGTAGAAGTTTATTACTACTTGAATCTGAGGTACACTGTAAAAAATTCTAGTTAAACCTTTCACCAAAAAATGGTGAAATTTAGCTGCAACCAACATTTGGTACTGTTGAACCATTATACTGGTTCCTAGAAACTACGCCATTATAATGATTCAACTTAGGATCAAATGTTGGTTGCAGAAAAATTTCAACATTTTTTAAATTTTTTGATGAAAGGTTAAATTAGAATTTTTTTACAGAGTAGAGAATGGAAAGGGCAAAAATTCCGTGGAATATCAAGTAATTTGGTTCTCTGCCCCCATAAAAAAAGAAAAAAAAAATCTAAAATTAAAATGGTTGCATCTAGAAAAACTGTTCAAAATCATCTTTGGTGTGATATATATTCCTTTATTTTGTTTCAACTAAGTTTTGAACTAATTTCTAGTTAATACTTAATCAATGTTTTAAAAAATTGCGCATCGTTAAATTTACATACTAGTCTGCATTATACTTTCCTACCTCTCTCCTTGCCTTTTAGCATGAAGCATAAAAATTACATAATTCCATGGATTGCTGCACGGCACGGTCGATGTTTTCCATGCCAGCAATCGAGCTCGAATCAATTGGATAAAATGCTTACTGTTGAACCATATGGGATCGCACAGGATTGTACAATGCAACATTGTTTCATTTTAGTTAGATTTAACATTGCTATACATTGTAAAAACACTAAATGAACTCCAAAATATGATTCAATGAAATTTGAAATTTTAACAGAGCATAAGCGTTAGGATCGCTAAGCATTTAATTATTACGGGTTATGAAAACGGAGGAATGAGAACCTCATTCTGAGAGGGCGGCAGAAATATTTCATTTGTTGCTTTTTAAATTCTTATTATACAAACCAATACTATTTAACGCAACAGTGTCACTTACTAGTTATCATTTTTAAAATCTGAATAACTTTTAATGTACATTATCTATTTTTTTATTCATTTATAGCTTTTAAATGACTAATTTTTTTCCTGTCCATAGTTTTTCCTGTTTATACATTTAATGTGCTCTGAAATTTGTGTTGTTCAATTTACTTGGCTACTTTAGATTGCTACCAAAAAATCCCAAGCTTTCAAGTGATAACAAAATTGTCATTAGGGCTTAAGTTTTACTTTGAACATAGAGGGGAGGGTATTAAGGATAATCCTTTGAACATAGGGAGGATGTATTAAATAATCGTGAAGTGCAAAAAAAGTGAAATAGCGTCTGATTTCTGAAGATGCTTTGGCATTCTTATTTGGCTCCTCTCTGCAAGGAGTGCATACAATTTTTTTTTTTTTAATTCAACTAGTTAAATAAACATAAAGTACTTTTTACAATGTTCTGAATTTTTTCTTCGTCATTCCTCTAACACAGCAAAAATTCCAACTCCTCGCTATCATATTTATTGACGTAGAGTAGCAACTTAAGATTTTTGGAAAGACAAGAAAATATATAATATTCGAAATAAATGAGTTACGTATTTCTGGCATAGTCAAATGAAATCCACAATAAATAAATACATTAATTAGTTAATTAAATTTATTCACCTCCGTAGTGGTTGGGTCTATGACTAAAGACTTCAGTTGCGCCAAACAGTGGTTTATACGAGCACGTCGCCTTTTTTCCATCAAGGGTTTGGAAGCCTGGAACAAAAAGTGAAATACTATTAGAATAATAAATAAGGGGGGAAAAGCATTGTACGGTGATGTTATCTGAAAACGTACAAAGAGTCACCAGTACTGATTTTTATTGATTCACTGTGTGTTGTATGATGACGAAAAAAGAATCACCAATACGGGATCATTCATAAATGATGTCAGACTCGAGGGGGGAAAATGTCACAAACTGTGACAAGGGGAAAGAAGAGGTAAGAAGTGTGACATCATGCTTATACAACATAGCGTGACATGTGACAAAGAGGGGGAGGGGGTCAAAATTAGAGGAAAAAAGCGTGACATCATTTGTGAACGGTCCCTACAGTTGGACCACGGACTTTTGATATTTGCACGATTCTGCGCATGGCGGAAAAGAACGAATCCGTTCGAGTTTTTGTGAAGTTCGACTTGCCGCGTTTATTTAGCGCGCGAAGCAGAATATTTGCTTCACTGTTTGTTGAAAGCAACTAAATTTATAAACTGGCATATAGCATCAGTTCGGAAGAAATCAAGTATTCTAAACGAACCAGAACGAGAACAAAAACGGCACATTTCATTCAGCAGCAATTCCTCTCTTGAAGATTGCTCTGGTTGATGGTAGAACAGTATCCACTTATATTAGGTTACGCATACTGAAGGATGATGTGTGAGCGATCACCAATACCGACATATTTTATTTTTACTCCATACTACACAGCAAAAAAATTCTAGTTCAACTTTTCACCAAAAAAATTGTGAAATTCAGCCGCAACCAACATTTGGTACGAAAGCTGAACCATTATAATGGCTCCTACTGTCACATTCATGGTGAAACTACACTGTTATAATGGTTCAAATTAGCACCAAATATTGGTTGTGGATAAATTTCCCCATTCTTTCCATTTTTTTTTTGTGATGAATGGTTGAACTAGAATTTCTTAGTGTAGATGGTGACGTGCCTCGAATTACCAGTATCGAATAATATTGTTTTGCTCTGTATTGGATGAACAGATTGAGGGAGTCCGGCACTTATCATTTCTTACAGAGATATTATAACAATAAGACTAATAATTAAAAAAGGCTAATTAGAACAGGATAAGAAAAATTTTTCGCGTAATTTTAGAGTTTTCGCGTAATATTAGCACTTTCGTAAAATATGAAAACTCACATCAATAGATTTCTTTTTTTTTAATTCGAGAATGGAATGTACATATCTTAATCACACTCACACTCTTAAAGACAAAAAAATGAGAAGCATTTTGAAAACATATATTGTAGTTATTTTTTGTAATTCAAATGAGAAGTTAGCAAAAAAGGAACAGCACAACATAAAGTTGAATGAATGTGCGTTTCTTTATTCTCAAAAGAAAAAGAAAGGAAAAAATAAAAATGAAAAAGGGAAAGAAAGAAAAAAAGTCCAATAATTTTTATCAAAATACTTTATTTGTTTTGCTAAGAGCTTTAAATAAATAAAAATTCAGTATATTTCAGATCACTTTTGCAGTTCCTAGAAATTTAGAACAGGGATAAGATTTCCCTCTTCTTTTATTTTATTTTATTTATTTATTATTATTTTTTTCAATTTCCTTTTCCATGTATAATTTGAAGCAGCCGGATATATATGCTGGTCTTATGAAAAACAGCAATACATTATTTAAAAGGTTAAAAAACAAACAAAACAAAAAAGGAAACAACGTGAAATGATACTTTTTGATGCAAAAAATAGACTAACAATGAAAAATAAAAATTTGGAAGCGTGTATTTTTTTAACTTCCAAAGTGTAACAATTTCTTTAACTGAAAAAATGTTTCAATAATGAAACACATGGAAAAAATTAAATAAAATAAAAAATCAGAAATTAATTTTTTTAAAAAGTCTTCAATTTATTTTCAAGCTTGTCTTCCTTTTTACAGAAAATATAACTTTCTCAAATTATCGAGATCTTCGCCTTTCATCACAATAGCCTTTTGAAAATCAATTTTAAAAAAAATTGTATGTTGAAAAACGATTTTCTAAGGAAAAAAAAATTGGATATTTATTGTTTTACGACTTTATCAAAAGTTGACTACCGCACAACGATGGATCACTGTCGCAACCCATGGACGAGCTGAACCAAAGAACTCATTCAAACAGAAAAGGAATAATAACGTTCACAGTTCTTCTATAGTTGCAGTTGTTATAAATAACATATTTCAATCAAAAAAATATATATAAGACGCTGAGGTCAAAAGATACTAGATAGTTACAGTTCTAAAAAAAAAAAAGAAAAAGCCTAACTGGCAGAGTGCCAAGTCGAATCCATTCATGTTCAAGTGAAGAATAGCTAGTATAAGGAAAGTGCCGTTTCTGTTCCCGTTTTAGTTCGCCTAGCATACATGATTTCTTCCGAACTGATGCTATATGCCAGTTTATAAATTTAGTTGCATTCAAAAAACAGAGCAGCAAACATCGCATCCTATCTAACATATTCGCAAAACGAACTTCCCCAAAATTCGAATGGATTGGTCCCCTTTCAGCCATGCGTAAAAGCTTCCAAAAGTCAGAGCTTCGTGGTCAAACTGTGAAAGTATTATTCTGTCGATTGGGCAGCATGATGAATTATTACCAGAGAGCTATGAAGTAGGTTTTAGTGTAAATTGCTCTTTGATCTGGTCGTAATATTTTTCAAAAATATGTCTCATTATTTTTTATTTTAGAGTTTTTTCAGCTCATGCGCTTGAGCTACAAACGTAATGAAACAAAAAATACAAACTTGAAAGCAACTTGCACGCTATAACTGGTTATAAAATGCTATACATATTTCAATTTTTTTGTTAGCATATATAATGACCGAGATTCGCTTCGATTTTATATAATAATAATAATCATTTTATGATCTTCATGACAGATACAAAATGCTATTTAAACATCCTGAAGAAGACATCAGAACGAAAGAAATGCTTTGATAAAAATACAGCACCATCTATTAACGTTGAAAAAATCACAGTCCAACGAACCATTGAAACAATTAGTATAACTCTTCAGCAACAAAAACTATTTTATAGCCTAATCATCTAATCATGTAGGCTGTCAACGGCTTGTTTCTTAATGGATGCGTCTACGGTTCATCATCGTCATAACCATAGAAGCACCTGTCGGTATCAAAGCTTCTTTATTCAATTTCAAAAACGCGCACAACTAATAATCATGCATTAAAAAATAGAATACGTGATCTCTCACTCCATTAAAGTAAAAGAAGAAAAGAAAAAAAATGACACCTGCAATTTTTTAATGACACATTCTTCATGTTTACGTTTTACCTGTCAATAAGTAATTTTAATCATATCAGGCGACTTAGTGAAAGAAAATTACCGACCATTTTTTACATCATTATTCATGTAGAAGTTGGCGAGTCATTTAACCGTATTCTTGCAAGTAATTATCGTCATTTTGCGTGTATCCAGCATAACCCAAGACCGGAATATTTTTTTTTTTTTTTTTTCGTAGCCCTTTTTAATTGAGGACCTTAGAAAGTTAAATGGAAATGGAAAAAATTTGAAGAATATAGTTTTTAGAACTGCTTTTTTTACGATGACATTTGAATCGTCTGTAAGAAAGTTGTTTGATATCTGTAGTTTTGCTTAGAATAAATACGAATTTATGAATTAGAAAACAAATCTATTTTTCCCCTTTTAGCAATTAGCAATTCAATGCTTTTCCTCTCTTTCCTTTTTGACATTTGAAAACAAATATTATTCAAACCCCCATTGGAATTTTTTAATAACTCTAATCAAAGTCTAAGTAGGAATGCGTGTTTCATCTCTCTGCTAGCCTTGTCACTTATTGTATTATAAGTATATCATTATCATTTACTTCTCCCCCTTCCCCTTACTATTCCTGTATCTATCAGTAAATCTTGTCAGTTTAAACAAATCTAAATAACATATTTTGTTAAAAGATCGGGAGAAAAAGCTCTCCCCAAGCATAAACATCAAATTTGTTTCTTTTTTTTTTCTTTTTTTGGGGTTGCTCACTAACTCTGCTCAAGAACGGAAAGTATCAATAAATAAAAATATTAGCACGAAAAGTATCTATTACAGTATGAGTTATGATTATTTATGGAAAAAAACCGCTTTACGTCCTGCACGTGACAGAAGCATTCATTAAAAATAATAATTAAAAAAGGTAGTGAACAAAATTTTTTTGCTTAAGAAATCACAAATATATGTGTGATTGCTTGCGCAAAACTTTCCTATTTTATTTTCTAATCATTGTTTTCTTTTTAAATTGAAATATAACTGTCACGTGCCGGACATAAATGCCTCTTTTCCATGGAACGGCCCAGTAAGATCTAGCTCACAATGCATGATTTAATTTAGGCATTTTTGAGAGGAAAAAACTTGCCAACATCAGCTTAATCTGTCAACTTATCCTTCTGTATTTTCAGCGTCAGCTTATGCTCTTTCTTTTTCTCTTGGAGGGCGGGGGATATTGAGAGGGCCTATCAGAATGTTAAAAATTTTAGCGTTCCATAAAATGTTTAGACGGAGAACAGAAAAGCAACTGAAATTTATACAATATTTATTGAAGCATTTTTTTTTTCTGTCGATGTTTCGTTCCAGAAAAAAAAAGTTTTTTCCTCTAATTGAGTAAAGTTGAATGCACCAAAAGCATTTAAAAAATAACCCCGCAGATAGCTCAAAAAGAGCAAGAGAAGAGATGGCACGTAGTGAGTTGGGTATCGAAAAGGGAAAGGGGGAAAAAAAGAAAAGAAAAGGAAAGGGAAAAAGTGGGGAAGAGATTTCACCTTCTCGGATTATGAGAGGATTACATTCCTGCTGATGTAGCTGAAAAATACTTTAAATTTTTATTAGTTTTTAGTGAATGCTAGGATAGTTAGCAATGCTCTTTATCCCCCTTGGTTTTTGTATTTCACTTTAAACAAACTAAAGATGAATGTGATGTATCATTTTTGTTTTGGAAAAACACATTCCCCACGCCCCCGAGATGTATTTTTTTTTTTTTTTTTTAGGAATATATTTCTTTGTCTTCATTCCAGAACTTGTTATTGTTTTTAATCAAAAATGGAGAAAAATAGAAAAACCAAAACAGTATGCTCATCATAGAAATTACCATGAAATCAAGTTCAATATCTGTGATCTTTCGAAACTTTTAATATCCTTTGCTTTAATGGACTTTTAAATAAAACTTATATAAAATAATTGAGGGAAAAAAATAGAACCAACTTCAAATTAAAAATTGCGCTGAAAAGTAAAAAGTAATTTCCTTCTTTAAACAACATCGATTCGACTTTTAAACATTAGGTTAAAACTTGGAGCAAAATTACAACAGTATAGTTACCGATGCACCATGTATTACTTTACACTGTTGCAAACTCTGAGCCATTTATATTTCATTTTAATTCCATTCATGATTACAAAAGATTTTATCTCATAATTTTGCACCGATTTCAAAAATTATGTTTAAAAGTCGTATCGATGTTCCTTAAATAATGACTCTACTTCGTTACTTTTTAGTGCAATTTTTAATTTGTAGTCGGTTTTATGTATTTTTTTTTTAATTATTTAAATTTAATATTTTCATTGTAAATACATTTTTCAGATAAATGCTCTATTTCTTAAAAAAAAAAAAAAATACAAAAGGCCCATTCAATTTGACTAGCACTAAAAACTAATCAGTCGTATGATGAATTCCGTTTTGAAGTTGAATTTAAAAAGTCACTAGGGCAAGCAAACTGAAAGAATTTAATATTTGCTCCAGAGAAGCCTTCTCTCAAACTCTTATTATAATTGTTATTTATATTGCTGCTAAATGGCACACTCTCTTTTAGATGACCCCTCTATCGATTAAAACAATCATTAAAGTTCATTTAGTCAAATGTTATGGATGGAAAAAAAAAAGACAAAATTCCCAACTTCTTTTTCTAATTATCGAATATAGTCAAAAGAAGGTATGGGATCTATGGGAGAGCACCGTCGACTGATTAAAAAAACAATCATAAAAATAGCACTGTAAAAAAAATTTGTAAAAAGACAGAAAGGAAACCGATAGTTTCGTTAAATTTACGAAAAACGTATTTTGAATCAAGTAATCTAGTTTCTTAGTAACAATTTCTCAATAAAATTCTTGTTTTCCCTTTACATGGATGCATTACTAACCTTTATATGGATGCATTTCTTAAATTTTACGAATGGAAAATAATAATAATAATAAATGATGATAAACAAATAATGGTATTTTTAAAATAAAAAGGCTGTTAAAAAGGAGAAAATACCTTTTTGTCGCTGACATGTCTCAAATCCATAAGTTCTTGATTTCGTTTCGTCGGCATATTGCAAAACACAATTTGTAGAAAAATTCAAAAGTTTGTATGTCCTTAAAAATCACTTACAAAATCCAAAATTTTTAAGTGCGCCAACAAACAAAAAAATAAAAACAAAAATTTCCTCTGGAAACCGAAACTACATCTTTATCTCTAGCGAAGGGAGCGCACATCTAAAAAACGTGCTAGCTCTTTTCTGTCCGCTCGTTTTCGACCACGAGTAGCACGTGCGGTCCGAAGGGGCGAAGGGGGGCACGTGCGATGACGTCAGCAGCACGCGCTCAGAATGCTGGCCAATAGGACGAGGCTTGCACCGCCTCCTGCTTCGCTGGATGCGCATGCTGGAGGTATAGCTGAACCCCAGGAGGGCATGCTAAGATTTTTTTTTCTTCTCGTTCATTTATCTTTTTTTTAATATTTTTTATTTTTTAACCTCAGCTTTGTGTATTCTTATGCATGCGCAAACTCTCTTTGGAATGTTTTTCTTATGTAGAACGTTTTTCAAACACTTTCTGTTGTATGGTGTTGAGGAGATAAATTATTATTCCAAATACTGTTGACGTGTTTAGCGATTGCACAATGTATAAATATTTTATTGTGTAACAGAAATAGCTTTTGATCTATAGGCCGCTCAGCTCATAATGTTTAACAATTACAACGGCGCAACCAGAAATTTTCTCCTCCGGAGAGGCGAAGGGAATATAACAGTCCTTATTACATGCATATATAGGGACAGGGATATACTTACCTTACATGCATATGTAAGGTTGCATATATGTTAACATACTTCGCAATACGGTTCGTCATCAAATATTCTATTTGAAACTGATTTCCATTGAACTTCCATTTGTAATTTCAAAAATTACCAGGGAAAGTTTAAATTGCCTTTTGAGTTGAATCGTTTCATTTGAAAATTTTCTGGGGGGGGGGGGGAGGAAGCCCTAATAACCTCGATTCTGCTTGAAAGCTCCATTTTCTTGAAATATTTTTTTCAAAATTGCAGTTTCTATCATTATTTTTAAAAAATTAAACTTATTCATCATCCGGTTGAGTAGAGCTTGATTACACTTCAGCTTTTCTTAGGCACTTTTCTTTTCCATTTCACCATTTTAAAAATGAAATACTATCAGTTTCCACTTTTCGGAATGGAATTAACTTTTCCAGAATTTAATACTTGTTTTTATTTATTTATTTCTTTATTACCGTATTTATGCGAATCTAATGCGCATCCCCATTTTAAAACTTTAAATAATAAAAAATTGTTTGTCGGCGAATAAATTTGGTTGACGTCATCGGCGAACTGCTGACCAGTTTTGCACTCGAATCTAATGCGCGCCGCAATTTTGAATACTACATTTGGCCAAAAACGATGCGCATAAGATTCGCATAAATACGGTATTTTTTTTTTATTAAGGTATCAAAAGTCTGCAAAAAAAAAACATTTATTTTCAAAAGCAAAACATTTTCAACTCACTTTTTACGAATTTAATTTATTCCGCATTCCATTAAAAACATAGGATAAATTGCAGCAAGATGACCCAGGAGGAAAGTAGCAGGCCCGCTTCTAGCCATCTGAGCGCCAGCGTGCAAAGCCTATCATGCCGCCCCTTCTACACGAAGGCGGGGTGGGGACTGCCTCCATCATTATCATTGTTATTCTTATATATATATATAACAGTATATTTCGTTGGAGACAAAATAAAATAGAATTTAAATGCTCTGCATTGATACCTTTCCAGAATCTGCTTTTTTTTTTTCCGATTGGTGGCACTCACTTACCTACTCTGCCGTGAATCAAGCATTGAACGTATCGCACCTCCAATGCACAGAGGAAAGACACAGCTCAAAATTGGCTATTTTGACTCTCTCAGAAGAGAATTTAGAAAATTTTGACCTTAAGTTTAAATTTGGGCAAAATCGACCCTGCCTTCAGAACGCTTTGCCTCCAGTTATGTTATGAAAAAAGGTGGCAGGATGATCCAAAATATGATGGAAAAAAGTGTTTCATTTATGAGCAGCCCCCAAAACGAAAGATTTGAAAAAGGGACAGTAAAAAATTGACTGTAATTGCGATCAGAAAACGTTATTTTGATTCAGGTAACGGTAATTCTGATGTATTCTTATGCCTCAGTAAACTTATTAAACGTCATATTTCAGAAAATTCTACCTACAAATCTGCTTCAATATTGAGTGCATGAGCTAATTTGGAAGTTTCTTTCAAAGTGCGATATTCTGAAAACTTTTTAAGAAAATTATTTATCTAATGTATGCCTACTTGAATAGTACGCCTTAAAGGTTTTTGCATCTTAACGAATTAAATATTCGTTACGATGCAGACTTTGCATCTGTTCGTTAAAACTATCGAACCGAATAATAACGGAGCAACTAGATTTATGATTTTGAAGTTACAACTATTTTTATTAACGATGAAAAAGTACGGATATTTCTTCTCTTACGTTAAACGAGGAAAATGAGTTTCGTGTGAGATATTTGTTGGTATCATTGATTACCTGGAGGAAATGCACATCTCTTCATTGCCATTTTCTTTTTTAAATTTATTGTTAGTATTTTTTAAATCAGTTATGTTCTCCAGGCATATTAAAACCATTTTCATACTTTTTACATTACATACTTTATCCTCTCCCCCCCCCCCGCCTCTTACATTAAACGGCTTCATTAATATATTTTGTATCATGTTGTTTCCTCACTGTTAAAAATTTCCGTAACAAAATAGTAAAATAACCATTTATTTGATTGTTATTTTACCATATTTAACTACAAGAGCTGAATAACCATTAAAAAGATGGTACTCAAACCGCTGATTGGGAAAAAAATCGTTTATTCTCTGTTTATCCTAAAGAACGTTTAATTAACCGTAATTTTCAAGCGCTCAATAAGAATCGGGCGCCCACCTTGTTTGCGAAACCTTACCAGTCGTACGTTGTTGTTAAAATATGAATAAAGATTTATCAGCTCAAATCTGCATGTGTATATAAAAAAAGAAGATAAAAAAAAGTGGCTTAAGCAGTGGATACTAAATAGAAACACATACACACGTAAATCAAAAATGGGAGCCATCGGATTTCCGAACTGTTTCGAATGAGCGAACCCATAATTTGAGCTGCTGAAACTAATTTGTATTTTAATTTTTGCAGCAAATAAAATGATTTTCGTCAATATACAGTAAATTTAGACTTAAAATGACTTTGGATACAATCAAAAACTGATATCTTAATTTTAATGCAGTTTTCCTGTTGAAAAGGAAGATTTATTGATAAATAAACGGCCGCTTTGTGTGGTGCCGATGGCCGAGTGGTTAGCGAGCAATGTTGGTATGGAAAGCAACCGGGTTCGATTCCCGCAAGCTGCGTTTACCGTTTCTACGCCTCGAAGATTCGACGTTTCGAAATGGTTCAAAAACAATGAAACTTTCGTTTTGAAACCATTTTTAAATGGTTGTAAAACCGTAAACTTTTGTATTTATGGCTTTTTAACCAAGCTGATTGGAAATGGTTAGGTCCCGTAAAGATGGAAAAATGTTCCAAACCGTAAATTTAACGGTGAATTAGATGGACAGACTGCTGCCGGTCATTTAACCGTAATTTCATGTTGAAATTTCTAACAGTGCTTTCTTTTTCTTAAGTGTGAAACAAAATAAAACAGTTTTGATGTTAACAATGTCTCGAAATCATATGGATTCTGTTTACGCAGATTTAAAAAGTTTCTTATTTTAAATTAAGTAATAAAACGTTTTATTTACTCTCTAAACAATATAACAAACAAGTGCAAAGAACATTCTTTTAGAACATAATTTTTCAACAAGTTCGCTAAGAGTTTAAAATAATTAATTTATAGAACTACATTTTTATTACACTAGTAAAGGTTATATCTAAATAAATACGTACGATAAATCATGTTTTATTTCACATATATGACAGAAGACGAAGTAAAAACCCAAATGAATAAAATAAAAATGAAAAAATTGGATCACGGTTATTATTTGAAATTAAAAAAGTGTTTTAAGCACATTCAGTATAAGGTAGATTTATAGAATTTTCGCGCTGGTTTCTGACAAAGAGAATAGATGACTAAGGCTGCCAAATTTTTTAATTCCAAATGGGGACGAGTCCAAATTTTCAAAATGAAAAGTACATTATACGCACTGCACACTAATGAAACATATGAAAAAAAAAAAGTTTATTAATTGAGAAACTCAACGTTATTAAAGCACAAAATTACAAAAACATACGTACACGTGTTTCGAAATTACAAGGCACCTCTTCCCCTTTGCTAAAAACGGAATTCCTTGTAATCTCGAAGCATATAATATGCACCAATTGTGCTGATTTTTGTTTTGAATTCATCGTTTACTTACTTTTATGCAAAGACATTTAGTTTACTTCTCATTTCAAGGGTATCTAAAATATTTTGGATGATTTTTTTAAATTAGGGAGAAATGAGCACCAATTTCGCAAAAGATGGTACCCACAAGCTATATTTGAATGTGGTTAAAGTTTTAATTGCGGACTGTTCCCACAAAGGGTTACCCCCACCATGGGGGTAAATTAAATTTATTTGTTTGTATAACTTTGACAGTTCTATGCTTTTAATCTTGATCCCAATTCCTTTCAAAGAAGGACTCCATATATCATTAATGAAATAGTATTTCCTGTATGGCTTCTATAAGCTTTGGAACATAACCAAACTACATCGAAACGCAAATGAATCGTATGCTCATTTGAATTGCAAGCTTCCACCTTTACATTTAAAAAATTCTTAATCTAAAATTATTTTTTATTTATTTATATATATTTTTTTGTTTATTTTCTTTTTCTGATCTTTCCTTTAATGAACACTACGCATCCCTGTCAAAACAAAAAAGAGGGGAAAAAAACGATTATGCTCTTTGAATGAATTCAAATGGGGATCAAAAGGACGTCAATATTTTAAATTGAATCTTTAGTTACATTCGTGGCGAATTTGCGCTCCGCGCTGGGCAGTACATTTTTAGAGAGGACGCTTTATTCATTTATTTATATTTTTAGAGAAAGAAATGCGTAAAAATGCATTTTCCCGATTTTGGTATAAACTTACTGTCAGACAAAAGAAGACATCAGTTTACATTACTACCTTTGCCTGAATTCCCAAGAGAAGGGGCGGCAAACTGAAAGACCGCCCTGGCGAAGTTGACCTTGATAAACTTCCCAAGAACATTAGAAGAATCGGACGAGGGTCAGTTGCCCTCAAAGTATTTCTTATCAATAAACTGGCGAGGGTCAGTTGCACTCGCCACTCCCCCTGTCACGTGGGGGTGGGGTGGGATGGAGGGAAGATAGATTCTTTATCATAACTATAAGAATGCTCTTTCTCTGACCAACAAAAGGGGTTGTTAAACCTCTTTATAATGCTTTAAATAATGCCGTTTGACTAGTAATAATAATAATTATTTTAAAGTATGCTAATAAACGGAAGAAAAATAACACTGGTCAAAATTGATTATGGTGCCAAGAATTTTGGAGCTGATTATGTGTGAACTTTAAGCCCTGAATTCAAATATGTCATTACGTTTACCCTAGCAGCTCTAGTTCTGCAGATATAACATGTTGGTGTACTATATATTATACGATTTCAGTGGATTAAATGAGCAACTAAACATGGAAGTTTTATTATTATTATGCAAATATTATTATACTCAAAGAGGAGAAAAAAATCATCAATTAATCAAGTTACTCACTGAATACTTCGGTTGCTTTTTCATGTGACATTCTTGAATCTACTTTAAAGCATTCTCGTTTTAAACCCAGCAATAACCTGTCATTCATAATGCAGGTATCCCATATTCCTAGATAGTGGTCCCAGAGGGGGATTGAGGGCAACTCGGTCGCTTAGAATTTGGGTGGTGAGGGCAACTCGACCCTTTTGCGTTATCTTGAGGGCAACTGACCCATCCCCGAAGAATCCCATCTGGTCCTAATCTTAATTTGGACATCCCAAGGGGGAGAGCATTAGAATGACCATGGAGACCAAAAGAACCACTACCACAGGTCCAGGGCCGGCGTTAGCACGAATGGCGCCCTGAGGCAAAAAACTTTTTCCCGCCCCTATATTATGAAGGAATATACATTTTAAATTATCAATGCAAAATTTAATTATACATATTTTAACTTTCAGAAAGCTAAAGGGAAACAATCGCTGATCAGAAGGGGAAAATAAAAAAGAGAAAAAGCAATAAATTGCGTTTTGCACGTCATAAAACAGATAGGTTTGACTACCACTAGCTTTGAGCTCCAGCTGGGGCGGCTATTGAGTTGGAAAGTTAACCAATTCTACTGTTCAATTACAGTACAATTTAATTACTTAGAAAAATCATTGTTAGAACATTCGGAAGTTGTGGCATTCTTAACATAGGAAGCCGATCCACCACGGTAAGGTAGTACAAGGTTGAGAAAAATCGGTTTTTAACTGTCCAGAGGCCAAAAACCGCATAAAAAGCAAACGTAATATCGGTTTTTAATTTTTTGGAGATAAAAACATGTTTTTTACTTATAAAGATGAGGTCAATATTTATGGCCAATGCGCCCCTAGGAACGACGCGCCCTGAGGCAGGCGCCTCACCGCCTCAGCCTGGCGCCGGCCCTGCACAGGTCTGAAGGATAATCTCCGAGTGTCTCCCCTTCCCCTGCTTTGAACCCGAGGCAGGGATCGGATTGTTCAGATTTCGGTAACAGTCCGATAAGTTAAATGAGTACTCTTTCTTATTGTAGAGCAGGGGAGGGGCGGGGGAGCGTCATTTTGAGAGAACAAAATAAGCTTATCAAGTGTCACAGCTGGGGAAAATAGCCGAGAGAAGATCCCATGTGAGGTAAAAAAAGTTTTTTTATATTTGGAAAAAAATCTGTGACGAAATTTAGAATTGTGAGGCTGAATTTGCCGCCCCCTTTCGCATGGCGCCCGCGTGCGGTGCACGCCTTGCACGCCCGCTTACAGCGGCCCTGGAAAGTAGGGATGTAACGATAGTGGGTAGGGATGGCCGAATACCGAATATTCGTCCATTTCCTCTGGACCGAAGCCTAATACCGAATATTCGATTGCAGAACATTAAAATGTTTAGGAAATCGTTGTAATAGAAAGTATTTGCCAAATTTAAAAGTATTCGTATAGTCAAACACCTGTTAAGAATCTAAAGCAGATGTATTTTCTGTATTGTTTTGAATGCAATAAAACTGAGAATTTTACCCTCAAGTGGAATAGAAATGACAGGTTTTAATGTAAGCATCAGCATTATTTTACTAATTATTTAACTAAAATTAAAGAAATACCATTGCTTAGTGAACTTTTACCTTGCAACAATACCTTCAAAATAGTTTTATGAAGATTTTTTTAAATTATAAAAGTTAAGATTTTTATTTTATGGGGTTTTTTACGTACCTATTTTTCAAAGATCTATTAAAATTTAATGCATTTAACCAGGGTTTGTTGATTTAAATCAGCATGATTTAAATCAAGTGATTTTTATTTAAAAAAAATTCGAAAAATCAATTTTACGACTAGAATGTGCTGTTTTAAACATAAAATGTTTTGCAATTACAACCTCTATTTCTTTATAACCATGTTCTACTTCTGTGTTTTTAATTTTAAGAATAGTATTTTAGCTCTACTTAACCACATAATAAATGATTCAGGATAATAGTGTTTAAAACAAAGTTGTTTAGAATTTAGAATATGTATCCTCAAAGATGTTTCATCCACGTTCCATAGTAGCTTAAGGTTTTTTTCCCTTGTGAAATATTCTTTCTTCTTACGAATTTTCCATAAAGATATCTGGTTGAAATAATAAGTTTCAGTTCTTAGTGATTTATGGAATGAACGTATGATTTTACTAAATAGGTAAACCAAAAAATATTTCAAGTTGTTAATCCACTTATAAAATAGAAAAATGAAAGAAGTGCACTCAATGTACAATTGCACACAACTGTTCAATTTTTTTCAGCTTTCAACAGCTAAAGAATACCGACTAAATTTGTTAATTTTTTTTCTTTACTTAAAGTGTACTATTATTCCTGGTAGGGTAAAATTTCATTTGAGTCCTGCGAGCGTTTTAAAGCTTTTTAAAAATCTTTATTACTATTAAAAAAATCTACGGCAGTGAAAATAGCTCAAAAATGTGTTTTTGCATAATGTTTAACGTGTCATAACTTTTATTAAATGTAGCATAATAAACATCAAAATCATTTAAGGTCTTTAAAATTTAAAAAAAAAAATCCAATTTAACTAAAAAAAAATCACGAACATTTAGCTGGCATGTATTTTTATTTTCAAAAACTCCAATAACTTAATATTCCATTAATAGCTATCCTAATATTCATGATATATTCTAGGCTTTTCACATTTCTCTCTTATCCAATATTCACAAGAAATCAGTCAACCCAAACAACGTCCGACTTCCACTTTGTTAATAATAACAAAATAAGTATCATATTCACCATCATAATTAACTATTGCCAGCTTTTGGGAGCAAATGCTAAGTATAAAATACACTATTATTACTTTAAAATCGGTTTTTGTTCAGGCAAACCTAAAAACAAATTCTTTTTTAAAGTAGTTTTTTTTTCTAATTTTTTTTAATTTATTAAAACTATATACTAATATATTCTTTTGAAATAGCTATAATAAAATTTTAAATGTTTGAAATCTTCTAATTTCTTTATATTTTTATATTTCTACTGTAGCAGAACTATTCGGCCGAAGAGCCCATCAATATTCGGCCAGACCAAATTTGATCTTACAGAG
This sequence comes from Octonoba sinensis, assembly GCA_038502835.1. Taxonomy (NCBI): domain Eukaryota; kingdom Metazoa; phylum Arthropoda; class Arachnida; order Araneae; family Uloboridae; genus Octonoba; species Octonoba sinensis. Next base: position 91,475,986 of record CM076604.1, on the reverse strand, counting down.
AATTCGGCCAGGCCGAATATTCGACTAGGTCATGAAATGACTATTCGGCAAGGCCAAATATTCAGCCAAAGGAACGAATACCGAATAGTGGCCGAGTATTCGTTACCTCCCTAGAGGAGCCATATCCCAGGGCGTGTATTTATGTCAGAATAGCAAACATGACAACACATATTATGTGGATTGTTTCCTTATAAACTGAATGCTGCCCCGCATGAGATGCGTTATTTTTGCTCCAAAAGAATCGAATATATATGAGTACTTTGTCAAGGAACTTATTATTTTGACTGAAAGGAAAATTCGTGGGGATTTTTTTATTTGTAAAGTGAGCACAAGGGGGGACGTGATTATCTCTCTCTTTTTGACTTCTCTCCTCCAAACTCTTTCCCTGTTAGCACTAGGCCATAGGGATACCGTGCATCCGGAGGCGAGGTAGTGGGGTCCACGGATTTTACATGCACGTAACCCCAAGTGTAGAGGGAGGTCTTCAGCGGGTATCGAACACGCGACCTTCCCGTTGGGAGTCTGAAGGTCCGACGTCCAAATACTAGGCTACCACGACATTTCTCTCTCTTTAACTGGGTCTGGGACAAAGGGAGATGCGCAAATCAATAAGCGATGATTCAGGGATGGACCGCAGCCGTCATCTATCTCTTTGACTGGTTTTCGCTTTGCCCCTGTTCCAGGCCAAGTCAAAGAGAGAAATATTCGCGGCAGCCCCGTCCTGAACCAGTCAAAGAGAGAGATGATCATGGCAACCCAGCCCGGAACGATTGCTTAGTGATGTTCGCTTCTCCCTTGTTCCAGGCCCAGTCAAAGAGAGATAAAATCGCGGCGGCCCCGACACAAGTAATTATGTTAATATGAAAGAATCATAATGTAAAAGCAAGGCTGAGTTTATTGACATATAGCATGGTGAAACCAGATAGACGTACCCACGGCTATTAAAACCACGCGAATTATTGAATGGTTTGAATGCATTCATTGTCAAAAGTGGATGCATGAAAATTTTTGTATGGGTGAAATACGGAATATTTAAGGGGAATAACGTAAAGGGTTGTCTATCCTTACCAAAAAGGACAGATATCTCAGACGAAAAAAACAAGCGATCTTCAACTATGCATGATTTAGGGACAGATAGATGCCTCGCTGTATTTCAAAAAAATTTTTTTTAAAGATTTCTATCAATACATTAGCTGCATAAATATTTTTACTAAATTTATTGTATGTAGCATGCTTTTTAACTTACTATGTACATATAGTTAACATACTATGTACATAATTTAATTTATGAACACTAATTTATTGCATAATAAGTGTCATTTATTTATTTTATATAAATTAATATATATAAAATACTTATTGTGTTGCTTGATTTATTTCATATAAAGTAGTATGTAATAACATAATACAAGAATGTATAACATAAAAACTTAGTTAAACGTGTCTTCGTAAATCGTGTTTTCTTAAACTTTGTTGAAATGAATAAATAATCATGGAATATTTTTAATGTTAAAATGTTAATCAAACGCCAGAAAGGAAGAATTATTAATGTGAAACCGTCTAACTATAAATCACACATTTCAATTTGAAATTCATCGTTTCGTATTATTTTAATTTCCATGTGTACATTTATTATGTAGTAAATTTTCTGACATTATCTCACATTTTCGTATCAAAAATTCATGCGCTCCTTGTTACCATATTTTTGACTTTTGTGATGAAAATTCACATTTTCAATTTTTTTACTCACAACATTATGCGCTCATTGTTACAAATCAGTATTGCAATTGCCATGTTTCAATTAAAATTTTATGCTTCCAAAACTGGTTTCATTGTTTTTCTTTTTGTAAATCAAAAGTCATTTTATCCATGTTGTGTAAAATGCATTTGTAAAAAATTGACATCGCACCGAGTCTATTTATAATTTCGACAGTAAAAAAAGTTGTACATTTGTCTTAAAAATGAAATTTTTACATATTTTTCGAGACGCTTAAAAGGAAAATAAAACAATAAAAGTTTCTATGAGAGAAATATGCAGTTGTAATCAGTCATGGTGTCGCCATCTATATTTGATGTCTAAAGTTAAAACTATAATTTTCAACAGCATTTCAGAATGTTTCATAAGAGTATTTATTAACAACAGCATTTTTTTATATTTTGAATGCTAAAGAACACACATTTAGTACGCTTCGAGATGTACGCTACTTAGCTTCAATAAAAGTAACAAGTTTTTTGTTTGGCTTTAAATTTCAGGATTACATACAAAAGTACTAGCTTATTTCTTTGTTAAATCATATTGGAAGTATTTTTTAACGACTTTACACCGAAGTTAGCTTTTAATGATCCTAGTATGAAATCCCTTCATAATTTGAAACATTTTATTCTCGACAATTTTGCCTTGCAATCTCAGATATTTAACTTTATTTTTCCAATAATAAAAATAAAAGGAAATAAATAAATAAATAAATAAATAATAATAATAATAAATAAGAGTAATAGTAATAATAATAATGATAACGAGACCAGAAGGTGTGCTCCTGTAAGAATTCTTATTTTTATTGGAATAAAAACAAGTAAGGGGCCGTTCATAAATGACGTCACGCTTTTTTCCCATATATTTGACCCCCCCTCCCCCCCTTTGTTACAATATATCACACTTCAGCGGACCCCTCCCCCCTTTGTCACGCGTCCCGCTATGTTGCATAATGCATGATGTCACACTTCTTGTTACCTCCTCCCCTCCCCTTGTCACATTTTCATGAACACCCCCTCCCCCCTTCGAAGCGTGACATCATTTATGAATGATCCCTAAGATCGTCAAAACTTCAGGGGGAAAGAAAGCGATGTAGTGCAATCTCTTCGATATAACTTTAATAATCCGTGACATTTGTGTAGTTAACATTGTGCAGTGACTAAACGGTTGAAGCAATCAGATAAAAATACTTTTAAACATTATAATTTGAATTTAAACAAAACGTTACCTTATTTAAACTTTAGAATAAAGACAGGGGCTAAAATTCAAATTTTCAAAAGGGAGAAGAGACTCCCCTCCAAGCTTTATACATGGAGGGGATTGCAATTTTTTGAAGGGAAGAAAGAAAATATTTTCTTTGATATTAACTATGTATACAAGTAAAAATATTAGAATTTTCACGGGCTCACCGAAATTTTTCGAATCTTCTGCGGGCAGGACCAATTCGCCCGGTCTACTTTCAAGGAGGTGATCTGAGAAATTTGGGTAGGAATCTCATACTGAATTTTTGTCCCAGAAAAAGTAGAAAGGCACTTAAAATTAAAAGTGCAAAAGAGCAATGAAATACATTAGCACTTAAAATTCATAATATTTGACAGTAATGGAATGACTTGTTCGTAATGTCTCTGACAATTTAAATTTATTATTAAAATTCCACAATGTTATGTCAATTAACAGTTGACATAAGTGAGACGCAAGCTAATACACAGCTTGAGGATTTTGTATTTTCTAGGGATGATATGTTGTTTCATTTGAAAAAGATTAAAGCACATAAGGCTCTAGGACCTGATAATGTTTATCCTAAACTTTTAGTAGAATGTGCAGAGTAATTAGTGGATGTTGTCTTAACTATTATCATATCTTCATATAACTCAGGGACTGTGCCAGTGGATTGGAAGCTGGCAAGCATAGCGCAGCTCTTCAAGGGTCTAAAGCTAAGGCAGCAAATTTTAGGCCTGCGGGCCTTAATTCTGTAATTTGTAAAAGTTTTGAAACTTTGATCAAAATCAAGATAGTAAATTTCCTGGAGGTATATAGAGTGTTGATTGGTTTTCAATATGGTTTTAGGCAGGGCAGGTACTGTACAATTAATTTGTTGCATTTCTATGACAAGGTTACCCCTGGCATTAGATAATAAAAAGTGCGTAGATGTTGTTTACCCTGATTTTCAGAAAGCGTTCAATAAAGTACCGCACGAAGCTCTTCTTAGCAAACTTGCTAATATAGCAAACTTGGTATTGATGGGAAAACTTCAATTTGGGTTAAAAATCGGCTGACTGGGAGGAAACAAAGAGTAAGGGCAATTATTCTCAGTGGACTGATGTTTTGAGTGGTGTTCCACAAGATTCAGTTTTAATGCAATAATATTTTTATTAATGATATTACTCAGAGTATTTCTGGGAACATCAATGTTTTTGCGGATGATGTCAAAGTCATAGGAATCATTGACACGGAAGAACAAGTCAGTCAGCTTCAAGAGGATTTAAATCAAATTTCTAGGTGGGCAATTAATTAGAGTATGTCTTTTAATATTGGGAAATGTCAAGTGCTTCATTTTGGACATGGGAATAAACATGCAAGCTATTATTTTGAAGGCTCATTCCGTCATTAGTGAAGCAGAAGCAGTTGTTGATCTAGGAGAATATTGATTAGTCATGAATTCAAGTTTAGCAAGCAGTGTAGCATAGTAAGTAACAAAGCGAACAGGGTGCTTGGGTTTATCAATAAGGCTTTTTCGAACATGTCTAAGGAAGTTTTTTTGCCATTATACAGAAGTTTGGTAAGACCTCAATTGGAGTATGCTGTTCAGTTTTGGTCTCCTTACCTAAAGAAGGATATTACCTTATTAGAAAGGGTTCAAAGGCGGGCTACTAGGTTGGTAAATGGTCTTTCAGACAGATTATGAGGTTAGGCTTAAAAGACTCAATATGTATAGTCTTGAGCAAAGGAGAGTTAGAGAGGACATGATTCAATTGTTTAAGTTCATTAAAATGGGAAATGTTGATGGGCTACAGTTATGTGCTGAAAGCAGAACCAGAGGTCATTATTTTGAGCTTTTCAAATCTTAGGCTAATCTTGAAATTAGGAAAAATTACTACTTCAATAGGGTTGTAGGCAGTTGGAATAGTTTACCAGAAGCGACTGTTAATGGCAGTGGGGTAAAAACTTTTAAGAAAGCTCTTGACGTTCATTGGGGACTGCTAAATTGACTAAGACCAGCCTAGCTAAGCCCTGCGACTGTTGCTGGTCGTCACTTCTGTATTTGTAAACTATAATTTAATGGATACATTTTATTTAATGGACAATTTTAATTTACATTAATTTAATGATTACATATTATTTTATAGATTACTGTAAATTACATTAAATAATGGGTACTTAAAAAATATTGTAAAAGATTATATAAAATAAGTTTAAGACGAACTGTAACAGGTTGTCCTGCTTTGAAAACATTTTTAGCGCATTAGCAATTAGCAAATATGGTGTATGCAGTACATACACCATAAATAGTTTTATTTTAAAAAAAGGCTTCATTAGTGTTAATATTAAACGGTCGCTGAATGATCCTCTAAACAATAATTAAATGTGCATTTGTCCACGGATTGCCTCCATTACGATGTTATTATGCAATAGATAGCACTCCAGTTAGCCATATTGCTTTAGCAGCAGTATTGCAACTAATCGCTTCTCAAAAATTAAGTTATGTTTTCTTTCGATGTTTTCATTTTCAATAGATTTCCAGTGTTTTCGTTAGCGTCACAAACTTTTAATCTGTGTGGCTCTTGTATCTCTTTTATGGAACCATATGGCTCCTGATAGTAATGTGGTTGACATTAACAAAAGTCTCAAAGACTACCTTAATAGAAATGAATCTGGTACCTCTGAAGAGAAAAGTAATTTACTTAGAACGTTAAGTCTCGATTCTTGGTTTAGCCGATCAAACGCAAGTTTTGATTTGGAAAGTGATGACAAAAATGGTTCGTGGTTTAGTGCAGCAGAAAAAGATTATTTTTGTCCGTCCTTAGTAAGTTGTGTACATAGCTTTTTTTGATTTTTTTTTTCATTTCATCCGTAAATAATAAGTTACCGATCAAACTAATGTAGTAGGGTCTTACGGGATAATTCCTGGTCACTCCTTTACCGGGGTAAATATTGGTCGCGCATTTTTTAATGTTATGAACTACTATAATAAAATAACTGAAATATGCCAAACACTCCTTATCTATTTTATTTTTTTATGCAGGATGTAAAAGATACATCGATTTGCCGTAAGTTTGGAGGAAAGAATATTTTATTTACTACTACAAAAACATCTTGAAAAAAAATCGTATCCAAAAATTATACTTTTTTTTTTTTTTAAGATCCATACCAGTGCTATATTTAAAACAAAAAAAAAAAAAAAATCTTGTTGATGCTGTTTTATACTACAATAGTCTGTACTTTTGAATCCAGTGCATATACTTTATCCATTTAATAGAGCTTTTAAAGATTCATTGTTTTCCCCTTCGTGGCCGGGTGTCACCCTAGAACGAGTGACATCTGGGGCGGGCCGTCCCAGATGTCACTCGTTCAACCTTGGCTACGACACTGTGTCGTGTGAAACATTAACAAAAGTTGTAAGAGTTTATCAGTGACCCAAAATCCTCAAAAGAATGGAAAGCGCATGAAAGTTATGTGAAATCTCAATAATAATTGGATGAAGGGGGCGGCAGTTTTAAGTTTTGCCCCGCCTCGAAAAACCCCAAGATCTGTTACTGTTTTTGATCATTAATTACCCTGTATGACCCTACATATTTGTCGAATCATGCATGTCATAGTTCCTTAACCAGGTTGTCTATCCAGCATTTTTAAAAGGGTCCTAGTTTTGCGAATTGTAAAGATTTTTATGAAAAAACAAATAATTTTGAAAATTCTAATTTAAACATATAGTGGCAAAAAAAAATATATTTGTCATTTATTGAATAAATTACTTGGAAAAAGTGCAATTTGGTAGCTGGGAATTCTGTGAAGGGTCTGTTCTGATTGTTTGGAATTTTGTGAAGGGTCCATTTTGATTGATTAGAATTTTGTGAAGGGTCCGTTTTGATTGATTAGAATTTTGTGAAGGGTCCGTTTTGATTGACTTTAATTTTGTGAAGGTTCCAAAAACTGACCCGAATTTCATCTGGTGCAACACCTATTAACTCTGACATTGGTGTAGTAATCATGAAAAAGATGTGAACGTGAAGAATAGAAGGATTCTTGAGTTACGAGCGTCCTTGAAAATCATTCATTCCCTTACGAGTAACATCTGCTTCTAGTACTATTTCAAATGCCTGTAACCCTTTTGAAGTGAAAATAATTTTAAAGACAACTGACTCCGACATTAGATTTACTGATGCAACTTTTAAATTTTATAATTGGCTTATATAGCGCAATAACTAATTATAAATTTTAGTACAACAGTTCGTAAAATTTCTTGTTCAGGACTTTTACCAGAATGTTGACAATACAAATTAAGCTTTTAGATAAAAATCTATCAGATTGACCTTGCACTCAAGACAATGGAATAGCAATGCAGATGGATCAAATTCGGCCAGCATGTTTCACCTCACTATAAATGGTGACCTGGATAAGCTATGAACAGATGGTGTTGGAGTGCAGCCTGTGGCTCTACCTTGCACCACCATGAAGTCGTTGTTCCTTGCTGCATATGCCAGATTATTAATATATTCGATATTGGTCTTCATTTTATTATTATTTTTTTCTCTGCTCATTCACTCGAGGGAGAGCTATGTGCTGTATGATGAAAATCATCCAACTTTCTCCTGCCTGCCATAAGACATCTTTAGCCTCGTCGTCAGGACGACTAATCATACAACTCAGAAGACTCTAGATTAAATCCCGACGAAAGTATCACCTTGTCCCAAAGCACTAGATTTTATGTATGCTTATTTTTGTATAGTTAAGACGGGTTTTGACGCTTGTTATTTAAATATTTATTAAGATTACTTTACTTTTTCTTTCAGAGTAAGAAGCAAAGAATTGTAGGATTTATAGGATGTATTTTGATGGGTTCATTTTGCTTTGTTCTGGTTTGTATCTTTTGAAATAGAAATTACCTTTCAAAGCATTAAATGGTTTAAATTCTATTTTGATTGTACTGCAAAATATCAGAATATGATTGCTATGTTTCCTCCTTTTGATTATACCTTTTTTAAAAATTTATTTAGGAATAAATATTATTCAAGAAGTTGTTCCTCCCCTTATACATCATTTTTTAAAGATATTATTTATTTATTTATTTTGAATTAAAGTAAATGATGACAAATGGACTATTATAAGGTGCATTTGATTGGTACATATAAATTTTAGATTTGAATAAAATATGACATCATTAAGAATGGAAGCAATGTTTTTTTTTCTGTTGCCCTACACTGTGTAAATAGATTAGGATGCTATACAATTCATTGCTGAGGAATCAAAGTCAAGCTAATTTTGGGGCAGAGGAGTAGGTGTTAGACACAGGGCCTGATTAAGACAGTCAGGAGCTCACGGCACAACATTATTTTGGGGCCCCTTATGGTACGAAAAATTAAAATAATTATCTTTTACGATATTTTCAGAAATCTTTCTTACCATTCTGGGGCCCAAAGCCTCGGCCTAGTTGGCCTTTGCGGTAATCAGGCACTGGTCATACAGATTTGGGGCAGCATTGGCCAATATATATTATTATAAGGCAAATGATCAAAATGCTTCGTGCTAAAATGTAAGTACAAAGATAAAACAACGTGAAAAAGCACAAATTCAGAATAAAAAATGTATTACTTTCCATTCTGAATTTGTGCTTTTTCATGTTGTTTTATCTTTAAACTTACAGTATATATTATTGCTTGGTATATATCATGATATTTATTAGCTGATATATATCCCCAAACTGATATTCTTAATGTTAAACACTTCAAATTCATTCTCAGAACGGGGCATGCACTACGTATACAAAGGTTAGTGCCCATAAGCAGCCCCATTCGAAAGAAAGAGACATAAAGATTTTTTTTAAAGTGATTTCTCAGCATTGAACTAAAGCAGCAATGTATTATTATATGATGTATATTTTCTCATGATGTGCAAATTTCCATAGATTACAGAAGACATAAATGTTAAATACAATGTACATCCAACAATATAAAGTATACATATTTATATCTAACCTAATCTTTGTTTAAAGTGAAGTAATAATTATTAAAAATCTTAACATATTTACATATTTTTTATAAATACGAGCAAATTTGTACTGACTAAGAGAAGTTTAATTAGGAATTAACTCATTTAATAATATTCTGGTTTATATAATATCGCAATTGTAAATAAATAGTTTTTAAATAATTTGCATAAAAGATCAGTAATATTGCTGTAGAGGAATCGGAGTTGCTTAAAAATGTACTGAATATTCGTCATATTCCTAATATATATTTGCAAATAAGTGAGTTTTCAAATTCCTGGTGTCGGAGTCGGGCCTTTTTCTAACTGATTCTGCATCCCTGGTATAATTTCACTTTCATAAATTTTGAAAAAAAGTTAGATTAATGTGAAAGTACAATTAATGTACGAAATATGAAATTATCAATAAATGCGTTCCGGTTCCAGTTTGATGGCAAATTAGTCGAAAATGATGTAAAATTTTACATTTTAGTAAATTTTTTCTTTGTGCGAACACTGAAAAAGTCGGCAATAATAGGATACACATTATCGACATCCTCCAATACCACTCTGTGATCCAAATTTTAAAAACCAGGCAAAAGCAGAAATTATAGCATTTCAAATTTTGCATTTATGCTTTCAATGCCATTCCACAAATTTTCTGCTGTATCTGGACAGCAGTTTATTTTTCAAAAATTTTAACGCTTTGTCCATATGCAGAATAATTTATTATTTAGTTATTTTTTTTATTGGAGCAATTAAAAATTCCCCATTATAATATTGTGTTCGCAACCCCCCTTCCCACTCTATTTGAACCTCTTGGGGTTCGTGAGCCACTGTTTGGGAAACGCTGCTGTAAAACATCCGAAAAATCAGATTTTATTTCACACTCACGTAGCATTTAGATGAAAATAAATATTAGTAAAAATTCCTTTCAAAACCAGTCAGTGAGAAAATACCCAATTTTCAAGGAGGAGATCGGAGAAAATTGGGTGGTAATAATGCCATTCCATCCTGAATTTTAGCCCCAAGTATATAAATCATGTAGAGTTAATATCACTTTCCAGTTCTTTGGAAATGTCAAAAGTATCATTCACTTTCTTATTAGTAAACAACTGATTTATTAACTGTGTATATACTTTTGTTAAAATGTAGCATTTTGATTTTACTATTTTAAGAATAAAAAAATTGCCAAAGTATGCACAAAATATTTATCCAATGATAACCAAACTGTATAAAAGATGATTAGGTTAAACTCTCCAAATCCATAGAACGACCACATAACCAAAAACAACAAATTAGAACAATGCAGTTAAAAAGCACTAGCTCAGTTTATTTGTACTATTAAGCCATATGATTCGTGGGAAAATTTCTCGGGAAATTAAGTAGTACATAGTAAATAATAGTTGTAAAAGCCAAAATACATTTTTAACTATAAATGATCAGCATTAATTAAGGAATAAAGGAGCTTATTTTTAAGAGTTCACAACTGTTTCATATCAACAGTAATTTCCCTCATAACAAATGGACTTCTGTAGTTTTTTACAGAAAGTTCCATACTTTAAAATTTTATAAACTAATGATATTTTCAGCTTTCTTATTTTCTCTTTATAAATGTCATGCAAATTCTCCTTTGCATAAAAAATAAAACGTATCCCCCTATTTAATTTCTTGAAACCCCATACTAGTTACTTTATGTTAATTTAATACTTTATTTAAAATTAAACTTTTATTTAATAGTTTTTCTTTCATGTGTATTCCAAATCAGACGTTATATAATATGTAAGTAATTATTCATTCTGCATATAATTTTTTCAGGCCGGGTTTTATGCTCCTTTGTTACTACTCAAAGCCAGAAAATTTTGCCTTCTTTACTCTATGGGCAGCCTGTTTATTATTGGCAGGTATGTATTCCAATTCTAATGAAAAGCAATTTTACAACTATTATGTATTTTGTAACTGTATTTTTATTTATTTAATACAGTAATTATTAGTAACAAGTACATTATTACAATAAGAATAAAAAAATATATTTATTGTGTTACAAATATGCAAGTACATCAGCTTAGCTTGTTTTGAATCTAACAAATAACTTTTTCTAACTAAAACGGGAATTAAAGAAACACTTAATAGTAAACTTTTTGAGTTGTGTGTAGTGTGAAGTATTTGTATGCTTCACATTTGTACTTTTTTTGCCTTTCGTTTTTCCCTTTCTTTCTTTTCTTTCTTTCTTTTTTTAGGAGGTGGGTTATATGGGAAAAAACAACCAATAAAACCTCCTTTGCTTTCTATTATTAATATATTTTTTAAAGATCTAAATCATGATTACCATCGCAACTTATAGAAGTAATAGAAAAGATCATCCAAAAAAAAATTCATAACTAAAGGGTAACTATAACTTTATAGAAAAACTAAATTTTTGAATGTATTAATGACCAAGATAATATAAAAAGAATTTTTTCCTTTGAATTGGGTATTGTTTGTCGTAAGGGAAATAACCATATTCCTTTCAGATAAAATATTTTCTCATTTTTACTTTGAGTAAACTTTCATTACTTTCAATTCATACAATTAAGTCTTATAAAGGCCATATAGTAATGTCAGTGTTCCTAAGTATTTTAAGAAGCAGTTTCCTACTTCTAGTCAAGGCCGTAGCCAGAAATTTTTTTCGGGGGGCGGGGGCGGAAACACTAGTGTTGAGAACTTTGAAACACTAGTGTTGAGGAAAGTTTCAGGGAGGAATATTTGCTACATTGCAAAAATTTTCGGGATTTCTGGGGGGGGGGGGGGAAGTTATTCATATAATTTTAATGATTTTTTTAAAATAAAAGACAGGTAAGAAACACCACCTTTTATCATAACCATTTTTTAATGTAACGGTTAAGTGTTTATAGTGTTAAAGTTATTATTTATTAATATTTCTATTGTTTTTGCCATTTATTGTGTTAATCCCCCTTCCCCTAAATGTATATTGGCATGACACAGACCACTAATTTTAAACTAGTAAGAAAAAAGTTAAGTAATGTAGTAACATCTCCTTATTTTGATTTTGATTAATGTTTTCAGCTTTTCTATGTTCTGGTTCTGTCCTAGTCCTATTGGTTTGTTTTTGCATGAAATATTTTTGCTTTTTGTGTGCATAATCATCAGTTTAGATAATTTTCACAATAATGGAAAGAATGAAGAGACTTAAATGCAGTACAAGTTTGGAGTGAGGTTTCTAAAGAAAGATAAAGGAATGCTAAACCATGAATCAAGTTTATTTTTATATAGCAGAAATAACATGGCTTTAAAGGTTACATTCCAACTTATAACAAAGTTATATGCTTACCCTGCATACTGAATATCAATGTGAAACATACACGATTGTTTTTAATTAAGAAAAAGAAAATACACAAAACATTATATAGTTAAAGATATTTGAGGAAATGTCTCAAAAGAGCTCTTGAAAATGCATAAGTGACGAATGCATTGAAATTTAAACTGCCCTTTACAATTGAATTTTAAAGTTGAAGCTGTAATTTCAATAAAAACAAAGAATTTTTAAAAACTAAAATATACATTTTTATTTTTTATAAATCTGTGAATAATTTCACATGTGTGTTTGCTCTGTTTTATTAGCATTATAAAATTGTGGCAATAGAAAGATTTTAAAGCTGTTAAAATATTCTTTTGTTCATGTATCTGTTTTTATTATTAAATATCTGAATAATATTTATGGGCATTTATTTATATTTTTTTCTCAGCTTTTCTCTTCTGTGGGGACCATATAATCACATTAAACATTTGTGCTCTTATGAAAGATTACCATTCACTGTAGTATATTTTGGGACTATGTTTTCAACTTTGTATTCTGCATTGTGGGTAAGTATTATCTTCCTTTATATTTCTCTGTTGTAACCTTCCTTTCTTTTTTTCTCTCCCTTGATTTTGTAGCAATGTTCAAGAACTTGTCTAAAATATTTGAATTATTTTATATTTTTGAATAGTCTTATATGATGATGAATAATTTTGTATTTGTACCAAGCTTGTCATTGGTAGTTTTCACAGTATGAGTTACTTGTTATCAACATCAAAAATTTTAATTTTGTACTTTTTTTCAATAAATAAATAAATAAATATAAATAAATATATATATGTAGTATGTATTTATTTGAACTTCTTAGGATATAATTTTAACAGTAGAAATAAAAAATGAATAAACATAAATATCTGTAGGTAAAATTTAAAATAATATGTATGTATTTAATGAAAAAAAAACCCAATAATGTTAGAAAGGAAACTACTGTATCAAAAATTTGAAGGGAGGAAAATAGTAGGATTGTTAGGTGTGTGAGTAGTTTTTTACTTCAGCTAATGGGCGAGAGAAAACAATTTTGGCTTTTACTGCCTGGGAAATGTATAATACAATCCCATTGCCTCATAACTTGTACCATTCTTAAAAGTCTTTACATATAAGCTTTAGGGAGTGAAATTATAATGTCATAAAAAGCTTTTAACTTTTCTACAAGTTCACAAAATTCCTTAAAAAATTTGTTCAAAGGTTTTTTTTCTTTTTTCTTTCTCATTAACACAAAGATGGTAACTATAATAGTTTTATAATAAACAAATAGTTTGCCATCATTACTGATGAATTGGTAAGTATTCAGGAAAACTTTTGTTCAGCAGAATCATAATGTTGTGTGTGTCAGAAGCAGAAGATATGTTGTTATTCGATCATTCTGGTAGAAAACCAAAAAGGAAAAAAAAAAAGAAACCTATATAACATTTGTTTATAAAATTAGAGCAATGACCTTAAGCTTCAACAAGTAGAGACTGTATTGAAGTAGTAATCTTTCTTGTGAAAGTACTATGCTGACTCATATGTCTGCCAAATATCTAATGCATGTTATGCTCTTTAAAATGTTTGTTTTTAGAGAGATTATTAGTGCATTACAAATAACCAACTACATAACATAACTTTTAAACATGCATACTTTTTTGTTGATAGAAATCAATATACAACACTTTTTTTTTTCTATCATACAATCCCCCCACCCCCCCACCACACCCGCCCTTCTTTTTCTATATTCTTATTTAAAGTTGAAAAAGTTTGTTAAGTGAACTACTTGTTCATTTATGTTATCATTATCTTAGATCCTTAATTTTAGCATTTTGCCTTGGAAAGTGTTTATTTTTTGTGTAGGGTTCTCGGTGCATTCAAGTTCTCATTACTCTATGGTCTAATTTTCCTGTGTGATAAGTAATAATCCAAAATCAAATAGTATTGTGTCTTCCACTTGTATGTGCAGGAAATATTAAATAGCATTAACTGAATTTTCAATGTAAATTACTTGTAAAATATTTATGGCATTATGTGAGGAAAAAAGATGTGATTAAAGTCGAAGTAAAAATGACTGTAAAATATTTTTTTTTATTAAAGTAATTTTAAAAGAAAAGCTATTTATCTAGATTAATTATTTGAAAGGACTTATTAACTATTTTATTTAAGATAGTTGCTTATTTTGTTACCTTAATGCTAAATTTGTTCATTAAATTTGGGAATCAACCAGATCAATTTAATTTTTCTGTAGTGTTTTTATATCAGATTTTATGCATTTTAGAATTTCAAGTTTTGAACACTCCTTCAGCTAATAAATATTTCTATTTGAAAAATCAGTTGGGTAGGGTGAAAATATTAATTTTATGTCTATCACTAGCTTTTCATTATATTTTTCTAAATTCTACATTTTTCTTTGGCAATAAGTGTAGCTATGTTGTCAGATGATCCAATCTAGTCATGCATCTATTAAGTGTAATGTGTGTGTGTGTGTGTATGTGGGGTGGGGGGGGGGGTAAGAACTTTTTATCATGATAAACGGCAAACCTGCTCCTTTAAGGATTTATTCTGCTTTTTACCCATAGTACCGGATTATCCAGGTTTTCAATTATCGGGATTGCCTCCGATCCCAGTTAGTCCGGATAAGCAAGGTTCTACTGTATTTATAAAATGTATTTACCTAAATTTTTTTACTCTACTCTCATGTGTTTTCATTTTTACTGTTCAAAATTATTGTATCTCTAATTGCACGAAAATTATTTGTTTAATATTCTTAGTATTGTCAATCGGTTTATTGCCCATTAGAAATGTTCATCGGGAATTTCCAATGATGAAGAATTGGATCCTTTTTTTCTTTTTCTTTAATAAATTATAGTATGCAATGAATGTAATACTTGCCACTGTGATATTTAGAAACTATTGAATATAATTATGTGAGATCATGTCACAATATTCCCAATCAAAACCAAATTTATTCAAACTGAGTTTATGATGTAATTTTGTACACTTTAAAATTGATATCTATGATTTTCATATAAATATTAAGTTAGGCATAATTTTTCATCATATTCATTTCTTTTTCAGTTGAAAAATACGCTTCTTACTGCAATATTTGCTCTTTGTCAAGTTATAGCTTTATTATGGTATGAAATTTTTTTATATCTGTTACGTTTTTTTTTTATAAATATTATAATTTCCAACCCCATCTGCAGGGGTTGGAAAATCTGCGCCAATTCCTAATACATCTTATACAAAAAGGCTTAAATTCCTGAATTCTTTGCCATACTGCGCCAAAATTGCGATTTTAATGTAAAATGTTGTTAAAAAAGGTAAAAATTAGTAATCAATTACACTTTTTATCACTGAAATGTACACAAAAAAAAAGACAAATTATTAATGTTTTTTATGCATTTTAAGGGCTATCAACCAATGAAGTATTATGACAACCCCCACTCAAATATAGTTTAGTTATTAAATTCCTTTCTATCAGTGTGCATGTACACTCTCTAGTGCAGAGGTCCCCAACCCTAGGCCCGCGGGCACCATGGCACCCGTCGATCGGTCTAGGTGTGCCCGCTGATTGTGCCCAACCTAAGGGCGTAGCCAGAGGGGGGCAGGAAGGGGCAAATGCCCCTACCTAGATCAGGGCAAGGGGGTATCTAGGAAGGCGCAGTTGCCTTTATCCAGTTGAGGGAAGTTTAGTTCGTTTTCTTGCATTTGTTGAGAATGCAAGATTTGTACTGCACTACCTCGTCAACAGAAAGAAAATGAATGTGTTACAAGTAAGCACACGATCACCTGGATGACCATTCAATGACAAAAGGTGCCATAAAACCATCCTTTAGCGCAGAAAAGCTTAGTTTTCGAGATTAAAGAAGATAAAAAGATTCTCAAAGGGTGGTGGCTCATCCCATGTGTGTGGCATTTTCCTATCTCCCTCTCCCTTATATTCCTTCAATCATTGTAAACCAATCGAAATATAAACTACTTTAGGAAATGCTGATAAAAGTAACAAGTAATAAAAAGCCTTTTCCCCTCTTTTGTACCTTGTTTGCAGATTGCTTTTTCAGGTCGTTAATTCTAATTCGGGAAGTTATCTGCTGATGATCATTGTTTGGTACTGGCGTTGCTAAAAGGCTTTTACCATGACATGAATATTCCTTGAAGCAATAGGGGAGATTTCTACTTTCTTGAGAAGTGTTAGGAATCCTCAGGGAAAAAAATGTTCGTTTTGCTAGCCGTTTCCCTCTTTTGGTTGTAGAAAAAATCCACAGAAAGATAAAAAGTAATTTTCGGAGTACGGAGAAGGTGGCCATCTTTTAGTTGACGGGAATTTTTATCGACTGTTTGTTGTTGTTCAGAGATTTTAGTTTTATTGTTATTTCTCTGGTGATCGGCTGGGAGTAAAGAACAGTAGCCGTTGTTGAGGAACTGCTGTTGTTCAGAGCTGGCCAGTAAGTTTCACTACAGCAAAAAATTGAAAAATTGGTCTTCCAAAAGTGTTTTATTGATTGAATGTATTGAAGTTTGATTACTTCCGATTTAGTATATACAATTACACTCTCTAAATACTATGTGCAATATGAATCTTACACTTACAGGATGGAAAGGAGAATACTTTTTTGCTATTTTTGTTGATGGGTAGTGTAGAAAAGGTGCTATTGGTGGTATATCAAATGCACATAAAGAATTGGAAGTTTATAAGACAATTTCCATAATTCCCGCAAAATATGTTGAAATTTCAGTATAGTGCTTTTTTTAACGAAATTTGTAACAAAAAAAATTTTTTTTTTACACAAGGGTTGATGATGGATAGTGAGGAAAAGGAAAAGACGCCATTATTGTCACTAAATGCTCATAAAAAAATTGAAGTGTGCAAATTTAATTCCTTCATTTGTCGTTAATGCAAATTTTTTTATCAAAAATATACAGCGAACTATGGTAGGCGCAGTGGTGCAGTCCTGAAAAAAAAATTGGGGGGGACGCGTATGCACACGAAGATAAGCAACTGATATCAAAAGTGGGAGGACGCTTATGTCAAAATGTAAAAAAATTGGGGGACGCTTATATTAAAATAAAAAGGTAAGGGGACGCCGTTCCCCTGCGTACCCCCTCGACTACACCACTGGGTAGGCATTTCATTTTAGAAACAAATTGTTTCTAAAATGCAACAACAATGTTAACAACATTAAAAAAACACCCATCTTCAAAAACAAAATTAGTTTATATATATATTTTTTACAAATTTTGTTTAAAAAAAGTGCAGTTGCCCAAAAATTCAATGCGGCAAATCAAAAAATTGCTCATGAACTTCAGTTTATTTATGTGCACTTTGCGCCACCAATGACTAAAGCATAATCTCAAGTAGAAAATGTTTTTACAGCCCACTTTAATTCTTGAGATCTATGTCAGCATTTTGATACTTGTATGTGGCATTAATCAATTAAATTGCTATATTTTTCATATTTATACGCTTTAATAGTAATAATGTTTCCCTTTTCTACGAAAGTTTTCTTGAAAATATGTACTATATATACGTCTCTCTGAAATGATGTTTAATGAAATATTTCTTCAAATGACTTATTAGATATTTTTGACTTATTATTGCACTCTTACAGTGTTATGATAAACATAATTATTGTGTTTTCCCAAAAATATTTTAACGAGTAGTACCTGTTTATTTCTAATTCCATAGATATTTGATTTAAATGTGATCTAATATTTTATTCATTGTCAGAAAAGCTCCTGAGGTAATGCTTGCTGACTTGCTAAATAATCTTCTGTGATCTATTTTGACAAACATTGAATAAGAGTGATTTTTCACTTTATTATTTTTTATTCTCACAACTAGTAAGTTTTTTATTAATTATACATTCTTCGTATGAAATTTTTAAGCCGAAAATGCTAGTAATTTTTTTAAAATGCTTATTTGAATGTTTTTCATGGTTTTCTGTCATGATTTTCTGTACTGGGAAAATAGAATAGAATCTTTCCCCCTTATGGTTATATTTAACTATTATGGATGGTGACGAACTTATTCGTCCTTTTTATGTTACTATTTGCCTGATTATTTTTAAGTGGATGAATTTTAAAATTTTAAAGTTACTGAAGCTGCATTTTATTTCATTCCAAATATATTAAAGGGGTGACACTTTTTAAAAATGTCTAAATTTCACATTTTCTTAACCATTTTAGAACATTTCAGACATTTAATAATTTTTAAATTTAGACTTTTGCCCATTTCCTCCTTCCTGTAAATGTAAAAACGTGCCAAAAAGAATGGTTTTTCCAACATTGTCTAATGATTACATCAATTGTAAGTTCTCTATCGCCCATTTAACCTTAAAAAGAAGCCTTTTATGGGAAAATATTGCTGCCTTATATTGTGATTATGAATAATTAGGTATTTGTTGCATCAAAATAGCTTCAACAAAGATTAATGCATGCGTTTAGAAATATTTTATATCGTTTATTTTGCGTTTAAAAAGTGTTTTAGCATGTATAACTGAATAAAAAGTGTGTTTTTTTAGTTTTTTTTTATTACATTTTCTTTCATTTTGAGTACAAAATACATTTTTACACATACTCCCCCCCCCCACACTTTTTAAAAAATATGCATATTTTTAAGCCTGATGTTAGTTGTGGATCAATTGCCCCTCCCTAACGGGAATCCTGGCTACCCCCTTGGCCCAACGATAAAATATATCAGTTTTCCATTTTAAACTAGAGAACATTTAGAACTAGAGTATATGAATAATGGGCCATATAACTATGAATAAAGGAAGAATTATAAATTCTGGAACATAGTTGACCGAAATGAATTTCCATTCTTAAAAAGAGCAGCATATAAAATAAAGTGTTTTTTTTTTTTTTTGTTCCACATACTTGTGTGAATCATCGTTTTCTACAATGAATATCATAAAATTAAAATATAGACCACAACTTACAGACGAACACCCCATGTGTCTTGCGAGCAGGAATTTGATCATATTCGCCCAATTATGAAGCGCTGGCCAGTGAAATGCAATGCCAAAGATCACATTGACTGTATTTTGCACATTTTTATAAATAATTTATACACTTTGTATGTTTTGCAAGAAATTTAGTAATCATTTATTTTACACAGGAATATTAATACTAATTATATTCATATGTTAAATTAATTTTTAAAATTATTTTTTTTGTGCATTATATGTAGTGTGTATATTTAACTATGTCCACACACACCAACTATAAATTTATCTTGAAAAAATAAATGGTGCCCGCCGTTTGACCGATATTCTGGTATGTGCTCTTAGGTACAAAAAGGTTGGGTTGCTCTAGTGCTTTAATCAAATTTTCATTAATTTTTCAAAACATCAGTAAAAACCTATTTTTTGGAAATCTCACATCGAACTTGAGCTTTGCCGAAAATAGCATGCCGTGTTTGCGATTTCAATCTCTTTTTGGCTTATAAACATCTCAATGTTTTTGTCATCTGAAAAGTTAATGGTTCCCTTGAATTACTATATTTTGCATTTCATTTTAATGTATTTTTTATAACTTGAATTGATACTTAATTTTTTGGGAAAATTATAGTTTTCAAACAAATATGCAATTCATTGTTTAATTTTTCATTTGTTTTTAAAATAAAATAATTATATAAAGTATTATTTTTGTACTTTTACTTGATTTTAGTGTCTATTAAAGTTCATACAGGAGTAAATCTATCCCCCCATGATGGGGGGGGGGGGTTCTTTTCAGAAAAACTTTCCTTCCCATAAAATAATAGCAATTTTTCATAATAATAATAAACATACCAAACAAGTCTACTTTGTTTGTTCAACAACTTTATTTTTATAGTTTAAAAAATAACGTTGCAAAAATGAGAAACAAAATTTTGCTACTTATAAGTATATTTGCAAGTTCATTTTCTTTTGTCTATGATACAAAGATTTCTTTTGTTGAGTAAATCAATTAAAGTGGTATTATGATTACTTGTACACTGCAAAAAAATGTTTTCTCTTTACAAACTATCTTTTTCAAGTAGCTTTACTGCTAAAATTGTAAATTTTCCTGGTACAAAAATGTTGAATGAATGAATTCTTTTAGGGGTGGCTCTAAGGAGCACTGGCACTGCGACCACAGGTCTATTGTTCTAAGAACCCTATTTAATGAGCCTGAAACAGGCTAATTTCTGAAGCAAATTTCAGCAGTAATTTGGCAAAAAAACTAGGTGGTTTTTAGGGTCGATGCAATGATATCCTAGATATTCAAATTGTTGTGTAGAAACACCCCCCCCCCCCCCAAAAAAAAAAGTTCTGATACAAAATTGTTGTTGACAAAGATGAAAAACTCGGAGCTCTGGCAGAAAAATTATAAGTTGACCTGCTTCATAACCAATAATCGGGTAAACAAAACTGATATTTTTACTGATACAAAGTTGATACAATACTGAATTTTGATTTTCCACCCCTGCATCTGGGGTTGTGAGGCACTTTTTACGGGATCACCATATAATTTTTACATCTAAATAAAAAAACTTTTACTACATAGATTATTTTGTGCTAAACTTAAAGGCGTAAATTACAAAGAAATTGTCGAGTGACGTGACAATTTTCATCATACCTGACCAGAATAAAATCCATCAAAAATATTTAAAAGAAAGGAATCTACAAAAAAGATTGCAGTAATCTAGAAAAATATTCAAATAATATACAAAAAAGATCCAACTGATGTTTTGAATATGAATAAATTAAAAAGATTTTCAGAAATATTGAAATAAAAGCAGTGTCTCTTTCTTCCATTATTTTTTCGAAGCAGTTACGCGTAATAATAATAAGGAAAACATTCAATAGAGTCATCTCTATTGACAGGATCACCGCCAAAAAATAATCTACACTACTTCCCAATTTATTGTCTATGTGTATCAACTTAAAGTTTGATACACACGGCATTCCAAACAGTAATGCCACTACAAGGGGACGGAGGGGGTGGGGTGACTTGCCCTGGGTGACACCCTTTTTTCGGTGTTTTTTTTGGGAGGGAGGGTGATGCACAAAATGAGATAGATTGTTTGAAATGTACATGCACTTGTATTATAGCATTTTACTGATGCTATTTCAGCGTATCTATATATATAAAAATCTAATGATGTTGTCGGGGGAGCCAATTGAATCATAGCTACTATGATAGTAGCAGTCAATCAGGAGTGAGATCTCAACTAGTTTGTGACCTCATTAATAACTAAGCTCATGAAATCCATTATCATTCTGACTTCTGTATTTAAATATACTTAGTGATTTTATCATATAAGATATCATTGCCAATACATGGTCCCTAAAACCAGTTAAAATCACGTTGGCAACAATTCAGAAAACTGTTGTCTACATGGACCCTGTAACAATGTCATTACTTTTTTAGCAGAGGTGAGTCTCAGTCCATGAATGCATTGTGTTTTTTTTTTACTCTTTGGTGTACAAGAGCAGATGTTGCTCTAGTTAGTGTGAATTTTAAAAAGCGAACCATTGTTTATAGCACATAGTGGGTGCAACCATGTCAGGATTTCTGCAACTATTGCTTAATTTGTGTAACAAATCAATGAATTGCACTAGCAATTCAACCACAAGCTTCGGTAAGCACCATAGATTTTTATATTTGTGTAGCTGTTAAAAATAATGCTATAAAAAGAACTGCCTTTTGATATTGAAAATATTACGCTAGTCACTATGGAATGACCCACATGGCTTAGTGCACTAGTGTGACAAGTTATAATTTTTTACAAAAATGATAAGTGTGTAATTGAATGTGACTTACTGACCAATTATAATTGTTAGTTTTTTTTTTTTTTTTGAAGCTTTTTTCTGCGCAAACTAAAATACAAAGTATAAAAAAGTTATTTAATTTATTTTTTATTGCACTGTTCTGTATATGAAATTCAAGTGAATTATCATTTAATGTTTTCTGTTTTAGGTATGTGATCAGCTATATACCTGGTGGTCAGACTGGACTAAAATTTTTTACACGCATTTGTACTTCTGTTGTTACAAAAACCACAAGTAGAGTCTTACCTGTATAAAACATTTTTTCTCATTATTTTGTAGTTTATTTACTGCATAATGTTGCCCAATTTCCAAAATATTACATTTGAAGTTTACAATTTTATTTGACATTCAAACATTCATTATGAAGTACGTCATTTGTTGAGATTAAAGAGATGACATGAGATTAACATTTGTTATAATTCTTCTAAAAAAATTTGAAGTGTTTTTGGGAGCAGAAATATTTAACATTTAATACAGCTCTTTTAGTTGAATTTAAAAATAACTTGAATAATTTTTATTTTTCTTCTGTTTTACTTTTTGTGATGAAAAAAGGAGTCAATATACCATTTAAAAAGATATTTTTATCATATTATAATCAAGAAATGCCTGTATTGCTGTTAGTTGATTTCCTTAAGAAACTGAATGTCTGTTCAGAGCTCATGCAATTTAGAAATGCATTTAAAAGCTATAAATGAATTCTGTAAAATATTAGTAATTTGTTGTTTATTTAAAAATTCTGATATTTGGTGGCTAACATAAAAGTTTAAATATTGAAAATTGTTCTGAAGGTAAAGTAATTGAATATTAATTTCAATTCCTTGTATTTTATTTCATATGCATAGAACGTTTTGGAAAGGAGAAGTGGGAGGGAATGTATAAACTTTTCTTTTATATGGGTTAGATTATATTAGAATTTAAAAAATGGTCAGACTTTCTCAAAAAGCTAGTAGTAATAGTCAAAGACCTGCCAAATTTCAAAATGTTTATGTGTAACTTCAATATGCTTATGCTACTCATTTTGAAAATCGAGCTAAAGTAGTGCAAATAAAATTATGGAAATTTAAGGAAAATTTAATTCTTAAAGCTGATTTTAAAGCAAGGATTTCTTGCATAATAAGTGATGTTACTTTAATACAATGCTTAATATTGCTCTCCTACAGTTTGATATAGTAACTCATTAAATATTGTTCCTCTTTGTTTAAGACATGAGCAGTAGTTATATGTGTAAGGCTGTATTTATTTGAGCTTTAGTTTTCAGTTTCTTTCAAAAATCATCATTTGTAAAGTACAGAACTGGATTTTGTACAATTTGTTTTTTTTTTTTTTCTTTTTTATTTCTAAACTACTGGTGTTGATTATGTATTTATGTACATTTACAATGTTTTTTTTTTTTTAATTCTTTTTACCTACCAAAACATTATCATTAAAGGGGATGTAATATTACAATATTTATTTAAGAAACTTGACTGGATCAGTATCCATTTTGTATTTATTGAATTATACCCACACAATGATTTGAGGTTGACAATTATTTACTGTGACTGTCATATTGAATATCGTACTTGGTTGCTACAATTCAACCAGCTAATAGGGTCTATAAACATCATAACGTCTATAAACATCTCTTACAAATACAAATATACATTATTGAGAGAAAAAAGTGGAGGAACACTTGTTCCTCTCGACTTCACCACTCAGCCTAATATGATCAATACTTGCTGTTCTACATTGCTTTTTAATTTTTTATTGAACTTTCGATTTCCCGATCGAGAACTAGAGAGAAAATTTTGCCCCATTATCAGTGGTGTAGTCCTGAAAAGAAAGTCAGGCGGACGCTTATACGTACGAAGATAAGCAATTGGAATCAAAAAGTGGGGGCATGCTTATGTTAAAATGTAAAAAAGTTGGGGGGATGCTTGTATTAAACTAAAAAGGTAGGGGGACGCCATCCCCATGCGTCCCCCCTCGACTACACCACTGCCCATTATGAAGTTGGAGTAAAGCTGTTCATCTTTTGCACCCCCTCCTGTCATTGTGCCTGAGGTGATTTGCCTGCTTCCACCCACCTCTCTTCAGTTGGCGCAATTTGTATATTATTTAACCTTTTAGTGTTTAAAAAATGTAAAGAGTTATGTGTGTTTTAAAAGTAAAGTGCAATTTTTAACTAGTTTTGAGTTTTGTGTGATGAAGAAATTTAATTTAAAATGTGATTTTTTTGTTTTGTTATGATTCATTTGTATTTAAGGCAGAAAATCAGACTTTTCATAAATATATTTTAATAAATTTCAATATTTATTAACAGTAAATTAGCGTTTGTATAGCATTATTTTTAGTATGAAATGTGTCCTAAAGTAAGTTTTCCTTTGATATGAAAATGTAGTTGAATACCATATGATAAAAATCTGCATATTATAGTTTTATACACTGATCATTAATGATTCTTATCCGAAATTCTCCGACATTTCAGAAAATTTTCGAAAATCTGTTCCGAAAATTTAATTAAAGAAAAATAGTTGAAAATGTGGTTAAATTACAAATGATATTTGCACTTTCTCCCTTCAGACAAGCAAAATATTTTGTACTACTCTAAAAAAACTCTCAATGCAATAACTTTTTTAGAAAAAATGATTCCTTATATTCACATATGTATTGTGTTGAGGGAGGGTATTCAAATTTTTATTTTTAATTGATAGGGATTTTTTAAAAATTCGCTTTTTCCGAAATTTTTGTTTGAAGTTCTGAGTTTTTTTTTTCCACTGAGAATCATCCATGTAACTGATCTGGAAGTGGAGGAAGAGGGAAAATGTTGTTCTGTGCTGATGATGCATTGACTAGTAAATCACTCTTAATGCTCAGAAATACTAAAAGCAAATAAATAAAACAAAATTGAGCAACCATATTCCTTTGTATAGAAGTTTCCTTGCTTCCTATTTTTGTTTTTTTTTTTGTGTTATAGAAATAAAGAGAAAAACTTACTTTTAGAACACCTGTTTTTTGTATATATATATATATTGTGTGTGTGTGTGTGTGTGGCTTGGGGGGTTCTAAAAGGTCAATTGAGAGAAAAAGCATTCAAAGATATTAAACATTTTAAAAAGTTACATTAAAGTTTAAAAAAAAAGGCTTTCTGATTGTTATTTGACATTTTAGAACTAAAAGAACCGATCAAATATAATGTTTTACTTTTATTATTAATATATAATGTTTTGTTATTAATAACTCAAAACATCAGAAAATTGATGTAGGACCATTTTGAAACAAGAACAAATATATATACATATCTCCATATTTTTTTTGCAGCGAAAATGAAGAAAAAAGTGTATATTTGTTTATCAAGCTAATATATTTATGCTACAATAAATTATAGTTTGACTTATTATAGTTTAAACAATCCAGAGCCTTTTTTTATTGGAAAAATATTCATTGCATTGCAGTTCCAAAAGGAAAGCCATTATGCATCTTTGTTAATTTTCTTGTACATATATGAACAGTTATGTTCCATAGTAGTTTATTTTTAAAGCCAAATTATAAAAATGTTTATAAAAATTAAGGAAAATAAAATTGTTTTACTACTTCTTGTGATTATTGTTGAACGTTTTCAGTATTATAATAAAAATTACATACTTTCCCAATCAAAGCTTTGTGCCACTTTAAATTACTTGTCTCCTCACGACTTTCAATTATTTCTTGAAAGCTTTCCGAAACATAATCTTATTTCAGTAGTAAAATTCGATGGTAGTCTTCAGCAATGAGATATGCCACTAATAATTGCTTCTAAAAAGTATTTGTTTACTATGAATATGAAAATGGATTTATTCGTCTGTGAAGGACATACATATGCCATTATTATCTTTACATTTCTTACTCATTTTTAGTTTAAATTTAATCTGTTATTATTTTCTGGAATTATTTAAAATGTGTATTTTATTTTTGATGTATGCTTGCAAAGGTGATTCTGTACCGTCTTTAAAACATTTGTACAATTTACAGGTGTTTGTTCAGAAAACTTTAAATAGTCATCAATTCTGAATTGTAACAAAAAAATTGAGAGCGATAAAATTTTTGCCAAAGCCTTAATTTTCTTAGAAACTGTATTTATCATAGTAATCATATCATGTTTGCCTCATTTTTTATTCTTCCTTTTTGTTAAGTCGTACCTACTCTTTCTGAAAATGTATTAAGAAGCTCGGAACACTTATTTTACACAGAATCACCAATGCGTGCTTATATAGAGCATTAATATGTTCCTTATATAAATAAACTTGAATATATGTTTGTCTGTTTGATAGAAACTTTAGTCATCTAGAAGGAATTAGTATTGCCAAGGTTTTATTTGAAAACTCGAATTAGTGTTTTCTATTTCTTTAATTCAGATTTTATGAATTCTTAGGACGATAAAAATAGAATAAATCATCTATTCTTCTCTAGTATTACATATTTTAGAACTGAGAAAAGCTACGTACGCAGAAAGTTACTCCAAGTATGATTGACGATTGGAATTCTTCTAATAACAACTCTGTACCTGAGAACCATAGAATCTTAAGTCCATTTTTCGAGTTTTTGCGATGAAGTTAAAAAGTAAACACTTATTAGTATTATTAAACTAGACTTTTCCGTGCAAACCTTAAAATAAGGATTTCGGTTGGGAGCTTTAAAAGTTCGGAACCCTCATGTAACTAGTGGCTTTGTCGTCGGTATTGTTATGTCCATTAACACTGGCGGATTTTAGGGGATGGATGCAGAGGGCACGAAATAAAATACATTTATAGTTTTCCCATTAAACAACTTTTGCTCATTTTAATTTTAATGTAGATAAATTGATTTTAATGGAAACTAAAGAACCTAAAACTCCGATGGGAACTTTATTATAAAAATATTTACGAGGCAGAACCACTTTTTAATCCTTGGTGCCCCTCCAGAAATTATTACTGATGGGTCCCGCCTTGTTTATTAAGTGTAAAGTCACAAAATGGACTTAAGACATTATTGGCTTTCAGGTATAGAACTAAAAACACAAGAGTCATCTTGATTTAAATGTTCAAGGAAACAATTATTAGAAAGTTAACAAGTATGAAACAAGTTTTTCCAGATAAAAAGTACGATTTTGTTGGTAGGGTTACTTATTTCAGAAATCGTCGAAATTCTTTTTGATTTGCTGTAATTTGAGGTAAAACAAATTAATACGTAATTTTAAAAACAAAGGAGGAAACCGCAGATTGTGCATGCAAACATTGTTTCTCATTGTAAAGTTAAAAATATTAACAGAATTTTGCAATTGAGATAATTAAAGCAGCATCGTAGAAAATCAAGTTACTAATATTTTGTCTATGTGTTAAAGAAGATAAATGGATACCATTTTTTAAAATAAAATTTTATTTCCGTACTAATATAATTTAAGAATTTGTTTTGTCATTTAAGTATTTAAATAAGAATTTAATGTCCAATGTAGCAAGTTCAGTTGCGTTATCCCCTATAGTTTTCCAAAATTCTGATCAAGTTACTTTATATTCTTATGCATTCTAATATTTAAACAGCGATCGCGAGAAAGTAAGTTGAGATTAAGTTGAAAAAATTATACTTTCTCTCCTGTGAATAACTTTCATAGTTTGTAACGACTGTAAATTACCCACATTTTGTAACAGACGTTATCGATTTATCGCCGGGTTGTAGAAATAAGAAAGTAGCGATTTTTTTGTAAAAATTTTATGGAAAAATTTTTTGTTCTGTTCTTTTATTCAAATACAAGTTTCGCGTTTGTACAGCAGCAATTTAATATTTGTTGGATACAAGATCGCGAATTATTATTTTCTTTTTTTCTTTTCCCTTCCTTTTAAAAAATATACTTACTCCCATTTTATTTTTAATCTTAAAAAAAAAAAAATAGAAGGAAGAAAAAAAATCGAAGGACCCCTCCCTCCCTCAAGAAAAGAAACTGATACGATTTCTTTTGTTTCGATGATGACCTGAAGTGGAACAATATTTTATGTTTTAATGGGTGTCTCGAATATCTGTCTCTAACCGTCTAACCACAACTGTAATCCACGCAACTGCCTATTTGGAGGGGTTTTGTACGCAATTTAAAGTCATACATTTGTCAAAAAAATCTTTCATTATAATCATTAAACAAGACATTATCCGATTTATGGATCTTTTCACAGAAACTGTTACATAATAATATATCAAAGAGCTATAAATCTATGTATGGCTGTACATGTATGTATTTTTGATAACGCATGAACATTTAGATGTGCAATTATACGTTTCTAATTGAAATATCATATACGATCGTAAAAACTCATTTGTGGAATCATAAAACCTTTATCCCATCATAAACTACTTATTAAGCAATGCATTGCTACATAAGCAGAGCAAAATTAGCAACTAATTGAAACATATTGGATGAGTAAGAAGGTGTTTTTTTCTTCTGTTGGGATTATGATATTATTACAGATAACTTTCCAAACACTCGCGCTGTCAAGAAAAGTAAAGACATTATCCGAATTCGTCACGTTCTTCCCTGCGGGGAAGTCTATGGGTGAGGCAATGCAAATGACAATGCTCCCTATTGTAAAAATTCATGATATATTCAAAATTGCACATGTACATATAACTAATTTTAGAACTTTATTATGCTTATTACAGTTATTATTGTTATTTTTATTTACTTCTTAATTGCATCGATTTTTTCAAACAATATGACTTATTAAATTGATATTGACCAATTCGAGATCTTGTTAAGCAATGTTATTATTGACACTCTTGATTTTCGTTTTTTATCTACCCCAACTGTACGATTTTGAACACTTTCTGTGTGGTTTTTTTAATGTATTCAGGAGGTTCGAGGAGAAAAGCAATTTACGTAAAAATAATGTTGACACCGAAGCGGTTAATTTTTGGCGGAACGTGGAACCCGTAGTAAAATGTTGTGGTGGATTTTTTATTTAAAGATTCAGATCAGGATAAGTTTGTGGTTTCTTGATACGAGATCTTATTGCAACATGTGACTTTTGACCATCAGTTTCTGATCAGAATGACGTCGTCAATATCTTTAAAAAGGTCGGCGAGAAAAGTTATCAAACATTTTGAAAATGCGTAGCTGAAAATGTTTGCTCAATGGACTGCACGTCGGCGTACCTTAGTAAAAAAACCAGTAGCACACCGCCTGCGTTGTGTTTTCCAAATTATTGTCCCCCTTTAGTTATTAAAATAAAACAATATCCATAAAAGAGTTGTATGGATCTTCATTTTTTTTTATTGTGTTAGAACGGATATATTAGTTATTTGCACTAATCTTTAAGAGCAATTACTTTGAATATATATCTTGTGCCATTTTTCCATCAGTAATTTGAATCCCCCCCCCCCCCGCGCGCTCTCCTGTTAATATTTTCTCATGCAATAGGAATAAAATATTTAGCATTGATACATACTTTACTCATCACATAATTGCATAGACTTCAACAATTTGGAATATATGTTATGTTTGGATAAAAATCAATTTTATCAGCGATCTTTTATTGCCTTAAATTTATTATTTTGTGTAGCAGAAAAATGAAGTGATTTATTTCCCTTCAAGGATCCTGTGAATTTCAGGTCCCACGTCGATTCGTATAAATTTCTTTTGAATTTCTAACCGTAATTTCGTTTATTGAAATCTAATTCTGAGTTAATAACCTTTACGAAAGCTTATTTTAAAATGACTACTTCTCAACACAAATGAATTTCAAACCATTAAACACACACACACACATCCTTATCAAAGTGATCAAACTTTTATAATTATTATATATATATATTAACAATTTTAAAAAGTAAAACTTTTAAAAATAACAACAAAATAAAATAAAACACTAATAAAAAAAAAATTAAAAAAGAACAAATTTAGATCAAAGTGAAATATATATATATATATATCAGGGTTCACACTGGGAAAAAATACAAGGTGGGATTTTAAGTGGGATTTTTAAAATTTAAGTGGGAACTTTTCTTTTTGTTTTTAAAAGTATTACTAAATTGTCCGAACATGATATAATACAAACTAAATAAAAGGTGATTATCGAATCTATGCTCAGCAAGGAAAGAATAAACATTAACAAGGTTCACACAAAACTGTTCCTTCACAAAATCCGCGATCGCAAAAATGGGTGCTTTATAAAATGTTAAACATGAAAAAGATCCTCTTAAATAACCAAAATTCTTTAATGTGTGATTCTTACAAAAAAATCCCAAAAATTAGTTTAATATTTACTCTATTTTTTTCTGATCATATGTCATTTTATCTGTTGAGGTTTTTTAATGAAAACAATATATTTTAGAAACCAGCATTCTCTTCTAAATTGTAAAAGTGAAAGTTCTTCAATGTATAGCGCTTGTAACGACTTAAATGATTCCCGTCAATTTTGTAGATGCAGTGTGTCAAATATAGTGCGAAAATTCAAAATGCGATTCTTCTTTTCATTAATGGGAATTAGATGGCAGTTGAAAACTAAAAACATACTCAATACAATACAAAAAGTACACCAACAACAGGCGCTAGGCCCAACAAGGTTGGTGAATAGATGAGCAATTCCTACTCCATTTAATTTGTATTGAATTATCAGTTTAAAATAGTAGTTTCGTTTCGCGATGTTTTGAACGCGCGTCCGCGGAAAGGCGCGCAAACGAACTTTTTTTGAGTGGGATTTCAAAAAAATATTGCGGGAATCGCGCAATCGCGCTACCTAGCGCGAACCCTTTAATATGTATAAATTAATAAGAAGGAATGAATGGAATATATATATATATATATATATATACATATTCTTACCTATACATAATATAACATATATAACTATCTGCAATTACAAAATAAATAAATAATGAAAATAAAAGTTTAAAAGTTCCGTTACATATTAATCTCTCATGCATGTAAGCCTCACTTGAGATGACGTAAATTTTTGCTTTAAATTGTTATGCAGATTCGTTTTTGTGCTGCAAGTCTTTCTCATCTGGAGACTTCAAACAGTTCTTGGAAAAACCACACTAAGTTTTATAGGTATTCAAGATAGTTAAAAGATTAAGATCTCTTTAGAAGTCCATGGAGGATTCAAGAAAGAAGAGAAAGTTTTATTTTCATATCAAATTCTGTTTATTTACTTTGAAGCGTGTAATGCATTACTGACAAGTATTATTTAATAGCTCCTTATTTTTTATAAATAAAGTTTGAATATTCAGCTTTGCCATGTTTATTATTATATTGAATAAATATGACAAAAAAGCATAAAACATACTCTTACAAGAGCACGAATTTTTGATTATACTTGACAAAGATTTCAAAAAATAAATTATTACACTACAATTCTGAGATGCTAAATTCGTTTGTAGCATATGAGTTTTTTTTTTGCAACACAAATAAATAATTGTGTGCATGAAAGGGTTAATAACCTTCTGAAACATATTCCTACTTAACTTTAAATTTTCGAAGCTGTGTTAAATGCAAGCAAGGAATGTCCGTTGCATTCCAAAGGTCTTTTGCCGATTTAGCGAGTTCCACATTCTATGATTTTTCTGGGGTTGTAAAATGAAAGTCTATCTATAGCTATAATACTAAAGGATACTTGTGTATGTATGTGGATCGCGTCCCGGGTAAACTCTTACGATCTAGAACAGCAGTCGGCTATGGTAGTTCCCAACCTTTTTCTCGTCGCGACCCCATTTTTAACAACTAAGTAACCCGCGATGTACGCACACACTTTTACGCAAATATTTAACACGTTAGACCCCAAGCTGTTTCTGAATTCAATTCCAATGTAAATGTGTTTATTTTACAATGTCCAAGGATTGTAAAATAAACAAATTTGCTGTGGGATGCAACTGAAAGATTGAATTCTTATTTCAACACTTTTCTGTGTTCTAATCGAAAATGTAATGCCTGGAATGGAACTAAGTTTGATACACATATGGATCCTAATGGTAAATAGTGCGGAATAATTTTTGGCAGTAATCCCGTCCGGAGAAACGGCTTAATTGAACGTTTTTCTCGTTAAGCGTAGCTACTCAAAATAAATAAATAAATAAAATAAAATAAAATGACGGATTCAAACGAAAATTAGCTGCCACAAAAAATTTGTTTTTATTTGAATACTTCCGTAAATTATTTGAATTTTTTAAAATTCTATCTATCAGTTGAATATTTTTTGAATACTTCTCTATATTATTTGAATATTGTTCATACTTTTCTTTCTTTGAAATATTTTTGATGGATTTGTTTTTCTTGCCGGATGAGAAGAAAATTGTCGTGTCACTTGACAATTTTTTTATTGCAATTTATGCTCTTAAGGTTAGCAAAAAATAATTGAAAATGATATTTAGTATAAAAAAGAGTCATTTTGTCCACCTGGTAATTTTTTTTAAATTTAAAATTAGGAACTACAAGGCCATTCTATGAAGAGTGCCTCGAAACCCCATCTGGGGGTGCGACAGGTTGGGAACCCCTGATCTAGATACATGAAATGTGGTATATACGTGTAGTTTTTGCTGAGCGAGCATCGATTTTTGAAAAATTAATTTAAAAAAAATTGTTTTATGTGATTTTTAGCACTTTTCACTCCACAGATGTCGAACTAATTGCGTCAGAGAAATATTTTTTGAAGGATTAAATTTTATTGAAAATGGAAATGGCATAAAAAGTGAAATACTTATGTCTAACCGGAACGGCTAAATTAAATAAATTAATCTCTTTTTCGCTGTTGAGAAATTTATCTATTTTCAAAACACTTTTGTACTAGAAACGTAATTGCATTACTTTGCCATAAGGGTTAATGGTACTTAGTTACTACTTTGTTATTCTTTTAGTTTTAAGCCTCCAATCCAAAAGTCATATATTCATCTATATAAATAAAACCGAAAGTTTGTGTGTGTGTATCTGTCTGTCTCTCGATCGCCTCCTGGCGAGATGGAAAGGTCCAGAAGTACGAAATTTTGGTTACATGTACCTTGGGTCACCTCGAAGCGTTTTTCCGAAAATTCGAATTTGTTCGTTTTTTATTCCAATTTAAGCAAAACTGTTAATTTTAGGAATATCTCATCGAAGAAACGTCACACCTTTTCGATTTTTGCAGCATACTGATGCCCGTAAAAAACGGCACAAGATGATCTCTTTCAGAAGTTCGTAGAACGAATAGAACACGTGCAGTATTCATTTAAAGTAGTTTTCGAACTTTAAAGCAAGGCTTACCTCTGAATTTATCTGCTCAAATTGCGTGTTTTCGCCAAAATAAATAGTACTTTTGTCGCCAACTAGATGATTTTTGTTAACTCAAGATTGAAAAAATGCTGCTTTATCGTTATTCATGCTGTTTTATGAGCGAAACAAATTCTAAAAATTCATTTCATTTTTAAGCGTACTGCAGATGATTTTTAGTTACTCTTTGAGGTCGATCTTTCTTTGTTTTTTGGCGATTTAGTATTATGGTACCAGTTCAACAATTTCATGAAACATTATTTCTTATGGTAGAGTGTCCGTTTTATCAACGAAACAAATTCTAAAAATTCATTTTATTTTTATGCATATTTTGTGGATTATAAACTGCAGACGATTTTCAATTACATTATCTTGAGGTTGATTTTTCTTTCCATATTTTACTCAAGTGATTTATTTTTTATAACATTTACTTAATTTTTTTTACTTTCTATTTGGCACTATTTGGACAGAATTTAGTTATTTCTTTCTATCAACTTAAATTTCACACGTCAGGATTGGTTCAGTACCAAACATTTTCTAACTTAAATATGCATTTGCCTTTGGAAAAATGCTTTCCTTTCCTTCGTTTTTATTCGAATTTTATGACAGTGCTATTTAATTGAATTTTCAGGAAATCCTTTGACGATTTTGCAAGCGGGATTTATAGGAACTGTCCTTATTTTGATAAGGAATTTAAGATGCACTCTTGGTAATTTCAGGAACAGTAGCTCTTGAAGGTCAGTATTCTAATGGGTATGTTTAGTCACCGACGTCTTTATTCTAATGGAGATTTTTTGAGACTGATGTCCTTATTCTATTAGGGATGTTTATGAATAGTTGTCTTTATTGAAACGGGGAGCTTTAAGGATTTTTTTTCTTTATTGTAGCAGAAATATTCACGTACAGTTGTTCTTCATCTGATGGACATTTTAAAACAGAATAAAGCTCTTGTTCTGATGGGAATTTTTAGATGTATTGTGATAGATAGTGTAATTACTATTTTTATGGACTCTTGATATCATTTTGGCACAATTATCTCGCCGCATGTGGGCATTTTAGTTACTGTTGCAATTACTCTAATGGCAATTTCTATGAACTGTTGTTAGCATTTTAATGTGGATTTTTATGGACTTTTAATTTTTGGTCTAAAAGGAGTTTTTCTAGGCTGTTCGTTTTAATACAATCGTGTTTTTTAATGATTTTCACTGTTTAAATAAGGTTTCTAAGGCCTGTTGCTCATCTCCTACTTGGATTTTTTAAGAAAATTTTTCCTTACATATTTACAGCAGAATTTTGAACATGCATCACTTAGCCTGCGAATGATGCAATATTATCCCGCGCAACGCCGGGCATTTCAGCTAGTCTACAATAAATGAAATTTAGTGTTTCTACAACCCAAATCAGAATTGTACTTATTAAAGCATTCACTTATGGGTAATGTATATAATTCATGCTTTCAGGTTGAGACACTTCTTATAACAAAATCACATCGATCACCTTAAATAATAGTAATTGCTTTTCGATGTATTATTATCAAAGTCAATTTCCCATGACAACAAATCCGAATAGTTTCGGAAACTTGGACAAACTGAATTCACTGTCCGACTTCGATCACGTCAAACTAAACCCTGTAGGCCCCTCGATGTATAAAAACATCATTACAGACCCCTCTTTCTCTCAAGACCACACAGGGGGAGGCCCTTTTAGATGCCCAGGACCGCCCAAGTTGCCGGCGGAGATGAAATATGTCAACGAATAGTCCCAGTGAAGGTTGGATTCTGTTTTAATTACCCTCAAACTGAAAAATGATTGTGGTAGCTTGCTCGTGCCGTTTGTTGCCGCGAAAATGACAATTCTGCTTTTGAAACCTGTGATTATTTCAGAATGATTTCAGTTGCACGCTACATCGGATGGCAAATGAAGCGCATGCCGCCAAGCTGCAGTCATTGGAAAGCTTAGTAGGAATAAACATTTAAATTAACAGGGCATCTGAAGACTGATGGCCAGGGGCTTTGTCAGATCAACTACCTTGCTTTCAAGGGACATAGTCGAAGATCAGGATTAAAGATCTGTAAGATATTGATTTTATTGGATATTGGGTGTCTCTTGTCTGACGGATCCGTACCGGATATCCGGCTCTGACCTTTGAAACCTGTAAATTCCATGCTAATTTTTAAGCATTCCACAGCTATCAAATAATAATAAGTTTATTTTACATACATTTTGAGAACATACTAATTAATTAAATTTAAAAATCAAACTTGACATGTCGGACAGCTGAATCTTTCGTTCATTGGTCAGATTGGATTCCGGATATTTAAAAATTGATCGGGTGCCGGATATCCGATGCCTTGGGGAGGGGTTCTCCTGTTCGTTCCACCTATCGTCAGTACGCCCCAGCGTGCATCATTCTTTGAATCTAAACAGTAAGACAGTAACTGGTCATAGAAGTTATTCATAAAGCTTTGCCGTGAGCACGTTTAAGACAAGTATAGAGTACCTACTTTTTAATGCCCTATTGCTCTATCGTTTAATGCTGCCCAGTAGCATAGACAGTTAGATCATAAGGCTCCAGTGCCGGTTTCTAATCTTGCCCTGAACGGATGTTACTGCTCGTTATAGCACCTATTCCGACCAGATCCTACGGTTCGGAATCTTCTTTAAGCTGTAATTTACCTAGAGATCCTTAAGTGCCCCTTATGCTTGGCATATTTATCCAAAATGCACAAGGTGACCGGTCGTTGGTTAAATTCATAGTACCAGAGTTTGTCGCTCTAACACAATTTTTGTAACAATGTGTTAATCGGACATTTATTCTTCATCCATATTTTATTTGACAATTTTGAACTTCAGTGGACATTATAACTAAAATTACAAAATAATAGTTGATGGTAGAGCCTCGACACAACCTCTCTTTTTTTTTTTATTCATTTAGAGGATGGGAGACTTTTGGAGCAAAATGTTATTTTGAGCCATTCGTAAGTATTCGGGCGCAAACCAAAATCGATAGGAAGGATGGAAGGAAGAAAAAGCTCTCTATTACGGGACATTTATTTTGTTTAATTATTGAGCTCTAAAATTCTTAAGTAATAAGAGTTTAGAAAAGAAAAGAAAAAAAAGAATGTAGGCCACCGAAAAAAGGAATTTACCCAATACGTCTAGTTGAATGTGTAAAATGCTATTTCTAACATCCCCTTCCTCTTACTACAAAAGGATCATCGAATGGAAAGTGTTTAATACAACTTTAATTTGGTTCTAAACGAGATCAAGAATTATGGATGAGAGAGTAAATATAAGAATGCAAGTTTTATAAGCTGAAAATAATAAGAATAATAAGAAGAAAAAAATGCATAAGATAAGATTTATTCGAAATTTAAAAAATAGAACTAAATTATTGTTTTTAATTACAAAAATGATTTAAATGCTGTTAATAAATTATTTTAATTAGTCAAATAATAAAAAAAATCAAATTATTTTAAATATTCTAAATAAACATTATGAAATCAATCTGAAGATCATAAATATTATCAATAAATCATAAATATAATTTCTTCTAATTTTGTTTTAACAAATTGATGGTTTCTGTTGCTGTATGACGTGTGAAACCATCCTCTTCAAACCAATTTCCTGTTGTGGTCCATATAGTGGGGTCAGGTGGGGAAAAATGGATCCCTTTTGAGCTATTTTCATATTCAAAGTTTCATAGCAACAAAACCAAAAACATTTCCCCTTTCTTTTTAATTGCACCTTAACATTGAATTCCTTTAGAACAATTTTACGTAATTTTAATATTTATTTTTTAATTTTGAAATAGTTTAACTGAGCTTATAAAGTTGTGACCTATTTGACCCCATTGTCGGGTAAAATGGGTCATAATGCAAAATAATGCTGAAAAAGTTATTTATTACTTTGAAATTGGAAAAAAATGTGTAAGCGTAACATATTTAGCAAGATTTTGAATTATGATTACATTGAAATGTAAAGATAATATTGTTCTCGATTGTTACGTTACATATTGGTTCACATAACACTTCAACGACATCACTTTTCTCTACCACATCAACATAATCTTTTTTAGGAAAAACATCATTTAAAAAAAAAAAAAAAAAAATAATTTCAGTAAATTAAACAACATGCATTTTTTAAATTCAGGAACTTACTGCAGTGAGGTTCAACAGAATAAATTAAAAAAAGAGAATAGAATAGAACTACTTAAGCCTAACTATGACCCATTTTACCCCATCCAAGAAAAACTGATGTAAAAAAGACAATATTTAATTTTTTTACATGCTCAGCTGGAATTGTTCTCCAACGTTTCTTAGGAAGGAAACTCTTTAAATTTGGGCTGTTATTTTACAAAAATAGAGCTTTTCAGAAGTTGATAAACCATGTGTTAAGCACACCATCATCCAAAGTTGACAAAAAAAAAAACTTGTGTTGCCATATTTAAGAACCTAACTTATTTTTAAATTGAAAAATGTTGCTAACACATAGAAAAATAACATTAAAAATATTGGTTTAAAAATTTCAAGTTCTATTATTTTGGGTTTTTTATAAAGTAACCCAATTTACCCCATCCTCCCCTACAGTTTATATGACAGATGTCAAAAATAGGATGGCCATTGGCCAACTCTTACGTATTTTGAAAATGGTTCGAAATTTTAATCAATTTTTCAGTAAATTGTCAAACAGACACTTTTACATTCACAGTTTTTTCGAAATTTACCTAGTGGCTTTTGGAACTTTGCATATTTTAGAGATAAAAAAAGTATTCCTTCTCCTTGTGCAAAGTTTTAATAAATAAAAGAAAAGAAAAAAAGTAAAAGAAGAATTAAATAATATTTGCCATTCAAAAAAGTGCAGCTATACTCGGTTATATGTTTACGTTTGAAAAAAAAAAAAAAAAAACCTCCGAACCAATATTTTTTGCAAAAGATATCAAAAAGTGATGTTTCTATTTAGGTTTTATTTAAAACACGAACATGTTTTGCTTTAAAAAAATAACTATGTAATGGCATCATTGTGTAGCATCTTTTTTAATTTTTTAGTTACATTCAAACATTACAGTGGGCGCGGGGGGGGGGGGGGGTGAAGGAACTTATATACTGCTTTATCTTAGCTTGGTGCAACATTTTAATGGTCACACTTTTCAGCGTAAATAATCCCTTTTCGGGATTCTATGTGTCGGTTATTTTCGGTGCCAGAAAAATATGTTTTTCGTTAGCAGCGATTCTAAAAGCGCCCTTTTACGCCTTGCACTAGGCTAGTTTGAAATTATATCCTGTTCGAATTCAATAAAAAGTTACTCACCCGCTAAATTTGCCCACAAAGATTCATCCCTCACGTGCAAAAATGCTATTCAAAGAAACTGAAGCAAAGGGAAGGAACGGGTTTAAATGCAATCGGTCAAAATGTCAGATCGGAAAGAGAGAGAGAGAGAGGGGGAGGGATATATGTGAGAGTTGAAATCTTTTCTGCTTCTGTGCAAATGTGTAAGAATTGTACCTGATACATTTTATATGTGTTTTTATTTTAACTAAATCAGCTTTTTATTTAAAATAAAAAATATATTTTTGCTTCATACTGTTGTATATATATGTATGTTTCTTCTTTTCATTCATGGTGGTACACCGATGCTTTGAAAAATTTGTCGTGTTTGAAAATCATATTTTTGCTTTTTCACAGTTAACTTAGAATTTCAATTCTAAGTAAATTTTTGTTTATTTATTATACTAAAATTTATTTTAAATCATTAAATTAACCTGAATGCTTGAAAAAAGACCGTATGAGCCAACCTGTGAAATTATGAATTAATTATTTCAGCCGTTTTGTTGCATTTTAATAATCGTATAAATAGTTTTCATGCATAAAACTTTTTTTTAAGCAAAATGAAACGAACTTTTATAAAATGAATATTTTCTAGAATCATGAAAAAGTTGCTTCGCTGTTTTCTATAGCAATGATAACTTTTTCCCGTGTTAGTTTTTGATTTTCGCACGCAATTTTCTGCGAAAAAAATGTCAAATTATGAATTTTGTTTGATGCAATTAAGGCAGTATATCTTCATTTGGCGTCTAATTCTAATAACATCTGCGCTTGAAAATGGCTTTACTTTACACAATGGAGGGAACAGTTGAGGTGCAAATCTTACAATAAACATCGAAGAATAGGACGTTAAATATTTTCTTAACGGTTAATTACATTTTATATAGAATTTTTGCATTGGTTTCTTGTATAAGTACATTATTCTTTCCTTTTGAGAAGAGGGGACCAAGGCGCATTTCTAACTTCGACTTTGGATTTTTTTTTAAATTTAACGTCAGTAATTTATTTATGTAAGTTGATTAAATGAAATTCCTTTTTAAAATTTATATATGATATGCTTGTGGAATGATATTTCTTTTTATTTTAGATGTTACAGTTTGATTGTCGTTTTGTATAATAAAACTAATAATGATTTTAATAATCATAAAATAATAATAAACATTTTCAACATTTTGAATGCGAAATGTTTTGATACGACGTAAGAAGAATTACGCGAACATAGAAATAATGACTAAAATATGCGAATGTTTTTGACTGTAAATATAAGAGTTAGTGTGGGCAATTTACAAAATTTTCAAAAAATGTATTAAATACAATTTTTTTTTTACGCTCCAAGTGCTTTTTATAAAAATTTGGACTTTTACCTTTAATTTGGTTGATATATGAAATTATTCGGCTGTGCAATTTTTCAATAATGTATTTTTAAAAATGTTATTTTTGTCCACACTAGCTTCATGTAGTGGGTCTAGTGTGGACAAAACAACTAGCCCGATTTCCTGGAGCTAGTGTGGAAACTCTGGAATTCCAATTCAGACAATATAATACAGCTCTTAACCCATTTATGCCTGAGGTTGAAAGTTTTGAATTTTTGCGTGAAATTCGTATATGTGAGGTAGAAAAACGTAAAAAACAAAAATTCGCTGAATTTTATTTTATTTCATGCCATGTATGAGTAATATGGTGTTCCATTTTTGGAACACTAGGCAAAATCATTGCTGTATTTGCTAGTAAATGTTAAATATGATTATTATTGAATGTGGTGGTTATTCAGTATCATAATCAGATGAACACTTCACATGCAATGCAGCATTACATTTTTCACATTTAAATGTGTTTTTCTTTTGTTTCATTGAGCGCAACGTGTTCGCTTGCCTTGCTTAATGAAAAATTCTCACTAAATTGCTGCTCCAAAAATGGAACAGTGGGCATAAATGGGTTAAAAGTGCACTTAAAATCTTAATAAAAAAATTTCAACCTAAATAACATGTTCCTTAGCATTTTTAATCTGAATAAAGTATGTTTTAAACAGTCACATACCTAATATGTCTTTGTTATGAAAGATTGCAGTTGGGTATGTCTGGAATCTGTTTTAAAGCCAATCTTACGTGCATTACAAAAGAGAAAAACAGATAGAAAAACATCGCAAAAAAAAAAAAAAAAAAAAAAAAAATCCGGTAAATTAAAATGTTCAAATAAAAATATTGGAATTTATTTACTATTTTTATTTGTGTCAATTGATGAAAGGTTTAACCTTATAATCGGTTTTAAATCTTGAGCTTGTTTATAAGAATACGTTCTTTGTAAAAAAAAAAACTTTAATGCGTGTTAACATTAATGTTTACACATGTAGAAAACAAGATAATAAGCATTCTTCCTTCTTAAACAATGTCTGAAATGTGCCTTGTCCAGACACCTTGCAACGTATGAAGAAATCTGAACAAAAAAGTCTCCTGCCTTGATTTCTGTTTTCTCACTCTTTCTATTTCTTCAATTTTTAATTCATCAGTTTCCATGTCAAAAATGTTGCTTACACAGCGTTACCATATAATCTTTATGTTAAACTGATATTTTTACCACGGAAAGCTGAACACAGGTAATTAAAAAATGTCCATTTAACCCCACCATCAAGTGTCCCCATGGTATCAATTATAACTTATCGCGTAACATACTATAACCTTTCATTTGCAATTTTTCATAAAAATAGTCAAAATTAGCAGCTTAAAAAAATCATGAACTTACTTTTACACAAAAAAGAAAACTTTTTTTATTAATTCCGAACGAACTATGAAATGAAATTTAATGAAACTTCACATGGAAGTGTATATTAGTGTTGCAAAACTTACCGAGAAACTTAAACTGAAATATAAGAGAATAACAGAATTATTCACGTTGTCCACAATAGGGACAACGTGAATAATCTCTCTTCTCCTCACGCCATAGAGTTTATAAACAAATGAGATTTCTTATAAAAATACAACTTTATTTACAATGAATAAAACACATATCAATTAATAAAGTTTGATACAAAATTATGAATCCGTTCTTAGTAATAGGAAAGGAAAAAGGAAGAACAGTTTAATTTCCATTAATTAGTTTTACTTTTATATACAAAAATGTGAAGGACATTTGATAGATGAAAATGAAGCAATTATATTTGAATACTTAACCTATACAAATCTCGATTTAAGCTCTCAATGAATTTTATTCCTACCAAGTTCAGATGCATCTAAGCATTACTTTTTCTCTCAAATTAACCTTAAATTTGTCGACGCGTTAATGTGAATTAATTAGATAACAGCAAAGCAGTACTGTCACAGTAGGGTAAGTTGGGCAATCAAAATATCTCGAAAACTATACACCATACGCTAATTCATCAAAATATGGAAAGAAGTGGCCACAAAGAGGGAATTCATTGCACGACCTCTAAAGACGATTTGTGGAACAAGTGATGGATATGCAGGCGTTGTTTGTTTTCCCGGAAAAAGTAAAAAATTAGTGTCAATATATTGCTGATGTACGCGTCAAGTTTTCGATCACGTAAGTTTTAAATCTTCATAAACCTGCTGTGTTTATGACATCTACAAAGAATTTAAGTCTTATTCTAGCCGTTTTTTCATAGCCACACTTTTGTCGCAAGTACTTGGGTTGGGGCTAGTTGGACAGCAGTTTTTTGCCGAAGTATTTTGACCATAACCGAAGGAACACAGACACAGTCATTAAAAAAAGGGGGGGAAGCTACAATTTCGACAACTAAATCAGAAAAAATGCATTTCAAGCGGAACAATATTAAAAAAAAAAAATGTTAAAAACCAAAAGACATAAGAAAAAAAGAACAGGGTTTACAAATAATAATAATACGAACGATCAAGTGAGGAAATGAATGAATGTGACTATGACAACCCGGTTTGTTGCGAAGCTTATTCTGAGAGTTTACCAGAGAAAAATGGATCCAATTAGCAATTAGCAAGAAATGGACACACACAAAATATGCGACAGCGACAACAATGATTGGGTTCTTACATCACATCGTCTTTTTTTATGTTGAAATCTAATTGATCATCACCATAACTAAAAGTATGACTGAAGTAGATAATCTGAATCTATTCAAAAAATTAATCGCAAGAAATGTTTTCTCTATACTGATTATATTTTAATGTTTAATATTCGAAAAAAAATGAATAGTGTCTCTTTCACTATTAAACCACTTAGAATTTATGAATGAAAAGTTGATTGTAAAATAGCAGTTTTATAACGAGTAAGCATTCACGCCATCGTAAGGCTTAATTTTCTAATTGCTCAATTTATCTCTCAACCTTTGCTCAACTTGCCTCACCAATGTTAGGTTAATCATGTTTGACCTTTTTCATTAAATAGTCTTGCTCTTTAACTAGATTCATTAGAAGAAAATGTTCCATTAG
Source organism: Octonoba sinensis (assembly GCA_038502835.1). Lineage (NCBI taxonomy): Eukaryota > Metazoa > Arthropoda > Arachnida > Araneae > Uloboridae > Octonoba > Octonoba sinensis. The sequence continues at coordinate 91,432,971 of CM076604.1, read as the reverse complement.
ACTTTTAGAGAGTAATAAATTACTTGTCTATCAGAACAAGTTCCAAGCAATTTTGAGTTATCGTTTAGAAGCTATGACTGATCAATTGAAAAATTGTTCAACTAGCCCCACGCTACCGTACTTAACTTGGAAGAAAGTACATGAAAATGGCCGTTACATTACACCAGTGAATTTACATTGCACCATTTTACCATGGTCTCCACATTATTTCACTTGAAGTCTGATCATCAATTTTATCTGCTTCAATATTGTCGCCATTTGTTACAAATAATTTGTTTTTGAAACTATAAGAACTTAGACAACCTTTCGTGTTCGTTACCACATCCCTTCGAACTTTAACTTCTTCTTCACAAAGTATTTCGTTAGAATATTCATCGGATGAATTGCTAGAGAATATTTCTCTTGTTGTACTTGGCAACGATGGTTTGGAAGCATTCCTTTTATTCGAAGTTTTGACATCACAGCGATCTTTGAGATATTTTTGAAGTGAACTGTTCAAATATTCTTTGGAAGCTTGCTTGCAAATGTTATGAGAGAAGAATTTATTAACTTCCGACATGCATAATTTGTAACCTTCCTCAAAAGAATTTCCCAGATCAAGTTGGTGATGCAGTTCTTCCTTAGGCTTTGGTCCTGAAATTAGAATAAGCATTAAATAAATACAAAATAGATTAAAAAAAGAAAGAAAGAAAACAAGAAAATCGGCATGAACTGATTGAACTGTTTTCTCATAGAAAACCTGAAAGCCTGTGACGATTTTGTAATTTTATAACTATCTATATATATATATAAAAGATATCAGTAGCGAGGAGTGCCATTTTTTGTTAGTCATTGCTAACTTATGGAGCTTACAAATCCTGCTGGTAATAGAATAAGGCCAATGTCCTCTAGATCTATCTGAAGTGTTTTTTTTTTTTTATTATTTTAAAACCAATTGATAATTTTAATTTTTCATTCTTACTCCCCCCGTCCTCCGTTCTTTTTACTTTATTCTATATTCAATATTGGGTTCGTGAAAATTTTCGAATTTAGAATTTCGACGGATTTATACGTTTTGAGGTGTGCTTAACCCGTTTAGAAAATCTGTATCTGCTTGTGGTCTTTTTCTGCTATAGCCGATGTCACTCAAAAAGTAATGCATGGAATCAAACGAAATTTGGTGCACACATGGACCCTGATAAGAAGATTAGTTTTTGCGCGAATTCATTCGAAGGGGATGCGGAGCAATCGAACTTTTTCTCGATTAGCGCGAGTGCCATATCTCGAGAAGTAATGGAAAAATTCAAAAAATTTTTTCTATATAAGTGGACCCCAATAAGAACAGGTGCTGATTACATTTTGCTCATTAATACCATTCGCTCCAATGGGGGGTGGAGCAATTGAACTTTTCATTAGTTTTTTTTGTGGGCGCTGTAACTCAAGACGTAATGCATATAATTATCTAAAATTTCGTACATACATACATCCTGATAGGAAGTAATGTCGATTAAATTTTGGCGCCATTCACTACAAGGGGGTATAACAATCGAACGCTTTTCTCGCCAAATGTATATCTCAAGAATCCAATAATGCAAAACAAAATTGCTAGTGTATCTCAATGGCAAATTATTTTATTCTGGTGGCAATCGGGGAGAGGGGCACCAAGGGAGCAGAGACTTCGTTTAGTATTGTTTCGTAGTGTTGCCATTTCACTTACACGTAAACATATAAAATTCTCATGAATATTTTTGGCATTTTGAGGCTTTGCTGTTAGCACAAATCTTTTAATTAGGAGGGAGTATAGAGTATATAATTAGTGAAAGCTGAATAATTGTGGCTGGCACTCACAAATTTATACTTTTTAAATTTTGCCATGTATTTCAACAGAGGTAGTCTACGACCCGAAAATTACCACCCAATATCAAATAGACTGACAACGATCTCGATTTTTTTATTAATGCAGTGGAAAACTTAATTGCAAACATGTTTTTTATTCATTAGTTCTAAAAGTCTTTAATTTTGCCAGATCGTGTTTTCAAATCTTTTTCCATGCAAAGGAAAAAGTCAAATTTAAGAAGATAAATTTCAAAGAAAGTTTCAATTTATTTTTCGCTTGAGTATCACTACTTAAGTATAACGTAAATTATAACGAGTAAAAGACACTAGACCTGTACAAGTTCATTATTTACCGAGAACTCTTTCCTGTATAACGTACATGCATGCGTTAATGTCATTACTTTCAATAGTATTATGCTTGCCCGTTAGCTCTTATCTTAGTCGAGTCAAAGCAAATATCGTGTTTTGATTACAAATGGCAGTGCAATGCATTAATTTAATTTCTAATGTAAGTTTAGTACTTCGAGTGCAAGAAAACACTTCCAAAAAAGAAATAAAGTCCCCTTTTTTAGCCTACTTTCCCGTAAAAGTAAAAAAAAATAATAATAAAGCATGAAAGAAGGCTTAATGTATCGTGAAAATATCGTTAAAAATCAAGAAAAGTCAAAAATAAGTGAAGTAATTAAATAAAGATTGAAAAATAAAAAATTTGAAAGTAGGGTATTGAGATGGGGAAAAAGTGTGTCTGTCGGTCTGTCGGTCTGTCTGTCTGTCGGTCTGTCTGTCGGTCTGTCTGTCTGTCGGTCTGTCGGTCTGTCCCCCCCTAATAACTTTTGAACGAATTGTCCGATTGGAAAAATTCTTTTTGCATTCGAAAGATCTCGGCGAGGACATCTCATTTCCATATTTTACTTTTTGATTTGAACAATTTTTTGTTCAATTTTGAACAGTTCAAAAAATTTTAACATTAGCGCCTATGGACAAAATTGAAGCAAATTCTGTAAACTCTGGGCACAAGAGCCAAGTTCCTATTGAAAGCTTATTGAAAGGAGTTCTCGGCGTGAAATATCGATTTGAACAGTTTTTGTTCATTTTTGAACAGTTCAAAAAATTAACACAGAGCTTACGGGGAAATTTCAACCCTATATAAATCCTGATCTAACGGACCGATTTGCTTGGAACAAACTTTATCGGAAAGCTCTTATAACGTAGAACATGTAGAAATAGAAAGTTTATCCAGAACTTACGAGCCTATTTTGCTATGAAATTTTTTGATCGGAATTTTCAAGGATATTTCTCAGTGACTCAATGAGTGAAATAATGAATGAATGAATAAATGAAAGAGTGAAAGAATAAATCAATGAATAAATGAATGAGGAAAAGAATGAATGAATAAATTATTGAATAAATGAAAATATAAATAAATGAGTGAATAAATACATGAATGCGTAAATGAATGAATAAACACTTGAATGAGGTAACGAATGAATGAATAAATGCATGGCTGAATAAATGAAAGAATGAATGAGTGAGTGAATGAATATGTATTATCCGTTGAAAAAGGTATATTTTCAATAATTAGAACTAAAGATAAATAAGAAAGAGAGAGAAAGAGATAGCTAGATTATAAATTTGAATTTGGTGTATACGGGAAAGTAGGCTCGTATAGTTCTAGACGGAACTTCTTGTTTATTTCTAATGCTGTTGTTTTCTGCCAATTGCAGACCTAGTGCGTTAGCGAGAGATTGGTACCATCTCTTTCAGCGGCACCACAATGAGTGTGGTACTATCCAAAGTCCCCTTTTTTTATTTCTAATGCTGTTGTTTTCTGCCAATTGCAGACCTAGTGCGTTCGCGAGAGATTGGTACCATCTCTTTCAGCGGCACCACAATGAGTGTGGTACCATCCCCGCATGATAATTTTGACGTCCGGTTTCTCCATCGGAAAGGCCGAGCACCCGGACTCTGTTGATGCGAAATTGCACTAAGAATTTAATTTAGCCGAGAACATCCAAGCCAAATGTCTACTCAATTGATCGATTACATGTCGCATGATCACACAACATGGGCGCAGACGATTTTCTGCATCTTGAAAATCCACCGGCACTGCCAGGCTCGATCCCCTGACTTGGGGCGTATGAATCCCGCGCCTTACCACGACGCCACCATGCCGGCATAAAAAATAAAAATAAAAATAAAAATTTAAAAAAAAGAAATAAAGAAAAAAAGAAGGTAATAAAGGGAAAGAAAAGAGAAAGATAAGAAAATAGCAACATAGGTTCAGAATTACGTATCTTTTAATGAGTTCTTCTAATACTAATGGAACTGAGTTATAAGCTAACTCCGTATTTATTTTTAAAACATAAAACTATGCATACATTTTAAAACAATAATGTAAACATAATATATAACTAGGGACCGAATTATATGCACTAAAATATTATTAAAATATGCAGGTAAATAAGCACTAACAATGACCAAAGTATGCACATTTTTTTCTCTTGCCTAAAGAAAAGTTGTCAAATCTGAATAAAAATACTGATATGCTTTTCAACTTATGGATTTTGTCATTAAGGCTATAAAGGTATATAAAAGCAATTATTCATACAGAAAATAGCATGCATATTACTTTTATTGCAGCAAACCACTGTATGTTCTTCAATGTTTTTTGTAGTTAGACACTGTTGTTTTTTTTTTGCCATTTAATATCATGCCAAATGATTTTTCCTAAAATACATTTGAAGTTAACTTTTTCTCTCTTAAATATAATTATTCAATACATTACATTCGAGGTTCTACTGCATATTACTTTAGATACTTTGATTGTAAAAAGAAAGGTGAAAATGTGTAAGAAACACATACCAATGTTATTTTCTGAGTTAATCTTTCTCACGTATTCCACTGTCATTTCCAGAATATCTGCTTTTTCTAGTCTGCTTGCACGAGTCTGAAATTTGAAAAGTCTAGCATTAGGTGGAAAGAATATAAGAAATCTGTCTCTCTGTGTCTTGTTTTTCTCACCGCGACATCCTCAGGGACAGCCTAAATCGAGGTAAACCTTTAAATGAGTTTTATTTTATAATTTGAAAATAAAATTACACAGTATAACGCATACTCTTAGATTGGCTAAATAACTTTTATGCAATCAAATTGCTTCGCATAAACTTTACGAAGCATGCTTTATGATAGTAGTCTAGTACGTCAATACATTTTTCCGAAAGCATTTTCGCTATCAGTTTTCTTTCCTTCTTTCTTTCTTTCTTTTGGTAGTTTTAAAATTCTGTTTCTTGTTTGTAAGTTTGCGCTACTGTTTTTTAAGCGTTCAGAAATTCTGTAACAGCAGGTAAGTATGGTGTTAGGGTCTTCATCTGTATCGCTAGTTTTGTGACAATAATTGTGACAATTTCATCATTGTTTTAAAGTGCATTATTTCTATAGTGGATTGCCATATGCTATACGTAGTTTCACATGCAGCCATATTGTACTGAGCAATTTCATTTCTAGGTTTAAATTTGGGCAAATCTAAGAGAGAGACAGACAATAGGGAGTGTCGTGATTATCGGCTATGAGTTCCCTTTTTGTCTTGTAAAAGAACTCATGTGTTGTTCATTGGGGACAGCGGCGTACGCAAGGGGGAGGGGTTAGGGGTTTAACCCCCCCCCTTGAACCCTAAATAATAGTGCTTTATTACATACTCGAGTTTCTTTTAGTACTTTCAGAAAATTATGACCCCTCCCCCTTAAAAACAATTCTGCGTACGCCACTGATTGGGCAAAAATATGGTGTTTAATGGAATGGTGTAAGAATAAGGGTAAAGGGGACACAGCAAAAAAAATTTAAAATCTTTTAATTTTTTTCATTTGAAATGTCTTTTTCAGCTAGTTACGTAAGAAAAAAACAGCCGAAGATGAAGTGAATGTTTCCCTACGAGATTTAGTGGCTCAGAAATATGTAGCCAGGGGAATCGCCTGGTTAAAATTATTATTAATTTTACAATATTGACTGCATCAGAAGCTAAGACAATTTTACAGTGAATTCTAGCACAATCTGTATACTCGAAAAACTTCGTTACGAAACCTCAAAACCATTAAAGATCTCCAACTATAGCCTGCTATTCCCGCATAAAATTTTATAGTTTTGTTTACTTTAAGTGAACTACGATTACAAGAATACTACTGTATTATTATCAGCTCATAAAAACAAGAGCTAAAGTCTAATTTATAAAACTTTGCTAATGGCAAATGATGTAGTTTATGCTATCGCTACCTAAAGTTGTGTTTTAAATGAAATGTTTAATGATGTTTTCACATAATCCAGAATGTTCATGTCTTTTTAAAAGTAGCTTTTAACGGCTGCTTGGGTGGGTTTCAAAGCAGATGTTTGGTCGATATTTTCACGGAACTTGATCTTGCAATTTTATGACTCACTTGGGTAAATTTTACGGCTTACACAAGTACGACGACTTTCTTTGTTGCCATATATTCAATCTTTGTATAGAATAAATCGTAGGCATTAGTGATTATGACTGAGCAATCTCTAACATCAGTCATTGCTGAGATCAAAATTTTTCATTTCGGGGAATGTTATTTCAGTCTTAAAAAAACATTGCATAAAATGAAGTTCAATCTTATTTACCTCTTGAAATGTTGATGTTTGCTTAGCTACCATGTCTTTAAGTTGAGCAAGGCAGGAATTGATACGTGCGCGCCGCCGCTTCTCTATAAGAGGCTTAGATACCTATAAGGAAAAAAAAAATTATTTCAATCACGTAAAAAGTTTTGTCTACTTCTAAAAAATATTCATCTTCAATTAATAGCAAAAAAGTTCTATTAATTAATAAAATTAACCATTTTTAAAGCTAGGTATGACATGACTATACGTGGACGCAGCTTTATGGGATCACGGTTAATCTTATAAGTCCACTTTTATTTCTCAACGAGACTCATAACTTCAAAGTCCCCGTTGCTCTTGTTATAAATTCACATTAATAAATCGTCGTTTATTGTAATCAAAACCTCGTTTATTGATAGCAGTTTTCAGAAATTTCTTTCCATTAAAAATTGGTGAAAACTAAGGAAAATAATTTTTTTCCCTCGTTTTTTAAACTATTTTCTCAAAGTTGGTTGCTCAGATGAGGGACCGATTCAAATCTTTCTTCAAAGGGTGCAGAAAAAAGCAACGTTATTTGGTTTTATAAGCTTCGGAAAAGACAGCAGACTGTCAATAATCGATTATTTCCTTTCGTTTTTTAAAGTAAAAAAACTTACTTATTTTTACTATATTTTTCTCGTTACTTGTTACTATTACTTCTTTTTCCTAAGTACATTATTTATTTCATTTCAACAACATATTTCTGAACGTTATTTATTTGTTAATGTACAAAAATGTGCTTTTTTTTGTCATCAGTAAACTTTTATCGTTTATCATAATCACTTGGTTGTTATTATCAAATAATTTTCGATCACATTAAGTGACGTATATATAAACTGTCCTCCCCCCCCCCCAAAAAAAAAGTTATGAATTATAATCGATTAAATTTTTTGTAGTCATAAATCAATTACAAATATAAATGGCCCAGAGTCTGAAAGAGTTCTAATATAAGTTAACATAGTGTACAAAAGTAATTAGACTCATAAATTTGCACTAACTTCTAAAATTATGTTTAAAAATCATATCGATGTTGTTTGAAGAAATAATTTATTTTTTACTTTTTAGCACAATTTTTAATTTGAATTCGGTTCTATTTTCTTCAACAAATTATCTTATTAACTTTGCATTGTTATGAGTTAACAAATTGATATAAATGCAAGTTTCTAATGTATATCATGAAAATGTCATCTCAAAAATGTTGTCTTAGTTTTTGAAATAAATAATGTAAAATTTGAAGTAATAACACAGAACAAGAAGTTACCTCAGTAAAAATGTAACCTGTAGTGTGAGTCACATTAAAAAATATTTTTTGAATTGTTTGAAAAAGGCATTTTATTATGTTTTTCAGCTTGATCCAAGCTTCGATTATTTAAAAACCATAATAATCACATTTAAAAACAATTTAAAACATGGCTGATAATTTATTGTGATAGGTTAACAACAAATGAGCACAAAAATATAGCAAGAATTTGCTAGATCTAGAAGAATTAAAATGTAAAGTCTTTTAATCAACTAAAATATTTGTTGCTTTTAATACTTTCTTATGACTGTCAATATAAATATCTTTGGAATTTCAAAGCTATTTCTGTAATATTTTTACAATTAAAAATCCTTATTATAAGGAATTACAGCAATTATGTATTTTCTATAAAATAAGGATGATGAAAATTAAAAAAAATTTTGCACATATTGAGTAATTCATAACACTATCCGTATAACTTAGATGCTTGGTCGGTTGGTTAAATTAGGTTTATTATGGGAAAAGCGTCTACTGGCTCTACTTTCACCATGATACTATTTTTGTTAGAAACTTTCTGTAGCGAATGGATTTTTTTTTCTTTTTAAATTGCAAGTTGACTTTAAAATATCACTTTGAAACTTTGCGATTCTTTTGTCTTCTCAGAAAAAAAAAAAAAAAATCTGGTGGCGTTCATGTTTATAATTAAGTATCGCAAAATTAATAGGCTAACTACATTATTTTAACAAATAAACTACGTGACTTAAAGTATCAGTACTTTAAGTATTTTTTACTAAAAAAAGTTATTCTATTTACCATTCTTTAAATATTCAATCTCTAAGACATCGATAATTGCTTGATTTGAAGCACCATTAAGGTAGCTTTAAATCCTATACCAATCATCCATTATCGTACCGAATTTTTTTTTTTTAACTTATGGAAATATTTTTATTATTTTGTATCTTTAATCTCTGCTAATATCACGTTTAAATGTCAGAACTTTTATGCATCTTTTTTAGTTATGCATCAAATTTGAAAAAAGTTCGGAAAACGTGCAGGAAAATTGTGTTGCTCCGTATTCAAGTATACATAATTGCACCAAAAGTTATGCCTCTCGAAAATGCCTTTTCTTTTTAAGTCAAGTTTCTTCAATTTAAGGAAAAGAAAAGTTGTTTGTTCTTAAAAAAATCAATCAATATACAATCAATACATTATTAAAGAAGTAGAAATAAATTAAAAGTAAAAAACAATAAAAATAATCCCAAACTAATAAGGTAAGTACTTTAAAGAAAGATTATAAGGCAGTTTTGCTTGAAATTTGAAAAAAAATATTTCATTATGACCTTGAAACCTCGTTTAATTTCGTGATGTTTTCAGATAATATAGAAAAATTACTCCTTTTTCAGTTTGCAGAAAATAAGGTGCGAGGAAAGCAAAAGAAGAAGAAAAGAGGAAAGATTTAAAGGAAGAAATTATAGGGATAAATATTAACCCTTTCCAACCCCTTCAAAAAAAAAAAAAAAAGGACACTCATTTTCGTTTACTTAAGTTGAGATATTAAGATACGTAGTTTTTAAGCCGCCCCCAAGGAGTAATTCGCCTACACAAACTTTTTAAAAGGTCCATCGAAAAGAATCGTTGAAAATAGTTATATGTTCTATGTAGTACTTCGGCACAAAAATTCTTCAAAGAAGGTAGTATTTAACAAAAAGAAAAATAGATTGAAATAAAAAGGAAAGAAAGAAGATTTAAAAAAAAGGGGGGGGGGGGGGGTTTATTCAGAAAATGCTTCATTCTTTTTAAAAAAATACTTTTCAATGTAATTTGAAAGATGACATATTGGTTGCCGCTAAACGCATACATCAGATTTCATTTTGTGAAATTAATGGAAGAAAAGTACTGGATTTAAATCTAAAACAATTCTGAAATAAATGAAAACAAAAAAACTAAGTTTTGCTTCTAAAATATCTGGCTTCTATGCAAAACTGAATGCATTTCATTTTTATAGCAAAAGAGTCATTTCAAAACATGAACAAAAACTTACTCTTCTTCGGTGAACTGAGTTGGATGAATCCGCTGCCATGACAACCACGCGACTGGTAATAATGACAACTCTGTAGCGCTACGTCGTGTGTCTTGCACGTGTGCCAGACCACGTGTTCCTGAGACCGCCTCGTAGAGATGAAAGACACTCCCTCCTTGAGCTGCCATCCCTCTCAGCCTGCATTCTTTGGCTTCTTGTTGGGGGTAGTTGTACGATCTTCAACCCCTCTTGGGGGGGAGGGTTTCCAGAATGCACGTATGGAGTAATTGATACTGATATTGATGAATCATGCTTGCTTGAGCAATTAATTAGAATCTGCTCAAAAGCTTCTCACGGCGGTCTATTGTTTTGTATGGAACACTGGAAACCAACTACATCGCAATGCAAAATAGCAAAATTGCATTCCGGGAATAACAATGCCTTTTGAATAACCATGTAATATTTTATTTTTTTTCATTCCCATTTATATTTTCCATTTTTGTTTCGCATTAAAATGTCAAAAATAGTAACCCTTGGGCAAAAAAAATGACAAAAAAAAAAAAAAAAGATACCGTGAAAATGTATTTATTTTCTTCCCCGAAGTGAAGTTTTATTCAGATACATAATGATATTCAATAAATGTAATCTTAATTTTTGTTGTTTAAAAAAATTGTTTTTGTTCATGGCATTGAAGAGCAGGTTGTCAAATTAAAGAATTGCAAATAGGGGACAGCAGAGGCACACCGACAGGGGGTGTGGGGATCGTATATCGGCTGTCCGATCCGGTCACTACGCGAAAGATTCGGATATCCGGCATGTCAATTTCGATTTTTTTTAATTTAAAATTTAGTATGTTTTGAAAATATATGTAAATTCAAAAACGTATTACATTTAGAAAAGCTGTGAAAATTTTAAAAAATATTCGGAATTTACAGGTCCAGTACGGACCTATCATACAAGGTTCACTAGACATCCGATATCCGGCAAAATCAATATCCTGGCAAGAATACGGGACTTTCGGCGTCCCGTATTGAAGCTCCCAGGGACAATTTTTGAAATAACGGGAGAGTCCCCTAAAATTCCGGACGTTTGGCAACCCTCTTGACACGTATCATTTCGAAGATTAACCATCAAAAAACAATATGCACAAAAATTACTTCTTTGAGTAAAAGGAAGAATTGTGGTTTATGAAACTATACTTATTATATACACATATATATGCAAATACATCAAAAAGTTTGATTTAAAAAAATATTTTATTGCATTTGTCAAAAAGCGAATGTTTAATTGAAATTGACACATTGACAAATCCAAAGTTATTTGGCATAACTGTCGTGAAAATTAAATACACTTTAGAAAGGACTTTTTCTTCAGTGCGAGAAAATGGAACTATTCAATGATTCTTTGTAGCTCTTTTAGCTTTGTAATTGAAACATATGCCTTTTTTCATCACAATTGTGCAAAGCATTGAGGAAATGGTCTATTTGAGGTACCTAGTTTTGTACTGACTTTTGAAAAATGCACTTTTTGTTCGACAGTGAACACTCGATTCGAACTATTTTAATAAAACCTACATTTATTAAATTTATTTCATTTCATAATTATGAAAAATAGTATATTAGCTGCATCAATGCTTCCCACACTTTTCCAAGGATAACAAAAGAGCTGGGAAACAATTTAGTTCAATAAATTCTACTTTTCAAAATTTAAAATTTACATTACTGTTTGTTTCATAGCTAAATTAATTTAAATAAATTCATTTTCATTTTACTTTCATAGTTCTTACTCGCGTTTTTGCAAACATATGTTGAAGAAATTTCATAGGATTTAAATGATTTTCCTTGTTTCTTTAGAGAAGCCCATATGTTTAACGGAAATTCAACCGAATAAGAGTACTAACTTAATACGAAAAATCAAAAATTGGTTGAGAAGAAATCGAAAATATAGAAGTCAAAGGCACAGAGCGACGTCTTATTTAAAGTAAAGTCCATTTTATATTGGGTTAGAGAGGTGCACAAATAACTGAAGAAAAGGAGGCGACTAAAGAAGAACTGAAGGTGAATAATTAAACGAATTTAAAATTGTAGCCCATGCCAAAAGTATATAAATTTTGCACTAAATCACTGACGGAAGACTAAATTTATAAAAGTCGAAAATTTCTTGCTGCTGAAAAAAAAAAAAAAAGGTGTTGCATGAAAAATTAAGCTGTGCTTGCTAGAGCATCTCTTTTCGTTGTAATTGCTTTTCGTTTTCCTTCATCGTATTCTGTCAAGCAGCTAAGCATTTCAATTTATTTTTTACTCGCAATTTAGGATGCAGAAAATATACGTTAGATGCTTAAAATGAACTAGTTTCCTGATTACAAAATGTCGTAAAATATGAGAAAATTATTAAATGTTAAAAAATTAATGTAACCAAGGTTTTTTTTGGTACTATTCAGGGACTGTTCACATTAAATAAAAGAAAATAATAATAATAACAATAATAAAAAACATTAAGTTGCCTGCTTCGTTTAAAAAAAGTTTCGATGGTTGTTCGAAACTTTAGAAAAAGCGAAACTTTCGTTTTTTAAGCAAAGTGCTTTTGTCGAAGCGTTTTCAATTTATTAGAAACATCGCCATTGTTCTTTCTCTTTTAATAAACACGAGATTAAACTAAGAAAAAAAAAACCCTAATTGATAAATAAAAATAATAAGTAAATAAATAAATAATTTTTTTGTGTGTGTTAAAGTTACTTTGAGTTCACTGGAAATTAAAATTTCGACAATCTTGACAACAGAGTACGGTCCATTGAACTTGTTGTAAAACGTTTGTTTTCATTTTGGAAAAAATTGCAAAGTATATGAAACTTATTAGGGACTAACAAAATGTCGTCTTCTAATGGTAAAAGTGACTTAATCCGGAAATAGTGTTTATGCAATGAAAACTTTATTAATTAACAAATTTCAGAATTATTTAAATGTGAATGTTTTGTTTTGTTAAAATACATTGAACTACAAGCTTTATTAAGTATCAAACTTTTTTTTTTGTCTTATATTTCTAATTTTAAAAACTTGGATCGATTTTTGAAACCTGGATAATTGCAAAATTTGACAATTATTTTAGATCTATATTAGATACTTGTACGAATTTACAAAGTCAACTAACATTGATAATTTTTTTTCAGATACGTGTTTTGTGTGTTCATTAGATCTTTCTTCCTTTCTGCTTTCTCCTGTAATTATTTTGCCTGAATTCTATTTCTAAACGAAAGAAACAGTACCAGTTCTATTAATTACTCATGAAAATTATTTATTCTTTTAAACTTTATACTAAATAGTTTAAGCTTTACAATAAATATAATATTTTTTCCTATTTACAGCAGCTAACTAAAAGAGACCTGATGAAATAAATATGCACATATAATTAATCGTTTCTCCTAACTAGCACACACATCAAAGCCTAAAAATATTTTAAAAGAAGATAGAAAAAAGACACAGCAGAGCAGTTTTCTTAAATGGTGCAGTGAGATTTTTGTTTGCTTCTTCCGAAGCTTTAATTGGACCACTTGCGCACGACTGTTAGTTCATAACACCCATTTTAAAAGAAAAACCAAGACCTAAGTTTACCGTTCCGCTCAATTAATAGATCCACTGGAATGGGTGTTTTCATTCCCGCTTGTCACTTTGATATTTTGCGACCTCCTGGTAAAAGGCGTAGAACATATGTGGGGCCTTCTTTTCAGACAGGCCGGACCACAGGCATCGCCGACACGTTCCTTTGCACTTGGGGGTGAGACTCTCCCTCTTTGGACGAGAATTAAATCTTTGTATAATCGTGGGTCGTCAAACCATTCTGTGGTCTCAGCCAGACACGCAGAGCAGCTAGGAATTATGTTCTGCAACGATAATGTTTCATTCATTCTTTTTGGCGTTTTTGGAAATTTCGAAAAGAAAAAAAAAAGGTGGAGTCTTGGTCGTTAGCAATATCGCATGAAAACGCGTTTCATTTCCACCCTTGTAACAATCAATACACCCTTGTTCAAAACGATTTTTTGAACAAAATACTAGTCTTGCTAGTTAATGCATTTATCGAGTTAATAGATGAGGAAAAGAAAAATGAATAAATATATTTATAGAATTTCACAAGGCCTGATAATTTTATTTATTTACATACATGCATATTCATAATTTTTGAATCAGCTGAAATTGAAATAAAAGGAAAATAAATCTCGTTTGCAAAATCTTACTTGTTTGCTTTTTTATCAATGCAGCCAGCATGGGAAGAAATTTTTAATTAATGCTGCTGGTACTTCTAAATTCACGAAAACCATCCATAAAATTTGCCATATCTCATGAGCACTTTAGCTATGCATCTTTCACAAGCAGTGAATGCTTAAAACTTGATGCTTTTAACAAAAACTCACAAAATGTTTAAATTTGCTCCAAAATTATAGTAAATATTTCAGTTAATTGTCTTCACATTGTTGATGTACTTTGTTGTTGCTATATGTGTATGTGGTTCATTCTAAATTTAATTCTTTACTAATTTTATTTTAATATTTACTAGATAAAATATCACTTATCTATTAAATATGTTAATGAAAAATTGCCTATTTTCTAATTTCCATTTTGTAATAACAGTTACTTTCTATTAGTTTTTCGACTATTGTAACTTCGTCTGTCATCCAGGATGGACGGTGTACCCCTTCTTGCCTGTTAAAACCTTGACCTACTGCCGACCTATGTCCTTTTACACCTCTTTAAGTCTCATTATCCAATGGCTATATCAGTGGTTTCAAACTTTTTCACGTCATTACTCCATGTCCATGTACACACACACACCCTTTCGCACTGTTTAGTATATCGACACAAATACGTTAGATTCCAAACTGTCTTGGAGGCCAATCCCACTGTAAATTTGTTTATTTTTTAATGTCCAAGAACATTGTAAGATAAACAACGCTATTGTAAGGTTAGACTGGAAAATGGCTTTTTTGTAATTCTACAATAAATAAAAATCTGGGCATCAAGTTAATGATCTCTCGGTTTCATCTTTGACCGGTCACAGCTGTCTTAGTTAATACAAGATCTTAAGTTCCAAAATCAATTCTTTCGATGTTTTAGCTGAAAAAGAAGTTTTAAATTGAGTAAATACAAGCACAATAATGCGTATTGCATTATATTTTGCCCTTCGAAATCTCATGCCGACAGTCAAGTGCGCACAATTTCATCAGGTTACTATCAATTAAAACTGTAGGTTTCTATGAATAACAAACTCATCTGCTAGATTCACTTTCAGCCAATTAGAAAAGAAAAATGTCAAAAATATGCACAGAAGTTCTTCAGAAAAACTCATTTTTCATAATATTTCTAGTTTCTGGTCTGGATTAACATTACACGCACTCATGTAGTCACACAAAATATTAATTTAAAAAAATAAAATGAAAAAAAGGGGAAAAAAAGGCAAAATAAAAATAAAATAACAAGGAAAATAGCTATGTAAATGAATAAATTGTCTGAACTAATTGCGCCTCTCGGGAGAATTTTACGAATGTCATTCCATTTTGCACGTCCAGACATTAAACCACACGTCGAAGCAATAGCTTCACGTTTTCTTAGTACAATTTCTCGAATAGAAATAGGCTTCGGGGCGGATTCGAGTCAATTCTGGAAGGAAACCAGCTCCAACAATGACAGTAGTTGAACAGCTTCATCGTTCTCTCTCTTTTTTTATAACCTTTCTTGCATTTCCCCCTGGTGGTCCATTCCATCTGACAAACCAAAGCGACAAGATGGACATCTTTATCTCGATTAATTGAGCTTTTGGATTGGATAATCATTACTTATGCCCGACCATTAAGGGGACCAGGCCGGTAATTACATGTCTTAACTTGTATCTGCTTTTGTAATGAGGGATGGGTTTCTTGCATGTTCCTTTTGTTTACTTAGTATTCCATTTGAAACTTCGTAATAAAGACTTCCAAGACGATGGATGCCTGGGCGGCTCAGTGGGGAGTTGCATGGAAAATCTCAATTAGTAATGCTAATAGGTCATTTTTCACCGATTTCTGCTCAGTCGTGGGAATCAAGTAACTTTTGTTATTTTGTGTTGGATTTACACATATTTTCATTTGTGATTATGATAGACTCTCTTTTCTGAAATGGCTTAAAATCGAATTCAGTGTGCAAAGTCACAATTAAAGTAATCGGATTTCTGCAATCATAATCATTTCTGTAATCGAAGAAATTCTTGTGTAATTAAATTCAAAATTTTTATCGCAATTTTTATTAATAATAATCGCAAATGAAATCATTAACATTTTGCGTGCTTGTTATGATAAAAAGGCTTCATACTAATCACAATCATTCTTCTATAATCCGTTGTTATCGATTCATCTTTATGAAATCCATAATCGTAATCGTAATTCTTTTTGTCAACCCATATTCTTCTCAGATCTTGGGTAATTAAAATTTTCTTAAGCTTAAGTTTTCATTAAACCAATACTAAGTACTTAGATTATGGTCCACAGATCTCCCAAGGAGGAAAGAATAGAGTCCTATTCAAATTTCTTTGGGGTATCCAGAGGTCTGCAACGCCTTTTTATTAAAAGAATTCTCAGGGTACGGGCTTGCTGTTCCGAACTTTGTTTTGTAAAGAAATTTGTTGTAAACTGTTAAATATTTGTAAAAGTTTTAATTTAGGCGTCCCTGCTGCTGAGTCAAACATAACGCAATGTTTTGTTGATTGCGAAATGTTGTACATCCAACTCTCGGTACCGAAGGGAAGAAACAATAATTCGAAGCACAAAAATCCTCTTATCAAAAATCCTCTGAAAACTACTTTGGCAAAAGTGCATTATTATGCACGTACTTGGCCACAAAACAAATACTGAACACACTTTAGTCACAATATCAATTCAGAACAGTTTGGGCTGGGGGATTGCTTTTAATTTTGGCACTAATTATTTTCTAAATGTGAAATGTCTTGAAACCTTTCTGTTCTTTTGTCTGGTCGCTGCTCAATAAAAGATCGTATCATATTCTTTGGACAGGTTGTTTCTTAGGGTCTCCGCAAAAGTTCGGTAGCGTTCTTGTAGAAGATGAAATGTTGCATCTAATTATTTAAGTTTTAAGTGAAATAGCATTAGGAAAACTTTAGTTTTGAAGGATTAAAAATATAATATTTAGCAGAAAAAAGGAAGAATTTTGAGTTATCGAAAATTAGAGAGAAAAACTTAGCGCTTAAGCGAAAAAAATCGCATTAAAAGCAATAAAAATGCAGGGGACTACCTTTTTTTTTTTTACTTCTTGAAGATTGATACATTATTTGTGCGTAGCAACAGCAGCTTTTTTTCCTCTGATATGTACTTCGGTGATGAAAACTTCATAGAAAATCGTAGTTTATTGCGATATTTACAGCAAACAAGCGGGGGCAACATCTGGTATACACATTACAAATCGTGGAATAATCTTAAAATCCTTGGAACCCAAATTCATTTGTAGATTATTAAAAAAATCTCAGAACTTGATTTTTATTTAAAAATGTCGCCAGTGTTTTAAATCTAACTATATCTCCATTAGATTTAAAATCAAACAGAGCCGAGTTTTAGCTTCGTCAGATTTTAAATAGAGATTGAGCTTAAAATACCAAAAATTGTCTTTTGGAAAGGAATAATAAGCTGATAAAGTATTTTGAAATTGAAATTATTCAAGAAAAACCCATGAATAAAGGAAAGCTCAAAACATAAACGAAGCTAATAATTATTTGCAGTGTTAGGGTTAATTACAGAATAAATAAACTAATTTTTGCTGCGATAATTTTAAAGACGAATTTTCAACAGTAATTTAACAACTCATGACACAATTTAATGAAACACAAATTATGTTTTTACTGCATTGTGCCACACCAATTAATTTTGCGTAAAAATAAAAAAGAAACTAACATTTCACCAAAGATATGACTTTTTGTTATTGACCGAAGAAGTAAATAATGTAGTTCTGTATGGCTTTAATAACAAGTACTTTTATTGTCATCAGTGAGGGGGGGGGATGTTTCTTTCCTTTCTTATCATCTTGTTGTGACGCATTTCAGTAAATATATTTTATAAACCTAATTTTGTATTAAAATATACGATCGACTAGTTTAGTTTGCATACGCACATTATTCAAACATGTATGCAACTCAAAGCGCTTCTTCACTTTATCACGAAAATGGTGAAAGTTAATGAACACTTGAGTATGAAACGTAATTAAAAACATTTTTGTTTATATCAACCTAAAATAAACGTTAAAAATACGTTGCTCTGTTTCATTAAAGATCATTACATGCGAGCACTATTAATCAAGTGAAAAAAGTATTACAAATTAGATACAACAGATCAAGTACAAATTTTTTTATGTGGATTTTGCTCCATGTTACTGCCACGAATCCCTGCCAAGTTTAAAGTAATTAATTATGTTCCGTCAAAATACCAAATAAAAAGTCCTCAACGGAGGTTTGCTTTTATTGAAGCTCAAATTACCTACCGAATTTCATTTCCAAATTAGCTAATAGAAATTTCGTGACAATCGAGTTTGGGGAATGATTTCGAGCCGAAGGAATGAGGGGAAATATTTCGTGAGACTAATTAAAAAAATAGCTCGTACAACCAATGAAATTGCAGATGAATAGGCACGTGACTAGAATTTCCCGAAGTAAGGGAAAATTGCTTCTCTGGGTGCCAATTAAGTTATTGGGAAATGGGCGAGGCAAAGAAGAGTCATAGGTCATGCACTGTATCGACTAGCAAGCAGTTGATGAAGTAAACAGAATTAGTCCCCATCATGGTGGCCAGAAAACCCTTGTGGGAAATTAATAAAATTGTATTTTATAAATGTTTTTCTATCATTAGGATATTTTTTTAATGCTATACGTTTTGCCTTAACTACTTCTAAGGAACATTTATATTGTCAAAATTATTGCTTATTTATAATAATTAATTTTCAATATTATTAACGTATAAAAAAATTGGATTATTAAATGCAACATTAAAAAAAATTAGAGTGTTAAAACTATAAATTATTGTTTATTATCGAGCATTTATTTGATTTAGAATTAAATTTGTGACAGAAGCAAATACAATTTAATGTGTGGAAAGGCTGTGGAAACAAAACATGGACAACATGAAATGTACACCTCACCAAAGATTTTCATTATACGAGTAATCTAAAATATAAGTAAATATCTATTTGCAGGTATGAAGCTACCGGAAGGAAGTTTCATTCTTTACTTTTTTATTTTTCTCCTATCTATAATAAATAAAAAATTGACGGTGCAACTTATGTTTTTTTTTCAACGACAAGTAGCGCATTGACATTACCGACAGACATGCAATTCCTCTGCAATTGTCTAATTTGGCTCCGAAGGTATCTTTCTTTTTCTTTTTTTCCTTTATCTTTGACTTTATCTCTTTTTTTTTTTTTTTGTATCTTAAGCTGGAGCAAAACATCATTTAATCTACAGCGAGGGACCAAAACAGCATATAGTAAAGTTTGTTCATTAAATATATTTTAGCGGTTAAAAGATTTATGACTTGTTTCAGAAAAAATACTGGATGAAGTTCTACCCGCACTATATGTAGGTCAGATTGATGAAAGGTACCTAGCAAAACTGACCGAAACTCCTTGCCAAGCGATTTTTTACAAATTAAATAATAATTGTCTCCATTTTATTTTTTAACAATATTTCGACAATAAACATTTCATTTTTCTATTCACGTCTTACTTCAAGTACAAATGCATGATTACTTTACATTTTCTCAATTTTCTAAATTATTCATAAATACGAACCGAAGGCAATATCATTATTATATGACTTTGATACATGATAAGCTGCGAGTGTTTTTAAAAATCAAAATACATAATGAATTATTCAACAGTTTAGGACATTTAAATCATTTTAACGAAAAGAAAAAAATGTTATGAGGCGCAATATAACACGAAAAGGGAAGTTCCTTTAGTGATGCATGTGTCTCTAAGATAAATTACTTATCATACAAATTTGAACCCGCTTTGTTTTGACGAATATTAATTATTCATTTAATTTTGGATGGCTAGCAGGCATGCGAATATTTATGTCGTTACTGAGCTTTACACTGTTAGAAATTTCATCGTGAAATTACGGCTAAATAGCCGGCAGCAGTCTGCCCATCTAATTCACCGTTAAATTTACAGTTTGGAACATTTTTCTATCTTTACGAGATCTAAACCATTTCCAATCAACTTAGTTAAAAAGCCGTAAATACAAAAGTTTATGGTTTCATAACCATTTATAAATGGTTTAAAAAGCTAAACGTACAGTTTTTAAACCATTTCGAGGAGTAGAGTCTTCGAGGCGCAGAAACCGCAAACGGAGCGTGCAGGAATCGAAACCCGAGTGTATGGTATACCAACCTTGCGCTCTAACCATTCTGCCATCTACATCACTCAAAGAGGCCGTTTATTTATCCATAAATCTTCCTTTCCAACAAGCAAACTGCATTGAAATTGAGATTTCAGTTTTTGATTGGATCCAAAGTCATTTCTGGTTTAAATTTACTGTATATTGACGAAAACCATTTTATTTGCTGCAAAAATTAAAATACAAACAAGCTTCAGCATCGCTCATTCGCAAATAGTTCGGGAATCCGATGTCTCCAATTCTTGATTTACGTGTGTATGTGTTTCTATTTACTAACCACTGCTTACGCCACCTTTTTTTTTCTTCTTTTTTATATACACATGCAGATTTGAACTGATAAATCTTTCTTCATATTTTAACAACAACGTACGACGGTAAGGATCCACAACCAAGATGGTCGCCCGATTCTTATTGACTACCAAACCTAGTGGCGCTTGTAAATTACGGTTACTTAAACGTTCTTTAGGAGAAACAGAGAATAAGCGATTTTTGTCGCAATCAGAGGTTTGAGTACCATCTTTTTATTGGTTATTCAACTGTTGTAATTAAATATGGTAAAATAAGAATAAAATTAATGGTTATATTACTATTTTCTTACGGAAATTTTTAACAGTGTGTAGCGTTCTTAACTAGTCGGATGCATTGCACTGAAAAAAAAAAAAAGGAAGAAATCATCGTTTCTTGAACAGACAAGAATGCGGCAATGCAACCATTCACCGGAATTAATAAGATTAAAGTCAAGTAGAATCCCAACTTTCAAAGATTAACTAAGGTTACCAGATTTGGCTATTCGTCGCTCGTTCTTGTATTTAAAAAAATGGAGCAACTTTGAAAAGTATTAGAATTTTTTTTTTGGACTATTATTTGTAAAAAGATTAAAATAAATAACTACCAGTCTTGCGATTTGAAGGTCTTGATACTAAAATTGAAAGTTAAATTTGTTGTGTTAAACGTTTATCGCGAAATACGTCATATAGCGATGTTGAATTCCTAGATACAACAAAGCTGACTTTCTTTAAAGGTCAATGTCTTGCTGGCAGTAAGGCGAGATTCCCTTTATTTGTTTGACAATTTTCAAGCCAGATCCCGTGACGGGGCGAGAATCCCGTGATGCTCGAGAAAAATTTTGGTCACAGAGGTTTCGAAGTTTGAAATTTGGTAAATCAGAGTAAAAAGCCCACTGACCACAAATTTAATGATAAACAAGAAGTTCCGTCTAGAACTATACGAGCCTACTTTCCCGTATACACCGAATTCAAATTCATAATATAGCTATCTCTCTCTGTCTTTCTCGTTTAGTTTTAGTTCTTATTTGCTTCAAATATACCTTTTTCAACGGTTAATAGCTATTCATTCAATCATTCATTTATTAAGTCATTCATGTATTTAGTCACTCATTTATTCATTCATTCTTTTGCTTATTCATTTAATCATTCATTGATTCAAATATATTCTTGAAAATCCCGATCAAAAAATTTTTGTAGGAAAATAGGCTCCTTAGTTCTGGATGTACTTTCTATTTGTACATGTTCTACGTCATAAGAGCTTTCCGATAAAGTTTGTTACAAGCAAATCGGTCCGTTAGATCAGGAATAATATAGGATGGAAATTTCCCCGTAGGCGTATGTTAATTTTTTTTTTGAACTGTTCAAAAATGAACAAAAATTGTTCAAATCAATATTTCATGCCAAGAACTT
Source organism: Octonoba sinensis (assembly GCA_038502835.1). Lineage (NCBI taxonomy): Eukaryota > Metazoa > Arthropoda > Arachnida > Araneae > Uloboridae > Octonoba > Octonoba sinensis. The sequence goes on along the minus strand of CM076604.1, from coordinate 91,411,130 downwards.
CTTCCAGTGAGCTTGTTCATGGGAACTTGGATCTTGTACCCAAAGTTTACATAATTTGCTTCATTTTCACCCATAGGCGATAATGTTAAAATTTTTTGAACTGTTCAAAATTGAACAAAAAATTGTTCATATCAAAAACTTTAAAAAATAGGGAAATGAGATATCCTCGACGAGATCTTTCGAATGCAAAAAGAATTTTTCGAATCGGACAATTCGTTCAAAAGTTATAAGGGGGGACATACCGACAGACAGACAGACCGACAGACAGACAGACCGACAGACAGACAGACTGACAGACCGACAGACACACTTTTTCCCCATCTCAAAACCCTACTTTCAAATTATTTATTTTTCAATCTTTATTTAATTACTTAACTTATTTTTGACTTTTCTTGATTTTTAACGATATTTTCACGATACATTAAGCCTTCTTTCATGCTTTATTATTATTTTTTTTTACTTTTACGGGAAAGTAGGCTAAAAATGTAGACTGGATAGTGGGTTTAAACAAACTGAGAAAAAATAACTAAATAAAACTACGCCAAAGGCTCTTTGAAAATTCTAATTCTAATTTTAATTGGACCTTGCTAACCGTTCTGTATTGAAAAAAGTGCATAAAAAGAAAAATACAATTTTTCTATTGTGTATGATTATAAGAAAGGTAGATGGATACATAGAGTTGGAAATAGAAAAGGTTTGCACAGTTGACTTAAATTATGTTAAATATTTTAATAGCATCTTGTGAGGAATGCATTGCATGATAAGTCGTAATGTCAAAAAGAAGAAACGACGAAAAACAAGTGTTTTATTTGCCGAGAGATGATTATAAAAATTAAGAAATGGGTGATGATCATTGAATATAGTCTCAAATGTGCTGATTGAAAATAAATAAATAAATAAATCAGCAAATTTGGGAAGCACCGACTTGAAACGTTACTGAAGAAGATGCATTACATTGTTTATGGATTTTTCTGGTTAACTGGAATTGATGATTTCAGTTACTCTACTTTAATAAAATTCTGCTGTTCATATAATTTTTACGCATATAATAGTGCAGCCAAAAAAAAAAAAAACTGTATTTTCAATTAAAAGCCTCAATGTAATTTCATAATAATCAAATGTTTTTTTTTTTGAATGAGACTGAGGTTCTTGGAGCAAAATGTAAAGGAAAAAAAATATTATGTGAGATCATTTGGTTCATAAGTTGATAATTTGGTTGATAAAATCATAAACCCAACTAAAAGAAAAATCAGTTACTTACTGAAAAATCCAATGAGTAACAAACAAAAAATTTGGGACTAAATAACTGAAAGGAAACTTTCGATAACATAAAAAAATTATAGAGGCTAAAGCAAAATTTCTAATGTATGAGGGGAAAATTAGAGTAAAAGAGTAAAGCTTTTTGGTTATTTGATGTTGTAAACATAACTACAGGGGAAAAATGCTAGACAACTGGAAAACGATTAATTATAAGCAGATTTTTTTAAATTGAAACTCTCCGTCATTTTATAATTAATTGCTCCAGCTGTACATATTAACAAATACGGAGTTTGGCTCAAATTTGAAATGAAAATTTCAAAAACTGTTATGTTGTTACAAATTTGTGTCATTCGAGATTGAATTTGATAATGTTTTATTGTCCTAAAAATTTCATACGAGGAAGTAAATGTCTGATGAAACATAAGTAACACTGTTATGAAATTTATTGGAGTCTTGTTCATAAAAGGAATTTTTAGCAGAATTCTAAAAGTAAATAAATTATACAAACCAAACCTTAAAACTGAAAAGAAAGTCTTATTCCCATTTTTAGCCTACTTTCCCGTAAAAGTAAAAAAAAAAATAATAATAAAGCATGAAAGAAGGCTTAATGTATCGTGAAAATATCGTTAAAAATCAAGAAAAGTCAAAAATAAGTGAAGTAATTAAATAAAGATTGAAAAAAAAAATTTGAAAGTAGGGTATTGAGATGGGGAAAAAGTGTCTGTCGGTCTGTCGGTCTGTCCCCCCCTAATAACTTTTGAACGAATTGTCCGATTGGAAAAATTCTTTTTGCATTCGAAAGATCTCGGCGAGGACATCTCATTTCTATATTTTACTTTTTGATTTGAACAATTTTTTGTTCAATTTTGAACAGTTCAAAAAATTTTAACATTAGCGCCTATGGACAAAATTGGAGCAAATTCTGTAAACTCTGGGCACAAGAGCCAAGTTCCTATTGCAAGCTTATTGAAAGGAGTTCTTGGCGTGAAATATTGATTTGAACAGTTTTTGTTCATTTTTGAACAGTTCAAAAAATTAACACAGAGCTTATGGGGAAATTTCAACCCTATATAAGTCCTGATCTAACGGACCGATTTGCTTGGAACAAACTTTATCGGAAAGCTCTTATAACGTAGAACATGTAGAAATAGAAAGTTTATCCAGAACTTACGAGCCTATTTTGCTATGAAATTTTTTGATCGGGATTTTCAATAATATTTCTCAGTGACTCAATGAGTGAAATAATGAATGAATGAATAAATGAAAGAGTGAAAGAATAAATCAATGAATAAATGAATGAGGAAAAGAGTGAATGAATAAATTATTGAATAAATGAAAATATAAATAAATGAGTGAATAAATACATGAATGCGTAAATGAATGAATAAACACTTGAATGAGGTAACGAATGAATGAATAAATGCATGGCTGAATAAATGAAAGAATGAATGAGTGAGTGAATGAATATGTATTATCCGTTGAAAAAGGTATATTTTCAATAATTAGAACTAAAGATAAATAAGAAAGAGAGAGAAAGAGATAGCTAGATTATAAATTTGAATTTGGTGTATACGGGAAAGTAGGCTCGTATAGTTCTAGACGGAACTTCTTGTTATTTATGAAATTTAGAAAGAGGTGGTTTTTAATTTATAGAAGCCGCAATAATTTGTTAGCGAGCATTTTTTTCCTAGTTATAATCAGCCCTCATATTTAACCCGTCCAATTTTGAAAATAGAAGCCATTATTATTGTTTTACATGCTAATTAATTGATAAAAATAATCTTACCTAATTACACGCACAAAAATTGCTCATGACACCGCAATTAAATCAAATCAGTGACCTTTAATTTTAATATTTTATGTTTGATAGTGCATCGTATCCAAGTAATGCTACAGATTATACTTAAGTATTAATAAGCAACAGCATTAAGGACATTTTTTCGGCAGACTAACTGCTTGTAAATAAGGGTAATTAGTTGCACGAGATGGAAAATAAAAAATAACTCTTTTATTATCGCCAAATCAAAAACTTTGCCTTGGAATCAACGCAGGCCGACCACCTGTTTGACCCCGACAACCCTGGCAATTTTCGGTCCATGCTTTATCGGCCTCTTTTGGGCCAGTGCGTCACTAAATAAGGTAAACAGATTAAAATGGGGAATGAAAAATAACGGCGGCACACGATAGTCCCTGTCCTCCTCCTTTCTTGTATTTGTGGGAGACCTCGGGATCCTGGATTTGTCGCCGGATTGAAAAGGATTAGGATCACCTCCTTTTGTTGTCCTGAGGGGGAGATGATTATGTTTTGGTATTTCTGGCTTTTGCGGCGCGAACGGCGGCAGTGGAGTTGAATGCTGGGAACACCTGTGGCTATAAACATGGGGGTGCATAAAGGAGTAGGTATGCTTGGAGGGTATAAGATCAGTTGTTGGGGAGCTTAGTTGCAGGAAAAGGATTCGGTCATCCTGAAAATGATCTACTTTAAGCCATCTTCCTCTTTTTGGAGCTTTTTTTGTTATTTATTGTAGGTGGTTGGAAGATCTAGCCTGAATGATACTTAATTCTACTCATAAATTATTTTCTAGAACAAAAATAATTTCGAAGTAGACACTTGTAAATTTAAAAGTTGGAGTGCTGCTTGAATATGTATTAATAAAAATACGTTTCGATATAGACTAGCACAGCGGTTCCCAATCTTTTTTTTTCGCGTACCACCACTTTTCTCGTAAACCATTTGCGTACCACTGCGAATATATCTTTATTATATACAATAGAATACTAAAAGATTATAGAAAAATACTAGGTCGACTAGGTAATATAATTTACACCATTTTTGGTGGTTGTTAAGGGAGAGAAAAGCGTTTATTAAAATTAAGCTGTGTACATAAATTAAAATATATGAAATATATTTTTAATGCGTGCTTCCAAAACACATTAGAAATAAGTCTTTAAGTGCAAAATACATGTAAAAAGAAAATGAAAAAACGAAATTAATGAGAAAATTGCTGCTGCATGGCAGAGACAAGCAAGGTGACATCTGATTCGGTAGAAGATAGTTTTAACCTCAAATTTGGATCGACGTTTAATTTGCTTCTATATTTATTTTTAATAAATATCATATTCGAAAAAGCAGTTTCACAAAGATTTTGGCCTGCGCGTACCACATCGAGAGGCTTCGCTTACCACTAGTGGTACGCGTACCACAGTTTGGGAATCACTGGACTAGCAGTTTTAAGGTTTCTTGAACTGGCATTTTAGTGCATTCAAACTGAGGGCCGCGGAGACATTTTGCGTCAGCCGTAATAGACTGTTGGCATGGTTATCAAATTAGTAGCGAGGATTTATCCGTTTTATAAAGCAATCAAGAAATCACAGTTGTCTGAATGAAAGCGTTTAATTATGCAATAAAAAAGTATCATTCAGTCAATACGAAGGCATGATTATTAAGTTATGAAGAACCAGTGACGCTCTGAAAATGTTTCTTGCTGTCGTTCGTCGCTGTTGCGCTTGAAAATGTACCACCAAAGCAAAAGATAGAATGCAAATGCAAAACATGCGAATATGCCAAAATATGTATTTTAGAATTACTGAATAAACTCAAAGTTAACTTAAGTCAAATCTAAATGCAATCTCTGACTTCTTGCAATAACCCGAAAATCTTGTCATTACAGACAAAGAAACAATCCTTCTACAACCAGCATAATTATTAGTTCTTTTAATTTAACTCAGAATTATATAACGTTTAATAATTTAATTGACCCGACTTTTACATTTCAGTCCGAATAGTTGCAATCAACTTAACTTATTCAACTTAAAGTCAACGTTTATATCCAACTTAAAAAACAGATAAAATAGTCACATCTAGCGTTTCACCGGCTACAGTTCGAAAACAGAATTTTAACATTTGGACGCCTCTGCGCATGGCAGAACGGGACGAATCCATTCGAGTTTTAGGGAAGTTCGTTTTGCAGATGCGTTAATTTAGTACGCTAATCAGGATGTTTGCTTCTTTGCTTGATGAAAGCAACTAAATTTATAAATTGGCATACAGCATCAGTTCGGAAAAAGTCAAGTATGTCAAACCATGGCTGCCTGCGATCATATAGCGGCTGTCTAAACGGGCGAAAAAGTGCGTGCAAGCAGACATTTTCTGCCACTTCAGTCAATTGGCGCTGTTAGCATGTACTTAAAAGCGAGGATTTAAAGGTCTAACCATTGCAATATCAACGCGTTAAAGGCTTGAATTTCAAGAAAGATAAACATTTAAGTGTTGAGGGCAAAAGTAACTATCAAAATACGTTGCAGGGTTATGTATTTGCCATTAAAACGTTTTTAATACAGAGGAAAAAATAAAAAGATCGTTTTTCTGGTAGTAACACAGGCAGACTTTGAAGCTGCTCGTTAAGATACAACTTTTCATACATACGTATACTTTTATATACAATGAACAAAGAGAAAATTTTCTTCGCAATTGGGTGATCATATTATGCTTTCAGATTTATTTTTATTTTGAACGACAATAATTGCGCATAATTTTCTGAAATACATTTATCTTTTCACATTGTGTAGCACAAATAAATTCGCTAGCAGGTTTTTGAAAGCCGTATTGAATAGTCTTTAAATGGTCATTAGTTACTTTATTATTAAGCAATTTTTAATACATTCATGTTAATACTATTAAATAACAGCATTTAAAAGAAAAATGACATAGATTATGATTAATAAAGTTATTTTCAATATTTGTGTTCTCCCTCTCACCACTTTTTTCTTTTTTCTGGACTACACTGAATATTCTCAATTTTTAATATCAAGACTTTGCAATCGGCATTTCTTCGATGAAATCTACCAAAAGCTTTCGGATTCTCTGATTTTCTGTAACCTGGTTTTCCTTGAATCCTTTCTTAAATTAATGTTTCCCCACTTTTAAATTAGAAATCAGAAATATGCTTTAGGGGCATTCATAAATGATGTCACGCTTCGAGGGGGGAGGGGGGTTCGTGAAATTGTGACAAAGTGTGATAAGGGGGTAACAAGAAGTGTGACATCAGGCTTATACAACATAGCGTGACATGTGACAAAGGGGGGAAGGGGGTCCGTTGAATTGTGGCAAAGGGGGAGGGGGTCAAATATATCGGAAAAGAGCTTGATATCATTTATGAACGGTAACTTAGATAATTTATTTACTTTTTTATGTTTTAAGACTCTATGGTGTACAAAATGGGTGTACTCATGAACGCGTGGAGAATCAACAACAAATCTTAGAGGGAAGTCTCCCTTCCTTTTAGGTACTATTTCAATTGTAACCCTTGTGGCGCGAGTTTAATTTTAAAAAGGTACATTACTAGATTTATAATATAGATTCTCTCTCACTCTACTTTTAACTTTATCATTCTACACAAGCATAAGGAATTTAAACGTCTCAGAACAAAAAAAAAAAATATATTTAAAAGCATAATCTAGACATAATATGAAGTTCAAAGTTTACTTTTGAGTGGTAAAAAATTAATGAGCGGACCAACGTTCTTATAGCGCAAGTTGCAAAAATTACTCCATACACATGTTTTGGAATTAAAAGGAACCCCTTTATCAATGCGTAAAAGATTTGACCTAAAAAATGTAAGTAATCCAAGTGAGTGTAAATCACTCGAATTACTTGCATCCAGATGCGTACAACTCTATTCATTGATAAAAGGATTCCTCTTGTCCCGAAATATGTTTTCTGAAAGTTGGGCTATAATGACGTTTGTTTTCTTATTAATAACCTGAAGTACAAATAAATAAAACCAATGCAGAAATAAATAAAACCAGTAAAGTTCGAGACATAAGGGGAAAATGCAAATGTCAGCCCTCATTGGTAAAAATATCAGCTAAAGCATCAAACTCACGATTTCTATTTGCAGAACAATTGAATAGGTGACATGGAGTGAAAAAGCAAATAAAATATATGCATATAAACCAAACGTGAATTTAGTAAATCCCTAAAATTATAAAATGTATGCATTCACTAATTTAATGCTTAGAAAAAACACTCTACTGCTTTCTGTCGTTTTATTTCATTTACGATGAAAAATTTCTTTAAAATAAATATATATAGATTAGACACAATTAAACATCGGGAGACATATTTCCGATCAGTAATGCATAAACTAAAAATTTACCAAAAAGAAATCTTCATGATGCATGCTGCAAACCCGGCAAAAACAATGCTTTCGTAATGTATTTCCATACAAAGCTAGTACATGCTTGCAGCGCACCAGTGAGAAAAATAATAACTATCGTTTGAACGCTTATTCATTTGTTCTGGCTCCGCGTCTGGACAGCCGCTATATGATCGCAGGCAGCCATGGTCAAACGAACTAGAACGAGAAGAAAAAAAAAAAAAAAATGCCAGGAAGAAATGGTTACATATGCCGGCGTCGTGGTGGTACACACCGTAACCTTGAAGTTACGGCTTGGAATGGGTGCTCACCAATGCAGTTGTAAGAGAAACTTGTTAGGGTACTGGAAAGAATATTTTTACTAATAATTGTGCAAATGTACCAATTGTTTTATATTTCGTTTCGTCATATTTCCTTGTCTTTAGCAATAAGCGCATTAAATAAATAAATGAATAAACAGAAAATTGTTAATAAAAATAAATAGAAATAAAAGAAGAGAAGGGGGGGGGGGGTAACTATGAATGGCATATATAATTTTTGAGTGCCAGTGTCTCTTGATTTAAAGAAGTACATTATAATTTCATTTTCAAACACGTATTTTCATTAATGGAAGACTACAGAAAATGTACTTCGAGTTAGACGTTATTTAAAACTACACTACTCAATACAATATCACGCAGCTTTTTTTAAAGACATTAAACTAATGTGACACTATGCAATTTCTGTTGCATAGCTTTTTTTCTCAGGCAAAGACTGCCTAAAAAAGGCGCAACGCCTCTGAAGAAAATAAATGGTGGATGTTTTATTTTAGGGTGTGTTTAGGTGTGTCAAAGTGACCTACCTACCACTGAAAGCAATTATAATACTTCAATCTAGTTTTTCCTTAGAAGAATTTGAACCCTTTAATAACAAGGGAGCTACCTAAATTTATTAGTTTTCGCAACACTGAAGATATTGAAAATTAATTTAACGTACAAATTAATTGAAAGACATCCAACGTCTCAAGCATGGTATGTTGATGATTCATTCGTAACAGATTACAAAAGCTGTGGCTATTGATGTATAGATTAAGTTATTCATTCATAGCTTCTGAAAAATATGTACGTGATGTATGTAAAATAGGCCTTCTCGGGGCATAATATATATTTGATGCGATATTAGAACTAGAAAAATAAATCGAGAGTCCTGAAAAACTGCATAACTGTGATTAAATGAATGTTTTCGACAGTTAAATACAAATGCAGACTCCTGCCGTATTATAGTTTTTCATTGTTCAAGCCTAAACAAAAGTTTGTTCGAATGAAAAAAGCAAACAATTTGAGATAAAATGTCTTTCGAGTAAATAATTGCTCCCATAGAATAATTTCCTCAAAAGTTATTACGGGGAGATTGATATATGACTGATATATAAATGCAGATTCCTGCCGTATTATAGTTTTTCATTTTTCAAACCTAAACAAAAGTTTGTTCGAATGAAAAAAGCAAACAATTTGAGATAAAAGCAAAGAGCAAAAAATTTCGAGCAAAAAATTTCTCCTATAGAATAATTCCTCAAAAGTTATTGCGGGGAGACTGATATATTTTCTGTTCTTAAAAGCCTACTTTCTTATTTTTATTTATTTTTAGTTTATTATTTTTTAAAAATAGTTGAGTTACTTTTGACCTGTTTTGTTAGTTGTAATTTTTTTGTGGGGAATTAATCCCACTTTATAGCTTTTTTTCTTGTACTAATTACATATTTTACATATTTTTATCTAGTATTGGTTACCTCCCAAATGCTTTTTTTTTTAATCATTAGACGAACAATTCTTGTATTTCCATAATTAAATAATCTATAAGGTGGTTCATTTTTCTTTTAGCTTTGGTAGGTTTAAGGAAACTGTTTGGGGACTTAACGGAACAAATGCTTAAAGAGGTATCACAATCAAGAAATGAAGCTTTTTAGGCAAAATTAAACATGAATTCAAAATGAGTTTTGATAATAACACTTTTTAGTTCAAGTTATTTTACAAGAAATAACAGATGTCAACAGTGCTGTCACTAAACGTTCAATATGTTTATCATAATATTTATTTATTTATTTTATCCTAAATTAAGCTGAAAATAATTACCTGATTTGTTTTTCGATGCATAAACCAAGGCTATTTAAGTTGTTTATCAAATATTCAACAATAGGTGGCAGCACTAGAACACTGTCTTTCTTTTTAGCCTACTTTCCCGTAAAAGTAAAAAAAAATAATAATAAAGCATGAAAGAAGGCTTAATGTATCGTGAAAATATCGTTAAAAATCAAGAAAAGTCAAAAATAAGTGAAGTAATTAAATAAAGATTGAAAAATAAAAAATTTGAAAGTAGGGTATTGAGATGGGGAAAAAGTGTGTCTGTCGGTCTGTCTGTCTGTCGGTCTGTCTGTCTGTCTGTCGGTCTGTCTGTCTGTCGGTCTGTCGGTCTGTCTGTCTGTCTGTCGGTCTGTCCCCCCCTAATAACTTTTGAACGAATTGTCCGATTGGAAAAATTCTTTTTGCATTCGAAAGATCTCGGCGAGGACATCTCATTTCTATATTTTACTTTTTGATTTGAACAATTTTTTGTTCAATTTTGAACAGTTCAAAAAATTTTAACATTAGCGCCTATGGACAAAATTGGAGCAAATTCTGTAAACTCTGGGCACAAGAGCCAAGTTCCTATTGCAAGCTTATTGAAAGGAGTTCTTGGCGTGAAATATTGATTTGAACAGTTTTTGTTCATTTTTGAACAGTTCAAAAAATTAACACAGAGCTTATGGGGAAATTTCAACCCTATATAAGTCCTGATCTAACGGACCGATTTGCTTGGAACAAACTTTATCGGAAAGCTCTTATAACGTAGAACATGTAGAAATAGAAAGTTTATCCAGAACTTACGAGCCTATTTTGCTATGAAATTTTTTGATCGGGATTTTCAATAATATTTCTCAGTGACTCAATGAGTGAAATAATGAATGAATGAATAAATGAAAGAGTGAAAGAATAAATCAATGAATAAATGAATGAGGAAAAGAATGAATGAATAAATTATTGAATAAATGAAAATATAAATAAATGAGTGAATAAATACATGAATGCGTAAATGAATGAATACACTTGAATGAGGTAACGAATGAATGAATAAATGCATGGCTGAATAAATGAAAGAATGAATGAGTGAGTGAATGAATATGTATTATCCGTTGAAAAAGGTATATTTCCAATAATTCGAACTAAAGATAAATAAGAAAGAGAGAGAAAGAGATAGCTAGATTATAAATTTGAATTTGGTGTATACGGGAAAGTAGGCTCGTATAGTTCTAGACGGAACTTCTTGTTTGAAACCGAAAACGAGAACCGAACTGATTTTGTTCTTTATTTTGGACTTACCAAATGGAAAATAAGAGAAATTCGTACATAAGTAGAGCAGCTTGAATCTAATCGCATGTGATCGACTATATATGAATGCGCTTAACGTTATTTGGAAATATGTGAGACAAATAACGTTGTATTTAAAGGATCATTCATAAATGATGTCACGCTTCGAGAGGGGTCAGGCTTCGTGAAATTGGGACAAATAGTAATAAGGAGAGAGGACGGGGTAACAAGGAAGTGGGACATGTAACAAAGGGGGAGGGGACTATGCTGAAGTGTGATATCATGCTTATGCAACATAGCGTGACATGTGACAAAGGGGGAGGTGGTATGCTGAAGTGTGACATTTTGTGACAAGGGGGTGGGGTAAAGTGCACGGGAAAAAGCGTGACATCATTTATGGATGGTCCCTAAACCGGTTGCATAGAGTGACAACGACAAAGTTTTCTTTTCTGATAGAAATTTGCAAAAAAAATACACATAAAAACGGATGCTTCGGAGTCGCAAGGAATCCTCCACTGCAAAAACTGCAGATTTTGCAATCAGCGGTATCACGCTTAAGTAATCGTGAAAAAGAAAATAAATGAAAATAATTGAATCAAATTAACTAAAAAAAAATATCTGGAACAAGTATTTGTAATTAAGACAGATTGTATCTTTAGATCTTTTGCGCCTACCATTTATTAAGAAAAACACATGCATTACTTTTTCCTTTCGAGCTGAAATAATGTAACTACAACAGCAACAATAATAATAATAGCAACAACAAATCGAATAACAGTCACAACAATAATAGTAATAATGATAAATAGTAGTACTAATAATGATAAAATTAACTCATTGTGAAACCTTGCTTTGATTTGAATTTTTAAGAATCTTCTTGACACTTATAAAAGGCGCTACAAAAATAAATTGTGCAAAATATCTTTGTAATGAAGTACAGGCTCAATTGTACTAAGTAGTCTTTAGCCAAGCGACCCATTCTAAAATTTCAAGTGACTTACCTGTGGTCCAAAAATGAGATTAGTGTTCAAAAATAAATTAAAAAACCCTAAATACACATGCACAGACACACACACATATACAACCAACTCTCAATAGAACGACCATCTGCGCCCCACAGAAAAAGGTCTTTATAACGAGTAATCGCTATAAGGGGTAGAATTTTCTGAAAAATATATACATGCATCATACATGTTCAGTAGTTCCATTAAAATTGGTATTTTTTCAAAGATTCCAAATAAATGCTCAAAATATTTTTTATCATTGGAATTTTAAAAAAATTATCGGTGCAACATATTATAACAAAACATTAAACGAATTTTAAAGTAAAAAATAGGGGGAAAAAAAAATTACATATATGTTTCTGGAAGCAGAACTTCTGAGCTGACATGACACCGGGCACGGACAGCATGACTTCTCTTATTTCGGAGAATCGACCCTTGGAAAACTACGTGATTCAAAACGGCAAACTACCAATACATCTGTCAGCCCCTTTTCCTAAGAAATCCGGAAATTCCACGTCCCTCCACCCCCTCCAGTCGAAGTTTTACATGAACACTGAAGACTCCGTAAACTATAATCAAGGTTAATTCAGTTAACAAATTTAGAAACATATGGCTCTATTTGGAAAAATATCAGAAAAGGTAGAAAGTGTCCACTGAATGCGGTCGCTGTATTGGATTAGACGATTCAAAACGGTCGTTATACCGAAAGCAAATTAACACTGAGTTCATAGGGATAAAGTTTGGACTTTTATCACTGGCGGTTATAATGGAATGGTCTTTATAATGTGTGATCGATATAATGAGCGTTGACTGTAAATGCATATGTATGTACACAAAGATAGAAAAAATGAAAATTATTCAATTAGTTTTGTTTCCATAATAAATATAGTTTAAATAAATATAGTATAAATAGAGTTTAAGGAGAACTGAAACTATTGTTCCAATAAAGCTAATATACTTGTAATTATATTTACAAAAAAAAAAAAAAAAAAAAAAAAAATGAAGAAGGGGGAAAAAAAAAAAAAAGAAACGAAAAAGAAAACAACACTAACCCGACCCAAAACGTTATTCTAGTTCAGTGTTTCCCAACCTTTTTTCCTTTACGAACCCTTTCTAAGATCCGAAGGAAAGTGGCGAACCCCCTTCTATAAGGGGACAAGACTACAAAATTCACTAACACGTTCATTAGTTACATACAGCTACATTTTTTTTATTATTATTTTTTCATTATTTGTTCTTTTTGAACAATTATTAGGGCTGTAAACATATGTATTCCTAAAATTTTTTAAAAACTATTTTCCCGATAGGTTTCACTTTCCTGTTGAAATATACGAAATTCGGTAACGTTTTGGAAACTTAAAGAAAAATTAAAATTTACATATTTTAAAATTTTCAGTAGCGGTAATGCAGAAAAGTTGGAATAAATGTCCAAAAGAAGACCAAAATTTCAAACTTATGAATAAATTCCTTCTGGTTAGAGTCTTTATAATGATAAATTTGCCTAAAATGGTGCAAAATGTTATATTTTATGTAGTAAATTTTCAGGGTTTTTGCTCGTTCCTCACGCCTGCGAGGAAAAAGTGGGAAATGGTAGGAGAAACATGCGTTGTAAATTTTAAAATAAAACAATAAATATCTTTCGGTACCAATTTGTGATCCAAATCTCAAAAATTTAAGCAAAAGTAGAAATAAGTGCTTTTCAAATTTTCTAGGTATGCTTCCCTATAAAAATAATTTAACTTTGTGCAAGAAAACAATAATAATAAAATTACACGTTAATTTAAAGCACAAATGAGCAAAAAAATGCAGACATATGTTTCGGGATTGCTTGGAATCCCTTTTTCAATGCAACAGGGAGCTTCTAGATGCAAAACATCCAAATGAAAAAGCTTCATTTGGATGTTTTGCATCTAGAAGCTCCCTGTCGCATTGAAAAAGGGATTCCAAGCAATCCCGAAACATATGTCTGCTTTTTTTTGCTCATTTGTGCTTTAAATTAACGTGTAATTTTATTATTAATGCTTCCCTATACCAGTTCACGACTTTTCTGCATTATCTGAGAAACGCAACTTATTTTTCAAGAAATTCTTTTTATACTTCTTAATTATGTATGTAGAGTTATTATTCCGTGTATTCTTTTACGTTAGCGATAAAAAATATTCCGCCATTGCACTATCATTTTCGCGAACCCCCTTTCTGCACCGCGCGAACCCCTGGGGGGTTCGCGAAACACCGGTTGGGAAACGCTGTTCTAGTTTACACGTTTTTGATGCTATATCGTGCCAGATTATGCGAACATAATATTAGATTAGAATCTCCTCAATCTGTTAAAGCTTTTCTTTTCCATGTTTCAAAGCAGGATTTTTTCTCTTTCATTTCCTCTTCTTCCTTTCTTTGTTTGTAAGGAGAATTTTAGTTATATTAATGAACTTCAAATTATAATACATATAATTAAATAATTAACATTAACAGATAAATAAGTAAATAAAAAAAAAACGAATAAAAAACAATAAGTAAATAAATAAATGACAAAAATAGTTTTAAAACAAATTTCAGTTTTGAACTTAACACAAAACTGAACTCCTTGTATATTATTAGAAAATAATGCGCTTTACTTAAACCACTTATCGTTCAAGGCAAGCATTCTGGGCAGGTAGCCAGCTTCTTTGGTGATACTCGGAAATCGGTTTTGTTGTTGTTGTTGTTGTTGTCGTGTCCTCGCGCGTGGCGGGAAGAATGGGTACGCTGCTCCTGAGTCTAACGGGGCCCTTGCAGGCAGGAGTCCGATTTCTACCCCTTTGAAAGGTCTCTTAATTTTTTGAACTAGCTCTCAGATGAGAGACCGTCACTTGGGATTGGCACCCCCAGAGGTATCGTTTCACTTGGAGGATTTTAGAGCCACGACCTATTTAACGTGCACCAGCTCCTTTTAGCGTACATGGCCCACAGGAACCAGCCGCCAAAGGTTGTCCCCCTCCCAAGCACTGACCTCAGTCAATGTTGCTTCACTTTCGGTGTTCTGCGGGAACCGAGCTTCTACCGACTGGTCCACTGCGGGACTCGGAAATCGGTGAAATATATGTTTTGAAACTAAAGAAGAAAACGAATTGTAATAGCTGCCAGAAAGCATATTTTCCGTGATTTTGCTTTAAATGAAAAAACAATGTTCAAATTATTACCTCGAAGGATTTCGAAAACATTGCAAAAACGTGAAATTCAACGCTAGCGTATAAAAAGAAATCAACTAAAGGTAACAAAAAAATGAATTACTCTTTGAAAATTGCTCAACTACCGGTTCATAAAGTTAGATTTTAAAGGAAAAAAAAGCATCATTTTATTAAAAATCCGGCCAATCCTCAAAAAACAAAAAGATTGAAATTTGGGTTTTAAAGTGCAAATGAAGGGCCTCAAGACTATCTACGCATATATACAGTAAAACCCCTCTACAGCAGACACTAGCGGAACAAAAACATTTATCCGTAAAGAGGGGTGTCTGCAAAACATAGGATTTTTTTGCGATTCATTGATTTGCTGCCTTAGAATTAAAAATTGTGTCCATGAGAGGTGTCCGTTAGGAGGAGTTTCACTGCATGTTTTTATTTACAGCAAATTTAGCTATCATTAAATGCTCTCAATAGGATTAAATTACTGTGCTATTTAAAAAAAATAATTTAATCAAAGGTTTTAGAATAAAATCCTTTCATTTTCCTCTTTATTAAACAGATTCTTGTATCTACTATCTATCAAAAGTCAAGGTCTGTTACATTACTTCAAAACACAGAAAAACAAATTTCCTGACAAGTTCAAGAGCTTCCATTTATGCATATTTAATAGAGTTTATTCAAATTTGAGGAGGCTCAAGATGACATTGGTTTCGAACTTGTTTTGCTCGGGCATTTTGAAAGATAAAGAGGGGACCAGGAATACAGCACACGTGTCTTGAAACGTGGTATTTTCACCGCAAAGTGATCTGTAGAAGTTGAAAAGCTCTGATCCTTGCCAATTGGGCAGTAAATCAAATTTTGCGTCATTCACCGAGGTGAGAGGAAACACGCAAACACAGAAGGCATGTTTTCTTTTAAGTACTCTAACTTTTTTTCTTTGAATATTTATAATCCTGCCATGCCTTGGGAGCGTAACGTTTTAGTCTTCATTCAAAATGGTTTTGGTTTAGAATTGAATTTATTCAAAGAATTTGGTGGTTGTATATCGCATTGCTTATCCTAGGGTCTTTACGGAAATTAATTAAAATATATTTCTCACTAGATTTAAAAAAAAAAAATTCAGATAGATTAGTGACATTCTGACACAGGAAACATAATTTTGTAGCATTTATTTGTATATGCACTTTTCTATTTTTGTTATCAAATATTGTTTTCAAAATAAATGGCCTATGAAGTATTTTCCATTCAGACCTTTACGGATACATAGATCTTTGAAATATGTTTGTTTTCTTCTTCGATATTTTAAATTCAATGCAGATAAAACCTAAACTAGATTATTTTAATCAGAAAATGAAATAAGTTGCGATAATTATCAGGCCCGCTTCTAGCCCTCTGAGCGGCCCGCGTGCAAAACCAATCGTGCCGCCCCTTCGATGCGGAGGTGGTGGTGGTGGGGGGGGGGGGGAAGGGATGCCGTCTTCAGCATTATTACTATTATTTTATATATATAGATAACATTGTATTTTGTTGGAGACAAAAAAAAAATAGAATTTAAAGGTTATTGAATGCTCTACATTCGTACTTTTCCAGCATCTGTTTTTTCCCCGATTGGTAGCACTTACCTATGCTGCCGTAAATGAGGTATTGAACGTATCGCACCTCCAATGCACACAAAGACACAGCTCAAATTGACTATTTTGAAGCTCTCAGAACAGAATTTAAAAAAATTTCACCTTAAGTTTAAATATTGGCGAAATTGAGAGGAGGAAATCGACCCCACCTTCACAGTGCTTTGCCTCCAGATGGGCTCTGCATTCGGAAAAGCAGTATACTGTCATTCCACGGCAACGGGCATTACATTTATACAGCATTTTTAAACTTCAACGAGCTTTCTAACAAACTTCTTGGGTATTTTTTAGGTTTTTTAATTTTGGCTAGTAAAAGTACATGTGTTCTAAGTATGCCAATATTTTTTTGAAGATATATATGTATTTGCTGTCTGTTTAAAAAAATGCTGAAATTTCGTTACTTGTGTTACTCTTCGGGTAACACACGTAATGAAATTTCAAAAAAATTTTTAACATACAGCAAATACATATATATCTTCAAATTTTTTTTGCATACTTAGAACACATGTACTTTTACTAGCCAAAAATAATAAACCTAAAAAATACTCAACAAGTTTGTTAGAATGCTCGTTGAAGTTGAAAAATGCTGTGTAAATGTAACGTCCGTTGCCGTGGAATGACCCTAATATACTTTGTTATGTAACATTGACGCACAATAGGGGGTTCGGGGGTTCTCCTCCGAAAATGTTTTTCGAAACGTATGCCTTACAAATGCTTTTTTATTCTATTTTTTATGGCGTTGGGAAAAATAAGAATTTGGGGTACGGCCCTAGAAATATTTCGAAATTGAAACCTAACTTTCAATTTCAGGTACTTTTCTTTGGAAATTCATAGAATCTGATGCCAAAAAACTAATTTCAATCTATATTTGGAGACATTAGGGGATTCGGACTCTGCTCAGAAAATTTTAGAGGTCCTTAAAACATAGTTTTAGATTCCTATGGTTTGGTCATGTCTGGATGAAGGTATGACACCTGTAAAGCCCTTTGGATCTACCATTGCTTCAGTTAAATCGGAAATGTCCAGAATAGTTTTCTATTAGTCATGTTAATAATTATTAAGCGTATCTATCATGACAATATAGGAAATTCTTCTTTACATTGTACTGAGCGGATGAGAAATTTATTAAAAGCTTTCGAATGAAATTTATAAAAAAAAATTTCATTGCAGCAAAATTTGTTTGTATTTAAATTTAAGTACCTATATTTAGCTTAATTAAAATTAATGAGAAATAGAACGTAAACACGAAATAGAATTTACTTAACTTAATTAAACAAATAACGGTTGATTCTATGATGAATATTTTGTTGTAGAGGAGACATTTTCCACAGTTTTTTTTTCCTTATTAAAAAAAAGAAGCACTTCATTTATTTTTAAATTTAATTGAAGTATCTAGCTAATGCTAAAGGGTAATTGTGAAATGAACTATGCTATAAATATATTTTACTCTAACAATTTATAAAAAATTAGAAACGAAACGTTGCCGGGGGTTTGTTGCTTTTTTAAAAATGTTATATCATAAAAATGAGTTTTTTGTTGCATCATTATCAACATTTCGTAGATACTTATTTCATTCACATACAGTAAAAAATCCTTCAACGAGCTCTCCTCTTATTACATGGACGGTTTTTAATTTCCCTGCAGCAAAACCATTGAGCCTCATGTATTAAAATAAAACCCTTATTAGCTGCATTACCATCCATTATCTTATTAAGATGTTTGCTTTGTGATAAAATAGAGCTGCAACAATATATATATATATATATATTTAATTTGAGAAGGATAAAGCTTTGATATCCTATTTTTTTCTGCTCTTTGATCAAGATGTTCCCTCAAGAAAACGGTAAGCTCAAAGGGTTCTCCAAAGTGTGAAAGATTGCATTCCCCTGCTCTAACGGACATCCTCAATTACTGAGACAAACATTATTTTGTCATAAATTAGATAGAACTAAATAAATTTCAAACAGTACTTCGGGAGGAAAAAAATAAAATTCGAGAGATAAATCTAAGTTTCAAGCTAATTATACAAGTTGTTAAGAAAGTAAATTAATATAAACATTACTTAAAAATTTTACTTTTCGTCATTTATATAAAATACAGCTGTTTTAGGGGTTTTACAACATAATTTTTATTATCTAGTTTCCTTTTTATACTTTCTCTCTCCCCCTCCCCCCCCGCCCCCTGCTGTTGTCTTATTCGTTTCTGGACTATTGATAAATTATGCATCTTTGAAGCATCGTTTAAAAAATGTTTTTATTTGGTAACAGCCAATATAAAGCACGATCTAACAGCAAAATCTGTAAGTAATTCAAGCGTGTTGAAAATGACTTTGAATTCTCAGCGCCTCCGTTATATTCTTCAGTTGAAAAAAAAAATTAACTGTTTGAGGGGGTGTACTGTAGATTATTAATAAATTTGGTGTTGGATAAACACACATTAATTAAATCTTAGAAAAAAAGACATATTTTTCAGACAATATAGTTTTTAAATGGATACTAAGAGAAAAAAACGTAATAATCCGATAGCTGCATCGAAAAAGCAGTCAGTGCTCATTTTTTTAAAGTTCAAAATTTAAAAAAAATCATCAAGATATAAATCCGAATAAAAAGGTTTGTTTGAATACTATCATCGTGTTCGATTGGCTACACACTTTGGGTAACAAGCTATTGTGCTAGATTGAGATACATTGTGTTATATATTTTTGAAAACCTTAATTTGGAATTGATTTAAAAGTAAGGCAGATTCTAAAGCGTGTAATATAATTAAAATTACACTATAGTTAACTGTTAACCACTTATGTTGAAGTTAAAAGCAAAAAAGATTAGATATATAATAGAAGCATTTCCCCCAAAACGATGACCCCCCCCCCCTCCCGATTTCAATGGCGCAGTATTCGCCATGATCCCCTCCTGGCGGTCGTCTTTCGGCAGGGCACCTCCAATTTCTCGCTTTGGCACCTCAGGGTGACGTGGCGCCCAGTTTAAAAACCTCTGTATTAATTGCTAAGTCTTAATGTGTTGTTAATTTTTAAATGGGAAAACAAAGAATAAATAAAAATAAAATAAGCTATGGAAATGAATGAATCATATACATTTGCGTCCGAAATACGAATTCCTCTTTGCAGACCCGGACTGGCTCCGTCTGGGGCCCTCGGGCAGGTACTGAAAAGGGCCCCCCTAGAGGGGGTTCTTCCCAGGAATTTTTTGAAAATTATGTGTTAGGAAACCGTTTTTTTGTCCTTTTTAGGGTCTTATACAGTAGTTAAACTAAAGCGATATTTTTATATTAAATGAGGAAAAAAATCAAAACAGTGTCTTAAAGTTATGCTTGACTAACTGTTTAGTACAACAAAATTTCATGCTATTTTTATTATGTCTCAATCACATAGAAACTGCAGAAATCAGCCGGAACAGGAACATTTGAATCGTTACACAACTTGGTAAATTTCTTATTTAAAGTAATTTTGTGACAGTCAGATGAATGAAGAGCTCTTGCCCATGACATTCTATCAATAGAATCAAAATCGAAATTAGAATTAGATACAGAAAGATGTAATTCAAAATGTTCACGTTCTATGAACGAAAGTTTTTTCCTAGTTTCCTGGATAGAAGCTCTAAGTAAAGCTAATTTACAACGAAAAATTACCTTATCAACCCTAACAGAACGCGGTAAATTACACTTTAAAGTGATAAACTTAGGAATGACTTTCTTGCTCCTGCAAGCCTGGAGAAATTTTAAATGGTTCAAAAACCGAACCTTTTTAATTCGTAGATTACAAAATCTGTTAACCTGAGACATAACCAGAATCAAAACAAACAAAACATAAGGGAAAAAACAATAGCTAAACCGTTCAATAAACAAAAATAAACAGAAAGAACAAATTTCAAAAACAAATGCAAAACATCCACGACGAAACAATATTGAGAACAAATGTCAAAAAAAAAAAAAAAAAAAAAGCAAAACAAACACAGTCAAGAAAGGCAATGAGGAAAGAACAAAAATCAAAAACTCACCAACCAGCGAACAGATGGAAGAACAAAACAAAAGAAAGAAGAACAAAATTCAGGCACGTAAAGCCTAACAGATGATAATAATTTAACTTTGTGCAAGTAAACTGTAATAGAAATATAATTTCACGTTAATTTAAAGCACAAATGAGCATTAAAACGCAGACATATGTTTCGGGATTGCTTGGAATCCCTTTTTCAATGCGACAGGGAGAAAGGGACTCCAAGCAATCCCGAAACATATGTCTGCGTTTTAATGCTCATTTGTGCTTTAAATTAACGTGAAATTATATTTCTATTACAGCCTACCAGGTTCTTTCACATGAACATTAGGGGGATAGCGCCATATAAAGGGGCTCCCCTTATCTGGAGATATGAAATTCAGACAGTTGAAGGGGGTCCAGGGGGATTCTCCCCCGGGAAAATTTTGAAAACTATATGCAAACTGGTGCATTTTGAGGCCTTAGGAAACGCATTTCGGACTGCAAAAATATCAGGGGAAAAAAGAAGCAAATTAAAACTTTTTAAAGTTTAAACTCTTTCACTCATAAAAATGCAGAATAAAATGAGCATTTTTTTTAATAATCCGCCCCCTCTCCGCCTTCTTGCTTACGTTCATATCGAAGAGACACGTGTCTGCCTTCTCAAACGACTCGTGCAAGGATCCCCCTCCCGCCTTTTCCCGAACGGATGCCTGGAAAATTTGTAAAAGAAAAATTATTACATTGTTTGAGCATAGCATGATTTATATTTCACTATTACAAGGGGAGAAACCCTTGACTTTTTAAAAATATAAATTTTTAAATTTTGGCATTGCGAAATTTGCCAGCCCCTAAACTTGCCTTCCCTTGTCTGCCACAGGAGCCGGCCGACTCATCAACGACGCAACATATTCGGACCGCTGAACTAGGATTTTAATTCTCTCTTTGCAAAAGTTAAATTTTCAAAAATAAATATATTTTCTTTTTATTATTGTATTGTCTTTCATCTTCTTCTTCTTTTTTTTTTTTTTGTGCATCACAGTTGAATACGCCCCCTCCCTCCAGATCCGGCACTGCCTGGCATCCTTGGAAAATTACTTTATCAATGTACCTTAGTCAACTTGTTATATAACCTGCATCTAAAAATCTAAAAATACGATAAGCCAGATAATGGCAGGCGCGGGGGGTCTTCGGGTGCGCATGTAGTAAACCTGTCCTGTCCATGATATTGTCTACCTATTCATACATAAATACCGTATTTTACTAAGTAATATAAAAAATAAGATTCACCTTTTATTTTTAAGCAATTTTAAAGAAAAATGTAATTTTTATACTTTTGCTTATTAATATAGTATATTGCAAAAAGGCAAAAACTAGAAAAAGAATTTTTACTACTTTATGAAACCAAATTGGCCTTCAAAATAGAAGTCATGCAATGAGTTTATGAGTAGAAGTAAAATCTTTGTCAAGAACACAATGAGAAGTTTGGGGAAAGGCCGTATCCAGAGGGGGGGGGGGGCGTTGGCTCCCCCCCCCCCGAAATCCCGAAAATTTTCGCAATGTAGCATATATTCCTCCCTGAAACTTTCCTCAACATTAGTGCTTCAAAGTTAGGGCCCCCCCCCCCCCACGAAAAAAAATTCTGGCTACGGTCTTGACCCCTGGCGGTAAAATAAATATGGGGCCCCCTTAAAATATCATTGGAAACATTAATGTGAGTGCCCAGTATTTGAATTACTCATTTTTTTCACCATTCCTATTCTGTACAATTTGCATGAAACATCATTTATTGCGAGGCCCTAACCTGTATCCATGTGGTCTACAGTAGGGGGGAAGGAAATTTGAAATAATGAAGGGGCCCCTTTTCAATTCGGGGCCCCCTTGGTTGGTGGCCGCCAGGTCCGCCCACTGGTTTTTGTTTCTCTTCTTGAAGTTGACTTATAGGCTGTTATCAAATCCGTTCACATGAGCAGCTCCGACAAATGAGCAAGCAATAATATTTTATGTTGAAGAGCCACATCTAGCTAGTTTTGATTTTACAAGCTCATACAAAGCAAAAGCAAGTCCAATTGGGCCATCGACCACTGTTATGTGTAAAAGTCTTTAAGCTTTGTCAGATTGCGATAGCGAAGCATCCTGGGAAAAAGCGTAATGGAGCAGAGGCAAATAGTTATAAAGAAATTAAAGATCTGTAAAAAGAAGTTCGGGTAGAAAACTATTTTGTTCCCCTCCCCGTTTGGGGGCGCCCTAATACGGGGACCCTCGGCGATCGCCGACCAGCCGACCTGGCCAGTCCGGGCCTGCTCTTTGATGAAGGAAAGAAAGAAAAGAAAAAAATAAATGCTGTAGTATAACTTGCCTGTTTTATACCGATCCTGAGGAGTTAATTCAAAATTTTCTTTCCTTGTGCTCGATCATGACTTTCATGGAAGAAAAACAGACTGGGACTTGAGAAAAGACCGCGAAGACCTTCTACTGTCCCTCTGGGAATCATCCCGAGAAACCTGGTCTTTATTAGGAGAACAAAACGCATACCTGGGGGTACAGCAAAAGCGGAAGCCGGGATACTTTTGTCGCTTGCAGGAATTCTTTGGAATGAAAAAAAACTAGGTGGTTAAGTTCTGAAGTGATCTTGAGAGCGAATTAACTGATGTTTAATGGAACTTTTTTGGAAAAAAAGTAGACTTGAAAATGCAATGTCGTCAGGAAATCTTTGTGCTGCTTGCGACGAAAAGAATGGCGGACTTGAGAATGGCAATCCGAATCTTTGTCCGCCCTCCAAAAAAGTTTCGCCCGAGGTGGACCCCCCCCCCTTAATTCCGCCACTGAGCACCCCTGTTTGTACATTACTACCTTTTCCCGAATTCCCAAACCCAAAAGAAGGGGCGGCAAATTGACAGGTCGCCTTGCCTTGGCGAAGTTGACTGGTCTTGTTAAACTTCTCAAGAACATTAGAATCCCCATCTAGTCCTATCTTAAATTGGACATCCCAAGGCAGAACATTAGAATGACCATCATGGAGACCAAAAGAATCGCTACCAGATGTCAGTAAAGGTCAGGGACTTAGGGTAATCTACGAGTGTGTCCCCTTCTTTGAACCAAAGGCCTTATTATGTTTATATTTCGGCAGCAGTCCGACAAGTTAAAAGAGTTCTATTTTTGTCTTAGACCATGGTCTAAATACTTGTGGAGCAGAGAAGGGGCGGGGGGGGGGGGGGCGTCGTTTTGAGAAAACAAAAGAAGCCTATCACAGCTGGAGAAAATAGCAGAGATTAAGATCCCATGTAAGGCAAAAACGTTGTTTAATATTTTCAAAAAATCTGTGATGAAATTTAGGAATGATAGGCTGAATTTGCCGCCCCTTTTCACATGGCGCCCGCGTGCGGTGCACGCCTTGCACGCCCGCTTACAGCGGCCCTGATAATTATGTTAAAAGAATTAAAAAAATCAGATTGGTATAACAGACTATCATTATCTTAAATAGAACAGTATAGTATTTTAAGGAAGTTATACATTACAAAAAATCTTTGCTCGTAAATATATGAGAATCTCCTAGAAATCACTTATCCGGAGTTTGACGTATCATTACAGGGAGCTAAAAGCAAGAAACTACAAAGTCTTTTAAAAAGGAAATACATCTAGGAGTACGCGGGTGCACCGGGAGAAGGAATTGCGGCGGTAAGAGGTAAAACGCTCATTAGGAGCTGGAAGTAAACCGTACGCCGACAATTTTTTAACTGCTAGTAACAGATCTCTAGTGTTAAATTATGCATTTGTTTACAATTTTATACTGGTAGTCTGGGATCTCAAGAGGGAAAAAAAGCAAGAATTTTATTGAGAAACTGTTATTAAGAAACTTAATTGTTTGACTTGAAAGAAGTTATTCATAAAGTTAAAGAAAGACTCAGTTTCCTTTATGTCTTTTTTTAACCTACTTTCCAGTAAATGTAAAAAATAAATAAATATTAAAGCATGAAAGAAGGCTTAATGTATCGTGAAAATATCATTAGAAATCAAGAAAAGCCAAAAATAAGTAAAGTAATTAAAGAAAGATTGAAGAAAAAAAAAATTGAAAGTAGGGTTTTGAGATGGGGAAAAAGTGTGTCGGTCGGCTTGTCGGTCTATCTGTCGGTCTGTCTGTCTGTCGCCCCACCCCTAATAACTTTTGAACGAATTGTCCGATTAGAAAAATTCTTCTTGCCTTCAAAAGATTTCGACGAGGACATCACATTTCCAGATTTTTCTTTTTCATTTGAACATTTTTCCGTTCAATTTTGAACAGTTCAAAAAATTTTACCATTAGCGCCTATGGGCAAAAATGAAGCAAATTATGAAAACTCATGGGCATGAGATTCGAGTTCTTATGAAGAAACCTATTGAAAGAAGCTCTCGGCATGAATAATTTTTTGATTTGAACAATTTTTGTTCATTTTTGAACAGTTCAAAAAAAATTAACATAGCGTCTACGGGGAAATTTCAATCCTATATAAATCCTGATCTAACGGACCGATTTGCTTGGAACAAACTTTATCGGAAAGCTCTTATAACGTAGAACATGTTCACATAGAAAGTTCAACCAGAACTACCGAGCCTATTTTCCTATGAAATTTTTTGATCGGGATTTTCAAGAATATTTTTGAATTAATGAATGATAAATGAATGCGTGAAAGAATGAATGAACAAATGAGGGAATAAATGTCAAAAAAAAAAAAAGTGAATAAAGGAGCGAATGAATGAAAAAACAAGTAAATGTGCAAATAAATACATGAATGAGTGAATGAATATGTATTAACTGTAGAAAAAGGCATATTTGAAGCAATTAAGAACTAAATCAAAACGAGATAGAGAGAGAGATAGCTAGATTATAAATTTGAAGTTGGGTGTATACGGGAAAGTAGGCTCGTACAGTTCTAGACGGAACTTCTTGTTACAGTGTAGAAACTGGCCAATCGACATTTACTTCTTATTTTATGAAGCCTTTTTTTTTCTGTTATGATTTTAATTTTTAACTTTAATTTTGTTGATTAACTTTTTTCAGGTTTTCTTCCTTTTTCTTTTCACTTTATGGAAAATTTAGTCTATATTCAGATATTATTCATTTTAACTTATTCTAAATTGATTTTCCCCCCTTAAATTGATGCATGGCATATTAGGATCAAATGATACTACATCTGTAATACGTTGTAGTACTTGGGAAAGAAAAGAAATAAAATAGAAAAAAGTGGGAAAGGGGCGCTGATACTATTACGTTTTGAATAAGAACCAAACAACTATGGAAAAGTAAAAAACAAATGAAATGTAAATACGAAGGTCAGCGTATTTATTATGGAAGACATTGAATTAGAATTAGCAATAAGATACTTCACCGGAAGTGAATGGGATTCTACTTTCTACATACCCTACGCAAAAATGGCGTATATATATGTATGGCATACAAAATACATTAATATACATTAAGTTGAAATACAATATTGTCCTCACGAAACATGACGTCACCAGTGTCACGTCTTTGATCATATCATGACAGTTATATCATTATTATTTCATTTTTATTTATTTATTTTTAATGAATCGTGTAGTACAGCTTACTTAAAATTCAAATATTGAATGCACAAGCTAAAATTTCACAATTAAAATTCTGGTATTTTAAATCTTTAGAATATTTGTTGCATGTAGCAATTATCAATATTGGAAAGCGAGGGAACTGTGAATAACACCTATGGAAAATCTATAACAACATTTGAATTTTTATAATACATTTAAAGCTTAATGATTCATTTAAAACTTCTGCTAAACTAACTGAGCCTTTAATCATCTAGTTCAGTTTCTTTGGCAAAAATAAAATATTTCGCTCAATTATAAAAAAGGAATTGGAGCAGTCACTTTTTTAACTTGCTCCGTCTGAGTACTTGCTCCATGGTAATGCTAGGAGCTCCGAATAGTTTTAATAGAAAACTGACGATATTTCGTTTCGATTTAAAATTTATAAATAGGTATGCGTTAAAAAAAGTGAAAAAAATATTTCATATGCACTGCTGTTGAAAAAAAATAATTACAAAAAACTATGTAAAAATAGGAAAAATAATAAATGGACCAAAAAAAAAAAAAAAAGCTGCAAAACTAAACTTCATGTAACAAAAAAAAAGGGGGAACCAGTAATGGGTTTTAAGGTAGATAATATCAATAATTTGTTTGTTTCACTTGATCTCGGTTGTTTTTGTTTTTTCTTTTACATAAATAAGCACAAACCTTTCAATATTAACATTGTGATACCTTTATCTTTTTTTATCAATGAATTTTGTCTTAAATGCAGTTTTTTTCAATCAGGAAAGGTTATCTCCTAAAAGTAGCCATATGATTGATAAGAAATGTATTTGATGTGAACACTTTTTTATCTCTTAAAAACAAAACCAAGGCATTAGTACAAAAAATTATCAAAATAAAGCATTTTTTTCCAGATAATTTCAGAAAATTGCATTGTACTTTGATCGAAACACAATGAAGAAAAAAATGCAGGCAAACGGGGTTTTTCTTCCAAACATGAAAAAAAATCCGTTTTTCTTAAAACCTTTTTATTCTTCCATTTTCATATTTTCATATGAACAGAAAAAGTCTATTCGTAAAGTATTTTTGGGTATGCTTCAGAAATGTATATTTAAATATTAAAAATGAATAATAATATTCAAAAGTTCATAAATGTTTTAAGGAAAGAAATGTTTATCATGAAAAAGAATTATATCTGTCAATCTAAATTTTAACAAGAACTTAAGAGAAACAACTAAAATAAAAAAAATAAACATTCATAAAATTAACAGTTTCAAAGGGCCGAAATTAATCGAAATTTTTTTTCAAAGTTTTTGAGTTTCCCAATTATGAAGGACAAAGTTGGTTTGATTTAAAGAGAAATTCCAATTGCAAATAAAGTGGATAATTATGTTTTGCTGGAAACAAAGATGTCTTGCATAGTTTATAAAGTTAAAACTGATGTTTGAGTTGAACAAACCGAGACCAGCTCTTAAATAATTTAGAAAAGGAAGATTGAAAGCTCAAAAACGAATGCGTCAAAATTTCGTAAGCATTGTAAACTCTCTTACAGCCTCTAGCGTACGTCATTACCTTCATAATTCATTTGACTATAATGAGTAACAATTTTTATAGCATGAGTACATAATTAGTATTAACTAGTTATTTCTAAAATAATAAAAATTCGTTAACTATTTAATATTACTTTATTCAACTCCTCCGCCAGCGTACACCTAATTCCTACATCGATGAACGTTTTTTTTACATACCTCGTGCTGCCATTCAACTGATGCCAACATTCGACCATCCTGACAAATAATCGTCCTCGATGAGATAATTACTCAAAGTTCTCAAGTTTTTCAAGTCACTTTTCTCTAGTCCAAGTACCGAGCAGGAACCTTAATGATGCGTCTAGAGGTTCTCGTTGGTGGACACTTTTTATCCTCATCGTCGACGTCATCGTCTTCACTTTCACATCTCCATGCTTTTAACTGGCTGACGTGAGCGGTGGTTGTATAAAATCGTCCCTTCTTCTTAGGTTCAAGTTGGGAGACTCTGTAGATGTCGTTTGGTAGAACCTCCGCCACTACTAATGGTCCACGATACTTCGGTTATGTTTTAGTCAGTTCCTCTGTGGCTACCGGTGGTCGTCTAACCACGACTATTTCTCCCTTATCAAACTTCATTGTCTTCAATTTCTTCTGATCATGGTACTTCTTTGCCTTTTCTTGCCTTTCTTCGATTGTCTTTCTCGTTTCAGCCTGGATCTTTTCTGGATCTTTCCAAGCATCAGCATCTTCATCAGCAAGCTTTCTCAATATGCCGTCATTGAATCTTGGAGAGTAACCGTGCAACATTTCGAATGGTGTTTTGTCAGTTGTATTGTTTACCATACTATTCAAATATACGTTATTCAAAACAATAACACATCTGTTAACTTCGTTACGTGGAGGTTTCCATCATACATCAAATGGAAAAGTTCCGCACAGCGTTACACTTGCTTGAAATCAAATTCTATCGTAGGTGAATTTTCTTCAAATAAAATACGTCGTCCGTCGTTGGTGCAATGTTCTAAAACCGTTTGGCTTAATCGTTGCTGTTTTTTTTTTTTTTTGAAGCTGTGTTTCGTAATGCGTTCGACTCGTAGTCTGTCGGCGTATTGTGGATAATAACTAAATTATGCTTATCTCACTTCTGAAGTATTAACTACTTATTTCTAAAATAATAAACATTCGTTAACTATTTAATATTACTTTATTCAACTCCTCCGTCAGAGTACATCTAATTCCTACATCGATGATCGTTTTTTTTATATCTCTCGTCATTCAACTGATGCCAACATTAGTAAGAAGAATTTTTTTAATGAGAGGTACATTTGCTCATTGGCATTTTCAGCAAAAATTAAACAAAATAAGTGATTGAATCAGCTGATAAATCCGAAAGGTGCAATTTTGGTGTTTCTAACAACATAAGGGATACAATATGAACTAACAAGATGCTTTTAAACTAACACCAGCATGTATTCAACGTAATTTTGGATTCTGCTATTCCTTTGTATTTTCTTATTTTTCTATCGTATTGAACTCTCATGAAATGTTTCGAGAATTATTTCAGCCCTTAATAAATTCTCAATTTTCGGGAGATCCATTTCTCATTAAGTTCTTGTAATGATATATAATTTTTTTTCTGTGTTCTGTAAATTTATCAAATAACTTCTTTAGCCGCATTAAATTTTACAAAACAATATATATGCACATTAATATAATTTTCCCAGCATTTGCTCAGCCCTCGATCGTTAAATAAATTTTACAGAAAAATTATGCTATAAAGCTTTTATAGTATGGTGAAGCCGCCTAATGTAGGGTACCTACATATTTTTCTTATACGCACCCGACATGTATTGACAAGTATCACGCTCGTTGCAGTTGAACAATATATGAAAGCTGTAGCTGTTGATAGAGGATTTTCTCACTCTTTAATGGATTCCATTCATAACAAACTTTCTAAAAAAACTTCTGGTCTCAATCATGTGGTTTCTAGAAAGAATTTGGTTGTGTTACCATTCTTTCATTCTGTCAGTTTTCGTATTGCTAAACTCCTAAAAAGGTTTTAATTTCAAGTCGTTTTTGCTCCTAGCAACAAACTTTCCTTCTCTTCTCTTAAAGATCCTGTCAATCAACTTAATACTTGGGGTATTTACCAAATTAGTTGCCGTTGCGGCCTTTCTTACATTGGACAGACAAAACGTGCTCTGAAAATTCGGTTAAATGAGCATAAAGGTTATGTACGAAAGCAAGAGTTAAATAAGTCTAGCTTGCTCAACATTGTTGGAATTCCAACCACTCTTTTGATTTCAATTCTGTGAAAATTATTCAAAAATGTTCTTCCCCTTTAGAGCCTGACTTTTGGGAAGCTTATCATATTAACAGGAATAGAGAGAGAGAGAGAGAGTTCTAATTTGGTTAATGATTCTTCCTCAAGTCCTTATTTTTCACAGGTCGGGCATAAGTTCCTTTAATTTGTTGTTCTTTCTTATTTTTCTTGTTAGTTTTCCTTTTTTGTGTCTATTTTTTTCTCCCCCTCTCCCCCTCCTTTACATGTGTACTTTGTTTTGCTTTTTGTTTTGGTATTTTCTGTACTTATTTTATTTCCATTTTATTCTTTGTATTTTATTTTATTATTTTTGCAATTTTCATGTATTTTCACATTTTTATGCATGCTGTTGTCTTTTTTGCTTTGTTTTTATTGGTATTCCTTTTTACTTCCTGTACTTTCAACTGGATTCGTTTGTTGCTCTCTTATTGGTGCCTTCCCTGCTACTTCTACTTCCACTTCACACTGCCTTTATTCTCATTGGTTTACAGTTAATTCTTAGGCTATATAAGCTTTGTTTTTGTTGTTTTGTCGGCTTCATTTGGATGTTTTGCATCTAGAAGCTCCCTGTCGCATTGAAAAAGGGATTCCAAGCAATCCCGAAACATATGTCTGCGTTTTAATGCTCATCTGTGCTTTAAATTAACGTGAAATTATATTTTTATTACAATATATAATGCATTTTCGACAATATTTAAATTGGTAGTCACAGGTCTCAAGTGTTTATTTATGGATTTGTTCACAATTTTTAGACTGGCAGATACAGACTTCAAGTGTTACAAATTACGTAAATTAATAAATCTTTCTCTGTAGTTTTACAGAAGGCGGAAAAACAAGAATTTTATTGAGGAACTGTTATCAAGAAACTTGGTTATTTGATTTAAAACAAGTTCTTCGTAAATTTAAAGAAACACCCAGTGTCCCTCTATACTTTTACAAAAAGTTTTGGAGTTCAGGAAAAAAGAAAGATAGGAATTATGTTGGTAGTTCGAATTGATTGAATTGGGATTTACTTAATATGCATTTCTCACAATCCACGACCCAATCAATTGGAGAATTCTTTGAATGAAAAATTATTTTTCCCACCTATGACGAATAGCATTTTTCTTTGTCATAAGCCTTTTCTATACCTTCATGCAAATATGTAAAAGTGCCGATAAATTTTTATGTTAGAAAATTACTTAAGCTCTACTATAAAAATCCAATCATATTAGTTACTTTACTTTCTTTTTTTTTTTCGTTCTATATGCAAATAGTAAAATTTTTTCCAATAAAAATTCATTTAAATTGCATTTTCACGATCTATGATGTCTTATTTTTCTTCATTATAACAAATATTACATTGTAAAACTGAAACTGATTAAAACGTTATAACCTGTGTTTGCACAATCCACGATTTTATTATTTTTTATGTTTATTTTGCTCTACATCCGAATAGTCAAACATTCCAATGCATTAAGTAAATCTCAATTAGTTCAATTCTAACAACCAACACAATTCCTATCTTTCTTTTTCCTGCACTGCAAAAAATTTCTGTAAAAGTACAAAAGGGATACTGAGTGTTTCTTAAAATTTACGAAGAACTCGTTTTAAATCAAATTATCAAGTTTCTTAATAACAGTTTCTCAATATATGTCTTGTTATTCCGCACTCTGTAAAACAACAGAGAAATATTTAGTAAGTTACGTAAATTTGAACCCTTGAGATCTGTCACTACAAGTTTAAAAATTGTCAAAAATGCATTTTATTTTCCTTCACCTGAGCATTCGTAACACTGACAAAAATGTCAAAAAACAGTTTGAAAATGGAATTCCCAAGAGTAAATACGAATTATGATCTCTAGAAAGAAAGGGAACCCCCCCCCCCCATTCATTAATAGTAGGTCAGATAATATCAAAAAGTTTAATGTCCAAAGTCATTCACAGAGATGTGATATTCACGTGGAAAACAAACTATGAATTGCCGTTTTACACACTTTTCCCTGTTTCAGTGCTCATCTATCCTTGAACTTTATAGATGACACCTTTTCTACCAAAAATTTTGTGCAAAACATCACAACCTTTGCCTAATTTCGAAGCGGTACTGGTTGTGATGACCTAATGAAAAATAGACCAGATATTTGATACTAATGTACTGATTACAGTGAAGGTTCGTTTTTTGACAGTAGGCTTTTCATCAATAAAAAAAATGCTTCATTTTATGCAAATCAAGGACAGTCAAATTTTTATTCGGGTGAGTGAAATAAATTATGGGTTTCGGGAAAACATGAAAAGAAAGTTAAGTCGTAAATGTTGTGAAGTGATCGTGTTACAAGACTTATTAGAAACGGAGGTAAAAGAATATCTTAACTTTGAAACTTATTCTGATAAATGGGATGAAATGAAGTTTTAGTTTTACTAGATCATGATCGGTTCCTTCATTTTTTGTTGATCCTTGTGTTGGCAAACATTTTATTATAGCTGCTGGGGAAAAGTTCTATTTCTATAACTTAAAATTCGTTATTTCAAACATTTAATCTCAATAAAATAATTAGGTGGATAAATAAATTCAACAAATAAATTATTTGATAAATTAATTAGAAAAAAATCCTTGAACTAAATGAATAAAAATAAATAAATGTAAATACATAAACAATAAAAGAAATGGAATCAATATAACGAAATAAAGAGCATGAATAAAATAGTAAAGTATAGAAAGAGTAAAGTAATGAGAAATCTGTGAACAGATGTGTTTCTTTATCTGTGCTTGCACACAAATACACACACACACGTACATGACTTAATTTGCATGTGGAACCACGGGAGCTCCTGTCCTGCACTTTCCTTGAATTTGAAGTAAATTTTTACAAGTTGGAAGAAGCCATTAAGGCATGAAAATAAGTTTTGATGATTATAAAATTGCGGCACTTCTTTTGTTAGAAATGAAGCCCTTATATATGCATATAAATGTATGTTTATAAAATACCTTCTATATATTTCGACTTTTAATATAACTACCTTTTTCTTTTTATTTGTTGTACCAAGGGAATTTCCATTCAGTTTTCGAATAAAGACGGTATTATTACTGAAGTTTTGTTTGCCCAAAATTTTCTGTTATTGTATTTAACACTTTATCACTCAACAACTCGGATTTATTTGATTTTTTGGATTTGGAATAATGAAAAAAAAAAAAAAAAAAAACACGTATTTCAGGATTTTCAATTTTTAATTTAAAAACAAAATTTTTAAAATTATTTTTATTTTTCTTCAACCCTTGTATCACTCATAAACTCTGATTTATTTAATATTTTGCATTTGGGATAATAAGAAACCTATTTTTTCTTCTAACCTATAAAACAAACGTTTTTCAGAAAAAATTTCAATTATTTATGAAGAAAATTACAAAAGCAATCAATCAAACGGTTTGTTGCCTACATTGGACACCATGATACTGAGGGAGTTGAGCACAGTTATAGTTGAGAATAAATAAGGAAAATAATCAAGAACAAATTAATAACTGAAGTTTAAGATGACAATATTAAGTTAAACTAAAAATAATGATAATAATGGAAAAACACCTAGTCTGATGATACAAAAACTCGCATTTCATTATTGCTAATTATTACTATTTGTTAACAGTTTGGAAAAGCCTGAAAAGACGCATGATATGCTACGATGTTGACACACAAGAAGTTAGTAATAAGCAGAATCGTCTGCGAGAATTTCAATCTGGGAATTTGAAGTTCAATATGAATAACAGGTTAGTAAGAAAAAAAGAGCTTATAAAAGACACGGAAATATCGTTCATAGAAAATATTTATTTTGAAAATTTAATGATAATTTTTACTCAAGATACTCAGAAGAAATAATAGAAATATATATAAATCAGGACATTACAATTAAATTATGCTTAATGTTTATTATATCATAAAAAAGCAATAGCAATAAATATATTTATACTAAAATTAGTATGATATTTTAATTTAATAATTGCAATTAATATTCTTCAAATAGTTTGCAAATTTATCTTTGAAAAGCATTTTGTATACGTCCCCTAGTTTTTGTTCCATTACTATCCCAGATACAAGAAACGTCAACAGAAAGTTATAAATGGCACTTATGACCACAAAAAGAACTTGTAGAGAACAAGGAAGATCTTTCTCGACAGTATAGCAGGATTTAATTGCTGAATCATTTTTTAAAATGTCTGTAAAAATTACTTCACCTTTAAATTCCAGTTCGTGACTTTATTAAACGTATTTACTGCTCCCTTAAAATTTTCCAGAAAATTGCAGGTTAGTGGAAGCTTTTTGTTTTCTAACTAACTGTTATGACATACTTTTAAAAAACATTAATTACTAAAGTAAAGAAATGAAAGTTTCTATGTTTTGGCGTGAAATTACTGATAGCATTAAAGACTGAGTTGTTCTGAAATCAGCAATAACATATTTAAATCGGAAATTACCCATCTAGAAAATATATTTTATTTTGCAATTACACAAACTTATGATGATTCTGTGTTTTAGGTTCTAATAATGGATTTTTATGTATTTTTAAATTATGAATTAAAAAAAACCCTTATATTTTTCCTCATCAGGTAAAGATTTTTCAAAAATCACAAATTTTCAAAATTTACGACTTTTAATGAGCTTGAAAAATCATTTCATAAATTTATGTTTGAGCTTTTTTCTCTCCAGAAAATCTGGTTGCCATTAGCAAACAGATGGCTAAGACACTTCAGGACATGGAAGAAATGGAAACGGGACTCACTATTTCTGGAAGTTATATCGAGATTTGCTACTTAGACAGAACATAAAAGGAAAATCTTAAAGTATGTGTGATCCAAAGAAACTCCTACACATGGAACAAAATTCAATATTTTACACAATTTGTTCTGAAAGCTTTTTGAAGGCATTACATACTTCATCAAAAATTACTTTACTAAATTATTAATTTTTAAATGCACTAAAAACATTAAGTTTTGCGGCAAGTTTCATTAAAAATTAAGGGGGTTATTCAGCTTTCGTCCTTTTGCCTCGGGCAGAGGCGTAGCTAGGGTTTTCAGCGCCCGGGGACAACTGACGATTTCGCGCCCCCCTGTGCCCCTAAAGAGAATTAAAAAAACTTTTATGCTTCCTAGATGATAAAGCTCTAAAAAGCAGCTTTTTTAACTTTCATTTTTATTAGCGACCATTCACTTCTAAGGGAAAAATGGGACACGTTGGCTTCGCAAAATTATTTCTCTGATTTCCCACGCACTCCTGTGCTACATTGGTCAGTCCCGATATGATTTGCGGTGCTCCCACTTTTTTGCCGGACATATTCACACCTCTTCACCTCAAATAATTTTCTTTTCGCATTTAAAAACAAAATAAATTAACATTAATTTGGCGCCCTTTAACGCTGCGCCCGGGGACAGCTGTCCCTCCTTGCCCCCACCTAGCTACGCCTCTGGCCTCGGGTCTCAAATGTTTAGACATAATAAAGCAAACTATAATACCAAAAAAAAAAAAAAAAAAAAGGGACTTAAAAGAAAATAACTGTTCAAAATCTTTTTAAAAAAGCTCAGTCATTAAAAGCTCAGTCAAAAAATTTATCAATTTTTTGCCAATTTTGCAATTTTTAAAAAAATTTTACGAGATCGGGGAAAATGAATTTCTTTTTGGAACTAACACTAAAGAATACATAGGAATCAATTATCAAAAGCTAAAACACACGTAAGAAATCAAGTTTCCCAAGCTTGTGTTGTCATTTGTTTGATAGTGCTCCACTGTACTGTGGATATTCATTAATATTCTGTGACCTCTTATAAACTTCGATTGCCCTCAACATAACGATATTACCTGCTTTTGGTAAATGTTTCGATGTCTGAATGTTGTAATCGAGGAATCTTGCAACACACCTTGATAGCTTGGTGGGTAGCTACTGCTCCATCTTTGACCTCTTTAAAGTCTGCACACTTTCGAACAACTTGTTTGTAATGTTATTCGAAGACAAATGATTCATTGCATGAGTTAATAATCAAATGTTATAATAATTTTATGCTGTGCGGATGAACTAAATAGAGATTAGATATGATGTTATATGAATTCGTTGTAGGTGATTTTCAAAAAAATGTATTGAAAATATTGCACCTCCCCCATTCTGCAAAGGAAGTTCTGATAATTTTCTCTGAAGCTATTATTATTATTATTATTTGTTTGGGGGGGGGGGGCTCTTTTCTTTCTCCACTTTGTTTTTATCTAACATTTATTTACTATCCACTTTATCTCGGATCGCTATAAAACTCTTTTTTTCTTCGTTGACTTATAGCGTTAGGTAGTTTAACACCTGCTATTTCATGGGATTTTAGAAACCCTGCTATATAAACTAATATTAAAGCATTTAACTAGACTGACTGAAAGGCAAGCTTCGTTTCTTTTTTTTAAATATAAATTCCGGACAAATTTTTTTTTTTCTTCTATTCTTCCTTTCTTTCCTTTTTATTTACTAGTATTTTTTGTAGTATTGCTAGTGTTATGGGTAAAACCTAATGGAAAATTTATAAGATTGAAAAAAATTGAATTTGGGAGCAGAATTATTATTTGTGATTTACAAATAAGCTTATATGTAACAAGAAATAGTGGAGGGAGTTTTTAAAAAAAAGTATAAAGAAGTTAGATAGTAGTCTACGTTACTTCACTGAGAAAAAAGAAATAAATTAAAAGTATTTTTTAAAAATATGAAACAAGGACATGGTTTTTGGAACTATCAGTTATTTTTATATTGATGAGTTCAGGTTACAGTAAAAGTACGATACCAAAAAAGTTAACCAGTTATCCTTTAAGGAAATAAAGAATACCTTCCAACACGATACTGCGAACAAATAATGACAGAAATCAAAATATTTATATTTAAAATTGCTCTTTTTGTTTTTTATAAAATTGAGCTTTCTTTTAAATGCTGGTCTTGCCAGAATGATAATTTTGTTGAGCGCATTATGATTTGCAAACAATAATATTTTTTAGATATATTTTATGACAGTGCTATATTTTTATTTTGTAATAATGATATTATGTTCATCAATTTCCAGATAATCATATTTGGTAGACGTATAGCCACTTGTTAGATAGGCGATTAAATCTATAAGTTAGTTCGCGTCTTGTTAAATTTGTTCGGCATGATATTTTACGACATTGTTACATTATTATTTAGTAATAGTGACATTATGTTCCTCAATTTCCAGATAATCAAAGATTTTAGCTATTTGGTAGACGTATCGCAACTTGTTAGACAAGCGTTTAAATATATGAGTTAGTTCGCGTCTTGTTAAATTTTTTTACAATTAAAAAAAATTACAAATAATAGCGATTTAAAAAGTTCCATTATCTCTTTGAAAGAAAAAGTTTTGCTTATGATTTCATAAATTCATATGTTTAAAAAAATAATATCAATGAATAAACACACATGAATCAAAATATTTTGCTTAATAAGCAAAAAATCACAAAGCGTTTCATTGCATCGCAATCGGAAAATCAACATCTAATTTCCTGCAGAAATTTTAGAGCAGTAATACATAAAATGTACAGTATTTTAATAATAAATTCATTACACTTTAGTAATTTACTAAACATTGTTATCTGATCTTCAAATAGGCAATGCAGTGAGGCATTAAGCAGAAAAATAGTTCAAGAACGTATCATTTTTGCTGTGGAGGAACAACATTCTTTATACGATTGAATTAATGTATGTGTCGCAACAAGACATAGAAATAGCAAATAAGATATCTTGTTTGAATACCCAAGAAAGAACAAATAAGAGATCTTTACTAGATATCTTACAGTGACACTTATTTGAATGTGCAGCGATCTGATGAATGACAGGCATACACACCCCACTTATTAGCTTTGTCAGTTGATTAAGTTGTCAGCTTTGAAATATCAACGGTAAGGCAATTGAGAACTTACCATACTACTCCTAGCTTTGAAACTGCTTGGGAAGCATTTATCTTAAAAGTTCTTAACTTCATTACACAATTGGGAAACTTCATTAAAATTTAAAAGAGTTATATATGGCAACCAAATATTCCTGGAGCATTATTAAAAAGAGATGAGTTTCTCTTATTTAATTCCTGTTGTTTCGAGAGCACATTTTCGAAAAGTATTTCAAACTCGAAATTAATGCGTTTTCCAATATGGCGACGTTTCCCAACTTTCACAGTTTTATGGAAGCCTTCCCATAACTTTCAAAGTTCCACGGCCACCTCAACTTGTACTGGTAGTTATTCAAAACATTTGTTTTGGAATCAATAAATCATTATTATACAAATAGAGTGAAACTCTTTCTAACGGACACCCCTTAAATGCGGACATCCCTCTAAGGCGGAAAGTTTTCAATTCCCTGCCAGTAAAGCATTGAGATTAAAAAAAGTTCTCTTTTACGGACACCCCTTTATTACGGACAAAAATGTTGCCCCTCTGGTGTCTAGTATAGAGGAGTTTTACTGTATATAATTTAATATGTGAAAATGGTAGCAAATAAACGTTTTATGTTCATTATCAGTCGCGTCGTCTTGGGAAAAAATAGATGTGATTACGCGTACAGATTTGAGCTTAAGATATTGAATCGAAAAGTGGAGAGAAGCTTGAGTTGAAATTTAAAAAAAGAAGGAGACGTAAAAAGAAAAAAAGTAGGGGGACATCATCCCTCTGCATCCCTCTACCGCTGATCGTTATTAATCTTACTCAAGAGAGTAATGCAGTACAGTAATGAGTAGCGTTTGTAGTCCTTGGTGAACTCCTCCTTGATAAGTTGAAGAAGAAAAAAAACTTCCGAGTAATATTTTTTTACTCTTTTGTACTCTATTTTCCTACCAGACAGAAAGCACGATTTCATCATCAAGGACCTGAAAAAAAAAAAAAAAAAAACAATAATAATCAACCTGAAAGTTAAAGACCTTTAACGATTTCGAAACGGGGCCTGGCAAAATGTCGAAGGGTTGAAGAGCCCATCCCAATTAAGTTGACTCCCGAGGCAAACCGGAAGAAACCTTTCTACTTCCGTCGACTAGTCCAGTCTTCTTATTTTTTTATTCTTTGTTATTGCCCAACGACCCACTGACCCGTGTATGAGATTCGGAAGAGGCCATTTTATGCCAACGGGATTCGTTCATTCGTTCTGTTCAGAAGGTTCCAGAATTTGAGAAACATGGTTGCAACAGTGCCAGTTAGAATGCTTCCGATACATGTTTTCTTTGTCGTCTGGCATGTGTATATCATGGGCAATCTAATTCACGTCCATACTCAGTGTTGTTGTTTTGATTTGAGCTCGCCGTTGCTTTAGGGTTTAAGCGTGGGTAAATGTTTTCTTTGTTGCGTCAGACAGTTTTAGTTGGTGTAAGTAATGAATTGCATAAATTGGGATACGTTTTCTTTTAAATATTCGGTCAATTTATTTACCGTTTGTTAAATCTAAAAGAAAAAATGATCGGTACACGTACAGCCAATGAAAGTCAACACATTCGTATTTCCCAGAGAGGGGTACAAATTTGAAAGAAAAAAAAAGTCATTCTCACAGTTTTCTCTTTTATTTAAAATTAGTTAATTTTGGGAGGAAAACAATCTTTAAATTAATATATTTATGAAAGTTTCTTTTTCTTTTACATTAATTTCCAAATGCACTGACAAATACAATATTGACTGACTCAAATTTTTGATTTAAATTGCACGTGTTTCGGACAAGAAAAGACAGACGAACGTGAAAAATGGCTATTTTTTGTTATGAAATTCCGAAACACGTGAATGAAATTTTCATTGCAAACAGGGAACTGAAGCAACAACATTTGTGATTTATTCAGCTCCAACTTCTAAATACTTGCTGCAGCTCCACTCCGTGCACCGGATAGTTGAAATGTTCTATCGTATTCTGCTCTAGATTCTTCTAGCATCATAATAAGAGGTCTGCGTACAGTGCGCCTTGCAGTTTCAATAGGAGTCACTCTATTTACCTCCTTTAGGTATTTAATTTAATAATTTTATCAGTGATATTTTCCGACAAGTTGTTTTGCAGGTAAAACATTTTCTTTCGTTTTTCACCCAAGACTATAATTTTAATGTGAAAAAACGCAGTTTCTAAATTTTTAATGTAATTCCTATTAAAAAAAATGGAGCAGTGGAGCACAACAAACTTATGTGCTCCGTCTCCGCCCTGTGTAATCCAAATGTCGTTACTGCACTGCTCCGCGCTCCTGCCTCCCGTTCCTTTCTGGATCTGTGATTGCACATTTATTTAAAAAAAATCTGGATTGATCAATGCAATACAGCTAGAGGAACATATTGTAACAGGCTTGCCGTGCTTTAAACGGATGACTAACTCCTTGAACATGTGCAGAAATTTATTTACAAGTTATTTACACTCTTTTCAGAATTTTAAGCGCATAAAAATATCTTACGAAGTACACACATCACCGTAAAACCATCGGTAATCTCGTATTTACTACCTAAATACGAATAGAATCAAGCTCGTAGCTTACAGCACATTGACTCAGACCATAGGCGTAACCGGGGGGGGGGGGTTTGGGGGTTCAAACCCCCCCCATTGGGTATGTTCTTATTTAGGCACATTTAGGCGCACAGAAAAATTTCTGGTTACGGCCTTGCAAAGCACAATTTTTTTTCCTCTAAGAAAATTAAACACATATGCATATGATTTTTTTTCCTTTTTCTCTGAAGGGTTGCGATCATGGCCAAAGTATGCAGCTCATAATAAAAAAGACTTTTCATCTGGTTATAAGGTTATAATCAACCCCCTTATCACCTTGGGGGGGGGGGGGGGTAACAGCGCGCTCGCGCGAAAGGTAGCTTCAATCACCGTACCACACACAGACAGAGATCCTTTCAATCACTCCAGAGGGATTTCTTTCCTTCTTGATGTCTTTTTTACCCAAAGGCAGCAATCTGGGAATACAATCGCACAAGTAATAAGTTTCCTGGAAAATATTCTCTGTTTGATGGAGTCTTAAGGGATTCATTAAGAAACTCATTAGGACTCATTAAGAAACTTAAAGAGCAGTTTGTATTTATTTATGACTTCCTGTCCAAAGACCCATTTTGGTAAAATATTTTTTGTAGATGAGCCGATTGGAAAACTGATGAACTGTATTTGCATTGCATTCTCATTTACAGATGTTCTCTCATCTCTTATATTTTAAATGTTTTTTTTTTCTTATTATGGTCCATCACTGATTGCATTACGACTCTGGAAATCATCCGTTCATCGTTTCCAATCTCACTGCTACGGTTTAATGCTGCATTTTAATTTACAATCAAGTATTATTTATATTTTAGCTAAATTTTTAATTATTTTCGATACATAATAATGTTTGCACTCCAGCGATGGACACGTTCGTCATCCAAAAAGAAAAGAAAATTTGATTCAGACGCTTCCACTTCTGAGGTATGTTTTGATACAAATTTAACAAATTTTTTAGAAATTTATTGTGGGGATGAGCATTTTTGTAGGGGAATTTGGATTTTTTTCTCTAAAATTCGACTATTTCCCGGTTTTAATATTATGAATGCCTGGACATAGAAGATTGCTTAGCGCTAAATATTGAATTTTCTATTGCGTTTGAATTAAAAAATAAACTAATAGATCTAGTAAGGAATGTTTAATGTTTTTGTGAATCAAGGCCGTATCCAGAGGGGAAGGGGACCCACGGGCAGCCCCCCAGAAATCTTTTGCAATGTATCATATATTCCTCCCTGAAACTTTGCTTTACATAAGTGTGTCGAAATCTGGGCCCCCCGAAAAAAAATTATGGATACTGTCTTGGCTCCGGAGCAGGGGGAGCATGTTAAGAATTAGGAAGGGCAGTGTATGCTTCAAAATCATACCCTTTATATATACATAGATTAGAAATGATGTTAATATGAATTTTTTTACATATATGATAGCTTTTTGATGTATATATAGTAGATGTATGTTTAGATCTTTGGTGAAGTTAGAGGAGTGGGTGTTTGGGGCTTCTGCAACTTAAATTTTTGTAACTGGTCTTACATCTATAATGCTTAGGATAACTCTGGAGGCAAGGGTTCGAGGGCTCTCCCCAGGAAACTTTTTGAAATCTTCCTAGCAATGCAATTTCGGGATACTTTGGTGATGTTAGAGGAAACAGAAAGGAGTTTGGTTACTCCCCCCCTCCGCAACTTTTTCAAAATAAAGTCTTATGTCTTTTAAGTTACTCTTGGTGTCGCTCGTGATAGTGTTCAATGTCCTTTCCCTGAAAGTGTTTCTGAAAGTAAAGTGTCTTAAAAGCGTAATTTCTCTTTTCTTTCTTTTTTTAAAACTTGTGATATGTATTTTTTTGCCGGGGGTGGGGGAGGGAGGAGTTGACTCGCTCCGAGGGGGTAGTTCCCCCCCACCCCCCGGGAGATGCCTGAAATAAACACTGAGTATATCTTTAGAGACAAGTATTTATGACTAGTAAATTTTCAAACACTTCTTATTGGTGTTTAGTCTGTACATTTTTAGGGTGACCCCCCCCCTTTCACCAACTCTAGTTACGCCTATGACTCAGACTGACATGCCCGCACCACAAGACTAAAACTGAATTGAAATTTATAACTTTTCAGAAGTTTGTTTTCTTCTTCAACTTCTCAAGGAAGAGTTCACCAAGGACTACAAACGCTACTCACTACTGTACTGCACTACGCTCTTGACTAAGATTAATAATGATCAGCGGTAGAGGGATGCAGAGGGACGATGTCCCCCTATTTTTTTTTTACGTCTCCTCCTTTTTTTAAATTTTAACCAAAGCCTCTCTCCACTTTTCGATTCAATATCTTAAGTTTAAATCTGTACGCGTAATCACACTTTTTTTTTCCCAGGACGACGCCACTGATAATGAATATAAAACGTTTATTTGCTACCATTTTCATATTAAATTATATACAGTAAAACTCCTCTATAGTAGACACCAGCGGGACAACATTTTTGTCCGTAATAAAGGGGTGTTCGTAAAAGAGGAGTTTTATTAATGTCAATGCTTTACTGGCAGGGAATTAAACACTTTCCGCTTTAGAGGGATGTCCGCATTTGAGGGGTGTCACGTGATCCGAGAAGTTACATAAGGAGCTCACCAGAGCTTCTTATATAACATCTCGGATCACGTGACATAAATATTCCAGAAATATTTAGCAAGAACTGGAATTATCTATCACGATTGTAAAGTCGCCAAGCTTGGCAAGAAACAGCATCGATACTCATAATTCCGTAACAATATACGTATAATCATTTAAATTTACTTGCCCACATGCCTTACTTCAGAAATTTTTCTACTGCTGAAGAATTTCTGGAAGAGGCAATTATCCTTTTTGTTCCTCGGAAGCTTCATTTTACAACTAAAGGATAATTATTGATTTGTCTTCCAGCAACCTTTTTATGAATGGATATCCAGCATTTGCATATCCAAGTGAATAAGTCATGGCATACCCTAGACTAACCTCTTCGTTCGTTTTTCATACAAATATTCTCAATTATGAAATTAGAATTCCGTACACTCTCATAATTTGAAGACTAAGTAATTCCACTACGATTTTTTAGAATATGGTATCTGTAATCTTTACTAATAATAAAGCAGCAAGTATGTCTGTCTATCTATCTGTCTGTCTGTGACCGACGTAGGGCCAAGACCGTTCGGCGGATTTTCCTGAAATTTGGCACGAAATTAGTTTGGAACATGGAGGTGTGCCCCTCGAAGAGTTTTTTCTGAAATTCGAATTTCTGCTCTTCTTATTCCAATTCATAGCATAAAGTGGTCTTTTCCTATAGGAAGAAATTATCGCATCGTTTAGAGCTTGATACGCTTGAAAAGCGCGTACAAAACTACCTCAGGAAAGTTTTGCTCTACGTGCTAAAATTTGAAGCCTCTAAAGTATCTGGAAAAGAAGTTATAAGCATTTTTCTCTGTAGTTCGAAATTATTTTTTCACGGTAATTAACTCTAATTTATTTTTTCCAGATGATTGCTTTTTTATTTTATTTGAATTGTTACCATGCTGACTGGTTTATGATCCTTTTTTTAAGAATTAAATTTTTTCTGTGGTTTTAAAAAGTGAAAAAAAATTTAATAAAAAAAAAGCGCTCAAAGAAGGGTTTTTTTAATTTTTTATTTTGAAAATTTTTCGGTTAACAAATCAAGGGGTATTAAAATCAAATGTAATCTAACTAATTATACTAAAAATTTAATAATTAAAAAAATTGAAAGGGGTGGGTATTGAGATAAACAAAAAAATGTTTTCTCTTAAATATTGTTTTTCTGTCGGTTTTTTTCTTCGCTTCTAACTGTTTGGTGTTCTTTTCTATTGTGGTTTTTTTTTAAAAAAAGCTTTAATCTGTAGGTCGTGGTTGTTTCCGTGGGCGAATAACTTTTAACGGGGAAA
Source organism: Octonoba sinensis (assembly GCA_038502835.1). Classification (NCBI taxonomy): domain Eukaryota; kingdom Metazoa; phylum Arthropoda; class Arachnida; order Araneae; family Uloboridae; genus Octonoba; species Octonoba sinensis. The sequence continues at coordinate 91,366,752 of CM076604.1, read as the reverse complement.
TTTTACATTTGAAAAAATAACTTTTTGCCATTCACAAAGAACCGACGGGTCTTTTCTATATTTCACGTTATAGATTTGAAAATTTTAGTGAAAAAATTTTGAACAGAACAAACACATTTTAAATTAGCGCCTATGGACACAATTGAAGCAAATTCTGTAAACTCTGGGCACAAGAGCCAAGTTCCTATTGAAAGCTTATTGAAAGGAGTTCTCGGCGTGAAATATTGATTTGAACAGTTTTTGTTCATTTTTGAACAGTTCAAAAAATTAACACAGAGCTTACGGGGAAATTTCAACCCTATATAAATCCTGATCTAACGGACCGATTTGCTTGGAACAAACTTTATCGGAAAGCTCTTATAACGTAGAACATGTAGAAATAGAAAGTTTATCCAGAACGTACGAGCCTATTTTGCTATGAAATTTTTTGATCGGGATTTTCAAGGATATTTCTCAGTGACTCAATGAGTGAAATAATGAATGAATGAATAAATGAAAGAGTGAAAGAATAAATCAATGAATAAATGAATGAGGAAAAGAATGAATGAATAAATTATTGAATAAATGAAAATATAAATAAATGAGTGAATAAATACATGAATGCGTAAATGAATGAATAAACACTTGAATGAGGTAACGAATGAATGAATAAATGCATGGCTGAATAAATGAAAGAATGAATGAGTGAGTGAATGAATATGTATTATCCGTTGAAAAAGGTATATTTTCAATAATTAGAACTAAAGATAAATAATAAAGAGAGAGAAAGAGATAGCTAGATTATAAATTTGAATTTGGTGTATACGGGAAAGTAGGCTCGTATAGTTCTAGACGGAACTTCTTGTTTAACGAATTAAAATTTATTTCTTGTGGTTTTTAGCATTTTGAGGAGCAGCTGATTTTAAATTTATTTATTTCTCCTTTTCTTTGGATCTTGATTAATCTTTTTTTTTTTTTTTTTTTAAAAAATTAAAATTTATTTCCTGCGGCTCACAGGCGATCGATAGCTTTATTTTGATTTCCTTATTTTGACATGAATTTTACGGTACCATTCTCCATACTGCACAGGGATTTTTTAAAAGAAATGTTATCCTTAAAAGCAATTTTTGTTATTCCAACTTATTATCAATATTTATATAATATTTAGTTTATTTTTTTCTCCAGTGAATTAGCGCACATGTTATTTGCCTATTTGCGCTCGGTTTTTCCACTTTCAAAGCTTTCCTTGCTGCTGTTAGTTTCTGCAAGCTACAAAATTTCCGCTTTCTGTTTTACTGTATTTGAATAATAGATAAAAACTAATTATACTAAAAATTTATTAATTAAAACTATTCTAATGGATTATAATCGTCCTTTTGTGTGGGTACTTAAACTAAACAAACAAAATGCCTTTTCTCTTAAATATTTTCTTTTTCGTTTTGTTTCGCTTCTAACTTTCTTTTTTCTTTTCTATTGTGTGTTTTGTTTAAAAAATGCTTTAATGTGTAGGATCGCTGGTTGATTACCGTGGGCGAATGACTTTTAACTATGTGGAATGCTATACATTTTAATAAAATAACATAATTTACACATAAAAAAGTTATCACTATATACACAATAGCAAACCGACTGGTCTTTTCATTTTTTAACGCGGTTATAGCCATGCGGGTACCGCTAGTAAATATATAAATCTAGTGAAAAAGATTTTAGTAATACGAACAAACACATTGTTATTAAAGACGAACCTTTTTTTTTTTGTATATAATTGAGATAGAAGCAACACCTGTCATATTTCCCTCCTTCTCTCTTACTTCAATTGCTAATATTGATTAAAAATAATTTAAAGAATCACTCCATACTTATTATTAGTTGCTCGACATTAGCTTGTTTCCTGAAAGAAATTAAAAATCAGAACGTAAGGAAAGATTGCCAAAAATAAATTCCAACTAAATAAAAAAATAAGTATACATTAAACCGTAATAACTTAACGTTCGAACCCTTATTTGCTTTTAAGAAACCTATCCGATATGGGGGGGGGGGGGGAGAGAAAGAAAGAAAGGAAAACCCTCTTTGCTCAATAAATCTTCATTAGGGCACCTCGGTTAACTGATGTTAGTTATTTAGAAAGCAATCAAAGATTTAATTTAATAAAAAAAACAGAAAACAATCAGTAAATAGCCAGATGAGATGGGAAAATGTGCGTCTCTTTTGTTGTAAATACTTTTGAGAAAATTATCCTATTTTCGAGCCAAATATCTTTCATTCATTTAATCTATCATCTTATTCTGCAATTATCATTTAATTTCATGATATTGTTATCAAGAATTCAACTCTACACTCAATTGTGTTGCATATATCTTACAATTTATTGATTGGATTTTAGGTTAATTTAGATAATAGTTCAAGCTATTGAATGTTTGAATAAACGCTTCGCTTAGTAATTGAGGACGGAAGGAAAGCTCAAAACAATCACTAATGAAAAATAATTATTTTGCTAAGTTAAGTATCATTTTAAGTGCTGTAACAATGTTACACAAAGATTAAATAACCAAAATTTTGCTATCAGAACATACACCCTGCATTTTACGTTCTTGTTTGTAACATTGCTCCTGATTTAATGCAAAAACGAATACATTTTTGTGAAATAAATATCATTTAAATTTGAAGAGAGAACAAAACTTAAAACGTTAAGACTCATTGATTTCAGCTAAGTTTTAAATTTGCATAATTTTATTTCGATTCAAAACCCTGACTAAAATCAGTTTTCTACACAATTAAACATTTATTTCTGTTGACTATATTCATTCATCATTTAAAACCGTTACATAAACATTTTAGGTTTGAAGCGAGATTGACTATTCATGAATTAGCTTTTCACCTGACAGCACCAGTAATAGGAGAATTGAGTAACTGTCAGACGGAAGTAAATGGCCTATTTTCTACCTGGGATGCTCATTCATTTTCTGCGATTGCTTCAGATCGTGGGATGATGTCGCCATTCGCAAAGTGGAAGGTCACGGGGCACATCCTCTGTTTGAGTAAGATTCGAAGGAAAGTTATGAGGGATTTTTGTGTAATCTTATGTAGTTCAAATCGAGGAATGATCTTTGACGGAAATCGAGTGGCTTTCCACGGGCTCCCACTTTAAGATGATTCCGCAAATCTAAAGTGTTCATTTACAAATTTCTGCTGCACAATTTTCTGTCCCACTTATATATATATATATACATATTTAATTTTGTTCACTTGATATTTAGAGCCTTAATTCACTATCTTGAATTTTCGTGTATTTTACTCGATTTGCCCCAAGTCTTTTTTTTCAACTGTTCAAAACTGAACAAAATTTTTAAAACAAAAAATGTATGCAATAATATTTAAAAAAAAGGGGGGGGGGGGGGTGTATGTGAACTGTGAACCTTTTGACAATAAAGGATTAAAAATTACCTTAAAGGTTATTGTGGGCGGACAGATAAACAGATAGAAAGAAATACGGAAAGACTTATTAATATGAATTTCCAATTTCAGAAATCTGATTTTTTTTTGTTTGAAGCGAAGCCTTTTAATAGGAGAATAAATAGCATTGAAATTCGGAAACTTATCTACTACATCAAATGCAGGACTTTAAAATGATGCTTGATTCTTCTTTTTCCACTCTCTCAAAAATATAAATAAATAAATAAATAAATGAAAAAAAAAATACGGAAAATAATACACTGTAAAAAATTCTGGTTCAACCTTTCACTAAAAGTTGGTGAAATGCAGCTGCAACCAAGAGTTGGTACTAATTTGAACCATTATAATGGTTAACTAGTTTCACCATGAATGTGGTTCAGCACTGAACCATGATTACGGATTTTTTTTCTAACCAGTATTACGCTTCAACTTTGAACCATGATTACGGAGTTTTTTCTAACCAGTACTGTGGTTCAACTTTGAACCATGATTACGGAATTTTTTCTAACTAGTATTACGGTTCAACTTTGAACCATGATATGAATTTTTTTCTAACCAGTATTATGGTTCAACCTTGAACCTTATCAATAGATTTTACTTTAACTGGTATCTTGGTTCAACTCTGAATCATAACGATTTACTTCCTACTAGCCACTGTCATAGCTCAGAGTTGTAGCATGAAAGTGAAGTTTGAACTGCAGCATTTTGTGTTGCAGTGGTGACTTTTAACATAAATAATTTTATTTTTTTATGTTCAAGCGTAAGACAGGAAACAAGCTTATTACCAATTTTAATTTGCAAAGCGAATTTTCTGTTTTTTAATACGTAAATTTAACTTAAGTTTTTGCTAATTATTTGATTTAATTCTAAGAACAGATTCATTGCTAGTAGGAAGTCCATCGTTTCAATAATTGATTCAAAGTTCCATATATATATATAAATGTATTTATTTATATATTTATATACATGAACATCCCAATGCACTGTATCAGAAACTAATTGTATTTTTGAACTAACTAAGTTACTTATATTCTTCAAAATTGCAATATAAGTCACTGTTAAAAATTTTAAGCCCTCTCCCATAAGGAAGGCCTTTGCAAATATATGTACACTTTTTTATGTTCGTCAACTGATAGTTTTAACAAAAATGGCGTTTGAAATTTTTGCTTCTAAGTTAATAATTAATTGATAGCGAACATTTTAAATTTCTGAATTATGTAACTTTTTTTCAAAAATATATTTCAACACTCTTTATCATCAAAAATATTAAATTTATTTATATGCTCACAAAGATGACCGAAAACATAATTGAAAAACCATGAAATGCACAAATAACAATAATTAAAAATTATTGGGGGGCTCCGGCACAGATGTTACTCCAAGGCTAAAACGTGCAGTAGTTCGTGGCACTTCAGGCTAAGACTGCCCAGATGAGTCTAAGACTTCACCCTGTAAAGATATAAAAGAACTGACAATAAAGCTTATCTGATTTGTATGCCGTCTATTCAATGTTCTGTTGACATCAACCGTGTAGTGCAATGCACTGTTTTTGTTGATAAAACATCTATTTTGCATTTGGAGATCTGAAATCTCAGATTGCAACTTTTTCCCTAATTTCTAAAACTCTATTATTGAAAAAGGTTCATTTGTTTAATTTTGTTAGAATGATTGGGACGAAATTTTAGAAGGAATTATGGGCGAAAATTCTGTAAAATGGCAGTCGTGGTCCAAAAATGAAAGTTTAATTATTTTGAAAATACAACAGTAGTCAGGGTCGGATCCCGGAATAATTTCTTGAGAGAACACCAGGAAGTAAAAAATCCACCACTGGTAGTAGTTAATTAAAAAATATGGATGTAAAGAGCAGAAAAGAAAAAGGTAACAGCTCGGAAAAGTGGTTTGGTAGTAACGAAAGAAAAAATAATGTTGGAATAAAATGTAATAAGAAAACAGCAAATTTTCAGTACGTAAACAAATCATTGTTACAACCAGGCTTGGAGTCGATTACAAAGAAACGTAATCGATTACGATTACGATTACAATGGGAGAAATTGAGAGATTATGATTACGATTACGATTGTAATCCTTTGCCAAAAAGTAATTACGATTACGGCAGCGATTACAGTCGTTGAAAAATGTAATCGATTACGATTATGACATCCGATTACGATTTTGATTACGATTAGATTAGCATAAAATTATCCGATTTTATGCATACAACTCTCATTTTCACAATAGTGTCATAAATCAAAAAGTTATGATTTTTAATTAAATTTTTGATTTTATAAGAGATAACTGAAATGATGATGAATGCAATTATAATGAAACAATTTCAACATCACAGTTCTGGAATTATGACATCGTTGCAGAAATGAAAAATTTGCATTATATATATATATATATGTATAATCAGGAAAGGCACATTCAGTATTTTTCGAATATTTAAAACTCATGTGAGGAATAACTACATTGATCGTATTTTGTATATAAGCAAAGACGATGCACTAAATGTATATATAATGCATAAGTGATTTACCTGGTTCATTGTTATTTTGTGTGCATACAATCAAAATTTAGTTGGCCGCAATTTCTGAAAATGTATATTTCTCTATTGTATTTATTTTCTAGTTTAAATTGTGCAAATATTTCACATAACACCAATTAGTTTACTGAAAATAATAATTTTGTATGATTCTTTATGAAATCACTTATAAGATGTGTAGGAATTGCACGGGATAGCAAAATATTCAGATAGTGTAAGAGATAAATAATCTTTTGAAAATAAATGCTGCATTTTTGAATAATTTCAAAAAATTTGAACATGAACATTCAAATAACTCTTAGCAAAATTAGTAATCGTTAAAAAGTAATATGAAGAATAATTATAATACGAATGACTATAATATTTTAATATGATTTTTGTGGTTTTTTTTTTTTTTTTTTAACATGCACAAGCATATATTTTTTTCCATGTACTAACTGTTTTAATAAAAAAATAAAGTGCAAGTAATTTTACAACACAAATTTAAAGTACAAGATTCAACTGAAATGCAAAATTCTGTTGAGGTAATTCTAAGAAGAAAAAGATAATTAATTTTTTAAAATAATTCCTAAATATTAATTCATGCATGTAAAAAACAATTGGGAAAATGTCTGAACATATATCATTTTCTTTTACATACCTATTAATTAAAAAGAATATTAGCATTAAAATATAAATAAATTTAAGATTTAAATGTATGTACTTTTTTAAATATTCGAAGAACATATTTTTAAAAATAATAATAATCACACGTGCCAGGGTTAAGATTTCATGCATCTTAAGCATAGAGCATCATGTAACGCCTGCTCCTAAATTGCTGAAGTGTAAATGTGCTATTCTTTAGAAAAATTCTTCACTTCTGCCGTTAAAGAAAGGCGAAAACACAAAAGTCATTTCATGTCTCTTTATGCGTGTAGGTGATAGTACCAACACTAGATTTTCAGGGGGGCAGTCTACTTCGATTATTGAAAGGGAAAATGGGGCGCCCATTCTTAATGCCTGCTCCAAACCGGGTCCCCCGCGGAGAGAAGAAAGGGAGAACTCTCTTTTACTCGCGGCGGTCCTGTCCAGACTCTCGCCTATTGCCCAATCGTTTGAATATGTTTTGAAGGGGTAATTAAGGAAGCAAAATGACCGATGCATTTGGTCCTTATAGACACCTTCCCTTTTCTTATCTACCCCGAAATCTGTGACTTGCAGACAGATTACCGCTCTTGTACCGAAACTGGACGACGCGAGGAGACCGGAGACCCCCCCCCCCCGCCCTGAGAGCCCCAAGGCGATGCGAGTGACATATCCAGACCAGACTCCCTTTCTTCTCGGGCTCCCCAGCCATTCCCCGTGGAGAGTGGAGCCGCAATTAAGAATTCTGAGAGACCGCAACAAGTAGGACAACAAGCGTCTCTAGCAGACTATTATATGGTCCTGCCACCAAGGCTCTGCGACCGCCACACAGAACCTTTTATTATGAGGAGGTCAAGTTGATGAAAGTGTTTTTTTTATCAGAATATTTTTGATTTTCAAATTATCCTTCAGAGCATGCAAAAATTTCAGGGCGGGGGGATTCTCCTCCCCCCCCCCAACTTCCTGGCTGTGGCCTTGGAATCAAAATTCAACTAACTACATTTACATAAATGAGTGTTTTCTTATCAGACTATCTTTTACTCACTAATTTTCAAATTTTCATTTATAGCATGCAAAATTTTAGAAATTTTCACCCCTTCAGCTACGCGGGATCAGAAATAAACAGAAGAACTGAATTTTATACAAATGAGGTTTTCTTATCAAAATATTCAAATTGTCATTTATAGCATGTGAAACTTCAAAAAATTTCGGGAGTGGAGATGGGTTCGAACCTTCGCCCCCCCCCCCCCCCCAACGACTACGCCTTTGATAAAAACTACGGGTAAAAATTGTGCAAAATGGGTCGAACAACAAATAAGTTCAATAAATTTTAAAAAGACAGCAACAGGCAATTAAATAAAACATAAGAGGTGCAGCTAGAAAGGTAACGCCGTAGAAAAGAATTGGAAATAAAAATGAAAAACATAAATGATTTAGAGTAAAAATCCCGATAATAGATGCAGTTTTTAAAGCGTAAACAAGTCAACGTTACAACTTTAAATGTAGATCAGGGGAACCAAAAGTAAAATGTATGGGGATTAATGATAAATCAGGTAAAAAAAATAGTTTAATATTGAAGCAAAATTAAATAAATATACACCGGTTTAAAATTTTGAATAAAGTTTGTCAATTTAACACTAAAGGTGACAGGATCGGTATATGATAATAAAATTTTTGAAAGAGGTTTTACAACTTATTTTGTGCGTATTAAGACATACAAACACAGAAAACAAAAAATTAGATATATACATCAAAGTTTACTTACCTTTTACTGTTATGAAAAATAAACGCTTCAAGTCACAGCTTGACAAGATGGCGGCTCTCTGTTTCCGGCCTGGTGCCGGGTTCGTCTTTTTGGTTCAAAGTTGAACCAAAATTATGGTTAAAGGCGTAACTTTAGATTTCGCACTTCTGCTTGAACCATGATTTTGGTTCAATCATCAGCGCCCCTTCAGCTCATATTTATGGTGCAACGTTGAACTGTTTTTTTTAACAGTGTATATATATCTATCTTTGATAGGATATTTTTTCACAAAAACTGTCCTGAACTGTTCTATTTCATGCTATTCTTATGAACAAGAATAGCATGACTTTTGCTGAAAAAATAAAAAATAAAAGTAAAAGCGATGAATAAGATTTACTTTCGTTTACAATATCATTTAACTTGTGTGATTTTTTATAGAATTTAAGATATCATGTTTAATTTTGTTAATCACTCGCATTTAGTTCCGAGATGGATTTAAAAAAAAAATATTTTTAACACTCATAAATGATTATGGAAAGAAAAAAAAAAGAAGCTGTTTTTTGTCTTTATATGGGCACGTCGCAATTCCGCCGCAGTGCACTACAACTTCGCCGAAAAATTTATCTCCCTCTTCCCCAGATGGGAGAATTCCGCCGCATTTTTTCCCGCCGTTTTCTCAGGACAGGACACATCCGCCGAGAAAGTTGGGAAAATTTAATGTTCGGCAAAAATAAGTTGTGAAAAAGTTTAAATTAGTTTTGGCTCAATTTTGCAATTTTTCGACTTACTGTTGTTAAGTTAAGGACTACTTAATTCCGGGGTTTTTTAACTAGGAATTTTCGCATGTTCATATTGCTCTGGATTTTTCGCTTTTGATACTTATTCAAAGTAGTGCATACTATGCTTTTATGTAAATATGCGTTGAAGACACGTAAGTACAAGTTAATTTTACAAAAAACGTGTGCAATAATATACAAAAGAGAATCGATTGTCAAACTGTACTATTAAAATTTAGGGACAGAATTCCCCCTCAAAGAGTCCTATTCATCTGTTATAAGCACTATTTCGAGAAAAATGTCGCCTTTAGATACAAAAAGATTTTGTAACTAAAAGTTAATTCAGGTCAAAAATATTCTCAAGATTTGCCAATGTGTTCACATAAAATCTAACTCTCAAGTTTTTTCTATGGAGAAATTCAAAATAATCAATTAAATCTAAAACTCTATATGTTAATTTTTACTCTAAAATTATTTATTGAATCTTCGAAGTATGAAAAATGCCTGAAATTCATGTTTTTTGCTAATATCTTTTCTTGGTCCTTGTATGAGGTTTAGAAGAACCTTCTGAAATATAACAGGGCTGAGTTAAAACGATTTTTTGATTTTCTTTAATTTTTGAACTCAAAACTTAGTATTTCACTTATTATTATGAACTTCTGATAAATTAATTTTTTCATCTCTTGTTCTTTTGATAAGAAGTGATGAACTTCACCGTTGCATTTGCATCTATTAAAAACTAATTAACTACATTGTGCAAAAATTACGGAAAATAAATAACGCGTGAATAAAATGTTTTTAAGTTCATTTAGAAACATATTTTATATTGAACTTGAAGTGGACCAAGTGTATCGCCTGCGGACCTGTATATTTTCATAATTACTGATCTGGGAAAGGTAAGTTTTTAATGGTTTTGGACAACCTATGTATCTGTATTTACGATTTTCTTTCTTCTTTTTCTGTGAAAATAGCGGGAACTAGTTTTGCTTATTTAGATTCCTTACTTTATTGCATTGTCTCCAAAAGAGGATGTGACGCCGTGCAATTTTAAGCAAGTTATCCTTTTTCTACTTACAGAAATGGCGCCACGGAGTTGTCCTGTGCGAGGAAAAGGTGGATAAAAGTAGCGGCGCCGTTGTCCCATCTAAGAAAGGGGGGCATAAATTTTCCGGCGGAATTGTTCTGCTCCAGTTTTTATATGAGGAACATTTCTCATAGCCCTAGAAAATTTATACATCATAGATCCGGTAACTTACTCAAAATTTCGTTTTCTGAATTTTCCACTTATTTGATGTACGTATGACCTACTAAAAAATGTGAATTTCTTATCGTACTCCTCAAGCATGAAAAGTTAGTATTATTTTTCAAAGGGATTTCTCCAAAAAACTACGATGTACTTTAATCAAAAGATATACATCAGATTTAAAGTGCAGCCTGTGAGACAACAATTAAAATATCTATACCATATTAGGAAGTGCCAAGATTTTTTTTCCGTTTTGATACCATGTAACGATCAAATAGAAATATATTGTGAAAGTATTTTAAGCTGATTAACTCTTTAGTTGAAAGTGATAGCAATCCTATTACATAATTTATCTTTGATTACTGTGTAACGTTAACTTTTACAATCATCGTTAGCGATCAAGATTAAAGAAATAATTGTATCTCTAATATTTAAGATAATAATTTCAGGACAATGAGTTCTGGAATTTATTTGGAGAAATATGTTGAGAAAGAATCGATTTGTTTCAAAAATAGGACGATTATCATACATTTTTAGAAATAGTATAAAACTTTGCATCGTCAACATAGTTGATTTTTTTTTTGAAAACTCAATGCGTAATGCAGAATAATTTACTCAAGGATGATTTCTTGGGTAATACGGAATAAATCTGTGTTAGAGCACCAACACATCGATGCTCAGTATCAAAATATTGAACAAAAAATGTTCAGAAACATCGCCCTTTTTTGGATGCATGTAAACATATATAAGTTGTAGCAGATGTTCCAGGGAGATAAACGTGTCAATACACAATACACACACATACACACAGTGGGATAATTTCTTATTTTAAAACTGTGATTTTTTTACATTTTCAAAGCACAGTAAATCAATAAGAGCATTTAAAAAATCTAATATTTTAAAGTTAAATTCAAATGAAGTAAAAAAATTTCAATCTGGTATAGAAATATTACAAAGTATTAATAATAATAATAATAATAATAATAATAATAATATTAATGTACATGAAATAAAATAAAGCATTAAAAATGTATTAGTTTCTTGATAGAAACTTAAAGCAAAGAATAATACAAATATTAACAACGATTTGATGTATGTACCACTAATAGCAAGGTGCATTAAGAGAATAATTTTTATTTAGGTTTTTAACGCACTTATTACGGAAACCTTAATTATTTTAGGTCCAAATACTTTCCACTCATTTTGCAAAAAAGAAATTTGTTAACTTTTTCCCAATGAACTTTACTGTTTTCCCCTCCGCTGTCAACTTATAAGGTGTTTTCATCACAGATTAATGCTTCAGTGGAACTCGCATCATTCTTGAATTCCCATCTCTAATTGTCGAAATGTTTTCATTCAGAAACAAGACATCGATCACAAAGCATCGAATTTAAAGAAACATTGACTAAAATATGGCAGAAGTGATCGGAATTTTAACAGAAACATCGATAAGAACTAAAAACATTATTCATTATGCTTTTGAAATAGAAAAAAAAAATAAATAAATTTTTTAAAAAATCAACCTTTTTTATATACAAAACTTGTGAAATTTTTATAGATCTATTGCTTATTGTCGGAAGCTCAAAACTTTTATCTGGAAGAAGGAGGAATTCTTTGCAGTTCGAAAATACGTGTATGCAATAATTTTTCAATTTTCGTGCTTTAGTAATGTTTACTTGTTTTTATTAATTTATTGGAAAAAATCTACGTTTTGAAACATGGACATCGGTAGCCCATTTCTATTCTATAAACGAAACATTGACGGAAGATCCTTTTAGTATTATAATGTACCATGTGATTGCAGGAAGAAGAATGTATTTCGAACTCGTGTTGGTAATCTATCGACTGATGCTCTATCTAACATATTTTTCAGTCTGCAACTTTGACCAATGATAATGAAAATGCTGATTGTTACCAGTTTTGTAATAAGATAAAAAATAACTTATTGATTAGTTAATGATTAATAATTTTATTTTTGAAAAAAGAACTGTACAACAATAAGAAACGGTGATGCTTATAAAGACTAGTACTCTAAATAAGGGAGACGGAGATACCTTGATCCCTTTAAAAAATATATCAAAATCAATTAGTAGAACACTAAAATATGTCTGAAATATTAAAGTTATACTTGTACACAAAAACAGGCAACTTTTAATCTTTTTCAACTATTTTATTTTAGCTCAAGAAATGATTGTCTGATGTGGCAAGGATGAATTTTTATTAAGTTAAATATTTTAATGTTTGTATTGTCTGTTATATGCAGCTTAAAAAACTTAATTTGGTGTAATTTTAAAGCATAGGATATGTTTAACAATTAAGAAATTTCTTTAGTAAACTATCTTTGATTGTTTATTATTCAAAATGTATGTTTCATGTAAATCTCAAATTAGGGATACTTGATCCCTCTTTTCAGGGATACATGATCCCCGGGATCAGATATCCCTATAACACCATTAGCATAATACAAAACCTTGGGAGAGACCGGTACTTCTCTGGGATCTAGTGCACAGTCATCAGCTGAAAATACTGAATATGTTGGTCCAACTTTAAATATGACAAGTTTTGAAGACATATGCTAGGCGTTCTTTCTTTCTACGTTCATATCCTTGATACCTAAGAATTTTTTTTTAGAAAAAATAAAGAAATATTACTTAGTACAAATAAATTACTTATTATCGAACAGTCTAAGTAATTTCAGAGTGGGACAAAGTATTCCCTGCGAAAGGATCATGTATCTCTTGGTGTGGGGATATATGATCCCTTTGGGAAAATATTTTTAAAAATTATTTTACTAAAATTACCTATTTAATTTCAAGTAAAAAAATACAGTCCGGAAGAGGAAAACATACCATTGTTCATGGGAAAAATGTCTGAAAACCGTTAATTTGCTACAGAGAAAAAAATTGAAAATCAAAGTGGGGATTAAGTGTTTCTAGTCTCCCCTAAGCTGCCGCAGAATGTTATTGGATATAATTCTTATTGCAGCAATTGAGCAGAAAAATGTAATTAAAAATAATTAAAGATTTAATTAGAAAAGGAAGTTTTACTTATGACGGAAATGTTTTATTTTTAGTCACAGTGGTTTGATGAACTAGGAAGAGCTCCCTGGTATGAAACGGCACAAAAATGTTGACACAAATTAGTGGTTCAAAATTATGTATAAACAAGAAGTTCCGTCTGGAACTATACGAGCCTACTTTCCCATATACACTCAAATTCAAATTTATAATCTAGTTATCTCTTTCTCTCTTTCTCATTTAGCTTTAGATCTTAATTACTTCAAACATACCTTCTTCAAACGGATAATACATATTCATACACTCACTCATTCATTCTTTCCTTTATTCAGTCATTTATTCCTTCCTTCATTCATTTATTCCTTCATTCATTTACTCATTCATGTATTTATTCACTCATTTATTTATTTTTTCATTTATTCACCTCATTTATTTATTTTTCATTTATTCGCTCCTACATTCATTCATTCTTTCACTCTATCATTTATTCATTCATTCATTCTTCCACTAATTCATTTATTCAGTTATTCATTGAGAAATATCCTTAAAAATCACGATTAAAAAAATTTCATAGGAAAATAGGTTTGTTCAGTTCTTGTTGAACTTCGTATCTGTACATGTTCTACATCGTAACATCTTTCCGATAAAGTTTGTTGCAAGCAAATCCGTCGGTTAAATCAGGATTTATGTCGGATTAAAATTTCCTCGTAGTCGCTAATGTTTTTTTTAACCATTCAAAAACGAACAAAAATTGTTCAAATCAATACTTCACGCCGAGAGCTCTTTCCAATAAGCTTGCTCATAGAAACTTGGATCTTGTACCCAGAGTTTACATAATTTATTTCATTTTTGCCCATAGGCGCTAATGTTAAAATTTTTTGAACTGCTCAAAGTTGAACGAAAAATTGTCCAAATCAAAGAGTAAAATATGGAAATGAGATGTCCTCGCCGAAATCTTTCGAATGCAAAAAATAATTTTTCAATTTTACAATTCGTTCAAACACATATTTTCCCCATCTCAGAACCCTAGTTTCAATTTTTTTTTATTTTTCAATCTTTATTTAATTCATTTTTTTAAAAAAAAATTTCATGCTTTATTACTTTTTTTTTACTTTTGCGGGAAAGTAGGCTAAAAAATGGTTCATAGAAGTACTTCAATTTTAAGGACTGCTTTATCTGCTCTATTGTAAGTAAAATAGTTTTATTACATTTCAGCCCAAATGATCTTTTGTGGCTGCTGTTTCAGAGCTGTTAAACCTATATTATTTTGCTCAGTAATTAGTTTGCACTGAGATAACTATCTTAAGATCAGTACCTTAGACTTAAGAAACCTTAGATCCTAAACCTAAGATCAGTACCTTAGACTTAAGTGCTTATTTTTACATTTTTATTGATTCTCTTAACCACTTGCGCTGGCAAAAAATTAAGTGACGCCTGTACCGGAACGGTCGAGTGTAAAGAGAGGCGTCACAGAGTGTTCGATGCCTTAGAGAAATCGGGAAAAAATTTATATGTTTCAAACTAATTTATTTTCGACCTAGGACTGTTAATAGTTTTTTGAAGGGGACATAGAACGTAGATTGATTATACAATTATACGAATACAAATATTAAATTTGTTTATTAGCAACCATGCAAAGTTCACGCACGTCGTTTTTGTTTCTGTGACAATCGCATGACGACGTACATACCACGTCGTTGGCGATTCTGTGACAAAAGCATCTCGACGTGCTTGGCACGTCTTTCCAGCGCAGGTGGTTAAAAGTATTTTTGAAAATTCTTTAATAAAACATTGAACATACGTATCTACATAGTATCTCATGCTCAAAACAACTCGTCCGTTCAATAAAATTCAGTGGAATGTTTGATTGATGACCTTCAGTTCAAAAATATTTCCAGAAACACGACTGAAGTTACAACGCGCTTGAAATACATATAAGATTGTTCTTTCAAATGTGGTTTTTCAATACTGTAAAAATTTAAAATGGTCTATGCTGTTGCTTAGAAAAATTTTAAAACAAGTATCAGAATGAAAGTCTTAAACCAAACTATCACAATAAACGTATGCTGACTTTATAAAAACTAATACAACCTACAATTTTGATTTCCAGTGCATTAAAAAGCAAATTTTCACCATTCTAGACTTTAAAGGACATTTACCCATAAATCCGATAGGTAAAAGATCTACCTACCTACTTACTAAATAACCTACTAAAGAATCAAGTATTTCATGTTAACGTTAACAATGGAAATCTAAAACAGATTGTTGCAAAAGCGATTTACGCTACCGGTAATTTCTTAACGAATTCTTAAAAGCGTAGTTCTTTCTACAAACCCTGCCATTTTAAGTACCCATAATTAACACGAAGTTTAAATACTTCAATAAACAATAGATTCAACACCTTCCAGTTTGTTATTCACCGTTCCACGTCTGTACTCATCCTAAAGGTCAACAAAAAAGGAAAACTGAATATGCTCAAACTTTTTGCGGAAAATATTGGTGTTCTAAATTGAATACAATAGAAGAACGGGGTACAATGAAGAATGTCGTTTGTTTTCTGTTGTTGCCATTCAATGTGTGGTTGAAAGAAACGTTTGCGGCCTTCTTTAGTCCTTTTGTTTGAGGTCAAAGAAAGTTAGTTATCATCGCAGTTGCATGACGACTTCGCGTGTTATGGCAGACACGTGCAGTCAGGAAGAGACAACAACGAAATATTTTTTGATTTATTTGCTTGAAATATAAAGAGATAGCAAACGGGATACTCTTTGTTGTTGATTTTATTTATTTATTGTTAAAGTTTTATTTCAGTTGCCTTTATACCATTCAGTTCAAATTCTTCAAGATTGGAAAAATTTATAGAAATTCGCACTTTTCATGATTTTAAGTCCAACATTTAAATTTTTCTTTGGTTATGTTAAGCAGGCATTGTAATTTAGTGCCTTTTGAGAACTCGGGATGGCTGACATTCTGTTGAGTTGAAGGCATGTATGCGGTAAACTCAATATTAATTGTGAGGTGACTTACAATCGGTTTGATGGAAGGATCCGCTGATATCTTTCATTATGGGGTAATTAAGATAGAACTTTCTCATAAAATTCCAAGATCACCTTCTTAAAAATCGTGATCTTTTTTATGGCCAGTATTACTGGGAAACCAGCGGTAAATCACTGGTTTTTTTAGATAAATTTAGCCCGTAATTTCAAATATTTTTGAAATGTTTAAGGTAATTTTTGAAACAAACAAACAAAAGCAAAAAAATCCCTCTTATTTTTTAAAATTATTTTTATTTGTTATCTTTTATTTAGTGCATACCATCTTCAGTTAGTTATACTGCTCACTGAACTATATCATTAACTCTAGGGATCTTTGCGTGGTCCCTGATCGAATCCCGAACATCGACCCGAGAATAAATTTCACGTTCTCCAATGACTCCCGAACTCTGTCTTCATGTATGTTTTATTTTTAGTACGAAAACCCGCCTGCATAAATTAAAACGTTAAAAAAATTATGTTTTTTGCACAACTTTTGTATGAAACTCATTTACAATTTAAAGAGTAACTTTGAATTAAATCATGTAATCACTCTTACTTAAGGAATTGTAGAACTATCTTATTTTTAATGGCTTGTGCACATGATTTCACTATATTTAGTTTCAATAAAAACTCATTGAATTGAAACTTCTTTTCGTCTTTGCATTTAAGGGACGAAGAAGGCTGTAATTAAAAAGAAGTGAGAAAAGGGCAGAAACGAGAAGCTACTTATATGATTTCTGGGAAATGGTTGAGAAGTGGAAAAAGGCATAAAAGATCGGTGTGCCCCACAACCCTGGTTTAAATTTAACATGTTTTAGATTCGGATAGCGGGATTCCCATGTTAAAATGCTCTGCAACCGGCACGCCCTGCCCAGCATTGTTCCAGTCAATTATGAATGTGGTAAAATGTTTCTATGTTGAAAATCCTTCCTGATAAACTTAGTCATCTGCTTATTAGATCAGTTATTATACTGTGTTCAGATTTTTTCCCCAAAGAGCCTTATGTTAACACACATTATTCTTGGTAGTCTTAAGTTCTATGAGGACTTTACCTTACATGCTGACTGAATACAAAAATCGTTTCTTTTCGTGAAAATTCAAGGATTCTTTTCGAGTTATATATCTTTACAGGGAGTGCAAATTAACAGTTGGAGTACTTAAGGATGGCATGACAATGTGTAAATTAAGAAGAAGCATTTATAAATGTTCAATTTAATTTCTTTTTAAGCAAAAGTAGAAAAGCAATCAGATAATAAATTTTAAGGTCTAATTACATGCAGTTAAAAGTGACTGAGAGAAATCGAATGGTAATTGTAGTTATATCATACAGGGTTCACGCTAGGCCGCGCGATCGCGCGATTCCCGCAATATTTTTTGAAATCCCACTCAAAAAATTTTTTCTTTAGGCTTAAACTTTAAAAATCCCACTTAAAATTTTGGTCAAGGAGGAAAATCCCACCTTGTATTTTTCCCCAGTGTGAACCCTGTCATATATGCGAAAGATATTTTCAAAATTAAAATAAAACTATTTTTTATTTATCATAACACAAACAATTTTTTTAACCATAACACAAACAAGAAACAAATGGTACTGCTACAAAATCTTAAGGTTCTTTCTTTCTTTTATTATTATTATTATTTTTGAATTCTTCAAAATTGAAAAAAAATTAAGATAATAAATTAAAAAAAAAAATTACGGGACTGAGATGTCTTGGTGAAGATCTTTCAAACAGAAAGAATTTTTATGGACTGGGCAAAGAGGCACAGCGACATACACCAACTTCCCCCCATGTCACTTAGCACACCTAAATATTTCTTAATTTTCAAGTATTTATAGATTAAATCAAATTTCGTTTTCATCGATAATTTTATGGGATGTCAAACCTTCTGTGATAATTAATCTCAAACTTTCTTTAAAAAAATATTAATTATTACGGGAATGTAGGTTGAAAATCATTTCAGTTTAAAAATAGTGTATTTCAGGGGCACACTGACGAGAAGGGACGAATGCGACCGGTCTTCCGAAGAAGGCATCGGATATCCGGTATCTAATCAATTCTTAGATACACAGAATCTGATGCTACCACAGCACTAAACTTCATGTATTTATTTTTAAAAGTAGCCACTTCAATAAAGGCAGTCGAACCCGGCACATTGCATGTTTATTTAAAAAATAAATTTATTTTTTAGTGAATTATCATGGACAGGCACCATTTGGCCGGATGCTCGGCTCTGCATGGAGTTTCCTAAGTCAAGAGATATGGGAGTGCTAGACATTTGCTGATGGGATATTGACTTTTTTTCTCTTTGTTGTGTTCTATGCTATGAGTTTCTCATTTTCCCATGCCATTGGAAAGAAAAATATTTGTGAATTGATTGATTGTCTTTACTTACAACTCAAAGTAGGTTTTCTGCAAGATCCGTGTATTTTTTTTTTCTTTTGCAGTTATAAACGTTCTTACTCACAAATTAAATGAATATATTTTCATAAGCAATTCCATATTATACAAAAAAAAAAAAAAAAAAACAATACAGATTAAATGAAAATAACCTCACTAAAAATTAATAAATCGACTGACTCACTGTGAGTCATGGCTTGAGGGTGAGGGTGCTTTCACACCAAAGGCGACAAAGACAAAAATGTCTTTTCTCACTTGCGCAAGCGCAAAGCATACTTTTGCCTTCAAAAATATGCTCTGCGCTTGCGCAGATCAGAACTTTGGTGTGAAAGCACCCTTACATTGCCATAACAATAAGATCAAATTAATAATTAAAAAAAAGTTATACTACAAAGTATTCATTTCTACGCAAAATCGTTGGTTGGATTAAAATTGCTTAAGAAAAACATGCATGTGCGAGATCGCCTTTTCTTCGATTTTATAAATAACGTAAATACAAAATAAGTAATAATGAAAATAAAAAATAGAACTAAGAAATTAAAAAACTAAATCAACCAACTCACAAGTTTATTTCTCTCTCAAAAGAAATTAATACTTCCTTTATAGTGAGAAATAAACTTTAAAGTTTCCGCCTATTGTTACTTTTGAAAATAATTTAGAATTTAGAGCATTCACGACAACTGACTCTTTTAGTAGTTTTAAACTTTTACAATTCTTTTTTTTTTTCCAGCTTCTGCATCGATGCGTCTGAATAATTTGTAACGTTGAATCTACGAAAAGACGGCTTAAGGGTTAAAAAAAAAAACACTTTTTTTTATTTATTGAAAAGAAAAAATTAAGATGAATATCATTACAATCCTTAGAGTTCATTATTTATAAAGTTTTAATGAAAAAGTTTTTTTTCTAGATGTTTTAGAGATTTATTTGACTGTTTTAATTTTAGATTTAGACCTGTTATAGAAGGAAAACTTAATCATTTTGAGACCGGAAGCTCAAAGTAGAGAACTAACTATATTTCGTTTCGTATTTACACACAGTGTAACACAGTACCTTTACAGTGTGCAATTCGAAGCAGACCAATAATATTCATCTCGTGACTAATATATAGAACAACTTTGAGACCCGAAGTTCCATACTTATACAATAGTTTCAAATCTCAAATACATCCATTGCAATAAGTAAATTTTATTTTGTTACACAGTACAAAAACAGTCCTTTTAAGAAGGAAATATCCATCCGATGCACTAGATTTCGTCTCGCAGGCAAAAAGCAAAGAATAAGAATTTTTGCGATACTAAAACCACACGCTTTAATTCGCATACGGTGTCATGAAGAGCTTGTTTGTTTGTTTGTTTTACAACCATTTTAGGTCACATATATTTTCGAGTTTATTTGCTTTCCTCAATGGATATGCCTCAAACTCTCGCCAATATTACAAATAGAACAGGACATTACGATAGTTTATTACAATACAAGGAAGGAAATTACACGAATACATTAGGGCAAGGTGGGAATCGAACCCACGACCTTGTTACAGCGCGCAAGCAGCTGGCGGAAACTGGTAACTAAGACCGCTCGGCCAGCGAGGCCCCTGAAGATTTTTAACACTGAAAATGGGTGCTAAGCACACAATTGAATCATGCTGCCACACACTGTAGTTGTAAAAAGTGTCTGATGTGGGAAATTTAAATGTTCAAATTTCCCCTTTCAACTAAAAAATAATATTTTACTAAACAATATGGATAATATTAAGGGTAAAATAAATTATGTATATTAAAGTACATTATAATATGAAGTAATGCATATTATAGTATATAGTAAAGTATATGAAAATATAAAATAGATTATTAAGACTGTGAAAAATAGATTATTAAGACCATTATGTGAATTAAGTCTCGGTTTTTAAACATCCATCACGCTGCACGTCAGGCTGACCTGAAAACAATGCATTCTCTAATGCGCAAACTCCTATAGATATCGTGACAATGTCTAGAAGAGCATGCATATGTGACGTCAGAACGACCTGTACCAATGAGCTCTAGCTTGACGGACGCTTAAAAACTAAGCCTTTAGAGTGGCCACAAAAAAGTGCTCATTTACATGCTCGTACATTTTCCTAAAATGGTCAAAATAGGTTCAGTGCCGCTTAAAACTTGTGAATTAGTCAGAATTTGAAAAATTACACTTCAATACTTTTTTCTATGGATATGGAAAAAAGAAATTAGCACACAAAACTAGACTGCTATATTGTTTTTCCGAATTTTTTATCGAAAATTTTGTAGTTATTTCAGAAACTACGATGCAATAATTTTCCATTTTGTTTTTGGAAAATTTTTGCTCCTTGACTTTTTTTGCTCCGTGCCGGAGTTCGAACAAACGAAAGGTTCATCCGGCCCTGGTTTGTTGCCAGCTTGAAATTAAAAATTTGATTATGGGAAATAAATGATCACAATAAATGTCTAAAATATATTATTGAAAAAAATGTCTTGAACCCCAAATTTGATAAAGACAGCAACATTTCTAAAAAACTACCTAATCAAAAAAAAAAAAAAAAAAAAATCATCCATATTTTTGAAAGAAATTTTCTAAATCAAAATTTTCTTTCAAAAATATGTAATTAAATAGATTCCATAATATTAAATCACAATATTTATTATGCGTTAAAATACATCACATTATCAACAAAACCTTATTTCAATGACTTGAACGTCAAATTTGCTGAAGACACCAACATTTCTAAAAACCTACCCAATCAAAAAAATCAACATAAATAATTCCGTTGAAAATTTTCTTTCAAAAATATGTAATTAAATAGATTCCCATAATATTAAATCACAATAACTATTATGCGTTAAAATACAGCACTTTATCAGCGAAAACTATTTTCCCAATTCGGTAACAAAAAGTCGATTTGCAATGTTTGGATGGGGGAATGCGCGCGCGTGCGTTTTTCGACCTGGATTTCCAGTTGAAAGAGAGATTAGCACGTGTTGCTATCACTTTCGTTCTCGGTCGAGGTCTCTTCTGCACACTTGCTGGTATCGTGCCGACACAGACTGAGGGATGGAGAATCTCTTTAGGAGCGTCGAACACAGCCCCCAGCCTCAGAAGGCCGAAATCACAGGTTAGTTCCAGTGAATTATTGCTTTTTCTTCAGTTTGGGATTTTTTTTATTAACTTATTTATTTTGTATATAAAAGATATTAATACTTATATTTAAAAACATATGGGTAGCATTATATATAAATTATCAGAATGACACTGATGTTTAATTTGTATGCAATATTTCGGATATTGACAATAAATGTCGTGAAATCAACTGGAAAAATTATTGTATGTATGAAAAATTTATATGAATTTTTAAAAAAATATTTCTAAAAAGGGACGCTAAGAGCCAGAGGGTACTTTAATTTTTTAAATGTGAATTTGAATAAGTGAAGTTATGGGGGAAATTTTTACTACTTTACAACTAAGATATTAACTAAATTCAAGAAAATTAATATATAATAGTAAAAATTTAATATTTTCTTCTTGACATCGTAAAACACTACTTTTTTTGGGGCCCGAAGTTCAAAATGAATACATCGAAAAACCCCAGCCTCAGCGTTTCATACAAGCTGATATTTCGATAACATTGAAAGAATGACTATTTAAAAAATGTTTCATATAGTTTTGTTAAAATATTCCTAAACGTTTAGGCTGAATTTGCTGAAGCGGTTTTAGAAATGGACGCTATGCAATAGTGGAATTATAATATTTAAATTTTCGAGTCGGATGTAAAGTTATACTTGAAATTAGTTTTTTTGTTGCATCTTCAAACTGCATTTATAAGGTTTTAAAATTATCCTTCCGTATTAAATGTTTACATTGAGCTATGCTTTCAGAGATGACAGAAAAACTCATAACATTTCTTAGAAATAACTCGTAATTTCATTTTGTTGTCAACAAAGAGTTTTGACTTTAAAAATATTAAACCTTTCCACAGAAAGAGGTCTTCTGCGCAACTTTGATTTTGTTTTAGTATAAAAAAAGCTACCCGAAAACTAAAATAAATAAATAAATAAATAAATAAATAAAAAGATAAATGAACACTGAAATGAATAAAAAATACACTACATAAAAAATAAATTAACTCTCCATCAAGAATTTTGCTACACAGTGTGGCATGTGTATATACGACGAAAGTACAATGAGTGTATTACATTTAAGGTACGGGGGTACTCTATATTATACAGTATAAACAAAAACAGAACGCATACAGGGAAAATTTATAAACACGTTACAAATTCCTATGAAAAATACCTTCTTAATGTGACTATTCTTCGATGCTAAGGTGTGTGTGGGGTGGGTCATATAGGGTAGTTACCCCTAAAGCTTTAGATACGGACGAGATACAGGGTTTTAGTTTCACCTCAGTGTTACAGATTTCGATAAAACTTCCTGAGTATAATAGTGGAAGTACACCTGCGTTCAAAACTGAATTAAAATGGACTACTTATGCGCGTTGTTCTTACAGTTAAGATTTTTGAAGTTGCGGTTATTCTGCAGCTCCTTTTTAAATATTGATCTTTTATTAATACGTTTTATTATACGTAGTGAATGCTTTGTTTAAAATTGGAACCACAACACATTTCGTAAGACGCTCTAATAAAAAAAAAAGGCTATTTGTGTGATAAAGTTCAATAGCGTACCCAATTTTGATGAAAGATTAATAATTGAACAATATTCCTCGTTATTTGCGGTTCATCCTGTCTAAAACCATACCACCCAGTCGTTTATGTCCGTTCATTTTATGCTAGATTATATGCAACAAATATATTATTGCAATTTATTTGTATTTTAGGACCAGCACATTCACTATTTTCATTCTACAACATTTTATGTGGTTTGATGTATTTAAATTGTTGTTTTATAGCTTTCAAGTTTGACGCATGTAAGAAGTCGGAAGAAGTAATATAAGTAACATAATTTCGAAACGGAGCATGTGAGCGTTTCAACGGAAAGACGCCAACAAAATTCTATAACTTCGTGTATGATTTCAAAAAGTTTGTGCCGGTTCTAAAAACATAATGCTAGAAAAATCTAAAACTAGTTTAAAAAAATAAATTAAAAAAAAAACTAAATTTCTGGTCACTGGCGCCCCATGGAAGCAGATGGTATGGTTTTAGACAGGATTCTTTATCGCTTCTAAATTTTGGGATCTTATTTTTTTTCCAAATGGGGCTGCAGTAATGGTCCTCAACCATTGCAGACCCAGTGCGTCCCCAGAGATTGGTACCAGCTCTTTCAGCTACACCACAATGTGGTACCATTGCCGCAATTTTTTGACGCTCAGTTTCCCCTAGATAGTGGCACCTGAGTTCTCATTGATTCAAACGGCACTAGGAATTTAATTTAGCCGAGAGTATCTATGTCAAACGGATACTCAAGGGATCTTTAACATTCCGCATAATCATACGACATGGGTGCAGACTATTTTCTGCATCTTGAAAATCCACCGACTTGGGCCAGGTTTGAACCTACGATCTTTTGCGTACGAGGCCTGCGCCTTACCACTACGGCACCCTGTCGACTAAAATTGAAATTAAAAGGCAACATTTCGGCACCATTGCTAAGCGAATAAAAGAATTATCTTTTACCATTGTGTTCAGCCCCCCCCCCCCCGAATACAGGTCGGGGCATTCAATTTACGATAGCACTTAATTAAATGCTATCGTTAAATCGGGAAACATAACGTTCATCAAATTCAATTCGGGATTTGTAAAATGCATCGCTAGTTTGAGGAAATCGTTAAGTCGAAGTTAAATTGTGTGTGTATATATATATATATATATATACAGGGTAGGCCAAAGAGTCTTTGAAAATTTATAAACCCCAAAAAAATAAAAAACGGTTTGGAGGGTTAGTATTGATATTTCACGGGATTTTTTTTTTAAATGAGAGAAAAAAAAATTCAAAATCGAGGGCGTATCGATTCTGTCCATCTAATCTGTCGGAAATGAGATGCAATCCGCCGACAGCTGTCATGTATACCAGCAAAACATGCTGGATACGTGACAAACTGTCACAATCTAATGTGTTATCACTTGTGGTGGTGGACATGTGGAATAATAAATGTTTTGGCAACATTATTTTTGCTATCTGAGTGTCTTTTCTTTCACTTATGTATGAAACTCCACCTATCGGCTGTTTTTGAATTTTTTTTTTTCTCATCTTAAACTCCCGTGACTTATCGATGCTAAACCCGATTATTTTGCTTAATTTTTTGGGTTTATAAATTGTTTAAAAGTTCTTCCGGACTTTTTTCAAACCCTGTATGTATGCACGCGATTGATCAAAAAGCACACAAGTAATTGCAGGAGAAAAGAAAAAAGTTTCACTGCTTGTAAATGTTGCTAATTAGCATTACAAATAAAATTGTTCAATTTTAAGCATGTAGTTAATACACGTTTCATTACTTACATTTACCTTTTATAAAACAAGTTAATTTTGCAATTGAAATTTCCAAACGTGTCTTAGAGAATAATCATTGATTCAATAGGCAGCGAAAGCCAATTTGTTTTCACCAATATTTTTCTGCGTCAATGTCAAAACAAATATTTATTTCACAAGCAATGGTGATGTCAATATCAACTGAGAAATCTTAAGCGCCAGTCTTTCCTTTAGTTATTCAAAATGGCTGACAGTTGAATGATTTCTGATAAAACATTTTTTCTTTTTTAATGTTGATATTGAAATGCTTTCTGATCGAATCAAAAGGAGGGGGGGGGGGGGAAGAAGCAAAACCCGACAAGCTGACTTTGAATCTATTTACATTTACTATTAAAAGAAACTTTTTTTTAGTTTTACGTTATATGTTGTGAAATTTATCTGTAAAAAAAATATATATATATGACTTAAATTTCCCAGTAATAATATTCTGTTCCATAACTAAACTGTAAAGAAGGTAAATAATTAAGAATTACTTATTTAAGTGCAATATGCGTCATTCTGATGCTACTGTTACACAAATGTCGCTTATAAACAAAACCGATCCTTTAGAATTATTTTTTCCCTGCTATAAATTTGTAGTTCTTAAGGTTTTATGTTGAGAAAGAGGTTTTCGACTTACCAAGTAAATTATTACGATTTTAATTACTTGTTTGAAATTTTGATATAGATTAATTCCCAACTCCAAATTTATTTACTAATTTTGGTAGATAAATTTTTCTCATTGTTATAAATAACTCAGTGACATGGAATAAGAAAAAGCGTCATTTTTCGAAGTAATACTTATAAGGGAAAACTGGGTAAAA
Source organism: Octonoba sinensis (assembly GCA_038502835.1). NCBI lineage: Eukaryota > Metazoa > Arthropoda > Arachnida > Araneae > Uloboridae > Octonoba > Octonoba sinensis. The sequence continues at coordinate 91,340,648 of CM076604.1, read as the reverse complement.
AGATATATACGTGACAAAAGTAATAAGATTAAAATTTAATATTTTTTAAATTAGATTTTTCTTTTTCGTCTTTATATGAGAAAGGAAAGAAATGATTTTCATAATTTAATATACTAGTCACAAATTACTTTGAAGTATTTAAAATTTCCTATATGAATTAATAAGACACTCGTACGATATTCAATAAAATAAATAAATGAAAATAAATATAAAGTAATAAACTTTATGTAAAAAATTATGCATTTTTTTCCTTTTTTTTTCAAATCTATAAAATTTGTTTGCAATGTTGAAACTTTAATAATTCTGAAAATAAGAGCAATTGAACAAGAAAGAGCGTAAATATTTTTATTTATGAATCATAGTACACTAAATAAATTTTCAATAACATAGGCATTATATCATTTTCATACCTGGTACTATAAGAGGGATCTTATTTCCCATGACCATTGCCTGTTACTACTCTGGTGGAGCCTAAACGAGGAATAAGCGACATGGAAATCATAAACTTATCAGTAGAATTCATTTTAAAAGAACGAATCAACAATATTCATTTATATATAATGTAAACAACTATGACTTCTCCGATACTAAACACAAATTTTGAAAATTCTAACGAATGGGTAAAAGATTAAAATCGAGTTTTATAGCTTTCGTACAAAGATTTGGAAATTAACCAACCTGAAAATTGATTAGCGATAAATAAGGAAGCTAGGGGATCGTTAGATACCTTCATCTCTAGCAAGGTCAAAACTTCTTTAAAACAATTACCGTTGTTTCTGACAGCCTCTCTTTTCTCTATTTTGTTTTCGCCTTCCGCAAAACATAATTATTTGAAAACTATTAATTCGAGATTTAATTTATGAAAATTGAGTTTTGTTAAGTCACTTTTTGTAACCTTTTTAATCTCACAAACAGTTGAATTTTTTAGAAAAATTTTGCTTAATGCAAAGTACAAAAAAAAAAATAAAAAAAAAATCCATCCGGGGGCTCGCGACTCCAAACAGGGTCGCGAAGTATTTATTTCCTGAGATATCCCCACGAATGCACCCTACTCGTTCTTAAAGCTGCATTAACTTTGAAACATACGTAAAACATACTTCTAATAAGTACCTGTATACTATGATGGTTTCATTTTATAACCTAATAGTTTATGTTGGGCCGAGGTTTTTTTTCAAGTAACTAAAAAATATATCGTCGACTACTTTGTTTTTGGTTACTTAAATAAATGAATTAAATTGTTTACGGTCAAAAATGCGATGCGAATTCAATAATTGAACGTAATATTTTAAAACACGGCGTAAAACATTGAAAAAGCTGTTTTTACATAATTAATGAAATCAGCCTTATGCAGAAATGAACAATAAAGCATTCTTGTAATGTCGTATGAAAAACCGTAGATGGTATTTGAATTTTAGACAGGTTTCGTCAATCCATGATAAGCACGTGACCAATTTCATGATTTTAAGTGACCTACTTAAGTTTAAAAAACCATGCATTGCGTACAAAAATTAAAGACATAAAAATACGAAACAAAAATATAAAGAATATTTTTAAAAAACTAACAGTTTTGTTTGATTGTTATAAGAACATGCATTTCTATCCTCAAAAATAAAAATTTGCAGCATAATTTCAAGAAAAATCAAGGAGTTTGGATGCATGAAACCAACACTGATGTGAAATTGCTGAAAAGTTTAAGCAAGTCACAATTAATTTTAATAATAAAAATAATGTTGCGAACAAACTTAAGAAACACTGGCCTAGAACTAGTGATTAGTTAATGTTTTTCTATAAACAAATCAATGAAATCTATACATAAATATTTATTTGCTTTTTTGATTAGACAAAACGATTTCTACTTTGATTAGTAATCATCCGAAGTAGAAGGTTATAAGGTCAGATTGCGCGAGATTCCTAAAGTTGGACGGGTAAAGTCAGCTTCTTAATTATGCAAGATGTATAAAAGCGTTAAACCCAGTGTTCTAAAGGTATTTTCCCAAACAACCGCACTCTCAGAAACGCAAACTCAAATCTCACGAAACTTTCGTCGTATTTGACGAAATGGCGTCGTGATAAATGTTCCGAGTAAACCTTTCGTCAAATTGCCGAAATTTGGGTAGTAACTTTCTTTAGTCAAGTGATCGCACAAGGAAAGAATCGTTATAAATGATGAAATTTGCTTGACGATTGAAGAATCGTCGAAAATGAGGATTCTAGTTTTGAGAGTGCGTACTTGAGAAGATTTGAGTACATTGAGGCAGCGTTTTAAATGTTGAACTTCAAAAATTTTGACTTAACTTATAGTGCACTTAGTTTTTAAAAGTAATTTTTGGGGTAAAATCAACAAAAAAAACTCGAGCATTATTGCAAAAATTTCACAGTAGTGCTGCAAACATAGAAAACCTCTAACACGCTTAATAGCTTAACCATATCGCTATGCTCTATCGAAACATACTCTGTTATGATCTGGGGTTCACATGGACCCCATGCTACAATTTGCAATATTATAGTGGTTTAATTATTTTAAAAGCAATCAATACTTATTCCGAAGTTTTCTTGAACAACTTTATTTTGCCAGCACCCTGTTGTTTTCCGACATACACTTCTGCTTTTGACTATCAGTTGAAAGTGCTTGGGTCTGCAAGCAATACCAGGTCATCGTTATAGGGTTAAATGCCTCCATTAACCTAATCACTGATAAAAAGAAATGATCAGTCTTATATATTTAATAACACTGCATTGTATAAGCATTTGGATATGATTATACCCAAATACATTCGCAGCCATTTTGTAGTGCAAAGAATCTGAAATGTATTCAGCGTAAACGAAAAATAATATTGAAGAAATGCTAATCTTTTAATTTGACATTTGACTTAAAGTCAAGCAGTTAGCATAAGTCATCCCATTTTGTGCACATTTTATGTGTTCATAAAAAAATAACTCACGGGGAGACATATGTACACAAAAGATTAAGAATTTTACGCCCCAAGTGAAAAAGCAAGTACATAAAATACACAATAAATCTTGGATACAGAGAACAACGGCAATGTCAGCTCACTAATGCCTGATAAATGAGATATTCTGACAAACTTGTCTTTGTTGCAGAGATAGAGGACTCTGAAAGTGACAGTGTTTTCTATAAATACGAAAAAATAAAATTGTTCTAATTTCCTTGTTTAATTACAGAGGTAAATGTAGCCTGGGATTTTCCTTCTCAAATTTATTGTAACAATGACTGACAAGTTAAGTAGAAAGTGAAGGTCATTGTTTGAAGTATTTGAATACGGAATGGACTTTTATGTACAATTTATGTATTTTTTCATTACTCGCTATCATTTAATTTGATTTGAATACACGTCTTGCTACTGTTGCGTTTGTAATTGAAATAAATGTTTAAGAACAAAAATGTTTGTTCTGATCGACATGTTTGACAGCTGAAGAATAGATGAGGATTTCAAGACCATTACGCAATAAAAATTTCCCCAATTCTTCACCATAACTTTAACGAGTATTTTATTATTACTTTTGCTTCTGTAATATTATTAAAATGAAAACTTTTATTTAAAATACTTGCTTGAAGTTTGTTTCAATTGTTCAAAATTAGCTTAAAAAAGTCAAATAAAAAATTTCTTTTGCGTGCATTATTTATAGAATAAATTTCTAATAAACGTATTACAATGAACCAAATTTACCGTTTTAAAACTGAATATTTTTTCGAAATTATGGAACGTTTGGCTAAGATTTCTTGCGGTTCGATAGGAAGTATTGCTTGAAAAGACTTTTTTTTTTCAGATATTAGGGAGATATATCGAATATATGAGACATACAGTTATTGGGGAGACATAGCAAACTGAAAATGCCGATTTTGTTTTTGTTAAAAAGGTAGAAAATAAATTCTTATGACATTCCATCCTTGTCCTTGGTAAAGTAGTCCTCTGTGTAATCTTTGATGGAAGAAAGAATAAAAGCTAATCTTCATTCCTCTTTAAAAGTAGAAAAAAGTAATGCACCAAAAACATTGACCGATTTCATTCGATGTCACTGTTATTAAATGCTTCAACTTTCAAACAGCTCCAACCTTGGAAATCTTATGTAAGTACTTTTACCGCAAATTGGTATACGAGAATTGAAGATAATCGATTTTCCCCAAGTCCAAGATTAAATGCTTTCTTCTTTGAAGACTTCATAACTTTAAAAGAGAAACGTAAATGTGAACTTGTTAACGTATAAGAGCAAGAGACGTGACCTCTTATAAGATAATGGTGATTTGAAAACAACGAGCTAAAAGTTCTCACTTGGAACAATGCATGGACTTTTTCTCTCTTGCTAACGGAAGAAATTATTATTGACATAAAATCTAAATTTAATATTCTTTCTTGCTACAACACTGGCACAAAGTTAGTTTCACGACTGGCACATGGTTGCGTAAAAACAGTGTAATCAATAGCGACACATCTTTAAAACTTTCAAAATTTAGAACATTTTGAAAACTATTAATTCATACTACAATAGTAAACTGATAATCATAACATAATTTTTTTGAACAATTGTAATATGAAATAAAATTAAACTTAAAACCTTGATTTTCGAGATTTATCACAATTGCCGCCTGTGAATATTATTTTATACTTAGGGGAGAGTCGTATATGAGTCATTCTAATGCTCGTTATATGAGCCAATATCGACCATTCTAATATTTTTAACCCTAATTCTTCAAATGGGTTTTATCAGGTTATGGGACAGCATTTTTTTTCCCTTCAAACTTGTATTCAAAGTATGTGTCGATGACTTCCTTTGATAATGCTTACTGCGTAAAACACTATTGCTTGATTTCAAAAGTGTAAAAGTAGACTTCCAGAACAGGCCAGTAATTATTTGGAAATACTTTGAAGATTAGTGACAGATTTGTTTAAAAAATAATGAAATACAAACATAACGAAAGTTTGTACCCAAATGAAAGCCTATCAAGCCAAAAGTTCTTTTTAGTACAATAGTCACAAGCTATATACTCTCTTGATCCACGTACCCAACATACGCTCAGCCTTTATATTCCAAACACTCTGCACCCAGTCCATTTCGCCGGCATGGTGATGTCGTGGTTAGGGCGCGGGATTCGTACCCCCCAAGTCATAGGATCAACCCTGACAGTGTCGGTGGATTTTCAAGGTGCAGAAGATTGTCTGCGCTCAAGTCGTATGATTATGCGGCATGTAAAAGATCCCTTGAGTATCCGTTTGGCTTGGATACTCTCTGCTGAATTAAATTCCTAGTGCAGTTTCGCATCAAAAGAGTCTCCTTTTAAGGGTGCTCACCCTTTCAGATGAAGAAACTGGACGTTAAAATTCTCACGCGGCGGTGGTCCCACACTCAACGTGGCTGAAAGAGATGGCATCACTCTCTGGGGAACCTGCTAGACCTGCAATTGGCAGAAGCTAACAGCAGCCCATTAGAAATTTAAAAAAAGATCTCCCATTTCCCTCTGAAAATATGTAAAAACAATTTTATACTCATTTCGTTAAATAATTGCCGATACTGAACTGCAATCACGTGGTAGCTTCATTCATCACAATTCATAATTTACGTACAATATCCTTAAGCTAATAATTATTTCCGTAATTATAGATAGTCTAGATGATGCTCCTTTATAGTTTTAATTATTACCTTACGTTGAAAATGAGTAATTGAGGTTTAAATGTATTTCTGGCACGGGAATATTTCACGAAACAACTTAATGCTCTCACTAAATACCAAAGACCGAACAGATGGACGAGTCCCCGGTCCGTTAGTGCGCATGGATACCAAAACATACTTCAGGCAACAGTAATCTCCCGCCATCTAATTACGCACCTCGAAAATTAGCCCCGGCTGATGCTACACGCCGAGCGATACGTTACCGCTCTTGATTTTGATAGCGTGCTAACCAAAATCGGTGCAGTAGTTGAAAATGGGCTTGCTTAGTTCTAAGCGAATTTTTGTCGCATCATGACTCTTTTCACCATATGTATGCAGTCAATTTTTCAATATCAATTTTTCTCATGCGATAAAGATCTTCAATTTTATGTAATCTACTATGTCATTTAATCATTTATGGTACTAACAGATATAAATGGTGTGTCGGTATCTCTATTGTTAATTAGCATCCAATTAAGTAACATTAAGTTCCGGTAGCGATTACGAGAACAAGCTTTCGACTGAGATGAAATTGACCTCTAGATTCCGAGCACTTTCATTTCCTGGTCCACTTTTACGAAAGTGAACAGCTTGCCATTAACAAGAAAGTATTTTATTTAATTAGTAATGAAGAGGTCGTCAAACTGTGGGGGAACACAGTCTAGAATTAGGGAATCGGAGCAAGAGTGATCTTTTGATGGAGATGAAAACCTAAATGCCTAATTTACATTACGCAGTATGCCAACAAGTTTTCAATGAAGCAGTTACTAAAATGACTTGTGTATGCAAGAATTGTAATCCTTTGTTCAATTGTTTTGTTTACTCAAAAATAGGTTTATGCCGTATTGGGAAAAAACAATACGCTACTAGTAACGTCTGAAATAATTGGTATCACTTACTTTGTACTTGTTTTAGAAAATTATGGATGGGCAATGTTTGGTACCGTTTGAATATACCAGACACTTCGCGGGAGAAAAACAAATCATAAACAACAATAACTTTAAATCTATATTATTGAAAATTAATGGTGTTCTGCTTTGAAAAATCATTTACCTGTTCAGTTTGGTCAATTCAATTTCCAATTTGTAAAAGAAGGAAAAAAATACAGATTGAAAAGTGCAAGTTTGCAATCAAAGTTACATAGAAGTTAAACGGAAATAAAAAACGCCCAATCTTTATCTTGAACTAATTATGAGATAAAAGAGGAATTTAGTTTTCAATATTTGATACACAACATGTCTAAGCAATGAAGTAATTCCGAATTGAACTACTTCAATAATTCAACGCATTGTAAGTTTATTTCTTAAGCTTTTCATTTTAGCTGTCACAAAGATATTCATCTAAAATATTTTAATGAACGTTTTTACTTTTTTCTATATTCAATATATAGAAGAAGATATTGGGTCGATGGTTCTTCTGTTCCTATATTCGCTGTAACAATGTTTGAAAGTTACTAATGTTTCATTTGTAATCAAACTCGTATCAATATTTTTTTTTCTTTCGGAAAGATGGAGTAGCATGTCCGGAAAGGGAAACAAAACACTGATCCTTCTGTTGCATCATATTTCCTGGAAAGATTCCAACATTTCTTATGGTTTCTCGGGATTTGATTCTGTTTCCTGTCTTTAAATTCGTTTTATTATTTTTTTATTGATTTTTCAGCATAGCTTTTTATGAGTAAACTATAGGCTGATGAAACAAGGCTGGCTATTTTGTAAGCTCTGCATTGATGCAATGAACAGGGATTTTTTTTTCAGAACAATACATATGCAACCGGATATTTTTCAATGAATATTGGTATTTCAGTGAAAACTTGGAAAAGTGACCTCGCTTGTTACTTATCTTACAAGCGTGGATTACCACCTTGCAATTTTTTGTTTCTTTAGGATTGGGAAAAATGTTCTTATAGTGACCGTCTGTTTAAGGTGACCAGTTGTGCGTTCCAAGGGTGGTCACATTAAGGATGTTCCACAGCAATTTCAAGTTTAATGATTTGACAGCAAAAATATTATGTCCAACAGAGACCCGAATATTGCATTCATTGAACTTGAGAAAAGTTTTATGTGTTGAATGGAAGTGAATTGTTCTCTGTAGACTATATTCATAGAAAATAAAATTTGACTCTCACTCATATAAAGGGGAGCTTTATCAATAAAAAGTATATGCATACAAAAAAAAACTCTAGAAAATAACTTGAAAAACAATCAATTATTTTAATCTCGTGATATTAATTACAGAAAATGCAAATTGTTATTAGACCTTGCAATCTCCAGTTCACTTTAGCTTGATACTATTTACTGACTTTTTATTTTTTAAGTTCAACCAAAGTGATCCATTTTCTCCAATATGTACATTTTTAATATTTTAAAACGTAAAATTTGATGTTTGAAATCTAGCCATCGTATTTAACTGAGTAATCCATCAAATCTTACATAACTAGTTTGCTTACCAATTTTCGTAGAAAACAGAGCATGTGTTCAAATTTGAGTAGATAACATTTTACCATTACGTAAGAATAAATCTCTATAAAAAGTTTAGTTATTTGCTTTTCATGCACACAATTCTTATGCCCAAAAGAAATTTTCGAAAATTAAAATCCGGGACTGCTATTTTAGTTGTAGATTTGATTAATTAAATGTTCTTTATTTAATCTTTGGCTGTCGTTTTTACTAAGATGGACTGTACATTGGTTTGAAATTGATGATGGTGTTGCTTAGAATTGAGCTGAATATTGTTATTCTGTCATCAATTTCAGCAAAAAAAAAAAAAAATTAAAAATTTATACAAACTGTTCAAAACATTTTTAAGAGCCCTGCGACAAACCAGCAATAAAATTACATTTAATAAAAATATTCTTAACCCTTGCTTGGAAGGTTTCAGAATGATTTGTTTATTCTTATAAGCTGGAAATTTGATTTTTATCATTTTGTAGAGTAAGCCTTTAGGCCAAACGCTACAAAAGCTTTACTAGTGTCATGGATAAGGCCAATTAAATAATAGAAATTCATGAAACCTTCGGTAATGTTATTTACTACTACAAGGAGTTGAATGCTTCGTATAAAACATCTCTTCGTTTGCTTCGAAAAGCAAACTGAAAGTTTGGAAGCAGGCTGTAGTAATATGTGATTGTTGATTTTGTCAGCAATAATTTTTTGAAAATCTTTGAGATAGAATTGAACAAGCTGATTGGTCTGTAATTGTGCGGAAAAGTAGCGTCTGAAGGTGGTTTTAAAATGGGTGAAATGATAGCATTTTTCTAACAGTTGGGGAAATAATTAAGATTTAGATAACTGAAACGTGGGTAAGATAAATCAAATTGTAAGGAAGGTTTCTGATAATGGGTGATATTATCTTCCTCAGGAGCAGTTTTATTTTTTAATTTCCTAATTACCTCAATTACATCCTCCTCGACGATCCTCAAACGGAGTGAGAATAGTATTTTATCAAAACACTTGCTGGTTTGATTAGTTTCAACCTGATTATCGCAGTGATTGGCAATGTGCATAAATTGCATTTCAAGGGAAGATCCGATGGCATCAGCTCTCTTCTTATTAGTGTGTCATTCCATTTTTCCCGTGCAAAGAGGGATTGTGCTTTTTATCATTCAGTTTACGAGTTGCTATAAACGGTGAATTATCATTTAAAACGTAGGAAATATTATTTCATTTTTATATTTGAAGTCAGCGATGAGTTTTTTGAGAGTTATCTAAAAAATTCAGAATTGATTCATAAAAGGGATAGAGAAGCACTTTGAAGAGTTTTGTAGTAATTTTTATGGTAGTTAAAACATGAACTGGAAGTTTAAGGGGTTTAACTTTGATAATACCACTGCAAGTAGGAATCTTTTTGCTTCGTAAACGATTTCAGTAATGAAATTAATTTCAGTATTATTGTCCAGAGTATTATGGATAAGAGTTACATTTTATAAAATTTTCCCAAAAAATGATAGAAATGGTTTCATTGGTTGGATGCTTACAATGTTAATTACCGAAGTTAGGAGAGTAGGGTTGTGACCAGATTAAAGTTCATGATGATAATTTATAACTAATTGCTGATTTATTTTGTCGAAGATCCGAAAAATTAACTCTGTATCCGAGAGCTGTATCTTAAGTGTATCTGTATCTTAAGTTCATTTTTCGAGTTTTTACGAGTTTACACTTAATGGACGTACTGACGACAAAGCCACTAGCTACATAAGGGTTTCGAACTTTTAAAGCTCCTTTCTAAGGTGCTCTTTCTTCTATCTTTATTCTAAGGTTTGCACGGAAAAGTCGTCTTAAGTGCTAAAAATGTTTATTTTTTAACTTCATCTTAAAAACTCGAAAAATGAGCGTGAGATACTATCGCTCTCAGGTGCATAATTGTTGTGGCAATTTCACCAAGGAAGTAAGTGATATCATTGTGGTTATGAAGAGTAGTTTTTTTTTTAAGAGAGATTAAAGTAAAATTTTATTACCGTACGAATTGTATGACCTGAGCTTTATGAAGAGAGTATGGCGTTAAAATCAGCAATAATAATGGTTTTTTTTTTTTGTAGTATTTAAGCTCGTCAAGGGCTGAAGCATTTAACATTCTATGGGGATATATAGATGGATTATTACATAAGGCGTACTGCATATAGTGGAGTTTAACTAGCTTTGGTGATACATTTTATAGCAAACTAAACGAAAAAACACTTAACATTAATTTGAATCCAATTAAGACACATGTAGTTAAAATAGATTCAAAATGTAATTATATTTCAAAAACGCGATTGCATAGCAGTACCAACGAGGACCCATTCAAATTTACATTAAGGTAATTAAATAAATCTTGTACGTGTGTCAATCTATTACGAATTATGAAACGGGGCAAAAACATATAAATTCTAAAATGCATTAACTTCTCTAGAAATACAAAAGCAAATAGTTATTAGTTAACTATTAGTTATACTAAATTAACTTAATTTAGTTAGCATGCGTCATAAATTGCACAAGTTTGTCAGTTTTTTCCTGTGGCTTTAACTCCATGCATGAAAAGTAGTAATATGAATGCATGAATAAATAAAGTAGGAAAAATGTGTACAATTCTTCTACCTGTGTGAAGTAAAACGGATTATATTTATAACCAAATTGCAATGTATGTAAGGAGAACTTAGTATCCTTATTTTATGCTGCCTCGGTGTGATAACAGGCTCTTTAACTATTGCCTCAAGAACTTTTTCTTCTAATTTATTTCTTGTGTGTGTGTATATATATAGTAAAAACCCGTTAAAACGCGGGTGTCAGGGGACATGTTTGGCACCCGCGTTATAACATTACCGCGATATAATGAAACTGTACCGCCGAACCATATTTTCGCAATATACTCGCTCCTGTTGTACCACTTTTAACTTTATCAATTACTCTTAACTTTTCTTCTATTGTATAATTGTTTCTTTTCTTGTTTGCTGCCATTTTATTTGCTGTAATTGCTGTGCAAGAAGCACACTTCTCAACTGAGCGATTAGTCTATCGAGTGATAGGTTATTCAGATTAAATTTTTCTACTCTTAAGGGACTCCTAAGCTAAAACCATATCAACCGCAACAAAAGCAATTGTTCTGACAAAATGTGGGCTTAAAAATCTTGTTAGGTTATCAACATGAGGTTATGAAAGGAGAGAGATTCTAAGAAAAAAGATTTGTGTGCAAGGGGAAAAACGCACTTTTTAAAGAAACAATGTTTTAATCCTTTACGCTCTCACAGACTAGAGAATATGCTTACTTTTCAAAAATTTCAAGGAATCTGGAATACAAAGCGTGGTTTGAACGTCGGGGGACATGATAGTAACCGCGTTATATCAGATTCCGCGGTATACCGAGGCGCGGTATTGCGGGGTTTTACTGTATTAGTTTTAAAATATTAATAAATGAAGGTTTATGTATGGTTAGAATTTTGCCATGGTTGTTAAAATCTTAATAAACCTTACTCTGAAAAAAATAATTTTTTTTCTCATCCTCTGAAAAAAAAAACTTTCCCCACAAAATCACTGACTGTGGTTTGCCTATTAATTTTCGTTTTGTAACATAGGTAGCTTTCCAGAATGGGTGGAAGGTCATTTATTCCGACTTGGACCTGCGAAATGGGATTTGGATGATGGCTTCTCAATGAACCATTGGCTAGATGGATGTGCCCTAATGTACAAATTCACCATCAAAAAGGGACACGTAAGTAGATGTTTTTGTTTAGCACGTTCGCGAACCTTTACATTTCGTAGTATCAGGAGACACACCTAACATACAATGCGGATTGAAGCAGATTGTAACAAAGGTGAAGCCTTCCTTCCCGCGAACTGGTGACTGGCTACTGAGACATCACTAACACCAAGCTTAAGCCTCTAACGCTCGCTAACGGTCACTTAGGGATGAATCTTTATGGAGTAAACACACCTGAAATGCCCACTGCAGCGGAGAACAATGTAGGGCATTCACCAATAGAGGGACTTATGAACGATCACCGTGGTCTGCTCTTTGTTTACTACGATTTTCAACCGAGTTCTACGTGGAGTTGAGTAGGCAAAATTAGTATCTTAAAGTTAATTAGATTATTTACACAGCTTTTTCTGATTATAACCCAGTATTTACATTTAATTTAATCATTATTCAATAAATATATTAATTATTAGAATAATTATAGCGTTTTATTTAGTGTAAATTTTATGTAATGTAGAACTTTATTTAGGCCTAGTTTTTAATTAGATTTGTCGAACTCGAAGTAAAACAATGCTACAGTTTCCTTTGCTTTCATCTCTGACACGTGACCAATTACCTTGAATTGCCTCCATTGAAGATGCGCAGCTTTTTCGCGCGAGCCTTGTGGATGGCTAAATGAGACAATTATTTACACAACGCTGTAAACTATTGACCACGAGCCAGCGAACGTGTTAACGATTTTCGTTCAGGTTTAAGGGGACAGTGGACCTTCAAACCGTCAAAAATTATCAAAATTTTCGAAATTTCAGGTTTTTGCTGAAAATTAATAGGAACTATGTGTCATAAGTAGAAAAAAATTTTTTGATTTCAATGAATATTTCTCGAGTTATTTGCTTGTAACCTTTTGTAAACAAACGAACACGCCCACTTTGACAGCTGTCAAAATCGCAGCAACGGTCCGGTGTATTTGTCATTTGGTGTCATTAATTTTGAATTTGGAAAATGGTATTTGTATTTTTTATCTTGGCAACACCAGATTAACTGTAGCTGTGTTTCGCTCCCATCCGTGGTTTGTTTACATTGTATTACATTCTCGATTCTCGCTTGCTTGAATTGCTATTTACTTTTTTCGTTACCTGCATAACCACAAAAACAGTTCTTTTCAGAACTAATTTACTAGTTACTTTTTATTTTCATTTAACTTTATATATATCTCCAATAAAGTATATTAATTATTTGTTGGAACTATGCATTCGATTAGTTCACGCTACAGGAAGCAGAAGGGGCGACCGACTAAACGCAGCAAAGCGATAGCTGCTGCTAAAAGCAAAAATGCTTCTCTTAGAAATTCGATCCCTGATACCGTTCTGGAAGAAAGCGTTGCATCAACATCTGCTGCAACCTCTAATTCAGGAAAGTATAATTTCAGAAATCATAATTTACATACTGAAGATAATCAAGCTTCTGGATACGTTCTTATGAGTGAAAAATGTTTTTCCCCTCTACTAAGAAATGTGCCATGTGATGAGTGTGGAATGCACTCCCTGAATGTTAGTTTTGGTGAAACATATGGCTATTCAATGAAATTACTTCTGTTTTGTGGATCTTGCGGAAAAGATTTTGGAGCCACGTTTTCCAGTCACCGAGAACCTTACACAAGAAGATTTGACGTGAATGAAAAACTCGTTGGTGCTTTTTTAAACACAGGCAAAGGACACGCTGCAATGGAGAAATTTTCAATTGCTATGGAGATGCCAACTATGGATCGAAAAACATTTTCGAAGTGTTTAGAGAAACTGTGTAGTCAGAAGGCTACTTTTAAGGAAAATGTGCTTCAGGTGTCGCAAAATAAAATTCGAAGTGCATACATAGAACGCAATCCTAGTCTAAAAAATGAAGAAATTCTCAACATTACTGTTTCGTACGACGGGACATGGATGAAACGAGGCCATACTTCTCTTTATGGCATTGGGATTGTAATCGACTCGTTAACTAATTTAGTTGTAGATTTCGAGCTGATGTCAAAGCACTGCACGGAATGCGTCAACACTGCTCGAGATTTGGGAAAGGATTCCGCAGAGTTCTCAATTTGGAAAGAACAACATGAACCTGTATGTCAAAGGAATTTTAGCGGTTCTTCAGGGAGCAACGAGGTACATGCAGCGCTGAAACTTTGGCAACGGTCCGTTCAAACAAATAAAATGCGTTATTCAAAGATGATTAGTGATGGAGACTCTAAAACATTTCAAAGTTTATGCGATGCGAACATTTATGGTGATAATGTTAAAATTACCAAAGAAGAATGCATAAACCATGTTGCTAAAAGGTTGGGCACAGCATTGGACAACAAGGTAAAGGAATGGTGAATTAAAAAGGTTACTCTTGGAGGGAAGAAAAAAGGCAACTTAAGCAAACCCGTTATACAAAAACTTCAAAACGTTTATAGGAAAGCTATAACTGATAATGCCCCGGACATACAAAAAATGAAAACTGCCGTTCTAGCAACCCTTTTTCATTGCATGTCCACCGATGCAAAACCACAGCATAGAAAGTGTCCCACAGGTGCAACATCATGGTGCTTTTACCAACGAGCACTGGCCTGTAATGAAATCCCGAAGAGCCACTTACATATGAAGACACAGTTGTCTGAAAGTGTAGTAGAAAAGATACTGCCAATATATCAGCGTCTTGCTGCTGATGACTTACTCAGGCGTTGCATTTCCGGCAAAACGCAAAATGCAAATGAAAGTTTGCATAGTTTAATCTGGAACAAATGCCCAAAAGAGGTATTTGTTTCCAGAAAACGGCTTGAATTATGTGTAACATTTGCAATAAGTGAGTTTAACTTCGGCTGTGTCAACACGTTACAACTTTACCGAGGAAATAAACTTGCCACGCCGAAAAAAGGAACATTGCTACTTGCTGCAAAAAGAGACCACAGGCGACTTACACAGTTTAAACGTAGGTCGTCTGCACATTATAAACAAATAAAAAATAGGAAAAAAGCTAAAAGAAGCCAAGTCACTGATGGATTTTATGGCGCTGGTGCCTTTTAAGTTACATCGGTAAGATATTTGTATTTTAGTTATAACGAACAAGTTCTCGTGTCCTCGTGCATGGCAAGGAAGAATGGATATGCTGCTGCTGAGTCTAATGGGGCCCTTGTAGGCAAGAGTCCGATCACCCCCAGAGGTATCGTTTCACTCGGAGGACATTGGAGCCACGACCTACTCAACGTGCACCAGCTCCCTTTATCATACACGGACCGATGCAACCAGCTGCAAGAGGTTGTCACCCTCCCAAACACTGACTGCAGTTAATGTTGCTTCTCATTCAGTGTTTGCGGGAACAGAGCTTCTACAGACTAGTCCACTGCGGGAGTAATGAACAAGTAGTCAAATTGATAAGAGGGGCATTTTTTTAATGCTACCTGATACTCGAGAACATGTGGATGACTATATGTATTACTTATCTGTAAGTAAAATTCAATTTTTATATAACAGTGCAATAAAAAGGATTGAAATATATAACAAATTTAGTGGGAATATTTTTTTGAATGAAAGTTTTTGGAGAAGTTGATTTGTGGTTGCTTTTCGGCTTCTATGGGCTTTATTGAATAACGGTAACAATACATTAAAAATCACTTAGTTTACCTATAACTCATTGCAAAAATAATAAGTGTTCACTAATTATATAGCAATGTTATAAAGACAAGATTTCTCATAGTTGTACTGTTCTGCCATTATTTAACAAGAAAAACTCGTTTTTCTCAGATTGTGATTTTGTTGTGTTTTATTAAGTTCAAAATGCTCCCTGCGCATAAAAATTTGTCGCATTTATTAAAAATTTTTTGCAGTAGTACTTCAAAGTCTTCTTAACTCAGTAAAAAGCAAAATAAGTGTTTTTACGTGTAATATATTTTATAACTTAATTTTTCAAAGATTTATGCTTGGAACTTTTGCGTTAAAATTTACTGTTCCAAAGTAATATTTTTTTTTGACTGCCTAAATTTGTTTTAAAATTCCAATTAGCATTTAATTTTATTCATGTATATGTAAACAATGATGTGTACCAAGAATATAAGTATATGTTAAAAATTTATGCGCAGGGAACTTTTTTTCTGTTGTTGATTATTCGTCAAATTTAATTACAAATTAATTAATAAATACTGTTAATTTTAATATTTTTTCTTCAAACTTTAGAGAAAGTTTTATAATAATAGCACAAATATCTGTGCAAAATATGAAAACAATTGGATAATATTAAAAAAAAAATTTTTTGAACGTCCACTGTCCCCTTAAAAATATGCTTATACTAAACTTTGCAATGTTAATATTTTGTAATCTATTTTAGGTTTGATTCTTAGTGATTTATATTTGTTGCTTTACAGCATGTTTTAAGGTTTGATACATATTTGCAATATTTCTGTTTATAAATAAGCAATTTGATTTCATTTAAAATTCTAATTTAAAATTTTTGAAGTGAAAGTAAAATTTTAAAGTGATTATCAAACGGAAATGACATAGTTTGTCGCCAAATTGTTACCATGTTGCTCCAATTCTGATTATTTATATTAGGGAAATTTTTTGTCATCACAACGAACTTCTGATTTTGAAAATTTAGTTGAAAATTGCTTTCATATTCTTAGAATGAAAACTCGCTTGTAGAATTTTATTAAGCATACTAATCTCTCGTCAGGTTGAATAAATAAAACTATTTCCAATATGTTACATTACTTATCAGTTCTATCATATTTAAAATAGCTAGAAACATTTTGGATTAAATATTAATTCCACTTCACATAAATTCCACAATTTTGAAGTAGCTGGAATTGCATTAGTTATAATTAATTTCGCATCACACAGTTCCAACTTAAATAGAATAATTTTGTATTAATTATAATTATTAAGGAAAGAGGATTGTCATCAGTGATAATATAATAATCTAGACACACGGCAGTGTGTCCGCCAAGTTCAGAAAGTCAGCCAAATTAAGATACGGCGACACCGGGCCAATGTGTATATTTACCCGAACCATTTCGAGCTACTTTTGACTCCACCATTACCCAAAAACTATTAGACCTACATACTTGAAATTTTGTACGTCTAATAGCGATCCCCTTAACCATTAGAATATCAAATTTCATTGATGTACCTCTTGTGGTTATGGAATTATTAAGGTTTGAAAAGTGTCATTTTTATCACTCACTCACTCATTCACTTACTCATCAAAAACCTAACCTACTTCTAGGAGACTTAGAAATTTGAAACTTGGTATTAAGGTAGACAATTTGGCATATATAAAGGAAAAAATCCGAAACTTCAAAAACTTACATTTTCTTCGAAGTTACTAGCATACTCATAAGTAGCATCATACCTAACGACTTCAAACAGCAGCCATACTTTTCTGCCGTTTAAAATAAACAATACTTCCTCGCGCTTGAAGCTAAATAATTGATGCATTGAAATTCACTTTCCGCTTTAATTTTTCGCCTTAAGGCTTAACTCAAGCTGACTACAAAGAATCCAGTGTCGTAGTTATACAGGACTTTTCAACGTTTTAAACAAAAGATTAATTAAATAAACATAGGTTTACGGACTTATTACGGAGAAATGTAAACAGACGAAAAAAATCTTAAACCAAGCTGAAGAGTCGCTATTAATTTAATTTAGTATAGCTTATCGTCAATATAAAAACACACATTTTAGCTTTTCAAAAATTAATGATATCCCAACAAAACATAAATGTGAAAAAAGGGCCAAGTTCGATAGAACAAAAACGGCCGTCGGTGTCGGCGATAAAAGAATTGATATCTAATGGGTGCCAAGTTCCATAGCAGATCCTTTGATCATGGCTGTAAGAGCGTATAATGCTCCATAATTTATTTTAAAACATTTTTTTTTGTCGGATTCCTAACTTGGCTAGTTTTAATTAAGATAAGTTACGTTCAAGAAGACGATAAGAAGACAATTAGAAATTAACTATAATAGCTTGCCACAACATTTTACTAACTATTAAAAATTGCTAATTGAATGAGTTAAATTTTTTGAATGTAATTTACCTTAATTAACACTTGCCAAGTTAGGAATCCGATAAAAAATGTTTTTAAATAAATTAAGGAATATTGTACGCTCTTACAGCCATGATCAAAGGATCTGCTATGGAACTTGGCACCCATTAGATATCAATTCTTTTATCGCTGACACAGACTACTCCGAAGGCCGTTTTTGTTCTATCGAACTTGGCCCTTTTTTTACATTTATGTTTTGTTGGGATTTTATTTTCCGGTTACGATAAAGATTTCATTTAAAGTTGGTGAAATAACATTTTAAAGCTGCTTTATGGTTGTGAAGGGAAGTTTAGAATTTAACAGATTAGAATTAGAAAAAATGATCATAAGGTTGAAAAAAGTTTAAAAAAGAGGGGATATAATGCTAACAATTTTAAAACTGTTGATAAGAAGCGTGATTATAGTTTCAAATAAAATTAATATTGTTGATAATTTCATAAGAAATTAGAAGCGTTGATGATTGTTGCAACTATAAGTTTTTCATGTACAATTAGTTTTTATAGACTTGAGTGAGGATTATTTTAGCAAGTAAGTCAATTTTCCAATGTTTATTTTTCTTCAATAGTTCTTTAAATTATAGGCAAATATAGCATTTTCAATTATGAATTATCGCTATGCAAGCGAAAGACATTCGAAATAAACGTCAGGTAAAGATTAAAAAGGACGATCGTGGTTCCTATTGCACAGAAAACAAATTTACTTATTTTTTAAAATGCAATTCATTACAATAATGTGTAATTTAAACACTTGCAATCATACGGATTCAAGTTGCGGGCAAATCAATGAACAACTAATACCATTTCTTAGTAAAATAAGTAGAAAATATGTGCCGATGTATCAGTTTAAGAATAAATTGAATAACATTGCTGTTGAAAGAATGAGATATTCATATTTCTATTTTCAGGTAGAGGTTATGTCTCGGTTCCTGGACACCGTGGCCTTCCAGAAACTTACTCAAGTCAAAAGGCCCGTTTTTACCGAATTTGGAACTAAGTCATACCCAGATCCGTGCAAAAACGTCTTCTCAAGGTATTTGATAATTAAATTCTTGTGAAACATTGCTATACATTTACGTGTCGGTCCGTTTAAAGTTTTTCTTGTGTGTAATATAATTTTATAAGTTTTAGTTTTAAAATGTTAACCTTCTTTCTACAATAGTTATCCTCAAATGCATTGAACACTAATTTTTTCTCCCAGTTAACTGTGCTATTCGTTTTGTAGATTAGATTTAAAATTGTAGTGAGATAACAATTTATACCAGTTAGATTAAACTTAATTTATGTTATGCCATGAACACGTTCTACATTTTAAAGGAAGTTAATTATGTACTATATTTAGATGCGTGAATTTCTTTTTGTACAAGTCTAAAAATGTTTCAAATGAAAACAGGATTCTTGATGAATATCTTAAATCTTGCTAAATAGGATTCTTGACTAATATCTTAAATCTTGCTAAAAGTTTCCCTTTAAATTTTTTTTTTTTTCAACAACGGAGTAAACGATAGTTAATATTAATGTGACTCACACGACAGGATGTATGTGTTCATGCTATAGGTATATCTTACATTTTCTACTGAGATAGCTGTCCTTTCTCGGGTTTATTAAATCAAATTTTACATTATTTGCTTTTGAAAGGTAAGACAACATTTTTATTACGAAAATTTGAAAAATTACTACGTACATGAATTTAATCCACAGCAATATACGGTGAAAACAGCGTTTAAAGTAGAAAACCGACATAAAACCTTGCATAGACATGTTTTAGAACAAAAGGAATAGCTTTTGAAATGCGTAAAAGATATGAGCTCTTTTGTAAGACAGAAGAAACTATAAAATATTTGACTTTTTGAAGGTTTTCCCAAAGTTCTTCGGAAATGTTCTCTAGTTTGGTATGGAAATATCAAAAGTAATATTCTTCTGAAATTCACGAATCAATTTCATGAACGTAGTACTTCTAAAAAGAACAAATTGGCCTGAATCTTAAAAGTCGCTGCTTTGAAATAATTATAAGCACATGATTTATAACGTCACTAAAACGTTCAAGGAGAGTTATATGTCAACCGAAATTATAATTTTGAAGTCAAGCCACGTTCAAGATATAGTTCAGTGTCAAAAGTTTGCAATTAAGCGGAAAATGCATAACTCTCGAAACGCCCTCTGTGTTGCATTAGAGTAAGCCTGCCTGCTAAAAAGAAATGACATTAAAAAAAAATTGTCCACCTGCTTTTAATTTATATAAAAAAAGCAAATATCAGCGCGTTGACTTTCTTTTAAATTGAAATGCATGATTTATATCAGAGTAGAATTTTAACAAGCATTTTGGAATAATTTAAGAGTTGTAGTTCTTAGCGCCATCATGTTTTCTCGCTAAATATCAATGCTCTCTTGTGTTTCATATACATTCTAATCGCGTTCAGCATGATTTGGGTCAAGGCGATACGAAATCTTGCGTTTTCTCCTCTGAAGCTAGTGTTCTGAGAATGCATCTGTGTTCATCATTATCTAAGAATACTATATATATAGCATAATTTTCCTTTAAATTTTATTAAGCTCTAACTCGCCCTTCAATTTCAACAGTTCATTAATTATTTAAAAAGCATGCTTTTAAAGCACCAAAGCTAAAACTGAATCTCAAGGCATGTAGAAAATATATTACCTTCTAGAACTTATCTAGAAACGAACTGCGATAAACATTTATCATCTTAACTATTTTTTACGAACGCATATTTGCTTCTGCATGAAGTCCCTGCTAAATGCCACCAGTTGGATTAACTGTTGGAATTTTTTTTATAAACATGTCCCTGGCCAAAAACTAAGTTAAAGAAAAATTATTTGTCTTGGCATATTTTTTTAACTTTTATCACTCACAAATTTTGTTGCTAACTAATTGCTCATTATAATTAAATTAGTTAATGTAAGTATGCTAATTTTTTCTGGATATTTTTACAGGCAATATAAGATCTTAACTATTTCTGGTCATTCTTATTTTCATCATCTACATCACATGCGCACATACAGTTTGAGTTTCAAACTGGTGCCCCTCTGGATTTTTCAAGGGCTGTGAAATCTTGGGGAAATAATTCGTAGTATTAAACTTGATGTTCGTATCCAAGACAGCTTCCCAAAAAGTTCATGCATTCCAAATGCTGTACATTCACGACTAAATTTGATTTTCTTCTACTACCGTTTTTATTGCGTTCATTTCTGTAACCTTTTGGGTAAAAGATTACATAGGTGTTCGGATCGAAATTCATGTGCGAAAGTATTCTTTGAAATTTATTAAGAATCACAGGTCCTTTCACACACATTCTTTACTTCATTTAGTTGCAGCAAAAGACTTTCCCTTCTCTTGTTTCAGTTTGACATTATTTCGCATACTGTTTCGTGAAATATTTGTTTACTTCTGTAACTCTATCGCAGGTACTTTTCTCAACTGGTTCCTTTGGAGCTGACAGACAACGTCATTGGAAATGTGTATACAGTTGATGACGAATTATATGCCAGTTCAGAAACGAGCTTGCTGTGGAAAATAAATCAAAAAGATCTAACATGCATGAAGAGGGTAAGTTTCATCATTTTACAATATACTCAGATGATTTTCTTTTGAAGTAGCGGTATGAAACTTATACATTTCGATACTTTTTATGATTTATGGATTTAAAGTTAGTTATTATTTACACATTAGAATAACTAACGATGAAATTCGAATTTGCATTCCAATTATTAAAACAATTATTTTCATACACCCCTTTTGTGAATTGAAAGTATTGAAGTTCCAGGATTTGTTTCTGAATTTTTATTTTCTGTATTGTTTTGTCAGATGAAATATAAACTAAATTTTCATTATTTTTTTCAAATGGTTTAAACAACTTTCCCTAATTGGCTAGTTTTAGGAGTTAGCTTCAGATGAAAGAATTTTGGAGAGTGAAAGAACTCAAGGTAAACCAGTTGCTTTCCAGCTGGTAGGATTTGATGTTTTTCTGACAGGAAAAAATAATACAATAGGGGGGGGGGGGAACTTGATAAAGAAAGCAAAATATTTTGGACAGCCTAAATGTGACAGTAAAAAAAAAATGCTGTAGCTTTTCGTATGAAGAAACCTGTTTTTCTTTTTGCAACTCCTGCAAATTTGCTAAATCAGTTAAGTAATCCCTTACTTTTCTCAATGTTGAATCAGCAAAGAATTATACGTATATTTCTAATAACATTTTCTCTATTTCATGAAACCAAAAAAACTGAAACTATACGCAGAATTTTTGGGTATAAAAATTTTTTTGTGGTCAAGTCATTCAGATAAATAGGTTTGAATTTCTCCCGAAAGAGCTAATGTTAATTTTTGTTAAAGATCACACTTCAAGTACGCAAATCAAAAAATCCTCCACCCCCTCTTTTTTTTTTTTTTGTACATCTACACTATAAGTTCTTGCCAATAAAGTTTGTTGGAAGTATGTCCACATAGTAGATTAGGATTATTTGAGATTTAAAATTTACCCGTAGAGCCTAATATTCAGTTTTTACAAACTGTTCAAAATTGAAAGCAAAACTCTTCAAATCAAAAAATGAAACGAGAATGAGGCGTTAAGGTCTTTAAAAAAACATTCTCTAGAATCGAATTTTTCCTTCAAAAGTTATTAGACGGACATTTTCCCTTCTCATAACCATACGTTTAATTCTCCTTCAATATTTATTAAATTATTTAATTTATTTTTGAATTTTTTGGTTCTTGGGGAAATTTTTGATACATTAGTTTTTTGTTTTTGTGATTAGATATTAAAATTTATTTTCAGACCGATTTGAAGGAGATTCTGTCGGTAAACCTGGCCAGTTCTCATCCTCATAAATGTCTAGATGGCGCTATCTACAACCTTGGAGCAAGTTTTATGTCTGGTTTGAAATATCACATTATGAAGCTTCCTCCATCCCAAGAAATTAGTAGAGGTAAGGTTAAAAATGTATAACTCGATGAAATTCTGGGCTTTGTTTTATTAGAAAATAATACACTCAAGACATATTTTAAAAATCTCTCTATCATTCATGTGCTTGTATTTTTTGGTGCTCCTTTTGTGACACGCATTTTAGTGAAATATAAATTTTACAGCCGATAAAGAAAAAAAAATCAGTGAAACATTTTTTAAAAACTTTTACCTACACTGTCTTAGTAAATTTTTATGTACGTACGTTATCCTGTATAATTAAGAAATGGGATAAGAAAGCAACTGGTTTTAAAATAATTATTGTTCATTTATTCTAGATGGAAAAGCGGGTTTCGAACGTTCCTCTATTTTGACAACAATTAGCTCAAACCACAAAACAAGCTTCAGTTACTATCACAGCTTTGGTCTCACCGAACACTATGTATTGTTCTTAGAACAGCCACTACTAGTCAATACTGTACGCATGGCAGCGTCTGGCATAAAAGGATATGCCCTTAAAGAATGTTTCGATTGGTGTCCAAAGGAAAAGGCAAGTTAATTTGTTATTTAGTATGAATAACTTCGTGAAAAATAGTAAAATAAATGGTGAGTTTCATGCAGGATAAATGAACTTTTGGAAGATAATTTTAAAAAGAATGTAATGTATTTAAGGAGAGTGTACTTTAAGGAAAGCATACTATTTAAGAATAGGAGAATAGGAGCAACCGAGTAGCAGATGCGGTAGGATTTAAGTACAGTAAAACTTCGCAATACCGCGCCTCAGTATACCGCGGAATCGGTTATAACGCGGTTATCATCTTGTCCCCCGACGATTAAAGTACCCTTTGGCATTACAAATCACCCTTTGTATTCCAGAGTCTTTGAAATTTTTGAAAAGTAAACTTTTTTCCTAGTCAGAGTGAATTTCTTTTAAAAGTGCGTTCCTCCCCTTAAACACAAATCTACATTTCTCTCTCCCTTCATAATCCCATGTTGATAACTTAACAAGATTTTTAAGCCCCCATTTTCCCAGAACACAATTGTTTTTGTTGCGGTGGATATGGTTTTATCTGAGGAACCTCAAAGAGCAGAAAATTTAAAGTGAGTAACCTATCACTCGATAGACTAATCGCTCGGTTGAGAAGTGTGCTTCTTTCACAGCAATTACAGGGAATAAAATGACAGCAAACAAGAAAAGAAACAATTATACAATAGAAGGAAAGTTACGAGTAATTGATTAAGTTAAAAGTGGCGCAACAAAAGCGAGTATTTCGTGAATATGATTCAGCGGTACAGTTTCACTATACCGAGGTTACGTTATAACGCGGCTGCCAAACATATCCCCCGACACCCGCGATTTAACGGGGTTTTACTGTATTGTTATAAGCCAGCGCCTCCAGGAGAAAAATTATGGTTGCGCCACTGCTAGAGTTCAAGATTTCAGTGCTCGAATATCAAACTATGAATGCTATTAATTGCTATATAGTTTATCCGGATCATGTCGTAGACACTTAGTCTACTTTAACTTGTAGCTAGCTCAGTCAGCGATCCTTAGGGGCACTTCGTGAAAGACCTGCTTAGTCAAATACTAGAGTGCACAAGACAGTTGGTGGTAAGTTTACAACCGAAGTACCATTGAAATAAGTGTTAATTCAACTATGAAGATTATGGAAGCGTGTCGCGGGGCTTTCGAACGCTTACCTTATGCATGCATTTTCTGCTTTTCATGTCCAGAATGACCCCTTGAGGGTGGTGTTTATCTAGCTTATATGGAGGGGGAGGGTATTATAGCTTAAGGGATGTTCTCAACGTTGGTGACTTAATCAGTACTAAGTAATTTCCTCCATTTTGAATCTCAGGAAGGAGGGGGGGGGGGGAAGAAACACAGGGCGATTTTGTTTTTTTTTCATCTGATTCCAAAGTTTGTAGCGTGAAGATACCCTAATTTTTCCTTTTTTATCTGCATTCATCTCCCTAATATATTTGAATGTGGCTGCGTTTTTAACATACTTGTCATCTTAGTTAAGCTACCGTTCCCCTCAATGGACATGAGAGTAAATACTTGGTTTTTAAGCGCACGTCACGCTTTAGTTTACCAGCTCAGGTCGCCTTGAAGTCGCATTCTTTAGCGCGTTTGCTTCAGACGATGGATGTGCATGTGAAGTCAAACCGTTCTAGCGAGGGTGCCATTCGTCTAAAACCAATCCTTAATTGCTTATATTCTCAAAATCTTGAATTACTTTGCACTAAAAGTTGCATGGCATGTGCCTGAGGGTTTCGGATGGAAGATAAGTGAGCACTTTTGTGGTTTTCATAAAGGGACTAAATTTTCTGCTTTCGATCGAAATAATTTCAATGTGTCATAATATTTTTCTAAAACTGTGGGAAGGGAGGGAATATGTTCTTTGTATATATCTGCATTGGAGAAGTCTACACGAGGGGGGAGGGTGTTTCCCCCTAAATTCCCCAGGGCGTGCCTTGCCTCTATAGTTTGACATTACACTTTGAAAACATGCTTGCTAAGAATTTCATGTTTTTCAGACTCGCTTTCATTTGATTGACCGAGTATCTGGCCAGGAGTTGAAGGTCAAGTACCAGTCGGATGCTTTCTTCTTTTTCCACCACATCAACACGTACGAGGAGGAAGGCCACGTAGTGGCGGACATCATGGCCTTTCCCGGACCGGAAGTCCTGGATAAATTCTACCTCAACAAGCTGCGACTTGGACAGTTCGACACGACTTGCCAACCCGTCTTAACCCGTTTTGTGCTCCCACTTAAAACTGTGAGAATTCGAAATTTGAATTCTTAGTTTTAGGCAGAAAGTATGGTGGTATTCTGTCCAGTGTTAGAATTGGGTGTTTCTGACATGGTTTTCTCATTGTTGGAGATTTGTGCTTATTTAAAAATCGTTAGTCCTCCGAAAATGCAGATGCGAGGCAGTTTTATGTGGACGCTAGTCTAAAATAAGATAGCTACGATTTTCCAATACATTTCCAAGAAGCACTAAATGGCACTTTATAATGATCGTACATGTCTTAAAATTATTTTCATTACAGGAGTTGAATATCTGGAGCGCGAATTTTAAGCAACATTTGATGAATTTTCCTTTAAGTTTACAATTTATGCTTAACTATGAGCATCAGTTAGCATTCTAGCTTTGCATGTCGAATTTCTATTAAGTAATACGAAAGAGTTTTCTTTTTGATTTGTAAAGAAAATCGCATTATATACTTTTGAGTGAACTGCAGGCCGAATACGGTGTTTAAATATCTCGACTATGCTTAGTTTAGTAGACAACTTAATTTAACAAGTTATTAAATTTGAGTGCGAAGAGAAAGAAGACCTATTGATTAAAACATTGCATTCTTACATTGATTCAGTTTGTGAATCTGTACTTTGTTATGATAAAATTTGAAGTTTCAGAACTTGATGAATATTAATGAAACGTATCAATTTGCGTAGTTTTTCCTTTGATTGTAATAGCAACTTATTTTTCAGTCACTTTGAAATTTTTTTTTACGTGGCTACCAATTTGTTCCAGTAATAAAAATAGCCAAACGAAATCTCAATCTCTGACCCGGTTGCCTCGCTGTGCTAGAGTGCTTTTGACAATTTCTTTCAACCACGTTTGTTTTTTTAGTAGAGTAGGTCCTAATTATTTCAAAACACTATAAATAAAATGCATTAGTTATCCCTAAATAGTATAAATAATTTTATTAAGATATTTTGGTTTTCGCTGTTAAATGCAATGTCTGTTTAGATAGCATGTGGTACAAACAAGTTAACTACTCTTAAATCTCGCGAAACGAGACTATCGCTTTACTGCATTTCATACGCAACTCGAATTGCGAAACCAAAATAGCTTATTTAAAAGAACCTTGTTGTCTAAATTAAATTAGAACATAATGTGATTTGTTAGAATAAAAGTTTGCCCTCGTAAAAGTGTGACTCGGTTTCTAGCAGGGCGCT
Source organism: Octonoba sinensis (assembly GCA_038502835.1). Lineage (NCBI taxonomy): Eukaryota > Metazoa > Arthropoda > Arachnida > Araneae > Uloboridae > Octonoba > Octonoba sinensis. The sequence goes on along the minus strand of CM076604.1, from coordinate 91,313,857 downwards.
GGCACGAATGGCGCCCTGAGGCAGAAAACTTTCTTCCGCCCCTACTGTATATTATGAAGGAATAGATTAAAAATGATCGATACAAACTTTAATTATAGTACATATTTTAACTTTAAAAAAGCTGAAGGAAAACAATCGCTGATCAGAATGGACTGAAAAGAAAAAATAAACAGAAAATGCAATAGATTGCGTTTTGCTCGTCATAAAATAGAGAAGACCCTTTCTGGAACTGCAAACACTTATAAAGTGCCCCCTCCGGATACATTTAAGCCGCCTGTCGCTGCGGAGAAGAAAAGGATAATGTGCAAAACAAGAAATAACCCAATAAAAAATATAACCTTTCAACAAAGGAAAGAAAGAAACGGAAACTTTTCAAGATGTTTCCTGTGTTTGATTTTATAAAAATTAAACGTGTAATATATATTAATGCAAAAAGATAATTAGAAGAAGTTTTGATGCATCTTTTGTAAAACTAAATAATTTAAATATTGCTTAATTTTTTTGAGATCGAACTATTGTTTGTTACTTAAAAGGATGTAGTCAATATTTATGGACAATGCGCCCCTAAGAACGACGCGTTCTGAGACTGGCCCCTCACCGCTTCAGCCTAGTGCCGGCTCTGGTTTCTAGCTATATTGCTTCATAAGATAAATTCAGGCAGAAGAAATTCAGTACGAAATCCATTTAAACAAATTTATCAAAACAAAATTAATCAACTTTAATATTATAGATTAAATCTGCTGCATTTTGTAAGTTAATGTAACAAAGCTATTATATATTGTATATATATATAATATATACACACGCCTTTAGGGGCTAAACAAATAATGGTTTTCGAAATATTAAAGTAGACTTTTTATGCAATAATAGTCTGAAATTATATATTGGGAAGTTCTACCTGCTAAGCGCCACATTAATATATGTTGTATTCAAGTCTAAATCCACGTATGTGTTTTCAAATTGCATTTTATTGACTTTTAGGATGGTAAAAAAGGCACTAACTTAGTGACTCTAAAGAATACTCGTGCTACTGCTGTAAAACAAGATAATGGATCTATTCTTCTGGTTGGAGAAACAATAGGAGACCAAGGTAAATGTTTTCTTTTCAGAGAAGAGTGTAAACGGAAATTGGCAACATAAAAGAATGCTCTTATCTCTAACTTGGAGAATATCATTCAGCGAATATAATTATGCCCTTAAGCAGTTTTTTAATTATACATGACAGCAATTTTTACTAAATTTTAAGTGTTGAAAATAACGACTTTTGTGGAAATAAAACAAAAGGGTCATAATGGATATAATCAAAGTATACCTTTTTTAACAAAATTTTCCCTTTTGAAGGTAAACCTTACTTTAACAAATAATTTCACTACATGTTTCATGAAAACGAGCTCTATTGTATTGCCTATTTATAAGTAAACCTAAGATTGGCGCGCGTTCAAATATTGCGATTGAAGATTATCCCTAAAATTTTCCTTTTAATTATTACCAGGCATAATATTTACTATAAATTACTGTAAGTAGTTTCTGGAAATGATTTCAGGTTGTTAATAAAAGATGATTTCATTCAAAAGAAGTACAGGGTTGTTATGATTAAAGTTACTCTGCTTAGACTTATGTAGAATTTGCCTTAATGGACGCATTGTATTCAAATTCGGTGTACGCGTTATGTAGACCACGTTGGAAAAAGATATACAATAAAAAATTAATAAGTTATTCAGATTTTTATGTGCAAGGGGCTGCATTTTTTGTTCTTTAAGCATCAGTTTATCCCAGCACTTGTTTAATGTACATTCCATTCGCCGAAATGTATTATAGTGCGTTCAGGCAGTATTATGAAGGGCTTCTTGCCCCTCCATTGTAATTCTCATCATCATTGTTGTCTCGTCAACATTGTAATTCTCATCGTCAAGTTGCTGCAAACGATAGAGAAACATTTCGGGCTACTCTTGAAAGAGCTATAACATGACTTGAACGTGGATTGACGCAAATGGAATTCATGTTGCACAAATTATGTGATCATGAGACTTGAACATGTGATTGACGCAAACGGAATGCATATTGAACAAATTATGTCGTGAAATATTTTGTTCTTCGTTCGTCCCTTTCTTATCTGGCGACAAAAAGTTGGACTAGTATTTTTTTTTTTTTTGGCCTACTTTCCCGTAGGAAAAAAAAGCATGAAAGAAAGCTTAATGTATTGTAAAAATATCGTTAAAAATAAAGAAAAGTCAGAAATAAGTGAAGTCCTAAAGGTTGAAAAATGAAAAATTTCAAAGTAGGTTTTTGAGATGAGGAAAATGTGCGTCTCTCGGTCTATCTGTCCCCCCCCCCCCCCAATTAATTTTTGAAGGAATTGTCTGATTCGGAAGATATTTTTTTTTTTGCATTCAAAAGATCGCGTTTCCATATTTTACTTTTTGAACTATCTACTCGGTCAATTTTGAATAGTTCAAAAAATCTTTACATAATTTACCCATAGGCACTAATGTTAACTCTGGGAGTAAGATCCAAGTTCCTATTAACAAGCTTGTTCGAAGAAGCTTTTGGCGTTAAAACTTTTTGATCTGAAAAATTTTCGTTAGTTTCTGAACTGTTAAAAAAAAAGTTAACATAGCGCCTACGGGGAAATTTCAATCCTATATAAATCATGATCTAACAGAGGGTTTACTCTATCGGAAAGATACTATGCCGTAGAACACGCACAGACAAGAAGTTCAAACAGAATTAAACGAGCTTATTTTCGAATATTTTTGAATGAGTGAAAGACTGAATAAAAAATAAATGATGAAATGAATAAATGAGTGAATGAATAAAAAAATAAATGATAAAATGAATAAATGAGTGAATGAATGAAAAAATAAATGATGAAATGAATGAATAAATGAGTTAGTGAATGAATGAATATGCATTAACCGTTGTAAAAGGTGTATTTGAAGTAATTAAGAACTAAAGCTAACAGAGAGCTAAATTTGAGGTTGGGTGTATACTGTAAAGTAGGCTCGTATAGTTCTAGACGGAGCTTCTTGTCTTACCTCTTTTCTCTTATGGTCCATATAACATCTACAAAGTTTCAATGAGATATATCTATTATAACGAGTTTTATAAGGATTATGGTAGCTTGAATTATAACCACCCGTTCCTCTACCCGTAGATGTAATATCGTCTATTTATTACGTATACTTTAAGTTTTGTTGCTTTCTCGAAACTTGTTTTTAGTTTTCATTTAAGCATAATGAAATTTCTTAATTTTATGAAATAAGGAATCAATGGTCGTAACGTAAGGAATATTAACCCATTTGTGCTTACCATCCCAAAACTGGAACGGTTCTTAAAATGCCCACTATTTCCATAATTATGGGCAGAAATGAATGTTTACGTAGTAAACTATTCCTAAGGAATTTTCCTCTAATTTTGAATGGACAAATGGAGGAACATTAGTAACATTGTGCAATTAAGAGCTGTTAAGAATTTGTTGCTTTAAATCTATGCTATATCGCGATGCCATGAAGAAAAGGTAAATCAAGAATGTTGTTATTTTTTTTTTTTTTTGCTGTATCTGAATAATTTTGGATTTTGTCTTTGAGCTTAGGCACTTACTGAAACACGTATTTTCCAGAAATAACGAATTTTAGTATCATTTTTCCTCATATTTCGAACGGCACTATTGTTTTTTTTTACTAAAGTAAACAAAAAGTAGGGCATTAATGGGTTAAATTTAAAAAAAAAAAATATTAGTCACTCCCTTACAGTTAAACTCGTGTATTTACCTTGATATTGCTTTAGTCACTTTAACGAATCAACAAAACTATATTTTCTGATTAAAGTGCTTTTGGTTCAAAATGGTTTGTGATTTAACAGCATAGCGACATTTAGGCCGCATCTGAAAATGCTTTTCTTTCAGGTTATGAAATGCCAACAATCAATTATTCTATGTTCAACACGAGGAAGTACAGATACGTTTATGGCAGCGGAGTATTTGAAACAGGGAAATACAAAAGCTCGGTAAATTTTTTCCAAGTTTTCTACCGATGTTGGTACTGAACTAAATGGAAACATTTTGTTGAAATGTGTAATATGTTAATAATGCGGTTTAAAACATTTACTATCCTTTGCATAAATTTATTAGGCATATTCTATAGTTATTTTTATAGCGATATTCCAAATTTGAGTGGTACAAGCAAGCTTTAAGTATTCTTGAAGGTCTTTGAGCAGTTTTATTGAAAGCAATTCGGAAAACAAATATTCTAACAATCATACTTTACTTTAAAGCCAACAATCCATTATTGGATTGTTGGCTTTAAAATAATGATGGGTATGAACAAGTTGTTAAATTGTCAAAACTCTATCCTGATTTAGCATAATTGTTTTGGTATTGAAATAACATTAAAGTCCTTTCTAGGTATTAATTCAACAAAGAGTTTCCTTCTGACATAATTTTTCAAGGAATGATGTGCAAAATTACTTATTGAATAGTTTCTTGTAATTTCAGTCATATCATAAGGCAAGAAAAATTGGAATATAAGTAGTCGTGCCTTTTGTGCGCGATTTATTTAATTTTAATAAATTTTGCACAATATTAAATTTTAATAATTTCCTGAAAAAAAATTTTTTTTTTCAACTTTTTCTGTGACTCCTATTCAAATGCAAGTCGATAAGAAACGAAGTTAGCAGCTTAAAATATGCTGAGCATTATATTCTAAATTCGTCATGTCAGAAATGTCTGATATTTTCTACGTTTCCCCCCTTGAAATGTATCTAAGTACCATGAATAATTTATTACACCGAAACTCGTTACATAGAAAATCGTTTTATTTTAGAACTTACCCTCTAGAAGTTGTTAAAATATGTCTTGCTACATGATTCACTAAGAAATATTTAGCTCTTTAATGTCTATACCATCCGTTTTATATCTTATGAAACTGAATAATAAAAATAATTGTTCTGTTTGTAAGTACTTCTGCTTTAATTTAGTCTTATGCTAATCTTTGCGCAATATTTTTATTTTGAGTGCTTATACTTTAAACTTTCATGCACAGCTTATTAAACTGGATAATATTACTGGAGATATGATTGTCTGGAAGGAGAAAGAAACGATGTACCCAGGAGAATTAATATATGTGCCAAGGCCTGGTTCTACTGAAGAGGACGACGGTTTGTATTTCAAATGTCACAAATCATTGTCTAAAATGTTTCCGAATTAAACAACACTGTTAATTTTGTAAATGAAGCGTTACCAGTTAGGCTTGGATAGGATGAACTTTGACTTTGAGAAATTTCATTTCTTGAGGTAAATGAAAGAGGTTTGTTGTTGGCGTGGAATCGATTTGAAATTATTGGAGTAGTACAGTTTGGTCCTGATAACATAATGCCGAATCATGAGTTAATTTTTTCTTAGGAAGAATAAGGCAAGTAAAAAGGAGAAATCCTTATATTGGCACGAAGGCAACAACCAACGTACTAAGTTTTTAGCGGCTTCTGTTTACCCATCCTTATTTTAACAAATGGAATCTTATAGTTCTTCGTGCATTTGAAGTCTTTGTTAGAGTCAAACATTACTACTTCATAAACAACCCAACTCAATTCCGCACCACAGTAACAACTTCATAAAAAGAAAATGAACTCTCTAAAAGTCAGAGCTCATCACATCGAATCCAGTCAGTGATACAACTATTTCAATATGTTCTTATTGAAATATAAGACATTGATTACTGAAAATTTTGATTTCATCAAAATAAATTGGGAATCTTTCGATGTTCCAAAAAGAAATTCTGTGATAATTCGAGCCAAACATTTAGGTGGCTTTCTCAATTTAACAAATAACTTTATAAAGTCACTTTATCTAAAACTATTCTAACCGAACTTAGTTAAAATTGAAGCCCATAGTTATTAATTACCCAAATTACATAACACGAGATTGCCCCTTATAAAAACTGCCTTTTATTACTACGGTGTTTAAAAAGAGCCCCAAGTGTGAGCGGCCTCCCATAACAAATTTTTCCGTCAAGCTTAATTGCTGCATTGACGACTGTCTATTATATCGTTAGTATATTGTACAGGGCAGAATATATGACTGGAAAACCATAGTTTCACCTTAAGGTGATAGAATGAATTACGGGAACCCTCGTATACAGCTCTACAAACTGTTTCGTTTTAACAAAATAAAATTGTTCTAAAGTTTATCAAGTAAATTGTGTGTAAATCAAATGGGATTCTAAACACGGTTTGACCTTTTTTGAAAAATATCTGCTTGTGATGTGTGTCTGAATGTGGGTACACACACTTTTGGATTAACACTAAAAACACAAGACAATAAAGCAAACGAAATTCGACGCTCATATGAGTCCTGATAAGAAACGATGCAAACTAGTATTTTATTCTATTCAACAACTGGGGTGCGGCATCACCAAGCGTTTTTCTCGTATGTAATTTATAGAAAGTTAGGATAGAAATCAAACAAAACTGTTCCGTACACGAGTCTTATAATAATTGGTGCTGATTAGTTTTTGGCACCAGTCATTCCAAGGAATTTCCCCAATGGCATGATTTTTTCATGCCATTGATATATCTTAAAAAGTAGTGCAGGAAATATATATGAAAAATTTATATGCAAATGGACACCGAGAAGAACCGATAGTGCTGATTAATCTCTAGTGACGGTAAATTTATAAGAATGATATAGCAGAAAGCTTTGTTCTCTCCACAACTTAGTAGTTCAATTCCGTTTCAGAGAGAAAACATTATTCCACGCTCATTGGAGATATTTCCAAGGAACTTGGAACAAGCCCCAAAACTCACTTCTTGATTATTTAATTTGTATTAAATAAGGGTTATTGTATTGTAAGAAAGCAATTTTTGTATGAAATATTAAAGTGGCACATAATAATCCTATATTTTCTAAGTAAAGAGCATTGATATATTAATAATTTAAGGAATGTTACTACTTACATACATTTCTTTTGCAGGAGTTTTGTTGTGTGTCGTCTTAGATGTTGAACCAGATGCCCCAGATTTTTTAATGATCTTGGATGCAAAAACCTTTAAAGAGCTTGGTCGTGCGGTTGTTCCTCGTAGTATTCAACTTCCACCCACAGTGCATGGATGTTTTGTTTTCGACAAATAGCCATGCAATATTTTTTACTAGCTTTTGTTACGTTTGTATAGTTCGTCGTTTTAATGTGAATCTTTAAAATTGTTTTATTAACTTCCCTAAAAGTTCAATTTTACGAAGACATTTATTTGCAAAAATATTTTAGTGTTTACAGCAGAAATATTTCTTGTTTTATATTTGTAAATATATTCCTGTTCTTCACAACATTTAAAAAATGGAATCTGAGACTAATTTACAATATATTTTTTTCAACAAATCAATATTAGTCTTTAATGGAATAATTTCGAACATTGCAAAATGATTGTTGTACAATGTGTAAATATAAGAGTTTGTGTTTTCTTTGTTTTACTATTTATACACTATACATAAAAATTCATGTAAAGATAAGCTATTCTCATTAAAATGTATATTATTATTGAGTGTTCATTTATAAACATTCATTTTTAGTCACAAACATAAAAATATTTTCAAACAAAGATTTAGTTCTGGGGTTTAATTACATTTTAAATTACATAAGAAAATTAAGTTGAAAGTTAAGTTGATTAATAATTAATAATATTTATTATAGTAGCGTAATTTGAAATACCGTTGAGTTCTGCTGATAAAAGAAGCAGTGAAAAGCCGAGAGCTTATTGGTATTAACCATTATTCGTGAAATTAAAGAAAAACGAATGAAAAGCATTAAATGCGTCACATCGCATTCAGCTGCAAACACTGCATACTTAATGCCTATCCGTGAAATTACATTGTTACAACATATTGTAACACCTTGAAAAAAAAAGTAACGTAATCTAGATATAACTAATCTACCCAACGAATGTGTATTTTCATAAAGTACGCGTAGATTTTGCTCACTTTAGACGGTTCTCATTGCAAATATTTTAATTATGAAAAAAAAAAAAAGGTAGACGTAACTAGCTTACGTCGGTTATGGCAGCGAAACTTAGACGCTATTTCTTTAAAAATGCTCTCTAATGAGGTCTCGAGATAAATTCTATGACTAGGGATATCTTAATTGGGACATAGTTGAACCATATCTTAGTAGTACCACTTTTTAATGACTTTTTTGCTTACCAGTAACTGACGTTCGAGGAAAAGTTTTCATTAAATAATTAAAAAAAAAAATTAGGGTTTTCGGTGAAACAGTTTAAATTTAGTATTAACTGAAGTGGACTTTTAAAATGGCTTAGGTGATTTTTCAACTGCAAAAGTGCGAAGAAGCATATGTTATCATTAGCTTAGAATTACATTTTTTACCCAGAATTATATTTTTTAACACTTCAAAAGGAAGGAGGTTATCTATTCATACCGTATGTATGTCTTTTTTTTTTTTTTTTTTTCCATCGATAACCGGATGAACCGATTTCGATGATTCTTTTTTTTGGTCGATCGAGGGCGATCTCCCATAGGTCCAGTACTTTGGTTCCACCATATTCGATAATTAGAAAAAAAAGTTATGGGTGGAAATGTAGTTTACCATCCATAACGGTTGACTAAATGAATCGATTTTAGCGACTTTTTTTCAATCGATAGAGGATCGTTTAACGAATATCGTATAACGATTTGACTACAATCATTGTTTAGAAAGGACGTTATGCGTGGAAATTAAATATTTTTTCTTTTTATAGGAAAGGGTTGGCTTGATGTTTTTTTGTTGAATAAATGACTAAGAAATATAAAACTCGCATTAAAAAAAAAAGTTTATTAAGCAGTAATATTTAAAGCTATTACAATAAGAGTTTGAGTGAAGGCTTCTCTGAAACAGAAATTAAATTCATTGTTTAAGACTTTAAAATAACTGTCAAAACGGAATTTACCCTACGAATGATTATTTTTTAGAGCCAGTAACCAAAAGTCGGTGTGCTATTGGATATATATATTACTTTTTCTGATTGAGTATTCATATAAAATGTACTTAAAATCAAAAGAATAAAATTATTTTTGGGGAAAAAAATAAAACAGACTTCAAAATTAAAAATTGCGCTAAGAAGTAAAAAATAAAATCATTCTTTAAACAACATCGATCGGACTTTTAAACATAATTTGTGAAGTCGGTGCAAAATTATGATCGATAAAATTTTTTTGTAATCATGAATCAATTACTAATATAAATATGCAAAGTTTGCAGCAATTCCAATGTAAAGGATCATTCATAAAGGATGTCGCGCTTCGAGGGGGGGGGGGAGGGGGGTTCGTGAAATCGTGAAAAAGTGTAACGAGGGGAGGGGGGTAACAAGAAGTGTGACTTCCTGCATAATGCAACATAGCGTGACATGTGACTAAGGGGGAGGGGGTCCGCTGAAGTGTGACATTGTGACAAAGGGGAGGAGGGGGGGGGGGTCAAATATATGGGAAAAAAGCGTGACATTTATGAACGGCCCCTAAGTATACAGTAACGCATAGTGTAATGATAATTTGACTCGTAATTTCGCGCCAACTTCTAAAATTATGTTTGAAAAGTCGTATGGATGTTGTTTAAAGAATGATTTTATTTTTTAACTTAAATACTGGGTTTACAAGTATAAAAATCCTTGTCTAAATGTAGCCTGCGTAAAGAATTAAATTTACCTTATCGTTGTATCTTTTTCGTATTTTATTCCAGCTTAATCTTTCCTATTTCTCCAGAAAAAAAGCCTGATATATACTATACATAATCAACATTTCAATAGTATTTATTGTAGTTTTTACCAACGTCCTGTATTCTATATATTTTTAAAAATATTAACGTTTATTAACTTAATTCTCACAATACTTGCAGCGCATCTGTATAGTTTCTCTACAAAATTGAATGATCTGTGCTTGATTTCTTCTCGCTTATGTGTCTTTTCTCAGAGGAAAAATATCAAATATTTGAAGTCTATGTTTTTTTTTTTTTTTTTTTTGCGATTTATGAATCTTTTAAAATGTTTCTAACATATTACTTAATATCTTATTTTTGAGGCAGAATCACAAATTTTCAAGGCATTTTAACGTCCATTTCTGGACGGAAGAACTAATTATAATATTGTGTCGCACAATTTATTTTCAGTCCCTATTGGTACCTGTCGACACTTTTCAGGTATTATATTCATTAATTTGTTACAACCAATGCAAGTCAATCTTATGTATTCAAAATAAAAATTATTTTGCAAGTATTTCTTTTCAAAGTTATCTTTTGTTTTTCAAGTCCACACCTGAAACGATAACGATACTTGATGCAAAGATTTTGTTTTTATTGTTTATTTCCATATCATTCAATGCTTAGTCGTTACATTTTTCTCTTTCTTATGTTAGTCATCTTGATTTTTATAAAAATTTCCTGCATTTTTTGTCGTCTCTCGTACTTTCTATATCCACTGCCTCAGCTTTTCTTCTTAATGACTATAAATGCTTCACTGCTAAATAACGACTGTACAGAGAAAAATATATAGAGGGCTTGAAATGTAAATTAGAATGCTTCGGTATGTGAAAGATGATGCACAACACAAACAGGGGAAATAACATCATCAAAATCTTATGCACTTCAATGAAGACAGCGTACTCTCGCATTTTCGAGAACGTGTTCAACATTATGTTGTTCTTGTCAATGCTTAACTGATAAAAATGTAGCACTGCATTTTTTTTGTAGAGAATGCAATTAAAAAAATAACGGCTAATAATTTAAAGTTATTTAAGAGAATATATCAGAATAATCCTTACTATGAAGAAATTGTCAACATACGTGCTGAAATTTGTTTTTAGAATTTCATTCTAAAAGTACGCACATAGTTATTGTGTGTGTGTGATGACCATATCTTAGTAAAGTTTCATGCAAGGAACTAATTTCGTTGTTACTCATTCTGTTTGCACCAAATTTCAATAAATATTTTATCGAATTATTGATTAGCTCGGCGTTAGAATCTAAACACAGTGATCCTACGTTTAATGGATTGGATCCATTATATGGTCGATATTAGTTTCTAGGATTCTCTGTTTAATAAAGTAGTCATTTTGAACAACACGAGAAAGTTTAAATTTTATTTTGGGGAAATAAAATGGCTACTTAGAAATCAATAACATCGACCGTTCATGAATTAGTTGCTGATAAGTTCCAAGGAATATTTTTCTTCCTCTCAAGAAACTAATTTCAAGTAATCGAGAAACCTTCCTTAAAACATAATGGCTTTCCAAATTTCAGCCTCTTATTAGTCACTTTACTACTTAAGTCGTGTCGAATCGGAACCATTATAAGCTAAAGATGCTTGTGCTTGTGTCTTATATACATTGAACCAACCCTGCCCAACTTGTATGCGAGAAAAGGAATAGAAACATGTGTATTTGTAAAAAGGAATTCCCTTTATCTTTTCGTTGCATCCTTTATATACTTTTTTCCAGCTTAATATTCCCTATTTCGCTGGAGAAAAAAATTTCTAAATGTATTCTGTGCATAATCAATATTTCATTAGTAGTTGTTGGAGTATTCACCAACGTTGTACATCCCATATTTTTAAGGGGATATTCAGTAGCAATTGTTAACTTAATTTTCTTAGTAATATCTGTTGTACATCGGCATAATCTTTGTATGAATATGAATTATTTAATAGACATTTCTTCTCGCATAAGTGTTGTTGCACAGCGGCAAAAGATTAAACATTCAAAGTTTATGTATTTTTTTAGTTTTCTATGCATTGTTCTGAACTTTTCAAACATATTACTCAATATTATTTTATTTTTGAAGCAATATCACACATTTGGAAGTGTTCTGAAAATTGATTTGTGGATTGAAAGGGCAATTATAATATTATGTCGCATAATTTATTTTCAGTGCTTAATGATACCAATCAACACTTTTCAGATATTGCATTCGTTTGTCGGTTACTGCCAGTGCAAGTCGATATTATATACACGAAATCGAAATAATTTTGAAAACATCTCTTATCAAAGGTACCTTTCTTTTTTCAATTCCACATCGGAAACGATAGCGGTACTGGATGGAAAGTTGTCGCTTTTCATGTTTACTTCGATGGCCTGCAATGCTACGTCGTTATATTTCTCCATTTCTATTGTTAGTCATCTTGATTTGTATGAACACTTTTTGTTGCTTTTAGCATCTATCATGCTTTGTATATCTACTGTCTCAGCTTTTCTACTTATGACTACAAATGCTTCATTGCTAAATGAAGAAATCGATAAAATTCGTTCAAAATTACTCGAACTGATGGAAAATAAACAAGATGTTTCAGTGAATCAAGTACTCTCGGTATACATGAAGACAGCAAATAATTTAACAATATGGAAGATTGTTCGTGTTAATCGCAGTGTTATCCTCGTAATCCTTGGTTCGATATTAACTTACTGCATGCTATTTGATAGCATGGTATATAGTGAATGACTTATGTCTTTAATAAAAATACACTCCTGACAGTGGCATATTAACTTAATGCATGCTATTTGATATCATGGTATATAGTGAATGACTTATTTCTTGAATAAAAATACACTCCTGGCAGTGGCATATTAACTTACTGTATGCTATATGATATCATGGTGTACAGTGAATGACTTATTTCTTGAATAAAAATACACTCCTGGCAGTGTCAAAACCTGAAGCAAAATTATAAGAAGTTGTACATAAGAATGAAAAATTTTTTGCAGGGCCAAACTTGCGACAATAGTAACGAAAATAAATTATTTGACTAGAAAACATAGTTCACAAGTAAAGTCACAATTAAAAAAAATGTTTCCAGAGGAAACAACAATAATAATAATAATAGCAATAATTAAGGATATTATCTTAACTATATGCATGACCAGTGTACTTCCAAGTGTTTATGCATACTGGGTACATATGTATTTTGGTAGCAACTTTTAAACTATAGTACAGTTTTTTTGGTTTTCACTACATTTACTTTTATATAGGGCTCTAGGATCTTCCCTTTAATATTTCAACTACGCTCTTGATCTGTTCTTTTAACTATTACACTACCATTAATTTTGTATTTGATTGGTGACTTTTGCTTTATAAGCTAGGTTTTCAAGATTTGTTCTGTTGCAACTTTTTGCATGATTTTGAGCTACGAAAGATAGAAAATTCATTTACAATTTATTTTTTGATTCATTTTGGCATTTATTTTTATTTATTTATACCTCATCAATCACCACCGTACCTACCCTGATGAGGGTTTAACCGGATGTGGTGATTGAGAGGAAAGAACAGAAAAATAACAGAAAAGAAAGACATTTCGAGCGACGCCCACTGGGTGTCACAGATCATGTGATGTTACTTATTCAAATTTTGAAAAAATAGAAAATAGAGTACAAACTTTAAAAAAAAAAAAAAAAAAGAAAACCACAGTAAATAGCAAACAGCAACAATAATAATAAAAAATGACATAAATATGATGAGCAATTAAATAAGAAAGATTTCAGAGCTGCGAATGAAAGTCCTATTGAAATTATTACGAAGGGAGCTGAAAGTCATCTCCATGAGTGTTTAGGAGGAACATAACTGCATGCAAGTTCTTTCGAGTTACTGGATGAGATAAAATATGGATGATGTTTTGAGAGAAAGTGCTATTGGAATCATATCTGCAATGGAAGGAACTGGTCAAAGGACACTTGAAAATGTAATGATCTGGCGTACCCGGTTGACTGCAAACACATCCTGGAGAATTGATTATATTAAAGCGATGTAAATATGAAGGAAAAGGACCGTGTGCACTGAGAAATTGTACTTCCGATGGACGTTTGCCGCGCGGCTTCAGTTTTACTTTTCGCAGGACATCGTGAACCCTGCGACCAGTTTCAGCGGTGTCCCATATCTGTTGCCAGTTGTTGAGAAGATCTGTCCAAAGTAGATATTTGAGATACGATTTAGGTAAAGGAATTTTATATTCTAATGGATGAGTAGAGTTTTTTGCTGCGGTCTTGGCCAATGAGTCAGCTCGTTCATTGCCGAAGTGGCCTTTGTGAGCTCTAATCCATGCCAGTTTTATTATGGGATGTTCTCTGCTGAGGGATTGAATATCACGGACTAATTTTGAAGTATGCATAGGGTCCTTTAAAGCTTTAAGAGAAGACATGCTATCGGAGAATATTGTTGTGATGGAGTTTATATTATTTGTTGTAATATAATGCAGAGCGTGAAAGATTGCAAAATGTTCTGCTTGAAAGACTGAATTATTGCAAGAAAGTTTAGCTGACCAATCGTAAACAACCTGATCATTGAAAATGTGAGTAAATGCTGAAGCTGTTCCATCACTTAATTTCGATCCGTCCGTAAAAATACCAGAATGAAGTGCTGACACATCAGGTTCTTCTAAACAAATATTTGGAGCTATGCACTGCAGGTTTGGATGTTCTTTGGAAGCTATTTCTGTTATACCTTTTAATTTGAAGCACAGAATATATCGGTGCCACCCTGAAATTGTTATAAGAACTAAATTTACAAAAGCCGCAGAAAAGTTCTGCATGGATATAAAGTAAATCACATTGCAGAAAAATGACAGACCAATTATTAAAACATTTAAAATATGTAATAAAATCCTTCGCGTTCGGTTGTGTTTTTTGACGGAAAAAATTAAACTGCATCTAAACAACATCAAAATTTGTCAGTACGGATACTTCATACTGATTTCCAGATTACACATAAAAATTAATGTTTGAATTTTACATGAGAAATTGGAGATTACGGATAATCAACCAATGGAAAATCAAAAATGGCGTTAAAATTGAGCCAAATTTCTCGCTTCGCTGTACTCTGGAGTCGTGGAAGTAGATCTTGGAACTGTGTTGCAAAACCACTTTTTTTGGAATTAATTTCAATTTTTGTGTGCTTGCAAACCAATTTACCTATTGCAATGGTTGTAATTTTCACGCTTTATATCTTGGTATTTAGACTGTCATTACTTCAGTGCAAATGCTCTGTTTTAGATGAATGGAAAATTCAGGAAATCTGAATAATCAGGTGAGTTTCAAACTGCACAGAGATAATCTGAGCAAGAATAATACGGAGTTCGTGTGCTTAGTATTGCTTTTAAATGAAATATTTAAGTAGAATTTAACCAATTTACCAACTACAATAGTTGCAATTTCCCCTTTTCTCCTGGTATTACCAGATCTAACCCATAGCGAACCAAAACGCATGTAGCATTTCTACACAAATCACTCGAAGTTAAAACATAAGGTATCAATCAAAATTTTAAAATGTTTATTCGACTTTATTGATTTTATTTGCACTTAGTTTAATTTCCTTTCATGTATTAAGATAAAACCACAACAGAGGCTTTTTATTTTTTTAGAACAAGCTTTGTTTACTAAGTACATAAAAGAAAAGTTATCTCACGCACATAAAAGGAAGAATTGTGTATTTGTGTGTGCTAAAAGGGAGGTATAATTTCTGCCAGTTTGCTGAAATGGTATATAACTCAAAGTAAATACTTATTACCCTCTTTTAATGAAAATGTTGCCATGTGCTTTGCGTGATCTCTGGCAATGAATTCTTTGCTTCTCAACGCACATTTAGTATTATTATTGTTATTATTATTTTACAAACTGAATGAGAAAATAGCATTTTCAGGAAAATGTCATTTTTACTATTTTCAGTTGATCAATATTTATTAAAAAGCAAGAAATCGATTGGGTATTCATCTTTTAAACTGCTCTATTATTATTGTACTTTGTGTAGAGCTATTGTGACCTTTACAGCAACTGAACACAATTAGATTTTAAGATTTGTCATGACATATTTTTTTAAGTAGAAGCTGCAAGAGAAACACAAACTGAGTAATTTACTTATTCTCGCAGTGTTTTATAAACATAAATTACAATCAACATATTTTTTAGTTTGATAAAGAAAAATATGATTAAAATGTATTTGGAAACAGTTTTTTTTATATATAGGCGTTTCGGGGGATGGGAAAGTTTTTTAACTAACCATTTTGTCAATAAAATAAATCATTATTAACATTTTGAAATTTCCAATTAATCTAACTTTAATTTCTTTAGTATTCTCCTTTATAGTTTCACCTGCATTATTATAATTTCTTCAATTTTATGATTTGATTATAACTCACGAAATTTGTAACAAATTGGGCATGGAATTTTGTTTTTATGTATTTCTGAATACTTATAAACATATTTAAGTATTTAAAAGCAGCAGTAGGGGAGAAGGAGACGCATTGGTACTTGGGGCTTAATGAAGATAAGACAAAATCTTAATTTAAAATTTTAAATCTTCAGTGTTTATTTGTTGCACACTCAAATTACAACATCTCAATCACATCAAATCAATCAAAATCATCATCTCTGAACTGCAGTCAGAAATCAAATCTAAACTGAATCTAAATCGAATCTAAATCTGCTCAGCAGGGGGAAATACTAACTTATATACCAATCTTCGGAACTTTTCGCCAAATAAGGAGATTTAACACGCTCCCCCAGGATGAAAAATTGGAAAATGTTCATCAAAAATCAATATTTCAAATTATTTTCAAAATGAATAATACTAAAAAAGCATTGTAACATACTTACAAATTAGTTTGCATAAAATATTGTTAAATATCAAGCAAGATACTGCAGCTAAAAATGTACAGCAAGTTGGATTACATATCATTAAAGAGTCATAGAAAAAATACATTTTACAGGGCTCATTGACGCAACAGCCGTAATTTTACAACTACTACAAAATAAAAGTTATAAAATTTCACACTAGATGGTATACATAATATTTTCTTGTAGCTGTAACTTCGAGTGATTTAATGAAGCTGAGTTCTTAGAAGCTGGGAGAGTTAGTTAGGCCTTATGATAAATAATGTTTCTTAGCTGGATATTGGTACAGGAAAACGTACAGTAGAGCCTCTGTTATCCGAGTTAATGTGGACCGAGGGTACCTCGGATAATTAAAAACTCGGATAACATGGACTCTGTCCAAATCGAGAGGGAAACGTGGGTAAATGGGTGAATTGAATGTAAAGGTCGTCAAAGATGTGAAAAAAGACATTTGCTGTGTGATTTTCTCACAACTAAATCTGGATCTACTTTCTTAATTGTCTCTCCTTTATCGTGTCTGTTGATGGCTTGTAATTTAGTCTCCAGTCACAACAGTTCGTTTTGCGTTTAGCGCTTATCTCGTAACCAATACAGTAACTAGCGTCTAGAGTGCAGGAAAGCGTTGGATATCACGGACCGAAATGTAAACACTTTTTCGTCACTTCCGCGCGCTGCAACGAGATTACTGTGTTTGAGCATGCGTGAAAGTTTTTTACTCATCTGCCGTTTCATTTGTTATATTCTACTACGTCACAAACCTTATGACGTCAGCGCAAACGAATAGAATCGAAAGTTGTACAGTTTTAGAATGAGCGTGTTTTACGTTGCAAGATACTAAAAACTAATAATACAAATTTAAAACACCATTTTGTTTTGAAATCAATCATACGTGAAGGACAAATGAAAGACATATATTAGTCTAGAAAAAAATTCGGAAAAGAGCATTTAACTTTAAAAATGCGATTTACTTGATGAATTTTTGTTGAAAATAGATCTGAGATTTTCATTTTAAAATGTTGGTTGATATGACTGAATGGGAAAATTCAAATGTTGGCAAAAATAGTTTCTTTGCGCGTTGTTGTACATTTTAACTATAAGACCTAGAATGTTTGTAATTGTGCATTTTATTATGGTAATAGCTTTTGTGCTAGCTGCTATTCAATGCAGTTGACTCTTCTATACTTGACTGGATAATTATATGTCATGTTATAAGTTTTAGAGAACGTAGCAATACTAAAAATACATATTGATTTTTTGAACTCTTTTACAATGCATGTAATTCTACAACTAAACAAAATTAATAAGAAAAACTAAATTACTGTGGAAGTTGGGGCCAGTCGTTTTAAATAGGATAAATGGATTAAGGAACCTCGTATGACGCCAATTTATCTTTAGTTTCAATCAACAAGCCCTAAAAATGAGATAAATTCAGTCATACATGGTGAATTTTTTTACTGCTCAAGAGAGTAATTTCATTATTACTTTTTTTTATTTTATTCAATTAATTAATTTATTTATTTTGCTCAATCTCGGACAATTAATTGTGTTTATTTATTTATTTCTTTTATTTCCATATGATTAGCAGACCCACTTCTTTTTCTTTCCCTTTCCCCCCCCCCCCCCCCTCTTTTTTTTTATAAATTTCTTTTAGGTGTTTAGTAAAATAAAATTTTTTAAAAAACAATAGCGTTATTTGCCGGTTTCCTAAAACTTTTAGGCACAAATAAAACAAACACTACAGATTTTCAGCATTCAACGCGTAGGACGATGTGCTGATAAAAGCGGTAGACACGTGTTTCGGAGCTTATATGGGTCCTTTTCAGTGCTAAATACGTGAACTTGTAGTTGAAAGGACATCAATCAAAATTGAAAAAGAGGTTCCTTGTTTTTTTATTGCTTTTTTTTTTCGCTTAATGCTTCTTATTCTGTTAATTAAATTTTTTTCATGTTCTAAACCAGTTTTGTCAAATTGCATGTTACCTTTTTTTTTTTTTTTGTAATAGATAAACTGAGTGTTTATTTGGCCGGTACCTCTCCCTGCATAAAGGCGTAGCGAAAGGGGATAGGGGATGTTATAACCCCCAGACAAATTAATACGTTAATTAGAATATCAAGAATTAAAAATATGCATTAGCCTAGGGGAAATCTGTACATTGCTTTTCATAGACGGCGTTGTCACATACAAGAGCACATGGGTAATTTTAAATTTAAAAAAATCTGTTCTAATGTGAAATTTTCTAATGTAAATTATTTAATTAGGTGAACCCCCCCCCCCCCCCCTAATATATACGTGCTACATATACGTTAGCTCCAAAAAATCCTACAAATGATTCAATGAAAACAGCCAACATGCAATTTGATAATAACGACCAGACTGTTGCATCACTATCAGAAGTTCATTTTTTCCAGAAACATTGCTGTATGTTTTTCAAAGTGCCAAATATTTTGCTCGTCGCAAGACAGGAAAAAAGAAGCACACACACTTACACACACATATATATATATATATGTGTGTGTGTGTGTGTGTGTGTGTGTGTGTGTGTTATTTTTCAAAGAAATATCAAGAATTATATATTAAAAAGTTTTTGAAAAACTTTTTTTTCTTTTTTTTTTTTACTTTTTGAGTTTTTAAAATGTTCAAAATTTCGCAGCATTTTGGATCAGACACTATTGAGTGAATTTTAGTGATTAATTTATTTTTTTTAATAAAAGAGTTGATATTTGAAAATTATTGAACTATAAAATTTTGAATTATTCATTATTTTTTAAGTATAGAGATTGAAAATTAAATCCTGAAGTAGTTTAAAATTTATAAATGAATGGATAAAAGTCTTTTTTTTTTTTTTCATTTAAAAAATATTTTAGGTGGAACACAATAATATTCAAAACTGTACTTTTGATTAATAATTAAAAAGTGTGTAAGTAAATGATTTAGAGAACATTTGAGCCAAAATAAATTTAATCTGATGTATTTAAAACTTAAATAACTTCTGCTCGTGTCTATAAATATATATATTATGAAGCACCACTGGATGTCTGTATAAAATAAATAGATCCTTAATGAAAAAAAAGATCTTCGATAAAAAGGGGAAAAAACGTTATCTTCAAAGGCAGATGGACTTGAATGCGAAAGAAAAAAAAAATAGCATGAATGAATTTCTATATGCGAAGGGAGACAGGTCGCGCATGCGCCGATAATGCGGTTCGTTTACATTTTGCTTCGAGAGATTCAACGCATTCCTGCGTTTTAGACGCTAGTAATACAGTACGGTACAAACAAAAATAAACAAACAGTAAACGAACTGTTTACTAGCAAAATGAAAAAGCAAGTGACGTTAGTCAGTGACGGCGCCATCGGCAAGGGTGCCATTGACCCACCAAAAAAAAAAAAGAAAAAGAAAAGAAAAGAAAAGAAAGAAAGAAAGAGGCTTTTTTAAAGAGACTAATGTACCTCGGTTAACCCGGAACTCGGTTAGTCGGGGCTCGGAAAACTGCGGACTTTTATTTGAAAAAGATTTTTGTGTTCTTTTAAACAACTGAACTTTTCGTAGCAGCCACTGTGAATAATTCCATATCTTCTAGAACATTAGGTCTAATCAGTTCTGTTACAAATGAATTTATGGGACACATTCAAGGCCCGACTTGCAACTTTTCATGTCCAGGGCACTTTCAATTTTTCCTGCCCCCTTGTAGTTGTTCACTTACTTTGTATATATATATATATTTATATAGGTGTGCCTGTGTATGTGCTACGCTCAATGTGCAATTAACTAAATTAACTAAGAATAACCTGTTATTATGAAAAATTAGCAGCGGTAAATATTTACACCGATTTTTTACATTACAATTTAAAAAAAAAAAAATTATATTATTGAAAAATTTCCTGCCCCTTGCAAAGTTCCTGCCCAGGGCACAGGCCCCGGGTGTCCGTGCGATAGTCAGGGCCTGGACACATTGGAGACACTAATGAATGGCGACACATTCAGACAGTTCCAAAGCATGAGAAATGTTTAGATAGCTATTTTCTTGCGTGGTAATTCTTTTTACATCCGTTTTTCACATTTTATTTTACGGAAGTAGGAGTCAATGAGAATCATTATTACTTCCTTCCTTTTTCAATGATTGCTGCATGGCTATTCAAAGCAATTAAATAAATTTTTGTGTGCATTCTAGTACTTTGTAACATTAATTTTCAAGCTATCATTCCGTACAAATACATTGTTTTTACATATATGTGTTTATTCATAAATAATTTTTTTCGGTTATTGAAAATACGCGGTGGTCTCAGTGTGCCCCACAAATTGACCACATTGACACATTTTGAAACAACTTTTGTTTATTAATTTATTTATTATTTTAAAATCATAATAGAATGCTAATTAAATATTCGTGAAATGATTGATAGTATAACATTTAAAATAAAATAAACTTTAAATCTTAAACACCTATCAAGTTTGCAAAAAAAAAGTCACTCCTAAGGTTTTAAGTTAAAAGGTAGAACGAAAAGGAAAAACGTACAGTCGAACTCAGTTATAACGACACTGCTTTTAACGACAAATTGTTTATAACATCAGTCAATCGCTGGTCACGTAAGATCCTTATTGAAAATAACGTTGAACCACCTCAGTTTTGACGTCATTTTTTCCCACGATTTCATAAGTTTAAAAAAGGCTAGAACTGTCAGCTTCGTCTCACCTCCAGCAGTTGTAACCCTAATCTGTTCAGCGACTGAAGACGAAAGTAAGCAAAGC
The DNA here is from genome assembly GCA_038502835.1 of Octonoba sinensis. Classification (NCBI taxonomy): domain Eukaryota; kingdom Metazoa; phylum Arthropoda; class Arachnida; order Araneae; family Uloboridae; genus Octonoba; species Octonoba sinensis. The sequence continues at coordinate 91,292,488 of CM076604.1, read as the reverse complement.
AACGTGACACTCGGCAACACAGTTGGCTACTTGGGATGAAATGATGAGTAAGGGGGCTTTCACACCAAAGGTGACAAAGACCAAAAACTTGTCTTTTCCACATCTGCGCTGGCGCAGATCAGAAAAGAAAAGTTTTTTGCCTTTGTCGCCTTTAGTGTGAAAGCCCCCTAATAGTGTCAATCAGAAAAATGCTCGTCGTTAACTCTTCAATAAAAACAAAATCGCGCTTTCAACGATGAAAGTGGCAAATGTTGGCGATAAGACAGCTAGTCTGTAAATTTACTTTCGCTCTGAGTTCTCGTTGAACAGACTTTTAGTTGATTGGGGGACTATAGAATAGGAGGAGGCGAAGGGGGTCGAAATATTGAAGAAAAATGCGTGACGTAATTTATGGACAGCAATCAGTGAGAAGTTAGGAATAAACAAAGAAAGAAAGAGAGAGAGGGACAGAAAAAATTGTATATGTTACGAATTGATAACCATCACCGTTTCAGAAAAAAAAATATAAACCCGGATTATCAACTTCCTCAATCCAGCTATACAAAATGTATAGGACATCTCAAAAGTCAAAGTTCATTGGAGAGCAATAGGCGTGTCTCATTTAACTTCAGTTAAAATTAAATATGTAGTTGGAGCTCCAACAATGATAAATTACATTGCTGAGAAACATTGTAATTTATCATGGAGAATAGCAGTATTGAGATGATTATTCTTGGAAAAATCATTGCTCAACACTATGAAGTTCCAACCATACAAATATTTGATTTTAACAATGGGAAAAACTTAAAACTAATCGCAGTTCAATTTTAATTCAGTTTCATAAGTTTTTCAATCTGTAATTGGAAAAGAACATTCAATTTAATGTTAGACAGAATTTCAAGGAAAAGTATTTTCGTTAGAAAGAACTCAATAAATATTAATGAGGTTAGGTTTCTTTATAAAAAGGATAAAAGAAAGTATGTTTGGATCTCGTAAAAAGGTTTTTTTTTTAACACAGAGTAATTATTTTTTCCATTGATATTTTCAAAAAAATTGTATTTCCTAGTAATACAATATTTAATACTTTTGAAGAGCGACTAAAATTCTGTAATAAATTTCCTATTCAGTTTTGTATTTGTTATTGAGTAAGAATATTGATTACATGTATTCGTCTATATGAATACTTTTGACTATTAATAAGTGTAAAATTGGATATGTGAAATAAATATTCTATTTAAATATTTTCTTTTTTTCCCGATAAAAAGCGAATTGTAACTAGCACATTTAGAACAAGGTAAGGGACGTTTTCAAATAACGCGGCTTTTGATTGTTAACAAGTAATATTAATATCAGCAACATTTCATATTACTTTGTGAATTAAACATAATGCTCACATTTTCTGAAATGGAGAAACGAAATCATAAAGTTTACAGAATGCAGAAGAAAATAAGTTCAATTATTATGTGCAAAAAATAATACAATGGCGTAATTTAACGAATGTAGTGACTCATCGTATGTTTATTGCATTTTCCTTTTTTTATGAAGGATATTTTTTTTTTGTCGGAGGTGAATGTAAAAGAATCTTCAACGCGGTAAGAATCGTATAAACATATTTAGCTGGATTAAATGTACATGATAAAATTAAGGATACAGATGAAAATATTTAGGATTGAATCAAAATCTATATACAAAGAACTCTTTACGCTACTTTCCCTTTGCTTAATTTTCCCAATTTCGAAGAGTAAAAGAAAAAACATTGCAATACAAACTTTTAATACTCTTATTTTATTGTTGTTACTCACCTCATACTTGGTGCAATTCAAAACCGCCAAAAACTCGTCAAATATCCTCGCGAATTTATTTCTAAATGCAATATCAGCAATACACAGGTTCAAGCTATGTACTTGTTTGAGAAAAATATTTTTTAAGTGCTGTCATTTGGAAAACTTTAATAAGCAAAAATTAAAACTTTTCAAGATCTGGGCATATTTTAGCACCACATTACACATTGCCAATGCGGCGATAAATTACTATTATTTTTCGAAATTTCATGTTATTTCTAGAGCCATATCAGGAGAATCTCTGACTGAATTATGGTATGAAGATTTTGTTATTTTGTTCTACATTATGTTGTACCTAATATGTTTTGTGATTCCAGTTAATACCTTTGCAATATTATACTCAGCTATTTGTTGCCATTTGAGGAAATCTATTGTAAAATTTGGCGCTATAAATGATAAAATTTTTCAAATTAAAAAATATACTTCTACTTATGAGAAACTGTCAAAAATAATAGTCGTAATTGATAAAAATGTAAATCTGTTGGTTTTCACTTCAATTTCTTTCAATGCGATATCTCTGTACTTTGCTGTCACGACGGTATCTCATCCAAAGTTGTACAGTGAATCTCACACTTATTTAACATCATTAGTCCTTGGTATTGTTGACACTATAACGCTTTTGGGGATAATTTTCAGTGCTGCTCTACTGAATGAAACAATAAGTGAGTTAAGGGTTAAAAGTTTGGAGTGTTTGGAAAATCAGCAACACATGTCAACAAATCAAAAAGTGTTTGCCTACTTAAAGAAAGAAAATGCTTTAACAATATGGAGAATTGTTCGTATAAAACGGATTTCATTTTTTGTGATTTTTGGCTCTGTGCTGACTTATTGCATGCTATTGGACAATATGTTTTACACGAAATAATCCAAAACAGTTTGGAAATGAGAGCAAAAAAGCTAAAAGCAAAAAGCAAGATAGATAGAGAGGACATGGGGAAATATATATTTGTGTTCTCTTTGCTAGGCTATTTGCATCGCAAGTAGGCAAAGGCAATAAATTTGTAGATTGATTGATGTTCAAGACCGACGAAAAATTTACTAGTATGTTCTTATAATAAAACTAACAAAAATTTGAAATGAAATTGAAATTGCAATTGATTTGAATTTTCGTTTACATTCGACAAGACGCTTTAAATATTACGACATAGGTTCAGTTTAAAATTCGGGTAGGGGGAGGAGGAGGGAACTAGCATAGTCAAACAGCACTCTGTTTTGCAACTGACTAAATATATTTTTTGTGAAATTCATGAAAATTCTTTAATCTGCGGCAACTGACTTGATACAAGAAGTACAATTTAATGAGCCCTTGAGTAATTTTGAACATTTATGCGTACAGGGTGATTAAAAGAAAGACACCAATTAAAAGTGCTGATGCTCTTAAACTGAAATGAAAAGGGAAATACTGTTTTATATTTATATCTTAATGTTGAAACGAACATAGGAAGTACGTTCGCGCAGTCGGCAGCTCATAATTTTATACACATACGTATATCGCTTTCCAGTAAATTTCAAAATAATAATAACAATAATAAATAATCATAATAATAAAAATAATAATAAATAATCATCATAATAAAAATAATTCACTTACTCTTTCATACAGTCAGTTATAAATTTAGTATGATTTTCAAAAGATTTAATGTTTAGTGTACGAATATGCTTTGACAAGTCAACATGAATAGTTTTTTTTTTCTTGGATGTCATGTGTCACTTAAGCTTCCTTAAAAGTTTACAAGTTAAGCGGCATTACAGTTAGATCAGTTTTGAAGGTAGACGATTTTTATGCCTGTAGTACGTAACAACTTAACAAAATTGGCTTGGAAGGATATGTCAATAAAATTTTTATCCAAGGTTTTAAAAGGTTCAGCCTTGCTCAACATTGTTGTAGCTTTAACCATACACTTCATTTTAAATCAGATAAAATATTTTCAAAACTTTTTATATCCTTTTTAAACTTTGCACATTAAAAAAAAAAGTTTATCAGCTACATCAGCTGATGAAGTTTCTAAGCCGTTTTATTCTCGAATTTAATAGTGCTCTTTTTCCTAACATTTTTCCAGTTCTGTGAATAATAATATATCTGTTCTCGTACCTACTATATGTTTTGTACACATTCTGTCCGCCAACTGTTTAAGTTGATAAATGTAAATTTTAGAATCTGTATCAAATTGTAAAATTTCGTTTTCATCTGCTCTTTTTTAATGCTCTTAAAAAGTAAGTCGTTTTAACTACAAGACTCGTGTGAGCAATTTCATTCAAAAATCCTGTTTTAAAACAAGAGTTTTCTTTATCAACTTACATTCACAGCAAAGGTTTAATTTTTAGTTTACCAGGAAAAGATTCAGAAAAACTGGAAAGAAATACAAACTCATTTATGTTCTTAAAGATATAGTTTCTGCCAATTTAATGCGCATAAACATCAAGTCGAGTCAAATACTTTGTGTTAACATCTTTTATCTTAGATCACAACTTTGAATAAAATGAACAGCTTTTGAAAGAAGAGAAGTAATTTAATAATTGTAACCATCATCACATCAAACATATTATTACATTACTTCCTGAAAAGCATGTTGTATAGCAAATTACAGTAGGTCAAAATTCTACCTAGGATTACGATATTGCGTTTCCTAGGGTTTTCCTTCGTGGTTTTCCATAATGTAAGTCCATTAGCCTCTTATGAGTGCAAAAAGGGTCCCTTGAACTTCTGCGATCTGCTTTCCCTCCATTGACTGTATCACCTTAATGCTCATGTCATCCAAACGTTCATTTAATAGTGAAGCACTTATTGGTACAGCTTACAGAGCTGAGTTTAGCAGCAAAATACCCAAAATTGATGCGAGCAATTTACGATTGATGATGACTCAAAATCCGTGGGAACAATTTACGATTTATTAAAAGAAAAGTAATTTAATAATTTTAACCATCAAAACATCAAAGATATTATTACATTAATTCATGTAAAGCATGTTGTCTAACAAAATACAGTAGGTCAAAATTCCACCTAAGATTACGATAATAACATTGCGTTTCATCTTCATGATTTTCCATAATGTAAGTGCATTAGCCTTTTTTATGTGTGCAAAAAGGGTCCCTTGAACTTCAGCGATCTGCTTTCCTTCCATTGACTGTATCACCTTAGTGCTCATGTCATCCATAGTTTCGTTTAACAGTGAAGCACTTATTGGTACAGCTAACAGAGCTGAGAGTTTAGCAGCAAAATATATGCAAGAAGATAACACTAGTAGAGGGTTGTGGCCTAAAATCTGTGTGAGTAGTTTGCGATTTATTACTGAAGCAGCAAAATACAACGCAGCGGAATTTTGCACTATGGAAGTGAATGCCAGAAATGATAGTTTTCTATCTATGTACGTTATCAGTTTAGAAAACGAATTATAAAAATGCAAATACTTTTCATAAGGAACAACTTTCTTTCTATTTTCTTCCATGAATTTTAAAACAATTTGACGCATGTGATAGCAAATATAGGTGTAGAATATAGCAAATGTATTTATAGGGAGTACTATAAATACAGCATGAATTGTGCGGCATGTTGCGATGGTAAGGGTGTGATATTCCAGTGATGTAACATTTAGATTAGAAACTGCTCTCACAGAAGATTCCTGCCGAGAAACTATAACAATAGTTATCTCCGTTGCAGTAATAAATAATAAAGTGCTTAACAAACTCCAGTAATTCAAGAGACAAGAGTTGAAAGCATTATACATCATTTTCTTGTTCAATTTTACATAAATCAAAATCAGTTTACTAAAATTGAAGCAAAGATAATACCTGTGCACAAGTGCTATAGTTGTTTGAACTGCATAAGATTCAAGCTTGGAATGTTCAAAATAGACTAAATACGCTATGAATAGAGCTGGTAATACTATCACTATATTTAGAATATACTGCCTCGTGTTTTTAAAATTTAGTTTTTTAGTTATGGCAAAAATTAGGCTTAAATGAAATAATATAAATATTTGCTTATAAGGGAACTTAAAATTATTGTTATATAAACACATCGTCTGGACATTAAGTGTAGTTCAGTAGCTCAGATAGATAATATACTATATATACTACATTTCCGGAAAAAGAAAGAAAATTGAAGATATTTACGAGATTTTTCTTTGCATTATTTTTCTTGTCTAGGAAAGACTGTCTTATTGTAAGTTATACCTTTTATAGTTACATGTAGCTATAAATTTCGTAAAGATTAGATTAATTAAAGCACAAAAGGGTATTTGCACAGATTTTTTTTTTTTTTATTAGAGTTCGTACTAATCTCAAAGATGTCTTACAAACAAAAATAAATATGTTTCCAGGTCCAAAGCAGCATTGATTATACAATATAACATTGAAATGGATGCTTGGTGTATCTTGAATAAAATATTTTGTTGAAAATTATTCTGAATTTCAAATAAAATACTTATCTTCTGCATGCAATTGGCAAATTATTATGGGTTGTGTGCTTCCTTATTATTCCATAACATAACTTTTTGTTTATAAAGTAATATTAAAAAAAATAAATATGAAATTCAACCATGTATTTTGTAAACGGGAATTGAAAATACATTTTTTTGAATTTAGACTTTATGAATACGAAATCATGGAATTCAATTGGTTTTTCTTGTAACATTTTCCATTAGAAAGTTTCAAAATGGAAAATTTTGATTAAATTTTGTATTATGTTGCTCATAACTCAAAAGGTGGTGGTGAAAACTGTTAACTCTAACTATGAACTCGAACTAAACTATTAAACCTCAGTTTTTTCTTTTTTTGCCTAGACTATAAAAGTTTCTTCTGTCGTACAAATTTTGGAACACACGCGAAGTTTAAACAAAATATTAGATACTTATGATCATTCAATTTAATTTTGAAAATTTATGGTTTTTGAAAAGAATACGCATATATTTCGTATTTCACAAAATTATTAGCAGAAATAAAAAAAATATAACATTATGTATCAAACACAGTAATAAGTAATTGCATCTTTAAATTACAATCAACTCAGATTTGAAATATATTGTCTATTGTACATGTCAGGGCTTGAAGAATCTGCAGGGGGGATTCATTCAATCTGCCCTAGAGAACGCTAAACCTACAGCGAAATCATTTAACTAGATTAGGGTTTCTGAGGAGAGTACAAGCCCTGAGCACCTCGTTGGTAGTTCAGTACCGCTACTTTCGTGAATATGATCAATTTACGTCTGTTTAAGCGCTAATAAAAGTTAAATATGAAACTAAAATTATTTGGAATAAGAAAAAAGTAATAATTAATGGTGATGATTAGAATAATAACACAACAGAGCAAAAATATCAAAGAAGAAATGAAGTCTTAAGGTTTATTCGCACCAATGACGACAGAGACATTTTGCGCCTCTCGTAATAGACTGTTTGATGTGGTTATCAAACTAACAGTGAAATCACGGTTGTGTGAGGAAGTTTCTTTCAAAGACACAATAAAGAATGCCAATCAGACAATACGAAGGCGTGGTCACATTAAGCTAAGATAAGCCAATGACGCATACCGAAAGTTTCGTGTATCGTCGTACGCCGCTTATTACACTTGATGTAAATGCACCTTTAACAGTGGGTTCCAATAAAGGAATATTTCCCGAGAGAATGTTTTATTTCGACCAGTGCTTCATTATTTTCTTAAAATTCACATAATCTGAAATAAATGTCCTCTCTTGAAAGTTTTTTTTCTTTCTAATGGGGCAGCGTATGGTCACTAACCTTTGCAGGCCTAGTGCATTCCCCGGCATCCATTCTTTCAAGTAGTACCAATATCGGCGGATGCCATTACCACTTGAGAATTGTGACGCTCAGTGTCCCCCTAGATGGCGGCACCTGAGCTCTAAATGATGTGAAACTGCTCTACGAATTTAATTTAGCCGAGCGTATGCAAGCCAAACAGAAACTCAAGGGATCTTTAATCATGCGACATGGGCGCTGACGATTTTTTGCATCTTGAAAATCCACCGACGTGGACCAGGGTTTGATCACTGCAAACTTGGGTGCATGAGGTCAGTGCCTAACCACTATGCCACCCTGCCAGCCCTCTCTTGAAAATTAAAGCTCTCATAAAAAGCTCTTCAATCACACGAGTCTGGATGCTGGCTGGCTATTTGAGTGCTTCACAATATGATTCTGCTTGTGATTTTGGTACATGGGCATTGGAAATTAGGGAGCAATCGAAAAGAAATTGTTCCAGGATCCCTTTTCACCACATGAGCACCTGGAGCATTCTAAAAGTCCAAAGCGTGAGAGGTATTTCGGGAATAGAGCATGACGTGAAATAAATCTGGTTTCAAACCTATGCGTGATTCTAAGAAAGAGCTAGCAATAGGTAAAATTTCAAAATCACATGTTCCCATAACCGCTTTATTCCACTGAAATTGCCAGTCCACCAAGGGCTGCTCTCAACTAAGTTTTTTTTAAGTTAAAAAGGCTAAGGAATGATTTAATGATTTATAATGATACAAATACTGAAACTTGAAATATAGTTAAGAGTTGTAACTTCTTCATCCAAATTTTCGCAGACGATCATTATTTTATTCATTTCAAAGGTCTTTAATTTCGTTCCTTTCCCATTGAAAGAGATTATCAAATTTTCACACAACTAATACCTTCGTTCCTACCAATATTTCAAATACTCCAACTGTTTCGTAAAAAACAGCTAAATAATAATAATAATATAATTACACGTTAATTTAAGGCACAAATGAGCAATAAAATGCAGACGTATGTTTCGGGATTGCTTGGAATCCCTTTTTCAATGCGATGTTTTGCATCTAGAAGCTCCCTGTCGCATTGAAAAAGGGAAAAAACAAGAAGTTCCGTCTAGAACTATACGAGCCTACTTTCCCGTATACACCAAATTCAAATTTATAATCTAGCTATCTCTTTCTCTCTCTTTCTTATTTATCTTTAGTTCTAATTATTGAAAATATACCTTTTTCAACGGATAATACATATTCATTCACTCACTCATTCATTCTTTCATTTATTCAGCCATGCATTTATTCATTCATTCGTTACCTCATTCAAGTGTTTATTCATTCATTTACGCATTCATGTATTTATTCACTCATTTATTTATATTTTCATTTATTCAATAATTTATTCATTCATTCTTTTCCTCATTCATTTATTCATTGATTTATTCTTTCACTCTTTCATTTATTCATTCATTCATTATTTCACTCATTGAGTCACTGAGTAATATCCTTGAAAATCCCAATCAAAAAATTTCATAGCAAAATAGGCTCGTACGTTCTGGATAAACTTTCTATTTCTACATGTTATACGTTATAAGAGCTTTCCGATAAAGTTTGTTCCAAGCAAATCGGTCCGTTAGATCAGGATTTATATAGGGTTGAAATTTCCCCGTAAGCTCTGTGTTAATTTTTTGAACTGTTCAAAAATGAACAAAAATTGTTCAAATCAATATTTTACGCCAAGAACTTCTTCCAGTGAGCTTGTTCATGGGAACTTATATCTTGTACCCAGAGTTTACACCATTTGCTTCATTTTCACCCATAGGCGCTAATGTTAAAATTTTTTGAACTGTTCAAAATTGAACAAAAAATTGTTCAAATCAAAAAGTAAAATATAGAAATGAGATGTCCTCGCCGAGATCTTTCGAATGCAAAAAGAATTTTTCCAATCGGACAATTCGTTCAAAAGTTATTAGGGGGGGACAGACCGACAGACCGACAGACCGACAGACAGACAGACCGACAGACCGACAGACACACTTTTTCCCCATCTCAATACCCTACTTTCAAATTTTTTATTTTACAATCTTTATTTAATTACTTCACTTATTTTTGACTTTTCTTGATTTTTAACGATATTTTCACGATACATTAAGCCTTCTTTCATGCTTTATTATTATTTTTTTTTACTTTTACGGGAAAGTAGACTAAAAAGGGATTCCAAGCAATCCCGAAACATATGTCTGCATTTTATTGCTCATTTGTGCTTTAAATTAACGTGCAATTATATTATTATTATTGTTTACTTGCACAAAGTTAAATTATTTTTAAACAGCTAAATATTTATTTTTTTATTTCCTTCCGACCATAAACTGTTTTATTTTCCTTCTTTCGTTTTGAGAAGAACTCTGATTGAAAATTTGGCAAATTTTAATCCACAAAAATTATTCCTTCTTTTAAAGTAAAAACTTATTTTTCAAATTTCTCACTGGAGGCTCAAAAGCCTAAAAAAGAATTTTTGAGTCCCACTTTCCTCTAACGTTTATGTTATTTTAAAAAAAAACATTTACAAATCCAAAGCAGCACTGATTGTTTGATACTCTATAGAAATAAATGCTTGAATTCAATTTTGTTGAATATTGATTCTTAATTTTATTACGATTATGGCTTGCGTGGTGTTTCTATTCTATAACACAACTTTTCATTTATAAAATTTTGTATATTACGAACTATAAAATCCGATCATTCATTGGTAAAAGACGAAAAAATATTCTTCGAATTCATACTTTATTACTACAAAATTATAGCATTTTCTTTGAGTTTTTGTAGTATTTTTTAATAGAAGCAAGATTGCAATTGATTTGAATTTTGGTTCACATTTGTAAAAACGTTTCAAATATTACGACATAAGTTCAGTTTTTTTGGGGGAAGGGGGGTTAGCAATATCAAACTCTCTGTTTTACAACTAACGGGATATTTTTTATGAAATTTCCGAAAATCCTCCAATTTGTAGAAATTGACTTGATACAAGAAGTACAGCTTAATGCGTCCTTCTATAATTTTGATCATTTATGCGTACAAAGTTAATAAAAGAAAGAAACCAATTAAATATGCTGATGCTCTTAAACTGAAATGAAAAAAGAAATATGGTGTTTTATTTTTGCATCTTGATGTTTAAACGAACGTGCGAATACGTTCGAGCACTTGGTAGCTCATAATTTTATACACATATATCGCTTTCCAGTAAATTTCAAAATAACAATAATGAATAATCATAATAATAAAAATAATAATAAATAATCATCATAATAAAAATAATTCACTTACTCTTTCATACAGTCATTTATAAATTTAGTAAGATTTTCAAAAGATTTGATGTTTAGTGTACCAATATGTCTTGACAAGTCAACATGAATAGTTTTTTTTTTTTTTTTGATGTCATGTGTCACTTAAGCTTCTTTAAAAGTTTAAAAGTTAAGCGGCATTACAGTTTACAATATCAGTTTTCAAGGTAGACGGTTTTTATTCACGTAGAACTTAATAACTTAATAAAATTGGCTTGGAAGGATTTGTCACTCCAATCTAAGATCCAAGGTTTAAAAAAGTTCAGCCTTGCTCAACCGTTGTATAGCTTTAACCATACACTTCATTTTAAACCAGATAAAATAATTGCAAAACTTTTGATGTTCTTTTTAAACGTTGCACATTTATAAAAGAAAAAAAAAACCTGTTTATCAGCTACATCAGCTGATAAAGTTTCTATGCCATTTTATTGTCAAATTTAATAGTGCTCTCAGTGCTCTTTTTTGTGAGTTATTGTAGTTCTGTGAATATAATATGTCTGTTCTCGTCCCTACGATATGTTGAGCACAAATTATGTCCGACAACTGTTTAAATTAATAAATGTAGGTTTTAAACTCTGTATTAAAGTTTAAAATTTCGTTTCCATATGCTCTATTTTAATGCCCTTAAAAAGTAAGTCGTTTTAACTACAGAACTCGTGTGAGCAATTTCATTCAAAAATCGTGTTTTAAAACAATAGTTTTTTTATCAATTTAAATTCAAAGGAAAGGTTTTTTTTAAGCATTTTTAGTATAACAGGAAAAGGTTCAGAAAAAATGGAAATAAATACAAACCGATTTCTATTTTTTGTTCTTGAAAATATAGTTTCTGAACTTTAATGAACACAAACATCAAGTCAAGTCAAGTACTTTCTGTTAACACCTTTTATTGTAGAGCACAACTTTGAATACAATGAACAGCATTTCAAAGAAGAGAGGTAATTTTAACCAACATCATATCAAAGGTTTTCATTACATTACTTCATGTAAATCATGTTGTCTAATAAAATACATTAGGTCAAAATTCCACCTAAGATTACGATAATAACATTGCGTTTCATCTTCGTAATTTTCCATAATGTAAGTGCATTAGTTTTTCTCATGTGTGCAAAAAGGGTCCCTTGAACTTCTGCGATCTGCTTTCCTCCCATTGACTGTATCACCTTAGTGCTCATGTCATCCATAGTTTCGTTTAACAGTGAAGCACTTATTGGTACAGCTAACAGAGCTGAGATTTTAGTAGCCAAATACACGCATGAAGTTAACTCTAGTAGAGGCGTATGGCCCGAAACCCGTGAGAGCAATCTGCGATTTATTATTGAAGCAGCAAAATACAATGAAGAAGAGTTCTGCATTATGGAAGTGAATGCCAGAAATGACAGTTTTCTATCTATGTACATTACCAGTTCAGAAAACGAATTGTAAAAATGCAAATACTTTTCATAAGACATAGTATTCTTTTTATTTTCTTCCATGAATTTTAAAACAATTTGTCGCATGTGATAGCAAATATAGGTGTAGAATATAGCAAATGTATTTATAGGGAGTACTATAAATACAGAATGAATTGTGCGGCATGTTACGAGAGTAAGGGTGTGATATTCTAATGATGTAACATTTTGATTAGAAATTGTTCTCATAGAAGAATCCTTCCGAGAAATGATAACAATATATATCTCTGCTGCAGTAATGAATGATAAAGTGTTTAACAAACTCCAGTAATTCAAGAGACAAGAACTGAAAGCATTATACATCATTTTCTTGTTCAATTTTACATAAATTAAAACCAGTTTACTAAAACTAAAGCAAAGATAATACCTATGCACAAGTGCTATACTTGTTTGAACTGCATAAGATTCAAGCTTGGAATGTTCAAAGTAGGCTAAATACACTATGAGTAGAGCTGGTAATACTATCAATATATTTAGAATATACTGCCCCGTGTTTTTAAAATTCGGTTTTTTCGTTATAGTAAAAATTAGGCTTAAATGAAGTAATATAAATATCTGCTTATAAGGGTTAAAATTATTGTTATCTAAACACATCGTCTGGATATTAAGAGTAGTTCAATAGCTCAAATAGAAAACAGTTATATATATACAGTTGAAAAAAGGTGAAAAATTAACGAAGGTGTATTCAAATCACCTAAAGCAGCTCTTCAAAATATATCATTAAATATGCCTCAGAAATGTAAAAATAAATTTTTCAAAACTTTAGTTGGGAGCAAAGCTGCTGCATGTGATCCTTCCTAACGTAAGTTACACACGTTTTTGCAAATTTAGCAACAACACAACAGTTTATTGTTAACAATTACTTACAGAATTTATTTATTTAACAATTATTTACAGAATTATTTGTAAAACTTGTTCACAAATTGATATTAGTCTTACATCCAGGGATTATATTAGAATTGATTTACATAAGAAGGAAAATTAAAAAAAAACATTCTTTTGAAGTCTCACATCTCAGAATTCATTCTTTTCATTTCATCGATATTGCCATTTTAGCTTGCGTAAAATATCCCTTTCCAAAAACGATTTCACTTTCAAAAATGAAACTTTCGTCTTTATTGTCTCAATACAATTTTATTAAATATGAATGTCAATAAAAACAATAGCAGTTATAAATTCTTACCTGAGGTCAAAACACTCATTAAAATGAAGAGAAGACAAAGCCGTTCATGTATTGACAGGTAAAGCTTTTAACTTTTGCATTACTGATATTTGGCCACAAACTTGAAATTCACTTTCTTGATAATCATAATGCTTCTTTTTTTTTTTCTTTTTTTAAATTATGTATTCAAGTTTAATTTTCGTTTGATAAGTATAACTTGTAACTTTGGCAAATATAAATTCAGCAATTTGCGATTTAAAAATTTGCTGCTAAACTAAGTTAGTTTTAAGATTAGACAATCTATCTATAATAGTATATTATAATAACAATAAAGTAAGATGTTTGTGTGTGTGTGTTTGATTGTACGGTAAGGTCTAGAAAGATGAAATTTAGAATAGAGGTGTAATTTTTGATAAAGGTGTGTACCTCGGAGGCCAAATTTTGATAACTTAGTTATAAAAATAGTTAATAATTATTTTATCCAATTTTTTGGAAAAACGTGCTACCATCCCTCAGATCTATTTTCAACTGACAAACATGTTATTTTTATAATTGCAACAATGCTTTAAAGTGCAACAATGCTTTGAAACTGCAGCAATGTTTTCAGGAATTGTGTAAGCAACCACCAAAATCGTGCCGTGTGTGCCGTAGGCGCCACTAGCCGCAGGCTAGTACATTTAATAACGTAACAAGCTTGTGTGTTAACATAATTGTGCACCTCGGATTCCAAATTTTGATAAGTTAATTAGGAAAACGTTATTAATTATCTTATGCTATTTTGAAAAAAAAGAGCGCTGGCATTTAGTGGATTTTTTTTTGTAACTAACAAACAACAAATGTTGTAATGTTGCAACAATATTTTAAAATTGCAAAATGCTTTAAAATGCAACAAAGCTTTAAAATGCAACAATATTTTAAAGAATTGTATAAGCAACCACCGAAATCGTTTTGTGTGCACCGTAGGCGTCATGCCAAATTGTGTTCGCTGAAGGCGCCACTAGCCGCAAGCTAGCACCGAAATAAAAAGAAATATTCATTGTGTTTTTACAGACAATTTGTCTTCTATTATGGAAGTCAGAATAACATTATTTGTGTACGGCATGAAAAACCTTTTATAAATTTATTGATGACAACCTTGGCCATGTTTTGAACATGATAGAAAATGGAAGTATTAAGCATCCAATGGCCTTTAGAACAAAATTCACAATCAGAAGAAAGCTGGATTAAAACTAAATGAACGTTTACTCTTTTTTAAGGTCTAATTAGGATTACAGTTGAAAGTATAATACACATATAACATTTTCAAATGCACAATACATGAATCACTGATTAATTTACTCGTTAAAAATAAATACTTTATCCATTTTTAATTTCACACATATCAACTAGAAAAAGTACAAGGAATACAGAAGTGGGGTAAAATGGACCATGGTCTATTGGAATGTGTGGAAGTCTAACAAAAATTGTCCAAAAAATTACAAATCTTTTATTCAATTAATTTAGTTACATTGAATATAATAACATATGATCTTGTCGTGTTATTGTGCTGCATAATGTCTTTCAAATCATAATTTTTAAATAAAGAAAAGAATATAAGTTTTGATGAAAATATTTACTTCTGCTAACCACAAATCAACTTTCTAGAGCAAAACGGCTGAATTGTCACCTAGATACACAATTGCAAAATAATTATCACTATTTTAATGCTACCAAAATATGAAACATTAGAAGGAAGTAATAATATAAATAATAGGAGGGGGGGGGATCCATTTTACCCCGCGGACCATGTTACCCCAGTATCCCTTACAATAAAATCTAATCGGATTCAGGTGCCCTTACACAGTACAAAAGACTATGCTTTCGATGCCTCTATGGCACACTTCAGCGTAGTCCTCTAGTAAATTCAGTACAAAGCATGCTAATTTCGAATCCTAGAATTTCAATTCACTGGGTCAAGGGTCATTCAGGGAATGTGGGAAATGACAAAGCTGACCAATTAGCTCGTACGGCAGCTGAGGATCCCGCATTTTTACCCTACACGGCCCTTCCCCTTCCTAAATCCAATTTCATACAACAAATTAGAGCCAAAACTAGAGAGGATTGGCAGTACCGCTGGAACGAGGCGGATACTGATCGCCGGGTTTTTGATTTCTTTCCAATCGTTCGTTTTTCTCCAAGGGTCTTCCAACGTTTTGAAACAATCCTGGTTTCTGGCCATGGCCCTTTCCCGAGCTATCTTCATCGCTTTGCTCTTTCTGATTCTCCTTATTGCTCCTGTGAAGCGATGGGTACGCCTGACCACTATGTTTTTCATTGCCCTTTAACCAGTAAGTATCATATTCGGGCTAGCAGCCAAATTTCACCCATTCAAGCTATTCGTAACGCGTTCCAGCATCCCCATGCACGCTCCCTCCTTGCTTCTTTGTTTTTGCATTTATCAAGCAAGGGGTATCTATTTCAGGGAACTTAGTGTTTGTCTAAGTTTTGGCTATTATCTTCCTTTGTTTTTATGTATATTTTTGAGTGTACCATTTCACATTGTTTTGATATTTTATGATTGATTTTCGTACTTTTTTATAGTGTTGCACGGTTTCTCATTGTTGTCTCATGTCATATAGCGCTTAATGCATACTGTTAAAGTTTTGCATTCTACTGTGATTTAGTGTTTTACAATAACCTGTATTTTTTATGTTTTTTTTTTTAATTTATTTATTTATTTTTTTTAATGGTTTTCATAAATTTGCGGTTGGTCGAGCTCTCCCGGAACCCCATTTGCTCCCGAGGGCTTGCACTCGGGGGCATCTAAAAATACGATAGGCCAGAAAATGGCAGGTGCGGGGGGTTTCTGGGCGCACTGCCTCTATGGCAAATATTATTCCATAATGAATATTGCTGAATGAAAAGCTATAAACAAATGTTTTTTAATAAACCCCAAAAAATATTTGTTTCTGCTAGTAGTATTTGATTTTGTTTATAGCTCTAAAAAAATTCATACATAAGAATTTACAATTTATAAATGAAAATTTAAAACAAAATACATTTTGCCTTTATTTGCTTACAGTTTAAATGGGAATTTGTGTATACTAAGCTCACACGCTGTCCATAAAGAAAATTATGTGCATAACTTTAATACAGAATGCAATATTCAATTGTAGTTATGTGTATGTATATTTGAATATATTATGTGTATTATTTGAAAGGAGTAAATACTTTAAAAGCTTTTAAAATTGATAAATTTAAGCGTATTATTTATTTTGAACTTTTTTATTCGGTCTTGGTGTTAGTTGGTTTTCGGATAAAAAGGTTTGAAATCAAGTGTTAAGACCCCCTGTAAAAATTTCCGTAAGAAAATAGTAATATAACCATTTAGTTGATTGTTATTTTACCATATTTAATAACAACAGTTGAATAACCACTAAAAAGATGGTACTCAAACCGCTGATTGTGAAAAAAGTCGTTTATTCTCTGTTTCTCCTAAGGAACGTTTAACTGACCGTAATTTACAAGCACCACTAGGTATCGTAGTCAATAAGAATCGGGCGTCCATCTTGGTTGTGGAACCTTACCGGTCGTACGTTGTTGTTAAAATATGGGTAAAGATTTATCAGTTAAAATCTGCATGTGTATATAAAAAAGAAGAAAAAAAAAGTGGCTTAAGCAGTGGTTACTAAATAGAAACACATACACACATAAATCAAAAATTGGAGACATCGGATTCCCGAACTATTTGCGAATGAGCGAACACATAATTTTAGTAGCTTTTTTTTGTATTTTAATTTTTGCAGCAAATAAAATGAATTTCGTCAATATACAGTAAATTTAGACCAGAAATTACTTTGGATCCAATCAAGGGCTGAAATCTCATTTTTAATGCAGTTTGCCTGTTCAAAAAGAAGATTTATTGATAAATAAACGGCCGCTTTGTGTGGTGTAGATGGCCGAATGATTAGAGCGCAAGGTTAGTATGCCATACACCAGGGGTTCGATTCCCGCACGCTTCGTTTACGGTTTCTATGCCTCGAAATGGTTCAAAAACGGTAAAAGTTTTGTTTTGAAACCATTTTTGAATGGTAATGATTAAACTTTGTGCAAAGTAATAGAAATAAAATTTCACGTTAAATTAATTAATGAGCTTAAATGCTCATTTGTGCTTTAATTTAACGTGAAATTTTATTTCTACCATTTTTGAATGGTTATAAAACCGTAAACTTTTGTATTTACGGCTTTTTAATCAAGCTGATGGGAAATGGTTTGGTTCCCGTAAAGACAGAAAAATGTTCCAAACCGTAAATTTAACAGTGAATTTGATGGACAGACTGCTGCCGGTTATTTAACCTTAATTACACGATGAAATTTCTAACAGTGTACTAAAGTAAGAAAACGTAGGGTTTTATTTAAGTTTAAATTATTTAAGTATGAACAGAGCGAAACGAGTCTGTTCAAACTGATGATGATGTTACAACGATGTACTGTTGATATTACTACTTATACGATGTCAGGAATATATTCGTAGATATCAGAAAAAAGACTTCAAAAAGAATTTCAAGAAAAAACAGGAGGATATTAAATGTGCACATCATTATATTTTTTACATTAAGACGTCGCGTTGTCGAAAAGATCGAGTATAAAGTTTTAAAATCACAACTGTTAAAACGCATTTTTGTCACAGTCACAATATTACTTTAATTTTCCCAATCAGAGATGAAAGTCCTTCTCCTATGTGAGGAATCAAAATAGATTGAAAAATTTTAAGATATTTTCGAATTGGGTCTTTTTTGTAATTCATTGATAACTTAATATTACTGAATACAAAAGTGTAGGAAACTGTGAAGGTACTAAAGTAGATTTTTAGTTGTATCATTTTTGGCTAACGTTTTCGATTGATTTAGCAAAACCATAAGAACACAAAACTTGGTATAAACTTCTGAGAAAATTCAAAAGTAATTCTTGTTTTACTGGCGTTCAATGTTTTGAACATTGATATAATGCTAAATAATATGTTTCGATCGTTATACGTTTTATACACATAAATAAAAAACGGTCAATCCATCCAAAACATTACTAAATGTAACTGGATTTTGAAAGTGTATGCAGATTCAAATCAAATGCAGTCTACTTGCAGTTCAGTTATAACATGTTAAGTGAAAAATACAAAATTTGCTACGCAAAACCTGCTTATTCGTTTTTAAATCAATAAGATACATACATTGTCATATATAGTTATAATGCATTATATTTAATGTAAATAATTATATATATTTATTTATTTGCTAGAGCCAAAGCTTAATTGCTAGATGAACAAATCGGAATTGTATTTCCGATAGCTTATCGTAACATTGAATTGTTAGTTACAGAAAAAAAAAAAAAATAAATAAATTTAAAAGATATTAATAATAAATTTAAAAAAATAATAGTGTTTTTTCTTTTTTATTAAACTGGTTAAAGCAAAAAATTAATTTAACACGCTTTAAAGGAGATGTGTCAAATTGCGTACCAAAAGTCTATCATTGAGCAAATAGATTTCAGAGTCAGATATACAAAAAAGAAACTTTGAATAGTGTGATTTGGAATAAAAATATTCATAAATATTTAGTAGGAAAAAATGAATTCATTTGAAAAATTCTTATTTGAATGACTTCAAAGCATAAAGTTGAAATAAAACTTGGGACACAGAAAAAAACATGCGTTTTAACTACAGAACTCGTGTGAGTAATTTCCTTCAAAAATCGTGTTTAAAAACAAGAGGTTTTCTTTTTTTCAACTTACATTCAGAGCGAAGGTTTCATTTTTAATTTAGCAGGAAATGTTTCAGAAAAAATGGAAAGAAATAAGAACCGATTTCGATTTTTGTTCTTAAAAATATAGTTTCTGTCACTTTAATGTGCACAAACATCAAGTCAAGTCAAGTACAATACTGTTTGAATTAATTGGGACAAACATGTTTTCGTTGGTATGTGATTACTAGTGATGTTTTCGGTTCTTTTCTCAACAAATGGCACTGGAAGCTCAGTTCCTCTTAAAGGCATGCTGAATTCTGTCAAATACATAGAAATATTACACAGTAGTTTTGCTTCATTCATGGAAACGTTTGATGGAACATTTCAACGTGACTTAGTCCCTTGTCACACTTTGAAATCGGTACAGACTTTTATGCGGAAAATAAAACAAAAGTGGTTGATTGTCCTGGTAAGTAACCAGACCTAAATCCCATTGAAAACTTATATCATGTTCTCAAGAAGCTTAGATAATTTGCAAGACAACAGAACAAACGATAAAAAGGGCTATACAAATGTGGTTCAATGACGATGAAGTCAAGAACACGTGCACTACACTAATGGTCACTAAAGGTTGCAGAGGTCATTTCTGTAAAAGGAGAACATAATTCGTAATAATTTAGAGGGAGATTAGTCAGAGATTATCAGTCTACTTCAAAAGCTAAAGTTTTAGAAAAAATCTTTTCTCCATTTGTCCCAATTAAATCGAACAGTATAGTACTTTCTGTTAACACATTTTACCTTAGAGTACAACTTTCCGTACAATAAACAGCATCTCAAAGAAGAGAAGTAATTTTAACCATCATCACATCAAAGATATTATTACATTACTCCATGTAAATCATGTTGTCTAAGAAAATACGGAAGGTCAAAATTCCACCTAAGATTACGATAATAACATTGCGTTTCATCTTCGTAATTTTCCATAATGTGAGTGCATTAGTTTTTTCCATGTCTGCAAAAAGGGTCCTCTGAACTTCTTTTATATTAGAGAACAACTTCGAATGTAATGAACAGCATTTCAAAGAAGAGAAGCAATTTTAACCATCATCACATCAAAGACATTATTGCATTACTTCATGTAAATCATGTTGTCTAACAAAATACAGTAGGTCAAAATTCCACCTAAGATTACGATAATAACATTGCGTTTCATCTTCGTAATTTTCCATAATGTGAGTGCATTAGTTTTTTCCATGTGTGCAAAAAGGGTCCCCTGAACTTCTGCGATCTGCTTTCCTTCCATTGACTGTATCACCTTAACACGCATGTCATCCAAACTCTCGTTTAACAGTGATGCACTTATCGTTACAGCCAACAGCGCTGAGAGTTTAGTAGCCAAATACATGCATGAAGTTAACTCTAGTAGTGGGTTACGGCTAAAAATCCGTGTGAGCAGTTTTCGATTTATTACTGAAGCAGCAAAATACAATGCCGATGAGTTTTGCATTATGGAAGTGAATGCCAGAAATGATAGTTTTCTATCTATGTACATTATCAATTTAGAAAACGAATTGTAAAAATGTAAATTATTTTCATAGGGAATAACATTCCTTTTATTTTCTTCCATGAATTTTAAAACAATCTGTCGCAAGTGATAGCAAACATACGTGTAGAATATAGCAAATGTATTTATAGGGAGTACTATAAATACAGAATTAATTGTGCGGCATGTTACGATAGTAAGGGCGTAATATTCTAATGATGCAAAATTTAGATTAGAAACTGTTCTCATAAAAGAATCCTGTTGAGAAATTATAACAGTATATATCTCTGTTGCAGCAATGAATGATAAAGTGCTTAACAAACTCCAGTAATTCAAGAGACGAGAATTGAAAGCATTATTCACCATTTTCTTGTTCAGTTTTACATAAATCAAAATCAGTTTGCTAAAACTGAAACAAAGATAATACCTATGCACAAGTGCTATAGTTGCTTGAACTGCATAAGATTCAAGCTTGAAATGTTCAAAATAGGCTAGATATGTTATGAGTAGAGCTGGTAATACTATCACTATATTTAGAGCGTGCTGCCACGTGCTTTTAAAATTCGGTTTTTTCGTAATGGTAAAAATTAGGCTTAAATGAAATAATATAAATATCTGCTTATAAGGGAACTTAAACTTATAGTTATTTAAACACATTGTCTGAATATTAAGAGTAGTTCAATAGCTCCATTATATATACTACATTTCTCAAAAAGGAAGAAAATTGAAGATGTTTACGATATTTTTCTGGATTATAGGAAAGACAGCGTCATACTGTACATTTCATAGTCTCATGTAGCTATAAATTTTGTGAAGATTAGATATAATTTAGGCACAAATGTGTACTGCACAGATTTTTTTTGTTTGATTAGAGTTCTTACTAATCTTAAACATGGGTTAAAAATAAAAATGATATATGTTTCCAAGTCCAAAGCAGTATTGATTATACAATATAACATTGAAATGGATGTTTGGTGTATCTTGAATAAAATATTTTGCTGAAAGTTTATTCACAATTTCAAATAAAATACTTATCTTGTGCATGCAATTTGCAAATTATTTTTGGTTGTGTGTGTCTTTATTGTTTCATACCATAATTTTTCGTTTGTAAAGTAATATGAATAAAATTGAATACGAATTTCAACCATGTATTTTGTTAACGGCGATTGAAAATACATTTTTTTGAATTTAGACTTAGTGAATGCGAAATCATAGAATTCATTTGGTTTTTCTTGTAATATTTTTCATTTGAACATTTCAAAATCGAACATTTTGATTGAATTTTGTACTCTGTAGCTCCTAACTCAAACTGGTGGCGAAAACTATTAAATTTGAGACTTTATTTATTACTTTTTTTTATTTAGATGTTTAAAGTTTCTTCTGTAGTAAAAATATTGTAACGCAGGCGAGGTTTTTAAAAAATGTTAGAAACTTATGGTCATTCAATTAAATTTTGAAGAACTATGGTGCATGCAATTCAGTATAATTTTGCAGTTCATTGTATTAACGACTAGCTGACATGCCCGCCGTTGCACGGACTATCTCGAACATTGTGTCATTACCTGATGGAAAAAATAAAAGAAATCAAAGGAACGTATGCAGCATTCAGCTCTAAATAAATAAGGAGAAATTTAGTAAAAATTCCCATTAAAGGATGAGCAACAGTCCTTAAAAAATCTGCATTTGAACAGTAAAATTTCTTAAGAATCCTCATTATATATTCTTATTAGGCAAAACCCACTAGTCTACAGTATAATTCTTAAATATTGAGAACAGTTCTATTCAAGATCCAAATCAGAATTAAGACAACGGCTCCTAAAAACCCTAAGTAAAGGCGGTAAATAGTTCTAGAAATCTCCGTTGGAAAATTAACGACATTTCCAAAAACTGCAAATAAAATGGTGCTTTGATCAAAGAAAATTGAGCCCTCTAAAAAACAGAAATAAAAGCATCACTTACAAAAGTACATAAATATATACATTAAATTAACAACTTTTGTCCTTAACCAGCACTGAGATATAAAATGCAGTTTGAAGGAAGAAATATATTTAAATCGAATCCAAATTGCAACAATTAGTGTAAAATTCGTGTATAACAGTTTAACAGCTCAAAAGTTACCGAAATTGGCAGTTTTAGTTTTAACAGGAAGTTCCGTCCATAACTATACGAGCCCACTTTCCCATATATATCCAAATTCAAATTTATAATCTAGCTATCTCTTTCTCATTAGCTTTAGTTCTTAATTACTTCAAATATACCTTTTTCAACGAATAATACATATTCATTCACTGACTCAATCATTCTTTCATTTATTCAGTCTTCATTTATTTATTCAGTCATTCATTTATTCATTCATTCATTTATTCCTTCAATCATTTACTCATTCATGTATTTATTCACTCATTTATTTATTTTTTGACTCATTTATTCATTTATTCATTCTTTCACTCATTCATTTATTCATTTAGAAATATCCTTAAAAATCCCGATCAAAATATTTCATGGGAAAATAGGCTCGTTCAGTTCTTGTTGAACTTCGCATTTGTACATATTCTACATCGTAACATCTTTCCGATAAAGTTTGTTGCAAGCAAATCCGTCGGTTAGGTCAGGATTTACATGGGATTGAAATTTCCCCGTAGGGGCTAATGTTAATTTCTTTTGAACTGTTCAAAAATGAACAAAATTTGTTCAAATCAATACTTCACGCCGAGAACTTCTTCCAATAAGCTTGCTCATAGGAACTTTGATCTTGTGTCCAGAGTTTACATAATTTGCTTCAATTTTGTCCATAGGCGCTAATGTTAAAAAATTTTGAACCGTTCAAAATTGAACAAAAAATTGTTCAAATCAAAAAAGTAAAATATGGAAATGAGATGTCCTCGCCGAGATCTTTCGAATGCAAAAAGAATTTTCCGAAACGGACAATTTGTTCAAGAGTTATTGGGGGGGGGGGGGGGCAGACAGACCGACAGACAGAGACACTTGCTCCCCATCTCAAAACCCTACTTTAAAATTTTGTATTTTTCATTCTTTATTTAATACTTAACTTATTTTTGCCCAGAGTTTACAAAATTTGCTTCATTTTTGCCCATAGGCGCTAATTTTAATGTTTTTTGAACGGCTCAAAATTGAACGAAAAATTGTTCAAATCCAAAAATACCTCAAGCCGAGAGCTCTTTCGAATAAGCTTGTTCAAAGAAACATGGATCTTATGTCTAGGGCAGCGGTTCCCAAACTGTGGTACGCGTACTACTTGTGGTACGCGTGACAAAGGGAAAAAAAGATACTAAAAAAGATTAAAACATAAAAAAGTTTAAAATCAAAAGAGCTAAAATACTGTTTGAATCAGTCAACTGAAAGTGACATGAGAGGAATTCCCGTTATTGTCAAGAAAAGCATTGCTGATTTTACTTCCGTTCACAACCACTTATCTTTGTGAAACTGCTTTTCCAATATGATAAATAAACGTAGAAGCAAATTAAATGTCGACCCAAATTTGAGATTAAAACTAACTTCTACTGAACCAGATATCACCTTGCTTGTATCTGCCAGGCAGCAGCAACCTTCTCATTAAATTTGTTTTTTCACTTTTTTTTTACATGATAAGTATTTTCTACTTAAAGACATATTTCTAATGTTGTTTTGAAAGTACATATTAAGAATATATTTTGTATGTTTTATATATTTAATTGTTTTTACAGCTTTATTTTGATAAACGCTTTTTGACTGCATTAACTATAAAAAATGGTGTGATTTTTATTACCTAGTCAGCCTAGTATGTTTCTGTAATATATTAATGTTCTATTTCATATAATAAAGTTATATTAGCAGTGGTACGCAAATGGTTTGCAAAAAATGGTGGTACGCGGAAAAAAAAAAGATTGGGAACCGCTGGTCCAGAGTTTATATTATTTGTTTCTTATAGGCGCTAATATTAAGATTTTTGAACTATTCAAAATTAAACGAAAGCTTGTTCAAATTAAAAAGAAAAATATGAAAATGAGATGTCTTTGCCGAGATATTTCGTATGAAAAAAAAAGAAACCTTTCAAATAGGACAATTCCCAAAAATGTTATTAGGGAGAGGGGGGACAGACAGAAAGGCAGATTGACAGACACACATTTTCCAAATCTAAAAATCATACTTCCACATTCCTTATTTTTCAATCTTTATTTAATGACCACTTATTTTTGACTTTTCTTTACTTTTAACGGTATTTTTAAGATACATTAAGCCTTCTTTCATACTTGAATTATTATTTTTTTTTTACTCTTGCGGAAAAGTAGGCTAGAAAATAAAACTCAAACAGAGTAGTATAATTGCATTAAAAACGTAAATTGCTGTCTTCTTGAGGGTGTTTTCGTGAAAAGTTAAAAACGTCAAAAAATAAATAAATAAATAAGACAAAATTATGCATTTAAACAGAGCTTTCAAGCCTTTTTCGGTGAAATACATTCTAGTTTATATTATAATAGATATAGGCCTCCTGGTCACATAACATAGATAGCTTTTACTTTCGTAATACAGAACGTCTTATCGCGCATAACACTTTTTTTTTATGTAATAGAAAAAAGGGAACTGAAATAAAATTCAATTTCGCTTTTGTAAACCAAAGTGCAACTCAGTACAATGATAAATAAATATTGTACATAATTTAAAAGTGTCAATAACGAATGAATTGATTAAATAATAGTGAGTAGTAAATAGCGTGACAAAACACGATTAACTGGCCATCTAAAACTTATTTCGAAAATATATTTGGAGATGGCAACCATTGTTCCGAGAAAAATGATCTATCTCACAAAATGTCGATAGGACATCTGTCCAATGAATCTAATGAGTGAGGACCAATTTTATTCATTGATGTGTCTTTTATTAAACATAAAATATGATATAGCTAATATTAGTTCTTGCAGTATTTTTTAACAAAGAACTTGCGAAAAGGAACTATCAACGTTAAAACAAATTTGATATGAAGCATAATTAAAGAAACAATTGAAATATACCTAAATTTGCAAATTCAAAATATAAAATTAGTACAAAATGGCTACCTTAATATATATATTTAATGTAAAAACAGCTAATACTACCATGTCAATGAGACTTCATGTGAACTAAAAACATTGCGGAGTAATAGAACTAAAAAGAGGGGGGGGGGATAGATTATTTGTTAATTAAAGATTTTTGCTTTGATTATTTTATGAGTGTTTTCAAACATTTTACCAGTAGTTTTAGAAATATTTACATTTACTCATTTTGCGGCGAATTTCATCATCCATGATAATTTTTGCAGGAAAGACTCAAAGAATTAGCATTGATTTCTAAAAGCATTTTCTCAATTAATTGTTCAAGAAAAGAGAAAGAGAAAAAAAAAATAGCGAAAATAAAACGAAAAAAACCCTCTATAAACTTAACCTTAAATAGTCAAACTGCCAGTTTTAACGTACGTATTCTTAATTTTTTTTTTTTTTTTTTGCACAAAAGTGTTACAAACGATTTTTCTGTTGCAAATGTTTACTGGAAAAAAAATTCTTAACTCAAATCTTAGTCTTTAATACTAGTATGTTTTTTTTTTTTGGTAACGATTAAAAAGCAAACCAATTGATTGTTTACAAAATGGTGCTTAAAAACATAGAGGATACTTTTAATGACGAAAATTGAGACTAAATTAAGAAATAAAAAGTAGGCTTTAGAGTTCCGCCCACTGCATTAAAAACCATTTGATTACGTTTTGAAAATAGAAGAATTGCACTGAAAGTTTATGCTTTGCATACGATATTGATTAACATTTTAAAATTTTCACTATTCTGATTGATGCAAAATATATTCTTTAAAGAATAGAAATGAGCATACATTGTGATATAATTAGGCTTTTTGCATGAAATATATATATATATATATATATATATATACACTGTTTAAAATTTCCGCAAGAACACAGTAAAATAACCATTTATTTGATTGTTATTTTACCATATTTAATTACAACAGTTGAATAACCATTAAAAAAATGGTACTCAAACCGCTGATTGTGAAAAAAATCTTTCGTTCTCTGTTTATCCTAAAAAACGTTTAACTAACCAAGCGCTCAATAAGAATCGGGCGTCCATCTTGGTTGCAAAACCTTACCGGTCGTACGTTGTTGTTAAAATATGAATAAAGATTTATCAGTTCAAATCTGCATGTGTATATAAAAAAAGAAGAAAAAGTGGCCTAAGCAGTGGTTACTAAATATAAACACATACACACGTAAATCAAAAATTGGAGACATCAGATTCCGGAACTGCTTGCGAATGAGCGAACCCATAATTTGAGTTGCTGAAGCTTGTTTGTATTTTAATTTTTGCAGCAAATAAAATGATTTTCATCAATATACAGTAAATTTAGACCAAAAATGGCTTTGGATCCAATCAAAAACTGAAGTATCAATTTTAAGGCAGTTTGCCTGTTGGAAAAAAAAAGATTTATTGATAAATAAACGGCCGCTTTACGTGGTGTAGATGGCCGAATGGCTAGAGCGCAAGGCTGGTATACCATACACCCGGGTTCGATTCCCGCACGCTTCGTTTACGATTTCTACGCCTCGAAATGGTTCAAAAACGGTAAAAATTTTATTTTGAAACCATTCTTAAATGGTTATAAAACCGTAAACTTTTGTATTTACTGCTTTTTAACAAAGCTGATTGGAGATGGTTTAGGTCCCGTAAAGATAGAAAAATGTTCCGAACCGTAAATTTAACGGTGAATTAGATGGACAGACTGCTGCCGGTTATTTAACCGTAATTTCATGATGAAATTTCTAACAGTGTATATATATTATATATATATATATAGAGAGAGAGAGAGATGGTTTGTAGAAAAATAATTAAAAAAAGAATTCTAAACGCGGCAAGACATTAAACGATGTTTTGAGGGCATTGGAAAGAGATAAATAGAGGGCAAATTGCATTGTTTATAAAATCAAACACCCAGAAAAAGTCTCTACCCAGCGTTCTCTTTTTTGCTTTTGTTCACTTTTCTTTTTCTTTTCCAAACATATTTCCGATTCAAATACTGTTTACCTCTAAAAACGGACTTCATTGTTTATTATTACTCGCTGGGCTCTGTGCCTGTTTCTGGTCGTCGCTTTTGTATTTGTATATCATATTTGCACATCATAGGCATTAATTTTTAATGGCTTCAAAAAGCGTTACTGTGCTTTACGCTTGGGTAAGACTTTCAGAACGATTCAAAGCATAAAAGAATCATATGCATTAAATCCATATTGAAGAATCTGACGTTCTTTCATTATGAGACCTTGTAATAAATACATTTTAGATATATTACATTGATAAAACAATACTTACAATGCTACAAAAAGCAATGAAAGAAATTATACAAAAAACTTTGTTAAACTTTGTAAATTTTTAATGGTAAAATATACATAAAAGAAAATGGAAACATAAAAATGTAGCACAAGCATGTGAAACAACAAAAAATAACTAAAATAAATAAATGAATGAAAGCACAAATTTTTAGACATACATGCTTTTAGAACAAAATATGTATATTCTAAAAATGAAAATCGATCACTTATATTATTTATTTAAGCATTTCATAGAAATGTAGGACCTGCACGTTGTTGCCTTAATGTCATGAATGAAATGAGCTTTGTTCCACAGCATATGTTTTTAATTATTCAAAATCAAATACTAGGATAAATATTAACAATTTTTTTAGGGCTTTATTAAAATACATTTATTTATCGCTTTTTATTCACCAATATTGATTATGGAACATTATTTGCCACGGAGGAATCGAAAGCAGACTTCTAAACTGTGTGTAAGGGCACCTGAATGGGAGTAGATTTTGTTGTGCTTGTCCATCTCGCACTTAACTAACCTAAACGGAAAGTCATCTAGAATGACGGATCATTTCAAAGTATAGTATTTTGACAGTTCTCTCGTTAACAATACGTTATGCTTAGTAACATTCCGAAGAAAAGATTGCATAAACGCTTTGTTTCTGCAACTATGTAAGTTTTTTTGCACTATTTGGAGTTTTCATGATTAGAGTTACAACTGTAAATGTTCGCATTTAAAGATACTTTATTAGAAAATGTATAAAAAGACTATGTTTCAAAAATATTAAAAAACTATTTAGGAACAATAAAAGAATGTTGGTTATGAGCAAAGGAAAGAGTTTCAGTCACGAATGAAGAATGAAGTTCACTTACGGACAGAAGACACAGTCACACTTGTGAACGAGGGAAATGACCTCAATTAGTATAAAAGGAATGTTTATACAATTTCGAGCGAAGCCCCTAAATTATGAACGAAACGAGAAGTGACGGTTTCGAACAAAGGAAATAATTTCATTAAGAGAAGTAATCCCAACCGTGAACAAAAATATCGATTATTAACATAAGAAATAGATTTGTGAAAAATAATAATGATTCTTCATTATGAACAAAGAAAAAATTATAGATAAATAATTAAGAGTCAAAATTTTGAAAGAAGAAAGAAGGTTTAAGTAAAGAAAGCAATAGTCCATAAAGTAAGCAATTGGAAGGAAAAAGCCTCAATAACAAAGTTAGTGAGAAAGAGATTTATCTGATTCTGATTCTATATTTCTGAATTTGTTCTAAAATTTCAGTTTTTCCTAAAGTTGTTTCGAATTTATAGTACAATTAAGGACATACTTTTGAGTAGACAAAATTATCATACTTACTCATACAGATGATTGAAAATAAACAAAAATTGCATGTAAATTTAAACATAAACATTTTTTGTTTAATTTTTTTAATGGCAAAACTTGTACTACCAAATTGCATTTTAAACCACGCACATACAGATAAATTTAAGTAATTACGCAAAAAAAAATCTTGTACATTTCCCTCTTTTGCTAAATTCTAGAGTTCTGAAAATAAAAATTCAAATTTTCGATGAATGTTACACTAGTTGCGCATTCAGCTTAAGCATTTAGTCATGCATATGAAACGTGAAAAATTACATGCTCCTTATAAATACATACTTATATCGCTTTACTTCAGCATGGTTTTTTCAGCTCAAGGAAGCAAAGTACAGACAATACTTTCACATGCTTTAAACGTAACGATCGTAATACTAGGTTTAATTCACAACGTTATTTTCTTTTATATCACAAATGATAGCACCTTTACTATCATTGTTTTCGTCTACGCAGCAGTACTAGCAGTGCATAGATACAACCTTTCATCTAATTTTGATCACCTGTTCTCCGCTGCGATGTATATTAGCAGCACCAATATCCGTAAGGTTTCGAACACTTTTTTGACAGACTTTTGGAATATTTTTAACACTGTTATGTTCCACGTTTACACAGCTTATGATGTTTACATAATGACGAATGCATTTCCAGTTATTAAAATCAGAGATTATGGGAGCACTGGTATAATGTATGAAAAATTGATTTCAGCTCTTTATTTGACAATTTATCTTGGAGGATACAGCTTGCCTTATAGCGCAACTTCAATGTTGGTGACATACATGTCTTTCAACATGCGTCTAACTATTATATATTCGGAAAAACAGAAAAATTTAAAAACCATGTCGTATGACCAACGTCTTACTCATTATAATTCTCTCATGAAGATGGTAGACATCCTCGATGAACGAATATCGTCGCTAATTTTAACTTCGATACTATTTAATGGTGTGTCACTTTTCTGTAGCATCACCACTATCAACAATCGCCACTTGTATGACAGCTCTGACTATTTCATCGTAGCATTTTTGCAAACTGTAGCTAACTTTTCCACGCTAATGTGCATGACAGTAAATGCTGCACTGTTAAATGAGACCCTTCAAAACCTTGGAACAAAAGCATTGCAGTCCCCCGATGAAGAGAACAAGATTGCTGTTCATCAGGCGTTTATAGCTTATACTAAAAAATCAAATGGTTTGACGATCTGGAAAATCACTACAATTAACAGAAGTGCTATTGTGGGAATTATAGGTACTATACTGACATACTGTGTATTATTTGATAGTATTTTAAGATGAACAAATTTTTCAATGCAGATTGTAATAAATATCAAGTTACATGTGAGCACTTACATGATAATATATAATAATCTAAAAAAGAGTTATACATAAGAATTTACAATTTATAAATGCAAATTAAAAACAAAATACTTTTTGCTTTTAGTTTTCTTACAGTTTAAATGTTAATTTATGTATACTAGCTCACACGTTGTCAATGAAGAAAATTATATGCACAACTTTAACACAGAATGCAATATTAAATTGTAGTTTTGTGTATTTGAAAGGAGTAAATACTTTAACAGCTTTTAAAATTGTTAAATTTAAGAATATTATTTATTGTGAAATTTTTTATTCGGTCTTAGTAGTAGTTAGTTTTCGGATAAAAAGGTTTGAATTCTATTGTTAAGATACAGTATTAATTTTTTTTCTAATGCTGAAAAAATTCCTTTTTGAATTTTCTAACCTAAAAGTACCTTTTTATGTATATTCTCCATCAAAAGTTCTTTTCGTTAAAATTTGATTGAACCATATCTGCCCGTAAGATCAGGATTTATATAGAATTAAAAGTTATTCGTAGATCTTAATTTAAGTAATGGAAAACTGAAAGAAAAACTTCAAAATGAAAAAAAGTAAAGATGTCTCATGGGTTTTGTATAAAATATGTTTTCTTTTTCTTTTTCATTTTTCCAAATTGGGCTATTCCCTGGAAAAGTATTGGGGGCAGGGGGTGAGCAGACACACATTTCTCCCTATCATAATACTACAATCAATTTCTTTAATTTTTGAATGTTAATTAATTAATTAGTTTTTATACATATTTTATATTACTTTATATATTTTTAATGAGGTATTATTATTTTTTTTCTTCTGCTCTTGCTTATTTTTTATCTCCCTTTTTACTGGAAAGTAGGCTAAAAACGGGAAGCACCATCGTCTCTACTAATAATAAAGCAGCAAGTGTGTCTGTGTGTGCGTGTGTGTGCCTTTGTCCGGCGTAGGGCCAAGACCTTTTGGCGGAATTTCATGAAATTTGGCACGAAATTAGTTTGGAACATGGGGTGGGCACCTCGAAGAGTTTATCCTAAAATTCGAATTCGTTCTTCTCTTATTCCAATTAATAGCCGAAAATTGCTTACAATGGTTCTTTTCTATCGGAAGATGTAATTGCATCTTTTCAAGCTTGATACCATTGAAAAATGCGTAAAAACCTGTCCCTGAAAGAGCTTTGCTCTTCGTGCTAAAATTCGAAGCCTCTAAATTACAGAAAAGAAGTTATAAGCTTTTTTCTCTGAAGTTCTAATTTATTTTTTCACGATAATTAACTTTAATTTTATTTTCTCCAGACGATTGATAAAGCGCTTGCTTTTTATTTTCTTTGAATTGTTGCCATTCTGTGTACATGTATATTTGCTAAACAAAATTATCTTCACAATGTTCATAGCACTTTGAGCGCAGCCGATTCTTAATCTGTCTCTTCCTTATTTTGGCTCTTGATTATTTTTCTTTGTGACGAATTATAATTTATTTTTTGCGTTTTTTAGCATTTTGAGAAGTAGCCGATTTTTAATTTCTTTCTTTTTCCTTTTTAGCCTACTTTCCCGTAAAAGTAAAAAAAAATAATAATAAAGCATGAAAGAAGGCTTAATGTATCGTGAAAATATCGTTAAAAATCAAGAAAAGTCAAAAATAAGTGAAGTAATTAAATAAAGATTGAAAAATAAAAAATTTGAAAGTAGGGTATTGAGATGGGGAAAAAGTGTGTCTGTCGGTCTGTCGGTCTGTCTGTCTGTCGGTCTGTCTGTCGGTCTGTCTGTCTGGTCGGTCTGTCGGTCTGTCCCCCCCTAATAACTTTTGAACGAATTGTCCGATTGGAAAAATTCTTTTTGCATTCGAAAGATCTCGGCGAGGACATCTCATTTCTATATTTTACTTTTTGATTTGAACAATTTTTTGTTCAATTTTGAACAGTTCAAAAAATTTTAACATTAGCGCCTATGGACATAATTGAAGCAAATTCTGTAAACTCTGGGCACAAGAGCCAAGTTCCTATTGCAAGCTTATTGAAAGGAGTTCTCGGCGTGAAATATTGATTTGAACAGTTTTTGTTCATTTTTGAACAGTTCAAAAAATTAACACAGAGCTTACGGGGAAATTTCAACCCTATATAAATCCTGATCTAACGGACCGATTTCTTTGGAACAAACTTTATCGGAAAACTCTTATAACGTAGAACATGTAGAAATAGAAAGTTTATCCAGAACTTACGAGCCTATTTTGCTATGAAATTTTTTGATCGGGATTTTCAAGGATATTTCTCAGTGACTCAATGAGTGAAATAATGAATGAATGAATAAATTAAAGAGTGAAAGAATAAATCAATGAATAAATGAATGAGGAAAAGAATGAATGAATAAATTATTGAATAAATGAAAATATAAATAAATGAGTGAATAAATACATGAATGCGTAAATGAATGAATAAACACTTGAATGAGGTAACGAATGAATGAATAAATGCATAGCTGAATAAATGAAAGAATGAATGAGTGAGTGAATGAATATGTATTATCCGTTGAAAAAGGTATATTTTCAATAATTAGAACTAAAGATAAATAAGAAAGAGAGAGAAAGAGATAGCTAGGTTATAAATTTGAATTTGGTGTATACGGGTAAGTAGGCTCGTATAGTTCTAGACGGAACTTCTTGTTTTTTTTTATTTTTGATTCTTCTTTTTTAAAAAAACGAATTAAACTTTATTTCTTGTGGCTCACAGGCTTTACTTTGATTTCCTTATTTTGACAAGTATTTTACGCGACAATTCTCCATACTGTACAAGTGTTTTTAAAGAATTGTTATCCTTTATAGCGATTTTTGTTATTCCAAATTAAAATTACTATTTATATTTTTACTTATTTTATTTTTTCTGTCCAGTGAATTAGCACATATGTTATTTGCCTATTTGAGCTCAGATGAAAGGTTTTATCCGCTTTCAAAGGTTTGCTCTTCACTGTTAGTTTCTGCCAGCTACAAAAATTCGTCTTTCTGTTTTACTGTGAATGAGTCATATAAAAATATTAATTATACCGAAAATTCATAATTTAAACTATGCTAATGGATTAAAATCGTCCTTTTTGTGTGGGTACTTGAACTAAACATGCAAAATGCTTTTTTTAAACTATTTTTTTTTTCGTTTCCTCTCTTTCTTTTTCTTTTTTTACTGTGCGTGTTTTGTATATAAGAAAAAAGTTGCTTAAATGTATAGGATCGCTGGTTGATTGCCGTGAGCGACAAATTTTTAAGTATGTGGAATGCTATACATTTTGATAAAATAACATAATTTACATTAAAAAGTTACCACTGTATATATTACAATAGCAAACCGTCGGGTCTTTTCCCTTTTTAACACGGGCATAGCGGTGCGGGTACCGCTAGTTCCCTAAAAAACGTTATATAGAGGATCCTCGAATAAACTTTAAGACGAGCGAAAATTGTATCTTTTCAAAATCATCTCTCGTGAAAGCAAACACTTTGTCGAGCTTTTTGTAAAAAGTAATAAAAAAACTTACAGGGAATAAATATATTAATGGCCCTCATAAGAAAAATGCCATGCGAAAGGAAGAAAAAAAGTCTTTAAAAGAAATTAGTCAACAGAAACATTAAAGCAAGAATTTTTGAAGCTCATGTTTTAAATGTGGGATTGAATAATGTAAACTATTTCCAAAGTAATAAGATGACAGAAGTTGTACAACATGACCCTGTTCATTTAGCAAAAATTTAATATTAAATTTTTAATATTTTAAAGTTTAATATTCTTTAAAGACTCCTGAAACTAATGCTAAAAATTATTTGATTTCTTAACTTTAATAGTTTACTTAATTTTGTACATTTCAAAGATTTCGTTATATCCTAGCGACGCACAATAAAAGGTATTGTACATGTTCGAATTAATATTAAAAA
Organism: Octonoba sinensis; assembly: GCA_038502835.1. NCBI lineage: Eukaryota > Metazoa > Arthropoda > Arachnida > Araneae > Uloboridae > Octonoba > Octonoba sinensis. Next base: position 91,257,773 of record CM076604.1, on the reverse strand, counting down.
GCAACTCTGGCATGAAAGTTTAAAACTTATGACAATAATTACAATTGTTTGAATTTTTAATATGAAATACTTATTTTTTGTGCATTGAATCTAACTTCAAAAAATGTTTATGACTAGTTACACATTTTTTTTTTTTTTTTTTTTTTTTTTTTTTTTTTTTTTTTTTTTTTTTTTTTTTTTTTTTTTTTTTTTTTTTTTTTTTTTTTTTTTTTTTTTTTTTTTTTTTTTTTTTTTTTTTTTTTTTTTTTTTTTTTTTTTTTTTTTTTTTTTTTTTTTTTTTTTTTTTTTTTTTTTTTTTTTTTTTTTTTTTTTTTTTTTTTTTTTTTTTTTTTTTTTTTTTTTTTTTTTTTTTTTTTTTTTTTTTTTTTTTTTTTTTTTTTTTTTTTTTTTTTTTTTTTTTTTTTTTTTTTTTTTTTTTTTTTTTTTTTTTTTTTTTTTTTTTTTTTTTTTTTTTTTTTTTTTTTTTTTTTTTTTTTTTTTTTTTTTTTTTTTTTTTTTTTTTTTTTTTTTTTTTTTTTTTTTTTTTTTTTTTTTTTTTTTTTTTTTTTTTTTTTTTTTTTTTTTTTTTTTTTTTCTTATGGGATGTGACTGAAACCTATAAAGCTTAAACTAAGTATTTTTGTATGAACAACTAGTCAACAAATATAGACTTCCATTTATCATTAATAACATTAGGAACCTCATTAGTTGGGAAACACAGTTCATACTTTTCATCCCTAACAATTCCAAAATCTATTTGACCCAATGGATGGAATTTTCACGGTATTTATATCTTTAGATTTCACTTATTTTTGCTGTTTATGATTGACTTTTTTTCTAAACATTTTTGAGCTGAAAGGATTCTTCTTATAGAGTTTCAATTTTTACTTCGGTTTCTTTTAAATTCTTCTTACTTATTTTCGGAGTTTTATAGAACAACATATATTTATTTCTTTGATCATTAGCAGACACCAGAACGTTAAAATATAAACTTTTAACTTCATAAAATATTTTATTTTGAAACCGAATGGAAGATTTTTCGGATTTTTTTATTTGTAAGATAATTTTATGGCAAAAATTAATGTTTAAATACGATGTCTGGCATGTGGCTACCATGGCTAGCGCGTACATGACGTAAGGCGTAATCTGAAGTTCCAGTTTTCACATTCTTCGCAGTAGATCCGGCTGAATGTCGGCAATAATGTGCCGAATCTTGACTTCCATGTGCTGCATTGTTCCTGGCTTATCAACGTAGCATAGGGACTTCACATATCCCCAGAATAAATAATCCAAGCGCGTAAAATCGCAAGAACGAGGTGGTCAGTTAACAGATCTATTGCGAAAAGTGCGTGAAAACTGATCCAGTTTTCACACACAGTTTTCCAGGTTAGGTCATGTACGCGCCAGCTATGATGGCCACATGCCTGACGTCACATTCGAACATTAATGCTATAAAATTGTCCTACAAATAAAACAAATTAATTGAATAGTAAAGGCATTTTTTTGTGTTTCATTTCCATTTCAAGTTCTTTGCTTTTAAAAAGCACACCCTTTATTGCAAAAAACCCGTACATTGATTTGGTTACATGAATTATATTCATCAGGCATTTAATGAGCTAACTTGGACAGCCATGCAAATGGCTCTGAAACATACTCTGGTTCAATTGGAAAACAGCTCAAGAAGAATTTTTAGCTACTGTGGATCTTTAATAAAGTTGAGATTGATTCCTTTTGCAGACAAAACCGATCAGAGCAAAGATCTCCAAAATACGTGCAATGCAGTGACAAGCAATTTTCCCACCAAAACGTTGTAAAACTTTCCCATGCTTTCTGGTTCACAGCTGCTTTTGAATCTTGACAGATTATGTTACATTGTATTTAAATAACCCTAAAATGAACTAAAATTTCGGTCAAGTTCATCAAAACTACACAGGTTTAAAAACTTGCATAGTTTTTGCTTAAATCAGATCACCTGGAGGACACTTCAAACATCACTTTATTTTTCAGACGATTTCAAGCAAATTGTGGATTCCCTCATTCAAGGAAATAGCTAGTTATATTATCCTGAAGCAAAAATATCTTGAATGTTCCGTAAAAGTTTTCATAACATAATAATTATTGTCTTAGGCTATTTCTGAGTGCTTTAAAAGCACAAAGGTAAATTTGTAAAATATTTTATCTACGTCAATTTATGTATTTGAATATTGAAAACTGAACAATTGACACCTAAATACTCTGTAATATGCTTTGACTGTTTTAGGCACATATACTTATGCATGTGCCCATACTCTACAATGATGGCTTGTGCTAGAAGCACAAATGCACCTATAGCAGCCAAAGACTTAAACTAGTCATCAGATACCTACCATACTTCAGTCACAAGTTTGTCAGGCTGATATAAAAGTGTTTGTAATATAATAGAGGTCATTATAAACCTTAGGGTCAAAAAAGAAAAAAAATGGTTTTTTAACAAAACAACCTGCACATTGCTCATCAATCATTCTTGATCAATCAATCTGCCAAGAATGACTGATCAACAAACTAACAGGTTATCAGATCATGCAATAAAACAATTAGAAAGAGTATTAATAAAAAAGTCACTCCAAAATAACATAAAATTCATTTTATTCATTCTCATTTATACTTCAAATATAAAAAGAAATTAAATAAAATGTAACTCTTCATTTTAAATATTCTAACAATAGAAACTATATTCAATACACAACATTTATACAACCTCTGAAAACAGGAATATGAAACAATATTTTCCAGCAATCAGCTATAAAAATATTCATATTTGAGTATCATGCCTTATAGTATTATACTATACATCTATTGGACTCATATATATACCCGCAGATAAAAATATTAAATTTGAATATTTGTGTGACTGATATACAGGGCCAAATTTTTTTTCTTTACAATTTCTGCAATAAAAAGTAAGCTGTTTATCATTGTGTGAAAACAAAGAATGAAAACTTTCACTAAAACACAAATTTGCAAAAAATTTGCATACACACTTTCGGAGTTTTCAATACAGAACACTTTTGAACTTCCCACGCTAAGTTGCAGTCACAAAGAAACAGCCCACATTAATTTCGAAACTTTTTCTGAGCTCCACAACAACTCTTGAGCAAGGAAAAGGAGATTCCTTAGCATCCCAAAAGAATGTATGAAATATTTTTGAAAATTTGGGTTTCAATAATGCTGATTTCATTACTTATAAGTGCCATATTAACATGACTTTATTGAAGTTCAAGTTCATTTTAATAATTCAGAATCCATTTTTTCCACTATGACACAGCATAAATATTTCCACCAATAATGCTAAAAACTTTATTGAATTAAGATATTCTTAACTGATAGGAAGAGAGAGCATCAATAATTAATAATCAGTAAAACAGCTGATAGAATTTTACTATTATTTTTAAGAAATGTGTGTGTAATTCTTTATTTGCTTCTTTTTAAATTTATCTGAACCAAAACTCAAAGTAGTAATATTGGTTTTAATAGATTTTTCTCTCTATATATATACTCAGCTTCAAGACACTGTAGGGGAATTTCATCAACAATCACTTTCAAAATAAGCTTCCTGTATGAACTTATGAGAAACTTAACATAAAGTGAAAGGAAAAAGAAATATATAGATAAAGTGTTGCATAAATCAATAAATTATTGTTAGGTTTCAGATTGAGACTCATTGCAGAAATAAATAATTATTTATGTTTAAAATAGTGCTTAAAATAAGGGAAATATATATGTTATGAACTAGGGGTGTGTAAGACAAATATAAAAAGTTTATAAAAATTAAAAAAATCAAAATAAAGTGCACACACATATATGTTTATAAAATGCAATTTGAAATATAATTACTTTAAATTACTTTAACAAATATTTGAAGAAAAATATAACAATTTATTTCTCACATTAGTTTATATTCAAGTGTACAATTTTATGAAATTTTGAAGCACTTTGAGTTTAGCACATAAACATAATAAAATAATTTTATTTAAAGATTGGGGAACAAAAAGAAAAGAAGGAAACTATTAGTATAAATTATAATTTTTAATTAATGTGATTAAAATAAATAAATAAATACAAATTTAAAATTCTGAATGGTAAAATATTAATTACATTAACATTCTGAAATAATTGGCCTGATTCAGGGCGTATGGGTAATGCATTAGGCTCAAAATCAGAAGGTAGTGGGCTCAAATCCTGCCACGGTAGTCACTGCTATTACAAACAAGGAAGTGATGGGGTTCTTATGACACCTTTAAAAGGTGGTCACTTAAAAGGGGGACTAACTAAGGTTCACCTTTTAAGGTTCTTATGAAAGTTGACCCCAAAAGGGTCAGATTTTAGAAGAACACTGATTCGTCTCGTCAACAAAGACGAAGCTGATGAATATGCTCTCTTATGAGCATGCATTCTGCTCAAAATAACAGAATTATTAACGCAAGAGAGCATGTGATTTTAGCATGGTCAGTGAAATCGAATAGTATTCTCTTAAAATTTGAGCCTTAATATTCATCAAATTGTCTAACAGGATTTTTTGTAGTTTCTTTCTATGAAAATATGCAACTACAAGGTGACTACTATAGCAGTTCCATAGGAATGCAGCTTTCTCTTAAGGTGCTCTGCACCAAAATGCCCTAAAAGATATGGCAATAAACTTTGTTCTTCACAGCATAACTCAGTGAGACTCCTGAATAAAAAAATGCATTCGAAACACTTAGATGGTTGTTATGGTTACATAAAAATGTACCTCAATTATCAATTTCATTAATTTTCTTCTTAACTTCAGTTTCATCATTTATTCTGAGGTTTAAATTTGTTTTTTAGAGACTTAAAACAATTTAGATTTTGCAGAGAAATCACTTAGCATCAAGTGAGACACACCAAGCTCATGCTTTATACCAGTTATATAAAGTACAAAAATAAAATTAGATTCATTTATAAAATCATGAGATTCGTTTATCTTTAAAAATATGAAAATAGTTCACATATTTATGTACACAGCTCAAAAATTCATATTGTTAAAAGCCTAATTCCATTTACTAAAAAATTCTATAAATCATTCAAAAACAACATCAAAGAATGCTCTACCGAATGAAATATTTGAACACTTTCGACTCTAGGCAAAATATTGTTCTATCAATTTATCTTAAAACATTTAAAACAATCTATAAAAAAATGTCAATTGTATTCCTGTTGATTTTGGTAAGAAATTCATCCAACATTAATTAATACATATAGATTTTTGTAAGTCTGAGTAACATTATTTTCTAGGCCTATGAAAATAATGCGAAACAAAAGGGAGTTGAAGTTGCCCACTTCAACTTCCTCGTTTCAATTTGGGTGGCAAGAATGTTTTCTTAATTTTTCTGCTGCAATCAGGAGCAAAAGTGAAACAAAGGCAAAGTGTCTGGGATTTCCACTTATGTAACTTTTCGTACACAGAGGCGTAGCTAGGGGGGGGGGGATAAGGGGGACAGCTGTCCCCGGGTGCAGTGTCAAGGGGCGCCAATTTAATGTAAATTTATTTTATTTTTAAATGTGAAAAGAAAATTATTTGAACTGAAAAGGTGTGAATATGTTCGACAAAAAAGTGGGACCATCACAAATCATATCGGGAATGACCAATGTAGCACAGAAGTGCGTGCGAAATAGCCTAAAAGGCAGTGAAACAACTTTTGAGTTGGAGTTGGGATGTTTTCGATGGATCGGACCAGTGATGAGTCTCTAGGAAGGGCTAGGGGCATTTTCTTTGAGCAGCAGAGATAAAAGAACCAGATGCCCAGAGAACCCAGGCAAGGTCACTTGAGAACGAAGAAAAACAAATAATTTTGCAAAGCCAAAGTGTCCCATTTTGCCCTTCAAAGTGAATGGTCGCTAATAAAAATGCTAGTTTAAAGGGAGCTTTTTAGAGCTATTTGTCATTTAGGAAGCATAAACGTTTTTTAATTCTCTACCAGGGGTTCCCCTAGGCCCCCAGGGGGGGGGCGGAGTGAGGGGGGTGCAAAATCTTCAGTTGTCCCTGGGAGCTGAAAATCCTAGCTACGCCTCTATTTGTGCAAGATGTATGTTAATATGCAGCACTGTATGATCAAAAAATATCTCTCATACTTAACTCATTTACCAACACAAGTTAAGCATCAGGTTATTTGAGCAAAGCATTGATGGATAATCAAAAGACAGTTAAGTAAGAGAATTTTTTTTACAAAAAGAAAAATAAAACTTTTCTAGTAGAGAGGTTTTACTGCATGTAAGACCGATTCCAAATATATGTCTGATTAATACAGAAACTAGAAATACTTTGTATCTTAGAAAAATATATATTTACTCATTAAGTACATTATATATGTAATTACATAATACACATTTACTGCTACTTTTCTTAGGAAAATATTTACTTTATTATTGCTGCAATTTTATTTTAAACACTACCAAAAGCAGTTGGAGATTTAGGCACCTGTGCAAATAAACTTACGCATTAAACATAAACATCTCAGTTATATCTACATTTGACAGCCTATGGTAATCTACTCTAGACCTGCCTTAGACCAGTTATGCTCCTGAATATGCATACTATTTGCTAGCATGACAAAGCAACAAAACTTTTAGCCCTTAATACTAGGATAAAGTTTTGTTCATGCGTCACTTTTTATATCTATACCAGAGTGCAACGTTTCTTGAGAATGACATCACAATGCGCAGCAGAAGGAATGAGTAAACAGCTTGGCTGTTGCGTTACGGGGTTATAAAGAGAAGGATCAAAAAGACGCTAGCTACGGACTTGACAAAATAATCTGATAAAGCTTTCTATTTGGCACATTGCGTGTTTGAAAACTCATTTGCCTGTTCATTAGAAAAAGATTAACAGATGTAACAAGTTTAAAAACTTAATTATTTTGCATGATCATAATTTATTTTATTGAATCAAATATATTTCTTGCTGATGCAATCATTAAAAGTATATTTTCTTCTAAAAATCCCTTTTCTCTCTTCAATAATCCATAAAAACAGTTGGAGATTAACTTTCGAACACCTTCGTTTTTCACATAAATATTTTTTCCCTCCTGTTTTCTCCTTGCAGCTAATTTTTTTCCTATGTTAGTTCATTTTTTATAAAAAAAATTACGATATTAACGAAAATAATAATAATGATATTAATGAATAGAATAATAATAACTATTTAGCTTTGAGCAAAGGGCTTTCAAACAATCAGAGCGAGTGAGTCAGACAAACAATTCCAAATCACGCCAAACTGTGTATCAGAAGATAGCCAACTGCTCGTGAGCTCTTATTGGCTACAGCGTTCAGTTCTAAATGAAGCTTTGCGCTTCTCGTAAAATTGAAAATATCTAAAATTATATGAAAATTATGACAAATAAACACTATATCATACCTAAAATACCCTATCATATTTCTATAGCAAAGTGCTTAATTTAACTCAAAAATTGGACACCGTGCTGAGAACTACTTTCTTTGCTTGCTCTTGGCTTATTTCTCCATAGTCAAGAAACTTTGCAGTTGAGTATAGTAGTACAGTACCGCAGCTATTAAAATCATTGTTTATTAAAATAAACCATTTAATAAAGTCCAATTTACAGGAACAGATTCACATCAATGTTTTCACATTGAGGTGAAAGCATTGAAAAAGCACTGCTTAATAAAAGTAGTACCATCTCTTTTAAGAATCAAAGTGTGAGATATTTTAATCTATTGACCATGTGAAATATTTCACAGCTATGATGGGTTTTCATATCAAAACATCTATGAGTTTCAATATTTAACCTTTCCTTTTTGGGATGATAATATTGTCTTTTATTTTGCATTCAGCAACATTCAACTGCATCAAAAATTATCAGTTGCTTGATGCAAACCAAATAATCCAAATCCTTCAAAACAAATATGTTTTTATAAAGTGGTGGGGACTGTACCACGAAAACAATTTGGTTGCAACATTGCTTTTAGAATTTGTTTTAAGTAAAAAGTATACTATGTACTAAAAAGTATCCCAACCAAGCATTTTTGAGAACAGTTAAAGGTATCATCACAGCATATTTTTTTTAAGAACCCAGACTAGAATGTGTTTTAATGTTTCATTAGAAAATTATTCTACTGTGCCTGCAAAAATAGGAGGGCCTTCTTCGAGAACTTATTTTTATAACACCTATTGTAAGAGATAATAAAACATAAATCAGAATAAGGGCAATAACAAATAAATAGATATATAGTTGTCGAAATCGTGAAGGCAGGGGTAGAACAGAATAAGCTACTTCACCACTGCTATCTGAAATTAAAATAACAAAGCAGTACATTAGGAAAAAGTAATGGACCCATATTGCTAAGTAATCATATAATGAGGAACCTGTGTGAATTTTTTATATTTTTTTAATGAAAATTTATTCTATTTTATTGTGATGAACACCAATTTCAGTTCAATAGGACTCCTAGTTATTTTGTTATTAATATTTAAAATTGCCGAACTAGCCCTGCTCCCTAAATGCAGCTAGTTCCCCCAACTCCATAGGTGACGTCACCCCTATTCAGGACCACATATTGCACAAGTACAACACTGCTGGAAAATGGTTGCATCCGCTAACTATAAGTATTGTATTGTACCATGTTGCAGTGGTTCAACATTTAATGCACTAAATAAAAAAATTTTAGCGTTACAAAAGGAGAGGAAAAGAAGATTTGCGAAAGACCATCAAGTATGATTAAAAAATACAAATACATTTAACAATAAAAATAAACCTAACTTACAGTTTACTTCAAAAGTTTTTGAAAAAAGTAAAATTCGATTTTGTTCTTTTTTGTTCTTTCTTTTTCATTTATCAATTACCTGTTTTGTTGTTTTAACTTTTGCAGACAAAAGGTCAGCATTTGTTTTTCATTTAATTGAAATAGAAATTTCAGAGTTAAAAAGACATTAATCTGGGTCAGGGGAGAAGGTTTATAAAAATAAAAATTAAAAAAAAAAAAGAAAAAGAAAAGGAAAAAGGAAAAAAAAAACTGTCTCAGAACAATCTGATTAAAATTAGAGTAACTTTGTTTTAATAAAAACTACAACAAATGTAACTTCACTCGATTTCTTTCTTCTAAAGCTTCTTCAGTATTACAGAAACTGAATTGTGAAGCAAACCCCACCCTGATTCGGGTCAAGTAAATTTGGTTTTGTTTTAAGCTGAATTTAAGTTATCATTTTTAAAAATGCAGATCAATTTATAAGAAACTAAGAGATGGTTTTTGAGAGTTTTAAGAAGTAGACTGTTTATTTTAGATACATGGATTTTGAGAGTTTTAAGTAGTAGACTTCTCAAAACAATTCACATTTGGCAATTAACTAACACATGCAGGTTTCTCATTCTACATTATTTATTTTAGCTACATGTCAAAAGTAACAATTTAAAATAGAAACATATAGCATATAGATTACGTTAAATAAGAGATGACAATGCAACAGTATTTTTCTTACCCATAATTCACTATCATTATAAAGTGTATTGTTTAAGTATAAATAATTATTCAATTTCATACATCATTATTTAATCCAAATTTTTTTCCCTGAATCTTCTCATTTATAGTCCAAAAATTATACATTTCCGAGCCTCCTAGCTTACTAGGATGTTTTGAAAATTGATATTGAGGTAAAAATTCAATTATAGAACTATACATCAAGCAGAGACTGATAATATACTTCCTAAACTAAAAATGAGCAATTAGCACCGCAAAACGTGTAGTTTTAAAAAGATTTTGATAAAGTTAAAAAATTCCTACATTTGCATTATTTTAGCATAAGACCTAACTTACTGAAACTTATAATGCCACATTCTAAGCAAAGTTCATTTTACATCTTAGTTCTTCCCTTTTATTTGAAGTGTGAAAAATAAAAATCTTTAGAAAAAGTTGATTCAGAGTCAACTGATTCATTATTGATTTCTTTATTTTTCAAAATTTGTTTCCCATGTATGCATACTATAAATCCTTTGAAAGTGAATACCTCTATTAAATGACTACCTGTCCAAGCAACCAAAACTTAATGCAAAGGCATTTTTTTCATTGATTTAATACTATATTTAATATATATATATATGCTAAATATATACTAAATATCATTCATAGTAACAAACATTTTAATAATAATGTTGCATAGCAATACTACTTCACCATCAATGTGTAAAAGCTCTTCGTAAAATTATTATGCTAACTTAACTACCATAAATGGTTCCGTGCTGACAAGCCTCGATAATTATGAGGTCATAGATTTTTAATTTAATTAATGCTATTATAAACACAAAGTGATAAGGCATAAGAAAAATTATACCCTGTTAGCTAACTACGAAAAAGATTTTTAACATAAGATGCAATGTTGGTGACCCGGAGGGGGAGGGCTAGAAACAATAAGAAATTCCCTTGTAAAACTAATGATTAGACTTCATTTACATGCAGCCTGGTTTCAGGTAACTGGAAATAGGCTGATGACTTTAAATTTAGAAAAAGTTTTGCAATATCAGCATGAGGTCGATTGTACGACAGAGAGAGAAGTATTCTTCAAGAGTGTAAAGCTGTATTTTTATTGAAGCAAATTTTGAAAAGTGAATTTTTTATTTGTCTCAGATGATATTTTCAAGATATGTTGTTGTTGTTTCTAATGCCACTTAGATATCCCAGCTCCCTTTCGCCAAGTGACTAGGAATTAAGGCAGTAAAGAAAACCTTCTGCTTATAGATGAGCACCACAACAGTGGAATTATGACTTGGCTCATTATATATTCGGATGGCACCAGATGGCTCCAACTTAACTACGTCCCCTTCCTTTTTTGACTTAAGAGTGAAGGTAAGGAAAATTCCTCACCCTCCAGTACCCTCGGAACTGCCTCAAGACTTCAGGGTCTGCGGATTTTACATACACAGATCCCCAAGTGTACATGGTGGGTCTTCAGTGGTTTGGATATCGAACCTGAAATCCTACAATCTGAAGCTTGACATCGTAACCCTTAGGCTACCACGGCCCGAGTTCAAGATCTTACTTTGTTATGCAACAAATATAAACATTCCCAGATAAAAGTTTGTTTCTTTCCGCTTGAAAGAAAAACTAAATTCCAATAAAATTTACTAAATTAAAAGAACATTTCCTTTTATTTTTTTCCATTTAATGTTTCATATTTTTATTTGGCAAATTATATTTATCATCATTTTTTCCAAACAAAAAAATTTTCATTGCCGTATATTTGACACCATCTTTTAAAGAATTAACCACTGATGTTTATCGGGGGGAGGGGATTATTGGTCCATATAATAAATGCAGTAAATGGAAAAAAAGATTCACATATTTCTCTTTTCTTCTTGTTATTGCAACTTACTGATTTAATTTAAGAATATTTAATTTGATACGTAAAAACATTTAATCCTTCACTCAAAATATTCAAAACTCATCAAAAATAAAAAATATCACTAATATATAACAATATTAATAATTAAAATGAATGTTTTATAACATATCAGGGTTTGTACTTCACTTCTTTTCTTTTTCCCTGAGCAAAACGGACTCATTGGACACCATGTTCAAACAGAAACAAATAATTCATGGTATCATACCTAGTAAGTAGTGCTTAATTTTCTTTTCTCACTACATAATAATGTTACTATCAGGACACATCACTGAAAGCAGAGCAGAAAAATTGAGCTACAAAGATTCTCTTTTATGCCTGGTTTGACATCACCTTTCTGAAAGAAGTAGATTAAATCTTAAATGCTGACTTACCGATTTCTAAAGCACCATAACCCATCTTATGAGTTCCCATTCTATATGAACAAGTAGGCACAATGATTTCATGAACATAAGACTCAGAAATGTTGAATAAACATCCACTTAAATCTGTAACAGGATAAGGCAATTGGATTCCAGTTTTTCTATCAGCAGTCAAATGAACAGACTAAAAGGAAAACAAAACATAGCTTAGAATTAATTAAAAAGCATAAAAATAGATAAAAAATTCAAAAAAAAAAATTAAATTAATAAATAAATAAAAGTGTATACAAGATAAAAGAGCAAATAATAGCAAATTTAAAATATAAAATATATTGACTTTGCAATCCAAATGCATGAGACATTTTAAATATTGGAAAGTTTGCAAGTAGTTATTTACTAGCAGACCCAATAAACAGGGTTGCTACTCAAACAGCAGAATGAAATCCCCTGACTTTTCTAGGTTTTCCAGACATATTTTTTAAAAATTCCAGTCTTAAATCAACAGCATCATACCAATACAAAAACATACATTTGCTCCCAAAATATTCTGTTTAAAACAATAGCAGGAATGGCTAACCTTAAAATAATTTCAGAAAAACTTTGAAACAGTATTCAGTGAACTGATATAAGGGAACAAACATTTCCATAAAGAAAAACTAGGTACTTTACAAAATGTATTTTTTTAAAGGTCTAATAACTCAGTTTCTTGATGGGAAAATTGATTGCTAACAAAATTTTTGAGAGAGAAAACTATATTAATTACCTAGTATAAAAATTTGAATAACAATAATAAAATGCGAGTTATTTTTAACTATTTAAAAGTTAAACTTAATTGAACAAATTTTCTGATCAAGTCGATGGTTGAATCAGGTCGCAAATTACCACAGGTCCCTCTGAATGTTGTATTTTGAGTGCAGCAAAAGAGTTGATGTCACTATTTATATTGGACTTTCCGTGTCAATGCTTCAAACACTGTCTAAAATTCCCCGACTTTTCCAGATTTTTGATAAAATATTGAAATTCCTTGACATTTCCGTGAGTTTTTCACTCAATTTTAAAATTCCCTGACTTTTCCAGGTTTTTCCTATTTTCCAGGTAGCATAGCAACCCTGAATAAAGAAATAAATAAATGTTTAATGTTGCACCAAAAATAATTGAAATAGATTAAATTCTAAATTGCATAGTCACTAATTGAAAAACACTCTCACCTTATGATCATGGGCGGAAAGAATAATGTGAGGCTGCAGGTAACGCAGAGCCTAAAAAATATTGGTATAGGTATTACACAATATTAAATAACAAGTGAACATACCAAAATACATAACCAAAATGTTTTACCTAATTTAAAACTGAATTGATTCCTTTTAATCAACATTGCTGTTAAATATGCCAAACAGGAAAAATTTAGTAAAAACCCATAAATATGCAATCACATATACATGTTTGAAGAACTCTTTTTTTTTCAATGTAAGAGATATCAGCTTTTGAATGGAAAAACTTTGTTGCAAAAGCATAATACAAACACATTCCACACGATTGAATTTTAATGTTTAATTATTATACCCACATTTGCTATACATATGTAATAAACAAGTACAGTCAGACCTCATTAAACTGCCATCCTCTTAGTTCATCAAAGAAGACAGTGAAAAAAACCTTCCTTATAGGAATGTAATACAAATTCCCTGACTAAACCGCCAACCGCCATACATTTTCCAAACTGTATCCTCAGTATGCTAATATTGCTGTTTAAACCGCCATCCTGAATGAGCATTCTAAAGAAATCAAGGCGGATAAGTGACAATATCTAGAAAACATGTCTCTGACCTTCAAGGGTCACAACACACACAGCACATGCCATGAAGGGATGTCTGGAATACATCACTTGCACCTATTGCTGATTGGTCAGCAACAAAGATGTGGCTTTGACCAGCTCTCGTTATCTCTTTTATTTCAACTGCACCTGCTCTTCCTGTCCACCCCCCTGTCATCTACCTTCCCCACCCCACTCTTCCACAAACAGTGGCTAACAATTTTTTCCAATATGTCCCCCTCAAATTCCTATCCAGCACTAAGTCTTGGAATCCTCAATTAATTAATCTTACACCCCTTTCACCTCTTCTGAAATCTCTTTGCAGTTCTGCTGTACATCATGCCTTTCTTACCTCTTGGTCCTAATCCTGGTACATGGGTAGGTGCATCACTCTCCCATTCTTGGATAAGGGGATTGTATAATTTGGATTTGTTCAGCCAAGCATGAATACTTTCTGTACTAAAAGGTATCCAGAAATGGGTGTATTTTTGTCCCTTGGGCACTTGGCATCTCTCTCTTTCATTCAATGGGTGTTAGGATCAATACAAAAAGAAATGCCAAGTAAAAAGTCAACTCTTTTGAGTAGAATCATTCTGAGGACATGTAAGTTGGGGAGTGGGCAGAGAATTGTTACAGCTTATAAATGCAGCAAATTCAGAAGAAAAGAAAACATACCTGATCAATGGCTTTGTTTAATGGCGAAAATGGCTTTACTGAGAAATTTAATATTTTCACTTTGGAGAGCTCAAACTTAAAATTTTGGGAGACATAGAAAAAGTGCGATATATCCGAATGAGCGATATAACAAGGGGGTTACTGTACTACTTTAGCCCTTTGTCTTCTTTTTTTAGAAAGTAGCCATATATTTCCATCAAAAATTATGTCAAACAGAAAAGTTCCATGTTACCAGAAAAATTAAGACACATCCTCATCATACAGTTTTTACATACTGATGTCAGTGCTATAGAAATTTGTAGGCATTATAGAAATTTTGACCAGTGGAAACTTTTGATCCCTGGAAATTTGAATACATTCAATTACAAAAAACAAATTTGGATACTTACTTTGCTAACAAAGCTGCTGTAAATAGGTGTCAAAGGCATATGAGACAAAACAATTCTGTAACTTGAATCACTAACATTTGAAGCAGTGACATAACTATCTGAATGAGTTATGTAGTTGACCTGTGGCAAATTTTATTTCTTTTTAAATTTTGTAATATGGTAACACAATTACTGAGGAACAAAAATTACAAATTTAAATTTAACTCATGAAAAGCTTATCAAATAATGATAAATAATAGAATAATAAAAAGAGCCTTTAAAAAAATAATGTGCCAAATGAGAGCAAATATCTTTACATACGCAAATCAACAGTTTAAAAGCATTTTAAAATTCCACAATATAGTTAAAAATTAGACATACATTTAAGTTAAGGATGATAAAAACTTACAGTAATCATTTATAACATTATCCAGCGTAGGTAAAAAAAACGACAACTTTTTAAAAAAATTTAAACCTGCTTTTCTTCCCCATTTAAACTAAGTGTTATTGGTTTAGATAACATTTGTAACAAAAACGATTTGACTTTTAGAAAGTAATGAAGATTTTATACAATTAATCTGAAGAAAATAAACGGACAGTCTGTAGGTCAGTGTCTCAGTTTGTGAGTCGTTCGCCTCCCGGTAAGATGAAAAGGCGCAAAAGTACGAAATTTCAGTTACAGGCACCTTGGGTCAGGTTCTGTAACTTTCACATTTGTACTTAATTATTTCATAACTAATTAAATAACCAATCATAAAGTCTTGTAATTTAATTACTTCATGTAACATTCTATAGCATATATTTACAGCTTGAGAAACTTAACTAGCTAAATATTGATATAGACTTTCTACAAAAAAATTCAAGAAATAACCATTATGAGGGTGGAGATTAAACATGAGGGACCAAGGGAAAAAAACTAATTCAACAAAAAGCGAGCTAAACTGGACTTTTTTCTTCAGATAACTTAGCATAATTTATGAACATAAATTAGAACTAAAACATTAAGTATGTCAACAAATAATTACATAGAGCAGGAATGGCCAACAAGTTGATTGCAATCGATTGTTTGAGAACATTCTGATTGATGAGAAATTGTTTCTAGACGACTTTCTAATTGCACTGGCTTTGTTTTCACCAATTTTTCTGGTTTGTTACTTAACAGGCTACTTTTATGTAATATTTAATAAATATACAACTAATCAATGTTTTAAAAATTATTTCACTCCCCCAACTCTCCTCTTGACTCAAACGAAACAAGTTCAAGGTAGTTTGCAACAGATTGTTAACATATAAAGTCACTTTTAATGGCAGACAAGGTGGCCACCCCTGATATACAATAAAGCCTCTTCATAGCAGGACATCAGAGCAAATATATTTGTCTATAAGGAGCAAGTGTCTGCTAAATAGAGGTTTTTTGCTTCTGGTTTTTTAAGTATCTATTTCAATAGAACCATATTTATATTATACACTTTTGTATATTTACATGACCTTTTAATTAAGTATTTTTTAAATTATATAAAATAAGTTATTTTAGAAACTCTTTATTTAACGTCATAAGCAACTCAAACAAGATACCAGGCAATTGGCAAATGTTTTAAGAGGTCACAGTACTAGAAAATATGCCCAGAATATTGATTTCTTTGCCCTCTAAAACTTTGAACACATTGGACAAGTTTTTATTGCTTTAGTTGCATTGCTTAAAGAAGTTATGAGTGATTTTATATCACACTATATGTCACAATAGCTACTTTTGATCTCAGTTTTTTTCATCAGATAACTACTCATTAAATGCTTCTAACTTTCAAAAAGTGACCATTTAATTGTATTTTTGAAGTTTTGGTGTTGTTTGTATAATAATGAGCAGACTATTCCCCAGAGCACAACTGCACTCCACTAAAAATTTCTTTGTGAGCTGCTAATAGCCCGTGAATGTTGTTTTGGCAATCACTGATTTAGAATTAACAATTAATAATGTTCAGAAATTTCATAATGCTAAGTTTATAAAAATTAAAAAAGTCAAGCTAAATAAACAATTCAAAAGCAGCAGCTGAGTTGGTTTACAGTTATATAGTAAAATTAAATTGGTGTAATGGTAAAGTATGTAGTATTAGGACAATAGGCAAACAAATTAAAACTGATTCATGCAATCAAATCTATGAAAACAGCCAAATGTGTTTTCAACTGAGCTACGTATATTGGTTCTTAACCATTGCAGACCTGGTGTGCTCCCAGAGGTTGGTACCAACTCCTTTAGCGGCACCACAATGAGTGTGGCACCATTACTGCAAATTATTTTGATGCTCAGTTCCCCCTAGATGGCAGCACCTGAACTCTAATTGACGCAACCTGCACTAGGAATTTAATTTTGTGGAGAGTAGCAACACCAAACCTATACTGAAGGGATCTTTGACATGCTGCATAATCATACCACACGGACGCTGACGATTTTCTGCATCTTGAAAATCCACCGACTTGGGCCAGGTTTGATCCTGCGGACTTGGGCGCACGAGGCCTGGGCCCCTCACCACTGAGCCACCCTGCCGGTCCATAACCGAATGTAGCCTTAAAATACTTTTCCAAAACTTTTCTCTTAATTTAAGTAAAGAAAATGAATACTTCATGAAAAATATACCTTGACAAATTCCAAAAACTGATACTTGAAAAATATATCCTCATTGACATATTTATTAAATCGTTTCTCTAAGTAAGGCAATGGTGAGTCATCTTCTCCTCCAATGTCATTATCTCCAGGAACTATGATTGCCTAAAGGTACAAAATAACAATATTTAAAAAATCATTCAAATATTTTTGAGGAATAATACTGTTTAAAAAATATATATAAATAATAAAAATTTTAAAAAAAGATTAGACTAGGGTTAGTCACAAAAAAAATTGTCTTGTATCATATTATATATGATACTATATTTTGAGCATTTTAAAAATGTTTTTTAAAAAGTGTTTTCAAAAACAGTGAACTTTTATTTCGACATAATCTGGTTCAATCAAGTTGTAATTCTTTTTTTTTTTTTGAATAATAGAAAAGAAGCTGAGGGGTCCAATACTGTAGACAAAAAAATAAAACCAACCGTATTTTACTTCGTCAATTTAATGAATTACAGAAAGAAAACAAACATTATTTTGCATTTATTGTGCAGCATCTTAGCACGAAATTGCAGCATCTTAATAACTTGCAATATGGTAAGATATTTGGATGAGGTAAATCAATCATTTAATAAGAGGGATGATTTAATTATTTGTAAAAAAAAATTATATGCTAAATTTTGAGAAATATTTAGTTCTTCTTGCTTTTGAAAACAAATTTCTTGTCATAAGAATTGGTAATATAATAAAAAATTAGGATGTTTTAAGCTAAGCAATTAGGTCTGCAAATAAAAATTTAGGCACAATTCAGATTCATATATTGACATCTATTTGTAATTTCCAGATTTTTGTTCGCACAAAATTGTGAAAATATTCAAAGGAAATGAAAAAAAAAAAAAAAAAAACAAGGGAAACTGCAACATCTCCATTTTTGCCTTTTTGAGCCAAAATTTTCTATATCATAGCTTCAAAAATATATATGGTATATCTACAGTTACTAAGGCCATGCATTCAAATATTTTGTAGAAGTAATTAAATGTTGCTTAATACATTGCTAATAGAATAAGGAAGTTAAAGGCAGCATTTTCTCACATGTAGCTTAAATTTAGAGTTGGATTATTTTTAGGGAATAAAAGTGCAGTTGGGGGTTGGGGGGTAACAAATGTAGCAAAATCATTTCATTGTTTTTATTAGTAAAATATTTTATAATAGTCATTTAACCGATTAATTTAGTACACATAGTTGATATTTTTATAATGTACTTACTATATTCTCACAAATGAGTGCTATTTGTACTCACGTTTACTACAGTATGGGACCCCAATTTCGGAGTCCCGAAATCCGGAAAACCCAAAATCCGGAACTTTTTCGAAAAAAATCGGCAGCTGAAAAAAGCAGCTTTTGTTTTTTTGAAAAAAAATCAGGAAATGTTTTGCACCTTTTTTTGGAAATGGGTGTTTTAAATAGAAAGAAAATAAAAAGTAATGAACATGTTTAAGAGTTTAAGATCGGAAATGTGCTGTTTTCAAAAAAAATATTTCGCGATTTTCTGAAAAGGGTTCGTTTTTGCGATTAGTTTTTCTTAATTGTTGCTTTAATTACGAGTTAATATCATTAAATTTTGCTCTTTTTTAAGTTTCTTGTAGTTTTCTTATATTCATTTTTTAAAATGAGCTCTAATTTTCGCGCGATGCAGAACGTTCGCAAAATTGAAAATCAGCATTTCTCGCATTTTCCCGATAATCTGATCTTTTACAAGTTAGTGGCTAGAGGATATAAAATCGAAATATGACAGCATTCTTTTCATTTATTGTTTAATCAAGGAGGTTAAAATACCATCGGGGAAAATCTAGATGTTTCGATACTTTGCCTAAAAATGTAAGCCCATTCCAACTTCGTTTTTTGTGCTAAATTTCACGACTTATAGGAAAGTATATTCGATAATAAAAATGCTATAAATGAGCAAAATGCTAATAAAATGTTCCACAGCAAATTGTATGGGCTCTGATGCTACCTACAAAATTTTTTGAATGAGGACCCAAAATCCGGAAAATTCCGAAATCCAGAAAGATCGTGGTCCCGAGCGTTCCGGATTTGAGGTCCCATACTGTATTTTCACTGCTGATGTGTTGCAAAAATTTTAAAATTCTTTCTCCCAAGAATATAATATTAAGTTCTTGAGATTCTTTTAAAATTAAAATCAATTTGCAAATATAGAAACAACTACCTACAACACCTTATCAAAATTTGCATCCTGGAAAACCTTTCTAAATCTCTGAAAATATTCATGAAATTCATCATCACTTGCAATTTCTCCTTCATCTAAGTTATCACCAAGAAATATGACTAAGTCTGGATTCAGGTACCAATGTGCAAGTGCAAAAGTTTTAGCGATGTATCTGTAAAAGCAAAAACAATATTATGTACAAAACATTTAAGTACAAAAGTCATACAAAAGAATTATAGTTTTAAATTATTAAAATTTTTCACACAACAAACTTACTAAGATGGTTTTGTAGCTGATGCTTGAGATTGCTAATAGATTTATGGTAATTGAAAAATACGTTTGTTACAGCACCAGTTTGTGCAATACAGGGTGGAGAAAATGTTCTCTCGATTTTTCAAAATACAGTGAAGCACTATGTATAAGTTACTACATATTTTTATCATTTATACAGCAGATTTCTATAGATGTTAATGTTAAATAATTTTATTTGTACATTTTTCTGAAATGAAATTTCAGTGATGTTTTTTTTACCAAGTCAAGAAAAGAGAAAATGTGCAGTTCAACTTCAGATTATCAAGTTTCTATTATGCAGTCTTTTAAAAGGCACATGACATTGATCAAAACCTGACCAGTTGAACAAAAGTCATGCTTCTGAGAAGTGTGAACACTTTTTCTAAGGCCTATTTTTTTTCTCTCCTTAGACTCAACAGGGAGCATTTTCTCTTTATGTCCAGCTTATCAATGACTACATTTTGTGATTCCTTGGCAATTCCCAATGAGTTCGCACAAGTAGAAAATCTTTGTTGTTGAAGGAAAAAGTGTACTTGAAACAGGGGGACCAGGTCGGACAATGCCCGACCTGGAAAATGTTTTAATGGAAAATGTTGATTAATTGGACCTTAATAATCTTTGGTATTTCTGTTTTTAACTTTTTGATTTGTTTGAACGAATCGAAAAAATCCTGTTCCCATGACTTTTATCCCTTAACTCAAATTTTAGAAAAAATAAAACACGTGAACGTTTTCTTTTATTCAGCTCATTTTTTTCCCCCGTTTTCAATCTAAACAAGGCACTAATAAAAGGAACATGGGCAGTCCGGTGTTTTACTGTAACATACCGATACATGTTTTATGCTTCAATATCTTACTTTGAATGGTCGTTCAATGTAAAATTATCTATAAAAAACGTTCCCTTTTTTATGTTATTTCATATATTTTATTAATTTACAAAAGACATTCTTAGAATAAGCTTGAAAAATTCAATTCTGTCGTTTGTAAGTTTTAATCAAGTATTTCTTTTAAGATCAAATAATTTCAGTATTTAATTAAATTAGTATTAGTTTCATTAATTAATTGTTTAATTAATAAATTAAATAATTGCATTAACTATTAAATAGATTATTAATTTAAATTCTAAGAAAACGCTCAAAATGAAGCATAAATTCTAACATGTTAGAAAAAAATTAAAAAACTAGTCTGCCCCTCCTGTCCAAAAGTTTGCCCCTACTGGAGTCAGAGTCTGACTACAGGCCTGAATTGAAACTAAGTGAATGAAAACTAACATTTAAAATATGTGAACCTTGGCAAACAGTTAGGTTTGCTAGTTTTCAACACTAGCATTCGACAATAAGCACAAGAGAACAACTAGTCACCGAAGTCAATCATCAAGTTGGCCGAGTGGCCTTAGTAGAAATGGTCTCAGGAAAGCAATTGGTCTTTTTACTGGTCACTGTACCTTAAAGCAACATCTTACTATTATCAGTGTCAGTAATGACCGGACTTGTAGAAGCTGCCTTCTTCATGAGGAAACACTTACACATATATTATGCAGCTAGGAAATGTTTTCTGCTTATAGGTTTGAACACCTGGGTCAATATATTATCGAACTCTGGGAGATTCATGACATTCCAATTAGGTGCTTGCTGAACTTCGTGCCAGCAAAGGGTTTCTTTTAGAATCATGTTTGGTTTGGGGATTAGTACAATAGATTGCAGTGCTTAGTTCTTTCGAGCCCCCCCCTTTCTTTCATTTCATTTCATGGCCGAATGCATCAAGGACCAGTCCAAATCTCCAAACTCCACCCTTGTGTACACCATTGTTTCCAGTTAGAATGTATGCTTGACATATGCTGATAAAATTCGAAGTTAAGACATAGGTTAACTAATTTCGAAATTAAAATTTGAAAGCCTTGTATTGAACACAGAGACGTAACTAGGTCATTTTCCAACAGGGGCAAGACCAAACTATAGCCCCCCTTCCAATATATACACAAAAATATATACACACTTATATACTCACACACACTTAGTCAGTTTAGAGCCCCGTTTGTCCCCCCTCCCTTTAGTTACAATCAAGACTAAATACATAGGTGTTGCTGGCACCTTATAATTGGGGGAGTCTATTGCTTTAATGCAGGTGGGGTGTTACAATTCCTCTCCTTCCTACACCCCTCTCCAGCATTTTAGGAAAAGAAGTCACCAATACTGTTTCAAGGATGTTAAAAAAAAGACCTTCAGTCTTAAAAATTTTAAATTAAAAAAAATGAATAAAATACTATAAAGTGTCTTTACAATTTAAAATAATTCCTCACAATGTTACTTCTTAAAGATGGAAACAATCTCAAAATTATAACTAAATTTGCGAGAAGTACAAAGGGAACCGGAGATAGACGTTTTTTTTTTTTGATAACCAAATAAACAAGCAGGAACATTGTTTGGGCCGCATTTTGATATAACTTCCTTTCATAATGAAAGAGTTTTGTATTACTTGCCATCTGCATTTAGTGTTGCATCATATGTAACTAAAATATATTGAGGGGACGTGTCCCCCCCCCCCCCCAAATGCCCATAACTAAACAACACAAATCAAAAAGATCACTATATTGGGAACATTTAAACTCATGTAACTTCGTATTGCATAAAAATTGATTTATAAAGTTCTGTAGCACAAAATAAATTTTTACCTGTCTGCATCCCAGCGGCATACATAACCAAAAATGCTTGGACAATCATTTCTATTCCCTAACAATTGGGGATCACCAACAATTAATAGTTTAACAGTGTCATGATGATTCCCTAATGGTTTTGGCCACAGCATCAAAGGTGTTACTGAATATTCAATCCATTCAACAGTTGCAACAGTACAAAATGCAATAAGAAATACAAGCTTTACAGTATTCCTGAAAGTAGACACATAAAGATCACTAGTACATTATATCTGTAAAAAATAGAGTAAAATTTAGTCAGTGCATAAGCATGGAAAGCAAATATTTTTTAAAATACAATGCTGTATACAGAGTAGCATATTTTTCGAATAGCCAAGTGCCAAGTTAGTAGCCACTGACTAAAGTGTACTGATTGTGTTAAAAAAAAGAGCCACCAGTAGGCACGTGAAGAATTTTGTACTTACTAGAATAGCAATATGGATTTTGGGCATGTAATATTTTATAAAATTAAATCTAAGGTGAAATTTTATACAAATACAAAAAGTAATGACCAGCAATAGGCCCGGGCCCATTTATGTTGGTTCTAGTCAAGAACACTTTAAAGCTCTTTAAGCACACTATTTTTAAAATGCAAGAAAGAAAAATTATTTTTTTTTTTAAATATCAATCCATTACAGTTCTTTATTATTATATTAGAAATGTATTGCTCATAGTAAATGTTTATTGAATAGTACAAAAATTTCATGTTTTCTAACTGTACCATACCTTTTTTTTCCTTATAAAAATTAATCAATTTCACATCTACCTACATATTGCTTCAACTTAGCCAAAATTTTAATTATCAAAATCAAAACTTTGAAAATTTGTAATTAGGGTTTTAAAACTGTTCAGAAAAAAAAATGTCATTTAAGAACTGTTTCTCACATGCTAAAAGGGACCGTTCATAAATGATGTCATGCTTTTTTCCCATATATTTGACCCCCCTCCCCCCTTCGTCACAATATGACACACTTCAGCGGACCTCTCTCCCCCCCTTTGTCACATGTCACGCTATGTTGCATAATGCAGGATGTCACACTTCTTGTCACCCACTCCCTCCCCTTGTCACAATTTCATGAACCCCCCTCCCCCCCTTGAAGCGTGACATCATTTATGAATGATCCCAAAGATAATATCTCATAAGTAAAACCACTATACAACTGCTACTTGCCTCAGCACCAATTTCTCATATGGAAAAAGTTAGTGAACAACAAATGGTCAAAAATGTAGTGTCATGACTTTGGTATGGTAGAAACATTATACAAACAGTTAAATTTTACATCTGAAGTTTTTCTTAATTTTTATTAAATGACAGTCACACTTGAGTCACACTTGTCACTATGATCAAAGCTGAAGTGAATGATTACACATTATAAATTTACATTTGAATATTTTTGTATCAATTAAAAACTACTTTTTTGACTTTGACGATACACGCAGATATTTAACTCTCACAAGTACTCATTATTATCCAAGTACATGGTCTAAGGCAGCCAGTGGCGTACACAGAATTTTTTCAAGAGGGGGTTCATAATTTTCTGAAACTACTAAAAGAAATTCCAGTATGTAATAAAGCCCTATTATCTACCTAATTTAAACAGATTTTGCCATTTTCTGAGCTCAAGGGGGGGGGGTTAAACCCCTAGCACCCCCTTATGTACACCACTGAAAGCAGAGGTTCTCAACCTGGTGGGCATAAAAGAATTTCAAGGAAGGAGTGACTTTCAAATAAAACAAAATAAAAAGGAAAATTAACTGTAATTTACTTAATGTTGTGGTGATATATTCTAACAATAATTGCTCCAAATTAGGAGATGTGAAATAATATTAAATTTTGTGTAAGAATTTATCTTTATTTTCATTTAATAACAAGTTCCAGTTTCAGATTCCAAATGTGCTACTTGTATGGACACATATGGTGCTGGTGGTACTACTGTGATATAATCCCCCCTTGGCGACATTCGAGCTAGCGCGCCAATTTGTAATGATTTTCGGTTGGCGATATCTTTTCGTTTACCCAGCGCCATCATCGATGTTGGCTGAGGTAATGCGTGGCAACCCTGATTATGCAATGGGTGTTTTTAGAGTGTGATGGTTGGACCTTTAGAAAGTTCTCTTTAACTAGTAGGTAGCTTT
Organism: Octonoba sinensis; assembly: GCA_038502835.1. NCBI lineage: Eukaryota > Metazoa > Arthropoda > Arachnida > Araneae > Uloboridae > Octonoba > Octonoba sinensis. Next base: position 91,233,228 of record CM076604.1, on the reverse strand, counting down.
TTAGTAGTTAATTTCATCGTTAAAGTTTGTGGAGATATTTCCTGTTGATAAAGGAAGAATGTAAAGTGTTAAAGTGAATTAATTTAGTTCAATTGTTTTGTATTATGGCGAGATAAATGAATTTATATTAGTTTGTTAAGGCGCCATTTTTCGAATCTGACGGAAACGTGGTTTGTAGTTTGTGCTATCTGAAGTACGAAATTGTTTTGGTTGATAAGTTCATAAGTTTGGTTAATTGTGACTAAAAGCAAAGAAAAATAAAGTGGTAATTTTCGGACCATTTCGTCGTATTGGATTGTAAGTTTGATGCTATTTGGGATTAACATTGAAAAGCCAACTGGTTTAAAGTGAGTTCTTTATTTTTGTTAGTTTATTATCTGCTTATGTTATGTGTTTGTAAGGTTATAAAACAATGAATTTTCAATTGTTCTAAAATATTAGCTGTAGTAATTAGGGGCGTTGCTAGTTTTGATAAAGTGGGTTTCCGTTAGTTTAATGTAAAATGTATTTGAAGTTTTCCGTGCAATTGCGCGATATTTTTACTATGTTGTTCGTTGAATAATGCATGTCATTTTATGTAATGATAATTAATTGCAATAGTCATTATTGTGCATGAAATGCGTGTTCTTTCAACGAAGTGTTTTTATGGTATTTTTAATGTTGGTTTCCAATAGTTTAAGACAAAATGTACTTGAAGTGATGACCGTTATTAATTTTGTTGTCTAGTTTTTATGCTAGTTTTAGTGTAGGCTTCCAATATATTGATGTAATATGTGCTTTAATTGATCAATGTTATATATTTTCTAATGGAGTCTCTTATTTTAAAATTCCCACAGCTTTAATAAACATTCGTTTTGCGTTGAATTGCGTGATATTTTAATTATGTTTTTCATTAAAGAGTGCATATCATTTTATTCAATAATGAATCATTGCAGTAATTATTATTGGGCATAAATTGCGTGTTCTTTAAAGAAAGGGTTTTTATTCAACTTTGAGTGTTTGTAAAGTAAATAATTCTATTTTTCGAGTAATTATCGATCCGTTAATGTATTGAATTGCTGTTGAAAAATGCTGTACGTGCTTTACATAGTAGCGTTGATATTGTGTCTAAGATATAATTTGCAATTTTTGGTATTTTACTGTTTTTTAGTGATTTTTCCTGACATGTTTGCTATGTGTATGATGTAACATTGTTGGCGATATAATCATCGCCAAGAGTGTTGTATTGTGTTTGAAGTTGGCGACATAAAAATCTTGTTGTTGGCGACGGTTTCTTGGCGCCAACGAAAAAGTCGCCAAGGGGGGGGTTATATCACAGTAGTTCCGTGCTGGTGGTGGGGGAGGAGGCACCTCACATGTGTTCGAAAGGGGGGGGGGGTGCACAGAGCTAGCAGAGTTGAGAACTCTTTAAACCACATTGAAGTAGTAATTGTTCCTGATTTCAACAGCGATTTGAAAAGCTTAAAGTAGTCTAAAGCCGGCAGTGAATGATTACAAATTTTGGCCGAGTACGAATTCAGTACGGCACTAAGATAAAATAATATAAAAACCCGTCTAGCTCTTAATGTTACAATTTGTAATGTACAACCATTAACATATATCAACATTACGTACTTTTTGCAAACTGTAAATATCATCAATAATGAGAATCAATTTTTAACTATGTAACTTTAACATTCATATGTTGATATATAAAAGAATATACAAACTCGTCTATCTTCTAATGTTACAATTTCTAATGTATAACCATTAACATATATCTAACACAAGTACCTTTTGCAAACTGTAAGTATCATCGATAATGAGAATTAATTCTAAGCTATATAACTTTAACTTTGACATTCATATATTGTTATACACGCAAAAAACATACAAGAAATAAAAAAGAATGAAAGAAAAGGTCTCAATAAAATCACATTGAAAACTTATGGCTTCAATGTGATCTTGGCTTCAATGGATTATGGCTTCAATGTGAATCTTAACGCGATAACTTCATGCCATCTGTCAACTAAGATCTGCTGTTCCGAGCACTTTGAGGCATCCTGTTTCTTATATTAACTGTTATCACAGAAAAGAATGCTGAAGAGTGATTTTGTTCCGAAGATTTTTTCCTTTTCTAGTCCTCCTAAGAAACAAAAGAAGATGAATAATATGTCTGAAGCTTCAAACGCACAGTAAGGTTTTTCCTCCATTTTATTAGTAATCTTTATTCATTTTGCATGTGCCCAAGTAAAAGTAAATGCTATTTCTGGTAGCCAATATATATAGTTTCATTCATTTAAAAAAAAAAAAAAAGTTATCACAGTTTAATTAGTAGAATTTTAGAAACATTTAGCAGATTTTCGTTTTGTTAATTAAAAAAAAAATCGTAAAATTTCCAATTTTTTGATTAATTTTGAGTATACCTATACTTATTTATAAGCTTTTTGTTGAATATGAAAATTTATCCTACCAGTAACATAGGGAAGGGTCATGTCCTCACCAAAATGATGCACTATAACATTTTATTCAAATGAAATATATAAATGTTAAAAGCGTTATTAGAAAAACCCTCCTAGTGTGCATGCAGGGACGTAACTAGAGGGGGGGGGGTCAGACGGGGCGTATGCCCCTGGCGACAGATTGTTTTAGGGGCGCTAAATTGACTAAATGTGTGTGTTTGCCTAAATACATATACTTTTTTTTTTTATTGTCTAAGTGGGGAGGGAGTGTTAAATCCTGGTTTCGCTCCAGTTAAAAAATGACCTAGTTACGTCCCTGCCAGTGTGTGCAGGTCAGGAAAGTCAGATTTGGAAATCAGTTACGAAAATAACAAAAATTATATGATTAGGTCTCGAAAAATTTTCCATCCAACTAGACTGGCCGTGCCTGTAGCCACTATCCCCAAAAAAGACATTGAGCATCCCGTGCCCAACAGATTTTCAAATATCTGAAATCCGACCCCGCTGCTGCACCAACTATACAAATGTTCGATTTGTCAAATTTGACTTTAAAAGTTTAATTAACATGTTTTGAAGATACCTGTAAATTACAAACTAATTACGTGGTTGGAAGCTGTGGGACGTCTAAAAATTTATGTAGTAAGTTAGTTAGTACAAATGTTTAAAAAATATTTCTGTTACTGGATCTTATCTATTGTACTACGTACTTGAAGGTGTACCTTTATAGGAGTTCACTGTCGTTCACCTAAAATTTTCCACGGTACAATTGTTTTTTTGTTTTTTTTACGTACATAGTATGTTACTGACAAAATGTATGGAAATCTAAGTATCAAAATTTATTTGTATCACTGGTGTAGCCGAGGGGGGGCGGCGTCCCTCCACCTTTTTTTCCAGGACTACACCACTGATTTGTATATATACTAAATTTTCTAATCTCTATTAATCATGATTCATTTATTTAAATTTAAAGTATTTGTATTTTATGAATTTGTAAAATTCACCCCCCCCCCCCACTTTTTCTATGAACCAACTTTTCATGAGTCACTCTAATGAACCAAATGTTTCTAACCGTCCTCTTTGATGGCGAACCTGAAGTAATTCAGGCTGTTCTATGTAGTTTAGCAATGAATTGGGCATGATCTTGCATCCAATTTTTTAGAATCATTTCTTGTCCCTCAGTTTTGCATTACAGTTACTAAACATGTTTTTATATTGTGTAATTATAATTATATTGCTTAAATTTAATAGTTTAGTCATAAGTAAACAAACATTAAGTTTGCTTAGATGGTATGATATGTTAAATATTTCATTTGCTTGTCTTTCTGTTGAGTTAAAATAAGTTACTTTTTGCTTATGTGGTGTGTCAAGGTTCGTCAGAAATAGAAATGTAAGCAAGAGAGTAGTATAAGTGAAAAAATATAATTGGTTACTACAGAATTTAACATGAGTGCTTATTCTACATATTACTGAAGACAATAAATAAGATGGGTTCTACAAAAAAGTTATAAATTATATTAATTGATTTTATTAGAGCACAAAATGATTACATAAATAAAAGGACTCTATTCTGAGAAGATGATGGTTCAGATAATTTGCTTCTCAGATATCAGTATGTATTTTCTGCAAATAACTTCTTATTCTAGCTGGTAATTGAATACGTTACATGTACATGGCACTCGAATAAATAATATTTTACTTGAATTGTTTTTAACTGCAAAAGATGAATGCCAGATAAACTGACCAAAATATTATAATGGTTTAAAATGACATGTTTTTTTTAAAAAATCAATGTTTAAAATAGTCGACATATTTTACATCACTACCTGGATCTTTGCTCAGAGACAGAGTTTGTTGTTAAAATTCTGCCCCACCCCAATGAGTGTGGTACCATTGCCACAAGATAATTTCGACGTCCGGTTTCTCCACCAGAAAGGCCAAGCACCCAGACTCTGTTGATGCGACATTGCACTAGCAATTTACATTAACCGAGAACATCCAAGCCAAATGTCTACTCAAGGGAACTTTTACATACCGCATAATCATACGACATGGGTGCAGACGATTTTCTGAATCTTGAAAATCCACCGACTCAGGCCAGGAACCATTATTTGCATTTTCAGTATGTACTAACAGTTTTTATGTTGCACTTTTAATGTTTCTTTTGGATTTTACTTATTCACATATTTGTCATGGTCTCTTGCATAGACGCATTAGCAACAGAGCACCTGTATTTCAATAATATATCACAGAACTTTGGAAGCAAAATCGAATTCTTCTGCCTAATTTCAGTTTGATCACAACTGGTCAAAGCTGCGTCATGAAATGCATACTGGGCAGTAAACAATTAGAAATAATTTAACAGTGAAAAATGTGTTTTAAAAAAATTCAGTGGCTTAACCACAATGTAAAACTATACAAAAAATGTTCAACGTATTTCAGGAATATCCTGTAACGTATGCGGCCTGTGATTGATAAGAAGTAGCGTGTGGATCCTCACAAGGTCCAACGTACAGACTACAGTCGAAATATTTACTTTTTTTATCTGATTTATTTCTGGACTAATTCAATATTTCTATCTACACTATATACAATATACTGTTCCTGACAATAGCTTCCAGATTGTCCGTCCCTCCGGATTCCGGCAGGAACACTCGTTATAAGTCCCATGCAAGAAACATCAACTCAATCGAGGCGTTGCACCTTCGACTTTTCCGGCCCGGGGCGAGCCCAACATACAGAATCCCTCTCCAGGAGCGTGCCCTCCTCTCTCCAAAAACTCTCACACCACACAACACACTCAAGTTCCAGGCTGTCGTCCTCTTTGCTAAAGGGGCGGGGGTACATAAGCGCCCCTAAATTTCTTATTCGTGGAAAATTGTAAACGTTCCACGGGATTGGTTTGGGTCCGGCGCCGAAATTCTTGGCCCTCTCCTTCTCGTCTCGAGTCGCGGCGGCTTGCAGCAAAGAAGGCGCGCCGATCGGTGCTCGACCCGCTTGTCGTTTTTAATTTGCAGAAGTGTCCAACTCGGCGCCACAGCCTCTGGCCGTATTGTACAGCCGTGCTGTCCCCACTTGCTGGACAATGGTTGAAAAGGCGGTCGGCGGTTCTTCTCCGCAGAGGGGGTCCCGGCGAACTACGCGGCTCTCGTGAGAGGAGAGGGAATTTGTCACAGCCCTCCCCCCTTTAAGAGATTTTGCGATATTTTGCAAAATCTGAAAGGCAACAGTTAGGTTTTGTTGCTTGATTTTCATCACTAGAGGCCCTTATTTTAACTTTAAAAAGCTTCCAACGTTATTTTAATTAATAACAAAAATTGGTACAAAAATGTAAATACTAAATATTAATTAATTTATAATTATACAATATTATATTTCATAATGAGAATATTTACAGTTGGATTATTTTTTTTGTATATATATATATATTTTAATCCATTCGACTTAAGCAATCAGCATGCTTATTATCTTTCCCGGCTCTGTGAACGATTGTGTAATTAAATGGCTGTAATGCCAACGCCCACCGCATAAGCCTAGGGTTATTTCCTGCATTGTTCTTTAACCAGACCAGCGGATGGTGATCTGTTTCTATCCGAAATTTCTGGCCATCCACATAATGTTTCAGTTTTTTTATCGCATAGATAATACCTGCACATTCTTTTTCTGTTGCGCTAAATTTCCTTTCGCAATCCGTAAATTTTCTACTTAGGTAAAAAACTGGATGCTCCTGATTTTTCTCGTCTTTTTGTGCCATAATTACCCCAACACCTTTCTCTGACGCATCCGTCTGCAATATAAACTCTTTTGTATAATCCGGGGCGTATAGTACGGGCTTTTCTGTCAGTTTACTTTTTAATTCCTTAAATGCGCTATCACATTCCGCAGTCCACTCTACATTTTCTTTTTTATTTTTCCCTTTCAACGCTCGCGTTAAAGGTTCTGCTATCATAGCGTAGTTTTTCACGTACTTTGCATAAAAACCCGATAGCCCTAAAAATTGCCGGATCTGCGTCTTCGTCTTAGGCGCAGGGAAATCGAGTACTGCTTTTATTTTAGCATCGGCGGGTGATCTCAGACCTCCCCCTACCTCATGCCCTAAATATTTAACTTTGTTTTGTGCGAACCGACATTTTGAAGGTTTAATTGTGAGTTTAGCATCGGCTATTCTACGCAAGACTATGTCTAAATGCTTCAGATGTTCTTCCCAAGTATTTGAAAATATTGCGACGTCATCTAAAAACGGGACGCTAAACTCATCACATCCTCTCAGTAATTGATCCATAAATTTCGAAAAACAGAACGGCCCGTTAACTAGGCCGAAGGGCATAACAAGAGGTCTATACGTTCCAAATGTAGTAACGAAAGCTGCTAAACGTTGGGCCTTAAGACTTAAGGGGATCTGCCAGTAACCTTTCGTTAGATCAATCACCGTGATAAACTTCGCTGCCGAAACTGTCTCAATTCGCTCGTCGATATTAGGTAACGGGAAATATTCTGTTCTAATTACTGAATTTAATTTTCTATAGTCGATACAAGGGCGAGGATCGCGTCCTGCAGCTTCAACTAAAATCATGGGCGACGTGTAATCACTTTCTCCTATTTCGATTAATTTTAGATCTAACATTCTTTTAATTTCTGCTTTTAATATTTCCGTCTGTCGGGGAGAAGTTCTGTAAGGTTTTGATCTCACGGGTTGATTACTAATTAGTTCAAGATCATGTTCAATCAAGTGTGTCCTACCCGGGTCATTAGAAAATATCTTCCGATGTTTTCCTAATAAATTCTTTAATTCTTCGATCTGCTCCGGCGTGCATTTGCCGACCAATTCACTATCCCTAACAATTTCTTCAAAATCGTAAATATTGGGGTCTGACATTGGGTACGGTATTTCAAGATCAGAGTCAGAAGTTTCTTTACGTTCTTCACTAATTAACAAGTTTACTAATTCTGCGCGCTGATGATAAGGTTTTAATAAGTTCACATGATAAACTTGAGATTTTTCTGGGTTCCCAGGCATTTTAACTATGTAATTCGTGTCCGAAAGTTGACTTTCTACTATCCCGGGTCCTACCCACTGCACTGCTAATTTATTTGGCTTAGAAGCTGCTATAACTAAAACACGATCTCCCGGTTTAAAGATTCTTTGAACTGCGTCTTTATCGTACCACGTCTTTCTTTTTATCTGCATCTCAGAAACGCGCTCTGATGCTAGCTCTTGACAACGCTTCATTCGATTGATAAGTTCGAAAATGTATTCTGTCACCGCGCTTTCTTCCTCCTCTGGTTCCACCCATTTTTCGAACAACAATGTTTCGGGGCTTAACTTGAACCTATTTAACAAAATAGACTTAACGTGGTCGAAATCGTCGGCCCGTTCTTCTGGCTCGCGCATAATTATCTCTACAATTTCAATAGGTAATAACCCGAGAAGATAAGTTACCCATTCTTCCTCATCGATTTTTGCCTTTTTGGCTTGACGTTCGAACAACGTTAAATGCAATGCCATATCTGACTTTTCAGGCTCATATTTTTGCATAACAAACTTTAATTGCATTTTTGTCCTTTCATCATCACTATGCGCGGAAGTTACGCTATTGGCTTCGCCGCTTTGCATTAATCGCAATTTTTCGAGTTCGAACTCTCTTAATTCTTTCTCCCTTTCTCTTTCCCTTTCTTCTTTCTCCCGTCCGCTTTCTTTCTCTCTTAACAAAAGATTGCAAGTCGATTTTGCGAACTCTTCATCATAATCGTCCGACCCTAAAATTGCTTTAACTATCTGCCTACGAGTGTCAGAGTCTGACGTCTCCACCCCAAACTCCGAGGCTATATGTCGCAAACTATCCTTGTCAAGTTCAAACAAGAAACTTCCCATTTTGGCAATAACACTTTTCCCAATTTCTAAAAATTTTATCAATTGCAAATTCTGTCAACTACAACGGTGTATTAAACATGTGTGAAATCTATAGTTAAATATGATTTCAAGAATACAATTTTACTACCATATCTCAATACACATAATTTGAACACTGCGAAATGTTTACAAATTCTTTGAGAACTCGATAACTCTTGTTTAACCACTTAATTACTCAACATAAATTGAATAACATGCAAAACAATTTCAAGCTTCCCGTCTACCGTAGGTTCCTAATACAAAACCATTATAATCTTACTTCATTTATGAAACTTCATAAAATATCCTAATAATTTGAGTTCATTTGTATGAATTTCACAGTAAAATAGAATCGTTCACAGAACTTCTATCAAATTTTTCTTAAAATTTGCCTACTTATTGGAATAATAAACTTCGTGAATAAAAATTAATATGCATTTGTGCAACAAAATGTTTTTTATCATTTGTATGACTTTAAAATTTAAATACTAATCAATTTATCTACATTTTAAAGTTACTCAACTCTAGCTTTTTTAAAAACAAAAACCTTTACACAATTTATTACTCTTTATGCCTCTAGAATGAAAAATCAAGCTCACCTATGCCTATGATTCCGCTCTTCGGCATCCGTATCATCTGGTTTTTTTTTTTTTTTTTTTTCTGGTTTCTTCCTTCCCCAGGAATGATTCCTCTCTCTCGCCGATTCACATGCGATCACTCACATCAAGGGCTGGGCGTCTTCGATGTAGCTTACGTAAGCTCTGTCGAATTCTTTAAAATGGACGAGGGTGTCCGCAACTTGAGGGTTCTCGCGAATTTCTTTCCACTGGACGAGGGTGTCCACAGCTGGAGTTATTTCCACTTCCTCTCCACTGGACAAGGGTGTCCGCAGCTAGAGTTATTTCCACTGGACGAGGGTGTCCGCAGCTGGAGTAGCTTAATCCATTTCTTCCAGGACAATGGTGTCCTTTAATTTTTTTTTCCAGGGTTCAGGATCCCACCGCTGCCACCATTTTATTTTTAGGTCTGTAACGTATGCGGCCTGTGATTGATAAGAAGTAGCGTGTGGATCCTCACAAGGTCCAACGTACAGACTACAGTCGAAATATTTACTTTTTTTATCTGATTTATTTCTGGACTAATTCAATATTTCTATCTACACTATATACAATATACTGTTCCTGACAATAGCTTCCAGATTGTCCGTCCCTCCGGATTCCGGCAGGAACACTCGTTATAAGTCCGATGCAAGAAACATCAACTCAATCGAGGCGTTGCACCTTCGACTTTTCCGGCCCGGGGCGAGCCCAACATACAGAATCCCTCTCCAGGAGCGTGCCCTCCTCTCTCCAAAAACTCTCACACCACACAACACACTCAAGTTCCAGGCTGTCGTCCTCTTTTCTAAAGGGGCGGGGGTACATAAGCGCCCCTAAATTTCTTATTCGTGGAAAATTGTAAACGTTCCACGGGATTGGTTTGGGTCCGGCGCCGAAATTCTTGGCCCTCTCCTTCTCGTCTCGAGTCGCGGCGGCTTGCAGCAAAGAAGGCGCGCCGATCGGTGCTCGACCCGCTTGTCGTTTTTAATTTGCAGAAGTGTCCAACTCGGCGCCACAGCCTCTGGCCGTATTGTACAGCCGTGCTGTCCCCACTTGCTGGACAATGGTTGAAAAGGCGGTCGGCGGTTCTTCTCCGCAGAGGGGGTCCCGGCGAACTACGCGGCTCTCGTGAGAGGAGAGGGAATTTGTCACAATCCTAAAAGCTAACATTAGCGAAAGCCAGAGCCTGAAATCAACTCTAGTCAATCGAAAATGAGAGCCATCGGGAGAGCTTCCCTTTATTTATTTTTCTGGGACTCTTTTGTAAACACGTCTCGTCACTTCTCAGTTTAAAAAAGGAAATTAAACTTACTCTGTCAAGGATTTATGACGTTAAAAGAAAGAAAAAGTGTTGCCTTAATATACACACTAAATACAACAAGAGAATGATATAGAAAAATATTTAAATTTCGCTCAGTTGCGGAAGTGTAACTTGCGATGTCTCAAATTCAATTTGAATTTTCTAATGACTTAACTAGCTCTATAGGTAATTAGAAACAAAATTTCACTTGCCTTTTAGCAACATCCATTTCCCACTATTACAATAAATCTTGTTAAAAAACAAAAAGGTGACTTTTTGGAATATATATTAATGAAAATAGATTTTTGTTTTCATTAATACAGATTATATTAGTTTTGGCATTTTATCAAAGAAAAACAATTAAAAATTGAACATAAAGATATTACAAATAGGGTAAATGACATGAACAATTATTAATGGAATATACACACGTTTCTTTCATTAGTGCATTTGCTTAGTTAAACACTAAATAATGGTTCCTATTCTACTTTCTGAAAGTTAAAATACAGACACCTTCGTTGTGGTACTACAAACGTGAATTTCAGCTAATAAAAATATAACACGTACTAAAGCTTGCATTCTGCAAAACGAACCTTTGAAACTCTGCCCAAAATATTAAAATAAATTTGTTTTTAAGTTTATGATGCAAAAACGGAGGAAGAATAACTTCTTGTTAACTTTATTTAAAGATCACTTACCTGCTGGAAGCGAATGTTCGAAACGAACTTTATTTTGCCGACTGGATAGGAAATAAATGACTCAATCTCTCAGAATAATCGAAAATTTTTAACATGGAGAAATCTTTTTTTAAGTTATATAGGCCGATAAAATAAACGCTCTCCATCCCGAAAAAAAAATTAAAAACATGCACATTACCACCTTGAAGCCTATTTATTTTGGTTATACGATGCGATGGCTAAGGTGGAACCTGATTGGGTAGCAGCCCATAGACCACGTGTCCTATGGCAGTTAGGTCACGTGTCAGCGGGGCAACAAACCGCTCTGACGTCACGTGAAAGTATCCCATTACTTTTTAGCATTTTTCACGGAGGGCTAAAATATTTTCTCGTAATTTTCACCTTCCTCATTATTAGATAAACAGTCATACTAGGCTATACAAGGGGATCATTTATAAATCATGTCACGCTTCGAGGGGGTTCACGAAATTGTGACAAACTGTGACAAGGGGAGGGAAGGGGGTAACAAGAAGTGTGACGTCATGCTTATGCAACATAGTGTGACGTGCAACAAAGGGGGGAGGGGGTCAAATGTATGTGAAAAAAGAGTTACATCATTTATGAACGGTCCCTAGTGTGACCATATTCCTGAGCGTCAATTTGGGGACATGTCCCCAAATCCAAGGACAATTTGAAGCTGGAAAAAAATTTTAAGTACGTCTTAATAAAACGCACGACATGACAAACCCATAACCAATACATATACACTTCTATTGAAAAAAATTAATCTTATAACATAGTTCAAAGGACAACTAAACATATATTCTACATAAATTAAGCATATTTTCTTAGTTCATTGCCAGTTAGATATAAAATTAAGGCATTAATTTGATAATTACCATAATATTACCTACAGATTTTACAAAATATGACTTTACCCCACCTGAACTTACAAGAGAAAGTGACTATGTAACTACAAAACTACTAATGTAGTATTAGTTACTACATTAGTAGTTTTGTAGGGGAAAAAATTTAAATTGGTAAATGAACTAATGCTTGAAATTTGAATAATCTTGAACTTTCGCCAACTAAATTTTGATGAATTGTGATTGATGATTGTGAAGATGACAAAGACCTTGTTTTAAAATTTATTGTGGAGTAGAAGCATTGGTTACAACGCAAGTAGTCAGTATACATCTCTCCTATTTAAAAAAAAAAATGGTATTTATATGTTCATAAAAGTAATATTTTGACCTATTTTATAACTTTTTAAAATTTCATTAAAATTATTTTGATCTCGGACAAACGATAAATCATGCAATTCGAGCAGTAATACTTTAGAGCCCGAACTATTCATTTTCAATGCTTTTAAGCTTGTTTAATCTTCCCACCTTGTAATTGCACACCAGAGACGCAATTAGCGACCCGAAGATATCGCGACTTCGGGGGGGGGGGGGGTGATCGGTCAAATTCCAAGTTTACTGCAATATATTATTCTGGGAACGTGAATGAATTTACGACTGTGGCGCGCTTTCATGCTCCGGATAAGCGAGGGGGGGGGGGGCACGAACTAGTCAAGTTACGCCACTGTTTCACATAAGTCGTATAGAAAGTTAAAGGTGCATACCTACAAAAGATATAATTGCCAGAGTTGATATAAACCTCCCTCTTTCAGTGGAATTTGGAAAACATTTTTAACGTTATCAATTTGTTCCGTTGAATTCAACTTTTGCTCGTACTCTCTAATGTGAAATGTTTTAGAGCCTTTCGAGGCCCGTTATTTTAAAGTTTTCTGTGGGTTCAAAAGTTATGTATTCTTTACATGTTCTAGGTAAAAACAACAAAATACATAACGCATGTGTAAATACATTGTATTTGTAAAAGTCAGGTGGGGAGTGTAATTAATCTCCCAAATGACGGGCCTGAGCTTTTTAAAAGTAGCTTTAAATGATCAAATATTCATATATTTTCGTACAGTGTCCTTTCTGAAAGAGTTTTTTCAAAACAAAATCTGCCTCTTTATCGGGAATTTTTTCGCAGAATCTAATGTTCTTATTATTATTTTACTGCTCAAAACTGAACAAAAATAAAAAATGTGCCTAAATATATGAAAATGGAACTGACATAAGATATGTCTTGTGAATATTTTTCGATTTTTTTTTTTTTTTTAATTACGGAATCCAAAAGTTACAAGATAAGTACAAACCCATTTACACAACCATGCGTTTCCTTTACTTCTAAAGAGTCTACCTTCAAAATTTTTATTTAAAATTCAATTTATTATTTTCATGATTCGGTAACTACGTTCAGTAATCAACAGCACTGATAGTAAACTGTTAGAGAAATTTACGATTTATCAGAAGAAAGCGTGGATCCAAGGGGTTCATAGGTGCCATGCCCCAAATCCTCTAATGTCTGCAAATATAGGCTAATGATGCGATTTTGGAACCAATTTAGAGGAATTTTTGGCTCGAAGTTTCTGAACTTCGCTCCCGCTTCCCAACGCCACTAAAGTGTAAAAGTGTTGCGGGGGAGAAAACTCGAACAACTCCCCCCAAATTGAGAGTGAATATCACATTTACTAGATTTATATTGCTTTTCGGTCGACAGGGTGGCATAGTGGTAAGACGCAGGTCTCGTATGCCCAAGATCGCAGGTTCAAACCTAGCCCATGTCGGTGGATTTTCAAGATGCAGAAAATCGTCTGCGTCCATGTCGTATGATTATGCGACATGTTAACGATCCCTTGAGTATCCGTTTGGCATGGATACTCTCGGCTAAATTAAATTCCGAGTGCAGATTGCATCAACGAGAGATCAGGCGACCCATCTAGGGGAAACTAAGCTTCAAAAAAATTGCGGCAATGGTACCACACTCATTGTAGTGCCGCTGAAAGAGTTGGTACCAATCTCTGGGGACGCACTGGGTCTGCAATGGTTGATGACCAATACTGCAGCCCCACTAGAAAGAAAGAAACAAAAATTGCTTTTCGGAATACATAACGCAATTCTCAAAAAAGGAATGGCGAGTGAGGCAATTAGTGGAAATATCCAAGTAAAATAATGTCTGTGGAGAAAACAAAAAGAAAAAATGGCGCTTTACTTTTGAAATGACCCTGTCTATCTATATGTATCTATTATTTATTTATATATCTACACCAAACTCATATCTGCTCCGGTTTTTTAACTTTGAGTCTGTTCTATTTTCGGCACGGTGAAGAGGTGACATTCTCACTTTCTGCCCCGCCCAGGGCACTGCTAAGTCTAGTATAGTAAAATGCTTCACAAAATACCAACTCACATAACGTTAACGTAAACATCAAATTCGCGCAATTGAAAAACGAGTGGAAGAATTTTATAATCTGTTATTTGGGGATAGCGGGGGGTAGGGACAGCATTTGCGGTCCTAGGATTTATTAGAGATGCGTGAACGCAATTTTCTTTGCTCGTTCATATCTGTTCAGTGTGTGATATGACAACTCGTTATCTAACTGATAACTTTCGTTTTACTTTGCTTTGTTTTAAAAAGTTAAATCTTTATCATAATGATAAGGATTTTTTTTTTTTTTGATCATAGTGTTAAGGTGAAATCGACATGGGCATCGACTGTTCGACGCGATAGTAAGTAATGGCTCATTTGAAATTAAAAAAGAGCAGTGATGTGTTTTCATTTCTGCCTACCCCTGAAACACCGGTAAGAAATTAATTTATTAATCTTTTCTTCGGTTGGATCTTACGAGCGCCCACCCCATTGGCGTGGTTGCCGATAAGTACGCAATCTTGGTAACCCAGATTCGATCGAAACCCAGCTTCTATCGTTCTGCGAAATGGACGCTAAATTGGCGATTTTGAAACGGGGTGGGCTCTCCTAGGAGTTTACCAACTACAAATTGGCACATGTTAAATATGGTCATATATTACGCTCTTTTGTATTTAAAACCGAAAAATTTTGGTAACAACGAATGAATGGGATGTTTTGGTGTAAGGTTGTTCGTTACGAACATTTTCATCCACAAATATTTGCATACTTAAGTTAAACAAACCCAAACACACATCTATTAAACAGTTAAGAAACTGTTTCGGTTGATCGGAGTTTATAAAACTTTGAGGGAAAACAATTGTTATAGAATTCGAAATCCATGTATTCTACGACCTTCTAATTCGCAGTGTTGTTTTGATGAACATTGCAGATGATATCATATAACACTGACTGAAGCAGCAGATTGCTAGATGTGAATTTGTGCAGAGGGACTTTTCTATTTTTCCCGTTCAAAAAACAGCTCTTTAGAAAGGTCAATGAAAAAAAAAAAAAAAACCAGACGCCTGTGCGAAGATAACATAAAAGCAAACAAAAACCAGTCTCTGTAATTTATTTGACTTAAATAAATTATTAAGGTTAAATTTAAGCAAAATCAACGCCTTTGGATTACATGCATCAGGGGTCTCTAATCTTTCCAGCCATAGGGCCATACTAATTACTCGAGTAAGTTCCAAGGGTCGAAACCGTGTTAATTTTCTGTATGTCTGGTGGTCAAAAACGGAAATAGGTAGTACCCTCTCAGACTTTGATGTCATTGCGAACGAATTAAGATTTTTAAAAATTCTTTTGATACTGGCATTGAAAACCTGGCCGCGGAACTTCAGATGGAAAATTTTAATTAAAAAATGCAGTCATATAATTAAAAACAAATATCAAAACTCATCTTTCGTGGAAAAGTCTTCCACTGATTTGCATAAATTTGCTTGAGGGCTGTTTTCTGCCTTTCTTATGCGAGAGAACAGTCCCCAAATGGAAGTACACAAAGAATGTTTACTGATCTAAGTTAACCAATGAGCATCTTTAATCTCTTTTTAATAATTGGTACAAGTAAGATTGGTCCCCAACTAGACCATTGTCAGTGAAAATCAAAATTTGATAACTCTCATTAGTATTTTTTACAAGTGGACATTAGTCATTAAGCTTTACTTAGCAAGTAAATAAAACCAAGTTTTCATAATTCTGTGTTTTTTTTATTCATCTTATAATGTACAACAATAAGCCATTAGCTGTCGCGGGCCGGACTGATGACACTGGCTGGCCGTAGTTTGGAGACCCCTGATATACATAATACCACATTATAGTCACGTTTTATTCAGAAACTCTGTCTTCGGTTGAATTAGAATTTAAAAAACACACACAGTTTATGATTTAAGAAGAGTAAAATTCTGGTTAATAATCTTTTGGCTAATATTTAGTTAATGTCAAAATATTTCATATTTTAGATGTGAATGAGTAACTGCAAAATAAAAACAATATTTAGTGAACATAATTTTACAGAATCAGGCACGTTCTCGGCTCAAGCGCTTGTCATTTGCGGACATGGTTTGCTTGATGCCCTAATAGGTCCCGTGCTTCTCTTAGAAATGTATTACATTATTAAAATAGGAAAGATCGATTTTGCATCACAATTGACTACACCTGTCGTAACGTTTACGCTAAACAGCCAATCATACTCCAGCGCGTGGTGTGGAGTTTTTTCTGAGCAGTGAGTCACACGTTCACGGGGGAAAAAAGCTCCGCCCTTTGTATTGGATCTCACAACAGTTTCGAACCTAAATTTTTATTACTTATTAGCTGTACCCGGCCACGTGTTGCTGTGGCTCAGTCTGGTTTGATGGAACAGCAAGAAAAAGCATATATTTCTAATATGTTTCATTGTCTGAAAATATAGATTGTCTGCTTTACCCATTCCCGAACACGTAATATATAATTGTACACACGAGAAACTGCTCAATTTAATTGATTGGTCTTGAGCTTTATGTTTTTTCACAATGCTTGCGGGCATTTTTTTTGTTCCATTGTCTGCGACGGTTTTGATATTGTCTGGCTCGGCACATTGAAAAATTCCAACATAAGCCTTATCCAAACAGCAGCGACACAAACACAAAAATTCTAAATTAAAAAATTGCCGTTCAAAATAAATAATCTGTGTTTTAAAGTTCCTTTAATCGTTAAGTTCAAAAATGTTTAAAAAATACTTCAAAACAAACAGAAAAAACAGAAAATTTTAACATCAGAATGAAAATAGCTAAATGAAGCTGTTAACAATCAAAATAAGTAATCTTTGTTTTAAAGTTCCATTTAATCTTCGAGTGCAAAAATACTAACAAATACTTCAATACAAACAGAAAAAACACAACATTTTAAAATCAAAATGAAAATAGCTAAATTAAGCTGTTGCCATTCAAAATAAGTAACCATTGTTTTAAAGTTCTCCTTAATCTTCGAGTGCAAAAATACTTCAATACAAACAGAAAAAAATATTAAATCAAAATGAAAATAGCTGTACCCTGCCAACAGTTGCAGTGGCTCATTCTCCTTAATAAAACATTAACAAGAAGTTCCGTCTAGAACTATACGCGCCTACTTTCCCGTATACATCAGCTTCAAATTTATAATCTAGCTATCTCTCTCTCTTTCTCGTTTAGCTTTAGTTCTTAATTGCATCAAATATGCCTTTTTCAACGGTTAATACAGATTCGTTCAATCATTCATTTATTCAGTCATTCATGTATTTATTCACTCATTTATTCATTCATTATTTTGTTTATTCATTTAATCTTTCATTAATTCAAAAATATTCTTGAAAATCCCGATCAAAAAATTTCATAAGAAAATAGGCTCGTTAGTTCTGGATGAACTTTTTATCTGTACATGAAGCAATCGGGGAAGTACTTACGGAGATTTGAGGTTATGAACCAAGGCTGAACTTGATCGTAACCGTAAACTGGATCAAGTTCAGCCTTGTATGAACAAACGAACACTTACATTTTTATTTATATAGCTTATATTACCCGGAGTTGAGGAAACTGCTAATTATTATTTTTGGAGCAAGGTAAGCCTTAAGAAATCGAACTAAAAAGCTTATAACTGACGTTCTTATTGACTTAGAAACTTCGAACAAATTCCATCTTGTGTAGAAAAATCAGCGCTTTCGATCGATATATTATATTAATATGTGAAATATTTTTTTCGCTCCAATATTGGGGAATTCATGTGGAAATTTGTGTAAAATTGGAATAAAAAAAGGAACTTCCTGTCGGATTTTTTCTAACGGTTCTATAAACCTTCCTATTGAATCACTCTGTCTATTGATGAAAACCGCATTAAAATCCGTAAAGTACTTTCGGAGATTTGCGGTTATGAACAAACGAACACTTACATTGTTATTTATATAGATATAGCTTATATTACCCGGAGTTGAGGAAACTACTAATTATTATTTTTGGATCAAGGTAAGCCTTATGAAATCGAACTAAAAAGCTTATAACTGGCGTTCTTTTTGACTTAGTATCTTCGAACAAATTCCATCTTGTGCAGAAAAATCAGCGCTTTCGATAGATATATCACATTAATATGTGCAAGGTTTTTTTCATCCCCATAATGGGAAATTTATGTAGACATTTGCTTAAAATTGGAATAAAAAAGGAACTACCTGCCGGATTTTTTTCCAACGGGACTATAAACCATCCCCTTGAATCACTCTGTCTACTGTCAAAATTTCAAAGCGATCGGTGAAGTACTTTCGGAGATTTGCGGCTATGCACAAACGAATACTTACATTTTTATTTATATAGATTAATACAAACCTTACAGTTAGAGCTGCAGAGACAATAGTTCTGCAAGGCCTCTCCCCCCCCCCCCCCCCCCCCTTCAGCAATAAAAAAAATTTAATTCATTTATACTAAATATGTGTTTGTGAAAAACAGGGATCTGGAGCAGTCACTTTTTAGAGTTGCTCCGCTCCGACTTCTAAATACTTGCTATAGCTCCGCCCCGTACTCCGAATAATTTTAACATAATATTTTATTGATCTATTTTTTTGGTAAGTTTTTGCGTGTTAAAAAATGTAAAAATTAAAAAAAAAAAACGGAGCAATGAAGCACAACAAATTTCTTTGCTTCGGCTCCGTTCCAATTTCGAGCAAAATCTCGTCGAGCGGCTGCTCCACGCTCCGCTCCAGATCCCTGTGATAAAGTATCCCAGAGAAATAATTAATTTTGTTACTTAGTTTCATATCCGGGCCGCTGAAGAACCACCAGGTACACTTGGGGATTCGTGCATGTAAAATCCGTGGACCCTGAAGTCCCGAGGCAGTTCCGAGGGTACCGGTGGGTGGAGATTTTCCCTTCCCTTCACCCATAGGTCTAAAAAGGAAGGTGTATTTGTGGTGGCGCCATCTGGTGTCATCCAAGTACATTATGAGCCAAGTCGTACTTCCACCATAGGTGCTCATCTTGAAACGGAAGGCGCTCATTACTGCCTTAATTCCTAGTCGCTCTGCGAAGGGGAGCTTGGATTTCCAAGTGGCATAAGCAACAACAACATTATTTTGTTTGATTTTCGCTCATCAACTGAGCGGTGTGTCGCATTTAGGAAATGATTTCACCATCAATCTTTGAACTTATTTATTGTATGCCATGTCGTTTCAGCCTAACCCTACCGTAATACGCCACTCTCGAAATAAATCAGTTCAATGGGCTGACTGGGAGCTTACAGATGTCATGGAATTCAGAGACGATAAATGCAAACTCATGGACGACGCCACACAAACGGAGTCAGAGGTAAGAATGATATTGACTTCTTATCTACATCAGAGGTCATCAAACTGCGTTCCCTAGAACTCTGATAGGGGTTAAGCAAGTAATCATTGCTTAATCAAGGCGTAAAGTTTTAGCAAAAGTTTAATTTATTAATTCTGAATCTAAAGTTTCTTAAACCTAAAACATTCGTTTCAGAACTTGAAGGCAGGCAAATAGAAGGTTCGTTGCTTTCCCAACCTCTTAGTTCAAACTGACCTTCTTTCATGATTTTTGTCGCTGTTTCTATGATGGTCGTAAACTTAGACTCATTCTGCACATTCATGACACAATTGTCTACATATAAACAATTTCTGAGATTTTCCAACAGCTCTTCAAAATACTGTTATTTAAAAGACTCTTCGCATAAGTGCTGATGAATTACTGCCATCAATAAAAAATGGCTGCTGATGGTTAGACCAAAGACAGTTTGTCTTTGGTCTTACCGGCCGATCCTGACATTATTCTTTTCATCATATAATAAAAATCTCAAGAAATTTCTATCATTTTCATTCGGAGAAATTTGTTGGAAAACTCTTATGTCAGAAATCTGTTTCATACATTCGAAATCTGACTAATATGTTTGGAATTGTCTCGATAAAGTTCATTCCGGTCTCTAGACAATCATTCAGGGATGAATAATTGGGAATCTTATTAGAAGCGTCGAAAACAGGCCTAATTTTAAAATAAGATGTCAGATGATTCCTTAATAACTGTGCGAT
The DNA here is from genome assembly GCA_038502835.1 of Octonoba sinensis. Taxonomy (NCBI): domain Eukaryota; kingdom Metazoa; phylum Arthropoda; class Arachnida; order Araneae; family Uloboridae; genus Octonoba; species Octonoba sinensis. Next base: position 91,212,984 of record CM076604.1, on the reverse strand, counting down.
GGTGAAGGTAATGTGATTCAATCAATAGTTAAGGGAGTTTAATCAATCACTTCTTCTATCCATTCTGCAAAAACTTGATGACATTTTTCTTTGCATACCGTTTTCTCACATTTTTTATTAGTAGATTCTAATCTCTTTAGGGATAACTCACGGTCGTCCGGCAAAAGAGGCATTACTTTTTTCCCATGGTGTTTACTTTATATCTTCCGTCAGACTCTGTTTAACAGTGTTTCAAAAATGAATCATTACAGCTTTTGGTAAATCTTATCTAGTATTCAGCTCAACTGGATCTCTAACGCCATTAAAACGAAACAGAGTATACTAATAGCAGTCATATTTACATTATGTTGTTCTAGCCTAAAGACATTTTTCCATTAATGTCCATCCTAATTTAGTCTCTATTGCGGCTAATCCTGATGTCAATTTCTCACGATAGACGTTTTCCCATTAATGTCCATCCTAATTTAGTTTCTATTGCGGCTAATCCTGATATCAATTCCTCACGCTAATTTTCCCATCAATGTCCATCCTAATTTAGTCTCTATTGCGGCTAATCTTGATGTCAATTCCTCACGCTTGGCGGTGAAAAGTCTTTTAGTTTTTAATGAGACGTTCGTCGTCAGTAAAGACTGGGACATTACCTAACAGTACTTCAATTGGTCGTAGGTTTCTATGAACATCTGTTGTATGAATAGCTTTAATTTTCAGTTCTTGTAACCAATAGTTCTTTTATAATTCTAGAAATATCATTACAAATAATATTTTGATCTAAAGCATCAAGACTGCCGGTGTAATTGCGTTTAAGATCTGTTAAGAGAATTTTGTAGCAAAGGTGTTTCTTAACTTTTGGTTTTGAACCGCCAAACAATGAATGAGTAAGTTCCTCATCCACCCCCCGCATACAATTTCTCTAACGAAGGATTTTAAAATAAAAGATTTCTGTGAGCCTGTGTCAGTGACTAAATGAATATTGCACTCGTCATCTTTACCAATTAATTTTACAATTAAAGTTTGCAAGAAAACCTCTGTTGAAGTCTTTGAAGGCTACGCATCTACATTTTTCTTTAACTCACTGTCACTTTTTGCAGTTTTTTCAATTTAATTCTTTGTAATATCAGGACACATAATCTTATAATGACGACGTGAACAAACAAGAGATAGTTTTATAAACTTCTACATTTAATAACAAAATGTCCTGCATTAAAACAAACAAAACTAACCCAGTTTCATTAGAAAAACTCGTTTTTGTTTCATCCTCATCATCTTAAATTCATTGCAGTCTTGTAATAAATGCAGTAGCGGATTTAAAGGAGGGGCAGGGGGGGGGGCGCTTGCGCCTTCCCTAATGGGCACCCTAAGGAATTGTAAGCACATAGGTTTTTTTTAAAATAAAGAATTTAAAGCATTACTTGAGATACCTATACATTTCAATTAGGTAACTTTAAAAATGTTTGCTTAATATTTTGTGATTACTTGCATTTTCATTATTAGTTTTAGTTATTTTTATCACTCGAATGAGTTTAGGATGTTAGAAGAAGGAGACAGCCATCCCCGATCATAATGAACAGTGCTGGATATAATGGGCGAATTGGTGCCCTTGCACCCAACTCATGAGTGCATTAAATTCAAGTATCCAAGAACGAATCTAAAATTAAATTATGACTCCTATTAAGGTGATCAAGAGGCCCAGTGAAATCGGACTCCTTGCCTATAAGGGCCCCGTTAGACTCAGGAGTAGCGTGCCCATTCTTCCTCGCCACGTGCGAGGACACGACAACAACAACAAGAGGCATAGTGGCTGAGTGGTAGCCTTCCGTGCTACCATACCACAGGTCCGGGGTTCCATTCCCGGTCTGTGCAGGGTTGACTCAGCCTTTCATCAATTGAGTGGAGTCGATAAAATGAGGACCAAGCATGATTGGGAACTAAACACTGGGGGTTCCACGTCAGGCTGATCACTTGACCGGAACATCTTTTTCTGCACCCCAGGGCCCTCGGTCTCTAAAACTGGGATGGGCACAGTAGGCCATAGCCCCCAATAGACTGTCGCGCCACTAAGGGGGAAGACCAAAGCTTGAAATAGCGGCTTTAGAACGTGAATGCCCGGGATGTGCCCTGAATCCAAATCTCCCCAAAACATACCCTTAAAGTGAGTTTTTAAGACTTCAATTTTAAAAATTTTCTGGTGATGTATTCTCTAATCCCCCGCTTCTGCCACTATGTCACCAATCATTGCCTAAAATTGGTTTCAGTTCGAAAAAGATTATAGGAGAGAGCCCCCTTCCCCCTCCTTTTTTTAACGTTATCAAACAGAGCCTTAATTTGCCTTTTTACAAAGGCAATTTTAGAAAAATTTCCGGGGAGAGCCAACAGATTTAACGTTATCAAAGATTACGCCTTGATTGTGTTCTTGGGGAGCTTCAATTTCGAAATATTTCCGGGGCAGAGCCACTGGTATTTCTCTCCTAATATCTAACCAAACATTGTAAAAATGCGTTTTCTGAATTTCAATTTCAAGAAATTTCCATGGAAGCGCAGCTGCCTTCTCCCTCTCTATCATCCCCCGTGATAGCCTAAAATTGCGTTTTTAGGACTTCAGTGTCGAAGTTGGGGGTGGGGAAGAAACAAGTATTATTTTCAACCACCACCCGCTCCTCTGGAAGCACCAGATATTGTTTTAGACTCCATAATTTATTCTATCTCATCTGATGGAACAGGAGAAATTGTTCTAAGTTCTAACTCATTTTCAACCGCACTACCCTCTAATATTTGTGATTAACTTCATGGTTTGAGTTCTTATGAATGTCCGTTTCGCCTTATTAACTGCATTCATAATGATATAGACATTATACAGTCGAACTTGGATAATTCGAATCTGAAGGGACCACAGCTAAACTTCGAATATTCCAAAACTTCGAATTACAGAAGTCTCATTTTTGTAGCTTAGTTTAAGGCCCACAAATGCAAGGTAATGTTTATTCCGTCCGAAAAAACCTCAATAATCTTTTCTGGAAAATGTCAAGGCATTAATGTATATAAAAAATTAAACATTGTGTTTGTCAACAAAATAAAATTTAGTTTGTACATAGTATAAAAGATAAAACTATAGCATATACATACGAAAACAGTAATATATAAGTAGAGTATTTTCACTGTGGTGGAGTCAAATCGCTTCTCTTTCAAAGAAATTTTCAGTTTAGAAACTCGTAGGAGTCCGCAGGGTCTATATCAGGGGAATAGGGCGGCGGTTGTGGAAGCACAGGTATGTAAATTTAGTCAAACATTCTTCTACCTGTTTCCTAAACAGAAATTTTCACTGAAGGGGAATCGATTTACTCGATTGAAGACATCCAGCGAATCCGGCGAGCGTCCTTAATACACTCGAGAAAAAAAATTTCCAGGAATGTTTCCAACAGTGGAAACACCGTTGAAGTCGGTGTGCTCAGTCAGAAGAGGACTATTTTGAAGGACATGCATTACAGTAGCTTGTAAGTACCGCCATTGTGAAATTACAAGCCCATTCTTAAAACTTTTCAATCACACCTCTTATTTGCATGTATGAAAGACGAAATCTCTTCAAATTTCGCTGCAGGTAGGTAGGAGGGGCGCTAGTTACCCCACTATGAAGAAGCCAATCAGTTTCGCTTTGAATACGCTCTGTAAAGTTCGTGAACGTTAATTATCGTTGAGATTTGACATAGTGAGTTGATGTTAGCTAAGAAAGACTTTAAGAACACGGAGGAACCAATATCAAGAGCATACTGAGTTTAAACGAAGTCGTGTAGTAGGGCTACTTGAAGGTGGATTTTCTTTCGGCAACATTGGCAGAGAAACTTGGCAGGATTGTATCTACTGTGCATTATTGTTGGCAGCAGCGGACAAGGGGAGGTACGATCCCATGAAGACTGGGCTCTGGGCGTTCACTGGGCAATACTGAGAGGGGAGACCGCCATAAGCACATAGTTGCGCCGCATCGTTCTGCGTCTGCAGCATAAATTTGAGGTGCAGGGGGCCTCATAGTGACCCAACGAACTGTTATTAATCGATTACTTTAAATACAGCTCCGATCCAGACGCTCTGCAGCCTGCATTCTAGTAACTCTAAACCACTGCAGTTGGCGACATCAATGGTGCCCAGCTAGATCTCAATGGAGGTCAGAGTGGAGATTTTTGTGTTGTCGGATGAAAGCTGGTTCTACTTCGGTTTTAGTGATTGCCGTGTGTTGGTTAAAAGGAGGAGCTTGCAGTCATCCTGTTTGTGGCCTAGGCGCACAGGATCTATACCCATAGAGGTATGTTCCGGAGAGCAGTTTCCTGTGATAGCAGGAGCTATCTCGGATTATTTCCACGCACCCTAACTGAAAATTTGTTCATCAGTCAGGCAATTCAACCTGTTGTGCTGCATTCAAGAGAATATTTTACGACATGATAACGCTCTCCCTCATACCGCTATTGTATCCTTATATGCTCTACTGAGTATCGACACATTGTCTTGACCCCGTATTACACAATGCATGCCCGTCTGTATGCTTACATTAAAAATTATATCGGTTATACCGGTTATTAATGTACCAGCATTTCACATTTGAAATGACGTAGCGTTTATCTTAACCCGCGATCTTTAAACTTTAATCATTCAAATATCTTACCTAGACAAATGTACTGCCGAAATTTCAGTAGTCTGCAATATTTTCTCTTGGTTCTGGGATATTTTTCTGTTCGTGAATATATATATATATATATATATATATATATATACATACATATATTTTTTTTCCTTCCCCAGACCTACTTGAAGGATGGTACCTTGCCTTTAATTGATAATCTAGTGCAAACTTCCTTAGAAATAAGGTAATTATTTTTGAGTTCTATCATTCAATTTTATTTCTACTTTTGAATTGATTCATAAAAGCTTCTTCGTGTAATTCGTGGCGAAATTCTCAAAACAAGTCGTATAAAAACTTCAAGTGTTTCTTTACGATAGATCTGTGCTGAGAAACGGTTTTCAAGACTGAAAAAGGCTTTCCAAATTGTCATTCTTATGTTTTCTGTTCTAATTGTCTCAATAACTTGCAGTTTACAAGGCAAAGAAGTTTCATCATTTTCCGTTCAAAGTACCATGGAGAAATCAAATTTGTGTCAAAAATGAGTTGGTAATGGAGAAGGGGACAGATTTACTTCCCGTTGTGAGGTAATGAAAAGATCAGCTGGTAAAAATTGATCCAGTTTCCCTGAAGTGAATAACACTGCTTTTAGAGATTTTACAACTGGGCCTGAAAATCGAATATTCCTTATTTAAACAAATTACAAATTGAATGCATAATATATCCGTTCCACAAAAATACAGAGTGATGACAGAAGGTTGACCGTATGCGGTAGAAAAGAAATTGACTGAATTAGCTTCAGAACATATGCATCCCCAGTGTTCGCCAAGAAATACCTAAAATACATCTTGCCTTTTCCAACTTCATATCTATCGTGTTTCTTCTAGAAGTGTTTCTTTTTTAGCAATTGTAAACAGTAAAAAAAAAAAAAAAAAGATTTTTTTCTTCAAATGTAAACTGCATCTCAGATTAAAACTAACAATGGAGGAACCAAATTATGAGGACATGTAGTCTCAACGTAAACAATTTCATCCTTCTTGTTGATTATAGTGAATGCCATTCATAATATTACTTTTTTTTCTCGCTTGGTGGGGAAATATTTTTATACACATACATAAACACAAGATATTTATCTTATGCTAACTTAATTGTCTTCGTTACACAACTAAAAGCATACGTACCTCGCACAAGAAAAGCATTCTGGAATAGCGAAGCAAATGATTGTTTATAAAAAAAATCTATCATTGCCATCGCAGAGTTTGCAAACGTCCACCAGAATTGTTTTTATTTTCACAGGTGAAAATAATTCACCAGCGGTATCAATATGGTGTAAAAATTCACCAGTCTTGGTGGTGATGCAAATTACACTAAACTGTTCATGAACGCTTGATTAGGTGCTAATTTGAAATAAAGTACTTGCTTATCCAACTTTTAAGGTTTTCCAACAAATGTTGAACTATTTACTCCACAGTTTTTACAGTCTATGCTTTCAAAGGAAAAAACAACATGCAAACGAGGGCTGAAGAAACTCATTGTTTCTTTCAAGTCCTAACTCGCGGAAATATTGTCAATTCAGGGGAATTAATTTTCTAAATGTCAGCCAATTTTGGCGCGCACTCGTGACCGGAAGAAATAACTTTTTAATAGGCTTCTTGAAAATAATTCTATTTATAATTTCATAAAAGACCTTGATCGTGGTGACTTAAATATTCATGAGCAACAATGGTTTGAATTGATACATTCCTGTTTAATAACTAATTTAAAATTACTTTCCTGCCGGCATGACGACGTCGTGGTAAAATGCGGAACTCGTACTCCCCAGGTCTGAGGATCGAGCTTGGCAGTGTCGGTGCATTTTCAAGATGCAGAAAATCGTCTGCGCCCATGTCGTATGATTGTGCGGCATGTAAAATATCCCTTGAGTAGACATTTGGCTTGGATGCTCTTGGCTTAATTAAATTCCTAGTGCAATTTCACATCAACGGAGTCCCGGTGCTCGCAATTTCAGGTGGAGGAACCGGGCGTCAAAATTCTCATGCGACGATGGTACCACACTTCTTGTGGTGCCGCTGAAAGATATGGTACCAATCTCTGGGGAACGCACTAGGTCTGCAATCGGTAGAAGACAACAGCAGCCCATTAGAAATAAAAAAAATACTTTTCTTAAAATAGCAAAAGATTTTTTTAAGGTAAAAACATTTTTATTTCAATATCCGTGAATACATTAAAAAATACAGAGTGTTCTCCAGACGTTTGGAGAATGCTCCACACCGAAAACGAATTCATAACCTATATCATTTCTGCTTCAATCAACATTTCCTTAAAAATTACGCAGTCTATAGAGCTTATCAGCAAAATAATTGAAAAATAAAAATTGAGTAATTTTCATCCAACTTATAGAAAAAAGTAACATAGATTTTGCATTATAAAAGTTATATTTATGGACAAAATAATGTTGATGTTACATTTGAAATTGAGTTTGTCCTCGGAAACAAATATATTTGATATATATGTCCGTCATCGTTTTTAAATAAAATTATTTTAGCATTGAATATTCAAACTCCTCAGATAATATTCTTTCATTATTTACTCTTAAAAATGTTGCCTTAACTTATTATGCCATTTAAGTTTCATTTTTTAAAGTCTTTGTACCTAAATAATAGCAGTCGAGATTTTTGTTTATACATGCAAGTATAACATTTCTTGCTCCGGTTATTTGAAGCATATTTTTCAAACCATAAGACAAAAAAAATTTCACATAAGGAAACTGAACTATTTTCAGTTTTACTTAACACATTAAGTAAAATAAAACAGAATAATTTAATATCTTAGTTATCGATTAAAAATATCACCCGTTAAGAGTTTAAAATTGCAGTTACTATTTATTGTAGCAAGCATTTTTTTAAAACTAGTTATTTGAATGCAGGAAAATATTTTCCACGTTGAGATATTATTATATCTTTATTTCGATATAGATGTTTTTTCCTAATAAATAATTATCTAAATATGTTGAATGCTATATGCAACTTTTGAGGGTAACCTTTTATTTTTAAGCGAAAGATTTCATGTCAAGAATAAATAATATCCTAGTTGTGAAGGCTATTGAGTAACGAGCGTCAGCCTACGGACGTTGTGCACCAGTTTCAGTCCAGAGGCTTTCTTCTTCAGGGGGTGCTGCTTCTATTCACGCCTTCCTATTACGCTACATGACTGTAAATCGGTTTTCATTACGTGTGAATACTTTCAGAGGAAAAAACAACACACAGACCTGAGAACTCGCGTGTCAGAATTTTTCTCATTCCACTTATAGGTGGTATTTCTCTTAAAAAACTGTTATTAAATTAAATATTTTCTACTGAAAAAGCAATATATTTTTTCTAAACACCAAATATTATACAAAATGACATTATTAAAAATTTATCGTACAGGTATGCTGTTTTCATGAAATATTATGTCAAGCAACTTAGGTGTGAGTATTTCGCTCACGGCGCGTAATGTTTTTTTAGCCTACTTTCCCGTAAAAGTAAAAAATAATAATAATAAAGCATGAAAGAAGGATTAATGTATCGTGAAAATATCGTTAAAAATCAAGAAAAGTCAAAAATAAGTGAAGTAATTAAATAAAGATTGAAAAATAAAAAATTTGAAAGTAGGGTATTGAGATGGGGAAAAAGTGTGTCTGTCGGTCTGTCGGTCTGTATGTCTGTCTGTCGGTCTGTCGGTCTGTCGGTCTGTCTGTCGGTCTGTCGGTCTGTCGGTCTGTCCCCCCCTAATAACTTTTGAACGAATTGTCCGATTGGAAAAATTCTTTTTGCATTCGAAAGATCTCGGCGAGGACATCTCATTTCTATATTTTACTTTTTGATTTGAACAATTTTTTGTTCAATTTTGAACAGTTCAAAAAATTTTAACATTAGCGCCTATGGACAAAATTGAAGCAAATTCTGTAAACTCTGGGCACAAGAGCCAAGTTCCTATTGAAAGCTTATTGAAAGGAGATCTCGGCGTGAAATATTGATTTGAACAGTCTTTTTTTCATTTTTGAACAGTTCAAAAAATTAACACTGAGCTTACGGGGAAATTTCAACCCTATATAAATCCTGATCTAACGGACCGATTTGCTTGGAACAAACTTTATCGGAAAGCTCTTATAACGTAGAACATGTAGAAATAGAAAGTCTTTTCCAGAACTTACGAGCCTATTTTGCTATGAAATTTTTTGATCGGGATTTTCAAGGATATTTCTCAGTGACTCAATGAGTGAAATAATGAATGAATGAATCAATGAAAGAGTGAAAGAATAAATCAATGAATAAATGAATGAGGAAAAGAATGAATGAATAAATTATTGAATAAATGAAAATATAAATAAATGAGTGAATAAATACATGACTGCGTAAATGAATGAATAAACACTTGAATGAGGTAACGAATGAATGAATAAATGCATGGCTGAATAAATGAAAGAATGAATGAGTGAGTGAATGAATATGTATTATCCGTTGAAAAAGGTATATTTTCAATAATTAGAACTAAAGATAAATAAGAAAGAGAGAGAAAGAGATAGCTAGATTATAAATTTGAATTTGGTGTATACGGGAAAGTAGGCTCGTATAGTTCTAGACGGAACTTCTTGTTTTTTTTTCAAGTCTTAACTCAGCGGAAAATTTGCGAGTTGGGAGTTCCATATGTAGCATTTTTCGAGCCACTGCTATAGAGTAAGATTTTTTACATAAGCTCACATAACTTTTAAAAGTTAAAAAGAAAAAAAAATGATAGGCAGGAGTGAAAATAGAATTTTAATTTCTAAAATGTCCACACCGAGTTAATGTATAAAGATACTTTATTTTTTGCATTTTGTGCATATGAATATTTTTGCGATAAATAATTTAATATTTTTTAAATAAACTAAAATTATTAATGTAATAACGCTATAGACTAACTAATTATACTTTAACTATACATATTTTATAAATAATTCCTCATAAGCATTGACACGACAGCCCTTTGTGGGCCTCTGGCCTTCCTCAGAAGTTTCTCCCATTCTACCCACTTTCCAGAGATTGACCTAAAGTTTTTTGTTTTAAGTATAGCAAAGTCTTATTTGAGGCAATCCCTCCATCTTTTCTCATGTTTTCCTCGCGATCTTTCGCAAAAAGGAGTTGCATTGAAAACCTTAATAGGTGTTCTGTCATCATTCATTCTCAAGAGGTGGCTTGCCTATCTCATTCTAGCCAGTTTTATGGACTTGATAATATCCTTATCTGTATAGATTTTATACAGTTCATTATACCTTTTTCGCCAGGTGTTTTTTTTTTTTTTCAGGACAGCACCAAAAATAACTCTCAGGACCCTCTTCTTAAAAATCGCCAAAGCGCTCTTTTTTCGTTGTCAAGGTCCAAGTCTCTGAGGCATAAGTTAAAACAGATTTGCTCAATGTCAATGTGTTAACATAATTTTTGTTCTTCTCTTAATTAAATGGGATTTTAGAAGAGGTCTTTAACTAAAGAAACAACGGTTTGCAGCAGTGATCCTCTTTCGCATTTCAGGTTCAATGTCATTTCGATAGTTAATCTCGGAGCCCAAATAGGTGAAATTTTTCACAGATTCAAATTTAGAAGGGCCGAATTCAAAAATCTGAGACAGGTATTCTTTCCTGAAACAAAACATATATTTTGTTTTTTTTCTGTATTTACTCTCAGCTTCATTTTCTTAGTTCTTGAAAATTATGTCAATATCATGAGCATATGTCAGAATTTGTACTGATTTATTGAATATAGGTCCCTTGTTCTGATGTTAGCCTCTTTTCTGACTTTCTGTAGAGCTATATTAAGGAGACATGCAAATGCATCGCCCTGCCTAACTACTTTGCGTACCTCAAACGGTGTAGATGTTTTTCCCTGAACTCGTACCGTAGAAAAGATTTCTGGGAGAGTGAGCTTTACTAGCTTTAATTAGCTTTTCTAGGACGTTAAATTCTGAAAGGGCATTTAGTAGCTCAGTTCTATCGATACTCTCTTAAGCTGCCCTGAAGTCTACAAACAGATGGTGAGTATCAATTCATATATTTTTTACATTTCTCTATCGTTTCTCTCAAAGCAAAGATTTGGTCCGTGGTGGATCTTGCTTTTCTAGAGCCACAATGATATACGTCAACGACAGTACCAATGATAGGTGACAAACGACAAAATAAAATATTTGAGAAGACTTTATAAGCAACAGGCAGCCGACTTATTCCTCTGTAATTCTCACAGCTCAAAACACCTTCTTTTTTTGTGTATTGGGCACAGAATATTTAATTTTCATTCTGACGGTAGGATTTCTTTTCTCAGATAGATAATATAATTTCCCAACTAATATATGTTAGATCATTTCCCCCGTATTCTAGCAGTTCAGCAGGTATGATATGTGGTCCAGCTGATCTATTATTTTTCAGTTTACCAATGGACGATTGAGTTTCTTCAATGGTTGAAAAATCAACCGACTGGTTTGCAGATTCATTAGGGATAATAGCTGGATTAACTAACGGGCCTGATGTAATCCTTAGGGGCAGGGTGCCCGGCTATACCCCGGACGCTGGGTACCTATTTTAGTCACCTAGTACGACATGCATGGGCTACAGTGGGACTATTCTTTCACTTCCGGACACCACATTTTTTTGGTTTATGAGTAGGTTGGGTATTTGAGTAGGTACCCTTTATTTTTGTTTTACAACTAGTGCTCAAGTCAGTTGTAGATTGAATAACTCGTAATGGAAAGACCCCTGAATACCGAGCTAGGGGAGCAAGCATCATTTGCATTAAAAAGTGAGAATCTGCGTAGTGAACCTCTACACCAACAACCAATTAACTTTTTCAATACTTTCGGAAAGTTCCTTCAATTGCCCATAAGTAGTAATGATGATCGTCTATAGCGTCACTTGGCTAGAGCATCTAAAATATTCCGGTCCCCTGAATGACGATATAACAGCGCTCTACTCTATTTTGTTTGTTTAAAAAAAAAAAAAACAATTTATTAGATCTTTATACCACGCATCAAGTTTTTTAATGTTTTGACCCGTTTATAAGCTATCCACACACCCCCTCCAGTCGAATTTTTGACCAAAAAAAGTAAGCTTAAACACGAGTTTTAGCAAAGTTAGGTTTAAACAACTTGAATTTTCACTGTGTGTGTTTAAATGTCTCAATCTTTTCTGTTACTTAACGCACTCGACCAGTAACGAACCACGTTAATTTAGAAATGCTTCTTATAAAAAATTGGCTCAAGATGTTAAAGTTTTACTCTTCTCTTAAATGAAAGATCTCGTGGTATGCTTGCTTATGCGCTGAATGCCTCGTCTCTTTACAGTTCTCTGGCGTCGCGAGGCTCCCGAAGTCCGTCTCTAATCACCTGCACGACAATGGAGGAGGAAGAGGAGAGCGAGGATCGGCAGGCAGCTTTGATGGATCTCATTACTCACCTGGAGGACACTGCCGCCTTGCTTAGGGATTACCTAGCACCCGCCGCACAAGAGCCCGAAGAATTTTCTTCTAGAACCTCCTTTGAGCAGACGGTTTTCTTGCTCAAGTATTTAATTGTATTAGTGGGCTTTATACAGGTATTGACTTTTGTTATAGGCAAACGCCAAAAGTTTAAATTTTAATTTTTGTCTGTTTATTCATTTATTCTGAGAAAAAAAATTAAGTTTTTTTTTTCTTCATGTCGCTCTGAAATCGTATTTGGACTCGGTTTTCGACTATTGAACCAAACTTCGTAGCACAAAATGATCAATTGTGGTAATTTGGCTATGGTTTGTTAGTTGTATTTAGCAGAGATAGGCAGTTTTCTCTAAAATAAAATTTATTCTGACTTGGAATTGAACATGGCAAAATAAAAGTAACAGAATTAACTAACGTAAATTTAAGGCACAAACACATAAATGAAAAAACGTTTAAACTACACATCTGGCGAAAGGTTAGCACAACATGTTGAAAGGAAACCAGAGCACATGAACATTTTTAACAAAAAACTGTTGCCAAAACTGAAAATCAAAATGGTATAACACTGTAAATTATTTGCATACTGCTGGTTGCCAAACAAAAAAAATATCAAACCTAACACCCCACCTCAACCAGCTATGTCAAACATAATTTTCTTACAAAATTTTTCAAATTTAATTTTACTTAATGGCTTAGTCAATATATCGGCAATCATGTCGTTAGATTCACAATAGTTAATGTCTATAACTTGTTCTTTATAAAGTTCTCGAATGAAACAATACCGAACATCAATATGCTTTGATCTTTGACTCACCTTTTCGCTCTTTATCATTGCAATGCAACTTTGATTGTCCTCATGTATTGTAAATATCCTATTATCACCTTCTATTTCACTCATTAATTGCGATATCCACTTGCCTTCCTTACATGCTTCCGATACCGCAATGAATTCCGCTTCAGTCGAAGACAAGGACACTGAATTTTGTTTTCTGCTAGACCAGACGATTGGTGCATTTCCGAGCATGATGATGTAACCTGAAGTTGATTTTCGATCTTTAAGACTTCCTGCCCAATCTGCATCAACGTACACTTCTAAGCTAGATGTATCTTTTCCAAACTTCAGTTTAAAATGTGAGGTCTTCTTCAAATATCTCAGAACTTGTTTCACTGCCTTCCAATCCCTTTCAGTCGGCTTGCTTACTTGCCGTGACAAAATTCCTACGGCTGTGGATATATCAGGTCGCGATGTTGTTGAAATATACAAAAGCGATCCAATTACTTCTCTGTACGCGATATTATTTTCTAATTCATTTGATTTTTCTTCACTTTTTACGAATTCAGGATTCATTGGAATGTTTGCTTCTTTCGCTTCATTTAAGCCGTATTTCGTGACAAGTTGCTTAATTTTAGTTTCTTGATTAATTGCAAAGCTTCCATCTTCAAATCGTTCTACTTGAACTCCCAAGTAATACGTTATCTTCCCTAAATCTGTAATTTCAAAATGATCTTGAAACATGTTTATCATTTTCAATTCTGTTTCTTCATCTAAAGTATATATCAGAATGTCATCAACGTAAAGTAAAATATAGCTCCAACCATTTGATTCTTTTCTTCTAAAGAAACATGGATCTATTTTACTACAAAAATATCCATTTGAAGCTAAAACTTTGTTGATCTTTTCGTTCCAAGCTCTTGCAGACTGCTTTAAACCATAAAGACCTTTCTTTAACTTGTATACTTTGTCTTTTTCAGTTCCTTTTGTATAGCCTTCTGGTTGTTTTACGTATAATTCTTCTGTAATTTCAGCATTCAGAAAAGCATTTTTGACATCTAGATGTTTAATTTTCATACTTCTTGCTGCTGCAACTGTGAGCAATATTCTAAATGTTGCATTATTTGCAACTGGGGCAAATGTTTCCTTAAAATCCTCACCAGGCCTTTGAGTAAATCCTCTCGCACAAAGTCTTGTTTTATAACGGTTTATTTGTCCTGTTTCGTCTTGTTTGAGTTTAAATACCCACTTCGTATCAATTGCTGCTCTTCCTTTTGGTAAATCTGTTAATTCCCACACATCTCTCTTTTTCATGGAATTCATTTCTTCATTTGCAGCTTCTATCCATTTTTCTTGTTCTTCTTGTGGTAACGTTTTCATTTCTTTCCAAGAAGAAGGTTCTTGAACTAATTGAACCGTTTTATAAGCGCATACGTATCTATCTGGAGGTACACCCTTATTCGATCGCTCCGAACGTCTATACTTTTCCTTTGGCTCTTCAACTTTATGTTTAACTTCCTTTTCTTCATATAGATCACAAGCTACTTCATTATTTTGTCTTCTATCTTCCTCAACGCTTGTTAAAATTTCATTTCTTCCGCTGTCAATACAAATTACATTTCTCGTTACAATTACTTTGTTAGTTTCTTTATCCATTACGAGATATCCTTTTGATTTATCTGCATATCCAAGAAATATACCTTCTTTTCCTCTATTTTTCAATTTTGTTCTCTGTACAGATGGTATATAATATACAACATCGCTACCAAAAATCTTTAAATGTTGAACTGTTGGTTTTCTTCTATTCCAAATTTCATATGGAGTCAATATACAAGCTTTCGTCGGTAAACGATTTTGCAAATAACATGCTGTGATTACTGCAGCTCCCCAAAACTTTTGATCTAACTTGGAATCTTCCAACATACACTTAACCATTTCAACTAAGTATCTATTTCTTCTTTCTGCAACACCATTTTGTGGAGGAGAATATGGTACTGTCAACTGGTGTTCTATACCATTCTTATTTAAATAATTCTTTAGCTTCTCATTTACGAATTCCCCACCTCGATCAGTACGCAGTACTTTTGGTGTTCTTTCAAACTTAGTTTTCACAAAATTTAAAAATTCTTCAATCTTATTTGCTGCTTCATCTTTCCTTTTCATCAGATAAACAGTAAGGAATCTTGACTTATCATCTATTAAAGTTAATATGTAACGCATTCCAGAAAATGTCTGTTGAGTAAATGGCCCGCAAATATCTGCATGAAACAGGTCCCCAACTTTCGCTGCTCTATTTTCACTTTTTACGGGATAAGGATTCTGAACAATCTTCGTTTTTACGCAACATACACACTTCATTTTACATTTACAGTCTCTCATTCTAAGACCAGTAACCAAATTTTCATCTTGTAGTTGCTGAATCGCGCGAGGCTCACGATGGCCAAATATTCTATGCCACATGTGTATGCAGTTTATGTGCGACTCTTCTGTAACTTTACTTGCAACTTCATTCGTATTCAATTTATATAAATCATTTACTAAACTCCCTTCAATTACAATTTCATTATCTTTCTTAATTTCACACATACCGGATCCAAAAGTTATAAAATAGTTCTTCTGATCGAGACACTTCACGGACAACAAATTACTATCTAAGTCAGGAATATACAATACATCGCAAATTTTTATGTATTTTGTTTCATTATCTTTTCCTTTATATTCAATGAAACCATCACCAATTCCTTTAATGTCCAGTAATTGTCCACTAGCAACCTTTACTTTTCCTTCTTTTGGTCTCATATTTCCGGAATAAAAATTTTTATCATTCGTCATGTGTGCTGACGCAGCTGAATCAATATACCAATTTGTATGAGAAATTTTAGAATTTATTTTAAAACATTGAAAATCTTTATCTTCTCTGTGTTTGTCTTCTATACTAAGATTTTCTTCTAAAATTTTATTTACTTTATGATTTTGTAATTTACGCTGCTTAGCTTTCCACAAATAGCAAAATTTCTTAATATGATTAGGTTTCTTACAATAGTGACAAACTCTTTTAAATTTATTCTCAGTGACTATTTTAGAATGTTCATTTTTAACTTGATTTTTAACAGCTATTTTCAAAGCATTTTGCTCAATGTTTAATTTTATAGTTTCTTCCCTGCGTTCATATATAGCAATTAATTTTCCTTTTACATATTCTAACGATAACTCTTCAGAAGGTCGTGCTTCTAAACTTGTAATTAAGGCATCATAACTTTCGGGCATTCCGCATAACAATAGTGCTACAACATCATCTTCAGGAATAATTTTTCCTATGCCTCTAAGTTGATCAACAATTTTCAAAATATTATGAATATAATCTTTCATACTAACAGATTCTTCATATTTTAAACTGTATAATTTTCTTTGCAAGAATAACTTTGTATTCAAATGCTTCTGTTCATAAACTTTACGCAAAGAATTCCACATACCTTTTGCAGTTTCTTCATGCTTGATGTGAATTAACTGGTTATCTTCTACACACAACGCAATTTTAGCTCGTGCAGATTTATTAGCTTTAGTCCAAGCATTCTGTTCATCACCAGCTTTTTCAGGTTTATCATGTAAAATTGCATTCCACAAATCTTTATCTGTCAAGTACATTTCCATTTTAAACTTCCAAACCTCATAATTTGTGTCGTTAAGTTTCACAAAAGTTACTTTTTCTTCTGCCATTTTATTCTTTCTAACAATTCAGCCAAAATTTACTAGTAAACTGTCGAGAAATAACTCCTGGGCACGAAACCTGTTAGTTGTATTTAGCAGAGATAGGCAGTTTTCTCTAAAATAAAATTTATTCTGACTTGGAATTGAACAAAGGAAAAGAAAAGGTAACAGAATTAACTCACCGGAAATTTTTAAGGGCCACACCGCCACACAAAGGAAAATTTTCTTTAAACCCCCATCTGGCGAAGGTTTTTTTCACAAGTATTTTATTGAATGGGTTTTACCCGGCACATGAAATTTTTTTAAAACCCAAAAAAAACTGTTTTTTCATTATTCTGAAAATCAAAATTGTTTTTTTCTTCAGTCACTCTAAATTATTTGATACTCGGTTTTTACTAAACCCAAAAAAAAATATCAATGTGGTAACATGGTTATGATTACAGTCCTATATTATTTGGCAAAAAGAAATAAAAATACTCACAAAGAAGAATGATTAGCTGGATGGAAATTTCGCGTGTGTAGTAGCGGTGTCACTATGTACAAATGATTAGTTTCGAAGTGAAAAGATCTTTCTAATAATATGAAAAACACATAACATGAATACAATACCCAAATAGCAGAAAAGCGTTTCAAAACTTTTTTTAGAAAACGTTGAGAAAGTGTTTTTTATAACGTTGATAAGATGAAAATATGTCTCGTTGCGAAATGCTGAAAAATTGTTTCTTGATACGATTTGTTTAATGGCAACCATAAACTCTCTCGGTCTACGAGAACTGTGAAAAAAGTAGGAAGCGCCTTTCGGGTGCGGTGCTGCAGAAAAAGATGGAAGGAAGTAGAAATATGTGATTTGTGAAACGCTATGTAATTGGATGTTTTGAGAATGATGTGGTTTGTATATTTATTGTACCTGTATCATATGTTCTTATCCCATTCACAAGAACATATTTATTAAAATATGTTTTTCTGAATGGTATAAATTAAGTACTGGTTTGTGGTAATTTGTCAACAATTTCTAAAACGCTTTTTAGCAACGCTACATCAACGTTGTTTACACTAAAAAAAATTTCCCCCAAAATACATGAGGATCTACTATCTGGGATAACGCTGAATTTCTATTTCTAGTACTCAAAGTCGAAGGTGAGCTCACTTTTTGAGCCCACGCTGCTGTAATTCTTGCGCTTTTAAAGGGGTGAGTTGGGAGTACAGTAGAACCTCTTTAATCCGAACAAATTGGAACCGGTGGGAGTTCGTACTATCAAATCATTTGGATTACAAAACATATTCTGCATTTCACATGCACTGTATATAACAGAACGTGGCTAAAATGGATCATATTATGGGTTAAAGATAAGAGAGAAATGCTTTGTAATGTAAAATAGTTTATTTATGTAATAGTAAACATAGAATATAAACAGTATTACACATTACTCGAGTGCAGCGTTGAGGCCGATGCGCGTAAAGAATAACGGAGGTCGTTGATTTAGTTCCCGCGCGCGGTGTTCGGATTAGTGGACGTTCGGACTACAGGGGCTCGGATTAAAGAAGGTGTACTGTACTGGCTGCCGATGGCTAGGCTGATCACTAGAGCTGAAATAACAGATTTCGAACAATATAAAGATATTGAATTTGTTCAGTTTTAAAACTAATATCCACAAATCTTAAGTATTCAGTTTTCTGCGGAGCAGTTACTATCGACATCGAGAAACTTAATTCGTGGCTTTTAAACGAGTACTTACGTAATTTAACAGATCTTTCTCTGTAGTTGTACAGAGTGCAGGAAAGCAGGAATTTTATCAAAAAACTGTTGTCCCCAAACTCGGTCGTTTGGTTTAGTACAAACTCTCACGTAATTTTACAGAATCCCTCAGTTTTCTTTCTGAATTTTTTAGTTTTTTTTACAGTATAGAAACACTACATTAACACTCCTAAGATAAGCTTACTTTCGCTACAAAGTACGCCTTTGCAACGATATTGTAGATTGGTCCTTGCCAATTTTCCCTTAAAATTAAAACGAAAAATATATTAATAACATAAACTAGCACGTAGTTATAGTATACATATATATTCCATAAAGATTTTTGTTAAACAACATCTTGAAAACATACATGCATGTTTTCTTTAAGATGTTAATTATTACAATGCTAAATAAGCCCTAATTAATTTTTTTTATTTCAATTTTAAGGGGAAATTTTAAAAGAACCAACCTAAATTTCGTTTACTTTCCCACAGTTCCGTTATTTTCGACCTAGAAAACGTCTGATTCTTTAAGGTGCATTTAAAAGGTTGGAGGGGACGATTTCGAAGGGCCCAACGCACCATCAAACTCAAATACATATATTGAAAGTATTTAATGTTAAAACACCATAACGATGGAAAATAAGGTATAAGGAATTTATCTTACATATCTCCTTCAACCTCCCTCGAGTGTTAAGCAAGAGTTAGAAGCCATAGTATTAGCCAAATTAAATATTTATAAAAGAAAAAACATTTCAAAATTAATATTGAAGTCTCAAATTTTTGGTTTTCACAATATTTAAACTTGCAAAAGAATTCACATGACGAGAGGAAAGCTTATTTGATGTAACAAATATCAGTTCAACAATGAGTACAGTTTTCAAACATTTGTTTTGAGTTTGTTTACAACTTTTCTCCTATAACCTCCTTCCCTGCTAGCAGTGGGCATGCTGCATCAGGTTTCAACTCTGTCAGGTTTCCTTTAAAATGTTGCAACTAATAAAATTCGCTTTATAAAATTGCATAAAATGAAATAACATCATTGATGTTACATTTGGCACGTTGCTTGATTGACTTTTTGCAAATCTAGACTCCAAAATGAAGTAATAATGTCAATGTAACAATGTAATAATGATGAGGAGAAAGCAAACAGTTAAGAGAAACGTCAATTCTACCATGAAACATATAGACTAATGTCAGGGACAGACGAGTGAAGCTCCGCCTTGTTTTTTAAGCGTGGGATTTTAAAAATCAATTTTAAACCAGTAATTGGTTTCTTGAAACTGGAGATGGTGAATTTTAAACTTTTTTGTTATTGTCTTAACCATATTTAGTGGTCAAAATAGGAATCTTTAATAGGTCGAAACTTCCATATTATGTACCTAACTGCTGTAGTCTCATCATCTTGTTTTTCTTTTGCAGCTCGTAAGCATCCTCCTTTTAACGCTGTTTGATCACTTGACCGAAAATCATCCAGATTCGGGCTATCATATCTTGGTAAGAAGTGCTTAACCTGCGCACGTAATTTGATTCCATAACTTTTAGCAGTAACTTTCTTGAGTTTTTGTCATGACTATTTTTAATAAGTGACTGAAGCGGGTCATTTAAATGGAGGTTCACAAAACAAATTTGGAAAATAAATATGCAGGTGATGCAGCGTAACTTACTACGTATCTGAACACGAGCTCAAGGTAAACAAAGAGCTCTTATTAAATATTCGATAGAATGCTGCAAGGGAGAGATTCTCAACCTGTGGTGTGGACCCCCTGTGGTGGCGACGACTCTGGAACAGTGTTTCCAAAGTAGTCCATATCGACTCTGCAAGAGGGATCCACGTCAACGGAAGAAAACATGTTCAGTGCATGAGAGCATGAGATGGAAGTAATATTTAGTTCTCACTAAATTTTAGACGTAGTGCAAACAGTTTTAGACGAGACCCTAAACTTTAGACGTGTTGAAATTTTGCCAATGTCACTTACATATTTATGTAATAAGCATATAAATTTATTAACTATATACTTGTAAAATGTATTCACTAAATTGAGCAAGTCTGTATTCTATCTCTTCGTGCTTGTAACTCGCAAAATCTTACAGTTTTAGTAGTTGAAAGGCCATAGCCGGAGTTCCTAACATTTTGTTTTGAGTTATTTTCCGTAACTTTGACATGACATTTCATACATTTATCACTATCTTCCTACTTTTTAGCTTGGACTGCAAGTTCTTAAAGAAGTAGTTGCGTTTCAGATAGTGCGGAATTTCCTCAGGAAGACTAATAGGCAGAGTTGGAATGAAGATTCCATGAAATTAACAATCCAGGTTGAAATAAAAAATGAAGTGGCATTTTTCAAGGCAGCGAACCAATTCAATGTTCCAAAATCAATTTTTTAAATATTTGTAAAAAATTCAGAAACAACCCTGAGTACCAAATCAATTAGAAAGAAGGGAAATTTAGAGGCGTTTTTTCTCCTGATCAAGAAGTATTGATGAGCTATTTGAAAACCATCGAAAGTCGTCTTTTCGGCTTAACTATGCAAGACTTAAGGCAATTAGTTGAAAATAATAATGGTGTTAGCCATAGATTTAATTCTGACTTGTCTCTGGCAGGCCAGGATTGGGGGAATAAGTTTCTACAAAGCATCGCACGCTGTGTATACGCACCCCAGAGAGTACTTCCGGCGCTAGAGCCATGGGGTTTAATAAAGTCAGTGACTAAGTTTTTTTTCACTATTAACTTCGATTGTTGAAAAAATATAAATAACAAGTGAAAGGATCTTCAACTGCGATGAGACTGGTGTCACGGTAAACACTAAAAGCCAAGTCTGTCAAAAGTCATAGCCCTCAAAGGAAAATGTCAGGTAGGATTTCTCACGTCATCAGACCGAGCTCAGGTGGTACTGCAGCTGTGTGTATCTCTGCTGCAGGAATGTACTATAGGCCTCAAATGCTTACCTTCCAAGGAAAAAAAGAGGCAAGAATTTGGGGTCCCTGGCAGAAGCTCACAGTAGGGGAATCGGGGCTCTAGCTCACATAGACCAGTACCTCGTGTCCCAAGTTCACAGATACATCACCCCTTTCCCCGAAGTAGCTTGACAGGTGGGAGAGGACACTAGACCGGCACATGTGTCTGAAGCTCACAGTAGGAGAATCAGTGAGGTATTAACACCTGTTTATCGTGAGTGTGTGGACACCCTTATTCTTGTACTGGCGTTGCTGTATGTTGCACGTGCTGTACAAGATGGAAAATGTCGAAATTATAAAAACTAAAAATAGTAAAGATTGTCTTGTTACAGAGAGTTGCAGACATCATGTGTTCAGAAGTGAAAGCAAAATAGCCTGGTGTTGGTGCAAGGCAAAGTCACAGAGATGCGAAGGAACTGTTAAAACAAATTTGAAGTATGAAATAATGGACAAAACCCAACACTCATGCCTTCGATACGTGTTTTGCCTTCTTTACACTCTTGCCTTCTTGGTCCTCACATTGCCCAAATAGATATAAATCGTAAGATAGACATGCAGAAAAAGAGTTCGAGAAGAAGTATCTGTACCTGTTAATAAAATTTTAGAGGAAGAGATTTCGGGATTTTACGACAGAGGCTGTGATCTCGTTGCAAATATTCCTAAATACGAAAACGTCAAATCAGCATTTTATGCAGGGAGAGAAGACGAGTTTTAGGAATCCTTCAAAACTCTGCAAACAGCGCAGATATTGAATTTCCGTAAAGAGTAGTAACTCTTTCAAACCAAGACTGCTTCCTTCGGCTTAACTTTCCAAGGATGTTAGAAAAAGACTTCTAGTTTTTGTGGGCACACTATTAGAAATTTCATCATGAAATTACGGTGAAATGACCGGCATCAGTCTGTCCATCTAATTCACCGTTAAATTTACTTTTTGGAACATTTTTCTATCTTTACGGGACCTAACCATTTCTAATTAACTTGGTTAAAAAGCTGTAAATACAAAAGTTTACGGTTTTATAACCATTTAAAAATGGTTTCGAAACAAACTTTTCACCGTTTTTGAACCATTTCTAGGCGTAGAAACCATAAACGAAGCTTGCAGGACTCGAACCCAGAATGCGTGGTGTACTAGTCTTACTCTCTATCCACTCGGCCACCGTCATCACGTAAAGCGGACGTTTATTTATCAATAAATCTTATTTTCCAACAGGCAAACAGCCTTAAAATTGAGATTTCAGTTTTTGATTGGATCTAAATTTATTTTTGGTCTAAATTTACTGTATATTGACGAAAATCATTTTATTTGCTGCAAAAATTAAAATACAAACGAGCTTCAAACATGCTTCAGCAGCTCAAATTATATGTTCGTTCATTCGCAAACAATTTTGGAATCCGATGTCTCCAATTTTTGATTTACGTGTGTATGTGTTTCTATTTAGTATCCACTGCTTAAGCCACTTTTTTTTTCTACCTTTTTTATATACACATGCAGATTTTAACTAATAAATCCGTATTCCTATTTTAAAACAGCGTACGACCGGTAAGGTTTCGCAATCAAGATGGCCGCCCGATTCTTATTGAGCGCTTGAAAATTACGGGTAGTTAAACGTTCTTTAGTAGAAACATAGAATAAACAATTTTTTTCCCAATCAGCGGTTTGAGTACCATCTTTTTAATGGTTATTCAACTGTTGTAATTAAATATGGTAAAATAACAATCAAATAAATGGTTATTTTACTATTTTCCTACGGAAATTTTTAACAGTGCAGCGAAGCACGAAACCTCTTACGAGGCGGATTTTTCTTTTCGACAGAACTTTCAAAAGTTGCCCGAAACAGTTTGCTCAACCTTATGCCGTACATGTTGAGTACATTAACTGAAACCAGTGTCTTTCCCCCTGTATGTGCACTACTTCCGGACAAGAGGGGAAACACATATTCCGTTTTAATTACTTCATTGAAAGAATGGAGTCGAGAAGCTATAAAAATGGATTTTGAGGCTTGAGTTATAAAAGCATCTAACTTACATTCTCCGAACACAATTATAGCTGGTTTCAGCTTCCACTTTACACAAAGGTTATGGAAAAAAATAGAAGAATGAGGACTTGTAAAAGAAAACAAAGAACCTAAGGAAATAAGGAAAACGTGTCATATGTTCTCTGCTCTGTGTTTGTTGAATGCAGAAAAAAGTGGAAGAAGCCTTTCTCCACATCATGGAAAATATTCCAAATTAAAACAAACTGAAACGTTTTACTGATTACTTAGTAGAACAATAGGTGGACAATCCCAGTGTTCCCCTTCAATTATGGAATGTTTATGAACAACGACACAAGACCAATAAGCCAGTGGAATCGTGGAACACACAATTAAGTAGAATCATTGGCATAAAGAAAAAAACCCAAAGTACAATTTCTAGTTAAGTTTTTGAAAGAGTAATCGGTTAAAGTATCCCACCAGTTAAGAGCAAAATAAATTGGCACCGCATTAGTAAAGAGAAAAATTTTTTTTATGTACAATTGGATGAAAACATTATGCAAAACTACAAGCGGTCTAATAACCTGCACAAGTTTGGCCTCCCTAAGTTATGTGACAAAAATTGAATAATTTGGAAATGGAGTAATTTGGTAAACACGACAATGGCAATTTTTCAGCCTGCAGCATAAAAAAAGAGACAAAAGGCAAATTGCCTGCAACTTTTAAACCGCCTGTGTCTTAACTGACACTGCCCAGTCCCAAGCCTGGGGTAAAAGCGTGAGGGAAAGTTGCTCATAAATCTCATCAAAATTATTATTTATTTAATGAAAAAAATCCCCCATTCTCCGCGTGGGAGACTTGGGACAAGAGAGTTGGATACGAATATATTTGTGAGCTTGGAACACGAGATAATTTTCTCTACCATATCCCTACCTGTTAGCCTAGCCTTAGGATTGCTTGCGCACGGGGCGAGATAGTGGGGTCCACGGATTTTACATGCACATATCCCCAAGTGTACATGGTTGGTCTTCAGCGGGTATCGAACACGTGACCTTCCAGGTGATAGTCCGATGCTCTAACCACTAGGCTACCACGGCCTGAACACGAGATTCTGATCTATGTGAACTAGAGCCACGTTTCCACTACTGTGAGCTTCAGACATGTAGGCTTCGGGCACGACATTAGAATTTGAACTAAATCTTTCTTCAGGTGGTTGGACGGAAGTTCATCCATCCAGCTGGATGAATTCAGAATTCTTTATTGTGTAGTTCGCAAAATTCAGAGTTTTCAAAAGCCAAAATAGACTTTCTTGTCCTCCTCATTCTAGGTGGGCATCCGACTCACACTAAAAACATTCAGCTGATCGACATGGCCAGAGAAAATGGTGTGGTGTTGTTATGTTTACCTCCCCACACATCACATAGGTTACAGCCACTTGACGTGACATTTTTTAAATCGTTAAGTCTCCATTATGGGGTTAGAAAATGGTTACGGTCAAATGCAGGAAAGGTATTAACCCTTTTTCAGGCCTCCAGTCTTGTGTGTCACGCACTGTTATCTTCATTAAATGTTTCTCTCTTCGGATTTCTATATATGTTATATTTATACTTTGTGTAGCGCGGGGAGCATTAGCTAGTACTTGATTTCAAACAGTACTAGAAACTTTGAAATAATCAAAAAAGACACTAGAAATAGATAAAAATTAACTGTTTATAATGTCATTAATAAGTTACATTTAGTGGATTTTTCTTCTTTTCGAGTGCAAAAATAGAATAATGACTTTTCTACCACTGATTAAACAGTTAAAAAAGCAAGGCAATACATCTCCTAAAAGGGTTAATGCATCAATCGAATTCGTTTTCTATGTTTAAACCTAGTTCTGTTTACGCACAATTTACTTGCGACGCTTGCGGTGAAATTTAAGCCCAAAGCCAAATGTAAAAGAATTTGATAAGTAGTCAAAATGCAAACCCTTCTTCCTCTGGCGAACACTAAAATGTATGAATAGATAAATAGCATTAGCACTGCTTTTTCCCTTCCGTTTCCATCAAATTGGGTTTTCAAATCCATTTCTTCGATCACATCTGCGATCGAGAAAATATCAACTGGTTTTTTAACCGTAACCAACAAACATGTTAGCTACGCATTAGCGTATCAAAAAAAAAAATATGAGAGACGCGAGAGGGGGAGAGAAAATTCATCTTCGACGTTAGCAAAAATCTGGAAGTGTATTTAATTCTATTTTAATTTCGCACGATCTTTGAAAACAGCACATTTATTGACGTTAACTGTTATAAAAAATGCATTTATTTTGAGTAAAACTACAATTCATTTTATTTAAGTTGCATTATAATGCATCAGCCCTATGAAAAAGGCATGCATACCTCTGTCAAAAACTGCCGGTAACAAAAAATTCAGAGGAAAAGAAAACAATCATGGACTTATTTTCGATTTCAATCTGCTGACTCTGTTCTCCTGAACCTGATGTTTTCCTCTTCGTTTTCATTCGAGTAACTTTTGAACATTAGAAGAGTCATTCATTTCTTTCTTTCTTTCTTATTTTTGACAATTGTCCGAAAACGGAGAAGCAAGTATCGGACCCTCAAACTTTGGTGTGGCAAACAGTGACTTTTAACCACAGAGCCAAAGAGGATGGCATTCAATTTCATAGGAATAGATCACAGAGTGCTAAATTTTGGATCCCGTCTCGATAGCACATGAAGTGAAAACATTTTTTTGATGTTGTCGTGAAAGGTTATGCGTTTCAGCAGTGGTTGTGGGATGTACATTAGGGTGCAGAGAAATTTTTTTCCATACTTCTAACTTGGTGGTTAAGGTCAGAAAACTGTCCACCATGACAAAATAATCAATTTTAAAGTTTCAAGACAACCGGATAAAATCCTTATTGTCTGTATGGCGGTCAAAGTTTACAAACTGAACAGAAAAAGCACTCGTCAAAACTATGGTTTGCGTTCTAAAGAACAAAACTAGCGTAGTTTTGGTTTAGAACGCAAACGAACATCAATCACTGAAAATACAGTAAAATCTCGTAACAGCGAAAACCGATGAAGCGAACAACATTTTTAGTCCCATTTTTAAACTGCAATTGTACATTCCGTTGAAACGAACGTTTCATTACAGTAAAGTATTTTTCTGATCCCTTGGAGTTCGTTGTAACGAAATTTCGCGATAGTTTTAAATGCAACAAAAAAAAAAAAAAAAAAATTCATCGCACACGCATGATACACTCAAAGTAAATCAAACAATAACAATTATGTTCCGATATGGAAACTGCTTCTGTTGTTCTCTGACTTTAACCATTATTGGTACACTCTCCGATGTCACCAATGTTTCAAACACATCCTGTTCCAACTAACCCCTTCCCTCTTGTAACCTTTACAATTTTTATAATCAATACAAAATCAAAACTGTATTTAGAATCCTTGCATTTTTTTAATGCTTTTTAATGCTATACAAATTTTTAGCTTAGGTAATTTTTTTTTTAAATAAAATATTTTGAATTTCTGCAGTGGGCATGTTAAAAAAGTTCTAATTGTTCGAAAAGTAACATTAAGAATATCAAATCATAAGAGCCTCTTTCTGTACATGTTCCACGTGAAGAGCTCTTTTCAATAAAGTTAGCTTCAAGCACAACTATCTTTTACTTCAGGACGCTAGCTAATATAAGATCTAAAATTAGAAAATGTTATTCAAATATTGTCTTTCTTGAGCTCCGGTAAATTATTTCAGTATTTTATTTTTATTTTATTTATTTATTTATTTATTGCAGACTAGATCGTGCGGAACGATACTCCAGTTACTTAACATGATGTTGGTGTCTTTCGCAACAGGTAAGTTTTAAAAAACGTACTTGGTGTTTACTTTATTTATTTATTCTATTTTTTGAAGTTTCAAGCATGGAAAATTTAAAATTACTGGAACATAATATTGACATATTGCTTACTAAATGAACAAAATATAACATGATACAGAGGAAAATCCTGTGTACTATTTAAATCTTTTTTTATATGTCTGCACGTGTATATGTGTGTGAGTGTGTGTGTGTGCGTGTGCGAAACCGTATATGTTTCCATATGTGTATATTTCTTCTATAGATAAAGAATAACAGTAGATTCCTTGTCCGCTTAGAGCGCATGGTTGTTGAATTTCGTCTCCACGCTTGGTTCTTCAAAATAAAAAAACAATTGCCTTGATATATATATATATATATATATATATATATATATATATATATATATATATATATATATATATATATATATATATATATATATATATGTATATATATATATATATATATAAATCAATAGCGTCAATACGAGCTGCGGAAGGGGCTGGTTCTCACCAGGGGGCACCCTTTAAGGGGAGCGTTAAAGGAGACACCCAAACTGGAATAAAGAGTTTTAGCAAAAATGCATATGGTACTTGATTTATGCTTTTTTTTCCTAATGCTATTTCATTGTATCATAACTTGTAGTGTGGTAGTTTATATCAGGGATCTGAGTAACCACTGTGTTGAGTTCTCCGCTCCGACTTCTAAATACTTGCTCCAAATCCGCTGCAGTTCCACTACCTCCTCCAAATAATTTTAAAAGATTTAATGATTATATTAGTTACCTCAAATTTCCTTGCTGCCTCATTGCTCCAGTTTCCAGCAAAATCTCCTTTCGCACTGTTCTGCGCTTAAGCTCCACGCTGTGCTCCAGATCATTGCTATATATATACATATTTTTAATAGTGAAAAAAAAAGAAATAGATACTCCATTGTAGTTATTTGGTGTAATAGTAAAACCCTTTCATAACTCGGAATCGGTTGTAACGCTTTTACTATTATGTCCCCCCGAAAGGCTGTTCTACCTATCGGTTTGGCGCCAAGGAAAATACAAATCATAATGAATCTAAACTAACTGTAAGTAAAGTCAAATTTGTTGCGTAATAAGGCTCGACCGATGCATCGGCCTCGCCGATGCATCGGCGCCGATTGTTCAACAAACTTGCCATCGGCCATCGGCATCGGCGGCCGATGTTAAATTCAGAAAAACATCGGCCCATCGGCCTTAAAAAACATCTAAAAGCCGATGCCAGGCCGATGTTTTCCAACTTTCCACAAAACATTCTGTCTTTAACTGTCTTCCTCCTCCATAGCTAGTTTTCTATTTCCATACAATAAGAGGCAGCACAGCAGTTAAAAACAGTTTTCGCCATCATGGGGGAGCCAGGGTTGCTAATTTGGCTATTTTTAAGATAAATACGAAACATTTGGCTTTTGGAGTAATTTGCATGGCTTCCTGGCTTTCTTTTGGCTCCTTAATAGTTTTTGGGAGATTTTATAAATATTTTAGCTTTTTACAACAGAAGTTTTAAAGATTTTTAAAAAACAAATACTATTTTTAATTTTAGAACTATGCCAAATTTTGTTTTACACCGTTTTGATAACAAATGGGTGTCGCTTATTTTATATCAGCTCAGGCTCTTATTATCCGGTTGCCTATTTATGCCCAACATGCCCAATTTTCGTGCTGGAGTTAATAGATATTAGGAGGGAATACTCGGAAAAGCAGTTGGATATCTTGTTCTGTGACTTCATTCGACGATTCTACAGAATTCGCTCTTTTGTTCCGAGTCAGCGAGAATTATTCTAAGAATAATTCTCACACATATAGTAAAAGAAGAAGAACAGAAGAGGGAAAGAAATATTGATGTTTCTTCAGCAAGAAAAATATCTGCAGGAATGCTGCTACAAAATGTGTTTTTTTTTTTTTTTTTTTGCTTAAAGTTGGATGCTTTTGTGATATTGTTGGTATGTTTGTAGCATTTAATCAATCAGCACACCGTTTACTATTAAAATACATTTTTACGGATCCCAACCGCTATAGATTAACTATTCATGTGTAAATAAATAAGTGAAAAATAAAAGAAACCAACTTAATTTTTGCTGTGAGTTATTTTCGTAAACGCACGACACAAAAAATTGAGGATCCCAGTTCTTATAACAAGTTATTGAAAGAAAAAAATAATTCCACAAATGCGAGAACGAGAATGACAACAACAATCATAATAATTAAATTGTTACTCATTCCTTATCTTCTTTCGGCATGCTCGCTACTATTTACTGGTTTTTTTAATAATAATTACTAGTATTATCAAGATCCACTTACATATTGCATGCGTATTTCGTTTTTTTCTGGAACAAATTGCCATAACGGTTGGGATCCGTAGATTTGCAAACGAAGCACAATCGTTCATGTGTATAGTTCTTGTGTCCTAAAATTCCGTGATGCAATCACTGAGCTAAATGAGAGAAATCTGGAGTGAGGACTCCCCATGCTTCAACAGGGCAGCTTGCGAGCCGACGCGCATAAATACAGTGCTCGAGCCATCAAGGCAAAACATCGCTGACTTCCCATTGTGGAAGCATTGGCTCGTATGGTGTATTGTTACAAATTTCGGTTTAATTTATCATAGTTTATCAAAAAAATTTTATTTTCGTCATTTAGCAATACGTTTGCATCCTGTTGTGCAAAGGGATGTAAAAATAAATTCGTGAAACTTAAAAGAAAACGGTGTTAAAGCTCATTTTGATGGCGAATTGCCTATTTAAACTTTATATGCCTTGTTCTCGTATTCTATCTTTGAATGGCTTTTTTTCACAGAAATTTAATTACTATGCCCATAATGTACACAAAATTGTTTTTTGGATGAATAAAGTTTACCTTAAATCATAATATTACAACTTAATTACATTGCTGAAAAACTTTTTCTTTTAGCATTATAGCCTAAATATTTCTCCTGTTTTCTCGATAGTCAAACCTTATTACGTAATATTTTATTATAAGTGAAAATATCAGTTACACAAATAGTTAAATCATGTACCTTTTTTGCTTTTATCTTAATTTGCTAGTTAATGAAAATTTCAATAATAATTTTGATGTTTTTGAATTAACTTTTCATTTGAGTAAAATTTTGATTTTTGCGTGTGTTAATTTTTATTTTGTCAAATTGTGGCTGTTTTTAAAAAACATTTATTTTATTATTTATTTATTATTTTATTACTAAATTAACATCTACACTCAAAGATTTTTAATGAGTTCATAAAGCTTTGAATTGCAGCACTTTTCCCCTGTAAATATACTGATCAGCTGAAATTTTTATTTGTGCATGATTTAAAAAATCATGATAAATATTATTATGAGCATGTTTTTTTGTTACTAAATTAACATCTGCACTCAAAGAGTTTTAATGTGCTTATAAAACTTTGAATTACAGCACACACTTTTCCCCAGCAGATGCACTGATCAGCTATATTTTTAATTAGTGCATGGTTAAAAAAATAAGTAGTATTTCTTTATTATTCTTATTTACATTTAATATCCATAAATGAAATGTTCCATTAGTGAGAAATATTTAACTTGGTCATAGTCAAGCAAACTTGTAAAATATAAAATTTTTAAATGCTTATACATTTCAGATTCATCTCAAAATGACATGCTCCATTCCAGTTATTTGCAAACTTTTTTTAATAAAAATGTTATCCTATAATATCTCCAAAAAATGACTTCTTTCTTCTTATTTAAAGTGCTTCTTCTTTTTTAATTGTATTATGTTTAAGTGCAATATCGAAGTGTAAGAACTCTAAAAACGCATTTATCGTTTTTGGGAATAAAAGTCGCTATATTGATGCTGTTCGAAGCTGCTCCCCCCACTGAAACTTCTTATGAGATTTATAATTTAACTGTGTAAAGTATTTATTCATCAGTAGTCAAGGAGAGTAAATCAATTAATCAGGGTGTCTTCCTGTCTAAATAAACATTTTTTAAACCTGCCATAGTCGCACACTCCCATATAGCATTCAAAGATAATAAAAAGTGTCGCAAAATGTTTTTTATCGTGAAAAAATGTATGAATAATTGTTCTAAAATGCTATGAGAAATTTTAAATTATTATATGTCAGGCATTAGAATAAATTTTTTTAGAAAAATCGGAAAAGAATTAAGAGCTCGAGAGCTCTTTAAAGTTAGCCGTTTTATCATTGCGCGAATTGGTAGTTTGCGCGTTTTGCCTTGATGGCTGAAAAGGGTGTGAAGCGGTTCGACCGCCCAGTCCTCGCTCCAGGTTTCTCTTATTTAGCTCAGTGGATGCAATGGCGTGCAGCAATAACTGTCGACATTAATTTGTGTAAAAAGAATTGCAGTTTAAACCCTTGAGACTCCAGAGCCCTCTCTTCCCAGAATAAACGTGGTTTCGTTACCGTGAGAACTTTTTTAAAATTTGATAAAAAAGAAAAGATTTCCAAAATATTGCAAAATTGAACTAATTTTGTGTTTAAAAATAGCGTTAAAAAGGTAGACATATAATTTAAGCTAATTCGAGTCTCAGGAATTTTGAACAGTTACATTGTTTTCGCAGAAGGTAGCGCCACATATAAAAAATTGTCGGTTATGGGAGGGTATTTTGAATCGGGTTGGAGGGTTCAATTTGAAACGCAACACTGCTTTTTATACAAACTGCCGTTGTGAAATCGACCATTCTCAAATACGAGAACGAAAACTGCACGTTATTAATTTTAAATTCGTCCGTTTTGACCCCTGGTATTTTGTCTTGCAAAAAACTGGTAGCCAAGGCGCAAATTGAAAAAAAAAAAAAAAAAGTTTTTTTATTTTCTTTACCAGTATCGAATCCCAACTTTAAACAAACTGGTAGCTAAAAACGCGTCGTGCATCTCTGGTCTAACTGTACGTAATAAAAATTATTTTTTTTCTATTTTAATTCCTTATGTCCAGCTCTCACACTATTTTAAAACAACGCGACATTTTGGGCGCTCAGGAATCTTTAATTCAAACAAAATACTGCACTCGTTTAAAAATGAATGAGTTTCATAAAAAAAGAATACTAAATGTTCTAGTTCCTCTGCATCAAAATCAAGGGATTCATGTAAAACTCTACCATGAACTAAAAAACGGAGTTAAAACGATGAATAATCGGAACCAATCTTTGCTTCGTGCACGTGCCTTACAAGGTCGCTTTAGCTGATGTTTGTTTTCTTCTGATTGTTTATTCTACATTTATTCAGTTTTGTATTTACTAGTATTACTATTAGTATATCTGAAAAGTAACGGATTAGGGGAATATAAGATCGAAAAATAATATCGCGATCGGGAAATTGTCCTATTTTTTTTCTAGATACAGGAAAGTGATTTTTGGTACTTTTCATTCTGAAGTAAAAATAAATTAAAGTCTGGAAGATATTTTTCCATACAGAAAACATAGCCATTGCATCGGCATTTAGATGTTATTCAAGGTCGATAGGCCAAAGTTTTTCCGAAGTTTCCGAAGAATGCCGGTAGCGATGGCTAGATTTTTTAACTATCGGCACTGGTGCATCGGTCGAGCCCTTATATTTATTTATTTATTGCTCAGTTAAAGATGTTTAACTGCATTTCACATGAAATGTTGCAATTTTAAGCAAGTCTCTTTAAAAAAAATATTAATAAAACTGAAATCGGAAAAATGTCCGAACTTTCAAAGTTACTGTATCATGTAAACTTCCCCCAAAGTCTTTTATGGTGCTTGAATAAGGCATTTATGTTTTTATAAACATAAAAATAAATAAATGATTTAAATGACATTTTTGACAAGCATTCTACACGTGGTTTAAAGGGAACTTTTTCCATCGGCCATCGGCCGATGGAAGAGCGAAATAATCGGCCATCGGCCATCGGCCGATCTTGGAACAATCGGCCAACAATCGGCATCGGCCCATCGGCCAAAAAATGCCATCGGTCGAGCCCTATTGCGTAAGATGAGATTTTTAGTAATGCATAGATTCAGCTTATATTTCTAAAAAAAATTGTGTTTTTATATTTAAATCGAAATTGATTTTAAATGAAAATTTCGTTTGGTGACAGTTTTCAGAATGGCAATCATACATAGGTTATAAAATTACGAACTTTACCTCCTACCGCAAAATGCTGCAATCATATAGCAAACAAGAAGTTCCGTCTAGAACTATACGAGCCAGTACCCAATCTTGGAGTTTTCTGAGGCGGGCCAAAACTTAAAAATGCCGGCCCCACCCATCCAATTAGTGCGGACATTTCATGTAAATTTTAGGCGATGGCCTTTTTTATTTATTTTTGCGGATTTTTCACTTTCGGCTACTGATAAAGAGATAGAACTTTCGTTAATGCTCCCACAGCACTGCCCTTTCAGCTCAACATTGCGGGGGAGAGGAGATCGAACCATATGAAGAGCCCCCCTTAGCAAGAGATAGGAAATTCTGACAGTTAAAGGAGGCTCGGGGATTCTCCCCCGGAAAATTTTTGAAAACTATATGCTAACTGGTGTGTTTTGAGGCCTTAGGAGACGCATTTGGGACTTCAAAAGGAAAGGAGGAAAAAAAAGGGGGTTTGCTTTTAGGAGGAAAAAAAAGCAAACAAAAACTTTTTTAATTTAAACGCTTTCTTTAATAAAAATAATCATAAAATGCAGAAAAAAATTGGCATTTTTTAAAAATGCCCAAGGCTGGACCTCCCCCCCCCCCCTCTACTTATTACTAACGCCCATATTAAAGAGCCACGTGTTTGACTTCTCAAACAACACTTTACAAGCTCCCACCTCTTCCCAAAAGGATGCTTTGAGTTTTTGTAAAAGGAAAACTATTGGGTATTGTTTGATCATAGCATAATTTATACGTATTTCCCTATTATAAGGGGAAGAAACCTTGACTTTTTAAAATTTAAAGTTTTAAATTTTTACATTGCAAAATTGGCCACCCCCTAACCTCAATTTTAGAGTTTCTAACAGTCAATACAAATTATTCTATTAATCGGTTTTAATCGTTAGCAAAGTAGCTGCTCAATGATAAAGTCGGAACGCCGAACTAGGATTTTAATTCTCTTCAAAAGTTAAATTTTTTTATCAAATATTTTTTTATTTTCTTTTTTTTTGCATCACAGTTGAATTTGCCGCCCCCCAGGAGTGCCGCCCGAGGCATGAGTCCCGGCTTTCCCCACCCTAGATCCGGCACTGATACGAGTCTACTTTCCCGTATACACCAAATTCAAACTCATAATCTAGCTATCTCTTTCTCATTTAGCTTTAGTTCTTAATTACTTCAAAATACCTTTTTCAACGGATAATACATACCAACATACCATAAACAATGATCTTGACACTAAATTAATTTTGTACTAAGTGTTATGTTTGCCCAGTTAAGCAACTTACAAATAAAAAATTAGTAAGGCTTTTTTTTTTTCTTCACCTAACTTTAAAATTTTCAAAAATCTCCAGACCCCGCCTAAACTTACTTGCCGACCCACACTCTGGTGGTTAAAAGAAGGAAATGTCGCCTCATAAATGTTCCTTTGAAAAAGGTAAAAAAAAGTTTATGGCAGGTTCAGGGAATCGTTGAAAATTCTTTTGCGACTCCTAGGTAAAAATCCTCACCTGACATCGTTTTCAAATCAATTTTCAACCCCGAATCATTTGATAACTCAGCAAGTTTTCATTTGTCTGTATTGTTTTATTTTAATTTCCAGAAACAGTATGTTAATATTTGGTAATTGTAAAATTACTGTAATAAGTTAATCAATATCAAAATTCTTCGATAATTAAAAATCACATAATTAGTAATAGGTAATTTCTGTTTCTTCCTTTTCAAAACACCAAACACCTCGAAATGTTGTTTAAATTCGTTTTCGAGGCTTGATGGATCCCGATCTTGGAATAAAGTAGTATGTGAAATACGACGGGAGTTATCTAAAA
Organism: Octonoba sinensis; assembly: GCA_038502835.1. Classification (NCBI taxonomy): domain Eukaryota; kingdom Metazoa; phylum Arthropoda; class Arachnida; order Araneae; family Uloboridae; genus Octonoba; species Octonoba sinensis. The sequence continues at coordinate 91,177,974 of CM076604.1, read as the reverse complement.
AATTTTTTAGCTGAACAACACTATTATGTTTTGATTGTCAAAATGGAATGACTTTTTTTTCTTTTTGACTAATTTCCGCACGGTGAATCACTTTATTTTGTGTAAAGTATAGGATCGTAATTTAAATTTTAAAGTTTGTTTTATTTGAAATATAGCATATTCATAAAATATTAGTTCAAAAATTTTGAAGACGATTATAAGCAATTTCAATCGAGAACGTAGTTGTTCTGGTAGTACGTATGAAGCTGAATAACTAAGAGTTCTCTACTCCATCCCCCTCCCCTGTTAGCACGTGGCCTTAGCGTTGCACTCCCCCGGGCACGGTTAAGTGAAGTCCGACGAACGCTCATTACTGTTCCGAGATAATGTTAATGCCGAGATAATTAGTTAGGCTGGGCGCTAGCCCAGCCTAACTAACTCTTGCTGTGTGAACCTGGCCCTCCTTGTTACCGCCTAGGCTTGAAGAGTATTATTTGGTTATTTGGAGGGTTGAGGTTCCCTTGAACAACTAAGAGTGTTGACTGTTTCTCGATTTCTTGCCCAAGACATTTAAATGTACCTTTGTTATTATTATTATTATAATTTTCCTTACACAGATAATTCCTGTGTTTTAAAAAATGTACACTGTGTTGCACTTAAAAGGTGAGTACAAAAATGCGTTTTAAAATATATGGAAAAGAAATGCCTCCATTTCGTGCAAAGACGTTATAGAAACCGTTTTATAATTTTAGTTGTGCTGTCCAGACAGATGCTAAAATATAAGGTAGAGGGGAAATTTATGGCGCAGACCTATCTAGCTACAGTAGTAACATTTGCTGGTCTTTACTTCATTATTTACAGATTTGATGTAAGTATCTAGTTCATATATATATATATATATATACTAGCTGACCCGGCCACGCGTTGCTGTGGCTAAAGTTTTTGTTATATTACATTATAGTAAACAATCTAAGAGGAACAATAAGAGAACATCAGTCACGGAGTCCACTATGCTTTTTCACACAGATGGTATTTGTAAAAAAATATGGTGATCTCCTTATTTGACTTTCTACTACTATAACCCTTTAGTACAATGAAATTATTTACGAACAAAGACGAAAATGTTGATGTTGGTATACAAATTCACTGGATTGAGATTTGAAGGGGAAGTACGTTGAACACAATTAATTAAAATGTTCTTACACTTGATACTAAGCAGAAATCAATAGGTACAAAATAAAAATTTATCAGATTTATTATTTCCATTTAATTTTATAACAAATATAAGTATATTACAGTATAATACAGTAAATAACATGTGACGCTTAAACTCATGAATGAGGTAGGCAAGGCAGACAGTCTTAAACTTTTAAACATTAATATCTATTTTTTTGAATTATAAATACTTTCAATTTCAATTTAATTTAACACCAATCGGTGCACAATGTTTTTGGTTAACCTGTCTTTAGCTAACACAAATAGATTCGACGGTTTCCCAACACGTGAACACGCAACATATAGTTGCCCATGAGAAAAACATAGAATTTCCAAATCTAAACCACAAATGGACATTGTTTGACCTTGAGATTTATTTATAGACATGGCGAAAGCTAAACGAATTGGAAACTGTAGCCTTTTGAAGGGTATGGTAGAATCTGATGGTATCATCGGAATACGTGGCAGCAGGACCACTTTTCCTTTAAACTTCCCAGCCAAAATGGTTGCTTCAAGAATGTTTCCGGTGATCTTTTTGATGACCAAACGCGTACCGTTACATAATTGAGGTGGATTCAAATTACGGAGGAGAATAATAGGGGAACCAATCTTTAATCGAAGATTATGTGGTGGCATTCCAGGGATATCTAATGAATTTAAAAATTCAATCGGAAAATTTACACTTTCATTTTCATCAACAACAGTATCGATTGATTTAAAAGACATCAGATCGCCTGGTAACAACTGTTGTATCTGGAAGTTAATTTCGTCAACATCAACGTTTTTGGCTGCCAAAATCGCCCGTTGACTAAGCCATTCATGATTCAAATAATTATTCTGTATATCCGGGAAAATACTCTGAATCAATTTCGTTTAAATATGAGAAAAAAAAATTGAAAATCATTCTAATTAACTTTTATAATTATGTGATAATACTGACATGTACATATTTAAATTATAGAGTCAATAAGAATTGAAATACTAATTTAATCGTTTAAATATAAGAAAAAAAATCTGAAAAACTTGTTATCATAGCACATTGAAATAATAAGTGCTAAATATTTTTTAATAGAGGTTAAATAAAAACAAAAAAAAAAATATTTGTACAACTATTGAAAAAGTGTAGGAAATTGTGTATCATTTTTGCATTGTCATTTTAATTAAATTTTATAATTATGTGATAATACTTACATACATATATTCAAATTAAATTATAAAGTTTTGATCAATGAAGCACAAATAAGTAAAAAACAGGATTAATTTCACTGTATTATCTTCATTATAATATGAATGCAATTTACACTTCAGTCTAAGTAACACGTGGCCGGCTATGCTAACACCAAAAATTTAAAAAGTGGAAATAATTGAATTATACGGTATTTCGTTCACTACAAAATAAACAATTTACACTTCAGTCTAAGTAACACGTGGCCGGCTATGCTAACACCAAAAATTTAAAAAGTGGAAATAATTGAATTATACGGTATTTCGTTCACTACAAAATAAATTTAATTAATTTTGTAGCGTCAACAACACGTGGTAATTATGCTGTTAAAATGTAGCTTATATGACACGTTCGTAGATTTACCATAGCAGCGCCATCTATTGATTACTTACTCAACCCAGTCGAAAGGTATCGACATCTGTTAGAATCATTAATTAGCAATAAATTAAAATTGCGACTATAATTTGAGATTTAAACTATCCTATCTCTCAAGTTGGATCGAACTGCACATGGTGTGCGAATTTTATTATAATCGGTTAAGTGGTTTAGGAGTCCATTGAGGACAAACATTGTGACACGAGATTTATATATATTAAGATATTAGGGATGTAACAAGTATTCGGCCACTATTCGGTATTCGCCCTTTGGCCGAATATTCGGCCTGGCCGAATAGTTATTTCACGACCTAGCCGAATATTCGGTTTGGCCGAATACTCTGTAAGATCAAATTCGGCCTCGCCGAATATTGATGGATTATTCGGTCGAATAGTTCTGCTACGGTAGAAATGAAAAAAATGAAAAAAATAGTAGATTTTAAACTTTTAAAATTGAATTATAGTTATTTCGAAAGAACATATTAGTTATAAAGTTTTAATAAATAAAAATAATTAGGAAAAAACTACTTTTTTAAACATTGTTTATAGGTTTGTCTGAGAAAAAACTTAAAAAATACTTAGCATTCCATTATTTTTTTACAGAGCAAATACATGTTTTAAGGTTATAATATTGTATTTTATGCCAAACGTGTGCTCGCAAAAGCTGTCAATTGTTAATTAGGATGGAGAATATGAGAGTTTTATTTTGTTATTACTGTTAACAAAGTGGAAGTCAGACTTCGATTGGGTAGACTGATTTATTGTCAGCAATGGGTAAAAGAGAAATGGGAAAAGCCTAGAATATTTCATGAAGATCAAGATAGCATAAGTTATTGCGATCTTTGAAAATTAAAATGTGTTCCAGTTAAAATCAATAAATTTTAATAGATTTTTTCAAAATAAGTATGTAAAACAAAACATAAGATAAAAATATTAAATTTTATAACATTTAAAATATCTTCATAAAACTATTTTGAGCAAGGTAAAAGCTCATTAGTTCAATAGTATTTCTTTAATTTGAATTAAATAATTAGTAAAATAATGCTAATGCTTACATTAAAACCTGTCATTTCTATCGGTTATATACTCTGTTTTATTGCATTCAAAACAATACAGAAAATGCATTAACTTTAGATAGTTTAGATTCTTAACAAACATAATTAAATCATACATCATCTGTGTGGAATCAGTAATTGCCTTGATGAATACTTTTAAATTCGACAAATACTTTCTCTTACGACGATTTTCTAGCAATTTTAATACTCGGCCGCCGAATATTCGGTATTCGGCCTAAGACATTGGCCGAATATTCGGTATTCGGCCTAGAAGAACTGGCCGAATATTCGGCTTCGGCCTGGAAGAAATGGCCGAATATTCGGTATTCGGCTATTCGGCCAAATCCATATTCGTTACATCTCTAATATATATATATATATGTATATATATATATATATATATAACAGAAATGTAGTAAAGTATTTTTGAAAGGTTAACAAATAACAAAAAAAAAAAAATAAGTTCGAGAATGAGACTAGTCCTCAGTGTTGGTTTGTCTGCTCGAAGAATGAGCGATGTAGAGTACCTTACAAATCCCAAGCAAAAGCACACTAGAGCCGATAGCAAAATAGGCCAGCATAGATCTATCTTATTGATAAGAAATTTTTTTGATAGCGTGTAGAGGAAATGGCAACAATAGAACACAAAACAAAGTCTCTGCACCCTTGGCGCAATTGACCCAGAATATAATAACCTTTCTCGCCTTGAGATACATTTACAATTTTGATTAAATTGTTGGAATCTTGAAATATGCACTCAGCGAGAAAAAAAGTTCCATTGCTCCATCCCCTTGGAGCGAATGCCGCTAAAATGTAATCAGCATCTGTCCCTCTTGAGGTCAACGTGTATACCAATATTTGTTCGAATTCTTCTATAACTTCTTGAGATATAGCAGTCACGTTAATAGAGAAACATGTCTAATGTCTTGGCACCCTTTGAATGGGTTTTCAGCAAACACTAATCAGCACCAGTTCCCATTCGGGTCCATGTGCACAGCAAATTTTGTTTGATTATATGCATTACTTTTTGATTTACAGTGGTCAAAAAAAAAAGAAGATCGCATTGAGACACACAGACATAAAATTTCGAAAAATGGTCAAAATGGGTTCAACATACCTCAAAACGTGTACATCCGTCGAAATTCGAAGATTTTCACGAATCCAATACTTTCTTCTATGCATTGAATATGTAAGAATTATAAATACCAAATAATTAAAAATCTTAAATAAATATTTATTTACCTTGTGACACATTTAAAGTGAACCGCCCCGAGCAGTCGGAAATAGTCTTTCATAGTCTGCTGAGTCACAGGGAAGCTGAAGGCTTCCACGCCGTGGGGTTGGATTAGAATCCACAAATCCAGGCTATGGCGTGTAATTGACCTATACAGCGCTTTCCCTGATCATATTCTAGTGGCTCGGATGTGTATCTCATATAAAGTTGTTGATCTCTCCAGTGATTCAAAGCTAGTGATTCAAAGCTAGCGATTCAAAGCTAGATGGTCGGTCGTTTGGGTTACAGCCAAACTCCAGAGTAACAATGTAATTTTTTGCTTAAATTTTTCCTTCTTATAAGATTTTGACATAAACCACAGCGGTTTCCCACCTTTTTAGTTGGGAAGTCCACCAGTCTAGTAAAAATTAAATAATAATAAAAAACATTTGGTCCATCCCTGACTACTAAATATACAAGTAAAAAATGATAAATAGACACCCCTACACGTATGTTGAATAAAATAAAATACGCATATGTCAGTAATTAGTCAAAGATGCTGTACAAGAAAAATGTATTTTTTTTAAACGGTTGATAGACTAGATATCAAAACATAATAAATCTGTTTTTAATAAAAAAAGAAAAAAAATACCTGTTGTATATCAGTCATTCCCTCACATTCTTGGACATTATATTTCTGTGTAGTTATCAATACCAATCCAAATTTTTTAGATAGGTAGGAAAACGCAGAACTGAATTTCAACAAAATTTCTTTCCAGTATAAAAACATGGAATGAATTGGTAAAAAAAATGAATGAAGAGAGACTAAACAGTGTTTATAAAATACTATAAAAAGGCTGTTAATCTTGAGTCTAACGTAAAAAGCATGCAACCATTTTATTCCACATTTAAAAAAAAGTTCTTAATCGTTACCCATTAGAAGAAAAAAAGAAATATAGCATGACAAAAATTTTCATCTCACTTATATTTGTATAAAAATGCACTGCGGCTCTTTTATTTTGAATGAAAAATAAAACACTTGAATTTCGCTTCATTTTGACCCAGTCAACTACTCTATAAATTTCGTCAATGTCTCTCTAATAACACTTTTCAGCCTGAAAGCTGGGAATTCGGCAGTAGAGATAAAATGGAGGACAACATTGCAGTCACTCAGTATATTAAGATGCTCTACTTATCAGTGTCAGCTGCTACGCTTTGTGGTACGTTCTTTTTCTACCAAATTCTCTTAGTGAGTAAAGATATTTATTTAATTATTTTATTTATTTTATTTTTTTTCATTTTATTTTGTTTTATTTATTTATTTATTCGTTTACTTATTTTTTTCTTCTTCTTATCATTATTATTATTATATTTATTTATTTATTTATTTGTTTTGGCAAAAGAAAAGTGAATTTAAAAGAATCATGCTTCTGTTATGCTAAAGAATTGAGATTATAAAGGATTTCGTGTGGTAGAAATGTGAAGCACGTTTGTCTGAGATGGTCATCAGTATTGGGTTGCTGAACGTTTTATGATGCCCCAAATGTTATCTATTTCAGTATCGCACTATAAAATATTCAGGTCAAAATTTATTTCAATTTTATCTTTTAACTAGATGATATACCAGCATTTCATAAGATTGTTAATATTTTATACCGTCTAGCGGCCGGCATGATGGCGTCGTGGTAAGGCGCGGAGCTCGTATGCCCCAGGTCTGAAGATCGAGCCTGGCAGTGTCGGTGGATTTTCAAGATGCAGAAAATCGTCTGCGCCCATGTCGTATGATTGTGCGGCATGTAAATGATCCCTTGAGCAGACATTTGGCTTGGATGCTCACGGGTAAATTAAATTCCTAATGCAATTTCGCATCAACAGAGCCCGGGTGCTCGCCCTTTCAGGTGAAGAAACTGGACGTCAAAATTCTCATGCGGCGATGGTACCACATTTATTGTGGTGCCGCTGAAAGAGATGGTACCAACGTCTGGGGAACGCACTAGGTCTGCAATTGCCAGAAGCCAACATCAGTTCATTAGAAATAATAATAAAAACCTTCAAGCGAAAACGTTTACGGACTCCGTACACGTTTACGCTCCGTACTGCTGAGACCAAGACCAATAATTCCTTAGACAATATCAGAAACACATCCCTTACACAGGGGAACATGGACGTAACTGTAGAACGACAGTTTGTGTCTTCTAGAACAACGAACAATTTTTAGAGAAACAATGACGTAACTGCACTTGGGGGTTGAAATTGGGGTGATTAAATCGTAATCCCTGGTAAATGGAAGTAAAGTATATATTCTACATAGTTACTCTCAACACACCATTATTTTCTGTCACTTACACCCTTTTCAATTATACGTTTTATACAACTGCAAATCGTTTTTTTTTACTCTCCTGTAAAATTGAAGTTTTTGCATTTACTTCATTGTTCTTCCGGAACGGCGATATATACCTTATGACTATAGCGACATGTCTTTTAGTTTATATATATCTATCTTTTACAGGTGCAGCAAACATTCAACCAAGGTTTTGGTATGTCACTTTAATACTATGCTTTCAGGTAAGCTATTTCTCTTCCTTTCCTTATTTTATCTACTATTATTATTTTTTTTTCCAATTTTAGTTACTAAACCCCTTAGCCTCTAACTCTAAGGGTGCTTTCACACCAAAAACGAAAGCGACGAAGACATTTCGTCTCCGTCGTAACAAACTGTTGCTATGGTTACCAAACTAACAACGATGACGTATGCCTTCCATAAGGCAATGAACCAATCACTGTCGGCGCTCTTAATGACACAATAAAAAATGCCTATCAGTCAACGCGAGGGCGTGGTTATGAAATAAGGTAGGACATGCTCTAAAAAAATTTTGTCTTTGTCTTATGTTTCAGTTGCATTCAGTATGAAAGCACCCTAACAGTTAGAAATAAATAAAATGCAATATTTTTCTGGGACGACATTGTTAATTACATCCCTAAGCTAGCATTAGGAATAAAATATGTCTTCACTATGGAATGCTAAGGTACAGGGGAGGGGGGAGAAACACTCCTTCGTATTTAAACACTATTTACGTTGAAGACAGGTGAAATATGTCATTTTATCAGGAATAATGTACTCTTTCAAAATCTGTTATTAAAGTTTTGTTAAGGGGTCGTCTTTATATTAAAATGCGCATCTACTTTAAATTTTTCAACGACCACCCCTTTTTTATGACGCATTTGTATTCAGAGAATCAATATTTAACCTTGTATACCAATTTTCGTGTAATGCCGTTCACCCATTGCTTCAGAATTAAATAGAGGAAACACTTCTCGTAATGTTAAAAGGTTTTCTGATATTTTTGTATATAATATCTAACGTACCATAGGTATAGCAATTTTTTTTTTTTTAAATATAAAAATATGATGTGACCCAACACAGAAAAGTTGTTTTCATGGTTGAAAAAGTTAAATTAATATTTTTTATGAATTATGAAATTGATTTTCGAAAGATTTATGATCTGAAACACTTAAATTTTACTGAAAAATCAATCTGCATGAGCTTTCATAAGGGTATTCTAAATGTCAGCTCAAAACATGCAATAGTTTCTGTACTACATTTAATACTTCATTTTACTGCCATTTAAGGGTCCGTATAGCTACGGTGTCCAGATGATATATATTAATATAACCGTATGACCGCAAACTGAAATGACGAGAATTATAAAATAAAGTGGAAAATAGTTGTGCTAAGAATCAAAACATGAAAAGCATCATCCAAAAGATGTTTATACTGTAAATAATGTGAAAATTATTTCACATTTGTTGTATTTTGCTAGATTCATTTTTGTTGCTTTGATAAACATGAACCTTAAAAGCACTAATTTCAATGCAGTGAAGGCCCCTAACAGGTTTTTTGTTAATATCTCTTGTTCTAATGATTTGGTATACAGATCAATTTGAGCACGCTAAACTCATTTCCGTTGTCAAATATAGTGCATTGTCTATGAAAACTCAGAGTTAGTATTCATTGAAAAAGGCATTCCAAGCAATCCCGAAACTTATGACTGCACTTTAATGCTAATTTGTGCTTTCTTAACGTGAATTAATTTTTATTACAGTTTACTTAGCACAAAGTTAATTTATTATTTTATTTATAACCTAGTCAGAAAGTAAGACTAACTAAACTTATAGCTATTATAAATGTGTTTTTCAAAACTTTTCTCAAAAAACAGATTATTAAAAAAGTTTCTCCTTCTTCTTCTAATAGTCAAGAACTGTTATAGCTGGAAGAAAGCTTAAAACTAACTTTCTTTTTTTTCCCCTCTAAACCATGCATTCCACTAGAGAAGTTTTTCCTTTTCTTTTAATAGCTAAAACTCTTTTCTTTCAAGAAAACAAGCAAAAGCAAACAAATACAAACTAATATACGAAAGGTTCAAATAAACTATATTTATCATCAATCAAAATGTTTTTTTTAAACTAAAATTTTCAATAAATTGAACATAATTTCATATTTGAAAAAATTTCGAAGTCTATCCGATTTGCTACCTGCAGTAATATTTATTATTTTTCTGATTAAGAAAATATATATATATATATATATATATGTATAACAGAAATGTAGTAAAATATTTTTGGAAGGTTTACAAATCAAAATTTTTTTAAAAAAAGGTTTGAGAATGAGACAAGTCCGAGTAAAAATACCAAATTCGTGTCCAACTGGTCAGTCTGTTCCAAATTGTCATCCATAAAGAGAAGTTTAAATGAGGTCCGAGAAATTTAAATCCGTGTTTGTGCAAAGTCGTCCAGCCACGCTGTTGCCAAACATTAAATAAAATTCGCCATGTATAATGTGCTTTAGAAAAGTATTGTCATACAGGCAACAGTTAAACTTGTTACAAAAATGCGAAAGGTTCGTCGAAGGAAATTTGTTACACACTCCCCTCATCCCAAACCCCCCTGTCCCACTTTCTAGACCCTCCCTCCCCCTCGAAGCGTAATGTAATTTATGAATAACCCTAATGATATAAAATCAGGCTTTGCTTAATAAAAAAAATAGATTTGTGCACAATTAAGTTCTAATGGTACGCAAGCGTAATAAAATGTGGTTTAAAAAATGATTTAGTATCAACTCCAGAAAGTAGCTAAACTTCAGAAAAAATCAGAATTTACTGCAATTTAAAATATGAGTTTGGATTTCAGTTTCAATAAAGTACAACTAAAAGTATTCTTAAATTCAATTACAATTTTATAAAAGTAATTGATAAGCTTTATTTTTTTAGTTATTATTAAGAAAGTTATTTTATCATGAAAAAAATTGTCACAGGTGCACGTATCATTTACTTCTATGTTAGTAGACGGAGTTATATATAATAAGTTCGGTTATGTACCGCTTGTGTCTTTGACAATATTGAGATCTTACTAAGAGATACTCTTAGTCAGATCTCTATGGTCGACAACCAACAAGTGTGGTAGAACGCAACGAAGAATAACTATTTCTGCGATGGCGATTCTGCTGCCATTGTGCCAAGTCAGAACCACCGACTTAAACAGGAATACAAAGCTATCTCTAACTTCCCCACCGACTCAATTGGGACATCATCACTCTCCTATGTCATCCACAATAGGGACACTCGCCAAGAGTTGAGCTCAGTTGAATATGCTTTGGCTTAAGACTGGACTTTTGATGCTGGGTTTGGGGCAGAAATTTTACTGATATTTTTGTGAAATGTTTCACTCGTGGGTGGCTAGAACAGTTATTCAATGTACGCAAAATGAATCATTTCTTCTTCTGCATATCTCTGTCGATGTGGATGGACAATGAGATACTGGTAGGAGGAGAAAGAAGATGTAAAACAGTTTCAGGAAGCTGACCAGGGAAATTTTTCAAGAAAATAAAAAAGAACTGAAGTAGAAAAAGTTTCAGAAGTCCAGTTTAAAGTAAATTAGCATTGAGAGCAACAGTCCATACATTTTTCAGTGGTCATTTTAGAAGTGTACATATATATATACAGTAGCCTCTCGTTATATCGCACTTGTCGGGGGACAGCAAAAAAGCGCGATATATGCGAATGCGTGATATAATGGATGCCGTTAGAAATACGTCAAAACGTACAAGTAAATTGAGTGAACATGTGCATGCCACCAGGGCATGGTGTGAAAGCAAGGTCAAAGATAAAGGTAATCATTTTCTTCCCAGAAAATTCCTTTACCTATCACTCTCCCTTTCTTGGTTAAGGGGACTGTATAATTTGGATTTGTTCAGCCAAGTGGAAAATGCGAATCCTTTCTGTACTGAAAGGTATTCAGAAATGGGTGTACTTTTTCTCCTTAAGCAGTAAACTGCCTAATCTGCTTATCTCTTAAAGAATTTAGTAAAAATTTTTAAATATTGTAAGAAAGAGACATTTAAAAGCCTAAAAATTACATATTTCTTTCTTTAGTGTATGTAGCAATGCATTTTTTAATGCATCACAATACATTTTTTTAGTTCATTTACCAGACATTTTGTGTCTCCATTTTTTATGGGAGGAATGGGAGAGCTTCACGTTTGTTCTGTGTTTATGCCACGTTTAGCCCCGACAAAGTTAGCCCTCCCCCCTTCGCCCCCAAGAGAAATTGGGGTACGCCATTGTCCCATACTGTACTTAAAGTGGGAAAAAAATGTATTATTACAGGTATTTGGAAAAAATGGGTATTTTATCAAAAATGAAGCTAAAGTTTGATTTTTATTTTTTCCCCAGAAAGCCATAAAAATATATACTACTCCTTAAACCTGGCGGGAAAATCATGAAAAATATTTCCCTTTTTTCTGGCTTTCGGGATACCGTGTGAAAGATTCAGTACTGTACATATAAATAAAACTCCTGTATGAAAAAAAAATTAAATAAACTTTAAGAAATGTATTTACTAAAGCAAATTTTCTTCCTCCTTTTCAGAGTTTGATAAACTTTGTATATTTTGCATCAATTTTAGCACAAACAATTGGGAATTATCACAGCTATACAGTACAAGTACGAAGATCCAGTTCCTTCTCCAATCGGCGAACAATGAAAACATGACAGTTTGGTTTTGCTCATTGTTTAACCCACTGGTGGTTTGGGCTGTGTGTTGTGCCATGAGAAATCTTTTTCTAAATGGTCAAAACCATGATATTACAATACGTTTTTTCTGCGATGGTCTGGAGTGTATATTTGCGAGATTCCTTCCACTTTTCCCAACACAGGCTCCCTGGTGCGTCAGAAACATTGCTTTTCCGCCCATTCTTCATGCCGTGATATCACGGCCCAAACTGCCAGTGAGTTAAAGTGACTGTAAATTCATCAATTTATTAAAAAAATCAACACAATCTGCTTCGACTAGAGTTCTTTCTCCTTATATTTTGTTCTTCATCGTTCTATTTTAAAAAATGTTTATATGAGATTTCATTAATTGCTGCTAGTAGAAAAGGAAGTTTCTTCACACAGGTTTAGGGGCAGCTAGGGGCAGGGGAAATTATCCCCCCTCATGTCATCTTCTTTTACATTTCATTATCTGAACATAAATGAGCATTAATGTGGACCAAAAATGCGGAGCTGAAGCTAGAGCATATCTGGATCCAGAGCTATAGCTCATTATCTGGGAGCGGAGCTGGAGCCAGAGTATTGAATTTTTTTTCGCCGGCTCCTGGACCCTGGCAACAATATTTTATAAAAAAAATGTCCAATTATACTCTTTTGCTCATTTTCTCTTTTTTCAAGCAAAGCACATGTTTGGTCTAGCATTTCCAAAAAATAGGCTTTTAGTGACACTTTGTAAAATTAAGGAAAATATAATTACAGCAGTAGAGAATGAACATGTGCAGTAATTGAAAGAAGCTTAAAAACTAAATGACATTTGAGTGCGGGTTGTCATGATTATCAATTGATAGCCCTAAGTGCATAAAAGCATTATTCTTTTTTTAATGTAGCTTTCAGAGCCAAAAAGTGAAACTAACTGTTATTTGTTACCTTTTAAACATTTTAGAATATTAAAATAGCAAGTTTGGCACAAACATAGCAAATTTAAGCGCTTTTGTATCAGATGTATTGGGAATTCAAAGTTGGCCCAGATTCCCGCCCCCTTCCCCACGTTTAAATGTCACTACTCACAATATTGTTTTGTACATGACCTTTACAATAAAAATCTAATTAATTTTATATAACATTTTCTATAAGCTAAATTAAAATATATTTTTTAATTTTTCAATTATTCTGGTGATAAAACTTTTTCCCTCTGTTTTTATTTTCCCAACAATTATATAAGAAAACATTGATTGCAACCAAAACAATATGTTTTTTATTAATTCATCTCCGGAGTGGTCTTTGTGATAAACGCTTGGAAAACATACTGCTTTCTATGAACTCATGATTTTTTAATATTAAAGTGCCTTCATGTTGCTTTCTCTCAGTTACATCTAGAAGAAACTAACTAATTTTATATTAATTAGATAATAATGCATAATAGTTAAAACAATTCTTGCTTGAGGTAATTTTTAAAATATTGTAAAAACCTATCAGTAAAATTTCAATCAACCAAAACTGACCTTTCGGAAAATTTCAATCAATCAAAACAGACCCTTCACAAAACTTGAATTAATCAAAACGGACTCTTTACAAAATTCTGAGTTACCAAATTGTACTTTTCACAGGATTATTCATTAAATAAGAGGCAAGTAATAATATTTTTAAATCGCTGTGTTTAAATTCTGAGTTTTCACAAAATTACTTGATTTGTCACAAAAGCAAGACCCAGTTTAAAATGCTGGATCGCCCCCTGCTGTATGTGAAACAGGTAAAACAGGACAAAAAAGAAAAAGAGATGATTCTTTCTTGATCACTATATAAGCATTTCTCTCTCGTCCTCTTTCACCTGTTTACATGCCCGCTTTTGGATTGCTTTGGGCCCCTTCTTTTTGTGCACTGATCAAGATGCTCATTTAATTAGCCTCAAAAAGGCTATTTGTTGGTTTCAAACTTTCTTTTTCAAGTTTTATTTGTAACTTTAATTACAATGTCTCTTTTTACCTCTCATATTTGAGTACAAAATTTTACTTTTCTTTTGCAACTTATTTGCTTAATTAGAAGTTAGGAAACAGTGTGAACATAAAAGTAATTTCATTCCTTATACTGCTTTTCCTAAATTTTCATCAGAAATGTTTTAACATACATTAAATGTAAAATATAAGTTTTTATGTTCGGTTTACAACACATAACTATGAACAACAATTTAATACTAATATTTTTATTGTACAATGATTGAAAAAAGTAAACTTGAAATAATCATAAATTAAAATAAGACATATGCATAATCACAACTTTCAGCTTTCTGCATGCAGAGCAGCAACAAATTCTTCTAATTTTTCTTGAATATGACGCACTCTCTCTGCACATAAAAAAAGGTACAAATAATTTTATAATGATGAGAATTATCTTAATGTACAATTTTATAACAACAAAACATAATAGAGTGGAGCATCATTTATAAGAACTTCATATTTATACAACATTTAAGGGTGGTTGCTTTTCTTAAATCTAGTCAAAAGGGTAAATCGATTATATGATGTTATCGTTTATACAACATTTTCAGCAGTCCCAGCAGTGTTCAGCATTGTAAAACGATGCTCCAATGCAAAATGTAAAAATACAACTTACTTAGTTCTTCAGCTAAAACTACTCGTCTTCCAGTTAAAAGAGCTTTCTTTTTATCAGAATTTTGACTATAATCTTCCAGAACTTCTTTAATTTCCTTTTCTAATCTGCGAGCTACAAAATGAAAGATGGAAAGCAAAAATTAATAAATGAATGATGGTATGAAAAAGTTTTAACACACTCAGATGTAAGTCTTTCCTGAAATCACATTCAATACTGCTTAAAAAGGAAGGACATTTAGTTTTTGATACACATGGTAGGAAGTTAAGAGTTTCAGTGCATGATATAATAACCAGACACAATGTGTTACAACAAATGAAGTCACATACGAAAGAAATATTGCCTTTTCTCTATTTTATTAACAGAAAAAAAAAAGTTATTTCTAACAATTGAACATTTGGAGCAGTTTGTGTGAAATGGAAAGCAATACGTCCTTGTATGTTCCAAACATGTTAGATTGGGTTCATGTGGGACAAACATGTTAGCTAAACTATTCATTCTTTTTCCTTTTACAGTTCAGGGCCGTATCCAGAGGGGGGCCCACGGGCCCGCCCCCCCCCCCCCCCGAAATCCCGAAAATTTTCGCTATGTAGCATATATTCCTCTCTGAAACTTTCCTCTACACTAGTGTTTCAAAGTCAGCCCCCCCCCCCCGAAAAAAAATTCTGGCTACGGCCTTGTTAGTTAATGATTTATTTACCCCAGCCCAGTATATGACCACAATATGAGCAATACCACACATTAAATTGAAGTAATCTTTGATCCCTTCAAAGTAAGGTATTATAAAAGGCATATTCATCTAGGGTTACTGTGTGTCTGTATCTGCATTTGTGGAAACATATAGCCCATTTTGACAGTGACACTGTGTGTTAGCACATGTTTTTAAGAAAATTGGTTTTGTCTGCATTTTATATTTTTCTCATTGTGAATTCTTATTCGGTTTTTATTGAGTCTTTTATAGTTATTTAGAAGTTGTAATTTGAGCAAAATTTTCAGAATTTTTAAGTTAATTATAATTTTTCATACTTTTTAATTATAAATGATAATTATTTTAATATTGGAATCATAAAAGTTGAATTCAGAATGCACATTCCCCCCTCCCCTACACATAAAACTAAAGAGTAATTCAAAATTTTAACTTCAGAAAGTAGTTTTCAAAACTTTGCTGTTTTCTAAAAAAAATACATGCAAATCATTCCATTTTAAATCAGGCAGGCAAGTCTGAAACAAGTCAGGTGATGCTCACTGATTTTCTAAAAAAAATTACAGTAGTGACAAATAAGGACACATTAAATATGTCAAAAGGATTTTTTCCCCTCCAGTTACAGCATTTAACATTCAGTGCAAAATTGGCAGTTTTTAAAAAAATCAACAAAACACTCACTTTAAAATGACCACAGTTTCAAACACAGCAGTCCATTTTAAATAATGTCCCCCCCCCCCCAAATTCTTGAAGAGCACAATTTTGAGGTTATACTGTAGTACAATTAATAGAAAAGGATTCTCATGAAGTAAAGCTGACTTGACCAAGAGTTCAGCTACAAAGTCCAGAAATGGCATAAGCATTATTGATCAGTATAGCACTTTTTTGGAACATGTTCTAGTTTTTAGAATCATATATTAGGAATCAAGATAAAACATCATCTACAACAATGTACGTCTGTGCATCTTGGAATCTCTTTGAAATTTAGGTCTGAAGCCTGAAAGAATGCTTTGAGACGAGGTATTTAAATTTTTATAATTTTTATAATTTCAATATATTAATAATAAAATACCAGTAATTAAAAGTGCAATAAAAATGTATGAAATAATTCTCTTTAATTCTTAATGGCAGTATAATATTGCATCTATTGTAACAAATTATGATTACTTTTAGATTTAAATCATATAATACTTTTATTTCATTTAATATGTAAGCATTATACCTTCAGCATTCATGATTTGCTGTCTTAAAGCATTTGCTGTAGTTTGCAACATTTTCTGTATCCTCCAGAAAAGAACAACATCATTACAGTCTATCTAGAATTTAATAATAAGAATAATAATAAATGACAACATTAATACATAAAAATTAGTGCAATGTAAAGCAATAAGTTGAATGTTATGCATAAAAATTATGTTTAATGATAAAATGGTAAAAAAAACATTATTAAAACATAACATTTTTAAAATAATGTGTCTTTATAATGTTGTTTTTATCATTTATATTTAGGTCATAAACTACACAAAATTTAAATACGGCAGAGCCCCGAAAACTCAGCCTAATCTGGACCACAGGGTGCATTTGAAAATGACGGGCTACTGGGATGGGGTTAAAAAAAGAATAAGTATGAGTGTCCGCAGAATATTCTGTACTTGAATGTAGTATTCTTTACTTGAAAATGCAACATAGAATAAACTGCTAAAATACCCTGAAACAAATAATAAGGAAGAATATGTCTTTTATGAAGGCATAGATTGGAAAATTAATGAATACAGTGTACAGTAATTTACCTAATAGGACAGACCTCTAGAAAATAATTCATGAAGGCTTAAAGAGGTCTATAATGAAAATTACCATGAGAATAAAAGGGGAATCTTTATTCTTGAACATGTCTACATGCAAGGTTTTTTCATCCTGCAGGGTGTAACCAAGTTATCAGGACTGACGGGTAATCGAGTGCCAAGTTTTTGGGACTCTACTGTACTGACTATATGGGAGACTCTACAAAAGTGGAAAAAGTTCATGTTCCTGTGCGTCCAAAAAAAAAAAAAAAAAATGTACCAATGTGTTTTTGAAGTACATTGAATGCTGGTTCATATGATATGCATCATGACTAATTTTATAAAAATTTTAAATTTTAAAAAATGAAAATAAAATTTAAATTTTTCTTAAAACATATTTTCAAAAAATTTCAAAATTTTTAAAAATATTTGTCTATTTTATCTTTGTCTATGCAAAATTTCAACTTGGGATCTCGATAGGATCATATTTTCCAGAATTTTCAAAGATATTTGATTTAAGAAAAACATGCATATTTTTCAGATTCAAGTAGTAATTTTAAAATGCTTTTAACAGCAACCAATTGTTTTTTTAGTTAAAATGTATTCAGTAAGTCATAACACAATTGTAGGCTGCTTTTATGACGTTAAGGGTAAAAACAAGGACCTCCTTGTTTTTTACCCTTAACGTCATATTCCTGAAATTTATTCCAGAAACTAAAGCCCAAAAAACAATTTTGTGCTATTTTCAGTTATGGTGGTAAAGCGAGGGGGAGGGGCTCTCACCCAAAAAATTAAATCTCAGAAATGCTGTTTTAAGATGGTCTTTGCCGACAGGGGACAAGTACCCCCCAGAAAATGTTCAAAACTGTAGTTCTAAAACTGCAATTTCAGGTTTTCTTTGTGGATGGTAGGTCATCCCATCATGTGTCCTACCCAGGAATTGGCAAGTTTTCTTTGGCAATACACAGGAGCAATTTCTATTTGGTTTTTCATAATAGGTGATAAATTAAAATTTCAAAGTGGATTACTTGTTTCTTCATCATTTTTAAATTTTGTTTACCAAGTTGTTTCTTACAAGTGTCGCATATTTTTGACTTAGGTTTAATGCAGTTTGACTTCAAACATTCAAAAGTGTACTAGTCTTAAATATTCACACCTGCACACATCATAGCTTTCAAAGGTGTTACAGAAATATTTAATTTTGAAAGGAATGAATAGTGTATATATACTTGTGTATAAGTCTACTTTTTTGGACAAAAATTTGATCCATGGAATAGAGACCTGACATATGATAATAAAGGAAGTAACATATGAAGTATTACCTTTGAAAAAGACAAAAAAATACACAGAAAATAAAAACATTATTCCTGCATTCCAATATTATTTGTTGTCGAATTCTTAACACCCAAAAATTGTATTTTAACAATTTTTTGCTATGGCTAACAACTACGGTTAAAGTAGCCGAATTATAAGTAAATTGTATTTTTTGGACTTAGACTAAGAAATTTCCTTTGGAGCACCCCAAACACCACATTTTCTCACAGCATTAACAAAGGAAGTCTGAATTGCATTTTTGGGAGTTCATTTAAACAATTTTTAAAAAAAAGTTTTTTTTTTTTTGGGGGGGGGGGGATAACAAGTTGTTTGGGATTCTACAAAACAAGTTCAGCAAGATAGCAGACATGATAGTTATTTTCAAGCTCTAGATTCTGAAACTGGTTATCTTTATGTGTCAAACGCAGTAATAACAAACATACCGTTTTTCAAACTTCAAAAAAGACGATAATTAGAAGAAAAGAAAAAAAATCAAATGAAACTGTCTAACTTCACTTTTTTAGCTCTTTATCCTTCTTACAAGAAATAGTACAGTAGTATAATCATGGTCAAATAATAAAAATTCTTATTACCTAAAACAACAAATAAATTGCTTAATTGCTTGTAGCTTAATCCAAAATTAAATATAAACTACAACTGGATTAAAGATATGTTTTTGTGTGATTTTGTATCTTAGTCTGATTTTTTTAATTATTTTTTTAAACCCAATAACTAGTGCTGTGGGTCAGGCAAATGCCCACTGGGCAGGACATTTATGAATGGGCATTTGCTCAAAGCATTTTTAAGTGCCCAAAATCTGGACATAAAAAAACATGTACAGCGAAACCTTTCTAAAGAGACCACCTGCCAGAGCATAGAAAATCGGTCTTATAGAGTTGGTCTCTGAATAGAGCTAATGTCTAAAACAAAGCTTCATTGCAATAATACAACAAAACACTATTCTAAAACTTGTTTTTCTTACTATTTTATGACTGTACAGCTTTAAAAAAAGAATTAATCAAAGCTTGCTTTGATATTATTAATTTCTCATTAGCAATCTTTATCTCCAAACTTTCTTTGATTTCCTAAAGCAAGTTATTTATTTTAGAGTCATCTCTAGTAGGAATTGAATTTTCTAATAATCATTAAACTTTTTTCTCCTTCTTTTAACTCTGCAAGACTTAAATTCTTCATAATCTGTCAATAGAACATCTTTGTCTCTCAACACATTATTTATTTGAGTTTTGCTACATGGAAACTGTGCTGATAATATTCTCCCTGAGATCCCACTGTCATGTGCTTGTAAAACTTTCACTTTTTCTTCCAAAGTCAATACAACGCTTTTAGACATCATTAAAATGTAGTGTAAAGAACAAAACAAGAAAGAAAAAAACAGAAGAAAATGCCCTGTGAACTCTACAATTGTCTTAGCTCTCCAAGGAAGGTAACAGAGGGAATGTGGACCAATGATCCCCATAAATGACTCTGTACTTCACACTTCACGGGGGTCTTCACAGACAAATGCAAAATCTAGCTCATTGGCCCAATTTCTCCTCTAAGGTCCAATTTCCCTGCCCTGGTGCTTAACACCCACCCAATTCCAGGAACAGGAACAATAGCTTCCTCCATCTACTAGCTGGGTCCTGTTTTTCCCAGAAATAAGGGAATTTCAAAATTCCCCAGGTAAATAATCCCACTGTTCTAAAAAAGTGGTTATACTGGGAGGGAGATGGAAAATAAATGGTATTTTAATGGCGGGAAAATTAATATTGAGCCTATAGCTGGTAGTTTTAGACATTAAAAATTGGTCTTTATGAGAGGTGGTCTCTTTATACTGGTCGTCTTTATTAGACATTTCACTGTATTTTTTTTAGTATTTTGATATTTTTAATGAATGTAACATGTTATAAATAACATTAGTTATTTTACAATATACATTTCATTGATAAAAGTGTAAAGGGCTTATAAATTGCTACATTTTTATCAGTATTTATCAAAAAACATGGGATCATTTAATGTCAATTGCACACAGGGCGAAAATCTCACCAACTCATATTTTCCTGAAAATTAGCAGAGGGGGTACTGCTTTTCTTCTCCAACCTCCTTCCCTGTTAGCACTAGGTGTTAGGGATTCCCTCCCCCAGGCATGAGGTAGAGGGAGAAGTGGAGATGGCTATGCTCCAATTTTTCATTTTGGTGCATAAAAAGCCAAAATAATGCTTTTGGAGCAGCTTGTAGCATATTTTTCTGTTTGGAGCAGAATTGTGACCCCTAAAGTTTTATTATATACCTCACATAAGTTTTGTGACAGTCATGATAAATTAGATTATAATTGACCTGCAATAGATATCTCATTACAAGAACCACCATGATAATTTGATTATAATTGATTACAAAAATATTCATACTGTGGATATTATTGCAGTTTGGAACTTTTAGCAGTGGCATAGACAATGGCATTCTTGGTGAGACAATTTAAATACTACTTTAATAATATTACTGGCTATTAATTTCCCCCGTTTCAATGCATCTTCAATAATGACTATAACAATTATAACGGCAACAATTAAAACAACAGATTTTAGTAGCAATGAACATAAAAAATCCACTCATACGAATAGTCATATCTATCATTGCAACATGTGAAACTGAATTGTACAGTTTAAGTTATAATTGCAGTTTAAAGAGTGTTGCATTTTCCATTATCAAATTGTTTTAAACAAATCATTTTGCTTAATGAAAACAAAAGATAAGTTTCACTTTCGAATTTATTGATCAAGAAGAAGTGCTCTATAACAAGCAATGTGAAAGAGTAAATTTTTGAGCAAGTTTTCATAAAATATTCACAAAACTTGCATTAGATAGTGCAGAAACTATTTGGATATAATGTATTTTTTGAAATACTTGCATGCAAGGAAAATTCTGTCATCCTAAATCTAATGACTTACTTCAGATTCCAAACCTTGGTGATAAAGATAAAAAGCTTTCTTGCAATCACTAGCTTTTTGAATTGATTTCTCCAAGAAATGTTTTCTATGAAGCGGGTGCCAAACCTGCTTAATCTGAAAAGATATTTAATATGAATTACATTTGATCCAGACTTGATCAATTTTGGAAAAAATAAAAAGCGCAGTGTTTACTTGGAAGTTGAATGCAAGTTTGAAGCAAAAAAATTCACCAAAATATTCAGCCTATTTTTTTAATGATAGTTACCATGTGGTCGTTCTAGAGGGAATTCAGGTCCGTTTTTGGCCCTTCACAAAATTCCAATTAATCAAAACGGAACCTTCACAAAATTCAAATCAATCAAAAGGACCCTTCACAAATTTCCAAGCTTCTAAATCTACTTTTTACACCATTATATATTGTAAAAAGTGGCAAGAACAATAAAATTTTTCATCACTACATGTTTAAAATTTTCAATTTTCACTAAATTATTTGATTTTTCACAAAAATCTCTTTAAAATTCACAAAAAACAAACCCTGTTAAAAAAATGCTGGATCGACCCTTGGTTACCGTAATATTATTTATCGAACTAAGATGGCCCCCATTGAACCCCTGTAATTGGATTTTACAGAACTGTATTTTAATCTTTTCACAAATCCATAAAGAGCGACTGGCATTTCCCATTTCCGCTGACTTGGCCAAAAGCAAAGAGTGAGGTTTTATGCAACAACACTTTCAATGAGAATGACTAGTTGTGAATAATTAATGCTTTTTAAAAATTTTATTGATTTCGAAACATTACTTCAATAAAATTAACTTACCATAAAGCACAAAAATATATTATCATCCCTCCCCCCCCAAATGTTTTTTGTTAATGACAATTGCACTTCTTAACCAGTACATAATTTGCAGATAGCAGCAAATAGCAATTTTTTTTTTATAACCAAGAAAGTTATTTGTCACTTGAAAGTAATTTTGGCGTCCTTTTCGGAAGTAATGGTGTCCTTTTCTGCAGTCAAAACTTTTGTCAAAAACATTTGATGTATCTTACAAAGAGTTACCAAGAAAGATTTAAATGATTTGCAATTAAGGGTTTATGCAATGGAGATCATTGAGGCTCATTATTCTGAGCTTATTAACCCTTAACAAGAGATGGAGGACTCTGGGGAAAGGCGGAAAGATTCCCAGCTATCCAAGAAAAGACAGCAGTGGCTCTCTTTAGAGGTCTCACTGGACATGACTGTTTTCGAGACCATCTCTATAGAATCAGAGTGGTGGATTCCTCAGACTGTTCTTTGTGTGACTCGAATCAACTGATGACATTTGAACATTTAAACAGTTGTGTAGCACTTAACCCTTTTGAGGACATTGTCAAAAAGTACTGGAGAGCTCGTGAACAAATGGCTTCAGCGCTGATGTTCGGCATTTGAAATCATCATCATCATCACATATATAGTAGCGAGGCGTGATATGTTGAGGTACTCATCCCCAGTAGAGTCCAGGGACAAGGAGTCATAACGATTCTTGTAAGAATACATACATTTACATATTAGATGGCAACATGACTTGCAATTAAGGGTTCAGCTCAAAACACCCCTCCTCCTTGCTTGTTCTGGACTGTCCTTCCTCCCTTCTCATGGGTACCCCACAAGTTTCTTATTTCTTAACAATATAATTAGATCCTATCCTTTATTCATAGCAAAAAAGCTTCATATTATCAGTTCACAAAGAAAAAAAAGGTTAATATTAAAATATTATTTTAAAATCTGTTTAAGGCATTAATATTCCCTTTTTAATGGACAATTTCATAAGACTTTTGCTCCAAGCTTTACTTGATTTTACTTACATCCTGATGCTCATATTTTATTGCATTCAACAATTTAAATGAGTCAAATTGATGAAGCATGGTAAAATAAGACATGTTAGGTATAACTACCCCAAAGATGTATAAATGCTATAAAGGTTTGAAAGTAGAATTTTTTGTATTCTAATAAGATTTTTAATTGATTTAAAAATATTCCTATTAAAATATAGCTGAAAATCAGGCACTAGTTATAAATAACACAAGGAAAAATTACCAGTGCAAGGGTAGATTGGATTTGGTACAACAAAAATGTTAACGATCTAAATTACAGAAAAGTCGAAAATTAGAAAGTGCTTATGTCTAGAGATTTACCGTCTGGATTTTATATTTTTTTCTCCACAGTGCATATAATACTAATATAATAATCAAGATATTTAATGGTTAATATTAATATGTGGAATCAATTAAATATACATACAATATCGTAATCAGTTTCCACATCTGATCCTTGAAGATTTCTTTTTATTGTTGTTAATTCATCAGAAGTCAATGATGGTCCATGATTCTAAATAAATAAATAATATAATATAAATACATTAAACACCAGACCTGAATACTCTTTATTTTTTTCCTTTCCAGTTCAGTTCAGACTGCTCTTTTCCTTGTTTTAGAGGACCAAAAGTTATTTCTTTGAATTTTAAAAATTCAAAATAATTTGAAACTAAGAAAACTATTAGTAGGGCGTGCACAGATTAGTGTCAGCTTTCTCAAATCTGTACAGTTTGGGACCAAGACTTTTGCAGGTTTTAGAATGTTATGGATTTCAGATCATTGATTTGTTTACACATCTTGTAACTTTGCATGCAGAGAGTTGTAAACATTTATAAAGCACCGTGTGTATCATGGATTTTGCCATATTCAGCTCCTATGATATTCTTTGAATTGATCTGGAAGTTTATTTTAATTTTGGATAAAATGCTTCACATACTCTTGTTCCCCACATCCAGTACTAGTGCTAAGACTTGTACTTAGCATTAGTGCCATGCAGGGTTGGAATTTTTTTCAGCAAAAAGGTATTTTTTAATTAAAAACTGGAAAAAAAACCACGGCAAAAAAGGGGAAAAGTGGCAAAAATACTTGTGGTTCTTAAATAATGTGCAGTAAGATCTATACTTTAATAAAGGCCTAAATAATTAAATTAATTTTTGGGTGTAATTAACACCTTCACTTTGTTAATTAATAAATAATACAATTAAAACAACTATTTATCAAAAGTCTAAGTTGCAAATTTGGAAAAAGAAAGTAATTAAAATAAACCCAAAATTATTAAAGGAAAAACTTTCATTATGTCTTATTTATGCAACTTAATTTACTTTCTTTCTTTTGCTTTTGAAAAAAAGAACAACTAGTTATTTTCATCACTTTTAGCCCTTTTGGTTTTCTGTGTCTTTACTATTCAAATTCTGAAATTTACCTATGGCATTGTTAAATGTCTAAATCATAACATCAGTTATAAAACTATAATGATCCTCCCACTCTCAATCCTACTCTGAAATTGGACAATAAGTAACTGGATAAATTTTCTATTTATTTATTTGCTGCAAATGTTGTATGTATTTTCATAAAACGCACACTAAAGCTGCAATGCATATATTACACTCATTTAACTTAGTGCCTAAATATAAGTACGAATAACAATGATTTAGGATGCAGTGAAAGCAGTAGTGTCACTATTGGAGGAGGGAAGCCATGGTTTAAGAACAGCTTTTTATTCTCAGCAAAATTCTCTGACTTTTCACATGATTTCCCAAGAATTTTCAGAAAATTTCCCCGATTGAATATGTTGTAAATTATATATATATATATATACAAAAGATAAAAAGCAGACCTAACCAAAACACAAATGAATGCTACATTAAAATGTTAGATATAACAAAATTTACAGCAGCTAAAATTCGACAAAATTTAATTTTGTTATTTTGAAAAAGATGAAGAAAAGAGGCATTGTTGCAGCAGTGAAAAAATTTTGCTGCACAAAAATGTACCAAATCAGTTTTATAGTAGATCTAGGGAAAGACGAAATGCGATTTTTAACCACAAGTTACTTGTCAGCAATTTAATGTTTAACAAGCAAAGCATTTGTCTTAATTTTGCTTTTATTCAATTGAATTTTATGCCATTCAACAAATAAGTAATAAATATTTGACGGGTGAAAGAGTAATTGCTTGAAAGAAGAATGTGACTATGCATAACTTTCAAAAGTCGTTTTTAAATACTTAAATTTTACTAAGAAAATTATCTATTTTTAAAGATTAAAACAGCATTTAATTCTATTAGGAAATACCAAGCTCCAGAAAAAACTTTTGATCAAAGATTAAGCATTCTAGGATTAATGCTAATGTGTCGAAAAATTGAACTGTCCACATGAAATAGGTAAAATCTCTTAATCTACAGCATGAGCATTTATTCCAAAATTTAACATGCGTATTGAATAAGATATGAAATAAATGTTTAAAATTTATTTTTTATTTTATTATTTATTTATTTGTGGTTTATTGCTGATATTTAACATGTTCTCCCTGCGCAGAATCAATTTATATGCTGAATGAATGTGTGTAACAGAAAAAACGTTTATCGCCATGTTGAAGCTAATACTTGTGCATAGTTAAGAATTTTCATATTCTGAATTTTTCAAATTTGAAAATATTATTTAAAAGTTTCAATCCCTATTTGAAGTATTTTAGACGATGTGAAGAATTATGCATGCTTTAAAAAATTGAAGCTTAAAATAAAACTTATAAAGATATTATCGTCAAGGTTTGAAAGTCCGCCCTTGCGATCTTGATTCAAGAAATTTCGATTAAAAATATTAAAGTTTTAATGAAAATAAAAAGAAATTTTAATTGTTTACCTTTTAACAAAGCGTAAGAAACATCGAAAATTTGAGAAGTTCAGTCCCCATTGCAGATACAAAAAGTTCGCATTTTTCGATATGTGGATAACAAATGTACGAAAAACAGCAAATAAAAGAACTTTTTTAGTAAAATGATTTTAAAATTGAATTTTAATAAGCGAACGTTGATTAATATTAATAATTACAGATAAGATCATTGGAACTTTGGGATAAATCAAAAAAAAAAAAAAAGAAAAAATTCCCGGATTTTCGGAAATTTCCCTGATTTTTCCAGAACATTAGAATTCCCCGACATTTCCCTGATTTCTCCGTTCACTACCCTGGTGTGTATGTGTGGCATTTTTTAAATTTTTCTTTAGAAGAGAGAAAATGGATTATTAATTCAAGGCTTGTAGCAGGTTTCATGCTCTAAACCAAAAATGCCAAAAACATTTTAAATTGTAAGAAATTGTAACATGCTTTAAATATGTTTCGTGAGTCTTCTTATTGGTATTTCAGACAAAGTTGAAAGCTTCAAATGCTGCCCATGACCATCTGTACTTCAGCTTTAGAAAGTATATTAAATGACAAAGGGCAATGTCTAATTATAGAATACTCTGAAGAATTGTAATTTATTACAATAAAACAGTAAATATTTTGTTGAGTATATATTTATTGCTTTAAAGCCCAAATGCAAGTATTTTAAGGTCAATCATTTATTTTATTTCAGATGTGACAACTTTTCTCTAGGTACATAAAACAATTATTAGTGCCTATTTTTAAGTTTTCAGTGCACATGAGCATTTTGGAAACACATATTGATTCTTTATTGCATATAATCAGGCTCTAGTAATTGTGTACACATACCCACATTAAAATGAGAATAATTAACGTGTTCTCTTAATTACATCAATTGTTACATTTTTATCACCTAATATAATTATTAAAAATAACAATCAAATTTTAACAAAGGAAAAGAGGTTAATTTATAAAGATTTTTTAAAAATATTACATTGACAAAATATTACAAAATAAATGACTTTTTCCAAGTAAAATCCAGTTCTTATTTTAAGGAAAATTGAAAACTCAATGGAATTTTTTCCTTTCTTTTTTTAAATACGTCCTTAAAATATTCAAAGTTGATTATGTTATTTAATACAATACTTTGACAATATTATTACTATAATCTGGACAAAATAAAAATGTTTATAAACATGTACATGGTAAAAATTTTGAAAATAGTATTTTATAGATTAAAAATAGACTGACAACAACTTACTGAAAAATGAGCTTGATGAAACAACTTTTCAATTTCATATTTAACACTGGACCATAACTGTTGCTCTGGTGTTTTGCTAACCCAATGCCACCATCTTTCGGCAAAGGAAGGGCCCTCCATCTCATAAATATAGGCACTAGCTTCAAACAGAAAAATACGAGCAAACAATTACAAATGAGAACGTTAGTGGCCCATTCTCTGTGTAAGCCGAATTGCCAGGTGATGAACCATGATTTTTACAGATAACGAACAAAGTACCTTTTTGCAACAATGCAGTGACTCTTTTCCTTTCATTTTGCAACAAAGGTTGATAACACTATAAAAGAAGTTATACACGCATTACTCAACTTCTGAAAATGCGAGATAGTTCAACGTTGAACTTAACAGTTCCTGAGAGATTGAGCTCCGCTCATGTCAAGAGAAACAAGTCAGAGCCAGTCAAGGCGATTGCACCTGATTTTGAAATCAAGCTATATACTGAACTGTTCTAGGTTGAAAGGCAAAAAGCGTGACGCAGGTGTACATCAGGCCTGCCACAGTACGGCTTTACCTGTTATAGTGTGTGTGGTAGGGGAGGGATGGGAGCTCTTTGGCTAGAATATTTGTTTGCTTGGAAGAGGCTGCTGGCTGGCTTTTGTTACAATGGTAAATAAAGAAATCACCTTTATATAGCAATGATAAAGTGTGGTCTAAAAGTCAGGGAATATGATAGTCACATCAGTGCACTATGACGCAGTATAATGGGGTTTTATTGTAGTTGCCGTAGAATACAAAAATAGCTGCAAAAATATTAGCCTCTATATTCAAAATAGTAAAATATTGAAATCATAAAATTTAATTACTCCTATAATAAAAAAAATTCTTACCATTAAATTCTGCTTTTATTGTGAAAACAGCAAATCTGAATAATTCAGAATTATATTTAATGTGGAACAAGTAAGTGCTTACACAAAACCACTTTGTTTGAAATAAAAAAACTTTTAAGATGCTTAATTTCAAATTACCCAACAAACCATTAATTTTACAAAATAGCAAATTATTCAACTACACATCATTAAAAATTTACACATATGTCTGCCATTATTCATATTTCATATAAGTATTGGCTGCTTGGTATTATAATAAAATTTGTATTTCAAAAATTTAACATTTCAATAAAAAAATAAGTCAAAAACTTAGAAGTATAATTTTTTCCATAATTTGTTATTTAACTCATTCAAAAGAGATGTCCCCTACCCTTTTTGTAATGAAAATAATACTTAGAAGGGTAAAAATGTTTTGTTCCCAAAAAAAACATTTTGTTCCCCCCCCCCCCCCCCAAAAAAAAAAATGTTTCAAACACGCAGTTCTTTTGATAATATATAATATCGATTCCCTCAAAAAAAAAAAAAAGAAAAAAAAAATGGGTGTACAACTTTTTGATTGCACTATATACACAACTTGGATGTTCCCCTTCCTGCACACGTTTTTCTCTTCAAAATAAATTAATAAATAAATACGAAATAAACAATCACAAGAAACATCTTTTTTTGCAGCTAAACCGATCTTGTAAGGGAATGTACAAAACAGCTGCATTCCAGTGATTTATCCTCCCCAAGTCGCACTGTGGACTCTGACGTTTTCTTTGTTGAATGTCAAGTGAAGAATGAATCTTTTGATTTTGATGCAAAGAAATCTTTACACTGCATGGTTTTAGTAATTCATTCAGTTTAGATCGAATATTTTCATAAAAAGCTTTAGGGCCTAATTGTCATGTGCCATTTTGAAAGTGTTTCTTTTTTTTAAAGAGCAAGAAATGGAAATAAACATTTTAAAAAGAATGAAAACAAAATTTAATTAAGAAGAAATTTAAGATTTAAAATGCTCATTTTCGTATATTTATTCACTTTAGATCGTGATTTTTGTAAAAAGTTTATTTCTGCTTTAGCGAATTTTGTTAGTTGCTGCTTCGTTTTTTTAATTATAATTTCAATAAAATTCCAAGTGGGGGAGGGGGCTACTTATATTGACTACTTTCATCTTCAGGAAGTTCAAAGAAAAAGGAAAGGGGACGCTTATTCGATAGGAGGCGCTTGATATTAGTATTTGTCAATACATAGTACGTACTCCCAGCCAGGGGCCGTGTTTGAATTTATTTCGGGAGGAACCTTCCCTCGGTCAAAACGAACACTTATACAACAAGTGCATATTTAAATAGTGAAAACTGGCTACTTAAATATGTTCAGATACTAATCTAATTTTCTATAATGAAATGATTTGAAAAACATCAAATGAAAACAATAAAATAGTTTATATTAAAACAAAATGAAACATACTTTGAGAAAGTCTATCTTTTAAGCTACTCTCTAAGAATTTGATTGCACTGTCCCACTGCTGCTTGTCAGGAATCGCACGATCTTCTAATGCATTCAACTGAATTATGCGCTAGTAAGAGTACATTGATTTCATAAATATCATTACATAATACTTAAAAAACATGCTTGAAAATGTTATCCAAGTTAGATTTGCTTTGATAAGCATTATTAAAAACTTAGCACTTGATTTAACACATTAAAAGGGAGTAAAAAAAGGATTAGGAAGAACTGCGATTGAATAGGAATTATAATGATGTCAATTGCGTAAAAAATAGAAGACATATATAGGAGGTCAATTTTACCAGAAACCATTTGTTTCTATTGTAAAAGTTTTCTGGACATCATAAATACTAGAAAACAGACCTGTTTTTTAACTTCATCTATAACTTTCTTTCTTTTAAAAGTAAAGTTTAATTAATAAATATTTACAGGTTGCAAAAGGATTGAAACATCACATGCTTACGAAGATAAGCAATTGAAATCAAAAGTTGGGGAACGCTTATGTTAAAATGAAAAAAAATTGGGGGAGGGGGGGGGGCACTTGTATTAAAATAAAGGTAGGGGGACGCCGTCCCCCGCGTCCCCCTCGACTACACCACTGGATTTACATGTCTGATGTCAGCTTGCTCCCAAATGTGTTTTTACTTATATCTCATAGAAATAAAGAAAATTCAATTAGAATATTAAGTTTTTACTTCTAACAAAGAGTGAAGCGGCCACTTCATACTTTTTATGAAATTTTATATGTTGCAGTTATAACTTCTTATTCTTAAAATATATGCTTTAATTCTTCCATATAACTCTAAACGAATCGAGATTGTGATATTATTCCTCAAAGGAGCAAACCAGCAGTATTTCTTCACTCTTCTGCAACCATGAATGTGTAATAACCATCAGAAATATTTGTTCCATTGAAATAAAAAAAAAGATTCAAACAATTGTTTAGAGGTTTCTCATGCTCAAGCTCACCAGCATAGGCTGACCTGACATCACATGCAATGTTAAAAGCATGCACCTGACACGTAATGCATGCTTTAACATTGTTAGTGCCTGGAGCATGTGCAGTATAGAATATGACTTTAAGATGACCTGAGACAGTAGGTCTCTTAAATCGAAGAACTAAGACTACAAATTGAAAAGCAATAGGCAGCTGATCCCCAAGGGCAGTATATAGAATACAGCTTAAAGTGCTTTTCAAAATTCTTCCAGCTAAAGCATGCACTGATAGTGACGTAGCATACAATTTATTTCAGAAATGGCATATATAAACACATATATATATATACATAGATATATATATATATATATATATATATAAAATAACATTTAAAAAAATAACTCTTTTAAACCGCTTTTTAAATTCAGTTTCGATTTTAAAACACAGAAACTAAAGTGGCCTACAGACAATTGTAGGTACTTTATATACGTTCAGTTAAACTGGTCCCTTTTTCTCACAGCGGGGGGGGGGGGGGGGGGAGAAATTACGTACCGTGAGCTTAGATAAATCTTGCAGAATCAACCAATAGAAAAATACTTGCTTGATCATGTGACATATAGCTTAAAAGATTACGTTTGCGTTTTTGAGGGGATTCTTGAGATCCAAATATTGTATAGTACTTTGATGTTGAGGCTGTGGTAGTCTAGCTGGTTAGGGTGTCAGACTTCCACCTGGAGGTCGCGCGTTCGATCCCCGCTGAAGACCCACCATGTACACGTGAATGTAAAATCAGTGGACCCCACTGTCTCGTCCCCTGCGCAAGCAATCCTAAGGCTTCGGCTACCAGGTGAGGGTCTGGTAGAGAACAGTACTTTGATGTTGTGTTCCGTCTTTGTGTTATTTTGAATGTGTGTATTTCCCATGTTGAAGCTGCTAATAAATTGATGATTTGTTGAACGTCGGCCACTATTGATTCACAGATGGACATACATACCACTAAAATAATGTGCTGATGTAACCGTTATATTACACATAGATATATATATATATAAAACAGATGTACACCTGCTGGACAATGGCTAAAAATTTACAGCAGTAAAATTTTTTATAAACTTTAAAATTTTTCAAAACAAGTGAAATTTTACCAGCATATCCACAGCTTTATTTTCCCAAAAATGAGCTCTGATGGCTTCATTCACAACAGATGTTTTCAAATTATCAAATATATCATCATGTTCTTTTGATGCTTTTGACTTCTCTAAAATGCTTCTGAATTCATCCTGAAGTGTTTGCCATCCAACCTTAAATATTTGAAAACAAAGGATAGAATTAAAATTAGGTTACAATTTTTATTAACACAAAAGTTATATAAACATACTAATAAATATAATCGAATACATAATCCAATACTAATACATATTTATTGATCATATGTGGATATAAGGGAAAAGCTTTACATATGTGCATGGGCATCGGCAGAAAATTTTGTAGGGGAGTCAAACTCAAAATTTCAATTGCTTCAGCATCATTTTCAAAAATTTTATATTTTTGGTTAGTTGGCCTATTTAAATAATCAGTACACTAATTGTGGATCTATAGCATGTAAGATCACCGGGTCATGATCAATGAGTTACTTACTATGTTATGCTTATAAATAACATAATTTTTCAAAGTTTCTTGAATATAGGCTAGACAGTGGCGTACGCAAAATTTTTTCAAGGGGGGAATCCCTAATGTTCTGAAACTACTAAAAGAAATTAAGAAATTCAAGTATGTAATAAAGCACTATTATTTAGCTCTCAAGGGGAAGGGGGTTTAAACTCCTAACCCCCCCCCCCCTTGCGTACGCCACTGAGGGTAGAGTGAACAGTGAAGGAACACTTGACATTTTCACTTTAAAATATTTATAATAAATTTAAAAACTGCAACATTTGGTACATGACACTAAAAATGTTTTTATTGATGTATGCAATTACTTAGAAAAAACCTGGAAATCTTAAATGGTAGCTACTATTTCAGGTTATTTTGGTTGTTTAAATAAAAATTGGTACAATAACCCAATAAAGAAAAACCTCTACCCACCGAAGATTTTGATTAAGTTACAGTGGATTTTGCTTTGGGAAAGGGTGTATAAATATGATCAGCATTTGGGATGCATCAGATATTGATTCTGTCGGATACTAGATATCTGGTGTCACTTGTCTATTCAGACCAGTGGACCATATACCGGTACGGATAACCTGGTGGATATCGGACTGATGTCCATTGTTGCCAAAAACCAACCAGTGCAAAAATTACGATTGTTAAAACAAACCCTTCAAAAAATTCAGCATCATTAAATTATATGTACCACAGACGAATACACTAGTTTTTATATTTGCACCAAACCACCACCTTGAATTTTAAAGGCTGATGTTATGTTATTTTCAGAATTTAGGTTCACACATACTAAATTCAAAGGTTCTTTCTAGCATGAAATATGCAAGTACAGAACATGCTTGATGAGATTATCATAAATGCTGTCAAGTGTCTTCTCAATATGTTTACACTTCAATTCAAGTGTTAAATCAGAAATTAAAATTCTGCCTCATTTCATGCCCTGTTTTGGCTTTCATTGATAGTTTGGAGTAGTACAGCAAATATCTTGCTTCTCAGCAAAAATTCATTCATCAAACTGAGCAAATACTTTATACTAATTATTTTGCTTAATTTTAGAAAAATTACTCAAAATATGCAAAATGTAAGCAAATAAACATAAATAAAATAAAACAACCTCGCTCAGTTCAAAAATAGTATTGCAAACATCAGTAAAAAATAACAATCTATGTTCGAGTACAGAAAAAAAAAAAAAAAAAGAATACTGCCATTAAAGTGATTCCTGACAAATATGGCATTTCAATAATGTTTTTTTTTTTTTGTCTGTGAAAGTTTGGAGGGTCTTTTCTTGCATATTCCCTGACCCTTTCTCTCTGTTTGTAATTTTCATTTTCACATATGTTTTATCCCAATCCAAAAGAACTTTTTACAAAAGAAAAAAACTCAAAATTTGTTGCTTTCTTTTTTTATAAAGCATACATTATTTCAAATAAATCCAAATCTTAATGAAAGGAAAAGCCATAAAATTTCTTCCCGGGAAAAAGTCTGAATTATTTAGAACTCTAACTGTGTATGAATGGTTGTTTCTTGTTATTCTACTTGATAAAAGGACAGGGAAAACTTTCTGGATATTCTGGATATTTTTTTCTGGATATTTGTTGAGCAACCCTGATTTGTTATCAATATATTTATTTACATTACATTGCAATAGGCATTAGCCAACAGCGTTTTTATAAAACAAATTTCTCATCATTTTTTAAAAACTTACAGCTACACATTTTTTAGGAAGCATTTCATCAGCCCAATGTTTTAATTTAATATCAACAGCTGTATTGAAGGATCTGAAAAAAAAAGATATATATATATATATATATATATATTAATATATATGTATGGCAATATACATATGTGGCAATACAAATTTAAAGAACTGATTTTGAAATGAGCAGATTTTTTAAATACTTAAAGAAGCAGGTTTACAGCATACCCTGAATTTCCAGCTTGCCAAGCTTGAACATAAATATTTTCAAATACATAAACTGCCATCCTTTTCCATAACTCCTTTGACAATGTTTCTTCCCTAGAAAAGTAATAACAATAGTAATAATGACAATAATATCAATAACTAAAAGATTTGCATGAACATGAAGTTTTAATTTAAAGTTGATATAAAAATTCAAAATAATAATAATAATAATAATAAATATGGTAGTGTATTTTAAAGTAAAAAAAAAATTTGCTATGTTACATTTAGTACAGTGTTTCCCAACCCATAGATGTTTGAGGACCACTTGGCCTGAAAATGAATTACCACGGACCCCCATGACATTATTACATGTCTATTATCAATTCAAATTCAACCGTGATTAAATGCATCAATCTTTCAAAAACAAACAATTATTATTAATTGAGAAACTATGATAATTAACAACATTACAAATATATAAATTGTAATTTTCAGAATGTAGACCACACTGTATGTCAGAAAAAGGAAAAATATTTTCTTACATACAATGTAGCAAATTGTCTTTCAATTTGCTACATTGCAAATAGTCTTTCAATGAAATAAAGAATACAAAATTTATTTAGTCGAAAATAACAGTTAAAAATTTACTTTACTTTTACTACGTAAATTTTGTGCACAAGTTGTTTTGACAAGCTGAGAAATTCTTGGGCTCAGGCTCTTGCTAAGAGCTACTCTCAAATCACTGCTAGCACTTTGCCAATTTCATTTTTTGTTTTTAATTAACAACAAAATAGAGAACACCTGCTCATATAAAAAAGTGATGAAAACATCAAGAGATACCACAAAGCTACAGGCCAAACGTTCTTACACCGGAACAGTAACCTTTACACCAGGTTCAAACGAGCCCTTGAAGTTTGCTTGTCTATTCTTGAATATTGTCTGAAAGATCTGTAGGTCTCACATTGAAAGGGTTTGAATAAAGCTTTTTCAAAGATTGTGTCTCAGTGCTTCCATATCCTTGAAAATAATGAGCAAAATCACTTTTGAGAGTGCCTAAGGATCTGAGTATATTATGCTGTACCTGATCTGTAAGAGTAATTATGCACATAACTTTTTGGAAGTGTGTTTTGCACTACCTTTACAGAGTTTGCCATCTAAATGGCTTAAAATCTGATATTTATAAGAAACAGGGTTCGCGCTAGGCCGCGCGATTGCGCGATTCCTGCAATATTTTTTGAAATCCCACTGAAAAAAAATTTGTTTGTGCTTAAATTTTAAAAATCCCGCTTAAAATTTTGGTCAAGGTTGGAAATCCCACCTTGTGTTTTTCCCCAGTGTGTACCCTGAGAAACTAAGGTGTTTACTGAATCATGTGCAACGAAAATTGCAGATTTTATTTCATCACTGGAAAATATTATTTTCTTTTATAAGTAGTCACCAGAGTATCCAGCAGACCACCGCTACGGACCTCAAGGACCACCTTTGGTCTGCTACCTGCATGGACCATTAGGGGTGGTCCCCTAATGGTCCATGCAATGATTTAGTACAAATACAAAAAGGATGACTAGCATGAGTCTGTGGGCCTGAAACACTACAAGCGGTTGAACCAGCATTTTTGACGGGCTCCTGTTTTTGTGAAAATTCAAAATTTAAACATGTAGTGATTAAAAAAATTATTATTATTTGTCGCTTTTTAAATAAATAAGTCTGTGAAGAGTAGGCTTTTGTAGATCGGGATTTTGTGAAGGATCCAAAAATGGACCTACATGTTCTGTGGCGTGACTCCCTGACTACTATATACATTATAACACATATATATATAGTTTTCTGGTTTTCTGAACATAAAATATGAAGAACAGTGCAAACAAAAGTTAAAAATTACCAGTGTTTTGGTGAAAGCTGACTAAGATTTACAATTTCGTCCAAAAGTTCACCCTTAGCTTTTTCAAACAGTTCATCCTTAAACAAAATTTTCAAAAATTAAAAACAGATACAGTTACAAAATAACAGTACAGAAACATATTCCAGAAAAAGTAGATTAAAGAAAAAAAAGCAAAACTAAATGAAAAATTCATATTTTGCAGATGTAAACATAACATGACTATGCAAGAAAATCATGAGACTCTCTGGAATACACTTATAAAACTTAAACCTTTGTCTGTAAAACAAGCTAATAACAAAACAAGTTAATAAATACACTAATAATAACAACAAAAATAAGATTAAAGGATACAGGCAATTATATTTATTTAAAACAAGACAAGAAGGGGAGAAGGGGGACTAAAGTGGACAATTTTAATAAATTTTGAAAAAAATGTAGTAAACACCCACTCTTTAACGAATGAAGTATTTTTTTACAAGAATTTTCACATTTACCTTTAACTTGACATTGTTAAGTTCTCTGCCTATACAATTTTTTATAGCATATATATTTTTAAAGAGTTGTTTTTGCACACACTAGCCCCATTACATAGGGCCGGCGTGGACAATCGAGAACTCCGATTCAGACAATATAATACAGCTTTAAAAGAGCATGTAAAACATCATGATAAAACAAATGCCGAAATTAAAATTTTCAAAAGGAAGGGAGATTCTCCTCCAAGCTTTATGTATGGAGGAGATTGCAATTTAGTATATATATATATATATTTTTTTTACAGGAATTTTTTTTCTTTTTGATAATATTGGTAACTTTATATACAAGTGAAGAAATGCAGATTTTTGTGTTTTCACCGAAATTTTTGGAATCTTCTGCAGGCAGGAGATTTCCAAGCAACTTATTTTCAAGGAGGAGGATTTGAGAAATTATGGTGAAAATACTGCCATTCCGAAGCAAAGTAATCAGTACAAAAATATACATAAAGAAAAATATTTTAAAAATTCATCAGAGGAAGGCTTACATGCATCACTTATGAATTTTTAACAGCATCAAACAACCTTGTCCTCTTACAACAATTTTTAATTCTTCTTTCAGTAATTGTTTCAGCTTTTACGATGCATTCAATAGTCTCTAAAAGAGTCTGACCTAAATCTTGTACTGTGTCAATCCTTTACCCACTTTAAACCAGGACTTCCCGATAATTCATTTTAAATTGAAAAGCACACCTTAATTCAATGACTTTCAAACTTAGGGCTAAAAGTTTTTCAAATGACTTTGCCCCTCTAGGGGTATAAGAAAATTTGTCTCTTTGTCACTGATTTAACGTGCTTACAAAGACCATTCATTGGTTGCTGCCTTTTTTAACGACTCTCAAACTAAATGCAATAACACGCCCCTTCTGAGAAGTTCCTTCACAAACCCTTTCTAAAAGTTAAGCTAAAATCCGCAGTTTTCTGTGCACGCCCTGCCGTTTCATGGTTGTTAGTTCTTGAAGGAGATATCCCATGGGATGATAACGCCCCCCCCCCCTTCCCATGACACTTGTCACTAATCTTCTCAGCAGTTCTACCATAACTTTTTCACGAAATCTTCGTTATCTTACGTTACTGAAAGACTTGTAAAAAAAAATTCGCTCCTGTCAGAAAAATTTGGAAGTGTTGTGGTAAACAGACTGACACGTTAAAGCAGGGTCGTGAATTCCAGAGTGACTTAACATTAAAATTATATGTCCTAAGTTTGGGACTTTGATGTATCATCCAGGTGTTGGGATTGTGAGGTTTGATTCATGGATGATTGATTCTAAGCAAAAAAAAAATATATATTGGAACTTCCCATAAAATTTTAGGCACTATCAATTAAAAATAAAAATCTTACACTTAGGTAATACCTTTCTGCAAGAAAATACATACCTGTATATATATATATATATTAATACAAAAAGTCATTTTTTTCTAAAAAAGTTATTGCATTAAAAGTTTCTTAAAGTAGCACAAAATATTTTGCTTGTCTGAAGGGAGAAAACACAAATATTATTTGTCAAAGAAGTCAAAATTTTCAGAGCACCAATATTTTTTTTTTTTTTTTTGAAACAGGTTCTGGAAAATTTTCATGAATGTTGAAGAATTTCAGATCAGAATCAAGCATGGTTCGACTGTACTATTATTATTATTTTAAATCACAATATCATTATTTATACAACACAATTTACATAAGATATTAAATTCAATGTTAATAATAAAAGGAATTAAAATTAGAAGCTTCTTCTAAAATACATAAAAAATTGTATTCTAACAGAAATTTTTTTTAAACTAAATTAGGAAAATTAATGGAATATAATTAAAAAAAGGCAACAAACCCTATCAAGTTCTCGCAATCTTGGAAAGTTATTTTTCCATTCTGCTTCTAAATTGAACCGAGCAGCTACAAGAAATTACATTTATTATTAATAGTATGAAAAATTATTCTGCTAAAAAGCCCACACGGAATAGTCAAGAGTAAGAGTAAATACAAGGCATGTAAAAAGGCATCTCAAATTACTTAAAATGACAAAAATTAGAAAAGAAAAACTTGGCCCAAGTCGGTGGATTTTCCAAGATCCTATTCTAACTTAATTAATAATCCAACCATAAAGGCATTTAAAAAAATGGTAAATTTTTCAAAAAAAAGTGGTAGAAAACTTTTCGACAGTTAAAACTTTAATCTCTTGCCTAATAGTGTACACCAAGATGAGTTGTAAATCTGATACAAGCATGAAATTGGGCTAGAAGTTAGACATACACCAAGTTAATACTTAGTACAGCTTTCTCTTTTCTTTCTTTTTTTTCTTGAAAACTATACTTCAAGAAAAAACACCTTGTAAATAATCTTAGTAATAAATAAAGTAATAAAACATGGCTAAAATGAATACTAAATGCCCATATGGTGTTGGAGTTGCAGATACTGAATTTATCAGTTATGAGAGAGCACTGGAGTCATCAATTACCAAAATAAACTTTATTATCACATAACAGAAAATCAAAACAATGGAGCGGCACAGATGCATGTGCATAGCTCGCTGACAGACTCGGAACTGTTTGCGTAATGGCTACGTCACTGATGACGAAACCGAAAGCTGATGGCAGTGCCACCTAAGGGGCTAGAACGGTTCACTACAGAGTATCCCTCCAGTGACGGAGGAACGATACAAACTTAAAAAAAAAAAAAAATGGGGCAGAGTAACAATGTGTGTTGCACAAATATTACACAATGCGATACACTGCTGTACAAAAATTGATGATGAAACACAATGCTTAAACATAATATGCAAAGTACAGTACAGAAAATGAAATACACAATGCAAATACAACATACTATAAACAATCAATGAACATGAAATTAAATGATATATTCTTTTACAAGAATCTTAGGGAAACGCACGCGCCGGCCTGATCTGGTAATAGTTGATTTTTCATTCAATTGTGGCAATTCCTTTGCGGTAACTTTTAAAGGTGCAGGAATTTGTTGTGGTTCCTCTGAAATTTGAAAAGCAGGTTTAACTCTATCAATTGATACAGTACTACGTTTGCCATTTAGCTCTATGACAAATGTTTTGTCTGAACGTTCTATTACCAAATGAGGTCCGGTGTATGGAGGTGTTAATGCTGGTTTTATGCTGTCTGTGCGCAAGTAAATATGAGTACAGTTGTGCAATGATTGGTGCACAAAAATAGGTGGTTTGCCATGACGGACAGGTGAAGCAGGAGTTAAATCATTCATCATGCGTCTAATTTGTGCAACATAATCCTCTGTTGGTGAGGTTGGAGTGTTACTACAGTTTAGAATGTCCGATGG
The DNA here is from genome assembly GCA_038502835.1 of Octonoba sinensis. NCBI lineage: Eukaryota > Metazoa > Arthropoda > Arachnida > Araneae > Uloboridae > Octonoba > Octonoba sinensis. Next base: position 91,137,976 of record CM076604.1, on the reverse strand, counting down.
CAGTCTCAGAGTAGTACCATATACAAGTTCAGCAGGTGAAGCATTAATGTCACTCTTAATGGCAGAACGTATGCCAAGCAACACTACTGGTAAAATTTCTGACCATTGGGGTGTATTGTGGGCCATAAGGGCGCCTTTTAAATGGCGGTGGAAACGTTCAATGATTCCGTTCGAAGATGGATGGTAACTTGTGGTATGTATCTTATTTGTTCCAAGGATGCAAGTAAGTTCTCTGAATAATTGGGACTCGAAATTTCGCCCTTGATCAGTTGTAATCGTAGCTGGACATCCGAACCGAGATATCCAATTGTTAATGAGGGCTTTACAGGTAGTCACAGCTGTCATATCTTTAGTTGGTATGACTTCTGGCCATCGAGTAAATCGATCGATTATGGTCATACAGTACTGATAACCATCCGATACTGGAAGAGGGCCAATGAAGTCGATGTGTATATGTGAGAATCTGGCATCAGGTGATGAAAAAGTGCCTACTGGGGATTTAGTGTGCCTATGGATTTTAGCACGTTGACAGTTTTGACAAGATTTCACGGCGTTTTTAATGAATTTGTACATATGAGGCCAAACGAACCTTTTTGATATCATTTTAGATGTTGCCGAATAACCTGGATGAGAAAGATTGTGAATGTGGTTGAAAACCAGTGTACGGTAAGATTCCGGAATGAAAGGACGGGGTGTACCTGTACTAAGGTCACAATAGAGAGTAACATTCTCTAGGGGAAAATAATGTTTTTGCAATTTAAGAGTTGTTGAAGATTGGGAAAGGAAATTTTGAAGTTCTGGATCCTGAAGTTGTTCTTGTGATAATTTATTAAAGTCAAGATGGGTGAGTGCAATTTCGTCGATCTCTACCCTTGATAAGGCATCTGCCACAATGTTATCAGATCCTTTGATATGCCGTATGTCTGTAGAAAATTGGCTTATGAAATCCAGTTGGCGCAACTGACGGGGTGAACATTTGTCAGGTTTCTGCTTGAAAGCATAAATAAGAGGTTTCTGGTCAGTAAATATTGAGAAATCTCTAGCTTCAAGCATATGCCTGAAACGTTTAATAGATGTATACACAGCTAAAAGTTCCCTGTCGTAGGTCGACCAATTACGCTGACTTTTAGAAAGTTTGACAGATAGAAATGCAATAGGTTCCCATACATTATTATTATTTTGCATGAGAGTACTACCAACTGCAAAATCTGAAGCATCACACCAGAGACTTAAACGGGCACCGGGAATTGGATGCTTTAATAATGTGGCATCCGCAAGCGCCTGTTTAGCAGCGAGAAAAGCTGATTCTGCTCCATCAGTCCAATGAAGAGGTATCTCAGATTTTGTGGAAGAACGAGGGGATTTTTTACTATTTTTATGACCCTCCAAAAGTTGTACTAGTGGTGCTAAAATATGTGCAGCTTTTCTTAAAAATCTACGATAAAAATTATACATTCCAAGAAATCGACGTAATTGAGTTAGATTTTCGGGTCTAGGAAATTTTACAATGGCATCAACTCTATCAGGGAGCGGTGAAAGTCCTTCCGCAGAAACCTTAAAACCAAGAAATTCTATATGCGGTAGACCTAAAGTACATTTGGACGGCTTAATAGTAAGACCATAATAATTTAGTCTTTCAAAAAGAGCTTTAAGATGTTTAAAATGCTCTTGTTTATTTGCAGATGCGATTAAAATATCATCTATAAAAGCATAAACACCCTCTAAACCACGAGTAACTTGATCAATAAATCTTTGAAATGTACTGCTGGCGTTGCACAAACCAAATTGCATCCGAGTACTTTCGAAGAGACCGAAAGGTGTACAAATTGCTGTTTTATGCACATCTTCGGAAGCAATCGGAATTTGGTGGTAAGCCTTAACCAAATCTATGTGTGAAAAAATTGTTGTTCCGTGAAGTTCACTGGTGAAGTCAAGAATTGAAGGAATTGGATATTTATCTTTTTTTGTCTGTGCATTTAAAGCACGATAATCACCAACCGGTCGCCAGTCTTGACTTCCCTTTTTTGGAACCATGTGCAATGGAGAAGCATAGTTAGAAGTAGATGGCCGCATATGACCTAAATCTAACATATGTTGAAATTCCATTTTAGCAATTTTGAGCCGGTCCGGAGCCAACCGACGTGGTTTAGCAAAAACTGGAGGACCGAAAGTATCGATATGATGAATAACATCATGCTTAACAACTTGGTTTGCACAAGGCTGTGTTACAATATCAGGAAAATCATATAAAAGTTTATGAAAGTCATTTTCAATATTTACAGTTTTTACAGAAAATATATCAGTAGCATTAATGTGAGCATGCGATTTTATTTTAGTACACATATCAAATAACGTCCGATTTCTTAAATCGGGTTTTAAATTGAAATGATGTAAAAAATCAGCACCAATAATTGCAGTAGAAATATTGCAAATAAAAAATGGAAATACAAACTTTTTCCTTAAACCTAAATCAAGTGAAAGGAGTTTCTGACCAAATACCTGAATTGGTGTCCCATTTGCAGCTGTAAAAATTTGAATTGGCTGTAAACTACGTTCATTTTTTGTAGCAGGGAGAAGGGAACAGTCACTCCCAGTATCTATTAAAAATTGTATATTTTGTTCTCTATCGCGAACAAACAGGCGACGAGAATTGCGAGGCATGGTGTACGTCGCCGCTACGCCAGCCGGTTCGTGTTTTCCGTGTAAGAGCACGGCTGCTTACATTTTGTCGCTTTGTCTTTAAAGGTACGATGATACCAACAAATGTCCTGTGCGCCAGCAGGTGGATTGGAATTTCGTGACCGCGAGTTATACCTACTGCGAGATGAACTGCGGTATCTTTTAAGAGCGGCAACTTCTTTTCTGAGATGTTTAATTTCAGCAAGCAATGTCGAAGATAGTTCCGATGATTCAGCGGGAGCCGATCTGGTTGTAGCGTTGACTTGCAGTGGTGTAATGTCCATGATTTTGTCAGCTACTTCGGCAGCCTTTTCCGGAGTCAATGGGTCGATGGACGCTAGGATGGTCTGAATATTGCTAGGTAATTGCTGCAGAAAAAGTTCCAACAATAAGGAGTCACTTACTTTGTGTGAAGTGGCCCGCCGTTGCATCAAACGTAACAGTTCGGACGGCTTTCTATCACCGAGCTGTTCGCCAGCCAATAAACGCCGAATTTCTTGGGTCGACGATTCGCCGCATCTGGCTATCACTGCTTCCTTCAATTTCAAGTAAGGGTCGGTAGAATCAGGAGTTAAAATAATATCCCGAACTAGAAGAGCAATATCCGGCGGTAAACTTGCAACGCAGTGATTATATTTGGTTTTACTCTCTGTAATCGGTTTAGGTGAAGCCAGTTCGAATGTAGATTCGACCATTGAAAACCAGAGTTGCGGATCAGTAGAAATAAAGTTCGGAATTTTTACCGCTGACACAGCGTCCGCCATTTCTAGAATCAAAACTAATTTGTCTAACAAAAGAAGAGGATATTTCACAGAAGGATTTAGTTCACTTCCAGAGTCACCATTATGGTGTTGGAGTTGCAGATACTGAATTTATCAGTTATGAGAGAGCACTGGAGTCATCAATTACCAAAATAAACTTTATTATCACATAACAGAAAATCAAAACAATGGAGCGGCACAGATGCATGTGCATAGCTCGCTGACAGACTCGGAACTGTTTGCGTAATGGCTACGTCACTGATGACGAAACCGAAAGCTGATGGCAGTGCCACCTAAGGGGCTAGAACGGTTCACTACACCCATATCAAAACATAATAAAAGAATTCAAAAAATGAAAAGAAAAAAGAAAGAAAAGGAAAAGAAAACAGATAAACATTAAAAAAATAACGTTGAATGCATTACAGCAATTTTTAATTGATTTACAGTATAATAAAAAATATCACAACCTTTGAAAGCATCAGCTTGTTGTTCGGCTGAAGCTTTAACCATTTTCCAAAAGCATTCAGAAACTGCAAAACTGAGATTTTTTGTTGAACATTGTGTTGCATTTAGGACACCACCCCTATAAATAAAGCAGCAATTAAGAAACAAATTTTGCAAATCAAAATATAATAAAATTTAATAAAAGTAAGTTACCTGCATAATTTGGAAGTTTTAAAAAACTCTTCTTCATAATTCTTAATGGCATTAATAGTATCATTTTGGCTACCTAAAGGAGCATAAAATCAATGCTATAGAATTTATGTATTAAGTACAATGCATGTTATGCAAAGATGTATACAGTGGAACCCCGCCATTTGTCCACCTCGCTATTCGTCCAACTTGCTCAAGTAAAATGCAACTCGCCATTCGTACTTGTCCTGTGATTCGTATGGCGCCAGGGTCCAACTGGGTTGCCAGTTTGGCTTTTTTTAAGAAAAAAATAGAGAGAACTATGCTCATTTCTGGAAATAATTTGCTTGGCATTTTGGATTTTTTAAAAATTTTAATACTTTTTGAGATTTTACTGACAGTTTTAACTTTCTAAGGGGGCAGCAAGAGGAAGTGGTTGAAGATCTTTCTTGTTCAGGGGAGGAAAGTAGTAAGAAAAGCATTACCTTTGCTGCAGTTAAAGAACTGCGTTACCCCTGTGAGAAAGCAGAGTGGTGGAAAAAGGGCATCCCCGGTGGTCAACAGCATTAACTTGTTCAACGACAATGTTATTGACCATTTTAGAAAAATTCTGAACAATCGTCAAAGGCAGACAACATTGGACAGGATTTTAGAGAAAGAAACCCACGATTCTTCTAGTGTAAAAAGACAGAAAAATAAAGAACAGCAGAAAGGGAGAAATTACCTGAAGGGATGTTGCCTGATGTTTTTATGGAAGGAGACTCCTCTTCCAACCATTTCTCTTCCTCTTTTCAACATTCCACTTATGCCATTAGCTCACCTCAGTACAAGCAAAGTGCCAGTTAAATTTTTATTTATCTATAATTTCATGTACAATACTGTACATTTGTTTTCATAAGCAACCATCTGTGGGTCTGGAACGGATTAATCCAATTCACATTGTATCTTATGTGAAAACATGATTCGCAATTCGTACAACTCGCCATTCGAACTACCGCCTGGAACGAATTGTGTAGGAATAGCGGGGTTCCACTGTACTAGGTTTAAATAATATTTTTATAAAATATAACAAAAGCATGTTTTACATTTAAATATTTTTAGAAAATATAAAATATACATAACCTAATTTTATTTATTATATTTTCCCCTGGAAACAGTTAAAAAAATAAATGTCTAGTAGTATGTCTACAGGAACACTTTGAAATTTGCGTTATGTTTTAAAAGGGGAATTCTGCAGGAAAAGTTCCCTTTCAATATAAAACATGCCCTTTGCTCATAAATGCAAAATAATCAAATTCTACGAGACACGAGGGGTCGTAATGTTAGTTACTCACTACCAGGACAATTAGTAACATATATGAAAATGTAAATAACCTCCCTCTCATAAGAACCACTTTATTTTAAAAGGGGACTCATACCATTTTTACTGAATTTCGCTTTTGCGCCACTCTTAGTAAAACGGACATAGACCTATTGTTTAATGAAGAAACGAGACTTTTTGGCTTATAAGTATGTCTACAGGAACACTTTGAAATTTGCGTTTTGTTTTAAAAGTGGACTTCTGCAAGAAAAGTCCCCTTTTAATATAAAATGTGCCCTTTGCTCATAAATGCAAAATAATCAAATTCAACAAGACATGAGGGGTCGTAATATTAGTCACTCACTACCAGGGCAATTAGTAGCATATATGAAAATAAAAATCTTACACTTAGGTCATAGACATAGGAAACAAAGAATCATTCTGGGTAAAAGTATCGCATTATATATCTAGAGAATACAAATTTTTAGATTATTCTCTTAATGTTAAAATTATGTTTGAATTATTCCAGAAAAACTATCAAAACTTATCATACCTTAGCTATTATCTTTATTTCAAAGAAAACTTTGATTTAAAATTTGGTCAAACCGCAAAAAAAAAAAAAAACCTGTTTAACTTGTGAAGAACTATCAGTAAAGATAAAATGTAACCAGTTATGCAACAATGTTAAGAGAGCAGCAGCAGTTAAACTTATAGTTGATAAAAGGAAGAGTAAAAACTTTTATGAAGAGATGAAAAATGCAAAAACAGTAGATAATGAATCTTGAGCAATCTGTGTTGATCTCATTGCAAATGTATCTCTACCGATTATACTAATTCAAGACTTATACTACTAAAAACAACTTACTATCAATACATTTGGAATATACACAATATTAAAACCGGAAATATGATATGTTATGTGTATCATGAGGGTGAAAGTGGCAAAGGAGCTAATGATGTTTGCTCTCAACTTAAACATTACGTAGATTCATTTATTAAACTGCAAATTAAACACCTTCATATTTTTGCTGATAGCTGCAGTGGTCGAAATGAAAATAAAACCCTATCAAGATTCATTATGGCATTAGTAGAGATTGGAGGATTTGAGTCTATTCAGATGTTATATCCCTTAAGAGGACACTCTTTCATGCCCTGTGATAGGGATTTTTCTATTATTATGATTGTTAGAACAACTGAAAGAATTTATACAATGGGTGAATATGTTGACAAAAGGCTTCGAAAAAATTGGAGAAATGTATAATTGTCCAACTTGCATATCCAGGGACGTAACTAGGTCATTTTAAAACAGGGGCAAGACCAGGCATTAGCACCTCCCCCCCCCCCCTCGACATACATAATTAAAAAAGACACACACTTATACTATACTGCATACACACTTAGTCGGTTTAGCGCCCCTAAAATCTGGTGCCCAGGGCACGAGCCCCCTCTTCCCCCCTTTGCTATATATTATTGCATAATTAAAACTTGTAAGTACATTACAAAATTTTGATCACTTGAAAAATGCTTTTAAAATTTTTATTTACTTATTTCTTTCCCAGCAGAATATAAATTTATAACATCAAATGAATGAATAATATTTCAAAAGTTTACCTCTTCCTGTAACAACAGCAAAGTATCCTAAAGCTTTCATTGGAAATAACTTGCCATCCAAAATTCTTTTTATCTGAAAATTGGATAACTTTAAATAAATACTATTATTAATTTTAAATTTATAATATAACAAGAAGTTCCGTCTACAACTTTAAGAGCCTACTTTCTTGTATACATCAAATTCAAATTTGTAATCTAGCTATCTCTCGCTCTCTCTCTCTCTCTCTCTCATTCTCATTCAGCGTTAGCTCTTAATTATTTCAAATATCCTTTTTCAACAGATAATACATATTCATTCACTCACTTGGTCATTCTTTCATTTATTCAGTCCTTCATTGACTCATTTACTCATTCATATATTTATTCACTCATTTATTCATTCATTCATTCTTTCACTCTTTCATTTATTCATTCATACAATCATTCATTTATTTATTCATTGAGAAATATACTTAAAAATCCTGATAAAATAATTTCGTAGGAAAATAGGCTCATTCAGTTCTTGCTGAACTTTGTACCTGTACATGTTCTACATCGTAACATCTTTCCAATAAAGTTTGTTGCAAGCAAATCCGTCAGTTAGATCAGGATTTATATGGGATTGAAATTTCCTTGTAGGTACTAATGTTAATTTTTTTTGAACTGTTCGAAAATGAACAAAAATTGTTCAAATCAATATTTCATGCCGAAAGCTTCTTCCAATAAGCTTGCTCATAGGAACTTGGGTCTTGTGCCCAGAGTTTACATAATTTGCTTAATTTTTGCTCATACGCACTAATGTTAAAATTTTCTGAACTGTTCAAAATTGAACGAAAAATTGTTCAAACTAAAAAGTAAAATATGGAAATGAGATGTCCTCACCGAGATCTTTTGAATGCAAAAAGAATTTTTCGAATCGGACAATTCGTTCAAAAGTTATTAGGGGGGACAGACCGACCGACAGACACACTTTTCCCCCATCTCAATACCCTACATTCAAATTTTTTATTTTTCAATCTTTATTTAATTACTTAACTTATTTTTGACTTTTCTAGATTTCTAACGATATTTTCATGATACATTAAGCCTTCTTTCATGCTTTTTTATTATTTTTTTTTACTTTTATCGGAAAGTAGGCTAAAAAAGAGTTTGTTGCCATTGCGATGCAATATTAAAAGAAATTATAACAAGAAATAGACTAAGGCTTCTCTGAAGAAGAAATTAAATCCAATCAGTTTGCTTGCTCTAGGGACCCTTTAAAATCGATTTCAAAACGAAATTTATCATACAAACGGTTAGTGTTTAGTGTCATTCCCTCAAAGAAGGTTTCCCCTTTGATATGTATGTTTTAAAAATAGAGTATTTATATAAAATTGTATTTACACTAAAAAGAATAAAATAATTTTTGGAAAAAAATAAAACCGACTTCAAACTATAAATTGCGCTAAAAAGTAAAAAATAAAATTATTCTTTAAACAACTTCGATACGACTCTTAAACATATTTTTTGAAGTCGGTGCAAAATTATGATGGATCAATTCGTTCAAATCGCAGGGTTGCCACAGAAGAAATGGAATTAAAATAGTTGCTTTAGTAGCATAAAAGCACGAAAATAGTAGCCTAAATAGTAGCCACGGCTCAATGACAAACAAGTCTTAATTAACTTGTTCAGTGATGGGTACTTACTTATTACATTCGGATCTTATATTTCTACACAAAGAGTTGCTATGAATACAGTGTAATTTATAAAAAAGCAATTGCATTTTTATATGAAATAAACATGTTTCTGAGCATTAACTTTTTTAACTGAAATAAGTATTTCATATCTACCAAAGATTAAAAATATCAATGAATAAGGAGTGAAGTAAAAAAAAAGATTGCAATACGAGAGAGAAGAGCAAGGTTATTAATAGAAAATAAACATACTTGAGATTTAAACACGCAATAGCTGATCTCTTATTTAGATACGTGTATAATATTGAGCTACTTGTTTAATGAAATTCTAAGCAAGCCACTTGCGAGGCTTTCAAGAGGAGACAATATCAAAAACATTAAGTTTACTTTTTTTCACAAATTTAACAATTATTTTATAATATTGGAAAAATCACCCAATAGACAATTGCTAGAGATAATCAAAAATTTTAAAAAATCAATTTGAAATTACATGGCAAAAAAAAAAAAAAATATATATATATATATATATATATATATTTTAATAATATTTTATTATAATTTATATAAAAAATATTTTTTGGAAAAAATATTTTTTAAAACTAGATTATTAACAGGGCTGAACTATTTAATTCTTGTAATTATTTTATATGATCACTAAAACTTACAAGAATTTTAAAAGAAATTATTTTATTTTCGGCGGAATTTTTCAAGTGGGCGTGACAAAATGACGCCCGTGCAAGTTTGTACTACAGAAGTTGAAATGTAACAAAGATTAAAAATTATGGTAAGTTCAAAGTTATTGAGCTCCAAGATGCAGAATCTGATAGTAAATGAGCACTAGAAAGTTTTTCAGAAGCCGATGCAATCGAAATTCGAAATGCCTAAAAAATCGAGACCAAGCCTTTAAAGAGCTAAAAAACAGGGAAAATGCGTAAATTTTACTCGTAGGTTTTAAAAGTTGGCAGGCTAGGTTACTTTCAAAACTTTTCATTGAAAAGAAAGAAGGGATTTTCGTGGAAACGAAATTCTTACTTTCCAAAAATACGGAAAAAACATGTCTGTCTATGTGATGATTGGGTGTTTCGGACATATCGTTGCAATCCTTCGCCGTGCAACACCGTGGATATTGTGGTCAAGCACCACTGCCGTTGGTTGCCAGTGTTCGAGAGAAAAGGTAAGGGTTACAGAAAAATAAAGAGAAAAGACGCATATCACGATATTGAAATGCATATCGCGTGCACATGGCGCAGCTTCTGTGTTGACTACCAAATCACCCATGAAAAAAGCAAACTAACCCCTTTCATTGGCAGCAGTGTCAGCTTCATTGGCAATTGCTTCAAGGTCAACATGAAGTGTAGGCAGTCGCTTGAGCCAAGATGGAAGTTTGAAAAATTATGGCACGATTTTCCGTGAAATAAAAGAAAATTTTTTTCTCAAAAATATTTTTTGGTACATTTGAATAAAAGAATTCCAAGAGAGGCACAAAAAAAGTCGCCTAATAGTTGCCTCTTGGAAAAATTAGTTGCTTTTTTGCCCGATTTCGAAGAAAATAGTTGCCATAGTCTCCTGATGTTGAAAATAGTTGCAAATAGTTGCTTTTTAGTCGCCTGTGGCAACCCTGAAATCGGTCAATTCGTTCAAAAGTTATTAGGGGGGGGGGGGGACACAGACCAACAGATAGACAGAGTGATAGACCGATAGACACACATTTTCCCCATCTCAAAACCCTACTTTCAATTTTGCTATTTTTCAACTTTTATTTAATTACTTCACTTTTTATTGACTTCATTATTTTTAACGGTATTTTTACAATACATTAAGCCATCTTTCATACTTTATTAATATTATTTTTTAACTTTTACGGGAAAGTTTGCACTATTTCTGATGATGAAAATTAAATATTTGCTTAAGAGCACTAAAAGAAGGATTTCTGATAACTCGGAGGTTTTTGCTGGTCCCTTGAAACTTTGAGTTATCAAGGGTTGGCTGTAGTGTGATCACCAGTCTGCTAATGTTAAATGCATTAACATCACATTGATGCTTTTAAATTGAATTAGAAGATTGTCTTTTAATGAGAGAGAATGAAAAACATAGTACCCTTGTAGGATCTGCCATGTTTTGCTCTGCTAAATCAACTTTGGTCAATACAAATATTGTTCTTCGCCCTTGTGGATCCATCTGACTTACTAAATCCGTTACAATACTTCGCTCAGCGTCAACAGAGCCATCTAAATTCCAAAAATATAAACTAACATTTTAAATCATGCATTATATATGTTATATTTTTACAAGACATTACACAAAGGGTATAACTGCTTTTAGAAATTTTACGGGGGGAAAAAAGGATTTTCTAAAGCATTTGCTATCAACTGAACATTTCTAAAGCCATTTGCTAGCCATTGAACATTCAATTGTCAAAACTTTTCCCTGAATTTTGTTTAAAATGATTTTTATTTCATGGTGTTCAAAATACTGTTAGCTGATATTATTTATTTATTTCATTATTTATTTTTTGAATAAATGGGTACTCTGAACAAAGTAATTGACTTTAAAACAAATGAAAACATACATAATTTTCAAGATACCTTTGAGCCTTTTACTTCAACCCAACTGTCATGAATAGATTATGGAAACTTTTAAAACATTTCATTCTAATAGCATTAAATATCTTAAAGATTAATGAAATTAAATTTTACTGAATGTGGCAAAATAAATAAATAACGTATATATGAAATTGATAAATATTCTCAGGCCATGAGAAAGAAAGGACAAGGACAAAATCCCTGGGGCCCGAGCCTCCCTTTTCTCCTTATCATCATCAAAGATTGCTTAAAAAATTGCTTTTAGGTCATCAATTTTGAAAAAAAAAAAAAAAATTGTTTGAAGAGCCTTTTGACCCAAAGCCCCCTTATTGACCCTAAAATCTCCAATAATAGCCGAAAATTGCATTGTTAGAGTTTCAACTTTGAAAAATTAAAAATTTTCTGTAGGAGCACTATCAGGCCTATTTACGGCTAAGTTTGTGTTGCTAATGTTCATTCTCTGTATGTATAACACAATTCTTCAAAGGTACATAAGGAAATTGTAGTAAAGAGATAGTGGAAACCAAATAAACATGCCAGTAAAATAATTAAGCATTACTTTTGAAATCACCTTTGTATGTCGCCGGCATCTCCCCCCCCCCCCCCCCCCCCGCGCCCCCAATTTACGTGCTTCTAGTAATGACCCTGTTCTAAACAAGAAGCATAATCTGTTCGTTTAAGGGAGGTTTCTTTTCTAAATAAAGGCTGTCACTGGGGATATTTCATTCATTTTATCAAATTCATTTAACCATATGTCAATATATAAACTTATTTTTTTATTCTTAAAATATATATGTTTACATTATTCAACAGTCTAATGAACTGTTAAAAACTGTCTGTGTCCACTGGAAATAGCTTATGAACTTTTTTCAAAAAAAAAAAAAAAAAAAGAGAATGCTAACTGCCTTCTGGCTAACTTAAACTTTGGTTTCTCCCTCAAGCTATGCCAATATGTACTGTGAATTAGAGTTCTTAAAAAAATGTCTTTTTTTATACATATATTCAAATGATTTTGCCTTTAAAACTTCTTCACCACCAGCAGCAAGTTGTGACAAGAAACAGGTGAACAGGCCTTCTTTAGCAGAACTGGTATCAAGATTTCACATGCTTATTAACTGAGAAGTGAGCTGAATGTCACTTTTTCATTACGAAGAACTTGAGATATCGAATCTATTCTTTAAATGCACAATCAATTCAAATTATTGTGATGAGAAAGTGTTTGGTTTAAACCATGTTTCTTTTAATCAAATCTTGTTTTTCTTTTTCAAATGTTATCATTTAACTTATTATCACTGAAAAATGCCAAATCCGATTCACCCAGAAGTTGCTAGCAGAGCTTTTGATCAAGAATAAATGAATGAATTTTTTTAAAAAATCAATGCAATTTTTTCGGTGAACAACTTTATGTATTCGATTACCTTTTCTTAATCTACAATACAATCATAGAAGCCATTCACAATTGATCAATACAATTATCAGGCTCTGAAAGGTGTTGTGAAGTCACAAGAGTGTGACATCACACATTTTGGTTGAAATTAAAACAATGCTCTTTTTTTTTTCCTGGTAATTGGAACTGAATTGTCCTTCAACTGAATTGAAGGAAGTTAATAACTATGAATTATTCTTGTTGGGATTTTTTTTTTTTTTTTTTTTGAGAAAAGTTTAAACCTGCAAATATTATTAAACTGAAGGGTGGTTTGCATCATAATTAGTATAAAAAAGTCAGGCTCCCCTCACTAGAAATAAAATCTAATCCATTTTGTTCAGTTCTTAGCAAATTTAAAGCTTTGAAAGATATTTAAAAATACTCAATTTAATTTTTCATTATTGGCTATTAAACAATTGAAATGAAACGTCTAAGTTGAAGTTAAAATAAAAATTACAGGGATATCATATCGTTTAGATTTTTACCTTGTATGCATAATATGATTGAATTAGGATTGCTCATATACAGCTGAGTCATGTCTCGAATGGCTTCTCTAGTTCCATCCACCATGTCTGTTGTTACTGTCTGTCAAAGAGTACACAACACATTCACTATAAGCATCATATAGAAAATCTTTATATTAAAATTTCATGTATACTAAATTTCAGAACTCGAACCAATTAACAATTTTTAATTGACAGCCAATTGATTTAGTAAATCTGAAAATTTGAGAGAAGGAAAGATATAAGCATAAATAATTTTACTGCAAAATACAGATTTTTTTTTTTTATTTTTTTAAATTCAACATGAGCATTGTGAGACTCTCAAAGCAATTTTCACTGAACCAAAGACTGGTCTTTTGATAGTAAGCCTGATCTGTACTGAGGGGGGGGGGGGGGGAGAAAGAAAAAAGAAAAAGTGAAACATTTAAATCTACCATTAAGTTTAATGGTTAGTTTAACTTAATTTCAGTCTTTAGCAAAGTTGCAATTTCATCTTGAAAACAACATTTAAAATTTGGAAAGAAAATCATACATCTTTCAAAATCTACAATCCATATGTCGTATGACTAAAGTATACAAATTGGTAGAGATGAATTACTGTTTGAAAATAATATTTTTCTCCTTTATTTTCTCTTCTGGCACATTTTTTCCAGTTTTCCCCAAGCAGCACCTGAATAGGATTTTTGGCAGACTTCATTGTCAAGTTGAAACAGAAAAAAGATTTGTACCGAAAACAATTTAATGTGCAAATGAAAAATTGCACAGTTAACCCATATTTTACCACATTGAAAAATAACTAATATTTTTCCAAGAAATTGTCGTCACAGACTAATGAGGACCCAAGAATGATTATAAAATTTTAAAATGTACCAAAATGTTATTTGTTTCGCTGTTACACGCTGTCCTATATATAGGACGATGGTACAATCCGCTACTGTCATTTTGGCTTTCCAGTCAAGCATCCTGGCATCCATGAAATAGAAGAAAACATTCCACGCAAAGTCATAAATTGCATTTTTTGCAAACAGTTACGAGTTTTCTGGTACAGTTTTTGAGCTGACATCTGTGTTTCTTCCCATTCGGGTTTTTAAACTAAAATATGGTCATTCTGCAATTTCAAAAAGGTTACACATCTATGCTGAACACCCAGTCGTCTCCTGCAATGTTTCGAGCAATGCACAAACCCAGATAAGCAATAGCAATATTTCTGCGGAACTCCAGAAATTGTGCGGTTTCGAAGACAGGCCAATATAAATAGGGGCCAATACCACTTTTTTCCTGGTATCGAAGAATAGAAGGTTTCCATATGATTGTCAAAAATGTCAACGCCATTCTTATAGTTGTATGATACTGCGCAAGATGGGATGTCTTCTTTTTGTTTACCACCCTTCATTCTTCTCTCTACTTTTTTGAAACACCTCGTGTCTTCAAAATTGTTGACGAGAGACACCACCCTGTTATAATTCCAGCGAACAGCTGCGATCTCATTATTCATATCAAAATTTCTATCAGATGTTTCATGATACATTTTCCCCAAAGTTTTGGATGATTTTAAGGCAAGGAACTTTCCCATTCTGTTTTCCCTTACTGTTCCCGTGGCAAAGAATTGCTTGTTTTTGAGATGAACAAAAAGATCATTGTAAAAAAGTTATCCATATATGTTTTGTGTTTTGCTGACGCTTCAACAATAGACAGCAAATCTTCTACAACTTTTTAGGATAAAGACTTCTTTCCTTTTCATCTTTTTAACTTTGCTGTGACTAATAGAATCAAGATCAGAATTGGGCGTCTCTCTCTGTGCTCTTTGATATGGTATAATATGAAAAGGTTATCTATCAAAAGGAGAGAATCCAAAGTTTATAACCAAATTTCACTGGTTTCCCTCGCTTGCACATTTTGCATCCATGTTTTCTGAAATAACAGACCATTCTTTCCTCAATGCTTAAATGCTCAGAAAACACACCAAACTTTTGCAAAGCTTCATTCAACGAATTATAAATTGGACGAACTTTATAATGTCGATCTAAATTTACAATAGCATTGTCATTGAAATGCAAATACCTCTTTATATAAAAAAAAATTCACATGGCTTGACTAACAAGAGTTGTACCTGTATCAGGAGCACTTTTTCAGTACATTTTCCTCTTGGAAGAATGTGATAGCCACTATAAAAAATTATGCCCAAAAATTGCAAGTTATTCGAAAATAATTGGGGAACCGATGAAAGCTTTGGTTCACGATTAGTTCATTTTGGCAGGATATACTTATCTCTTCATCTTGGTTTATTTCATTTAAAATTTCTATTGCTCCAGCTGTTTCTTCCGGAAATTTTTCATCAAAAATAGCGTGATTATGTGAGATATTAAAGCCGTTATCATCAATTTCTTCATCATCAGTAACTATATCTGGACCAGGTGGCACTATTATCATTTTGGGGTTACTGTCTTCAGCTTCATCCTCTAATTACATTAAATAATCTAAGGCTTCCTCAGTCGTCAAGAACTTTTGACTTAATTTGCCAATGGTACTCATTTTTTCTTATTCGAATGCGAGATCAACTCTCACACTTTGAATTGCAATTACTTTTACACTCTCCCAAAGATAGTGTCACCACGTGGTCAAATACTCACTGCAAATTAAACAAAAAATTTCCCTTGCAACCCCTAGAAACCAATTCCTACATCCCTTGTTCCAAGAAAATTTCATATTTTTGAGTATTAAAAGAGAGAAAGCAGCAGGGTGCTGTGCTTGATTGTCCGAACGTTGAAATCCGCAAAGACGCGCTTAGTAGGGGATTGTACCATCGTCCTATTTACAGGACGGCAAGTAAACCTTTCATAAAACTGGTTTAAATATCGTTTTTTCTTAGCGGATTTCACTCGGCAATAATGTATAAGAATAATAATGACTAAACTTAAAGTGAGTTTTGACATATTTCCCACACAATTATTTTAATAAAAAATCTAATTACGTAAAATAAAATAGCTAAAACTCACCAACTACAAAAAAAAAAAAAAAAAACTAAAATTATTAAAATTGAATAAAAAATTTTCGTACATAGCATTTATCAAACGTACAGTTTATTTTAATAATGAAGTAGATATAAAAAAAAGGTGGTAATGCTTATGAAAATACAATTATCTGAGCTGTCCTATATATAGGACGATGGTAAAATATGGGTTAAGAGCTCATTTGCTTAACACTTCGTACATAACCCTCAAAAAGTAGCTACCTATAATTTAAGTAAAATAAAGTTTTACAAACTAAATTATTTTTTTTAAATAAAAAAACAAAACATGCAGATTACAGGTTGGAGATGTTTAAATAACTGTCACTTTTAAAATGATTGAAATATAAATTGGATACAAAAAAATAAAAATCTCAAACACATCAATTTGAAAAATTAGATTTTTTTTTTTTTTGTAAAAAATCGGATTTTTGGAATTTAAAAAAAATTGAAAGAAAAAACTAGGGAGAAAACGGAGTACTTGGCTGCCATAGTGTAAAGGTTTCAAGAAGCTATTGATTCCTTCAATTAAATTGCAAATTAAAAAATTTTGTGAGATACAAATTTTTATTAATGCCAAATATCATCATCTTCCACACGAAACCAGCATCTCTCCAACAAACCTCCTCAACGAACAAATTGCGAAGCCAAATTGGTCGCTCAAAATTTACTAAATATTAAAACATTGCTTTAAAAAAATTAATTAATTATTTATGTATTTTGATACAGAGATTTACTTCATCAAAGAAAGAAAAAAAAAGAACAAACAGTTTAGAAAAGGTCGGCTGAAAAGCTATCAAGAGGGACGGCAACTTAGCACTTAATGAACCGCAAGAGAAATGATTATTTATCTAGAGAAATAAAACTGAGTTTGTGTGTGTGTGTGTCGGTCGCTTCCTGGTGAGAACGAAAGGTCCAGAAGTATGAAATTGTGATTACAGGCACCTTGGGTCAGGTCCTCGTGCATCGAAAAGCATGTTTCCTAAAACTCGAACTTATTCTTCTTTATTCCAATTTTAAGCAAAATTGTTAATTTTGGGAATATCTCATCAAAGAAATGTCTCACGTTTTACATTTTTGCAGCATATTAATGCCCATTAAAAACTGCACAAGATGCTCTTTTTCTGTTCATAGAACAAAACGAACACGCACAACATTCATTTTAAGTAGTTTTCAATTTTTAAAACAAGGATTACCTCTGAATTTATTAGTTCAATTAGAATATTTCCTCCAAAATAAGGAGAACTTTTGTCGCCAAATGGATTATTTCTGTTAACATAAAACTAATGAAAAAAATTTCTGTATAAAGTTGCATACATACTAGGTTGGAAGGTTTTCAATATTGCCGATTTTTTATGAAATTAAAAATTTCGCCAAGTGCTGGTACCCTCCTCCCCCCCCCCCCATGCAGTTAATTGTGCTGAATATATTATTTTTCAAACTGCACCAAAAATCCTTATTAGTAATAGTTCTCATTTAATTCTTTTCATGATTTAAACTATACGGTCAAATTGCACTATAGTAATGGAAGCATAACACTTTTTGCAGCATAAGCAGTTTTAGTTACTGTTGTCCTTACTTTAATGGCAATTTTTATGAAATGTTGTTGGCATTTCAGTGTGGATTTTTATGGACTGTTATTTTTGGTCTGAAAGAAATTTTTAGAGGCTGCTGTTTTTAATGCAATCGTGATTTTTAAGGAATTTTACTGTTTAAATGGGATTCTTAAGAACTATTGCCCATCTTTGGCAGATTTTTTAAGTAAATTTTTCCTTATATATTTACAACAGAATTTTGGACATGTGTCACTTGAAATGAGAATGATAGAATGTTGGCCCGCGCAATGCAGGGCATGTCAGCTAGTTAAAAATGATACATTCTAGTTCCTTCAACAAGGTAATAAGCAGTAAGCATACATGTGATTAGCCAAAAGCAAAAAAAAGCTGAAACTTTTATTCATCTAGACGGCAATGATATGCTTCTTTGAAACCTACGTGAGTGTTTCCCTCCCCAAACTATTGATAACAATTGACACTTAAAAAAAAAAAAAAAAAAAAAAAACTCCACAGTTGGTCTATTAAAAAGATGACTCCAGTTAACTGGTTTCAAGATACAAAATGCTGCACACACTTCTGAGCATTTATTCAAGTGCATGTTGTCTTAATAGGTATGAGCAAGTTCATGCATGAAAATAAATAAATAAAAGTATACAATAAATGAGTCTAGCTTAAAAAAGAAAGATTAATGTTTCTAGTTACCAAAATATATACTTACACTTATGACACCTGGCAAATCAACTAATACCATTCGTTGTAAACCAGGTCCTTTTACTGTCATAGAAATAACCTATAAAATGCATCTCATGTTACAAACTGCAGCACATAATTTGTAAACATAACCTAAAAATATAGATACATTTCAAATAGACATAAACACTAAAAACATGTGAGAAAATAAACAGAAATGGTACTCAAGTTCCCAAACCAATATTAAGGACTCTCTAAAGAATTCCAAAAGATTTGAAAAACATACCAAAAATATTTCACCAAACCATTCTATTAATTAAAACAATAATAAATCGAGCAACATTTTCCCCAAAATAAGCTAGAAGTTTAAGCTCTGACAAAGTAAGACAATTCAAGCATACGGGAGCTCTTGCAGATTTTGAGTGACAAGGAAATCTATGTCTTTACTATTGTGGAGATTAATATGACATCAGAGACATCAGAAAAACCAAAAATTTTACCTCTTTAAGGGATTCTCTTATTATATACTTACAAAATCTAGACAAGTAGACAGATGCATATTGATTGCTGTCCAGACAGATTTAACAACTGGTTTTTACATAATGAAATCGATGGGAGCTGATACCAATAAAGTGAAGTTGTTAATTTGGGTGTCTGGAAATGTGGAGCTCATTTCAAAATCTTGGCCATTTATAGCCCTGCTTATAACTCTCCTGAATTTTCCTTTGTCATTTATAGGCAATTTTAATGCTCATTCTCCCACTGCAGTTATCCCAACACAAATACGGCTTGAAGGAGAGTTCCAGGACTTCCTGAGCTCTTCTACTTTCGATCTGATATTCCACAAGAAAGACCCGCACACTTATCTGCAATATAATGGTAGAGGCTCAAGTCCAGAGAGATCTTTTGATATTACTACTGTCATCTACAAATGTACAAAACATAGTCTTGAAGGACCCCAGATTGGAATATGAACAGGTGCTTGCATAAGTTGAAGTACCAAAAGCAGCTCATTTCCACCATACAAATCTCTTGGAATTTTAAGAAAGCAAACTGGCCTCTCTTTACAGAATTGTTAGAAGTTGGCCTTAGCCCAGATAATCTTGACTTAACCCTGAATCCTAATAAGGTTTATAGAACTATTAAAGACATATTTAGAACATGTGCTAAGAGAACCATCCCTAGAGGAAGACTGAAAAAATATAGGACTTTCTGGACAAAAGAACTGACCTCATTAAAAGTAAAAAGAGACATACTCAGGAGAAAGGCAGAGTTAACCTAGTGCCTCGGTGATATTCAGGCCTGAAGAAAACAATTAGCATACTTTAGGAAGGCCTTAATTGACAGCAAACGATCCTCATTTAATGATTTTATATCTAGTATAAAATACCAAATTGATAGTAAGAGAATGTTTAAATATATAGGCAACTTAATGAGTGATTGCGCTGATTCACCTAAACAAACTTTCACAGTTAAAGGTAAAAAACTTTCTTCGACTCTACTGTAGTGAAGGCATTTGCACAGCATTTCTGTGAGGCTCACAGCAAAAACACCTTCACGAAAACAAATTCGTCGGGAGTTAGGCAAAAAGCTATGCTCTTGCAGTCGGGGTTTGAGTCTGAATTAGTTTTTGTGGTACCCATTACTAGGGACAAATTGACTTATGCTCTAAGAAGCCTCTAGTTAGTAAAGCATCAGGTGCAGACGGAATTCATTCAGAGTTCCCCATTCACCTTGGCCCATTTGAAACTGTTTGGGTCCTTTTAACCTCAATTTAGAATACTAGCACTGTACCAATTGATTGAAGAACTTCTATTATAATACCTATACATGAAAAGGACAAAGATCCTAATAATCTACAGTTATAGATTAATATCAATTAAATGAAAAATTGTTCTTATAATAGATGAAGTTCAGCTCTATTTAAATGACTGTAATGATGTTGATCATAAGATACACTCATTATCAAAGAAAAGGAGAAAAAATGCTCAATGTATCCAAAGAAAGTTTTAAAAAAAGATTCATGAATGTTGCTGATTTCCCATAAAAAAGCAAACTAAAGATAAAAAAAGTGGAGAAAAATGTTGCAGTAAACTCTACAGATTATCATAAACCTCATTTATATTATAAATATTTTAGTATTTTTCTCCCAATATTCAAACGTGACATGTTATTTCTCTACCCTCAGTGCCATTAATCTGTTGAATGGCATCAAGATAAAGCAAATGACCACACATCACAATTCACTGCCTATTTTCTGAATAAAATGGGGGGGGGGGGGGGAATGAGGACCATATCCTCTACCAATATTCCTAATAGCTCTCCTGATGGATCACTCGTGGATTTCTGCATTTTTGGATTTTTAAAAATCACGTTATTCAGACATCAACCTACAGCCATTAATACAGCTCAGAAAGCTGTTTAAGCCAAGTGGGCCAAAATACCAAAATATTTCTTTTAGTGCTGTGAAAGGTCAAAGGTTGTCCGCAAAAAGACAGTTGGAATAATAGTATACCAAACGTAACATTTATTTAAATTGTCTCTGTTATGACCATGAAAAAATGCTAATGTAGGTGAGAACAGCTTCTGTAGTAATCTATCGTCTATGCATCAACTATTTCATGTGCCTTTCTCAGTTTTGTGTTGTTTTGAATTCAATCCAATTGTATAAACTGAGCTATGTTACTAAGAGGGGAATTTTTTTGACAACAAGTTGTTTCTTTTGCATTAAATTAGTGCTACAGTAATATTACGGTTAAATTATGAAGATGATTACACATTCAGTCCTTCCACGGGCCTCTCTGACTTTGTATCAGTTTTTGAAGCAGATAAAAATATTGTTTTGTATCAGTATGAAGCAGGAGAAATTAACTTTTGTATTGGTCTAGGAGCGGAAAATATCCTAAATATTAAATGGCTGTTTTAAAGCAATATGTTTTCAGAGCAGTTTCAAGTCTTCAAATAAAGGGAAATGTGATGATATCATATCCTTAAAGGCAGTAGTAATTCAACAACGAGATTAGATGAGAATTTTTATGTTTCTTAAGAAATTATTAATAACCTATACAAAAATTAGGACTAACTAAATTTATAACTATTATAAATGTGTTTTTAAAAAAATTTTCTCAAAAAAAAAAAAAAAAAAGACGGATTATTAATTCCCCTCCCCTTTCTCTATTAGTTAGAAATTGCTAGCTGGAAGAAAACTTAAAATATTTCTTGTTCATTTTTATTTTTTTAAATCATGCATGCCACTAGATAAATTTTTCCTTTTCTTTTAATAGCTAAAACTCTTTTCTTTCAAGAAAACAGGCAAAAACAAATTAATATGAAAGGTTCAATTATTTCAAACTAGTTACCATTTGAGGCCGTATCCAGGGGGAGGGCGAGGCCCCTCCCCCAAAATCCCGACATGTTTCGCAATGTAGCATACATTCCTCCTTGAAACTTTCCTCAACACAAGTGTTTAAAAGTTAGCCCCCCCCCCCCCCCCCGAAAAAAATTTCTGCCTACAGCATTGTTACCATTAATTTAAATTTGTTTTTAAATGGCACTTAATTTCCAGAGTATAATTTTTGGTTTAACCATTGTGGTTATAGTAATTGTAAAAGTTTGATTGAATTGAATATAAATTTTATATTTTATCAAAAAATCTTTCAAAGTCTATCCAACTTGCTACTGTAGCATTTATTGTTTTTCCCATTAAGAAATATTCCTTTAAATTTCAGTAATAAATACCCACTTGGATGTTTTGGAAGTAATTAATGACATCAAAAGTGACTTGTTGATTTTCATAATTTTGCAGCAAGAAAATTAAAGTTTCAAAATATATTTTTCAGCTCTATAACAGAAGGGCAAAATTTATTTCTTTTATTTCTTATTTATTATATGTTAATAATTTAATGTCTAATAATTAATTTAAGTTTTTCTCCCAGAATTTATTTTTATTAACTTTCAAAAATTGTGTAACAGCTACAAGCATGGAATACATCATTCATTCTGCTCTACTTTCTCATCTATAATCAGAGGTGGTCCAGAGAAAATTCGGGTCTGTTTTCGGGGCCCTTCACAAAATTTAAATCAATTAAAACGGACCCTTGACAAAATTCCAAGCTTCTAAATCATGGGGTTTTTTTACACCATAAAAGCAGCAAATAATAATATTTTCTTTCCTCACTATATGTTTAAGTTTTCAATTTTCACAAAACTATTTGATTTTTCACAAAAATCTCTTTAAAATTCACAAAAAACTGACCCTGTTAAAAAATGCTGGATCAAACCCTGATAATTGATTTTAACACAGCGTAAAGCTAGTATTTATTGATAAAGTACTTGAAAGATCAAAAACTTGTTCATTAGGGGGTAAATGTAATAAATAATGGTGATTTCGAAATGAAAAAAAAGTAAATAAAAAATTTACTTTACTTTTCTCCACGGAAATCTCAATTTGGCGCAATTTTTTTCGAAAATATGCATTTTGTAGCAGCACGTAGCAGAGAGATGGTTTTGACACAGCTTTGATCAATTGGCGCAGCCGTGGAAGCCCTACGCATTGCTTGAAAAATCTAAGATTTTGTCCCTTTGATGTTACGCTACTTTTAGTTTGATGAATGTGTACAAGATTTTCATCGACAAAGATGATGGCTTAATATGCTAGCATATAATTTAGCACATTTACAATAGTCAGAAGAGCTAGTTGATATCAGGATTTTAACACTAGAATGACCATGCAGTCATTTTGAACTCAGTGCTGCTTTGAGCAACTATTGCTTTTAAAATTTTTTGGTTAGATGGATGAGCTTTCAGGACTTTTACTTTATTTATTTATTTATTTTATTTTTGACCTTTTTCAGTGCATATGCAGTTTTAAATCCTATATTGAATTATAAAGGCTCGAATTAATGTTTACCAAGAATGACTAATGTGGTCAAAAAGACCTCACTAGATATTTGCATCATCTACATTTGAATAAATTATTTTTCTCATTTGCATGTAACATTTACTTCAGTAGCGTGGACACACAAGGTTAAAGATATTCTAGGGTTACTATTTTTAATGTTTTTCACAAAGCAGATACTTGTTTGTGGTGCCACTGTTGCTGGAGGTTACTCAATAACATTGACATGCTTTGTGCATTGAGATTTACACTCCCCGGTAAAAAACGGACTTTTTATTGCACACACTAAAGTAAATTATTCTGTATATAACACACAGACTTCATTCCATAATAAGTAGAAATGATTGGGTGAAATATTTCATAACATAAATGAAACAGTTTAGAATTTAAAATAAATTCAGTAGATTTAAAAGAAAATGTTCATAAAAGAATGAAGCAACTGATGAAAGAAAATATTTAGTATAAATTTAAAATAAAAACATAGGAGAAAAAAAATTAAATACCTCATTGCTCACAGTTCTGCCCTTTTCAACACTCTTTTTCATACGTATTTCAACTTCCCTTCTTAAATCTGCAAGCTTTAAGACAAAAATACAGTTTAATACTTCCTCTTTTTCTTTTCCTTTTTCATATACATAATCAAAAAACAAAATCAATTATAGTTAAGACCCAATAAATTATGCAAAGATACTTTCTAAATTATGTGTCGGAAGCAGCAATGTATTAAAATTATGCAAAACAGGTTGCTGATGACCTAGAAAGCAAAATTAATAAATGAATAAATCCTTTGAAACAAATATCCACAACAAATTTCTTTTCATTTTCTTCCTCGCTTTCATTACAATTAACAATCATTACAAAGATTGTAATCTAAAATAATATATTTTCCATGTTCATCTTCACAGCAATTACTATGAGATTTTAGACCGCAGATTAAATAGCTTGTTATGTGCATTAACATACCTTATGTTCCAAAAAGAAGGGGGGGGGGGGGTCCATTAGGATCTGTACAAGTTTCACAATGAAATAAAAGCTTTAAAAAGGTAATTATTTATCCTAAAAGACTTGCAACTATTTAAAGGGCAGTGTCAATAATAAGTTCGCTCTATTTTATTACTGAGCACTGAAAGTTGTATTATTTCACCAGATTGTGCACTTAAACTAGGAATTCTATGACAGTTTTATGGGTATAGGACAAAGTTTAGTTTGCTTATTTTGACTTTCTTGTACACACTACAAAAATGTTTAAAGGCTTTCTTATGTTTGCGGCTGCATATAAAATTAGAATTACCCATATAGCATTTAGAGTTTTCTTTTCTTTCCTTCTTTTTTTTTTTTATACAGCATAAGGACGAAAATGACTTACACTCCTTATGTCCTGGGGAAGAGCAATCCTAAGGTCTAGTGCTAACAGGTAGGGGATGGAGGAGAAAAATGAAAGGAAGGAAAAAAAACATTCTAATAAAACGTTAGGTAAAATTACTTACATGAAATCAATCAGAAATAAAGAAAACTATGTTCAAAAATGTTTATTAAAATTGTTACAAAATGTCTGATGATTAGCTCCTGTGAAATATACCAATCCAAATACAGCATGTTTAAAGGCTTGTGTATGTTCCAAGCCAGGGGTTTTCAAACATTTCCATTTTTGAGAAAAATATTTTTCTCATTGCCAGATAGTCATATTTCTAAAATTTTGAGGAAAAAAATCGGAGAAATAAGTGGTGCAACAAAGATTCTACATCATGAGCACCTTGGTGCACCCTTAATATCTCGATGTAGCACCCTAGGATGATGCAGCAATCATCTTGGAAGTTCCTGCTCCTGTTCTTAGCAGTTTACAAAGGTATTCTAAAGATAAGACTACCACACACAGACAATACATTCACCGCACTTGCTTCTTACTAACTTGCAGAATTTTCTCATATATTATAGTTTCTCATTCAGAACATTAATATCACCCCTTGATTTTAAATTTTGGTCTCATGAATTCCTCTTTTGTTTGAAAAATATTTGGTTAAAGATTACTTAAATGATACAATTTAAATAGATACCTCACTTTCTTTGGTTAAATCAAATTCTCTTGAGCTATCCTTAAAACTTGCAACATGATAAGGTCCTTCACTAAGCGTGACTTTCACTGGTGCTCTTGTCATCATTTCTCCAGCTCCTCTAATTGGTAAAAAGATGAAATACTTAGACAGAGTCGCAGTGGAAAATAAAAAATTATACGCATTTTTTGTACAAAAGATAAGACCGAAAAAAAGGCATAAAAATTATGCATAAAGTTCTGCTGAATAGTTGTTTAGGAACCCAAAAGAGCATCTTTTCATGTATCTTATTAGTCGAATTTAAACAACATGGTACTATGCAGCATCTGTATGCATATTTATTAGATTCTGATACTTTAAAATCATTTTTAAGGACATTCAAAAAAGGGCACATCTTGGCAAAAATCGCTAAGTGCATAGGACTGCCCACTTTCCCCTCATGTCAATTGACGTCACAACCATTCTATCTTATTCACACTAGATGTAACATTACAGGACTTTCTAATTCATTTAAAAGTACTTAAACATCGTTCTCTGGGTTAAGAATGGTACCGTTCGACATGTTTTTTCAAATTCTTTCACACACACACACAATTTCACGAAGATTTAGAAATCATGCAACCCCTCCATTGCTTGTAAGAAAAATGTAAATATATGTAACTTCCTTTTTAAAATATTTAAATTTTAGTAAGAAAATTATGCATTTTTTAAAGATAAAAAAAAAGCATTTAATTCTATTAGGAAATACCAAGCTTCAGAAAAGTATTTTGATCAAATACCAAACATTCCAGCACAAATGCTAGTATGTTGAAAAATTGAACTGTACACATGATAAAGGAAAATCTCTTAATTTACAGCGTGAGAATTTATTCCAAAATTTAACATGCGTATTGAATAAGATATGAAATAAATGTTTAAAATTTATTTCTTATTTTATTATTTATTTATTTGTGGTTTATTGCTGATATTTAACATGTTCTCCCTGCCCAGAATCAATTTATATGCTGAATGATTTTATATGCACACTGAACAAGAAATGAAATAAATTATTTTTTATTTATTCTTTATTTTATTATTTATTTATAATCATGTGTTTAATTTAAGAAAAAAATTATCGCCATGATGAAGCCGAAACATGTGCATAAATAATGATTTTTGTTTTCTGACTTTTTCAAACTTGAACATATTATTTAAGTTTCATTCTTTATTTCAAGAATTAATTCTTATTTTAAATAGTCGGAATAATGTATGCATTAAAAAATTGTAATAAAAAATAAAACTAGAGATACTATCTTCCACATTTGGAAGTTTGCCCTTATGATCACGACTCACGAAATCTCAAATAAAAATTTCAAATTAAAGACTAAATGCAAAAGATTATTTGTTTAGATTTAACCAAAGCAAAAAAAACATCCGAAATTTGAAAAGTCCAGCTTCTATGACGGATGTAAAACGATAATTTTTTCCAAACTGTAGGCGGCAGTCAAGAAAAACGGCAAATAAAAAAACCTTTTTTGAGTAAAATAATTTTTAAATTGAACTTTAATAAGGGAGTGAAAATTAATATTAATGATTATTGATAAGATCGTTAGAGCTTCGGGATAAATAAAAACAAAGCAAAAATTCCCTGATTTTTGGAATTTTTTGTAAATTTCTGTCTTTTTCCTGATTTTTAAGAACATTAGAGAGCATTAATTATTATTATTATTTTTTTTTTTTTTTTTGAGAACATTAGAATCCCCCGACATTTCCCTGATTTTCTGGTTCTGTCGTCATCCTGTGCTAATTATGGCACATATAGTTCATGAGAGTGATGATTGCATAAAATAGTAACTTACTGGTAGTAACCTATTACAATTTTTTAGATCAATAGTACTTTAAATTAGCATTTCAGAAGAAATGCTAGAATGAATACCTATATATATATATATTTTTATATTTAAAAAATAAAATGTATTCATCATATAATAATAACTTTATATGTTTAATATCATAATACTGTATTTTAATAATAATTATTCGGTATTTTTCTTCGCAGAAATAGCTTAAAGTAAAACACATTTTCCCTACAAAATTGTAGCAATGTGCATGCTTAAAGTTGTCATAAACATTACGTATAAATACCTATCAAACTTCAAGTTTGCTAATTATTAAGGGTAGAATTTTTTCCAAAAAAGTAACATTTCTAATATTAATGAAGTCATCTTCATTATATTTTTTAAAATTATCATAAGAAGGCATTTAATAATAATTCAATACCTGAGAGCCTTAGAATCTCAAGTCCATTTTGTAAGTTTTGTTACAAATTTAAAAATTAAACATTTTTAGTAATAAAAGACTAGGCTTTCCGGGCAAACTTTAGAATAAGGATGTCGGTTGAGAGCTTTAAAAGTTCAGAACCCTCATGCAGCTAGTGACTTTGTCATTGGTACTTGGTACATCCATTAAGTGTAAATTCGCAAAAACTCAAAAAATAAACTTAAGATACTATGGCTCTCAGGTACAAAATTATTTATGCTAATTTAATACTAATAATAACAGTTGTGCTTCTAACAACTGTTTTGTTTTCTGTTAATTGTTTGTTTCAACAAGTTCTTTCTATTTCTTCAATTTTATTCTGTTTCTTCCACTGTTCCACAGTCCTGGAAGAAACCTAACCTTGCTCCACAGTGAAATAGGTACTTCGTCTTTGTGCGTTCAATATTCTATTTCCCGCATAAATTTCTAGTTGAGCAATAGGAGGGTTCTGTTTTAAAGACATCACCCCCCCCCCCCCCCCCGCCATCCTTAGTGATCAGCTGCCACGAACTGTTCATTTTTACGAAAATAACAAGAAATATGGTAAACCAAATGCTAAACATTTGCTGTCCGATTCTTGTGCTTACGCAATTTGGGTAATCAATTACCATAAATTTAAGGTAAATTTACGTGACTGAGTATATCTATTTAATGTTATGCCTTTTAATATAAATACCGTAAAGAGAAATGAAAATCTTCAAAAATTGTTACTTAATAACATTAGTAAATGCAAGTAGTTTTTAAACAGATGGATTCAAATCCTAGAATAAAATTAATAGAATAAAACTTTAGAATTAAAGTTTAGGTACTACAATATTAAAAATAAAGTTCAATCTTTAAAAATATATCAATCAATACTAAATTTAAAATTCCAAACCATTTCACACATTATTATAGAAACTTAAAATACATTCCAGACAAAGTGACGGGATGTATTTTAATTTTCTATAATAATGTGTTGTCAACGTGATTGGGTTGCTAGGGATGGTCTGTCTCTGGTTCTAGGGGGGTCGTTAAAGTTAGTGATATGGGCTTTGGAAGCTACAGATTCAAAAAACTAATTTTGGATGGGGGGATTGGAGAATGTCATGGTGTTGACTTCTGTTCAGGAGTTTTTTAAAATGAGGGTAAAATATTAAGCAATGGTAACATTAACAGTAGTGATTTGCGGCATCATAAAATGTTTAAGACAAGCAAAATGGGCATGGTCAGGATTCTATATACTAATGCTCGCAGTATCAGGAATAAGATGGATGAGTTAAAAAGTGTTATTGCCGGTGAGGAGTTGGATGTTATCGGAATTATGAAAACATGGATTACTGATGATGACGAGGATTTAGTGAGCATTACTGGATATAATTTGTTAAGGCAGGCTTTGTAAGAAAGGTGGAGGGGTTTTATTCTATATTAAAGACACTTTTATTTGCAATGAATTGGTCATTAATAATAAGCCTAAGGATATTGAAATGATCTGGGTGGAGTTGCTGAGCAAGAAGGGTAAGAAGTTACATTTGGGGAATGTTTACAGGCCACCTAATGTTAGTCAGAATCAAGACGAGGAGATGTATAGAGCTATTAGGGACAAGTCTCGTAAGGGCTCGGTCATCATAATGGGGGATTTCAATTTCCCGGGCATAGACTGGAATAGTTTTTACACTAGCAATGGTAGGGAAGAAGATTTTCTGAAAGTGATTGGTGACTGTTTCTTGGATCAAATTGTTACCCAGGGAACTAGGCATGGCGCTATTTTGGATCTAGTTTTTTGTGATGTCGGAAGTTCTATTCTGGGGTTGAGTATAGGGGAACATACTGGAGATAGTGATCACAATACTATTAGGTTTTGGACCAGCTTCGATGCTCACAAAGGTGAAAATTCCAGATTTGTACCTAACTTCAGGAATGTTGATTATGTTGCACTTAGGCAGGGTTTGAAAGAGGTTTTTTTCCTCTGCTTTGGAGAATAGTGAAGCTGATATTCAGTGGGAAGAGTTTAAGGGGAAATTGGAGAAAACAGTGATGGATTATGTTCCGTTTAGAAAAAAAGGGGATTTCAAGAAAATTTGTCCCATGTGGTTTTTAGGGAGGTGAAAGAAGCTCTCGGTTATAAGCAGGCCACTTTTCAGCGACTTAAACAAACTGGATGCCATGCTGACAGGATTCTGTATTGTGAAGCTACACGTACTTTCAAGTATTTGGTACAGAATAAGAAAAGGGAATTGGAGCAAAAGCTTGCAGATAACATTGAAAGGAATCCGAAGAAATTTTTTGCTTAGGCTAATTCAGGGAAAGCTCGTAATACTCAGGTAGGCCCTTTAGTGGATGAGAACGGGAACTTATTCAAAATGAGGGAAATATTGCTGATAATCTAAATAATTTTTTTCCAGTGTATTTAACAGAGACTGTACCTCAACAGTTGACATAAGCGAGATGCAAGCTAATACACAGCTTGAGGATTTTGTATTTTCTAGGAATGATGTGTTGTTTCATTTGAAAAAGATTAAAGCAAATAAGGCTCCAGGACCTGATAATGTTTATCCAAAAATTTTAGTAGAGTGTGCAGAGGAATTAGTGGATGTTGTCTTGACTATTTTCATATCTTCATATAACTCGGGGACTGTGCCAGCGGATTGGAAGCTGGCAAACATAACGCCGCTCTTCAAGAAAGGGTCTAAAGCTAAGGCAGGAAATTATGGGCCTGTGAGTCTTACTTCAGTTCTTTGTAAAATTTTTGAAATGCTGATCAAAATCAAAATAGTGAATTTCCTGGAGGCAAATGGAGTGCTAACTAGTTTTCAGTATGGTTTTAGGAAGGGTAGGTCCTTTACAACTTATTTGTTGCATTTCTATGACAAGGTTACCTCGGCATTAGATAATAAAAAGTGCGTAGATGTTGTTTACATTGACTTTCAGAAAGCGTTTGATAAAGTACCGCATGAAACTCTTCTTAGCAAACTTGCTTATATTGGTATTGGTGGAAAAACTTTAACTTGGGTTAAAAATTGGCTAACTGGGAGGAAACAGAGAGTAGAAGTGAAGGGCAATCATTCTCAGTGGATTGATGTTTTGAGTGGTATTCCACAAGGTTCAGCTTTAGGGCCTACTTTATTTATTATTTTTATTAATGATATTATTCAGAGCATTTCTGGGAACATCAATATTTTTGCTGATGATGTCAAAATCATGGGAATTGTGGACACGGAGGAACAAGCCAATCAGTTTCAAATCAAATTTCTAGGTGGGCAATTAAGTGGGATATGTCTTTTAATATTGGGAAATGTCAAGTGCTTAATTTTGGTTATGGGAACAAACATGCAACCTATTATTTACGAGGTTCCGTCATTAGGAAAGCAGAAGCAGTTGTTGATCTAGGAGTATTGATTAGTCACGACTTCAAGTTCAGTCAGCAGTGTAGCATAGTAACAAAGCGAGCAGGATGCTTGGGTTTATCAATAAGACTATTTCGAGCAGGTCTAAGGAAGTTGTATTGCCATTATACAGAAGTTTGGTAAGACCTCATTTGGAGTATGCTGTTCAGTTTTGGTCTCCGTACCTAAAAAAGGATATTACCTCATTGGAAAGGATTCAAAGGAGGGCTACAAAATTGGTAAGTGGTCTTTCAGACTTAGATTATGAGGTTAGGCTTAAAAGGCTCAATATGTGTAGTCTTGAGCAAAGGAGAGTCAGAGGGGACATGATTCAGTTGTTTAAATTCATTAAAACGGTAAATGTTGATGAACTACAGCTATGTGCTGAAAGTAGAACCAGAGGTCATTGTTTTAAGCTTTTCAAATCTCAGGCTAATCTTGAAATTAGGAAAAATTACTACTTCAATAGGGTTGTAGGCAGTTGGAATAGTTTACCGGAAGCAGCTGTTAATTGCAGTGGGGTAAAAACTTTTAAGAAAGCTCTTGATGTTCATTGGGGACTGTTAAATTGACTAGGACCAGCCTAGCTGGGCCCTGAGCCTGTTGCTGGTCGTCACTTTTGTATTTGTATTTATAAAGTTTGTAAAATTCTTAGTAACAAGCTGAAAGGTCAGAAACTCTTTTCAATTTCAAATGTGAATTTCTCAAGATCGACAATTTAAAAAAAAAATTAAAACTTTAGAATGAAATTTCAAAAATATTTTATGCATTTATTAAATGAAAATGAAAATTAATACATTTAAGAGAGAAAATTTTTAAAAGTGATCTTTAAATACTACTAAAAACATTACTTAATTAAATTATAAAATGTGGTTCTATCATACCGAGGAAAAATCCGGGCCTGGGCAATCATTTCCAAGACACTTGTTTTACCAGAACTTTGATCACCAACTACAACAACCTAAAAGCATAAAACTGATGTTAAGTAATTTTAAGTACACAACTATTCTTTAAGAATTCATATAGCTGCAATTGGAAGTGACTGTAAGTTTGAGACTTAGTGCATACGAAGGAATTAGATAGCTGTTTCATAACACTAAGGAAGGGGAAAAGTTAACATTTAACAATTAGTTTAAAAAGAATTTTTGCTAATGGAAAGTAATTAGTATCAAGAAATATTTTTGTTTTTGTTGCTAAAAGTGATGCTGTTATTTCTCACTGATAATATCAAAATCTTTCTAGGGTGTGTGGATTACTAACACAAGTTATGTTTGTAAAGGAAACACTATCATTCCAAGAGAAACCTCAAAAGTACCTTCATTCAATGTGATGTTTATTTCTAGCTATAAATATTGTTCATATTTCAGATAAATTTGAGGATGCCAACCAAATAATGCTTCTTATTTTGGGGAAAGTTATTCAGAATCAATCTCTTCTTTATGCTTTTAACTGGCACAAGTGGTAATCTGAAAACACTACATTTGGTGTAGGTAGTTTGGTTAGTAGGTAGGACGATATTTTCCCACAAAAACTAGTACTTTGATTTGAAGTATGCAATCATGGACTATTTCATACAGTAAAATCATTTCTCATTTATTCTTTCCCACTCTGGATGTTTTACAATTGAAGCGTTATTCAAATTCATTACTTGTTGTTGGTAGCAATCAGGTTTAAAGGTTCATAGTACATCATTCCTGACCTCCCCAAAGACAGGATAGTTTTCCTCATCAGCAGTTTGAGCTAGTAGATAGTGAGCAGTTGACAAATGTTGATAGTTTTAAAAAATATAAAAATCTACTTTCTATTATGAGTCACAGCTTGATAAAATTCAGCTTTCTTCCATGTGGAAAATAAACATTTTAAAATAAGACAATAAACAGCTTCAATTTTTCTTTAGGATAAAGTTGTGTATCCACATTCAATGGGAAGCTTATGAAATTTTTGAGGAACATAAACAATAAGTTTAACTTAGAATTGGTATAGCAGACAATGGAAGATTATGCCAACCCTCGACTTTTTGATGCAAATAAAATAAATATAGAAAAAATAGAAATAGACATTGCAATTTATTTTATAAGGAGTTTTTTTCCCACATTTTATCATAAAGCAATCATTTTGCAATTTTAGTTTCCAAGTAGCACTTAAAAACGTAAGGAAAATACAAAACTGACTAGATGACCCATACAGAACTCCACCCACTGTGCACCAAAGCGTTTTGTGTGGCATTGCATTCTTTAAAAATTTGGGAAAAAAGACATGATGAAGAATATAAAAGTAAATGTGTGTTGGTTCCAAAGAAGACATGTAATTGAACCCATCAGTACAAATAGCTGTTACACTTTTTTTTACAGAAGTATTCTATTCAAACATAACAATAATATTATGGTTAAAAAACCTCTTTAAATACGATGTTGGAAGTGATGGTGTATTTTGTATGTCAAGTGTTGAGTATTGTGACTAACTGATGCTAGGAGAAATAATTAAGAATTAAATACCCAATTATTACATTTGGGAAAGCAATGTTTATTAATTGCAAGAAATTAAAATTATTACAGACTACATTTAAAATACAGTATAACTTTTATTTAATGATACCCAATTTAACGATTTCTTCAAATTAACAATAGATTTTAGAAGTCCCAGATTGGATTTGAAGGATACATCACATTTCCCTGATTTAACAATATCCTTGTTTTAACAATAGCATTTAACAGTCCATAGACAATCGCTAAATTGGGATGTACTGAAATTTTAAAGGATTAATTTTTTAACAACATATGAAATGTTTTCTATTCAGAAACATACCCTTGGTAAGTGGTCTTGAGTATTATAGCTAGAATCATAATCACTTAGTTCATCAAGAACTTCTGAATACATATCAATTAAGGATTTCTAAAAGAAAAAAAAAACAATTATGTATAGAGGATATGACATATTTTCATAGAATACATGAGATATAAATTTCAAGATGGATTTACTTTTATTTTTCTTGCAGGCACTGATTTCGTGGATTTCAACATTAGCTGTTTTCGAAGTTCCTTGTTCTCCTTTTCTAATCGTTCCACCTCTTTTTGATATTTTATCTAAAAATATACAAAAATAAAAGAAAACAGTTTAAAACTGATGACATTTGACACTATATAGGGTCAGTGTCAAAAATGGCAAAAATAGCATTCACTGCTCCATGCCTATTTAACTTTTTTCTACCAGCTAAACTGAAACATTAGATTAAAAAAATTAAACTGAAAATTAATTGTTATTCATACTTAATTTGAGCACCAAGTTAAATGAGCATATCGTTGTTGCGCGTTCAAAACCCGCTATGTGGAATAAACCCATTTTTTGCCTTCTCTTTGATTCAGGAGTAATTTTACACTGCCGACATGGTCCGGAAAACCCTTTATCTGTACACACTGATTCTATGACCAAAAAATGTAAGACCCATTATGTGTTTAAGAGGAAACACTAGAGTTAAAACCCGCTATTTGGAGTAAATTGGTTAAAATTTGTGGGCTTACATATTTTAACATTGTAAAGATGTCAAATGCAATTAAAATTAAATGTCATGAAGTGATATTGTTGAACCAAAGTTTCAAATTAAAAAAAAATCAGAGTGATAACATTTTTTCTTTCTTCTAAGTAATTTATACAAATGCATATAGAGGGTTTTGGAGGCACAACAACGATAGGATATTATAGCAATAGAAATATACAGTTCATGAAAAAATGCTCAATTTCAGAACAATCAATCTATAAATATCAACAATTAATCTATATACAAAATTTATGGTAAATAAATAAATAGAAAACTAAATGTACTGTTCAATTTTTTTTAAGTACTTTTACAGTTTCTGCTGACCAATTTTAAAGTGAGGTGCAATACTTGGGGTTGCGAGCATTTTACTTTTATATTGATGTCATGATTATTTGACAATGATTGGTGAATTTCAGAATTTGAATAGAAAAGTCACATAAAAATGAAATGACTGAAAGTGATGAAAGTAACTATTTGTTCTTTTTTGCAAATGCAAAAGGAAGAAAAAAACTAGCCTTATAAGACAACAGAATTTTTTTCTCTGTATAATTTTAAGTAAATTTTACTTAGTTCTGAATTTCTAACTTGGACTTTTCATTAAATAGTTGTTTTAATTATAATATTTATTAATTAACATAAAAATATTTTTGAAAAAAAAAAAATAGAACCGACTTCAAATTTAAAATTGCTCAAAAAAGTGTAAAATAAATTAATTCGTCAAACGTTATCGATACAACTTTAAAACATAATTTATGAAGTTGGCGCAAAATTATCTAATTATCATTACGCCTTGTGTTATTTTACTTGAAACTATTGCAAACCCTATCCATTTATATTTGTAAGTGATTCATGATTGCGATTACAAAAGATTTAATCTATCATAATTTTGCACCGACTTCATAAGTTATGTTTAAAAGTTGTATCAATGTTGTTTAAAGAATTAATTTATTTTACTTTTTAGAGACTTAATGAGTGAAGGCCTCATCTACCTGCATGTCAATTTCAGGCCCCATACTGCTGAAGCAACACAGGAATTGCCGTGATGGTTCAGGAGGGAAATGTGGAGTCACCCCCCATACATCCCAGATTTGGCACTGCATGACTATTTCCTGTTCCTGAAGTTGAAGGAGCACTTATCCAGCACAAGGGCGAGGGGGGGGGGGCCGACGCCCCCCCCCCCCCGAAATCCCGAAAATTTTGGCAATGTAGCATATATTCCTCCCTGAAACTGTCCTCAACATAAGTGTTTCAAAGTCAGGCCCCCCCCCCCCCCCAAAAAAAAAAATTTCTGGCTACGGCCTTGATCCACCAAACGGTTCTCTTCAGACAGAGATGTGAAAACATCCGCCGAGACTTGGCTTAATAGACAGCTCAATAGATTTTTACCAAGATGGATTAAACAAGTTGGTTCTGTGCTCTGATAAATGCCTAAATAGACATGGTGATTATGTCGATAAGTGATAGACACACATGCCTCTTAATTCCCTTTTCTATTTTCTGTCTATTGTTAATAAATATTTCTTTAATCAAATTGAAAACTTTTTTTTTTTTTGCCAGCCCCTGTAAATTAGGGTGGTCCAAAAAAGGCCCTTTTTAAAAAATTTTTGATTTTTGCTGGTGCTACTCTCTTAAGTGGTTCCATTTATGTAAAAAATAATTATTGTAAAGTTTCAGCTCATAATTTTAATATTTAGAGGTAGCTCAACAACCTCAAAGTTCTGCGTTTTTCGATTTATACACTAAACAGGGAAAAAAAACAAAGCTCAAGCTAGGAAAAGAATTCAATTTTATTTCATTGAAATCTCCAATATTTTGTAAGTAGAAACTAATAATAATGCAACAATGATATTTAAACAACTATAAATGTGATTGTGCGAGTACCTTCCAAACTCTGCTTTTTTGCAATCTAGATAAGCACGACAATGTTCGATAACTTGCAACAAGAATTGTAATTGATCTTCAGAGTGTTCTGTTTTTTGATTAAGCTCTTCTGCAAGAGATATACCCTTTCAGCATGATCATTATAACAACTGGGACTCCTTCAAAAAAATTTTAGTGCTTTAAAAATACTCCTGCAGCTCCCAGATTTGTGGATTTATCTATTGAGTCAACTCATTCTGTTAAATAATGAAGCTGACTACTTTGTTAAGGTCCATTAATTTCATATCCATAAAATTCTGCAGCATAATCTGGGGATGATTTTCAGTATTACTTTTTTTATTTATTTCCTTTATAGCTACTACTCGATTGTCAAAAAGAGCCCAGGTTGCAAGATCCTCTGATAAATACCAAAAGTGACTGGCTGATTTGTATGATGCAATTTTACTAAATTTGTCATTAATCTTTTTTACAGCAATAATGATTTCATAAAATTATAACCATTACAGTTGTTTTATTGATCCTTATTTTATAAGCAGCCTATTCAGGCAGTCACACTCATCTTCAATGCCTTCCTTACTTGACTGAAAAAATAACTTTTTAGAAACTCGTTTCTTTTCTTTTGCTTTTTAACTTAATAGTTTTTTATATTATTCCTCTTTTAATGCATTTTTCCCATGGAGTTTTCTGACAGAACAGCATTTTTCATCTTTGTGCTGACAACTTTCTATCTTTCTTGGACCTTGTATTGAGTATCTTCAAACAACTTCAGGAGAAAAAGCTATTGCCCAACTAGCATCAACTAGTATTTGAGACCAAATTGAGGTTATGAAAGGACCATTTCAATATACAAATCCTTTCTAGATATCAAATGTAATAGATTTATGAAGATTTAAAACTTACATGATCAAGAACGGATGATTTATTGACGTATACAGAAGAAATATGAATTGAAACTAACTTCACAGCAAAACAAACAATGCCTGCGTATACGTCACTTGATGGACAAATCGTCATTAGGGGTCGTGCTGAGAATTCCACCTTTGTGGCCGTTTCTTCCTCCAGTTGATAAGTTAGTGTACAATGTGAAATTTTCGAGATATTTCGATTGCCCAGTTTACCCCTATGCTCAACTAGCCCCAGCTTTACATTACACTTACAGGAAATATTTTTATGTTTAAATTTACAGAATATTTATGGCTACAGTTAGTAGTGTATATATATAAAATAGCATTTTTATAACACAATTACTTTCTGTTAATAAAAATAGCAAGGTTAGTTGCGATTGATTTAGTCCTTTGTCAATACACTCTCTATTCCGCAATGATGCAAACTATCTGCATTGAGCTACCTCTTAATATTATTGAAATGTTTTCAAATTTTTTGTGACTTATTTTCTAATGTATTGGAACCAAATGGAGGGGTAGCACTGAAAAAATTTTCACCTTCGAAATTTTTGACCGCCCTACTGTAAATACATACATATACATTCCAAACCCCCCTTTCTTTTACTTCTTAATAGCAACTGGTACAAAAGAATACTAACAAAAATTTAGATTCTTACTTGTACATTAATTAATTCTTCTTGCAATTTATCAATTCTTGCCTTTTCATTGTTAACACTCGAAGTTGAACTAAAGGCTTCTGTAAATGAACTAGATGTAGTTGACATTGCACTCTGCAGAGAAGCATCTATAAATCCAAAAAAAAAAAACAATTTGTAACAAATGATAACAATTTGGCTGCTGGTGAACTCTAGCTAACTTGAAACCATTTGGGGAAAAAAGCAAAAAAAAAATCACTTAAATACAAATACATACAAATACAAAAGTGACAGCCAGCAACAGGCACAGGGCCCATCAAGGCTGGTCCAACACTACAGAATGTATGATATTTAAAACCCTAAGAAGTATACACATCATTGGAAAGCTTGAACTGCACAAATCTGGGGATAACTAGAAATGGTCCAAAACACCAGATGTTGAATGGTATAAGCCAAATCAGCACCGCAGTGTTAATGTTCAAGTACTATTTGCATTTCCTGCAGATGAAATTCATTTTTCTTTTAAAATGCATACCTATATTGTCTCAAATTCCTTTTGTAAAATATTGTATGAATTAAAATTATGTCTTACATTAGTTTAGTTCTTAAAATTCGTAGTCAAAACAATTCTTTTCAACTTTATAATAATTAAAGATGGAAGGAAGCTTCGGTATTACCGAAGCTTTGGTGTGGTGGAATAATAAGTCATATCAAAGTAATTTATATTTTAAGGTATTTGAGGAATTTTCTAATTATTTAATACATGTAAAAATTTGTTTCTTTAAATGCAAAAAGACATTGTTTAAATTCAGTAATATAATGCACCAATCATTCATATTTTATAACAAAGTACTAAGCAATTGTTATGTATGTTCAAGACTTTCTGAAGGAAAGTAAATATTAAATTTAAAATAAATAAATAAATAAATGGATCATTAAAGAAGTTTATGGCAGTTAGTTCATTATTGCCAATTGAAAATATAGTGGCAACAGAAAAATAATTGAAGAATTAGAACTTACATACAGAAGACAAAAACCTTAACAATAAATTAAATTTTATTTTGCCACAAATATACTCTGAGCTAACTTCTGTACCTTAAACATAATCAATTGCAATATAAAATTATTTAAGTTTTCAAAATAAATTTTGTAAGAAGCAGACAAAAACTAATTTCATGTCAAAATTATAACTTATAGTTCAAATTTACTCCTTTAGCATTATCCTTTAGCCCATTTATGCTTTAAAAAGAGAAATACTGTTGAAACATAAAAATGCATCTACAAAGCAGAATAGAAAAACAAAACTTAAAATCAATGAAAATGTTACAGAATAATTTGCTAACATAAAATAAAATAAATAAGTTACAGACCTAATGGCAAGGAAGAGGAATTTCCTCCTAAAATAGCAAATAAACCTATGAAAGTAAAAAAAAAAATCCCAGAATGAAAGCAAATTGGTAAATTCATTAGAGAACATTAAAACAAAAATAACACATGCAAAAGGCATTTATAAGATTTCAACTGCAATAATAAATTGAATAATGATAAGATGAGCAAATTTGAACTACAAGCAAGTTAAGAAAGAAAAAAGCTACAAGTAAGTTGTTCATGAAGCAAATAACATGATGCAGCCAATGAAAAAATTCTAAATTGAACATAAATTCAAATTTGCAGAAATAGTACTTCTAAATAAATTGGTAAATATGGGTGAAAATAAATATTGTTACGGTTTAATAAAGTCTTTTATACAAAGCAATAATCAAAGTCTTGAAATTTAAATCCAAAAAGTTGCACTATTCACGGAATTTTATATCTTTAAAGTGAAATGTTTATATTATCATTGAACATGAATTTGCATAAAAATTCTATTTAACAATTAAAGAAAGCTAATTCTATTACAAACTAACAATTATCATTTCAACAGCCTCAACAAATCTAACTCTCATAAGTTTCTATATTTTAGATGAATGTGGGCATGGATATGAATAGAGATTTCTTGGAAATCCTGTTATGAATAGATATCGCAATGAGAAACTTGAAAATATGTAAATTTTAATATTTCTGTAAATTTCTATAACTTTTTGGGAAATTTCACGAATTTCAAACATAAAATGGTATTAAAAAATAGTTATTATATTTTAATTAAAAATTATGTATGCATATTTCTCACGCCATTCCACAACCGTTTTGCACTATCAGGAAAATAATTTTTAAAAGTTGTTGTGAATACAAATGTTTCCAGACCTATTAGTAATTCAAAAAGAACAACTAATAAAAAAGTAATGATTAAAAGAAGTGTTTGGCTTCTTGTAGCTATATTCTATTAGGGAGAACCGGAAAGTAATGCCGTTTTTTCTACATTAAATTCAAACAGGTGAATTTTTAACAAGTTTTTATTTTTAATCAATGATGCAATCACCTTTATTATCAACAGGTTTTTGCAATCTAATGTGGAAATTTTCAATGTTGGATAGATGAAAATCAAGTAGTTTTTGAGAAAAATATCTGGAGATGTTATTTTTTATATCATCCAAATTTTCAAATGTCTTGGCACACAAAAAAGGGATCGGAATGAATAGAAATCCGATGAGACATTATGGGTGAGTATGGTGGGCGATGCAACGACTCCCATTCCAACACATTAATTTCTTTTCCTGGGTTCGTCTTGTGCTGTGTCCTCTTGCAATATCCTGCTGTAGAATAACCCCTCTTTTGTTGAAAATCACTATACATTTTTCAATGATATATTGATTTAGTCCAACCATTTGTTCACAGTTGTCCAAGTTTCAGCACCAAAATTAACGACCGTGAGAATACTCCCCCATGCACACAAAAGTGCCATTTTAGGGTGCAAACTTGGCTGTAAATCGGAATGAGCCACCACGTTTTGTTTTTTAGATTATTATAGAGTACCCGTTTTTCATCTCTAGTAATCAAGCAATCAAAAAGCGCTTTTGAAAAATTGCTGATGAAGCAATAAAAGTTGTAGGAGGTGGATAGGTTGTTTTCTTTAGACAGATTATGTGGGACCTCAACACCTGATCTGCTTACTTGATCAATCTGCCGCAAATGCTCTTGAATGGCCAACCAAGATTCGTTAAGAGTATTTGACAGTTCATTGATTGCCTGATACATATTTGCTCCTGAAAAAATGACATTACTTTCCCATCCACCAAATAAATTGTATTTATGCTTTGATATTTTACAGTCATATTTCATTTCTTTTTAAGAACTATTGTGCAATAGGGAAAATTAACGAGATAGATTTTTTTTTCCGTTACCAACGACGACTGAGAGTGTTTGTCATTTTCTTTCGGATTTTGGAGGGGGTACGGAAAGAGAAAAGGGTTGGGAACCACTGAACTAGTGTGTCACACTGACAAAAATTACAAAAACTTAAAACAAAAGCAAAAACAGTAACAAGTAACCATATTCTTTTCTTTTTAATACTACTAAGCAAAATAAATGGGGAAAAATGAAATACAAAAAACAATAACTAAAAGATCATAAAATTAAAAAGATACCTGAATAATCTTATTGGGTTATTTAGTGTCACATAAACACAATTTTGGGAGAAATTTACCACCTCATCTCAGATTTTGATGAAATTTGGTACAGGGGTAATGCTTATACATACATAGAGAAATAGTTTTAATTTTAAAACAAATTTTAAAGGGGCCTGGCTTTGACAAACTTTGTTAAGGAAGGTTTCAGGTAGGCGTTTGTTCTACATTAAGAAAAATTTCAGGATTTCAAGGGGGCGTAATAGATACAGCCTTGACACTATACAGTATTCATGTTAGGTACAGGGCTGTTCACTTGAAACTTTACGAGTTTATAAGGCATTTCAATATTTTTAAAAAATGGAAACTTTTTCAAATTGACAATAGTTTTTTAAAAACATTACAAAAAAGCACAGTCAACTCATGATACCTAGAAGCAAGACCGAAAAAATATTCGGCATAACTTAAGTTTGAGATACTGATAAATAAAATTGTTAATGATGTCTTTGCTAGCATTCCATACCCAATAATATTCCATTACTAGAGATTTCTTTGAAGAGTGGGATTATTTTCGAAATCTTTTATAAAATCAACTTTTTGTTCAATTGTTAAAAATGTCAATTCTCTTTCACTTATTTTTTCAAAAAGTTGTGCATATAATAATCACTATGAGTCTTTAAATCTGCAAACAGCCAAATTTCTTCAAGTAGTAAATTCAACTGGTTTAAACTTCTCCCAATTAACACATATGTTTTGCTATATGACTTTCTGGACCAGGGGTTGAAAAAGTATGGCTCGGTAGCCCTATGTGGTCAGGGTCCTAATGAAGCAAAGAGATGCCCAGGTTTTGGAAAAAATTGGTGCCCTCCTCAAAGAAAATCTATATTTTCAACATTTAATAAGCGGAATTTTTTAAATTTTAGGTTCTTTTAAACCTCCCTTTTTCCCTTCCAAGTTAAAATTGTTATAATGGTGAGCTTAAAAAACATGAAAAGTGAAGAAAGAAAGAAATGTGAGGGCATTTTGGTTCCCCTAAAATTATGGTGCGCAGGTAACACACGGACCTACGGAACCGTGCGTTAATCAGGCCCTGCATATGGCTCATTAGCTATTGAGCACGGCTCTATAGAATTATTAACATGAAATATTAACGTCTCATCATTATTAGTGTCATCATTTATTATAAATCTAAATTAAAATTGTTCCGTTTTAACCACTAAAATGATGGAGGAACTCTTGTACTTTATAAAAGGTGAATTCCGTGGAAAAGGGGAAATTTCACTTAAATTTAAAGAGATAGTATTGAACCATTTGTAATACATCATTTTCTTCCAAAATATATGAACTTTTTGAAAATAGAAACATTTTTTAAAATTTGACATAATTTAAGTTTGAAAAACTGTCTCAAAGTTACTCTTTTACGTCATGCCTT
Organism: Octonoba sinensis; assembly: GCA_038502835.1. Taxonomy (NCBI): domain Eukaryota; kingdom Metazoa; phylum Arthropoda; class Arachnida; order Araneae; family Uloboridae; genus Octonoba; species Octonoba sinensis. The sequence continues at coordinate 91,095,074 of CM076604.1, read as the reverse complement.
TTTATAGCTGAACAACTTTAAATTAACCTATGAATTTGATTAATAATTTTATAAAAGTTTAATAAATAGATTAACTGTTATATTTTAAGCATTCTATTAAGCTTTTTATTCATTTAATACATTTAAAATAACATTCTTACCAAAAAAGTAGTATACTATTTACTCAAATTGAACATATCCTTCCATTACCAAAAAAATGGGTATCAACTACCCCACTCAGAACACAATGGCTCAAGAATTTTACATTTTCTGTATGAATGAGGCAGAGTCAAAAATTTTTAAAAAGTAATTTTAGTAGTTTTTTCATGGTAACAGGAGGACAAAAATTTTCTAACGGAAGGACAGTCATAGCTAAACTCCTTTGTACTTCATTTTTAAAATGCTCTATTAATATCAGGAATACATATTCACTTCATAAAACCATCTACACTCCATTTATTTGATTTGGTGTGGAAAAAGGACAAGAATATGCACTGGTTAATGGCTGAACTGAACCATGGAAAAGTGAGTTTCTGGTTTTATTGATACTTTGATCAAACAAGTTCACACAATGTGCTTCCATGTTTGGAAATTTTTTCTTTCTCTTTTTTTTTCAGTTATGGGGGCTCAAAATGCCACTTTAAACATCAGGATCTATTTATAAACTTAATTTTCATTGAAAAACGGTATAAATGACAATAGATCAAACAACTTTTTTGCCACCAGTTGCAGAAAAGGAGGTGTGGACAGCACTGGTGTAGAGCAACAATTTAACTCATTAGTACAAAAGACTCCTCATACATTGCAAAGCAAATCAGCTACAGTCTTGTGGTTGGATATCTTCCCTTTAAGGATATCTATCAATTCAATGAGTACTTCAGTGAAAGATGGGTGTACATCCATTTTCTACTAGAAACACAAAGCACCCATTAAGTAGTATTAATGCTTTCTATCCTATAAACATAAATAGGAATATCATTTTCTAGTGCAAAGATTTTTATTTCACTAAATAGTACTTATCAAAGTATGTAATTGTAAATCAGAAATTTCTAATTGGTTGAACGGAGAAGAAAAACATCCAATAATTTAGGTGAGGCAAGAGATGAAGGTGATGGAATATTTTTCTGAAGCATTGCATTTGAGAAACCACATTCATGAAGGACTGACTTATACTTTTGCTGGAGGAATGTTGGATTGACACTGAACAAATAACAACAAAAAAAATGTTCGAACTTAAGATAATTGGGGTCTGTTCTAGCCCTTGACTGAGAAGCAGATTCAAGTATAAATCTGATATACAAATACAACCAGTGATATACCAGTTGATGAATAAGTTTAATAAAAAGTCTTATGCATGATTTTCAAATATAGTTGAAAGAAATTAAGCCTTTTTAATATGGATTTTGTACTTTGCCATTTTTATTCTTCTGTTACAGTTCTTCAGCTACCAAGGCAAAACATTTATTTTTAGTGAAAAATATAAATATTTTCAGAAAAACTCTCCTAATATGTATTTAATGAGCCCTCTTTAAAGTGCCCAAATTCGTTCAAGAAATTTCACCAAACAGTTTAACTGAACTTTGAAGTTTTTGTGTAGGCAAAATTATCAGATCAAAAAAACATCCTTCCTTTACCAACTTTAAAATTTCAAATTAAAAATAAAGTATTAATTGCAAAATTCTAAGTTTATTAATTTTCACATAATTAATTAATAGAAAGTATGAAAGTGTGATTGACAGTTTTTTTGAAATCAGTTTTTTTTTTTCAATTGACAAGCTCACAAAGCCCTATTTTGTTGTAAAAAATGTCCTTCCGTTACTCACAGAATTCACCAAAGCTAATTCCTGAACTTTAAAACAATGTGATGAAAAAGAAGAATTAAATTTAACTACATTATGCTTATTTATAGTTTCTTAATGAGAGAATTTATTGCAAAAACAATTACACTTCAGTAGTAAAATAAAATATTACCTTCAGCTAGTATTGTTGTAGGATCCCCATCATCAATATCTTCACTAAAATAGTCTCCTAAACCTTCAATTCTACTTGCAAGTGAGGATACATTTTTCTTTATCCATCCTTTTTCAGGTAAATTTATACTATTTTTCAATTCAATTAAGTTTTCTCGAAATTCATCAATTCTTTCAGAACTAGGAATTAATTCGGATACCCAGCTGAAATCCGGCATAATGTCTTTCAGTTCATCATATTTCTGCATAAAAGAAATGAATTATTACTATTTTGATAAAAAAAAGTTTTAAAAATATACAATTATACTACCATAATCTTTGCATTCTTTATTGAGACAAAAATCTGACCCATAATTAATTATAAGAAAAAAGATAGCAGATCAAATTATATGACATTCCACAACTGGAAAATATAATAACATTTTTATAAATATCAAATATTTATAATATATATTAGATATTATATCAAGATGATATTCAAGACAATTTCCATATTTGTGAATTTTGAGATATGCCAAAATTTGTTTTAAAGCATCTAGGAGAAAAAATCATTTACATGCATAGCGGCAACTTTCTCAATTTTCCCTCCTTTTACTTATTTTAAAATTAAGGAAAAAATACTATAAACTGTAAAATTTAAGTGATGAATGCATGCAACATAAAAGATTTTCTTCGCTTTCTTTACTTATTAGCCGAATAAATATTGGCTGTAGCAAGCCAAAATTAATGTTTTTTTTTTTTTTTTTTTTTTTTTTTTTTTTTTTTTTTTTTTTTTTTTTTTTTTTTTTTTTTTTTTTTTTTTTTTTTTTTTTTTTTTTTTTTTTTTTTTTTTTTTTTTTTTTTTTTTTTTTTTTTTTTTTTTTTTTTTTTTTTTTTTTTTTTTTTTTTTTTTTTTTTTTTTTTTTTTTTTTTTTTTTTTTTTTTTTTTTTTTTTTTTTTTTTTTTTTTTTTTTTTTTTTTTTTTTTTTTTTTTTTTTTTTTTTTTTTTTTTTTTTTTTTTTTTTTTTTTTTTTTTTTTTTTTTTTTTTTTTTTTTTTTTTTTTTTTTTTTTTTTTTTTTTTTTTTTTTTTTTTTTTTTTTTTTTTTTTTTTTTTTTTTTTTTTTTTTTTTTTTTTTTTTTTTTTTTTTTTTTTTTTTTTTTTTTTTTTTTTTTTTTTTTTTTTTTTTTTTTTTTTTTTTTTGATAGATTGTATCAAGATTTAGTGTGACCTCTGCAGTTGTAAAATAATTGTCTGACTGACAAGACTCATTTTATATGTATGATATTGAAACTAACAAAATAAGAAGAATGAATTTATTAACCGACTTCACAAAGGAAGGAGGTTATACATTCATATTGTATGTATGTCGCTTTTTTTTTTTTTTTTGTTTGTTTGTTTGTCCACTCATAACTTCTCACTGGATGAACAGATTTTCATGATTTTTTTTTTTAATCGATCGAGGGTGGTTTCCCATAGGTCCCGTTCTTTTGTTTGACCATATTCGATAATTAGAAAAAAAGTTATGGACGGAAATGTAGTGTTTTTTTTTTTGTTTTGTTTTTGGTTTTTTCATCATAACTTTTGACTAAATGAACCGATTTTGATGATTTTTTTCTTTAATCGATAGAGGGTCATGTAGCTCAAATATCGCAAATCAATTTGACTACATTTGTTATTTAGAAAAAACGTTACTGGTGAAAAATAGGTATTTTTTATTTTAATTGGAAAGGCTTGGCTTGATTTTTCTTTGTTGGGAAAACTATTAACAGAGCCCCCTATACTTAGTATAGGGGGCTCTGCTATTAATAAGTATAAAAGTCATTGTTAAAAAAAAGTGTTTGTTGCCATTGGGCTATAATATTAAAAGCAATTACAGCAAGAGTTTGACAAAAGGCTTCTCTGAGGCAAAAATTAATACAATCAGTTTCTTTTGCTAAAATCGACTTCAAAACGGAATTTATCATACAAGTGATTAGCTTTTAGGGCCATTCATTCAAAGAAAGTTTGCCCTCTGACATGGATTTTTTAAAAATAGAGTATTTATATAAAAAATGTATTTACATTAAAAAGAAAAAAATGAAATAATTAAAAAAAAAAAAAATAGAACCGACTTCAAATTATAAATTGAGCAAAAAAGTGAAAAATAAATTAATTCTTTAAACAACATCGATGTGACTTTTAAACATAGCTTTGAAGTCGGTGCAAAATTATGAGTCTAATTTCCATTATACCATTTGTTACTTCATATTGGAACTGTTGCTAATTCTGCAAAAGAATATATATTTATGATTCATGATTACAAAAGATTTTATCTATTCTAATTTTGCACCGACTTCTAAAACTATGTTTAAAAGTCACATCGGTGTTGTTTAAAGAACTAATTTATTTTTCACTTATTTGCGCAATTTATAATTTGAAGTCGGTTCTATTTTTTTTTTTTTTTTAATTATTTTATTTTTAGCATTACAGGATGGGAAGAAATTATAATAAATAAATTCTTCACGGGAAGTACAGGCACAACATAATTCCTTGGATGTGGGTCTTTTAAGAAGCCTTTTCCAAACCTGTGTTGGGTTCAACCCCTCTAAATTAAAGCGGATCCATACCTTTATGAAAATAATATGCATTACTCTAATGCAGTGGTGGGGAAACTTTTTTTAAGACGGGCCATTTGTAATAACTAGACAATCGTAGCGGGCCAAAGAATAATGCTTAATCGTTAAAAAATTTATGTGTTCTATAAACATACACATATATTATTACATACACTTATTATTTTAATAGTAAAAAGGCAAAAGGTAAGAAAATTATAAGCACAAAATATTAATGAATTTAGTGTAGTTCTTGATGTGAAGTATTATTACTTTATTTTCTGGTGTCATTACTGGTTGATGGTGCGTGAGAAAAATGAAATTGAGACTGTTTCATCAAAATTTCATCATAGTCCGGTTCCATTTGCGAAGCAGAGATTCTTAAAACTGATGAAAGGTGCTCATCTGTAATTCTGTTTCTTAAAGAAGTTTTCCTAAGCTTCATTGTTGAAAAGATTTGTTCGCATATATAAGATGAGCCGAACATTGTCATTATCTTCATTGCATGATTAATTAGATTTGGGAAATTATCTGGACTTAAATTTTTATAAAATTCTAGTAATGGTACTGTATGAAAAGTTTGTTTCAGGAGAGTATTAGAATACTATCAGGAGAGTATCAGAATACTATTGTGTTTTGGATATCGCCGCAGGTAGTTTTTATGCGGGTCGTCACATTACGAAGTAAGAACGCGTTCAAACATTCTCACGACGGCACTCTTAAACGGGCCGGATTAAACCTTTCCACGGGCCGGACTTGGCCCGCGGGCCGTAGTTTCCCCATCACTGCTCTAATGGTTCCATAGACCTGCGGATCCCAAAGGTTTTTGACCACGGAACACGATTCACTTCTACCTTTGAGGAACCCCATACAATAATGTTCATATTGAAAATCACAAGTTTAATGATCTGAAAAGGCTCATTTACAGGGGCTCCTCCTCCCCCCACAGGTGAAAATAAACTTAAAGCTACCTATTTTGAATTGAAGGCTTTAATATTGTAAAGGTCTAATTTGGAAAGCTCCCTTATTTCTCTTGCTCCTCTTTGCCCCCAATCGAAATTAATTTCTAGGAATGCCCTTGGATTTGAAAGTCACTAAAAATCTGAAAACTGGTAACCATTGGTTATCCTATCTGAATTAAATATCTTTGTAACTTATATTTTAGTTATCAGGCTGTCGATGAAAAATATTATTACAATTGAAAATAAGAAGAAAGAGCAAAACTTTTGTAACTTATCACGCCTGTTACAATTTTAGAATAAGCCCCATAACAGTAATGAAATTATTTCACTGTATTGTTAATTATAGCTGTAAAGGTAGGAGGTTTTATCTCAGATATTTGAATTAGACGAGCTGGAGTAGCGTCTTAGATCTGAATTTGTGTTTTAGTATGCGTAAGTCCCAAAATCTTGATCTTTTGTATCAATGTGGTACCCCATGCAAAGAGGAGAAGGATTAATATAACTTGCTTGTTTAAATAAGAGTCTTCGTTTTTGTTTTTTTAAACCAAAAACAAAAACACATTGCGTGAAATATTGCAATATAATGAAAAGATTGTTTCAATAAGATGGGGGAATATGAATAGTAGTGATTCCTACTATTTAGCATGGAGAGCTTTCCTTGTATTTATCACTGCAGCCACTTTAAGTTATTACATTAAGTGTCAAAAGTTAAGGCTCAATAACTTGTTAAAATGGAAGTATCCTAGTGACTCTATTATTTTAATACCACCCATTCATATTAAAAGTTGCAGTTTTAACAAAATAATGTTGAAAACCTCATTTTAAATTACTAATTTTAACAAAGGGATAATATACTAGTCGTTTTTTATTTATACCGATGATTCATTATTTAAAACTGATGTTTAAATTGAACTTAATGACAATCATTTAATTTGCTTATTAATTTATTAAACCAAATTTTGTGAAATAGCGTTTTCCGCTAAGAAAATAGTAGTAGAATTCGCCTTGTGGTCGAAATTTAACAGTAATTCATTAATCTTTCCAAGCTCATGGTATTCCACATTGATTTAATAATATTTAGCTAAGCATTACATTTGAATGATAGCTTCATCTTCAGAATAGGGAAGTTTAAATTTGATAAATTAGTATCTGCAACTTCTGCACAAACTTGATTTGAAAATAAACAAAAAAGCAATAACCTCATTAAAAAATGCCTATCATAATAAAATTGCATTTTTATTTATGTTTCTGGACAATGTATTCAAAACAAATTCGTTAAAAAATGGCAATTGAAGTTGATACTATAGATTCAGTGCGTTATGTATCCTTGCGCTCTTGCACAGAATTTCGCTTTAGTTATTACTGTTCTTTTTTTTTGACGTAAATTTCAAGAAAATTTTGAAGTTCAATTAACTAGTAGCCAGCTAGCGTAGGCGAAAGCATCATGATGTCATGGAAAACGCCAATTAAACCAGTGGACTTGGGTGGTTCCCAGTGGAATAGTTTTTTCGGAACTTTACACATAATTTTCGGAAAAAGTGTGCACCATCAATTTAAATTGAAAATTATATACTAGTTATAATTTTATATTAAATTTTCGGAACAGGTTCTCGGAAATGTCGGGGAATTTCGGATCTGAATCACCCATTTCCGGGAGATCGAGCCAATATGCGTCTGGCATCCCCTTCCACTATACCAGATAGAGAGGACGCTTTTATCGGTAGTAAAAACACTTGAGCTAAACAGTGATGAGTGTAAATGGAAGTGAATTCCAGAGGATGTGCTGAATCACCGAAAGGCCCGGACTGTATACCTGTCCATCTTAAATTTTAAATAGTATAAATGGCACCTTTATTTTATTGAGATTTTAACTTGATTTCACACATTTTTACGCAACGGCCGAAAACTAGTGTGGAGGAATTTTATGCCCGTACTCATCTAGCAAAATTTATTATTCAAGAGATTAAAGAGCCCACAACACTAGGTGCTCTAGTGAAAAATGTTTAGATTTCAGCAAGTGCACTGTGAGCGAGTAATTCCCTTTTTGCGTTTTTAATTTTATTTGGTCTCTTTATTTGTGTTGAATTCATTGTGAGTTTAGTGAACAAATGTCTCAATGACGGAAGAAGACAGGCTGAAACGAAAGCGAACCATAGAAAGGGCTAACACGACCCAGTAATGAATAAAATTGACACTTAAATGGAAAATACTAACGTAAATGTTGGAGATTTAGAAGGAAGTTTAGAAAATTTAGCTGATAAGAATAAAAATTATTGAACGGTCAAATAGAAAATTTAATGGACTTGAATTTGTTTGAAGATAGCGTTAAATCAAACTATATTAAAACTTAAAGGTTGCATTAAAAGTCAAGAAGTAAATGATACTGTTACTACTTCAGAATTAAATGAAACAACATCTTCTATTTTATTTTCTACTGTCAGAATTTGTTTGGGTGAGAGGTGAAATATTCCGTTAAAGTCAATTTTAAAAGAAATGAGGAGAGTGAGAGAGCATTTTGTATCCAACGATAGAAGTTTTATTACGACATAATAACACCTAAGCAGATGAAGAAACTTTCTTCAGCAATGAAACTGCTACCAGAAGGTTGACCACACGAATCTCTGAGGGGCAGGCCCGGATCTCAAAATAAGGCTCAAAAATAAATGTTAGAGGCCTCAGCAGAAAATCTTAAAGCCCCCTTTAAATTTCCGTTTGTCGTTTGATTTTTAACTTCTTCAGTGTTTTCCTTTATATTTGAATTCATTCGTTTTAATATTTTATTTCTAATTTGTGGTAAAGTACCCTAAAAATGACACCCTCCAATAAAAAAACATTCAAAGTATTTCCAATTCCCTAAAATAATTTAAAATGAAATTTTCTTTCTCTTTGAATGGTATCACTCCTTAAATCCCTTCACTGCTGAAATCTCTTTAAATTGGTAATACACTTTAAATGTTTTTTTATTTGAGAGTGTCAGCTTTAGGAACCGTTTCTTGGGTGTCAGCCCTTAGGGCACTTTACCGTATTTCTTTCCCTATTTTCATTTTAAATTGTCTAAGTTTCTAAACGCATATAGTGAAGTTTGAATTTCTTAAAATCTCCCTTTTAAAATTCATTACTTTATGCAAAGATTTTTTTACATAAAAACGTTGACAACGACGTTTGCAACCTGCCTGCTGTAATTTTTGTACGTAAATAGTTCTTTTTTTCTTCTTTCATTTTTAATGTAAGTTGCGAAACGGCTTCAGCTTTTTCTCTAAATAGATTTTTAATTTTTTTATACTTCTTTAAAATTCGGAAGATCCTTACGCTGCACCCCATATATTATATTAGCTCGTTTTTTTAAAAATGTCAACTTGTTAACAGGATTGATGCAGGAATGTAGACAGACATTTAAGTCTCATCACTAAGAACATTTTCAAAGCCCCGCCTCGTATCTATTAATTAATCTTTAAAGTTGGGGCCCCTTTTATGCTCTAGACCCTGGACGAGTGTTCTTTCAACCCCCTTCCCGCTGTAGGACCTTGCATTGCTGTAACAGCTAGAACAAATGCAAAAAAGAAGTTTGTAGTACTAAGTTTTAAGATAAAAAAATATTTTTAACCAATAAAATTTAATTAGTCAAAATAAAAGTTTTCGCGAATTATTTTCTTCTTGGGCCCCTCAGAGGTGTGGGATCCCAGGATCATGTTTTTCAACTGATCTAATGCAAGAATTATAATAACTTGTAAGAGAAACTAAAAATGCATAAAAAAGCTGTACGGGTTTCTAAAATGCTCTTGGATATAAGATGAAAGCCTAAGAACGTACAGCAATTTAGACAAATTCAGATTAAAACTTGAACTACAAGCTCCTATCACTTATCTATTTAGCTTCTTCAAAAACATGATTTTATAATTTTTCATGAAAGAATTTAAAAAACTGTTCATTTGTAATACTGAATTAATTTGTATCCTGTGACATCTGTTTTTCCAGATTGCAGTTTGATCAACCACACAAGTATTAGTAAAAATGAGATCGGCTGCTCTTAGCCGATCTTGGAAATACAGAGCGATATTCGCTCAGTTATATTTTCCTTTTAAAATTGAAAATTTTATAAAAAAATTTTAACAATTAAACTTACAACAAAACTTGAAATTTAAAATGTACACATTTCTTTTTTGAATAATTAAAAAAAAGACTAAATTTTTTAAAATGAAGTTTATTAAATTCGTACAATTTTCACATATAAAGCTAAAATGTTTCACATATATTTTGACACGAAAAGGTGATCAATTATCTTCCTAAGTTCTTGGGACAATTCAGGATAGTCAGTCATAACCGAGTGAGAAATAACACAAAGAGCATCCAAGGCATTTCGTACTCTTTGGACTTCTGTAGGCCTCTGCATTTCATTTCTCACTGCTCTGATATAAGAGCTATCAAGAACTTTCTGTAAAAGTTTTGCTTTTTTCTGTTTGAATGAAAGCTGCAGCACCACCTGCGAGGAGAAAAAAACATGTTAGTTTTTAAGCAATTCTTTTATAAAACAATTCAGTAAAATAAGTAATCACCTCCTCCCCCATAGCAGCATCAGAACCCCTCAACAACTAGATTTTTTTTTTACATTAGAGAAAAAGTTGCTTTATTGAGCTTAATGAACTGTTCTTAATCCATATTTACCTAGTAATCCATATTTACCTACTAGATAATAACTTCAATCAATGTGGTTCAACCCTATGACCCTTTTATTCATTTTGCCCTCGTTCACCTTTCGACGGTACTTGGGACCGTGTAGTGTTGTTGTTGTCATTAGTTATGTTACTCGAGGCATTACCGCCACAAAGACCCGGGTGGTAAGAGTATCTTAATTTAAGACTAGATAAACACTTATCCTTTTGCACCAAAAGGGTGAAGAGCGACTTTAGACTCAAAACAGAATGTGTATTCCGATGACACCATATGGCGCCGCGCCGCCTCAAATACGCCACCTCTATTCCTTTCAGGCTTAAGAAGGAAAGGAAAAATCTCCGGCTTGCGGTACCCTCTTGACTTCAGTGTCCTCGGATTTTCCTTGCACGAGTCCTCAAGTATACATAATAGATCTTCATTTTTCAGCCGGGTCGGGTTCAAACACCAAACCTTCTGGTTTGAAGTCCGACGCTCTACCCACTTAATGTTAGGCTAAAAGCCTGTATTTTTCTTGGAGATAAATCTAAATACAAAATTACAAGAATATTTGAAAAATGGTTTTGTCCACCTCATTCACTGCCTGCCAGTTTTTCTTTTCCCTCACCGGACATCTCTGCCGTGTCGACTGAATTGCGGAAATGCCCAAATAAACAAGTGCGGACTTGTTTGGAGTCGAAAGTTGAGATGTCTCGTTTTACCTGTTTGCTGCCGAAATCAAATCTGAGGAAGAGGCATTAGCCCCTTGCTGCCAAAGTTGAGATGTCTCTCTGTAAATGAAGTATGACGTAGGAGTTCGCGTGGGGCTGTGGCAGGAAGCATATAAGGCAGGCGGCTTGCTTCACTTCTCATTTCCGATGTCTTATTAGTACATCGTTTGGTTTCTGCTTCAGAAAAAGCAATTTGGAGGTGAATTCCTCCACGTTGTTTAGGGCGTATTTTGCTCCTGCTACATGTTATTATTATTATTTTTTTGAAGTTTGTTGTTTCTTGTCGGACCATTTTTACCAACATTAACGGACCCCGATTTTCTTGAACCGAATTTTCCCAACTTGGTTACGACTTCCCGCAATAGAATACTATAGTTGAGTGATGCCCGCCTGCGTCAACAACATGTTGTGAGGTTCCTGGTAACTTTACAAAATTGCATTGTCGGCGTGCGCTTGCCGATTCTTCTGGAATTCACATCGGCTGCCAGCGGATTTTCTTCGTGCCGTGAAACCGGTGATGGAGCATTGTACCCGGACTCCGGTGATATATAATCTTCAACTGTGCTCATGTGTAGGGGATGAGTGGTGAGTATAGTTTTTTATGTAAATGTTTTACTTTAGGGGTATTTGAATTTATGGGAAATATTTTTTGGGGGTTTTTGATTGTTAACCTTTTATATTTATCTTAACATGTTATCCAAATACATGTTCATTTTTTTTCAAATACTAGTCATGTCTTTTCTTTCAGAAAAACACCTCTCTAGATTCCCCTTCAGTTGGCTTTTTAAAATATTTTGGTTCACTCTGAACTTGAATAATTTTAAACCATAATATAATGATATTTTAATTAAAAAGGCCAACACTTGACTACCACGACTCTGGGGGGACCGTAATGGGGGGCGGGGCGGGCTTGGGTGCTAAATTCACACCGATCTATCCCTGACTGATGCAGGCAAGTTTGGTAAACAAATCGAGACTTGGTGATGGTAAAAGCTAGCAGGCAACACTCGACCGACCAATTAATATAGCCGATTCGATTTACCGCTTGATGGATATACTTTTAAAAGAAAAGCTAGCTGCCTCCCCGAGATTACAACGTTTGGGACAAGTGTGCAGGCGAGATGACATACAGTATAGGAATGGGCCAAGTAGTAGGTACCCTTCTTAGTGCTTTAAATAACAATAAACAGAAAAGAATCGTACTTCTGCAAAATTAGCCATGCAAAACAGTTGTTAGGAGGTAAAATAACAGGCGCTGTACAGGAAAACTCAAGAACATGCCATCAGCAGTGCGTAGAACAGCCAATTGAGTAGCGTGATAATTCCAAACATCGTGCTTTTTCATTTTTAGCTCCTTTCATTCATAGCGATGGCAGCATTTCACAATCATTTCTCCTACAATGACCACCTTCATAATAAGTTTCACTCTTTCACCGTCATATCCCTGACGCGTATGCTTCTATTTTACTTTCATTCAGTAGCTTCTAAAAATGCAATACAAGGGGGGGGGGGGGGGGTAGAGGCGAGCTTAGGATGAGACACGACAATTTCAGTGCACAAAAATTACTCTCTTTAGTTGAACATAATGGAAAACCATATAATATGCCATCTGTTTGGAATGAGTGTGAGTAGACATTACAACACCATGCATAAATCAAAATTATACTATAACAGGGAAATGACAGGAGTTGATAGTAAGAGTGAATAGAAGATAGTATAAGGAATTAGAAATAGCATCAGATAGTAAGCAGACGAATGAGTGTCATAGGAAGAGAAGTTTTAGGTAGGCATTTTGGAAACATGCTGATTTTACATTTTAGCTGTGGATGAGAGCTGAGCAGAGAGCGACCATCTTTCTCAGAACAATTTACGAAGATGATTAGCGATGAAACGAGATGAAACCTAACTGATTCAAGACTATTAAACTTTGCATGATAGTTTTCTATTGTGGGGACGTCTGTAATAAAAGTTAATAAGAAAACTAACTTCTGTCATATCTAATGAAATTTGCCTTTTTCCCCCTAGAATGTGAGTAAAAAGTACTTCACTATTTATAACCAACAGCGATTTTTCTGATTTTATTAATATGGTCTTGTAAGGGCAGAATGCCGTAGCAATATATTGTCGTTTCACTGCTAAAAGATTTTGTATAAGTTGATAGCGGAGGAAAGTGATACATTTTCAACCGCTGGATCTTACGGTATTTTTAACCACCAAGGTTTAGGAAGGTACTTGAAATAGCTTCATTAGCTGCATCTATGACGGTCCCAGTTGCCGATGCAAGGAAAAACTTTTAATTTTACTTTAATTTTAGCTGACCCAACTAAATTTATAATTTAAGTTCTACCACAATTGTCTCACAATGTTCTGTTACAGTTGTGCAGGTTATGTAACCTTAATGATTCCCCATGCTTGAATTACTAGTGAATGAAAAATTACTTTATGTAAACTAATTCAGGATTTACCAAATATTTAGCTGCATTTTCCTGCACGTATAAATTATCGTAAATAGAACAACACGTATGTGTTGAGCAAGAAAGTAAGAAGTGACGTGAAGTATTTCTCAGATCGTTAAGTACTGGTAGTTCTTATGCATTTGGTTATTGAGTTAAAGAAGTGTTTCAATATGAAGTAAGATTTGACATAAAAAAGTAAACTTTTATCAAAGAATTTACAGCTAAATTAACAAATAAAAAGAAAAAATAATTTAACTAATGATAGTAATTTGTTTACATTTCAAACATTTTAAATTTCCCCCAAACACTTAAATGATTTCTCTTTCTGTCGAATTAAATAAGCAAAGATTTTATTGGTAATTTTCTCTTTAATAGATTTTTGATGCGGAAGGTACATGCATTTGGCTATGTACTGACATAGCAGTACTAATAATAATAAAAATAAATTTAAAAAAATTAAAATAAAAAGGAAAGTAATAATTATAATAATATAATAAAAAGATTTGTCAAAGAGTATAATTCGTAATTTTTACTGAAAATTTGAGATTTTTTCTACAAAGATATGATGTACCAAATTGGCCATTGAGTTAATTTAAACATTTCGAAAATGCAGCAGTGTTTTAAATGCAAATTACGTCGCCTTCAATAGCAGAGAAAAAGAGGTTTCAAGATGTAATGAGTACCTGAGGTTGTTTTTTAACATCCTGCTGAGTGCATTTGTATCATATGCATATTACTCTAGGATTAAGTTAGGTTAGATTTTTTTAAAACTGTGTTTTATTTTATGTCTGTAAGTTGTGTTATTAAATGTTCATTTTATTTTTAAACTACCTGGTTCTTTCAGGGAATAGTAAAAACAACACTTTGAAAGGTAGTTCTTTCAAAGTAAAAACCTTGAACAAAAGAAACTTTACATAGACTCCCAAATTTCAACACTTTTCAGTAATTAGTGCTGTTGATAGCAATTTAAATTTTCTTTGTCATCAATAGGGCTGCGGAGTCGGGTGTGGAAAGGATCGACTCTGTCTTCTGGAATTTAAAACTCTGATTCCTGGAATTTGAAAACTCTGACTCCTTTGCAAATATAGATTAGGGGTGTAATGAATATTAGGCTGAGTTTTAATGAGCGACAGACTTCTCTACCCCAAATCGCTCCAACTCCACAGCCCTGGTCTTATTACAGTTACTTTCTCTTTACTATACACATGATTCAATTGAAATCAAAAGTCAAGTAACTTCAAATGAAGTAAGTAAAAAATATTTTTGGAATTTTCAAAGACATAGAATGTGCATGGAGTGATATCAAAACATATAAAGGATATTTTGGCTTTTGGGAAAAATGAATGTATAATTTTTAAAATCATGACACATATAGTTTCATACTTGTCTTTTCTCTTGCTGTTTTTTGTCTGTGTCAATTTCATATAAGCTCATTTTTTCCATAAAATCTAAAGCAACTTGATTCTCAGCATCAATATCATCAGTCAAACGAGTTTCTGTCACTTTTAAAGACTCCCTTTCTTTCCTGCAGTCTTCAAGTAACTTGAAAATAGAAAAGATTTACATGGAATTAATTTATTGACTTATAAGCTTTCTGAAATAATCAACCATAAAATATTTTTTGAGTAGTAAAGAGAAAACAGAAATATAAGCAAATATTATTTATTTTTTAAAAGCTTTTACTTACGTTGAGTTGTAACTAATATTCTATTATGAAGCTTTCCAACTATTTTGCATAAAATAGCAATCTTACTTTTTTATTTTCACGCAACGTCTTCAAGTTCAGTTTTATCCTACTCTGTATATAGTCTGGAGTTTTTCTTCTCTTCCCTAATAATGCGTTCTTATCAGCTTCAACAAACAAAGCAGTGTGTTTGTATACAGCTCTGCGCATTTGTTTCACTAAACTTTCCTGCTCTTTTTTGATATGATCCAATTTTACCTAAAAGTGTCAACGAATTTAAAAATATCATCAAAAAAAAGTTGTAACACAAATCTCAATGATTTCAGAAAAATGCATTAAAGTCAACAATCAAGTCTATACATTTTTAGACTTTTCAAAAGAAGGATTTCATTGTTATTTGCTTTTAAAAAAAATATTTGCATAATTCTTTTCTGAAGTTTTTACGTGATGTAGTGAAATTTTGAGTTGGAAGTTAAAATGGTCTAGATGGGCGAAACTTTGCTTCTATTAAGGGAAGAACAAAATTTAATGTTTCCTTTAAGAATGAAAGTTCATTATATTTTTATGATGTATAAGTTTGACCCTCTTATTTTTCTTCACTGTGATGATTAGTGGAAATATAAATTATGTGCACATTCGAAATCCGTTCGAAAATTTAAATCTAAAATACAGTCGAACCTCGGTAGCTCGACACGTGGATAAGTCGACTACCTCGGTAAGTCGACTTTTTTCTCCTAATGGTTGGCCCAATGCTAATTTCAATGGCCGAAAAACTCTCTAACTTGACACACAATTTCCAGGAACCCCTGTAAATCGACCTCCATTTTGTATTCTTTTTAACTTTTTCTTCCGGTATTTTTTCACGGTGTACAATTCTGAGAATTTTACAGTGATGTTTCTTCGTCAATAAATCAATGCTTTTCTGGAAACTATTCCTGGAAGATTCCCCTATTTTCCTTGTACCCTGGGGAGCCTCACCATTTGCGAGTTATACGTGAATGTTGACTCTGAACTGATCACTTCAGGACCTCTAGAAGATAGAGGTATCTTAGAAGCTATAAACCAAACTGTAAATCCGTTAAATGCTGAAAACGGATTAAGTTCGGACAAAGATGACCAAGTTGCCCTTCCGTCTAGCTAGGTGCAAGACATTGAAAGCTGTAGATGCTTTCTACGAACACAAGAAAAAAGTGAATTGCAAATTAGCAAGCTTAATAACGTTGATGAATTTATGCTTTCTGTTCAGAGGGAAAAACAAACAAAAATTACGGATTTTTTTCTCATGAGGTGTTCTGATTTGATGTACCATATTTATATATTTATTTATTTGTAAAATATAACTTTAAAAATAATAATAATAGATAAATAATAAATGGGGACAATTTACACTACAATTGGCTTTTATAACTTGAATGGTAAGTAAATAATAATACAGACCAATATTAGGTATTGAAATTTCAGAACCTCGGTAATTTGACACCCGCTTATCTCGACATGTTTTCCTGTCCCCTTGGGGTGTCGAGTTATCGAGGTTTCACTGTAGTTAGATTCTGTTTCTTATCATTAGCACTGAAACATACTTACATTAAAACGTCGAATTTCGCTTCTCAAATTAGATAGGTCTTCAAGATTTGTTTTTGACTTAAGAATTCTTTTTGTGTCTTCTGCTAAGTGAACTTTACCTTCCCAGTATACTATTTCAGCACTAGAGGAAAAAGAAAAATACTTTAAAATACAAGATTTATTGCGCCCAAAGATAAACAAATCAGATTTTACTTCTAAAACTGTTTTGAAAATTTCAAACTGAAATATGCTTTGAAGAATGGGGAACAAGAAAAAAAAAAAAAAGAACAATTTGTTCGAGCGAAATTTTGCAGGACACTAACGCGCAAAAACATGCCTAAATTTTCGTGAAACAACGTTAACAAAATGATTTTAAAAAAAAAGAGTATGAATTAAAAGTTTCAAAAATTGGAAAAGGTGAATACATACTGTAAATCCATTAATTTTCGGAAATGCTTCCGTTTCTTTTTCTGAAAATAGCAAAGCTCACTTTGTCTTTGAAGATAATGCATTTCTGCTGCCTAAAAATACATCACAAAACTAAGATGCTACATTTAGCAAGCTGAACGTCAAATAAAACAAGTCTCAGAATCCAATATTTTTTTTATAAGTGTAAAAGCAGTGTTTAATTCTTAATGGTGTTAGCTGTATGAGTCAAAATAAAAAGAAACCCTATATCAGGGGACTTTACCCCAATACTCAATTGCATTGCCTTGTTTTTTGAACAATTTTACTCTTTCATTACTCAAAAACTAATTTTCCTCAAAATATAAATACAATGGGTCATTCCATGTCAAATGGGCCAAATTTCGGAAAGTTCCCCACTCGACCCCCTCCGATTTTGATGAAATTTTTATGGCATGTGCATCTATGTCTTAGATGGAACCATGCCAAATTACAGCTCCATAAGTTGTATAGTTGGGCCACTAGCCATGATTTGCAAAGACGCCTTTTTTCATGTCGCAACCAAAATGACTAAATCGTCTACTTTGTGTTCTTATTGATCATGACCTAAGCGGACTAACACTGTGAAACTTGGTGATCCTGCTAAACATTTGGGATATAACAGCCTACTAGTACAACGAAAGGTTCATGTATTTTAGATTTTTCACATTTTGCTGCCAAAGTAGCTCATTTGTGCCGATGTGGCGGATTTTGACCACACTTTGCCAGCTTGTATCTGTTGATAGAAATATTTTCTGAACTGGATTTTTTCATCATTTGCACCCTACTAGCATGTCATAAAGGTGTACAAGTCGCATCTTGATTGTTCAAATAACTGCCGAGTTATGTTGGTTCAAAATTCAGTTAAAAATTTCATGCCTCAATTTTGGCTCATTTTCAAAAAGCCATACCTCAAAAGGGATAACGCGGATTTGTTTTTTCTTTATATCAATGAAAAGAGCTCACTTTCCTCTATTAGGAAATGTCTTTTGAATTTTGGAGACAAAGCAGTTTTATACCCATAATGTAGTTCAAAACAATGTATAAAATGTTGCTAATTACAGAAAGTGATATTTCTTTTTATACATGACCTAAGAGGACTACCGGGCTGAAACTAGGTGATCCTGCTAAGCTTTTTAGATATAACAGCCTACTAGTACAATGAAAGCTTAGTGTATTTTAGATTTTTCACATTTTGCTGCCAAAGTAGCTCAGTTGTGCTGATGTGGCAGATTTTGACCATACTTTGCCTGTTTGCATATGATGATAGAAGAATTCTCTGAAGTTGATTCTTTCCTCATTTGCCCCCTTCTGGCATGTTATGAAGGTGTGCAAGTGGCACCTTTATTGCCCAGTTATCAGCCGAGTTATGAAGGTCCAAAATTAATTCAAAAATTTCATACCTCGATGAAAAGCTACTTTAGCAGCAAAATTTGAAAAATCTATGATAAATTAAGCTTTCGTTGTACTAGTAGGCTGTTATATCTCAATTGTTTAGCAAGATCACCAAGTTTCAGCCTGGTAGTCCTCTTAAATCATGTATAAATTAATACAATAATCTCTATTTTATGTAATCAGCGAAATTTTATAAATCGTTTTGAACTCCATTATCTTTAAACTCGTAAAGCTGCTTTTCCTCCAAAATTCAAAAGACATTTCTTAATAGAGGAAAGTAAGCTCTCTTCATTGATATAAAGAAAAACCAAATTCGAGTTATCCCTTTTGAGGTATGGCTCTTTGAAAATGAGCCAAAATTGAGGTGTGAAATTTTTAACTGAATTTTGAACCAGCATAACTCTGCAGTTATTTGAGCAATCAAGATGCGACTTGTACACCTTTATGACATGCTAGTAGGGTGAAAATGATGAAAGAATCCAGTTCAGAAAATATTTCTATCAACAGATACAAGCTGGCATAGTGTGGTCAAAATCCCCCACATTGGCACAAATGAGCTACTTTGGCAGCAAAATGTGAAAAATTTAAAATACATTCAGTTTTTGTTGTACTAGTAGCCTGCTATATCCCAAATGTTTAGCAGGATCACCAAGTTTCAGCCCGGTAGTCCTCTTAGGTCATGAGCAATAAGAACACAAAGTTGACGATTTAGTCATTTCAGTTGCGACATGAAAAAAGGTGCCTTTACAAAACCCTGGCTAGTGGTCCAACTATACAACTTATGGAGCTGTAATTTGGCATGGATCCATGTAAGACTTATATCTACCACCTATAAAAATTTCATCAAAAAAATTGCTTTATTTTTTTGTCTATTATGACCACAACGCTACGAAATTTTAAAATAGGAAAACTTAAGGGATTTACTAGGCACAATTTGATTGTTTTTTGTGGTACTACTTACTTTCAATTTTTTTATGAAATCATTTCTTGATAAATCGGATGATTGCTGTAAAGCATCTTGAAATTTCTTTCTCTCATGCAGAAACTTGTTTATATTGACCAACTCTTTTTCCACAGAGTAATTTTTCTTTTCAATTTCTCTGTTGTATTTTTCGTCTTTCACAATGTCAGCTATTTTAATAATACAAAGGCTTAAAATCAAAAAAAAGAAAGAAAGTAATTTAAAATGTGCAAAACAGATGCATACGTAGAAAATGAAAAATAACTACTATATGTATATACACTGAAGGTCAAAGCTGAAGGGGGAAAAGAAATAATATGACTTTATGAACAACTATTTGGAAGTTCTATAAGGAAAATTTCAAAATAGATTTATGCATAATTCATATGATGAAAAGTTTCAAAAGATTCAATTATTAAATAAATGAATAAATAGTTTTTAAAAAGTTTATTTCACCTTTTGGAAGAGAAATTTTTAAAACTATTTTACTTTAATAGCACTATTTCTAATTCAGGGTGGCTACATAATCTCTGAAGCAAAATTCCCAGACTTTTAACTGATTTCCAGAGCTTTTTCATAAAATTTCCCTAATAGAATATTTTGTATATTATATATATACAGGGTGAGTAGCCACATTTTAGTTCAAAAAGTAAGCACTTATAAGCACTTTGTAAGCACATTTTCAGAAAAAAATAAGCACATGCTTAAGTACACATATACATTATTACTTGCATAATTAAGAGGAAAAACGACTTGACAAAATTATATACTTCTAACAGAAATCGAAATAGCTAACAAAAATGAGAAGAGAGGCTTTGCACTACATAAGGAAAACAAATAAGTTTTATTTAACAGATGCATTGCTTATAGAGCCTGTTTAACTGTAGTACAGTAGAGCCTCGATTATCCGAGGTAATGTGGACCGAGGGTACCTCGGATAATCGAAAACTCGTATAACACGGACTCTGTCCAAATCGAGAGGGAAACTGAAATGAATGAAAATGTCGTCGAAGCTGTAAAAAAAGGGCATATACTGTACATATTATGAAATGAAAAAATGACGTTACATACATACAAATATCTAATTTTACATGTACACATCATTAGAATACATGTTCCAGCTAAAGAATTTCTTGAAGAAGCCTCTCTCTTTTTCTCTCTCTCTCTCTGTATATATATATATATATCGTGTTCTGTTCTGTTTAACGGAACTCGCTCGCTTCTTTCCTGACGTTTTACGCAATGGTTGTAGCCGTAAAAGTTCTGTTGAAGTTGTCTCTGACTGTTGTTGTAGGTCTTTATATCACCAGAAAATAAAATGAAAATGCAACTTACGCCATTGGATGACCAAAGTCAATACGCCGCTATAGGCAGCCAAAAAAAAAAAAAATTCCAAGGGCAAATGTACCTCGGTTAACCTGGAACTCGGTTAATCGGGGCTCGGATAACCGAGGCTCTACTGTATTAACTAAAAAACACTGATCAAAAATATACAATAAAGTAACAAATTGCAGTTATTGCAGGTATTATTCTGATAATCTAGCAAAAAGATAAAATAAAGTAATAAATTGCAGTTATTGAAAGTAATATTCTGATAATCTAACTTAATATAATGGGGAGGGGGCTTTATTGGGAGAGGGCAGTTTTTTATTTCACCTGATCTTTGTGCAATTATTTTTTTAAGGGGGGGGGGGGATAAACCATGTAATTTTCTGAGTAACATAATATGGCACTGCTGAGAATTATTTAAATCTTAAGTTTTTTTTTTTTTTTTTAATTTAGATCCCCCTGCCATCAATATTTAGTGATTTATTGATAAAAATATAACTTTATTTTCTCAAGATGTATATTGTCTTTTGTTGATAAAAGTTATTAAAAAAAATTCAAATCACTCAGGGGGTGGGGGGAGAGGGGACACGGCCTACTACGACCCCCTTGTTGCGCCACTGCAATGTCATGTACAGTACCATACTTGCCAACCTTGGAGGGGGAAAAAACAACAGATTTTTTCAATGCTGCCCCCCCTCCCACACACACACAAATGAACAATTAAACTCACTTACAAATAGAAAAAAATTCTAATGTTCATTACAGCAGTATTTGATAAAATTTTATCATCAAAGGTTTGATCAAAACATTTTTCAGGAAAACTATTTTTTATGAGCAATAGGATGTTCTCTAGATTTTCATTTGACAGCATTGGACAAAACTTGGTTTCACTTTACAGAAAATGCATTACTGTGCAGAATGCACAAAATCCCAAGAATTACATTTAGTTAGATTATAAAAAGCCAGTTCTCCCAAATACTTACTATAGCTAAACTACAACGTTTTCTTGACAATGACGTCACAACGCACGGCAGAAGAAATGAGTAAACGGCAAGGCTTTTGGGGTTACAAGGACGAGGCTTGAAAAGACGCCCCACCAACTTGCCGAAATAATCCAATTAAGCATTAAATTTGACACATTGCACGTTTGAAAACTCATTTGTCAGCATATCAGAAAAGGATAAACAGATGTAACAAATTAAAAAACTTATTTCTTTTTACATAATCGTAATTTCTGTTATTGGATCAAATACATTTCTTGTTAATGTAATCATTAAAAGTATATTTTCTTCTGAAAATTCTTTTCTCCCTTCAATAATTCATAAAAACGGTTGGACTTTTGAACACTTTCGTTTTTCAAATAAATCATTTTTTTTCCTTCCTGTTACCCCCTGAGCCTAATTTTTTTCCTGTATAAGTTTGTTTTTAATGTAAAATAATAATAATAACGATATTAACGAATGGAATAATACTAACTATTTAGCTTTAAGCAAAGTCACAAGCCAGCAAGTCAGACATAAGCATGAACCATTTTAAATCTCGCCAAACCGCTTATGGGAAGGTCGCCAACTGCTCGTGAGCTCTTATTGGCTGAGCATTCATTTCTAAATGAAGGTATTACTACGCGTTGCACTTCTCGTAAAATTGAAAAAATAACCTTTTTTGAAAATTATGACAAATAAACGCTATATATGCGTAGGATAAAATACCTTATCATATTTCTATAGCGAAGTGCTAAGTGTAACTTAAAATCGGACACCGCGCGGAGAACTACTTTCTTCGTTTGCTCTCAGCATATTTCTCCATAGTCAAGAAACTTTGCAGTTGGGTATAGCTTACATCTACTCCACAACAATTCAAACAAAATATCACGACCATGTCTGGTGTGCACTTAACAAATAAATTATCCCAAAATATTATATATATTTTTTAATTTAGCCATTTTTTAGTTATATATTGAATAAAAATAGGAAGAAATGTTCTTTATCTATTTTGTAACAATATATAATGACTCCCAAAAAGGAAAAAAACCCAAACCCTAAGTTGAAGGGGGAAAAAAAAAACAAATTTAATTCTATGCAAAAAATATTTTTAAAACAATATTATTAATAAGGATGCAATGTTAATAGTTATAACTAACTAATAGAATCACTAAAATTTTTAAAAAAGGCTAAAATTTTTCACTGAAATTTCGAGTGGGTGTGGCAAAATGAGAAGTGCAAATCATCTACTACAGAAGCTAAATCATAAAAAAAAAAAAATAAAATAAAAATAATGGTAAACCAGAAGTTATTGATGTCCAAGAGATGGAATGAGATAGTACACAAGAACTAGGGACTTTTACCAAAGCGGATGCAATCGGATTTCAAAAAAAAATCGGGACTGACCCTTGAAAGCATATGAAAGACAAAATGTGGAAGTTTTACTCCTAATTTGTAAACGTTTCGTAAAGCAAGTATCTAAGCTTGCTACTTCAAGATTTTCTCATTTAAAGAAGAAAAAAATTTCCAAAATTACGAATATTCGCGGAACCGAAATTTTGACTTTTCAAAAATACCAAAAATACGGAATTTCGGCATAATAAGGGAAAATCACATGAAAACTACTCCCCGAGTAACAACGATTACGAGCGCCGTCTATTGCGCAAAAAAATATTGAAGCTTCATCGATTTATTTTAAAGCGAAAATTACAAAAAACGGGAGAAAATTGTGTTAAACCGGAGATTGGGAGACAGACGCAAAAAACGGGAGTCTCCCGTTAAAAACAGTGGACTTGGCAAGTATGCAGTACCGAACCTCAAATTTGGCAAGCTCAGCACCAACGCTATGCAGAATTTTGGAACACGTCCAAACATGGCGGATTTACAGAACGAAAAATGGCGGATCCTCGGGAGCATCGGCGCTGACACGCGTTTTGTTACGCCAAATTTGCAATATTTTCTTCACTCATAGACAAATGTTTTTACATTTTGACTATGAATGGCGATCTGGGCAGCTGGTTTAGCAATCGGAACGCCATTTTATGCATCCGATGAGTAATCTAACGTTCGATTTCTGCTAGGGGGGAACTAAACATTCGTAATTTCTTTTTAGAAAAAAACATTTTAAGGAAAAGTAAGCACTTATAAGGGCCCTTATATTTTATTTTCAAATATAAGCACTTGTAAGCACCGCTACGCACCCTGTATATATTATATATATAAACACGCAAAAAGAAAAAAAAAACAGACCTATTCAAAACACAAATGAATGCAACATTAAAATATTCGATTTAGTAACAAAATTTACAGCAGCTAAAATTTGACAAAATTTAATTTTGTTATTTTGAAGAAGATGAAAGAAAGAGGCATTGTTGCAGCAGTGAAAAAGTTTCGCTGCACAAAAATGTACCAAGTTAGTTTTATAGTAGATCTAGAGAAAGACAAAATGCGATTTTTAAGCACTTGTTACTTGTTAGCAATTTAATGTTCAACAAGCAAAGCATTTCTCTTAATTTTGCTTCTATTTAATTGATTTGTATGCTATTAAACATAAATAATTAATAAATATTTGATGGGAGAAAAAGTAATTGCTTGAAAGAAGAATGAACATGTATAACTTTCAAACTTCTGTCTTGAAATCCTTAAATTTTGTTAAAAAAAAGCATTTAATTCTATTAGGAACTACCAAGCTTCAGGGAAGACTTTTGATCAAAGACTAAACATTTTAGGATTAATGCTAGTATGTCAAAAAACGAAAAAGTGCACATGAAATAGGTAAACCTCTAAATCTACAGCATGAAAATTTATTCCAAGATTTAACACGTGTACTGAGCAAGAAATGAAAAAAAAAAAAAAAAAAAAACCATAGCTGATATTTAACATGTTCTTCCTGAACGAAATCAATTTTTATCATGAATGAATGTGCGTAATAGAAAATTTTTTATCACCATGATGGTGATAAAATCTTAAGCATTGTTAATGATTTTGTTTTCCGACTTCTTCAAAATTAAACATAATATCTATCAGTTTCATTCTTTATTTCAAGTATTTTAAATGACCTAAATAATTACGCAGGCATTAGAAAATTGAAACGAAAAATAAAACTAGAGATATCATTCTAGGCATTTGAAAGTTCGCCCTTACGATCACGATTCACGAAATTTCGATTGAACATTCAAATTAAAGTTTTAATGAAAGTAAAAAGAAAATTTATTTGTTTACCTTTTAACAAAGCCTAAGAAACATCGAAAATTTGAAAAGCCCAGTTCCCATCGCGGACGCAAAAAGATCCCGTTTTTTGACATTTGGGCAACAAATGCATGAAAAACGGCAAATGAAAGAACTTGATAGAGTAAGAAAATTTTAGAATAGAATTTCAATAAGGGATCGTTGATTAATATTGATGATTAAAGATCAGATCGTTGGAGCTTCGGGATAAATCAAAAACAAAGAAAAAATTCCCTAATTTCGGAAATTTTTGCAAATTTCCCTGCCTTTTCCAGAACATTGGAATTCCCTGACATTTTTCTGGTCTCCCTCATTTCTCGGTTATGTCGCCCTCCTGTAATTATACTTCTAACGTTTTCATAATTTTGAATTCTTTCAATTTTAAAGCAGGATGCTTATATGAAATGAAAGTTTTCGCTGCAACTTGATCATTGACTCAAGCATATTTTACCTTCCAACTGATGTTTTTTCTTTTCCATAATGATTTTCTTCCTTTTATACCTTTCGTTTTCTTCATAATTTAAAGTGAATTGTTTAAATATTGAAAACAGTTCTCGTTGAAAACGAAGATATTCTTCTTCCATTTCCCGTTTCCCCTGATCGACAAGATTAATTTCTTTTTTCAAATGAGCCATTTCTCTCTCAAATGGAGCACGTTCTTGACCCTGGAAAAGAATTTGTTCTGTTAAGTATCGAGTCATTATCCAATTCTAGCTTATGCAGAATTTGCATTGTATTTTTGTTGTTCTTTAATTTGACAACTTGAAAATTAATCCATGCAATCCATCACCCAAACAAATACAAGCACAAAATAAATTACATAACAAGCTGACAACACACCCTTTAGCATTAAAGTTTAACCGTTCGACTGCGGAACAAATCACGTGGATGTGTTATGCCAAAAATACGAATGTGTTTGGATATGCATATAAAAATATAATAAAATATAGTTAACTAATTAGTAGGGCGAAGCTGGAAGAATTTATATTTTATAAATTGTTTTCGCGAGAGTGGAAAAGTTATGGAATGGTATGAGAAACAACTTACAAAATTCTTAATTTTTCAATTAATACCTTCTAGTTCCACTTTTGGGTCTAAATATGAAAATTTTGGCTGAAATTACTTGAACCTTAACATTTTCGTAAATTTTCATGCTTTCAAAATTCTTTTTTTTACCCTATCTCATACACTAACAGAATTACCAATTGAAGAAATGGCTGATTATTGAAATTATTGGAACCGCTGATTCACGTATGAAACGAATCCGTATAACAACGTTAATCCGCCCGATCTCCAAAATTGATATTTAAAAATATACTCTTTCTGGGCCATACTAAATATTTTCCAAGAGCAGTAAAACTGGCCACAGAAGGTTTTCTTTTAACCACCAGTGAATGCAGACGGTATGTTTATCAAATACAGAATGGAGTAAAGCAATAATCGAAACTGTTACATGTCATTGAGGCAGTGTGTTGGCATCACACTGCCTCAATCACAGAGTGCCTCAATGGAGCAGTGTGATGCCAACGTTTGAAACACAAATCAGTAAAGAGCAAAAAAAATAGCTAACTAAGTGAATAAAGTTATTAATGCACATTATAATCTTTTATGCTGAAGCATGAAGGCGTTTTCTGCGAGTCTGGGCATTGCGTGAAAATGAAAACGTTTATTGTTTAATGATCATAATTAATAATTATTATTAAGAATATCTAACCTTTTCAATGCTTACATATTTAAAAAATAATGTTCAAGCAGAAGGGTTGGTAAACTTGTTACTAAGCTATGACTTTTTGCCTGACTTTAGCCTAATTTCTAAAATTTGGACTGTAAACGAAAACATCTTTTGAGTTATTTTAAATTTTATACCAATGTTTCTCATACTATTTCCCAACTTTTCTTGCTGGCGCAAAGAGATAATCGGAAGTATGAAAATTCACTAAAATGTAAAAACTTACATTATTTACGTTTATTTCACGTACTTTGAGCCAGGGATATTTTGAAACTTTTTAACTTGTTTTAGCAATCGTCTAATATCGCTATATAGTGATAAATCAATTTAACATTGATTTCATGGTTAGAACGTGAAACTTGCGCTTTTATTATGACCGACAAAGAGATAATTTTATTAGGATCAAAAAAAAAAAAAAAAAAAAAACTGTGTAAAAATCTGCCTGCAAAAAGAAAACCTTAAACTCTTCTCCGCAAAAAAGAACCCCTTTCATGTTAAATCCCAAAACCCTCAGAAATAAAAAGGTATGATATCTAATTTACCTGCCATGTTTTCATTAAATAAATAGGTACTTATCGGTTATACGCCATAGACTTTTTTACTCGCCAAACATCGGTAAACGAAATATAAACAAAGCAATGTTATTAGATTTAAATAGTACGATATTTTATCAAATTTAAACAGCATATTGGCAACATTTCTAAAACCGTCGCCAAGTTAGGGCGTTTAACCGATAAGAGGGGAGGGGGCATAAAGCGAGTGCCGCTAGTATAGTTTATTTCGTTTGCCCTCATTAATTGTACTATTGTACCCATAAAAAGGTACAGAGGAGCAATTTGAGTACCTATTGAAACTTTTTTATTATTTCGGAGAATAAACCAAGTATCAACAATGAAAAAGTTGCAATGAAAGCTGAAATTTACCAAGCTATTGTTCTGTATTTAATTAAAAATAAATAAATAAATAAAATGGACAACGCCCATATTTAATGACAAAGAGTTAAAAGCTATTTCTTCTGCTGTTAAGTCTGTTCATTCTATTCCTTTGATTGCTAAACGGTCTGTGATTCCTTCTGTTGCTAATTGTGCACGTTTTTATGCTTTACCAAAGGTACACAAGGCAGGTATTCCTTTCAGACCAATTGTTTCCAATATTGGCACTGCTTCATATAAACTTTCCAAGTATTTAGTTTCTGTGTTTTCTCCACTTAGGAGCCAGAATGTTTTCACTGTTAAAAATTCCACCGATTTTGTTAAGAAACTTCATAACTTCGTTCCGAATAATTCAGTTATGGCCTCTTTTGATGTTAATTCTTTGTTTACTAATGTTCCTGTTGATGGCGCTTTGACTTGCCTCAGGAAAAGGCTTTCTGAATTCCATTTTACTTCTGTGGAAATTGAGGAATTAGTTTTCCTTACTCGTGTGTGCTTGCAACAGAGCACTTTTGTATTTAATGGTAAATTCTATGCTATGGTAGATGGCCTGGCTATGGGAAGTCCTCTTAGTCCTATTTTAAGTGATTTCTATATGCATTATTTTGAGGAAAAACTGTTCCAGAAATTGCAATTTCAATTTTATGTTCGTTATGTGGATGATTGTTTTGTCCTAACGGACAGTAACTTGTTAGGTATTGATGATGCTCTTTCTATTATGAACTCCATTGATCCTAATATCCAGTTTTCTTGTGAGAAAGAACTTAATAGTAGCCTCGCGTTTCTTGATGTCTTTATTTCTAAGAGTGAGTCTGGTTTCACTACTTCTGTCTATCGTAAACCTTTCGCTGTTTCTTTACCTCCTCACAGACTGTCGTCTCATCCTCCCAACCAAAAATATTCGGCTTTTAATGCTCTGGTCCATCGTGCTATTAATATTTGCTCTTCTCCTGAGCTTCTCAAGATTGAACTCAACTATCTGAAAGCTGTAGCTGTTGATAGAGGATTTTCTCACTCTTTAATTGATTCTATTCATAACAAACTTTCTAAGAAAACTTCTGGTCCCAATAATGTGGTTTCTAGAAAGAATTTGGTTGTGTTACCATTCTTTCATTCTGTCAGTTTCCGTATTGCTAAAATCCTAAGAAGGTTTCAATTTCAAGTCGTTTTTGCTCCTAGTAACAAACTTTCCTTCTCTTCTCTTAAGGATCCTGTCGATCAACTTAACACTTGGGGTATTTACCAAATTAGTTGCCGTTGCGGCCTTTCTTACATTGGGCAGACAAAACGTGCTCTGAAAATTCGCTTAAATGAGCATAAAGGTTATGTACGAAAGCAAGAGTTAAATAAGTCTAGCATTGCTCAACATTGTTGGAATTCCAACCACTCTTTTGACTTCAATTCTGGTAAAATTATTCAAAAATGTTCTTCCCCTTTAGAGCTTGACTTTTGGGAAGCTTATCATATTAACAGGAATAGTTCTAATTTGGTTAATGATTCTTCCTCAACTCCTTATTTCTCACTGGTCTGGCATAAATTTCTTTAATTTGTTGTTCTTTCTAGGTTTTCTTGTTGTTTTCCTTTTTTGTGTCTATTTTTCTCCTTCCCCCCTCCCTCCCCTCCCCCTCCTTTACATGTGTACTTTGTTTTGCATTTTGTTTTGGTAGTTTCTGTACTTATTTTTATTTCAATTTTATTCTTTGTATTTTATTTTATTATTTTTGCAATTTTTATGCATGCTGTCGTCTTTTTTGCTTTATTTTTATTGTTATTCCTTTTTACTTCCTGTACTTTCAACTGGATTCGTTTGTTGCTCTCTTATTGGTGTCTTCCTGCTACTTCTACTTCCACTTCACGCTGCCTTTATTCTCATTGGTTTACAGATAATTCTTAGGCTATATAAGCTTTGTTTTTCTTGTTCTGTCTGCTTCATTTGGATGTTTTGCATCTAGAAGCTCCCTGTCGCATTGAAAAAGGGATTCCAAGCAATCCCGAAACATATGTCTGCATTTTTTTGCTCATTTGTGCTTTAACTTAACGTGTAATTTTATTATTATTGTCAACATGGCAATATCTTATTTGATATTAGTTTCTAAATGAAATTTTTAATGTACCTTACCTGGAATTGCTTTCATATTTTAACTATTTTCTAACGTATTGTGCATTTGCTAACGGGATATTTCCCCCCATTATGCAAAAAGGACAATATTTACCTTAAGCAGACACCTTTGCAGCATTATGTGTTTGTCTTAGAATATCCATTGCTAGTGAAATATTATTACAGTTTTTTACTAACGAAATATTGTTTTATTTTTAATAAATAGGTAATGTTGCGTGATCGGAAACAACGAGAAAATAGAAAACACATACATTCTTTTCTTCTAACTCAAAAAACTATAGTTCATACGCTGCCGAGAGCCCCCTATTACGCTTGCATAGCCATAACGACATTTTATCCTCTGTACTTCTCCGATGCCGAATCGGGCCCACTCCTCCAAAGGCCAGGCCCCATGGTTGAATGACTATCACCCCCCCCCCCCCCGTCGACGGCCTCGGAGAGACAAACCATGCAATGCGATCAAAAGAAACATTTCATTTACAATGAAAATACTTACTCCTGCAACTTGTATCAACTCGTTTAACTCATTTTCCAGTATTTTATGTGCTGAATTTTTCAAATCCATTTTCTCTCGGATCTTTACTGAAATAGCTTCATCTTTAATTAAAACAGACTGTTTTTCTTCCACTTTTTTTTGGATATTATCTAAAGTACTTTTTAAGTTTCTGAGATGAGTAGAGAGTTCCCCCATTTTCGAAAGCAATTTTTTCCTGTCATCCTCCTTCTGAGAGCTCTTTTGCTCCTGCAAATGTCAAATGAATATTTTGAAAGTTAAATTTTAACAACATAATAATATGTGCATCTAAACTGTTACATGAATTCACCATATTTAAGAGACAATAACTATCAAACCCTTTGACAGTTTCATAGCCAAGCGAGCTCTATTTTCATTAACAAAATTTCTTAACATTTCAAGATAATTAATGAAAATCAAAGTCGTTGTAGAGCAATGCATGTATTCTCAATATTTTAGGTTTGCAAAAATTGGTTCATATAGTATGAGTTACGTATGAATGTTTGAGAATTCTATCATTTGCAAATGAGAGAAGAAATTCTAAGCGATAGCAATAAATATCGCCAAAGACCTAAAAAGGAAATTAAGAAAGGTGAATTTACAAGTTGTAGATAAAACACTTAGCAAACTTTAATTCCCACCTCCGTTATCAACAAACAAATGTCCAGAATTGATCCAGAACTAGTTACTTTACCAGGGGTCACGTCAGAGGAAATTCGGGTCTGTTTTCGGGACCCTTCACAAAATTACAATTAATCAAAACGGACCCTTCACAAAATTCAAATTAATCAAAACAGACCCTTCACAAAACTTAAATCAATCAAAACAGACCCTTCACAAAATTCAAATCAATCAAAACGGACCCTCCACAAAATTCAAATCAATCAAAACGAACCCTTCACAAAATTCCAAGCTTAAAAATAGTGTTTTTACATCATTATTTATTTTAAAAGCCGCAAATAATAATAAAATGTTTTCAATTTTCACAAAATTATTTGATTTTTCACAAAAATCTCTTTAAAAGTCACAAAAAACGGACTGTTAAAAAATGTTGGATCGATCCCTGTTTACTCTATATAGTCGCACCAGGCAAACTTTCGCATTTTTTACCACCAAGGTCTGAACTGATAGTTAACAATGTACAAAAATTACACTACTGGCCATTAAAATTGCTACACCAGGAAGAAATGCAGATAAAAAAATGATATTTATTGGACACATATATTATGTTAGAAATAACAAATGTTTAAATTTTCAAGAAATTTGGGTGAATAGATACTGAGAAATTCATTTGCATATCACAGCATCTTCTGCCTGTCGTTTAAATTTCAAGTCTGTAGCAAGGGGACCGAGACCAAATCTACATTGTAAATATCGAATGATCAAGATTCCTTGTTCTCGGCGACATACCTCTTTAAAAACTATCAATACATAGTACGTGGGCCGAAGTCTGAAAAACAGCCTAAAATTCATTTTCGTTCCAAAGCATGAGAAGGGCAATTTTATTCTGCCAAAATATAGCATAATCATGGCTGGTAAACGTAAATTCATAAAGTTCTCCAAAATATGATTTCATGATGTTTCTTTGCTGGGAAAATTATTATTAAATATAAAACTCATTGTTAAACAAGAAGTTCCGTCTAGAACTATACGAGCCTACTTTCCCGTATACACCGAATTCAAATTTATAATCTCTCTCTGTCTTTCTCATTTAGCTTTAGTTCTTAATTGCTTCAAATATACCTTTTCAAAGGTTAATACATATTTTATTCAATCATTATTTATTAAGTCATTCATGTATTTATTCACTCATTTATTCATTCATTCTTTTGCTTATTCATTTAATCATTCATTAATTAAAAAATATTCTTGAAAATCCCGATCAAAAAATTTCATAGGAAAATAGGCTCGTTAGTTCTGGATTAACTTTCTATTCTTACATGTTCTACGTCATAAGAGCTTTCCGATAAAGTTTGTTCCAAGCAAATCGGTCCATTAGTTCAGGAATTATATAGGATTGAAATTTCTCCGTAGGCAGTATGTTAATTTTTTTGAACTGTTCAAAAATGAACAAAAATTGTTCAAATCATTATTTCACGCCAAGAACTTCTTCCAGTGAGCTTGTTCATGGGAACTTATATCTTGTACTCAGAGTTTACATAATTTGCTTCATTTTCACCCATAGGCGCTAATGTTAAAAATTTTTGAACTGTTCAAAATTGGGGGGGGGGGGGGGGACCAACAGACCGACTGACGCACTTTTTCCCCATCTCGAAACCCTACTTTCAATTTTTTTATTTTTCATTTTTTAATGTTAAAATGTTTTGAACTGTTCAAAGTTGAACAAAAAATTGTTCAAATCAAAAAGTAAAATATGGAAATGAGATGTCCTCGCTGAGATCTTTCGAATGCAAAAAGAATTTTTCCAATCGGACAATTCATTTAAAAGTTATTAGGGGGGGGGGGGGACAGACCGACAGACAGACAGACCGACCGACACACTTTTTCCCCATCTCAAAACCCTACTTTCAAATTTTTTATTTTTCAATCTTTATTTAATTACTTCATTTTTTTTTTGACTTTTCTTTATTTTTAACGATATTTTCACGATACATTAAGCCTTCTTTCATGCTTTATTATTATTTGTTTTTACTTTTACGGGAAAGTAGGCTAAAAAAGAGTTTGATGCCATTCAGCAGTAATATTAAAAGCAAATATAAGGAGAGTTTGTCTGAAGGTTTCTCTGAAGCAAAAATTAAATCCAATCAGTTTATTTGCTCTAGGGACCTTTTAAAATCGACTTCGAAACGGAATTAATCATACAAAAGATTCGTTTTTAGTGCCATTCACTCTAAAAAGATTTGTCCTTTGATATAGACTTTTCAAAAATATAGTACTTATATAAAAAAATATACTTACACTAAAACAAATAAAATAGTTCTTGGAAAAATATAAAACCGTCTTCAAATTATAAATTGCGCTAAAAAGTGAAAAATTAATTATTTCTTTAAACAACATCGATACGACTTTTAAACATATTTTTTGAAGTCGGTGCAAAATTACACTGTTAAAAAATTCCGTAAGAAAATAGTAAAATAACCATTTATTTGATTGTTATTTTACCATATTTAATTACAACAGTTGAATAATCATTAAAAAGATGGTACTCAAACCGCTGATTGCGAAAAAAACCGTTTATTCTCTGTTTATCCTAAAGAACGTTTAACTAACCGTAATTTTCAAGCGCTCAAGAATCGGGCGTCCATCTTGGTTGCGAAACCTTACCGGTCGTACGTTATTGTTAAATATGAATAAAGATTCATCATTTCAAATCTGCATGTGTATATAAAAAAGAAGAAAAAAAGTGGCTTAAAAGCAGTAATTACTAAATAGAAAGACATACACACGTAAATAAAAAATTCGAGAAGTTGGATTCCCGAACTGTTTACGAATGAGCGAACCCATAATTTGAGCTGCTGAAGCTTGTTTGTATTTTAACTTTGCAGCAAATAAAATGATTTTCGTCAATATATTGTAAATTTAGACCAAAGATGGCTTTAGATCCAATCAAAAACTGAAATCTCAATTTTAATGCTGTTTTCCTGTTGAAAAGGAAGATTTATTGATAAATAAACGACCGCATTGTGTGGTGGAGATGGCCGAATGGTTACAGAGCAAGGTTGGTATACCGAGCAACCGGGTTCGATTCCCGCAAGCTTCGTTTACGGTTTCTTCGCCTCGAAATTGTTAAAAAACTGTAAAAATTTTGTTTTGAAACAATTTTTAAATGGTTATAAATACGTAAACTTTTGTATTTTCGGCTTTTTAACCAAACTGATTGGAAATGGTTAAGTCCTGTAAAGATAGAAAAATGTTTCAAACCCTAAATTTAAAGGGGGAATTAGATGGACAGACTGCTGCCGGTCATAAAACCGTAATTTCATGATGAAATTTCTAACAATGTATGTTGGATTAAGTCCTTTGTAATCATGAATCAATTACAAATATAAATGGCCCAGAGTTTGCAACAGTTTCAATGTACGCCATGTGTTACTACACATGGCGTAATGATAATTAGACTGTCATAATTTAGCACCGGCTTCAAAAATTATGTTTAAAAGTCGTGTCGATGTTGTTTAAAGAATTAATTTATTTTTCACTTTTTAGCGCAATTTATAATTTGACGTCGGTTCTATTTTTTTCCAAAAACTATTTTTTTCCCTTTTAGCACAATGTATATTGTTCTAATTTAATGTTGGCTCTATTTTTCCCCCGAAATTAATTTTTTTATGAATCGTATTTTATTTTTTCTTCATGTATCATTATATTTAAAAAAACATTTAACCGAAAGAAATAAAACAATTTTCTTTTTTTTGCTTCATTTTTTTACTTTTTTCATTCTCTCCAGTTCACAACTTTTCTGCAGTATCACGATAAAAGGAAAAAAAAAATTTTTTTTTTGGCCCACTCTATTCTACACCCATTTCATCACGCTGCAAAGAGATCTTATAAAGGAAGGGATAAGACTTTAAGATCTATGACGCTGCATTACTGTAAATCGGTTTTCACTGCATAAGTATTCTTTCCAAAGAAAAAACAACACACAATTGCCACACGGTAGGATGCGCCGAAAAACGGAAACTGTTTTTTCAAGTCGTAACTCGACGGAAAAAAAAAAAAAATTGAATTAAGAGGAATGAATTAAATGTATTCAAATTTCAGGGCGCATACGCGACCAGAAGTAAATCACTTTTATTTATTTTTTAAAAATATTCCAATTAGCAAGTTTTCTGGCATTACGATCCAAAAAAAAAAAAAAAAAAGTTTGCAATTTTGCGGGCCCTCCCTTCTACACGCCTTTCAATTAAGCGGCATGACTGTAAATCGGTTTTTATTGAGTGAGTATACTTTTGGAGGTAAAAACAACATACAGATGCTACATACTAGGAGCTGCTAGGAGTGTCCAAAGAAACTAAAAATGTTTTTTCAAATTCTTAACTTTGCGTAAAAATTGCGAATTGGTGGGTCGACCACTTTGGGGACTACTGCTGTACAGTAAGGATTCTTAAATAAACTAACTAACATTTTAAGGTAAAAAAAAAATATAGGGGAGAGTGAAAACAGTCAATTTGATTTCTAAACCTTCCACACCAAGATAAAATGCATATACTTTTTTTTTTGAGACCCTTTGAGTACATTTGACGAGTGATACTCGTCATCTGAATTTAAGAATCAGGTGTTGATGTTGAGGGCCGAGAACATCGAGAAGGTTTGCTGGGTTGGCGCCCAGAACACCTTCTCGGCACGGTTATATAGACGGACTCCATTTCCCACCCCGGGGAGGGCACCTAAGGCCCCGTGCTGAAAGGGGAGGGGGAGGGGGGACAAAAGAAAAGTGAAGATTCATATGGGGCCGTGGTAGCCTAGTGGTTAGGATGTCGGACTTCCAACAGGAAGGTCGGGCGTTGGATACCCGACATGCAAGTAAAATCCGTGGACCATACTAACTTGCATCCTGGGGAGGGCCTCCCTAAGGCCTAGTGCTAACAAAGAGAGAGGTTGGAAGAGAAAAGAGGGGATCCATATAGCGACAACTTAAATCCATCCCATGGGCATAAAAATCTTCAAATAATTCAGTATTCAAACGGTAAATATGCATGAATGTTTCTTCGAAGCATAACTAATTTTTTTTTCATGTAATTTTAAATTTTTAATATGATAAGCATAAAAACAAAATAATTATATTTTAATGAAACATATTATATAGATTATGTGTGTAGGCACCCATTCTTTTTGTGCTTCCAACTAGTGGTCAAATACTTCGTAGAGTGGATAACTCGCAATTTAAAGACTCCCCTGCATATCGTGCACAGCAAGTACCATCTTATTACTATTATAAGTGCGAAAGTTTGGTTGTATGTTTGTTACTCAATAATGCCTGACCGGCTAAACGGATCTGGATGAAATTTGGCAGAGAGGTAGATAGCACATAGGCTCCTTTTTATCCCAGAAAAATGTACGATTTCCGTGGGTTATTATTGTATAACAAGAAGTTCCGTCTAGAGCTATACGAGCTTACTTTCCCGTATACACCGAATTCAAATTTATAATCTAGCTATCTTTCTCTCTGTCTTTCTCGTTTAGCTTTAGTTCTTAATTGCTTCAAATATACCTTTTTCAACGGTTAATACATATTCATTCAATCATTCATTTATTAAGTCATTCATGTATTTATTCACTCATTTATTCATTCATTCTTTTGCTTATTCATTTAATCATTCATTAATTCAAAAATATTCTTGAAAATCCCGATCAAAAAATTTCATAGGAAAATAGGCTCGTTAGTTCTGGATAGTGTTCGGCAACTACTCGTCAAAAAGTAGTTAACTACCAACCTACTAACTACCCTAAACAAAAGTAGTTGCAACTAGTAGTTAACTACTTTTTTCTAAGACTAGTTGTAACTAGTAGTTAACTGTTCTCCAAAAGTAGTTAACTACTAGTTAACTACTTTTAAGTATAATTCATTTGAATTTTGATTTTTAGGCTTGTTCTTAAGTATTTTTAATCATTAAAACAATTTCAAAGAAATTTTTGTAAAACATTCAAAGATTGAATATTTCCAAATAATTCCACTGAACATAAATATTTCCACTGAACAATGAATATATAAAGAGAAAATGAATAAAGACAGAACCTTTTTCTCTAAATTTAAACTTTTATTTTAATATGTATTTGTTTAATAAAATTAATAATTTATGTTTTTAAGAAGTAACAATTTTTCAGCAGTTGTTGTAAAATGAAGGGGCCCTTAATATCAATTTAAAATTCTCCCTCTGCCCAACCCCCATTCATTAAAAAAAATATCTTTATAATGCGCATGCTTTGGAATTTAGATTATATTCTTTTAAATTGTGTTCAAGGCAGGGTTGGTGATTTCTTTTATTTTTAAAAAATTCAAATAAATAGTATTTTCTTTATTTAAATCAAATTTTTTGGATTTTTTTTAAGCAAAATATGTTTGCGCACACAAATACAGTAACAAATTCAGTTGATTATTTATGTTTTCAAAGAATTTTAAGATATTTCAGTTGAAATAATTATTTATTACTAGTTCAAAATTAATTATTAATTTATTATATTTTTAAAAATTGTATGCTTAATAAACAGAAAACAACAAGAAACAGAAGAGAAAGCCTATATTTCTGGACTAAATGTATTATAATTTCTTGAATATATACAAATAAGTTGACTGGACTTTCATAATTTTTTGAGTATATAGAAATTTCTTGAATATATTAAACAGAGATGGCAAATATCACATAAAATGTTTACTAGAGTTTAATCAATTTTACTATTTAGATGTTTCATCAAGAATACCAGTTTTGATGCCTTATCAACCCCCAATAAACTTCTTAATTTTGAGTGCACTATTTCAAATGTAGAAAAAATCCTTTCCAAAGGTGCAATTGATGCTTTTGCTGTAGTCAGCATGTGCAAAAACTAAATGTTCTCTGATAAAATGTCATTCTTTGACACCTTAACGAAGCTATTCCATCTTTCCCTAGAGGACCAGATGCATTAAGGCATCTGGTATAGTGAGTTAAAATTCTAATGAATTACTTGAGCCCAGAATATATTAAAATTTATAATAAAAATATCTATATTTTAATAATTTGGAAGAAGCCGATATATATATATATTTTTCAAATCTTAAAAATCAGTATTTTTTTCTGAAAATAAAATCATAAAAATCAGTATTTTCTTCTAAAAGAAATCCTAAATATCAGTATTTTTTCTTTCTTTTTTGTTTTATGGTATTCTAAGCGCATGCATGGTACTGGAGTAGAAGTAAAGTTTCCCCATAATGAAGATTTGGTCTTTAAATAAAACTTCATTGTGCATGTGCTGGTGCAGGCGCTATTTATTGATTATATATTAGAAAGCTTTTTCTAATTTGCGTAAATACTGCAATAAATATTATGATTTTTTATGAGAACTTTTCCATTATATAACATAATATAAAAAATACATTTGTGTGAGTAATATTAATAAGCTAAAAATTTAAACAATTTAATGTTTAGAAAATAAATAAAAAAAAAAAAAAAATTTGAAAGTAGTTGGAATTTTGAAAGTAGTTGTAACTAGTAGTTGAGAAAAAAGTAGTTTAATTAGTAGTTAACTAGCTCAAAACAAAAGTAGTTACAACTACTAGATAACTAGTAGTTGCCACTAGTAGTTAACTACTTCTCGTTAACTACTGCCGGACACTAGTTCTGGATGAACTTTCTATTTGTACATGTTCTACGTCATAAGAGCTTTCCGATAAAGTTTGTTCCAAGCAAATCGGTCCGTTAGATCAGGAATTATATAGGATTGAAATTTCCCTGTAGGCGGTATTTTAATTTTTTTTTTTTGAACTGTTAAAAAATGAACAAAAATTGTTCAAATCAATATTTCACGCCAAGAACTTCTTCCAGTGAGCTTGTTCATGGGAACTTAGATCTTGTACCCAGAGTTTACATAATTTGCTTCATTTTCACCCATAGGCGCTAATGTTAAAATTTTTTGAACTGTTCAAAATTGAACAAAAAATTGTTCAAATCAAAAAGTAAAATATGGAAATGAGATGTCCTCGCCGAGATCTTTCGAATGCAAAAATAATTTTTCGAATTGGACAATGCGTTTAAAAGTTATTAGGGGGGACAGACCGACAGACACACTTTTTCCCCATCTCAAAACCCTACTTTCAAATTTTTTATTTTTCAATCTTTATTTAATTACTTATCTTATTTTTGACTTTTCTTAATTTCTAACGATATTTTCACGATACATTAAGCCTTCTTTCATGCTTTATTATATATATTTTTTACTTTTACGGGAAAGTAGGCTAAAAATGGTGCATTACCGTAAGATGGAAGGTGTGGCTCAATAGCTCTAAATGAAATTGAAACGAAATCGGTATCGGCCTAATAGCTTAAGTGGTAGAGCACTCGGCATGTAACTGGGGGATCTAGGTTCGAGTCCCAGTCCGGACTAATGATTTTTAATCAATTAATAGCATATAGACTACTTTTTATCCATGAAAAATTTACAATTCCCGTGGGATAGAATTTTTTTTTTCCACAGAGCAAAGGGATCGACATAAGTTTTTGCATGAGGGCAGTTGTTGGGTCAGAGAATGAGATAGGCTACTTTTTACCCCAGAAAAATGTGAATTTCCCGTGGGATTTTTTCTTTTTGTTTTTCACAGAGCAAGGGATGACATGTTATTTTTCATTGTGGTAGTTAGAAGTCAGAGAATGACATATGGTACCTTTTAATGTATTTAAATGATAGTACAGGAAATAAATGTTTTTTTCTTTCTTTCTTTTATGATTATTTAGGCAATCCCACCTCTTCCTCCCTCTTGGCTGTCTTTTTCCCGTGATATGGCCCCGAGATATTTTGTCTCTGTTTTCTCTTTTAAATCTTTCAGAACTAATTCCTCAGAAAGATCAAGTGCCAAGATACACTGTAAAAACATTCTGTAAAAGTACAAAAGCTAAACTGAGTGCTTTCCTAAATTTATGAAGAACCCTTTTTAAATCAAATAATCAAGTTTCTTGATAACAGTTTCTCAAAAAAATTCTTGTTTTTCTGCACTCTATAAGACTACAGAGAAAGATTTGTTAAGTTACGTAAAACTGAATACTTGAGATTGGTGACTACCAGTTTTCAGCGTACTCACAGATGGAGCCACTATTGCGGAGTATTATCTGTTGGAATCAATTTACAGTACGTTCTGTGTTTTTTATTAACTGAAATTTCCGTTTTTAAAGACTTTGTAGTTTCTTGTTTTTAAGTCTTTGTAACTTTACATTCGACTATGGTTAAATGATTTTCATGAGATTCTTCTGTATTTTATGGGGAGATTTTTTTAGTGTATTCAACACAGTCATAGGATGTTTTGTGTGCTTGAAGAAGGAGAAAATGAAATTCTGAGCCTTTTGAGTTAACATCTAAAATGTGCCTTGCATATAATTAGCATTTGAATGACACCATTTTGCGCGTACATTCTCTTGAATGTTGAAGAGAATGGTCTTCAACATGCTCTTAGCTAGAATTAATTTTTAAAATAAGTATTTAAAAGTTATAACTTATAAAGTGCGCATACAGGAAGACACACTAGGGTGACGATACGTCCTCAAATGTTGTATATTTCAAATGTTTTGTTCCCAAAACCACATTAACTATTTGGGGACGCAGAAAGTTCGCAAATTTAAAAATTCTTATTCTTTCTCTCCTAATTTCTTCTAGATTTACAATTTAGAAATTAAAAAAATATTTCGTAAAATTTTAGATAATATTATGGCAACTAACAAATTATTGCCTTAGCATTACAATTTCAAACAGGCAGTGAACTAAGAAAATAAGCATAGATTATGTAGAAACTATGTTAGGATACCCTTTGAAATATATTAATGCGAGTTACTTTATATAATAGAAGTGCATATGCATTTGTTTGTTTGGGGAATGGGATACCTTTGGGGATGTCATCAAACATATCCCCAAAACTTTTCAACAGCGATCCTAAATTGACACTCAGAAATATGGTCACCTTAACATACGTCTATTTTGTATACATTAAAAAACGGATTTTAAACTGAATAAAAAAAATTTTGGGGGAAAAAAATAGAACAGACTTCAAATTAAAAATTGCGCCAAAAAGTGAAAAATAAATTAATTTTTGAACCAACATCGATACGACTTTTAAGCATAAGTTTTTAAACCGGTGAAAAATTATGAGAGTCTAATTATCATTACACCATGCGTTGCATTGAAACTGTTGCAAACTTTAAGCCATTTATATTTGTAATTGATTCATGATTGCAAAAGATTTAATCTGTCAAAGTTTTGCACCGACTTCAAAAATTGTATTTAAAAGTCGTATCGATATTGTTTAACCCTTTATAAGGCGGTGGGAAGTATGCTTCCCGCCAAATTCATCAAATTGTAGATGTTTATAGTAAGCTATTTTACCCTTTCTAATTGGCAGAATCTTGCAAAGACTCTCGGAAATATATTTAAACCCACATGCATCAATATTCAGATATTATAACTATCCCCCCTCAAAGGGGGGGGGGGTGGAAAAAATCATGCTAATCTTATTTACTGTCCTATATGAATTTCTTTTCTGAAACAAAACAAAATCTGAAAATTTTTTAACACACCGATACTGCAAAAAAATGGCCCTATAAAGGGTTAAAGAATTAATTTATTTTTCCCTTTTTAGCGCAATTTTTGTTTTGAAGTCGGTTCTTTTTTTTTTTCAATTCTTTTGAAAGTTTACGCAGTTTAGTGTAAATACATTTTCCATATCAATGCTCCATTTAAAAAAAAAAGGAAAAAGAAAAAACATTACAAACAGCACACCCCAGCGGCGGACTGGCTATGTGGGCATTCGGGCAAATGCCCGGTGGGCGGTAAATGTTCAATGTGATGTTAAAAATGCTTACCTGTATGCTCCTATAGATGATCAAATATTTATGTGCCAACCCCCAGGTTTTATAGAAAAAGAAAAAGAGAAATTATATTGTAAATTAAATAAGGCAATTTATGGCTTACATCAAAGTGGCCGCTTGTGGTTTTATGAAATTAACAGTGTATTAATTCAGTTAGGTTTTAAAAAGTTTTCAAGTTGCAATTGTGTTTATTTTAATTCTAACGTAATTTTATTGTTATATGTTGATGACATTGTAATTTTTGGAAGAAAGGATTCGGACATTAGTAATGCTTTAAAATTATTGAATGAACAATTTGACTTAAAAGTACTGGGAAAGACGCAAAAATTACTTGGCGTAGAATTCGGCGAGGACGAAAAGGGCCTACACTTGCATCAGACTTCTTACATAGAAGAAGTATGTGAGAGATATAAAAATTTTCGTATTCCCAATGCATCTTTACCTATTAGTAAGGGAATTGTTTATTCTAAATTAAATTGTCCGAAAACCGATGAAGAAATTAAAGAAATGTCAAACATACCGTATAGAAATTTGTTAGGATGTTTAACTTTTATTGCAAATCGAACCAGACCTGACATATCAT
The DNA here is from genome assembly GCA_038502835.1 of Octonoba sinensis. Classification (NCBI taxonomy): domain Eukaryota; kingdom Metazoa; phylum Arthropoda; class Arachnida; order Araneae; family Uloboridae; genus Octonoba; species Octonoba sinensis. The sequence continues at coordinate 91,052,792 of CM076604.1, read as the reverse complement.
ATGCAGTTAACATCTTTAGTCAATTCCAGAGCAATCCAGGACTTGTTCATTGGAATGGACTGTTAAAATTATTAGGCTACGTTCATCAAAGTAAGGATTTAAAACTTTTTCTAAATTGCAATAAAGTTCAAATTATCGCGTTCACTGATTCCGATTACGCGGCAAATCGTGATGACCGAACTTCAATCGGAGGTCAGCTAATTTTGCTTGATAATTCACCCATTGAGTGGCGAACCTTTAAAGAAAAGAGTGTAAGTTTGTCCACCATGGAAGCCGAATTTATCGCAATGACTGAAGCCGTGAAGGAGTTAATATGGTTCGACAGAATTTTGGACGAATGTTTTGAAAATAAAATGATAAATAGATCTAAAGCTAAATCTTTACTTTTTGCTGATAAACAAGCTTCAATTGAATTTATAAAGTCGCCATTAGAAAACCACCGAAGCAAGCATATTGATGTTAAACTTTTTTTCATTAGAGATTTAGTGTATAAAAATATTTTTAATATTAGACATGTTTCTAGTAAAGATAATTTGTCGGATATTTTCACGAAACCGCCGACACAAGCCGAATTAGAGAAATTTGTTGAAATTTTTTTTAAATAAGTGCAATATAATATCAATTTTTGTATGAATGTTCTAAGTACTTGTTTTTACATCAGTCAGTTTATTTTACTTCTATACAAGGTTTAATATAAATTGTTATGAGAAATTTTTATGATTGAATTTAAAAGTAAAATTGTTATTATAAACGTAAAAGTATATTAAGTGTAAATAACTGATGTATAAATTTTTTTAAATGGAATTGTGTATAATATGCTGATTTGAACTGTTACTTGTAGTATTTCTTATTGTATTGCAGATTAAATGTGATTATCTACATTCATTCCCTGGGACTTTATGGATTTGAAATTAGTGACTCTAATTCGATATTTGGACTTGGAAGTGCTACTGATGTGATCATGTTGCTGTTTGTGATCGTCAAGTGCTCATGTTTTTCAATATATTAGAAATGTTAATGGGTGTTTCTGTATTTTACCCATTGAAAGAAAAATACTGGTGTTAATATTAACAAGTTTCACTTTTTGTAAAAGGAATTTAACATATATGTTAAAGCCTAAAGCCATGTGATATTTTTTATAGTAATAGTGTTTTTACTTTTCATTAAGATGATGAGAAGGGGAGGCATTGATAGGAAATGTTATTTTTAAATTCTCACCACTTAATTCAAAAGTAAAAATTAATTTCGGTAACTTACTTCTTTATTTGGTTTAAGCCTTTAACATTGTAAACAGTAAGAGTCAGCTAAGTTGCGACGTACCTCCCGACTCGCAAATCTTTTTCAAACTGATTAGTTGGTTAAATCCGCCACTTGGGGGCGTTGCCGGTTTTCCCGATCGAGAATTTTCTCGAATGCACATCACGTGTCATCGACGCATGTGCGTACACGTGCTTAGTGGTATACGCAAATCACCCTCTGGTATTTAAGCGTAGTGCTCGCTTGCTTCTCGCTCTTAATCCTTTTTAGAACTTCTCTTGAGACGTTCGCTCAGAGAGCGAGCGGGAAGTTGACGTTTTTACCCGGTGAAACGGACCATATGCCTTAGAATACTTTCTTAGGGATAGTTGTTTCTTGAGCTGCATCGACTCTGTGTGAAATGCCCGATAGTTAAATTTTATTCATAAAATATAAAAATCTAGTCAACTTTATTTTTTTTACGAATGGCTTTAGGTGATATTTTTAACGTTGTATTGTAAAGTTATTGAAATATTTTTCATAAATAAATCTCTGCTATTCTTTTAAGAATTGTATTAGCTTCGAATTATTTCTTAGCAAAAATAATGGGTCCTTTAGAAGGGATAATGGCCCATCAGCTCGATCTCCCCTAGGGGGCGCCCCCCACAGGTTGAGAATCGCTGCTCTACAATCTGCAAAATAGCAAAATACGGCCCTGAGAATTTCTCAATCCGGCGTCAGTTATTCGACTGGCCGGCCTCCAGAAATCCTCAATCGGCCAATTGTGTCTGCCGATTGCCGAGTTTTCTATTTTAAAGTATATTAAGAACAGATTAAGAAGCAATTGAAATCAGGACAAATTGAAATCATTTAAATAAACGTCGTGTGAAAAAGGCATATTAGTAAAGCGTGACATGGAAAGTCTATTAGATGATGTATTATAGTAAATAAGAGTCAACTTTTAAATCCCTTTTAAAATTCTAAATGGCCTTCAAAAGGAAAATAATCTTTAAGCAAATATTGCAATGTACATTTGATTGTGGGGCGAGTTTTTTTTTTTTTTTTTTGAAACCTGTTACTATTTGTGTGTTATAGAATAAATTTTTACTTGATGTTAACATACTGATTGTAGCAAACTCACTACACAAAGAATACAATGGCTACATAATTTTTCATGTTTATTCTTCAACTTTACCTCTTTTCATGTAAATTACTGCAATTTTGAAAACCAAAATTCTTTTTAAAATGCTATTAAAACTTGTTTTTGTCATTGAGTTAATTTCAGACATTTTCGGGGTGGGGGGCGGAGGCGGGGGGCGGTGCATGACATCTGATTAGCGTTCATTTACCGTTTCTTGGTACCGTCCCCCCCCCCCCCAAAGGGCCGGTATGTTTGAAATATTTCCGGGCCGAATTTTCTTCCCAGTCCGCCCCTGGCACACCCACTTTGAGTGACTGTCACTGGAAAATAGTCATTTGTATGATAAATTGCGTTTTGAAATGAAAAAGTCTAGAACAGACCTCATTCTTAAAACAGACTGAATTAATGTTTTCTTAGAGACGTTATGGGCCTCTTCGAAATTAAAGAAATAAATAAAATAATAGCTAACCTTCACTTCCATTTATAGCAACTTAAATCTTAGTTAATGCAAATGTAACTATTAACACTACAAGTTTAGGATTAGATCAAAGATCAGGAAATACTGGAGAGTTCCCTATACGCGAATATAAAAGAGTACTGCGATGTGTGGCTTAAAAACATCATTTGATTAAGTTTTAAAAGTTAAAACATAAAAAGTTACGTTAATAGCTTGTTTGTGTTTTATATTTTTGTTAACAACAATGGAACAAGCAAAATTTTCTGGGGGAAGGGATTAATTCACAAAAGAACTTACGTTTGCATATATTAACATACCAGTATTGGTGATACGGTTTAAAACAAAGGGTTCTGTGATTCAGAGATGCCACTCTAATCTTAAGGTTTTCAGTAGTAACCTGAATGATTTTCAGTAGTTTTCTGCGCTTATCAGTAGTTTATAACACGGGAGAAACGTGGATGCAAAAACTACTCAATATTCAACCTAAAAGCAAAATATTTGCCTCAACTGAACCATGGTGGCAACAGAATCCAAGAAAAAAAACCCCCTGAAACTCCCTGATTGGGCTCCAAAAATTTCCCTGACATTATAATCAAATTGTGAGTTACACGGCGTCATTGCCATGTGTAATGACTGTTTCACAGTGGTGAAACCAGAAAAAATATTTAGGGAGGGTGACACTACTTTTCCAACTGAACTTTGTGCAATTCCCTTTTTTTCAGTGAAGGCTCAGGGGGGATAGTAGTAAGGATTTGCATTTCCTGAACTTTCAAAACAATTTCCTGAACCTCGAATTTTTTTCATAGGTACTGTATTTTCTGGCATATAAGACGAAATGTAATTTATCTAGATAAAATTTATGAAAACTACTTGATTCTGACAGAAATAGAAAAAAGTACTTATTTTAACAGGGGTCGCAATGGAAAATCTATAAAATATAGGACAACAGGAAAATGGTGCAAAGAGGGGAAACTACTTTAATAAATGTGTGGATTATTAAAAGAAATACAATTTCCTCTAAAAAATCATCAAAATGATGAAGAAAACATTATGATAATTATTAATTGCATTTAATAAGACTGCAAGAAATTAAAACCCAAAAGCTAATTGTTGCTTAAAACTCAGAATAAAAGCAACAATTAACAATATAACAGCAAACACGAACCCTTTACGAAAATCGCGATAGCAAAAATGAAACTTCACATCATAGCTACAAATTTCTAATTGGAATTACAATTCATCCCCCTTTTAAAAACATTTATGTCTAAAAATTCGCGGCAAAAACGTTCCCGATTTATCTCTGAAAGGTCGACTTACACGCGGGTTTCTGTTTATTTGTCTAAGTTGGGGGTTCTGCTTACATGCGAAAATCGACTTACACGCAAGTATATACGGTAAGATATTGATAAAAATAAAAAGGAATTTTATTTACTTACTTTATAATTAAATTTTAAAAAGAGTTAAAATGGAAAACATACGATTCATGTACAGGATGCAGAAAGATCGCGTAAAGAAAAGAACACATACGTTTTCTTGCGTTCACGTGGAAAAGCCCACGATTTTTTAAAGAATTGCACAAATCAATTAAGAAATATGCATTGCTTCAATTTAAAGCTAAAAAACCAAAATGATGGCAGAAAATTAAAGTTCAAGAGGCAAAATAAAATTTCCGGAACTTCGGCAAAAAAAGTTCCTGAAATTTCCGGTTTTCCAGAACTCTACCATCCCTGGAGGAGAAAATAACTGAATTTAAGTAATATAATCTGCAACTGCTGAAAGTTTTAAATCTTAAGTTTTTTTTTTTTTTTAAGAATGAAGATCATCTTAAAAATCTTTCATCATCTCCCCTCCTCCCATCATTATTTTATACTTATATTACTTTATTTTCTCAAGATGCATATTGTTCCTGCATTGAGTAAAGAAAAGTTTTAAAAATTCCAAATCATCACGCGGGGGGGGGGGGGGGGGAGAGCATGGCTCTCTGCGCCCCGACAGAATAATGCACAGAACCAAACCCCAAATTCGGCAAGCTGGAGAACGGTGCTAGGCCGAATTTTGGACACGACCAAAAATGGCGGATTCTCGGAAACAAACGCTGACATGCGTTCTTTTACGTAAGATTGCAATGCCTTCTTCTCAAACACAAAAACAGTGACCTTTTTTATTGCTCAATCAGAGAAAGAACGCTTTCAACCAATGGGAAATCGGCAATCGAGCTCACCACGCGCAACGAAATTAAATTTCGTCGACGAAACTCCGGACGCTTGCCGGTTTGAATAATTTTCCCTGATATTTGGAAAATTTAAATATCCCCTGATATTTTTCAAAACATAAAACTTCCCTGAGAACTCCCTGATTTCCCGGTTATGTTTCCACCCAATAAGATTATTTTTTGAAATAAAATACAAATTTAATTTCTAACTGAATTCGTTAATTAATTTAGGACCAAATAGTTGATAACCAAACGAGCAAACGATATACGCAACGAAGAATGCAATAAGCATAACAATAAGCAACTGCTAATGCTAAAAGACTAAAAGTATGTGTCGTGTCGTGCAAGTCAGCGAAAAAATCCGAACTTTGCCCGAACTCTCTCTCACCGAAGAACAGGGTTGCTGTAAATATTGCTCCACGCTGGGAGAAATTCCGGTTAGAAATTCTGAGCTTTCTACCGTCGCCAATCGCCTATTGTTCGCAGCTCTAAACTACCACGAATCGTCAGTAAGCGCTCGTTTTGGCGACTGTTGGTGAATCTTTTTATTATATGCGCGCCAAGCGTGAAAAGTTGAACTCGGTTAAAATATTTTATTTTCCGTAGAAAAAAAAGCGCTTTCCGTAATCCGTAGTCAACTTCAAATTTTTGTATTTTTCCGTAGATACTACGGAGAATCCGTAGCGTTCGGCATCTCTGTGATTTAATCTCATCTCCCGCCCCCAAGTAAAAAACGGTAGAGCAATCAAAATTTTCTCTGGGATAGGTTTCTTTGGTTCATAACAATCCTTGCAGCATGTGTGTTAACATGTACTCGGTCGCTTACAACCAAAGTCTCCGGGACTATCTCCCGGAAGCTGCCAAAAATGTCCTGTTTTTTGCACTTATGAAACAGCTTTCATTGCGCCATTCATTTAAATGCCTCTCACTGTTAAAATGTCACCATTTTATTTTAAAATTATTTTGCAAATTTTGTTGCAGGACGGAGAAGTGGTTTAAAAGCTAACTAATTTTCAATCTTGAGCTATAAGACGAGGTGGAGCTCTTTCTAAAAATACAATTTTGAAATAGTTCAGTTTAGTTCTGCTGACATCCATCCAAATTATTCATTTCCAGAATGTTTCATTAATACCTTACTATTGATAAAAACAAGGGGTTCCACAGTAGAAATCGACCTTAAAAAGGGTTCCACAGGTCATTGGATTTAAGAAATGCTGCTCTAGAGAACAGTAATTATTTGTCAAGGTTATAAGGATAATCTTGTCAGTGTATACAATTTTGTTGAATGCTTTCTTTCACACCAGTTAAACATAGTCTTGTTGGAACATTCTTGAAAATAATTGTGGAGACAGAGAAGGAGTACACATGCTTCAAAGTGTTAAAAAAAGTCAGTTACAGACAATGCATATATAAAAATAACCGCCTTTTTTTCCGTTTTTCAGGGATTTTCTTGCTATTCAGCCGTCCTTCAATAGGAGTGACACTTCATTATATCAGTGAGAGAAATGTTTACTTCATTATAAAAAAACTAATAATATCAAGATGGAATTGAAGCTGTTATGTTATAACCGAAAATTTGGGATCTTTCATAAACGATGTCACGCTTCGAGGGGGGAGGAGAGTTCGTGAAATTGTGACAAAGTGTAACTATGGGAGGGGAGGGGGTAACAAGAAGTGTGACATCATTACTTATGCAACAGAGCGCAACATGTGACAAAGGGGGAGGGGGTCAAATATGTGGGAAAAGATGTGACATCATTTATGAGCGGTCACTTTGCTACATAGGACTTTGCTATAAACGCGCGCTATTGTATCGTGTCTTAGCAGTTTTAAGAAGTACAATTTTGAAAAATTTTTTACATTTCCATCAAACACATTTGAAGTAAAATTGAGCACAAAATTTCAGAGCTATAAAAAAGTGACTTATTTCTAAAGAGTAGTTTTAGTTATGAAGTATATAAAAAGCTACTTACAAGCAATACTATGGATTTCCTAACATCAGCAATGAGTTCTTCCGTATTCCTTGAGGCTTTTGTTACGATTATTTTATCATGTATAATATCCATATGTCTTTTCTCCAGTTGTTTCTGTGTTTGACTAGTCTTTACCAAAAGTGTTTCTTTACTTTGAAGTTCTTTCTCTTGTGTCATCTTTTTCTGAAATAAAAATTCATAAAGTATTAATTTCAACAGAAATGACACAATAATAGTTTTGTGCGTAACAATTCAATAAAATATAGTTTATATGTCCTTCGAAAGATTTCCTGCAAAATTGAGCAACACCGAGCAATTTTAAATTTTGTATTTTGTGTAGTTACAACAAACAGAAATATAAATCATGATTTTTTATATTTTTACTGTACTTTAGACATTTTTGTGACCAAAAATACTAACTTTTATTTATTAATACAGCTCAAAAATTATTTTATGTCTACAGTATCTATCATATTTTACTGTTAAAATAAATATATAAAAATATTATTCATGTTAAGAAAAGAGGAACATCATATTATAAATCCAATAAAATTCAAAAAGGAAAGTTTGCTCCAGAGAAACTAGAAAAAATATTCATTTTTAAAAATGGATGAAAAAAGATGAATACTTGCATCATTTAAAAAGTTCAAATCGTTTTCTGTGAATTCAATTATTTTTTCTACAACAGATAAATTTTTTTCCAAACAACTTGCACGAGCTTCAGAATCAGAAAGTTTTCTGCGGATCTGCGCAATATCTGATTCTCGAAACCGTAACTGGGTAGTAAGAGATTCATTCCTTTCCAGTTCCTTACGTACAGCTTTCTTTTGAGCTATAATCTCCATGTTCAAGGTTTGAAGACTATCTTCAAATGCACTATAATATAAAATCAATTATTTTATTTAAATTTTAAAAAGTTAACTAAAATGATAAAAAAGTTTCATGAGACAGAATACTTTACTTCACGGATGAATGGATTTCGGCCAGGATTCGATCCTGTTTTTCTAATGAAGCCAAACTCTGCCTCCATTGATGGACAATTTGCTGCTTCTCAAAATAAATTGTCTGAAGAATTCAATTAAAACAAGGACCAATATAAGAGTCAAGTTTTAATAGTGAAAAAATACACCAAATAATTTTTAAAAAAACCATACTTAAATATTTTACACCAGCCACAGCTAAGTGGCTAAAACATGGGGTTCTGCAACACCAGAGGTGCCCTTAACCCTCAACCCTGCCCTCTTATAGATATAGGGTCAGTTGGGGTAATTGTAAACGCTTTTTCAATGTTTTAACTTTTGATCCTTCCCTACCTTTTGAATGAATTCAGAGATAAAATTGTGAGCATTGTAGCCACTACTGTACTTCTTGTGAGTAAATGTGTGCAAAAATTTTGACTTTATGACTATTTGTTAGCGAATGAGCTCGTGTTTACAATCACCCCAGTGTGTTTACAATTACCCCAGAGATCTGGGGTAATTGCAAACAGTGATTTATTTTCGAATAAGGTTGTTGCAAATGGAAAATTGTTTTATACACAGTCTGTTTGAAGGCTTAAGAAGTTCCGGAGTAATGGTTCTCAATCTGCGGCCAACAAGCCGCATATGGTCTGCTGAGTTATGTTATGAGTCGGCTGAGATCATTTAACGAGAAATATCTTGCAAAAAATCAAGTAATGCGACAAATTTACGTAAAATTTGTCCCGCAGTGGATCAGTCAGTTAAGCTTGGATCCCACAGAGCACCAAAAGTGAAGCACAACTGGCCGTGGTCAACGCTTGGGAGGCTGACAACCTCCCGCGACTGATTATTCTGAGACCGAGTGCGCTAATGGGAGCTGTGCACGTAAAATACATCGCCGCTTCAAATGTCCACCAAGTTAGAAATAATTTCCGCTGAGGGACCATCCTAGGTGACGATCTCTCATCCGGGAGCTGGTTCAAAATCGTTAGGCCCCTCTCAGCCAAGTGTACTTCATTCTAGCGAAGCTCATTAATAATCAGTAGGAGCTTCCTTAATTCATGGTCGCCCTGCAAGGGGGGCTTGGATTTCCAAGTGGTATTAGCAGCAACAACAACAGTTATGTAAAATAGACACAAAAGTGTAATTTACATAAAAATATAATACTTATTGTCCCCCCAAAATATTGCAAATAGGATAAATTTAAGTGTTTACAATTACCCCAGAGTACGAAATATATGGGGTAATTGTAAACACCCAACTTGCACATGAAAAATAACAGGGAGGATTAAATTCATAACTAAATGTGTTTAGCAGCATTCCATATGACAGATAAAAATGGTTGAAACCGCTTACATTGCTTTTGTTGATGAGCTGGAGACGAAAATTTAAGATCACTAAACTTTGTTAAACAACTTTTTTCACAGTGCCATTTTCAAACAATAGTGACGCCTCCACAGTTTTTTTCGAAACTTACGAAACTGTTTCAATGTCTTCCCTATGCTGCCAATTCATCACTTACAAGCAGTTAAGTTTTAAAAACCACCACAAGTGTAGTTATGAGGCTTGTTTACAATTACCCCAACTGACCCTACTTAGCATATAATAGCCTAGAATAATTCAAATTAAGTAGCAGAGGAGGAGTAAAAAAAAACTCCGCCTTCAATATAATGCAGTGAATACATGAAAAATTGTCAATCGATACATGCTACAGCAATTGAAAAGTATAAACTACACTATTTTGTATACTTTTGTTATACATTTTTTTCACATGTTCATGTCAATGTCTGTAAAAATAAAGGTTAATGGGGTACGGTGTAAGCGTGGTAGGACCATTAATCTATAAAGTTAAAGTTTGTTGATGTTTTTTTTTAGTTTATTGCATGTGAACTTTGTAATAAAAACTGAATGGAGTTACAACTTTTGAATCGACAGATATATTGCAGCTTCTTTCAGTACCTGTATTTTGGTGTTGCATTTCTTCTAACAAGGACTAGTTTCTTGTTATATCTATGATTCTGCATTCTTAATTTAACATTTACCTCTTATGTTTTAACTGGTTATGCTGAATTTTAAGATTTTCTATTTGTATTTAGTGTTTAACTTGCATTTGTTTTTACCTACACCTATGATTCAAGTTTTAACAATATAAATTTAAGGTTCATACGTTTTCATGCTTTATTTTTAAGTTTTAAAAGTAGGTTTTTTTTCTCCATTTTATTATTTTTAATATTAATATTTACATTTAGTTGCAAAGTTTTTGGTTTTTTAATTTGCCTTTTGTGTTTTTTGTTTTTAAGTTTGTACTTTTTATTAGATCCTTGTGTTTTTATTTTATGACTTGCACTTTCTTCAAAAGTTTTATGTTTCATTTTAGCAATATTGTGTTTTCATTTTTATGACTTATATTTTAACTTTTTTTTAACATTTGCATTTTTCATTTCAGTAACTTGTATTATTTTTTATTTTTCTATTCAAGTGAACTGTTTTCCTTCATATTTTTATTTATTTATTTACTTATTTTAAAGTTTGTTTTAGTGTTTTAGTATCTTTTTTCTTTTTACGTTTTACATTTTGAAAGTTTCTTTTTTAATTTTTTAGTATCTTACTTTTTATTTTTACATTTTACATGTACTTCTATACTTTTATATGCATATTTTTGTAGTTTGTGTTTTTTACTTTTAAATTTTGTAATTTTTCAAAAGTTGTATAATTCTTTTTAGTATTCTTGCGTTTTGTGTTTTAGGATTATGTTTTTACTTTAATTTTTTAAAACTTTTTTCGTTTTTCAGTAACTTGTATTATTTTTTATTTTTATATTCAAGTGAACTGGTTTTTTCTTCAATTAATTAATTTATTCTTTACTTATTTATTATATTTTTTAGTGTTTTTGTAATTTTTTTCATTTTACGCTTTACTTTTAAAATTTGAAAGATTTTATTATTTTTATTTTATTTTATTTTAATTACTCTTTAATTTTTAGAGCTTTGATAAATTTACACATCTTTTGTGGTTGTGTTTTTAAGAGGATGATGAATACAAAGTTTAACATCTTTGACGTAGTACTTATACATTTCATGATGAATAATTTAAAATAAAGTTGAAAAATTTCGAATATTCTCGCTATACCTTTAAGTGATTTACTTCTATCATTGATTTATAGTGTTTGAATTAACGTACTTTTCTTTTTTTATTTCTCAAACGTGACGAAGGTTGATGGGGTGTGGATTGTTCGCATCGGGATGGTGGTGGGACCATCAACCAAACATAATCTTCTTTCCAAATATAGTGCAGAGAAAGTTCCCAACAGCTTGAATTTAGCATAGTTAAGTTATAAGTTTGAAAGTGCAGTATGAAATTTTCTACGTTTATAAATTTCAGTTATTACGCTAGTATATTTCTGAACCTGAAGTTAACTACTAATAATGCTGTTGTAATTTCTAGTATTACTACTTGTAATAAGTCATGTTAAAATAACCTAAAATTCGCATTATGGAGCTGCAAGTTCTTGCACTCCATTTTCTTAATTCATTTAATTCTTAAATTTTTAAATTACAATCTACGAAACTGTGTTTCATTATAATCTGTATCACTAAACCCTAAGATAAACAAATTTTTCTGTGTTAAAATTAATTAAGTCGGAAATAGTTCTATTTCCCATTCATAGATCAAGCCATGATCGTTCTAACATCAAACTGAACTAAAAGCATGTTGTCATTCCTAAAAATAATTTTTGCTATTCACGAAATTCTAAATTGTAAATTTAAATCGTAAAACGTTCGAAATTAATTCTAATTTTTCTCGCTAGATGGCGGCGCGAGTGTTTAAACCCTTAACCCTATCGTTACCATTCCCTAAATTACAAATTCAAATCGAAGCTTAAAGTATGTTGCCACTCCCTGAAATACGAATTCAAATGGGAACTTAAAGTATGTTGACATTCCAAAAAAACTAAATTGTACGAAAAACAACTCAACTCCCCTCGGAACCCCTAGTGATCTTCTACGACGTCAGCAGTAGGACCCTTACTCCTCAACTCCACTCGGCAGGGCGCTCAAGGGGACGTGGCAGATCCGCAATCCGCCTGCTGGCATAGAACTCTTATTTTTCCATTACTAATGACATTGGTTGAAAAATATAACGTGACCTAGATTTAACATGAAACTCCTTCTGATTGGTCGAAAACAATGTCTAAAGTTTTATTTAGCGATAAAATTTGCTATTTTTTTCGTCGCCTTATTGATGTAATTACCGTTTTGAAAGTGCTAAAATGATTTAAAAAATGCTCTATAATACTAAAATTTAAATTTAATATCTTTTCTGAAGGAGGAGTTTTTTACTCCTCCTCTACTAGTAAATTGAATTATTCTAGGTTATAATATGCTAAGTATATCTGTAGGAGGGCGGGGCTGAGGGTTAATGACACCTCAGGTGTTCCAGAACCCTCATTTTATGCCTACTGACGGCCCGCTTAGAGGTCGCAAAGAAACATGCTGCATTTTGGGATAAATGGCAATATCTTGTATTTTAGACGAAAACATTTATTTATATAAAACATAATCAACGTCAAAACAATATTTTTAACGAAACTGGAAAAAAGAGTGCGGCCACTTTAATAATATATAAAAAGCGCAGACAAGAAATCAATTAAAACAAAGGAAGAAGGATTAAATTAAATTCGCGTTTACATTAATTTTTAACGGAGATTGCAAATCCAGCGATGCCTCACTTAAAATGCTATAGAAATGTTTTGATTATTAGTCGTTTTAATTATAGAAACAATTGTGTAGATGGCAGCACAATGCAGTTTTCTCAGGAAAGAAATTCGGAATAAGCTATCAGCGATAAACAGGCACTTAAGCGGCTTATATATAAGATGAATATATATAATAACAATTTCAATAGAACGGTCAATTTAGGTTACTACTGGCATGACCTTCGGATATCATGTTTCACAAGGCGCCGATTTGGTGGAGATTTGGGACGGTTTGCAACGTTAGTTTTTTTTGCAAACGAAATGACATCAATTGCTTATCTAAAAACAAAGAGACAGCTTTTAAAGACTTAGACATCCTTACAGTTAATTTATTATTAATAGCACTTCTGATAATGCCTGTAGACAAGATAATTGAGCAGGGTATTGCGAACACCCACAATTTGAACTGTACAAAATTGTGGTTTCAAGCTAATCAAGTCTCGCTATTTGAGTGGCCATATCAAGATGTCCTGACCTGAATCCAACAGCATATGTGCGCACAGGGGGTCCTTAGGGACAAAATGATACTTCCATCAGCACATAAAAACAAACGCTAATACAAAACTGGCCATTTTTTGACTTTCATATTGACTAATTTCATGCCACAGAGATGAATTAGAAATTCTTCTTTTCTTTCAATTCATCACAAGTTTCCATGGAGATGGAGGTGAACCTGTGTCCTGGGGTCCTTATCTTATGGGTGCATTTTGAATTCCCAGCAAATTGGTACACACACTAACTCAGTGGTACCTCTATTTCTAAAGCTCCAAGCACAACGGAAAATTTAAGAGGCATTCTGGTGCGTGATGTAGGGAAATAGTAAAACTTACAACACTAAAGATGAACTTAAAATGGCAATTGACATCAGCTGGGAAAATATTTCAGAAGTCACAATGCACTACACCAAAGTTTATGACCTCTGGAATGATTAAATATTTTTTTTTATTTAAAAAAAGACAAATTTATGCATTATTAAAGGTCTTTTTATGTGGCCTAATATTTATCCTAGCTTTCCATATGCATAAAAAATTAATAAATCATTAAAAAAATAATTGTTAGCTTTTTTGTCGATGATTGGAAGTGCCACTTGTTGTTATGTTCTGTGCTTAAAGCGCCCTTTACACACACGTTCTATGCGCTCCAGACGGCGAGCCATTCAGATCCGCGTTCCTGATCGTACACCAAATGATTGGACAAGTCTGTCGGCTGTTGCTTCTGCTATAAAAAAATGCCTTTTGCTCGGTTTTGTGTCTGAAATTACAAAGTGGTGTGTATTATGTGTATATTACTGTAATTCATTTACTAATGATTTTTCTTTAATGGATTACATTTTATTGTGTTGTGAACGCTAGCTTGGAACGTGGAACGTTGTAGTCTCTGAAATTCTATAAGCCACTCTTGGACTCTTTACTCTCTTCAATGAACGCCCCGCATATGAACACATCTCACCGCGCGGTTAGGAATGTGGTACATTATTGCTACACATTCTTGTACGCCACGGTTTTACTCGAAGTTTGGTTGGATACGCCGCATTTAGTCGCGCCGTTAAGAACTTATGAGTAAAGGCCGCTTAAGTTTTCACAAAATTGAAACACGTATTTGTCCGATAATGAACAGTTTTCTTTAGCCTCAAAAATGTTTTCTGCATTGTTGTCGATGAATGAATGATGATAAAATTATTTGAGTTTTTTAAGGGATTACAAAAAAAATTAGTTTTTTTATAATCCCTTAAAAAACTCATGATTACAAGAAAAATTAGGGCCTTTTTCTGAATTATGGGAAAATTTGGGGTTTTTGTAAGGGTCCCTAAAAGTTTTTGATTTAAGTGTTGTTTAATGTTGCGGGAACTCTGAAATAATTTCAATGTGTCCCAGAATCTATTAAGAATCATCTGTATCTAAAAGCTGTGCATAATCTCACAAGAATGGTAAATGATTAAAAATGAACTTTATTGTATATAACACAGCATGCAAATGATTAACTTGCACATTTTTTTACTTTTATAAACAAGCAGAAAAGAATAAATCAAAGGTACCTGCATTTCCATATTTGCAGAAGTTAATTCTTTCTGCAGGTCATTTATTTCTTCCTTTTTAATAGCCCACTGTCTTTTATAAAAATGAATTCTATCGTCAAAATTATATCTGTCATTTTCAAGCCTTGATATTAAAAGATCCTGAAACAGAAGTATTACATCTTTTTAAAATTTGTGTTTTTAAAAGAAATAATGGATATTTTTGATACACTTTAGCCGCTTGGCTGTGTAGCCTAATCGTAGCAATGTTGCGATTGCTCAAAATAAGCAAGGGTAACAGAGGCAAGGGGTTAAGTGAGACTAAATCAGTGAAATAATGAAACTCTTGGGCACCCATATAGAGAGGGGGGGGGGGGGGGGGGACTTGAGCCCCTTACCAAGTAGTACCTATTAGTAGTACCTATTTTATAATGAATTTTCAACATAAAATATAATACCAAAAACATTTTCAAGCTAACACTAATATATTTCTTATAGCTTACTAAAACCCAAATATGTATAGTTAGTATGTTGTGTCTGTCACAAAACTTTCTCTTATATTAGTGGTATGCTAAACATTAATACTTTAAAGTATCAAGAGGAGCCACACTTTTTTAGCACTTGTTGCCAAAAGCCAGTTGTAGAACTAGTCCCACCTCCCCTAAATCACTTATGTGTGTCCAAGATGAGACCAAAAAAAACAAGGCTATGCATATGCAAGCTGGATGTAGTTAGAGGTTAGGGCCACACAGACCAAGGTGGGCCCCACATTAGTTTTGTCACTACCCCCCCCCCTCCTCCTTTATAGTTGGTTGCATCTCACCCATTGAAACATTTTACACCTCCGCACAACTCCGACACCAAAGCAGGCCCACCCCCTTGTAAACTGCGGGCCCAATCAAACAGCCATTCCTGACACTCCCTCTCGAAGGCCCCGATGATTTTCTTTTAAATTGCTATCTCAAAAATCTAATGTTCTACGTATATTTTTTATTATTACACATACTTGTAAATTGTAGGGCTGATTACGATCCTGAGTTCAAGAATTCCAGGAAATTTGAACATTGCAACATTGTAAGACTTATAACTCCCCCCCCTCCCTTTTCTAGAGCGTAGCAAAAAAGAAAGACCCTACTACACGTTTTTCTGTATTTCCCCCCAAAACCAACGATAAATATAACAAGTATAGTTACCACTCTATTCCATTTATTACAATTTTTTTATGAGAAGTAATGCAAATACCAAATATGAATCATTGATATACAAAACGTTCCAGATGACAAACCTGAATAAATAATAAATAAATCTGGGCTTTATCTGAAGCACAATCATTCCTGATAAAGAGTTTGATGAGCAACCATAATGTTAAGTCCTAAGTCACCTGAACATGATATAAAATCAGATACAAGTTGCATACTGAAAAAGAAAAAAAAAGGCAGGTGGTTCCCAACAGTGAAGGAAGCTTTCAAGAGCTTCCAGTAGTAGTTGAATGAGAGACTTTGGACCCATCCCTGTATCATGTGTCATATTAATGCTCAGATAAAAAATATGCATACTATCATCCAACTTTCACATTGATCCCATAAAGCATATATTTTAACTGATCCAACTTGAGCCTTAAAATTCATTAATAATAGCAATATACAACTAAAAAAATCCACTTCTTATTCTGAGCATAAAGAACATAATGAGCACTCAACACACAGGCTTTATAGATTGCGGTGTTAATATGTAAGGGTAATTAATTTGCTTGTAAGTTCATACAGTGGTGTAGTCCTGGAAAAAAAGTTGGAGGGACGCGTATGCATACGAAGATAAGTAATTGAAAACAAAAATGGGGGGACGCTTGTGTTAAAATGTAAAAAATTTGGGGGGGACGCTTGTATTAAAATAAAAAGGTAGGGAGGACGCCGTCCCCCTGCGCCCCTCCTCGACTACACCCCTGAGTTCATAGAGCTCAGCTCCTGTACATCTTTTCAATTTTATGTGAGTTTTTTCCCCATTAGACAGAACTCAGACAATTTACATATGAAAATTAATTCTGAAGAAGAAGACTACATTGGTCTCCAGCACTTACTTTGTAAGAAATTACAGCCTGAGGATAAAACACAATTCCTACTTATTGTGTTTTTAAAGGTACAGAGGATCAAAAATAAGAATACTGGACTTCCAAAATAGTATAGATATTTTCAGCAGCAACAGTTTTCAGTTAATACACCTTCAAACTCAAAATATGGACAATGATTAATTGCAGATTAGACAAAATAAATGAAAATAATACTTTAAATGCACTATTGCACATTGGGGAATTTTTCAGATTTGCTGTATTTTAACACTTTTTCCCCCACCAAAAAATGTCAAAATATTTGTTTTAAAAAGTAGTTTACCTGCTTTTTTTTTATTATTATTTATTTATAGCTGCAACTAGAAGAGTTACCCCAACACAACGCTCCCCTTTGACGTTATTGAATTCATGTAGGAAAGACTGCAAGCTCCATAGAACCCTGGGGTTCTGTGGAATACGTTGTAAGAAACGTTGATTTAAAGCAAGTGATCAATTTATTTTTATAAATGATTAATTAAAATCCTTTTTGAAACTTTTTAAAAAAAAATTTTGCCCTTTTAGAAAGCATAGATCTTCGATTAGTAAATCTTCATATGTGCTTCTGTCTGTCTGTGTGTGTAACATCAGCATATTAGATCCAATTTTATTTTATGTACTTATTTATTTATTTTTAATTTTACAATATTACTTTTATTCTTCAGGGATCTTAACAGCAAAGCATAGTTAAAAATTAACCAATTATATTGCAATTCATAACAATCATAAGCTACTTCATTTGCTTTTAGCAATTCAGTAACTTTCAAGACCTTCAAACTGTCAATCTATACATATATATGATTAATTTTGTTCCTTATAAAAGCAGTCAACTTACAAAGGCGATCAACTTTACAAGTTTTATTACAGTAATGCAGTTTTCTCAGGGAGAGGACCTGAACCACTTTCTCTTTCCCATAACATCACTAAAGTTAGCCTATAAACTGTCCTTTTAGCACTTCAATTTCAAAAATTCTCAGTGGAGATATCCTGACCCCTTTTCTTTCAATGTCACCAGTAATAGCCTTAAATTGTGCTTTTTAAAAAATTCAGTTTCGAAGATTTTCCAGAGGAAGTCACCCGAAAAGAGGCCTTGTCCCTAACATCATTAAAAATGGTCTAAATTTCAAGGTTGTATGTCGCCTTTGAGCAAATTGCAGAGAAGTTTTCCACAGGAGGCGTGCCATTTTTAACAAGATAATTTATTGAATAAATACATATTTATATACGTTAATGTTTTCCTTGATAAGTAGCAAACTTCCTTTTAAATGTGTAAGCCCAGTAAGTAGATATCCTCTGAAGTTAACGGGTGTTCTTTTCCCCTTTTGGTGATGAAGTATACTAAGTTTTCACTGTACATAAAAATAGCTGACATAAGTTTCTTTATTTCCTCTTCATGCAAAGGCGTAATTAGGGTTGGTGAATCAGATCACTCTAAAAATGTGCAGACTAAACACCAACCAATAAGAGGCGGAAAAGAGTGCGAAATTTAAGTCATAAATACGGGTCATTAAAGGTATACTTTCGGCACATAATCATGTTTATCCTTTTTAGCTTACATTGCTTAGAAAACACAAATTAAACTTGGTAAAAATAATTTTAAATATTTGCTGAAAATACAAGTTGAAAATGAATTATGGCTTTCAGTAAAAACCAGTTGATCAGAATAAACATTACAAAAACAAGGGATATGGAAAAATGTCTTGAATCTTTAATAGTTTCAAATGGAAATTCATCCTCTTTGCGTTCTTTGAAAAGGAAAAAAAAAATGTGACTCGTCCATCTCGACGATTTTGCCTGAGATACTTTAAAGGTGATAGAACATGGTTAAAATGGCACACTAAAAAAATTCTGTAAAAAAATAGAAAAGAAACTCAATGTTTCTTTAAATTTAGGAAGAACTCATTTTAAATCAAATAATCAAGTTTCTTGATAACAGTTTCTCAATAACATTTTTGTTTTTCCACACTCTGTACAATTACAGAGAAGACGCTGTTATGTTACGTAAAACTGAACACTTGAGATCTGCGGCTACCAGTTTAAAAAAATGTTGAGAAATTTATAATCTATTGCTGGTGTCCGACATAGTTTCAGCTCTACCGAGCTACCCAGCCCTTGGCCTGTCCTCTCAACACCGGAGCATAGAGGGAATCACAAGAGTATGGGCTTAATCAAATTCACGTTCCAATGTATGAGACATAACACTTCAGCTTAATTACAACTGGCGCCAATACTGTGGCACATTATCTGTTATTATTAATTTACAGATTATCCTCAGTTTTTTATTCTCTAAATTTAATTTTTTTTAAGAATTTGTAGTTTCTTCTTTCTAAGTCTCTCTAATTTGACGTCACACTCCGGATAAATGATTTACAGGAGATTTTGGTATGTTTTCGGGCAAAATTTTTTTACATTGTAGGGCTCTCCAAGTATAAATGTTTAAACAAGTTGCCACAAATGGTACATTTTTTGTAGTCTAGCACTATTAAAATAAACACTTGTAACAGTAATTGCTTTTTATTTGCAGTCGGGAGCTAAAATTCAAAGCAGGATGGCGAAACTCCCAACAAAAATTCTTAGGTCTCCTCTGAAAATTATCAGGTGAGAATCTCCAACATGCAAAAGATTTATTAATGGGCGCTTGAGGACTTAAAACGTTTATTAAGTTTCAGAACTTTTAGACATTTTTAATGGAATAAAAGTCAACAATTGTTAAGAATTTGGATAGAGCTGTGAAAAACTAGGCAGAGCATCAAAAGCAAAATTTTAGAATGGGGATACATAAAAACTTGAAATGGTGAAATCTTGTTATTTTTTCTCTCCCTCTCGAAAATTTGATTCACCCCACAGATAAAGTTGGGAGGGGAGTCTCCCTTGCTCTTAAATATTTGAATTTTAGACACTGGCAGTAATTCAAAATCTGTTCTGTATTAAAATAATCATTTTCTAAAAAAATACATCATGAAACAAATACCTGTCTCAACTTTTGGAGTTCAAGTTGCTCCTTGTCTTTGCTAATTTTTTCGACTGCACGTTTAAGATTTTTTGCATCTGCGAATGTTTCCATTTGTAAAGAAGTTAGTTGGACAACTTCAAATGCTAGATCTTCCAACTTCTGTTGAAATTCAGAATCTAAAAACAATCCCACAGTACAATAGTTAAAAATAACATAATGACCTGGTCAAAAGGAAAATCGGAATGGATTACAAACCCACTTTATATTCTCACATAAAATAATAGTAGCAATAATAAGGATTTCCATTAAAATTTTAAGGAACTTTGCAATTGTTTATCCTTTATTACTATTCTAGGGGTTAAAACAAAGGTCCACAATGTTATTTTAATAAGTTTATTAATTCTGCAGTATATGAGTACAACAAAGAGAATTATTTGAAATAAAAGCAGTGAGCTAATTTTAAAAGTAAATGATAAATACAAGGGCATTCGTTTAAAAATGGTTTTTTAAGAGAAGTTGGTACCCCTTTTCATTTCATTAGCATAGTTTCCTTCAGTAGAGTGCACTTCTTTTCTAATATTTTCACACTTGAGTAGTAAGTGCTGTTTCAGGTCACTCTGCTCTTCATATTTCACACAACATTTTTTCAACTTCTCTTCCTGTTGCTTAAGCTCCTTTTGAAGAGCATAACCTCTCGTTCTGGTATGAGAATTTTCCCTCATTTGTGCATTCACAGTTCTGTTCTAGAAAATAAAACGGAATATAATTTAAAAAACTGAAATAACAATCATAAGTTTTCTATTACTTCATTAACACTGACTGGGTTGAACCAGCATGGCAGGAAAAAGTTTCGGCCAATAAAATATCAGTAACTGGCAAAAATTAAGTAACTAACTTACAATATTTCTTTGAAAGGTGACATAAAATGAGACATGGTGAAAAATAACTCTAGTAATAAATATATTAACTGATTATGTGATGTGGAATAAATACTGAATTCTAAACTAAATCAAATTCCTAAATGGTTAATAAGAGTCAATATAAACAAGCACAGAAAGAAAATAATTTAAAATACATGATACTGATGTCTTGAGGTTTTTGTATAAACTATAACCTAGACTATACCTGCCAACTTTTATGATTCCTTTGAAATATTTACGAAAAAGAGTCAACTTTTATAATTTAACTTGTAATCCATTTTTTTACGATTTTTTTCTTCCTACAATCCTTTTCAGCATTCGTCGATTTATAGTTAAATTCCAGAGATTTTTAACAAAACTGGATCAATTTTTACTCAATTTCGGAAATCTTTCACCAATTTTTAAGGACTAAAATGATTTTGTGGATCAGGAGGGGGCAGTAGCTTTTTCCTGACCCCTGACTTTGAGAGCATAATGTACTTTTAAGAATGTGTATATATTTTACAAATACAAATACAAATACAAAAGTGATGACCAGCAACAGGCTCAGGGCCCAGCTAGGCTGGTCCTAGTTAATTTAGCAGTCCCCAATGAGCATCAAGAGCTTTCTTAAAAGTTTTTACCCCACTGCAATTAACAGTCGCTTCCGGTAAACTATTCCAACTGCCTACAACCCTATTGAAGTAGTAGTTTTTCCTAATTTCAAGATTAGCCTGAGATTTGAAAAGTTTAAAACAATGACCTCTGGTTCTACTTTCATCACATAGCTGTAGGCCATCAACATTTCCCGTTTTAATGAATTTAAATAACTGAATCATGTCCCCTCTGACTCTCCTTTGTTCAAGACTGTACATATTGAGCCTTTTAAGCCTAACCTCATAATCTAAGTCTGAAAGACCACTTACCAATCTTGTAGCCCTCCTTTGAATCCTTTCCAATAAGGTAATATCCTTTTTTAGGTACGGAGACCAAAACTGAACAGCATATTCCAAATGAAGTCTTACCAAACTTCTGTATAATGGCAATACAACTTCCCTAGACCTGTTCGAAATAGCCTTATTGATAAACCCAAGCATCCTGTTAGCTTTGTTACTTACTATGCTACACTGCTGACTGGACTTGAAATCATAACTAATCAATACTCCTAGATCAACAACTGCTTCTGCTTCCCTAATGACAGAGCCTTGTAAATAATAGGTTGCATGTTTATTCCCATGACCGAAATGAAGCACTTGACATTTCCCAATATTAAAAGACATACCCCACTTAATTGCCCACCTAGAAATTTGATTCAAATCCTCTTGAAACTGATTGACTTGTTCCTCCGTGTCCACAATTCCCATGATTTTGACATCATCAGCAAAAATATTGATGTTCCCAGAAATACTCTGAGTAATATAATTAATAAAAATAATACATAGTATTGGCCCTAGAACTGAACCTTGTGGAACCCCACTCAAAACATCAATCCACTGAGAATAATTGCCCTTCACTACTACTCTTTGTTTCCTCCCCGTCAGCCAATTTTTAACCCAAATTAAAGTTTTTCCACCAATACCAATATAAGCAAGTTTGCTAAGAAGAGCTTCATGCAGTACTTTATCAAACGCTTTCTGAAAGTCAATGTAAACAATATCTATGCACTTTTTATTATCTTATGCCATGGTAACCTTGTCATAGAAATGCAACAAATTAGTTGTACAGGACCTACCCTTTCTAAAACCATACTGAAAATCAGTCAACACTCCATTTGCCTCCAGGAAATTCACTATTCTGATTTTTATCAGAGTTTCAAAAATTTTACAAAGAACGGAAGTAAGACTCACAGGCCTATAATTTCCTACCTTAGTTTTAGACCCTTTCTTGAAGAGCGGCGTTATGTTTGCCAGCTTCCAATCCACTGGCACAGTCCCCGAGTTATATGAAGATATGAAAATAGTCAAGACAACATCCAATAATTCCTCTGCACATTCTACTAAAATTTTTGGATAAACATTATCAGGTCCTGGAGCCTTATTTGCTTTAATCTTTTTCAAATGAAACAACACATCATCCCTAGAAAATACAAAATCCTCAAGCTGTGTATTAGCTTGCGTCTCGCTTATGTCAACTGTTGAGATACAGTTTCTGTTAAATACACTGGAAAAAAAATTGTTTAGAATATCAGCAATATCTCCCTCATTTTGAATCAAGTTCCCGTTCTCATCCACTAGTGGGCCTACCTGAGTATTACGAGCTTTCCCTGAATTAGCATAAGCAAAAAATTTCTTAGGATTGCTTTCAATGTTATCTGCAAGCTTTTGCTCCAATTCCCTTTTCTTACTCCGTACCAAATACTTAAAAGTACGTCTAGCTCCACAATACAAAATCCTGTCAGCATGGCACCCAGTCTCTTTAAGTCGCCGAAAAGTGGCTTCTTATAATTGAGAGCTTCTTTCACCTCCCTAGAGAACCACATGGGCCAAATTTGCGTGAAATCCCCTTTCTTTCTAAAAGGAACACAATCCATCAGTTTTCTCCAATTTCCCCTTAAACTCTTCCCACTGAAGATCAGCTTCACTATTCTCCAACCCAGAAGAAAAAACCTCTTTCAAACCCTGCCTAAGTGCAACATAATCAACATTCCTGAAGTTAGGTACAAATCTGAAATGCACATCTTTGTGAGCATCGAAGCTGGTCCAAAACCTAATAGTATTGTGATCACTATCTCCAATATGTTCCCCTATACTCAACCCCTGAAAAGAACTTCCGACATCACAAAAAACTAGATCCAAAACAGCACCATGCCTAGTCCCCTGGGTAACAACTTGATCCAAAAAACAGTCCCCAATCACTTTCAGAAAATCATCTTCCCTACTATTGCTAGTGTAAAAACTATTCCAGTCTATGCCCGGGAAATTGAAATCCCCCATCATGATGACCGAGCCTTTACCAGACATGTCCCTAATAACACTATACATCTCCTCGTCTTGATCCTGACTAACATTAGGCGGCCTGTAAACATTTCCCAAATGTAACTTCTTCCCCTTATTGCTCACCAACTCCACCCAGCCCATTTCAATATCATTAGGCTTATTATTAACGACCAATTCATTGCAAATAAAAGTGTCCTTAATATAGAATAAAACCCTTCCACCTTTCTTACCCAGCCTGTCTTGCCTAAACAAATTGTATCCAGCAATGCTCACTAAATCCTTATTGTCATCAGTAACCCATGTTTCCGTAATTCCAATAATATCCAACTCCTCACCTGCGATAACACTATTTAACTCGTCCATCTTATTCCTGATACTGCGAGCATTAGTTATATAGAAACCTGAGCATGCCCATTTTGCTTGTCTTAAACATTTTATGATGCCTCAAATCACTACTATTAATGTTACTATTGCTTAATATTTTACCCTCATTTTTAAAACCTCCAGAACAGAAGTCAACACCATGACATTCTTAAATCCCCCCATCCAAAATTAGTTTTTTGATTCTGAAGCTTCTAAAATCATATCGCTAATCTTAACTACACCCCTAGAACTAAGATGCAGATCATCCCTCGCAACCCAATCACGCTGACAAGAACTCCAAACATCAATGAACCTGATTGAATGCTTTATGCAAAGTTTCTTAAGAATCAGGTTCATGCTCCTAGCCCGCTGATTTAACCAGCCCCTATGCAACCCATACCTGGGAAGCAAACCAACTACCTGGACATCTGTTGAAAAGTTAGTTGCTTTATCTAGCAGGTTCTCCCAATCCTTAACAAACTCCTCGTTTGTGCTGTTACCGACATCGTTAGTCCCCACCCACAGAGTAACTGAATCTCCCTTCTTAAACATTCCCTTTTTTTCCACAACCTTATTAGCATCCTTCACCCAAGCCCCTGGTAAACAGCACCTAGTTACCTTGCGCCTAGTTCTCCCGGCCACATTACCTATCCCGCGTACCATAGAATCCCCTATAATGACACCCTCTGTTTTTAGGTCTACAGTTCTACCTCTTCCTATACTAGATCCTTCTCTTGCAACTTCACTCTCTCCAACAAGCCCATCACAAGAAGTTCCCACCTCTTTTATAGAATTTTCACCCAAGTTATTTCTAACTAATTGGGCTTCCAATGCTACCACCTTGACACGTAACTCTAATAATTCAGCACATTTTGTGCAAATATATTCCTGCTCTGTAGCTGTATTAGTGTTTCCACCCAACTTACTAAACATCTCACACCTATCACAGCAAATCCACCAACTCCCATTACCATTTTTAATTTTCTTCATTAAACATATAACTCCCATAGCTGAATAAATCTAATGCAAACAATCAAAAAAGCAAAATAATACACAAATCAGCAAATTTAAGCTATTACTCTGATTAAAAACACAAATTACATAGAAAAATGCAAATAACTTGAATTTAAACAAATAACTACAGTAAACAACAAAACCAGGCTGTTCCCCATGACTTACAAAATGTACACAACCAACACATGGTTAGGCTTAACTGATAAAATTGAATTATACCCCCAAAAAGCAAATAGAATGAGTTTCAGTCCCACAAAATTAAAACATACTAATTACATAATAAATTGCAACAAATATACAAGTAATTAAACAGAAAATATCCAAAAATACATAAAAGATACTTAATTTCAGTAGGAGCAGAAACACTGGCATGCAACACTTGGCCCCCTGGTGGCCAATTCCTCCGCATTTTGTTGATTATTTAGCTTATTTAGACTTTACTGATTATGATTGGGTTATTTAAAGTTTAATACT
The DNA here is from genome assembly GCA_038502835.1 of Octonoba sinensis. Taxonomy (NCBI): domain Eukaryota; kingdom Metazoa; phylum Arthropoda; class Arachnida; order Araneae; family Uloboridae; genus Octonoba; species Octonoba sinensis. The sequence continues at coordinate 91,027,304 of CM076604.1, read as the reverse complement.
GGATTAGAAGTATGCACATATTTTTTATCTACACACATATACTAAACTAGAAAGCCGGGCGGTCATAAGAAATGACCACTGTTCTAGATATAAATACTAATGCAAACAAATGTTACCTTCCCCCTGACCTGCTCAATTTTCGTTCAGTTGTAAACCATTTTAAAAACAGATGACTGCTAATGCAAACAAATGTTCACCTTCCCCCTGACATGCTCAATGTGCATTCAGCTGAAAATTCAGTTTAAAATACAATGTCGGAATAAAATCAGGCAAAATATTTATATGTTCTTAAATACCATGATAGTTTAATTAAAACAATGGTATCAGTGTATATGGACTATTTGAATGACGTGGCAACTTCACTCCATCGGCTAGTACAGTTACGCAAGCAACCTATAAGCTATCAGCGACAAATAGACACTTAAGACGCTTATATATAAGATGGTGATTATTAATATCATTTTATTTTATTCTGGTCACAGAATAGCATTCACAATTCTCTGCTTTTTTTCTGAAGCCTTGAGAAAATCTTCTGATTTGTTATCACAATGAATTGGCAGGTATGATCTAGACCAGGGTTCCCCAACCCTATGCCCGCGGGCACCATGGCGCCCGTCGATCAGTCTAGGTGCACCCGCTGCTTGGGGCCAAAGGTAAAATATTTCAGCTTTCCGGAGATAAACTAGAGAATATTTAGAATCTAGAGCATTTGAATACAGGACTACATAACTATGAATAACTCTATAATGATAAACACAACCAAAATACAAATTGTCAAGAAAATGACCTCCATCCACACAGATATAATCCAACATAAAGCAAAATATAGCAAACACATTTTCAACTCGCACCAAGTCTTCGCCACACTAATTTCCCACACTTGAAATAAAATTTGTTGTAGATTATATGTATAAATCTATCTTGAAAAAAAAAATGGCGCCCACCATTCGACCAATATTCTGGTAAGTGCTCTTAGGTACAAGAAAGTTGGGGACCCCTGATCTAGACTAAGGGTAATGGAGATTATCGACCTTAAATAAATTTTGAGTTTGCAAAGTGGCACTGCCAGTCATTTGCAATGCAGTTCTACATTTTTTTTTTTTTTTTGCAATTTAGCTCTACATTTTGTTTTTTCTACGCTTGTAGAGGTATATATTGAAATAAAAGTATTTGACTTCACAACTTCATATTTCTCTATTACAATTAAATGCTGAGCACTTTGAGATAAATAATTCAATATCATTTTTATATATAAAGTAGCTCTCCACCCCACTCTATAGAGATTTAATTTGTTCTGAGCTAATTGGTTTAACCATAAAAACAAGATGTATGTCAAACAATTTAGAAACTAAGCTGAACAAAAGAGAGAAGATAACTAATGTTACAAATTCGGTGTTGATACATGGGAAGATAGGCTTGTCTACTACTGGAAACTTCTTGTTAAAGAACATTTTATTTTTTTAACACAATATACGTTTATTAGTTAATTTTAAAATTATCTTTTTTGTGGTAACTATATTATAGAATACTTTCTGAAGTCAGAATGACTATCATAGACTAGTGCTAAAATGTTGTTACCTTGAAAAGAAAAAAAAGTAAATTGCAAACAAAAATAGATTTGACACAGCGATGCTACATTGATTGAAATAAATAATAAAATAAATAAATAAATAACAATATTTAAAAAGCAGCTATTATTTAAATTTTTTGATAAGTTTGGTTTATAATTGAATTTGGGTTCAAAGTTCTCACACTTGAAGCAGGATTTCATTGAAAAATTAAAGTTTCCTTAATTTATGACAGTTTTTTTGGTCCTGAAAACAATTTTACTTAGAAGTACAGTAAGTGTATTATGAGGAAAACATTATAGAGAAGTAGAAAATGAATAACTACATATATTATATATATATATATATATATAACAACAATATAATTAAACATACTAAAAATTTAATCATACCAATTCAAGAATTTGTTCATCTGTTTCCTGAAGGAGATTTAATAATCGTTCTTTCAAATCTTTTTGATATTTTATCATCAAAGGCTGTTGAATAAGAAACAAACATCAAAGCAAAACACATTCACAAAACACTAAATTGAACTATTTATTTACAGCACTCATATTTAGCAATTCACTTATAAATTGTCTGAAAATCACTCACATGATCAGGGTCTAGGGTCTTTTTAAATGGTTTTAAGATATCCTTATTTATTGGAGCTTCTGAAGTGGTATCCCAGTTTTCATGAAAATTAACACCTGCATTTTCATCACTAAAGAAGGAAAAAAAAAATGTTTCAATTGCTTAAAATTAAATTTTACACTATAATGTATATTTTTACAGCTGACAATTCAAATGCAACAACTAACAATTGTTTCTCAATTGCCAATAATATATTATACTTCATTCCGAATGAAATTACTTCAACTTTAATTTGGATTATATTTACTTGTTAAAAAAGAACTTGAACTTGTAAAGTAATATTATCACTCAAAAACTAAACTATTTTGCTTTATTAAAATTTATTCAACATAAACAGAGAGAGAGAAAAGCACTCCAAAACTGGGGGGAGGGATAGGGAAAGAAATGGAATTTCATTTTCTTTTTCCTTTTCTTCCCTCTTTTTTTTTTTACTCTTGAAAATAATACACACTACAAAAATACAAGTTAATGCAAAACAAAAAAAAGTTTTTTTGGAAGGGGGAGAGGGACAGGTTACACTACAAGCCGGTGGTGTGACAACCATGCTAGGAACGCCACTGCATTTATTATTACAATAATACTCAGTTTTGCAGTGGGATTTGAAGATAATATTCTACAGGTGTTTACCTTCATTAGCAAAAGTCACCGTGTAAAATTTTGCATTGCTTGAAATGTAATTTTTGACATTATTGCTGCAACCACATAGCAAACGACATCTTTCAATGCCTTAACCACCCTGTGCTTAATGACGAGCTATCTTGTACATTTAACATGAAACTCTGGGACTGCACAACTGCAGGTTGGTTAATCATCTGAGACATGGTTTAGTCCTGAAGAAATAAGAGCTGGGATGCTTACAGATACGAACATAAGAACGGGGGGAGGGGGAACGCTAGTGTTAAAGTAAAGGAGAGGTGTGGGGGCGTTTTAGCTAAAATAGAAAACTGGGAAGGCGCCATACACCTACATCCCCTCTCGATTATACCACTGATCCAAGTCTTCCTTCAAAAGGTGCCATTCACATGTCCCCAAAGAAAGGTGCTGGGAAACGATGTTTGAACATTTGATGTACGTCTCCAGCATAAATGCTCACTAATCCTAGCAACTGAAATGGCAAAGCTGATAGCCTGACAGCAGCATGCTTTGCTGCAGACCTTCAGCTCATTAAAAATGTTACCTAAGGCATTTTTGCGTAATGCAAATTGGTAATAAACATACAAAACAAAGTGATTTCAGATGTAACCTCGGATCAGTGGCATTTTATTCTCTCTCACACTATTTTGGGTTGTTCCCAATCTATTTTAAGTTATTCAGTGAAATATTTGGAATTTTTCAACAGGTAGCAGAGCTGTTTGTTCAGAGATTAATGCTACTTTTCAGCACATCCTGGTTTAAGATCATGTACTACTCAAGGGTACAAAAATTAAACATCATGTGATACTACAACATGTCTGAAACTAAGTAACTTTTGATACTTAGTTACTTAGTTGAAAATAAGTAACTTTTTATGCTGGCCCCCGCCCCCCTTCTTCCAATGGTGCAAGCATAGGTGCAACCTGACATTTTAAGAAATATCAGTTCTTGCAAGGATTTCAAAATGATTGCTAGATAATTAGAAATTCAAAGAGCAATCTCTTTCTTTATTTGCTTCTTTTCTCTTTCAAATATGATTCCCAGAATTATTTTTTGCTGTTCCAAGTTGTAAGAAAATGTTTGCAAAATTTTTTAATGAGTAACACAGCTGCTTTTAAGACATCATTCATAGAAAATAGCTAAATTTGTGTGTGTGGGGGGGGGGGGGGGGGGAGAGACTGAAATACACAGACCTAAGGATTTTCATGCTAGCATATGGACCAGAAAAATTTTACACATATACTACATCATTTTTAAGAAATTATGACTTTCTTATACCTAACAGCCATTAGACCTGTTTAAGAAGTCCTTGCAACAACAAAACAAAGTTGCAGAACAAAACAACAACAAAAGATAAACAGCAGAAATTTTGGTTTGACCTCATTTGGAGTTGTTCAGTTTTAGTCTTCACATCTAAAGAATATTACCTTATTGGAAAGGGTTTTAAAAAACGCTGCATGAGGTTAAATTGGATTTTCAGATTCAGATCAAGATGTCTGACTTAATGGGCATAATCTTGAGCAAAGAAGAGTTAAAGGGGACATGATTCAGTTACTTGAATTTATGAAAATGGAAGATGTTTATAGGCTATATTTTTATACAGAAAGCAGAACAAGAGGTCATTGTTTTAAGCTTTTCAAAGCCCAGATTAATTTTGAAAGTAGGAAAAATCATTACTTCAATAGAATTATAGGCATTTGTAATAGTTTACCGAAAGCAACTGCTACTAGCAATGGGGTAAATAGCTCTAAGAGGGTTCTTGATCTTTATATTGGGGATTGATGAATTGGCTAGGACCTGCCTCACTGCACCCAGAGCTTGTCAATGGTCATCACTTTTGTTTTTGCATTTGATTCATACAAGAAGACAACATAAACACAATGTGCATGTTATTTTCCCTAAAAGACAATATAACAAAGGATAATTACTTCATTAACATGTTTCTCTCATTCTTGTCTTCTACATCAGCATTAGACACCATGTTGTGCTCTTCTTCTGCAATGAACATGCGTTTCAAAAAACAATTAAATATTCAACTCAGGGGAAAAAAAAACTCAGATAAACATATTGCACCATAATTTAAGGTCTGAATCAATCATGGAGGGTCAAATTAACTAGGAAAGAAGAATACATTGCTTTAAATAGTCAAAAATGAAATGAACTTAAAAAGAATTGAAATATTTCAATGTATTTCAAAGTTACGTATGATTAAACAAGATTTTGTAAATGTTTTGGGAAACTATTCGTTGTTGTAAACGTTGCGTCCCATTGTTATATCTTATCTACTAGAAATGTTCAGAAATTATCCCCTTTTTTCTTGTCATCAAGACCCCTCTGAAATAAGTTTTTTGAGAATGCCTTCTTTAAGTGATATCATGATGGTAACTTTCTAAGTAATTTTGCCCATTAGCAGTGTGGATACCCTGAGGAGAAAATCAACACATACTTAATTTTATTTATCAAAAGTAGTGAGATTTTATTGACTTTGATAAATAAAATAATGAAATGAAGCTGCGCTATTTACATGGGGTTCAAGAAACTGCTAATTAAATAATTTGGGCTGAGGAAAAGATTAAGAAATCAAACTGAAAAATTCATACCTCACACTCACATTCTTATTGACTTAGAAACTTGGAACAAATTCCATTCTGTGCAGAAAAAGATAGATCAGCACTTTGGATTGATATATGACATTAGCATGTGCAAGGGTTTTAGCACCCCCATACTGGGGAATTTATGTGGAAATTTTACATGAAATTGGAATAAAAAAAGAAGTACCTGTCAGATCTTTTGTAACAGGTATATGGGCCATTTCACAGTATTTTGTCCAAACGTGTAGAGTCCGCAACATGACTTTTTTTGTTATAACTACGTAATTTACAATTTAATTGTCACCAAATTTTATTTTTAAATAATGTGTTGAGCACATTATTTGAAAAAAAAATTTAGTGATAGTTAAACTTTAAATTATTTAGTTATAACAAAAAAAGTGTTATGTTGCGGACTCTACATATTTAGAAAATACTGTGAAATGGCCCATATAAACCTCCGTGCTAGTACTAATAGAGAAACTGAAATTTTCAGCAAAATCAGTAGGGTAGTTTTCAAGATTAGAGATGTCATACACACCAAGGTACTCTTTTTTTTTTATATATAAAGATATAACTGCAAGACAACCTTCATTTTCTAGTAGAGACAAAATTATGTTTTTTCCCCATCACAAATAGAGCATTGATGGTACATTTTCAATCCAACTATTGCATTTTAATATCTGATTAATATTGCTTGATTTTTGAAGTACTTACAAATTTAGCAGTACATATTTGGCATAACATATCACTTTTCATAAAACTTCTTTTCAAATAAAAAAATTACCATTTCTCTCCATTGTGATGTGCATTACATAAGCTGCTTCTGTAGCTCTACCCAGTAAAATGAAAATCTTATGTCATATGCCTAAAAGAAAGAAAATTTACTTAATTTTCTGGTAAATATCAATAACATATGAAAAAAACATGCAATGCTTTTTAAAAGTATTTTTAGAAAGGTTGAGAATTCCTGGCTTAAACAACCATAGAAGTAAAAAACTGATCGTTAACTGTAGTAACAGAAACAAAACATATGATTCATAACTTAAGAAAAAATAAAGAGTTAAGTAAATGTTTTTAAAGCATGCAAATGAAATACATACATAGCAATAACAATGACGGAAGATTTTAACTTTAAGCGTGACTTAAATTCATGCTCTTTCCAGTGTGAAGAATAAGAAAAAATGCTTTTTTCATATAGAGAGCAAAGAGATCTCTCTTTATTTGGTTTTAGTTAATATTGCTACAGCAGATGAATAAAAGAGCGAGTTCAAAACCGATTCAATGCATAATTTTCTTTGTAAAAATGCTGAAACACCCCCTGTAGTACTTGAACTTCTGTAGAAGAAAGAGTTATAGAGCTTTGTTTCTTAATGCACCATAAAATGGGGATCTTTTCGTCAAAAAATAACATGTCTGAACCAGGGTGTTTGGGTTCGTGAAAATGGAGATTTTTTAAAAGAGTTGAAGATCTACAAGTCCAGGGCAAGTGAAGAAATTTTTTTCAAACTTTTATGTAATGACAGATAAAAATTCTGCAATTTTATTTTATTGGTTCACCTAATGATAAAAAGGTGTTATTGTGAAAGTTTACCTTTGTTAGCTTAGCATTATAGACATGGTATAATTTCATCTGTCAAAGTTTCAAAGATTTTAAGTAACAATACATTTATATACTAAAAAATCATAAGTCCCAACTTTGAAACATCAGTCACTCAGCCCAAAAATGACGCAATAGTCACAGGACAATGCAGCTAGTTAATATATAAAAGTAAATAGATTACTGTTATCTAACTTTATTGAAATAACACATATCACTAATTAACAGGTTTTTGATGAGCAGATTTTTGTAATAACGTATAAAGCCATGGTTAAAATTGAATACAACTGTCACAAGTACAAAACCCAAACACCCTGGTTCAGACATGTTATTTTTTACGAAAGGATCCCCATTTTATGATGCATTAAGAAACAAAGCTCTATAACAGTTTCTTCTAGAGAAGTGGAAATACTACAGGGGGTTATTCAGCATTTTTAACAGGGTCCTGCTTTTGTGAATTTTAAAAAGATTTTTGTGAAAAACCCAAGTAATTTTGTAAAAATTCAAATTCAAACAATTAGTGATAAAAAAAATACACACATTATTTACTACATATTTGAACTCTAAAAAGTATGTTTTGGTTTGTGTAATAAAATACAGCATGTTGATTTATTACTGCAAATAATGCTGTTATTTTTGAAGCTGATTCATACTTAAGTGCATAAGTGACAAAAATAATTATGACAGATAAAAATCATATTGATGTTAATTGAAATTCATTATAAATACAATTAAGTTTTGCTGCAACAGTATCTGATACAACAACTAAGTCACCTTACAATGATATTATTTTATGGTCCCCTTGAATTTTCATGCAATCTAATGTAAATTGGTTTTCAATTTAACGATATTCAAATTTATAATTTTAAACCTTTGTAGGTTTTCTTAATTATTAACAGTTTAACTTTTAAAAATCTTATTGCTGTATGATAACTATATAAAACCAGTCATAATTTACTTTGTGTTAGAAGTATATTGCTTTCATTATAACAAATATAATGATATAAATACTGCTATACATCTCTGTAAAGCAATATTTATATTGGTTCCCCTATTAGTAGTTGTATCGAAGTTTTACTGTATTTTAAATATGGGAAATATTAATCTTGAGTATGTGTCTACAAGCAAACTGCTGATATGTTTGTACAAAAGTTCTAGCTAAATTTAGATTTTATAAGCTTATGTCATTGCGCAATTTTCTGAACAGTGATTAAAGGAGGGTGATTGATGAGAGTAAATCTTTTCTGTCAGTTTACACATGCAGTTGTAAAAGTGTCTATTTCTCATTCGATAATTCTGCAGCTTTCTTTAGAGCTCTAATAAATCTCCTTTAATTCCTAAGCTGACCTGACGAGAGAATTCTTACTAATTTCTTATTGGATGTCCTAGCACTTATTTAAAAAGTCTTATTCTTCTTCAGTTGCCTTCATTTTATTCCTGTTAAACTATGTATGTGTGTTGTCCCCATGTTTCGTGAAAAACGGTTTGTATATTTATGTTAAAATTTCCGAATGACAGCTGCACCAACGACCCAATTAACTTACCACTTTTAAGACAAATAGTTTTGTGAAAGGTGAATATACAAAAACACAAACTTCCTCTGACCAGAACCTTGTTCATACAAAATTCCAAAATTTATTAATTTGGGTTCAATCCTAATTAAGAAAGAATAAACACTACAACTACTATAACTGTATAAAAGGAGAACATTGAAATTTGCAATGTTTTTATCAATTCGTTTCCGCACATAAGAGAGCACTAAACAAAGCTAAGGTATAAATAATATCAAAAAACTTTCATCCATATTTTGGAGATTAATGTTAAATACTTTAAAAGAAAAAAAAATAGTGAAAATGCTGTTTTGGTCCTTGCTTAGTGATTTTAAAATCACCAATACTGAGCGATAAAAACCCCAATAAACTGTTAACTGGGAATCAAATAACATTTAATTCTAAACGATTGACCAGAAAAATCCAAATGCAACACGGACCTAAACCACATTTCAACCAAAATTTCAATTCTAGCTAAGGATGCAAAACAAATGCAAATTTGACTTCGAAGGTGATATTAATGAAAAAGCAAAATGTTGAAGGGGGAAAAAATCTTTTTAGGAAAATATTTTTTTACATTCAAGAGGTACATATTGATCCAAGATAACACTTACATACGTGACAGGCCAGAGTTTTTTTTTTTTTTTAACTTTAATAATATCGATAACTTTATACTAAATTTAAAAAAAAAAAAAACATTTACGTGTTCAGAAATTTTTTTGTAATGTGCCTCGCGAAATCTGCCCGCGGACTGTTAACAAAAAAGAGATTAGAGATATTTCAGCAGAAAAAACACCCTGAATCTGAATACAAATAGAGTATAACAAAGTATCTTTCTAACCATGCCATGCGTTGTGCACCCTAGAATTAACTCATTTATTAACTTTAAAATAAAACAGATGATAGTAAACGACAATAGTAATTTTTGAAAATGTATTGAATCGTATTACCAGTAGCTTCGACATTTTCCCAAGGATTTTCAGTACAACCAACGATCCACACTAACCGCATACACAAATGCTAACTTCTGATCGCATCGCATCGGGGTGGTTACTAAGCAACCAATTCATTTGCTTCGCTTGATCATGGCCTCACTAGATGTACCGGCCGTCACAATGCACAAAAATACCATGTATTGAATGGAAAGCGGACTGTTTCCCATATCGGCCACTTAGAGCGCTTCTAACGGTTCTTTGCTATCGTAACGTATCAGCGTAGTCTTGACGATGAGAGTTTTTATTAAGATGTTATTTGATACAACCAGGATATAACTTAGACTTTTTGGAGAATCGACGATTTGTCAAACGGTGCCCTCAGTCACACAAGAACTGTGCCAGGATAATTTGTTAAATATAGGAATAAAATTACAAGATTTCGGAAATCTTATAGAGCTTCTCATCGCTGCAGATGTAGCAGGGAAATTAGCGAAAATAAAACTGAAGAGACTGAGATCAGTTTAACTTTTAACAGGTCTAACTGCCATTGAAACGAAGCATGGCTGAACAGTTCTTGGCCGTACTCCTAGGATGTTTAGATAATATCGAAACCTAACAGTTACGTCAAAGATATTTTAGAGATGAGAATCTTTCGGAGATAGATAACGTTGGAATGAGAGATCGCGCAGAAAAACCGTTACTTGAAAAGGAATCCATAGAATATTTTCTGAAAACATTGAAGGAAAATGTTGATGGCCGTTATGAAATATCTTTGGCTTGGATAAGGAATCAGCAAGAACTATCACACAATTGACACAATCGACTTTTAGCTGAAAGAAGATTCAAATACAAATACAAATACAAAAGTGACGACCAGCAACAGGCTCAGGGCCCAGCTAGGCTGGTCCTAGTCAATTTAGCAGTCCCCAATGAACATCAATAGATTTCTTAAACGTTTTTACCACGCTGCAATTAACAGTCGCTTCTGGTAAACTATTCCAATTGCCTATAACCCTATTGAAGTAGTAATTTTTCCTAATTTCAATATTAGCCTGAGATTTGAAAAGCTTAAAACAATGACCTCTGGTTCTACTTTCAGCACATAGCTGTAGTCCATCAACATTTCCCATTTTAATGAATTTAAACAACTGAATCATGTCCCCTCTACTCTCCCCTTTGCTCAAGACTATACATATTGAGCCTTTTAAGCCTAGCCTCATAATCTTCGCCTGAAAGACCACTTACCACTTACTTATTCAAATCGACTATCAAGACTTTGCAGAGTAAGGGTTTAGTTGAAGCCTATGAAGATGTCTTGAAGAAAGTATGTTGCAGAATCTAGCACCAAGGAAATAATAAATCAAGAAAGGAAAAAATTAATCATACCTGCTTTGACCGCTGAAAGAACAAAAAAGTTTTATGAGAAATGCTCTTCTTACTGGAAGTAGCAGCCTGGTTTTAGATTCATCTCGAAAGCATGAAACGCATCTCTTTGAAGAACTTGCCATGGAAGAAGTGAAGACTGACAAAGCACGCGGAAATACAATTTTTAAAAATCGTTCAAAGAGAGGAATTTCCCAAAGAAAAAAAAAAACAGGTTAAGAAAATTACGTCCTGTTGTTGATAAAGAAGGTCTCTTTAAGAACGAAAGGTCTTCTTAGAAGTAATGACAGTACTGATTTCCATTTATTCGATTATTTTGCCCGGGAATCATTTCATTGTACAAAAATTAATAGAATGGAAGCATCAAGAGTTAAATCATGATGTTGCACATATATTAATGAATCATCTGAGCGAGAATATTTGGATATTAAAATGCAGGAAAACTATCCGGTAAGTCCCTCTAAAGTGCTCTGCAGAAGGTACTTCATTCAACCGCCACCTTTGCCCGAAGACAGATTGCCCAACCGCAGACTATAGTTTTGAAGACAGATGCCCAACCGCAGACTATATTTTTGAAGACAAAAGTATGCTTTGCGCTTGGGTAGATGAGAAACAACGGAATATTTTCCTTGTCGCCTTTGGTGGGAAAGCACCCTAAAAGATGCAGCGGCATTTGAAATCTCTGGAGTCGATCTAGCCGGGTCCACTAAATCTTAAAGTTGGAAGTAAATGCTGTATTGTGCTGTATACAGGTGCAGTGTACCGAGCAGTTCGTTCAGAGCTATTAAGTTCCCTTTCCACGGAAGCATTTTTGGTGACACTTAGAAGATTTGTTGAGGGCGCCTTTTTGTTATCGATAGCGGCAATGGGACAAGCTTTAGCGCTGCATCGAAAGTATTTGCGGATCCTAAAGCCAAAAATGAATCTCTATAGAGATTCATTTCTAATTTGAGGGTCCGCCAATAATTTTGATGCCTAACTCTAATTAGGGGCATAAAATTTAAGTTTAATCCATTAGGTTCACCATGCTGAGGATGAGCATGGTGGGAAAGATTAATAGGTTAAAGCAAATTTTAACAGTGACGAGCGTCTTTAAAAGTTTTGAAGAACTGCACACTAGGGTGGAACGAAAATTACCTTATTTTATTATTATTTTTTTTTCTTTAGATTTTTGTTAGGGAATAGTGGGGAAAAGTTGCCTTTTAGGTTCAAAAAGAATTTTTAAAAATTTCGTTGCGATACTATAACATCTTGAGGTGCCACAAAGAGTAAAAAGTTTGCAAAAAGGAAAAAAGTGAAAATTTATAAAATAGATTTTTAAACGTTTTGTTCGAATTTGCTTTGGTAATACAGTAAAACCCCGTTAAAACGCGGGTGTCGGGAACATGTCTGGCACCCCCGCGTTATAACATAACCACGGTATAGTGCAACTATACCGCGGACCATATTCACGAAATAATACTCGCTTTTGTTGCATTCTTTTTAACTTTATCAATTACTCGTAACTTTTCTTCCTCTCATACTATAATTTTTTCTTCTTTGCTGCCATTTTATTCACTGTAATTACTATGCAAGAAACACACATCTCAGCTGCACAATCAATCTATCAGTGATAGGTTATAAACCAACTGTGTTCCTAGAAAAAAGGTGCTTAAAAATCTCTTTATGTTATCAACATGGGATTGTGAAGGGGGAGAGGTCATAAGAAAAAATTAGATTTAGAAGAGGAGGAACGCACTTTTCACTGGGGAATATGTTTACTTTTCAGGAAGGCTAAAGAATCTGGAATACAAAGGTAGATAGCGCTATAAAAGAAGTTACACATGTATAACTAGACTTCTGAAAATGGAATAGTTAAACACTGAACGGAACAGCCCCTGACAGATTGAGCTCCGCCCGTGTCAAGAGAAACAAGTCAGGGGGATGCACCCGATTTTGAAATCAAGCTATACGTTCTAGGTTGAAAGTCAGAAAAAGCATGAAATGGGGGTACATCACGTCTATCACAATAGGGCTTTATTTCTTAGTGTCTGGTGGGGGAATGGGTGCTTTTTGGCTATAATATTTGTGTGCTCGGGCTGGCTTTTTTTTACAATAATAGTAAATAAGGAATCGCCTAAAATTGACAATGATAAAGGGTGGTTTAAGCGTCGGAGGACATGATAGTTACCGCGGTATATCCGATTCCGCGGTATACTGAAACGAAGTATAAGGTTTTACTGCAGTGAAGAAAAGTTGCCTTTTAGGTTCAAAATTTTTTTTTGAGATTTTGCTTTCAATACTACAACATCATGAGGGGCCCGCAAGGAGCTTAAAGTTTGTAAAAAAAAAAAAAAAAATAGAGAAATCGAAATTTTTTAAACTTTGATAAAATATTTTTCTGAATTTTTCGTACATGTGATGTTACAAATAATGGTTTCAAATACGTATACATATAGTTGAAAGAAAATATTATTTACAAAATATAATAATAATAATAAAATATTTTGTAATATGCTTTTGTGTGGAGCAAAGGGAAATGGTCCTTCCTGATTTGGATGACTTAGAAAAAACACATCTTAGGAAAAGAGTTCGATATTACAGAAATTAATCATTTATCTGTTGACAGTACTTAAAAGTACCACTCATTTTAAATTCCCCCCAGGAACCATTTTTACGAATATTTCAACGTTACTTTGCAGGAACACTCTTTTGATTCTAAATTTTCAGGAAACAATCCAGCTTAGGTTGTATAAAGAGTATTTTACCGAGGAACGAGGTCATCTTCCAATCCGATGTTGCATTTGCAGCTGCTAAATAGTTCAGCTTGCCAAATGTTTAAAGTTTTGGTCTAGGAAAGGGTAAATTTTAAAAGTTAGGTCTTGATTGTTTTTTATATGATAGTTGAAAACTCAGAAAACACTTTGACCAGATACTTTGAGTGAACAGAGTGCGAATTGATTTCACATTTAAATTACTCTGTGTTAGTTATTAGCTGTAAGGAATTAAATTTCCATAAGCTGAGTATTATATTTATGTTAATTCCTTAACTCTTAATGTAGTTATTCAAATGAAAAAAGAAAATAAATAAAAGCATGAAAAAAAAAAAGAACTGTTTATAAATAATTCAATAGATAAAGGGTTAAGACAAGTATTGAAAAAGACTCGCCACAAACAGCAATATGGTCAAAGTAGGAGATCTTGTTTTAGTTGGGCATGATAACAAAAAAAGATTGAATGTGCCGAAAGCTAGGAGTACAGAAGCATATCCTGAGGAAAAAGGTATTTTACGAGTAATTGAGTTAAAAACTGAAAGTGGTTTCTTTATCCGTCTTGTACAAAACCTGTATCCTCTCGAGATTTCTATTGAAGGAGGCGTTGATTTATTTCACGTGCAGATTTCACACAAGACTGTGGCATCAGTTAAAGGTGATCATAGGAGGTTTCCTCATCATTCCATGAATATGAATGACGCTTCTGATGATATACATTGAGTTTCTAGGAGAGATTGACTCATAAAACACGTCAATAGACTGAACTTGTTAACACTGTAATAAAACTTTCTTAATTCCATCGATTTTGTAAATTTACGAATTTACTAACATGTATTTTTGCTCTTTGAGTTTGATTTTTGTGCAGGGTGGGGCAAAAGTAATGACCCGATTTTGAAGGGTTATAAAAAAAAAGATAATACAGTTTGAAACTTAAAACTTTTTAGATTTTGATCTGTATTTAATACCATTTTTTACCATTTAGTTTTAAATACTACTTCAGAAATACGGTGGCCATCAGCAGCAATACACTGATGCAGTCTATTTTTCCGCGTAGGGAGAATAGACTGCATCTTTGTGTGCATTTCAATATCCCGCGAAATGATACGGTCCCTAACCCTTTTTTTTTTGTGGGGTTATTTGAAGGAGACAGTTCCCATACTTTAGAAGAGTTGAAGGACCGAATTATCGAGGAAATATCAGCGATACCCTTTGAAATGTGCAGAAAAGTTTTCCAAAACTTCAGAAATGGACTGCATTAGTTTATTGGTGCTAAAGGCCGCCATATTCCTGAAGTGGTATTCAAAACTTAATGTAAAAAAAGGATATTAAATACAGATCAAAATAAGAAAATTTTTAAGTCTCAAATTATAGTAGGTTTTTTTTTTTTTTTTTTACAACTCTTCAAAACCGGATCTTTACTTTTGCCCCACCCTGTATTAAATGTCCAAAATCAAAGGTGGGAGGATGACCCTTTCTGGCCTTCCCCCTAGATAGCGGGCGTCCTGCTCACAATTAGTCTTTTTAACGTCAGCAAAGAAATTAATTATGTTATAGGTTTCTGCTCTTTGAGTGTATGAACGAAGCGACTAAGATGATGTTGCAAAAAGAGAGGACCTCTCAGTAAATATAATCTTAAATGCTGTAAATAGAATTAAATTAAATGTTTCGTTTGTAAATAAAATGCTAATTTGTCCATTTTGATTACCAACATGGATATCTGATTCCTGACGTAAGAAGAACCGAATGCGCCAAGTACGACCTTCAAGTATTTTATCACTGAAATTTTTGAAATTGGCGCGACATGTATAAGTACAAAGTACGTAATGATCTGTGACATAAAACCATGTATTTTGAAATGATACACTTCATTCGCAACTGTATCCGAAATTTTATCCTCTTAACTAAATATAGCAAATGATTTATAAATCACGAATGTATTTACAAATGCTTTCAAAATAATTTTTTGACTTCCTTTTATTGAAATTTATTTGAAGTCCATTATACAATAATGTAAAAAAAAATCATTTTTGCTTTAAGTCAGTAATATTGTATTGCTTTACCTTTATGAAAGCATGAAGTGAATGCAGTGACTTCATATTCGAAATGTTTTGCATTGTAAATTCATTTAACGTATACAATTACAATTCGCAACATACCAGCAACCTGCATAAAGTGAACATGAAGAAGAAAGGTATTTTAAACAAACTTTCCGAAACAGAAAACTAAGATGCCTAAAAGCTGTTTTAAAATTGATATTTTAACCTGATCTAATGTATATACATATATATTTAGGATCCAATGAGTATTACCAGATCGACTGTAGCGTCATCGGGCGAGCAAGCGAAAGTGAGGGGATGAGCCGGAGATTTTGTTCTGAGTAGACGTAGGTGGCACTGTGTGTGCCAAAGCTTTTGGAATAATCAACCGGTCGAAGTGGTGTAATTGAATAGTTACCTGTAAATATTGTATATTCTCTGTAAATGAACTTGAGTTGATTCTTTTCATTGTGTGTTATTCGGAAATCCTACTAGATACTGATTTTAATCCCACAAATATCAGTACCGGATCTTGGAGTTTTCCGAGGCGGGGCAAAACTTAAAAATGCCGCCCCTCCAACCAATTATTGTTGATTTTAATATAACTTTCATGAGCTATCCATTTTTTTAAATTTTTTTTTTTTTTTTTTTGAGGGTCTTTCCTTTTGGGGTCACTGATAAATCCATAAACCTTTCGTTAATGTTCCCGCAGCATGGCCGTTTTAGCTGAACATTAGGAGGAATAGAGTCATATAAAAGGTCCCTCTTAACAGGAGATCTGAAATTCTGACAGTTGTAGGTTTTCCGGGGGGAATATTTTGAAAATTATATGCAAATTGGTGCATTTTGAGGCCTTAGGAGAGGCTTTGGGACGACTTGAAATTGAAAACGACTTGAAATGGAAAAACGACTTGAAATTGAAACCTTTTTAGGATTTTAGCAATACGAAAACTGACAGAATGAAAGAATGGTAACATAACCAAATTCTTTCTAGAAACCACATTATTGGGACCAGAAGTTTTCTTAGAAAGTTTGTTTCTAGGGAAAGTTATTCAAAAATGTTCTTCCCCTTCAGAGCTTGACTTTTGGGAAGCTTATCATATTAACAGGAATTTGGTTAATGATTCTTCCTCAACTCCTTATTTTACACAGGTCTGGTATAAGTTCCTTTAATTTGTTGTTCTTTCTTGGTTTTCTTGTTAGTTTTTTTTTTTTTTGTGTGTGCCTATTTTTCTCTATTTCCCCCTCCCCCTCCTTTACATGTGTACTTTGTTTTGTATTTTGTTTTGGTACTTCCTGTACTTATTTTTATTTCCATTTTATTCTTTGTATTTTTTTATTACATTTGAAATTTTCATGTATTTTCCCCTGATGTCATGCATGCTGTCGTCTTTTTTGCTTTGTTTTATTGATATTCCTTTTTTACTTCCTGTACTTTCAACTGGATTTGTTCGATGCTCTCTTACTGGTGCCTTCCCTGCTACTTCTACTTCCACTTCACGCTGCCTTTATTCTCATTGGTTTACTGATAATTCTTAGGCAATATAAGCTTTGTTTTTGTTGTTTTGTCTGCTTCATTTGGATGATTTGCATACAGAAGTTTCCTGTCGCATTGAAAAAGGGATTCAAAGCAATCCCGAAACATGTCTGCATTTAAATGCTCATTTGTGCTTTAAAATAAAGTGAAATTATTTTTATTGCAGATTATAAAGCATGCTTTTGTTAAAGCAAAAAATAAAAAAAAAGACTTGTTAGTCACGCAATTTATTTCTGCACAGAGAAAAAGGACAAAGTTTAAAAGTAACAAGTTATTTTATTATTTTATACAGTTAGCAGAGAAATACAATGGTTTTGAAAATCGGCAACTTTAAAAACAGGTCAAACAATCTCTTTAATAAAAATTTTTAAATGACAAAATAACATACAATGACCAAACCGCACAGGTTGCGTTTTAAAAAGAATAAAAAATAAATAAATAAAATAAAGTAAACAATAATAATAAATAAAATAAAATAAAGTAAATAATTATAAATAAAATGAAATAAAGTAAACAATAATAATAAATAAAATGAAAATCAAATACTAATTCGTTTTGTCCATATTTTGGGTAAAATAATTGCCATAGTTGCGTTCACTTAAAAATGGCCTTTTTAGTCACTTTTTTTTTGTTGCCAGTGGCAGCAGCCCTGTGATGTTGGAGGTTATGCTGTACACAGTTGGCACTTTGGGACGTACAGTTGTTCTTTTCTTCTTTTTTCTTCTCTTATGACCAGGTGGGATAATATTGCAAAATTCCCTACAAAAATTAAGAAGCCTATTTTAAACGTCTATGAACTTTATTAACTGGAGCACAAATAATAAATTCTACATTATACGTATATACCAAATGCACTATTCTGAGTTAATTATGTCTAAACTATGTAACGTAGATAATTTCCACTCGTTCGGACATGTAATAAATTTTTCTCCAATTACAACATACAAAACTAGACAATTATGCGAAGAATTTATAGTATGCTAGGCCTAAAAACTTAATTAAAATTAAAAAGAAAGAAAGACGCCAGCAATGATTATAAATCTTAAAAGAATTTACCAAACAAATACATTTTGTAACCAAATAATGAATTAACATTTTCATGATTAAACATAACCACACGTGTTAAATAAACTTAAATTTAAAACTTAAGTTAAAATTAAAACTGTTACATTCAATCAACCTTTCAGTCAAAAGTGCTATATTCAGTCCAGTTGGGAAAAACAAGGAACACGGTACGCTGAAGAAAAACTACCTTTTTTTCGGCATTATTATGTAAAATTTGGATAGAATGAAGCAAAGAAGGAAACACGCACGTAAAAAATAAAAAACACCAAAGGCAAAAGAGAGAAAAAATCATAAATTTGCATAAAAAATTAAAATTGGAGTAGTGTAGAGGGTAACATGATTCTATGATTAAGATGCAAGTGTAATGCTGAGGGAGGGGGGGGGGGGGTCTGACATTGAGCTGCCTTGGCTCTCGAAGGCCCTTGTCTATCGGTCAGATATTTTCTTACTGTAGCGATATTCGCCATATGAAGAATTATGCAAGTTCTTTTTAAAAGTAATTTTAAAAATCTTGCATGTATTTTTTGGAGGATTGGTTTATTTTAATTCGAAAATATTGCTGATCACCTCTTTCGAAATATTTTTACCACTAGGCATTTCCGAAATTAAAAAAACATTGCTTTTTTTTTGTCGAAAACACGAATAAAAATTATTTCAAACCAATAAAAGTCAGACAAGCAGACAAGTCCTTCAAGAAGTGTTTTGAACCGAGAATCTGCTAAAAATAATATATAAATAATGTTTCTAAGTAAAGTTAGGCAAAGTCTATCTTTATAGAATTTGCAATTTTTAAAATTTATTAGAAACCTTGTACTTAGTTTTCAATATTTTAAAAAATAAAATTGAATAAATCAGTTTGAAAATAATAATAATAATCTGAATAATTTTTAAAAATACATGAGGTATTTTAGCTTGGGATACGATTTTTATCTGTCTATTTTTTAAGAAGGGTTATAAAATAAAATTGTAAACCTTTGTGCTACAACATAAAAAGTGAATTAAAATACAACTTGAATTAAGCGCCAATTTTTCAAAAGACTGCAGACACGTGTTTCGAAGTTGCAAGGAACCCCCCTTTTCAATGCAAAAGAAATGAGCTTCAAGATAAAAAACGTCCGACTGAATAGACCAGTTCTTCTTCAGCTTCAGTTAGATGTTTTTTTATCTTGAAGCTCAATTCTTTTGCATTTAAAAAGGGGTTACTTGCAACGTGTGTCTGCAGTCGTATGCAACATTTGGGCGTAATTTACGTTGTATTTCTGTTTACTTTTTGTCAAGGTGTATAGGATTAAAATATAATATGAGGTAAAAATCAATGATGAAATTATCAGGTCAGGACCTATTTATTTAATTATGAAAACAAAAAAAATATAATAAATAAATAAAAACAAATGCATTACAAATGACTGAAAAGTAAAACATAATAAAATTTAATTGCATTCAAGTCAAAAGTTTTAAGGCAAAGTAACACTTTGATATAACATGCCTGCAAAATATGCAAATAGGTATTCCACTAATGAAATTGTTAACATTTTTTTCCTCTAAAGCCATTTTTTTAATCGAAAAAGACTTTCGTTCACCAAACATTTCTACAATCTATGATGACATCTACTCTGCCAATTTATTGTTTAAATACTCTTTGTCTGAGACTCTAGGGCAGTGGTCGGCAACCCGTCGATCGCGAGCCCATTTTTAGTCGATCGCGGCAGCATTTCGAACAGTTTATATAGTTAAAAAAAATCAAATGACTTTTGAATTAAAAAACGAACCTTTTTTTTTTCTTCAGAAAAATGTTTATTAATTTCCCAGACCATTCGCCGGATCTAGAAAAACTTACCAATAATATGTAATGTCAGCCGTCGCATTAACTGTGCTCGCTGCTCGGTGAGTGTTAAGGGGGTATTCTAGTGTAGAGACATGAATTTCGCCCGGTTTTGGAAGCGCCGTACAAAGGAAGCAAAAAATATTTTTAACATCCATTTTTTTTTCGTTTGTTTATTGAAGTTTTATTATTACATACAAAAATTGACCAGAAAAATTTTCTTTTTTGCATATTTTTTGTAACAGTTACGAATTTTTAAAAAATACTAAATGAAAAGTTAGTTATGGGCAAGGTTCACAGGATAAAGGGATGTATAAAGCACATCATCTCTAAATTTGAAGTACTAAATCGTTCAATTAAAACTCGAGATATCGTTACCGCCAGCGCGAAAAAAGTAGTTTTGAGAAAAACGCGATCAAAGTTTTGAGACAAGTTTTCGGCAGTTTTACTTATAGAATGGTACAGAATACATACATATTTTTAATCGGTGATTCCTGATCCATCTAAGAAACCTTTCTCTACTTCAAAATGCTCATTCTCCGATTATCTCTGGTGAAGACGAGCAGTTCTACCCTTCTTTGACGTCTTTGAAGTCCGGAGTTTCGAGCGCTCGATACGCGCTTTATCCCGTCGCGCTCCAAAAGTATTAGCTTCTGGGCCAATCGTGATTCTCCTAACATCTAAGGTTTTTAATATGGGTATAAAATCTTCATTAAAAATACTAACTGCGAAGGTTGGTACGAAGGTTGGCTCAAAACTAACTTAAAATAAAACTAAAAGGAGAATATTCCAACAAAACAAGTTTCTATGTTCTTCAATTAAATATAGATTTAAAAAGGATACTATACAATCAAGATTTTATAAGGGATATTCAACCGTAGGGACTCGGGAACGCCTACCGTCTTTTGTTGACTTGTAGCGGTCGGACCGGAACCGATGCCACGTCACTAAACCGGCTATAACTCATGAAATAATGGGAAGGTTGAAAAATCCTTTTAATGGCATATTCTTGAATGTCCAAATTTTGGAAATATGAAAAAAAAAAAATATTTTTGCGATTTTTTTAAATTCTACACTAGATTACCCCCTCCCCTTAATTGAAGTATGTAACTGCATTTCATGTGCGTATTTTATTAAAAAAAATAACAGTATTTCGTCAAATTTAAAAGAAAAAATATATTAGATCAGTATATGAAATATTGTTTTGATGTGAGTTAACGGTGTTAACGCACAATTGAAGACAGGCGCAGTCCAAATTAATAATGTATGCTTTGCAAATTCCCTCCCCCCAAGTGCAAAATTGTATAACTTGTGCAAGCAAGTTTTTGCACAAGTTATACAATTTTGCACTTAGACTAGGTATAAGAACTTTTCCCCGCTTTGCCTCAGGAACTCTCTGAATGTCAAAAAAGTCCTCATAACATTCCATGAAAGAATCAAAGGTTTAAGGTAAATGACCCGGTAGTGGACACAGGTAAGAAAATTTTCGTACTCTTTTACGTGGCAAAATTTTTTCAAGGGACTTACATCAATATTTGCATATTTAGCTTAATCGCCAACTATTTCTCTGAAAATTAATTACCTATAAAATGTCATTTGATGAAAAATTAGGATTTTTACATCAAATTTACTAAACGCTTAATTTGTATCTATAGTGTATATTTATAAGACGTATTTGCATTAGTAGTGGACAGAAATTAATATCATCTATTTTATGCTGTTATAACTTGGAGAATTATTTTAAAAATCACTAAGGGACTATTCATGAATGATGTCACGCTTTTTCACATATATTTTCCCCAAATCCCTAACCTTTTATTGATCGGCTTTAGTAAAGAGCAGCAAATGTGACCGTTGTGGAAGCAGCTATTAAATATTAAGATCCATGTACATGCATAGATGCTCCACGCCAACTGTAGTTCTATTAACCAGCACTAGGAATCGTTTGCTATAGGTTCTGATAATTTCATTCAAGTTTAATGTTACATTCGCTTATTTTAGGAGCTTAAAAATCTAAGTGTCCACTACTAGAGCAATGTCAACTACCGGGTCATTTACCTTACTGTCTCATCGGATTTGTCGAAAGAAACTGAAATTTTATTATTTGAATTGTCCGATTTCAATTGTAATTCTTACATTAAAGCTTTATTAATTCTTCCCCTAGCATCTACATATCGCAAAGTCAGAAAAAAAAGCTATTGTTACCTGGAGCAGTCTTCGGGGAATCCCCTAATCCAGTTTCGATTCAGAAGGAAACAAACACTAACTTTATTTCCTTAGGACACATCTTCCATCTCATCCTCGTCCCTCGTCGCCAACTGTCGTGGCTGTTAGTGTGGGTTCAGTAACTTGTAGGCACAACATAAGAAGACATTCAAATTATAAGACTATTTAATGATTATTTAAAAACTAATTACAAAGCAGAGATACACTTCAAACAATAACAGCAGCTCGCGCCATTCGCGTGTTCCGAACGACGACATACTCTCAAGCACTCCTTCCAGCTCTCGCGTATTGACGAAGTCTCGAAAAAAGACACTACCAGAAAGAAAAAAATGATTCGGAATCGGAAATAAATTTTTCGGATAGTTTTCTGATTAGCATAGCAAATGCTACAGAAGAAATTTGATCTTAACCACATTTCCCAACGTCAGATTCGTGATGAGCTGAAGGATTTAATAAAATGTCACAAACCGCATAAAACAAAGGATCACTGGCGTAGATAAGGAGGTAATTTTGGGGATAACCCCCCTGAAATGGGGAAGATTGCCTGGAATTTAACCAATTTTTCTTGAAAAACAATGACATTAGCTCACTTCTCCCGAAGAAACCCCCGCTGAAATCTGGGTCTAGCTACGCTACTGCAAAGGATACTAATCTTAAAATGAAAACTACTCTAACAGATGAAATACGTATATGCTAAATCTAAAATAGGAGAAAAGCAAATTTTTGGAAGGTTCAGCAGAAGAAAATATCGGGCAATCTTGTTCAAATCATTCCTCTGGAACCAAGATGAAAAGCGTCGACGTGCTTAGCCGCAGTGAAGATTTAATTGTCACTCGTTCTCAAATTGGAATAACGTCAAAAATCGTAGCAGCTCAAGAGGAAAACGAACTTGTAAAACTAATAAAACCTTGCTTCACAATGGTGAACGGGATGATTATTTTGTCAAAAATAATGTACTGTACAAAAATGAAAATGAAAGAGATTTGTTAGTGGTAACGGAAGAAATGTCAAATCAAATGAATAGAAAGATACGCAGAAAAGGACATTTTGCTATCACAAAAACAATGGAGCTGATTGAAGAACAATTTTTTATTCAATTATTGAGAAAACAAGTAGAGACTGATTTCTAAGTATGTGCACTCTCAAAAATGGAATCTTCATTTTCGACGATTCTTCAATCGTCAAGAAAATTACGTTATTTTTAACGATTCTTTCCTCGCGCGATCACGCGACTAAAAAAAGTTACTACACAAATTTCGGCAATTTGACGAAAGGTTTACTCCGAGCATTTTTCACGAAACCATTTCGTCAAATACGACGAAAGATTCGTGAGATTTGAGCATGCTTTTCTGAGAGTGTAGGGTGTATGTGTCGTGTCACCAAATATATTGCTGTTAAAGAGCTGTTAGACAGAGAAAGCAAAAATTACTTACTAAATAAAATAATTTTTGAAAAAAAAATAGAACCGACTTCAAACTATAAATTGCGCTAAAAAGTAAAAAATAAAATTATTCTTTAAACAACTTCGATACGACTTTTAAACATAATTTTTGAAGTCAGTGCAAAATTATGACTGTTTAATTATCATTACGTCATGCGTTATTTTACATTGAAACTGTTGCAAACTCTACGCCATTTATAGTTGTAATTGATTCATAGCTACAAAAGGAATCATGCATCAAAATCCATCATAATTTTGCACCGACTTCAAAAATTATTTTTAAAAGTCATATCGAAGTTGTTTAAAGAATAATTTTATTTTTTACTTCTTAGCGCAATTTATAGTTTGAAGTCGGTTCTATTTTTTTTTTTCAAAAATTATTTTATTTTACTCTTTTTAGTGTAAATACATTTTTATATAAATACTCTATTTCTAAAAAATACATATCAAAGGGGAAACCTTCTTTGAAGGAATGACACTAAAAACTAACCATTTGTATGATAAATTTTGTTTTGAAATCGATTTAAAAAGGTCACCGGAGCAAACAAACTGATTGGATTTAATTTCTTCTTCAGAGAAGCCTTCAGTCTATTTCTTGTTATAATTGCTTTTAATATTACATCTCGATGGCAACAAACTCTTTTTAAACAATGAGTTTCATGTTTAACAATTTTCCCAACAAAGAAAAATCAAGCCCAGCCTTTCCAATTAAAGTGAAAAAATGCTTATTTTTCACCCATAACGTTTTTTCTAAAATACAAATGTAGTCAAATTTATGTGCGATATTTGAGTTAGACGGCCCTCTATCGATTTTTAAGAAAAAATCATCAAAATCGGTTCATTTAGTCAAAAATTATGGATGAAAAAGCAAAACAATGACCACATTTCAGCCCATACCTTTTTTTCTAATTATCGAATATTGTCAAACAAAGGTATGGGACCTATAGGAAACCACCTTCGATCGGTTAAAAAAAAAATATGAAAATCGGTTCATCCGGTAAGAAGTTATGAATGGACAAAAAAAAAAGAAAAACAAAAAAAAAAAAACGACATACATACAATATGAATGCATAACCTCCTTCCTTTGTGAAGTCGGTTAAAAAACCATGCACAATTAAGGAAGGAGCCAAACGTAGGGCGCTTCTTTTGTTACGTGTGTTACATTTCCACAGCATTTTCCAACTTTCATGGGGTTTTTAACAAACTTGTTGTACATTTTTTAGGATTTTTAACTTTGGCTAATAAAAGTACATGTGTTCTAAGTATGCAAAACCTTTTTGAAGATATATATTGTTTTTCTATCTGTTAAAAAAAATTCTGAAATTTCGTTATGTGTGTTACCCTTATATTCCAACTCATTCAAAACATCGAACATACAAATTTATTTCTGTGATGTATGTATGAATAGGATTTTTTTTTCATAGAATGGTATCTTATCAATTATGTTCTTTGTAATTTTTAATTTTTTTATTCTTTTAATAAATATTTTAAAATTGGTTAAATAGGCGCTTTACGTGTACCCGTTACGCCATGTGAAATTTTCAAGAAAGTAATCCCAAATGTTTCTCCAAAAGATACATTTATTTGTAATTAACATAAAAAAAGAATTTATTTTAACATATGAAGCAGCTCATAGTCAGAAGTAAAAATTTACCCCTGCTTTTCGTTGGTTTAGAGAGTAAAACAGAGTGAATTGTTGAGAAATCTGCTTCATAAAATCATCATTCTCTGAAAACACAAAATATATGTCTTTAACCACTTTTCCCCGTAAATATTGTATTTTCAGATTTCTATTTGCATTTTTATGTTCATTTGTCCATAATGTATCCAAGGTAGAACACTTCCCGTTCGGCAACGGTTTGTAACTTGACAATTACATAACAGTTGTTATAATCTGAAATATATTTATACTTTGTTGAGCATCACTGACTGTTATTTGGAACTTCAATATTAGTTGGCCGGAAATCTGGAATATCAAGAGGAAATTCTAGCATAAATTGATGCTTGTGGATCATACTTAGGGTTGCAAGTTCTACCGCAAAATTAAAGACTTTAAAACCAGAATATCTTAAAAAAAAAAAAAAGGAAATTACAGAGAATAAAAAAAAACATTCTGTAATTTTATTACAGCAGATAATGCGTCGCAGTAGAGGAATCATCTCTGAGTGCGCTGAATTACTTTCTTGCAGGCTCTTCACTGGAGCTTAAGTTAATTTTTTCTCCAACAACATATAATTCAATTTTGGCAATTTTGGTAATTTTTAAACTGGTAGTCACAGATCTGAAGCGCTGAAATTTACGTAACTAGACAAATCTTTCTCTAGTTTAACAGAGTGTGGAAAAATAAGAATTTTATTGAGAAACCATTATTAAGAAATTTCATTATTTGATTTAAAAAGTTCATTGTAAATTTAAAGAATCACTGTTTGCCTTCTGTACTTTTACAGAAATGTTTTAGTGTAAGTATGTTTAAAAGACGACTTTTGCAAAAACGCTGACTCTCTTATCTACGTTTCAAATTTTCGCTCCCTCTTTACGGTGTATTTGTATAGGAGATGTTGTATATTTAAACCATGTAGTAGAGCGTTTATGTTCATTCTTAACAAGTGTGCATTCTTTTTGAACCAGTTCTTATAAAAAACAATCAGAATGCATTTTATTCATTTGGTCTCTTTGTCCAAGTTGCTTCATTCTTGTCCAAGTGAATGGACGAAAGGATTGACTTTCATTACTCGATTGAACATTAAGTATGCAAGAGAGACTTGTTACTGAGTTTAAAGATTGCTTTTAATTTGTAGCTTACAGACCATACTGTTTCATAGCGTCACGCTGGATTTTATAATTGATGACGATATTCCATTTCTGATTTTAGTGGCTCCATTTATCTGGGTTTTCAATAATGTATTTAAGAGGGGGCAAAGAGGAAAACCGATCAGCTCTAGACCTCATTTTTGCCCACAACATTAATTTTATTTATTTACTTTTGTGGTAAGGACCCGATTCTTGACTTAGCATGAAACGGAAACATTTATTGCGCAGTCAATATCGCAAAATTGATAATGCCGTGCGTAACTTTGTTAGACTAATGTCCTTCAAGGAAAACAAAGAGAATTTTGTTAGTTTAGTTTTATACATGAAAAAATACTCACTATCATACCAGTAACTGCATTCTTTAGAGGTCTTCCAGAAGATATTTTTTCATTCACTGATGGGAGACAGTGATTTATTGTTTAATGTTAGACAAACAATAAAATCACTAGTCTTCCAAGCAGGAAATGAAATTCTATTTTCAAGACTTCGATGCTTCTGTTCAAATTGGAAAACTAGAATAAAAAAGAAGTTAGTATTATGTATGCACCATATGTTAGTACCAAATTTTTTATTATTATTTTTTTTAAAATTAGGCACAACTTTATTGTAAAGCGAGTCATACAGTTTAGAAAATTGCTATTACAAACTGAGTTGATTTATAAGATCAGTATGGAAAGACTGGTCTAGAGAAACTGCGTCAAGCTGAATCAGATTTTTTGTCTCTTGTCAGTCTGAAGTAAAATTATTGCTACTATATTGCGTGAAGTAAAATTATTGCTACTATATCGCCTTTATTAAAAACGTCCCACCGAAAAGGAAGTCATTTCAAAATTTTGTTGAAATATGATATTCTCATTTAATGTTAAATGAAATAAAAACTAATTTTTCAAAAAGTCATAAGGAATAGAAAGAAAGAAAAAAAAAAAAAACGTTCGTTGAAATAAAAAAAAAAAAATACTTAGTTGGAGTGAAGGATGCGTCGCACACTTTTATTCTCGCTTTAGAGTTAAGATTTACTTTTTGTAAAACATTTCTGTAGAAGTACAGAAGGGAAACTGAGTGTTTTTTTTTAAATTTACGAAGAACTTGTTTTAAATCAAATAATCAAGTTTCCTGATAACAGTAGTAACATTCTTGTTTTTCCGCACGCTGAAAATCTGCAGAGAAAAATTTGTTAAGTTACGTAAAGCTGAACACTTGAGATATGTGACTACCTGTTTAAAAATTGTAAATAAATGCATTATATATTGTTGGCTCAAAATTTAACTTCTGCTCTAGCGAGCAGTCTGTTATTCCTCCGGAGGCATATTGACCGAGTGGCCTGGGCTCACCTTCGACTTAGTATAGCAAAAGTTGTAAGTCAGCGTACTGCAGAACATTATCCGTTACAATCAATTTACGGAATGTTGTCCTCATTTTATTCTTTGTAATTTCCTTTTTTTAACCTATGTAGTTTCTTGTTTTTAAGTCTTTGTAATTTTACGTTAGACTGAGGATTAAGGATTTCCAGCAGATTTTCATGCATTCTTACAGTGCTGCTAAGAGTCTAATAAACGACATTAATAGTTAAGAAACGCAGGAAAAATCAGAACAGTTTGCAAATAGACAAGCTTATACCAAAAGGTTTTCTGTACAGTTATAGAATTTTCGGAGCACCAATTCAGTATAACAGATGTTTGAATTAAATTTTTCATAAATTGAACACTTTTATAAAACATGCAAAATTTTTTACTTCTTCTTTTTTAAACTATTTATTTAATTTAATTAATTTTTTAAATTTATATTATATATATATATATATATATTTCTTTTTTTTTAGCAATACGCTCCGTTTTATAACCTCCATTTCTTATGCATACATATAACTTTCGTTTACTTCTGGTTTCGTGTCTTTCATAAAGAACAACTGGATGTCATAGTTATGCTGGGTAAGTTTATTCTCGTAACCTAATTCAAACCAAATAACTTAATATAATTCAAAGGCAAAGTTTTTGCCATGCTTTTTAACTCTCACAATTTAGACTTTCTGGCGGTCTTAGTGAAAGAAAATTTGCAAATCTAAAGCACTGGCGCCAGCATCCCGCAGGATCTTGAAATATCATTTGAATGCAATAATCAATTACATGTTGAGAAATATACACTATACATGTGCATAAATCATAGACCGAAGTAAATAATAATCAATAACGAATATTTTTAATACTTAAAATTTATTTTCAATACCATGATTAGACATTAGGTCGAATAGCAATTTAATTTGTTGTTGTTGAAGAGATTCTCATTTTCTCATTTTAAAACTTCCATTCGTATTTTAGCATCAGTACCTGGTTACAACTTTAAAATTGTGTTCTTTTACTTATAGTACTGCGGTATAGGGTTTCACATTTGCTTTGTCGAACAGCCATTTAGTAGGTGCTTGTAAATTATTCAAATCGTGTATCTTCCATGATTTCCCAACTTGTTGTAGTTTATTAAGTAATTTTTTTGCAATTACTTTTAGTATTTTTTTTACATTTATCAATGTATTTTTAGATATAAAATAGATATGAATCTACAATGGCACTAAGACCAGGTTTTATAACAAAGTGAGCTGGGTGTAAGATCATTGAAGTTGTTGCTAAGAATGAATGACCTTGAATATAGAATTGAACGGTTACTGTAAAAAAATCTTCATGGGTTAAAGGTGGTTGGTGATTAGTACGTTTTAAATGATATTTAAACAATTTAAAAAGTTTTTTTTCTCGTTTGGGTGTGTAAAAAACTATGCAAGTTTTTAATTCTTTTGAGGCATGTACAGCATTTGTGGAGTTAACTGAAGAAATTCTAGCGCTATTACCGCTTTTACCAAGGCGAGTTACCTTTTCACTCATCTTGGTAAAAGCGCTAGAAGAAATTGTAGCGCTTTTACCAAGGCGGGAGAAAAACCGTTTCAAGGTTGCGAATGCATCTGAAGATAAATCTGCCACTATCTCCAATCTAACTGCACGAGTTGCTAGGCATACAAAAACAGCTATGCAAATTTTGTTTGGGATTTCCTTCTACTGATTTTCCTCATTTAACAAAAAACGGTATGATATAATCTACACTATTATTATGAATCTGCAAATCTTTCTGTCACTCGTTCTTTTGTAAGCTACCCATAATTTAATTTGTTAAAGTTAGCTTGTACTTGAAACAAGTAACACAAACACTCACTACTTGCTAGTCTGCACTGTTTTCTAGCGCTAAGCGGCCAAAATTGCTGTCTTACAAGGGAAATAGAAAATTGAGTTCTATGTGCCAGAATTTTTCATGAAAATAACTTACTACCAGGATAATGAGTGTTTGACATTTTGATAGAATTATAGAATGTTTAGCATTGAGGTACAGTTCATAATTAATTAACCGACCTCTAACTCACGCAATTTCATTTTCGTCCAAAAGAGGAGTTGTGAAATTTTTACTTACTTTGATTCCATATGTTTTTTTACTCTGTTTTAAAGCAGTTACATCAGCCAGCATCACATTTTTGTGCTCGAACTTGCTTTATCGAAATATTACGAGCATGATTAAGTTCCATATTACTAATAAATTTATCAACTGTAGGTTTTTCTCGCAACTTGCAGAGAAATCTGAAATGAAAATTTAAAACTCTGAATTTCAAATAAATATTCAAAAATTTAAAGAATTTATTAAGAAAATTGTTGTGCATAGTACATTAAGCATAACTTATCACAATTAGCTTAAGCTCTTTTGTATATTCAGGGTTAACAGTCGAACAGCCATACTACCGTGGTAAAAACAAAAGTCGTATTTGCACTTTTTGGCAAAATTGTATTATTGCCTCCAGGTGGTTCTTTGTGACTTTTTTTTTTTTTTTTTTGTTGCCAAAATGCGATGTTTTGTGGTCATGTTTAACTGGGGAACATTACTAAAAAAAGAAAAAAAAAATCGAAAAGCTAGAATGTGAACCAAGCTTATGGAGGCGCAAAACTTTAACCGTAAGTATCTCATTTTGAGCTCAGCTGCACATACGACATTTGTGCTTAATATGGAAAAATAGTGTTTCAGTTAATTTGTGCCAATGCATATAAAAACTCAGGACCAATCCACTTAAGTCTCTTTTAGAAAAGTTCATTTACAAAAAGTCATCTTCACAAGGCAACAGTGCAGTGTTACATTATCTCCAACTTATTACTGAGCAAATGTTGTTGCAAAGGAGGTACCTATATTTGCCTGTACATCTTCGGCACAACTGTCTCTCGCATGGAGCGGCCGGCACTTACAAGAGAAGCATAGAAACAGAAAGATGATCTGTCTCAAAATGTGTTATTTCTCAATACATGCAGGACAAAGAGCCTAAGAGATCCAAAACATAAAACGTCAAAAATTCTAAAAAATACACAGATTAACTGCTATGATATGCAATGATTTCCAATTATCATTTTTTGAAAATGTAAATTATTTTCTAGGTAACAAATGTTACTGTTTGCAAATTACGACGTACACCCATATTTTAACATAGATGATAGTCAATTCGCAATATAACGACCTCGTGTTATAAAGACCCTTCTCGTTATATTTGCATTTGCAAAAAGAAAGTTCTGCTTAATTTCAAAACATTATTTCCCATTCGATTTAACGACTGTAAAGGAACACCGTTCTTGCTATAAAGACCCTCATAATGAATTTGAACCACCCCAGTATGGATTTTCCGATTCACAAATGGTGCACTTCATTAAAAAAAATGGACAACCCGTCTTTCAGTAATGCAATACTGTGTGCCTGTACTGTCCATGATGAGCGTACGTTTCTTAATGCAGAAAATACATTCTAAAATTTTATCTAATACTTACGTAATTTTTTGTATCTTTAAAATAATCTTCACTTATTTATTTTATTTATTTCATTCGGGTATTTAGTAGTTACTTTTTTATTTTTATTTTTCCAGTTTAGTTTGCTTGAAATTCCATTTCATTTATAAACTCTTTTTGTGTAATTTACATTTTAAGGATAAGTATTTCAAGCAATTCAATGTAAAAGAAAACTTTCGTTAAATTTCAAGAAAAATTAATTCTATCATATTATAATTATAATATTTCATTGCTCTCAATTTAATTTAATTAATACGAACTTTTATTTAATTAAAAACGAATATATGCATTTTATATTTTATGCTTACTGTGTCATTTGAAAGTAATGTTTTGATCACATTTGAAGAAACGAGATATATTTGAATTTGATTGTCAAATCGTTTGATATCGCGACTCTTTGACATAAGGACCCAAACAGGGAAATAAGAATGGGATCGTTATAACGCTAGTGGACTGTACTAGGCTCGTAAATAATATATGTACACAATATTTCTATTGAAATGCAACCAAGATATTTCTTCTCAACCACCTAAAGGCAATGGTCTGGTTCTGTGTTCGATATTTTTCTCCTCAGTATCTGTTTTAGCTCAAGATAACGAGCCGTTCATGAATCAAAATGTTGTCCGTAAACATAGTTGGACAAAGCAAGTTCAAGGCATAATAATACGCATCAAAGAGACACTAACTTCAAACTACAAAAAGCGTTTGCAAGTTTAAAAAAAAAGTTCAGCTTCAACTACTTTCTTTTTAATTCCTTAAAAAATATGTCAATAAAAAATAAATCCCTCCCTTCACATTTCATAGTAAAACAAATTTGTTATGTTAAGAACATCGTACAAATTCATAGCTTCATGAATGAAATTTGGAAGATGTTTACATGCCTTAAACTTCACGATTGATGTTTTTTTTTAAATTAAAAATCAGAGTATTCCTTTTAAATTTCAATATTTGTAAGTACTATTTTTAAAATTTTGTAAGGCTACTTCTTTTATTCAGTAAGTTATTAAAATGTCATAATGAACTCAGAAGTGGAGCATTTGTTTCTTGCAAACTAAGTTGATGGGGAGATTTTGACATTCAAGAAGATGAAATTAAGAGTTCAAATTTGAGAAAGAACGACTTCTATCTATTTTATTAAATTAAATAATATATTTTTGCTTTTATTTACCCATTTACTTGTTTTTATTTACATTTTAACCCCAGTAGATTTTTCTCATTTAATCTCAAAACTTGAAAAGCATGACAAAGGCTAGATGTAGTAATTTTTCAGAACTTCATAAGTTCACAATAAGTAAATTAATTAATTAAGTAAAATGTTTTCTAATAAGGTTGAACGAATCATTACGAACTAAAAATTTCAAAGAGAATACATCTTATAAATTATTTTAAAACTCAACTTTTAAAGGAAAAAAAAAATACATACATAACGCATTTTAGATTGTCTTTTTATTTTCATCGAATAAAAAATATGCAGTGAAATAAGTAAAAAATACTTACTCCCATCTTTTATTTTTTATTGATTAATTTATTTGAGCATTTTTTTCTAGTGCAGTACTCTTTTGCGTGTTCGTCTGCAGTAAAATAAAAATCGTGAAAATTATTCCATTAATTAATGAAGAAAAGACATTTCTTACATTCTGACCACTCCAGAGCTTCATCCACCTGTTTTTTCCTCCCTAATCTTTCTAATGAGGGTGCGTATGGTCACTAACCTTTGCATACCTTCTGCATTCCCAGGAAATCGGCATCCAATCTTTCAAGTCGCACCACTGTCGGCGGTTGCCATTACCAATTTGATAATTTTGGAGCTCAGTTTCCTCTAGATGGCGGTACCTGAGCTATAAATGATGCGAAACTGCACGCGAAATTTAATTTAGCCGAGCGTATCCATGCCAAACGAATACTCAAGGGATCTTTAACATGTCGCATAATCATACGATATGAAGACACGCTGACGATTTTCTGCATCTTGAAAATCCACCGACTTGGGCCAGGTTTGATCCTGGCGAACTTGGGCGTACGAGGTCAGCGCCTTACTACTACGCCACCTGCCGGCCTCTCTATCAAATATGTCAAATCAGCTATTATTTAAAATAACCGACTGCATTAGAATTTTACTGAGCAATGTTTTTTGACCTTTTTTCAAGTCATACATAAATGAAAACATTCTTTCTCCTATCTTTCCTATTTCCCATTGTTTTACGTGGTTCCATCTTATCCTATTTTCTATTGAGATAAAATCTGTTTTTTTTTTTTTTTCTGGTAATTTACTTACTGAAGTGAATAAAAAAAGGAGGTAGTTTTTGTCTTCAGATCCTTGAATAGAAACGTTATTATTGCAAAGCTTAATAGCACATTAATCCTTTTTCTTAGATTAGCATGACGTAACACAGAACTAAATTAAAGAGCTGTTCCTTGATGGAAAGAATGACGAATTAAACCTTCATGCGACCGTTCCTTCGTTCAGGATAAAGATGACTAATGATGAAGGGAATTTTTTAAACACTTATTTTTTCTTCTTCATAATTTACTTTCTTAAAAAATTTAAATAAAGAGAATACACTTAAGATTATAATGATTTACACACAAGAAATCATTACAAGAAAGTAAATACCTAAAATTTAAAACGATTAAACTTTTTCTTGAAAATTAATGATAATGTTAAATAAAATAATTAATTAATTAAATTAAATAAAGGTGCGCTATTTTTGAGATGAGAAAAAAAAATGGTTTTTAAATTACTGCATTACAGAAAAATATCAATCTTCCTATCCCTCATAAATTTACGATGAAATTCATCATAACTAAAAGAAAAGCTTGTTTATTTATTTATAATTCTTGTGTCGAAAAGTCAAAAGTTTTCTTTTTCCAGTGGAGCTCTAAAATACTGAATTGGCCTGCAATTTAAAATTGAGAAGGATCTAAAATAAACCCGAATACTAACCTTTCAACCTTTCCAGGAAAAATATTTGCTTCACCAAAGGAATAACATAACGTTAAATAAGCACCACATTTGAAAAAGATTGCAGGCGCAAGCTTTCAAATTGCAAGGAGTGCAAAAACGAACTTTTGATGAAAAACCACTGTCTAAATTTCTTTTTGTCTTTAGACGACCACCATGCTAGCTAATCTGGCAACGAAACTGGGTCTATAAATAAGCAGTGACTAGACAAATTGGGAAAGACAAATAGTAAAATATGATGCAAAAAGATTATTGAACTGTAAAATAAAAAAAATACATAAAATATACTAAATTACAATAAAAGTACGTGGTGCTGTGTTAGAAACGATTTTGCGTACTGAAGACACCACTTTATATAGTATTCAAGATGCTAAGGAATAATACAAATTTAATATTGGCCTTTAAAAAGGTAGAATCAAAAAGGCTGCATTTTAAAAAATTATTAAATGATAATTCCACTATTCAGCGGTTGGTGCTACTAGTCAATCAAAATCATTTCCCATCAGTAATCATCTGTTTGTTATTTATTGTATCGATTTTTTACATAACAACTATGCTCAAGTATAAAGGCGTTTAATTGCACCACCGCATTGGATATACTCACATCAAAGACTAATCAGCGCTAATACGTGTCAGCGTCATCTGTATACCCAACTTATTTTTTACGTATACAAATGGTAATCTTTCACTAGGAAAACCTTCCATTGCGACACTCTAATGTTGTGGATAATACCAAAAACTGGATCTTTCTGATTTATCTGCATTAAGTATTATTATTTCTGCTTGTGTTATTATTTTGGATTCTTACATTTCTTCTTTAGACACGTCTAACTTGAAAAACATTTGACTGCTCCACTTTTTTTGAGCAATCTTTGATAAAAAAAATCAGTAATTTCTGCAATCGAGGCTCAATTGCCATCAATATTATATATTTTTTTCAAGTCTTGCATTACTTCTTGAAATATAGCAATCACACCTAACTTTAAAAAAAAAGTTCGATTACGCTTTCCAGTCTAAAAGTGATGGGTGAAAAAAGTAATCGGCAACATTTTCCCCTCGGAATACATCTGTTATATAAATTTTCGTTTGAATCTTTGAATTACTCTTTGAGGTATAGCAGTCATAATTTACGAAAAAACATCATATTTTGCTACCTCACTTCAAATGCTCAGTGAAAGAAACTAATCAGCACCTTTCCCATTTCAACCTATCCGCATACCGCTATCTGTTCTAATCTTTACATTGCCTTTGAAATTCAGCAGATACCATCGACGAAAAAGCAACAGACGGAAAACACTGATCAGCACCAGTTCTCAGCGGGCCCTACTTGCATACCAAATTTGAAAAAAACTCATGAATCCAATTTTTCTTCTATACACTTTGGACGCAGAAGAAAGTAAAAAAAAAAAAAAAAGGCTGAACAATTTCAACTTCAGAGAATCGAACGTTATGTATTTATTTATTTATTTACTTTTACCAGCCTTTTCAATAAGCACTTGACCATGCGGTTTAGGTTTTCACAAGTTCTTGGAAGAAAAACGTGACAAGACGGTCAAATGTCACGTGACCGTCAAGTTAACTAACTACAACGTAATTTAAATCATTTGGATATAACGAAGCGCTAATAAGTGGCCGTTAAAACTCAAGTAATCCTTTTTTGGATACAAGTGCGTTGCCTTTTTTCCTGCGAAAATGATAGAAAAAATTGGCTAAGTTTAATGAAATTTAATGCAGAAAATAACTTTTTCCCTTAGAGTATAATTGAAAATGCTTATTTAGTTGTCAACCAGATAAATGAATACCCGCAAGGGGTCATTCATAAACGATGTCACGCTTCAAGGGGGGAGGGGGGTTCAAAAAAGTGTGACAGTTTGTGACAAGGGGAGGAGAGGGGGTAACAAGAAGTCTGACATCGTACATTTTGATTTCTATACAAACATTCAAAATCAAGAAGTAAAACCTATTTTATGCTCATGTACACTGTTAGAAATTTCATCATGAAATTACGGTTAAGTAGCGGGCAGCAGTCTGTCCATTTAATTACCCGTTACATTTACAGTTTGGAACACTTTTGTATCTTTACGGGTTCTAAACCATTTCCAATCAGCTTGGTTAAAAAGTCTTAAAGACAAAAGTTTACGGTTTCATAACCATTTAGTAGCACTTATGATAACATACTGCAGGCTATGGTAATTAACTATATGCGTAGAATCTTCGAGGCGTAGAAACCATTCATAGCTATTATATTCTAGCGGACACGGTGGAGCAGGAGGTCTGCCGGGGATGGGGATAGAACCCGGCACATCTACCGTAGAAAGTCAATTCTTCCATGCTTTGCCAAGTGGTACCTACTGGATGTCCAAGATTTTGAGAAGTCTTTTTTTTTATTCTGAGAAAGATAAAAATGCATTATCAAAAAGTAATTAAATGGGATATGTTTCCACAACCAGCTTTTTGACTGTTACTAACATTATCTTCTCTTCATTTCCCCCCGTAAGATAAAAAAGGAATTATACAATATTATGTGATGGAATTCTAATCTTCACACTTCTTCGATCCACAACCAATATGGACGCTCGATTCTTATTGACTACGAGGCCTAGGGGTCAAATATATTGAAAAAAGTGCGTCATCATTTATGAACGGTGTCTACAGTTTTATCAACTTGGTAAACTCAAACCATAAATAATTTATATGTTTAACGTGCACTCTGTCGCTCGTTCGATGCTCCAGCGGTTTAATATGCCGTTGCGGAGGTGTGCTTCTCTGGAAAACAGTCGCACACAAAAAATGCTAATGAGCGAGAGACGCAAGCAACAGCCACGAAAGGGAAATGGGGCTTAATTTCTCTCACATTTGCAAAAATGAAATCATTAGGAGGGGGAGGGGTCGCTGAGTCACAAACATGTGTCACGTGACGCGACCGGGATGGGCCACGCCCTTCTGAGTGGCAATCGATCCTCGCATAGAGCCGAGTGACTCCAATTTCAACGAAATGGATGCCGACAATTAAAATGTCCCTTTTCCAAACGAAAGGGGTGCTCTTCGCTTAACGAACGGAAAAGGAAAGGGGACACACTGACGCCAGCGTTCGAGTTTCACGCTGCATTTCTTTTTTATTATTATTTTATACAGGGTCTTCAATGAGCACTTGACCATGCAGTTTAGGTTTTCATTAGTTCCAGGGAGAAAAATGTGACTTATAAGTGACACGTGGTCCCAAAGTTTAGTCCCAATTTGTAAGACTAATGTAGTACTTGCTTTGGTTTTGTTTATTTATTTCGGAGCAAATCGTACATGCGCGTCATTTCACTATTTTTCAGTGAGAGGAGGGCGCAAAGTGTATATG
The DNA here is from genome assembly GCA_038502835.1 of Octonoba sinensis. NCBI lineage: Eukaryota > Metazoa > Arthropoda > Arachnida > Araneae > Uloboridae > Octonoba > Octonoba sinensis. Next base: position 90,989,559 of record CM076604.1, on the reverse strand, counting down.
CTGAATACATATTACTTTAAAAAGCACCAGAAGGCGTGCACATACATGTATAAATGCTTTGCATTTCTAAATCCTCCCTGACCCCCTTAACCGGAAAACATATTTAGCAAAAGAAAACTTATTGTTCAGCATGTGTTTGTTTAGTGATCTTAATGCAACTAAGAGAAGAAACCTACATGTCATTGTAAATGAAATCGCAACAAAAAAATAAATGGGGAAAAAGGTCTACATTCGATAAAACAAGCTTAACAAACTACCTTCGGAGTAGTTGCTGTCAGCGATAAAAGAACTGATATCTAACAGGTGCCGAGTTCCTAGCAGATGCTCTAATCATAGTTGTAAGAGTGTACAATGTTCCCTAATTTATTTAAAAACAATTTGTGTTTTTTTAATATCGTTTTTTAATTTTTTTCAGTTTTGATTAAGGTAAATTAAATTCAAAAAATTTAACTCATCTACATAATTAGAAATTTTTAATAGTTAGTAAAATCATGTGGCAAGCTGTAGCAGTCAATTTCTAACTGTCTTCTTATCGTCTTATTGAACGTAATTTATCTTAATTAAAGCTTGCAAGTTATAAATCCGATATAAAAAAATGTCTTTCAATAAATTAGAGAACATTGTATACTCACACTTCCAGCTATGATTAAAGGATATGCTTTCGACTCCATCATTACTCAAAAAAGGGTAATTCTAAAGGGTGCCGAGTTCCATAGAACTCGGCACCCTTTAGATATCAATTCTTTTATCGCTGACACAGATTATTACGAAGGTCGTTTGTCCTATCGAACTATCTTTCACATTTATGTTTTCGTTGGGACATCATTAATTTTTGAAAAACTGAATTTGTGTTTTGATATTGACGATAAGTGATACTTAGTTGAATTATAACTAAGCTGAATTATAGTTAATAATTAATAATTTATTTATTTTGTTTTGTTTTAGTTTACATTTCTCCGTAATAATTCTGTAAGTCTGTCTTTAATTTATTAATCTTTTAAAAAGTTGAGTTAATTAATTAATCTTTTGAAAGGTTCTGTATAACAACTGGACTGCATTCTTTGTACTCAGCTTGAGTTTAGCCTTAAGGCGAAAAATTAAAGCGGAAAGTGAATTTCAATGCATCGATTATTTTCCTTCAAGTGCTACAGATTATTGTTTATGTCAACGGTAGGAAAAATATTCTTGCCGTTTGAAATTGTGAGGCATGATGTACTTATGAGTATGCTAATAATTTCGAACATAATGTAATTTTTTGAAGTTTCGGATTTTTTCCCCTATGTATGTTTATTTGTTTACCTTGATGCCAAGTTTCATTTTTCTGAGTCACTTAAAAGTAGGTTAGATTTTTAATGAGTAAATCAGTCAGTCAGTCATAAAAACGACACTTTTCAGACTTCAATAATTCCATAACTGTAAGAGTTATATCAAGAAAATTTGATATTCTATGGGTTCAAGGGATCCCTATTAGACGTAGAAAGTTTTAAGAATGTAGATCTAATATTTTGTGAGTAATGATGAGGTCGAAAGTAGCTTGAAATAGTTCGGTTAAATATACACATTTCACACAATGTCTTTAAATTGATATCCATTCGTGAATATTTAATCAAATGATGATTTTAACAAGAAAATCGTACTTTTTTTAGGTCATGTAGCGAATCAAGTAACATGAATGTTGTTTTCATCAGAGGAAATAGTGCAAAAGTAGGCCGAAAAAAAGAAAAAAGACATGTAATCTCTAATACATTGAACATCAAAAAATAATTAAACACAAAAGTGACTTTTTAAAATGTGTTTCAGGTCCACAAACAGTTTTCAATACATGTGAGGAAAGTAGAACAGCAAAAGTAAGAACACCGAACACAGATAAAACAGAATAGGGATGCAAGATACAGTGTCACCAAAAAGCCTGCAAGCAAATGAACTGGAGCCATTTTACTTTAAAATGGTAGAAGAATAATATTTATTATTATTATTGTTATTATTCTTATTTTTTTAAAGTAACATCTTTTAAGCAGTATGCGATATTTTATAACTTTTGTTCACAATTTAAAAACAATTCTTTTTTTTTTTTAGATGAGAAAGACAGAGACCTCAGCAAAAGAAGAATCGAGATTGAAATGAGAGAGTTTCATTTTCTTGTTCCATAACGTGTGGAATGATTTCTATCCAAATAGTAGGAATAAGCATTTATTCCTTACAATATCATATTTTTTTTGATTAAATTTTAAACAATCAAAAAACAAAACAATCAAAAACAATCATCTTATTTCCTTAAATAATGCTCTAAAAAAGGGAATGTAATCGCGTAATGGAACTTCAGGAATAATTTATCTTTCTCAAAAAGAATACTCTCCTTGATATTTTCCCCTACTCTCACTTGCAAAAACATACCTTTGTAAAATTTATTATTATATTATTATTATTATTATTATTATTATTATTATTATTATTATTATTATTAGTGTTGTTGTCTTTAATTTATACCATTCAAATTTATTTTTCAAGTTAAATGACATTTTTCACATTTCCTTCCTATTCATTTTCAGTTTTATGAAACATTAAATCATTGCAAAACAAGACGTGAAACTTACTTTTTTCCGAGCAAAACGCGAAGAACTTATATTTGCTACATATTTTAGCCAAAAGTTAAAGCATCTTTTAGAAAGGTCATTGATATTTTTCATACTTTTAGAACGTGAGCAACGCGAGGTAACCTTGGAAACCAATCTGAAACGTTTTCTTTTCTCCTTTGTAACTAGGAAGAATCTATAACCACGAGAAGAAAACGAAACCCCGGAGCACAGCATGGCCAAATGAAAAAGAATTCTCCTGGTTTTACCAAATCTGCTATAGTTAATTATTCCAGCATGTGTTCGCTAAGATTGATACGTGGTTTAAAATTTAATTGCATTTTAAATCCATATTAACTCAAAAATTGCAACTTAAATGATAATAACTCTTCGGTTACTTTTCCAGAACATTTGCTGTTGTACGCTCAAGAACTAAAAAAGTAATTTCATTAGTTGCTTCCGAGCTTAACTTAGTCTTTTACTCGGAACCGTTAAGTTAAAATGGCCATTTTAACGCAATGAACTAAATACAAAACATTTCAATGCGTGTTTTTTGTAACGCAACATTGATCGAAAAGCAGATAACTTAAATTCAAACAACTGCGTTTTCGAATATTTAATATTGATTTATTTGATGTTACAGTTGTAAGATGTGGTCCGATTTGGGCAAAATGATTTTAATCTAAAATTATTATTATTTATAGAAGTCGATTAATAGTATTACATTGCTTGTTATATTTTTTAACCGACTTCACAAAGGAAGGAGGTTATACATTCATATTTTATGTATGTCGTTTTTTTTGTTTGTTTGTCCACTAATACTTTTGCACCTAATGAACCGATTTTCATGATTTTTTTTAATCGATCGAGGGTGGTTTCCCATAGGTCCCGTACCTTCGTTTGACCATATTCGATAATTAGAACATAAGTTATGGGCAGAAACATGGTCATTTTTTTAGTTTTTCATCCATAACTTTTGACTAAATGAACCGATTTTGATGACTTTTTCTTTAATAGATAGAGGGCCGTCTAACTCAAATATTGCACATCCATTTGACTACATTTGTTTTTTAGAAAAAGCGTTACGGGTGAAAAATAAGTATTTTTTAATGGGAAAGGCTTGACTTGATTTTTCTTTGTTGGGAAAATTATTAATGAATATAAAACTCATTGTTGAAAAGGTTTTTGTTGCTATAATAATAAATGCAATTACAGTAAGATTTTGACTGAAGGCTTCTCTGAGGCAAAAATTAAGTCCAATCAGTTTGTTTGCTAAAATCGACTTCAAAACGGATTTTTTCATACAAATGATTAGTTTTTAGTGTCATTCATCAAAAGAAGATTTACCCTTTGATATGGATTTCTTAAAAATAGAGTATTTATATAAAAAATGTATTTACACTAAAAAGAATAAAATAAAATAATTTTTGGAAAAAAAAATAGAACCGATTTCAGATTATAAATTGCGCTGAAAAGTAAAAAATAAATTAATTCTTTAAACAACATCGATGTGACTTTTAACAAGTTTTAGAAGTCGGTGCAAAATTATGAGCCTAATTACCATGACACCATGGGCTACTTCATATTGGAACTGTTGCTAATTCTGGGCCATTTATATTTGTAATTGATTCATGATTACAAAAGATTTTATCTATCCTAATTTGGCACCGACTTCTAAAACTATGTTTCAAAGTCACATCGATGTTGTTTAAAGAATTAATTTATTTTTCACTTTTCAGCGCAATTTATAATCTGAAGTCGGTTCTATTTTTTTTTTCCAAAAATTATTTTATTCAATTGTTGATGCTTCAGAACTTGCTTTTGCAAAAAATATCGTTTTTAAAAGCACGAAAACTGTAAGCGTTGGCGTAAATTATTAACATAAAGCTTAATAATGAAACAAAATTTTAAAATACCAACTTTTAACACCCCAAGTGCTATGATAACCAAAGTGCAAGTATACCTTTAAAGCACATCTATTAAATGACACTGAACCATTGTGCTCTATTTTTTCCCTGAAATTGTTCTAAGGCTTTGTATAGCTTCAGCTCAGCGCCGGATCCTTCCGCGATTGAATTCGTGCAGCTGAAATGAACAAAAACGCAAGTAAAAAGGAAAAACAAGGAACGATAGGGAGAAGAATGATTTCAAGAATATTTTTTTAAGAGTTTAATCGCCTACGAGTAATGCGATTTCAGATGTTCGAGAATAAAATAGCGGCATTTTTGATATCGCATTTATTTACTGTAAAAGCACGAATTCCATACATTCTTATTCGCTTTTGCAATTAGGGGCAGGAAGAAACCCCAAAATTATATTTCAAAAAGAAATAAGGAGTTTATCGCAAATTTATTTTGATATTTTTTTGGAACATTTATGTGACAGGTATAAATTAAAAAAAAAATGGCAAAAGCATAAAGGCAAGTAGTTTAACAATGATGGTTCGATTACGGGTTTAAATACTTAGTAAAATGTAAAAAAAATTCACCTTAAGAAAGCACAGATCAGCATTAAAATGCAGACATATGTTTCGAGATTGCTTAAAATCCCCTTTTAAATACAATAGTGGAGCTGCTACATGCAAAAACTCCAAAATGTGTTTGAGCTTCATGATCAAGTTTAATCTTTTAATTTCTTGTAATCTTTTAAAATTTCGCTTATTTATTTACTTTTATACTTTCTGAGAATATTTAAAAATTCGAATATTTAATTATCGTCGTAAAGTCACTTCGTCCAAAGAAAAAAAAGACAGACTGCTTCAGTGAGTTGGAATTTGTTGTTAGTTATTCCATAAGATAAATCAATTGTGTACAAATTCAAAGCGACATTGAGTAAACCTGGTGCAGGAGTTAGAGGTGTGTAAAATGATTTTTACCATTTTGCATTGATATTTGAAGCTTAAATTGATAATATTTCAAAATCGAAATGTTGGACTAAGTGACTTCTGCCAGAAAAATATAATGTCATGTTTTAGAAGAATTAAACTTTATAAATGAAATGAGTAAGTCGAAATGAATAGTCTACTACGGAAGGATCTTAAAGGAATCGTTTTTTTTTGCATGTCTAAGCTGTTGATTAGCTCTACATTTAACTGGTTTTCTAATATGCCATCTCTTGCGATCGGACAAGAAGACTCTACACTAGCTTAGGAAATTAGTTTTAATAAAATATTTCTTTTCGAAATGTGTGTCAAATATGTAAACATATAAAAAATTAACCTGAATGGAAATGAGGATTTACAATAAGAAACTTGATGACTACTTTATAAAAAAAGCAATTTAGCAGTAAAAACCCCAATTTTTATTGCTAAATTGCTTTGAGCAGTAAAAATTGGGTACTGGCTGAGAAACTTCCTGGAAAGCAAGAGAACTAATATTTTTACACCTCACAGTAGTGACGGAAAGTATAAAAGCAATTTTCACTTTACGCAAGGCGAAAAAAAATTTTTTTTTCTATCGTAAGATATATTCTTGGAGGGTTATATGGTGAAAATCTGCATTTGTTAGAAAAGCATTGTAGATGTATCTCAGAATCTCAGTGTGTCTCAGTATCTTATTTCAAACTTCGGCAGGCTATTACATTTTCAAAATCCTTGAATGTCAAAGTATAGGGCTTAGTTTTCGAGGAACTTTAGGATATAAAACAACTTTGTATGTGACTATTTTTGCAGAAATTGTTCAAAAACAAAGAAAAGCAAAAAGCGAGATAGATTTCAAAGCAGTAGACACATCTCTCATAGCATGGAAAACTTTAGTTTTTTAAGGATTACACTACATAAGGAAGTTACAATAAATGTAAGAATAAATGCTTGTTATCTTACGTAAAAATATTTCATGTTAAGTCTAAAAGAACTAGTCAAGTTTTCTGCGGGCCAAGTAGTTTTACAAATTTGTCTTTTTCATTACTTTCAACCCTGCTGCCAACCATTCATTTTTAATATTTGAGTTAAAAAAAAAAAAAAAAAAACTTCGAAATATTTGGAAGTGCGATTTTAAGGTGTGTAGTAAAATTTAAGAAATTAAATTCAGCCAATTTATCATCAACATCCTTTGGAATTGCATACTTTGATCTTTCATTCCATTAAAGGAAGAATTTGGGAGATTAATGAGCGTAATTTGAAGTCCTCATTTCCTCTCTGCACCCCAACGTATATGGCTTCGCGGACGAAGCCTAAATACTTGATTTGTTATTAGATTTATGCTTGACAGATGTCTCCCAAATATTTGTCCATTGAGAGTTGCGCAAAACTTTTTAGGTTTCTTTTACTGCAAACTGCTGCGTGGATTTTGCCCTTGTTTTTTTTTTTTTTTTTTTTTTGAGAAAAAAACGATAAAAAGAAGTTACTGATGCTTAAAAATCATAAAATCACGGGAAATCGAAATTATTTATAAGTAATACTAAGATGTAACGTGAGAATAGGGAAAAAAAACTACATTTAATGCGTTTAAATATTTCAAAATCTTCAACCTTTATCTAAAATAAATAAATGAATAACTAAAATAAAATAATAACTAAACAAATGATTTAAAAAATTAAGGTTAAAATTTAAAAAAGAGATTGTGAGAACTACATAAAAATGTTGGGTAGAGTCAAACTTATATATTTTTTCACCAACGAGCTGACTAATTAATATTTTCCATTAATTAAAATTTGTGCTAAATAACCTAATGAAAATTAGAGTTCATATTTTAAACAACTGACAGTCTGCATATATTTTAGGAACATTACATAAATTTCAGTTTACGATTGCATTATATGGTCCATGGATCTTTAAAACATGAGAGGCTTTGGGGTCCCATCTCTCCAAGACGGATTGCAGAAATGCTCACGCACAAAATTCACGAACGCTGATTTTTTTTTATTGATCCCATAAACACTATGTCTGTGCTGATCTCATTTGGACCCTTGAATTTCGTAAAGCCACCTCTTTATATATCGCGTAGTTAAATGTATAGAACATCAAAAATGATGACATTCGGCGTTCATATTTGTACAGATATTTTACTTTTCAATCAATGAAATCCTCCAAAATTAGAAAATGGACTTTTAGCAATTGTATAAATATAATAATACAAATAAAAATAATAGTGTAACATATCATATTGCGATAAAAATTACCAGGCGCTCTTGATTTCTGACGTTTTGTAAATTGTTTAGAAAGATACTGGAGGGATTTTCTGTAAATTTCAGGGATGGGATGACCATATAAGGCTTCATGTATTTAAAGCAATGTTTTGTCCCGAATGCAAATAGAAGCTCAGCATTAAATTAAAGAAAATTCAATATACTTTCGATTTGTAAAAGTAAAGAATGTAATTCATTTTAACTGTAGCAAATGATTCTGACATTAATTGATGGTAACTGTGTTCATTTTTATGAGCGTAGCTTATATCCTCATGAAGGCATGTGGATTTCTTCGAAAAAAATCACAAATATCTCGTCAGTTTTATGTTTACAACACGCAGAGTTTTTAACGCAGTGCAATGCAATTTTCAGAAAACCTGACAAAATGCAAAAAATACATTAAAAAAAAACATACCTTGCAATTCGAATGTAAAAATATTGTATATGTAATGTTAATAATTAACAAAATATTTTAATTTTATATTGCATGTTAAATACCAACCGTTATTGATAAAAAATTTACACATTTTGTTAAAGCAAATACACATTTTGTTTAACAAATTAAACCAGTGAGTTAGACTTGTACAAAACAAGAGAGCTAAAATGCATGAAATAAATATTCAATTTTTAATCGAATTCATGAAAAAGGAGGTTATACCGTATGTATGTCGTTTTTTCTTTCTTTATCCACTCATAACTTCTCATCGGATAAACCATTTTTATGATTTTTTTAAACCGATCTAGGGTCTTCCCACAGGTCCCCTATCTTTTTGAATAAATTATTAAGTAATAAATATAAAACTTACTGATAAAAAAAGTTTGTCGCCATTAAGTAATATTAAAAGCTATTATAATAAGAGTTTAAATGAAGACTTTTCTGAAAGAAAAATTAAACTCATTCAGTGTGTTTGCAGACTGAAGTCTGTTCTTGACTTTTTAAAATCAATTTCAAAACTCAATTTATCACACAAATGATTATTTTTCAGTGACAGTTTGTCAAAGTTGGTTAGCCATTTAATATGTTTATTCATTTATTTTTTAAATAGAGTATTCATGTGAAAAATGAATTTACAATAAAAAGAATAAAATTTAAAAAAAAAGAACTGACTTTAAATTAAAAATTGCTCTCAAATAAAAAATAAATTAATTCTTTTAACAACATCGATACGACTTCTAAACATAATTTTTGAAGTCGGTGCAAAATTATGACAGATTAATTCTTTTTTAATCATGAAGCAATTACAAATATAAATGGCCCTGAGTTTGCAACAGTTTCAATGTAAAGTAACGCATGGTGTAGTGATAATTAGACTGTCAAAATTTTGAGCCGGAATGAAAAATTAGGCTTGAAAGTCGTATCGATGTTGTTTAAAGATTTTTTTTTTTTTTTTTTCATTTTTTAGAGCAACTTTTAATTTAAAGTCGATTCTATTTTTCTTTTCCAAAAATTGGTTTTATTACCCTCACAATTAAGAACCAAGGCTCGATGAATGTTTCAGTAATGGAGGGGTAAGCAGCAACAACGCATACGGTCTAATGTAAATTGGACCTTCTTAACTCTTCTTGGAAGGGCCATAGGTAAATTAGATGATCAATTTACAAAATAGTAGCCTTCTTGGATTACACTCCATACGGGGTCACTGCACCCCATCAATTTTTTCCGTTTAATGACTACTGAAACCAGACTTTATCGATTTATATATATATATCACTTAACGTGGACCAGTTACGATTAAATTTTCTGATACGATACGATACTGACATCATGCAAACAGCTAAACTATGGTTAAACGATATTTAAAAATTTGTTTAATGATTAGCCTAGAAAAGTAAGGCAATTTTTTTTATCGTAACTTACGACCTTAAAAAATTTATATCAATTTCTTAAAAAGTATTTCCATCCATAACTCAATTTTTAATTTCAATTTTTTGGAGTGGCAGCACCTTAGTTTGTTTATATCGAGCGATCATTCTAATTTTTATATCAAGCGATCATTTCTTAAGCCTTTTGAATTTTAAACCGTTTTTTACGATTTTAAAATGGTTAATTTTGGATTCTTTGGAGTGGCAACACCTTAGTTTATTTATATCGAGAGATCATTCTCATGTTTAGTTTGCTTGTTACGCTTACAGCAGATGTTCTGCGGAGCATCAGCTACTTTTATTTTATTGAAAGAAGTTTTCAAGAGCGTCAAATCAATATCGAGTAATTCTTGCTTTAAAAAGTTTTTCTTTATCAAAAAATATTTATCAACGCAATTAAGAGATTTCTCTATGGCTCAAATTGAAAATTTCCGTTTTAGAGTGTATTCTTTCGGCGAAGATTTGCTGTGTCATAAGAAACAAAGAGGTCATTTACTATTTTTCCTCCCTGGATTATAACTCCTTATTTTGCCTGACTTTTAGAAAAATATAAATTAGGAGAAAGCTAAAAGTGATTGTTTTCAAAGCGAGTATTTTCTCGTGAATGATTCCTTATTTTTCTATTTCTTGTTTATCTTTGTCTGTAACGTGTGAAACATCGGCTTCTTTCTTTCGAAAAGCAACACATCACTGCGCCCTTGAAATTACTTTAAATAAAAAGAAACTAATTATAGTACAAAGAAAGAAACGGGGATAAGTTTGCTTTTAGAGTAAATTATTGGACCTTGCTACGAAAACCAAATTGGTAAAACGATTCTCTTTTGAAACGTGATGGAGAAAATCTGCCGGCCCATACCTGTTTCATCTTCGATTCATGTTTTCTTGGTTTTTCTCTAGCAATATGAGCAATGCATTCCGAAAAGCTACTTTTAATAATAATACGATATGGTTTTCATAAATATTTGAATTTCATTCAATTGAAAATGATTATGTATAACACAGATGATTTTAAGAAAAAAATATCAGCTCGAGTCCACTCAGAATTTTGACAATCGCAGAGGTTAAAGGTAGCTTTTTTGTAGTTGCATGGAATTGTATTATTAAAATACTATATATTCTTTAAATAATACTTCAATGTATTCCTGAAAAACACATAACTACATATATTTACAATTTACTAACGTATATATTATATACAAACAGCGGAGCGGCTGCTCAATGTGCTTCGAAGGAGAAGGGAAAGGAAACGTAGAAAACAAACAATAAGTAAGAGTAAAAGTCGTATGTAAATATTGGAAGTTAAAGTAATTGTTTTGAAGTGCAGAGGATAATTAATAAACAGAAAAGATGAAATAAAATAAATATAAATGAAATATATAACAGTAGCCATACCAAGTACTAACATTTTAAAACTTACAAGAAAGTACCAATTGAATTGTTTCTTCCAAAAAACGTAACAGCTCTTAAAGACAAAATTTTTTTTCAAGAGATAGGAAGAAATGGCTTATGAAAAGCGGGAAAACTTTACGGGTGTGATCTTTCACTATTTTATTTTAGTAGGTTATAGCAATGCAATATTGGTAAATAAAACGATTTTTGATTAATTATGTCATAAAAATTAATAAATTAACACCCGAGAGTTCTCTCTTTTTCAAAACGGGGATGTTACCTTTCCGAAGTAAACGATTCAGTTAATTGTGTGTCATTTCTGTTCATAAATCATAAATTTAATGTAGAAATAACTTGCATATTACTTTCTCTCTTTCTTTCTCTTTATCTTCTTCTTTTAAAAAAAAATTTATGCTTTTATTTTTTATAATGAGGCAATAATTTAGCCAACCTTTTATGCTCTTGATCTTGAAATGATACAAGATCCTTGATTTGTCTTTTTCAATTCTGCACTAAAACTTTTCAGTAAAAACACAGAAAGGAAACTAAATGTATCTTTAAAGGTGCGTGAGAGCTTGTGTAAATTTCTACACGACCAAGTTTCTTGACAAAATTATTTTTTTCCTCCACACTCCATACAATTACAGAGAAAGATCTGTTACGCTACGTAAGATCTCGTTAAAAAGACACGAATCAAGTTTCACAATAGCATCTACGCGGAAAACGGAATTAAGATCTGGGGCTACCAGTTTAAAAATTGCAAGCAAACGCATTGTATATTGCAGGATTGCAGTTCATCTCCAGCTCTGGTGAGAAACCGAACCCTGGGCATCCTGGCTTCCTAACGTCAGCGGTACCTTTGACCGAGCGGCCTGAGGCACAGGAGTCAAAGCAGCATGGGCTCAGGCTTTGAACTATGCTTTCGGCTTTGAGTACCAGAAATAGTGTTTCAGTGTACGCACAGACGTCGCCGCTACTGCGGCACAGTACTTTTCTTTGACTTTGTTGTGTCTTGTTTTTAGTTTTCTGTAATTTTACGTCAGACTGCGGACAAACGATTTCCAAAAGATTCTCATGTATTATTGGACATTTTTTTTAGTGTTATCTATTAACCGATTTGTTATTGTTTGAAGTATTATCTTGATTGCTGACTATAATCGAGTACTTGAACCGATTTAAATTACTGTAAATTGCTAAAAACAAGCAGGGACGACAGAAATACTCCATTTTATTTTAAAACGCAAAGAGCGTTCCATGGTGTTATTTGCGCTTGTAAAAAATACATAAATAAATTAAGATAAAATAAAGTGTTAATTACAAAATTTATGCTAGTTTACTTTATTCTGTCACAAAAAGTCATATATGGTCCGAACTTATAACTTTACATCTTTTGATGAAGGAAAAATCCATGATTGGGTAAAGTTTGCAATTTTCGGAAATAACCCCTGCCCCCTTTTTTAATTTTAAGTTAAAATTTCCCGAATATTTTGTTGAAAATATTTAGCTTATTTGACTTTTTACTGATTTCTGCGAATGAATGGAAGTCCTAGAAAGCAAAGGTTAATTATCACTATTTTTTTAAAAAAAAGACTAATTATTTTCGAAATACAAAAAGAAAAGGTAAAAAGCAACTATAAATCTATAAAGCGAATCATTTTCGTGAAAGAAGTAAAATATAAACAATGGCCTAAAAACCGAAACACTTAGAGTTGGAAGTGATAACCAAGAAAATAATTACCAAGAATCCAAGCTTTTCATTCTTAAGGAACCCTGCCGACAATGACCTATTAGCAGAAAGCCCTTATGCTCGTGTACTAATATTTCTTTAAAAATTATTATTATTCTTCTTTTTGAGAGAGTTGTGATCATTAAAACATTCTGATTACAAAAACTAACCTCCTTTTACGAAACAGTTTGACAGCAGTGTTACGATGGCAAAATTCTGAAAAATATTGGAGATTAATTCTTATGTTCGTAATTAAATTACTTAATAGAAAAGCTGCTTAAATGTGCCAGTTATTTAAATGGGAAAAAATGTTTTTAGAGTTAATGTAAGCATAATATTTCATTGAAAATAAGAGTAGAAATTTAGGTGTGCTTTGCAGTAAAGATTGCATTGACTATCCTGTTAAGTTCCCAGTGGTTTTCTGCACATGGCAATGATTCAATTTCATTAGATTCTTGTTCGAACTAACATATATTTTCGGTTTTACTTTCTAAGTGGAATAAAAATACCATTAATTTGCCTAAAAAATGAATTAACATAGCAAAAAATTTGAATTTCGTGATTTAAGCATATAAAAATTCGCAGAGGGTGAAGTTAGTGAAAAATAATAATTTCGCCGAAACAAATTGGATGACAAAAGAAGAATTTCTTGGACGAAAATAATTCGTCGGCGGTCTGATAGAAGTCACCAAGTCTACAAAATGAATTTGAAAACTACTATAGCGAATTAGAATTTAGAGTTAGTTATTTAAGATCTAAAACAATTATGCAATTTAAAAGTTGCATCATCAAATTTATTGTAGGAGTGAGAAGTTTTAAAAATGATTTTTGCTTTTTTTTTCTTGAAACCATTCGAAGGTTTAAATTAGCAATGTATCAAAACTGTCGTTTTGGAATTGATGACTTTTACCTGAGCCCCAATGACATCTAGCAACCTATTAGGGAGGGAAATTATAAAAAAGGGAAAGGGAGGAGAGGAAAAAAGCAAACAGATTAACTTCACTTACCCTTTTGAGAGAACGAAGGAAAAGCGAAACTGTAACCGACGCCGGTGCCGGGTTCAGAGTTTTTCTGCGGACAGCCTGTGCTATCCGGCAGGCCTCCGATCAAGCAGAGAGCTGCCATCTGGCAGTGGAGTGGATCGCACCTGCCGCTCGATGTGGGACGTGTCGCGCTGGCGGCACACCCCTATAGGCGAAGGAAACAATATCCTGATCAGAGGGGGCGGGAGGAGAGATTAAAAAAAAGAAGGATAAATAACAACCATCCAATGAAATAAACAAAGAACAATAAAGAAATTCAAAAACTAACGGATGTTGTGGCAATATGAACCAATCGTTGTTGTTATGGTTGCTATGGAGACAGGCCTCCCCTATTGGTCAACTCGGCAACAGGTACAATGCACACCGTTACCTTTTCGTTGTTTGCTTTTTACCGCGCCCCATTTAAAGGTAGGGAAAATGGCGACTGTAACCATGGCGACAACGGAGGGCCAAATCACAACATTCCGTGTAGTTTTACACCTGAAACTGCCAAAGTTTTCCTTTCGGATCGCTGTTTTAAGCAGTTTTCTCAATTTGCCTCTACGTGCACATGAGCACCAGTTTTATGAAACAAATTATCGGCTAAAAAGAGCCATAAATTGCAGTTGTTCTTTTTTTTTTCTTTTTTCTTTTAAGGAAATTGTTATTGTGCCAGCTAAAGGCGAATTTTAAACAACCTTCTTCCTTACAACATTTTAAAGGCGATCAATATGGACTGCCTAAAAGGGAGGCTTTAAAGTAGAGCTTTATAAGACACGTCGTAGCAGTCACTCGCAATTTTGTTCCATATTCTTCGTTGAAAAGGGTTCAACAACGACAAACAGAATGTTACACATGTCTCTTTCTGCCCAATAAAGAATAATGTTCCATTTTCATTTTGAGTTAAGAACTATTTAATGTTAAAATTAGGATTTTTACTGCTAAATTGCTTTCTTATAAAGTAGTCATCAAGTTTCTTATCGTAAATCCTCATTTCCAGGCAGGTTATTTTTTTTTATGTTTACGTATTTAACACACATTTCGAAAAGAAAATTTTTATTAAACTTAATTTCCTAGGCTAGAGTAGATTCTTGTCAGATCGCAAGAGATGGCATATTAGGAAATCAGTCAAATATAGAGCTAATCAACAGCTGAGACATGCAATTTAAAGGGATCCCTTTAAGATCCTTCCGTAGTAGAGTATTCATTTCGACTTAATCAATTCATTTAAAAAGTTTAATTCTTCTCAAACGTAACATTGGTTTTCTGGCAGAAGTCACTTAGTCCAACATTTCGGTTTTGAAATATTATCAATTTAAGCTTCAAATATCAATGAAAAATGGCAAAAATCACTTTGCACAGCTCTAACTCCCGCAGTAGGTTTACTTAATGTCGTTTTGAAATTGCACACAATTGGTTTATCTTATGGAATAACTAATAAAAAATTCCAACTCACTAAAGCAGTCTCTTTTTTTTTCCTTTGGACCAAGAGACTTTATGGCGATAATTAGCACATGAATTTTTAAATATTCTCAGCAAGTACAAAAGTAGATAAATAAGCGAGATTGTAAAAGATTACGAGAAATTAAAAGAATAAACCTGATCATAAAGTTCAAACACATTTTGGAGGTTTTTGCATTTAGAACCTCCACTATTGCATTGGAAAAGGGATTCCAAGCAATCCCGAAACATACGTCTGTATTTTAATGCTCATTTGTGCTTTAATTACGTGCAAATATTTTGTACAGTTTTTAAAGTATTTATTTTTAGTGTTTTGCAATTTGAAATTTAATTAAAGAAATATATTAAATAATGAAATATAATGTTAAGGTATATTTTCTACCAATAAAATACGTAATTAGAGTTAACACCAATAGCTTGCTTAGGAGGAGTGATCTTTAGAAACTTCAACCCGTAGGTGCAGCGAAATATTTTCTTCGTTTCTTGGTTTAAATGAGTGAATCAGATTAAAAGAAGAAGCGGCCTAACGAACGACATAATTGAACAAGAAACATAAATAATTACAAAAAACAACGTTGTTAAAATATAAAATTGCAAAAATATTGCAGATAAGCGTTATCAATGCACAAAGATATAAGATTTAGAATGAAAATCATCCGAGAAACCACGTGCCTGCAAGATAGCTTTGTGATGTTGTGTTTTAAGAAATTTGTTCTAATCGTTATTGTTTCATTGTTTATGTACAAAGAAATAAATATTTTAATTTCCTAATAGGAGAGGTATAGACAGTCATTGTTTCGTAAAGCATTTCTGCAAATTGACCGTAGTTACTTTTTTTGCTAGTTCGCTCATACTGACATCACAATTATGTTTAGTAAACTATTTTCAACGCCAGGATTAGAACTCGGGCCTTTCTAGCTCTGAGCCAAATGCTTCACAGCTGGGCCCGACCTGAGCGTTGGTGAAATTAATTCTGCTCTGCTAAGACATTTTTGAAATGTCGTCTTAAGTAAAAAAATTGACACATAATTCACATTTCAGACAAAATATGTCACAAAAAGTAGAATTTGAGAATTTTATTTTTTAATTGCTGTTGATTATTTCGTTATTTGAGAAAATAATCCGGGTGGGGGGATTTTTCAAGTTTTACTTTTTTTAAAAAATCTTACTACTTGGAGTAGTATTTTTTCAAAGATAAATCATACGAAAAACTTTCATTTCAAGAATGAAAGCTTCTATACTTTGGAACTCACGAAATTTTGCTTCCCGTAGTTTTTTTTTAAACAGGTGCTATATCACGAAAGTTTCACGCATACTAGTAGTAATACCTCTCTGTAACGGACACCAGCGGGACAAAAATATTTGTCCGTACTAGAGGAAATTTCTTTGGCTCAATGAATTTCTGCCGAGGAATAAAAAACTGTTCGCCTAAGAGGTGTGTCCATCAGGGGAGTCTCACTGTATTTAAAAAATTATTATTTTCAAAAGAGCCAGACTGTCTCACGATTAAAACAATCATACTAAATTGCAATAAATAAATAAATAAAAAATCAACGCAGCTTGGCGATTTCTTTTTATAATGAGGACTATGGGAAACTCGCCAAATATGACAGCTAGAGAGAAACCGAAAGCAGTTTTGGATACTATCTTTTGTTGCCAAATTGGGAATACTATATCGTCAAGTTCGGTCAATAACTTGGCTTCGCCGCATTCTTTATCAATTGAAGCTATTAAAATCTCAGAAGAAGGTAGTAGCAGATATTGTTTGCCAATAATCCAACGTTCATCGTGGTCCGCATTTGGTGAAATTCCTCTTCAGACACTTTTATGATTGGACGACCAAGAAGAAAGGAAATTCGGAGTCCAGCAAATAGTTGAATTAAAGAATGAAGATGCAGATACACCGGGAGACCTATCTGTTCGGCCAAGGATCACACCTGCAGTAAATCCAAATGTAACTCCTCTTTTGGAACTGATAGACTGATCAGATAAAGTATATGAACCTCAACTTACTTGAAAACTCAAAATATCAAAAATGAGAATTGAAGCTCCGAAATGGCCATGTCATGGATAGTCCATAGAGAGGTGTGATAAACAAGTGACAGAGGCTTCTGTCAAAGTATATATACTCATGAGAAACGGCAAGGATTCATTAGAGGTCTGGAATCAAGCAGAAGAATGGTGTCTAGGAATGAATCGAAGATTTGATGAATATTGTTGGTTGAAGCTTTAATTTTTTTTCAATGTGTTTTTAGTGTTTAATACTACAGACAAATATACATAAAGTTGTTTGAGTTCATTAAAAAAAAAATTCAGCAAATTTTGTTGGAGGTTATGTCAAATTATTCACTTTTTTTCGGAAATTTCAATATAAATTTTAATTAAGAATGAATTTACGGTGGTAAATTTCATGAATACAGAAAGACCTTTTAAATTTGGGTAATACACATCAAACGCAATGTTTTTTGATCACATATTTCATCCTCAAATATCATGATTTTTTTTTCTATGCCCTCCAAATTGACACGCCCTAATGCTCAATGCAGTTCTGTTTTTTTCAAGCATTTGGGCCCGATTCGTCATTGACGAGTAGAGAGATGAAATTTGTGCAATTGGCCAGATGTGCTCGGGGGAAGCCTCCACTAATGAGTCTCCACTAAATTTCTCCGCACCACGTCCGCCCGAATGCTTTCCCGTCTTGCAGAGAAAAGCAACCACGCATGCATTCGGCTTGGCTGCCCATTGGACTTACGATGCCAGACCAGGTAATCTAATAACAGAAAAAATGTATTTTGCATTTGTCCCAGTAAAAAATTGAAAAAAAAAAAAAGATACATTCATTACCTTTATTAATACAACAGAATTGGCGTCAACCGTGAAGGAGAAAAAACATCATATTGAAAACTAAAATAATTTTATTCGTTGAATAGAATTTTGTGCCTTATTTTGAATGTGATGCGTGTGTGTGTTTTTAATAATTATTTATTTTGGGTTTTTTTACTTTGTTTATTTTATTATTCCTTTATTTTTATTGGTTTACTCTTTGTTTCTAGACTAAAATTGGAAAAAGTAAAAACTAAATATTAATCTTTACTCAGAGAAAAATATAATCATAGCACACTTAACCTTAATAAAGTACAGAATTGCAGAATCATTGCATACGCTTGTTTCGGGGTTATTTCTGTGGGACTGTTGCTTGACTTTGGAAGCTCAAAATTTTTCTCGCGTTAAAAACGGGTTATTCTTGTAAGCGCGAAATGCGTGTATGTACATTTTTAGAAATTTGGGGCTTTGATAGCGTTAAGTTTATCACTTATGCAAAACAAAACACATCAGGATATGGTCACAGTAAACTTTAGTTTTCATAAGTTGAAACATAGCAAGATACTGTAAAGCAAGAATTTACTACTGATTCACCTTCGAAAACAAATGCCAAGTAAAAAATATGCATATCACTACATTGTTCCGTGGGAAAATACTTATGCACCGCTCATTATAGAATTTTGATTTCAGGTGTACTGGTAAAAAATTTCTGTAAAAGTACAGAAGGAAAACTGAATGTTTGTTTAAACTGTTAAGAAACAAACAGTTTGTTTAAACTGTTAAGAAACAGTTTGTTTAAACTGTTAAGCAACAAACAGTTTGTTTAATCTATTAAGCAACAAACATTTTGTTTAAATTGTTAAGCAACAAACAGTTTGTTTAAACTGTTAAGCAACAAACAGTTTGTTTGAACTGTTTGTTGTTAAGAACTTGTTTTAAATCAAATAATCAAGTTTCTTGATAAGAGTTTCGCAAGAAAATTCTTCTTTTTCCGCACTCTGTAAAACTACTAAAACTACAGAGAAGGATTCATTAAGTTACGCAAAACTGAACACTTGAGATCTGTGACTAATAGTTCAAAAAGTGTTAAAAATGCATTATATATTATTGGTGTATGATTTAACTTCGCCTTTATGGCATCCAGCTTTCCCGACTTCGTAGGCATCAATAGCCGAGTGGCATTACAGCACAGGAATCAGAACAGTATGACTCAACTGAATTCACCTTCAACTTTGTTTACCATAAATTATAATTTAGCGTGCTCACAGATGGCGACAACACTGCAGCACATGCACATTATCTGATGGCGCACGATAATGAGGTTAATGATAATTACATTCTACGAAATGCTCTCTGTTTTTATTCCCTGAAATTTCCCTTTTTGAAGATTTTGTAGTTCCTTGTTTTTAAGTCTTTGTAATTTTACGTTAGTCTACGGATAAATGATTTTCTGGACATTTTTATGTATCTTCGGGCAAAATTTTTTTGGTGTACGTAGGCGTTGGTAAGTTGAATCTATACTTGCAAAACTCAGTATTCTACCAGACATAAAATTAACCTTGCTATTGATTTGGTGAAGCTAAAAAGAAATTTGATGATAAAATAATTTTATGGGAAAAAAATAAAACCGACTTCAAATTAAAAATTGCACTAAAAATTCAACTATAAATTCTTTCTTTCAACGACATCGATGCGGCTATTAAGCATAGTTTTAGTCGGTGCAAAATTATGACAGTAAAATTACCTTATATATATGGGAGGCTTCCGTGCTACCATGTCACAGGTCCGGGGTTCGATTAGCGGATTAAAAATGATTTTCTGGATTAAAAATGAAATCCAAACAAGTAAAATATCAAAAACAGAAGCGGACACATAAGCTCTATTTCATATTCATAAGCGTGGAAGAGAGCAGCGCACAGGGAATGAGCCTAATTTTGTTTAATAAACCTGTACATTAGATATTGTGAATTTCCAAATGATCAGGCTTCAACATATATAGAGAATGATCATCATATAAGGCAACGAGAAGCAAAGGGGTGTAAGTTAAAAAATTTTAAATGTGGAGGTAACTATAGTGCCTATATGAGAAACATTTCTTTACACTGCCCTGAACAAATAAAATGCAAAATTTAGTTCTAACGTAAGTGGAGTTGAGCATTTTTTTTTTTTTTTTACGTGGAAAATAGTGTGATACCGACAGCAGATGAAAATGAGCTGTCGGTGATCCTAATTGAAAAATGAAAAGAAGTGATCATCTTACTTGGAATATTGCCTTCCAGTTCGTGCACCTGGCCCAGGAAACTAGTGACAGTACAGTAGAACCCCCGGCATTCGCCCGCCTCTCTATTAGTACAACTCGTTATTCGTCCAACATGTTCAAGTAAAATTCAGCTCGTCATTCATACACTTGCCCCGCGATTTGGACGGCGCCAGGGACCAGTGTTGCCAGTTTGGCTTTTTTAAAGAAAAATATCGAGAAATTATGCTCTTTTCGAACTCGTCTGGAAATAATTTGTTTGGCGTTTTGAATTTTTTTAAAATTTCGATAATTTTTGAGATTTTACTGACAATTTTAACTATCAAAGGGGAGCGGCAAGAGGAAGTGGTTGAAGAACTTTCTTCAGTGGAGGCAATTAGTACGAAAAGCATTTCCTTTCCAGAAATGAAAGAGCTATGTTACCACTGGGAGAAAACACAGAAAGTGGTCTGAAAATGGCATTCTGCTGTGATCAACAGGAGCATCAGCTTGTTCGACGACAATGTTATTGACCATTTTGGAAAAATTCTGAAAAATCGTCAAAGGCATACAACATTGAACAGGTTTTTAGAGAAAGAAACCCAAGATTCTTCTAGTGCAAAAAGACAGAAAAAAGAAAGAACAGCAGAAAGGAAGAAAACACCTGAAGGGATATTATCTGATGTTTTTATTGAAGGTGATCCCTCTTCCAAACAGTAACATCAACATTTCTCTTCCTCCTCTCAACATCTCACTTATGCCATCAGCTCAACTCAGTACCAGAAAAGTGCAGTTGAACTTTGATTAATGTAGTATTTCATGTACAGTACTGTATATTTGCTTTTCATAGTTTTAAATAAGCAACCATCTCTGGGTCTGGAACAGAGTAATCCAATTTACATTGTATCTTATATGAAAAAATAATTCGCTATTCGTACAAATCGCCATTCGAACTGCCTGCAGGAACGAATTTTGTACGAATAGCGAGGTTCCACTGCATTCCAAGCTGTGATTTCCCGGATTTAGAGCAGTAATGTAGTTTTTATTATTAACTACATGTACCTACTCTAATTATACTAGAAACATTATAGATCAATAATTATGTTTTAAGAATAAGAGGAAAATATAGAAGACATAAAAGGAACACATACTCTTTTACGCGTGTTAAAAGCTACGCTAAAAATATTACATACTTTTTGTGAATTTTTAGTTTAAGTGAATGATTGAGATGAGAGAGAAGCTGTTAATATGAGAATAGATAATTTCAACATACAGCGAAGTTGTACAGGCAGTGTATGACACGCAGTTTATTTTACCCTTTACTTGACCATGACCGTAAGCTCTGCCTATTATGTTTTATTTAGTGCTTTGATTTAAATCTAGCGTGCCACTTTTGAGACCTTTCTCCGTCAGAAATATAATTTCTCATTTGGTTGTAAATCTTTTAAGTCATCTCTTAACTTTTCATGTTAATGTGTTTTACTTTATTTGCCAATGAGTAAAAAGTAAAACAATTTGTTTCTTTCGGAATAAACAAATACAATTGCCGCTCAACAATTGCCTGGCAGAATAGTGCAATCCTCCTGCGCCTTGGATCCTAAAGTTCGAGTCCCGGAAAGGGCAGGCACATTCTATCGGGATTGCACTTCCTCCTATCATGTCCTAGTGGTTCGGATCCCACTCAAAGATGCAGCTTCCCTATCGATACATGGGGCATTTTGTGCACAGCCAGATAAGCCTGGAAAGTGCACAAGAGTTTTATCGTTTGGGTTAAATACTAGATAAACAGTCGAAAGAAAGATACGTGTGCAACTTCAATGTATTCTGTTTAAAACGGACTGCCTTTCTAATGTATTCATAAAAATTGTTCCTCAACACAATATTGTTGTGTTGTTGCACAACACAAAACAAAATGTTTCTTTAATTTGAAACCTTTTCGTCACGGATATCATTTTATAGTACTTTAAAATCAAAATAATCTACGTATTATAAATTGCTTTTATCATTTTCATTAATTTTAAAAGAGTTCTGAGAAATATATCAAAATCGTTAACGTAATATTTTAGATGGACATTATCGTTATACATCCAACTTCCGAATCCTTTTGATTCATATGACTTTTATTCTCTTTACACACAAGGTAAATACTTATTTTCTCGATAATAATGCTTTTAAAATGAAAATCATTTCACAAATAAATCTTTCATATTAAAATTGTTTTTCAAAAGCATGGGAAGTAATTTCGGTGGGCGGATTCGCGATCCTCTTTTAATAACAAAGGAGCTTTTAATGTATCAAAACATATGCCATTCTGCAAACTTTAGAGAGAAAAGTGATTTATAAAAATGACGCCGGGCAAGCATGTCATTTTTGACGAATAGAAAGTTGGCAACAGGTGGTATTACCGTTACCTGGACGACTCAAATAACAACAAACGATGCCGCCCCCCGCGAAAGGCTCAAAAAGTGGTGCGGTATCTGTTACCAAAGCAATAGCTCCGCGGATCAATCGGGGCCCAGGTGATGAATAACCATTGATTTCTGGCGTCGCTTTGTGTTGTTTCTTTGTAATCGACTTATTTTCTGATTCAATCAAGAATGACACGCACGAGGTGGCACCCAATTGCGGATGAGAATCGAAGAAATTTAACTTGTTTGTATCGTGAAGCAGAAAATTAAAATACTTGTATTGCTCTGCTTTTTGAAGATGTGACACGAGATATCCCACGCCAGGTACCGTGTTTACCGAGTCCGCCCAGCCTCCATTGTGAACAACTAATCACGCGGTCCTCTTGGAATAGCCGAAGCATTACATTTTATGACTTTCAATCTTGTTTTTCAGATCAGAAAATAGGCCCTACTTAAATAATGAACGGTGGACGCGGCGTCCATCTGCATATGAGGTTTACCTTACAGATTGGTCGAAAATTGACGACTTCCAATTGATTTCGTAATGATGTTTTTCGGAAAACATCGCTTTGTAGCAAGCTCTAGCTCAATATTTCAAGCATCAACAAAATCTTAAATATTTTCCTGTTTAATTTTAATTTAGTCTAAAAGCATATCACGCTACCCGGTGCTTATTTCATTATACAAATTGAAAGTCTCAGTTATGTCAGACAAAAAGCTTAGCTTTTTAAAAGACGTTGGAAAAAAAATCCTCCAAACAACTTGTTTCAGAAGATTTCTCGCTTTTGCTTCTTTTTTTAGTCAAACTTTTTGAGTTAGGCATACGTTGATGCATAATTGGAGTTCGTAAAGCCAAAACACTTTCATCTTAATTAATTTTCTTTCTAGGAAATAAGGATCTTCTAGAAACCGAATTTTTATCATGCTTAGAAGCCCATGAAGACGGGCCTTGTTTATTACCAAATCTAGACAGAAACGACTTAGTACTAGGTATTTAACATTAATCAGATTGCAGAATTGTTCATCTCAATTTACCTTTCTGTACCTTGATCATATAGGTTAGATGAGGGATTCTCAACCACTGTTTGGCGGGAAAAAATGACCGGTCCTCATAGACTTTTATCTGTCCGCGTAAAAAAAAACAAAAAAAAAACGAATAATTTCTTTTACGATATATTTTATGTAACATCGACGATTTAGGATCACATAAAATTTGTTCTTTGCAACATTTTATGTTATTTCTAAAAGGTTCATATATTCATTACATTAAGTATAATACGTACTTACTTTTTTATTTGAATGCTGTAGTAAGCAAGTGGTATTAAAAATATTTAGTAATTAAAAAATAAAGAAAGAAAAAAAAACCTGTCTGCTTGCGCAATATTTTTCACCAATTTCTCCTGTACATAGGCCTAGAAAAAGATTTAGATACACTCGATTACATGAAATTGTTCATGTAGGTTAAATGAACTTGATCGTGTAGGTTAGATGAAATTGATCATTTAGGTTAGATGAAGCTTAGTCTTTCTAGCAGTTCGTCTTACTTTGTCTGCTTCGGAAACGAGATTACACAGTCAAAGGTAAAAATTGAGATTGAAAAATGTTCTTGGGAGTGAGTGCTTTAATTATTAGTTAAAACAAAAAGAATGTAAGCTATTATAAAAGGAAATTAAAAAGCAGTAATAGAAAATTAAAAATGTCTTCAATATTTTAAAGAATAGAATGCGTGATTGAATGCGCAGTTGATGGATGAAAAAACATTCAATCAGGTTAGATTGTTTTATTTTTATTCCCAAAATTTTTTTCTTCATGTTCTCTCTCTCTCCCTCGCCTGACCAGCTTTTACAACCTGACAAAGCTGAATGTCTATGTCTGTTTGATTTACTGAGAAGGAAAGGCACTATGCAAATGCAATATTTCAAAATCATTATTAATAACTTAACTTATCCTCAACCTTGTTTTATCCGAAGCTAAAAGGTTTTCACATTAAAAAAAAGGGTTCCCCCTGTACACTCTAAACACTCGTCTTAAGTGTATTTTGTAATTTTGTATGTCTTAAGATTCTCTTAAATTTAGTTTCCAATTTTTTAAAGTCTATACATGCTTTTGAATGGAATATAAAAATGAAAACGTACACGAATTTCTGTGTAAATTAGGCTATCACTCGAAACAAAAAAGCAAAATCGACTTTTAAAAACATCGTTTCAAGCTGTACCGTATTTTTTCCGATACATTTTTGTACCGCATTTCAACAAAACGTATCGGTTGGCCTTGACCCTATGGTAAACATAAACAGATGCAATTCAATTTTCAGTGGCTCGCAAAATTGTTTGGATACTGGTAATTCTAAAAAATAACTTTAAATATGGTTGTTTCATCCAATGCAGAATATTTTAAAATATTTTCACTTAGACTCTTTGATTTTTTAAAAATAGCTTATACGTTTGTAGTATCACTTCTCAACCTTTCTTTTAACATTGCGACCCTCTTAAAAGGTAAAAATGTAAATACCCTTACGACCCCCTTGCATACAATTATAAAGCAAAATTGAAGAGAAAGATAATACAAATTGTGGCATTAATTATTAGCGATTAATTCATTCATACTAGCTATAACTTTATTTTATAAGATTATTATGACATGGAGCTATTGAATTTCGTTACACTTGATTATGCACTTTAAATGCTTTATTTATTAAAGAGCTACTTTACATACAGGTTTAACTTTTTTGGGGCAGATTGGACCCCACCTCTCCTCAGTACCTGAATAGGAGTCCCAAATTGGAAAATGATGGCACATAGTATTAATTTCCTTCTGTATCGTAAAATTATAAAAACATGAATTAAGATAAACTCGTGAAAGGGTTCTTCCCGGGGAGCCAATACTTACGCGTACGAAAAATTGTATGAAAAAATTATAAATGGTAGATTTTGAATTATTTTAATATTTAGAATACCAATATTGAAATAACATAACATTGAATTGATAATATTACAGTTAAAAATCAGAAAATGCACCTTCTTATTTTTTAAAAATTATCTCGAGTTAAAAATTAGTAAGCACTGTTCTCAGGTTTAAGTACCGATACTTACTTAGAAGTTATAGTTACTGGAAGGGCATACATTATTTTATTTTTACTGCTATGATTTAAAAATTTATAGACCAACTTTGCGTTCACAATTAATAGAGGGCTTTTTTTAACGGTTTTTTTTTTTTTTTTTCTTGAGCAATATTAATAGTATTTGTATCAAAAGTAAGGCACTATTTCAGAAGGTCAGAACGATTTAAGAATTTGCGTAATCTGATCGTTTCTTCAGAGCAGGAATATAAGATGAGTAATTCATCGGATTCGTATCGGATGCAGCAAAACGAGAAAACAGAAGGAACGTTTGAGTAAATAACGCTCTTCAGAATTGGGATAATAAGAAATTTGGCACGGAAGGTGCTTAAAGAACCACAACTGGTACGTTTCGAAGCTACATTACCCAACTGCACCGTGGGCCGTACGATGTCCTCTTGGCTCAGTGGTAGAGCATGCGCCTAGAGTCAAGTTCCTTGATCGATCCCCAGCGTAGACTGTGGTTTGCAGCTCCCAACAACGGCGTTCTCTTTCTTTGTTCTGTAAAAGAGTGTTACCTCGAAAATAAGAAAAAATTTACTTCTTTCTTTTTTTCAGCGGTGTCTTTAAAATGGTATTGCACCGCATCATTTTTGAGAAAAGGGTTCCTTAAAAAATAGGAATTCAGTTTATCACATCTAAGTCATTTTGACTCGGAACTATTTCGAGAGCATGATGTTCTTGAAAATTAGCCATTTTATGCAATACCAAGAATTGATTTAACAATGTATGTCAAGGAAACAAGATTTTTAGCATATTCTTCTGAGCATTCATTATCATGATCAAGTCAAAAAAGAAAACGTAAGTAAAAGTTACTTAAATTAATTACTTCTTTGCCTTTCGACACGAATTATGGTTAAGAATTTTTTTAAATTGTATAACATGGAAATAAGACATTTACCCGTTTTTATGAAGCTCTACAAAAATTAATTTAAGGATGAAAATAAGAAGATCTAGGAGGCCGCAAATAAGTTATAAGGAAAAGATTTTGTTTGTTGTTAATACTGCACAATGTTATGTTTCAGAAGACAGCAAGCTCACCGTACTTCGAACAGAGAGAAAGAGAATGGTTTGGAGCAGCGGTTCCCAATCTTTTTTTTTCCCGTACTACCTTTTTTTATGCAAACCATTTGAGTACCACGGCGAATATAGCTTTATTATATAAAATAGAATACTAATAGATTACACTGTTAGAAATTTCATCATGAGATTATGGTTAAATGACCGGCAGCAGTCTGTCCATCTAATTCACCTTTAACTTTACGGTTTGGAGCATTTTTCTATCTTTACGGGACCTAACCATTTCCAATCAGCTTGGTTAAAAAGCCGTAAATACAAAAGTTTACGGTTTTATAACCATTTAATAATGGTTTCAAAACAAAATTTTTACCGTGTTTGAACCATTTCAAGGAGTAGAATCTTCGAAGCGTAGAAACCGTAACCGAAGCATGCGGGAATCGAACCAGGGCGTACGGTATACCAACCTTGCTCTCTAACCATTCGGCCATCTGCACCACGCAAAGCGGTCGTCTATTTATCAATAAATCTTCCTTTTCAACAGGAAAACTGCATTAACATTGAGATTACAGGTTTTGTTCGGATCCAAAGCCATCTTTGGTCTAAATTTACTGTATATTGACGAAAATCATTTTATTTGCTGCAAAAATTAAAATACAAACAAGCTTCAGCAGCTCAAATGATGGGTTCGCTCATTCGCAAACAGTTCGGGAATCCGATGTCTCAAAATTTTGATTTACGTGTGTATGTCTTTCTATTTAGTAACCACTGATTAAGCCACTTTTTTTCCTTCTTTTTTTATATACACATGCAGATTTGAACTGATAAAACTTTATTCATATTTTAACAACAACGTACGACCGGTAAGGTTTCGCAACCAAGATGGACGCCCGATTCTTATTGAGCGCTTGAAAATTACGGTTAGTTAAACCTTCTTTAGGATAAACGGAGAATAAACGATTTTTTCATAATCAGCGGTTTGAGTACCATCTTTTTAATGGTTATTCAACTGTTGTCAGGGGTGTCGGTGAGTACTCAGAGAACTGGGTCCCAAGGACCCACATTTTTTAAAAAAGTGAGTCCCATCTTGAAAATTGCGGGTCCCCAAAGCATTTTTTCCTAGCATTTTCGTATGTTGCTATTGCTTCAGTTTGTAAAAGTACAGTAACCATAATGCATAAAAAAAGTGATATTCCTTAATATAGCCCTAAAAGGAAACTTTCTCTTTTATAAAAACAGGTACCGAAATTCTATTATGTACTAACTATATAACTACTAGACGGAATAAACAAAATTCCAAATCCATTGAATGAAAACGACTCCAAAATTTCACATATTTAATAAAGACGTGTTCTAAACGAAATAACGTTTTAAAATGAATTTTAGATAATATATCTTGGAAATGCACTATCAATGCATGGTGATAAATAAATGACTAGATTTAAGGTGATTATCGCTAAAATATAGCAGCAAGGTGTGCATAAACACCAATTTTTATTTTCAGGCTTCTTCAATTTTAATGTTAATTTTTAGCAGCTTCGATCTTTATTTGAATCTCTTTTGAACGACTAGTCATATGTATATATATTCCAAAAATTTAAAATTATTGAAACAAAATAAAATTAAACCTCCGAGCATTCAATGTTTTTACTTTTTAAAGCTTGCTCCCTTAACAAGCACATTTTTTTTAAACACCTTGTGATTAAATTTTAATGAAAATAAATAAATTTCATTTACAGTATGGGACCGCAAATTTGGAATCCCGAAATCCAGAAGACCCAAAAACCGGAGTTTTTTCAAAAAAAAAAAAAAAATCGGGAAATATTTTGCACCGTTTTTCTTTATTATTATTATTTTTTTTTTTGGAAATAAGCATTTGAAAGAGAAGGAAAATAAAATGTAGTGAACATGTTTAAAATCGGAAATGTGCAGTTTTCAAAAAAAAGTTATTTCACAATTTTCTGAAAAGGGTTTGTTTGAGCGATTAGAGATTTTATTAATTGTTGCTTTAATTCTCAGTGGATATCACTAAATTTTATAGTTTTATTATATTTATTTTTTAAATGAGCTGTAATTTTCGCGCGATACAGAACATTCACGAAATTGAAATTCGGCATTTATCGCATTTTTACGATAGTCTGATCTTTTTACTGCAATTAAGTGGCTAGAGAATATATAATCACATCCGAATTTGAGATTTTTTTTTCTTTTATTGTTTAATTAAAAGATGTTAAAATAATATCGGGAAAAGTCTAGATTTTTCGATGTTTCGCCTCAAATGTAAGCTGTCTCCAACTTCGTTTTTTGTGCTAAATTTCGAGACTTATAGCCGAGTATATACGATAATAAAAAAATGCTTTAAATGAGTGAAATGCTAATAAAACTTTCATTGCAAATTATATACGCTTAGATGTTACTTACAAAATTTTTTGAATGAGGACCCAAAATTCAGAAAATTCCGATATCCGGAAAAATTGGGGCACTGAGCGTTCGGGATTTAAGGTCCCATTCTGTATTTGTCTTCTAACAAAGCTTACTAAGCATAAAAAATGAAAAACTTTCAACTTCCTGAGCGGATGCAAAAAGATTGCATTTTTTCAAAATGCGATCGAAATAAAAACCGGCAAATAAACGAATTTCTGTGAATAACATAATTTTAGAATTGCACTTAAAACATTTCTCCAGTTATCGGAAGCAATAAATGTCAACATAATCGCACCAAATTTAGAGAACGTTTAGAAAAAAATATATGTGTAGATCACTTGCGGACGTCCGAGAGTCGGCGACTGACAAGTGCCTGTCGTAATGAAAGGGGTGAGGGAGGGGCTTTGAAAAGAATAGAGTGAGATTTTACACTGGGGACAAAGTATGAGCCCCCTGCGAGGAATACGTTCCATTGTCAGCGACACCCCTGTGTTGTAATTAAATATGGTAAAATAACAATCAAAGAAATGGTTATTTTACTATTTTCTTACGGAAATTTTTAACAGTCTATAGAAAAATACTAAGACGACTAGGTAAGATAAATTACACCATTTTTAATGGTTATTAAGGCAGAGAAAAGCGTTTATTAAAATAATGCTGTATGTATAAAGTTTAATGTGTAAAAAATATATAACATATTTTAACACGTACTTCCAAAAGCCATTAGAAATATGTCTTTAAGTTCAAAATATATGTACAAAGTAAATGAAAAAACAAAATTAATAAGAAGGTTGCTGCTGCATCGCAGGTTCAAGCGAGGGGATATCTGAATTTTACTTTTCATTGCAAAACATTCTAGTGTCAGATTAATGGTTTTGGTCATTTAATGTGATCAGCCGCCCCATTTATTATATGCCTATCTATTAGTTCCTCATTACCTATTTTGGCTTTATTAATTTCAAGTACAATTGGTTGTACATTTTAAATAATAGCACAATGAATAAATACAGTTGTTACAACGTTCTAAAAAGAAAATTTAAAGTCAAAAGCAGGTGAATTTAACCTTAGTAATAACTTTAAAATCTATCAAGTTAAACTTCCAAAGTCTACTGCCTTAAATATACGACTAAAGTTACTTTACAGATTTCCGGAAGCACTTAAAATCCACCAATCTCCAAGCCTATAAAGTATTTGTGACTGGAAACAGCTTTAACGAGCATACGAGGAAACACTATCACGTCAATAAAACAACTGAAATACATTTCAGATTGAATTAAACTAATCCAATATTACTAAGAAAAAATAATTAAATCTGATTTAAATAAAAAAACTATGTTATTAAAGCACAAGAAAACCAAACAAAGTAGTAGTTTCTGTGTTTATTTCGTGCTTTAAGGTTCCAACGGCTATACTTCGCGAGACAAAGCTCAGTTCTTTAAAGAAACTCGGAAGCAAATGATGCCTTCCTGGACGACTTCCAAGAATAACTGTAAGGCTGTTGCGCAGTGGATGGGAGAAAACCGGGAAAACTTTTCGTTAACCCTTGATTTCGAATCGAAAAACATAAAAAACTAGGTTATGTTTGTGTGAATCCTACAATCCCACCATCCCTTAATCCTGTTGGCTGACGTCACGACACGTCTCATCTTGAGTAATGGACGATTGGTAGTTGTAATCAGAAAAGTGCGGAAGACGTCCGCCTAATTGTCTTTTGTGTTAAACCGTTCTGTTGTAATGTGCTGTGTACTTGTCCGTAATGAGTGTTTAACTAATTAAGAAGGTTCCCCACAGCCCTATATATTTTTTATGTATACAAAGTGCATATTTCCTGGTAAGCAGTATTGAAAACAAGGATTTTGTATCGAAAAATTCGAATGTATGCTCTTAAGAAAATTAGTCTACGTCACTGTATACTACCTCATCACCTTCATTTAAGCATCGAACATTAAAATAGCCGTTAGTTTTAGTTTACTTCACTAAAACAATTTTTAGCTTGCAAAAAGGAGTAAAAATATACTATACATCGACGTAACATTTTTCAGAACCAGTAAATCGTTGTAAGGTCGTATGTAAAGTTGAAAGATAAAACAAAACCAAAATTTTGGTGTAGTGATTTTGTATTCACTTCGAAAGTTCTTTTGCCAAAAACGTTTATTTATTGTTATTTTTATAAATTTGATTTTATTTATTTATTCTTTGTGCAAAATTTGAATTTGCATCAATGAAAAGGAATTAATGGTATATTTTGAAGGGTGAATTTTTTCTAATTATCACATGTTTATTTTTTGTTAAATCAACAAAAAAGTAAAAAGATATTGGAGGGGACAGAAGAGAATTTTTTCCATGACTTAATTAATATGATAATTTTTCAGTTCATCAATTCTATATTTATTCACGGCAACAAGCAGCGACCACGCCCATTAATAAAATAATAAAAGCGCCCATTGTATATTATGGGACTGGCATTGCGTTTGGGATTACTCTACCCAGATCTGACAAAAAAAAAAAAAAAAAAAAAAGGAAAAACTGAATGCAACGAGCACTCTAAGAGCGGATTTTGTGTGGGAGGAGAAAAGTAGGGAACGCTGAGAACACCATGGAGCCCGCTCCACGCATTCTACATTCGATGGATTCGCTTCCAACCAATTGAACCGATCTTGCCGGTTAGCGATTGAATATTTTCCCGATCATTTAAAAATATGTGAATAATTCTTCTCGAAATGGTAGTTAGAGACGAGTGTTTATCTCATAGTTGAAAGGCAACAGCAAATTTTTTTTATAGATATGTATACATACACACACACATGTATAAACGGTTCCATGCACCTCCATCAAGAGAGTATGTGTTGAGGTACACGTCGCCATGGCAACGCACGCACCGTTATTATCTTTCTTTTCGGGAATTAAAAATGGTCCACGCACGCAACGCAACAGGCGCTACAATGGCGCCAAACTCCTGAATGGCTCTCATTCCGTTCCTCCGGCACCTGCGCACTGGGAGGCACAGCAGTTGCTATGGCAACAGCGGTCTTACAACTGATATATTCTCAGGCTTGTTTTTCTGAACTCTCTGCTGGGAGAGGAAATTTGGCGGAGTCGGCCGCTGAAAACATTCAGTGCTACGGAGGGAAGCACGCGATACAGAAGTAATGCAAATTATCTCGGAATGGCTATTTTTCTATGTCCATAATTGATACCACTTAGAGCAATGCATCATCAGAGATCAATTAAATAAATACTTTATGTAGGATCTCGGTGAATATGAAGTACCTTTATATGCTGCAGTCAGATTATTATTTCTTTTTTCTTTCTTTTCTTTTTTTCTGACTTACTAAATAGACCAAAAAAAGTTCGAATGTCTAATATATTTTAATTTAAAATTAACATTTGAAACAGGTGCAGAGAAAATAGGTTTTACTCTACGAAATAAATAATGTTATAGAACTAAAACGTGCTAAGAAAAAAAATAGTAATAATGAGATAAAGATTTCAAACATATATTATGTAAACAATAGATCTTTGAGCTAATATAATGTTTACTTAAAAATCATTCCTTAATTCTCTAAAATAAAAAAAATCATTTAAACCAACGCAAAGAGAGACACTAAAAAATTGCGTAATTTCAAAATGTTATCGAAGGTTTTTCTTATTTAAGATGACTATTTATTTTCCTCAAGAGTGTTCAACTTTTATCTACAAATCTTCATATTAAGTAAAGTTCAGGTTATAAAAATCATTGCTACTCCTTTTATTAAAATCTTACCTTTCAAAAATTTTGTTTGAATATGATATTTGAAGTGATTAAATAACTATTGGCTCAACTGCTAATTTTTAGAATCCTGTATTTTTTGAATCCACTAAATATTTATTGATACGATTGATACTTTTATTGCAAATTATTTATTTCCAGATTATTTCATTAATGCCATAAATACATGGAAGAAAATAGGGGTTCAACGGCAGGAGTCGACTTTAAAAAGAGATATCGTGTGTCAAAGAAATTAAGAAACGCTGAATTAGGGTAAAACGTTAAATGTTTTTGTATTAAGCAAATTTGAATAAGTAAAAACACTCATATTTCAATTCCAGATGTCACACTAGGACCAAACAAAGAAATTCTAAATAATAAGTTGAGAATATGCAATAAAAGAAGAAAATAGGGTATTACAAATACCCTATTATGTATCAGGCTGTTTACAGTTATAGAAACCCTATCCTAAAGTACATAACCAGATGAAAGTTGCTTATAGCGCCAAAACTTCGTTATCAACTCATCTGTTTTTCCCGCCAACAAACCCGGGTAATTTTTAGTTAAAATGGTTTATAGACCGGGGGGGGGGGGGGGGGGGGGGGCGGGGAGTGTCAAAGGTGCCCCGATGTCCAATGTGCTCCACCTTCCTATGCATGAATGTACGCACATTTCTAAAAATAGAACATGCAAGTGTAGCTATATATACCTTTTTCAACACGAAAATATGCAGGATGATTCAGAAAAAGAGAGAGAGAGAAAACTTAGCTAGCTAATAGTAGACACAACTCACAAAAAAAACAATAAATATATCAAAGAATGTATGCAATAAAATGAAATGCAAACGTGCAAGTTAAATGCAAAACATCTTCTTCGCAAATGAGAAGCTTGTGTGCTTTATCGGAAGGAAAAATTATTACTAGAAAGAAAAAAATGCCATGCATTTGCGGTTCGCGTGGATTTGGTCATTTTATTTAGATCGTAAGAAGTATACTTCGAAGTCTGCTACTGTTGAATCCTGTTCGACTCAGAGTTAATCCTTCTGTACTAGCTTTAAAAGCACTTTTGTCTGTGTGCATAAGTTAAGTTTCTCAAGCGCTGCAAAATTTTTCTTCTTTTTCAAAATTTGTAATAAGGTTGAACTTTAAGTGATTTCACACTCAGAAACGCATGCTCAAATCTCACGAAACTTTCGTCGTATTTGACGAAATGGCTTCGTGAACAATGCTCCGAGTAAGCCTTTCGTCAAATAGGCGAAATTTGTGTAGTAACTTTTTTAAGTCACGTGATCGCGCGAGGAAAGAATCGTTGTAAGTGACGAAATTTTCTTGACGATTGAAGAATCGTCGAAAATGAGGCTTCTATCTTTCATAGTGTTGTGTAATTATGATACCGTAATTTTTTCGTGGCGGTGAGGGGAGGGGGGTTTCATAGCAGTTCTTACATGTATATTTATGTACATTAGAATACGAGGATTGACCGTACAGCTTAACATCAATGCTTCATGGGGCGGGGTAGCCCCAGAAACCAGCTCCTGGTAGCACCCCTTGAATTTGTGATGCTATATTACTACACTGGAGACTAAAACCCATGAGTTGTCCTTCTTCAGCTAAGATGTGCCGATCAAGCATTCAGTGCGGATTCGAAAGTGACTGTAAAAGCTCTTGAAAATAACTGCTTATCTGTCGGTGAAGTTAAGCTAAACGTGTTCCAGTGGGAAGACATTAAGTCAACACCAGAGTCGCTAACAGCCAATTCCGGAGGATATTTCATTAGTTTGAGGAGGCAAAGAGGAAAGTATTCGCCCATTCCCCGCCCTGCAGTCGTAATCATTTCATCCCCTCGCAGTCCAATTGCTGGCTCATATCACGCAACAATGATTACTACCCCAACAGCGCATGATTTTTAGCTCCCCAACCTGTGCGAAAAGCACCTTCCGGGCCTTTTTATTTTTATTTTTTATTCTTATGAGTAAGTAAGGGTGGAGTCGATTAAAACATGCGAAAAGTTCGCCAATGCCGTTGTACTTCAAAAGCCACTTTTCCCCCTTTGTAACCGAAAATTACTAAAAACTGAAGAAAAAAAGAAGTTAGTAATTGATTTGAAAATAAACTTTTCTTCAAACTTGAAAAATCCTCGTTTATCGAAACCTCGAATTTCGATGTATTGAAAGTAATTGTTCTATCTGAATTTGCAACAAAGGCATTGATTCATTTGTATTCGTGACCTAAATTTAAATACTTAAAACTCATAAAAATTCTTTGCACCGTACTGGGGTCCTTGACTCTACTCTTGTAATGAATACTTCCATCAGATTAACTGTCACTTTTAATTGAACATTTAGTTAAAAAATTTTCACAGGGGTTGGGGAACAAATCTTTCGCTTCGTATTTTACCCAAGCATAACGGTACATTTTCGATAACAATATTTTGGAGAATATTCTAGAGATTAGTCTTGAGAATATTCTCAAGCATATTCTCATAGAGAGGAAAATTCTCTTAAAATTAATATTACAAGATTACATATTTTAGATGTGAATAAGTAACTTCAAATGTAAAAAAATAAAATAATTTTTGGAAAAAAAAATAGAACCGACTTCAAATTATAAAGTGCGCTAAAAAGGGAAAAATAAATTAATTCTTTAAACAACATAGATGTGACTTTGATGGATGGTTTTAGAAGTCCGTGAAAAATTAGGATAGGTAAAATCTTTGTAATCATCAATGAATTGCAAATATTAATGGCCCAGAATTAGCAACAGTTCCAACATGAAGTAGCACATGGTGTAGTGGTAATTAGGCTCATAATTTTGCACCGACTTCTAAAACTATGTGTAAAAGTCACATCGATGTTGTTTAAAGAATTATTTTTTTTTTCACTTTTTAGCGCAATTTATAATTTGAAGTCGGTTCTATTTTTTTTCCAAAAAGTATTTTATTTTATTCTTTTTAGTGTAAATACATTTTTTATATAAATACTCTATTTTAAAAAAATCCATATCAAAGGGAAAACCTTCTTTGAATGAATGACACTAAAAACTAATTTGTATGAAAAATTCCGTTCAGAAGTAGATTGTAGCAAACAAACTGATTGGAATTAAATTTTTGCCTCAGAGAAGCCTTCAGTAAAAATCTTGCTGTAATTGCATTTATTATTATAGCACCATGGCAACAAAATTTTTTAAAAAACTTTTTTAATATTTATTAATAGTTTTCCCAACAAAGAAAAATCAAGTCAAGCCTTTACAATTAAAATAAAAAATACTTATTTTTCACCCGTAACGTGTTTTCTAAAGAACAAATGTAGTCAATTTGATGTGTGATATTTGCTTTAGAATTCCCTCTTTATAAAAGAAAAAGTCATCAAAATCGGTTCATTTAATCAAAAGTTATGGATGAAAAACCAAAAAAAAAAAGAAAAATGACCCAATTTCTGATCATAACTTTTTTTCTAATTAACGAATATGGTCAAACGAAAGTACGGGACCTATGGGAAACCACCCTCGATCGATTTATAAAAAATTATGAAAATCGGTTCATCCGGTGAGAAAATATGAGTGGGCAAACAAAAAAAACAAAAAAAGAAAAAAAAAACGACATGCATACAATATGAATGTATAACCTCCTTCCTTTATAAAGTCGGTTAAAAACAAAACGAATATTACATTTTACAGAAATAGTTTCAATTTAAAGTATTATTTAAAAATCTGTTTTTAAGATTTCTCTGCAAGCAAAATTCTGTCTTCAAATAATTAAATTTAAACATCTGCATATTTCTTTCAAGGAGATACAGAACTGTCGTTGAACAAGTTTTAATGTCCAAAACTGTTCTCAAAAATTATATGAATTGTTTTTAAAAATAATTCTGCGAATTTTAATGCAAAATTCAGGCGCAACTAAGTTAAGAAGGCATTTTGATATTCTTTTGAAATCTTTATAGATATAAACTACTATTGGTTGACAATTCTCCCAGTAATGAATAACATTACTTCAACCCATGTATTTGATACCGAGTGCTCTTTCTACAGCTTTAAAACGGTAGCATCTAATCAAGAACTCAAGAAATTAATACTTACTGGCACTGAAAACTGATAAATTTGGTGTAAACTACACTTTCCAGTTTTAGAAGTTGTTAATCAGAGCCGTAACTAAGAGGGGGGAATGGGGTGTCCCCCCCCCCCCTCCTGCCAGCGACTTCGTCCAATCGGCAAAATCAACTGGATACTTCGAAATTTTAAAGTTTGTAACTAAAAAAAAAAATAAATTTACATTTCTTCTTACTTTTTAGTGAAAATTAGGTGCTCCAATATTTCATAGTCACGGTCGGAGATTTCGTTGACTCGGCGTAATTCAGATAAAATCGGCATTGTTGACTTTTGCAACTGATTTCAGATTCATAAAATCCTCGAGTAAAAAAGATGAGTTCATACTACACAGATATTTATATTTATGCGTGTGTGTAAAACATTGAAAGGTAAAAAAAATAATAATATGCGTTTCGGCATGTAGTGTGTGACAGTGATTTGTTTTTATTGTGACGACGGTTCAATGTTCATACCGCTGACACGGACTCCTTCAATTTCCAAAGCTCATTTTGGCGGCTCGAAGACTAACTTCTCGCTGTCGGCAAATTTAGATAAATCGGCATTTTTGATTTTTAAAAATCATTTGGGATTCAAAAACTTTTCGTAAAAAATTATACCTCATTTTGCAAACGTGCTAATATAATAAAAATGACGCTTTACTCTTGGTACTGACGAAGAGGGGGCTGATTGTCCCCGAAACCGGTCTGCCATCTTTTATCCCTTTATTTACGCCTTTTAAAACGTTGTTTTTCTGCATTTGAAATATATTAGTAGTTTTTAACATTATATTTTGAACTAAAATTCAGAAACGCTAATAAAAGTGTCATATACATGAATTTTTCTTCATTTTATTCTAATAGGATTAAACACTCACATTTCCCTTAATTCATTAATTGAAAAGTCAATTCATCATTTACGTTTTTGAACATTTTTAGTAATAAAATGTATGTTAACCATGACATTATTAGTGTAAGAGCTAAAGAAAAAAGCCAAAACCTTTTTATTTTAATGCTTCGATAATATAAATTAAGTATCATTTAATAATATTCTTTTATGCATAATTTTAAGAAAAAAAGACTGTTCCTTATTATTTCTCAAACTTGAACGTGAAGTGAATAACTATTCTCGACTCACATTTCTACGCAAGCACCACTGTTATAGACCAGCTAACCAGCTTGCAGGAGTCAAAAACTAATTTATGTTAATTCAAAAGAAGCTCAACTTTGCTCGAGAAAAGTGGTTTACTCAGAATTTAATCATGACAAAAAAAAAAAAACATACAATCGATTTTGAGTATTCGAGAATACATTTTTGTCTGCTGCTGAAACTAAAGAAAGATATTTTCCTCATTAAGATTCAAATAACTTGACGTTAAATCATGTTTCCCATATGAAATTAAAATAAAATTTTTGTGTATCTCTTATTTTTCGAAATAAGTTTCACTAAAAAAAATTCTTCATCTATGTATTATCATTCACATTTTTGCAAAAAAAAACTTTCTCCGAGACCATTTTTTCTTTCTCTCTCTCTTTCTTTTTGTTCACAAAACTGTCAAAGCATCATTTCTTCTTAACTCAAAATTATTTAATAGAAATAAGTAGATTTAAATAAAACGCGTTTAAAAGTACTTCAAATATATTATATTATTCAGAAGTAAAAGAGTAATATGCATTATATATACATCTATCTATCTATCTATCTATGAATATATAGATTCTTTAACACTAATTCACGATTCTGATAAGGAATCATAATTAATGCACTAAAAGAAAATGTAATTTGTACTTTATAAATATCTGACATGTTCGATAAAAGGGCAGACTTTTTTTTAATACCAGAAAAAAAAAAATCCAAAAGATGTTGGGAAAACAGAAGTATTACTTAAAAGTTTAACAGCAACTGAAGGAAAATGCAACGCAACTTATGCATTTTTATTTCAAGCAGTAGTGATGAAAATAAGCAAATTGCTTTTTGTTTAATACGATATTCTAACGTCTAATAGTACCCGATACAATACACTGCAAAACAAAACATGATACACGCATAACTTGTTCGGAGATAATTAAAAACGGACTTGAAATTGTTTTCATCTAGAAATCATTTCAAAAAGAGGAATTTATAGTGCGAAAAGGCATAATTGGTAAAGTTTTTCCTTTCTAATCATAGACCATTTTCGGAAGAATTTACCGACCATCCATATTCATCATTTTACTCAATTCATCACTTAGAAAGTTGTAATGACAGCCAAATTGAGGCTTTTAAAAAAGTATTCGTCATTCGTGATTGGCAGCTCTGGAGCCGTGAATAGTGTACTTGTGCCCTGATGTGAGTCATTTAATCAGGAAAGTGATCCCATTTCCCGCAAAGTTTTTCTAAGAAAATTAGAAAGTGTCACGAGATGACTTAGTGCTAAGATTCATGATTTATTGTGAAACGCCGTGGTTATTTGCAGAACGCGGTTTTGAGAATTCATTAGTATAATTAGTATAGTATATTTTGAATTAATATTCAGAAATTGTAATTGAAGTCTCACTCATGAATTTTCCCTTATTTGTTCTAATACTCATCAAAAAAATATTCTTGTCCTTAAATACATTATTCAAGGCAGCGTTCCCCAACCGGTGGTGGTGAAGAAAAGGGGTTCGCGAAAATAATATTACAATAGCGGAATCCTTAATAGCTAACGTAAAATAAAAAAATGAAATAAGAAATTTATACGGATTATTAGGACGAAGTATAAAAAGGATTTTTTTTATAATGAATTTTTTTCCCGATAATGCCTAAGTTGTGGACAGGCATAGGAAGCATATGTATATAATTTGAAATCCACTTTTTTCTTCTGCTACGCGATTTCAAAAATTTGAATCTCAAAGTGGTATTGAAAGAAATTCGTCCATTTATTTTAAACGTATATTTCTCTTAACATTTTCCACTTTTTCCTATAAAAATTTACTAAAATGTAAAATGCTGGCTTATTTTCGGCTAGTTTGTCATGTACAGACCACAAAGTGGTACTGTAAGATATTTATTCATTAATTTTAAATTTTGTACTCACATTTATCCCACTTTATTCTAATTTTTGTTGTGAATTTTGTGTATTTTAACCTTAAGGTGGAACCGAACGATGTTCACTGATTGGTTCAAAATTTTGCACGTACACTTCTCATGCCATTCCCCAGATTTTTCGTACTATCGGTGAAAATAATTTGTAAAAATATTTTTTGCGAATACGTTGATTCCAATATTAATAATCGAAAATGAACAAATAATAAAAAAATAATTTTAGTTTTCATTTAAACTTAGATGTTTTGCAACTATTTTTTCATTTCTTATTATGAGCTATTGGGAAACGTGAAAATAAAAGCATTAACAAATCGTATAGTCTTTTTACAAGTTACTAACGACTACAGAAAAGGGTTCGCTTTTTATTTCGGATTTTAGAAGGGGTTGGCAAGGGGAAACCGAGTTGGGAACCACTGATTTAGGAGATACTGGGGATACTTGATCCCTTTGCAAAAATGGCATCAAAATCAATTAATAAAGCATTAAAATCAGTCTATAAAGTAAAGTTATACTTCTACACAAAAACAGGCAACACTTAATCTTTTTCAGCTATTTTGTTCTAGCTCAACACGGCGAAAAATTCTAGTTCAACCTTTCACCAAAAAAAAAAAAAAAAAAAGAAAAGAAAAGAAAAAAAAAAAAGGCGAAATTTAGCTGCAACCAGTATTTGGCACTAAAGTTGAACCATTATAATGGTTCCTAGCTTCACATTCATGGTGAAACTACCTTAGGGGGCACCATTATAATTGTTCAACTTAGTACCTTAGGTTGGTTGCAGTTAACATTCACCATTTTTTCCATTTTTTTGGTGAAAGGTTGAACAAGAATTTTTTACAATGAAGAAATTATTGTCTGTATGTGTGGCAACGGCAACTTTTATCAAGTTAAATATTTTAATGTATATAGTGTCTGTTATATACAAATTAAAAAATGAAATGACAGGCCTATCACCAGATTGTTCTTTGCCATTGTTTTTTTTAACGAAATACAATGTTTTGTGGTCATAGTAAATGGGTAAAATTAAGTAAATAAAGGAACAATAATGATGAAAAGTTCTGAAAAAGTGGCATCAAAATCAATCATACAAAAACACAAACCAACTATTAATTTCTCATTTTGAGGCCAGCTGCAGATACCATTCATTGCGCTTAGTTCGGCCACATAAAAATATTGCATGAAAGGTGATAAACATATGCTGTTCAGTTCATAATGGGAAAGTTAATATTTAATGACAGAATAGTTGAAATTCAATAAATTTGCAATCAATAAAACCTGGATACACAGTTCAGGTTAACTGAAACTAATTAAAATTATGGTTTCTGAAGCATAGATTTCTCTTAATAATAAAACTATATTGTCTCTGCAACAAGATTTGACTATAAAAATGACTTTGTCTTAAAAGCAAATTTCACAGTTAGTTTTTAAGTTTACAAAATGTGTTTTATTTAGGGGCCATTCATAAATGACGTCACGCTTTTTTCCCATATATTTGACCCCCTCCCCCCCCTTTGTCACAATACGTCACACTTCAGCGGACCCCCTCCCTTCCTTTGTCACGCGTCACGCTATGTTGCATAATGTAGGATGTCACACTTCTTGTTACCCCCTCCCCTCCCCTTGTCACATTTTGTCACAATTTCATAAACCCCCCTCCCCCTCGAAGCGTGACATCATTTATGAATGATCCCTTAGAGCAGGGGTCTCCAAACTTTCCAGCCTTAGGGCCATATTGATTACTCCAGTAAATTCCAAGGGCCAAAACCATATTATCATTAATTGTTGCCGGTGGTAAAAAGTTGAATCAGTCCACTAGTGGTGTAAAATATGATTACTTTTTTGCCAGATGCCATTAGCTAGCTCTCCGCGGGCAGGACAAAATCTGTCCGCGGGCCGGATGTGGCCCGCGGGCCGTAGTTTGGAGACCCCTGCCTTAGAGAAACACACCAGGCATTTATGCTCTCTAACTTTTTCTTCCACGCAGATTCCTAAATATAGATGGATATAAATTTTAAAATACCTTAACAAACTGCTTGTATTTAATATTAATGAGTAATAAATTTAATAAGTGCAGTGTTTAATTTTCATTCTGAAAAAATAGGGCACACTATTTATAGTTAATATTACAACTGTTCCGTATTTTTAGGCTTC
This sequence comes from Octonoba sinensis, assembly GCA_038502835.1. NCBI lineage: Eukaryota > Metazoa > Arthropoda > Arachnida > Araneae > Uloboridae > Octonoba > Octonoba sinensis. The sequence continues at coordinate 90,947,331 of CM076604.1, read as the reverse complement.
CTGTTTTCTAATTCAAAGCTCGCGATTATTGAAGGGAAAAAAAAGTTTGCACACATTAAAAAGTTTTTCTCCTAACAACAGACTCTACACTGCCATTTTTTTCCAATATGTATATCGATATGCATGTTGTATATAAGGGAATTTCTATTTCTTCTTACTTGAAGTATAAATGAAAAAAAAAAGGGGGGGACATCCCTGTTTTCGTGAAGAAATTACAATTGACTCTCTTTTTTTTTCGCTCTCGGCAGACGCCAATCTTTCCAACAGCCAAGCTTACGTGGAGGCTTTCCGGGGTTGAAAGGAGTGCAGTGCATTTCCATGACAACAGACGATGTCCTCTCTCTGCTATTTTTTCGAATGGATTGGTAAAATCGAAATACTTTTCAAAGAGTAAAATATGAAAAAGATTAGAGAGGAAAAAAAAAAAACCCCGGCAGAAATAAATAAATTGAAAAATATTTATTCCCTTGAGAATATTTCGGTTATTTACTTTCGCCGAGTTTTCTCTTTCGCTTTTTTAAGTGATTTGTTGGTGTTTCATTTGACCGACGTAAAATTTAAAGATCAATTGGAAGTTTCCTAAACTTACATTAGACATTACCTCATGACGTTTTAAAAATATGAGTTTTAAAAATAAATGCTGCTTTTTCAAACTTTTATCAGATTTATTAGCACATTAACTATTTCTGACTATATTTTCCTTGTGAGTCATAGCGGAAATTGATCATATGTTTCTATTTCTAGTTCTGAATTGTATTAGAATTGTAATGATCAAACTGGAGGTTATAGGCGGTATTTAAACTGCTTTTGTGTCAATGCAGTGCTTGAAAAGCTACAAATAGAATATAAATTACACTGCGCGCAAAAAATGTCCTTTAGATGAAAATTTTTGTTACTTATGTATTTTTGGCTGAAAATTACGAATCTGCAATTATTTTTTGCCTACCACGTACTATTTTCCCAAAATCCCACATTTTAGCTTTTTACGTATTTTCTGGATAAATGTGCATATTTTCGAAAATTATCGACTTAATTTATTCTAAATTATTCCTTTCTCATTGACAGTCAGATCGTTGTTATTTGAAAGACCTTTTTAATAAACATGGGTTACTTTAGCGACCTTTTTGGCAACAAAGGCTTTATCTACTTCTCGAAAATTCGAGTTTTTTGCAAGATGACAAAAGCATTTTGTAGACTATTTTGCGGAGGAAGAAAAAATAGTATGCTGCTGTGATGTGAATGTACTATTTCAAGCGTTAGGACATGAGCACAATTCAGCAGAGTGGCGCTTGTTCTTGTGGCCATTTCTTCCAGGCCGAATATTCGGCAGATGTCTTAGGCCGAATACCGAATATTCGGCGACGAAATGTTAAAATTTCTAGAAAATCGTTGTAATAAAAAGTATTTATCAAATTAAAAATTATTCACAAAGTCAAACACCAATTACACACCATCTATGATGTATGATTTAATTCTGTTTGTTAAGAATTTGAAGCTATTTAAAATTAATCTATTTTCTCTATTGTTTTGAATGTAATAAAACTACGAGTTTCACCCACAAGTGGAATAGAAATGACAGGCTTTATGGTACGAAACATTAGTATTATTTTACTAACTATTTAATTCAAATGAAAGAACTAATATTGCTTAGTGAACTTTTACCTTGCTCAAAACCGTTTTAGGAAGATATTTTAAAAGTTATAAAAGTTAATATTTTTATTTTATGGAAATTTTTACATATCAACTTTTAAAAGATCTATTAAAATTTAATACACTGAACTGGAATACATTTTATTTTCAAAAACCCCAGTAACTTATGCTACCTAAATATTTATGATCTATTCTAGGCTTTTCACTTTTCTCCCTTACCCAATATTCACAATAAATCAGTCTACATAAACAAAGTCTGACTTCCATTTTGCTAATAGTAACAAAATAAATTTCTCACATTTTCCATCATAATTAACAATTGCCAGCTTTAGGGAGCAAATGTTAAATATAAAATACAATATTACAACTTTAAAATATATTTTTGCTCATTCGAGCCTAAAACAAGGCTTGAAGAAAGTTTTTTTTTCTAAATTATTTTTAGTTATTAAAACTATATATACTAATGTATTCTTTTGAAATACTTATAATACAATTTTAAATGTTTAAAAAGTACTAATTTCTTAATTTTGTTTACAATTCTACCACAGCAGAATTATTCGGCCGAATAGTCCCTCAATATTCTGCCAGGCCGAATTTGACCTTACCCAGTATTCGGCAAGGCCGATTATTCGGCTGATTCATGAAATTACTATACGGCCAAAGGGCCGAATAGGCCAAATACCGAATAGTGGCCGAATATTCGTTACATCCCTAATTTTTATTGCCCCACAACATAAGGAAGTCCTTTCATAATAAAGAGTATAAAAACAGTCAGAACAAACAGTCAGAAACCGAAAAATCAGCCTGGCTGGACTTTAAATCAGTGTGCTCACATTTCCTTGGAAGAGAGAAAACTGAAAACTACGAAAATCTTGTTGATGACATGACAAAATGCTTTTGTATTATGGGTTGCTATATGTCATTAAAATTACACGTTTTGGACTCCCATAGGGACTTCTTTCCTCAAAACTTTGGCGCAATTAATGATACGCATGGGGAAAGGTTTCATTAGAACATCTCTGTGTTTTAAAAACGTTTCCGTGTTGATGGAATAGAAGTATGCGAATTGAATATTTCTGGTCTGTTATTAGGGCACACCAACCGATGCCTACAAGATGGAAACGGCCAAAAAAATCATTTTCGTGTTTGTGTTTTCAATAAATAAGCCTCAGTTACATTCTTCTATAACCAATTTGTATAAATATGATAAGTGGGTCTCCAGCAAAAACGGTACGTGATGGACTATTTTGGTTTGGATATTTGAATCAAGCGCTTATAGTTTATATAGAATCACATAGTTTCATCTAACGGACAAAAAAAAAAGTTCAAATTTGTTGCACAGTTATCTACCGAAATTAGAAAATCTAAATATACCCGCACAAACAAGCAAATGTTGACTAGCAATCGTGGGTCAGTTAAAAATCTAGCGTGGATCAGACACTGACCCACGTTAGTGGGTCATAGGTTCTCCATCACTGTATTAGACATTTGCAAGTTAGTGTGGGAAAGTTAAAATAATTTAATTTGTCAACTTTGGAAGATACAGTACTAAGAAATTTGGTTTCTTTGTGCAAAAATGGCTGCTTAATAAAATAATTTTTGAAAAAAAAAAAAAAATAGAACCGACTTCACATTATAAAATTGCGCTAAAAGGTAAAAAATAAGTTCGTTCTTCATACAATATCGATACTACTCTTGAACTTAATTTTTGAAGTCGGTGCAAAATTATAAGTTTGATTATCATTGCACCATGTGTTACTTTATATTGCAACTGTTGCGAACTCTGGGACATTTTTAATTGCAATTAATTCATGATTACCAAAGATTTTATCTATCATAACTTTGCACCGACTTGAAAAATTGGGTTTAAAAGTAGTATAGATGTTGTTTAGGAATGAATTCATTTTTTACTTTTTGGCGCAATTTATAAGTTGAAATCGGTTCTATTTTCTTTTTCAACTTTATTTTTCTTTATTCTTTATAGTGAAAATACATTTTTCATATGATTATTCTATTAAAAAAAAGAAAGAAAAAAACATATCGAAGAGCACACCTTCTTTGAGTGACTGTCTTTAAAAAACTACTCATTTGTATAATATATTCCATTTTGAAGTTTATTTTAAAAGGTCACTAATGCAAACAAACTGGATTTAATTTTTACTTCAGGAAAGCATTTACTGTTATTATAATTAACTCTTATTATAAATGATTTTTGTATTACTGCTTAATGGCAACAAATGCTTTTAAAAAAATAAGTTTTATATTTATTATTAACTTGCTGTTGCCCGCGATGTTCACATGTAATTGTTGATGTGCATCATTTCTGGGCAGCAGAAGTCCTAAACAAAATTAAACGGCGCTGAGGCATAAAAGCCGGAACATTATTTCGCTAAACAATTTTTTTTTTAAAGTAAGCGATAAAACGCCCCTTGTTGGTTTGATTTCTGGGCGGTAAATATGTTGTCAATTTTTTGCTGGAAAGCACAGCATTAGGACGCAACTATACACAACGGTCGTTTTCAAAGAATAAACAACATTTTTTTTTCTTAATAATTTGTTAATTACCTATTCTAAAGGTTAAAATTTATGTTTCATTATATAAAAATAGCGCATTACCATAAAATGGAGAGTGGATCTATAGTTATAGATGAAATTGAAAGGAAGTCAGTAATGGATTGATAGAACACGCGGCCGCAAAGCAAGGAAAATATGCTGCCACAATATTGCATAAAAGGTTGACACGTCAGCATGATAATGCTACATTCATGTCGCCCCAACCTTGTTAGGGAGTAACATAACTCCATTTATACTGCCAGGAAACTGCCATAACATTGACTTTTAAGGTGTATGCATTATAATGCAATCATAAAGTATAAAATCAAAGTATCTCATTTTCCCAATCTTGCATTCTTCTTGTCATCGTCAGTATAACCTGATATGACAGTGCTTTGTAAGTGTAAAATTAAGGTGTATGCATTGTAATGCATAAGTATAAAATCGATTTGTTTGCAGTATAGTGTAAGTATAAAATTAAGGTGTCTTATTTTCGAAATATTGCATTCACGTTGTCATCGTTATTATACCCTGATATGAGAGTACTTTGTAAGTATAAAATCAAGGTGACTTATATTCGCCATATTGCATCTACTTTGTCATCGTCAATATACCCTGATATGACAGTGCTTTGTAAGGGTAAAATCAAGGTGCATTATTTTCACAATGTTGCATACAGCTTGTTATATGAATGTAATCTTTTTCAGGGAACCAAGACGAAATCGAATTAGACTCCTTGTTCTATGCCGCTATTAATCCTTAAACATTACCCGTATAGCTTATATATTTGGGAAAGGGTTGACAAATAAGCGACTGAAGCGAATTTTGTGATGATGCGTTTAGTTGCAGTGGAGAGTACAGCTAAGCTAACAAACAAATTTTATCAATTTCGGCTCCGTGGTGCTCAAAAGTTACAAACTTTCGGAAACGTTGATGTATGAGATTCTTTTCTGAAAAGTATTAAAAGATTTTTTACAGTTTTTCACAAATGAACATTACCATTTGTAACAGGTTGTTTTGCAATGAAGAAAAATGCAAGATATCTTTTTTTTTCTCAGTTACAAACATTTCAGCAAAAAAAAGCAATATATAAATATACAAGTATATATATATATACATATAGGGTGTGAGGAGGCACCAAAGGCAGTGCCATCAGGCGGAAAGTAACGTAAGCGAGCAGTTAAGTGAGACTCCGTCCTGAGTCGACGATATAGTGCTGTGTGTGTTAAAGTGTGGAGATGGTCTCAGTTGAAGTTTTTTTTATTTATTTTTTTTTTTTTTTGTAAATAGTCAAGTGTAAATAGAGTAATTTTTATATCTTTCATTGTGAGTGATTATTTAAGTAGACCCTAGACCCAAACGAAAACGCCTAAATATATATGTACATTACATCTAAGTAGATAAATCAACGTCCTCTACATATCTATAGATCCGCATCTTTAAATTATCAGCATTAAAGCTCTTAGGTTTAGTAAACACTTAGAGTTCAAAACGTGAGTTCTAGTTCTCAACAAGTTCTGTTTTGCTAATTTTTCACAAAATGTGTGATATATACTCACTTTTAGTGTAGACGTCAGCTCAAACATTTTACAAAATAAGGAAATATTTGTTTGCTACATATGTTTTCTTTTTTTTTTTTTTTTTGGTGCTAGATATAGCTGGTTTTTCGCTTTGATGATTAGGTGCAAATTCAAAAATTCATCGTGAAAGATATGCGGAACAGGAAAATAAACCGGGTACATTTTTGCATATTTAGGAAGTGCGAGTTTGAATGGGGACATATCTCAGCACGCGTGATATTTGGCGACTCTAGGGCGATGAGAAGATTCGCATTTTGGAGTTCAAAAAGATGCGTTTCCATAGCAACTCACAGAATCTACCTCGTACGTTTTTCTCTTCAAATTGATTGGCAAGATTGGAACATTTCCAAGAGAGAAACGAACCTAGGAAAAAAAGGTTTTCTGAAAAGAAAAGGGGGAAAACATGTTCTTTTTTATCACTTGTATTGTTTATTCTTCTTAAACCGTCTGAAGATTTTTTTATACAATTTTTCTTTGATGCTTCTTCGATTACGATCCGAAAAGAGCACCAAAGTTACTGGTGTTTAAAATCGGTTGAGATTCGTCACAAATTAATAAAAGAAAGTTAAATTGTTCAATAAAATAATAACAAATAACTAAAATATTAATTTTTTAAAAAATTTCAAATGGATAGTTTAGTTTACTTTTGTTTTTAAGCATTTTCATTTCTTCTTATTTGCTACGCTGTCTTTGAAAATGACATGTACAATTTAGACCAAGAAAGTTAGTTTGTATAATATCCTCTTATGAGGCTAGAAAGATTGCATATATGGGTTGGACAGATTGCCTACATGGGTAGAAAAGATAGCATACATGGGTAGGAAAGATTGCATGCAAGGGTAGGAAAGATTGCTATCGATAATAACAACTAAAACTGAGTTATCAACAATACCACACTGCAGTTCTTAACAACAATAATTATACACAGATAACATTTTTACAAAGTTTTAGCAAGAGTATTTTAGCTCAAGGGCTCCTAACCTGCGAGCCGCGACCCCAAATGAGGTTACGAGAAATTTTTATCAGCTCGTGACATTATTTATATTTTAAAATTCGCAATATTATTAAGTTTTAAAACTATTTCATGAACAAAATTTTTTAGCACTATTTTTTTTGCCCTTTATAAGGTGGTTAATTCGGGTGCTGTACCGCTTTCACAGAAGCAAAAATGACGAACAACATGAAGCTAAAGTTGGTTTATTTGTTCTGTGTGGGCCCAAAAATGCGCGGCATACAAAACTCGTTGTTTGCTATCAACTTTTAGCCTACTTTCCAGGGAAAAGTTTTTAAAAAATAGTAAAAGCATGAAAGAAGGTTTAATGTATCGTAAAAATATCGTTAAAAATAAAGAAAAGTAAAAAAAATAAATAAATGAAGTAATTAAATAAAAGAGGTTCAGTGGCTGAGTAGTAGCCTTTCGTGCTACCATGCCACAGGTCCGGGGTTCGATTCCCGAGCTGGGTAGGGTCAACTCAGACTTTCATCCCTTCAGTCATTAAAATGAGAGCCAAGCACTGGGGTACCGCGTCCGGGCGGCCACTTGATCGTAACATCTGCTTCCAGGCCCCAGGGGCCTCGGTCTCGAAAACTGGGATGGGCACAGTAGGCCAGGGCCACCAATGGTCTGGAGTGCCACTGAGTTGAGTTAATTAAATAAAGATTACAAAATTTGAAAGTAGGGTTTTGAGATAGGGAAATGTGTGTCTGTCGGTCTGTCAGTCGGTTTTTCTGTCCCCCCCTAGTAACTTTTGAACGAATTGTCCAATTCGAAAAATGCTTTTTGCATTCAAAAGATCTCGGTGAGGAAATCTCATTTTCATTATTTTTCGTTCAATTTTGAACAGTTAAAAATTTTTAACATTAGCGCCTATGGGCCAAAGTGAAGCAACTTATGTAAACTCTGGGCATAAAATCCAAGTTCCTATGAGCAAACTTATTGAAAGAAGATCTTGGCGTGAAATATTGATTTTTATACATTTTTGAAAAGTTCAAAAAAATTAACATTAGCGTCTTCGGGGGAAATTTCAATCCCATATAAATTACTAGCTACGACGCCCGGCGTTGCACGGTCTATCTTAAATTATGTTTTGCAAACACAGCAATGCCTCATCAACATGCTATAAACGTTGATTATTAATATATTTGATTTGTTTGATTTGTTTGTTCACACGGCATCTGTAACAATTGTTGAAAAGATGCAACAATGCAAATAAAATAAAACGGTCATCATCAGAGTAAAATAAAATTAAAGTTGATTACCGTGAAAAAATGATTTCAAACTACAGAGAAAAACGCTCATAACTCCTTTTCTATTTAATTTAGAGGCTTCTAATTTTAGCACGAAGGACAGAGCTGTTTCTATTATAGTGTTTTATGTGCTTTTCAATGGTGTCAAGCTCGAAAGGATGCGATAATTTCTTCCAATAGAAAAAGGACTATTTTATGCAATTTTCGGAACTCCGCTCCTATTGGTCTGAGCGTGATGATATATAGCCTATAGCCTTCCTCGATAAATGGGCTATCTAACGCTGAAAGAATTTTTCAAATCGGACCAGTAGTTCCTGAGATTAGCGCGTTCAAGCAAACAAACTCTTCAGCTTTATAATACTAGTATAGATAAATCCTGATCTAACCGACGGATTTGCTTGCAACAAACTTTATAGGAAATATATTACGCTGTAGAGCATGTAAAAAGTTCAACAAGAACTGAACGAGCCTACTTACCTATGAACATTTTTGATCGGGATTTTTAAGGATATTTCTCAGTGAATAAATGAATGAATGAGTGAAAGAATATATAAATGAATGAATAAATGAAAGAGTGAAAGAATGAATGAATGAATAGCTGAGTGAAAGAATGAATGTATGAATGAATAACTGAGAGAATGAATGACAAAATAAATAAATGAATGAATAACTGAGGGAATGAATGAAAAAATAAATAAATGAGTGAATGAATATGTATTATCCGTTGAAAAAGGTACATTTGAAGTAATTAAGAACTAAATATAAATGAGAAAGAGATAGCTAGATTTTAAATTTGAAGTTGGTGTACACGGGAAAGTGGGCTGGACTAGTTCTACACGGAACTTCTTGTTATTTTGATATCGATAGGGTTGCCATTTGTTCTGCACTCTAAATCAGCCAATATCTAATGCGGGGAGAGGGGAAGTGGGAAGTTGGTTCATAGAAGTCCTAAGAGCGGATGAGATTCGCTGAAAATTTCAAAAATTTGACAGGAACTTTCCTTTCCAGCAAGCTAAAATAGTTAGCATTCTCAGCAGTAGTGGCAACGTAACCAAAAAGAAAGATTGTAGTCGGAAACTTTTACATGTTGAGAGCCCAAAAGGGACCCTAACATTCAGTCTAGTTTCATGTTCAGTCTGTGTAACTCCTTAGCTATGAAACGAGTATAAAAATTACTTCAATTGGAAATTTTTGAAAATTATCTAGGTACATTGTGTTTTAATGTTCCTATTTTTTTAAAAAAAAAGCTTAACTCTGAAAAGCTTCGTATTTTCTGCACATATTTGATTGAAACCCTTGCATACAGTAGGGATATTGTTGACATCAGAGTGACATAGTGAACGTATAATGAATCGATTACTCGAGGGGCAGCTCCGAGGCAGACGCCCTATGAAATATGTATAACTTCAAATGCCATCAGTAATAACAGATTGAAAGGAATACCCTGGTGAAGATCACCAAAAGTGTGAAATGAGACTCGGATGAAAACCTGGCTCAAGCTTACGAAAACTCCTTCTCTCGAATTTATGAAATCTACGGTAGCAATGATTCCCGATGACGGTTGTTTTGTTTGGCATGTGGTATATGTTTAACTAACATTCTGGAATTGACACGGAGGAGAATGCTCAGAGTTGCCCCTTATTACAGGGCAAGAGGCAAGCAAGACCTTGGCAGATTCAGGAAAAGACGGTCGGAGCAGAAAGACAAAAAACAATTTTGGCCTAATCCTTGAAGAAGAAGCAGAAGAGGATGATCATGACATTCTGGAGATATGCTGCTCATTTGAAAGCTCAAAATGAACCCTTGTACCAGTCTTTAAATGCCACTTATCTGACACGCTGCGTGTGTTGTTTTCGTTGCTTTAGAAATATTTTTCCTTTTTACTGAAAACACGAGTCATTTTTTCCAGACTTCCCGAATGAGGAGGTTATGTATTCATACGTATGTATGTTTTTTTTGTTTATCTACCCATAACTTCTCACCGGATGAACCCACTTTCATGGGTTTCGTTTAATTCATTGAGCGTCGTTTCTTATAGATCTCGTGCTTTTGTTTGGCCATATTCGATAGTTAGAAAAAAAGTTATGAGCGAAAATAATTTTATTTTTTGTTTTTTTTTCATCCATAACTTTTGATTAAATGAACCGATTTTAATGATTTTTTTTAAATCGATAGAGGGGGGGGGGGTTCTAACTTGAATAATCGTACATCGATTTAAATACAATTATTCTGTAAAAAAAAAAAAAACGTTATGAATGAAAAAGAAGTTTTTTTTTTTCCTTTTTATTGGAAAGACTTGTCTCGATAATTCTTTGTTGAGTAATAAAACTCATTTTTGAAAAGAGTTTCTGGACACTAACATGCATCCACATTAAAAGCAATTAGAATAAAAGTGTGAGTGAAGGCTTCTCTGAAACATAAACTAAATTCATACATTCGGCTTTAAGACTGAAGTCTGTTATGAACTTTTTAAAATCAATTTCAAAACGCATATCAGACAAATGATTATTGTCCAGTGAGAGACAGTCAAAGTGGGTGTGCCACTTGATATGTTTGTTTTGTTTTTCTTTTAGTAGAGTATATGAAAAATGTGTTAACACTAAAAACTTGGAAAGAAATAGAACCGACTTCAAATTAAAAATTGAACTAAAATTTGCAAAATAAATTAATTCTTTGAACAATATCGATACGACTTTTAAGCATAATTTTTGAAGTCAGTGCAAAATTTTAATCGATTAAATCTTTTGCAATCATGAATCAATTATAAATATAAATGGCACAATGTTTGCGTATAGTTACATATAGGAAGATAAAAATAGTTGTGCGTTTGTTTTCTAAAGACTTCTGCAGTTTAGATCCAAACTTGTTGAAAATTTCACACTTGACCTTCAAAACATGCGAAAGTTCACTATATGTATGAAATTTCGTAAAATAGAACAAAAGTGTTAAAACATTCTTCTGAATGAAAGAAAGAATAAATGAATGAATATGTATAAACCGCTGAAAAGGGTACATTTGAAGTGATTAAGAGCAAAAGCTAAATGAGAAAACGAGAGAGAGATATAGCTAGATTATCAATTTAATATTGATGTATATGGGAAAGTAGGCTCGTTATATTCTACACGGAATTTCTTGTTAAATAATTGAAATATATACAATGGAACTGTTTTGCAAAGCATTCTGTACTAAACAAAAATAATGTGGATTAATATATAATTTACAGAAGGATAATATCAGGTCTTCAAGATAAAATCTGGGATTTAAAATTTGTGTAAATTGGAAACGTTTGTTTTGAAAATTCAATGTACAGTAGGGAACTGAAAAAACATGGATCTCAGTGAAAAGTAGAAATAAACGAAGTTGCTTCAATCAATGACAATAATAAATTTCGTAAAGAAGAAAAAAAATCACGTTTCATTTTTGGAAATCATAAGGGGGAAAAAAAAAGAACAGAAAAGAAATCAAACAACGGAAACAGAAGTCCGTATTTTTGTTTCATTGCAGTAACAAACCCATTGTAAGGAGTAAATACATTACAAGGGTGTTGCCATGCAGAGAAGCGTGTGCACGGTGCTCTTTGGTTACTTCGGAGAAACATTTGAAATGATTTAAAATTTTTGGAGTAATTTTCGCAATTGAGGAAAAAATACAAATTTCAAATAGCTTATAAAACATATTTTTACTAAATACGCTTTTGAAGTTTTAATTCTTGAAAGCGAAATTTTATTTTTATTTTGTGTGTGTTTTTCCCCTTATTAATATTTTCCTTTAAAACTCTACAGCATGGGGAACATTTCACAAAAAGAAAGCTCAATTTAAAAAAAAATATATCCCTCGTAAAATATTTAGGAAAAGGAGAAAATTTCCAACTAGTTTTTGGTATTGAAATAAAGCTCGAGTTTAATTTATTCTAATAAATAAAAACATATGCTTTAATACATTTTATTTATAAATAAGAATAAATGTTCTCAACATTTTTAGAAGCATAATTTTATTATTTTATTGAGATCATTGTTTTGCAAGCCTTTAAATTAGTTGCATTAACTGCTAATTTCTAAACCTCAAAATTCAGGAAAAACATACGTAGCATAATTTAATTTTAAAATAATTTGGTTTTAAATAAATTATTTCGTAAAATAATTTGATGTATTTATTTATTTATTTATTTATTTTTTTGTATATTAGTTAAAAGGCAGTATTAAAATTTTTGTTATACACAACAAACATTTATTGGAGCAGTTTTATTAATGCTTTGCTATTGTCGCCTAAACATAAAAATAGGTTCATTTTATAGTGAAATCTTTATGAATCACAAATAATAGTAGCGTTAGTGTATGCATGCATGTCGGACTATTTAATGGGATTTTGGTAACAGAATAAAAAACAACTTTAAAAAACGGGTTCTTCTAGCCCCTCAAAGATCAGCATATTCACAATTATTCTGCAATGAAGGGGCGGGGGAAGGGGATTATATTTTAAAAAGAGAAGTAAAATAAAATTTATACCTTGCTCCAACTTATGGTCGTTTTAAAGCTAAAACCTTAATTAAAAACCGTAGTTAACACAAAGTTATTTTATCTAAATCTCAATCCATAAACAAAAATAATTCACGTAACGATACCTATTTTTAATGCAAAATTTTAACCTTTAAAATTTTATTGGATAACATTTTCAAAACTGATTTATTGAATGGGAGTGCTTTATTTTATAATTAGAAACTGAATTACTTTAATTTTGTAATTTGTTTTAAAGATCGTCGCCTTAACTATTCATTAATTTCTTGAAAAAGTACTAAACTTCTGAAAAAAGTTTTTCTTTTCGGCTTTCTTTCTCATTTTCCCTTCTTTCTCTCTTTTTTCCCCTTTTCTTTTCTTTTCTTTTCCTCTTTTTCTTTCCCCCCTTTCTCTCTCTCTCTCTCTCTCTCTCTTTTTAAGCTGCAAATTTAGCGTTTCTTGTATGATTTAGTTTATCTCTTCAAAGCCCAAATTAATATTTTTTTTTTTTTTGCATTCGAACGTCTAAGCTTCAGCAGGATAATGTCCTAAAAAAGGAAACCTGTAGTAACAACCACTTTGTTGGCATTAATTTAAAAATAAAGATTAGTATCACCATTACTCATTTTCAACAAGAATATAAATTGTATTAAAAATTAAAAAATCGAAGAATAATACAATAGTTTAATATTTCCTTACGATTAAAACATTTTTAGTTTGTTATATTAAAAATCAGGGCTAATCATTTGTTTTCTGAAATTTCTTCAAAACGAAATTTTAAACGGCCTTCTGATGTTTCAATAATTTGGAAACTCAACATTCCGTTCGATATTCTTGCATGATATGTGATAAAAATCCGAAATCTTCCTTATTATAAAGACTCCAGAACATGGGATTCTGTGTTTCAGATCTCCGCCATTGAAGGCAAAGCTGAATTTAGGAGGGGGAAAGACCCCGTTACCTTGGCAACAGTAGGCAGATCCATGTGTCCAATTAGGGGGATGCGATAAAAAGGTAGAGGAGGGAGTGCACCGAACAACCCTTTTTGGTTTCTTGAATCCATTCTTCCGGGTACAAATGAAAATTTTGATTAGAAAAGCAAAATGCGAATGAAACTTACCATTTCTTGGATGCTTGCTCAGTTATTTGGAAAGATCTTACTTATGCATTGCAAAGAGGAGACTTTTAAGGCGTAATTTATATCAATGATTTCCAGCGCACTGCGAATACTTGCACTCAACCAGCTCATGATGCTCCCCCTAGTGACAAGAGGGATCAAATATGACAATAGGAAACACGTAGCGCCATCTTCCGGAGATAGCGAATGTTTGGTGCTTTCTTTTTTAAAGATAGAATTTCCCTTTTAAAGACGATTATTTTCGCATTTATGTAATTTTAGGCGGCAGCTTTCATTAAAAAATCAACATGAGTAGAAAGCAAAAATACGATTTTTAACGCAGCTAACAAACGTAATAAAAGGTACGTCGTACCACTAGTTCTACAGTATCATTATTAAACGAAGGAAAGGAAAAGAAAAACGAAAATGCCAGTAAATTCAGTATCAAGTATTCTTATTGAACTCTTCTTCGAGCACTGATTTCATTACGATTCCTTCGTGCACTAATTCGTTGCATTACTTTGCGATGCATTCCAAATACTTCAAATAGTGGCTAAATCTGAATCATTAAATTTAATTAAAACTGAAGCAATTTTAATAAGAATTTGAAAGAAAGCTTCCCTGAAAATAAAAATTAAAATTCATTCAGTCCGTGTTTTAGACTGAAGTCTGTTTTCGACTTTTTAAAATGAATTTGGCAACGTAATTTTTCATACAAAAAGGTCATTTTTCAGTGATAGTCACTCAAAATGGGTGTGTCATTTGATATTTTTTTAATAGAGTAGTCATACGAAAAATGTATTTGTACCAAAAATAATAAAGTAAATTTAAAAAATTAGAAAAGAAAGGAAACGGACTTCAAATTAAAAATTGCGCTATAACTATAAAACACTTAAAATTGTATTATAGTTATTGTAAAAGAATAGTATATAGTTTTAATAAATAACAAGAAGTTCCGTCTAGAACTATACGAGCCTACTTTCCCGTATACACCAGATACAAATTTATAATCTAGCCCATCTCTCTTTCTCTCTCTTTCTCATTTAGCTTTAGTTCTAAAGTATTTCAAATATACCTTTTTCAACGGATAATACACATTCATTCACTCACTCATTCATTCTTTCATTTATTCAGCCATTCATTTATTCATTCATTCGTTTACTCATTCATCTATTTATTCATTTCTTAATTTAGTCACTCATTTATTCATTCTTTCATTCTTTTCATCATTCATTTATTCATTGATTCATTCTTTCACTCTTTCATTTATTCATTCATTCATTATTTCACTCATTAACAAATATCCTTAAAAATACCGATAAAAACATTTCATATTAAAATAGGCTCGTTAGTTCTGGATGAACTTTCTATTTGTACATGTTCTACGTTATAAGAGCTTTCCGATAAAGTTTATTTCAAGCAAATCCGTTCGTTAGATCAGGATTTATATAGGATTGAAATTTCGCCGTAAGCGCTAAGTTAATTTTTTGAACTGTTCAAAAATGAACAAAAACTGTTCAAATTAATATTTCACGCCAAGAGGTTCCTCCAGCAAGCTTGTTCATTGGCACTTGGACCTTGTACCCAGAGTTTACATCATTTGCTTCATTATCGCCCATAAGCGCTTGTAGCGGTGCGAGTCAGTCCTTCAAATAGCCCTCTTTGCTCCTGCCCAGGGGGCGCGCCTTTTGGGAAAGCGGTAAAGAATGCGGCTACCACCAAAACGATCTTGGTTCGACTCCCGGCGCTTCACAGCCACTCTCGCACCGTTACATCTGGTGACCCGGCATTTACGCACGCAGCAATGGAAACCCGAACACTCCACAGATGGCGCCACGAGATGACTTGCTCGCACGCATTCGTGCAGTCTGCACGCGCTCGCACTTGAGCCCAGCCACGGATCCGAGCAAACAGGCTCAAACTTCACTCACTCACGCAGCAACCTCACGCAGCCTTTCTCTCGCGCTGGTGCACTCATCTGTGGTAAAATATCGTTCACTCTTCCCCTACTCGTTCACTGGGGGCGGAGTATGTAGCGGTGCGAGTCAGTCCTTCAAATAGCCCTCTTTGCTCCTGCCCAGGGGGCGCGCCTTTTGGGAAAGCGGTAAAGAATGCGGCTACCACCAAAACGATCTTGGTTCGACTCCCGGCGCTTCACAGCCACTCTCGCACCGTTACACGCTAATGTTATATTTTTTTGAACTGTTCAAAATTGAACGAAAAATTGTTCAAATCAAAAAGTAAAATATGAAAATAAGATATCCTCGCCGAGATCTTTCGAATGCAAAAAGAATTTTTCGAATCGGACAATTCGTTCAGAAGTTATTAGGGGGGGGGGGGGGGCAGACCGACAGACACACTTTTTCCCCATCTCAAAACCCTACTTTCAAATTTTTATTTTTCAATCTTTATTTAATTACTTTACTTTTTTTTGATTTTTCTTTATTTTTAACGATATTTTTACGATACATTAAGCCTTCTTTCATGCTTTATTATTATTTTTTTAAACTTTTACGGGAAAGTAGGCTAAAAATGATTTTGAAAAAAAAAACTATATTTTAAGCATTTGCTCCCAAAAGCTGGCAATAGTTAATTGTTGGAGTATATGAGACTTTATTTTACATGGTTTTATTTAACTTGACTTGTGGCGGAATTTTGTAAGGCGGTTTTCGACAACTATTGCTGCATAAATTATCTTCAAATTTTGCACACAAGCTTATCTTCCATGACAATACAATAATCCATCCATTTTATAATTTATTATAACGTTAATTAGGAAAAAGAATTAATAATTTTGGCTCTGAGGAAATTATCAGCATTATCATTTGCCATTTGGCAACAATAGTTTTGTTTGGGTAATGCAACGATGTTTTGAATTTAAATAAAACCATGTAACTTAAAACATTTTTGGCGATTTAATATTATGTTATAATAAACAAAGTGGAAATCACTTTGTTTGGGTAGACTGATTTATTGTGAATATTGGATAAGAAAGAAATGTGAAAAGCCTAGAAGAGATCATGAATATTAAGATAGCTTAGGTTATTTTTTAGAAAATAAAAAAATATATTCCAGTTAAATGCATTAAATTTTAATAGTTTCTTTTAAAAATAGGTATGCATAAAAAACCCATAAAATAAAAATATTAACGTCATAACTTTAAAAATATCTTCATAGAACTATTTTTAACAAGGTAAAAGTTCACTGAGCAATACTATTTCTTTCACTTGAATTATATAATTAGTAAAATGATGCTAATGCTTACATTAAAACCTGTTTCTGTTCTACTTCAGGGTGAAATTCTCAGTTTTATGCATTCAAAACAATGTTTTAGATTATTAGACAGAACTGAATCATATATCATAGATTAATGTGTAGAATTGGTGTTCGACTTAGTGAATACTTTTAAATTTGACAAATACTTTCTATTACAGCGATTTTCTAGAAATTTTAATATTTTTCCACCGAATTTTCTGTATTCGGCCCAGAATAAAGGCCGAATAGTCGGCATTCGGCTATTTGGTAAAAACACTATTCGTTTCATCCCTACTAGGTACGCAGCATTCTTAACCCATAATGTCAATAAGAAATTAAATACAAATTTTGAAAAAAAAAAATATTATTTAGGTTTATTCATTTGATCCCAATAAACAAAAATATTCATAAACAATTTTTTTTGCAACCGTTTTAGTTTCACGAAACCGTAGAAGCGTAAGGAACTTGAGGTACTTTTCGGATAACGATAAGCTCGCCAAGATTCAGCAAGAACATCGCAAATTCAATGATGCTATTTTCTTGAAATATTTAAATTGATGCAGATTGTTTTCATGTATCGGTAATTTAATAACAGCTCATTACATCATTCTGTTTATTAATGAAACCTCAATTATGAGTCATTTTGTATTGCAAGATAAGCTACCTGATGTAGATTATTTGCTTTACTGACTAAAATTTGAAACTTGCAGAAGTAAGAAGGAATTCTCAATCGGGAGAAAATTCGTCGACCGACTCAATTGTGTACGACTGACACGGGACATCACCGAAGTCTCCTAAACAAAAACCAAGAGTGAAATGTATATTTTATAGTTTATGGTTATTTAACAGGAATGAGCACGTAAACATAAAATTTCCGAAGAAAAAGACATACTTACATACATTTGTTTTTAATCTCAAACACGAATAAAATCCCTGGAGTGATTCTCTCACAATTAATTTGATCATAAAACTGAAGAATTACAATTCACAACTGCTTCTTTTCGCCAGTTCCTAAGTTATACCAAGGCTGAACTTGATCGTAACCGTTATTGTTTAACAGTAGACTGGATCAAGTTCAGCCTTGGTTACACACATGCGTTCAAATTATTGCCTGTAATCGGGCCTCAAACTCTTTCAGAATATTTCGATGTCTCAAAGCTGCATTTGGGGACATTAGGACAGATTGCCCATAAAAACAGGATTGTCCTTTTCAAAACGGGACGTATGATGGTTGCCTTAGTTAAAAAGTTCATGATGCCGAACTCGCCAAGAGATGCGGCACGAATATATCCAAATCATATATTAACAACGTTTTTTTTTTTTTTGAATGAATTTAAAGAGATTGTATTTACATTTTCATGCATTGACCATTTAATAACAGCTCATTATAATATTTAATGTATTATTGGATCATACGAAATATGGGCCATTTTGACGTTAGTAGATGATAAATGGGAGTTCTGCAACAGGAGGCGGTGGCGGTGGGGAGCTTGGGGAGCCACGCCCACCTACTCCGCCTGCCGAGTGCGGTTGAGTAGTAGGGTTCCCGCTGCTATCCTAGTAAAAGATTACGGGGGTTTCTGAGTGGAGTTGAGTTGTTTTACTTGTTACTCCGAAGTTTCGTTTTTTCGGAATGACAACGCCGATTTAGTTTTGGTTCTGATTCAATTTATATTTTAGGGAATGGCAATGGTTCTACCGTGTGTGGTGGTTTCCATGACAACGTATTTTTACGAAGAGCCTCCTAGTAAGAAAAATAGGAATAATTATTTTTCGGACTTTGTCGTTTTCCGAAGTTATTTTTGATTTCCAACTTAGGTTTTCACGAATGGCAACATTAATTTTTGTATTTGTAACATGTTTTTAGTTTTAATTCCAATGTTTGAGACGCTCGCGTAATTTTGCGAGAAAATTATTATTTTTTTTGGACTTTATCGTTTTCCGATGTTATTTTTAATTTCCAACTTAGGTTTTTCGCGAGTGGTAACATTAATTTATTTTTTTTATTTCAAGAGTTGAAACGCTCATGTTGTCATCTAGTGAGATAAAATATTTTTTGACATAGAGTATTTTATTTAATTACATCTTCTTTCAGATATTCGGATTCATGCACTCCAGACCTTAATGTTGTAAAACTCATTCAATCAAATCGCGATTGCTATGTTTTTTTTTTTCCTTGCGTTAGTATCAAACTTAACTGTTGTGTTCTGGTGAGAATTAACTATTTCCATCAGAATTAAATATCACCATTTTTAATCAATTCATAGTATTAATTTAATCTTAAAATCGATTTAATAATGTATTAGTAACAACTACCTTTTAATTTTGAAAAATATTTTTTCCACCTAAAACATCAAAGACAGGATTAGATGAGAACTTATCAAATAGTTTCTTGAAAAAGTGTGGACTTAATATGCACCAATCAAATCGATCCTCATAATTTACAAAATTTTAGTCAGTTAAAAGTTTTATTGAAATATTTGGAACTTAGAAAATGAGCATCAGTAGGTTTATACGTACTAATTTAACAATACTTTTACAAAAAAGTGGCGATTTCTTCTATACTTAAACAGGTTTACATCCATTTTACTGTTTTCTATCAATACAAATCAATGAATTTATATCAACTAAGACTATATTTACATTAGATAATCATCCTTTAATCAATATTATACCACAATAATTTTTTTTTCCAAAGTTTAAGAGCTTGCATGAAATAGTGGAAGTTAGAGTATGTTCAACAACTTGATTTTACATAGAATGATAAGCGAACGTTTCATAAATTCCAAGATTTATTTATTTGTTTTGTTTTTAATTAATATTTTTTTACACATTTTAACGTTTCAAACGAATACAATCTCAGAAATTATTGTAGTCATATACATCATGATTAAAGAAACTTTTAAAAATAGTCAAGCGCATCATACTAAATTTAACTGCGAAGCAGTTCAACAACTTGATTGACGTACAATACGATACATTTAACGAACGTTTCAGCTATTCAAAAGCGTTTAAAAACTTTGTCTTTAACATTTAACGAATTTTTCATTTTTTCAAAGAGTTATTTATTTTGAAAACTCTGTCTTTAACATTATTTTTAACATTTAAACAGAATAATACAACCGAGAAAATTTTTTATCAGAACTATTTACAACACAATTTTCACACATTGAAAAAAGTTTATTTTCTTAAGCAAGAAGAAACTTTAAAACTATTCACTCCGCAAATTTCATGCATTGAAAAAGTCTATTACTTACATACAAACTTAGAATCTTTGAAACTAAGATCGCAGGAATACAACTTAATTTAAATAGGGTAATGCTTAAAATCATAGCTACATGAACTACAGAAAAATAAAAAAAAAGTTTGAAATATTGTACTCAAAGACATAAAAAAACACACACGAGACATTCCATCTGCAGAAACTACTATCATTAAAAATAATTAATAACATCAAGAGAATTTCTAGAACTTGGAAGAATGGATGCTAAAAAAGCCTCTTAGAAATAAAGGACAATTTTAACACATCCTCCACCGAGTTCCTACTATGCAAAGAAATCATGGTGAATTTTCAATTATCCCATACACGAACATGAATCAAATATGCAAAATCTAGCAATACAGTTAGTGAATGGACACAGAGAGAATGAATGCACTTTAAAAAAAATATCATTCACACATTGAAAATCAAAGAAGTTTTTCATGCAATATAGCTATATTTCAATTATTCAAACTTACATGAAACTAATTTTAACAGACTGCAATCTTAGAAATACTTTAAATTCGAAATACAAATTATATAAAACATCATTTACTTACAGAGAAGGAAAATATATGTCTTCCTAGAGCAAACCGCAGCTTAGAAATGACTCTTCAGACTCTTATCAGCTGACGAAAATAAGGTAGCAATACCTCATCGGCCACTCCAATCGAAGAATGACGCATGCAAACATGATGCTACCAGCTGAGTAACACTATCGATAAACCAATTTGACTTCAATTGAAGTTTAATATGAATGTAACAGTAAGTTTTAATTAAAAAATATTTCACACATGCAAACATATACACACATATAAATTTAATAATTTTACGAAGACCTATGTATTTAACTCACCAAACTCAGACAGTTTTCCTTAAACACACATTTTTGCCTAGATATAACCCTTTAATTCATTACTTCCGAGTGAAGAATTTCTTACCTTTAGTATTATAATCAAGCCATACAATACATTTAACAAACGCTTCATTTATTCAAAGACTTTCAAAACTTACTCTTAAAAATTTAACGAACGTTTCACCTATTCAAAGAGTTATTTATTTTCAAAACTCAATCTTTAACATATTTTTTTACGACTCACACAGAACTTATAATTTACAAAGATTTTATGATATACAACCGAGAAAAATATTTAACAAAACTATTTCCAACACGAGTTTCATACATTGAAAAGTTTTATTAGCAAAGGTTGAAGAAAACTTAAATGCTATTTACGCTGCAAATTTCATGCTTTGAAAAAGTCTATTACTACATACAAATTTGGAATCTTTACTTTGTTCACACCTTTAATATCATAATCAAGCATATAACACATTAAACGAACATTTAATATATTCAAAGGATTTCAGAACTTACTCTTTAACATTTAACATACCTTTCATTTATTCAAAGAGTTTTTTTTTTTCCAAAACTCAATCTTTAACATTTAACGAACATTTCATTTATTCAAAGAGTTATTTATTTTCAAAACTCAATCTTTAACAAAATTTTTTTATAATTTACACAGAATTTATGATATACAACTGAGAAAAATATTTAACAAAACTATTTGCAACGCGTCTTTCACGCATTGAAAAGGTTTATTACCAAAGTTCGAAGAAAACTTTAAAGCTATTTACGCTGCAAATTTCACGTTTTGAAGAAAAAAAAAAGTATATTACTTACATACAAACTAGAAATCTTTACTTTGAAACTAAGATCACATGCAACTTAATACAGACCCCAACTTAAATACAGAATTGGTTAAAATCGTAACAACATAAAGTACAGAAAATTTAAAAAAAGTTAGAAACGATATACTCAAAGACTTACTAACTGAAATAAAGAAACATGGTTTTCAACTACTACCATTGCAAAACTGAGATTCACCTATTAAAATATACTATAAAAAATATAAAAGTACTGCATACAAACAATCAATATTTAGAACATTAATTTGAAAATTGTATCAAACTGTATAGTACACAGTACAAAAGCCTATAAAAATTATTAATTATAAAATTTTAATCACAAGTAAAACTTGAAATGAAAATGTAAAAAGTACTTAACTTAGAAAAATAAAAGTGTTTTCTTCTTGCGAAGGGTTAAAACTTAACACGAAAATGGAAAAGTACTGTCAGAACAATGAATGAAAAAGACGAAACCAAAAAATAGAATACAGAACTTATAAACAACATGCAAAATTAAGTGTATAAACAGCAAAGTAATGAAACGGAAATGTAAAATGTTAACTGCAGATTGCAAAAGTACCAAGTACAACACGTCAACAAAAAAAAAAAAACTTAGATTATTTTAGTAAAATTAAACATTAAACCAAAGGGGAAAACGTCATATAAACTTTAAAAATTTGAAAACTTTGAAGAACCAATACGCAAAAACTTAGAAACAGAAAAGCTTATAAACTTTCCACTTTACAAATGTCTCATTTATTTACACACACATTTATTTACAAACTTTGAAACTTGGCTTTGAAACATGAAAACCTCGAAACAGGAAGACTTACATGAGATACTCAAATAAACAAATACATAAACAAATGCTTATTATTTGTAGAAACTTAGGGGGGACTCTACTTAAAAACTTTTAAAAAACATAACTTAAAACTTACATAAACATGCATATACACACATGCAATATATGGGCTTTTACCTAGAGAAAAACATCTCTATGACACCTGGAGATCTCATTCAAAGCTTCGGCATTTGGGGTTTTTCTTAATAACACAGGTGCCAGCCCCTTCCCCAAACTCCACTCTGAAATCATCAATCACCAACATTTAAATGACAAAGAAATTATTTAAAATGTAATAATGATCTTAAATTACTTACACTTTTGATATTTTTGAATAAAAAAACCAATAGAAAGTCCAACTAAAATCATTGGTCATTTTTCAAAAAGTAAATTAATTTATGTAAGCTTTTTTTTTATTATTTTTTTTAATATGATGAAAATACCAAATTATCATTTACGAACATTCTATTTTTAATGGTAACATTTATTAATTTTATTTATATTAGATATCTTTTAATTTGTTAGCCAAAGGTGCATATTTTGCAGTGAGAACTTCTACACTAATAATACGATCAAGTACCCAACCAGAACCAAGTTGTATAAACTCTTCCAAAGCATTTTCAACTTGAGCGATGCTATCATTCAAGTGATCGGATATACTTTCTTTAATAAGTTCGATTTGCATTGTACTTCCGAAATAAGATATGATATGCTCTTCATCTTCATCATCATCAGCATAATTTCCTGCATGACGCGTCATCTCAGCTTTCATTACCATACGCCACTTAATAGCTCTTTTCTCATCCATTTCATCAACCAGCACTTGAAGAATTTGCAGTCTTAATTCTTGAAAGCACATTTTAAAGGCCTTCGAATTTTCAGGACTTGGAGTTACGAACTCCGTAGCAAAAACTCCTAATGCAGTTAGACGATTAGGTCTCTCTCTTTTAGGAACAGGATTCGCATTAACAATCTTTGCATTTGAAGAAATATGATTGACACGAATGTGTTGCAGTAGACTAGATTTCTGTGAAAAAACCGTTTTCGCACTCCCTACATGGATAACTTCTTCCATGAACCTCCATGTGTCTCTTCATAATATCCTCTCTCTTAAACTGTTTAGCGCATTCAGAACATTCGTATATTGTGGTATTATGCACCTTCAAATGACGATTTAAGGCAGAATTACATTTAAAGTATTTCCCACACTCTTTACAAATGACAGCAGGTCTATGAGCCATAAGATGTTGTTTCAGCTGTCTTTTAACATCAAATGACATTCCACATTTATCACAACTAAGTAAATTTTCCCCGGAGTGTACCTTCAGATGTTCTCTCAACTTGTAGTTACGCATGAAAAAACGCACCGCACTGATCACAACTAAACATCTTTGTTGTAGAATGCGTTTTAAGATGTCTAATCAAATTTTTATGAAGAGTGAAGGTCTATACAAATTGCACATGCCTATAAAAATAGGTAAAACATATTTTAGAAATGATTAATTCTATAGAAATTATAATTCAGAATATAAAAAGACAACACAAGTTTCAAATTTCTATGCTCGCAAATAGTTTTTCATTCATCGTATTCACAGTTGAAGCAATGTCTTAAACATTTTAAGTCCTCAAACTAAAGCATATTTTATGCTGACAAACCCTTAAATTATAAAAGTTTCTAATGTAACTATGCATACATTCGAAACCACCTTCGGAGAACAAGAAAAGAATATACTAAAACAATGATATCCTGTTGCGGCATCAACAACACTTTAACTTCCCATCTCCAACCAGGAACAGCAAAGATCGTTCCACACAATTCCGCGTACATTAACACGTCTAAGACTTCAACTCGTTACAAAATCATTAAATGAAATTTCATACCAACACCCTTTTAAATCAAAACTTACATATGATGATGCATTGTCTTTCTCTACAGTATCACTACTCATCATACTCGAATGTCCACTTCGATTTTTCGTAAAAAATTCAAATGATCAACCCAGAATTCTCAACAATTCACTAAAAAACTGCACAGACTCAGAAATCCACTTGATGTGAGCAAAACAAAGTCAGAACCACAAATGACTCTTTTAGGTAATCATAGCAATTGTATATGCACAAAGACACGATTAATGCGAAGAAGAGCACCAACCAATGAAAATGCAGAATTAGATCTTTGGGAGACTCAATGAAATTGGAGGGTTTCCGTATGTAATTTGATATTGTTTTAAATGCATTGATAAAAATGAATGCACTTAAAACTCAAAATACAATGAAATTGGAGGGTTTTCGTATGTATTTTGAGTTTTAAGTGCATTCATTTTTATCAATGCATTTAAAACAATATCAAATTACATACGGAAACCCTCCAATTTCATTGACTCTCCCAAAGATCTAATTCTACATTTTCATTGGTTGGTGCTCTTCTTCGCATTAATTTCTGAGTCTGTGCAGTATTTTAGTGAATTGTTGAGAATTTTGGGTTCATCATTTGAATTTCTTACGAAAAATCGAAGTGGACATTCGAGTATGATGAGTAGTGATACTGTAGAGAAAGACAATGCATCATCATATGTAAGTTTTGATTTAAAAGGGTGTTGGTATGAAATTTCATTTAATGATTTTGTAACGAGTTGAAGTCTTAGACGTGTTAATGTACGCGGAATTGTGTGGAACGATCTTTGCTGTTCCTGGTTGGAGATGGGAAGTTAAAGTGTTGTTGATGCCGCAACAGGATATCATTGTTTTAGTATATTCTTTTCTTGTTCTCCGAAGGTGGTTTCGAAATGTATGCATAGTTACATTAGAAACTTTTATAATTTAAGGGTTTGTCAGCATATAATATGCTTTAGTTTGAGGACTTAAAATGTTTAAGACATTGCTTCAACTGTGAATACGATGAATGAAAAACTATTTGCGAGCATAGAAATTTGAAACTTGTGTTGTCTTTTTATATTCTGAATTATAATTTCTATAGAATTAATCATTTCTAAAATATGTTTTACCTCTTTTTATAGGCATGTGCAATTTGTATAGACCTTCACTCTTCATAAAAATTTGATTAGACATCTTAAAACGCATTCTACAACAAAGATGTTTAGTTGTGATCAGTGCGGTGCGTCTTTCATGCGTAACTACAAGTTGAGAGAACATCTGAAGGTACACTCCGGGGAAAATTTACTTAGTTGTGATAAATGTGGAATGTCATTTGATGTTAAAAGACAGCTGAAACAACATCTTATGGCTCATAGACCTGCTGTCATTTGTAAAGAGTGTGGGAAATACTTTAAATGTAATTCTGCCTTAAATCGTCATTTGAAGGTGCATAATACCACAATATACGAATGTTCTGAATGTGCTAAACAGTTTAAGAGAGAGGATATTATGAAGAGACACATGGAGGTTCATGGAAGAAGTTATCCATGTAGGGAGTGCGAAAACGGTTTTACACAGAAATCTAGTCTACTGCAACACATTCGTGTCAATCATATTTCTTCAAATGCAAAGATTGTTAATGCGAATCCTGTTCCTAAAAGAGAGAGACCTAATCGTCTAACTGCATTAGGAGTTTTTGCTATGGAGTTCGTAACTCCAAGTCCTGAAAATTCGAAGGCCTTTAAAATGTGCTTTCAAGAATTAAGACTGCAAATTCTTCAAGTGCTGGTTGATGAAATGGATGAGAAAAGAGCTATTAAGTGGCGTATGGTAATGAAAGCTGAGATGACGCGTCATGCAGGAAATTATGCTGATGATGATGAAGATGAAGAGCATATCATATCTTATTTCGGAAGTACAATGCAAATCGAACTTATTAAAGAAAGTATATCCGATCACTTGAATGATAGCATCGCTCAAGTTGAAAATGCTTTGGAAGAGTTTATACAACTTGGTTCTGGTTGGGTACTTGATCGTATTATTAGTGTAGAAGTTCTCACTGCAAAATATGCACCTTTGGCTAACAAATTAAAAGATATCTAATATAAATAAAATTAATAAATGTTACCATTAAAAATAGAATGTTCGTAAATGATAATTTGGTTTTTTTCATCATATTAAAAAAAATAATTAAAAAAAAGCTTACATAAATTAATTTACTTTTTGAAAAATGACCAATGATTTTAGTTGGACTTTCTATTGGTTTTTTTTATTCAAAAATATCAAAAGTGTAAGTAATTTAAGATCATTATTACATTTTAAATAATTTCTTTGTCATTTAAATGTTGGTGATTGATGATTTCAGAGTGGAGTTTGGGGAAGGGGCTGGCACCTGTGTTATTAAGAAAAACCCCAAATGCCGAAGCTTTGAATGAGATCTCCAGGTGTCATAGAGATGTTTTTCTCTAGGTAAAAGCCCATATATTGCATGTGTGTATATGCATGTTTATGTAAGTTTTAAGTTATGTTTTTTAAAAGTTTTTAAGTAGAGTCCCCCCTAAGTTTCTACAAATAATAAGCATTTGTTTATGTATTTGTTTATTTGAGTATCTCATGTAAGTCTTCCTGTTTCGAGGTTTTCATGTTTCAAAGCCAAGTTTCAAAGTTTGTAAATAAATGTGTGTGTAAATAAATGAGACATTTGTAAAGTGGAAAGTTTATAAGCTTTTCTGTTTCTAAGTTTTTGCGTATTGGTTCTTCAAAGTTTTCAAATTTTTAAAGTTTATATGACGTTTTCCCCTTTGGTTTAATGTTTAATTTTACTAAAATAATCTAAGTTTTTTTTTTTTTTTTGTTGACGTGTTGTACTTGGTACTTTTGCAATCTGCAGTTAACATTTTACATTTCCGTTTCATTACTTTGCTGTTTATACACTTAATTTTGCATGTTGTTTATAAGTTCTGTATTCTATTTTTTGGTTTCGTCTTTTTCATTCATTGTTCTGACAGTACTTTTCCATTTTCGTGTTAAGTTTTAACCCTTCGCAAGAAGAAAACACTTTTATTTTTCTAAGTTAAGTACTTTTTACATTTTCATTTCAAGTTTTACTTGTGATTAAAATTTTATAATTAATAATTTTTATAGGCTTTTGTACTGTGTACTATACAGTTTGAAAACAATTTTCAAATTATTGTTCTAAATATTGATTGTTTGTATGCAGTACTTTTATATTTTTTATAGTATATTTTAATAGGTGAATCTCAGTTTCGCAATGGTAGTAGTTGAAAACCATGTTTCTTTATTTCAGTTAGTAAGTCTTTGAGTATATCGTTTCTAACTTTTTTTAAATTTTCTGTACTTTATGTTGTTACGATTTTAACCAATTCTTTTATTTAAGTTGGGGTCTGTATTAAGTTGCATGTGATCTTAGTTTCAAAGTAAAGATTTCTAGTTTGTATGTAAGTAATATACTTTTTTTTTTTTTTTTTCAAAACGTGAAATTTGCAGCGTAAATAGCTTTAAAGTTTTCTTCGAACTTTGGTAATAAACCTTTTAAATGCGTTAAGACGCATTGCAAATAGTTTTGTTAAATATTTTTCTAGGAAACATAAATTCTGTGTAAATTATAAAAATTGTGTTAAAGATTGAGTTTTGAAAATAAATAACTCTTTGAATAAATGAAAGGTTGTTAAATGTTAAAGAGTAAGTTTTGGGAAAACCTTTGAATAAATGAAATGTTGTTAATGTGTTAATTGAGTAAATATTAAAGCCTTTGAATATAGTAAAGTTCCGTTTGTATGTTGTAATAGATTGATTATAACATGAAATTGTGTGAAAAAGTTTAAAGTTTTCTTTGAACTTTGCTAATAAACCTTTTCAATGTATGAAACTCGTGTTGGAAATAGTTTTGTTAAATATTTTTCTCGGTTGTATATCATAAAATCTTTGTAAATTATAAGTTCTGTGTGAGTCGTAAAAAAATATGTTAAAGATTGAGTTTTGAAAATAAATAACTCTTTGAATAGATGAAACGTTCGTTAAATGTTTAAGAGTAAGTTTTGAAAGTCTTTGAATAAATGAAGCGTATTTTTAAATGTATTGTATGGCTTGATTATAATACTAAAGGTAAGAAATTCTTCACTCGGAAGTAATGAATTAAAGGGTTATATCTAGGAAAAAATGTGTGTTTAAGGAAAACTGTCTGAGTTTGGTGAGTTAAATACATAGGTCTTCGTAAAATTATTAAATTTATATGTATGTATATGTTTGCATGTATGAAATATTTTTTAATTAAAACTTACTGTTACATTCATATTAAACTTCAATTGAAGTCAAATTGGTTTATCGATAGTGTTACTCAGCTGGTAGCATCATGTTTGCATGTGTCATTTTTTCGATTGGAGTGGCCGATGAGGTATTGCTACCTTATCTTCGTCAGCTGATAAGAGTCTGAAGAGTCATTTCTACGCTGCGGTTTGCCCTAGGAAGACATATATTTTCCTTCTCTGTAAGTAAATGATGTTTTATAATATTTGTATTTCGACTTTAAAGTATTTCTAAGATTGCAGTCTGTTAAAATTAGTTTCATGTAAGTTTGAATAATTGAAATATAGCTATATTGCATGAAAAACTTTTTTCGATTTTCAATGTGTGAATGATATTTTTTAAAAGTGCATTCATTCTCTCTGTGTCCATTCACTAACTGTATTGCTAGATTTTGCATATTTGATTCATGTTCGTGTATCGGATAATTGAAAATTCGCCATGATTTCTTTGCATAGTAGGAACTCGGTGGAGGATGTGTTGAAAATTGTCCTTTATTTCTAAGAGGTTTTTTAGCATTCATTCTTCCAAGTTCAAGAAATTCTCTTGATGTTATTAATTATTTTTAATGATAGTAGTTTCTGCAGATGGAATGTCTCGTGTGTGTTTTTTTTTATGTCTTTGAGTATAATATTTCAAACTTCTTTTTAATCTTTCTGTAGTTTATGTAGCTATGATTTTAAGCATTACCGTATTTAAATTAAGTTGTATTCCTGCGATCTTAGTTTCAAAGATTCTAAGTTTGTATGTAAGTAATAGACTTTTTCAATGCATGAAATTTGCGGAGTGAATAGTTTTAAAGTTTCTTCGTGCTTAAGTAATAAACTTTTTTCAATGTGTGAAAATTGTGTTGTAAATAGTTCTGATAAAAAATTTTCTCGGTTGTATTATTCTGTTTAAATCTTAAAAATAATGTTAAAGACAGAGTTTTGAAAATAAATAACTCTTTGAAAAAATGAAAAATTCGTTAAATGTTAAAGACAAAAATTTTAAACTCTTTTGAATAGCTGAAACGTTCGTCAAATGTATTGTACTGTACGTCAATCAGGTTGTTGAACTGCTTCGCAGTTAAATTTAGCATGATGCGCTTGACTATTTTTAAAAGTTTCTTTAATCATGATGTGTATGACTACAGTAACTTCTGAGATTGTATTCTTTTGAAACGTTAAAATGTGTAAAAAAATATTAATTAAAAACAAAATAAATAAATAAATCTTGGAATTTATGAAACGTTCGCTTATCATTCTATGCAAAATCAATTTGCTGAACATACTCTAACTTCCACTATTTCATGCAAACTCTTAAACTTTGGAGAAAAAAAAATTCTTGTGGTATAATATTGATTAAAGGATGATTATCGAATGTAAATATAGTCTTATTTGATATAAATTCATTGATTTGTATTGATAGAAAACAGTAAAATGGATGTAAACCTGTTTAAGTATAGAAGAAATCGCCGCTTTTTGTAAAAGTATTGTTAAATTAGTACGTATAAACCTACTGATGCTCATTTTCTAAGTTCCAAATATTTCAATAAAACTTTTAACTGACTAAAATTTAGTAAATTATGAGGATCGATTTGATTGGTGCATATTAAGTCCACACTTTTTCAAGAAACTATTTGATCAGTTCTCATCTAATCCTCTCTTTGACATTTTAGGTGGAAAAAATATGTTCAAAATTAAAAGATAGTTGTTACTAATACATTATTTAATCGATTTTAAGATTAAATTAATACTATGAATTGATTAAAAATGGTGAAATTTAATTCTGATGGAAATAGTTAATTCTCATTAGAACACAACAGTTAAGTTTGATACTAACGCAAGGAAAAAAAAAAACATAGCAATCGCGATTTGATTGAATGAGTTTTACAACATTAAGGTCTGGAGTGCATGAATCCGAATATCTGAAAGAAGATGTAATTAAATAAAATACTCTATGTCCAAAAATAATTTATCTCACTAGATGACAACATGAGCGTTTCAACTCTTGAAATAAAAAAAATAAATTAATGTTACCACTCGCGAAAAACCTAAGTTGGAAATTAAAAATAACATCGGAAAACGATAAAGTCCAAAAAAAAAAAATAATTTCTCTCACAAAATTACGCCGTGAGCGTCTCAAACCTTGGAATTAAAACTAAAAACATGTTACAAATACACAAATTAATGTTGCCATTCGTGAAAACCTAAGTTAGAAATCAAAAATAACTTCGGAAAACGACAAAGTCCGAAAAATAATTATTCCTATTTTTATCACTAGGAGGCTCTTCGTAAAAATACGTTGTCATGGAAACCACGACACACGGTAGAACCATTGCCATTCCCTAAAATATAAATTTAATCAGAACCAAAACTAAATCGGCGTTGTCATTTCGAAAAAACGAAACTTCGGAGTAACAAGTAAAACAACTCAACTCCACTCAGAAACCCCCGTAATCTTCTACGAGGATAGCAGCGGGAACCCTACTACTCCACCCCACTCGGCAGGCGGAGTAGGTGGGCGCGGCTCCCCAAGCTCCCCACCGCCACCGCCTCCTGTTGCAGAACGCCCATTTATCATCTACTGACGTTCGTTGTTATAATCTACTGAAGATTATTGGCTACTTTGCTACTAACTACGGTGATCAAAATTTCGTAAAGCATGGAGGAAAGAATAGCATCCAAAGGAAATTTATAAGAAATTATTCAAAGGATGTCAGTTAGAAATGAAGCAAATAAGCTTAGGGAAACCAAAATACCTTCAAATCTACATCAAAATAGTCTAAACCAGTAAAATCGTGTTAATTCATAAAATGTTCGGAACATTATGGAGTACTATTTAGCGTAGGAAACCATAATCCTCCAATGATATTCTTTTAGTATAAGGATATCAAGGAGGGCCAGGTTCACACATTGAGAGGCAGGGAAGCTGGGCTGGCGGGGTTGTTGTACGCATATCAGTCCAGAAGAAGTACCTCGGCGCAACTGGGGCCACCGAAGTCGCCCGACGGTCATCGGCTCCCTACCTAAGGCTTCGGCTAAAAGGTGCATGGGTGTCCGATGGAGAAAAGTACTATTTAGCAAAAAATATGGCTGAGCTGCGCAAGTTGTGATGGAAGACTTTTGGATATGGCGATTTTTGGGGACATTTGGAATCTCACCAAGCTTCTGACACTGTAAAACCTATGAACATTATGTTAGAAGATATATATTAATTTTTGATTCCAAAGAGTTGTGTGCAATACAAAACGTTATTTATGACAGAAAACCGATTTTTTCCATGAAGCTTCTCTAAATAGTTTAGTTTGTAATGAGCGGGCGAAGCGAACTGAAATTCACGATGCGACCCCGTGAGCTGTTCCAGGGGTTGGTGAACGACAGCTAGCAGGGGGCGGGACCATCCTAGTAATTTAAATAAAACAATTAAGAATGAATAAATATGGGATCTCGCATCGGTTAGCAAATGCTGCTAATTTTTTTATTTATTTATTTCTTATAAATAGTTTGGAAAGCAGCTATGCTGCTTGTCTGATAAAGAAGGGAAGGTAATTTAAAGGTGCGTCATAATCATATAACCAAAATGATCCTTCATATACTTTATTCCGCTGAACGTCCAGCCATTTACCTTCCGGAAGATAAATGTCTCTTCTTTGCCTTCCTTTCTCTAGAACAGGAGCCACCAAAATTCCATCTCCTACTAAGAACTGTGTATCTGTATTCAGAGCGTCGTTGTCAGTAGGGGCGAGCCACCAGAGTGGGCGTATGATTGGTTCTCCTGTTCTTGTTGATTCATTTGCAGCGTCTAATATAAAATGACTGTACTTTTGACGTAGATTTAACATTTTCAAAGCTATCTTTACAATCAGTTCACCATAATCCCAAGGAGGGATAGAAAATTGAATGCCCGGCATGAAAACATTAGCTTCAAGCCAACGAATGAACAGCTCTGGATCCGGTAACGATCCTTGGACAGATTCGTAGTTATTTCCTCCTATCATATCGGGTAAAATAAAGTAATATCCCATAAGAGATAACTGTAAAGCAGTAGGAATCAGTGTCAACAGTCCATTTTCATAATCCCAGCGGGAAAATTTATCGAACATTCGTACGAAAATTGGTAGTTCCTGTGAGTCATACCCGACCCTTACTTCAACTCTGCTTCCAAATCTGGCAGCAATGCTCGCATATGATCGAGTAAAAATATTCGGCTCATTATTTGCAGCTTTATCATAGAGATTAAAGTTCTCATTCAACCACGATACTTCCCCTGCATCAAATTTGAAGGATTCAATTCCATAAAATGTTTTTAAACGCATTAGGCGTGTCATAAACCAATCTACGGCGTAACTGTTCGTGGGATCCAAAACAGCACCAACACCATTCCACCAGTTTACATGAAGAGTTTTACCCTGCTTATCTTTAACCCAAAATCCTTTCTCTTCTCCTATTTTAAAAGTCTTGCATTCCACATTGCAAAATGGATGTACCCATAAAGTAACTGGGAATTGCAGGCTGTTTAATTCTCGTATAAATCCCACAGGGTCGGGAAACTTTTCTGCATCAAAATCCAAATCTCCATAACATGTTTCCCATCTGTCATCTATTTCAATCTGACTAAAGGGGAATTCAGACGACTTAATTTCTTCAGCGAATTTCAAAACGGCAACGTCATTGATGTCCTTCTTATAGCGAGCCCATGTAGACCAGATTGGATATTGAAATAACATTTCCTCTGGGATTCCTCTTGGCTTTCCAAACCATCTGTGAATGCTGTAAGAATATATATCTTTTACGTTCATTGCGCTGCAGACAGTGTAACTTAAGACCTGCGCATCGGCGTACGCCCTGTAAGGATGTTTTCTAGTTGATGTTGCGAAACAAATCTTACCACTCCCACTTTCGTTAAAACTTACGAACAACGGAACATGGCGCTCGACTCGGAGCGCAAATCCAGCAGACGATAGCCAAAGATGTTCCATAACACTTCCAGTAGGGTGCTGAGAAGGATCACCGGTCACTGCAGGGTACCATGATCTGGAACCCGTCTGCATCGGCCATCTCTGAGATAATTCTTCACCTCCACCGAACCATGACTCGTCACCGATTAGAAAGCAATCCATGACGCCTTCCAAGTGATTTCTCCATTGGATTTTGTAACAGGACACGGCATGGCAGGTTTTTGTTTCTTCTTCGCACTGATCGCTGTGGTCTTGTACAATTGATACGGACAGGCCTCTGTCATACTCCACGCAGATTGAGGGCGTCGAGGAACTGCTCTCCTCACATGGCTGATAACTGATGTTACTTCGCTGTGGCAACCATCCCAAGTAGCCTTTTAACGTGGATCCTCTGGATGACTTGACATCAAGTAATAATTTCGATGACAAGGTAAGTTGGAGGGAGTCCAAATGCAAAGTAGGAATTTTGGGTGTGCTTCCATTTGTATCAGTAATGAGAGAGTTAACTTGATGCTTGAAAATGATACAAATAAAAAGCAAACTTTTCATGCAGTTCATCTAAAAAAGAAATTAAAAAAAATATGTGTAAATATGTAAGACAATGAACGATTTTGACATTGCTGCAAAGTCAAGCGAACATGGTAATAAGGGTGCTTCCATACCAAAGGAGACATAGATATTTTGTCTCCGTCGTAACAGGCTGTTGCTATAGTTATCAAACTAGCAGCGCCTTCGATAATGCAATCAACTGTCGGTTGGAGGAAAGTCTCTTTTAATAACCCAATAAAAGTGCCAATCAGTCAACGCGAGGAAGTTGTTATGAAATCATGTTGAACCAACGATATGCTCTGGAAAAATTTTTTGTCTTGTCGTATGTCGCTGTTGCTTTTGGAATGAAAGCACCTTGATGCGTATAAAGATGAATATATCTTATTAAAAAATTAAACAGTGTGGTTGATGTTCCGAGGGCTCTAATCAAACAAACTTTGCTTAAATTAATAATCTTTAATAATAGCGTTTAATCTTCTTTAACCCTAACATGCAAATACATTCATACAAACTTTATTTTTATTTTAAAATTCATAGGACATTGATCCGCATTTTTCAACGTAAAAAATTTATTCCGGCAAGACTTTAAAAATTACTAAAAAAAAAAAAAAAAAAAACTAATACAGTTTGAGACTTAAATTTTTTTTTTATTTTGCTCTGCATTTAATACCATTATTTTTACATTAAGTTTTGAATACCACTTCAGCAAGATAGCGGCCTTCAGCACCAATACACTGATGCAGTCCATTTCTGAAGTTTTGGGAAACTTATCTGCACATTTCAAGGGAGTATGGCGGATATTTCTTCGATAATTCGGTCCGTCAGCTCTTCTAAAGTATGCGGGTGATGTTTCCAAATTGTCTCTTTCAAATAACCCCACAAAAAAAAAAAAAAAAAAAAGCTTAGGGACCGTAACATTACGCGGGATATTGAAATGCACACAAAGATACAGTCTATTCTCTCTGCGTAGAAAAATGGACTGCATCAGTGTATTGCTGCAGAACTTCGCCATCTTGCTGAAGTGCTATTTAAAACTTAATGGTATTAAATACTGATCAAAATAAAAAAGTTTTAAGTCTCAAATTGTAATAGTTTTTTTAATAACCTTTCAAAACCGGGTCAATACTTTTGTCCCACCCTGTATATCAAAAGGCAATGATTGTATGCCCATATGCTTGCTCTTGCTATTTTGGTGCTAAAATTTGAAAAGTTTATTTTTTTGTCACATACATTTTTTGTGTAAATATGACGACAACGTCTTCCCGGCCGTGACTGTAAATGTGCTAGATGACGGACTGGAGGTTAAAGCCATGCTAAAAACCTGTTTATTGTGGAAGTGGCCCGCTTGTGATGACATCATTTTTCATTAATGGTCCTCAGTTTTAGGGCACCTTGAACCTCCTCAAAAATTCAGCAAAACTCGTCAAAGTTTCACCGTACCCGATTCATGTAAATATATTTCGTGAATAATTGCTCATCGTTACTTAAACCTTATTTATTAAACATTTAATTCTTGTGTCATATTCTTTTATTGCATATATATATACCCAGCTTTCATTGTTTATCTAGAAGTAACTTGAGTGTCAACTTCTTGAAACACTGATATTTGCTTTCCCATGTGTCCTGCTGAGTCGCTCCTCCCCGCATGGTGTCCGCGGTCTCCCCTATTTGCACTAAAATTCATACTGTCCCTATACAGGACGTCCTAGGTAATTTTTAAAAATCTCACATAAAGTTGAATCTTCAGGTCATAAAAAAAAAATGCTTTCTGAAGATTTCTAACTGTTTTGGCAACTTAGAAAAAAATCGTGAAGAAAAACTGTCCCGACTCTCCCCGTTCTCATCTAATTGGCGCCAGAACAGTGCAGAATCGCCATTGCATAAATAGTTATTCTTCGTTGCGTTCTACCGCACTTGACTGCCGGATGACAACCATAGATCTACCTAAGACTTAACGCTTAGTAAGATTTCCATGGCGTCAAGACACAAGCGTTACCTAACCGAACTCATTAAATATAACTTCATCTAACATACAAGTAAATCATATGTGCACCAGTGACATACTTTTCTTTTCACGTAAACCCTTTCTAACGCAGTGCTTCCCCCCAAATTCATCAAATTATAGATGCTTACAGTAAGCTATTTTACATTTTCTGATTGGCAGAATCTTTCCCAAGACTCTAGGAAATATATTTACCACCACATGCATCAATGTTCATTGTTCAAATATTATAACTATCCCCCCTCAAAGGGGGTGGAAAAAATCATGCTAATTTTATTTACTGTCCTATATTTATTTTTTTTTTGAGACAAAACAAAATCTGAAAAATATTTTAACATACTGATACTACAAAAAATGGCCCTTTAAAGGGTTAAAATAACTTTTTTAACAATAATATCAAAAATAAAGCTTTTCAATTACTTCTATAAGATTTAAATTGAATTTTAGAATATTTTTAGTTGGGCTTTACTGAAACAAAAGCCCAGAATCATATTTTAAATTGCATTTTTTTTTTTTTTTAAGTTTAGCTACTTTGAGGAGGCAGAACATATCTCTTGATCTAAATCATTTTTAAGCCGCATTAAATTACGCTTGCTTATTTGCTTTCCTTATCAGATATCTGAACAAACATATCATATTTCATGCGTCTAGAGTTGGTGGGAATTTTTTCAATATAATAATTTATGATTTCAGTTTATCTTGTTATTTAAATTTTTATATCATACATACTTTACAATCTCTTCCATATCAATATTTTTAATGATATTAGATTTCGTTAAATCCTAGGAAATTTCTAAATATTCTTGGGAAAGAAAAAATGTCTTTCTTGGGTTTTTCATCGTTTTTTATTAAATTGATTTAGTTCATAGACCGTTAACTTCATCATAACAAAAACATCCATCATAACTATATGTATTTAAATTTTATTTCCAAGAGAAAATTTTTCATGCCAATTATGAGCGCTGTACAGCTAATTGTGGTAACTTAGATTGACCATACATCCTCAAATTTCGGGGACAGCTCCCAAATTTCTTTCTTTTTTTAATGTCCCCAAAAAGAAAATTAGCAATAGGGGACGCGAAAAGTCCACAAATGTTAAAAGATATATATTTTTGCACCCCAATTCACAAAATGTACGAATACATTTGAAAAATTTTGCTGATGTTTTGCACTTCATTTCATTGTGTAGCATTTTTTTTTTTTTTGACTGTATTAGCATTGATAGGGGCGTCAAATATTTTAGTAGTAGACCCCGTAGCGAAAAAATATAAAGGAATTACTATAAGTGAATTGCCTGTTCAATAAGTGAGTTTAGTGGTTGCCAGGGGAGTACAGGGAACATTTTTTCGGAATGGGTCGAAGCTAAATATTAGGATAAACATCCCCGAAATTATTTCCAAGTGTCCCTAAACCATCCCTAGATTTGGGGACATGTCTCCAAATTGATCTTAGAAAGATAGTCACCATAAGTAACCTCAAAACGTACCGTCTCAAACGGAAACACCCAAAACCCATTAAAACCCTCATCGACTCAAACGGGACAATTTCGTATTACCGACTCACACGGGAGCGACTGAATCAGCATTATCTCCTCCCCCTCCTTCCTCTCTTTCTCCACGAAAAATTTGTTCATTAAATGATGGATTGGAACAAATAACTTGATAGGAAAAGGACTTGATAAGTTGAAAAGACGTTTTTACGATATTTCTTTCTCTCCAGGCACGTCATTTCAAAATTTCCCATGGGGGGGGGGGGGGGCAAAAGGTATAAACTCTATGCATTTTGCGTTAAAAATACAACAAAATACCTGTACATGCAAATTTATACATAATATTTCCCAAGTCAGAGGGAGAGCAATTGACTCCCCTTACCCCCCTAAATGTCGGGCCTGTCTCTATCCCTAGGGATCATTCATAAATGATGTCCCGCTTCGAGGGGGGGGGGGAGGGGGTTCGTGAAATTGTGACAAATTGTGAAAGTGGAGGGGAGGGGGTAACAAGAATGGTGACATCATGCTTACTCAACATAGCGGGACGCGTGACAAAGGAGGGGAGGGGAGTATTATGAAATGTGACATTTTGTGACAAAGGAGGCAGGGAGTTAAATATCTGGGGAAAAAAAGCGTGACATCTTTTACGAACGGTCCCCTAGGTATTATTTACCTAATTATAATTCGAACTCCAGGGATAGTCACTAGATGGCAACACCAAACACTAAGGCAAAATAACGTAGAAACTATTACATATTTCGTTTAATCTGAATCAAAATAAGAAATAAAAATTATTACCTTAAGCACAATCCGATATAACTTAAATTTAAATCTTAATATAATACTCAGTCAAAACAAATGAAAGAAAGAAGGCACGAAAAATAACGCAGTTCAGCCTAGTTTCTTATTCGTAAAAAGGTATGCACTAATCGATTTCACTATGACTATTCAGATCAATCATCTCAAAGATTACAATCCAATGAGATCGCTAGTAATCGTCCAACGTGGGCTGATGCGGATGTTAGCAATTGTCTAATGTGGATTGTTGCGGATGTTAATAATCATCCAAAGTAGACTGATGCGGATGTTATAATAATTATCCAATAATTTGCCCAATATTGCTGTTAATACCCAACTTTTCTTAAGTAAATTATAATTTCACTTCAGCAAAGTTTGCGAAAATACAATTATACTTTAGCAATGTGAAAGCTCGCATAGCAAAACACTCGCTTACGTTATTATTGTTATCATTATTTATAATTTAATGAAATTACAAAAGAACATTGCTAAGTCACAGCACCTTTTTAAATAAACATATTGCATTGCAAATCTTTGAGATGATTCATCTGAGCAGTTATAGAGAAATCGATTATTGCATGGCTTTTTACGAGAAAGAAGCTTTGCAATTTAAAAAGAAATCGCTAAGAGTCTGAAGCATTTTATTGTATTCTTGCAGTTTTGTTTTGTTGTTTTTCATAATTTATTAAAAAGGTACTACGTTTTGATTGTAAAATATCACTCGTTTTATAGTTATTCGTTCTTTACGTTCGCTAAGAACATTCGGAGAAACCAATATATTATTTACATCACTTTAACTGTCAAATTACCTGAATTTAATTTCTTTCAACTAAATCTATAAGTCTCAGACACGCCGAATTTTGTACATGGTCTCCCCGTTTGTAATAAATTTTATGTTCAAAATTCATTTACAGTTAAGTGCACAAAATAAGCCATACCTTCCTTTCCTCATCAGCATTTACTGCGTCGTTTCCTCGTTTGTGAATTCAGAAAGAGAAACTTCCACGGCCGACCTTCAATCCCATCACCTCATTCAACTTGGCACGTTTTCCGTTAGCGGGCTCTGGCGAACAGCCAGAGGAACGAGAGCATTTATCTCCCGACAGGGGAATGAATGTGCATAAACTGTGGGTTGCGACTCCAAATAAGCGAAAAAATAAAAATGTTCGGGTCGCGAAACTTTAATAGTTGCATGAATTACAAAAACCATCAAATCCGTACATCCTCCTAAAGTTAACATAGCGCATTTAATATATATAGCTTGTTTATAAAATCTCACCAAAAAATGCATTATAAAAGCTCGCCAAATTGAGCTATCAAATATCTAAGATCTCGCCTGTGTATATGTTTGTTAGTTTGTACTAGGGGGCTCCCCCCCCCCTTTCCGCTATCGCTCATCAACCCCCTGAACTGAGAATGCAGCTCCTTCGGATCCCTTCGTGAGTTCGAGCTCGTTTCGCTCGCTTACAGACTAAACAATTTTAGAGTAGCTTTATCGAAAGAATCCGTTCTCTGTCTATAGAAATAACGTTCAAAAAAACACACAACTCTTTGGTATCAAAAAGATATATCTGTAATACAATGTGAATAGATTTTACACAGTATCAGAAGGTAGGCGAGATTCCGAATGTCGCTGTTGTTGTTGTTGTTGTCGTGTGTTCGCGCGAAGCGAGGAAGAATGTGTGCGTTGCTCCTGAGTCTATCAGGGCCTTCATAGGCAGGGGTCCGACTTCCTCCCCTTCGAGAGGTCTCTTAATTTTTGTATCAGTTCCAAGAGGAGAGACCGTCATCTGGGGTTGGCCCCCACAGAGGCGTCGTTTGAGGACATTGAAGCCACTACTGATTTAACGTGCAACAGCTTCCTTTAGCGTACACGGTCCCAAAGCAGCCAGCTGGGAGAGATTGCTCCCAAACTACTGACCTCAGTTAATGTTGCTTCCTTTTCGGTGTTCTGCGGGAACTGAGCTTCTACAGACTGGTCCACTGCGGGAGGAACGTTGCTGTGAATACCCACAATTGAAATTGTATATAAAGTTACGAAGTAATATACTCACTCGGAAGTTTAAAACTGTGCGAATCGTATCAGACGGTCAAAATTCCAAATTCTAAAAGCAATATACGGGGCCGTTCATAAATGACGTCACGCTTTTTCCCCATATATTTGACCCCTCCCCCCCTTTGTCACGCGTCACGCTATGTTTCATAATGCATGGTGTCACACTTCTTGTTACCCCCTCCCCTCCCCTTGTCACACTTTGTCACAATTTCACGAACCCCCCTCCCCCCCTCGAAGTGTGACATCATTTATGAATGATCCCTACTTATATCTTTACGGGCACTTTTTATTTATTATTATGACTCTTGGCTACGGCAGGAAGAATTTTATACAAGACTGCAACGTTTCTTGACAATGACATCAAAACGCGCGGCAGAAGATGTGAGTAAACAGCGAAGCTGTTGGGTTACAGGAGAAGGAGGGTCGAAAAGATGCCAAGCTACCACCTTGGCGAAAAATCCGATTAAGCACTCTATTTGGCACATTGCATGTTTGAAAAATCATTTGTCTGTTTACCATAAAAAGACAAAATGTAGCAAATTTAAAAACTTATTTTTTTTACGCAATCATAATTTATTTTATTGGATCAAATATATTTTCATCATAAGTTATTCCTTTCGACAAAAAAAAAAAAAAAAAAGGAAAATTATACTCTTATTACTTTTATGCAGATAGATATTGTACATACATCAAAAAACGTTTTTTATCACAGCTACATTTTGAAATGCACTATGGTTTTAAAATGGTCTAACAATGCACAATGGTTTTAAAGAACACCACTGACTTTCATACTTTTACAGGATGTGTAGGACACCAAAATAGGGGTTGCTCAGGGTATTTATCGCATTTTGGCCAAAAATGGACTTATCTAGTTTTTCCCAAATGGTGGATTCCATTCTTGCAATTTGTGAAATACATTCATGACTATTGTCTTTTCAGAGGTTCTCAAGGCACTGCCTGTGGGGTTGAAAGACGTAGTTCAATTTTGGATCAGAGTCCAATTTTTGTAATAACAACGATATTAACGATTATAATAATAATAAGAAGAACAATATTAACGAATATATAACGAATAATAAGAACGATATTAACAATAATAATAATAATAATAACGGTATTAACGGAGTATAAAAATAATAAAAAGAACGATATTAACAATAATAATAATAACAACAACAACGATATTAACGAATAGAATAATAACAAGAAGTTCCGTCTAGAACTATACGAGCCTACTTTCCCGTATACACCAGCTTCAAATTTATAATCTAGCTATCTCTCTCTCTTTCTCGTTTAGCTTTAGTTCTTAATTACTTCAAATATGCCTTTTTCAACGGTTAATACAGATTCGTTCAATCATTCATTTATTCAGTCATTAATGTATTTATTCTCATTTATTCATTCATTCATTTGCTTATTCATTTAATCTTTCATTAATTCAAAAATATTCTTGAAAATCCCGATCAAAAAATTTCATAAGAAAATAGGCTCGTTAGTTCTGGATGAAATTTCTATTTGTACATGTTCTACGTCATAAGAGCTTTCCGATAAAGTTTGTTCCAAGCAAATCGGTCCGTTAGATCAGGAATTATATAGGATTGAAATTTTCCCGTAGGCGCTATGTTAATTTTTTTTGAACTGTTCAAAAATGAACAAAAATTTTTCAAATCAATATTTCACGCCAAGAACTTCTTCCAGTGAGCTTGTTCATTGGAACTTGGATCTTGTACCCAGAGTTTACATAATTTGCTTCATTTTCGCCCATAGGCGCTAATGTTAAAATTTTTTGAACTGTTCAAAATTGAACAAAAAATTGTTCAAATCAAAAAGTAAAATATGGAAATGAGATGTCCTTGCCGTGATCTTTCGAATGCAAAAAGATTTTTTCCAATCGGACAAT
This sequence comes from Octonoba sinensis, assembly GCA_038502835.1. Lineage (NCBI taxonomy): Eukaryota > Metazoa > Arthropoda > Arachnida > Araneae > Uloboridae > Octonoba > Octonoba sinensis. The sequence goes on along the minus strand of CM076604.1, from coordinate 90,904,713 downwards.
TCGTTCAAAAGTTATTAGGGGACAGACCGACAGACAGACAGACCGACAGACAGACAGGCAGACAGACCGACAGACAGACAGGCAGACAGACCCGACAAGACAGACCGACAGACCGACAGACAGACAGACCGACAGACCGACCGACACACTTTTTCCCTATCTCAAAACCCTACTTTCAAATTTTTTATTTTTCAATCTTTATTTAATTACTTAACTTATTTTTGACTTTTCTTGATTTCTAACGATATTTTCACGATACATTAAGCCTTCTTTCATGCTTTATTATTATTTTTTTTACTTTTACGGGAAAGTAGGCTAAAAATGAATTCATATTTTCCTATAGAAAAAAATAAAATGTCTGTTAAATAAAACTTGAGTGTTACATACATAAAGAAAATGGAAGCATCGAAAGTAAACTGTCACGTTTCATTAAAGTCACTTGATATTTATGGCATAAAAGTGAAATAAGTGACAATCCAAATATGGAAATTAGATCTCCTCGCCGAGATCTTTCGAATGCAAAAAGAATTTTTCGAATCGGACAATTCGTTCAAAAGTTATTAGGGGGGGACAGACCGACAGACCGACAGACAGACCGACAGGCCGACAGACACACTTTTTCCCCATCTCAAAACCCTACTTTCAAATTTTTTATTTTTCAATCTTTATTTAATTACTTAACTTATTTTTGACTTTTCTTGATTTCTAACGATATTTTCACGATACATTAAGCCTTCTTTCATGCTTTATTATTATTTTTTTTACTTTTACGGGAAAGTAGGCTAAAAACTGTTTAGCTTAAAGCAAAATCACGTCAGCGAGTCAGACATAAATATAAACAATTCCAAATCTCGCCAAACCGCTTATCGGAAGATCGCCAACTGCTCGTGAGCTCTTATTGGCTAGAGTGTTAGTTTGAAATGAAGGTATTAGTTCGCCTTACGCTTCTCGTAAAATTGAAAATATATAACATTTTATGAAAATTATGACAAATAAACGCTATATATGCGTAGGTTAAAATACCTTATCCTATTTCTATAGCGAAGTGCTTAGTTTTAACTCGAAAATCGGACACCGTGCGGAGAACTACTTTCTTCACTTGCTCTCAGCATATTTCTCTATAGTCAAGAAACTTTGCAGTTGAGTATAGTACTCAATCCTTTATACTGCATATTTTAAGATTTGTGTAAAGACGTTTTCATATTTGGCAACAATGAAATCGCTTGAAAGCTGAAAGAAATATAATGCTTTCCTTGGCGAAAAAATATTTTTAAAGTATGAATGCATACTTTAAAAATGTGCCAAAAATATGTCAATGTGTGTGAATGTCAAAAGACTCTTATTGAAATATCCTCAAAAGTGTTGCCGCTTTAGATAGTTAACAGTAAAAGTAGTTTAAATAACTCAAATAAAAGAAACGCATAACAATCGTCTCGGTTGTCAAGCCATTGCTTGCATTTTAAAGGCGTGCGCTGCTGATGGGATCTCGCTTCTGGTTGGCTGCTGCTATCATAGTCGCTACGGTTAGATTGGCTACGCCAACACCATCATTTTATATATATATATATGTGTGTGTGTGTGTGTGTAGAGTTGTAAAAAAACCCGTACAACTGAAGCAGAGGGGAAAACCTGAAGCATAAGGAAAATTGGAAATTTTGACGGAAAAAAAAATTATTATTTAATTATTTAATTTTGCGCACGATTGCTATGCTTTTAGTACAACTGTAAAAGGTCTTTCAAGTTAGGGTAAATGAATTTCGAGCTTAACAGTAAACACAAAAGGTCTTAATAAAAATAGAAGGTATTGATGATGGTCAGAAAATACAATGAATAAGTTCCATTTTATGGAATTTTACATTTTTGATGATTTCTCTGCAACTTCCTTTTATAAGAACTTTGTAGTTTCTTGTTTTAAATCTCTAATTTTACGTTAGACTCGGGATAAATGAGTTTCTGTAGATTCTGCTGTATTTTCGGTTTTTTTTAAAGTTTTTTGTTTATGGCTGGGCATAGCAATAAGATTTGAATGTTGAAGCATTCACCATACTCCGATTGTCGATCTCACGATTCAAGAACAAGATAAGTTTGCAGTTATAAAGTTGAATAGAGTATTGGATTGATGAGCGTAGGACATTGATTTCGCCACATTGCTTCTGCTTCAACGTGTAAACTAAATTCCATCAAAGTATCCAGCTCCAGGTTGAAATAAAACTTTTTCTCTCCTTTTGAATGTTTTTAATGTCAAACCTGACAGTGTCTTCCGGTGCCTAATAATTTAAGTAGAATTTTTTTAAAGATTGAATTACTATAAATTGTTAAGGTATGGCAAATGCATTTTCCGCAAATATAGACTTCATTTTAATTTAAACACTCTCATAACTTTTTTACCGTTTGACGTTTGCCACTACAAGTTCAATTATTCTATTCAGGTAGCGTAGTCTCAGACCATATATACCATGTTTTATATCTCCGATTGTTAGTAGAGAGGGTTTTTATTCAGTATAAAAACCATGTCTCACTTGCCTGAAAACGGATTAAAAAGTTTCCGTTTTTAACCGACTTCACAAAGCAGGAGCTTATACATTCATACTGTATGTACGTCGTTTTGTTTTGTTTTTTTTTTGTCCTTTAGCTCGTCAAATGACCTTGTGATTGCAGATTAAATCTCTTTCGTGTTAATGGCTTAAAGAGACACTTTGGCGTAAGCTGTTAGCTTCACCTCAGCCATTCAAACTTTCGCTTAAGCCGTTGCATCGCCTTAGGGCTTAAAAGTAGCCTCAACGCTTAGTCTATTTTTATCGGTTTTATCTTTGGTATGTGATCCTAACCTTGGGATGACTAGATTTAGAGGAATAAATCAACATACCAACCCATGAGGACAGAAATTCTTAATACATCTAAGCCTCATTATGCGCTAGCGCATTAAGTTTGCCATATGTACTGAAAAGATTAAGTCACCATAGCAACCATTAACATCTGTTAGTAAAATTGAGCCTTGGGTGGAAAAAAAGTAATAAGACATAAAATATTTGTTGTGGCAAAAAGGTTTCCTTAATCTATGCCGTATTTGAACGATGTCGGACGTAAAACACGAAATGGAAAAATATTTAAAAGATTTCAAAATTGTAGAGCTCTTGAGTCTCTTATCAAATATGATTTTCTATAACAAACCTGAGGACCCAGTCAACTTTTTGCTCAAAACTTTGCTCGAAATAAAAAAGGCAGAAGATGAAGGCAAAGATTATCCTCTGTTGTGTTCAGATGAGTGCTTCCGAAGATATTTCAAATTGCTGGATGCATCAAAAGAGGGATATATATCCTGGGAACAAATAAGAGCTTCTTTGGCGCCCCTTGGTGGCCGAAACGTAGAACCTGCCGTACTGAAAGGATGTCCTGTGTTTGAAGACACTTTCGTAGATTTAGCGAAGTTATATTTGTTTAAAGAGCTGAAGTAATGAAAGACTTATTCGGACGGAAAATTGTTATGTGAACCTTTTAGTTAAGCTTCTACCATAAACACATAAATTTTAACTGTGCTACTAAACACGATGCTTAAAGTTTATATTCGCTTTAAAAATACTATGGTTGTGACGAATATTTTTTTGAATTTCATACAGTAATTTGAGATTTTCGATAAGTGGGTTGAAATCCCGCCAAATATACATTTGGCGTTAAACATTCAAATATAGTAACCAACTTTTGTCAGCTTGCTTCTCGTTTTTAGAACAATTCTTTTTGTTCTAGTAGTATCCATTATCTCTTTGGACTAATTGCAACTGATCTTTTGGTTTCAATAACTATAATTAACAAAATGTATATTTTATTTTTTGTCCAAACTGAAAGTGATATTTTCTATTATTTGATGCCATTGTTTTATAGGAGGGTAAGATTTTTAAAAAATGTTATTATGCATCAATTTGCTTCCATAAATTTTCATTTCCCAAGTAGTAATGCTAATGCGAGAAAGGCGACATGCGCTATATTTTACATAGGCCATTTTTCCTAAAAAATTTCTGACGATTTTCAATTTGGCGGTATTTCAACCCGATTATAGAAAGAATTCCAATATTTCCCTTAGTTGCAATATAATATTTGGTTTATGTTAACAGTGTGATATATTGACATGCCTCATTTAGAATACTTGTTATAATGTTATTAAATCAGTCAGCATTCCCAGTGGATTTTTTTGCTTGACACTGCGTTTCCCAAATTTCCATTTCATACCAAGTGTACTATATTCCCTATGAGTAAGTGTTCTGTTTCTTACAAGTGAAGCCATTAATGTAACCGAGGGGTGCTTACAGTTACTTATTTTTTTAGTTTAGCTTGACAGGAGCATCATAATAATCTATTCGCAAAACTAATTTTTTTACTAACAGCCTTGAATATAAGCGATTATTTCTTTTTTGAAAGCACCACCAATAATATGAAATTTCAACGTTTCATTTTCATTATTTATTTATTTTTTAACCTAAATCTACGCTAGGAGAAGTATATACAAAAAGTATAATATTAATTTAAAGTTTCGCAAGCGAAATACTCAGTCAAGATGTAATATAGTTGAAGTAAACGTTTCAAAAAACATGTCGGGAAAAAATCTACAATAGAAGGTAAAGTGCCCTAATGCTGACATGCTCAAATAAACAAAAAAAAAAAAAAAATTTTAAGTACTGCCAATTTAAAGAGATTTAAGAAGTGAAGGGATTTAAAAAGTGATACCATTCAATAAAATAATTTTTATAAAAAAAATAGAACCGACTTCTAACTATGAATTGCGCTAAAAAGTGAAAAATAAATTAATTTTTTAAACAACATCGATGTGACTTTTAATTATAGTTTTAGAAGTCGGTGCAAAATTAGGATGGATAAAATCTTTTGTAATCACGAATGAATTACTAATATAGATGGTGCAGAATTAGCAACAGTTCCAATATGAAGTAACATATGGTGTAATGATAATTAGACTCATGATTTTGCACCGACTTCTAAAACTATGTTAAAAAGTCACATCGATGTGTAGTTTAATCTTACATAGTGACAACTTTCTTAATAATAATGGCAAATAAAGCTAAACTGTTTTATTTTCTATTGTTATTAAGAATCTGTCTCTTTCATTCAATGGGCTTTAGGATCAATGCAAAAAGAAATCTCAAGTAAAACGTCAACTGGTTTGAGTAGAATCATTCTGCAGGCATGCAAGTTAGGGAGTGGGAGGAGAATTGTTGCAGCTTTCAACTGCAGCAAATTCAGAAGAAAGGAAAACATTCTTGTTCGATTGCCTTTGTTTAATGAAGGAAAAAACGGCTGTACTAAGAAATACAATATGTTTACTTTCGAGAGCTCAAACTTAAAATTTTCGAAGACGAAGAAAAATCGCGATATATCCGAATGAGCGATATAAGGAGGCGCGATATAACGAGGGGTTACTGCATTTTCATTTGATAGTGTCAACTTCCGGAACCGTTTATTGGGTGTCAGCTTTAGGGTACTTTACCTTACAGTGCATATATATAAGTATATATATAATTTATCAAAGCTAATTTAGGCTAATAGGAAAAACTTTAGCACAAACTATTGAACGAGTCGACAGGGTGGCGTAGTAGTAAGACGCAGGTCTCGTATGCCCAAGGTCGCAGCTTCAAACCTGCCCCAAGTCGGTGGATTTTCAAGATGCAGAAAATCGTCTGCGTCCAGGTCGTATGATTATGCGGCATGTTAAAGATCCCTTGAGTATCCGTTTGGTATGGATGCACTCGGCTAAAATAAATTCCTAGTGCAGACTGCATCATCGAGAGCTCATGTGCCCCATTTGGGGGAAACTAAGCGTCAAAAAATTGCGGCAATGGTACCACACTCATTGTGGTGCCGCTGAGAGAGTTGGTACCAATATCTGGAGACGCACTAGGTCTGCAATGATTGATGACCAATACTGCAGCCCAATTAGAAAGAAAAAAGAAAAAAAACAATTGAACGAATAAGATATACTTCACGAACTTTGAAGATCGATGACAAATGATCATTCGAGGATTTTTAATGGAACTATAATTTGGCTCTTAAATGAAGATGAAAAGTGCTCACTAAATATGCGAGACAAGCCGGGTGGTGCGAAGAGAATATGTTCGATTTTCAACTGAATGCGACTCATTCTGTATAGCAAAGATGCGGGTTTTAATGGTGTACTTTATCATGTGATTGCAAGTTTGTAAAAGAAGGGTTGTTGTTAAAACTTTCTTTTTTCAGGGAAAAAAATTTGGTGAGGATGTCTTTTACCATCTTTCATAACTAGTTGTATGGGAGAATGACTTTAATTGCTTTTGTCTTAACATCTACATATTCAGTAGTATTTTTCTAAAAGAATACAACGACCAACTCTTTGCTGCGATGAAAACCGGTCATTAAGAGAAATGATTACTTAATGAAGGTTGCATAAAAATGGCTAATATTATCGTAAAAACAAAGAACATAATATATGTTAATGAAACTTTGTTAAAACTCACCTTGTTAAAAGAATCGTTGATGGTCGTCAGTTTTAAATTTACACGGTTTTTATTGCCGTTTCTTTTCTAGACCAATCTTCAGTTCGAGAAATGTCCGCAACATAGATTGCAGAGTTTCTTAATTATTAAAAGTATAAAAAAAAGTTAGACACCTAAGCCTAGGAGAGAAAGATGATGTCACAGACATGGAGTATATACACACCATCTCAAAAACAGCATTTCACTCTATCCCTATCTTACGAGGATAGTAACCTTGTTATAATTACCATCCCCTCAGTGATAACACGAACTGCAAAGGCTGACTTTTGTGATTGTATGACAAATAATTCGATAAGCAACAAAAGCTAAATTATTTGCTGGAAGAAATCGCGATCTTTTCGACAGCTGCACTATTTTAAGGTGCTTGTTTAATGGAAGGGAAGTCAGCATCAAATTAATACGGAGAGATTCTGTCCCATCAAATTTTGGTTATGTATAAACCATTAATCTTTTGTCATAGCATCCATCAGTTTTGAGCCATGTTCCTCTTTCTTCCGATTTACAATACAATTTGTCATCAGCTGAGATTTGGATTCCGTCCACAAGCATTTCAATAGTACTAAAAGAGATAGTTTTATTTTATGATTTACTCATGACCGTATGAGGTGCCAAAGTAAGTTCAAGCAGAGCCCCATATACATACACCTACAGTACCTATATATAGTGTCTGTAAGTTCAAGTATGCTTAGTTACGATTGTGAACCCGATTTTTAATTAATGTTAAAGCACAACAAATAAAGAAGCAATGGATGAAAGAAGTAAACAAATTTTATTCATTTTTAAGAAATTTCAACAGCATATTAAAATACAATGATTTCGATTCTGCACTGTCGATAGCCCTGTTATCCAGAAAAGAGGGTCGCCATTGCAACTAGAAGAAGTGGGTAGCTGTTGGAAGAAGATAAGTAATTTCATTCAATGTGTGTGTGTAGGTCTTTTTCTGATACAGTACAAATTTTTGAGCTTAGCAAGCCTCCGCAGTTCCGGAGCATTATGAGTGTGGTGCAAACGAAAATTTTAGTACTGATGAATTTAGAATACTGATACTTTTCGGGTTTGTTATAAACTTTCAAACATATTGTACACAAATACAGAAATGTAATCTAGAACATTTTAATGTCAAAAGCATAACACTGCATTTAAAAGTATTTTTCTTTTCCTCATTTTAAATCGCGTATTAGCTGGTCAATTGTATTTTAGGGGTTTTTTTACTTGCATCCACTGACAAAGAAATCCGAGAGATGTATTAATGTAAATAGATAAATAAATAAAAGTAATACTAATGATTGTCAAATTCACTGGTTAGTTCGCCCATGAAACTAAAATAATGTGAAATTTCAAACTAATTGGGAAAATTTATTAATTTCTATTTACATTTCTTCTCCATTGCTCAGCTGGAAATCTTTTCTCATACTACATCTTTGGTTATTATTTAATGAAAAAAAATATAAAAGAATTTTCCTTAAATGTACTGGGTAACACAGAAAACGGGAACTTTGGAAAACCCCAACAAACATAGCGCAAGTACAAGAAAAACCGTTTATTAACAGCCATTCAACGACCTAAAACGCTCCATTTAAGGTACAGTAAAATAATTTATCAGTCTCAAAATTATGTTCTGCAGTGGCATCTTGCTGTACGTATGCACTATTGCAATTTGCAGTTGAGTCACTGTTGAGATTCCCCATTGATCGAAATTCAGCGGAGTAAGAGTAATTTTTGGTCGTCCTGAAGATGTTTTATTTTACGTTCAATCTCTTCAAAGTTTTTAATTCGCGTTTTCATGTCATGCGTCTACTTGACCCTACCAAGGCACCTTGCGTGAAAAAATGCCAAAATTCCAACAGCGCACCTCCCAAGCTCTTTTTGTTTTAATACTTATACAGCCGTTGACAATTTAGATTACTGTGTTTTAATTGGCAATTTATAGTGGTTTAATTGCTGTAAAAAGTTTTTTTTTTAGTCTTTATATTCTTGGTAGTGTTTTAAAAAGTTCCCGTTTTTGTTTTGGATTATCCTATATAAAGCATTTTCATTTTTGTTTTTATGAACACTTTCTGATCGTTTAGGTACGTGTAAATTGATTTCATTAATAACAAGAGCATGCATAAAATTTAAAACAGTTTTATAAGAAAAAAATGTTGAACCAATATCTTCATTAGAAGCTACGTCGTGTCGTAAATCTCAGTTTGTATTCGTAAAAATGCGTCAGCAATTTAGGTTCATCAGTCAAAAATCTGAATAATGCACTTTATCAAATGAACGGTGTTTAAATTAGAAACATTGCAAATCTAAATTATGTACGACTACAGCTGAGTGTTAAGGGTCTAAAAAATGCAAAATTTTTTAAATTTTTTTATTTATTTATTTATTTTTTTGCTTTAAAGCAATCAAGAAGATTGCTTATTGCTCTTTGCACAAGGGCTGATGTTCCTCTGGCTTCAAGTTAAGGAATGCATGCACTATAAATGTTCCTTTCAACATTATGAAATGAGATTTTAAGAATTTTAGTTCTGTAATTTATAATGCATTTAGTTACAAGTACTACAAGTCAGTAATTTGTCATCAAACAAAGTTTTATGATTAATCCATGGACGAAGGTTGTAATGTATTTCATTTTCTTCTTCTTCTTCTTCTTCTGCTTATTATTATTATAAACTTATTTCTCATCAACATCGATATTAGTATCTTTTAAGTCTATTCGATATGCTCTTCAAGCCAAAAAGATTAAAATGTGTCTTACTTGCGCAATGAAATATGTTTGCACACAATATATTATGCTTCTTGTAAAAGCCACCCACTTCTGACTAAAGATTGAATGACATGATAGGGAAAGACACATTTGATGTTCAAATAGTTGTTGACGCTCCTCAAATCATTTAGAAAATTTTATTGAAAGCTAAGAATAAATAGGAAGATCCTGAAGCTGTGATTACATTGAGATGGTCGCTCATATGAAAAATCAGCAAGAAACATGAGCAAACTAGAACAGATTGAAAAAGTCGTTTCACTTTTTTCTGTTTAAATGAGCATGCTATGAATGAGTATTACAGTTCGTTTTATACCAAGAGTAAACAAAACATATTATTGGTGTTGTTGTAGTTTCTGCATATAAAGCATAATGTTGTAAGGAGAATAAATCTTCTTAATATTTACACTGTGTAGAAGTTAACAGCAACAAGCAAATGATTTGCTAAACAGTACGGGTATAACAAATAGCTTTTATCATGGTTATGATTTGCGTACATTTATTCAACGATCCACAATAGGATACATACCGTAAGCGTTTGAGTGTTTGCCTTGATCAAATGTATGCTAAACTAGCATTAGGTTAGGCCACAAAAAATATGTATATATATAAATGTACAATAAACATCGAAGAATAAATGATATTTAGAAGGGAGACACGGTGACACATGCAATATCGTAATCAGAAAGCAGATGGGGAAAAAACATTCTTTCACATACCAATGCAATTTTTTGAGCTCGTCAGGAACGAAAAAGAAAGCAAAAAGAAAAGCAGTTATTTTAACATTTTTTGTTTTAAACCACTAAAATATACTCAAATTTTAACCGCAAAAGTTTTCTAGAACAAAGCAAAATTAAAATCTTTCCTGGAAGATTACATAGGTTTAATTTTTTCAGTTTTTTTTTACTAAGTTACATTTATTTTTTGAAACATTCTCAAAATTTGAATGCGTACGACGGACTTTCAAGATCAATTTCATTGAAAAAAAAAAGTTTTTATGTCTGGTGAATTGATGCATTGAAATTTGTTTCGGCAATTATTAGAAATGAATTTATGGTATATCCAACAAAATAAATTAGTTATAAAAAAATCAGCACACCTGAGTGTTTCGATCTTACTTTTATGCACCTGTTAATTGATGTGTTTTTTAGCTTGGCAAGAAAAGGAATTAGAATATGGTATAATATGAATGTAATAAATGTAATAAAATAAAATAAATTGTATATTACTTAACAACTTTCCGATTTCCAACTTTACAAACGCCAGAATGACGAATAAGTTACTAAAATATGCACAATGGCATTTGTAATTAGCCTTAAAGTCTTATATAAGTAAATAAATAAAGTTTAAGAAAATTAAGGGAACAAAGGAAAAAATAAAATACTCATTTCGGCTTAAAACTGAAACTGATTAGTCAAATGCAGACTGTGTGTGAAAATATCAAGGTAAAACCAAACAAACGATTTTTAAAACATTGAAATGGTCACAACATACAAAAGAATAATCATAAATAAAATAAAATTGCCAAATAAACATTTGTGTGTGTTCATGATGAAGTCAGTAAAAAGTGCAAAATAAATTCAGTTTTTAAAAGGACAATAATAGCTATTATTAATTTTTCAAAACTTCAAGGGCTTTTTATGAATTCATGCTTTTTAAAGTTTCTAAGAAAAAAAACTATTCTCCACCCGCAACTACCTGTTAGTCAAGGCCTTAGGATTACTTGCGCACGGGGCGAGGCTCACTGATTTTACATGCAAGTATCCCCAAGTGTACGTGGTGGGCCTTCAGCGGGTATCGAACGCACAACCTTCCAAGAGGAAGGTCGCGCTCTAACCGACGCTCTAACCACTAGGCTACTACGGCCTTCTCAGAAAAGTACTAGCACAGGTTAAGAGGAAAGCTACTGGCTACCACGGCCTTCTCAGGAAAGTACTAGCACAAGTTAAGAGGAAAACTACTAGCATAAAGCAATCCGTTTTGTTTGTTTGTTTACTTATTTATTTATGTTTATTTATTTATTTCATTTTATTCTATTTTTCCAATATTAAAAATATAGAAATTCAAGATAATATTAGTAATAATGATAGCAAACAAACAATACTGCTTAAAAGAAATTGAAGAATAGGAATTTATGTATGTTCAAGTCAATGAAAACATAAAAAATGAAGTTTAGTTTTTAAAAGAAGACTCTTAGATATTATATATTAATGTTGCAAAACTTTAAAGGTTTTGTGTAAATTCATGCTTTTTAAAATTTCACACAAAAATACAAATTAGGTTAGAAGGTAAATAGATGGCTTAAAAACATAAACCTAGCCCACTGTTTTTATTTATTTATTTATACATTTTTTGAATTCCTTTTAACCAATTTTTTCCGATATTAAAAATGTAAAGGCATTACAGTTTGCTTATGTACTTGCTGGGTTTTCATTTCAAAAGAATTATACATCTATACTACGTAAGATGCATAAATTCTTACAAAAGTCAATTTCGAAACAGTTATATAAAAGAATTGTATCCATTAGCACACATTTCAACAGGTTTGGTGATTAAAGTTCTACAGGAGAATAGGACATAGTTGAATACTGAAATTTAACAGGAGTCGCAAATACGTCTCATTATCACCACATTCAATTAAAGGAAATTTAACGATGATTAGGAAGTTAAAAAAATGTTTTAATTCAGAAACAGCAAAAGCAGATATGTAGATACATAAATATTTTTTCTTTATGGTATAATGACATGAATAACCTGACATCATAAAACAATTTAGTAAACCTTCGCTCAAGAGTAATGTTCTGAGATCCAAAGCTTTGTAAAAATAGTTTGTTAATTCCTGTTAAAATTTTATTTTTTTCTGTGTGCGCAATAACCTATTAACAAAAATAGTTTGATAGTCTGTTACAAATAAATGAAAAAGAATACTTCAAGCGAATCTCTCCTAAATACAGTTAATTAAAAGTTAGTAAAAATTAAATTATAGTACTAAAAAAGAAAGAAAGAAAGGTAATATTAAAGTTATTCAAAATGCATGAAGAAAATTTAGCACATTTTAGAAAAAAAATTATTTATACTGGAAAGTGTATTATTATTATTAATAATAATAATAAGCAATATTAAAAAAAAAAAAACATTCACTAAACAACTTACTCTACAAAACAATAAAAAACTTTTTTTTCCCTTGAAAATACTCATAAAAGATGGGTAAAATTTGACAGATTATAAGAAAATAAAATAATTTTACTCATCAACAAAACATCTTCTTTGATAATTAGTGGTTAAAATGTCTATGCTTTCAATGTTGATTGTGTTTACTCTCCTCGGTAAAAGAAAGAATAAATAAGCACATTTATAAATAAATAAAAAGTATTCCAAAGTTTTTATGTCCTACCTTGGAAATAAGAAAGGACAGTACTTTGTTTTTGTCATAAAACATGGAGTAAAATTTCGATGATTTGATCAACATCAGGCGTTGATCTAAAATAGCTTATTCAGAAGCTGACGACTGTTGAGTAAAAAAATGAAATCTTTCAGTTTTTGTGCGATACCTTGGAATTAAAAAAAATATTTAAGAGTCAAGAACAGCCAAGTCACTGGTTGAAATATTGAGTCAGAGCTTTAACGTGAGAAAATTCGTATTTTACTTACAAATACCATGCTTACGTTCCTGTTTAGATTAGACCGCCAAACGTATAGTTTTTACGATATTTCTAATTTCAAATGCTCCTAAACAGTAATGAGCTTCCCACTTTTGGCTTTCAGCATTACGCAAGAAACAGTCCTTAAACAACTTAAACACCTTTATTCTGGATACAACTTCTTCCACGAGAACTATATCATTAAAGTTTTCATCAAAGTACATAATATTAGCGCTAATCTGCACAAATGATGCAGTAAGACGCAAAGAGTTGTAAGTGACAAAATAAAGCTTTTGAATAAAACGCTTGCTTGGATTACATGGGAGCCTTGGTGTTATTTTTTTTCTAAATCACCTGTTAGGGCTACCAGTAACATTCCTTGTCACGAAACAGATAGGAGTCTGTTACATCATTAGCGCTAGTTATCTTTCAATTTTCAATTTTGTCACGTACAGCCCTTTGCTTCTAAGTGTCTCAAATATAAACTTAGGACTACATAAAGTCTCGCACAATATTTAAAATGATAGAACCAGGTATAAAAGTTTTCTTTTACAATATTAGATAAAATACTAAAGCAAATTATTATACAAACTTGATGAGGACGCCTACCTGCCAACTATGACAATTTTTTGTAAATTTTACAAAAATTGGAAAGCGATTGGTATTTTCCCCTATTTTACATGATTTTTGGTGATTTTTTATAGCAATTTTTTCATGAAACTAAATCAATTTTTGCCAAATTTTGTTCTGTGAGTGGATTGTAATGGCAGAATTATTTAGACTTGAATGATAATGTTTGGCTCGTTTAAACTTTAACAATAATGACTGGATTCTTAATCTAGGGTTACTTTAGTAATCATGACTAGGGGTCTTAAATTTTAATGACTATATTACTTTTCTTTCTGAATTCTTCTGAATTTTTGAGAAAATCTTTGGAATTCTTATCTCAACAGATTGGCAGGTATGGTGATAATATAAAGAAAAGACTAAAGGGTAATTCCATGTGTTACGTGCACTACATCGGACAAGTTTTCGTTCTAATAAGCTGCTTTGTATTTTTAAAAGACACTTGCGTGCATGTGAATGTACTACTAAACCTGTATAGTAGTTTTAGAAACTCACGAAAACTCCTCAAGTAATTTATTTTACGAATAAAACCTGAGATTGTGATTTACGCTACAAAAGCAGCACTTATTTTTTGTTACATTTGCAAACTGCTATTTCTTGTCGGCGAGTAGTTTTTTTTTCTTTTGTCACGCATTTATTCTGACGAGTATTAAATTACAAAAACTAAAATGCAAGATGTTCTAAGAAATTAATTTTATTTTTAAATTAATTATTTTGTGTGAGTTACATTACAAGTAAATAGTGATACTTATATACAATCTAACCAAGTAGACGTTTCGAAAGCTTAGTGTTGCCAAACATGCATACTAAAATATTTCCTGCACGAAATTCTTAAACTCTTTTTTTTTTTTTTTACATACTTTTCATAAAATTTAAACACTATATTAGAAAAAAAAGTTTCATATAATCTTTAGTTACGTGGAATTACCCTAAATTATTAACTGAAAAAAAAAACATTAATTAATAGAATTAAAATATTCCATTGAATATTTTTTATTTGCTTTACTATACATTCTGCATTTTAATCTGTATATATATCTATAAAAAGTGGATATTCTGATGTAAAACTGCATCTATGTTTTTCACTTTCATAGAGATGCCTTACTTTGAAAAGTTGAACAATGACAATTGAGGTTAACATTCTCCAAAAAGCACATTACGAACAATGAAACAACTATGGTCTCACCTGTTTTATTCTAATTTCTTTTAGAATGCTTAGTAATTTCAAACTATTGAAGAAACAGCTATACAACGATAAACTCTCGTCACAAAATATTTTTAATCCTGAAATACGCTGACTAATTTCTTTAACATTAACGCCGGTAACAATTTTCAGTTCTTTGTAGTCAGATCAAGGTAGTACTGAAATCGATAATGCTAAACTTTGATAGGGTTTCAATAGTTAAGCCTCGTGGGTTTGGTCCAAAATCTCTTCAAAAAAAAACCTAAAAAAATTACGATCACTAACAACACACAAGGAAACTAAAACGTTTCGCACACAAATGGAAAAAGTAACTTTATTATACTGCACAAGAGGATGGTCCCTTAAATGTTTTTTTTTTTATTTTCTTTAATTTGTTCGATAAGATGTATACTGTTTTATTACACATAAATCAATTGTGTGTTTGAGTGTATATGAAACAACAAGCTATGTAAATGACATTTTAATCATTGTTTTGCACTATAGTGGACTCTTTCTTACAGCAAGAGTTAGTTAGGCCGGGCTGGGGTCCAGCAAACCTATCTCGGAGTGGTAATGACCATTCGTCGAATTTCACTTCCCCGTGAATGGGGGAAGGGCAACCCTAAGTCCACGTGGTAACAGAGGAGGGGGATGGAGTAGAGAACTATAGGCGGTCTCCGAAGAATATCTTTTGAAGTATCAACAGAGAAGTAAATGTTCATCTTTAGCTCAAATATTTTTCTGGTAGGAAAAATGATTTTCAAAAATGTCCACACTTGTTCAATGCTTGAAATTATGGTTCGACGAATTAAAGAGAGTTGTATATATATATATATATATATATATGCAAGCGCAATCGAACTCGTTTATAACGATACCGCTTTTAACGTCATAGTTTAAATGGCAACCTTGTGTTTAACGTCCTTTTCCGCGATTTCCTTTTGGGTATTTTGTTTTCCGGGTAAAATTCTAAGAATTTAAATTCAATAAAAGTCATAAATGCTCCGCAAATTTATCCTACCTCCTGCAGTCGTAGCTAAAATGGTTGGATCTAGCATTCCAACGAGATCTAGAGTTCAATTGCGAAATATAAACATTATCTCGATAAAGACAAAGACCATGACGGCACATTTACCTACTACTGAAGAAACTTTGAACGCATTGCAAGAAATATCGCAATTTTGCAAAACGAAAGAAATTGACAATTAGTAAGACCATTTCTCATATCAGAAATGAAGTGGTGAAAATTTACTGGTGTTCCAGACAAACAGCAAAACAAGATAAGAACTGTTTCTATTTTCTATGATGAAGTATTTTTCGTAAACAAGTTTATGCTAACCAATTTTGTTACAGTATAGATCTTAGATCAAGTATTATTCATTATTTGATTTGTAATCTCTAAATTCGATCTCGTTTATAACATCACCTCAGTTTTTACGTCATAATTATGACGGATTCTTTAATGTCGATATAACCAAGATCAACTGTATATGTAGTTTTTTTTATTACCGTTGTATATTTTTTTTAGTTTGAGAAATTATGGAAACTGTTTAATGATTATTGTATAGCACTTGTGTGTACGTAAAATCAAATTGCTACTATTACATTTGATTTTATTGTAACATTTTGTCGCTTAGCGCTTCAGTTATATAGGATTTTGTTTGAGGTTTGAATGTATTCAAATATGAAAAACCCAAAGCTTGCTTGCTCTGTTGTAATCCGATTGAATACTTTAAAGACGAATTGTTGTCTGCTTGATATTCATACGTAAAAGGGAATTTTTGTAGGACCATCCCCGAACAGCAGCCACAGCATGGAAAATAAACAGATGAGTAAAAAAGGAAGTAGCTGAACGATGTCTGGGTTCGACTCCCTTCCAGAAGAGGATTTCCAGATCAGCACCAAGAGAGGAAGAGGATGGGAGACGTTCTTTTGTTCTTAAGGCACGGTTCGATCTGAGGCAGGTCCTCGTGTCACATGATCGAGCAGAAGGCACAAAACCGATTGGCACGACAACTCCGGCGAGGTTGCGGCGGTTCTTCAGCCTTCCGGCGAATTTTCTCTGCAACGAAAGAGCACAAATATATGACATCAATCTATAATACGAAGCATAATCCCTAGCTCCAAAAGCAAAAATAATATTTTAAAACAATTACATATTTTAAAACACCTGGAGTACTTAGCTCACATAAAGATATTCTTCCAGTATTGATAATTTTATGTCGATTAAGACGTCCAGAAACAATGTTAAAAATATTTTACACGATTTTGAACCTTTTATCTATATTTTATTTTTATTTTTCTTTTAATTGTTCTCCCAATTGGGTGTTTTACTGCCGTTTGAAAATGAATAAGTTATTATCTGACATCAGCCTGACTAATTTTGTTTTAAAATTTTGACTAATGACGTCTCTTTGTGTTTGGAATAAAACCTTGCCTGACGATAGACGGAGGAATAAGGAAAAGCGAAGTTGGTTATCCGTATGTATGGCTAATTGCTATAGAAGGCGTGAGAGAGAAATGAATGAGATGAAAAAATGGAAGTGAAAATATTCATTTCTATTTTCATTTCTAATTCCTTAATGTATAAACATAAATAAACAAATTTATGTTGTTTTTTCCCTATTATTTACATTGTTGACGAATTGTTCAAAAAGTGGAGGGGTCCAAATTAGGAGCACTTTTCTAAAAACATCATTTCGCCCACTTTTTACTAAATTCAAAAATGTTAATAGAAGTTTTTTTTTTTTTTTTTTTCATGAAGCTTACGACTATAGAATTCTTGAGCAACAAAATGAAGCATGTTTCATCACTGGACAAGCTATTTTATTTTAAATATTAACGACGTTGTAGTAATATAACGAATTGGGTGTCCGATTTTGGTCCACTTCCTCTGTTATTATTATTATTTTTTTAATGTTACTAAAATTTTAAGTTTAGATAATTAGCCATTTCATTCTGCTCGGGAAGTGTTTTAAATACATTGCATTGAAATCAAGGTAACAGTTTTTTGTTCGTATTTTATTTTCTGTAAACACATTTAGGACAATCCGTATCGGTATGATTTGCTTAATGCAGTGGAGTTCCAAACACAGGACACCCAACGAAAGGCACCAGGTTCGATAATCTGTAATAGACATAAAAGATAAAAAGTTTCTGTAAATTTACGATCACTTTCTTTCAAATCAAACAATCAAGTTTATTGATAACAGTTTCTCAGTAACATTCTTGTTTTTAGCACTCTATACTACAGAGAAAAATCTGTTAAGTTTCGTAAAACGGAACTCTGAATACCAGTTTAAAAATCGTACAGAAATGCCTAATTAGGCACTTGAGATCTGTGATTACCGATTTAAAAATTGTCAAAAAATGCTATATATATTGTTGACAAACTGTTTATACTTTGTTCTAGTACGCAGCCTAGCGCTAGTCAATCAATACCTCAACTACGGAGGCACATTTGGCGGCTTAAGGCACGGGAATCGTTAGAGTGCGGGTTCAACTGAACTCACCTTCAAATATGTGAACCAGATTAGTAAGTCAACACACTCGCCAAATGACACCACTATTGTTTTCAATTTACAGAATGGTCTCATTTTTTTCTTCTCTGTAATTTCCTTTCTGGAAGCTTCGTAGTTTCCTGTTTGAATTATCTGTAATTTTGCGTTAGACTCCTGATAAATCATTTCCATGTCATTCTCATGTGTTTACGGGAAAAAATATTTTTACTGAGTACTGAATAAATTTAAAAAAAAATTATCTTTCAAAAATTATGCAGTCATATATAATCCAACAAAGAACTGTGTGTCATGTATAGATCTTTACCTGCTACCTCCCTTTTGTTAATGGCAGTGAGGGCTTCATAAAGCTCTTTGAGTGGATGCTTACTGGAAGGAACCCCATGCAACCAGATTAGCAGCATTCTGTAACCGTGTTCTTTGTAGCTGGACTTGCCTGTGAATGAATAGAAGGATTCAAATATGTGTAAGTAAACATGGTAGTTTGTAACCATAAATGAGTTTTTGTGTGTACACAGAAAATTTCGTGTGTACACCCTTTCAATAGCATTCAATACCAGATAATCATTGATGCATAGTTAATAACACCATACGTATGCCTCAACCCTCTCATGCATGCATTTATTTATTTCTGTAATAAAAAAAATCATATGCCACAAACTAATTTAGTATCTCAGGATTGTTGTGTAATAAATTATTTTTGGAAATTTTGTGCTGTATAGTCAAAAATTCGTGTCCTTGTATGAAGACGTTATATGCTTTTTTGTCATATTTATTATATACAATAATGAACATGGCAAAACTGAATATTCAAACTTCGTTTAAAAGGAATAAGAAGCTGTAGAATAATACCAAACTTTCCAATAATGTAATATACGCTTCAAAGTAAATAAACGGAATTTGTGTGGTTTGAAACTGAGATTTTCTCTTCTTTCTTGAATCCTCCATGGACTTCTAAAGAGATCTTTATATTTTAACTATCTTGAGCACCCTATGGAACTTTTTGTGATTCCCAAGAATTGTTTGGAGTGTCTAGATGAGGACGACATACAAATTGCAGCACAAAAACGAATCTGCATAAAACTTTGAAGCAAAAATTCATGTTACCTCATAATGAGGGTTTCGTGCGTGAGAGGGTTAAGGTGCTTCATTTTCACAAGGATGTGGGCTCCTTTGACTTTTCTTATTCTCAAGTGTCAGTGATGTAAAGAATATATAAAATGCGAAATTTCTAAAAAAAAAGATGATATTCAGGAGTTGCACACATTGATCACTTTTATCTCCTATTTCTGAAATTTATAATACGAAAGTGGTTTGTACTGCTGCGCTGCTCGTATATTTTTCCATCTTTTCAGGTAACTGAACTTTAAAACGATTAAAAAATTTAAAAGAATAAGAATAGAAGAATTATTAAACAACTGAATATTTTTCAGCAAGAATTGAAAGGATTGAAACGAATTGCGCATTTTGGCAGCCTTACATAAGTTTGCTTTTGGCACAAGACAACAATGAGTCGATGTTCTCCAAAGAATGATTTGGGTATGCTACAACCTCTGAACATTTGTTTGGTTTTTTCCGGATGAATTTATTACTAGGGCTTTTAAAAAAATTATGACTGAAAACTTACAAACAAAACCAGCAAAGAAAAAAGAAATAAAATGATTAGAGGATGAAAACCTAGTTTTTTGTAAGGGAAGACCTGAGACAACCCGTACTCACGATGTGAAACTTTTTAGCGCAGTAATTTCTGTAATTAAGTCGAATAATTGACGCCTCATGTCATAAGTAACTGCTTCCAGGAAGAGAAGTCGACCCACAAAAAACTGCTGTCCCACTTGAGCACTTTAAAAAATTTCATATTTACAGCTTTTGCCTACTATCTTGATATCATTTTGGAAGATTTTGCACTTTGATTGGTATAATGCAAAAACTGTCCCGGTAAGTGACATAATTAGGTCTTTAAATAGTGCATATTTGTTACTTGTTTACGCGAATAACATCAGGTAATTTGATTTATGTTTGTAGAAATGACTGAATGTTATCTAATCTGCAGCTGGCGGCAGAAACGTGCCGGGTTAAAAGTCAGTGTGCAATTCTGTCCCGATTACAGTAGGCAGCAAACTTTCTTCTTTCTAATTAGCTCTTCGATTTAGAACGACATTGCTGTACTTAAAAAACGTTTACGTTTGATAATTTAGTAATTATTATTTTGTAAAGAGACTTCCAAATCAGTCGCATTGCATAACAGCTGTTGTGGAAACTTTTGAATGTTTAAAAATGACTATTATTAACCAATTGAAACGCATTTGATGAAGCTGATCTTGCTTCCTGCTTTCAAATCGCCTGTATCTCCTATCTCTAAAGAGCACTTTAATGAACATACTCCTATGACCAAATTAGTTAGCTGCTGTGCCAATAAAATTAGTATCTCCAGCAGACAAAGAAGAGTAGAAAAAAAAAAAAAAAAGAAAGAAAGAAAAGAAACCGGTATTAATGCCTTCATCTGAATACAAAAACGAAATAATATCAGCGTAGGAAGCAACAGCAACATAAGGTGAAAAATTTATCAACGCAAAGAAGAAAACGCTAGTGAAACGAAAACAATATTGAAAAGAAGTATACGTCTCCCACCATATTGATCATCCTTTCTTAAATTGTGTTCTGCGGAAGCCAGGGGTACCATAGAAATCACACAAGGGTTCCATTAAACTTGCAGGCTTTCCTTTCATAACATTCAAGAAGGTCATTGAAAGAGCAATAAAATTTCGAAGATGCATTATGCCTCTTTTACTATATTGAGCTTTCCAGGTGCTGGGTTTCATTTTGAAGTGTTTATATAGACGATTGCTGTAGCAGAGTTGGCATTATCAGTACACATCACGAAGATACCTGCGACTTTGCAGTGAAAAGTCGACAAAAATTAGCTGATTAAAAATATCTGCTTAAGCAACGTTTTCACATAAATCAATGAACGTAAGTAGACCCATCAGGTGACACAAGTAAAATTCAGGAAAAAAAATCCGCCAAAGACAAAAGTAGAATTTGGAAAGTTTGTACGCGATCCAATTACTCTGATGTTTTTACAACAATTAAAAACTCATCAGAAAAGAAAGGCTTTAAAATAGGGGAGACATTCATTCGATAAATTTCTGAGCACCTGAAAGATTTGAGGGAAACTTCCAATCAGTATTTTTAGAGCGAAAAGTAGTGTGATTTTTAATATGTACTGAAGGATAAAAACATTTGTTGTTGATGTATGATTAGGGTTGTGTCAGAAGAAGAATATAAAGCCTTTATTGAAATGACACCTGATTCATCCTACATCCTTGCTGGAAAAATTTTAATGAATGCCTTTAGCAGTGGAATTCTAGTGTAGTTTAAAATATGAATATTTTTTTCCAATCACAAAAGACCGTGTCAGCACTTTTGCAAGCTACATATCTGCGCGAGAGGGAATTATCAATTTATATGTTGACAAAATGAAAATGCTGTGACAGGCACTCAACTCCAGATGAGTGTTTAAGTTTCATCAACAAATTTTCATATTAAGTAAATTTGAGATTATAAAAACCATTGGTTACTCTTCTTATAAAAATCTAAGCTGTCAAAACCTTTGTTTAAATACGATATTTGAAGTCATTAAATAACTTTTGTCTCAATTGTTAATTTTTCGAGTCATGTATGTTTGAAGCTAATAAATGTTAATAGGTGCAATTGACATTTTTATTACTAATTATTTGTTTCCAGAAAGTTTCATTACCATAACTAAGGTATACAAGTTTTTCCATTTTCCTTATAACATTGGGTAAAACCTACGAAGCAAAAGATTATGTTTTTGCCGTGTTTCTTATTTTCCATTACAATTTTCTGTTTCATCTGCAGTGTTTGAATTTAAAAAAAACTTCAAAGTAGTGAATTTTAACTTTTAAGCAAAGATATTTTTTCTCCTTTAAAGTTAAAGTTTTTAGCTGTGCAAAATGCTTACAATGCTATGTTTAAATTGGACAAATAACAAGCACATAGGTGCTTGTGTTTTACACTTTAAATTAATTTTGCATTAAATTCATTTTGATGTGACTGCTCAAAATACTATTACTATAATAATCTAACTTTTAATACGAGACATAAGCAAAAGCTCTATGTCTTTTATAAGAGTAAATTATTTTAATTTTCAATAAAATTTTAGAAATTATTGTAAAAGTTCTATTACAACTGTCAATTTCTGCTTTTAAAAAATTGATTGACCTATCCCTGCATATTCTGGCATGATAAAAAAAAGTTATTTGAAATCAATTTAAATTTTCACGTATTTTTTTCCATATTTTAATTTTGCTTGAGCTATGTGTTATAAAATGTAAATTGCTTATGTGAATAGCATCTATCATCATGTTAAAGAGCATCAACAATTGTGCCAAAAAACTGCTTGGAATGATATCATGAAATTTCAATAAGGCACAGTTTGCCATTGGAGTTACTCATTTAAAGTATTAACCTGCGCTTAAAGTATTAATTGCGCTCAGATAAGAGCTCCTAGTCCTAAAAAGTCAATATCATAACCAAAATTAACAAAATTTTCTTTTCAACATATTTGATGAGCTCTCCTTAACCTGTTGCCTTTGTATTAATTTGCTATTATACAGTCCCAAATTTATTTTCCCCATAATTTCAATGATTTAAAACCTCATATATTTATTTAAAAAGCTTAAAATTTTAAACTTAAAAACTCACTCGTGAAAAATTTCGTTATTTAATAAAAATGTTTCCAAGATCGCAAGTAATAGCACATCCTTTCATTAGCATACTTTCAGCAATGCTTTTACTGCATAATTGATACTAACTACAGTCGATTCCAGTTAATCGTACCACATCGAGGCGCCATCATTTTCGTCCTATTAACCGGCAGGTCTGATTACTTTAATATGGCCATATGGCCGGTGTAACAAGACCGGACGTACTATACGTAATATATTAACATGTTTTCATAACTATTGTGAGGCACCTATTTATGGCGAACATACAAACATGAAATAATATACTGTTTACGAAAACTAATCACAGAAATGGATCAACGTTTCACCACCCTGGTTGAACAACGTATTCAGATCGATACGGTTTAGATACGGTACAGAAAAACAAGTCTTAAAAAGCGCACAACTGCTATGAAATCCTCCATTAAAATATAAATAATTTATTTTACAATCAATGGATTTAAAGAAAATTATGATTTAATTTTATGGTACGTGCTGACTTGTAAACCAAGTAAATTAGAAAATTCCCTTGAATTTTGCTTTAATAGTACCGCCATTTAGGGAACTTTGTTAAACATCTTTCCTGTAGTAAATATAGTTGGAGTTTATTGACAGTTACAGGAATTGTAATTATTGTTTAATAAATTAATTTTTATGTTTGATAACCTCTTTTAATCTAGGGGAACTCATGGGCTCCTGTTTTATATTTGCCTTTATTTTTATTGTCAGATTAAACGGATTTTTGGTCCCAATAAGCGAATAATAGTAGGCTTATGTAATAGGAAATGTTTTGGTTCTTCAGAGTTTGGTCCGAATAAGTGGTGGCCCGATTAAGCGGGTTCCATATTAAGCAATGGACACATTAATATATTTAATAGCCTGTGTAGGAGGCTACGCGCATGCATTTTATTCAGCTTCTGGCCAGCGAACAGCTAAATTCCTATATTTGTTGCATTCTTTCCGCAGTGCAGCAAATGTATCGGCAACTCACCCGTGTACTGATGCTCAATGGCCTTGATATGCTCTTCTGTAAAGCCCCAGTGTCTGGCGAGTCGTTTCCAGTCATGTGGTTCCAAATAGTTCTTCGACAACGTCCATAGGAGCTCCCGCATAGATTTCTGATGCGCCTCTGCCTGCTGCTCCCTATGGCGAACGAAGTCTGGACTTGGCTCTGGAATCTGTTCCAATGTCTCCGAGCATTCGACTAAGCTGGGCTGCAACATGAACGTGCAAAATCTCATGACAGGTTTTAAAATATCAGTTTCCATGAAAAGTTTATGTGGACATGGGGATAAAAGGTGCGAAAAATTGCTTTAAATTAAGCATTAATTCCTGAGATTGCATGCGTCTACAAATTTACCCTCACATTGAATCCTGTAAAGTTTTTTTTTCATTTACCATGTCCAGCTTGTTGCAAACAAGGCAGTGAGATATTTCCCGTAAAACCTGATGTTTAGAAACTTATCGAGGGAGGGAGCAACTAAAATGTTAAGATTTTAAAAATTACACACAAATACAATTTTACGTCACGTATTATTCTAGAAAAAAGAATCCATCCACTTACTTTCTGTATAATCTCTGTCATTTTTATTTGCTCTCAAAATACTATTTTCCTCTGTAGTAATGCATGAAATCATTGTTAGATATAAAGCTTTAGTTGATTTTCGGCAGCTTCGTGTGATGCTGACATCTTCAGGATCAATGATAAAAAATTTCCAGAAGTAAAACAACTGCTCTGTTTCTTTTATACGAAGGTTGCATGTGATCCTGTTTAGTTATTTTTATTTCAGTTTTCCAAATTTAACATTGTGTTCAAAATTTAAGGGGACGTATATCCCAACTTTGTTTCACCCCAATGGAGGCAATTCAAGCAGCGTCATTGGTCACGTGGCAACAATTAAAGCAATGTAAACAAAGGAAGCCGTAGCATCGTTTTACTTCGAGTTCGACAAATCTAATAAAAACCAAGCCTAAATAAAGTTCTACATTACATACAATTAACACTGAATAAAACACTATAACTATTGTAATAATAAAAAAATTCTTGAATAATGATTACATTAATTGTAAATACTGGGTTATAATCAGAAAAAGCTGTGAAAGTAGTCTAATTAATTTTAAGATAACTCATTTTGCCTACTGTACTCCACGTAGAACTCAATTGAAAATCTTAGTAAACCAAGAGCGGATATCACGTGACAACGGTGATCGTTCATGAATTGCCTCCATTGCTTTACCTTGCACTATAGGGACTGATGTGTTACTGTTTTTATTTATGTCCACTACTCGTTATGTTTAATTTGCATTGTTTTCACACTCACTAATTATTCACATCCCACTTTAATCTTTTATCTTGAAGGAGACTTAACTACATTTTAATTATAGTTTTCAAAATTTACTTCTGCATTGTCTCAAATTTGTGACTTTTTCTCCCCCTTTATCACACTACCTATCCCACTGGGCGACTGATAAAGAGCAACTTACACAAACGTGTTAAAAGTTGGTAACCTTATAATATGAAAATATTTATATTTAATCATTTTTTAAAACTTGCCTTTTCTTACGTGATTTTATATCAACTTACAATTTTTCATAATTCTCAAACACAGATATTTTTGCTGTAAGCTATGGGAAAAATTACCTTTCTTGTCTGGTCCCGCTCAACTCTTATTAGCATATCTACAATTGCTGTGTAACTTCCTCTCGCTGCAATATAAAGAGCCTTCCTGCCCCCCTGCAAAATAAAAAACAAAACTTATAACTTGAAATTCACGCAAGAAAAAACATGTTTGTAAACAAGGAGTTCTGTTCAGAACTATACGAGCCTACTTTCCCATATGCACCAACATCAAATTTATTATCCAGATATCTCAATTTTAGGATGAAAGTTTAGAAAGAAATCGCAACAGTACAAAATGTGTTATGCCTTCATAACATACGATACAAGGGGGAGATATTTCCTGTCTTCCCAGCGTCAAACAGAGCACGGTATTGCCAATTGTCACGTTGGCTTGCGCTATCACTTCTCGTGAAACAGAGTGTATGTGCCTGAAGTTAAGGAAATATAAACATAATGTGAGAAGTAGGGGCGCCGACGGAGAAAAATTGGGCCCTTCTGCGAAAGTGTAGGAGAACCTTTCTTCAAAATATTTAAAAAATACATGTGTACGCTATTTATTTCTAACGATCTTTAAACACATGCAAGGTTGCTCTTAACTTCGACCTTTTCTAAACTGAAGATTGAATGCAAAAGGGCAAGTTGGGAGGCCAAAGAAATGTCCCAATCGGCAAACATACCTTTTCTTTACTGCTAAATAAAAAATTCTTATTGTGGAGACAAAGGGCTTATTTTCATTTACATCGTGTTTAGGTAATACCTCCAAGTCAAAATGACTTAGATTTGAAAATTGCAGTATTGCAGTCCTTATTTTTTAAGCTTTTCTCAAAAAATGATTATTTCATTTTCGAGACACCAACTGTGCTCAAAAACGTATTCCAAAAAGAAAAAAAAGGGTTCGTGTTTTCTCTCTCTCTCTTTTTGCTTTGCTCCGTCCGATCCGAATCCGACGAGCTATTAATATTTATTCTGTTCTGAAGAGACGAATATCTAGTGTCGTGTCTACTCAAATTCTTGACTCGTTCTGACTTCTCGTAATTACTTCTTTAATTTTGGTACAAATACCATTGTTCTGAGGAAATAACCATTAAAATAATTCCTATATTAATTATCAAAGTAAAGTTGCGCTCTATAAATGTAAAAACAAAATAATATTTGCCCTTTCTGTAATTTCTAAGTAAGCATCGGTACTTAAAACAGAGCTAACGTACTTATTTTTAATTTGAAATTACATTAAGTCAAATTAAAATAATAGGCATGTATCAGGTGTCAACCCAGTATTTTTTAACAAAATTCATTTTTTTTTTTTTTTTTGTGATTTTTTTTTTTTTTTTAAATATTTTTTTGAAAATTCAAAATTTAAAATTTCATCCAAAAATTCAAATTTTGCCGTTTATTTAATAAATAATTACGTAAAAAATACGATTTGGTAGCTCAGAATTTTGTAAAGGGTGCGTTTTGATTGATTCGTAGTTAAAATTTTCTATGCTTCCCCGTTCTTACTCGCAAAAAATTAAATTTTGAGGGAATGTTTCTCGGAGTAATTCTATAATCGAAAGTATTTTTTTTTCTTTTTGTATTCATCACACACCTTGCGCAGCGTTTTTATTAAAATATGGATTTCTTCTTAATAAATTGCTCAAAAAAAAAAAAAAAAAGAACACTTGAGCCTTGGAGTAAGTAACTTGCAGATAAAGCGGAATTTTCAAGTAATTTCCATGTAAAAAATAATTACTCTTAAAGTAAAATTTTCAATGTTTTTAAAGTGGAACGTAACTCAAGTGTCATGTTTTTTAAGTGAAACGTAACTTGACTGATAATTTAAAATAAAAACCATTTATTTACAGCATTTATGATGTCAAGACCAAATTTAGCAAAACAAATTAAGATTAAACTCTACTGCAAAGAAGTAGTCAAGAAAATAATCAAGGCGGAATCAAGAAGATATTTCGTAACTTCTGTCGGTTTTTATGCAATTCCCAACTACGCCACCTAGAGGCCACTTGCCTGTTTCTCAAAGAAAAGAACAAAAAACATGCAACTTAGTTAACACCATGACGATAACGCAAGAACACGAGAAAAAGTTTTTGAAGCGTTATTAGAATTCTTGGCAGAACACGAAAGCAAACGACTATTTTTACATAGGTTTAAAGAAAACATCATAGTAAAGCACAAGTTTTAATGTGAATATGTTAATTGAAAGTTGAGAGTAATATGTGTACCTTTTCCGGAACTGAGAGGTCTGCACCACACGATAAGAGCACTTCAGCAACTTCCGAATACCCAAGCTCTGCAGATAGATGGAGCGCTGTTTGTTGCCTCTAAATGAGAAAAAATAATGACATTCAAAAAAAGAATGTATGATCATTAGCAATTTTGAAAATAACTAAAGAATGTGCATGATTTTCTACTTTTATTAAAGATATGCATTAGACTGCCAAAACAATTAAGTCCCCAAAGAGAGAGATGAGAGAAATTGAAAAAACAGAAGAAGATGGAGAAGACAGAAATTTAGAGAACTTAAGAAAACGGTATCACCCATAGAACTAACTGGATACTCTTCTTTCATTTTTTACTGTACTTATGAAAAACTCCATTGTAAATTCGCGCACGTACCAACTACACGTACATACAACACTTTAGAGGTATTGTAAAGGACTAATTTGTTTCTGTACAAGATTAAAATTGCTTAAAATCCGTCAAAAGATCAATAAATCTGACTGAAAATGTAATTTGAAAAGAGTTAGTTTTCTGCGGTAAGTCTTAAAAAGCTTTTCCGAACGTACTACATTTCTTCGTGAACAAAAATGTTTCACTACTGATAAATAATACATTACATTTATATTTCTTAAATTATATTTCTATTACTGTTTACTTGCACAAAGTTAAATTATTATCAGCTAAGATTGTTCAGTTTACATCCTCGGGTGTGATTTTCTATCAAATTTCAGTAAGTATTGTAACCTTTAGCAAAAAATGGTAAAAATGATATCTATTTGTTTTAATACTAAGGAAAAAATTTAAAATAAAAAGCTTTATAGTCTAAATATGATTTACTACAACAAAAATGAAATCGTCGTGTCCCATTACTATTTACATCTAGAACTTTTCAATTTCATAAGTTCATTCTGCATTTCTCACGCTCATTAACTCAATTACAAAAAGTTTTTTTAAATTTTATATGCCTATTTATTTATTTATTTTTTATTAATTAATTAATTTGTTTATTTATTTTATTTCATTTTTTTTATTCATTTGTTTTTCAGTTTTGAAAAGAAAAATATGTTCACACATTCTTCTTTTCAGAAACTATAAATGTAACTGAAAGATATATTTTTTAGTTTTTGATACTCAACGATAACTTGTAGTTTTGGAAAAGAAAAATGTGCTCAGAATTCTTATATCGTTTTTAAACTTTGTGTTTGAAACAAAAACAAATACATTGCGTAATTTATATTAAATAAATAAGAATTATAGCTATGCTAATTTTTTACGCAAACGTTTTAGCCAAACACTTAGTCATTAAATCTTCTACTCGCAAAGGCGTACTCAAATCTCTTTGCTGATTGATCCAAGTTTGCCCAAATGAAAACTTCCCGTTAGAACAGAAATTATGAAGCGGTAACAGTTTCCAACAAAGATTAATGATCAGTGTTTTTTTTTTTATTTATTTATTTATTTAAAATAGTTGTAATACTTAATCTAAAGATTAAGTGTGGAGAAAATTGTCTCGAAAAGGATATTTTTACTGAACCTGATTATATTTTTATTCAATTAATGAATTTATTTTGCATTTTAATTTTTGTAACTAGTGTTAGCTTTATTGGAAATTATTTCTCCTTTCATACTGTTCATATCTTTCCATCTTTTACACTATTATTATTATTTATTACTATTATTTTATTTTAAAAACTGTGATCACATGCTCTTTTTCCCCCTTTTTATTTTTAAAAGGAATTTAAAATAAAAAAATCGTAATAAAAGACCGCATATTAATGATTTTATGACTGTTACGATAGTTTAGTCGCTTTTGTACACTAATTACATTGTTTGCCATACGGAAATTCTGAAATTGTATTTGGCAAACAAAAGAAGCAAAAGAATAGGGATTTAAATTAATATATATATTTTAACAGTGAGAAACAAATAACAGGGATTGTAAATAATATTATATGATATACTCCTGAATTACTGAAACAGATTTATTTACAACCAGATGTAAATAAAAGATGTGTTTTGCACAGAAACTAAACAGTATGTTTTAATTATGTGAAGAAATCCAAAACGGTATGTTTGCTTTTTAGTTAATATTGTTTCTGCAAATCTGAGTTTCAAAAAATGTCATACTTAATTTTGGCAGGAATAATTGTCCTATAATGGACATGATTACTATCATTGGTTCGAAATACAACTAAATATATAGTAGTTCCTTTGGAAGAGCACTTTATTTAAAAATTAACTTAGTTTTCCAACTCTCCTTTTTTTATCTAATCTTAAAAAGGAAAAATGAATAATTAATGACTGTTTTATGTTAACTATAGATGAATAATTAATGATTGTTTTATGTTAACTGTAGATGAGTTTTTATTTTCCTGATGATCTGCTGGTTTATCGCAGGAAATATCTAAAAAAAATATATCCATGAAAAATTTAAGCATTTATTTCGGATTCGAGAAAGAACAGCATCAGACATTCAGAGAAATGCCTGAGTAGATATGAAATATGCAAAACTTTCTTTTTGCGCACCAAAGCATCCTGGGGGAGATATAAAAGTTTCAACTTCGTATCATTTTTGTTTGTAGGTATACTTTCGTCGTTCCATATATTTTTTAATGCTTTCCCGAAAAAATGCATAAAACAGTTGTTACTGAGGTTTTCTATGGAATATTTTGGTGCATTGAATATCTCACACATTTATGGACAAAAAAAAAATACTTTTCTTAAATATGTTGTATAAAAGAGATTAATACTTTCCATCTACTAACTATGCATTGAAAATGTTTATAACATTGTATAAGATTATATAAGGAACATTAAAATTTTGGTGAAACATTTTGCTATTATGAATACTGTGATAAAGAAAAATACAATAAACTGACCTTAAAATATCCTATCAATTCGAAAACTTTAACGGATATGACTGTTTGTGGAATGAATCAATTGATCCTTTATATTCTTAATGCAAATTCCATATTTTGTCTTCTGAAGAAGGTGATTTTCAAATTTTAAAACTTTTTCTTGAAAACTCGCTCCTTGATCTTATAACCTTAGAGATTCTGGTTGGACACTCGATTATAAATATTGCTGATAAACCATGAGCTTAGTTTTCAGGTAACAATCTGAAGCCCCGTATAAACCCCCCATCACCTTTGTGACTAATATATGCTACATAATATAATATGTGCTAAAATTTTTCGATTTCCACTCATATATTTTTTTTAAATATAATGCAGCCCATTTATTTACTTACTTATTTATAAAAACGTTTAACTGCAGTAAGCATTCCGATAACTGTAAAAACTGACAAGAAATGAATTCTTAATATGACAAAATGTCGATCAGTCCAACATTCAAAAGTGATGTTAACTGCAGTTGCTCTTTTGTCATTGCTTGAAACTTGCATTGCGGGTTTATGCCTTATTGTACCGTCATCACGATTTCTTCATATTATGTTGTTTTGCACGGTGCATCAAGATTCAAAGTACAGATTGTGCATTTTAAGCCAAAATGAAAATGCTATACCTCAGAGCCAGACTAACCTAAATCACATTATCCCTACGTTAAAAACTTAAAAAACTGAAACGAATGATTTCGTATCCCAGTAACAAAGCTGTTATATGAATTAGGTAACAAAACATGATCGTTAACATTAAAAATATATGTATGCCTTATTCCTTGTTGGTTAATTTTCAGACAATTCAACATTATCTGAAAATTGCCATTTCTGGACTTGAGTTAGTCTGGTCTTGAAGCAAAGAATTAAATAAAGGCCTTTTATACTAAAAGTTGCTTATGTTTAACGATACTAGTTGAAAATTTGCAACTTATAATTTTGTGAGTAACCCAATGTATCTTATGCCTTATTTGTCATATTAATTTGTTATACACCAAATTGCTATTACAGTAATAGATATTTGCCATATTCAAATACAGTAAATCACTTAATGATAGAGTACAATGTGTTTCTAATCAGATTAGTAAAAATCTGAGATTACAAACATTATTCATAACACGTGCATAAATTCACTCCACATTCCGCTGGACATACATAGGAACTTCATAATATAGACAAAAGTCGTACTTACGTCGTTCGTAGCATTGACTGTGACTCCCTTCTTCATCAAAAGCTCTACCATTTGAGGATGGTTCCCCAGCACTGCCAAATGGAGCGGTGTATTCCCGTGCTGCAAAGAGGAGTCGTTACTCACTATTAGCGGGGATCTCATAACGGATCATTCTTTGAAATATGGAACAATATTTACCAGTTTTTACTAAGAATAATTTGTTTTCGTGATATTAGAAAAGCATAATTTTCAAATCATAACTGAAAGTTGGTAGAAAGGGAAAAATTTCTGACTAACGGCCTATTGTTTTATCGATAATTCAGAAATTTTCTCCTTCACTGCACAGATATCAAACTATGAAAGAATAAACTTTTTAAAAAAGAACTTAAGCAATTCAATTTTCTAAAGAATTGAAAATAAAGACTTGTTGGACTGAAAGTAAACGTCAAAATAGTATGTCCGATATACAAATTTTACTAGCTTATTCAATGCTCAAAAACATATATATATATATATATATATTAATTGAAATATGTTACGGTGAAACACCGAAATTGGTGATGTCAACATTCACCAAATAAGTCGGTGAAAGTCAGAGTATTTGGTCATATTCTTATACATTCGGACATTCACCTGTGTATGTAGACAATCACAGATGGGCTCTGGTGAACGGCGAAACAAAAAGCCGATGCCAGTAGAGTTACGACAGTCTGACGAACTCTAGTCTGAAATAAGATTGTACAACGTTAAATCATATAAATTATGTTTAAAATTATGCTGGCACAGTGGCCAAGTTCATATGATCGAACGTCGCAGTGTCGATGGATTTTCAAGATGCAGAAAATCGTCTGCGCCCGTGTCGTATGATTACGCAGCATGTAAAACATCCCTTGAGTTGACATTTGGCTTGGATACTCTTGGCTAAATTAAATTTCTAGTGCAGTTTCGCATCAACGGAGTTCTGGTGTTTACCCTTTCAGATGAAGCAGCTGGATATCAAAACTCTCATGCGGCGATGGTACCAAGATCATTGTGGTACCACTGAAAGAGAGGGTACTAGGTCTGCAACTGGCAGAAGCTAACATCAGTCCATTAGGGGGAACAAATTAATTAGTATTTGTGTAGAATGTATTATTGGTTTGACATAAATCAGAATGTTTTAAGAAAAAGTATAATTTAAACATACAATGGACTCCACCGCTGCTCGCCTCATTCGTAAACTGCGTTGTTCCGCGGTTAAATACCTCCTTAAATATAGCATAAAAATGCTTTTGGAATAAATAAGATACTGGCTCATAAAAGCACCGCGGTAAGATACTGTCAGAAAGACAACAAAGTAAAATCAATATTCAACGTCAACAATCAGAAACAATGTTCATTATCAACAATCAAGAACAACGTTCATTATCAACAATCAAAACGGATATTCAATTTCAACAATGGATTTTAATTGTTGAATCAATTTTTTAATTCTGCTCTACCCTGAAATCAGTTGGAAAACTGGATAAGTACCCAGTTTTTTAACATATTAAATACCACACCAAATTTACGATGAAAATCTGAGGATCCTACATTCTATGGTTTATCCCGTGGAGCATCTCACACACTTTAATTTTTTTACTACTTCTCCGTAAAAGTAAAAAAAAAAAATAATAATATCAGAAAAAAGGTAGGCTTAATGCATCGTCATTTGAAGCCCCACTTATAGCACAGAGTGGGGCTTCAAATGGCGACAAATTGAGCCAAATCAGAAAAAAAAAAAATCCCCCATACTACTTACTTTTTCTCTTACGTTAAGGCAAGCTCCAAACTTGAGGAGAGTCTCTACAACGTCGTTGTAGCCAAGGGAAGCGGCTATGTGCAGGGCTGTCCTCGACTTCTGAATCGAAAAGCGGACCGGAGCACAGAAGACGGACAAGACATGAAAAAGGAAGCAAAAACCGTGATAACCTCGCATAATAAATTTAGTCGATTAAAGAACAAACATCAGCATTAAGTTAACAACAGTAACCGGCAGAAACAGATATTTCTTTAAGGTCATCGGCGAACCAGCACTGCTTATAAGTGGTATTTTAACATTTTAGACAAAGGGTAGCACACGCTTGATAGCTTCATATAAAGCAGTTTTGTGTGGTGACTATGTTCTCTTAAAATAATGATTTATGAAGCATTCATCAATTTATGTATGATTCATCGATATTGATGAATTTCATAATATTTTCGACATGTTAACTTGGGAAAATATTATACATCGTAACTGACATGTCGAAAATATTATGAAATTCATCAATATCCAGCATTAGTGCAGTATACCACCCAATAAGCATGTTGCATTGGGTTTTATAGCGCCCTCTATTAGCTACACCAATAGATTATTTAATTAAAATAACATAATCCTTATAGCACAGACTTGACATATTCTTTAAAGATATTTGAACAAAGAGGAATAATTCTCTTCGCTTTAAAAAAAAAAAAAAAAAAAAAAAAAAAAAAAAAAACATAGAATTGAGGGAAATTTTTGCCGGTAAATCAGTTACGGAAGACAGAAAATATAATCAAGAGCTATTTGGATAGTTTAGAAAAAGCAAATTGAATAGTATCAATTTCCGATTTTCTCAATCTCCGAATTTGGAAAAAAAATTGCAGTTCATTTCGAGACCTAACTTTGATAAAGTAGATGATATTCAAAAAACATATGCTGAGTGGTTAGATACTGACAACTTAAAAATAGAATTCACACAATGACACGAAAATTCTACGTGGGTTAATATATTTGTCAATTTTAGTGAGGGGGGGCGGGAGCATTGGAGATGAAGTGGGCTGATTTCATATAATGCATCTAAAAGTCACAAAACTTTATCTCCTAACATAGGGAACAACGATCTACCGCAAAAATGTTCAAGCAATTTGCAATGGCATTTCTTAAAATGCTTGGGTCCTCATGAGCTTGTGCTCGGGTATTTTCGTGAATGAACGACTCTAAGAAATCACCTTGATTCAGTTTCAAAGGAATCTTGGAATTTTAAAGACAAGTTATGATGCAAAATAAAATGATATGATTAAAAACGTTCAACAACAGGTAGGGCACTAAATGATATTCATTATTGCCTGGTGTCCTACTATTAGAACATTTTTTAATTTGTTAGGTAAGCGGCGGAATGTTATAATATTACAGATTTAAGATACTTACATAGATTGCAGCATATCTAACCACTCATTAATTTTTTATCTTCCTTATTCACAATCCACAGATGAAGGGGATTATTGGAGGTTTGGTTAAAAAGGGGTAATCAAGTAGCGGGTAATCATAAAAATTCATTGAATCCAACAATACCCACTGTATCCTGTGCCCCGGGATCACAGTTATGCTCCAGCAAAATCTCCACTGCTGTCTGGTGGCCAGATTCTGCTGCCAAATGTAGCGCTGTTTTGCCCTCCTGTAAAAATAAAATCAACGTTAAAATAGAAGATTCATCTTTCTTCACATACACTTTTTTTTAGAATTATCATTACCAATCTGTTTTGCTGCATAATTAGCTCCGAATTTTTTGTCCCTTTCAATAAGAAGATCACATTTCCATACCTCCTACAGTGGTTTTCAAGGAGCGATATAATTTTTGCACCTGCCCTGAATGATTTCAAGTTAATTTTAGTTAATGACATTTTTAAAAAATACCTTTCAGAAAAGTAACGATAATTTGAAATATATATATGAGCGAGAATTAGATAAGTAGCATTTCCCTGCTTTTAAAATAAAAGGAAAACTTGAGGTTCCTACAAAATGTAAGGTACTTTCTTTCTCTACAAACTTTTTTTAAAATACATAAAATAATTCTCACTAATTACAAAAAACGCAAGTCTTTAAGATTTTTTAATATTTTTTGTTTTAAGCCCTTTTATAATAATCTAGCGATATTTTTAATTGCATTTCATTGCTTACTGATATTGTAAAGTAATAATAAATACCCCAAAAAAAAATTAACTTTATAACTTTATAAGAATTTATTTATTTATTTATTCTTAACAGTTAAAATAGAAATACTATACTGAAATAAGTGTTTAGCAGGACCCGAAAATTATATATCCTGACATGCTTTGAGCATGTAACTTTCTACGTAAACTTTCAAGTGGAACAATAATATGAATTCAAAATTATTTTTAAAAACATAATATTTTTATTTTAGAACAAGCGGTATTAAAAAATCAAGCTGTCATGCCACGTAACGTATCGCACATTTGATTATATATATATAGTTTTTGTGTCAAACTCGGCGAATTAGTAAGTGTAAATACATCGAGTATTTTTCGAAAAAGTACTGTATGAATTTTCTTGGGACGAAAACCATATTTATTTCGCTACCTTAGTCGATGATTAACAAAAAAAAAAAAAGTTAGAAGAAAATTTTGCTTTAGGTAAGCAGCCTCCAAACGAATGACGACAGATTTAGCAATGACAATGATCAGCGTACAAAGTGAGAGTGCCCCCTAGGAAAGTAAAGAAAATGATGCGAGGTTTGTGATAGTAAAGATTTAGATCTTCTCCCCTTTACCTCCCTGGCAAAAACAAGATGAAATAAAGAATATGGTGATGTCAAATGGCTTCACTGGGACTGAAGGGATTACCAGCAGTACATTGAAAATAACTTCAATGCAGAAAATAATAATATAGCAGACGAGAGCACAATAATAGCTAAGAACAATATGGAAATTAAATCCACCTTACCTCATCCTTGTCATCTATTTCTACGCCAACGCGCAGCAATCTCACTAGAACAAGATGGTGTCCCCTCTCTGCAGCAGAATGCACCGGGCTCCTTTCTGTCTGGAAGAGAAACAAAAGAAGGAATGATTAAAACGAGATTCTGGGAAGGAAAATAACTCGGTAGAATGATCAGAGTCAAAGCAACGAGAATTATATGGCGTAAGCTATTACCACTGTATTTTTAATGAACTCTTTTAATTCATGAAATGTCTTCCACATTTTTTTACCTCACCAAATACAGCTTTTGTATTCCACGCAGAGTTCTATTTATAAATTATCACCCCTCCCCCTAACTATTTAAAAATTTTCCCGTGAACATAAAAACCTTAAATCACGGTTTCGAATATTCAGCCTCAAATGAGTTGAGTATTTTGTTCAGTTCCCTCTCCTCAAACAGTTCAAATAGCTTATGGAAATGAGCCTGAATCAAAAGATTAAGCAATTTGCCAATTAAAAAACTCCACAATTACCCATATAAAAATATCAATGTTTGTTTTATGCTTTTTTTATGATCATTTTTTATTATATATGTACACTACATGTTTTTTAACTATAAGCATAATATTTATTTTTATATAAGTCTTATTTTGATTAGAAATACGTATGGAAAAGTATTTAAATTATTTTTTAAATGATGTTTAAATTTCATGAGATGCTTTTGCATTTACTTATTTAGAGCGAAAAATTCTTTCTAACAATATTCTTTTATTTGCAATTAAAAACCCTGCCTGGAATCATGATTTTTTTAAAAATATTTATTTTTAACTAAAAACTTTTCTGAAGTCCTGTTTAATTTTGGATTAAATATCTTTTTTAATTATTCAGAAAGCTACATTTATGCAGAAAGCTACATTTTTTGCAAACAGCTAAAAATCCTTTCGGGAGTAAATAAATATTTTATTCACAACTGAAGAGAAAGCAAAATCTGAGCTGAATCAAATGAGCTACTTCTGAAACAATTCTCGAGTCAAACCGTAAAAAAATAAGCGATGTAAAATAATCGCTGAAACTAACTCGGAATTTCTTGTAGCATGCATTTCTTATCAGGAGAAAAAAAACAGAGAGAAAGCACAAAGTTTTGAGTATCAACATTGTTTCTCCTACTTTTTCGAATATGCACTACTGCTACTTACCTTTTGTTGTGGAAATTCAAGGAAGAGGGCCACAAAGGAATATCAAATAGGACCAATTTATTGTACGTAGCGCAAAGTAAGCTCGCAGTTGCTCTAACATAGTGTTGAATGCTCGTAACAATATAAATATGAAGCAGTGTGAGACGCTATGCGGAACTCTTCATATTTGAATTTTATTTGAAAACTTTTCTCGGAAGCATTCTTACTTGCTATTTCTGATTTAGATACAGTAGATTTGTTTCTCAATACTTTATAGTCAAATAAAATATCTTTCAATATGTAAAGTGCGGAAAACTAAGTTTTAAATCATTGGACGGTAAAAACCACATGTGCAGTAAACATCAGATTCAATTACAATATTATCATATCGAATTTCATCATTATATAGCAACAGAAACCTGAAAAGACGTTAAAGATGGCAAACGTAAATTTCAACTCACTAAAACAACACCTATATGTTACAGTACTATAATAAAGTTTATTATGTGTATAAAACAAGACCTTGGTGTGTCGGCAGCTAATTTCAAAAACTACCCGTCGAATTTCGCTGAAACTTTCACAGCTTGTCTCTATCAGCTCGGAGCAGGGTGATAGACCCGTTAGAAAAAAATCCGATGAGAAATTCTTTTTTATTCCAATTTTACGAAAATTTCCCCATGAATTCCTTAACATGGGTTGAAAAAAACCTTGAACATATTATTATAATACGCCGACAAGTGTGTCTGATAATATATCACTTTAAGGAAGTTTTAAGAGTTCTCCGAATTTAACAGGAAAAATCGATTTAAGCCGTTATAAGACAGCAATTGGGAAACTCATTACAGTTTTGAAGAAAAAAATTACCTTGCAGCAATTGATTGAATAAAATAGTATCCTATTGTAACGATATAGTTACGGTTATAATACGTATAGGTGATTGAATAATCTGCATTATGTAGGCTAAAGAGTTAAAACGGCTCGAGTCGGTAACTTTTCAAGATGCATAAAATACTCGTCTATGTCATGATTTTGTGGCCTGTTTAATATTCCCTGGCAAGTTAACTGAGTAAATATTTAGCTTGTATACTTAAGGCTAAATTAAATCGGAACTGGGTGTAAATTTCTCAAGTGGTAATGGCCAATAGTAGTGCTATATGAAAGAATGGTTGGCAGTCCCTAGGGGATGCACTAAGTCTGCTAATGCTGACGAGGCAATACGCAACTCCATTAGAAAAGAGAGAAAATATAACTAAGAAATAAAATTGACTACGGTTGAAGGAGTTCGACGTCATCTTAACCTTGATATACTTTTCTTTTTAATGCTCCTTGGTTACAATCTAGCAGTGAAAATAGTTGTACGCAGTGGACCTAGAAATACTCTTACCCAAGTTTCTTTCCAACTTTTTTTTTTTTAAACAGAATTACAAAACAAAAATTCAGTGAACTTCGTAACATTTTTATCTTTCGAGTTGCCGTTAGTAAAAAAATAATTTCCAGAAACATCTTAATGGCTCTATGTATTTTCGTGCAAACTTACTTTGTCTTTTATGGAAATATCAGCTCCCACTTGGACCATTTTCTCGACAATCGGCATGCAGTTATTCGCAGCTGATACGTGGACGGGTGTCATTCCGTTCTGGGAAAAAAGAAATGCATTTTTTTTAATTAACAAATATAACTTCTTTGAAGTTTCGAAGAAGAAAGAATATGAAAAGATCACAAGCTATTAATCAATATTGTATATCTATATATACCAGTATGTATATCAATCTATCTATATATATATATACATATATGTTACGGCCAAAACCTGAAGTTCGGCCTGTTCCGTAATCTGCCGGCCATTTCGCACTTGGCCGAGGGCGTGTGGCCAATGTCCATTGCACAAAGCACTGGAAATCACGAGTGTATTGCGTACATTGGCTGACCACTTCCCGAAAAGTCCGGAAAGCTCTGGACAATGTTCAATATGCTGATGCAAACTGTTGAGTAATTTGAAATGTTACAGAAGTTCATCTTGTTGCAACAAATCGTCGCTTGAAAAGAATAGTGACACAACTCAAAAAATACCAAAAATGAGATTTTTAATTGATAACACTTTTTAAAAAAATGATATTTTATGTGTAATAAAGACACAAGTCGTAGATATCAAAGTTGCCGGTATGAAGCAGAAGTGTGTTTTCAGAATAAAAATGAAACGCTTTTTATTTTTTTTGAATAAAGGCATAACTTGTGTCTCACCAGTTGTGTTTCGACTGCTACGTGGTTAAGTTCTACCAATTTTATTGAAAAAAGGCACAGCTCCGATTAGGTCCTAAGTGATATAGTCCCTTATGGAGCAATGCAGACCCATTTTTTGTTGTGTCTGTATTGCTATCAACGTAGGATTATTTCACAAAATTTTATTATGGACAATAGAGACATATTTGGAGTTGTGTCTGTATTGATTTTAATGTTACATTTTTTTAAAGACCTTTTCAAGGTTATTACACTATTCCTCAAATTGTTGTTTCAGGAAAATTATTGTTTTTATTCGAAAGAGACACAACTCAAAGTCTTCTAAATTTGATTAAAATTTCTAGGAACCCTAAAAGGCTAGTACAAAAACTGCATGAAATAAACAAAAAGAATAGTATTGGGGGGGGGGGCATAAGGGGGGCATTACGATAATTAGGGGCATTTTTATAAGGGGCATTACAATAATTAGGAATTGTTATGAATGAAACAACAATAAATTATATATCACAACAATTTAAAAACTGGTCTCCTGAAAAATTTGCTTTTTTGAGTTGTCACTACTCTTTTCAAGCAACGATGTATGGGACTGACATATTTTCTCTGTTACTGTAACAGATAGCGCAGAATAATTTTTAGAGTAAGTGAATGTGGCGCAAAGTGAAATTGGTAAGATAAATTATTTTTCAAAATGAGCAAATCAGATTTTTTTTCCTTTGAAAATAACAGTACAGAAAGAGAAAAATATGAATTTTATAATTGAACCTGCTTTTAAATATTATTTTTCCTTTTAGGCAGCGAATTTGTACCATAAAATAAAAGTGAAGAGTTATCACTTCGCACCATGTATGAGGCAAGTGAAAAAATGAAATATATTTTTAATGAAATGGCATTCTATAGGATATTTAACCCTTTACATTCGTATGTCCCCTAATGGTAGTCCAAATAACATGTGATAGTTTATATTTACGATTATAGAGGGTTATAAATACTTTTTATTAAACATGAATAACTAAATGCACGAATGATTGATAAAACGCGCGAATGAATCAAGTAATTAATGAATGTAAAGAAATAAATAATTAATTAAATGAACGAATAAAAAATCTAATAAATGAACGATAAATTTAGTTATCTGATGACTGATGTAGGGACAAAGTGAAATAAAATACTATCAAAATGAAAACTAAAATATAAAAAGGGGCCAAATTCGATAGAACAAACGACCTTCGGAGTGGTCGGTGTCACCGATAAAAGATTTATTATCTAACGGA
This sequence comes from Octonoba sinensis, assembly GCA_038502835.1. Classification (NCBI taxonomy): domain Eukaryota; kingdom Metazoa; phylum Arthropoda; class Arachnida; order Araneae; family Uloboridae; genus Octonoba; species Octonoba sinensis. The sequence continues at coordinate 90,863,427 of CM076604.1, read as the reverse complement.
TACCAAGTTCCATATCAGATCCTTTAATCATAGCTGTCCGAAATGTTCTCTAATTCGTTTAAAAACTATTTGTTACCTTTTTTAATCAGGTTTCTAACTCGGCGACTTTTAGACTTTTATATTCAAGTTAAATAACATTCAAAACAACTCCTCAAATTAGAATTTTTTTAATAGTTAGTAAAATTATGTGTCAAGCTATGATAATTAATTTCTAACTGTCTTCTTATCGTCTTCTTGAAAGTAATTTATCTTAATTAAAACTTGCCAAGTTAGAAAATTGATTTTTTAAGAAAGTAACAAATTGTTTCTAAATAAATGAGTGAACATTTTACACTTTCACAAGTATGATTGAAGGGAATCATGCACTCATAATCAATATACACTCATAAACACACGTAAGCACAAAGGTATACATTCATAAACACACGTACGCACAAAGGTACACACTCAAAAACACTTTTCCTTTCATAACATGTAGAGACAGCACGAAACACCAAACACGTGACATTAATAAATAATTATTCAAAAATAAAGCCTTGAAATACTAATTTTACATTTGCTATGAATACAAAAACAGTCAGCGTCAAGGAATATGATATAAAGTTTTAAGAAGGCAAGGATTATTCTTGTCCTTTCTCGTAAAATAATAAATTATGTATTGAATTCCTCTGTTCGAGACGCAAAGTAAATAGTATGGCTAAAATATTAACGGAGTCTTAAGAATTAAATTTAAAAATTTTATTATCAAAATGTAGCATTCGCTATGATATCGTAGGATAGAAATAAGTAGAATGTGTCGTATGAAACGTTTTCTTACTGAAACTTCCCAGTAGAGAGAAAGCGGCTCTAAAAACTGAAACTTACCATTAGAGAGAAAGCGGTTCTAAAAACTGAAACTTGGAATAGCCATCTTAAATATTCAGTATTAAGCGAATACATTTTATCTATCATATATGACATTAAAGTTCGAGTTAAAGTTCAGTTTTCCCTCTAGTTTGTGTACAAAATAAATCGATTAGGTATTTTATGATATGAACGGTTATGTATTATACTTCTTTTGCAGATTATCGCTTAGTTCTGAAAGAACGTCTTGTTTAAATCAGTGGCTTCATGTTTTAACTTTTAGGATTTCATACAAGAGTTATCTATTTGTATCATTTAAATTTATCTTCAGTGGTGTTGTGATACAAAAAAAAAAAAACTATAAATATTGATTTTGGTTGCTTGAATTGTTAAATTTTTAATAATTATTTTGTTAATCCCAGTGTCTTTCAAAATGCAACTCTAATTTATATCTGCTATTGCTTATATTAATAAGTAAAACAACTTTAATTGCAGTTAATAAGGGCTGCGCCCCTAGGATTGTTAACGTTCGTCGATCGATGACGCTGCAGATAAGTTTAGTATAATGTGATTGTGGTAAGGTATCTATTGTAAGCTTACTATCCCAAAAAAAGTTTGTCTATACAACGTAACTATAAATAAATCAGGGTTTGTGACTTTTGGTTCATACGCATGTAAAACAGAATGAAAGATTTTCTCACATATTTATTCTAAAAACATTTCGTCTCAAAAAAGGAATTTGAAGCATTCTTTCTCCATACAAACGAAACAATTTTAAATAAATAAAGGTAGCTTGATTTTGCACTTAAGTAAAAGATTTGAACTTTATACTAAATCAAAGATGCAATTAATAGATTAAATTCATTGTCTACATTCCTATGGTGCTGTAAAATTAAAACGATTGCTACTTCTTTGAATATGAATATCTTTTAAATTCTCCTTTTTTGTTATCGACTGTGTGATTAAATCTTTAAGTAACACACTTTTTTTTTTCAAATTTCTTATCTAATTCTTTATTGACGGTTACGGGTAGATAAAGCTGTCTGCCTAGTCTTAAAAAGTTGTAGATTTAAAGTTAAAAATTGGATTTTTGAGCTTAAAAATGTCGTTGTTCAAAGCAAAGGGCTCTGTCACAAAACTGATACTTCGCATCAAAAAAAAAAAAAGGCATTGATTTATGAAAAGTTGAACTCTGAGTTGCAAAAGATCGTTAACTTTGAAATAAATTATTCCAAAACTACTATTATCATGTATAATTATTTTATATTGTCAGAAAGTTTTCTATAACTCATAAATTTTGAGAAATTGCACATGACAGAATCAGCATCCGGAATCGGTATTTTTTTTTTAATAATGTGAGAGAGTAAAATATTTTTTTCAACTCTTACTTTATCCGTTGCATTGATTTCCAGATTTTCTGCATTTTCTAATAGGAAGCTTATGATTTCTTCTTGGTTGTTTTGTGCAGCACAATGGAGGACTGTTTGTCCTTGCTAAAAGAGATCCAAGTCAGGTTAACAATACAAATACAATCATATTTAATCGCACAGAATACAAATTGCAGGTTTTTATTCCAACGGTAACTCATACAGATCAGAAATAGATACAAGGATACTATTATTTCTAAGAAATTTTAAACTTTCGAACTGTTTTTCATTTAAAGAACATCTGTGTATGCATATGAAGTTTACAGTAAGACATTTCTAAAATAGTCACATATTGAATGCATTCTCCCCCCCCCCCCCCATAATTAAAACTTTTGGAACTTAGTGCAAGTTAGTATTTTCTTTCATGTATATTTGGTTAAGTACTTATGTATTGCTTAGCAGATATGATCTTTCTTTTTTCAAAAGACTAACAGGTTAATAAATAAACGGTGATAAAGGTGGTATAAAGATTTAGATTTTTAATCGTTGAATTTAAAAGCACTTCTTTTTATATAAGGTAACGTGCCCTGAAGCTGACACCCAAAAAACGGTTCCTAAATCTGACATCCTCAAATAAAAATACATTTAAAGTATTGCCAATGCCCTAACATAATTTTTAAATGAGATTTTCTTTCTTTTCGAATGGTATCACTTCTTGGATTCCTTCATTTCTTAAATTTCTTCAAATTGGTAATTCTTTAAACGTTTTTCTAACGGAGAGTGGAACAGTTTTTTGGGTGTCAACTTTAGGGTACTTTACCTTAAACCTATTATTTTCAAATAGCTTTAAAATCTCATACTGCATTTTTCATAGGTTTTTCATTGAGACAAGAGTCCAATTCCAACATGGAATGAAAGTTGTGCACGGAATGTACAACAGCAAGAAGTTAGTTTTGAACCAGATTTTGTAAATAATGGAAAGAAACAATTTTGAATTGATTGTACGATTTAATCGTATTTTTACAAATACATTAGCTACTGGATACTATATTGCAACAAATCTAAAATAAATAATATTTTTAAAACAAGTGCCTATAGTGTAATGTTTAGAAATGTCGCAAAAGTTTTCAGCGATCCGAGTTCAAACCACTACGCAGATTTTCTGTACTCGAGTAATGACTATGTTTTGTTTAACCCCTTGAAGCACGAATTTTTTGCGGAAAAACTTGTAAAAAATGATCGAGTTTATTTATTATTTTTTTTTTTTTGGTCAGAAAATGAATATATAGGTATAGTATAAATTGTTTTTGGCAATTTCAGGTGCAGGGATGTGGTAAAAGTTATATAAATTTATTACACAAACAAAGTGTAAACGGATCTCAGACGGGTATTAGAAATAAATAACGCGAAATACAAGACCCGAAATACAATCCCGTGTGAGACACGGGCATGTGCAAATTTACCGGTACCTTTCGCCCGTGTCACACACGGGCAAAAGCGTTAAAGGGTTAATTAAAAATTTATTAATGTAAAAAAAGAAGCTTTATGATAAAAGAGAAATATTTGAAATGCTGCTACATCGAAAGATCGAAAGTAGGCCTTTATATTTTTTACTAGAAATAAATGAAAATATTATCAACAGAAAAACGATAAGTTTGATATAATTAGAAACACCTTTCAAGCATTAAGTCACTAAATGTTGGTGACCTGATCAAGAATTAGGCTTTGATCATATACAATTAAAAACGATAAACCAAAAAGTTGTCTGTATATCAAGTTATTCTTTGTTCGATAACAAAATGCTTAAGAAATTTAAGCACGCAAGCAACACATTTTTTACAACGAGTTAAGATAGATTAGCATTCATTGTATCTGTAGGACGCGTGCAAATGGCACTTTCTTTCCTCTTTTACACTTCTAATTTCGAAGTATTTAGTGACAAAGTTTTGAAAGTAAGAGATGCTTTAGTTTTTAAATTCAATTAGCATTTTCGGAACCTTTATTTTAAAAGCTTAGATTTTTCTACTTAATTTTAAACTTTCCTGCCGTATTTTTCTTTTTGTGAAAGATACATATGCTTCATTAAAAAGTCGTTCCGCACACTAATGCTGCTGTTCAAACAATAGTTCCTTACTGAAAGAATTAATACACCTCTTTTTATCTCCACTTCTCATGAATAATTTTTGGCGCAAATCATCAATTTCCGCTAAAGAAAAGTGAGCTCGCTACAGATATCACGAAAATGAGTTGAGAAGCAAAAAGCGTGGGCAGAGATGGAATGTAATTAAAAATGCTCCTTACCCTGTTGACAGCTCGGCAGTTGGCTCCTGCTTCAACCAGCAGTTGGACGGCGTCTTTGTATCCAAACCAGGCAGCCATGAGGAGGGGCGTCATGCCGTACTGCAACACAAAGCGATTTATCAGAGAAAACTTTATTTGCATGCTGTTGAACGAGATTACAAGAGGAGTGTTGCAAAATTTTCTACCCACATCACGGCAAATATATTTATTTACTTGAAAAATTACTCGGCGTTGCCTGCTACAAAAATAATGTTGGAGAAACATAGCAACCTCACACACGTTAAACAGCAGGACTGGTCGCAGAAAATTAACAATTAAGTTTAAGTTGAAACTCAGGGGCTTACTTCTAAAACAATGAATGATTGGAATTATTTATTTTAAAAATATTCCTTTCACAATAAGCTTCAGCATAATGCTCACACGAAGAAATCAGATTCTGGGCAATAACTTACGTATTGTAGAGCTTTCGAAAAACTTTTATCGGTAAACTTAGTTTTTTATGTCATCTTCAAAATGCTGTCATATTCTACGAAAATTAGAGGATTTTTTCTACATTACATTGTCGATACAAAACTTCAAATTTTAACAAAAGCAAAACAAAATCAGCTCACAAGCTTTACCATATTGACTTCTAAGGGCCTTTTTTCTTTTCTTTTTTTCCAACTTTACTTTTACTTTCCGAAAATTTCCTTCTCGAGTGAAAATTCAAAAATTGAATTTTATAAAACATAATACAAATGTTTTACAAAATATGAAACATAACATGAATTTTCGAATGGAACTTCTAGCGCTACCTTTTAAAGTGAACACGATTCATGATTGTACTTTGCGCGAAATTTCGATCTAGTTCGTCGGTAGGTGTGACTTGGTGGTGATACATGTATGGATACATATAGAGAGAGAGAGAGCGAGAGATAGAAAGAAAGAGAAGGAAGATTTCTTTCTTTATTTTTTATTTTTGTAGTTTAAATTTTTGCTGTTGCTATAAAAACTGCAGCTAAGCACTGAACGAGATTTGTAAGCTTGCATCAAGTGAAAAATGTGGCAGGTGTGATTAGTTCGATGAATGCATCATTAGTCACGAATTGAATGGTCACCTCTTCACTTCTTCTCTTGCCAATTTTTCAACATCAAAATTTATACCTCAGTGGGATCTTCATTCTCAGGAGATAGAAAATGCAATTTGATTACAACATTTGTGGATCAATTTCAAATCGCCAAGTAGTGCGAACGAATTTGTAATCATGTAAATTAAAGATGAAGCAAATTTCAAAATCATTGTATCCAAGTTTCGTGCTAAAGATGCTTTGAGGGCCGACAACTCAATTTAGTTTGTAAATTTACTACTTTTAATCAATGATATAGTAAAAAATATGAACACAATTAAGTAAGATAATCTGCAAAGATAAATAAATAAATAGAAATAAAGATAAATAAGAATAACAGTGCCGAAATTTCCCGCAAAACTATTACTGAAAGCAAACGATATTTAATTAATTAATAAGCTTAAGTAAAATGAAAAGCAAAGGAGAGCAGGCTTTTTGGGATGGAGAAATCTGCCAGTGCTTGTCCCCTCCACCCTTTACAGTACTTCTAAGGAGCGGGGCGAAACCAGGAGGTAAGCCACCCCACAGTTTTAGACAATATTGCAACCCTGGTATATACTTAAATAGGCAAAGGCAGAACAATTAAGAACCATTTTCTCCCCTGCTGCTATTGGCGAGTTTTAGTGATATCAATTAAATATTTTTGGAAACAGTTTATTATTAGTTAATTTTTTCCCCTTTTCTTTTGTCAGGCAAGCCTCATTTATAATTGTAAGGATATATTGCTATAGATTGCAGATGGCAATATGTCTTGGTTGACTATATTATTAGGTAATAAATATAAATCTCATTGTTAAAAGGGCTCTGCTGCTATTACGCAACAATATTAAAAGAGATTATAGTAAGAGTTTGAGCGGAGGCTTCTATAAAACAATGAAATGAAATGTGAGAATAGTGCTATGGAAGCAAACATTTAAGTTTTATTCAACTGCTACTCAATTTAGTACGAAATCGGCAGAAGTACAAGAAAGTAGTACAGAAGTACTACATTTATGAGCATAACTGGCCCTTTGCCGACAATGATTTACAATCCGTTTGCTTTAAGTGAGAGTGATCAGAATGAACTCGCCGTTATAAGTGCCAAAGTTGATGAATAATACTTATATAAATAGCATAATGCTTTCAATGCTAAATTTAATTATTGCGATCGAATTTCGACGGTTGGGTGAATTCTAGTTAATATATATTCATCTATTGTAAGTACTGTTATGAACAAACCGTCACCCCTAGGAGAAAATTCCACTTTCGTCCCTATCTGAGGGATCTGCCCAATTCAGAAAAGACCATTTTTTGTTCGAAAGATCTTAGCCAGAACACCTTAGTCTTACGGTTCATTATTTCATTTGAACAAATGTTTTAAGGATTTTTAACGGTTGTTTTATCAGTTTAACAATAAATTGTATGAAAAAAATGAGCTAGTTGTAACGCTTGACCATTGAAGCAGATCTGACTCATAATAACTCCGATCGGAAAAACTTTCACCCAGAATTATATGCATCGAAAATATTGTAATTACAGGAAAAGTATTCAAGTTTTTCTTATCCATAAGAAAACAGTGAGTATGTTATTATAAATGTTGCTTTGACAAGTCGCAAAATTTTTAAAAATTCTAAATATTTTTTTCCGTGTTTTTTTTTTTTTTTTCTTCTCATTTTCGCAATTTGTGAGTGTTTTTTTTTTTCTTTTTACATTAATGCACGCGAAAACTGTAATAATTATAATAATAATAAACTAAAATTTAAACTACCTGCGTTTGAAATAGGTAAAATTATGTAATCCTCAAATGTAATGAAATTCCTAAAAACAGCTTTTCAGAAGGCTATTGTCATGCAATTAGTAGCAAGTTGAAAGCATTTGAAAGTAAAATGTTTTAACAGAATAAATATCAAGCAAATTTATAATGCTCCTGTTGTTATATTTTTTATATAGTATTAGTGTTAAATAATTAACTCATCATGTTCCTAAAAATTGGGATTTAAGAAATGTTACTTATTTTATTTGCGTATTATGAAGTGCTATTATTCAATAAAATGATTTTCACATAAAAAACCGAAATTCAACTAATAGAAATTTTAAAATTATTTTTGAAAAAAATTACATTTTTGAGAAAAATTAAATAATTTTAAATTTTTTTCTTATTATTCATTTATTGACTTTTCTTTACAAAATTTTTTCAAATAGTTATCATTGCATGTTTTTTAAATTTTGTGATGGGTTTTATATTAATTAATTAGTTTTATAGAGTGAAAAAAAAGTTACATCCCTTGTAGAACATAGAAAAAAAATAGTTTTGTTGCCTTTCCATTTTTAAAAAATTTGTTTTCTTATTATATAGCAAAATCCATTCTTAATTTTATTAAGCACATCATATTGAACACACACAAAAAAATCAAGTTCCTATATAAATATGTGTAGAAGTATTAACACTTTATGTACTACGATATTGCGAATACACAAACTGAGAAAACGCAGTTTAAAGAATAATAAACACTACAAAGCAATCAAAAACATTTTGTTTTTACTTACTAGTAAACTACTTTTATATTGATTGTATCGCTTCAAAACTTAGCTCAGATATAATAAGAGAATCAAACCACATTTTAAGCAAAAAAATGAAGAATCGGTATTTTCATACATTTCGCCATTTGAAAGGTGCTAAGTCCCCTTAAATTTTAATGATTAAAAGTAAACAAATTTAACTAGCTTAAAATAATATATACTAAATTTAACCGAAAAAGTTGCAATTTTAGCAAGAGTGCCAAAAGGCTGAATTGAGGCTGAGTTCAGAAATCGCTTATATTCAGAAATAACATTTTTTCATTCCTGAAAAGAGACGTAAATTTCAAAATTTCTAATATTCCTTACGTATTTAAATCATAAATTGGTTGCTCTTAATATTGATTTTTTTTCTCTTACAAAAGCGTCTGAAAACTAAATTATGAATTTCGTACTGAGTTCGAAAATTTTTCTTATTACCTGCACGTAGTTTATATGTAAAAGTTTTAAAAAAGAGCGTAAAGTAAAAACATACAACACTTTCAACTATAAGATTTCTATATCATTAGTGTAAAAAAATTCATTTTTTAGTGAAGAAAAATATTAGGCAAGTGAAACACCACTGACTACAACGTCAGTACTTTTTTGTTCAACTGGGTGTTTGGTAGAGAAGATCAAAGGGAGTGGTGAATGTAAATTTCTGTCATTTTTTTGTTTCAAGGCTTTCCTCCTCATATTAGCTTGTCGAAATTTTTGAAAGAAAGCCTATGCTATCAAGTCAAAAGCTTATTCTAGTTGTACATTTTATTAAAATGGTATTTTTTTCATTTTATTTTTTCTGATTATGTTTGAGACGTCATGAGTTTCAAAGACTGTCTCTACCACTCTTCTAAATTTTGCGCACGATTTTTTCTTATTTATAAGTGTTTTCAGTTTTTCCTTTCTGTCCTACCTAAAGCGCAAGAAGGGGACTAATGGCCTTATTCAGCAAACGATTTGAACCTATCTCAGACACTTGAACCGATTTGAACGTCCTGATTGGTTGAGGAGTCCTTTGATTTGCAGTTCGAAGGTTCAAATCTGCTAGTGAATAAGGCCGTAAACCGTTAATCGGCAGATACTATATAGCGTCTACAAATTATTTAATTTTCCGGCTGCATTGTAATATGCATTTGATTTCGTAATTCTGTTAAAATTATAAACATAAGTTCTTATTTTCTTTAAATTTGGAAAAAATTCAAAATAATTTTCTCCGAAAAAGACACGCATAAAAACATCTTGCAATTTGGGAACGTTTAATTTTTGGGAAGCAATTTACATCATTCCACGCAATAAATGATTTTTAATAAATATTTGTGGATGTCCAAACGCACTTCCTGTTTATTTTCTGCTGAAGTTAACACTATAATTAAGATATTTGTATCATCTAAATTCATTCATTTTGACAAGCAATTGATTTTTTATCCACAAAATAACTAATTAAAAGGAATTGCAGATGAAAATAATCTTATGCCTTTTAAGGGTTGAATATGACAGGCAAGTTTCCCTCCAAACCGTACGTGAATATTTCAACCAGAAATTTCTCCACCGTAACTAGTTGAAACAATCTACTGAAAACTGAAAAGATTTCAGTAGAAAAGAAAAGATCATAACTGAAAGTAAATTGATGCAGTGTATACAAAGGGGTGTAACTGACATGAGAAACATTTTGAGTAAAACGGGTGCAGAATTTAAATGTCATATGGGAACCTTAACGTGCCTTTTTTTTAAATAGGTAAAGCTGTATATGAGTAACGGTTATGGCTATCACTAACAACTCTTGCCACAAAAAAAGATGCGTATTTCTCAGATTATTTTTACTAGTTACCTCTAACATTAAAACAAAAAACTTTCTCTCTCTCTCTTAACGCTCCGTTTCTTCTCAGCGCTTCAACTATTCTATAATGCACCAGATTTTGATTTTAAAAAAATTAAGAAAAAAAAAAGGGAAAAAAAAAGGGAAAACCTTACAATGATTAAATGTGCTCTTAAAATAAAACAAAAATGGCGTTGTTTCGCTCCCTCTTAATCTACTCTAAGTTTTTTTTTTTTTTTTCACAATAGCCTTTTCATTTGATCAGTGTATCACGCTTAAAGTTATTCCTTTCTTATTTTCACTTTTTTAAATTGGATAAAAATTTTCGGAACATATATTGATGCGTAAATAGTCTAGAGTTTCGTCTAATCTATAAAAACTCACTTACAAAGAAAATAAGTGTAAGAGTCTCTCTTGAATTCCGATGCAAATCATCCCTGTAGCAGAATCATAGAAAAAAAGGTGTCTCTGGTTCTAAAAATAAATTGCACGAGAAATATCGAACCGATCGGTAATAAACATAAATATTTATGGGTATCTTTATTTAGACCTTTTTTTCCAATTAAAGCAACTAAGGCCTTAATGAAGATAGCCGTTTATGTTTAAATTTAAAACCTGGGACACCTTTTTCGATGATCATGCTCCACATTCACAATCACGACTCTGAATTGCCTGTTTAGTGAAGTGACATTCAAGGTTCATCAAAGGAGTTCAAGGTCAACGCGATTAAAAATATGAAACCTCTTCAGATATTCTACTTTTTTTTTGTTTATTTCGTACAGAATTTGCATATTTTTTCATGCAATTTTTTCCTAAAACTAAGCCCACCTATTTCGAAGACCTTATCTATGAATCGTCATTATGCTCACCAGAATAGCGCTCCTAAGGTTTGACAGATCTTACTGCAAACCGGCTGGCTCTCGGTTAAGAACCGACACGACAGGTCGTAAGAATCGACAACCTTTACCGCGTGGCACATCGAGTATCCCATTTCATAATTTCAAGTGACCCAGTTGAGTTTCGAAAATGAAATATGACATAAAATTCTATACATGTAAAGCAGACGATGTCTGTTTGTTTGTTCGTTTGAACGAGATGCCTCGAAGACTATAGCTCCCGCAGTGTTGAAATTCGGTACAAAATTAATTTGGAGCCTGATCCCGTATGCCCCTCGTAACGATTTTATTGTTATTATTATTATTATAACTTCGATTTTGTTCCTTTTCTCATTCTAATCTTAAACAAAATTTTGAGGTAGATTCTCTAATAAAGGGGCGGAAAAATTATGCCCTATTTTGACAGTATCTATAGATCGCAAGCGCTCTGTTTCTTCACAACATAAAGTCTCTAAATCACTAAAGAGCTATAAGTGTTTCTAAGTTAGCGAAATCCCTAGACTCAGTCCATGCACTCAAGCGGTTACAGAACTTTTCCTCTCCGCTGCATTTGGTATTTTATCTTAGATGAATAAAGGCAGCACTGAATTATATTTCTAATGAGGGGTTTTGGCACTCTTACCCTTATTCTAACTTAAGATATTTAGAGAAAGAATATGGTACTTTTTCCTATGGGGATTCTTAAAATTTTCAAGTAATTTAAAATATAAATTTTTGCTCGCCAAATTTGAAGATATTGTTGCAAAAAAAGGAATATAAGTGCTAATTAGAAACTTTTGTACTCTTATTGTTAAGGAAATTTTTAGCAGCTTTTCTCATTATTCCGATGACACTTTTTATGCTTTTTTTTAATTAAAAACTAAAGGAATTTGTATTTTAAAGTCTTTTGGAAACTCCGTCACTGCCGCTAGCGACTTATAGTTTTTGGAAATACATTATTGTACGTAATAATAAAAAGTGTATTTTGTTTTCATTTGGAGAGTAGGTGTAGGGTTAATACTGCACAGTGCGGGAACTGTTATTAAAAACTGACCATAAATATGAAATACCGAAAGACAACAATAAGATTTTTTGTTTCATTAAAAAACATAGTAGTAACAAACATTTGTATTCTCAGAAAATAAAAATCATCCAATATATATAACAAAATGCCATTGACCCGAAACGTCTTATTAATACACACATTTATGTTACAGCCGGAAATATTACCGATGGCTGGACTAGATTTAAACATTTATTTTATTTTCAAATGAGCATATTTGAATAACATTTTGCTTATTATTCCAAAAATTGGGGTACCTAATGTGTACGATTTCTTCATCCATAGCTACGACGCTTTCGCGGATTATGATTTATACTCATTGAGAAAGTCACTGCACAATAAAAAATTGTTTCTCGAAAACACACGAGAATCTCCTGAAAATCATTAATCTGGAATGTAACTTAAAATTAGAGACTTAAAAGCAAGAAACAACAAAGCCTTTCAAAAAGGTAATTACAGAGAATTAAAAAACAGAGAACATTCTGTAAATTGATTGCAAAGTTGATGCACCGCAGTTATAGCGCCATCTGTGAGTACGCTGAATTACTATTTTTAGTACTCAATGTCGAAGGTGAGTTTAATTGAGCCACCCGTTCGGCTAATGATGCCGGCGGAGTCGCAAAGGCTGGCCACTTCGGGCATGCTGGTTGCTCACTAAAGCGGAAGTTAATCTATGCACTAACATTATGATCCATATTTCACAATTTTTAATCTGGTAGTCACCATTCTCAAGCGTTCATTTATGTATTTGTTAACAACTTTTAAACTGGTAGTCACAGATCTCAAACGCTCAGCTCTACGTAACTTAACAAATCTGTCTCCAGATTTACAGAGTGTGGAAAAACAGGAATTTTATTGAGAAAATGGTACCAAGAAACTTGATTATTTGATTTAAAACAAGTTCTTCGCAAATTGAAAGAAACACACAGTTTACCTCCTGTACTTTTACAGAATTTTTTTAGTGCGCGGTATTCACAAAAAAAGATTCTATAAAAATACAAAAAGGAAATTGTGTGTCTCTTTTAAAGTTGCGTGAGAACTTGTGTAAAACGAAACGAAAGAGCTTTTTGATAAAATTCTTGCTTTACAGCACTTTCTACAACTACAGAGAAAGATGTTTTAAGTTAATTAACGTCTCTTTTAAAAGTCACGAATCAAGTTTCTCATAACGACTAAACTTGAGCACTTGAGATCTGTGAGACCAGTTTAAAAATTGTAGGACAATGCATTATATTTTGCGTACGGTTTACGTCCAGATCTTGTGAGCAGCCTAGCCCTCGGCAGCTTAACCTCCGAACCCAAGAGGCATCTTTGGCCATGCGGTCTAACGGTTCTGAACTCACCTTCTATTGTGTACCACAAATAGTGATTTAGCGTACGCGCATATGCGGAAAAGTTGTTTTTTTTTTTTTTTTTTTACCTTCGGTAATTTTACAGAGTTTTAGGTTAGGCACTTTGTATTTTCTTGTTTTTAATTCTTTATTTTTAAGTTAGACTCCGGTTAAATGGTTGGCAGTAGATTCTTATGTATTTTTTAGTTCTCGCCATCTTGTCTAACATTCCCACCCCAACTTTTCACTATTTAACAAGACGGCTTAAGTCATGCCTATTTGGAGCACCAACCCGGTGCATTGAGTTAAGTCGTGAATGTTCAATCTGATTAGCTAGGGCTGGAGTCCTCTAATTAGAGTAAATTTTTATCATACTTCTTCTTTTTCCGCTATGGGGGCGTTATTTCAACTGCCAATAGATGCAATGCAACGAAAGAGTCACTTGGAAACAAAAAACCATAAATCCTTGCAGTCAAGAAAAAAATGGTTAGGCAAAATTTTACATTTTAACTATATAAAATATCTTGTTTACATTCTCAGCTTCAGTTGCATTTTGAAATTGCATTCTCATCATAGTTAAAAATTAAGCAAAATTAATATTTCATTAAAAAAAAAAAGGTTTTAAGTATTTAACCCATTTATGTCAACTGTTCCATTTTGGGAACAGCAGTTGAGTGAGAGTTATTTTTAGCCTAAGAGTTCAAGGTCACGCATGTGCTTGGATTTGTGGCGTCAGCCTGCTTCGTAGGGACATAACAGTTTCGCTGAAAACATTCAGCTAGTCACGCCTGCAGATATTTGCCTGCAATAAGGTTGTGAGAGTTGGCTTGTATTTTCCTGAAGGTTTTTGAAAAATCATGCATAAATAGGTAAATATAACTTTGTTTGCACTTTAATCTATAGTTGTAATTTATTTATTTTTTGTTATTACTCTGCTAATTACTCTTACATGCTGCAACAAGAAAATACGAAAGTTATTTCGTTTTTTTTACATTTTTCTACCTCGCATATATGAATTTCATGCAAAAATTCAAAAGTTTCAACTCGGGCATAAATGGGTTAAGGAGAATAACTTGCGCGTGCATGAGCACTTGCAACAATATTCTTGTGTACATTTCTCTTTTTTATGATATAGTTACAACAATGTGTTTGTTAAAAAACGAAATGCAGAACTCAACATTAGATTATGAGAAATTTTAATTGGTTTCTATGTGCAACTTTAATTTAGAAAATAATTGCTCGGTTTGTGAATTCATTGCCAAACTTAATTAGTTGTTCTCGAAACCCAATCATTCACTGTTATTTCTTGAGCATTTAAAACACACAATAATTGCATCGAAGGCGTATTGTATGCAATATGTTATTAAGACAAAATATAAGTAAATAAATAAAGATTTATGTGAAGTATATTGCATTTAATAACAGCAAATTTTCCAACAAAACAAAAGCAATATTAATTGCAATAAAAACAAATCCTAGTTTCCCTAATGACGAGTTAACTTCAAACTTAACTGTGTTAGAAATGGTAGTGTAACACGATTATTGTTATAAATCAAATGAATGTCGACGAAGCGATCTGTTGACCAACTTTCATGATGAATAAATTTGCCGACTACGCGTACCTTTCAACGAAATGATCCGTTGATGATGCAAACTGGAAAAGTAATGAATCGCAGAATGTACTTCTCGACGAACTGATCTGCCAACAGAACTTCTCTACCAACGAATTACTGTACGGTTTATCAACGCATTCGTAGTTAGGAAAAGTCGTTTTTCTTGCACTGGCACTCAGCTGGCAGAGAAACGCGTTTCACAGAGTTCAATAATGCTAGAGAGTTTATTTGCAAGGCACTCGACGAAAAAAAAAAAGCTTTTTTTTTTTTTTTTAATTAAACTCATTCTTCCAACGTTTAGGTTATTTTGTTGCTTGTATATTCTGTAATTTTTAACCTACTTCCCACAAAGAAGTAGGAATCAGCTCAAACCGTATGTATGTTTTGCTGTTGTTATTTGTTTGTTCATCGATAACTTCTCAGTGGATGAAGAGATTTTGAAGATTCTTTTTTTAATTGATCGAGAGTGGTCTCTCATAAGTCCCGTGCTTTTATTCGCTGCCATTCGTAATAGTCAAATATCGCACATCGATTTCACTACATTTGTTCTTTAGAAAGAACGTTAAGGATGAAAAATAAGTATTTTACTTTTAAATAGAAAGATTTTTTGACATTTTCATGTTGGGACAATTATTATCCCAACTCGCTTTAATAATATAAAATTCATTATTAAAGCGAGTAACTAAACAGTAATATTAAAAGCAATTAGAATATGGGTTTGAGTAAAGGCTTACTTTGTTTCAGAGATGAAAAAAAAATCTTTCAGTTAATAAGTTAGCCTTTTTAAAACCAACTTCAAAAACGGAATTCATCATACAAATGATTAGTTTTTAGTGCCAGTCATTTAAAGTTGGTGTGTCCTTTGATATTTATTTATTTATTTTTTACAAAAAAAAAGAGTATTTATATGAAACATATATCTACACTAAAAAAATGTAAAGTAAAATAAATTTGGGAGGCAGAAATAAAACCCACTTCAAATTAAAAATTGCGCTAGAAATAAAAAATAAATTCATTCTTTAAACAACATCGATAAGGCTATTAAACAGTTTTAGAAGTCGGTGCAAAATTGTGATAGAGAAAATGTTTTTTAATCATGAAATCAATTACAAATATAAATGGCCCAGAGTTTGCAACATTTCCAATATGAAGTAACATAAGGTAAAGTGCCCTTAAGCTGACACCCTCAAATAAAAAAAAACATTTAAAACATTACAAATTTAAAGATATTTAAGAAGTGAAGGGGTTTAAGAAGTGATACCATTCAAAAAGAAAGAAAATCTCATTTGAAATCATTTTAGGGAATTGGTGATACTTTAAATGAATTTTTATTCCAGGGTGTCAGCTTTATGGCACTTTACCTTATGGTGTAATGGTAATTAGATTGTTATAATTCATGGGCAAGTATATATATTTATTAAAATTTTGGTTTGTTTTTACGTTTAGTTTGTTAATAATAATATCTTTTTCATACAAAATTTCCATGTTTTGGTTATTAAAATATTACAGTTGTAAAATAATTGCTTTCTAATTATTGTCTTACAATGCATATACTAATTTAAAAGCTCAGTTTTGAAATGTAACAGCTCTTCATAAAAGATAATAGCAAAACTGTTTATATGCATTTGTGTTGCACGCCAAAATTCGAAAAGCAAATGTAGCAAAGCCGTACATAATATATCTAATTATTCATTGAGAATAGCTTCAGTAGTACATAGAAATTGTAAAAGAGTTGAAGAAAAAAGATAACATTTAATTCTAGGTATATATTTATTTCTTGAGATTGCATGAACGTTCAAATGAAAACATTAGGAATTTAAGCATATAAAAGGAACTCGAGAAAAGAAACTCATCTTCAAAGTTATCTAACTTAAATTCATAAGGTTTGTTGCATGCAAGCGTAGAGCACTGCTGCCAGAACAACGTGAGATATATGTATTTTGCATACATAGCAAAAGTTAGGAACTCACGTTAAATGTTTTTGTTCTTAAATTGCGCCGCTATAAGTTTCGTGCTGAGAAAAAGAGGAAAATGAATGTACAACTAGATACTTCTTGTGTTATTCAGAAATAATGCGAACCACGCCAAAAGTTGGTTTTTTCTTTTCCTGAAATGCTTTTACATGCCATCTATTTCTTTAGAAAGAAAAATCTTTTGAAAGTACGGGTCTCAGAACAAAATTTCCTTTCACGTATGGTCTGATTTATATATTTTTTCTCTTATTGATGACGCAGTTGATGAAATCATTGTTTATTTATTTATTTTTTAAGAGGGGGTTGAAACTTTAATATAATCCTCTCTCTCCCTCCTCCCAATGTTTTTTCTATTTAAAAAATAAATTTTAATAATCTCAAATGATATGCAATATTATTTTTATTTTCATTGCGGTAAGACATTATCTTACAAGCAATAACCGCTCATAGAAGAGCAATCTCTAATAATTATGTAGTTTTCAAGTATTACATTTGTTTCTTAATGACCAACAAATTTGCTTATTTAAGAGAAATAAACAAATAAAAATTTTGAAAAAATTATTTTATACATTAAAAAATGAATGTTAAAATGACTCACGAATTCTTCAGCTTTTCTTTAAAGGATAAATATTTTCGATGAGAATCGCAATGTTTATCACCATTTCAATTTCGCTTAAGAAAATCTATTTCTGAGGTTATTATTTCCGCAGGCTAACCTATCTGACCTTGCATACTGTTTTGCAAACCAATAATTTGGAACAAAACAGCCCAAATTTGTTTCTTATTTCAAAGTAATTCAAAAATGTAACTGTTATTTAAAAAAAAAAACATTCTTCTGAATCCATAAAACAGTTCATAAAAGATAAGCTTTAATAATTTGATTTACATGTACTTGCTTTTTAAATGGTGTCCATCTTATCAGTTATCAGCCAAAATGTTTGTTTATTACGTTAGGAGTGTCCGCACTGGCATAGTAAAGTGTTCATAAGTTTTTTAGATAGTTTACTTCATTTCAAAGTTGTTTCATATATGTCTCCAAAATATTCTAAAAATTTGATTATGATTACATCCAAGTAAAGTGTATATGCATTTTCCCCTACTTAGTTCCCTATAATGGAGCGATTGAAACTATGGGCAGCAACGACTCTCCTATGTGCCAAGGCCAGGGGTATCTAAGCCAAGCAGCCATTGTATACAGGTATACAGTATTTTATTCGCGAGCTCTTAAAAGACTAAAAATATTAACTAAAACGTAGGAACGAGCTCGTCGCTTCGAGAAAAATTAAATTTATTCTCTCTTGCGCTGGAAGAAAAATTCATTTGCACTTTGAGTAAAGTGGAAACTTAAAATTTCTGTCGCTCCGTTGCTATACAGTACGATATAGGCTAAGGCTTAACCAGTTAGTTTGATATGGACTTTTTTTTTAGAATAATCATGTAAGTATAAAAAAATAAGTGAAGAGCAAAGTAACAAACATACAGTTTTTTCTATCCGGCTGAATAATAGTCGAATAACTTCAACTTATATTATGAAATTCATATATGAGGAGCAAACAGTCAAACCGTGTTTTCTAAAAAAATAATAAAATTAAAGTTACTGGTTTTTCTTTGAACTCCTCATTAACTAGTACGAAAGTATGTTGTTATTTGTAACCAAAACAAGTTTAAAGCTTGTTTTGGTTACAAATAACAACATACTTTTGTACCAGTTAATGAGGAGTTCAAAGAAAAACCAGTAACTTTAATTTTATTTATTTATTTTTGGGAGAAAACACGGTTTGACTGTTTGCTCCTCATATTAAGAAAGGGAAGTTTTTATGCATCATGCAGTAGCTTTTCGCTTAATATATTATACAATTCATGAAAAGAGAATCTTTCACGATAGTACTACTTCATGAGATAGATAGCGTTTTCTTTTATGCAGAAAAAAACCTCCAATTTAAAAAATACACAGAAAGAGTTAAGCACCAAATAATTATTATCTTAGTCCTCACTCGCTAAAATGTTGCGTCTCTTAACGTGTTGGCTCGCTGCCAAGCCTTTCTTTTTTTTAAAAAAATAAGGTAAGCAAATTAGTTAGCGACGCTTTTTTGAATGAGAAATGTTTTCGTCAAGTAAATCTAATTTCAAATTGAAAAGCGTTCTCTGCTAAAATAGTTTTTGAAACGAATGAAGAGATATTTCCTCATTAAATGGAAACAGATTAAACTTGAATTGCATTTCGAATAAAGGCTTCAATAGGGGAACGCAATACACAGAGAGACAAATTAAATTACATATATAAGAATTAAGATCAAAATACAATCTACTGAAAAAAAATGTTTGGATTGATGAAGTTTAAATCAACTCATTGGAAATATTTTTACCGCAAAATTCAATACATAAAAACAGAAATTAGAGTAAATTAATGTTAAAACAACATAAAAACTGTGTAGCAGCCTTAGACATCGCTAATTTTCCTAAAAGTAGTAATACAATTCTAAACGCAAGTAACACTTCATTGCGCATAAGGTTTAATTGTCAAACTTAGAAAATTCACCGAACATTTACAGGACCAACGTAGATATATGACTTCTAAAATAGACATATTCGAGTTTCTTCGTTTTTATGGGAATTGCCTGAAAAGAACCATGGCACTAAGAGTATATTACAGTAATATTTAATGTATATTGCTATTATATTATAAACATTAACGGCCTAGGAACAACTTACATTTTTAGTTTTAGTGAAATTATCCTTATTACTTATAAAGATGGCAATTAATTACATCCACAAACAAGCAGATAAATAAGTTAGACTTGTTTGAGAAGCTGGTAAATAAAAACTAACTTGGCGCGAAAAGACGAAAATGCTGATATTCCCAGTAAATTTCAGTTGAAAATATAAAATCAGTTGGAAATATTTATTTAAAAACACTAAATTTAAAACTAAGCAGATGAAAAAAGAGTGATAAAAATTAACTTGCTCTGGTACATTTTTCCGTAGGTTAGAAAACTTGGCAGAATACTTACAAATTCCAACGTCAGATGACCGAACTTATTCAATTTCGACAAAAAATTATACATAACTTTTATCAAGCTAACTGTACCAGTGTGGAGGCAAATGTGTAGGAAATACGTAGCATCATCCCTTCCCAATAGGAAAAAATATGCGTAAAATAGCAAAAATAAAATTATAAAAGTTGGGAAACTTCCCCCTGTCTTTTTTACAAAAAAAAAAAAAAAAACTCTAAAAATCACATGCTTGCAATTTTGATGTATATATCTACACTCATACGCTTTTTTCCATGAAATCCACAGTTGCCAAATGCCATATTTGGATTTTGAAAACACAAGTTCTTTGAGAAAATTTTGAGAAAATCTACCTTTCGATGTGAAACTTGCAATACTCTCATGAAACGTACCGGCATGCAACCAAATACGAAAATAATATTTCACTTACTTTGTCGGCCACTTCAATGTCACACTTGGCTTGAAGAAGTAAGCTCAAAATTTCTAAGTGACCTTTGGAAGCTGCCCAATGTACTGGAGTTCGATCCAACTGAAACAAACATTTTATCATTTCAAAGTAAACATTACATTAATAACCACGTGTAAATATTACTTATCCTAAAAGAAAAAAAAGTGTACACGATGGGAGGGGTATGTGGACCTATTTGAAAATGAATCTACGCCTTTCTTCTTTTTTTTTTCCTCTCTTTTCTTAAAGTAAAAATTTTATTAAAAAACTTCTAAAAAGATAATCATAAATATTTTATTTTAAATTTCATTAGAAATTAAGCCGTACTTTTCGACATAAGAAATTTTTGATTAGGTCAAGCACTTCATAGATCTTCAAAATTTAGCCAACTTCGGAACTTGACTTGGGATACAACACCATGTCTAGGATGGTACTCTAACGTAGGTAAACTTTCCCCTATAATGCATTTTCACCATTTAGCCATCCTTATGATTGAGGAATATATAATATGTCAAAAAAAATTTCAAATTTTGGATCTATCATTACGTTCAAGTTTGAAGGTTTGTACTTTATTCATGTATCTTCGAGAATTTTAGAGAATTTGTCATTTTCACAAAATAAAACCCTGTCGTGGAAAGGGCAACAATGAAGTCGAAGTGCAAATTTAAAGTCCCTTTATTCTTATACAAGGCCAAACTCAAGCTAGAGTCAGTAGCTAGAACAACGCCATTCCCATAGGAGTGCGCGCACACTAGGGCAGGGTAACGTGGTACCTAGAGATGCAAAGGTCTGAAAATTCCTAGTCTTTTCCCGAAAAAAATCAGGAAATTAGAACTTTTCCATTTTTTTTGCTAATTTTTACACTGTTTTTAAATATGTTTTGAAGATTCGCCGGTCCTGAACTTTAAGCCCTCAAATATTTTTTTATGTTTACCGTGTTCTTCGTGTGTACTGGTATGAGTAGTGAAACACAAACAGTGAATATAGAGGTAACACAGTTTTAGTAATATGAAACCTTGTGAGGTGTGGAGAGAAAAGGTAGAGGTCCAAAATAAAAAGAAGAGGAAAATTAGGTAAAAGGGTTCTTAAACATTGAAATCTTAATAGTAGCTCTAATACGTTTTGTACACTCTCAGAAACGCATGCTCAAATCTCACGAAACTTTCGTCATATTTGACGAAATGGCTTCGCCAAAAATGCTCCGAGTAAACCTTTTGTCGAATTGGCGAAATTTGTGTACTATTTTTTTTTTTTAAGTCACTAGGAAAGAATCGTTGCAAACGACGAAATTTTCTTGACGATTTAAGAATCGTGAAAAGTGAGAGCTCTTTTTCTGAAGGTGTAATCGTTGTTGTACTAAGACCTAAAAATTTGGAGGAGATGTCCACCTCCCAAATATGCGAGTTGAAAGCGGAACCTATAAACGTAACCGGACAACAATTTGAAACGTCTCATATTCTCCACGTTCCGTTTATTGACTTTTTCTCGCACCCTCCATCAGTAACTGCTTCATGAGAATTACATTTTGGCTCTGGCCAGAAGACTACCGTTGGACGAAGAATTAAAAGATTCTATTTGTTAGAATAGGGGTGAGGAAAAGAGTTTTCCCCCTCCAATAACTTACAACGATGACCTGTTGGCTCTAAAAGTTATCCTCTTTATTGTTTGCACCCGCATGAAGAAGTGAACGCTCCAAGGGTCAGGCGTCTTCTTCTACGAGATTCACTGTACGAAGGGCCCCATTCATTAATTGAGCATCCCAAAACAAAAAGTTATAAACAACAACTAGCCATTCTTCCCCACACAAGAAAGAAAATTTATAAAATACTATTTTTCTGGCTATATCCAGAAACCCAGAACAACCCTGAAGCAGGTCAAATGGAGTTTCTGACGCGCCGTACATGTAATAGCTTATACCATAAGCTGCTTTCAGTTAGCTCTAATTAATGTGCCCATTTGCGTAACAGGAAACGTTCATTTACTTCCTGTAGCTTTTATCTTGATGAACATCGGCAGAGGATTAGGTGAATCCACAAATGATTAGATTCAAAATATAATCAATGTGTTATGTTAATGCAGTTATCTTTCGCTGAATGTCACTGTGGGTGCTTTCTCCATTTAATAAACTAACTATTAGTATATCAGGCACCATACTAATGAATTAGCTTAGTTTCTAATATTAATACGATTATAGAAACTGCAGAATATGAATAGAGAACAATAGAACTTAATTTGAATGTTTAGTCTCAGTGTATCCAAAATAGCTTTCCTTGTAAAGGTTCATAAATTCAGTATTAAACAACAGCTATTCAGACTCTATTTTTTAAACCTTTTGAATCTACTTTAAATGTTTTAATTAACCTACTTGTTCTTGCTGACGAATGAATTTCTGAAACTAAAAATGCAAGTATTTTAAGTTTTGAATTATTAGATTAATGGGAAAACACGGGAAAGCAACACTCACGCGTGCAACCAAGTTTACTGTAAACTTACATGTCCTTTGGCATTTAGGTCAACTTTGGATTCGAGCACTTTTTTAGTTTGTTCGACGTCGTTCTTTAAGGCTGCTTCTTGTAGTTTCAACTCATTCTGAGCACCTGTAATTAAACAAATGTATAAATATTAAATGTGCATGCATTTTGTTTCTTAATCTAATGAATTCTGTGAAAATAATGGAAAAAACAAATATTAGTTCAAAGACTATAAGAGAAAAAGGCTATTTTTTGGTTTGTGATGAAAATCACTTTTTTTAATAGATTCAAACTGAGATTTCATAATAAATATTTAAAATTTTCTAGGCACGTTGCAGAGAGTTCATTTATTTTTATTTTTTTAAGTTCTATTTTCAAGCGACCAAGTGACACTGGAACCGACTGTTACTTGCAGTGGGATAAAAACTTTTAAAAAAGCTGTTGGTGTTCATTGGGGATTCTTAAATTTACTAGGACCAGCTGCTCAGGCAATAATTCAGCTTAACTCACCGACAGAGGGCACAGCTACGCAATCTATGCTTTTTATTCGGTGAATGTATGGATGTCACCAAATAAAGTTGTTTTTAGAACCGTGTGCTGCTCTTCCCATCCATAATTGGTCCGCCGAAAACCAGTCACAAGCAAACATATCTGTACCTCAGAAGCAGAAGGTAGTAAGTCCAAAATTATCAATTTTGAGATATTCAATTCATTTTGACAATTCAAAACAATGTTCTAAAATAAATAAAAATTAAAGTTTCTATCAGCGCAAATTTTATTAAAATTGATGCCTATTTCACCATTTACGAGACTATTGAAAGTGAGTTTCGAGAATTTTAACCTTTATTCAGCTCTCCTGAAAAATTACCCATTTGGACTTACCACCTCCTGCTTCTGAGATACAGATATTAGTGATGATGTGTAGTAGCCAACATTTTAACTGTTCTAAATAACTAAAACATCACGCCTTAAATGCATAAATCCAACAGCGACACAAGCACGGCACTCTCACTCTTGCACTCATTGACGAAGGTCACAACCAAAACATGGTACCCCTCCTTAAGCAAAACGCATTCTCCTTAAAGTAAGCTTACTAGACTTGCTCTACTCAAGTAAATAGATGAAAAATATTTCTATTTATGATATTGAATTGTAAGAAAACGACACTAATATTTTAGATAAAACACCACCGATGCCAGAGGAAAGATGGTGTACAGTGCAATCAATTACTACAATCAAATACTTACCTAATCTAAATGATTTGTACGAACGATATTCATCTCTTTCTAAACTAAAACGTGTTACTGCCTTTTGTTTATTTATTTACAACTTTAGAAACTCACAGGATAAAAATACTGGATTCTTAACGACTGAGGAACTAAATAATGCAATGTGTGTTAATTCAATCAGCTCAATCTATTGAGTTTAATAATGAGATCCATGGGGGGAGGGCACTTGAAAACAATCAGCCCTTATCTCGTAGAAGCAATATTTTACCTCTTAAGCTTTTTTTAGATGATTCAGTTGTCCTAAGTGTGGGCGGCCGCCTGCGACGTGCAAGTATCGAAGGTCAATCCCATCTTACTGCCAAAAATGCGTATTTAAACTGTCCCACTGTTAGACATTATCATCAAAATTTATTGCATGCAGTTCCGCTACTTGTTCAATCATGCATACAAGAAGAATTCTGGATCATTAGTGCAAAAGATCTTATCAGACTTTTTAGTAGAAAATGTGTTAAATGTTGTTAAAAAAGTGCATATGTTACTAACTAAATGATTAGTGATTTACCACCCACTCGCCTTTTTCCTGCTCCCACATTTCAAATTAAAGCCACGTGCGTTTCAAATTAAACCCACTAAAAGACGAGGCTCAAACATTCAAAGCATACATTACTCTTTTTGGGGTGTTTCATTACTATAGCAATACACTTAGATTTGGTCGCTGATCTTTCACTGTTTTTATTGCAGCTCTTAAGAAATTCATTTCTCGTCGAGACAAATGCAGTGACATACACAGTGAGCGTGGTTCTAACTTCGTGGAGCTAAACGTAAACTTATTGAATTCGAAAAG
Organism: Octonoba sinensis; assembly: GCA_038502835.1. NCBI lineage: Eukaryota > Metazoa > Arthropoda > Arachnida > Araneae > Uloboridae > Octonoba > Octonoba sinensis. Next base: position 90,838,601 of record CM076604.1, on the reverse strand, counting down.
CTAAGAAAATCAAAAGGTTATAATGAAAGTGTTAAATGGCATTTAAATGTTCCAGGTGCATACCACATGGATGGTCTCTGGGAGGCTGGCAGAAAATCAATAAAATTTCATTTGGAACGCGTTGTTGGTGATTTAAAACTAGCACACGAAGGATTTGAAACACTTCAACACAAACAGAAGCTTGTCTTAATTCCAAACCACAAACAGCATTGTCTAGTGACCCTAATGATCTATCCGCCTTAGCATCTGGTCATGTTATGATTGGAAGGTCTTTGACAAGTCTGCCTGAATCAAATTATCTTGGTTTCCAATATTTCTCCTTTAACCAAGTGGCAAATTCTTCAAAAAATGGTCCAACATTCCTGGAGCCGTTGGTATAAAAAATATCTCTACAGATTACAACAAAAGCCAAAATGGTTATTACCTACAAAAAATCACCAGATCAATGATTTATGTCTTTTAAAGAATGAGAATTTGCTTCCTACTAAATGAAAAACGTACAGAGTAATTCTACTACACCATGAATGTGACAGTAAAGTAAGAGTTGTGACAATCAAAACATTCGAAGGCACATTTAATTGAAATCATATTGCTAGTTTTTCATATTGCGAATTTAAATGTTATTTATTCATTTTGAAAGTTTTATACATTTTAATTCGTTATATATTGTAAAAATTCTTCAATTCATTTAGTTTCATTTTCTTAATGTATGTTTCAATGCATAATTATAAAATGTGTACGTGTATTGAAATGTTAGTTCAAGGTGGGTGGCCTATTCAGACCATAATTGAGCGTGCCTCACCGCGAGAGGGCACAATTTCGCAATCCATGTTTTTTATTCAGTGTGTGTGTGTGTACGTGTGTATCTGTGTGGAGGTCGTCAAGTAAACTTTTTTTAAGAACCGTGTGCCGCTTTATCTATTCACCAGCGTACCTCGCCCTGTGGCTGTTTGCCGGATGTCACTTTAGCGTTTGTATTTGTATTTATTCTGAAATTCAGCAAAATATATTCGTGATCTGATGAGTTGACACTTTTATTATGACGCAACTTATTTCGTAGAACAGAAAGAAATACCTTTAAAAAGAAGAATTAGTTCTGCAAAAAGGAGCCCTTTGAAACACTTTTTGTTCATTTAATTTGGAAACATTTTTCTTTCAATTTCCGGGCGTAATAAACTAAAATGGGAGTACGTGACTCAAATGCTAGATGATAACATGGAAAATGTCATCGAAATTTCATTCGCTTTGACAAAGAAAATTTTACTTATTTATATGGCTTCTCTGCGTGACTTGCCTTTTCAAATGAGATTTCTTACAAATCGACTGGGAAACTGAACCAAGATTACTTAATTTGATTTATGCGTTAGACTATGTGGGCAGGCGTTGTGGTAGAAAATCACTAAGTACAAAATTGTGATTTTGGGATGAATATGATTTCACCCCCTAGAAATGAAGCATGGTAGTCTAACACATTAACTAAACTCATTAAGTCCATTGATTTTCCCGTTTCCAAGAACAAAGCTGTCCAGATTTCAGTAAGTTCTTTAAGTATCGTCCATGTAAGTGGCACAAATTCTACTTAGTGTTTTTCCCAATTTCATCATCCCTGTCGACGTGAAATTACGAAGGGATTTCTGTAATCATCTCTCAACCATATCAGAATGTATGGACGAATTTCCTGGAACACGCGTATCTCTTGGTGAGTCTTAAAAGTCATAAAATCCATAAGTAAAGCTTTTCAACGGATGGATTCCACTAATTAAAATGTCCAATTAAATATATTACGGTATAAACCAGCCACGTAATTAATTATCTGTAAACATACTAGAACGATCCATAAGTCCGTATCTTTATTTTTACATTTTGCTTTATATTCATCCAAATATTGTTTTCAAAACAGTAACAGCTATGAAGTCATAAAGAATTTATATCGTGATTGCTAACGTGATTTGTAGATTAAAACATTTGTTAGAACCGCTGATGAATGTATGTCTAAAATTTTGCTAATGGTTTCATTAGTTTGTACGTTATATGAGCAGTTTTAGCTTCCTGACAGCGTGAAATATGAGATATCATAAAATGCATTAATCATGAAAATAATAAAAGAAGCCTTAAATTTTTGCACATGCCATAACGATTGAATTGTCGTTGCTATCAGGGTTTGAACATTTTTTACAGAAAGGCAGACATCTAAACAAGAAGCATACGAGACACACGAAGAAAAAGAATCACATTGCCTAATAAACCCATCCTCCCTCTGGGCCTCCTGTAATCTAATTCCGTTCTATTTTCTGCACAGTAAATACAAATTATCCTGAAAGAAAAAAGGAACGACTGCTGTTGAGAATTATGAAGAAAAAAATTAAGAGTAGAGAAAGAAAACACGATATGCAGGAAAATTGCTCAGTGCATCTTTCTTTTTTCGTTCCCCCATGGAAACATACCGCATTTAAATGAGGAAGGGAAAAAAGAGAAAATGCTCACTTTTAAAATGGAGTCAAGAATTAAATTATACTTTTATTTGAGGAATAGACTTTCATTAAATCCAAATAAAAAAGCAATAGTATAGCTCCCATCAAAGCAACTTTTAAATTAAACTTTAAAATCAAAATCAGTGCGAAAATGTGCATCTAATCTACTTAGCAAGATCATAAACTTTACATTATAGCTATTGATTGCCATACGGGTATACACCGAATATCAGTATTTCGTGATAATTTGCAATTTCGTAAAAGCGGTATTCGCTCAGGTAAAATACTGATGTTTTCTTTATTAGTTACAAATGATAAATATATTTTCAACTAAAGAGATTTTAATTTATAGTAATGATTAAACTTTGTGCAAAGTAATAGAAATAAAATTTCACGTTAAATTAAAGCACAAATGAGCATTAAAACGCAGACATATGTTTCGGGATTGCTTGGAATCCCTTTTTCAATGCGACAGGGAACTTCTAGATGCAAAACATCCAAATGAAGCAGACAGAACAACAAAAACAAAGCTTATATAGCCTAAGAATTAACTGTAAACCAATGAGAATAAAGGCAGTGTGAAGTGGAAGTAGAAGTAGTAGGAAAGGCACCTTGTTTTGCTTTTTGTTTTGGTATTTTCTGTACTTATTTTATTTCCATTTTATTCTTTGTATTTTATTTTAATTTTTTGCAATTTTCATGTATTTTCACATTTTTATGCACGCTGTTGTCTTTTTTGCTTTCTTTTTATTGATATTCCTTTTTACTTTCTGTACTTCCAACTGCATTCGTTTGTTGCTCTCTTATTGGTGCCTTTCCTACTACTTCTACTTCCACTTCACACTGCCTTTATTCTCATTGGTTTACAAGGCTATATAAGCTTTGTTTTTGTTGTTCTGTCTGCTTCATTTGGATGTTTTGCATCTAGAAGTTCCCTGTCGCATTGAAAAAGGGATTCCAAGCAATCCCGAAACATATGTCTGCGTTTTAATGCTCATTTGTGCTTTAATTTAACGTGAAATTTTATTTCTAGATTTTAATTTAACTTATTAAATTTCTACTTATTTTTAAAAACATGAATTAACACAGAATCAATGAGTAAAAGCATCTGAAGAATGCAAAAGGTTTTTATCACTAGTTAGTGTGATGAATCATCTTATTTTCCTGCATTTGTGCGCACCTTTAAAAAACGAAACGAAAAGGAAGAAAAGAAACTAAACCGCCTTTTACACATACGTTCTTAAACGCGCGACTGAAAGCGGTGCATCCAACTACGCCCAAGAACGCGAGTAAAACCGTGACGTTCAAAATGTGTCGCAATAATGTTGGGTCAGTTGGGGTAATTGTAAACGCTTTTTCAATGTTTTAACTTTTGGTCCATTCCTACCTCTTCAATGAATTCAGAGATAAAATTGTGAGCATTGTGTCCACTACTGTACTTCTTGTGAGTAAATGTGTACAAAAATTTTGGCTTTATGACTGTTTGTTAGCGAATGAGCTCGTGTTTACAATTACCCCATTGTGTTTACAATTACCCCAGAGATCTGATGTAATTGTAAACAGTGATTTATTTTCGAATAAGGTTGATGCAAATGGAAAACTGTTTCATACACAGTCTGCTTAAAGGCTTAAGAAGTTCCGGAGCAATGGTTCCCAATCTGCGGCTAACAAGCCGCATGTCTGCTGAGTTGTGTTATGAGTCGACTGAGATCATTTAACGATAAATACCTTGCAAAAAATCAAGTAATGCAACAAATTTATGTAAAATTTGTCCCGCAGTGTATCAGTCGGTTAAGCTTGGATCTCACAGAACACCGAAAGTGAAGCACAACTGGCCGTGGTCAACGCTTGGGAGGGTGACCACCTCCCGCGAATGATTACTCTGAGACCGAGTGCGCTAAAGGGTGCTGTGCACGTAAAATACACCGTCGCTTCAAATGTCCACTAAGTTATAAATAATTTAGCTGAGGGGTCAACCTACGTGACGATTCCTCATCTGGGAGCTGGTTCAAAATCATTAAGCCCCTCTGAGTCAAGTGCTCTTCATTCTAGCGGAGCTCATTAATAATCAGCAGGAGCTTCCTTAATTCATGGTCGCCCTGCAAGGGGGGCTTGGATTTCCAAGTGGCATTAGCAACAACAACAACAGTTATGTAAAATAGACACAAAAGTGTAATTTACATCAAAATATAATACTTATTGTCCCCCCAAAATATTGTAAATAGGATAAATTTAAGGGTTTACAATTACCCCAGAGTACGAAATGTATGGGGTAATTGTAAACACCTAACTTGCACATGAAAAACAACAGGAAGGATTAAATTCATAACTAAATGCTTTAAGCAGCATTCCATATGACAAATAACAAGAAGTTCCGTCTAGAACTATACGAGCCTACTTTCCCGTATACACCCAACTTCAAATTTATAATATAGCTATCACTTTCTCTCTCTTTCACATTTAGCTTTAGTTCTTAATTACTTCAAATATACTTTTTTCAACGCATAATACATATTCATTCACTCAGTCATTCATTCTTTCATTTATTCAGTCATTCATTTACTCATTCATGTAGTTATCACTCGTTTATTTATTTTTTCATTCATTCACTCATTTAATTACTTTATCATGTATTCACTCATTTATTCATTCATTCGTTCTTTCACTCATTCATTTATTCATTCATTAATTCTTTCACTCTTTCATCGATTCAATCATTCATTCTTTCACTCATTCATTCATTCATTTATTTATTTATTGAGAAATGCCCTTAAAAATCCCGATCAAAATTTCATAGGAAAACAGGCTTGTTCAGTTCTTGTTGAACTTCGTATCAGTACATGTTCTACAGCGTAATATCTTTCTGATAAAGTTTGTTGCGTGCCAATCCGTCGTTTAGATCAGGATTTATATGGGATTGAAATTTCCCATATGCGCTAATGTTAATTTATTACCTTTTCATTATCAAGGCGCAAATCTCCCGAGCAAACTTTTTGGCGACGGAACACACAAAAGGATAACAACGACGATATTCCGTTTGGCGTTAGTTGCATCATTATTGGCGACTTTATCGCCTGCGCCGGAATAATGGAAAAATGCCGCAATTTTTTTTTTTTTTGAACTGTTCAAAAATGAACAAAAACTGTTCAAATCAATATTTCACGCCGAGAACTCCGTTCAATAAGTTTGCAATAGGAACTTGGGTCTTGTGCCCAGAGTTTACATAATTTGCTTCAATTTTGTCCATAGGCGCTAATGTTAAAATTTTTTGAACTGTTCAAAATTGAACAAAAAATTGTTCAAATCAGAAAGTAAAATATGGAAATGGGATGTCCTTGCCGAGATCTTTCGAATGCAAAAAGAATTTTTCCAATCGGACAATTCTTTCAAAAGTTATTAGGGGGGGGGGGGACAGACCGACAGACCGACAGACACACATTTTCCCCATCTCAAAACCCTACTTTCAATTTTTTTATTTTTCAATCTTTATTTAATTACTTCACTTTTTGGACTTTTCTTCATTTTTAACGATATTTTTACGATACATTAAGCCTTCTTTCATGCTTTATTTATTTTATTTTTTTTACTTTTACGGGAAAGTAGGCTAAAAATGGTTGAAACCGCTTACATCGCTTTTGTAGACGAGCTGGAGAGGAAAATGTAAGATCACTAAATTTTGCTAAACAACTTTTTTCACTGTACCATTTTCAAACAATAGTGAATCCTCCACAGCTGTTTCGAAACTTACGAAACTGTTTCAATGTCCTCCCTATGCTGCCAGTTTATCACTCACAAGAAGTTAAGTTTTCAAAACTACCACAAGTGTAGTTATGAAACTTGTTTACAACTAACCCGTGCTTACAATTACCCCAACTGACCCTACCCCAGAGTACGAAACATTCTTAACCGAGCGCAAGAACGCGTTCAGATGAGTGGCGTATGGAATTTCAGAGACAACAATGCTCCACGTTCCAAGCCAGCATTCACAACACAACATGTAATACATTAAAAAAAATCATTAGCGAATGAATTACAATAATACACATAATACACACACCACTTTGTGATTTCAGACACAAAACCGAGCGAAAGGTATTTTTTTATTGCAGAAACAATAAATAGCCTGCACAATTGTCCAATCATTCCACTTTGATACGCGGTTAAGATCGCGTATGTAAAATGTATCATTTCTTGGTGAGCGCATCTGAGTGTCATTCTTAACCGCGTTCTTAACTGCTCCAAAAATTGCATTTACAAGCACACTCTTGAACGCTCATCTGAATGGCTCGTCGTTTGGAGCGCGGTTAAGAACGTGTGTGTAAAGAGCGCTTAACAAGATCGAATTAAATTAAGTTCATCTAAAATTTACATCAAACCGTTTATGAAAAGCAAACACACAGGTAAGAGGCTATAGTTTAAGACCATGTTAATATTGTAAAAGATTTATCTCCTAAGGACAAATTTTAATTAACGGCCAATAAAAAAATTTCCACAAACAATAGTAAAAAATAATTCAAAAATTAGATTTATCCTACAGAAGAGCATTTTCACTGCAGGAAATGTGTAGACAAAACTACCTTCCAAACTTAGTGACAATAAAATAGATGCATTGTATTTCTTACGATCTCATTTTTAAAATCTATATTTTATATTATATCTATAATTTAATATACATACGTATATATGTACATCATATCTAGAGCTAATTTCTCATAAAAGAAGCAATGTTTATTTTTATAAGAAAAATATGTATAAAAAACTTATCATATATAAAACGAACGCAGTCTTAGATTCTTCTTTTCTTGAACGTAACTGTACCAAAACTAAAATAAATATTCAACAAGAAGTTCCGTCTAAAACTATGCGAGCCTACTTTCCCGTATACACCGAATTCAAATTTTTAATCTAGCTTTCTCGTTTAGCTTTAGTTCTTAATTGCTTCAAATATACCTTTTTCAACGGTTAATAAATATTCATTCAATCATTCATTTATTAAGTCATTCATGTATTCATTCACTTATTTATTCATTCATTCTTTTGCTTATTCATTTAATCATTTATTAATTCAAAAATATTCTTAAAAATCCCGATCAAAAAATTTCATACGAAAATAGGCTCGTTAGTTCTGGATGAACTTTCTACTTGTACATGTTCTACGTCATAAGAGCTTTCCGATAACGTTTGTTCCAAGCAAATCGGGCCGTTAGATCAGGAATTATATAGGATTGAAATTTCCCCGTAGGCGGTATGTTAATTCTTTTTGAACTGTTCAAAAATGAACAAAAATTGTTCAAATCAATATTTCACGCCAAGAACTTCTTCCAGTGAGCTTGTTCATGGGAACTTATATCTTGTACCCAGAGTTTACATAATTTGCTTCATTTTCACCCATAGGCGCTAATGTTAAAATTTTTTTAACTGTTCAAAATTGAACAAAACATTGCTCAAATCAAAAAGTAAAATATGGAAATGGGATGTCCTTGCCGAGATCTTTCGAATGCAAAAAGAATTTTTCCAATCGGACAATTCTTTCAAAAGTTATTAGGGGGGGGGGGACAGACCGACAGACACACATTTTCCCCATCTCAAAACCCTACTTTCAATTTTTTTATTTTTCAATCTTTATTTAATTACTTCACTTTTTTGGACTTTTCTTCATTTTTAACGATATTTTTACGATACATTAAGCCTTCTTTCATGCTTTATTATTATTATTTTTTACTTTTGCGGGAAAGTAGGCTAAGAAAGGCATCGCTAAAATGCAACCAAACGTAAGAGAGATTACTTTGAATTAAAATTCAACGTTTAGGCGAGAAATATGAATATTTCAAAATGTTAAAACCTTCCAGAGCAAGTAATTTCATTCTGTTCTGAACCACTTCATCTCAGTCTCAACTTTTAGAAGCAGGATCAATCTCTTCTTTGGAATCAACACGCAATCATTTTTAAAATCCATTTCCTCATAAACAATTCACGATCATGGTAAAGTGGATTTCAGGCAGAATCTTAGAAAGTACTCAAGGCGCAGCATATCACATCTTTCGCAGCTAAAAATAAAGAATAAGAACCTTTAAATGATATCGTAAGTAGCGTGCTCTGAAATATTTATTCTTGTATTTAATCACTAAGATAAGTTTGGATTGTCACTTATTTCACTTTTATGCCATAAATATCAAGTGACTTTAATGAAACGTGACAGTTTACTTTCGATGCTTCCATTTTCTTTATGTATGTAACACTCAAGTTTTATTTAACAGACACTTTATTTTTTTCTATAGGAAAATATGAATTCATTTTTAGCCTACTTTCCCGTAAAAGTAAAAAAAATAATAATAAAGCATGAAAGAAGGCTTAATGTATCGTGAAAATATCGTTAGAAATCAAGAAAAGTCAAAAATAAGTTAAGTAATTAAATAAAGATTGAAAAATAAAAAATTTGAAAGTAGGGTATTGAGATGGGGAAAAAGTGTGTCGGTCGGTCTGTCGGTCTGTCGGTCTGTCTGTCTTTCGGTCTGTCTGTCTGTCTGTCGGTCTGTCTGTCTGTCTGTCGGTCTGTCCACCCCCTAATAACTTTTGAACGAATTCTCCGATTGGAAAAATTCTTTTTGAATTCGAAAGATCACGGCGAGGACATCTCATTTCCATATTTTACTTTTTCATTTGAGCAATTTTTTTGTTCAATTTTGAACAGTTCAAAAATTTTTAACATTAGCACCTATGGGCTAAAATGAATCAAATTATGTAAACTCTGGATACAAGATCCACGTTCCAATGAACAAGCTTACTGGAGGAAGCTCTTGGCGTGAAATATTAATTTGAACAGTTTTCGTTCATTTTTGAACAGTTCAAAAAATTAACATAGCGCTTACGGGGAAATTTCAATACTATATAAATCCTGATCTAATGGACCGATTTGCTTGGAACAAACTTTATCGGAAAGATCTTATAACATAGAACATGAACAAATAGATAGTTCATAAAGAACTAACGAGCCTATTTTCCTATGAAATGTTTTTATCGGGATTTTTAAGGATATTTCTCATTGAATAAATGAAGGAGTGAAAGAATGAATCAATGAATGAATGAATGAATGAATGAGGAAAAGAATGAATAAATGAGTGAATAAATAAATGAGTGAATAAATGAAAAAATAAATAAATGGGTGAATAAATACATGAATGAGTAAATGAATGAATAAACACATGAATGAGTAAACGAATGAATGAATAAATGAATGGCTGAATAAATGAAAGAATGAATGACTGAGTGAAGGAATACGCATTATCCGTTGAAAAAGGTATATTTAAAAAAATTAAGAACTAAAGCTAAAGGAGAAAGAGAGAGAAAGATATAGCTAGGTTATAAATTTGAATTTGGTGTATACGGGCAAGTAGGCTCGTATAGTTCTAGACGGAACTTCTTGTTTATTATTCGTGATTATATATCTATATACCATTGTTATATACATAACAATGATTGTGTGTGATGCGTTTCCGCTAGTGAATTATATAAAAATAAATAATTTTGTTTTATCTTTAAATAAATCTCTTTTCTCCAGATTTTTCGACATTATCCTTACAAAGAATTAGTATAACTTTTCTCCACCAAAACAGTTTATAGTTTTAGATCTTTAATAATACAAATAAGGATTTCTGACGCTGATCCTCTAACCAATAAATAGAAACGTGCGCCATACATTTACTCCATCTTTTAAAACTGTGTACCTATTCACGATCACTGAGCATCGAAGCAATGATGTAGTAATATTCAAGAGATTTAGAAACGTCAGTTTTTCTACTAATAGGGTAAGAGAAGAGTGGTTTGTATCTTCAGTTGTAAATATTTCTAGATATTTGGTATAGAAAATGGTAATTGGTCGAAAATGTTCACAGTTGACTTTTTTTTTTACATCAGTTTCGAAGTATTCTGACAGCATGAAACCTTGCTGTAAATAGAAAATAATAATAATAGTAATAACAGTTATAAACATACAACTACCTTATAAACTCGTGTCTAAGTCCACTTTTTTGGACGAAAATTCTACTTGAAAGTAGGAGAACAGGCTTATATACGAGTCAAAAAAATTAAAAACTTGATCCACGGAATAAGGAACTTAATGTAACAAAATAAAGATCTAACATATTAGGTTTTTATATTTAAAAGGCAACAAAGAAGGACACAAGCATTATTTCAATATTATTCTTCTTCGTAGCATCAAACAATTCTTCAACTTCACTTAATCTTGACTTCGTCACTATAGCTGTCAGCAAAATAACCATCGACATCGTCTTCCCTGCAATCGGATTCTATAGGGACTCCGCGGCAGATAAGATCTCGCGTGTTCAAGCCTTATACGCGCGTATGTACGGTATTTAATACCAAACCAATGCGGGTGACCATACCATTTGGAGATTATAGATAAATAATACTGAAAATGTCGGGTACATCAGCTAGCAACTCGATAAAGTATTGAAACCCCTTTTTTAGCTGCAAAAGCGTTTTTTCAGTGATGGATTGAATTTTAATGCAATCATGAGTCCCATGATTTTTATGACATTTCTTGTGATTTATTGATCACTAAGCCACATTAAATTCTGGGAGAGAGTTTTTTTTTTTTGTTTATTAAAGGTAAATACATTTGCTACCAGCTATTTTTTAACTACCCGTTTAATTTTTAAATTTTAATTGTTCGTGCAAAAATTATTGCGTCGAACCACTTTCGCTTTTTTTTTCTTCTTTTTTTTTTCGAAAAAAGTATCAGGCAGCTGCTATGAATTCTGGAAAAGATTTGAAAGAAATAATAAATAAAATTTGAATTTGTTTCTGAAAAAATTAAATTTTTCGCAATCAAAGATTACAATTAGGTTTTTGATCCATCGATTTTATTTTTATGGATCAAATATAAAATTTTATTAGGCGACCGAAATTTTGACATGTAATAAATGACTTATTAAAACGGAGTTAAAATTATTAAAATCTCACCTCCGAATGTTGATAGGAATAATTCGAGGGATTACGTTTCCTAATTTAAAGTATAGTACAATACATATAAAGATAATGCCGCTTACCTGTACCAAACTTAAAGAAATGTAATGTTTTTGTCACCATCTAAGATTTGAAATTGCATTAAATACAGAGCTGTATTTAATGCAATAAATACAGCTCTTAATGCAATATCATAGCTCTATGACGAAAGTAATATTGCCAGTGTTTAACATTAGGTTCTATGGGAATCTCGTCAAGTATTAAGATTCCTCAATATCGTGAAACTGAGACTGAGTGTTGAGTGAAATTGAGTGTTTCATTTTTGTGTCGAATATATCGCCAACTTTGCGATAAATCAATAAATGGTCTCTAATTTATAACGTAACTTCGACTGCATTCAGTTTCATGTTTTTCACCTCCATTATTCATGCATATTTCCTCTATTTATCCAGAAAAATCAGAGGAACATCAATCTCTGAACAAAAAAAAGCAGTGTAGCCACCTTCCTGAATGCTTCAAAAAAAAAACAGGAAAAATAATCAATGAGTTATCTCAGCTTGCTGCATTTCTCTAAAAGAATGCAACTCTGATTTCAAAAATATGAATAACAAAGGAAAGTTGAATGAGAACAATGAAGTTGATAATGAGAACAATGCATTATTTGGATAGAGAAATATAAAAGAAAATCTAGTTGGGCAACAGTAAAACAAATAAATAAATAAAAATAAAACGTTATCTAAGACAGTTTTAAAGCATTAAAAAATTTAAAAACAAAAGTAAGAAAATAGGACTTCTGTTTCTTTTCTTGACAAAAACTGTAACGAAAAACTTGTTTGATATGCATTATGCAAACAGAGATTATGTGAAGATTTCGAATGAGACAAAGATACGTGAAACTCGATATATTTTTTCTTCAGAAAATTTTTATTATTTCAAGCTCTTTTTAAAGTACGAACCCTAAGCGAATCGCTTTCATTCTTCCTAAGATTATATTTATATTTTGAAGACAAAAAAGTAATTATCTTTCTTCATAAGAGTATTTACTTATTCTTTGCAAATCTCCCAGAAAAATGTAGGCCCTTCCCGATTCATTCAAAGGCAAATGGTTCCCGAATAATAAGAGTAGTAACACTAATTCTACGCTTTTAATTTCTATATTAAAAGAAAGAAAACTGTTTTAGAACGTTTCTCAGTATCTTTCACATGGTTACTACACAAAAACTTCTCGTTGGGATTTAAACATTCGCTGTCCATTAGGGTAATGAGAAAAAAAAAAATTATTATTTTCGAGTAGCTGTAGCGCTGAAAAAGCGAGTAAAAGTTGCGATGGGTAGACTTGAATATTACTATTATTATTTGAGATCGAATAATACCTCCCGATCCCGCAACGAGCTTAAATATTCCAAAAGATGATGAACAACCCATCTCTTCGAGCTTTTTTAAAAGTTTTTCTCCGGTGTTTCTTTTAATGCTTTCCGACAGAAAAGTTACAAAACGCACTACTTCATAAAAAAGGTTATTTATTTCTCAATTTAATGATCATCTTTCGATTCCCCAAATACTTATAAAACATGCAGTACTTAAAAAAAGTACTATTTCCTGAATTTCTGTAACTTTTAAAAGCGAATTCACGAAAATTTTTAACGTTCCGTACTGTCTTTAGCATGAGAATATTTATGGACGAACTTCTTGTTTAAACTAGCTGATGTGTGCCCTGCATGACTTCCTTGCACTATACTAACTATACAATTACCTTTTTAAGAAATAAAAAATGGGTGCATACACGTTAGAAGTTATATTTCTTTACTTCATTATTTTTTACATAAATTTTTAGTTCACTTTTATTTCTCTGCACCTATTCATTTAGTAACTATAGAATTTCATATTCCATTTTCAGAATTAATGGAATTTACTTTTTTTATTGGCATGAAAAATCAGAATTTAAAATGTAACAGTAACTTGACGGAATCTACGAAAGAAAAAAATACAACGTAAGCATGCCTTAGGGTGAGACGTGAAGAGCATTTGAAACCCTTAAACCCATTAGTTTGTTGGTAACCAATGGAGAAAAAACAGTTTTACAAGATCATAATTCTTGGAGGAGCTCTACGGGAAAGTCGCCAAATATCACATAAATGGTAAAACCGACAGCAGATTTGGCTTACCTATTTTGGCGCCAAATTTGGCGATACCTTATTAAATTTTGTGAAATATTCGCAAGTTATCGCCAAATGGGAGCCAACATAATTAACTATGGAGTTGGTTTGAGTAATATCTTTGGCTAAATATCCTGGTATAGGAAACGACCATAACTTTGCATGCAATTGTCACGAAATCGCATAAAATATCCTTTTTAGCCTACTTTCCCGTAAAAGTAAAAAATATAATAATAAAGCATGAAAGAAGGCTTAATGTATCGTGAAAATATCATTAAAAATCAAGAAAAGTCAAAAATAAGTGAAGTAATTAAATAAAGATTGAAAAATAAAAAATTTGAAAGCAGGGTATTGAGATGGGGAAAAAGTGTGTCTGTCGGTCTGTCTGTCTGTCGGTCTGTCTGTCAGGGGCTGTCTGTCGGTCTGTCTGTCGGTCTGTCTGTCGGTCTGTCTGTCGGTCTGTCTGTCTGTCGGTCTGTCCCCCCCTAATAACTTTTGAACAAATTGTCCGATTGGAAAAATTCTTTTTGCATTCGAAAGATCTCGGCGAGGACAACTCATTTCTATATTTTACTTTTTGATTTGAGCACTTTTTTGTTCAATTTTGAACAGTTCAAAAAATTTTAACATTAGCGCCTATGGACAAAATTGAAGCAAATTCTGTAAGCTCTGGGCACAAGAGCCAAGTTCCTATTGCAAGCTTATTGAAAGGAGTTCTCGGCGTGTAATATTGATTTGAACAGTTTTTGTTCATTTTTGAACAGCTCAAAAAATTAACACAGAGCTTACGGGGAAATTTCAACCCTATATAAATCCTGATCTAACGGACCGATTTGCTTGGAACAAACTTTATCGGAAAGCTCTTATAACGTAGAACATGTAGAAATAGAAAGTTTATCCAGAACTTACGAGCCTATTTTGCTATGAAATTTTTTGATCGGGATTTTCAAGGATATTTCTCAGTGACTCAATGAGTGAAATAATGAATGAATGAATAAATGAAAGAGTGAAAGAATAAATCAATGAATAAATGAATGAGGAAAAGAATGAATGAATAAATTATTGAATAAATGAAAATATAAATAAATGAGTGAATAAATACATGAATGCGTAAATGAATGAATAAACACTTGAATGAGGTAACGAATGAATGAATAAATGCATGGCTGAATAAATGAAAGAATGAATGAGTGAGTGAATGAATATGTATTATCCATTGAAAAAGGTATATTTTCAATAATTAGAACTAAAGATAAATAAGAAAGAGAGAGAAAGAGATAGCTAGATTATAAATTTGAATTTGGTGTATACGGGAAAGTAGGCTCGTATAGTTCTAGACGGAACTTCTTGTTGGATTTTCCGACTGCAACCAAAAAGGTAGGTGCACAACTAGACCGTGTGCAGGTCCTACATACGAAATTTCAACCATCTACGACCAAATGAATTTGAGTTATGGAAGACACGTACCTACTCGCATAGGAATATAAAGTCGTACGATAAAACTCGCCAAAACGGACTCGGCGACGGTCAAAATCGGTATTTCAGTGGTGCATACGCACTTGCGTATGTACGTACCTACGGACAATGTAAGAAAAACTCTCTAAACATTGTTTGGTTAAAATGCAAAATTTAGGCTGAAATTTGAACGTGAAATTTTTCGCGATTATTATTTTTCCTGTTCTTTGTACAACGAAGTAAAAAAACCTTGATTGTTCAATATCAGTCTACGTAATTGATTTGAAATCACGCTGCCTTTTGAGACATTCCCAATTCCATAGGTTCATATCGCTTATTTTAATGCGGGTTTCTCCCATACCCCATTAGAGGTTCTCGCAAAGAGGTATCGTCCTCTTAAATTTATTTGTTTTCCACGATGTTTTATACCTAAGTGTCGCCTAGTGAATGAATAATTATTCTTTGTATGATGTGCAAAATTATTTTACTAGTTTGAAAAAAAAGATTCAGTTTGCATGAAAAATGGATCTGTCATTCACACTCACAACAGACCCAAGGTCATTTTGTGGACCAATTGGGAAAAAATCTGAGCGTTTGTGAAAAACTTCCAATAATAGGTTTTCAAGCAATAGACTGTACACGCGTTTTAGACTGTACGTAAGTGAAACGAATCCATCAGATGCGTTAAAAGATATAGTTACCATCATTTTGAAACGTTACATGCCAGTCTAGTTTGAAATGAAAGAACAGGCAAAATTTCACGGACAGTCCTGTTCATGTGTACACTGTACAGTGCAATTAAAACATCTCGATACTTGTCAGACAACCTGAAACAAGGATTTGATCCTTTCTTTGAACGAAACTCTTTGTTTGCCAAATCTCGAAAACGTATTAGTGGAAATGGTTTTCGATGAAAAGAAGGAACATTAGAGAGCCAAGACTTAAAAAAGTTTTAAAAGTCAGACAGCCTATTTCGAAAGGTAAAAACATCAGAAATCATAGCAAAATTATACTCTCCATCTCTTTTTCGGAAAGTTAGTAACAAGGACATCAAATCTTTTATATAATCAAGAGCTACACTAGACTCAATTTAAAAAAAAAAACCCTGCCATGCGTAAGCCGTCAGACGATGCGTGAAATTAGAGAAGGATCACTTTTAAAGTATGCGGGTTTAAGTCGAGAAAGCGGAACATAAGAACAGCACTATCAACCAGATCTGATATTATACTCGAGTTTTCAAAGAAATCAGAGTATAACGTTAGTTCTATAAACGATTAAAACTATAAAACGTGTTTTAACTTGTAGATATTATGTTAAACATATTTATAGTCGTAAAGACTAATCCTTCATACTACCTGTTATGCGTGTTACGGACATTATCTGAAAAAAAACCAGTTAGGCGTGAAGAAAACGTGTTTTGCATCGTTGGAAGAAATCTTCACACTAGAGAATAAATCATTTTTCATACATAGTATTGTGATTTTGGAATGTTTTTGGTTCGATGACAATGAAAAAAAAAGAAAGCACACTTTTTGAAAAATTAAAGAATTGTTGAAATTTGTTCCTTTTGCAAAAATTTAGGCTCGTTACGGAATTTGAACATCTTATCCGATTTCAATATTTTTTTGTTTGTTTATTTATCAATCGCAACTTTCCATGCTATAGAGACTCCAAAATGAAAATTTTGTTGTTTCGCACCACCCCATGTGTCCATGAGCTTTGAGAGATCCCTAACCATTTCACGACTGAAACATGTTTTGTGTTAAGTATATTTCTTTCATATTCGGTGCAATATAGTATCAATGCATCTGCAAAGATAATATTAATCGGACGAATGTAAAATTACATTTTAATGTTTCATTTGCACTGCTTAAATTCTAATTAAAAGAACTAGTTCACGATGTCTTACGTCCACCCCTTCAGTTACATTTTGAGATTGCACTCCTTTTAATTAAAAACTCATCCCAATTAATATTTCATGAAATCATTAAGAATTTGATTAACTTCGGACGTGAGTAAGCGAGTACAGGCACTTTTTTTATTTTCGAAAGGAAAGTGAGATAGATTGCCACTGAGTATCTTGCGACTGCTTTCTTTCATTAGGGTAATGAAAGAGACTGCTTAGATATTGATTTTATTCTTTGTAATCATAAAATACTTCGAAAGACTTTCATAAACTTCTTTTATTCAATTTCTACTATTAGTTCACACACTCTCTCTATATATCTTGTTCAAATTTTCAATCGTAATAAAATACTTTTTATTCAACCACTCAAGTTCAAATACATTTTTTTAACCCTTTTAGGGGATACCCCTTGATGTTAGTACAGATTTCTCAAATATTAATTCATTAATTAAATTTACCCGTTATCAATTTTAGTTTTTAACCGACTTCAAAAAGGAAGGAGGTTATACATTCATACTGTATGTATGTCTTTTTTTTTTTTTTTGTTAGTTTGTTTGTCCATTCATAACTTCTCACCGGATGAACCGATTTTGGTGATTTTTTTTAATCGATCGAGGGTGGTTTCCCATAGGTCCCGTTAAACATGTTCGATAATTAGAAAAAAAGTTATGGGAGGAAATGCAGTATTTTTTCTCTTTTTTCATCCATAAGTTTTGAATAATTAAACCGATTTTAACGATTTTTTCTTTAATTGATAGAGAGTCGTCTAACTCAAATATCGCAAATAAATTTGACTGCATTTGTTTTTTAGAAAAAACGCTACGGGTGAAAAATAAGTATTTTTTGTTTTAATTGGGAAGGCTTAGCTTGATTTTTCTTCGTTGGGAAAACTATTAATAAACATAAAAGTCATTGTTAAAAAGTGTTTGTTGCCATTGTGCTATAACATTAAAAGCAATTACAGCAAAAGTTTGACTAAAGGCTTCTCTGAGGGAAAAATTAAATCCAATCATTTTGTTTGCTAAAATCGACATCAAATCGGAATTTAACATACAAATGATTAGTTTGTTTCAGTGCCATTCATTCAAAGAATGTTTGCCCTTTGATATGAATTTTCTTTAAAAAAAGAGTATTCATATGAAAATGTATTTACACTAAAAAGAATAAAATAAAATAATTTTTCTAAAAAAATAGAACTGACTTCAAATCATAAATTTCGCTAAAAAGTGGAAAATAAATTAATTCTTTAAACAACATCTATGTGACTTTTAAACATAGTTTTCGAAGTAGGTGCAAAATTAAGAATCTAATTACCATTACACTATTTGCTACTTCACATTGGAACTGTTGTTAATTCTGGGAAAAAATATATATATATATTTGAAATTGACTCATGAATACAAAAGATTTTATCTATCCCAATATTGCACCGACTTCTAAAACTATGTTTAAAAGTCACATAGATATTTTTTAAAGAATTAATTTATTTTTCACCTTTTAGCGCAATTTATGATTTGAAGTCGGTTCTTATATTTTTAGAAAAATTATTTTATACATAGATGTATTATTCTTTGGCAAAATCTAATCTTCTTTTCATCGGCATAAGATACATTAGAAACGGGAAAATATTAATATTGATAATTAAAAGTAACTCAAATAAAATTTATCAATGATGATCTAAAAAGGAATTGACTTGAAAAACAAAATTTTTATATTACCTATTTTATTTATTTATTTATTTTATAGTTATTTTTAAAGGACTTTGCTGCTATCAATTTTATTTATTTATTAATTTACTATTTCTTATCTATTTACTTTATGTGCTTTTTGCTTCATTTTTGACCTGCAATCATATTTTAGGCTTGAAGCCAGCACTTGATTCTTGTCATTTTATAGCTGCATTTCTAATAACTTAACTTTGTTTATTTACTCGACAGTTTCTGCTTACTTTTGCTTGAATATTCACTTCATAACATTTTGATTAAATTAAAGCTAGCAGAAGTTGAATTATATAAGATTTTTTTAGAATAATAGCTTAAGAATTTTCCTGCAGCAGATAAACCTAGAATGTTCCTCTGAAAATCAAAATGAATCACCAATCTCATAAATCATCATAACAAATGAATGAAATTCAGATTGCTTGCATATTTTTCTTACCGTAAAATGTCGTTAAAAAATTCCACTTTCTTCTTCACCGTCATAAAATCACTCCCGTTGTGAAAGTCAAATGTTATTCAAATCTCCAGATCGACGTTCTTGATGTGTTATTTTAAGTCCCAGTGAAAATCTGAAATTATTTTCCCGAATGCATAAAGTAGACGAATGCTGTAGCAACAGTACTAGTCTATTGGCGGAATAGTCATGATGGATCACTCGGAGCTTCGAATAACAGAAAATACTGGGACAGAAAAGAATTAAATGAAAAACCCGGGGGAAAAAGAAATATATATATATAAATATATATATATATATGTCGTGAAAATTTTCGTAAATTACGCATTTCAAAATTGAGTAAACATTAGACATAGTACGATTACGCACCAAAACATTCTAGCTAGAGGTAACAACAATAAAGCGTAAATTAAAGTATTAAAGTATTCAAAATTCTGTAAAAAAAAATTTTTGCATTTTTAGAGATATCGCCCTCTATTTATTTTAATTTTTTGACCTACTTTCCCGTAAAAGTGAAAAAGAAAAAAGTATAAAAGAAGCCCGGATGTATCGTGAAAATACCTTTAAAAATAAAAAAAAATCGAAACTAAGTAATTACATAGAAGATTGAAAATAGAAAATTATAAATAGGAAAAGATCTCGGCTAGGACATCTCATTTCTATATTTTATTTTTTTATTTGACCAGTTTTTCGTTCAATTTTGAACAGTTCAAAAAATCTTAACAATAGCGCCTATGGGGAAAAATGAAGCAAGTGATGTAAACTTTTGGCAGAAGATCCAAGTTTCTTTGAACAAACTTATTGAAAGAGCTCTCGACGTGAAATATTTTATGATTTGAACAATTGCTCATTTTGAACAGTTTAAAAAAATTAGCAGTAGCTCCTACGGGGAAATTTGAATCATATATAAATCCTGATTGAACTGCCGGTTTTTCTTGGAACAAATTTTATCGTAAGAATTATATGACGTGGAACATGTACGGATAAGAAGTTCATCCAGACCTAAACGAACCTATTTTCCCATGAACCGTTTTGATCTGAATTCTTAAGCATACTTCTGAATGAATGAGTGAAAGAATGAATTAGTGAATCAATAGGTAATAACCGTTGGCAAAGGTATATTTGAAATAACAAAGAACTACTATTAATAAATCAGAATCAGAGAGAAATAGATAAATTATAAATTTGATGTTATGTATATACGAGAAAGTAGCTTTGTATATTTCTAGACGGAATTTCGTGCTGTTAAACAGAGGCTGAAAAATGAAATACGTTCGTAAATTCTGATATTTTTATACAAAAATATTTTTTCATTTCATGTTAAAAGAATTATTTAGATATTTAGAAGTTAGAACTAAAATAAAAGCATAGAATGGCTTAACAATTAAAAAAAAATAATTGAACTCAATTAAATTAGAAAGCAAAGGTTATTATAATCTGTCGGGAAAGACTTCTTTGAACAATATATGGATGGTATAGTGCTTTACGACAAGCAATAAATAGTATTTTTACTCTTCATCTTGCGTTACAATATTGTAATATTTTTCAATGTCTAACAACCCATTCTGCATGATTATTTTGTCCTTAATACGTATAAAATTTCTTACTCTAACACGGCCCTGCGAAAGTCAGAAAGTGCTGTCCAGATTGCAGGCTAGCTGGCATTAAAAAGGGAAGATATTTTAAAACGTTAGAAAAACGAAAAACCTGATTGTTTCTTGCTACCGAGTTATGCAGTTCCTTGTATATAAATTAAATATTTCTTCCAATGTAAGAATTAAACGCTTGGATTCAGAATTATCGTTTTCTTCGAATGTTTTGACCAAGTCTTGTTCCACAGAAATCTCCCCATTAAAAGATGCTAAAGACACTTTTTCTTCGGTAAGATATATGAAACATGAATGCAAAAGCTTTTGTTGTGGAATGCGAAATCTTTTCTTTTACGTTTTTATGAAAAAAAAGTCCCTTTAAGAACCTCAAATAATGGAATAGTTCTTTACCATCTAAAGTGGCATGAAGCTTTTATCTCTGAATATTGATATATTTTGCCGTTTCCCCCTTGCAATCCAGGTACCATAAAGACTCCTCAATGTTTGACTAAGATATTGTTAAGTTATCGTTGCAGTTTTGAACAACTGTTGTCATAATAAGCGATTCAAAGCATATTGTTGTAATTAGCGGCGAATTAGCCTGAACAATATCCCCAAAGAAAAATATCTTTCTCTTTTTCCCCCAAAACAAGCTTGAATTAAACAGAAAAAAGACAACTACTTTCTGAAGCTTGCTATTATCTCTTTAGACGCCTACAAATATTTTATTTAGGCTATTTTTTTCTTTTCACTATAGCAGATGGATGGTAGACACTTTCTAGCAAAAACTTTTAATTTTTAAATAATGCGTTTTTCACGACTCGGCTAGAATTTTAAGGACTGTAAAATACATAAATATTTGTTGTAAACATTCATATAAAAGCTTGATTCCATACCTCTTTAGTCGATAAGGCATCATTTCAGGATTTGAGTTTCTTAAAGGAGCTGTATTTTTTCTAAAGACGAAAAGGAAAATATTTCACAAGCATTAACGAAAATATTTCGCGGACACTTTTGATGTATATTATTGAAGAAAACGTGTCTTTAACGTTTTTTGATGAGACGATTTCTGTAGAAAAAATAACAAATAAACAAAAGGACTTCTTCTTTTATATATTATGCATATATATATATATCAAAACGAACTCCCAAATCAATTGTCGACTTCAACTTTCGAAGTACGGTTGAATTGTTGATGCACTGAAAAATGACGTTCTGACCGTCCTTTTTAAAATAGAGCCGAAATATTTATACCAAAGCCTTAAAAGTTTTCAGAAGCGGAGCAAGATTTGATAATCCCTGATACGGGAGCTTTAATTCTAACTTTCGAAAATTATCTTTCAAAAAAAAAAGAAAGAAAAAGGGTTTTTTCTTTTAAAAATTCCAAAACTGGAGTTAGAAATTCAAAACAAACACCTTTTTTAATCACAATCAATTGTTCTTTCTGATAGTGCTTGTGCTACTTTGTTCCCTACACTCAACAACTATACTACAGGCAAATGAGCACGATGAATCTATCACAAATCTGCGTACAAAACACAAAATAGAAACATTTCCAATCCACTCTAAAGTTCGGCTTTTCAGCGTTTCAGACTAACAAATATCATAAATGTAAATGCAATAAACTAACATAATAAATAATGCACATTTAACCGTGCTGGCTATATAAGAAAAGTAACAGCGATTTCCCCTTTTCTTTTTCCCTACAGAGTAGCATCGGAGATAACTTTATACAGAATTCTTTATTGATCATTCGTGGATTCGGCTTTTTACTTATTCAAACCTTAATTTCATTATTCATTTGCAGTTCTTACACAATAACAACAAACTGCTTAAGAAGGCACAAAAATCAGAAGTAATTCTTTTGCAACCATTTTACCTAGCATCCAAATAAGTTTTATTCATTTATTTAAGAAATTCAACGAAATAAAACATTACACACGATAAGCTATCACTGTATAAGCGTTTAGATATTACTATGCTGTGCACAAATATTTTCACATTGTAACACGTTGAGAAAAATGTCGATTGCTTGTTCTATAATTTTTTCATCTGAAAGTCAACCTGAGATATGTGAAAAATAATGGCTGTTTTACAAATTACTATTTCTCTTGCATGAAATTAATAGTTACGAAATGTTTCATGTCTTGTTCAACTGCTAAAACATTACTTCATTGTAATTAATAATACTGCAGTTTGTCATTTGTGTAATTCAATTCATGGAAAAAATGAATTAATAAATTTTAAAAAGACAACTATCTTTTGATTTGAAATGTGTCAGCCTGACGTTAATCTTACATATGTCTAATGTGAAGGAGAACTCTGTTTAAGTTTACAGAGTTCGGGTAGGTAGCCCAAAGTGGATGTTTGATAACTTCTCAAAAAGCATAAAAATCGATTCCTCTGGTTGTATTTATATTTTATCAACAACTAATGGTGTATTTATATGCGTAAAGACGGGTTTAGAACACGCGTTTTAGAGCAAGAAAGATCGTAGGAATGGAGTGAAATGTGTTCCAATTTAAAAAGTTTTAAACTTTAGATCATGTTCAGATCAGAAAAACAATGTAGAGGATCGGAGATGAGCATAATGGTAAGAATTATTATGGCTACCCATAAAAACAGATTAAAAGTGCTAAACGTCTTCTATAAGTGAGAATTCTTCTAGACGAGGAATAAGGTTTGGAGAAGCAGTAAGAAAATTAAAAGAGCCAAAAATGTGAAAAGCGTTTTTCAACATTGATCAAGTAAAAAAAATGTGAGTTTTCTTGGAGGTATAGTTTTAATCCGAAATGCGTCTTACCCTTTTGCTAAAAAAAATGTGAGTTTTAAACTTTAATTAAATGCTGTGTGATTTCAATAGAATAGAATTTCTCGTGCGGCAGCGAAAATTTTGAATTCCATAATTTTTAAAATAATATTTAAAATTTAAATTTGAATTCATTTTCTAACGTAAGATAGTTGGAACGTTTGTCTTAACTTTTTAAAAATTTAGTGGAGAAGCTAAATATTCTTTCGTATGTTTCGATAAATTTTTGGTGAACTTGTCAGGAGCTACTGTGCTCCGAAAAAAATTCCAGATTTCCGGATATTTTGAAATTTGTGACACCTTCTCAAAAAAGAAAAGGGGTAAAATAATAAATAAATGAAGAGCAGCGCTACTTAGCTTGTTTATTTATTTATTTATTTCATCTTATGGGGTTGCTGAATTGGCTTCTGCCGATTGTAGGCATAATGTGTTCCCCAGAGATTGGTACCAACTCTTCTCACAACAAGTGTGGCACCATCGCCGTATGCGAATTTTGACGTCCAGTTTCTTCACCTGAAAGGGTGAGCACCGGGACTCTGTTGATGCTAAACTTCACTAGGAACTTCATTTAGCCGACAGTGTACAAGTCAAATGTCTACTCAAGGCTCAAGGGGTCTTTAACATGCCGCATAATCATACGGCATGAGTGCAGACGATTTCTGCATCTTGAAAGTCCACCAACATTGGCGACCAGGCTCGATCTTATGACCTGGGGCGTACGAGTCACGCGCCTTACCACGACGCCAGAAGAAAGAAAAAAAAATAAGTTATAGAAACTTATTTCTTCTTCTTTTTCTTTTGCTCTGCTCTCGGAAATGCAAATAATATGAATTACTAGATGAGTTGCCCGGCGTTGTACGGGCTAATCTCGAGTATTGAAACAAAGTGATGTCACGTGGCACATGTTCAAATCCCCATAGGAATAAGAGCAACAACCCCTAAGAATCCTTAACAAAAAAAAGGTAACATTTGAATAATATCAACATATAATCAAAGTGCTTGTATATAATCAATTGTTTAAAAATAATAAAGAAGGATTAAATTCACGTGCATTAATTTAACGGAGATTGCAAATACAGCGATGCCTCATCAAAATTCTAGAAACGTTTGCTATTATTATATTTGATTTGTTTAACAATGGTAACTGCATTGATTTGTTTGTTCACACGGCAACTGTAACAATTGTTGAAACGATGCAACAATGCAAATAAAACAAAACGGTCATCAACTGGGTCAAATAAAATTAAAGTTAATGACCGTGAAAAAATAATTTCAAACTACAGAAAAAACGCTTATAACTTCTTTTCTATTTAATTTAGAGGCTTCCAATTTTAGCACGTAGCGAAAAGACTCTTCCTGAATTAGTTTTTACGTGCTTTTCAATGGTATCAAGCTCGAAAGGAAGCGATAATTTCTTCTGATAGAAAAGGACTATTTTATACAATTTTCGGTGCTCCGCTCCTATTGGTCTTAGTGTGATGATATATATTCTATAGCCTTCCGCGATAAATGGGCTATCTAACACTGAAAGAATTTTTCAAATCGGACCAGTAGTTCCTGAGATTAGCGCATTCAAGCAAACAAACTCTTCAGCTTTATAATATTAGTATAGATTTTTACTTTTACTGCGCAATTAATCAGGTTTTTGAGCTAAGGTCGCAATCGCCTCTATTTCTTCTCTATCTCTTCTCTACTCTCTACTAATAATAAAGCAGCAAGTATGTTTGTGTGTGTGTGTGTGTGTGTCTGTCTGTGTCCGGCGTAGGGCCCAGACCGTTCGGCGGATTTTCATGAAATTTGGCACGAAATTAGTTTGGAACATGGGGGTGTGCACCTCGGAGCGTTTTTTCTGAAATTCGAATTTGTTGTTCTTTTATTCCAATTTATAGCCGAAAGTTTCATAAAATAGTCATTTTCTATGGGAAGGAATTATCGCATCGCTTCGAGCTTGATACCGTTGAAAAGCGCGTAAAAAACTACCCCGGAGGGAGTTTCGCTCTGTGTGCGAAAATTCGAAGCCTCTAAATTACCTAGGAAAGAAGTTATAAGCATTTTTCTCTGCAGTTCGAAATTATTTTTTCATGGTAATTAACTTTAATTTTAATTGTTACCATGCCGACTGACTATTAATCCTTTTTAGCCTACTTTCCCCGTAAAAGTAAAAAAAAATAATAATAAAGCATGAAAGAAGGCTTAATGTATCGTGAAAATATCGTTAGAAATCAAGAAAAGTCAAAAATATGTTAAGTCATTAAATAAAGATTGAAAAATAAAAAATTTGAAAGTACTGTTTTGAGATGGGGAAAAAGTGTGTCGGTCGGTCTGTCGGTCTGTCTGTCTGTCGGTCTGTCGGTCTGTCGGTCTGTCGGTCTGTCTGTCTGTCGGTCTGTCCCCCCCCCCTAATAACTTTTGAACGAATTGTCCGATTGGAAAAATTCTTTTTGCATTCGAAAGATCTCGGAGAGGACATCTCATTTCCATATTTTAATTTTTGATTTGAACATTTTTTTGTTCAATTTTGAACAGTTCAAACAATTTTAACATTAGCGCCTATGGACAAAATTGAAGCAGATTATATAAACTCTGGGCACAAGACCCAAGTTCCTATTGCAAGCTTATTGGAAGAAGTTCTCGGTGTGAAATATTGATTTGAACAGTTTTTGTTCATTTTTGAACAGTTCAAAAAAAAAAAAAAAATTGCGGCATTTTTTTCATTATTCCGGCGCAGGCGATAAAGTCGCCAAAAATGATGCATATCGTCGCTGTTATCCTTTTGCGTGTTCCATCGCCAAAAATTTTGCATATTTTACTTTCTGATTTGAACAATTTTTTGTTCAGTTTTGAACAGTTCAAAAAATTTTAACATTAGCGCCTATGGACAAAATTGAAGCAAATTATATAAACTTTGGGCACAAGACCCAAGTTCCTATTGCAAGTTTATTGGAAGAAGTTCTCGGTGTAAAATATTAATTTGAACAGTTTTTGTTCATTTTTGAACAGTTAAAAAAAAAAAAAAAATTGCGGCATTTTTCCATTACTCCGGCGCAGGCGATAAATTCGCCAAAAATGATGCAACTAACGCCAAACGGAATTTCGGCGCTGTTATCCTTTTGCGTGTTCCATCGCCAAAAATTTTGCATATTTTACTTTCTGATTTGAACAATTTTTTGTTCAATTTTGAACAGTTCAAAAAATTTTAACATTAGCGCCTATGGGTGAAAATGAAGCAAATTATGTAACTCTGGGTACAAGATATAAGTTCCCATGAACAAGCTCACTGGAAGAAGTTCTTGGCGTGAAATAATGATTTGAACAATTTTTGTTCATTTTTGAACAGTTCAAAAAAAATTAACATACCGCCTACGGAGAAATTTCAATCCTATATAATTCCTGATCTAACGGACCGATTTGCTTGGAACAAACTTTATCGGAAAGCTCTTATGACGTAGAACATGTAAAAATAGAAAGTTAATCCAGAACTAACGAGCCTATTTTCCTGTGAAATTTTTTGATCGGGATTTTCAAGAATATTTTTTAATTAATGAATGATTAAATGAATAAGCAAAAGAATGAATGAATAAATGAGTGAATAAATACATGAATGACTTAATAAATAATGATTGAATAAAATATGTATTAACCTTTGAAAAGGTATATTTGAAGCAATTAAGAACTAAAGCTAAATGAGAAAGACAGAGAGAGATTATAAATTTGAATTCGGTGTATACGGGAAAGTAGGCTCGTATAGTTCTAGACGGAACTTCTTGTTTCTTTTAGCGAATTAAAATTTATTGCTTGCGGTTTTTAGCATTTTGAGGAGAAGCCGATTTTTATTTTATTTCTTTTTTTAGATTTTGATTATTATTTTTTTGAAATTTATTTCCTGCGGCTCACAGGCGATTGATAGTTTTATTTTGATTTCCTTATTTTGACATGTATTTTACGGGACCATTTTCCATACTGCACAGGGGTTTTTAAAAGAAATGTTATTCTTTATCGCGATTTTTGTTATTTCAGCTTATTATTATTTATACTTTCATTTTTTTTTTTTTTTTCGCCTGTGAATTAGCACATATGGTATTTTCCTATTTGAGCTCGGATGAAAGGTTCATTCCGCTTTCAAAGCTTTGCTTGCTGCTGTTTGCTTCTGCAAGCTTTCGTCTTTCTGATTTAATCCGGGTCCCGACGCTACGTTTTGCACAACTTTTTGTCTCCGCAGTTCAACACGCTGCAGAAAAAACGTTGCGTATAGATTAGAAAAGTGCGCAGTTTTGAGTCCGGTGCGAAGAGTGTACAGTTGCAGCGATAGTTTCGATTACCAAATTTCTTTAATTTCATACTGGGAAAAGCACTGTTTTGTTAATTATTTATTCGCATTTTCAAGGGTAGCATCATAGGAATCATGTGTGGTCATTTTTTTAAATTGAAAATTGAAATTTAAATGTCGACCCCATGTGGCGTTCCTCGCGATCTGATTTGTTGTCACGAACCACTGGCTGCGAACCCCTGTTATAGAGATCAGAGGTTGATTTGTTTATCATGAGGCGCGATTTTAATATTTAAACAATTTGCGTTTTAGTTTAAAAAAGAAGAAAAAGGGAACGTCCGTAAATGATGTCACGCTTTTCTCCCATATATTTGACCCATTTGAGAATTTTCCTATTTGAGCTCGGATGAAAGGTTCATTCCGCTTTCAAAGCTTTGCTTGCTGCTGTTTGCTTCTGCAAGCTACAAAATTTCGTCTTTCTGATTTAAACCGGGTCCCGACGCTACGTTTTGCACAACTTTTTGTCTCCGCAGTTCAACACGCTGCAGATAAAACGTTGCGTATAGATTAGAAAAGTGCGCAGTTTTGAGTCCGGTGCGAAGAGTGTACAGTTGCAGCGATAGTTGAGCTAGAAAGCATAGATGTCTTTGAACTGTGCAGACAAATCGGCACATGTAGACGGCAGCACCCTTTTCCGATTCATTTTGTTTCTCAGTTTCAATTCGTCAGGTGACAATGGCCGACTTTCGGCAATGTTCTCGGGAGTTTCTCACAAAATTTATTGCATTATGTGAAAGTTTCCCATGCGTTTGGCGTGTCAAATCCAAGGAGTATAGTGACAGGGATAAAAAGGGGGACGCTTATGAGAGTTTAGTGGAAAAATTCAAAGAAATTGATGCAACCGCAAACAGAGAAACAGTTGTAAATAATTAATTCTTTGAGAAGTGTTTACCGTAAAGAATTGGCAAAAGTTAATAAATCGATTCGATCTGGGGCTGGAGACGAAATCTACAAGCCATCTCTCTGGTATTTTGATTTGTTACATTTCCTAAATGATCAGGAGACACCAAGGCAGTCTAGGAATACCATCGATGAAAATAAAGAGATTGCAGTTGTCGAACCACCAGAACAGGCAACAAAAAATATTTATTTTATGTAATCATTTGACCACTTTAAGCGCCGGGTACTTCTGAGACGTTCCAGTCTTTTTTTTTTTTTAACATGACACCATGCCAAAATTGACCAGAGTAGTACCTCCTTCATGACGATATCGCACAAAACTGAGTGAAATATATAGATATCTCTGCACCATGTAGACGCATAAAAAACTGCAACGTTTTCATTCAGTATTAAGACTGCGTAGACAAAAGGTTGTACAAAACGTAGCGTCTGCACCCGACTTTAATGTCAATAAATAATAGATAAAAATTAATTATACTAAAAATTTATTAATCAAAAATATTATAATTTATTATAGTCGTCCTTTTTGTGTGGGTACTTGAACTAAACAAACAAAATGCGTTTTCTTTCAAATATTTTCTTTTTTGTTTTGTTTCGTTTCTTTCTTTCCTTTTTAATTGTGCGTGTTTTGCAAAAAAAATGCTTAAATGTGTAGGATCTCTGGCTGATTGCCGTGGGCAGCTAATTTTTAATTATGTGGAATGCTATACATTTTAATAAAATAACATAATTTACACATAAAAAAGTTATCACTATATACACAATGGCAAACCGACTGGTCTTTCCATTTTTTAACACGGGCATAGCCGTGCGGGTACCGCTAGTCTTTATATATAAGCGGCTTATTCTGTCTGTCTGTCTGTCCGCTATAGAATCCCAGGCCGTTTTAACGATCGGGACCACATTCGGCACGGTTAATGTTTACGACCCTAGAAACTCATTGCTGCAAAAATGAAAGTTGTGACTCAATTAGTTTTTTTTTTTTTATTAATTTTTTAAATTTTTTCAATGAATTTTTTTGGCCCGCTTTATTTTATTTTTGCATTGTTGCCGTCGTTTCCAACAGTATAATTACAGTTGCCGTGTGAAGAAACAAATCAATGCAGTTGCCATTGTTATTGTAACAAATGTAACAAATATACTAATAACAATCCAAACGTTTATCTAGCATATTGAGTGAGACTTCGCTGTATTTGCAATCTCCGTTAAAAAATAATGTATACGCGAATTTAATTTAATTCTTTCTTTCTTTTTAATTTATTTATTTATCGTCTGCCCATTTTATATTTTTCTTATTAGAGTGGCAGCGCTCTTTTTCCCAGTTTCGTTAAAACTTTTGTTTTGAAAAGCATAATAAAATGTTCAATAAGTTCTTTCTATGATAAATATATATTTTTCATAAACAATTTGATTATATAGTAAATAAATATATATTAGTGTGGGGCAGTAAGCAAAGAGACGTCCTCGTCACCTGACCTGGGTAATTCAGTTTGAATTAGCAGACACCTTTGCACAAATCATTTTAACTGCAATTTATAATATCTAGAACAACGGTCATTTCATATGACCGCCGGGCTTACTAGTATTCAATAATCAAGCAGTAGCTAAAAATGTATAAGGATAAACATCATGGAAACAATGGTATCGGAAACGTGAAGTGTGGAAGGAGGTACTTCATTTCGTTGCACGAAACACAAAAGTTCACGAAACAATTGTACGCCGCAAAACAAAAGCTGTTTCCAAATGCTCTCCACAGCAAAGAGCGTTTCGGGTCGCTCGAGTCACCATGCCAACAAACCCTCAATCCAAATCGATAGTTTGCTCTGAACCTAATTGCTGCCAACAATAGGACACTGTTGCGGCACTTGAAGGAACGTGTATCTATCCCTAAGTGTTGGAACTCATTTATTTTTCACCCTTTATTATAAGTTTAATGCAAGTACTTATTTTGTTTTTGCTGGATATTCTCAATCATTTTGCTTCTTTGCACATTGAAACAATGTTAATGTCTCATACGTGCATGATTCAAATGAATAACCATCGATTCCGATTTTAAATTGTAAGATTTTTTTCATTTGAAAAGACATTTTTGTCACAACAACAAAAGTAGAAATGATTACAAACAAAGGGAAATACTCCATGATCTGCCGATTTGAGAACAATCTCCGAATATTTATCTTTAATTTTGAACTTCTACAAAAAAAAAAAAAAAATCAAAATTTTACTTATACCTTAATGTTTACTTTAAATTCAGTCTTAATCTCTGATAGAAAACATTTAAATTCTGCCAAGTTCAAGTATGTTGAAACTTTAACCACCTTTATATTTTTACAGCTCACAGATAAAATATTGTGTAAAGAAATACCAGCGTCTAATTGTTTAAGTGTCCACTCAGGCAAGGGGCAAATCAATTTTCTTTCCAGTGAAAAAAAAGTAAATACTTTTTTTCTTAAAGTGAAGAGATCATTCTTTCTAATTGTTGTATTTTTAAGGGAGATTTACTAAACCGTGATGGATTATATTTACACTTCTTTTTGTTGTCACCAGTACCCGTCTGAATTAAACCAGGGATTAAATCTGATAATGTATTTTCATTGTATCAGATTTCCATCGAACTAGGCGATGGTCTGACCGATTAGTAAGCTACTAAACGCGTATATCAACACGCTCTGAAATGAAATAAAAATGCAAGCATTTAATTAATGTTAATAATTTGCATTTTTTCAATACAAATGAACAAATCAAATCAATGTAATAGAGAGGAAAACTTCACTCTCTTTTGAGCTCAAACTGTTTTTGAAAATAGCGCAAACAGTAAGTTAAACTTCATTATTTTCTAATAAGGCGAAAGGTACCTTCATCATTTAAGTAGATACTTGCAACGGTTGCAATTTTGAGGGCAGGTTCTAATTGTCAGTGCTTAATTCTCAGCAATTATAGCTCAGTG
Organism: Octonoba sinensis; assembly: GCA_038502835.1. Taxonomy (NCBI): domain Eukaryota; kingdom Metazoa; phylum Arthropoda; class Arachnida; order Araneae; family Uloboridae; genus Octonoba; species Octonoba sinensis. Next base: position 90,806,884 of record CM076604.1, on the reverse strand, counting down.
AGGTTAACAAGGGGGGAGTACAATTAAATTTTCTCTTCTCGAAACATATCAACAGACCTATTGAGAAAGTAGCATGACTTCACTTGGTTTCGCACTAAGCAGCGTTTCTGAAATATGTACGAGAAAACAATGGATACGTAATTAGCATTAAATGACTGGGTTTTCATGGTCATGATGTTGTTGTCAAAAATACCACCCACTACAAAGTGTTGGCAAAATGTCTCGATATTTAGTGAAAATTCAGATGACAGTACCATTCTTCAGTGGTGTATTAAGAATTGAGATGATGATATTGCTAGAGAGCATTTTTAATGCCTATTTTTTAAATGGCTGCTATTATATATCGTAATTATGAAATGGGATATATCCCGATATCCTCCCCTCTGAACACGCCCATGGGTCCCTTCATCGCATTATGCCTGTTTAGACTCAGAACCAACATCATAGAACACGTTGCTCCTTATGTAACTTTATTTTATTTTTTCTTTCAGTCTAGTTTTCCAGAAATTGCTCAATTCGCTATACCCAAATGTAATTTTTTTTCCAGAACACTAAATTTATTTAAAACACAAGCAACTTTCTAACGCAAAAAGCCTCACACGCATCTTGAACTCACGCAACAGCCACTCCTTGCGGTGAGTTACGTTTTGCCTTGAAAAGTTTCTTTCGTTTTTAATAAATTTGTTATGGGGTAAAATCTTCAGTGCCTTTTAAAGAGCCTTTTAAAAGATTCACTGTCAATTATTGTCAAATTAAAGTTTTCAGTAATTATTACAACAACAAAAACATTATAGACCTTTAGCCTATGCTGTACTGATTGTGTTCCACCTGCTTATTTAAGAAATAACATCATTTTTATGTGAAAAAACAAATATTTCATGTTCAGAAAGTTGTTTTGAACATGAGAAAAAGCTCCAGTAGTCGGTCTTCGAAACCCCAGCAGTCAGTCGTTCCGTTTTCATTTATTTCATGGGATATATAAGAATGACTTTTAATAATAAAATTTTGTGCGTAACTTGTAACCCATAATTATACTTAATTATACATCACTGTTACGGTATTTACAAGAGAATTATGTATTCTTGATATTTTCACAGTTTTTACGCTTAGATCCTATACATTTAAAATGAAACCATTCAAGACATGTATCACTTCATACACTTTTGATCCTCATCTGCGCATCATTTATTAAAATAATGTCCCATACAGCGCTTCTTTTTTGTAAATTTCTGCGTCCCCAAACTATTTTAAACTTTAAAAAATGGATTCATTTTGAAGAAACACCATCAGCATACTGAACATAAAATGAACATTGTAGTTTCTTAAATAATTTCACCTCAAAATAATACCTGTGAAAATCTCATAGAAAAGGACAAGGAGAATTTCCCTCATCAAGGCCACATCGCTCAAACACAATTTGCTATTAAAAACAAAGATGCTTTATAGTACAAAAAAACTTGAGTGAAATGAATAAATTTTTAGTTTCTGTGTAATTGAATTGAAACTCTAAAGGACTTTTCATAAAGCTAATAGAGCCCCAGTGGCGTAGGAAAGGGGGGTCTTCTGTTCACGAAACTCTCCTCCTCTCCACCTTTTTTTAAGGGTTAAAGAGAGCTCGGTCAAATTTCAAGTATGCTGCATTATTTTGGAAGCGGTGTGAATGCGATTTAAGACTGTGGTGGCGCTTTAATGCAGCGACGAATGAGGGGCGAGGTGGAACAAGCACGTCAGGTTAAGCGACTGTTGCACACCGGACCCCTCCCCACCTCCCCTTGCTAAATTTCTAGCTAAGCCACTGTACAGCCCAAAGCAGTAGCATTAGCAAACAATGAATTACACGATGAGAAGACATAATAGAGTTTGTCGAAACGTAATTCATGTCAATCTGTAACAAATTCAGCAGAGTTTTTAAAAGTGAATAAATTTGGATTCTTCACTGAAGCAAACACAAGAAATAAAAATATTCGTCTAAAATAGTCAAAAAAGCAGTACCAATAATTGAAACAACTGACCTAAATGGAGCACTGATTGTCTGAACTCAAAAGACCGGTTTAGAGTTTAGCATAATACATTTTAGCATATTGAGGTAAAAAAGGAAAGACTGAAGGTTTGACAATCATTAGAATAATTTTAGCTAATGTAATTACAAAAGTAAAAGATATTAAATATTTACTACGTTATAATTTATTAATTACTAAATATGAGGAGTTATAAATCAAAGCATTTGTTTTATTAATGCAGGAAGGATTTGTAGTCAGTAAAGACTAAACCACAAATTTTCAGCCTTGCTATTAATCAGGTTACATAAAATTTTTACCCATCACCTAACAGAATTTAAGACACTTACTTAAAAAAATCTCTAAGATTCCGAACTGATTTTTCAGAAAATGTTAAGCCTCTAAATTGAATTTTTTAAGAGGACTAACCTTAGAGACGGAGGATTTACTATTCCCATTTTTTTTTTCTTTTGAAAATAATGCATTTATCTAATTCCAATTATGATGAGAAACCAAATTTAAAAGTAGAACCTTATTGTGATCAATAAAAAAGTTTTTTCCTGGTAATACTTCTCAAACAATCTAGAATAAAAGTTTATTTGGAATTAATCTGAAACTTAGTTGAATAATAATAGTATTTTTTTCATTAGTAACACAGTTTTTCATTACTAAAAAGCACAAAAATTCAATTAAATACATATAAAATACAAGATTTAGAGTCTAATTCATGCTGATTTTCGTTACACATATTCGGCAGAATACACTGAAAAAGGTTTAAAACTATATCTTTTAACAAAAAAAAAAAAAAAAAAAAACACCTTAGGGATTTCACTACACGCAATTAAACGAAAATACAAAGCATAGAAAATGTATCTAAAGATTTTAAATGCAGAATAAAAATAACTAAGTTATTCACCAAAACCGGAATATCTTTTAAAGTATTGTTTTCATAATAAAACTGAACCTGTTTGATTAACTAATTGAACATGCTTATGGAAATTGTAAATGACTCTCATGATGACAACTGAAAAAACTCAAAAAATCCACGGCATAAGATACCATTCTTGCAAAAGATTGTACCGTTGCTCGAGAGCTAGTTCTGTGCTTAGCCAAACATTTCAGTTTTATCGTCTTTTCAATAAAATGCATGACCAAATTAAGTTTAGTCTTAAGTTTTGAAAAACTAATCACTAATGGTTTTACTTCAAATGATCAAATAATCTGTATTAAAACTACCGCATTTTTCGTATTGGATTTATAAAAAAAAGCTTGCACCTTAGTGCCCATTTAAAATTGCTCATAGTTGTACATGGGAAAAATTAATCAGAATTTCAATACAAAAGAAATTAAATCGAGATCACATTGCAAAAAACACATATTGTCATTCTTAAAGATTTAATTTTTTTCCCGTTATAATTTATACCATGACAATAAACGTTTTTTTTTTACATTTCATTTGTAAAAATAAATATTTTATGTCTTGTTTACATAGCATTCTTATCAAGAAAGCGTTCTTACATTCTTCTGCAAAAACAGGAGTTAACTCGCGAAAAAAGCTATCCAAGACATAAAAAAAAAGTTGACGGAAGGGTGAGCATAAAAGTAAACGAATACTGAAATATCGAACTGTACTAATATTTAGCCCTGAACTACACTACACTAATGGATATGGATAAACACACATTCCGTTGGAATAATCATTTTGTTATGTATGTTGAGCATCTATTTTAACACAGCTAAGTTGTTTTTCTGTATACCAAAAACCTAATTACACTTAGAAAATCCAGCTAATTCAAAAAGATTTTTTGTTAAACTGAAATTTGTTGCGAATATAAAAGTCGTTTCCTTCCAATTTTATCGCTAAAAGCTTTTTTTTTTATGATTAATGTTTTAAATAATTTAATTTGTATGGAATTATTTTCGCGATTGCATTGCGCGACTGTATGCACAAAAGCTCTGCTCCGTGTCCGCGCAAGAGACAAAGAACTTACTCAGAACGTAGCTCTTGTATCCATTTTTGGTGTACATCTCCTCATAGCACCGCCGCGTCCATTGCTTCCGCCGAGAGTCCGGACTGGTGTGTGGAGCCGGTCGGGGCCGCGTTGCCCGGAATAGCTCACGTGACGGGGCTGGGCGGAAGGAAGCGAGCGAGCCCGGACGGCACAACTCCGAACGACCCCTTCCGCACGAGCGCGGAAACGGAAACCTCCGGGTGTGGAGCTGCAAATTAATTGGAGATGCTTAAAATTAAAAAGTGGTCCCAGGGGAGTGGCAGTCACTGCTTAGCTCAAAATATACCCAAATTTTCACTGTTTTATTTTTTTTGTTCCTTTCAAACAATTAAGTCCTTAATAGGCAACGCTTTCACGAAACTTTCCGAGATGGAAAAATAAAACTCATAGAACACTCATAAGTTTCGCATATGACCTATGATCGATTACTTCTAATGTTAACCTAATCTAGTGTCTCTGTCTGAATATAGAAGAGAAATTTAATCACTAGCGAGAATGGAAAAAAGAAAACTTGCGCTTTCCGAATTCAGCTCACAGTATATTTTCTGCGAGATGCTCGTACAACTAAAAATGAACTTAGAAACTTCTACAACATAAAATATGTTGATGCCAATTAAAAACGCCAAATTGTTTTAAATTATGCTGATCCAAACTTTCGCTTGGGACAAAAAAATTCGGTATTGAAAAATCGGACTGTTTCACGTGAAACTGTCATACCCTTACTTGACTGTCTTGAACTTAAAAGAAATAAATAAGGAATGCTTGTTGTAGCGATAATATAAATAGAACTGAGCCGAAAAATTCATTAATAACTTTTTAATCGACTACTTCAGATCCTTATTGCTTTTACTAAATAATTTCCTTTCCTCTGTCCCAAAATTTTCTGTTTTTAATGTGCACAATGTTAACGTTTATTCTCATAAAAAGAACCACATTATTGTACATTTAAATTGGAGTTACGTTTATCATTTAGAATTCTACAGAGGTTAATTTATGAATATTTTTAACAAAAACATGAATAAATTTCACAAAATCAATAATTTTTGCAAATTTATTTAAAACTTCTCTGAAGCGAAATGTAAAAAAAGACTTGACAAGCTTCGTGTTTTATGAATTTTTCATGGCCAAAACATTCAGTTCTTCGGGTATTAGTTTCTAAAAAAATATTACATCGCAAAGAAACAAACATGCCTTTTCACAACGCATTCAGAATAGCGCCCAGTGAAGAATTGGAATGCAGTCTCAGACTGACGTTTTTAAATATTTCCCAATTGGCCACTTTGTATAAAAAGTAAAGGTATTTACTCTTAGTGTAAAATTCTTAAACGTGTTTGCTTTCTAATAATTTGTAAGTCATTTTTTTCCTTGCGTTATTAGCATGGATCAAAAATTAAATTACTTTAATCCCGGAGAGCTTCCGTGTAAACCATATGGTACACTAAAGTGCACTTCGCAATTAAATACAGGTTTTAGTGAATAGAGTACCGCACTGTATATTAGGGTGGGCCAAAAAAAACTCAAAAAAATTGTTTCGATTAGTAATAGCGCATTGCAAAGTGAGGAGACTAAGTGAAAAAATACTTGCTTCGTTTCAAACTTCAAAGCGCTAACTTAGTTGTTACACTCTTCTGCCATATACAAACCCCCGCTAGGTCAGATCGGTAGTTCGATAGGTTTTCAACACTTAATCAAAAATTCCATAGCACCATATAAATAAGGTAATACAAAAGAACTTAGTTTCTATTTTACATTTTTTTCTTGATGATATGTCAACCGCTTCCTTCGATTAATCAATCAATCTGAGCATTTTCATCTTTCTTAACTTCAATTGAAACACTTCTGCAAATATTGTGATACAAACGCGAGTTATATCTTAAAACTCATCGGAAATTCGTCCCTATATTTTGACATAAAAAGTTAAAAATTATGTCACAAACATATGAATAAAATAGGAAATTCGAAGGGCGTAAATGATTTCGTACTATAGAGTGAAAGAAAGTTTTAATTGAGAAGTTCGAGTACACTAAAAAATTTCGGTAAAAACACAGAAGGGAAACTGAGTGTTTCTTTAAATTTACGAAGGGCTTGTTTAAAATCAAATAATCTGGTTTCTTGATAAAATTGTTGTTTTCCCGCAGTCTAAAATTACAGAGAAACATTTAAGTTACGTAAAACTGAACACTCGAGATCTGTGACTACCAGTTTAAAAGTTGTAAACAAATGCATAAATAAACGTGTGGCAACCTGTTATTATGCAAAATGCTCAACCTGTTCATTAGTATGCATCGTTAGCGAACTTCTTAAAGTTTTGTGGCATCAGTGCTTGTGGCGAGAAGAACAGTATGGGTTGTTGCCCGCGGCGCATGTTTAAAAGTTTGTTTTGATTTACTTTGTTTAATTATGTCTTTGTTGTTTATTAAATTTGTTGAGTTTTAAATTGCGTAATGTCTTTTATCAGCTTAAGTACCTCAGCAGTTAACGTTTAATTTTACCATATCCTAAAGTTAAATTTTGAGTAATGAATTTACGCCTTGCATTTACGTAGACATTTTCAAAATCTCTACACAGCTGAGTTACTATGCATTATTGCAAAGTGAAACTTACAAGATTGTCTTTAACGCACTAGCGATAAAATGTGAACTATGAAGATCCAAATTTGATCGCAATATGAATAAAGTTAAGTCGGAAACGTCTAGTAAAAGAATTAGTGTTGTGCAGATTGAAATTAGCATACCACTAAAAACGCTTGAGATTTGTGACTACCAGTTTAAAAATTGTCGAAAAATGTTGGCGTATAATTTACCTTCGGCTGTAATGCGCACCCTGGCTAGGCTTCGGCTGCCAGCCTTACCGATTCTGGAGGCATCATTGGCCGTGTGTCCTAAGGCTTAGGAATCAGGGCAGAGTGAGCTCAACTGAACAGACTATCTGTCTTTGTATACTAAAGATAATAATTCAGCGTACTCACAGATGGCGCCAGTACTGCTGCACATAATCTGTTTTGCAATTAATTTACAGAAGGTTCCCTGGTTTTTTTTTTTTTTTTTTTTTATTATTATTATTATTATCTGAATCCTTTTATAAAAGGGTTTTTTTAGTTTCTTGTTTTAAAGTATGTATAATTTTACATTAGACTTCGGATAAATGAGTTCCAGGAGATTTTGATGTATTTTCGGACAAAAATGTTTATAGTGTAAGATGCTTAAATTATTAGTGCTTCACACGCTTACTTCTCGAGCTGAAAAATGTCGGAATAGAGAGTGATGATGTGCCGAATCTCATTCCAGTCAGTCAATTGTTGTGGCTTTGTATAGAGAACATTCAAACATACAAACGAGTTCTTTTTTTATAAATAGATAACGATAATATTTTCATTAGTTTTCCAAACTACAAGACCATTAAGTAATGGTGAAAAGACTAACGAGTTTACGCCACACTATCGATATTTTACCATTAATATCCGCAATAAATAGAGACACCTGGTTCCGGCAACCCGCAGTTTTTCTAAGATAATGCAATCTGCTTAGAAAAATCGATATTTGACAGATGGAATTTTCCGGCGGTTAGTTAAACGAAACTATTGCTATATGTTTGTTTGCTTTAGGAGCCAGATAGAGCAATTTTAAGTTCGCAATTATTGAGTGCTGTGAAGTATCATTGTAATGTTTGAAGCATTTTCAATGTGTTTTTTTCTTCTTGAATTTGAGTTGTCATCTCCTTAAGTAACTTTGCAATTATAATACGTTTCTTCTTTAATATCAAATTTATATCAATATTTCTGAGTTGAGTTTTCAGATTTGATAAGTAGTTCAGTAATATGCTTAAAATTTACTTGAGGACACGCCTTACTATTCAGCAAAATGGGAAATATTTTTCTCGGGGAAGTAGAATATCCTTTGTAAATTTGGCAGCAAAAGGTTTAAGGGAATTAGGAGAAGTTCACAGTCAAATGTATTTTCCTTTTATATTCGCTAAGTTAAAAGTTGAAGGCAAAAATTCTCTATAGCTATCTCATTTCAGAACGGAAACCCTTCAAGCTTCAATCTGCTTAGATTTCATCGAAGCAAGGTTGGGAAAAGAGATTAAGAAGAGAGAATGTTTACTTTTATATAAGAATAATATTCTAGATGGGGGCGCTATTTTCTTTTTGTGCTGAGGAATCAAATCCGAAGTGGAAAGTACCAACATCGGAAAAACAATAAATACGCACCTGAAACGCAACTTCTGAAAGTATCCATCTGAGTGCATCACATCCCCCCCCCCCCTCCTATCGTTACGGATTAAAACCGTCCGCAAATGATAGTCATAACGATTTCTTAATCAAATAATACCTATTTTATTGATTGCATCAATACCTTGAGCATTTCGTAACGATTTTGATTTCGCCCTTTAATAATAGGGGAATTGTAACCAAACTTGTAAGAGATAAAAACGAACAAAAATTGAAAAAACGTTTTATTACTAATGGGCTGCTATTGGTTTCTGCCGATTGCAGAAATAGTTCCTTCCCCAGAGATAGGAACCCTCTCTTTCAGCGGCACCACAATGAGTGTGGTACCATCACCGCATAAGAATTTTGACGTTCAGTTTCTTCACCTGACACTGCGAGCAGTAAACACCCGGACTCTGTTGATGCGAAATTGCACTAATAACCTAGTTTAGCGGAAAGTATCCAAATCAAATGTCTACGCAAAAAATTGAAAGATTGCTTTTGTAAAAGGATTGAAAATCTCTCCATGTTTTTATGAAACGAAAATCAGTATTTACTGTAATTAAAAAGTGCAACTCGCTTTCAGTCAAATTGCGAAAGTACAGAAAAATGGAATGTGAAAAATATATGATTTCTCATGAATAATTAAATTTATCTTTCATAAAGCAAGCATAAGTGCGTATTATATATCTTACATCTTCCTGATGTTCCCCCATAATTTGAAAGTGATTCAAAAAGTGAACCATTTAAAAAAATTGTATCTTGAAGATATTTCTTATTGGATCAAGTCCCAAAGAAGCATCTTCTTTCTTAATTATTCAATAGCTCTTTTTGTAAATAATATATTTTTAAGTACAGAAGCACCAAATGGTAGTTTCGTAAAGTTTAATTTAACTAAAATCCATAAATATAAATAACATCATAGAACTACAGTATTCTTAAATCCCTTTAGGAGGATAGAACTGACGTAAAAATGGAAGATGCATTTTGAATCACTTCAGCGACTTGCACTTTAATCGTTTTATAGAAAATACGATATGTTGTTCAATTTGTTCTCAGTTAAGTGCTCGGCTTAAAAGCTTCTATCCTATTATCTGTTTAATTTTTCAGTTTCATGGAATTTAACTACAGAATTATTTTTCAATCTTGAACTAAAGCAAACCAATTAAAACATTTTCTGGAAGGCGGTATTGCGTAGCTCAAGAGTTTTTTGTCACAACATTTTTAGCCCACATACCTGTAAAAGTCAAAAAAAATAATGAATAAATAAATAAACATGAAAGAAGGCTTAATGTATCGTGAAAATATCGTTGAAAATAATGTTGAAAATAAAGAAAAGCCAAAAATAAGTGAAGTAATTAATCCTCTAATTTAAAAAAATAAAAGCATTTGTAAAATTATCACTTACCAATGCATACACAAATATTGTTGAGGATTGATATCACACCTGAATTAATATTAAAATACAGCTATAGCTTGAATTGAGCTTAGAATTAGATCTTTAAAACTAACTCCATAACGCTGGCTATTTTGATACCTTTTAAAGCTTCAAATGAAAAATAAAAAGTTCGCTACACACATACACCCGGCGCCTTACAAATCCGAACTGGCTCAAAGCAGTTACGAAACCCTGCTTTCAGACAGGCTGATCGAGTACAATGTTTCATTCTGATCGGATTATAAACGTATAACAAAAAAAATCACTAAATAATTTTTTTTAAAAGGCTGATTTATAGTCACGTATAAGTACGATGTGCATACTTATACGTTAAATATATTTTCAAAAATTTCAAAAAAGAGAGAGATAAAAGGATTGATATGCATATATTTTTCAAAAACTCTCAAGTTCATTTCGGGTGTCACACCCGGGGTGGACCAATCCTTTCCGACCCCACCTCCCCATAGCGACGCTACTGAGAAATATCTATAACTTGCTGACTTTCAAATTATAAACAATAGTGCAGATGCACCCGTCTCAAAGCCAGGAAGATCCAATTGTATTCCAAATAGTTGTTTGGAATACAATTTTCGGTAATGACCCTTGGGTCTAAATTATAATTCAAATATCACAACACGTTTTTCCTCTGATTTTATTACTTGTAATGATTAGTTGTTCAAGGATTCATCTGCATAAATCTTAAGATGTCGATGCAGAAGCAGTTTTCTCCTTTGAAATCAACCTGTAACCAAGAGATGAGCTTTTTTGGTTTATAAATTATTCATATGTTTTATTCATGCAAAATATTACTTTCTTAATTTGCATGTTTTTAGGCTTTAATATCTGGTTTCCAGAAGGGAAATAATGAAAATGAAGTCAATATGTAATATTAGTTAGCAGTTTATCAGGTTTTAGTGTCAAAGGAATTCTTTCATATGTTGTTTATCAGATGAAGCATAATAAGAACTATTTGGTTATTGGCTGTGATACCTTTCCGAAAAATACTGATTATCTGCTCAAATATTTATCTATTTCGTTATGTATAACACTTATATTAGCGACAAAATTCTGGAACTTCATTTTTTCTGAAACATAATTCAAACGGAGTGTCGTTTGATGTTCAAATAAAATGAGTATTTATTACTCGGAATAAAGTACCGGAACTACGATCCGCACTTTGCATAAAAATACCGGAACGTCGTCCCGGCACGGTCCGGCTTCACTAAACCCCCTGACACTAGCGTTTCTTTTTTGATCAAGACTGGCCTTCGTAATTTAAAACGCTATTTAGTAACGTCATTAGTGTGAAGAATTTTTTTTTTCATCAATTTTAGTTACGTTACGTCTGTTTTGGAAGGAAATCCTGATTTTCAAATAAAATAAGTTACTCAAATAAGCTACTAAAATTTCAAATAAAATAAGACCGGAACGCCGTACCACCGTGTTCCGGTCTTACTACACTCCTAACGCAATAGCGTGGGCTTAAATTCCGAACTCAGCTTCGACTTTGTGTACCAGAAATACTAATTCAGCGTGCGCACAGATGTTGCCGCTGCTGCACAGTACCTGTTGCTGTCAATTTAGATAGTGTTCTTTATTGTTATTATTCTGTGTAATTTATTTATTTATTTATTTTTACTTTTTTGTGAAAAAAAAAGATTTTGCAGTTTTTTGTTTTTAATTTTCTAAGTTCGCGTTAGATTGCGAATAAAGGATTTTCTTACGCGTTTATACCATAATTACGTATGTATTATAGTTGGTGTTCTAAGACAGTTTTGCTTTTGCCGGTTTTCAAAGGCTTGACGTAAATGTTATGTTAAAACATACTGATAAATGGCACACCACCATTTAAAACTGCAGACATTTGTCGGGTCGTTTTACATGTGCCGATGCTACGACGGAGAACTGAACAATTTAAGCAGGATTCGATTATCCAAAGTTTATAACTGCCCTTCATGTATTAAAATCTTCAATAGCTGTTAGTGACGAAAAAAATATTTTTTCAGGAAAGTAACTTTGTTTCTTAATCGTTGAATCTGACAAAAAAAAGACAGGCTTTCTATCTCTCTCTTTTTCCGACGTTTTCTTACTTTCTTATTTTATTGAAATTATTATTTTTGTTAGTATCTAATATTTCTTCCCTTCAATTTTATTTTTCTAGAGCATTTCAAGCAGAAAAATAATGAGGATTCCAATTATTGATTTATGTGAAAAAGATGAACAGGACAGAGCATAAAAAATGATCGCGATGTAAAATATTTTAAGATAATCTTTTGAAACAATAGTGAGATTACTTTAATCTGATAAAAGAATTGTTTCACTCTCGTGGGATTTAACGGAAACTGTTTGCAAGCAGAAATTCGGAATTCAATGGGAAATCATAAGGAGAAATGTGTCGTCAGCCTGCAGTGAAGCAAACTCAATTAGTGCTAAACCATCCCTTCCTTAAACTATCAGCTTCAATTTTGTGCAATAATGGAGTTTTATTAGGCCTTTGCGCAAAATTTAATAAGCACGTTTTGAAACGTTGACACGTTCACCCATAAACATTGTGCTTTAAAACTACGGTACTTTAGCCCGACCAATCCGGCATTTTGGTTCTAGGAGAGCTTTCAATTTAATCCCGCTTTTCTTTTAACATGCAAACGAGTCGTTATATAAAACATTTGGCGGACAGTTGAATTGTGGGGTTTTAATTCGATTTCAATCTCAAAAGTTGGTAGTCTTGTGCAGATGGAAAATGAAAGTGTTTTTTTTTTTTACTTATGTGTTGTATCCTATCAACAATGTTGTCTTTGTTATTGAGCGGTTCGCCCTGACGATTTGCTCTTGCTTTTGAATTCAAATATATTTTTAAACAGAAAAATTTAGTCTGAAATTTTTAAAAAGTTTGCCCAAGACACGAAAACAAAATCCTGCGGTCGCCATTGAAACTTCACTGATTTAAATCCAAAATTAAAGGAATATTAGGAACACTGTGCTGTCTGTTGTAAATCTCATGTAATATTCAAAATAGCATTTTTCTAAATATTGCGAAAATTCAACTCAAAATATGAATTTGCTACTCAAAAATCAACTATTCAAGCTCCCTCCGATTCCAAAAGTATTTAAGAATTTGTTGTTATGAGCTGGAGCACCCAATTCTTTGCTCTTGCTCCGATTTTTAAGTAGTTGCTCTAGTTCCTCACCAAGCTCCGAATATCATTAATGGGAAGAACATTGTTCTTCTCCTTAATTTTTTTGACTTATTAGTGGATATAATTGTTTGATAAAAAAAATTTAAAAAGTTACTAATAGACAATTTTACATTTATTAATAAATGTTTAACATTTCGTGTACATTTTGCTGATAAAAAAATTGCAGTTGAGTCAGAGCTGCAAAGCTAGATATGTTGACGTGATTTGATAAATTACGTAAGTTAGTAGCCCTGACCAGTGGAGAGCATTTGACATGGAGCAAGTACCCTTTCGAAGAAACCAATTCGAATTCACTGGTAATTTAAAATTGCTCTACTGTTGATAAGCGGGATTTAAAAGAAAGATATTTCCTTCGGTGCTACGAACTGTTCACAACCATCTAATGTTCAATATGCAGTAAATGAAGGGACAAGTTTGAAAAAAAGAGAAGAGAAAAGGAAAAAAAAGAAATAAAAAAGAAAAAACTCTCAAAGTTTTGAGTGAAATTCAAAATAGAAAATAAATGAAAAAGTCGCATCAGTGGAGCACAACAAATTTCCTTTCCCCGCTTATTGTTCAATTTCGAACAAATCGTCCTTCTCCTCGTCCCTGCTTCGCGCCGACTCCAGATCCCTGGTTGGTAGGTAAGTCGTAAAAATTACCACTAAGACGTTGAGCGAAAATCCATTTTGAAAAATAAAATGCAATATGTAATTTGAGGAAAAATAACAATTAACATAAAAATACAACTAAACACCCTTCATTTTTGGCGAAAAATGATAAAAACATCGAATCGTCTTATATTTTTCTTTATTGAACTAAACTAATATTTTCTTTATTGAACTTTTATTTTTCTAAAATATTCCATTTCAATGAAATTTCCCAAAACACTCCAGGAAAGGTAAAATGAATTATTTTTTTCGTTTGGATGTAAGAAAATAATTAAGAAATTAAGACATGCCTCATAAAATGCAAGTTTTTAATTAGTAATAAGTGTGCATGTAAAAAATAAAAAGTTAAAAAGAAACTATGCTATGCTATAAAAGATATTTTTTACTGATTTTAATTTTATTGAAATTTTTAAAAAATCGAAAAATTATGCATTAACGCCAATAACTTAAAATCTTTTATTTGAGACATCCTACTGAAGCAAGCAAGTTTTTCACAGCTAAGGTTACTGCGTTACAAAGAAAACATATGTACAAAATTTATATTGCTTGCAATTTATCAAAAATCTTAATACTGAAATATTTACTTTCCTTGAAATTAAACCACCGTTTCTGAGTCGCGTGCTATTCATTGCAAACATTTGCAAAATTTTAATAAAATAATGTAAAAAATAGAACCGAATTCAACTTATAAATTGCGATTTCAAACTAAAAATCAAAAAATATTTTATTTTATTCTTCTCAATGAAAATACATTTTTTATATGAATACTCAATTTTTTTAAGTAAGCATATAAACGAAAACACCTTCTCAGAGAAGTTGTTACTGAAAAATAACCATTTGCATGAGAAATCGCCTTTTGAACTTGATTAAAAAGTCCAGAACAGGCTGAATTTAATTTTTGTTTCAGAGAAACCTTCACTCAAACTTTTATCATAGTTGCTTTTAATATTGCAGATTAATGGCAACAAACTCTTTTTAACAATGAGTGTCATATTTATTATCGACTAATTTCTCAACAAAGAAATATCAGGGCAAGCCTTTCTAATATTAAGAGAAAAATACTTATTTTTCATTCATAACGTTCCTTCTAAAGAACAATTGTAGTCTAATTGATGTACGACATTTTAGTTAGACCACACTCTATCGATTACAGAAAATATCATCAAAATCGGTTCATTTGGTCAAAAGTTGTGGATGAAAAAACAAACAAAAAATGAATACATTTATGCCTATAACCTTTTTTCTATTTATCGAATATGGTCAAACGAAAGTACGGGACCTATGGGAAACCACCTTCGATAGATTAAAAAACGAATCATGAAAATCGGTTCATCCGGTGAAAAGTTATGAGTGGACAAACAAACAAACAAAAACGACATACATACGGTACTTTAAATGTAAACTCCTACTTTGAAGTCGGTTAAAAATCTACTTGCAATCGTCGTGTAATAATGTGCAGACTTACCACTTGAGTGCGGCAGCTAGCTACCAAAAATTATTCCGCAGGCTACCAAAAAATCCTCTGCGAGATACCAAAAATTAATCCGGCGAGCTACCAAAAACTCCTCCTCAAGCTACAAGTAGCTCGCCATCAACAGTTTGGCGACCACTGTTGTAAAGCCTACTCTTCTTCAGACAAAACAATACTTTCAAATAGATTGCGCCTAGTAATTTTTGAGTTGCTTAGATCGAAGCTATAGTGCATTTAAATAGAAAAGTGCATTTAAGTAGAAAACTATAATTTTTCCTACATAAAGCTGGTATGTTCTTTTTCTGAAGAAGAAATCCACTTCTTAAATTGAATTTTAAATAAATAGAACGCGTAGCTTCTAAGAAAAAAAATATCACTTTAAAATAGAGTTTTTCAAAGAAACTGTTTAATTCACGTTTCTTTAGGGGAAAGATGAGAACAAAATAATCTAATTGAAAATGCTCCGCATCCGAAATTAAAAGTCACGCAAGAAAGAATCATACATGTGTTCCAGCTTTATGCGCGAAATAAAAGCATATCTTTTTATTTTTCCTTTTTGAAAATTTTCAACCTTCTTTGGTATTCTTTTCCTCCCATCTTTCACTGCAGATGTTTAATTAATTCTTTAAAATGGATAAGATATTCAAGAAAAAAACTCCATATAAACGTTAAATAAATATTGACTCAAACGAGAAAAATAACTCGTAATAGTTGCATCGTAGACAAAAAGAAAACCGCTGTAAGTAATATAAAAAAGACAGTGCAGCAAGCTCTAATTTATTTTATAAATGTCTTTCCTACTTACGATTTAAATTATTTATTCCATCCAAAAAATGCCTCTTTTTTTAATTCAAGTTTTTAAAATGCCTTACAATTAATACCTAGCCTATCTCCACCATGAGATATTTAAACATTATCTAATCATGTCCTTCATCATGACGACCAATTGCCTAAAAGAATATCCAAGAAAATAAATGTATTAATTTTTCACTAAAATTCACCCAACAGACGAAATTTAACCGTAATAATTAAAGTTAACATTGAAAACATTATGCTACTTATACAATTGTATAAGTGATATTCATCAAATTTGGTGATTATAACGCAGAGTTTATTTTGATCATCCTCACTTAAAGCAAATGTATTGTAAACCATTGTCGCTGCAGGGCCAATTGCGCTCATAAATGTAGCCGCTTGCACTTCTGCCGATTTCGTACTAAGTAGAGTGGCAGGTGAATAACACTTAAGTGTTTGCTTTCATACACTATTCTCATTTTTCAGTTCTTTGTTTCAGCGTAGCCTTCGCTCAAACTCTTATTATAATTGCTTTGAACATAACTGCTTTATGGCACCAAACTCTTTTTAACAATGAGCTTTATATGTGTTATCTAATAACTTACCAAGACACGTTGCCATCTGCTATCTATAACAATACAGCAATGCACTTATACATGAGGCTTGCCTGACAAAGGAAAAGAGGAAATAATTTACTAGTAATAAAGTGTTTCCATCTTTTGAATTGTATGACTAAAACTCGTCAATAGCTACTAAACAAAAAAGTAAGAAAATCGGTTGAAAGACAGAGTAGATTATGGTTTTTAACGGTTTTGCCTTTCTTATTTATCTATCGTAAATTCACCTGGAGGCAGGGGCGGACTGGGAAGAAAACTCGTCCTTGGCGTCCGTATCATGGATCGGAAGGAAAATAAATAGCCCCTCAGATTAGTGATCCCCCCCCCCCCCCCAACAGCAGTTTAACAGCATTTCAAAAAGAATTCTAGCTTTCAATTTTTTTAAATAAAGTGTTTTTATAATAAGATATACGAAGCCCAATTAAAAGTGGAGCAATTTACATGAAGAGAGTTAGAGCTGCAGAATAAACTGTTTTCCATGTCTTTAAATAAATTATTTATTACTGTGTACCACTTATCATTCGGTTTTCTTTTACCCCTTTTATCTAGGAACCCCTCTAAAAGAAGTCAATTACTGCAACGTTTATACATAAATCCCAAAAGAGAGTAAAACTGAGGGTGAAGTTTTTCTCAAGAAATACAAAATAGAAAATATGCTGAAGAAGGTGGGTGGTGCCATTTTTAAAATTCTGCCCCTCACCCCTTCCTGTGCCACCCCCCCCCCCCTCCCCTTCTTTTCTCTGCGGGCCCCATCTCAGGCAAATTTTTGGCCATAGTTTCATTAATATCCTAGGAGCCGTCTACTTTGTAAAAAATAAGATAGGTAGATATTTTTCGACCAGCCCAGGGAGGACCGGCCCATCTGGCTTTGCTAGAATGACCACATAATCAGTCCGCCGCTGCCTGGATGTTGTTTATTAATGATATTGAGAAGACTGGGAAGCACATGTTCCTGCTAAAACGTCTTGCTGGTGTTAGATGTGGTTGTGTAACCACAGCTCTTCACGCAAATTATAAGATATTTATTAAACTTCTTATGACGTATCTTGATACCTCACTTATTGCGGCCTCTCAAGGAAGTATTGACAGACTGGAGCGATTACAAAAAAACGCCCTCCACTTTATCACTAGCTGCACTGTTAGAAATTTCATCATGAAATTACGGTTAAATAACCGGTAGCAGTCTGTCCATCTAATTCACCGTTAAATTTACGGTTTACAACATTTTTCTATCTTTACGGGACCTAACCCATTTCCAATCAGCTTGGTTAAAAAGCCATAAATATAAAAGTATACAATTTTACAACCTTTTAAAAATGGTTTCAAAACAAAATTTTTACCGTTTTTGAACCATTTCGAGGCGTAGAAACCGTAAACGAAGTGCTTGGGACTCGAACCCCGGGTGTGTGGTGTACATGCCTTGCTCTCTATCTTCGCCACGTACAGCTGGCGTTTATGTATCAATAAATCTTCTTTTTCAACAAGTAATGTGCATTAAAATTATAATTTTATTTTTTAATTGGATTCAAACTCATTTTTGGACTAAATTTATTGTATATTGGCGAAAATCATTTTATTTGCTGCAAAAATTAAAATACAAACAAGCTTCTGCAGCTCAAATCATGGGTTCGCTCATTCGCAAACAGTTCGGGAATCCGATGTCTACTATTTTTGATTTACGTGTGTATGTGTTTATATTTAGTAACTGCTGCTTAAGCCACTTTTTTTTTTCTTTTTTTTCTATACACATGCAGATTTGAAGTGATAAGTCTTTGTTCATATTTTAACGACAACGTACGACCGGTATGGTTTCGCAACCAAGATGGACGCCCGATTCTTATTGAGCTCTTGAAAATTGCGGTTAGTTAAACGTTCTTTAGGATAAACAGGAGAATAAACGATTTTTTTCGAAATCAGCGGTTTGAGTACCATTTTTTTAATGGTTATTCAACTGTTGTATTTAAATATGGTAAAATAACAATCAAATAAATGGTTATTTTACTATTTTCTTACGGAAATTTTTAACAGTGTGTCAAGACTATACCCGTTGATGCATTACTTTTATACACTAATGAAATTTGTGTGAAATAGGAAATTAAGAAATTTGCGTTAAAGATTTATCAAAAACTAATTCATTTATCTCATCATGATCTGTTTATTAAATTGCATTTGGCCTCCGTAGACTGAAAACTCAGAGTGGTTTCCTGCAAGGTGTCTTAAGAGATGGATGAGCTTGATATTTCGTCTCGGATTAAGCCATTATCACCTCCTTTTAATCCAAATAAAAAGACTTTATACCACCTGGATCTCTTTAGTCATGTGTCTAAAACCCAAGACAATACTGCAACTTTCTTCACCGTTGGAATGGAAACAATCAAGTTGCTTTCTATCTAATCTTTGGTTACACATATACGATGATGGATCAAAGCTTAAGACAGTTAATTTGACTATTGCCGGTGTTTATTGTGAACATTTCATTCATTGCATCTCGATCGGAACAGAAAAGACTGCTTTTGACGGGAAAGTTGAGGCGATTAAAAATTTTTTGACACATCTAAATGCTCTCGAACCCCGCTCTGAACATGCTGTCATTTTTCCAGACTCCCAAGCAGCTATTACCAATTGCTACGAAGCTCTTATCTCTGTATCGGTCAAGCTTTCCAGTAGCGAACACGGGATATAACGATCCCCGGTTGTAACAAACCTTCTAAATGGTCCCAACTGAAACCCAATGTCATTAATGCATTTTCAAACGTTTATAACGATCACCAAATGTTAGAAAGTCGGTTATAGTGATCCAAAATTTTAAGCCCCCCCCCCCCCCTCCCACGATTTGTCTCAGAAACATTCCTTGCCATTTATGTTCTAGTCTAGTCAAGCACTACTTTTTACAATGGCGTACATAAAATCCAAAGGCTTGCAGCCAATAATAACATCTTTTTTTATACAATGGAATATAAGGTAAATTTTGTTTGTTTATTATTAAAAACCATGTGAACAAGAGAGAAACCATGGAGAAATAAGTTTTAGTGTCCCTGAGGGCCCTACTAGCAGTGCCGTGGCTGCTTTTCGTTTGGCCACTATGCATGACAGTCTTTTTGCTCTTCAAATTTCGGCTAGTTGCCTTACCCTCTGCTGCAGTGTGGTGCGCTAAGAACATCTCTCCGTCCGCTCAGCCCTCACGAAGGAATGTGTATCTTTCGCCGTTACTGGGATGCGAGGGAACGTCTGAACCATTTGAATATTTGAATCTGTTTGTTTTTTTTTCTATCCATTTCTTTTCCTTTTTTGTACCATTGCTCGTGTGTGTATTTTTATTTTGTATCGTCCTTTGTATATTTTTTAAGATTATTTCTTGTATTTTATTTCACCGTTCACCGCATGGCGTTAGGAAAATGTCCATATCGCCAGCTGC
Source organism: Octonoba sinensis (assembly GCA_038502835.1). Classification (NCBI taxonomy): domain Eukaryota; kingdom Metazoa; phylum Arthropoda; class Arachnida; order Araneae; family Uloboridae; genus Octonoba; species Octonoba sinensis. The sequence continues at coordinate 90,787,082 of CM076604.1, read as the reverse complement.
ATTGGAAATATTAAAAAACTTCTGAGCTTAAAAGTAAAAATATATCATTTATAATCACAGCTTATAATGTGTTTCCTTTGGAACTCCTCTTAAAAGATATTATATTATCATATGTAAGAATTGCAAGGGAAAAGGGTTGGGCAATTACACAAAGCTAATTAGAGACTGTAATGTTTGGTCTTTCCACTTAAAATAATTATTTGAATCTCAAACCAGACATCGTTTCCTTTACTCTTTGTTCTTAGTTAATTAGAACTTACCAAATTAATTGGTTTCTCAAACAAAGCTTCTTCGTTTTCAATAATAGCCATTTTGTGTAGTTGCAAAATATGTGTATAATTAAAACAGAATTTATTTTATACTTATGGCTTAAGAATCGATACGAATGCATTCTAATCTGTTGAAAACTACGGATCAAAAATACATGAATAAAACTATTTTTTTTATAACAGCTCCCCAAATAGAACATTTTTCTTTAAAAATATTTGCTTTGTTGATTAACGGCGTTAAAAGTGGAATACAATTTCTAAAAAATTGTTGTCTTTTTTTTTTTTTTAATGGTGTAATTTTAATGGTGTAAGTAAACTTGACTTTCGTCATATGCGAACTAAGGCTTTAACTGACAGAATTGTTTTCAGTCTTATAGGCCGCGATACATCTAGGATCTTTTTCGTTAACGTCGCCGGCATTAACTAATACTTTTCTTTTAACACGTTTTTTAGCTTTTTGTGAGTTGGAACAGTATGTAAATTATTTGTGCACTGATATTCTCCTATAAAAATATTTGTATTTTTAATGTAGCATTTGAATGTTTTAGTTTTATTCAATTCTGTATTTTCGTTTTTTAGGGTCGCAATTTCACTTTTGCAATGAGTAGGGCAAAAATAAGCGGATGCTTTGTTCTTAGTCAATTATTTGGAATTCGGTTAGCTGTCTGAATTAATTTACTTATTAAAATCTAAATGCATTTTCAATGTACAAGATTTGCGTCTATCTTTGCCAGTGGTTCCCAAAGTATGCACCTCGGCGTGCCTCTGACCAGGACATATAATTTGCGTGGAATGAGCCGTCTTTAAAGTCAAAGTTTCAATCCCAATCACTTTTTGAATTTTGGTGCGGAATCGGTAATGAAGATCCAATTTTAAGCAAAAACATTCCCTGTACTGTTATTCCATTTTGCGAGTTCTTACCTTTGTGGGTGTGGTTTTTTGCTGTTGCTGTGATGAAATAAAAGTATAGAGTGAAACTTGACGTTGAAAAGGAAATCAGAGATTGCTTTATCAAAACAAACACCAAGATGTGACGAACTGGTCACAGACAAACAGGCTCACACCTCTCAGTAAAAAAATCAGGCAATAACTGAGCTGTTCTCTTTTCGTTCTTTTTTTACTTGTATTTTAATGATAAACATACCTAGATTTTCAAAGGATTTTTTTTTTTGTATAAGGGTGATGGCCTTATCTGTCAGCAATAAATTAGTTAAGTCTTATTAATTTAAAATGTATAGATTCGCTTTTCAAAAATGGATGTGTCATAAATGTACTATTATGTATCTTTGATTCTTGACCTCAAAAATTTGTGTTACAATTACTTTTCAGCAGGACCTGTTTTCGTAAAAATAAGAAGAAACAAAATCAGCGTGCTGATTTATGGTCCTGGCTAAACAAAAGGTGTGCAATGCAAGCAATTTACTGCCACAAAACAATTTATATTCGGTATGCATAATTGTTACATACTACATTCTCGGAAAGGCAGCTCTCACTTTTGACGATTCTTGAATCGTCAAGAAAATTTCGTCATTTATAACGATTCTTTCCTCGCGCGATCTCGTGACTTAAAAAAGGTACTACACAAATTTCGGCAATTGACGAAAGGTTTACTCGGAGCATTTTTTGACGAAGCCGTTTCTTCAAATGCGACGAAAGTTTCGTGAGATTTGAGCATGCGTTTCTGAGAGTGTACCTTCTCGCATATAACTGTTTTAATTTAAAAACAAATGTTAAAAAGGTACTTAATTTAAATTTTGCTATAGCTAAAAATATGCTATTTAGAACAGGGGTTCCGCCAAAATATATTTTTACTTCAGTGGCGCCATAGGTTAAAAAGTTTTGGGAACATCTGATCTAAACGATGACTCGATCTTCTAGTCTAAATTAAAATGTATTAGTTTCGTCACAGCTAATTCATTTTTCTTAATAATTAGAACACATAATAAGATTTCTAAATAATTCTACATTTAAATTTCTTAAAAGTCGATTATATAACAGCATTTATAATGCAAAAGCAATAACGATAACAACAACAACAAAAGCAACAAAAACAACAATAATGATTATGATGATGATGATTATGATGATAATAATAATAATAATAATATTGTAATAATAATAATTATCTAAAAAACATGCTTACTCTTGTCAATACAAAAGAGCAACACTATTCAACTAGGTTGACTGTTGACCCTCTACCTCTGTTTACAGGTTCTAAACTAAGGGAAAGGAAGTGCTGCTATATATATTCAGGCTCAACTTTCCAAAAATATTCCGTGGTGTCTCCCGCTTTTAATCCAAAAACAATTTCGAACATATTTAAACTTGACCAAACGTTCATTTCATTTATAATATTGCTGAAATGATCGCATGTCTGTTCATGACATGTTGGATTGAAATTCCGATTCTAAAAATAAGCGCTCATTACAGATGATTCTCATACGTAAGCATGACGAGAGCTTAATTCCGTCGAAGCTTGCCGAATTAATGGGAAAATCTCGAGCAAACCGGAGAAAATCTTTTTCGTAAATAGAGCTCCATCAGTTGACAATGCGAACGTAAGGAGTCATGTAAGGAGTCTGTTTCCCCGTCTCTGCAATCGATTTGAATTTCTTTTCCTCAGAATTCTAACTTAATTGCTTTGGATGTTAAGTCCAAATATTCTAATTAATCTTATGTAGGAGAAACTATTTGCTTTACTTCAAATCTAAAAGTCGTGGTTATAAATGTTGAGCATTTTAATTACCGTAAATTAAATTACTAAAATGAAATTCAATTCAAAATACTTCAGACTACAATTCTGTTATCTCAAAAAGTGCTTGCCAGTGACAACGTTTTAGTTGTCCTTTAAAAGTAATTTTCTTATTATTTAAGTAAATGAAATTTTAATTTCGATGCATATTTCCTAGTCTATATGAATACATATTACTAACCTTATGCAAAAATTCCTTTGCGGAAGTTTGCTCAGTCTATAACTTTTATTAAATAGTACTTAGCTTAAATGTACAGCAAGTACCTGCTTTGAAAGTTTAGAAAATCCTCGACTTAGACGATGAGTACTGAATAAGTATTATGAAGAAAGATGGGGGGTGGGGGAGTTGTACTACTGAGAGTTGCATCAATGAAAGTCAATGAACAGAGATAATTGCAAATGTGTAATGTGAATGCATATTGACATGGAACGTCATGTAAACTCTTTATCTGACTTTTGACTTAGAATTTACCATGAAAGATTTAATGCATTCAATGTCTGTAGCAATTTTTTACCAGTTAGTTACACTTCCAACCACAGCTTAACAGGGTGCAGCAAACGTTTAGATTCAAACTGGTAATGCGAAGGTGTTAAGGAAATTCGCGGAATGAAAGCCGTTTCTCCTTGATAAATACGTACCAGTAAAATTGGTGGCTTCTGTTATACGTTAACGTAAAGCATCGTTTGTCAATTTTTAAAGACCAACCCCAGATCATATTTATAATACTGAATATATATAGTAAAGATAATACCTGACTTATATCCTATGAAATTTTAATCACAACAGTGTTAAATTAGAATTAATCAAAATATTTCAATGAAGCTATTTCATTTCACAAGTCACCATACCGAAACAATTTGCAACTATGTCTGGGAATCACTGTTAAACTAAACATTCTCTTTTACGATACGCCATTGAACCATTAAATGAAAACCATTTAAATACGTCCCTAAAAAGAATTACTCGATAAAGGATCATTCGATTAGAGAATCATTCGGACAAGTCACACCACAACATATAAATTTACACAATCACTACGAATTGAAACGTAAATATAATTAAATAAATCAAAATGATCCTGAAAAATTGAATGATTCGATTTTGATCATTGATTATACCTATCACTATCAACAAATTGTTACATCGATAATTTGTAGAAGATATTGATCCATTTTTAAGTTGATCCCTGTTATTCAAAAGGTATCTAAGTTACAAAGTATCTACTTCAAAATAATAATAATAGTAAGGACGACTAATTTCATAAAATCTGAAAGTCTATAAAAACTTTTTAATGTTCATCTTCATATGATTGCCGGTGAATGAACAAATATGAACTTCAGCAATGTGTCGACTTACGTTGAGTTTATATACATGAAGCAGCCAATTTTAAAAGAACATTTAAAAAAAGAATGTATATATGTGTGCGTGTGTATATATATTTATATCTTTATGACTTCTCTACTAATAATAAAGCAGCAAGTATGTGTGTGTGTGTGTGTGTTTGTGTGTGTGTGTGTTTGTGTGTTTGTGTGTGTGTGTGTCTGTCTGTGTCCGGCGTAGAGCCCAGACCGTCCGACGGATTTTCATGAGATTTGGCACGAAATTAGTTTGGAGCATGGGGGTGTGCACCTCGGAGAGTTTTTTCCGAAATTCGAATTTGTTCTTCTTTTATTCCAATTTATAGCCGAAAGTTTCATAAAATAATCATTTTCTATGGGAAGGAATTATCGCATCGCTTCGAGCTTGATACCGTTGAAAAGCGGGTAAAAAACTACCCCGGGAGAAGTTTCGCTCTACGTGCGAAAATTCGAAGCCTCTAAATTACCTAGAAAAGAAGTTATAAGCATTTTTCTCTGCAGTTCGAAATTATTTTTTCACGCTAATTAACTTTAATTTTAATTGTTACCATGCCAACTGACTATTGATATTTTTTTCTTTCAACGAGTTAAAATTTATTGCTTGCGGTTTTTAGCATTTTGAGGAGCAGCCGATTTTTAATTATTTATTTCTTTTTTTAGATTTTGATTATTATTTTTTTAAAGCGAATTGAAATTTATTTCTAATAAACAAAAAGTAATTGTGCCAAAAAACTTACGTATACACTCTCAGAAACGTATGCTCAAATCTCACGAAACTTAACGTATTATTTGACGAAATGGCTTCGTGAAAAAGGCTCCGAGTAAACCTTTCGTCAAATTGAAGAAATTTGTGCACTGTTAGAAATTTCATCGTGAAATTACGGTTAAATAACCGGCAGCAGTCTGTCCATCTAATTCACCGTTAAATTTACGGTTTGGAACATTTTTCTACTCACAGGCGGTTGATAGTTTTATTTTGATTCCCTTATTTTGACATGTATTTTACGGGACCATTTTCCATACTGCACAGGGGTTTTTAAAAGAAATGTTATTCTTTATAGCGATTTTTGTTATTCCAGCTTATTACTATTTATACTTTCTGTTTTTTTTTTTTTTTTTCGCCTGTGAATTAGCACATATGGTATTTTTCTATTTGAGCGCGGATGAAAGGTTCATTCCGCTTTCAAAGCTTTGCTTGCTGCTGTTTGTTTCTGCAAGCTACAAAATTTCGTCTTTCTGTTTTAAGCCGGGTCCCGACGCTACGTTTTGCACAACGTTTTGTCTCCGCAGTTCAACACGCTGCAGATAAAACGTTGCGTATAGATTAGAAAAGTGCACAGTTTTGAGTCCGGTGCGAAGACTGTACAGTTGCAGCGATAACTGAGATAGAAAGCATGAATGTCTTTGAACTGTGCAGACAAATCGGCACATGTAGACGGTAGCACCCTTTTCCGATTCATTTTGTTTCTCAGTTTCAATTCGTCAGGTGATGATGGCCGACTTTCGGCAATGTTCTCAGGAGTTTCTCACAAAATTTATTGCATTATGCGAAAGTTTCCCATGCATTTGGCGTGTCAAATCCAAGGAGTATAGTGACAGGGATATAAAGGGGAACGCTTCTGAGAGTTTAGTGGAATAATTCAAAGAAATTGATGCAACCGCAAACAGAGAAACAGTTGTAAATAATTAATTCTTTGAGAAGTGTTTATCGTAAAGAATTGGCAAAAGTTAATAAATCGATTCGATCTGGGGCTGGAGACGAAATCTACAAGCCATCTCTCTGGTATTTTGATTTGTTACATTTCCTAAATGATCAGGAGACACCAAGGCAGTCTAGGAATACCATCGATGAAAATAAAGAGATTGCAGTTGTCGAACCAGCAGAACAGGCAACTTAAAATATCTATTTTATGTACTCATTTGACCACTTTAAACGCCGGGTACTTCTGAGACGTTCCAGTCTTTTTTTTTTAACATGACACCATGCCAAAATTGACCAGAGTTGTACCTCCTTCATGATGATATCCCACAAAACTGAGTGAAATATACAGATATCTCTGAACCATGTAGAAGCATAAAAAACTGCAACGTTTTCATTCAGTATTAAGACTGCGTATACCAAAGGTTGTACAAAACGTAGCGTCTGCACCCGGCTTTAATGTCAATAAATAATAGATAAAAATTAATTATACTAAAAATTTATTAATTAAAAATATTATAATTTATTATAATCGTTCTTTATGTGTGGGTACTTGAACTAAACAATCAAAATGCGTTTTCTTTCAAATATTTTCTTTTTTGTTTTGTTTCGTTTCTTTCTTTCCTTTTTAATTGTGCGTGTTTTGTAAAAAAAAAAAATACTTAAATGTGTAGGATCTCTGGCTGATTGCCGTGGGCAGCTAATTTTTAATTATGTGGAATGCTATACATTTTAATAAAATAACATAATTTACACCTAAAAAAGTTATCCCTATATACACAATGGCAAACCGACTGGTCTTTCCATTTTTTAACACGGGCATAGCCGTGCGGGTACCGCTAGTTTAAACATAAAATAAAAGAAATAGATAATTACTGTAAAAATTCTATACTTACAAAAATGTATCTTTTATTTAAATCTATTTTTAATACAATAACCTATTGTCTTTTTCTGGTTTATAATCTCATACTAAGGTCGAATCTCATATTAGGGCTCTTTTTCTCCCAAAGTAGTAATACTATTGCCAACTATCCAACGGAAATGACAGCTGCGTTTCCATTTCAAGAAATCATTGACAGCTAAAGTGCAACTTCTCCTCGACCAGACCGTAAATGAAAATATAAGAGCGACATTTACGATCGGTCGTTAAATAGAAAGTCAACTATACTTCTCTGTACAGATTCAAGACCCAAAGATTTGACATGAACCTACAATGCTGTTCTGATATTTCTAAATTACATCCCGTCGTATCAAATGCTTGATTTCAGACTATTGAAACTTCAATCATTCAAAATAATCGTACGTACATGGTTACAGCCATTTCATACATTGTTGTTGTATTTTAAATCATTAAGTGTTTTCCATTTTAGTGATTATTAATGTATTAATTTTCCCTCATATTTAAAAAAGTCAGAACTAAACATATATATAACTTTAAGCACACATACATATTATATATACTCTACTAGCTGCTACCAGCAACTTCGTACCAGTGAGGTTCGTTTTGTAAATAAAATAATGACTGATTATTTACTGTTTATTAATTACTCTGTTCATTTTAAAACTTCCATGCAAACATTTTTTTTCGAACTGAGGAATAGCTAAGTCGTCAGATGAGATAATTCTGAAACACGCTTTATTATAACTGGTCAATGTAAAAAGCAACATTTCTAATATCAATACCAACTATATTTGTAATGTGTGACCTTGCGCTTTATCAATCGTCATTGCGCAACATAGCTTAACAGGATATAGCAAGCGTTTAAATTCAAACTGGTAATCCGAAGGTATTAAGGAAATTCGGGGAATGAAAGCCGTTTCTCCTTGATACATACGTACCAGTAATAGTGGTGGCTTCTGTTATAAGTTTATGTAAAGCATCGTTTATCAATTTTTAAAGACAATCACGGATCACATTATAATACTGAATATATTGTTAAGATGATACCTGACTTATATTCTATGACATTTTAATCACATCAGTGCTAAATTGAACTAAGCAAAATATTTCAATGAAGCTATTTCATTTCAAAGTCATAAAGTTTATTTATTAAGTGTTTAAGCTGCTTAAATAAATAAAATTTCCTAGCTACATTTCTAACATTCTGAACAGGATGTAAATATTTTGAAGTCCATGAAAACACGAGTTATAAATTTCTTACTTCGATTTCCTGATCCTTTCATCAACCGAAATCATTATTTATAGCGGGATTTTTTTTCTCAATACATTGTGATTAGTCAAAATTGTGAATATAATATTATCTTTTTATTTACTTTATTTTTTTCTTGAAGAATTTTTTAAAGGTTTTCCTTCAGCCAAATCATTGATTAGAGGGATTTTTCAACTCCTTGTGAAGAACCAGGAGCTTGTAATTTCACGCAGTATATGCGAAAACTTCCAACTGCTTTCTTTTTCGCAAAGCTAAGTTTTTCAGAAGTGGCAACAAAAGGTTATGTTTTTACTTGGTTTTATTTAACTTCACTTGTCACGGAATTTTGTTAGGCGGTTTTCGACCACTATTACAGCATAAATTATCTTCAAACTTTGCACATAAGCTTACCTTCGATGACAATACAATAATTCATCCATTTTATAATTTATTATAACGTTAATTAGGGAAAAAATTAATAATTTTGGCTCTGAGGAAATCATCAGAATTATCATTTGTCATTTGGCAACAATAGTTTTGTTTGGATAATGCAACAATGTTTTGAATTTAAAAACGTGTAACTTAAAACATTTTTGGCGATTTATTATTTATTTTTTACTAGCTGTACCCGGCCACGCGTTGCTGTGGCTCAGTCTGGTTTGATGGAAAAGCAAGAAAAAGCACATATTTCTAATATGTTTCATTTGACAATGCTTGTTGTTTCATTGTCTGAAAATATAGATTGTCTGGTTTACCCATTTTAGAACACGCAATATATAATTGTACACATGAGAAGATCTAAACTGCTCAATTTGATTGATTGGTCTAGAGCTTTATGTTTTTTCCACAATGCTTGCGGGCACTTTTTTTTTTTTGTTCCATTGTCTGTGAAGATTTTGATATTGTCCTCCTCGGCACATTGAAAAATTCCAACATACGCCTTATCCAAACAGAAAAAACACAAACACAAAAATTCTAAATTAAAAATTTGCCGTTCAAAATAAATTATCTGTGTTTTAAAGTTCCATTTAATCTTCGAATGCAAAAATACTAACAAATACATCAATACAAACAGAAAAGACACAAAATTTTTGAATAAAAATGAAAATAGCTAAACTAAACTGTTGCTATTAAAAATAAGTAATCTTTGTTTTAAAGTTCTCCTTAATCGTCGAGTGCAAAAATACTTCAATACAAACAGAAAAAATTATTAAATCAAAATGAAAATAGCTGTACCCTGCCAATTGTTGCAGTGGCTCATTATCCATAATAAAACATTAAAAAACGAAATAATTAAATCAAAGTTGCAATAAATTAAAAGTGATATATAAAAACACATGCTCTGATAACATTTCAAAGAAATTGGTGAAGTACTTACGGAGATTTGAGGTTATGAACCAAGGCTGAACTTGATCGTAACCGTAAACTGGATCACGTTCAGCCTTGTATGAACAAACCATTGAGGAACAAACGAACACTTATTACATTTTTAGCCTACTTTCCGGTAAAAGTAAAAAAAAAATAATAATAAAGCATGAAAGAAAGCTTAATGTATCGTAAAAATATCGTTAAAAATAAAGAAAAGTCAAAAAAAAGTGAAGTAATTAAATAAAGATTGAAAAATAAAAAATTTGAAAGTAGGGTTTTGAGATGGGGAAAATGTGTGTCTGTCGGTCTGTCTGTCCCTTCCTAATAACTTTTGAAAGAATAGTCCGATTCAAAAAATTCTTTTTGCATTCGAAAGATCTCGGCGAGGACATCTCATTTCCATATTTTACTTTTTGATTTGAACAATTTTTCGTTCAATTTTGAACAGTTCAAAAAATTTTAACATTAGCGCCTATGGGCGAAAATGAAGCAAATTATGTAAACTCTGGGTACAAGATCCATGTTCCAATGAACAAGCTTACTGGAAGAATCTCTTGGCGTGAAATATCAATTTGAACAGTTTTTGTTCATTTTTGAACAGTTCAAAAAATTAACATAGCGCTTACGGGGAAATTTCAATCCTATATAAATCCTGACCTAACGGACCGATTTGCTTGGAACAAACTTTATCGGAAAGCTCTTATAACGTAGAACATGTGCAAATAGAAAGTTCACCCAGAACTAACGAGCCTAGTTTCCTATAAGAAAAATTTATCGGGATTTTTAAGGATATTTCTCAATGAATAAATGAATGAGTGAAAGCATGAATTAATGAATAAATGACGGAGTGAAAGAATGAATCAATGAATAAATGAATGAGGAAAAGAATGAATAAATGAGGGAATAAATATATGAATGAGTAAATAAATGAATATAGACATGAATGAGTAAACGAATGAATGAATGAATGAATAGCTGAATAAAGGAAAGAATTAATGAGTGAATGAATATGTATTATCCGTTGAAAAAGGTATATTTGAAATAATTAAGAACTAAAGCTAAAGGAGAAAGAGATAGCTAGATTATAAATTTGAATTTGGTGTATACGGGAAAGTAGGCTCGTATAGTTCTAGACGGAACTTCTTGTTATTTATATAGCTTATATCACTCGGAGTTGAGGAAACTGCTAATTATTATTTTTGGATCAAGGTAAGCCTTAAGAAATCGAACTAAAAAGCTTATAACTGGCGTTCTTTTTGACTTAGAAACTTCGAACAAATTCCATCTCGTGCAGAAAAATCAGCGCTTTCGATCGATATATTACATTAATATGTGCAAGGTTTTTATCACCCCCATAATGGGAAATTTATGTAGAAATTTCCTTAAAGTTGGAATAAAAAAGGAACTTCCTGTCGGATTTTTTTCTAACGGGTCTATAAACCATCCTCTTGAATCACTATGTCTACTTGCAAAAAGCAATCGGTGAAGTACTTTCGGAGATTTGCGGCTATGCACAAACAAACATTTACATTTTTATTTATATGGATTTAAAGCAACACAGATAAATTGCAGTATAGTCCGCTTTATGATACTTTGCGGATTTCAAATTTAATCGCACGCTATAATGACATTAAGTCGTTGTCATCATTTCATCAATTTTTAGAAATTCGGTAATAACTTAATCTATGCTCTTTGAAATAAGCTGTTTTGTGCATAACAAATGCACTTTCTTGATCTTATGATCTTTATGAAGCCAGTATTTAACAACGTTTTCGCAGTGTGTTTATAATTTTTCAGAAGAACTTTGTTTGCATATAGTATGCCAGTTTGATATGGAGATCTAAAATTGCACATTAAAACTAAATTTCCAATTAAATAGGATTGTTTTTCATAGAGTTGGGTTTTATTTTCAAAATCAAAGTCATTCGTTATACTGTTTTTTTTTTTTTCAATGTTCAGTTTCCTTTATGTTACGTAAGTACTAATTATCACCTACCTGTCTTACCGTCTTACCTTTATAGACAATTAAATAATTTCTTCATATGGACAACAACAATTATTTTTCCAAACTAAATATCTCCTGCTGCTTTACTACTTCAATGCTAAGCACACATTATGGTCGTACGTGCAACATGTCTACTGTCTTATCCCTTTTCATATTGTCAGCAGTCAGCGCAATAAAAAGTTTCATTCCAATCAAGCAAGACAGAAAACAAAATTATTTAAAAAGTATTAGGCAGAGCCCAAGCTCGATCTGCGACCTAAAACTGAATATAACTGATGGCATAAATTCATATTATCAATTTCCATCTCATTTATTTTTCCCCCGCATAATCTCTTCCTTAAAATATCATCCCGTTTCAGGTTCTAAGCCGACACCGTCTGGATATCATTAATGCAAGATTTATTACTTCGTGAGGACGTTTTATAATGTCATTTATAAATATATTCCATATGTGATCGAAATACTGTAGTTTGAAACAACTACCACAAGAAACCATATATTTTTGAGAAAAATATAAAGGATATTTACACTCGAAAACCATTTAGCTATTCTTTTATTTATTTACAATTTATTTTTTCTACTGAATTACGCAGTTATAATTCATTTATTTTTGAAAAATTATAAATTATGTTTGATTCACGTAACTTTTAAATGTATCCCTTTTCTGAGATATATACTTTCAATTTTTACTTTATCGTTACGTGATAAGAGATTAAAGCTGCCTGAAAAATCTTTAATTACTTGTCTGATCCATGTTCTCATATTGGATGTACGAGAGTTAATCATCAAAAGACATATTAAGATTTTTCCTTTTGCATCTCATTTACCCAAAAGTCTTAAAGTTCTTTTTTACTGTTGTTGACAATTGCAGTAAATTTAGTTTTCTCATCGTCTTTTATATTCCTTACTAATCTCTCCCTCTCTCTCTCTCTCATATTACTCACTAAGGCTTTATCATTTGAAGAAACCCTCATTAGCTAGTAGATATTTAAAATCCTAAGCCAATGTGTAAAATGGAGAGTTCATTTCACTGGGCCTTTCTTACCAATGAGTTCGTCCAAAGTGCATCGAAACTACGTTCCAACTACCTTTCTTTAATTATTACTTATTTATTTATTTATTATATATGCGTTCCCACATTCTAACTAGTTTTGCACATCTGTTTCTACTGACTCATTTCATAAAGATTTGAAAACAAATTTTTCGATTGGGTCCGTAATAGATCAATAGCCAAAAATGTCTGAGAGGGGCTCACATAAACTGTGCAAGTAGTCCGGTAAATACATTAATGTGCTTAAAGTGAAAAAAACGGTATAGTGTGTGAGTGGGTGATTATTTTATATGTTTTCTTCTATTTACTTTATTTGATTCAAAGCATGAAAAGAGTGTTCACTTTCTTTATTTGATTCAAAGCATTTTATTTGTTTTATTTACGTGCTTTGAATCAAATAAAACAAATGAAATTCTTAGAACAAAAATTTTGACTTGTTTTATTTGATTCAAAGTACGAAACGAATTTCTATTTAAGTGTGTGTGTGTGTTTTTTTTTTTTTTTTTTTTTTTTTTCGCTGAAGAATTTCAAGAGTACATTATTTATGGAAGAGGTGTTAAACTGAGACTAGTAACACTGACTTTATTGCGATATTTCTAATTGAAAATTTTAAGAAAAGTTTGTTCCCCATAATAGCTCCCTATACGGAGTAGGCTCTACTCCGTATAGGGAGCAATTTTTAGGATTTTCAAAAACTACATCACAAAACTACCATTCTACGTTTTACAAGCTAAAAGTCAAATAACTCTCATCTTAGATTGATATAATTTAATTATAAGTGCAAAAGTAGTGTTTACTTCTTAAGGTGTTAGCTGTGGAGGCAAAACCACCATATTAGGAGACTTTATCCTACAGTTAACTCTTATTCATAAAAGGTTTCTTGCAGTTAAATAGATACTTAATCCAATAATGGCAACAGGAAACTTGACTATAGATCAGTACTAAGTATTATCTTAATCATGAATTTCAAATTTTAAAGAGGGCTTAATAGGGTGAAACTGAAAGTCATGCGTCCAAGAAGGGTTGAAACTTGTACAAGAAGCGCTTTCAAACTATATTTTACAACCTACATGATTCACAGTACTTATAAAATATTTTTGGCAGCACACTTCAAAATTACCAGATGATTCAAAAGTTGAAGTTTCAAAACACTTCACAAGCTTTCATCTTTCCCTGCCAATAATGTCTCTTATCTTTAAGTAATGTTGCTACTTGAAGAGGATTCATGCAATTTTAATTTGACTGGAGAACAAGTTTGATCTCATCTGAAATCATAAAGAAAGATGCTAGCAAGTTACTCCTGATAACATCTTAGTGAAACTGAGCAAGAGTTTGGAAAGCAGTATAAGCTGTATATTTCAAAGAATCTTTGAAAATTATCTTATTTTGAAACTGCACATCTCTCATCTGAAGCTAAAAATCAAATTAAAGTAATGGATGACTAAAATGATAGTTTATATTCTCCAACGAAAGTTTTTTTTTATAATGAATTATTTTCTCATTTTAAAGTAAGCTTCTTAAGAGAAAATGTGTGATATTTTCGCTACTTTTTTTTTTTTTTTTTTTGCCTTATTTCATTTGCACGAAGTAACTCTGAATGCTAGGCCCAATTTTTCCTTTTTATAAAAAGAGCAAAATATTCGTTTTTATTTTTTTGTCAAACTGAAAAAATATAAAAGTAATAGCTTTACCGCCCCTGCTCTCCCGCCGTGGCCCTGTCCGTAGAAATGACTCTATGCGCGAAATCTATACATATATTTTCTAAATCTATATCTATAGATGACCAAATGTATTTATAGATTTCTAAAGTTATGTGTATAGATGACGAAATCTATCAAAAATATAGATATCGACTGTGAGAAGGAAATTAAAGCCAATTACAGTAAAGTACTTTTTAAAAACGCTTATGATTCATGCTCCAACTAACTTAGAAGTTTGGAACAAATATCCTCTTGTGCAGGGATAAAAACTCTTTCGAACGATATATTATACTAATATATGCCAGAGTTTTTTTACCCTCAACCCCCCCCCCCCCCCCAATTAGGCAATTTATGTAAATTATGCTTAAAAAATCCAAAAAAAATCTAATTAGAATTTTAAAAAATACTTTATTGGCGGATGCTTACTCCTCATGAGAAACCTACTTGCCAAATTTTAAGTTTGGAGTATTCATACTTTCGGAGATTGTGTAATTAATTAGTGAGTGTTATTTCCCTTCTATACATGTCACTGAAATCCACTCATCTCAATTACAAAGAACATTTTTAATACATACACACACATACAACCATACATTACGAGAACAGAACATGAACACGAACACAGAACAACAACACTCCTACACAGAGAACGAACTGTTTCCCTACATCCTTCATATCTGGGAGAGAGTCCATAGGCGCCATCTATTATTTGTATTATTTGTTATAGTGTCTTTCTATTTGTTACGTACATAGATTTTGTTTTTGTTTTTCAAAAGTTCGTGAATATGAAAAACCTTATCCCAACACGATATTTTATACTAATAAAAAATATGTAACCTTATTTAAAAATTGTCTTTTGTTATAGCAATTAAAATTACTTTGCTGGAACTACTTCATCAAATGCTCTATAACGGTTTTCTTTGCAAAGACACTGCTACTGCAGTGACGCGATCTTACAGGTAAAAGTTGGAAGATTTTGCTTCGTTTCGCCGAATGTCAATGATAATTTAAATCATTCCGGACTTTGTTTAAGAAGTCGCCCACTGCTTGCTATCGCTCGACAACCCCTGGAAGTGCAAGCAATTCTATTCGAATCTTTTTGCGATCAAAACTCGTTGCGCTCGCTCATCAGATAAGAGCATCAGACATTCTTGTATGTCCTTGCTTCAACATTGTCCGCCTAACCGCAATATGCTCTTTATCTTTTTTCAAAAGAAATATAATTTAATAGAAATTTTAAGGACACAACAATAGAAATATTAAGGACACAATACCTAGCTCCAATATGAGTACTTACGACGCATGGATACCTACCCCAACGTAGGAATACCTACCCCTTACCCCAAATTGAAATTATATATAAAATTAGAAAATTTGAAGTAATGTGAATTGTGTCCTGAGACCAAAAATTCAATATTATAATATCTATCGTAAAGGAATATAAAAATTTACTCATTTATTTATCTATTTTGTGCATTTTAGTGACGATAAGGACAGCTTAAGTACTTAACACTTTATTGCATATTTTAATATTTTTACAAAGAAGTTTTCATATTTGGCGACAAAGAAAAGCTAAAGAAAAATTTTCATATTTATCGATAAAAATGTGTAAATGTAGTCACAATAATTAATTAATATGTATAGCTAGACCAAAAATACGAAGTAAACATTTATGATGCGTAATGGTTTTAAGCATACGTCGCATTACTAAATTGTCACTACAACATTTTTGCTACGTTTCGACGGAATTACGACGGAGTTGGTGAGTTTTATCAGATGGCTGAGCATAAATTCGATTTGACAAAGTAATATTTAACTCCAAATCTCAAGTTTTGGGGACTTGTGACTGTTCGCTTAACAACCACAAATAGAATTATTAGAAACAAGATTAAAATTTTTGCTGCGGGAGATTTAGTTTTTACTTTTGAAAATTTTGGAAAAAAGTGACTTCCATGTAAGATTTGAAACATTACATTAGAAGTTAAACGCAAACATCGTTTCAATGACTATGGCTCGTTCTTCTTGATGGCTCATTGATTTTCTTTTCCACACTCACATGGAAACTTCACTGCGATCAAATAAGCGAGAAAAAATTACAGAAAAGAACAAACGAAAGAGCATATAAATCTAGACAAAATTTCAAAATTTGAGCTTGAAGGTGAAACTTCCAGTTTTTCAAACTACCTGTATACCAAATGTCATGAATATAAATATAGCAAAAATTTGGCGCAAGCAGACGCACACGCACACACACAAACACAGGCAGGCACTGCCTTTTTATAAGAAAGAAATTGTTCAAATTCCTGATCTCTTTATCAGAGCAGCTGGATTTCAAAACAAAAATAAGAAAATGCCACATACGACAAAAACATATTCTTAAGGTATCCTCTTTTATTAGAAATAAAAGTTTTCTTCCTTGAAAATATTTTCCCAACCTTTTATCAACGCAAAATATTCCGCTCCATCGACCTACTGTTGGAAAAGTCTGCAAAATAATTTCACCTTCAGTTTTACTTCGCGTTCCGCTCTAAGTCACGTTCCTCCGCAGCACTTAATATTTCGCCAAGAAACAAAGTTCGAATAACGAGCTGTGCAAAGAAAGCAATGCAAGAGGGGTCCAATCTATTCGAAAACGTCGAGTCGATTTTTTCCTACCTATTAGCGTGTTTATATTTAATGCACTGTGACATTTCAAAGAAATTTAAGTAAATTTGATTACAGGTTTTTCTAGTGACTGATTCATTTTTGTGAAAGCTACGCTAGAGTTCATTATAAAATAAGAACGCACGGTTCAGATAAAATGTTAAGAATTGGCAATACATCAGGGAAAGCGGTGAGACACAGAAAAGTAGAACTTTTCAAGAAATCAATTCATCCTTTTAATTAAGTTTTCTTACAGAATATTTTCACTAATTAGTCAGTTTTTGCTGTGCAGCGTTTCTTAACTGCCAGCTTGGAACTCATGCAATTGAGTAAAGGCATGTTTTGTCCACTAAATTGAATATCCATCCAAAACTAATTAATTTTCAATGAAAAAAAATCATCGCAGCATTCTTTCTTGAAAACATTTGTTGTGATTCCTCATTTCATTCATAATTTACTGTGGTCTGTTTATTAACAGTTGTATTCACATCAAGGTTGGACAGGATTTTCCCACCCCCAACAAATACCATGGTAAAAGCCAGTATTTACCGTCCTGGGAAATAGTCAGTTTTTACCTATGAGAAAAACTGAAGAATGTGGCTATAAAACCATGTGAATTATGATCGAAGCAATAATTTACGTATTATTCTTATTTTCTCTCCTTTTAAAACATCCTCAGTTACTGAATTCAACGCAAAAGCGAATTGCATTAAAATGAACAGTAAAAATGCTTCTAACAGCCTCATTTTTCTATCAAGTCTAATGGGACAAATTTACCATAAATATCAGTTTTTTTATTAGTTTCTCCCACTTTTTTCATATCCAGAATTTTCATTGTTACATATATTGTTCTATTAATGGTACACCAGATGCCTATTAGTAAAAAACTTATGTTTTTGTTTTAGAATAAAACAATATTTCTCTAAAAATGTTGTGTTGTACGTATAAATGGGATATTTTCAGGTTTTTTTTTTTTTTTTTTTTTTTGACTAAGGCTTCTACGAAACTTATCAGATAATGCACAGGAGCTAGCTAAAATCTGGAGAAAAACGGATACCACCTTTATTAATGCTCCTCAATGTTACCCAAACTTTCGACATCTATGAACCCTTTAACAATTGTTGTAATACTGAGTACCCCTCAAAAAAAAAATATATTATTACTATTATTATAACAATAGTAATAATAAATGAATAAATAAAGTAAATCCAATAAATAATAAATGATTTTAGAAAACGAAAAGAGGAAATAAAATGTATACCTTTTAGAGACAAACAAAATACAATATTTTTTTATGTATTTTTTAATAAAGAACTAGCAAATAGAAAATGAAACACATGCACATTTAAATAAAAATTATATTATAAACGACACATTCGTTATAGTCAGGGATAAGGATAAAAAGTTTTTATGTTGGAAATAGATCACTTTAATTTGGTTTGCTGCTTGTTAATTTTAATATGAGATGTGGTTTCTCATTCAAAAATATATGTCTTTTTTTCCCCCCCCGACTTGATGCTACAAAGGCGGAAAAGTAACATCACATAGATTTGATGTTGGAAAAGGAAGAAGTATTTTAAGACTTTCTCTGTTGAAACTGGATACTGATTGATGTTGCAATCAAAATAATGTTAAAGCACCCTTATTATGCTTCAGTGGCGTACATAGACTTAGGTGCGCCTCCCCGCAAGATTTAGAAGTGCACCCTATCTTTGGCTTATTACAAAAGATAGAAACAAAAACACTACGGTGAAGGTATATTCGCGTATTTATAACCATTAGTTTTATTTAAGATAATTAAAATCATATTTATCATTAAATGGCGGATTTTCGAAAAAGTAACGAATTGAAACATTGCATGCACTTACTAGTTTGGAATAAAATTTATCTTAATAATACGAGAAAATAACACACTATTTTAAAGCACTAATATTTAAAATTTCGTTAAGGGTTGTGTTATTCATTTATAAGGTGAATTAACAAACAGTACTGATACAAGGGAAACTATTTGTTCTCAAAATTAGGCACTAATTGGACAAGAAAATCAATGTTATATTAATCTGTGCTAATAGATTTCCCTCTTCGTTTTTTACAATTAAGAAATTTTTGAACAAGTTCGTCGATGTTTAAATTAGGAATCCTGACGCTTTTTATGCTTAAAACAGCAAGGCCGCCCAATCTTTCTTCTTTCATCGTACTTCTGAGGTAAAATTCGATTAGCTTCTGTTTGCATAATGATCTATCTGATGATGCTGATGGTTACTGGTAAAGTAAGAAAGATATAAAAGGCAATGCGAGACTTGTCTGGGAGACTTGGATGATAAAACATTGTTCTCGATCATTACTAAATGAGCAACTTCAGCTATATTTATTTGTCAAGTTTCTCTCTCCTATTTCACTTTCCAAAATGTTTCGCCCAATGATAATTTGTGATGCAATTGAGATTGCTACATCGTTTTGGTTCTTCTCGCAAAATTTAGTCACTGATTCCACAAGTTCTTTATTTGTGCACTCGAAAGCGTTAATAGATCTGTTAATGCTTTGGGAGTTAAAAAATTGAACATATTGTTAATTGAGGACATGCTCTCAAACCTTTGATGTATTTGGTTTACCATTATGCCCAATAGCAGCATAGAAAACTTTTACTTTGAAACAGTAATATGGGGCCCTAAACTGAGAAAACATTCAAAACAAACTTTTTCTCTAAAAGATCAATTAATGCTTTTTCGTACCAAATAATGCTATCGGAGCATTATACTATTATACTTTTAAATCGGAGCTTATTTGCATAGGGGAAACTCCACTCCTACCCCCCCCCCCCCCCCGCTGTGATTTTTTTTTCTTCTTTTTTGACGGATTTCAGATTGTTCAAAAGACAATGAGATGCAGTGAAAAGGGATTCAAAATATCATTCATTAAAAAGGTAGTACATATCACAATCGCATTTATTTCCATCCCTCTTCAGTACCAAAGCTTTAAGTACCAAACATTTGTGAACCATAAATTTTTTAAAAAACTTACAAGTATTTTGTATCAAAGTGAATATATTCATCACAAGAAACAAGGTATACTGCATGTAAAGAGTTTAAAGTTAAACTGGCGAATCTTAAAAACATATCAAAACATCAGTGACAAAAAAATGAGTATTTTAAAAGCTATGGACTTTTAATTTAAATTCCCCTGGAAAAAAATTAAAATTTTCATTTTGTATCTCCATTTTCCAATTTCTATTGCATTTCGGCTAACAGAAGCTCTCGCAAGGGGGGGGGGGGGCCGCAAAATCTTCAGTTGTCCCTGGTCGCTGAAAACCCTAGCTATGCCTCTGAACGAACTACCAGCAGGTCAATTCTGAAAACGCTCGAACTTTTCTTGCCTTGATGAACTGGAATAACTCTTCTGAAAAATTCACGAAAACAAAAACAATGATCTATTGTAATTTATTTTGTGAGGGAGTAATATTAAGTACAAAATGATATCTGGGTACAATTTCATATTCTTATAGTTCAAACAAATGTACAGTACTTACGTAACTTGCATTATACGTACTTGCATTTTGACACTATGTAATCTCTTTTCCTATTTTTCACTATGATTGTATGCATAATGTAATATTAACAGTTACTGTGTACTCTGAACTGATGGTTTACTTTTAGCTCCCTTTTGAGGTTTTTCCCTTTGCGTGCTTTTCATTTATGAGCGTTTTTCACTTATTATGCGCGTTTTTTGGGCGCTCTCTTGCACCCGCGCCATAAGTATGAGAGATCCCTATACTATAATATGCAGGTACACATTAAAGAGGAAGTGAGAGGGGATTAATTGTGCATTATGTGGCAGTAATAGCAAAGAATTTTACTCAGAAAGCTTAGGAGTGACATTGCATTAGTGGAAAAGAAATGCTAAAAAAATATGTATAAAAACATTTTGGCATATATGTTGTATCTCGTGAAGTTTTTCTTTTTTTTTCTGGAGCGGGCGCCCTACAATATCGTGCGCCCCCCCCCCCCCCCCCGGGGCCGCGGTATCTGCGGAGGCGTTATGTACGCCACTGTTATGCTTACTTTTCAAAAATCCGTCTGAAGGCTAATTGAAACAATTACCCTTCTTCCGCATCCGTTCTGGCATTGATGTTGCCTTAATGTTGAACGGATACGTTATTCATTCGATACTTTAGTTTAAACTGGGAAAATAGCTGTGCAGAGCTCTATTCCGGGGGCACAGCGTACCCCAACCAAACTCGTCTCGTAACCCCAGGGCACTTTGGGGCATACTGATATAGCTAGACCTGAAATTGTGAAGTTCTATAACGAAAGCACAGGAGGAATGAACAAAACAAACAATATACAGGCAAACTGGAACATTGTCCACGCAAATCCGCGCATAGTGACATATGACATATATGTAGTTTTAAAAAGTATGTATGTATTTTTAAATATTCATGCGCAAAAAAAATGTTTTTCCAAAATGTTTCATGCAAAGTAATTGTAAACTGTACGTAAAATATATTTTCACTTTTTGCTTAATAATAGGTTGGTGTCCTACTATTAAAACATTTTTTAATTATCTCAGTAGTTTGCTGAATGTTATTATATTTCATATTTAAGATACTTACGTAGGTTGTAGCACATCTAGCCACCTCATTAATTTTTTATTTTCCCAATTAAAATTTCAGGGCCGTAGGGATTAATAAAGGTACTTACTTGCCTCTTTAATATCTCTTACAGAAATTCATAAAGAATTACTAAGTATAATATTTCGTTTAATTTAAATTACATAAATTCATGAAGAATTACTAAGTATAATATTTCGTTTAATTTAAATTACATAAATTCATGAAGAATTACTAAGTATAATATTTCGTTTAATTTAAATTACATAAATTCATGAAGAATTACTAAGTATAATATTTCGTTTAATTTAAATTACATAAATTCATGAAGAATTACTAAGTATAATATTTCGTTTAATTTAAATTACATAAATTCATGAAGAATTACTAAGTATAATATTTCGTTTAATTTAAATTACATAAATTCATGAAGAATTACTAAGTATAATATTTCGTTTAATTTAAATTACATAAATTCATGAAGAATTACTAAGTATAATATTTCGTTTAATTTAAATTACATAAATTTGCTCATAAAGTAGTGAATAAAATGGCAACTCTTCGTAAAAAAAGTGTTTATTGGACAGGCTACTAAGCTTGAATTTGAAGTTCTAAAGTGGAGCATAGTTTATACGACGATCGTTTGTACGACGTTTACATTTAGACGACGTTTCCGTGTGGTCCCAATTCTTGGAGCTAGCCGGGAAATTCGACTATACGACGTTGTTGTTTATACGATATTTTTCGGTAATCCCGACCTGGAAGTGACTTGATCCTTCTTCTACAGCTTCTTCCTAACCGTATTGTGTTTCTTCGGGATTTCCTACTCGTTCCAAGACGGCGGTTTCATGTCCCGCATAATCAAAATTATATTCAGTATGGGTTTTCAGTGACGGTGGGGAACGCTTTCCTTTATGTGGAAATCGTATTCAGACAGTACCCACTCCAGAAATGCTCGACAGTCAGCGATTTTTATCTTTCAAAACACAAACAATTTCGGAAGTAGGAATGCCCATATAGCACTCCTCCTGTTGAATTTTTCGGGTGGGAGAGATTTCGTCAATATATCCGCTGCTTTTAAAGTAAAAGCCTTCGGTTCCACGCACAGGAGAGCAATTTTTATAAGCTCATGTGTTGAGATGTTATCCTCATAAAATCAATTGAGGAAAGCGCGAGGGAATTTCCTCATTTTAAACATGTTTTCTCGCCGCGTTCTACAATTCAAGAATACAAACGAAAAGAAAAAAGATATTTTGAACTTATTGCACTGCCAAAATTGAGATTGGACGTCATACGTCAAGACTAATTTTTTAGTATTAAGCGTTTCTGTTTAGAAAGAATAACGAAAAGGTCAAGTTTGCCAAACTTAGCGTAGAATGTTGAAAACATTACATTATATTTTAACGCAGTTTAATGCCTGATGAAAAATATCTTAACTCAACAGTAAGCATGAAAGATACTTTTACTAAACGAAGTTCATATAAGTCTAATTTTTTTTTTTTTTTTTTTTTTTTTTTTTTTTTTTTTTGGCCAACTAAAAATTATGTTAACTTCAATCCTGCTAAATAAAAACCAACTTAAAATCAAGCGTAAAATTTTCAGACACGTTCTTCGAGCTTACAAGGAAAGCTTCCTTCAATGTCAAAATTGAGCTTCTAGATGTAAAAGCTCATTCTTTTGCATTGAAAAAAGGGGTCCCTTGTAACCTCGAAACATGTGCTTGCAATTTTTGTGCTTCCTTTTACCTTGATTTTTATTTGTACTCTGTAGCACAAAGCTTTATTTTATTTACAATATTAAAAGTTTGAAAAAAAAAAGGAAGGCCTTTTTTTTAGTAAGATTTATAAACTTCTATCAAGAAATCTACACAAAGTGTTTTGTTGAAAAGCTTCGATGGAATTTCTACACCTTTCTGACCATGGAAAAACTTTTAAAATATTTCCGTAACAAGAGAGTTTGTTTAATGAGAGTCTGTCTGTAATATGTTTACTAAATTAAAATCAACTTAAAATTAAGCGTAAAATTTTCAGACACGTTCTTCGAGCTTACAAGGAAAGCTTCCTTCAATGTCAAAATTGAGCTTCTAGATGTAAAAGCTCATTCTTTTGCATTGAAAAAAGGGGTCCCTTGTAACCTCGAAACATGTGCTTGCAATTTTTGTGCTTCCTTTTACCTTGATTTTTATTTGTACTCTGTAGCACAAAGCTTTATTTTATTTACAATATTAAAAGTTTGAAAAAAAAAGGAAGGCCTTTTTTTTAGTAAGATTTATAAACTTCGATCAAGAAATCTACACAAAGTGTTTTGTTGAAAAGCTTCGATGGAATTTCTACACATTTCTGGCCATGGGAAAACTTTTAAAATATTTCCGTAACAAGAGAGTCTGTTTAATGAGAGTCTGTCTGTAATCTGTTTACTAAATTGAAGTAATACATAAAGAACATTATAAAACATCTGAAAGTAATGTGGTAGCTGGGAGAAGGAACCAGAAAATTCTAAAGGTGAGTTGTAGAACGGCTTTTTCGTTAATTTGAGTGATAATACGACAAAATATTCAGAGCATGTTTTGTAAACATACATCTCTATAGATAAGATGATTATATAAATGATTTCACACAACGTACTTCATTCATGTTCTACAAAAGAACTTATTCATGTTGTGTTTGGAGCGATTCTATAAATTGCATCGAACAAATTCTAAAGACGCCCTTCAGAAAATATCAAGAGATAATATAAAAATCCTTCACAAAATTGTCTTAAAAGAGAATATATAAAACAAAATTGACCGTAATACTATGGGTTGACCGTAATGCTACGGCTGTTTTTGAATGCTTTACACACTACCGCAATACTGTTGTACGCGATGAAGTACTTTCGGTCAATGATTCCTTATTGTTTTGGAAAATGAGCAGTTTTTATAGGAAAAATAGAGTTAATACTGAAAACTTAAGCTACACAAATGCCATAAAACAGGTCAATGGGCTCGAGACTAAAAGATCTCCCTTTCTGAATACAAAAGTAGCTTTGAAAAATAGGAAAATAAAATGGTTATTATGATAAAATGTTAAAAGGAAATGAAATTCCACATATTACCGTATGTGTAATTTATCATTGTGGTCTTCCTTTTTTCTTAGTTGTATCTCAAATTACCGACCATGTTAACTATTGAATTTGGTTAAACAGGCCGAACACTAGGATTTTTTTTTTTTTTTAAGCATCGTTGGGGGACCTACAGCCTTTAGGAAATCCGAACTACTACGTCATGATCGTGGAAAGTGCTATACAGATCAATAACATCCATGCTCTATCCGGAATTCGAACACGGGTCCTCGACTTGTAGATTGTGCCATGGAGCGTCTGTGATCTTCCCCTTCTTGCAGCACTAGTGTAGAGCAGGATTGTCATTTCAAACTTCTCCTGGAGGGGTGGAATTGTATAAACTCAATATATATTGCATTAAAAAACAGCAAAATTCCATGTACATCCATATAAATACATTACGTTTCCCGAGCCAAGGGAGGCAATTGCCCCTCTGACCCCCCCCCCCCCTAAATGAAGGGCCTCACGCGGAGTAGCTTTTGTGGCACCCTGCATGAAGGCACTCTCTGTCTCTGCGTTTTTCACCAATAATTTAAGGAAAAGAAGGAAAGTTCAAAAAGTTATTCCAGTATGTGTTTTGCAGTTGATCATTTAAGTATTATTTCTTTTAGCTTTGATTCATGAATGCTAATAAAATTGCAAAATAACTGCTAAATAGAGTTAGAAACGGTCAAATGAGTTCGAATGCTTCAGATCCATTAACCATTCATCCTAAATCGATGATGAGACGTGACTTTTTCTTATAGGATGACAAAAGATAAGATATCTTTCAGCAATTACAAAACTGAATAAATGGAATTACTATTCATCGTTAAAATCAGTTATCCCCGAACAAAATCAAAGTAACGGATCACCTTTTAAAATGCAATAAACAGGAGGCCGAACAAAGTCAACCAATAACAACAACGAAGTTTCATCGAGAGACCTAAGGAATCCCCAAAGTAAATAAAGAAAACAATGATAAACCTAAATGCAGTGATCTGTTTTCTCTGGGTTGAGCAAAATAGTAGAGGACAAAGAAACGGATAAGATCGCTTCGAGTAATCCAAGAAGCAAACACCCTTCAAAAAAAAAAAAGAGGATTATTCGGGCGGCAGCCATTTCCAGGGGAACAGGCTTAAGAAGAGAATTCTACTTTTCTAGAAATATTGTTGTTCTTTCGTTCTTTGCTTTCAAAGCTAGAAATGATGAAGTTTGTTTTTGAAGGCTTTCGAGATTAGAGCTTAAACAACGATTGGCATTTCTATTTAATCTCAGATAGTTTCTTTAAATGTTTCACTTTGTACCGAACCCTTCTTATGATCCTACAGCAATGCTATTATTTGTAAAATGGGAGCTTGCGTCATCGCAAAGCTTACACTGAATTCTATGAAGTCCAAAAAATTTATTGCTGTTCTTTCTTTGAAAGAATTGCATGAAGTAATTCGAAATGTTCTCGGAAAAAATTGTCCGTCATACAGAGTGATAATATTTGCAAGATTTAAAATATAAAAATAATGTAAAAAACTGGTGGTCGATTTCGGAAGCAACAGCTTACAAGTTTATGCTACTTAAAAAGGCTTAATAATGAGTAGTTCAACATACTCATATCTACTCTTTTGTGCATCGAGATTTCCGAACACTTTACTGTCCCAATAAAAGATACGTGAAACAATATTTTTTCAATAGCGAATTCTTCAGTCGAATAATGTGCGAAAATGTTGACTAAGTATGCCTTTGATAAAAATAATCAGCTTTTTCATAAAGATTAAATGCTACTTGAAATAAACATGTATATTTTTACTTTCACGAATATTACCAATTTAATTGTTGGGGCATTGTACAGATATTTATATTTCCTTTCCAAAGCATAATAAGTACAAAGAGGCAACAGGGAGAAGCAAAATAACACCATAATCACTCACTTGCGATTTTTGTCCTGTCTTTGGTGGGAGATGGACTGTTGATTAGTTATCTGCATCTCTTTGAAAAAATGGAGTAAAGCAGAAAAAAGGCATAATCATGAAGGATGTAAAATAAATTCATCTTTGATTCTCATTATATTTAAACTTAACCTGAAAAAACGCTTCGAAAAAATTGCATTTCGCCTCTTTTTTCCTTTTTAAAAATACATTTTTTTTCCCTCTAAGAAACAAAAATAGGATACTAAATGCGTAAGATCACTACTGAGATAACCTAGAAAACAGTTATAAGGAAGCGAAACTAATGTTACTGAATAAATGATAAAATAACAGCTGGAGCCTCTTAAGCCCGACGCTTCTCCTCACGGGCTAAATTTTTGGTTCTTTTTATATTCATTACGAAATGATCCATTAAAAAAATTGTATTTAAAAAATAAACAACTGCAATTTTAATTAGAATTTTCGACTTAAATCCTTGACTCTCTACAATATCCATAGTGGAATTAATAGTAATAATTTCGTTAAAAATTTCAAAATTGAAATCTGTTTTTTTTTTTTTTTTTTTTTTTTTTTTTTTTTTTTTTTGTAGCAGATATTATAATGCTTCCAAATTTGGAAGAATAATTTGAGGCAGCCAGAAGCAAACGTGTGTAAGTGACAAAATTGAAAATTTGGAGATAAGTAGATTGGAGATGATTGAGAAAACACCATTCCATATTGGGACAAGAGATGTTAGTGATTGCTCTAACAGGTGCCCCTCTTCAGCGTGATTTAGAAAAAAATTAACATTAAAGGTCCCGTAAGATCTAAACTTTGAGCGCGTTTTTTCCAGAATCGTTTTTTGGTCATTTACATCCCTTTGCTTCTCGCTGCCTCATATGTAGTTTGAAAATCGCTGCCTCATATGTAGTTTGAAAATCGTGAGGAGAACGAGGTTACTTACACGGGGATCCAAAAACCATACAAAACTCTAAAAATTGATAAATCGTAAACGAATAAAAATTAAAAGTTGCGCTTCACACCAAAACAGTTTTTGTAAAGGATAAAAATCTGCAAAAAAAAGGGGGGAATTCTGACAACAATAGTGCATGAAGGTTAATGGTTCCGCATTTAAAAAAGCACTAGACGAGAGAAAAAATAATAAAAGAAAAAGAATAGGAAAAGAAAAAAAGAAAATAGCTGGCTGCAACGGATCATGGTTAATCACATTTTGTAGTTTAAAATGCTGTTCTAGGTGGAGAAAGCCCTTTTTCCTTCCTTATTTTTGTAATGATACAAGTGTGAAAAAAAAAGTCAGTATGGCACTACGGCTGTATCGTGGCATGCATGGTATGCGTTAGTTTTAACCACGGCCAACTCCAAGGAAAGCCGGAGATTCAGTTGGTGATGTGGCTTATTCTGTTCGACGGCTTGCGCAAACACGTAGAATCCTTTTGGGATATTTTATATGTCCCTTAGTTGTAACTACTGTAATTTTTTCAAAAAAATCTGTGAGGGTCATGTAACAAGTTTCAGACCTGCCTGCCTGATTTAAAATGGAATGACTCTTCTATTTGCGTACAATCCCTTTCCCCAGTTTCGTGATATTTATTGTAGATCCCCCGTATTATGTAGTGTTCTGTTTATAGATATAGATTCCTACTTATAGCAATCCTTCATTTATTACAAAATAGCAAAATCTCTCTTAAAATTTTATCCCCTGCAGTGGCTAGTTTTCTACGGAACCTCGATTTGTAATTCCACAGGGTAATATTGCGTTTCCAGAAGTTTTAAAAACAATATTCACGAAGTAAAACATTTCATTTTGTGCAGAAAAATAGAGGAGAAAAATATTTCTTTTTTTTAAAGACAAAATATCGGATTCATGAGTTTCAAGGTTAAACGAAACACCTTCTTCAACGCAGAAAAAGGTTCGAGCGTCCGATGCTAGGCCGCAGCCACGAAGAAGTCAATTACGAAACACATGCACTTAATTTTCAGTTTTGGGCTTCAATAACGTTGTTGTTTTATCATTAACTAGAGTTCTGCTCCGAAGGTTTTAACAACTTTCAGGCAGTTTAGCTTTTCTGTTTGATAACTGTTTGTTTAAATACAGTTGAACTTTCTTAATACGAACACGGTTAATACGAAATCACGACTAAAACGAACATTTTGTTCATCACGTTTCGTTTACTATTTAATTACACTAAATATCTCACGCATATTACGAAGGCTAAAATACAAATTTCGGCTAAGACGAACAAAATTTTTGACCTATTCCCGAAAAATTTTCTCGATTGCTATAGAATTCTAATTTTTTTAATAGAAATTGCTGGTTATTTTGAGTTGGTAAAACACCAAGTACGCATATGATAAAATTTAATGTACCTAAAAAACAACTAACCATTAAGGATTTTTTTTTTAAATTGTTAAATTTTAAAAGGTAAGTTAACTTTTTCTCAATGTTCTAGTAACATTTAAAAGTGTATATTACTAAAAATAAATAATTTGTTTTCACTATTTATTTTACTTTTTATTGTAAATAGTAGTAATTATTTTTAAAGTATAAAAATGCATTTATAACAGCTTTTTTTACACAACTTTACATATTCACGGTTGTTGCGAATAACGGCTAATACGAACAAATTCGCGAATTTTTGGCATTTCGTATTAAGCAGGTTCAACTGAATTTCAATTAGCGATAATCTCTCCTCAGTACAACTGATTGACCACTCAGTGAGTTATTGAATTTAATGCATTTGTAACACTTAATATACACTAAATATACACCTTCTGCATCCCCTCTCCTGTAAAGAAAGTATATAAGCAAAAATTTTCATGCCGCCCTATTATTATTAAATAAACTAGAAAGGCAAACACGCACTTTCAATTTAATCAAGGGTACAAAACGCTATTGCAAATCAACAAACTAACGAAACGTTGATTCGGTGCAAAATAACGCGTCATCGCACTTGTATCATTTTATATAACGTTAAACATTTTTCGTTTCAAATTGCATTTTATTTTGTTTGACATTGTTTTTTTTTTTTTTTTTTTTTTTTTTTCTAATGGGTCTGCAGTATTGATCCTCAACCGTTGCAGACCTAGTGCGTAACCAGAGATTGGTACCAACTCTTTCCGCGGCACCACAATGAGTGTGGTAACATTGCCGCAATTTTTTTTTTGACGCTTAGTTTCCCCTAGAGCGCCTGAGCTCTCGTTGGTGCAATCTGCACTAGGAATTTAATTTAGCTGAGAGTATCCATGACAAACGAATACTCAAGGGATCTTTAACATGCTGCATAATCATACAACATGGACGCAGACGATTTTCTGCATCTTGAAAATCCACCGATTTGGGCCAGGTTTGAGCCTGCGATCTTGGGCATACAAGACCTGCGTCTTACCACTACGCCAGCTTGTCGACTTGTTTGACATTGTTTGAACAAACAATCTGACTGGCTTATCATGTCTATATAGTTTAGAAATGGATTAACTAAAGACCTTAAGATTAGTATTATTTTGCTCTGACATTTATTTAACAGAGTATATTTTCTCTTGTTTTGTTCTTGAACAAAATCCTCTCATTCCTTCTTCCGTGAACTATAAATAGTACCAAACACATCGAGTATTGTGCAAATATCGCATACAGTAAAACCCCGTTAAAACGCGGATGTCGGGGGACATGTTTGGCACCTGCGTTATAACATAACCGCGATATAATGAAACTGTACCGCGGAACCATATTTACGAAATATACTCACTCCTGGTGTACCACTTTTAACTTTATCAATTACTTTTAACTTTTCTTCTATTGTGTAATTGTTTCTTTTCTTGTTTGCTGCCATTTTATTCGCTGTAATTGCTGTGCAAGAAGCACACTTCTCAACTGAGCGGTTAGTCTATCGAGTGATAGGTTATTCAGAAAAGAAAAATTCTGCTCTTAGAGACTCCTAATATAAAACCATATCAACCGCAACAAAAGCAATTATGTTCTGACAAAATGCGGGTTTAAAAATCTTGTTAAGTTATCAACATGAGATTATGAAGGGGTAGAGATTCAAAGAAAAAAGTAGATTTGTGTGGGAAGGGGAGGAACGCACTTTTCAAAGAAACAATGGTTTAAATCCTTTATACACTCTCACGGACTAGAGCATATGCTTACTTTTCAAAAATTTCAAGGAATCTGGAATACAAAGTGTGGTTTGAACATCGGGGGACATGATAGTAACCGCATTATATCCGATTCCGCGGTATACCGAGGCCCGGTATTACGGGGTTTTACTGTATTGTAGATGCAAGGAGTAGTATATAAAAGTATGACAAATAAAGATTTCTAAAAAACAAGGTTTTGAATCTACTACGAAAGTATGAGATAGAAAAAAATAATTAGCTATTTCCAAAATTTCTTTATTGATAACACTAAAACTCATCAATAGCTACTAAATAAAAAAAGTAAGAAAATCGGATCATTCATAAATGATGTCACGCTTCGAGGGGGGAGGGGGGTTCGTGAAATTGTGACAAAGTGTGACAAGGGGAGGGGAGGGAGTAACAAGAAGTGTGACATCATGCATTATGCAACATAGCGTGGCGCGTGACAAAGGGGGAGGGGGTCCGCTGAAGTGTGACACATTGTGATAAAGGGGGGAGGGGGGTCAAATATATGGGAAAAAAGCGTGACGTCATTTATGAACGGTCCCAATCAGTCGACAAACGGAGAAAAAAATGGTACTTAACTGTTTTGTCTTTGCCTATGTGCGTACATTCTTCTTCGTGTAATTTTAAACTCACATTATTATACTCATTTAACTTTATTCTAAAAACGTCTTATGTACCAGTTTAATTTCTATACTCATATTTCTACTCACAGTATATCAAACGAAATGTACATTTTTGACATTTGCTCCAATTTATAAAAATCTCAAGTTGAATTTCATCGGTTAGTTTAAGTTAAAAGTAAAATGTCATGTAAATTTAAGCGACGGCAACATCTGAGACGATTTTTTCCCTTCACTTTGTTTAGCATTTTATTACAGTAGTAAATGTTACTGCATCGATTTCAGCTCTGTAAAAGAAATTGCTTGTGAGTACAGAGACAAAAATGATAAATCGTTTAATATTTTTTTCTTTTTAAACTTCTGATAGAATACGTGGAACAGCTTTTTTTGTTTTGAGCTACAGCTTTATAGCTCACGTGTTTCGTGCTTAAGAGTAGAAATCGAATGCGTAAAAAAAAAAAATTCATGTATAAAAGGTGTATTTTCCACTTCAGATTTTTTCCCTTACCAAACTTTTGGCCTTAATGAGTCTTTAAATATTTTAACGTGTGTCTGAAGATTATGCAAAACGTCTAACAAATAAGAACATTGAAGAGTTTACTGCAATAAAACATGAAAGAAAAAGGAGAAGAAAGAAAAATATTTGTATTAATAACAAAACAATATTAACTTTGGTAAAGCATTTTTCCAAAAATATTTTTTTTTTAAATTAAAGATGATTGTTAAAAATAAATAAATTAAATATATGCATATGTTTTATTTGGAAAACAAATCGATGAGATCTCATGGAAGGAAAGATTTTCAAATTCCGAAAATTCAAAATGTTTTCAAAGTTTTGATTGCTTGACATTGGAATCGATTTTCTGCTTGTTGCCAATCGTAAAATTTAATCACCATCCTTTGCACATGAACGGTGTTTACAGAAGTCTGTGGAGTGGGGGGCCGGCGCAACGTCGTGCACACACATTCGGCCGGCGAAACACACACATGGAGGCCGACTCCCTAATCGGCCCTTTGCCACAGGTATGATATGATGGAAAAGATTACCTTTTGGACTTTGATTCGTCCTCGCGGATAGGTTATCCGCATCCGCAAAGCGGCTCGAACCCAGCGAGGATCTTTTGGAGCGTCGATCCGGCGAGGAAGTGTGGCCACGGTCCTCCATTTTGCACGTCCCTCTCCCCCTTCCACCTCCCCCTCTCCAGTTCCATCGATCCGAAAGCCCACGTTTCCAAGCATGCGCGAAACTGACATCTGGTTGTACTATTTTTTCCCTTTCTGTTGCAAGGAGTGGAGAACACAACAGCGATTTAAAACAGTACATGTAACGGAAATTATGATGGTCTCTAGCATATTGCGACCGAAATGCTTTATTTATTCAATACCTCCAGAATTTTTCCATTACAATTCATTCATCACTTCATGCAGTTTTTCCTTTCTAATAGAAGTCATTTTATGCCACCCAATGAAATTTTCAATTCCGTTACCAATAGAAAACTTGAGATTTCTCGCAACTTTTGTGTTCGCTTCTGCCTCATGCTTAGATATTTGTATCATCTCTTCTCAATGTAATACATCGAATATTATTTAATGAAATGGAAGTTCAGTCTTAAAAAATTCGTAGCAAATTTAGTAATGGCGTACATCAAAAAGTTACTACTTTTGGAAAAGCAGTGGAGAACCAATTATATCCACGATACTCAGGACCATCTCTATTTCATGTTTCCCAATTCTTTGCATCCCTAACGAACGTCGTTTATTGATAGTTTTTTTAATCCCACTCTGCACTACTGTTATATGCATTATTATGAAAAATTTCTTTATTTTTTTGCAAAATAAGTGAAAAATAGTAAATAAATGCTCATAATTTAGAAATATCAATAGAAAGAGACATTTTAAAGTCTAAAAATGTCAATCTGTTGTACTATTAATATAGTGAAGTATTCCGAAGTATATTTTTCATCATATCGCCATATATTTTAAAGCATATATGAATGAAAAGTACTTTTTTATGTATAGACATTTCGAGGCATTCGCATTGAATCTAAAACGGCAGGAGAGTTTCCTTTCCTTTCCCGAAAATGGCGGAAAATGAGTGCTACCTTTTAAATGCCGCGGGAAAATCGAACAAAAGTTTTCCCGGTTTTCAGGATACCAAATAAAAAGTTCTGAATTGTACAATAAAAGTTCGCACATATGCAAATTTATTTAACTGTCTGACAATGAAAGTGAGTGCGCATGACTTGCTCTCTCTCTCTCTCGATAGCGAAATTTGCTCAACGAATTTTTGCAGCATCATTTTTCAGAGAATAAATGCTAGAGAGTTGGTGAAATAAGTTTTGGCGCGTTACTTAGCATCATTTGTGTTTCTGTAATGTATTTTGCGTTTTAAAATGAATTGTATGATGTAAAACACAACTTAGTAATAACAATGGCTGTCAAAAATTCAATCTAAATTCCTCCCCCCCCCCCTAATGTAAATAGTAGATTTTTCTTTCTAATGGGGCTGCTTATGGTCATTAACCTTTGCAGACCTAGTGCGTACCCCGGTAATCGGCATCCATTTTTTCAAGTAGCACAACTGTCGGTGGATGCCATTGCCACTGAGAATTTGGAAGCCCAGTTTCCCCTAGATGGCGGCACCTGAGCTCTCATTTGATGCAAGTTGCACTAGGTATTTAATTTAGCCGAGAGTATCCAAGCCAAACGGATACTCAAGGGATCTTTAACATGCCGCCCAATCATGCGACATGGGCGCAAACAATTTTCTGCATCTTGAAAATCCACCGACTTGGGCCAGGTTCGAACCTGCGATCTTCGGCGTACGACAATTGCGAGTAAATAGTAGCTTGTTCTTAATAAAATAAATAGAAATAAATAAATATAAGTATAAATTAATATAAATAGATGAATAAATAAACACTGTTTAGATGTAGCTTTGATGAATTTTAATCGCGGAGTCCCCTCATAAAAAAGAAACGAAGGTTTAGGGCGCCTGTGGTTTGGATGTGACTGACCCTCTGAAAGGAACTGTTAATCCATCCTGAAGTTTTCTAGAATGTGCCAGCGACGTAGAAGTCTGTAAAGACATGATAATTGGCATACCTTGACAAAAAGGCTGAACAGGATTCATGTACCGTTCCATAATAAAATAACCAGCTTCTTCGCTCTTCAGCATTGGACCGTGCTAAAAACTCAGCAAGTTACATCTTAGAATATTTAGTACGAAACGGCTACAAAAAAGAGATTCGTGTTCCCGTCACTGCTGCGTCAAGCTATAATTTCTTTTGATTTGCCAAAGTTATTGATACAAACATTGCTGGAATGTTTCTAAATAGTGTTGAGACTAACTATAACAGAGCGAACATTGTTGATAAAGAATGCATGAAGAAGATGGACGGAAGCACAATTATTTCCTAATTGTTTAATTCACTCTGTTTATATGTTTGCATGAATTTAAAATTGGGGTCAGAACCCTCCCAATGAACATCTTCAATGAACACCACATCAACTAAATTTCCCGTAGCTGCATGTTTCCGCAACATACGTGACAACGGGTCGAATTCGAGTTTTATAGAGCAGTTACCTTGTTTCTCTGCTAATGAGATTGGATTGTAAGTATTTATGAATCATAAAAAAAACATCTGCTCTCAGCAGTAACTCATGCATTGAAGCAGATTTAAAAGTTCTTAAAATTAAAAGTTGGAACACATACCTATCAAAGAAGCTGGCAACCTGATTCTGAAGAAGGCCATGGCCCACCCTCGGCTGGCGCTCCAATGAAGAAGTCCATTTTAAATCCGATTTTTTAAAATGTTCAAGTTATTGAAATTAAAATCTGTATATTCAGTTCATTTAAGTATATTATGAAGAAAAAAAATGGGTTGTAAGTATTTTTATAGCTTTTTAAATTCAAAAAGTGATATTTGCCTAAAAAAATCATACGGTGCGCATAAAAAATTTGTATATTTCAGTAGAAATAATTTTGAAAAGTATTACAATCTTAATAAAATTACACGTTAATTTAAAGCACAAATGAGCAATAAAATGCAGACATTTGTTTCGGGATTGCTTGGAATCCCTTTTTCAATGCGACAGGGAGCTTCTAGATGCAAAACATCCAAATGAAGCAGACAGAACAACAAAAACAAAGCTTATATAGCCTAAGAATTATCTGTAAACCAATGAGAATAAAGGCAGCGTGAAGTGGAAGTAGAAATAGCAGGAAGACACCAATAAGAGAGCAACAAACGAATCCAGTTGAAAGTACAGGAAGTAAAAAAGGAATATCAATAAAAATAAAGCAAAAAAGACGACAGCATGCATAAAAATTGCAAAAATAATAAAATAAAATACAAAGAATAAAATTGAAATAAAAATAAGTACAGAAACTACCAAAACAAAATGCAAAACAAAGTACACATGTAAAGGAGGGGGAGGGGAGGGAGGGGGGAAGGAGAAAAATAGACACAAAAAAGGAAAACAACATGAAAACCTAGAAAGAACAACAAATTAAAGAAATTTATGCCAGACCTGTGAAAAATAAGGAGTTGAGGAAGAATGATTAACCAAATTAGCACTATTCCTGTTAATATGATAAGCTTCCCAAAAGTCAAGCTCTAAAGGGGAAGAACATTTTTGAATAATTTTACCAGAATTGAAATCAAACGAGTGGTTGGAATTCCAACAACGTTGAGCAATGCTAGACTTATTTAACTCTTGCTTTCATACATAACCTTTATGCTCATTTAAGCGAATTTTCAGAGCACGTTTTGTCTGCCCAATGTAAGAAAGGCCGCAACGGCAACTAATTTGGTAAATACCCCAAGTGTTAAGTTGATCGACAGGATCCTTAAGAGAAGAGAAGGAAAGTTTGTTACTAGGAGCAAAAACGACTTGAAATTGAAACCTTTTTAGGATTTTAGCAATACAGAAACTGACAGAATGAAAGAATGGTAACACAACCAAATTCTTTCTAGAAACCACATTATTGGGACCAGAAGTTTTCTTAGAAAGTTTGTTATGAATAGAATCAATTAAAGAGTGAGAATGGATTATCGAATATACTGTCAGATCTTAAATACCATAATTGTTTACAAGGTCACTTTTGTCTGACTTTCTTTGAGAGCTTTCAATGCAATACTGGTTCTATTGCAAGGAATTTTTGAGGTATTGCTACCTCTGTTCAATCTTCAATTGCGGAAATTATTTCGAATGTTTTAGATTCCAAGAGAGGATAATGTCTGTGATGGTGCAGTGGCGACACAATCAGAAGTGCTCGGAGCATTTTATGTTGTAAGGCATGTTTTTACAATTCATGAGGAAACTGAAGAACGATTTCATAAAATACGAAACCTAGAAAATAGTGTGCAAAAAAATAAAATATGTAAATAAACCAAAATCGAGAAAGTTCTGCATTATAGTTTAAGTAATGTTCGCTACTTAGCTTGAACATATCGCCTATAGAAATAAACAGTGTCATATCTGCAAAATGCACATTTTTCAGGAGAGGAGTTTAAACATTTTACAATTTGTTTTATTTAATTATTAGTTTTAATGACTATTACAAACGATTTTGTTCAGAAAATAATTATTGCTTGTTTCTCTTACATGATGGATGTTAAAAGATTTCAAAAAGTTAGAAATAACTGTAAAAAATGCAGTTATGACAATATTGCACAAAAGAAATACAGTTTGTAAGTTATTAAAAAGTAGTACAATGACTAAGTATGGATCGTTCCTATAGCTAAATGGGGGTAACACTGTCCAATTCATTAAAACTACTTGTCTCCGAATAATATTTTTGTTATCTTTTATTTAGACTTTTCTCCTTGGAACATGTTTATAATATTTGATTAATATAAGCTTTTATTAGGCCTTCATACTACCTATATAAGTTATCTGAAAAAAAGCAAGCTAAAGAGTATTTAAAGAAAAAGTAAAAAAAAAAAAAAAAGAGGTTATTTACTTAGGAAATAGGAACGTAATTCTTACAATTTAGAACTTAAAATAGGAACGCAATTCTAATGATTTTTTATGAAATGCACATTATTGTGATAGTTGTGCTGCAGTACCGTTAACAAAGCAACCAAATAAATAAAAACATTGAAATTAATAGTGCCTTATGCACCAATTAACCATAAGTTTTTCGACATAACTGCTGAAAGGTAATAAATCAGAAATGGAAACTGCCGTATCTACCAAGCCCGACGGTATTCATCTTAATAAAGGACGTCAAAAAATGAAAAATTGAAATGAATACTGTCGTATCGGATGTTGCGTCAGTAGTTCCATGTGTTATTAGTATATAAATTACATGTATTTTGAAATTAAAGCTGATAAAACATTGTACTTGCAAAAATTGCTATGCTATCCCGTTTGAATTCTATAACCAACCGAATTTTCTGCAATAAGGCGGTGTTGACACGTGAGAATTGGCGGTTCCAGCAAAAACGCATAGTGACTCTTGTGTTCTCTAGCCTTAATTTTTGAACATTTACTTACAACAGTATTCCCAATATAAAGAGCGCAAAAATCTGAATATTTTGATATAAAAACAAAAAAAAAGATTTTTTGCAGATATGACACTTTTATTTTTATAAGCGATATTTGTAGACTACTTCATTTCGAATTAAAGGTGACTTTAAAAATTATAACTTAATCAACCAATATTTTTACAAATTGAATTTTGCTATTTAAATAGATAATTTATTGACAAATGCATATGTATTGGTTAAAAGGTCACTACGCCTACAAGGTTACTTTCGTGAAGTTCCGAAGGGTGACCTTATATCAAGGTCCGACTATTAGACTTCGAATATTAAGTCGTAATGCAAATGTATTTTCATTAGTAAAGATTTTTATGAAAGCAAAAGATAGCTATATCCATGTTGACAATTTCAGCTTAAAAACACTTACTTTTTTTTCTCCAGGAACAAGTTCGAGTGTCAGAATTGCTTTTAAGTTGCCCCAGTTTGAAAGTACATTTTAACCCTTTATCTACTGTATTATGATCCGCAGTAAAAAAAATTTACACAAATAGTTTTTCTAGGTAATTACACTGTAAAGGATTTACATAAATAAAATAATCAATATATTAGTATGTCTTTACAGCTAATAAGTGCCACACAGTATTTACCCTGTAAAATTAATTACATACACTTTTTAATCAAAATATTTCGTCAAATAGTTTTCTAAGTTCTTAACTAACACATTGAAAAAGTCAGTGACTTGATTCCTGAGTTTTACCGCTTTTCTGGAGCGAAAGTATAAGGGAGAAATCTGAACAAAATGGAAGTTCAAAACACAGCATCGATTTCAAAACTATCTATGTTCCTTCCCTCGCTAAAATACTCTTTATAGAACCCTTGCTGATATGTATCCTGAAAAAGGGGAATTTAAAAACTGTCCCGGCAAAGTACCATCAGAATATTGATAAAAATGGTTGCTGGGATTGAATTTATAGAGAATGGTACTTATAAGTACCGTCAGTAGATAAAGGGTTAAGTCACAATATTGAACTGATAATTTGTAAAAGTATATCTCAAAGAATAAGATCGTTTGCAGAAAATGAACAATTAGAATTATCTTTCTGAGCATAACATTAAACTTTCAAAATGAAGACCAAATTGCTAAAAAAGGGTGGGATATACTTACATAACCAGGTTTTTTTGTCCCCTAAAGATGAAAGTACAGACACTTTAAATTGGTGAAGATAACTTTGAACGCATTTTGTAAAGAATAAAACGCAGTCACTTCGTTTCTCAATTTTGAATCATTTTTAAGTATAGCTGAAAGATTTTTTACGTTTTCATTACAAAGTATCTAGTCTGCTATAAAAAAAATCGCTGACAAACACTTCAGAGAACATTCTCAGAAAGGAAAGTCATAAGGTGTATGTGAACCCAAAATTAATTTTATGTTCATGTTTTGATCATGGTGAATAAGTATTTTATAATATTAATTTTACTTCTATTTTTCATTTACTTTTAGGAGAAAAAAGAACAATTTTGATTATTCTCCAAATTTCACTGTAAGAAACATTAACAAAATCTTTTTCTTTGAAAATATTATCTAATCACATCTCTGGGTTAACATTAAATTTTTATTCATCTCACTGAAATAAAATACAAAAAAAGTGAATAACTTAAAAGTTTAAATAATGACAAATAGCAATTACTAAATTTATGCAGTTTATTTAAAATATTTTCTTACAAACATGGAACAAACATTTCCTACACTGACTATATAGTTCCTATTACACAGCACTATTTTTACATACATTCTCATAAAAAATTAAAGCCACAAATTAAAAACTCCATATAGAAAAATATTAAAACAAGGTTATATCCTTACAAAATTTTACCGCATCCATATGTTTCACACGGAAAAAACACAAAAAAATTCTTATAAAGTTACAGAAATGGCCATGTACATTATTTTTCATTAAAAATGAAAAAAAAAACCAAAAATATTAAAAATAAAAAAAATCGTTTCAAAAATCTATCTTCCACATCAGTAGAAAATATAAAAGCAAAAACTTAAAGTTAAGCAAGTTAAAATTTCCTCAAACACTTACTGGCTGAAGTACAAACTAATAATACATGGCATACTTTTAATTCAGAGGCAATACATTCAAATCATCCCACGTTTTAGATTAAAAATACATGAGAAGTATAAACTCCCAAATTAGACACAGGTTGATTTTCCCATGAATAACAAACCTAAAATTTCATCTTATATTTTTGGAAACACTTCATAAAATTTCATAGCCATCATTTCATCCTACACACATTTCAGTATAAATTATATTTGTTGCAGATAGCTCTTGAATAAGCAGCACATTGGAGACAAAACATTGAAAGCAAAAAAAAATGAAATAACACTGAGGTTTTCTATTAATACAAATTAAAATTTTATCATATTATGGATTTTTGGAAACACTTTATAAAATTTCAAAGTCGTTTCGTTTATAATAATAAGTATAAATTAAAATTATACTGCTTAAAATTTGAAAATGCTATAACAAGAGTTGAACTAACACTTTGCTTGTAAATACTCATACATCGTAAATCATTTCGTATACATACTTTTATAATCTATAATACACATATACATTCTTCCATAATACATTTAAGTTGATTTCATAAAATTGCAATGGAGGCTAGCTCACAAAGCAAAACATTGGAAGTTTCGGAAGGAAATTTCACATTTTTACCGTAACAGACAAAACCAATTATAGAATAGAAATTTGTACATATGTTTACATTATAAATTTAAAATTCTCAGAAATAACTTCAGTAAGAAAAAAGTAGCTTCTGCAAAATATCATTTAACTGCAAATCATGAAAAGTAACAAGTAAATAAAGTATACTATTGCAAATTTGACATCTTTACATAACTAAAATTATGTTTGCCTCAAAAATACAAGCACCAAGTATTTGAAGTATTTTTCTTTAATTTTCGAGTAAACCAGGTAATTGAGTGCACAAGTACATGATTTAAAGTACATGGTGTAATAAGAATTTTCAAACTCTGTACTCTAAATGTAAAAATTCTAATATAGCAATGCCGTTTTTGTCATACACATCAATTGCGGTAGTGCGTACCCAAATCTTCAAAGATCCCATTCAGAAGGTTCGTACTCTTATCGAAAAATTTTTATGTTGGCCAAATTTTTAAATTTCATACTCAGGTTCTTTATTGAGGTTTTCAAGTATTACTAACTCAATCTAACGAAAAGGTATTGAGATTTTCGACTATTTATTAGCTCAGTTTAACCAAAAACAGAAGTTTTAAGAATCTTTTTTTAACACTACTGCTCAGGAGTTCATAAATGATGTCACGCTTTTTTCCCATATATTCAGTGTCACACTTCAATTCATTCCCCTTTTTGTCACACGTCACGGTATGTTACATAAGCATGATTGTCACACATCTTGTTATTCCTCCCCTCCCCTTGTAACAGTTTGTCACAATTTCATGAACGTGACATCATTTATGATTGATCCCTAACAATATCCTTCTTTGAAATATGTTAATAAGAGTTAATTTAGCCTACTTTCCCGTAAAAGTAAAAAATAATAATAATAAAGCATGAATGAAGGCTTAATGTATCGTGAAAATATCGTTAGAAATAAAAAAGTCAAAAATAAGTTAAATAATTAAATAAAGATTGAAAAATAAAAAATTTGAAAGTAGGGTTTTGAGATGGGGGGAAAGTGTGTCTGTCGGTCTGTCGGCCTGTCCCCCCTTAATAACTTTTGAACAAATTGTCCGATTCGAAAAATTATTTTTGCATTCGAAAGATCTCGGCGAGGAGATCTCATTTCCATATTTTACTGATTTGAACAATTTTTCGTTCAATTTTGAACAGTTCAAAAAATTTTAATAGCGCATATGGGCAAAAATGAAGCAAATTATGTAAACTCTGGGTACAAGATCCAAGTTCACTGAACAAGCTCACTAGAAGAAGTTCTTGGCGTGAAATATTGATTTGAACAATTTTTGTTCATTTTTGAACAGTTGAAAAAAAATTAACATAGTGCCTACGGGGAAATTTCAATCCTATATAAATCCTGATCTAACGGACCAATCTGCTTGGAACAAACTTTATCGGAAAGCTCTTATGACGTAGAACATGTATAGATAGAAAGTTCACCCAGAGCTAACGAGCCTATTTTCCTATGAAATATTTTGATCGGGATTTTCAAGAATATTTTTGAATTAATGAATGATTAAATGAATAAGCAAATGAATGAATGAATAAATGAGTGAATAAATACATGAATGACTGAATAAATGAACGATTGAATGAATATGTATTAACCGTTGAAAAAGGTATATTTGAAACAATTAAGAACTAAAGCTAAACGAGAAAGAGAGAGAGAGAGAGAGATAGCTAGATTATAAATTTGAAGCTGGTATATACGGGAAAGTAGGCTCGTATAGATCTAGACGGAACTTCTTGTTTATAATAGAAGTGTAAATGTATTGGTTTGTTTTGTCCCCAAATCTTTTTTCTAGCGTCCCCAAAAGGTCCTTGAAATTAAGGACACGTCCATAAGTGGACCTTACCCACGGCATGCCAATTATCGATTCAATGAAAAGATTCATTTTGCACTTTAATTTATTAATTTGTTCTATAAGATCTTGATTTTGACACAGACATTTTACAGCTACTCTTGCACACATGTTCTGTGATAAAATATTTTATGAATAATGCTTTGTTGTATCCTGTTTTGTTAGACAGATCCCTTCGTTTTCAATGTCTTTTCTGCGGGAGGGGGGGGGGTAGAAAAAATAAGAAATGTCACTGAGTTGCACT
This sequence comes from Octonoba sinensis, assembly GCA_038502835.1. Taxonomy (NCBI): domain Eukaryota; kingdom Metazoa; phylum Arthropoda; class Arachnida; order Araneae; family Uloboridae; genus Octonoba; species Octonoba sinensis. The sequence continues at coordinate 90,744,394 of CM076604.1, read as the reverse complement.
TACTATTCTAGTTTAATTAATTTATTTATTTATCATCATTTTTTTTAATTTAAAAGTATTTTGTTCTTAATTTGGTTCTTCAGAATTAATCAAAAACAGTTATATATATTTTTAAAGCAAAACTATTTGCTGGAAACAATTTTAAACCATGTAATAGAAATTAAAAGCATGAATAAAAAAAATGCATATATAAGGTAAATGACCCGGTAGTGGACGCAGTTAAGAAAATTTTCGTACTCTTTTACGTGGCAAATTTTTTTCCAAGGAACTTACATCAATATTTGCATATTTAGCTTAATCACCAACTATTTCTCTAAAAATTAATTACCTATAAAATGTCATTTGATGAAAAATTAGGATTTTTTCGTCAAATTTACTAAACGCTTAATTTGTATCTATAGTGGACATTTATAAGAAACGTATTTGCATTAGTAGTGGACAGAAATTAATATCATCTATTTTATGCTGTTAACTTGGAGAAATAATTTTAAAAATGACTAAGGGACCATTCATAAATGATGTCACTCTTTTTTCCCATACATTTTCCCCAAATCCCTAACCTTCTTAGATCGCCGTTCATAAAGAGCAGCAAATGTGTCTCTTGTGGAAGCAGCTATTAGATATTATGATCTATGTACTTGCATAGATGCTCCACGCCAACTTTAGTTTTATTAACCAGCATTAGGAATCGTTCGCTATAGGTTCTGATAATTTCATTCAAGTTTAATGTTACATTCGCTTATTTTAGGAGCTTAAAGATCTAAGTGTCCACTACTGGAGCAGTGTCCGCTACCTGGGCCGTGGTAGCCTAGTGGATAGCACGTCGAACTTCCACCTGGAAGGTCGCGCGTTCGATACCCACTGAAGACCACCATGTATACTTGGGGATATGTGCATGTAAAATCCGTAGACCCCACTACCTCTCCCCGTGCGTAAGCAATCCTAAGGCCTCGGCTAACAGGTAGGGGTCTGGTGGAGAAAAGTGTCCGCTACCTCGATACCCACTGAAGACCACCATGTATACTTGGGGATATGTGCATGTAAAATCCGTTGACCCCACTACCTCTCGCCGTGCGTAAGCAATCCTAAGGCCTCGGCTAACAGGTAGGGGTTTGGTAGAGAAAAGTGTCCGCTACCGGGTCATTTACCTTATATATATATATATATAGTAGTTTTATCTTGTTTCGCTATTTATTAGTCCCAACAGTGTAAAAATTTAGAATGTCACGAATTCAATACCACCATGTTCGGTCACACAATGCTGGACTTGCATTATCTTAATATATATGAATAACACAGCGAGTTTGTGCATCAGTTTTTGTGTGTGTATGTCTGTCTGTAACCTCCTGCCGGAAAAGGTACAGAAGTACCAAATTTTGGTTACAGGTAACTTGAGTCAGTTCCTCTTGCACTTCGAAGCGTTTTTTCAAAAATTCGAGTTTGTTCTGTTTGTTATACCAATTTTAAGCAAAAGTGTTAATTTTGGGATTATCTCATTGAAGAAATGTCCCACGTTTTATATTTTTGAGGCATATTAATGCCCGTAAAAAACTGCACAAAGATGATCTCTTTTTGAAGTTCGCAGAACAAACAGAACACGCTCAATATTCATTTTAAGTAGTTTTCGAATTTTAAAACGAGAATTACCTCTGAATTTATTCGCTCAATTTGAATATTTTCGTCAAATAAAGAGTACTTTTGTCGCCAAATAGACGATTTCTGTTAACATAAAACTAATGAAAATTATTTTTTAAGTCGCATGCATATACTGTAAGGTTAAAAGGTTTTCAATATCGCGGATTCTTGATGAAATTAAAATTTTCTCTCCCCCCCCCCCCCCCCCCCCACCCCTGCACATTGGTCTAAACATATATTTTCACGCTTCGAAACTTTTCCAAACCGCGCCAAAAATTCTTCTTAGTCATATAGTTCTTCATTTAATTTAATGCGTGATTTACACAGTAGGATCATGCGAAATTGCGCCATGCTGCCATTTCTACAGCACAATATATTTTGCGTAGCGATTTTGATCGATTCCATATTTTACTCAAGTGATTTATTTTTAACCGACTTCACAAGGAAGGAGGTTATACATTGGTACTGTATGCATGTCGTTTTTTTTTTTTTTTTTTTTTTTTTGTCCACAACTGCTCACCAGATGAACCGATTTTCATGATTTATCGATCGGGGGTTGTTTTTCATAGATCCCGTATCTTTGTTTACCCTGTTCGATAATTAGAAAAAAAGTTATGGGCGGAAATGTAGTTTTTTTTTTTTTTTTTTTTTTCCATAACTTCTGACTAAATGAATCGATTCTGATGACTTTTTATAATTGATAGAGGGTCGTCTAACTCAAATACCACACATCAATTTGACTACATTTGTGTTTTAGAAAAAAATTTACGGATAAAAAATAAGTATTTTTTTATTTTAATTGAAAAATCTTGGCTTGATTTTTCTTTGTTGAGAAAACTATTAATAAATATAAAAGTCATTGTTAGAGAAGATTTTGTGGCCTTTAAGCTGTAATATTAAAAGCAATTATTGCAAGAGTTTGACTGAAGGCTTCTCTGTGGCAAAACTTAAATCCAATCAGTTTGTTTGCTAAACTCGACTTCAAAACGGAACTAACTTATCATACAAATAATTAGTTTTTAATGCCATTCATTCAAAGAAGGCTTTTACTTTGATATGGATATTTTTAAAAATAGAGTATTTATATAAAAAATATATTTACACTAAAAAGAATAAAATGAAATTTTTTTTTTTTTAAATTAGAACCGACTTCAAATTATAAAGTGCGCTAAGAAGTGAAAACTAAATTAATTCTTTAAGCAACATTTTAGAAGTCGCTGCAAAATTAGGATAGATAAAATCCCTTGTAACCATAAATAAATGACCCAGAATTAGCAATAGTTCTAGTATGAAGTAGCACAAGTTGCAATGTCAATTAGACTCATGATTTTGCACCGACTTCTAAAATTATGTTTAAAAGTCACATCAATGATGTTTAAAGAATTAATTTATTTTTTACTTCTTGGCGCAGTTTATAATTTGAAGTCGGCTCTATTTTTTTAAAAAAAAAAATTTATAACATTTATTTATGTTGGTTTTTTTTTTTCTCTTTCTTTCATTTTATATTTCACACGTCAGTATTTGTTCAGTACTAAAGATTTTTCCAACTTAAATGTGCATGTTTATTTGCCCTTGGAAATATGGCTTTTCTCTCTTCCGTTTTTTTGCTGACTTTTAATGCGCTGTTTGATTTGAATTTTCAGGAAATGTTTTGACGATTTTGCAATCGAAATTTTTAGGAACTGGTGCCGTTAGTTTGATGAGAATTGTAAGATGGCCTGTTGGTAATTTTAAGAACAGCAGCTTTTAAAGGTCTGTAGCAGGCTTGGAGTAATCGCGATTACGTAATCGTAATCGGCTGTAATCGATTACATTTTGACAAAATCGTAATCGTAATCGTAATCTGACGATGGCATATTCTCATAATCATAATCGAAATTGTGTAATCCCGTAATCCTTTTTCTCCCGTAATTTTAATCGTAATCTTAAGGAAAAAATCCGTAATCTGCTGGTCCTGCAATCGTGTAATCTTGACCTGCTGAAAGCTGAAATTTTTAGCTCTACCATTGGATAGAAGAGATAAGGTTACAAGAAAAAGGATTGAAGCTGTGTACTGAAGTCCTATCCTAAGCGGTCTGTAACCTACGGGCGATCATAATATAAAAGGTTCTGTGGGGCGGTCGCAGAGCCTTCGCAGGACCATATAATAGTCTGCTAGAGACGCTTGTTGTCCTACTTGTTGCGGTCTCTCAGAATTCTTAATTGCGGCTCCACTCTCCACGGGGAATGGCTGGAGAGCCCGAGAAGAAAGAGAGTGGATATGTCACTCGCATCGCCTTGGGGCTCTCACGGGGGGGGGGGGGTTCTCCGGTCTCCTCGCGTCGTCCAGTTTCGATAAAAGAGCGGTAATCTGTCCGCAAGTCAAAGATTTCGGGGTAGATAAGAGAGGGGAAGGTGTTTATAGAAGGACCAAGGCCCTGAAATGCATTGGTCATTTTGCTTCCTTAATTACCCCTTCAAAACATATTCAAACGGTTGGGCAATAGGCGAGAGTCTGGACGGGATCACCGCGAGTAAAAGAGAGTGTCCCCTTTCTTCTCTCCGCGTGGGTCCCGTTCAATAATCGAAGTAGACTGCCCCCTGAAAATCTAGTGGAAAGAGTACTATCACCTACACACATACAGAGATACGAAATGCCTTTTGCGTTTTCGCCTTTCTTTAACGGCCGAAGTGAAGAATTTTTCTAAAGAATAGCACATTTACACTTCAGCAATTTAGGAGCTGGCGTTACATGATGCTCTATTCTTAAGATGCATGAAATCTTAACCCTGGTACGTGTGATTATTATTATTTTTTTAAATATGTTCTTCGAATATTTAAAAAAGTACATACATTTAAATCTTAAATTTATTTATATTTTATTGCTAATATTCTTTTTAATTAATAGGTATGTAAAAGAAAAAGTGATTTATGTTCAGACATTCTCCCAATTGTTTTTTTACATGCATGAATTAATATTTAGGAGTTATTTTTAAAAGTTAATTATTTTTTTCTTCTTAGAATTACCTCAACAGAATTTTGTATCTCAGTTTAATCTTGTACGTTAAATTTGTGTTGTAAAATTACTTGCACTTTATTTTTTTATTAAAACAGTTAGTACATGGGAAAAAATTATATGCTCGTGCATGTTAAAAAAAACACCACAAAAATCTATTTAAAATATTATAGTCATTCGTATTATAATTATTCTTCATATTACTTTTTAACGATTTATAATTTTGCTAAGAGTTATTTGAATGTTCATGTTCAAATTTTTTGAATTTGTTCTAAAATGCAGCATTTATTTTCAAAAGATTATTTATCTCTTACACTATCTGAATATTTTGTTATCCCGTGCAATTCATACCCATCTTATAAGTGATTTCATAAAGAATCATACAAAATTATTATTTTCAGTAAACTAATTGGTGTTATGTGAAATATTTGCACAATTTAAACTAGAAAATAAATACAATGGAGAAATATACTACATTTTCAGAAATTGCGGCCAACTAAATTTTGATTGTATGCACACAAAATAACAATGAACCAGGTAAATCACTTATGCATTATATATACATTTAGTGCATCGTCTTTGCTTATATACAAAATACGATCAATGTAGTTATCCCTCAAATGAGTTTTAAATATTCGAAAAATACTGAATGTGCCTTTCCTGATTATATATATATATATATATATATTACAAATTTTCATTTCTGCAACGACGTCATAATTTCAGAACTGTGATGTTGAAATTATTTCATTATAATTGCATTCATCATCATTTCAGTTATGATTTTTAATTAAATTTTTGATTTAATAAGAGATAACTTTTTGATTTATGACACTATTGTAAAAATGAGAGTGGTATGCATAATATCGGATAATTTTATGCTAATCTAATCGTAATCAAAATCGTAATCGGATGTCATAATTGTAATCGATTACATTTTTCAACGACCGTAATCGCAATTACTTTTTGGCAAAGGATTACAATCGTAATCGTAATCATAATCTCTCAATTTCTCCCTTTGTAATCGTAATCGTAATCGATTACGTTTCTTTGTAATCGACTCCAAGCCTGGTCTGTAGTGCAATGGGTATTTTTAGGCACTGACGTCTTCATTCTAATGGAGATTTTTTTGAAACTAATGTCCTTATTCTAGTAAGGATGTTTATGTTGGACCAATGCTAGAAGCTCGAACATAACATTACAATATAATGAAGGAATTAATTTTATATATACTAATAACATATTACAAGAGAGATAAGCAAAAGATCACATATACGGAAACACGAATTTAAATAAAAAACATGGAACAACAAAGATGATGCCAAAACATATAAAATGAAAACGATGCAGTTTATGAACGAACAGTTAAAATCACGGAGCACAACTCTGTGGCTAAAATAAATTCAACACTCCTCCTCGTTTTCATAAACTTTGCAATTCTTTCTGAGTACCGCATGTCTGTTAGGTGAGAAAGGTTTAGTTAGCAAATCAGCAATCATCAGATCAGTAGGACAGTATTCACATTCAATGAGTTGTTTATCCACACAGTCCTTAACAAAATGGTATTTTGTGTCTATGTGTTTGGTACGATTAGAGTACTTCCCACTCTTAATCAAACATAAGCAACTCTGATTGTCCTCGTAGATTGTTGTCGCACTGTTAACATCTTGATACATGTCTTTCAATAAACGTCGCAACCACAGAGCTTCTTGACATGCTTCAGACAAGGCTACATACTCAGCTTCTGTAGAAGACAATGAAACACATGTTTGCTTCCTACAACACCAGCTGATGACACCCCATTTAAGAAGAATACATATCCACTATTGGACTTCCTCGTTTTACGATCTTCAGCCCAATTTGCATCAGCGTACCCATATAGTGCAGAATTTTTCTGAATCCTTACATTACTAAGCTTAAGTTTCATATTGGCAGTAGATCTCAAATATTTCACAATTCGTTTTAATTGTGTCCAGTCTTCTTGGTTTGGAGAAGAAACCTTTTGTGCAAGAATACTCACACTTGCTGAAATATCAGGCCTGGTATTAACTGATACATATAATAAGGATCCAACCAGTTTTCGGTATTTAGTGTTGTCTTTCAACAGGTCTGTATATTCTGACTTCCCATAATTTTGATCCATTGGTGTTGTCACTGGTTTGGCATCTGAGAGTCCTACATCAAGCGCAATTTTCTTGATATAATTTGATTGACATAGCTCAAAGTTCCCATCTGGATCCTTTTTAACTTCAATTCCAAGATACTGTTGAATAGGACCAAGATTTTTGATTTCAAATTTCTTAGATAAAATATTTTCAACTGCACATATTTCATCCTCTGATTTTCCAGCAACTAAGATATCGTCTACATATATCAAAATATAACACCAACTGTCACATGATCTTCGGGAATAAAGACAAGGATCTGTTTCACTTTGTTTGAAATTTGCACTGACAATAACATTATGCACTGCATCATTCCAGACTATAGCTGCTTGTTTTAGGCCATAGATACTCTTCTTTAATAAGCACACCTGTGATGTATCACCTTTAATAAAACCCGGAGGTTGTTTCATGTAAATTGTTTCAGTTAGTTTACCATTCAAAAATGCTGTTTTTACATCTAGGTGATGAACTACTAGTTTTTCTTTGGCTGCAACTGATAATAAGGTACGTAGAGTTGTTTGACGCACAACTGGAGCAAAGATCTCATCATAGTCTTCCCCGTATCGCTGGGAAAATCCTTGGGCAACAAGCCGTGCTTTGAACTGCTGGATGCCTCCGCTTGTGTTCCGTTTAACTTTAAACACCCACTTACTCCCAACTGCCTTTCGATCTTCCGGAAGTTTACACAGTTCCCAGGTTTCGTTTTTCTCTAATGATGTTAGCTCCTCCTGCATTGCCTGAAGCCAGTTTTCTTTAAATTCACTAGAAATTGCTTCATTATAGGTTTTGGGTTCATTGATGTCTTTTGCAGTATGCATTTCCTCTATTAATCTTTTCGGAGCAATGCCTTTAGTTGATCTATGAGAAACACGAATCTGAGGTTCATCAACTGATTCACTTATCTCCTCCTGAACCTCGATTTCTGGAGTTGAAATTATGACACTTGAATCCACATCTTCATCATTTTTGAAATTTTCATACTTTTCACATGCATCTACACTGAATTTGACATCTCGACTGATAACCACTTTCTTTGAAAATGAATTGTAGCAACGATAAGCTTTTGATTCTTCATCATACCCAAGAAATATCATTTCTATTCCTGTATTATCTAGCTTTCGATGATTTTGGGCTGGTACATGAACAAAACATTTGGAGCCAAAAATTTGAAAGTTCTTCACTTTAGGTTTTTCCTTATTCCACAATTCATATGGAGTTAACTTCTTTGCTCGAGTAAGAACTCTATTTTGAATGAAATTAGCAGTCACCACAGCTTCACCCCAAAATTGATTTGGTAAGCCTGCATCAATAAGCATGCAACGTGCCATTTCCACCAATGTTCTGTTCTTCCTTTCTGCTACACCATTTTGTTGAGGAGAAAAAGCAGCGGTTAACTGAGTTTGAATTCCTTTATCAGCTAAATACTTTCTTAAGTGTGTACTTAGATACTCACCTCCACGATTAGATCGAATAATTTTGATCTTTCTTCCAAATTTGTTTCTCACAAGTGCTATATAACGTTTTAAAGTATCAGGAACTTCAGATTTGTTTGCCAACAAATATACGTGAGTATACCTAGAGAAATCGTCAATAAAAGTCACTACATACCGTTTACCACTTGGTGTCATTGTTTGCATTGGTCCACAAACATCTGTGTGAATCAAGTCCAAAGGACCAGTTGACTTGCTAGTGGATTCTTTAGGAAATGGTAAGCGTGTGAGTTTTCCTTTCATGCATGTATCACAGGACATTCTGATACCACAGTCAACTATATTCAAGTCAGCTAAAAGTCCTTCAGTATGCATTTTCTTTATTGCTTCTGGATCGCGATGTCCCATTTTTCGGTGCCACGCATGTATGCAATCCTCCTTATGTTCAATCACTGTGTTAACTTTATGTGGTTGACATAATTTGAATAAGTTCCCAATAGTCCTAATAAATCCTATTTGTTTTCCGTTCTTGAGAATTTCACAACAATCTTTATCAAAAGTCACTGAAATATTGCTCAAAGTTAGCTGTCGAACAGAAACTAAATTTCCAATAACCTTTGTAGCATAAAGCACATCAGAAACAACAACTTCTGTAATTGAACCTTCTCGATCCTTAAATAGCAATTTTCCACTACCAATGCCAACAACATCAACTAATTCACCATTTGCAACTTCAATTTTATCAACATATGAACTATCTAAAGATGTGAAAAACTTTTTATCATTAGTTACATGCCGAGTAGCCCCAGAGTCCAAAATCCAACTTTCAGATCGAATTCCAACAGTAAACAAACTATCTTTATGTTCAACTGTATGAACTTTATTTGGATGACTTTCTTTCCACTTTAAATACTTTTTGCATTCACTTTTCCCATGCCCATACTTTTTGCAAAAATAACATTTCATGGAAGTTTTCCGAGCATCTTTGCTTAGGTTTACCTTCAACATTCTTTCAGAGGAATTAGGAGTTTCTACTGCATGTTGCCTACGTTCATATTCCGCAATAACCTTCTGCTGAACAATGGCAAAAGTCAGTTCACTTTCAGAACGTGTTTCTAATGCAGTAATTAAAGGATCATAACTTCTTGGCAAACTACTTAAAAGCATCGCCACACTTCAATTGTCAGATAAAGACTTCTCTAAGCTTTAAAAACAACTCTTGCATGGGAGTAACATGTTGGCGAATATTACCGCCTTCTTCAAGTTTCAAAGAACAAATCACTCTCATGAGGTGAACTTTATTTGTTAATGTATTTCTCTCATGATATTCCTTAAGAGTGTTCCACATGTCCTTGGCTGTCGTCTTACCCAGGATATGAATAAGTTGATCATCCTCGACTGTAAGACCAATATAAGCTTGTGCTTTATTATCAGCAGCTTCCCAATCAGTTATTAATTTTGTGCTCGATTCACCACTTGAAATTGGTCTTTCATCTTCAATAACTCTCTTGAATATATTTTCCTTCATTAAAAGTAGCTGAACTTTATATTTCCAGTTTGAATAATTTTGATTATTCAATTTGACGATATCACTTCGGAATTCCGCCATATCGTTACTTCCACTTTATGTAACGCTAATACAACCGGAAAACAAAACTACTTAAAGATTATAATGTTTTAAATATAATGCGTATCCTGGGCCGTAACCTGTTGGACCAATGCTAGAAGCTCGAACATAACATTACAATATAATGAAGGAATTAATTTTATATATACTAATAACATATTACAAGAGAGATAAGCAAAAGATCACATATACGGAAACACGAATTTAAACAAAAAACATGGAACAACAAAGATGTTGCCAAAACATATAAAATGAAAACGATGCAGTTTATGAACGAACAGTTAAAATCACGGAGCACAATAGACATCTTCAAATAAAATACAGCTCTTTCTCTGATAGAAATTTTTACTTGTAGTGTTGTTTATATTGTAATTGGGATTTATACGGATTGATATCATTTTGGAACTATTATCCTGATGCATATGTGCCATTTAGTTACTGTTGCCCTTACTCTAATGGCAATTTTATGAACTGTTGTTGGCATTTTAATGTGGATTTCTATGGACTTATTTTTGTTCGAAAAAGATTTTTTTCTGCTGTTTTCAATGTAATCATAATTTTTAATGAGTTTTATTATTTAAATGGGATTTTTAAATAATGTTTGTTGCCCATCTTGTGCATGTTTTTTTTTTTTTTTTTTTTTTTTTTTTTTTTTTTTTTTTTTTTTAATTTTCTGATATATGTACATCAGAATTTTGGACATGTCACTTGACTTGCGGATGATGCAATGTTATCCCGCGCAATGTCAGCTAGTCTATAATATACTAGTACGCCCGGCAGTCATACGAAATGACTGCTGTTCTAGATATTATAAATTCTGTTTAAAATTATTTGTGCAAAGGTGTCTGCTAATTCAAACTGAATTACCCAGGTCAGGTGGCGAGGACGCCCCTTCGCTTACAGCCCCACACTACTATATATTTATTTACTATATAATCAAATTGTTTGTGAAAAATATATATTTATCATCGAAAGAACTTATTGAAAATTTTATTATGCTTTTCAAAACAACAGTTTTAACGAAACTGGGAAAAAAGAGCCCTGCCACTCTAATAAGAAAAATATGAAAAGGGCAGACAAATAAATAAATTAAAAGGAAAGAAGGGATTAAATTAAATTCGCGCAAACATTATTTTTTAACGGAAATTGCAAATACAGCGAAGCCTCACTCAATATGCTAGAGAAACGTTTCAATTATTATTAGTATATTTGTTACACATTTTTACAACAATGGCAACTGCGTTGATTTGTTTGTTCACACGGCAACTAATTATATGGTTGGAAAGGACGGCAACAATGCAAAAATAAAATAAAAGGGGTCAAAAAAATCATTGAAAAATTTTTAAAAAATTAATTAAACAAAACTAATTGAGTCACAACTTTCATTTTTGCGGCGATGCGTTTCTCGGCTCGTAAACATTAACCGTGCCGAATGTGGTCCCGATCGGTAAAACGGCCTGGGATCCTATCGCGGACAGACACAGACAGAATAAGGCGCTTATATATATAACTAGTACGCCCGGCAGTCATACGAAATGACCGCTGTTCTAGATATTATAAATTGTAATTAAAGTGATTTGTGCTAAGGTGTCTGCTAATTCAAACTGAATGACCCAGGTCAGGCTGCGAGGAAGCCCCTTTGCTTATTGCCCCACACTACTATGTATTTATTTACTATATAATCAAATTGTTTGTGAAAAATATATATTTATCGTCGAAAAGAACTTATTGAAAACTTTATTATGCTCTTGAAAACAAAAGTTTTAACGAAACTGGGAAAAAGAGCGCTTCCACTCTAATAAAAAAAAATATAAAAAGCGCAGACAATAAATAAATCAATTAAAAAGAAAGAAGGGATTGCATTAAATTCTCGCATACATTAATTTTCAACGGAAATGAAAATACATCGAAGCCTCACTCTATATGCTAGATGAACGTTTTGATTATTATTAGTATATTTGTTACATTTGTTAAATGGCAACTGCATTGATCTGTTTGTTCACACGGCAACTGTAATTATACTGTTGGAAAAGACAGCAACAATGCAAAAATAAAAGAAAACAGGTCAAAAAAAGCATTGAAAAAATAAAAAAAAAAACTTAAAAAAACTGGTCACAACTTTCATTTTTGCGGCGATGCGTTTCTCGGGTAGCAAACATTAACCGTGCCGAATGTGGTCCCGATCGGTGAAACGGCCTGGGATCCTATCACGGACAGACAGACAGAATAAGGCGCTTATATATAAGAAGATTTACCACAGTGCTTGGTTTTGTTGAGAATTCTTTCTTTAATTTCACTGTCTCCAAGCTCAAGTTCTTCTTCTTTGCATTCATCTTCTTTAGTTTTTGAACAGTAGTTTTTTAAGTAATTGTACAGCTCTCAGCTGGAATAAATAATGTTTCTCACTATACTGATAAATTTTGTCTGCACCTTGACTTGTTATTTCTGTTTCATTGAATTTCTTGAAGGTTAAGTATTCATATCTAAATCTATCCTGGCAATTCATATGGCAGGGTTGGCCAACAAGTTGACTGCAAAACGATTTCTAGCTGATGGAATAAGGCATATGCTTTACTCATAGCCTCCTTAACTAGATGCCTAGCGATTTGCGGGGAAAGTTGGCCGCGGATTTTAGTTACCTTTTCTCCCACCAGGAACGCTACTTATCTGTTATAACAAACCGCGCTGTTTCCATTAGTTTGAAGGGTAGAAAATTGGTTTTCCATTGCTATTTCTTCTTTATAATAATTGGATTCTTTGGGTTAAAAACGGTCCTTTTCAGGACCAATGTAACTTAAAGAAAGATGGTTTACTGTGTTGTTTCATTTTGCACATTAAATTCAGTAAAAGAAAAAAATACTTTTAATCGGACATTAGTTTGCGTGAAAAATGGATCTCCGCTATATCAAGACAAGGGAATTTTTATTATATTATTATTACTATGTGTGTGTCTTTCATAACGCCTATTTAGCAAAAAAATTGAAAAATAATTAATTAATAACAATATAGTGCAAAACTATTTTCATATAAATATACATTATTTATTATGTTGTCCAATCTTTACTGTAGCTTGTCCTTGGAATACGGTTGATTATATATTATGATGCATTTTATATTATGCAAATATTAATTAAATTGAACTTATTGATTTTTTATTAAAAAATTTTAACTAGTTATACGAAGACATGTACGAATCAATAAGAAATAATGAAAGTTAGTAAGGAAAGAAATACAAATTATTATTCACGCATAGAATCGAATTCTAATCATATTTCAAGAACATATTTAATTCTATGGCTGAATTAATGAGAATAATTTGGAAGTAATATTTGTCCTATTCTTCATGCCTAAAATATCACTTCAGTACAATGCATAATAAATTGTAATTATTCACATATTTAAACATTTTTATTTTATTTATGTATAATTTTTATTTATTTATTTATAATTTTATTTATTGAAACCAAAAGAACTGGTTTTTCTTTCGGGGGGGGGGGGGTGAGATAGAGCAGATTCTACGATAAGATTAAAAACTTTACTTTTATGCAAAATTTTTATAACTTGCCTAAATGAAGAATTTGGTTCCAAGTTTCCCAATTTAACGTCCTCATCATTCTGCTCGTTTTTTGAAGCATTGATTTCTTGAAAAATATTAGATTGCGAGAAAATATATCTGCTACTCTAAGTACACTTAAAAGCATTTCAAAACTTTGAACATCTTTTCAGAGCCTTTGCAAAAGTCTTGACTTTTAAAATTCAGGGGAAAAATTTTAAGTTTCAAGATCACTATAAGTAAATAATAATAATAAAAAGACATTCTTCTTTTCTAAAACAGATGAGTCTATATAACTATCTACTCAAATATATATCACATGTATAGCTTTGCTGTTAATCGATCATGGAAGTGATACATTACATCTTCTCAAAAATTTTCAAAATGCTCCAAATAAATCTTTGATTATTTTATCCATAACATCGTTCTCAAACAAATATTAAAATTCAAAGTTTTAGTCAAGAGCTGGATTTTTACTTGTTTCCTTACATCGGTAAAAATGCCAGTTGAAATTATGTATATTATAGTATTTACCTATGAATTGCATAAATAATTATTCTCCTTTTTTGCTGCTTTATATTTAGTTATTTATTTTTTATAAACATTTTTTAATGTTTGCAATAGAACCTTCGATTGTAACAAAATTAATATTTCGCAGGTTCGATTTTGATTTAAAATATGAAAGTATTTGAAGTAGTATTTCGTAATCGAAGTTTGACGTATTGTCTGTGGTACAGGTTAGTTGAGTACGCGAGTGTTCTCGACTTTTTCAACCGGTCAAATAGGAAAAAAATGCTAAAAATATATTTTTTTAATGGAAATGCTTAAAATTTCTTTTTTTAACCACTTCTTTATATATATGTTCCATTAAACTCGAAAATAATAATAATAACAAAGTTAAAAATAAGTGATGACATGCAATTATAATTTTAAGTGCATTTATAGGTTACAGAAACAATGTTTTATTTTTTTGGTAGTTGAATGAAAGTGATACAGATTTTTATTACATAGCTATTAAAGCTTGTTGCTGCACAGCCCGTTTGCAAATTAAGAAAAAAAAAATGTTTCTTAAGCGAAGTTTCATTTTTCAGACTAAAAGATTTAAATCATTACTTTAAAGAAAATTCTGTTCATTTGTGTAACAAAATTTTTCTTTCAAAATACCTACAATTAGGAGAAAACTATTTTAATAAAATAAAAGTTTTAAGTTGATGCTAAGTTAAAATGCTCCTAGTCTAACGAGATATGAAAAATTAATAATATTACTTAATTTCCCACTGTTTTACTGCACCATAAAGTAAGAGCGAAAAAAATGTAATTATTGAATCATATGATTAAATATGAAAAAAAATCAAAATGATTTTTTAAAAAGAACTATTTTTAACCTCTTTTTATCGCAATTACCAAGCGTTTACAAGTAAAACTCCGTTTTCCAATAGCTAATAGACAGTGCCCTCTAGCGGGGTTTTCGTTGTCAGCGGGAGAAAATCGTGCCGGTAGGGTCATGGGTTTCGCTTCATTTCGGAAGGCATCTAGTTAAGGGGGCTATGGCTTTACAAAGCATGAACACCATTCGTGCTGAATGTATACCCCCTTTGCTCTTGCATTTGAAAATTTAGAAAATTTCTTGATTTCATTTTATTTTGAATACCTATAAGACAGGACACAACATTATTCGGCACAACATAGCATGCAGTTTTTATTCATTACCACTCAAGGCTGTATCCAGAGCCCCCCCCCCCCCCCCGAAATTTTTCGCAATGTAGTATATATTCCTTCCTGAAACTTTCCTCAACATAAGAGTTTCAAAGTCCGCCCCCCCCCCCCCCCGAAAAAAACTGGCTGAGGCCTTTGTTACCGCTTATGGATTTAATATTCTTGACTGCACTCTGACAAGGATGCGCCATAATCTGCTACACCGAAGTTCATTTTTTAGCTTAAAATAATAATTAACATTGTGCTAAGTAAACTGTACTAAAAATAATTTCACGTTAAGGAAGCACAAATAAGCATTAAAATGCAGACATATGCTTCGGGATTTTTTTGCGGTGTACTGTAAACTGTACGCTACTTATTGGTAAGGTTTTGTTCTACTGTATGAAGGCTTTCGCGCCTCATTTCTTCTTGATCTTTCAAGACCATTTCATCACATATGAAAATCACTTCTGAATAAAGTAATAGACTCTGGGACTTTTTACTTTAAAAATCAGGCACGTCATTTCGAAATAATCCAGGGGAGAGGAGGCAAAGGGTCTATTTTCTATGCATATTATTGGTAAAAACCAATAAAATACATAAAAACATGTTTAAATTCAATTCATTTGTAAGTCAGGGGGTGATCGATCCCCCCCCCCCCTCCCACTTGATCGTCCAAACGACGGTTCTGTCAAAAATTAAACCCTTATTATAACACAAAGCACTTCGCAGTTTCAATAAATATTAAAAGCATATTGCTTCGGGAAACCGAAATTTTGTCTTTTAAGCAGGGCAGAGCAACTTCAAATTTGTTTACTTAACGTGAGCAGAATAATTACGAGTTTACAAAACAAACTATCACTTTAAATGTAAGAAATGTATACGATTTAATATTGTTTATTATCAATATTCCTGATTATTCCAGACGATTATTAAAAATAAACCCCCACTCCCAATGAAAACCAAGGAAGACATATTTTAGAAAAATGACGTTTCGAGTTTTTATGTGAGCAAAGTAAATGTAAACAAGTAGATGGCTATAAATAGCGAGCCCATGTTGCATGAGCCAAGTTCTACACACAACATTTTTCGCAAGACGCTGTTTACATCGCTTGCAGTCGCAGTTTTCCCTTTATTTTTATTCAAGCTTTAACAGAGGCAAGCCGCGAAGCTCGCAGCATCTAAATAGAATAGAGTAGAATAGAAATTACTTGTGTTCGAATGCTCGAATTAGAATTACATCTTTCGTTGTCTAGTGTGTTCCGTGTGTTCCTTTTATTATTTGGAGGTTTGAAGTTTGTTTTATAATTGTTAGGGATCGAAAAATTTCGGTTCAAGTTTAAGTGTCAATTTCTCACTTTTTAATTATTTTGATATTTTCACTCTTGTATATTCTTTCTTTCACTTCTTTTTCAGATCAAAATGAAACTAACCCGAGTACTTTTTTATGCTTCTAAGTTGCCTATAAATTACTCCAATTTCCCTCAGCGCTACATTGACCGATCTATGGAGCAAATAGAATTTAAGACGGAAAAAGCTCCCCAGTATCAAGATAAAGTTATTAAAAGAGAAGTTTTTACTTATGGTATGCATAGACCATGGACAAAGGAATTTTATGAAGAGAATTATCCCGGGAAGCCCGTGAAAAAAGATATAGTCGAACCTATCAAAGATTGGCTCATTTATAGAGGAGATAAGGTCAGGAGATTTGAATTTATCTTGCATATATATAAGGTTTTTTTTTTAAGACAAGCGTAATTTTGCCCTTTCATAAAATCAAAGGAACATTTATTTACTTTCGTTGAAAGGTGATGTGGGGAAGAAAATTTTCCTTTTTCTTAATTCACTCTTATAGTATATTTTTTGTGGTACCCAATAATGATCCATATGTCTCTCCATTAATCATTTTTTGCATCATTCATGTGTTTTGTTATAACTCATTTCTGAACTGGACGAAAAACAGTACAACGCGCTGCAGCTAACAAACAGGTTTTCTTTTTGCTACTATACAAACTATATTCTGCTCATCTTGCTACTGCAATTTTAACGTTTTTGCTGTATAGCATGCATTATTCAGAAATTATTTCAGGCAGTTAGTGCTCATGGAAACTGGTACAAAATTGAATATGAAAAAGAAAAAGAAGGCAAAGGAAAAAAACAAAAATGAATATTTTTGTTGCTTGGTCATTGAAAGCTCTTGATGTTCATTGGGGACTGCTAAATTGACTAGGACCAGCCTAGCTGGTAGGGATGTACCGAGTAGCACTTTGGCTGAGTACCGAGTACTAAGCAGTTATTACTTGGCCGAGTACCCAGTAGTTGTGAATAAAAAAGAGTTTTGATGTGCACATGAAGAATTTTGTATACATTGAAATGAAAACATACATTTTAACTACAATAAACTAATGAAAGAAATTGAATGTAAGAATTCCAAAATAGAATTCTTTAAACCTCTTTATAAAAATCAGTTTATCAAAAATGATTATTGGTTGCGGTAAAAATTCATTCAATAATGTAAAATGTCTCATAATCTTCTCCTCCCCCTCCCTGCCCGCACCCAAGGAAAAAAGTCTATATTGACACTGTATATTTTTATTTACTTTCTTTTCATTTTTTAATTTTTTCTAGTTAAAAATAAAGTGATATTTTCTATATGTAATTCTATTTTTAAAACCTAAGATACAAAATTATTATGGTGTATTTTTACACTATAATTTACGACATATTCAATTTGATATTAATTATTAAAATATTTGTATTTGATAGAATTTTGTGTATTTCCTTTTTCTTGCTGATAATTTCTTTACTTTAGAGTTTTTTTTTTTCCACATTTACAATTGGAGCTTTCATGTAGCTAGATTTTGATTTTCATTTAGAATTGTATATATATATATATATATGTAATATATTCAGTTACCCAAAGAGAAATCGTATTTGATGCAAATAAGTTACCACAAATTAATCCATTTAAAAGGTTTAGATGAAAAGACAATCTTTTCTTCACCAAGCATCCAAAAAGATTGTCAGGGCATAACATACGAGTTTCTGACATGTTTCACCGATTTGTTAAATCAAACATGTTGGACGCTACTCATACAGCTTAAGAGGTGGCAAACAATTTATAGAAAGTGGAAAAAATAGTCGAATTAGCGTATGAACTTTACCAATATATAAGCGGTGTAAAAATATTTTATATACTTCTTTTTTTTTTTTTAATTATTTCATATTACATATTTATACTTGGGTCATTCTCAGATAATGGTAAATTTTAGCTTTAAAAAAAAAAATTTTTTTTTTGTTTCAATTCTAAATTTGTTCATGCCAAAACAATTATTCATGTCCACTTATCTGGGGAAAAATCCCAGCAGAGATCATTTGCTTTAATTACACCTTTAATTAATCAATTATATTTTATTGGGACATGGTAATGACAGGTGATCCATGGAAATAACTATAAGCTAAATAATTACACAAATAGTTATGTATATTTGTGTAGAAGAATATGTGATGAACTATGTTAAAACCATCTTCATTAGTTTATGTTTTAAAAATGCATTTACAATGAAAAGTTTATTTTCTTTTGGATTTAGAACTACTATGCATGTCAAAGAAACAAATTACATATTAATCCTCTAATAGTTAAAAAATATATAGTATTTTAAAATTATTCTTACTGCCTTTATTTTTTAGAGTATTTTTTACCCTAAAAAAAGAGATTAAAACTTCTATTATTTCTAAAAACAAAAAAAAGCTTGAAAATACGTAAGTTAAAGCAGTATGTTTGAAAATAAAATACAACCGTATTTTATGAATTTAAATATTGAGTTCTTTATACGAACTGAATTTCTGTAGGTTAATAAGTCATTAGAAGATTAGTGGAAGTTATCTAGAAAATTTTAATAACAACAATAAAAAATTTAAATAAAACTGCTTATTAGAATCCAAAATGGCTTTCGTTATTTCATTAAGATCACTTTATATGTGAACAAATCAAAGCAAAAGTTTATAATCAACTTAGTCTGCAGGATAAAATAAAGGCAATTTCCTGTCAGAATAATTATGAATTTATCAGACCTTCCCCCAGGATTGAAAAAGGGCAGGGTGCTACTGTAAAAAAAGGGCACTTTTCCAAATTTAGGGCATCTTACCGAAATAAAGGGCATTTGTAATTTGAAGTAGGGACCGTTCATTCGTTTTCAATATCTGAAGTAAAGCATGAAAAAATTCTGCTTGCATATTCATGACAACATCAACCAATAATGATTTTAAATTCAATAAAATATCTAGCAAGGATTTTCCGAGTTATGCATTTTTACTAATTTATGACAGTGTTTCTGTTCATTCCAGTTTTTCTGAAGATCTAATCACCTTTGAGGAATAATAAGAAAATAACAATATATCTATTATTCATACAATAAAGCTTCAGTAATAATAATTAGAGCCCGGATTTTGATGACCTAAACGATCACTGAAAACTCCCTTCAAAATCTTAGATGTCACATGTCCTAAAAACAGAAAATTGCAAAAAATGCCATTTTAAATAATCAAGAATACCAACTGAAAGCAATGGTTTAGCTTAAAATCACAATAGTAATTTTTAAAAAAAATTTAAAAGAAGTAAAATTAATCGATACATTTTCATTAAAGATTGAAATTAATGTTTATTAAAATAAGGAGAGAAAAAGGAAATGTCTAATATATGGATTCTTCACAGGTTGCCATCTTTTTTCCCGCAAGTTTCAATACATTTTTAAAATTTCTTTCTTGAAGTAACTAGAAAGTACCATTAGATTGGGATTATTAAATGCTCTTTCATATTTTGAATAGTAAATAGTTTCTTGTTTGAAAGAGCATTCTAATATTTTGGTTAGTTTTCTCAACATCTACTGATGTAATAAATGCATATTTGACCCAAATGGGTCCCTTATAAAGATGAAAAAAGAATCTTCTTATTAATCTTTGGGAATCTACTATTCTGAATTTTATGAGATAGAGAGTTTTTAAGAGTTGCAATATAATCAAGCACAGAATCATTGGAAATGTTTCAAGCTACGCACAAAAAATTACTCAAAGCCAAAAAAGAACCATAAAATGATGTAAAGAAAAGAATCCCAAAATCTCAAAAGGTGCACGAAAAATCTCACCTGTCTGCCCTAAAAGAGAAAAAGTCCCAAAATGCAAAGGCTATCAAAATCCGGATTTTAATGAAATTGATAACATTAATAAAATGCATTATTTACATATATTTTAGACATCAAATATATTTTTTAATATATTCTTCTACGTTTTAAAACCTTCCATTTTTTAATTACATCATTTGGGTTTAAATTTCCATTCAATTTTAGAAGCATTAGCTGATTGACATGTTCCATTTTCAAACTGGATCTTTTATCAGTTAAAACCAATTTAATTTGATAAAATCCTCTCCACCTCTGCATTTGATATTGGTGATAAACATGCAACAGCTAAGGGTATTTTTAAGCAGGGAAATATTTCCCCATTCTCTTTCTCAGTTTTCAGAATTGCTGAAAAATTTTTTTTTATGGATACAGTGATCCCTCGTTTTTCGCAGTTAATAGGGACCAGAACCTTCCACAAAAACTGAAAAACCGCGAAATCGGATTTGCCCCTAAGAATTTTTGTGTATGCGGGTACACAAATGTTTTAAATATGTAAACAGTATTTATACAAAGACATTTAAGACAAAAATTACAACAGTATACGTATTTACTTAAACGTGTCGGTGCTAATTAATAAAGTTAATTACAAAATGTTACAGTACAGTAATAAACATTAATCAACATTGCTTTCTGAGAGAGGCGAAGAGTCTTGTGTTGGTGGGAGCTTTTGAGAGCCCATGGTATGTAATCTGAGTCAACTCATATCTTTATTTGACATGCAGAGATCCTTCTCTCTTGCGCATCAACATGAAACAACGCTCCTTTCCGCAATGTGGCTGCCGACATGGTTTTATTTTTTAATTAATATTTTAGAAAACCCCGCGAAGCACCGAAGCCACGAAACATGAAGCGCGAAGTGGCGAGGGAACACTGTATGGCTTCTGTCAGCTGAGTTCTCCACTAACAAAAGGGCAAGAAGGTATACCTAAAATCTCCAATTCTTGATTGGTAGCCAATGGCTACTAAAACCCCACAAAATGGTAGCCAAATTTCAAAAAAATTTAAATGTACATTGCTTTTAAGAGCACAAAACTGGTATCAATTGCGATGAGTGTTTGAATTACATTTAAGTAAACGATGTGGTTCTCAGGCACGCATTCGCAAGTGTTTTGAGGGTTAGACATTTTAAGAACATTTAGTCCCTCTGGGACTAATTTTTTAGCTAATGTTTAATCATTATACTTGAAATAAATACATGTAATAATAACATATTTGTCAATGCGATGTATTAGAACCTGAACGGCGAACAGCGCAAAATCTAGTACCAAAAATATGGATAGACTTTCAATGTAACCTATAATGCCGTATTTTCGAACTTAATTTTCTCAGAATTGAAAAAATACCCCTTTCCTCTTGCTGGTCGATGCCTAAATTCCTACTAAAAGTTGATTGAACAATCAGTGCCGGATCTAGGGTGGGGCAAGCCGGGCCCAAGCCCCGGGCGGCACTTCTGGGGGGGGGCGGCAAATTCAACTGTGATGCACCAAAAAAAGAAAGGAGGAAAGAAAAGGAGAAAGAAAGAAAAAAATTATTTAATTAAGAAAATTTAACTTTTGGAAGAGAATTAAAATCCTAGTTCTGCGCCCCAATTTTATCATTGATCAGCTATTTTGCTAACTATTAAAACCGATTAATAGAATTATTTATTTGTATAAACTGTCGGAAATTCTAAAATTTAGGTTAGGAGGTGGCAAATTACTTCGCAATGTCAAAATTTAAAATTTAAGAAGTTCAGGTTTTTTCCCTCTTGTGATAATGAAATATGTATAAATCAGGCTATGTTCAGACAATACCCAATGGTTTTTCTTTTAGAAACTTTCAAAGCATCCTTTTGGGAAGAGGTGGGAGCTTGTAAGTTTGAGAAGGCAAACACGTGACTCTTCGATATGGGCGTTAGTAAGAAGGAGGGGGGATGTTGAGTCCTGTCCTCCGGATTTTAAAAAAAATGGCAATTTTTTTCTGAATTTTTATTATTACTTTTATGAGTAAAAACGTTTAAATTTCAAAAAGCTTTTGTTTGCTTTTTTTTCCCTAAAATTTTTGAAGTCACAAAGCGTTTCATAAGACCTCAAAATGCACCAGTTTGCAGATAAATTTCAAAATTTTCCCTGGGGATAATCCCCTGGACCCCCTACAACTCTGTCAGAATTTCATATCTTCAGTTAAGAGGGACCTTTCATATGGCTCTATCCACCCTAATGTTGAGCTGAGAGGGCCATGCTGTGTGGACATTAACGAAAGTTTTATGGGTGTATCAGTGACCCAAAAAGGAAAAATTGTCAAAAAGAAAAAAGGTCAGCTTATAAAAGTTATATGAAATATCAACAATAATTGGTTAAAGAGGGCGGCATTTTTAAGTTTTGCCCCGCCTCAGAAAACTCCAAGATCCGGTACTGTGAACAATTATCTACCTTGGCAAAATTACTCTGGCTTTTTTTCTATTTATATACACACATTATTATTATTTTGTAAACTGCTTAAACTAAAAAAAAAAAACAATTCCTTATTTATTTTATGCTTTGTGATAATACCACTTCTTTTCAATATTTGTTTATTTAGCAAACAGTTTTCAATAATTGTTTGTTGATTTTTAAAGAAGTTGGATCCAGGTAAATTAACAATTTTCTAAAAATTTCTTATTTATCCAAAATTTCTAAAACGTAAATAACTGTCAATACTAAAATCAAATTTGAAGTAAATAAATAAATGAAACAATAATAGTGATTTAATAATGGTGAATAATAGTGATAAACGCAATTTTCGACAAACACGTGTTCAATATCGGCACAGTTCAAAAAAAAAAAAAGCCAGAAACTATTAAAATAAAATGCAAAATAAGCAGATTTAGGGTAGCATGTGTGAAAAATATCTTCGAATTTCGAAAATAATTGAAATTTGTACCCGATGCAAAAGGATTAAAATCTTTAACGTAGAATCCAATTTTCGGCGAAGCACGTGCACGATTTTGGCTGTTTTTGTCTTTATACTTTTTTTTCTTTTTTAATTGTTAAAATGAAACGATAAATGAGCAGATTTAAGGTTGTAAGATATTTTTTGCATGCACAACTGTCAAGATAATCGAAATAATTCCAGGATGGAAATGGATGAAAATTCAAACACAGTAAGCAATTTCCGGTAAAAATCGGAGGAAAAGCTAGTTTCCGTGCTGCGCAAAAATTAACTCCTATTTCTTTCTTCTTTATTTAATTTTTAGTGGACAAAAGAATTTGAGAAAAGGTCACGTGTCTAGATTAAAGTTCGGGAAAGGGTTTTAGCATTAGCAAATGGTAGCCACATTGGCGACGTCAATGAAAACAATGGTCGCCAAAACGTGAAAATTGGTCGCATTTGGCGACTGCCGATCGCGAGTTTTGAGCTCTACAAGAAGGGCGCAGTTTCACTAACAAAAGGGCAAGATGGGCGCGTTTCCCGAATCCAAGGGCAGGCAGGGCGCGGCGCCCTCCCGCCCAAGCCTGGGGGAAGCACTGAATTTATTATAAAGTCAAAAACTGTCATTACCATGTCCTTAGACATCATCATTACCATGGTGTTCTGAAGACATGGTAATGACATTTTTTAATGTTAGGCCTGCTTATGGCTAAACTGTAGCAATTAAAATCAAATACTATATTTATCCTAAATGTAGTCCTAAAACTGTCTATAAATCATTCAAAAAATTTAAGTTTAATCACTTTATATTTCAGTAACAATAGACATGGTAATGACACACAATAAAGACACTGGTTAAAATTTTGGTAATAAAATAACAAAATGAAATGGTTGTTATTTATTTGAACTAAAGATGAATTGTCTGTCAGTAAGAGCATGTTGTCCTGTATTGCCAATAGTTTGATAGTGTAAAAAGTGGCATCTGGTAGTGAGCTAGAGAAAAATAACTTCCACACCATGGTAATGACAATTACTTCTAGGGACAAATTTTAAGGGGGAAAAAGGAATATAATTTTCCCCCTTTATGTGAAAAGATCCAAATATATTTAAAATAGATAAATATACCTAGTTGGTTGTTGTCTATGTTTTTAAAGCTTTCCAATTTTTACAGTAGAGATTCAAATTATAAAGTTTGCAGATGGGGAGATGCCATGGTAATGACATTTACAACTTTTAAAAAATTTAAAACATTCAAATTTACCTTTTTTTAATATTTAAACTAATGCACAAAATAGGGTTTCAATAGAAGTGTGTGTAAATATTTTAAAATTCATGGTGGACATAAACCAATTAGTATTTTTAAGCCAGGGACATGAAATTTACCATTACGGGAGAAAGACCCATTTGCATATTATTGTACTAATCAGTTACAAATTTTTCTACTATTAGTAAACTTTTAAAAAATGACGAAATTTTTACAACTACTCGGTAATGGCTGAGTACTCAGCTGGAATTTTGCCAAGTACCGAGTACTCGGTACATCCCTAGTAGCTGGGCCCTGAGCCTGTTGCTGGTCGTCACTTTTGTGTTTGTATTTAACTTAGAAAGTGGGATTTTTTTCCTACCAGAACAATACGGAAAGTAACTATTTAAGCATAAGCAATATTTTAATGATAGAGATTCACAACATCTAAATCTAAAATTTAATCCTTTATTTCCTGTATTAAGCATTCGAGTGAATGCAACTGAAAGAGGTCGGCAAAAAACTGCTCTCTACTCCCTAGAGCATAACTGAATAAAAAATAGAAGGACCCCCCCCCCCCCAGATGGCTATGAATGCAAATCCCCATGTAACCCTTCAGTGTTTCTTTCAGGCATCTCTCTGGGGGGCCCCTCAAAGCTAGCCAACTCCCCCCCCCCCCCCCCCCCCGGAGAAAACAATTCTTCAGATCACAAATTTAAAAAAAAAAATGAAAGACAGGAGAGATTCCACTTTTAAGACCCAAACAATTTTAGGGAAAAGACATCAAACATTTCACTAGCAACACCAAAAGTAACCTGAAAGATAAGACTTTATTTTGAAAAAGTTGTGGCAACGATGACTAACGTGTGCGAAAACTCTTGAGAGTCATCTTTAAAAATTTAGTTTATGTTGCAGGATATTAAAGTATGAAGCATAATTTTAAAGCATATTCATGAATATTTAAAACACAATATTATCTTTTAATTGAATACTAAACAAAACATCAAACTATCAATTCAGCAATTTGCAAATCAATATTCATGAAAAAAATTTATAAATATATAGTGACTAAAGGAATAGCATAAAACAAATTACATGTCTAGGATTATTATCAGATTAAAATATGTGTAAGTAAATAATGTTAGTGAAGTACGCAATAAAAGACCAATGAATATTTGTTGTAAAAAATCAAAAGCTTTAATGCCACTTTTTTGGTTTATTGAGGCTTTAAAATTTAATGGACTTCCATGGAATTAAGAAAACCCTACCTGATTATTAAAAATATTATATATTTACCACCTCAAAATAAACAAAAAGATAATCGTAGCTATGTCATGGTAAAATTGGACAAAATGCACCCATGTAACTTCTTTAATTGCTAAAAGTTACTTGCCATCAATTTTCCATAGTTCAACAGAGAAGCACGATAAAAGGGGTTCATTAGACAGGTGTCGTTCCTTCTTCCAGGGTTCGACCCTGGAAGAACGAATGACACGTGTTTGGCCGAAGCAAGTCTTTTACAATACTGTTAAAAGTTGTTGATGTTAGTTCTTATATTGGATTAAACGTGTAATAGAGATGATAAGAGAAATAAATATGTTGAGCAGTGTGATAGGTTGCACATCCTGTTAAGAGCTCCTTCAAAAAACTCCTGTTGAAAGGATTAAATTTTTCTTTTTAATTTATTGCTTCTTATTCTAGTGCGAAATGATGCATAATATTTTTGTTGTTGAATCTATAACTTTTTATGCTGTAGGCTACAACTTTCTAAAAAAAATCTCTTTATTCTTTAGCAACTATTAGAAACTTTATGTTTGTAAAATGCTTTTTAAAATTGTCCATGCAGTGTTAAAAAAATTGATTTTCATCTCTCTTTCTGTCTTTCCCCCGACTGTCCTCAAGCTCAATACAGCTAAACAGTTAGTTTTGAGTTCATAATAAGCTGTAATTTACAAAATGCTAACTAAATACTCAATGCATCCTTCACATATCCTTCTAATTTTTTTAATCTCAATCATAAGTTTTGTTTGGTATAGACTTATTTATTAAATAGGATATCTTTCTGTTATGTTTAATGTTTTTGATGTGTAAATCATTTTAGGTGGAAATTTTAAAAGGCAAAGACAAAGGGAAGCAAGGCATTGTCAACTATATTGTTACTGAAAGAAATTGGGTGACTGTTGAAGGACTTAATTGTGTAAGTCTCATTTTAAATTGCATCTACGTTTATTATAAATTTTGTGTATGTGCAAACCCTGATTATCGCATGGGCACCCTGGGCCTGTGCCCTGGCCAGGAACTTTCTAAGGGGCAGGGAATTTTTTAAAAATATCATTTAAATTTCTTTTTAAAAAATTGTAATATAGAATAGCCAATTTAATTAATAACAACCTCTGGTAAATTTCCATAATAAAGATTTATTCTTAATAATAACCACTTTCACGTTGACCATAGTACACACATACAAGTGAATCATTTAAGGGGCAGAAAAAATTGAAAGTTCCCTGGGCATAAAAACATGTAAGTCATGCCCTCACGCCCTGTGTATGTGCAATTTTGAATTGTATCAATGTCGGTCATTTCCGCAGAATTCTGAATTTAATGAAATCGATACTTAGCTTGACCAGTGACCACCCCATTGCCAATATTTAATGCTTTTGACATTGAGGATTGATGTGATGCCAAACTTGACCATACTGAAACATCTTCTGTGTAAAAAATTTGCACATGCAAAGAGAAAAAACACAACTCTGCTCCAATCAAATCGGAAAACCTTGTATTTATGGTGAGGTTTAAAGTCCCCCCTTCCCCCAAAAACAAAAAAAAAAAGCATCCCATATCCTTACAGCCTTGGTGAAAATCTGTTTTGTATCTAATATCGTTTTAGCAATGATTTTTTTTTTGTTCTTGTGACTAGAGATGGGAATGGTCGGGGAAAAAACAAAAGTTTTTGGGAAAAACCCGTCTTTTTTTTTTTTTTTTTTTTTTTTTTTGGAAGTTTTGAATTTTTTCCGAAGGGGTTTATTTTTAACCGGAAAAATTGAAAATTTTGATATTTCTAGTATAAAACAATACATTCAAAAATTTATAATAGTTACATTCCAATTTTTTTTTTTTAAATATTTTATATTTTTAAATATTTTATATATTTAAATATAACATAACATAAAGTTTCCCTTTTGTACGAGAAAAAATGACAGAGATACTTAATTTCAAAGTTTGGAATTCTTTCGCATTTTCTCAGACTTTATTAAGGGGTCGGTTAAAAAATCTGAATAAAGTATTCATTGAACAATGAATAGAATGAATACTTCATTGAAGATTTTTAACCAACCCCTTAATACAGGGAAAAAATCGTGAAAAAATCCCAAACATTGAAACTAAATATCTCTGTTTATTTTTGTGATACAGAAGGGAAACATTTTGTTTCATGTTGGTTAGGATGGGCGTCAATTTTTACTAAATATGACTATAAAGACTGGGGAACTATAAAAGTTTTTGTAATTTTCACAAAATTGATTTTTTAAATATAAAAATGCTATTATCATAAATGCATACAATTTTTAAACGTATTTACAACTGGAAGTGTATGTTTGTGACCAACGGTTGCAGTGATAAAAGCCTTCTAAGGACTTTGCTTTGCATCCTGTATACTATATACATACATATAAATGCATGTAACAAACTTTGGAAAAAAAAAGAAACTAAGCAACTTTCTGTAAAAAAGAAATTTAATTTCTAATGATAAGAGTTTTTCATTCCCAAAACTCTATTTTGTTTTTGCTTATAATATTTTAATTATTGAAGTTGTAATAAATGAAATATTATAGAGAAAAGTTATAGATAATTTTTTGATTTACAAAGTCAAACTTACAGTTACAAAGATATAATGAAAAAAACATTTACACTTTTTTTTTCCAATAAAAACGCACCCGATCCCTAAAACTATTTAAAGAAATCCACTTTCACTTGTAAAAAATCAATTTTTCCAAAAAATAACTGTTTTTTTTTCTTCCACCACCTCAAAATTTCCGGAAGGTTTACATCCCTACTTGTAGCAGAACTTTGTTGCTCAAAAGGCAAGTGGCACCATCTCTAACATAAGATACCGGTAGTGGCTTTCAGCCACCAGCCCCGTGCTCATGGAATCCTAAGGCTTTGGCTAAAAGGTAGGGGTTTGGTGGTGAAAAATAGTGGCTTTCAAAAGCACTCAGTGCTTGCTCTCTCAGATATGCTGGGAAGGACAGCTTTGTATTTTCTATTCTCTTATAATGTAAAAGAATTAAGTATTTGGTAGATCATTCCAAGGGGTATTTATGGCAAAATCACAGCTTATTCGCCAGTTGTTGTTGATTTAAATTGACAAAAACACACAATTTGGTAATCTGATGCCCTGAAGTTATTGTGTCAGAGCTTTCTGCTATATTTGCTGCTCAAGTAGTGCTTAAAAATATACAGTCAAACCTCGATATAAGGTCACCCGCATGTAGGGTCAAACTGCATATAAGGCCACCCTGCATATATGGCCACTTTTCTAAAGTCCAGCTCATTGAATGTGAAATATATGAATTGGTTATAAGGCCACCCCACTTATAAGGTCATTTTCGTGAAGTCTTGAGGGGTGACCTTATACCAAGGTCTGGCTGTATAACAGTTTACCCGTTTGGCCAGTCATTGTGCTATGTATAAGGCTCCTATTTGGTTAAAGTAATATTTAAAGATTCTAAGTGTAAGTAGCAAAGTTTTGCAAATCACATATAATCTTCTCTGCATTTTCCAGAATTTATGGTATATTTTGCAGCATGAATTGCAGTTGTTTTAAGGCCATCAACTATGCTTTGTCCTTGTACAATTCAGTGATTTTGTGTTTTTAGGTTGCAACTCACAATGATCAAAATTATCATACAGGCATTGAAACAAGGTGATATCTGCTAGCTTAAAGGCCTCTATTAACAAAAACTTGAGACAAAACTACTTTGCCAATATGATAGTTTCAAGCTGACTGTTCTAAACATATTTTCCTATTTTCATAAACTATTATTCTTTATGTAGCATAAAGTAGTTTTCTTTTCCTTAAGGAATACAAGTATATTGGAGGTTACCGTGGTATACCTAAATCTATGATCAAAGAAGAGCTGCCTCTCTTAGTTACATCTGAAGTTGCCCTTTTAGATCCACTAGATAAGTATGTATTGATTTGCATTTGCATTTATTTCTTTTCTTTATTTTCATTGCTATAACACAAATTCTTATTTATTTTTTTTTTTTTTTAATAATTTAAATCTCATAAAATGCTTTAATGCTTTATCACTGTTAGGTTGCACAATGTTTTGAAATATTTTCTACAATGAATATTAGTGGTCTATTTTTTTCTCTTCTCTTTATTTATTTTTTCATGTATTTATTTATTTATTTTGTTTCATTTTGTGCGGTTTATTTAAATAGTATTTTAATATTATAAATGTGCTAGCATATCTCAAAAATTAGTTATGCTGTGGCAAATGAATTAAACACCGAGATGGAGGGGAGGGAAAGAGGGGAGCATGAATGCAACAAATTTTTATTTTTACATAAGAAAGGCAAAAAAAATAGTTTTTTAAGTTTTTTTTAAATGTGAAATTACATTTCTTACATTGCATGCTAGTAGAAGATTATGTATAATATTTTTTCACTAGAGAGGATGTTTTATTTTAATTGAAAAGGATTAAAGCTATTCAGGATCTAGAACCTAATAATATTTATACAAAACTTTTGGTGAAATGTGCAAAGGTATTGATGTTTTAAATATTTTCAACTTCCACTTGGTTCTTAAACTTGGAGATTTACGCCACTGGACTGAAGGATGGCATATTAAACACTAGGTTTCAGAGTAACTATTATACAAATAGAGTATATTATTTGGCCCCAAATTTGGAATCCCAAAATCCCAAATTAGTAAAGATCCGAAGTTTGGAGGGATTCTAAAAGAAGAAAACTTTTTTTTTTTTTTCCAAATTTAAAACATGCATCAGGTTTAAAATTTCAAAAGAGTTCCCTGGGGGAAAAACATAGTTGCCTGTAAAAATAAAGGTATATTTTAATACAAGCCATTTTTTGAATTGGATGGTCATACTATAGTATTTTCTTCTAAGTAAAAAGTTATGTCATGTTTATATAATTACAAAGTTCCTATTAATATTTTTGTGATTAATTAAGATCTATTTATATCCGGTGCCGTGTTAATTTATTTAATGTTAGGCGTATTTTTATTTAGAATATTTAGAACAACTTGTCAAGCGCATGCAGGGCAAATTGAAATTGTTGAGAATATTTAGTAGAGTTTTAGCGTTTGTGGTCGGGACTCCATCTAGACAACAGTTTCATTAAAATAACTTTTTATTCATTC
Organism: Octonoba sinensis; assembly: GCA_038502835.1. Taxonomy (NCBI): domain Eukaryota; kingdom Metazoa; phylum Arthropoda; class Arachnida; order Araneae; family Uloboridae; genus Octonoba; species Octonoba sinensis. Next base: position 90,713,597 of record CM076604.1, on the reverse strand, counting down.
AACTGGAATGGTGAAATAACATAAAACACTTCATCAAAAACATTCAAGTCCTGCGGATAAGACATGTCAATCGAAGCATTTCTCAAACCCACATCTGATCAGGTTCTTCCGCTCTTATATTCAGTTCTTTAAACAGAAAAATTTGCATACGCTTTACAGTTCACGGTTAACTACAGTAAAATCCCGAAAATCCGAAATCCCGCGAAATCTGAACGAGTGTTTTTTAACAAATTTAAATTTGAAAAACACGCACAAAGAAAGAGAAACTTATTTATTTTGTCCCAACAAAACAATTAAAAACTATTACTTATTGAATTTATAAAACAATTACTATAGCAATACAAACTCACAAATCATCAATTTCACTTGAAGTCGGTTAACTTCAATTGTCGAGGTGACGAAAACCTTACAGCAGAGGCAATTGCGTGCCAGCGTCGCATAAACATGACGTTGTTTGGCGTGGCTGCTGCGTGTTGTTCTACAAAGTGCCATGCAATGTCAAGAGCAGAGGCAGCATCAGTATCAGTCACATTGACTGTCAAAGTTTCTTCTTCCTCAGTGTCACTAGCAACCTTATCGTCATGTTGGCTTAGGGATCAGACTCACTATTTCATGTTCGCTGCATTCTTCATCGACATCAACTCTTGCCCACTCCACTAAACAACCTTCTCCAGCATCCTCATAACCTGGTACTTGGTGAACAAGATGAAGTAGCTCAGTGTTATCGTCTTGTGTGACGTGTGTAAGGGTAGGTGTTTCCTCGAACTCGAGGCTAGGCCACTGCTTCTTCCAAGATCTCCACTGCAAGTTCACACTGCTATTTTACCACGATTCTGCAACCTAGTAAATAACATCTTTTATAGCAACTTTCTTCATCTTCTCAAGGATAGAAAGAGAACCATTTTCTTCAATAAGATATCGTAAGAGCATTTTCCTGTACTTCATTTTTACATTCTGTAAAACTGCCTGGTCCATGGACTGCAGCAGTGATGTAACATTGGGAGGCAGAACATCGATCGTGGCAAGCCAAACCAACCTGCCTTGCTCAATGTTAAGTCCTATACCGCAACGAGGGTTCGTGTCTTGTGTTATGAATACTTTTCGACTAACCCGAACAAATTGAAATCTGAACAGGCTACCGCCCCAATTAGTTTGGATTTGTGGGGTTTTACTGTATATTTACGACATAAAATAAATATGCAAAATTAAATTTTCCTTAAATTTTTAAATTACTAATTAGTTGACTGAATTAATCAGACTGAATTTAGTTGTCTAATTGTCATGTGATTAAATTTAATTGCAGACACTGAGAGCTTCAAAAAAAAAAAAAACTTCAGATTGTTTTCGCCCGAACTCAAAAAAGATCTAGGGGACTTTTATTGACTTTAATCGGACTACATTCAATGAAAGAAAATGCAAGAAACATCATTCTTAAACAGAGATTGTCGTTTAAAAAAGAACAAACTGTGTATACACATGAAGGGTACAGATGAAAACGATGAGAGTCCATTTTTTTGTGTGGTAATTTATATATAATATGTGTCAAGGCCATATCCAGAGAGGGGGCCAATGCCACCCCCTCCTGAAATTTTTCGCAATGTAGCATATATTCCTCCCTGAAATTTTCCTCAACTTAAGAGTTTTAAAGTCAGGGTGACACCCCCACCCAAAAAAAAAAAAAAAAATCCTAGCTACTCCCTTGATATGTATGGTAATAATATTTTTTGTTTGGTAATTTATATATTAACAATGTGGGTATTTTTAAATTAAATCAAACTTATTGTTTTGATAGAAAAATGAGGTTGGTTATGTTATTTAATTGAATAACTCAAAAAGTTTAAAATTTGACTCTGATCATTTTTCCCCTGTACTCTTCATATATATTTATTCCCCTCTTTCTCTCTCCTTTACTTCATAGTACCTGTAGTGAAATTCCTGACCATTTGGGAATTTAAGCCTTTAAGCAGCATCTTATTGCTAGTGCTTATCCTTATATTCAGCACTGAGGTTAAAAAAATCTTATGTGCTATTTAGTTTTTGCTTCTTGTACCCAACGCACTTCATAAACTGGTTGTGTTTTCAGAGTGTTTTGGGACAGTAGTACAAGGCGAAGTTATTTTATTAATTATATCTGAAGGCATACTACTTAAGTGCTTCATATAGTATTTTAGTAATAAAATCATTTTTCAAATAAAAACTCCATAGAACAGTTACTTATATATGCATGTTATGTAAATGGAACATATTTAATTTCATTTACCCATTACAAGTTTTCAGTTGAAAATAATTTGTTTTACTTAATAGACAACAATGGGCCAGTTCAAAAAATTATATTCTTCACTGCCTGTAACTTTCTGTAATTTAAAATTCCTTTAATTAATTAAAAATGTTTAGACAATGAAATTGTCTAAATAAAATAGTAATATTAAGATGAACAAATTGAAAATTTAACTATTATTATTTAAACAAATTTTGTGCTGGCATTGGCAATGGCCTTATATGTACGTACTTCTCCACTATAAGAATTTAATCATAAACTAACTCATACTTTCTTCTGAAACTTTAGCTGTCATAATGTTTCATTTTATTAATGCTAAAATATAAATGCTTTCATGAAATATTTTAAGCCTGTGATTCAGTGTCATTGTAAACTTATTTATTAAAATTTATTATTTTTTTAATAGTAAGCCTACAAAAGTTGTTTGGAGGTATACTGATGAAGGTGAAGAAGTTCGAGTATCTGTCAGATCTGGTCGAATAATCCCATTACCTAGAGCTGCATTTGAAACTTATGATTACAAGGAAAAAAAATATTATCCTGGTAAGTTGATTAACTTTGAACTTTTTTTAAATGCATTATGGGAAATTTTTTTAGCTATTGCAAAGAATATGAAAGAAAATTTTATTTGTTATGTATGAAGTAGGAATGATTAGTTTTGCTTGCCAGGTTTTCCATTGCAATTTTATATTAGTATGTTTTTTTTTTTTTTTTTTTTTGTAAAGTTTTCACTTTTTAACTGATATACAAGGTGTGTTCCATAAGTAATGCGACCAAATTCATAAAAAATGATTTATTAAACATATTCGTACAGTTACCTAAAAATCTCCAAAATAGCACCCTCCTGCGTCGATACATTTCTGGAGGCGGTGTTTCCAGCTCTGGAAGGTCATGGAAGGCCTTCTCCGGGATGGCCTTTAGTGACATGAGCCTGGATGTTTTCAATTGTGTGCCGATGTTTCCCTTTCAGGACTCCTTTTAAGCGGGGAAACAAGAAAAAGTCTGGAGGAGCCAGGTCAGGACTGTAGGGAGGCTGGGGAACCAATGGGGTGTGGGTCCTGGCCAAGAAATCGTTAACGAGGAAGGCGCTGTGGCTCGGCACGTTGTCGTGATGAAGTTTAAACGCATCCTTGATGTCACTTCGACAGCGTTCAACCCTCCTTTTTAGCCTTTTGAGCACTTCCAGGTAAAAGGCTGCTTTCACAGTAGTCCGATCCATCGCGCCGTGCTATGTTAAGCTCAAAATGGGTTCACAAAAACACACACCCTAACTCTCCAGCAGCTCGGAGCGGACTGAGAATTTGTGCGGTATGAAGCTAACACGCCCCTCCACCTAGCCCAGCTAGTTAGAGGGCGCTGCGGTATACAGTCGCATTACTTATGGAACGCACCCTGTAATTTCACATTTTGTGACTTTTTATTTAAATTAATTTCTACAGAGAAGTGTCTTAACTACTTTTCATACTGTTCTAGTGCATCTTGCTTTGCTTCAAGTGTTCTAGTGTTTTTAGTATTTCTGAAAACACTACAACAAGACAGCATGAATTACTTTTTAAAAATCTAAAATTTTCAAGCACGATTGACATTAGACAACAGTTGTTTGCACTAGTGTTTTCAAAAGTATGGTCAAGATAGGGATGATTATAGAGCTTTTCATACATCTGTTTTTAATGGGAAATCTCCCTGAAGTTCATACATGAGATTTCTGTTTCGCAAACTCATAAAAACACCTGTGGTTCATTTCCATTTCATCAATTGATATTTTAAAAAGTCATCAGTAATAAAAACTACTATTTGCTACTAAACTTACAAACTTGAAGTGTTACAATCAGGGTTTGCTGATTTAAATCATTTTTTATTTCTTTTCCTAAAGAGAGCGTTAATATGAGAGCGTTATCTAAACGTAAAATATGTTGAATTTACAACCTCTAGTCCAAGCAAAACTATCTGTGTGCGTGTGTTTGTGTATAACATATTTCATAACTTTTTAATTTTACAATATTATTCTTTTTCTTAAGATATCTAAATGGCAAAGTAAAACTCATTCAGTCATTCTTAATGTAATTCATAGTAATCATAGTTCACTTTGTTTTTAGTCCTCCTAATAATAGCTATAGTCAAACCCGTTAAACCGTCACCTCTACGGACTTACCGATCCTGATGACATAAGTAGGTTGAGAGTTGATTCGAATTCCACGATTTTTAGTCATCTGATTGTAAGTTTCTTACCAGGTAGAAAGTTCATCCAGAACTAAGGAGCCTATTTAGCTATGAAATTTTTTGATTAGGATTTTTCAGAATATTTTTGAATTAATGAATGATTAAATGAATGAGTGAAAGAATGAATGAACAAATGAGTAAATGAATGAAAAAATAAGTAAATGAGTGAATAAATACATGAATGAATGACTGAAGGATTGAATGAGTGAATGAATATGTAACCCTTGAAAAAGGTATATTTGAAGCAATTAAGAACTAATGCTAAACGAGAAATACAGATAGAGAGAGAGAGAGAGATAGCTAGATTATAAATTTGAAGTTGGTGTATACGGGAAAGTAGGCTCGTATAGTTCTAGACGGAACTTCATGTTAAATTCTTCTTTTTTTCGTCAAAAGTTAAAAGCAAGCGGAAGCTAAAAGTTTTGTGCAGGGTTCGATTCTTAAAACCTATTTTTCAGTTGATAATGAAAGGAATTCAAGCCCTTTTAATTATTTTAAAAATTCCAAACTTATATGCCTACTTAAAAGTTTTAGTTTTTGTATTTAGTTTAGTTGTGAAAGCAGCTTCTAAAATCAATGTTTCATGTTTCAGAACAACCAAAAGATACTCCTGCAAAAGAGGCTGAAAAAATTACTTTTAAACCTAAACTGATGACATTTGAGCAGGAAATCATGGAAAATATGGGGATTAAAGAAGACCGGGTGCCTTGTAAAACATATTGGTATTAAAGAAATGTAAAATATATGTTCAATAGCTGTAAATTTAGTTTTCAATGTTGTTTTTATTAAAGTCTATTTGCCAAGTAAATGAGAATTCTCTTTTCTTTGGCTTTTTTTCTAAATTATTTTTAATCCGTATTTAGCATTAAAAGGCATAAATGAACCTAAGTTTTATAGCATTTTCCCAGGAAAATCTGATGTCTTTCCTTTTTCTACGCAATATCCTGAGAAACGTGAAAAATCTCCCGATTTTTATTCGAAGTTTCAAAGAAGAAAAAAATCTTAATCTTTTGCACTATAATCTATTTTTTAGCTGTGAATTTCATGTTCCTGCCAATTTCACCACATTCGAGTTTGTTATCCGAGTTTTGATTATGTGAAGTACCTTTGTCCACATTTCCTCGGATAACCAAGACTCTACTGTATGTGAAAACAGAACCAATACATTTAATTCCAAAGAAAACTATTGTATTAATTATCTTGTACTCTGCACCAGCATCAAGGCTTTTCATAACGAGTAAAACTTCAGCAATATTTGTTTTATGACTCTGCCCTAAACATTTTGTGGACAGTGGAAAAATATATTTCCATCAACCAATTCAGAACACAAAACGAAAGCCACCCTTTTCCCCTTCCATATTTTAAAATTCATGATATTCCCTCCAAGCGATGATTTAATGTACATACACTGCGGAGTAGCCATTTTGAACACGTCCTCAAGAATGACACTGAAAGGTAGCCTTGTGTACTGTACAGTGACTCAAATTAAAAGAATTTTGCCAATTTTCCCTTTTTTACAATCCACTCACTGTTGATACGAATAAAAAAAGGTTTGGGAGTTCCAAAAGCCAAGACGCGCTAACCTAAATACCCCAGGGACAGTCTACAATACTGGAAAAGGCTAAGTGATGTCATCAGGGGAATCATTTATAATCCCCTGATGACATATCGAAAGTTTGGCAAAACGGAAGCCCCGATTTTGGGTGGGCTTAAAACTCATCTTAAGGTTGGCCCTGTAGGCCTATATTATCCTATTAAACTAGGATTCACAGTTCAGTTTATTTTACTATACTGGTATTGGCAATATCGCTTAAAACCAAGGGCTGTGACGGCCGGATCTAGGGGGCAAGTCGGGGCCCGGGCTACCATTAAGGCAAACTAGGCAGCTGCCTAGGGCGCAAACCTTTAGGGGAGCAAAAATCCAACCACCTTTTTAATGCAACTCAGTTGTTAATTATATAATTTTAAAAAATATAAAGATGTGATTCAGTATGTGTAGTTGATCACTCCCTTCCCGTGACAAAACTTCCAAACATTCAAACTCCAAAGGCATGTGCCTTCTTTCTCTACAGTTGCTTATAATTATTCCCTTTCTCACCCCTGGGGTGAAGGGGTCATTGTTCAAAATTCTCCCACTTCCAATGGACCTCAGGACATAAAACCAGCACTGGGAGCTTTCTACACTCTGTATGGGAAGAAAGAAGCATGATTGAAAGACATTCAAAGGAACTCATAAGGATATTAGCAGCTGCTATATCTATATAAAAAGAATGTCTTATCAGTATAATCGGCAAAATATTATTCACTGATCTTGGATTGTACCTGTACACCAGATGTGGGCAGTGGTAGCCCTAGCGGTTAGGATGTCGAGCTTCGGATCGGAGAATCTTGGGTTCGATACCCGAGCCGCTGAAGACCCACCATGTACACTTGGGGATACGTGCATGTTAAATGCGTGGACCCTGAACTCGCGAGGCAGTTCCAAGGGTAACAGTGGGTGGAGATTTTCCCTTCAACCATAGGTCTGAAAAGGAAGGTGGCGTATTTGGTGGCACCACCTGGTGTCATCCAAGTACATTATGAGCCAAGTCTCACTTTCACCATTGGCGCTCAGCTTGAAACGGAAGGTGCTCCTTACTGCCTTAATTTCCAGTCTCTCCGCGAAAGGAAGCTTACATATCCAAGTGGTATTAGAAACAACAACAACACCAGATGTTAGCCATGTTCAACAGTTGACCATTGTTGTACGGTTTTTAGGTGTCGTCAAACCATTAGATGGCCAGATATCTGCAGTTGAAGTCAGAGAACATCTTATTACTAGTTCCCCTGGAAGAATCTACAGCTGCATTCATTACAGACACTCTAATCCAACAGATTGAATAAATGGAATTAACCATTGAAAATCGAGATCAAGGTTATGACAATGGCAGCAATATGAAAGGTAAAGATAAAGGCATTCAAAAGAAAATTCTAGACTTAAATTCATGAGCCTTTTATATTCCTTGCAGCTCACATTCTTTGAATTTAGTGGTCAACGACACTGCTAAATGTTGCCTTGAAGCAACTAATTTCTTCAGTTTAGTGCAACAGATCCATAAATATTTCTCTGCATCGAGTCATTGTTGGCAAGTTCTATCCAACCACATCTCTAACTTTACAGTAAAACCAGAGATGCCGAATGCTACGGATTCTCCTTAGTATCTATGGAAAAATACAAAAATTTAAAGTCGACTACGAATTACGGAAAGCGGTTTTTTTTTTCTACGGAAAATACAATATTTTAGCCAAGTTTAACTTTTCGCGCTTGGCGCGCATATAAAAAAACAATTCAGCAACATTCACCAAAACGAGCGCGTACTGACGATTCGTGGTAGTTTAGAGCTGCGAACAACAGGAGATTGGCGACGGTAGACAGCTCAAAATTCCGGTTCTAACCGGAATTTCTCCCCCCGTGGAGCAGTATTTACAGCAACCCTGTTCTACTCGGCGAGAGAGAGACTGAGTTTGGGCAAAAGTCGCTTTTACTTTACACTTGCTCGACAACGGCAGTTGCGTTTTGCATTCTTCGTTGCGTATGTCGTTTGCTCGTTTGGTTATTAACTATTTGGGGCTAAGTTAATTAACGAATTCAGTTAGAAATTAAATTTGTATTTTATATTGAAAAATAATCTTTATTTCAGGGAAAATTCTTCAAACCGGCAAGCGTCCGGAGTTTCGTCTTCGAAATTTCTTTTCGTTCTGCATGGTCAACTCGATTGCCGATTTCCCATTGGTTGAAAGCGCTCTTTCTCCGATTAAGCAACAAAAAAAGATCACTTCTTTTTGCGTTTGAGTTAAGAAGACATTGCAATCTTATGTAAAAATAGGCGTGTCAGCATTTGTTTCCGAGAATCCGCTAGTTTTGGTCGTGTTTAAATTCGACCTACCGCTCACCAGCGTGCCAAATTTGTTGTTTGGTACTGTGCATTATACTGTAGTGGTACAACAAGCGGGAAGGGCACAGAGAGCCCATGCCCCCCCCCCCCCCCCCCAGTGATGATTTGGAAGTTTTTCAAAAAAAATTTCTTTACTCAATACAAGAACAATATGCATCTTGAGAAAATAAAGTAATATAAGCATAAAATAATGGTGGGGGGTTGAGGTGATCTTCATTCTAAAAAAAAATTTAGATTTAAAACTTTCAGCAGTTGCAGATTACATTATTACTTAGAAAATTAACGTTATTTTCTCCTTCACTGAAAAAAGAGGAATTGCACAAAGTTCAGTTGGAAAAGTAGTGTCACCCTCCCCCTAAATATTTTTTCTGGTTTAACCACTGTGATACTGTCATTACACATGGCAATGATGCTGTGTAATTCACAATTAAAATTATAAAATCAGGGAAATTTTTGGAGCCCAATCAGGGAGTTATCAGGGTTTTTTTTTTTTTTTTTCTTGGATTCTGTTTCCATCATGGTTCAGCTGAGGCAAATATTTGGCTTTTAGGTTGAACATCGAGTAGTTTTTGCATCCACGTTTCTCCGGTATTATAAACTACTGATAAGCGCTGAAAACTACTGAAAATTTTTCAGGTTACTACTGAAAACTTTTAGATTCGAGTGGCATCTCTGGTAAAACCATTGAGTGAAACAAGGTGGGAGAGTCGAATTGATGCGTTAAAGCCAGTTTGGTATCATCTTGGAAACATATATGATTCATTATTACAGATATTTGATGATCCAAGATTAAATAACTCCTCTGAAAATGCTTCTCGAATTGAAGCAAAAGCTCTAGCAGATGTAATTTCCAGATTTAAGTTTATTGCATTGATTGTCATTTGGTACAGCATTCTTTATGAAGTAAATATTGCCAGCAATATACTTCAAGGAATTGAAGCTGATTTGAATTCAGCCACAAAGCAACTGCAAACAACTAAAAAGTATTTGTTGGAATGCCGAAATGATGAAAGTTTCGAGCAAGCTTTAGGGGATGCTGCTGAAATAGCAAAAGAACTAGAGATAGAGCCAGATTTCGACACTAAACAAGCTCGAAAGAGAAAACAGAAAATGCACTTTTCATATGAAGCTCCAGATGATTCACCAAGAAGATCCAAAGCAAAATTTTTAAAGTAGATTCTATTACTCAGTTCTTGACAAGGCCATTCAGTCCATTGAGATGAGAGATTCCAACAGCTAGAACACCATAATAATTTATTTTGCTTTCTTTATGACATTTATAGTATATAAACAAAAATTTACTGTCAGATATACTAATATGTTGCAAAAATTTAGAAATGTCTTTGACGCACAATGCCAACAAAGATGTTGACGGTGATGATCTCTGAAAAGAGCTTCAAGTATTGGCTGGAAGACTCTCAAGATCAATGCCACCACCACAAGTACTCCTCTTTACAGTTGAGTTAAAAAATAAAGGTTCCTTATGGAATGTTTTTGTGAGTTCTGCCGACTCTTCCCGTGTCAGTGGCAAATGGTGAGAGTTCCTTCTCGAAATTGAAACTTGTCAAAAGTTACTTGCTTTCAACTATGTTGCAAAACAGACTTGTGGACTTAGCAATAATTTCCATTGAGTATGATGAAGCTTCAACTTTAGGTGGAAAATTTTGCAAGGATGAAAGCCAGAAAAATTAAATTTTAATTTTGGAATTGTGTGAATTTTAAGGAAAGTTTGATTTTTTAAAATACTACTTATTTTGTTGAATGCTATTGTTTCTTAATTTATTTCGAAGGAAAATTAAATTTTAATTTTGGGAGATAAATGTGTGAATTTTGAACAATGTTTAATTAATATATAAAATACTAATTATTTGTTTATTACTGTTTTTTTTATAATTAAAATATATAAATTTGTAAGGAATGGGGGCGCCAATCGACTTTGCCTAGGGCACGAAATTACCTCGCTCCGGCCCTGGGGGCGGCAAATTCAACTGATGCAGAAAAAAAAAAGAGAGAGAGAAATATTTAATTAAGAACATTTTAAAGTTTTGGAAACCGAGAATTAAAATCCTAGTTCGGCGCTCCGATATGATCATTGATCGGTTATTTTTTTAACTATTAAAACCTATTAGTGTAATTATTTATTTGTATAAGCTGTCGGAAACTCTAAAATTGAGTCATACTGATTGCACCCCTAATTATGATCCATGCAATGCACAGCCAGAGTCGTGCTGAGTTGAGTAAGTTTGATTTAGTAAGCAACCCAATGTATTGAAAAGCACATTTATTTTGTTGTAACACATGAAATAACACCAAATCTGAATCAGTAAACATCTACAACTCTTTGCACATTAGTTTTATTTAAGTCAACATTATATTCAGAACACATTAAGTTCTTCCAAAGCTTTGATACATGAATGGCAGTACATGCACTATACATATTTACATGTATGTAAAACACTAATATTAAAAGTATATACTATAAAAACTTTGTACGGAATGTAAAGCATATATAAATATCACATAGAATATTTCTAAAATCTTTATGAACATCAGTCGACTATTTAAACACCATAGTTTTAGTTGCTGACATCGAATCTATAAATGGTCAAGTGCAATAAAATTCAAGAAATTTCTTTCATTAGCTAACAACAACGACATTTCAAACATATAATCTTTTCAAGTAGCATAATTATATCACATGTTTACGCATAGGTGATTTTAAATGCATATTCTACATATTTCCCCGGTGACTTTCCCTTGCATAAACTGAATTACCAGAAAAAAAATTCTGAAATTGAATCTGCGTAATGGTCAATATTTTTATTCAATTTTTCAGTGGGAATGTCGGAATGAGAATATAGATTGCATTCTTATTCTTACTCGATTTTTTAGATGCTCTATTTCATTTGCGAATTTTACAATATGTTTATTATGATGCATCTGTTTAGTTACTTTTTTTCAGTAGTTTAATATTTAGTGTCATTTTTTAGTGAGACAAGCAATATGTACGAGTCACTGGCACAAATCGATTATTGGATTATTATTTTGAGAAAAACGGTATTTTGCGTTACAGATTTTACGTTACGGCATGGAATAAGAAAAAACTAACGTTTCTTCTATACGTTTCTGAAGTATTTTTTAGTTTATTTTAAATAATGGTAGTAACCATCCCATATTATGGAAAATTGAGCTAACTACATTTTCAAAAAAAAATTGACTTACACCAGTATGTTTCTAATATTATATAACACTATGTAGGCAATCTCACACGTGTACACTCTCAGAAACGCATGCTCAAATCTCACTAAACTTTCGTCGTATTTGATGAAATGGTTTCGTAAAAAATGCTCCGAGTAAACCTTTCGTCAAATGGCCGAAATTTGTGTAGTAACTTTTTAAGTCACGTGATCGCGCGAGGAAAGAATCGTTGAAAATGACGAAATTTTCTTGACAATTGAAGAGTCGTCGAAAATGAAACTTCTATTTCTGAGAGTGTACTTGGTTATCACAAGCATAAGTTGGATATAGCGAACATTTTTTTCACGAGAAGATCTTCAAAATTACCGCTTCGGGAATAAATCTCCCCAAAATTTTAATTTCAATTATTTATTTATTTTTTTTTTTTTTTTTTTTTTTTTTTTTGAGAATTTAGTGCAAAAATTTGAAATTTCAAAAATGTTGATTTTTTTTTTCTTCTTCTAGAATTTCAACTCCGACAATTCTAGAAAAAGAAAAAAAAACCCAAACCACATAGACCAGTTTTTTTCCCCTACATAATACGGGTAAATGATGAAAAACGTAAGGTTGTCTTTTTAAATTATCATTCTCATAAAATTCATCTTTATGCAATACAATTTTAATTTATAGTAAACTCGATTTTTATGATCACTCGAATTTAAGAAACAAACTAGTAGGTGCAGTACGTATGAAACAGTTGTAGTTACTTTTAACCAAATAATTTTTACACATTTTTGTGAAAGTAAAAATCAACTTTCAAAATATTGGGCATTGATCATATTACGCAGTTACATATATATATTATATGTAAATATATGTTTCAAAAATGTTATTATAAATATTACACAGTAATAAATTGCAATTTTTACTTCAAATACTTCTCGTGGAAATGGAACGTCGGTTGACGGAGAGTTCCGATAACTGAGAGTCGGTTTACTAAGTTTACTAAATTGTGCACTTTTTTCCCACTCTGAAACTTCAATTTGGAAAGTCTTGAGGTGTGGCGCTCCCACTCCCCCTCCCCCACTATTAAATATGCCCCTGACTTTATGCACGGATTAAATTGTTTCTTGGGTTGTATAGAATGGAGCACTGTCTTCTGGAAACCACCTCTAATAAGCTTCTGAATTGTCAGCTCTCACGCGTCACGCTGGTTTCAGCGTGCAGGAAATTCCGCATACCCTTCATTAAAAATACTAATAACGTCATCTACAAATTATCAGAATTGATTTAGGTATACAGATAAGTATGATTGTTCAGTTCTGGGTGAACCTCTTGTTTATTATTATTATAACCATATATATAAATAACTGATCCTCATGGTCACGATCACAGTAGCCTTATTCAGGCAAAAGTAAAGATTGAGGTATTTGACTAAATAAAGCACTTAAATGGAAATATTTAATCAATTCCAACAAGCAACTCTAGTGATTCTCATCGTACTTGGTATGTCAGCCGAAACATGGTTATGGACCTATTAACATTACATTTTATTTTGAATCAATTAACTCTCATACCACAATTCTACTCACATTTCTATAATGACGAAGGGGGTTATCCTTTTTCTTGCATGGGAGTTTGCTCGTACTCGAAAAGTGATTCTAAGGCACTATCAGTTTTTTTTTTTTTGCGTTCCTGACAATAATTCTGAAGTATATATATTTTTTCTTTCATCATGTAGGGTGAGTGGGAGGAGGGGGTTTGATAGATTCAGTTTCACGGATTAAAATTCTCTTAAAATTCGAGAAGTTAGTTCTCGTTTTGCATATCAATTTGCTTACGAATCTGCTTTCAACTGTAAAAGAAAGTAATAAAAAAAAAAAACAATTTACAACATGCACACAACACTCCCATTGGGGAGAGCCAGGAAGTCTTAAGATTCGTAGATGGCACATATTAAATGTATTGTTCACATGGGATTAAAAAATTAACAGTTACTTTTAAACTGTATCTTCCTACAGATTTCCATTTAACAAACTACAATCTTTGGTGAAAAAACATAAATGATGAAAACAATGTTATTAAACCACAAAACTATTGCATACACAGTACACTATAATATGTGTAGAAATTTTGTAATATTTGTGCTTTAATAACGCTTTCTTTTTACTCATTTATATTCTAAGAACTTGTTAGTTTTTCGAGAATAGAATGTAAGGAAGTAATTTTTAGCCAAGTTCTCGGAATAGTGGTGGAGGAGATAAGAAATTTGAATTTGGAAATTTAAAATTTAACTTCACATTTTTAGCTTTTGTGTTTCTTCTTTCTTTTTTTTTCCAATTAAAAGTTCTGAAATGATCAAAAAGCCTCCAAGTTCCCTACAAAACTTGAATTAAAAAAATATCTTCTAATTAAAAACTCGTTGGCACAACACTTATTTTCTACTGCGATGCGTCAAGCCACGAATGAGTATTCCATAACTGACATCCAATTGTTAAATAGGAAAAATGATCAAAAATGCTTTGTGCTAAAATATGAGTACAAAGAAAAACGACGTAAACAAATCACAAATTGCCAAAACAGTAATGCAAATAGCTATTTCGATCTCCGTATTGTAATCAAGTGACCACAGAAGAACTTCTCAACTGAAAAACCATGGAAAAACCCACAACATCGTTGAGACGTTGAACTCTGAAGAAATTTCTCGGCATGCAGGTCACGCGCAATTGCCGTGGCTTCTCTGCCCACTGACTCTAGGCTCAGTACTAGGTAATTCAGTTTACCACTCTCATCTTATTCACTGCTCTCACCTGTCTCAATCCGGGAAAAGAGGATGTCCTCATGCCCGATGGAAAATGTCCACTAGTTGTTGCCCGTTCACTCACAACTTTCTTGTTGTGTGTTGAACACTTTTCTTTGAAGAGGCTTCATTGTAGCCTCGAAATAGCTATTTGCATCATTGTTTTGACAATTTGTGCTTTATTTACATTGTTTTTTCCCTAGTACTCATCCAGTTGTTAAATTGCTAGTGCAAAACGGATTCTCCTGTTATTTATTTCTTTTTAAATTGTATCACATATTTGTATATTAATTTCTTATTCATCGTCTGGAATGTATTCAACCAGAAAAACTAGACAAAACTACACATTAACTTTTATCTTTTTTTAAATTGCCTTTAATCACCCACTGCAGACATGACTAGAACGTATTGCTTTATGATTTGGCAAGTTTTATCTTAAATTTCTATATTTTTTCTAATATTTTAATGTTCTAAATCCCCCTTTTACTCCTCTTCCCCTCAGTTATTTTACTTGCTTCTTCTAACACAAAAACTATAGAAACCTATTTGTTACGAACTTACTAATTTCCAGGCATTACAGTCTATGTTGTACTATGGCCTTACTCACAATTTTTCCAAAGCCCCCTCTCCTTCACTATTGTTACGAGTATTATCATATTATATCGCTTAACGGCGACAACAGTAGCACATCTCTTTTTTTAAATTAACAATTATTGATTCAAAACCTGAGTTAAACGCTCTTTTTCGCCACAAAACTGATTTAACCTCTTCAGACCCCAGAACTAAGCACAAACAATTTCGACGCAAGTTTTTGGTTCTCTGATTTAAAAAATGATTACAAAACAAAATACCTAAAAAATGTAATTTTAATTAATAATTAGTTTAAATGATAATTAATCCCCAATTTTCATGTTTTCCATGTTTAAAACGAGGTAAACTATCTGTGGATTAATTTTAAAAAAAATTGGGTGTTACTGAAACACCCAAATTGCACAAACAGTAGTTAATAAACAGTATTTTAAAAGGTACCCGATTGAATACCGAAAGTCGCAAGAGGAGAAAGTTAGTTTACAATATTGGCGGGTGTTGGAGCGCGATAATCAGTAGTGGCACGTTCCCTAATTTAAAAATAAAAATGTAAGCTTTTAATAACATACGATTAATTTAGTTTGCAAAAATCAATAAGTAATCATAACATATCACAAATGTTGTTAGTATATTATGATTGCCTGAGTCAGCTAAAGATAATGTAACGTAAAGAGTTTCTCCAATACTTTTTTCTTTGGATGTACCACTATTTTTTCAAGAGAGCGATACGATAGTAAGTGTGTGTTTTAGACAAGAGACAACCTGTTTCTAGAAGCTTTTACATCCATTTCAATTTCTATGGCAACCATCGATCAGGTGTTTTTCTTCTTTTAGTGCCCCACGTCTATCAAATTGCATTTTTCCTACTGAAAGTGATTAACTTGAGGACAGTTACTAAAAGCAATATCTATGAACTATCCGTTTAAAACTTTTCCTTGCCTTACCTGCGATTTTTTGTCTCATTCACTTATTAGCTGCCCACGGCAATCCACCAGCGACCCTACATATTTAAACAACTTTATTTTTTCGTGACAAAAACACACACATAAAAAAAAGCAAAAAGGAACTGTACACGTTCTGTTTTGTTTAGTTCAAGTACACACACACAAAGAGCACGATTATAAGGCATTAGAATAGTTTCAGTTCATGCATTTTAAGAATAATTCATATAGTTTTTATATTTTATCAATTATTCATTGACAGAAATACGAAATTTTTTTGCTTGCAGAAAGTAACAGCAAAATAGAGACAATAAACTTTCATTATAGCTCAAATAGTCAAATGACATATGTGCTAATTCACTGGGAAAAAATTAAAATATAAATAGTAATAATAATTTCGAATAACAAATCGCTATAAAGGTAACATTTCTTTAAAAATCCCAGTAGATTATGGAGAGCAGTCCCCTAAAAGTACCTGTCAAAATAAGAAAATCAAAATTATCGATCGCCTGTGAACAGCAGCAAATAAACTTTAAATCGTTTAAAAAGAAAGAAGAATCAAAAGCTAAAAAATTGATAAAATAAATTAAAAATCGGCTGCTCCTCTAAATGCTAAAAACAATGACATTACAATTTTATTTGGCAAATATACATGTAGACAGAATGGCAATAATTCAAATAAAATACAAAGCAAGCGTTTTATCAATCGTTTGGGATAAATAAAATTTAAGTTAATTACCATCAAAAAATAATTTCGATCTACAGCAAAAAAACGCTTATAACTTCTTTTCTCGTTAATTTAGAGGCTTCGAATTTTAAGACATGGAGCAAAATCCTTTCTGGGAAAGTTTTTCAATAATGCCAAGTTTGAAACGATGCGATAATCTCTTCCGATAAAAAAAATAACCATTTTATGCAATTTTTGGATATAAATTAAGATAAAAAAAGATCAACTTCAAATTTCAGAAAAAAACTCTTCGAGGTGTACACCCCACGTCACAAACTAATTTCGTGTCAAATTTTCATGAAAACCCGCCAAACGGTCTTGGCTTTACCCCGGACACAGACAGACATATTTGCTGCTTTATTATTAGTATAGATTTAGTTATTCATTTATTTATTTGTTAGATTTCCAGATTCGAAAACACTCATGAGAGTTTTTAACAATCGCTTTAAAATCGAAGGAGATTTACACTTTTCAAAAAAAAAACTATTTTTTATATAAAAATGTACATTACACTTTTAAATCACACAAAAATCGATTTATTCTGCTATCTAAACCTAATTTTAAAACAAAACCTGTCACGAAATTGCTCTCAATACATCTTTTTTTTTTTTGTAATCCATCAGAGGATGCGAATCTGAAATTATCTCAGATTTATATTTTACAACAATGTATTTAGGCTATTACTTTTATTTATTTTACCTTATGTGCAATTCATACTCATTTTTTCTGGTTTCGAAAGTATTTTATTCATTGAAAAGTCTTCCTATTGAAAATAATAATCTTCAGCTGTCATGTAAGTTGTGTTTAATTAACTCATATGACAGCTAAATATTATCCTTTTTCATGCTCTTTACATTTTATAGTCTTGTGAGTTGAATGTCTATTATGCAATGCTTTGCTTTCAGAGAAAGATTAGTCATATTTTCAGTTCTATAATATTACTTCCAACGAAATTTAAGGAACCTACTTTTTATGCAATCAATGTAAAAGTTAAAATTTAGGGTACGATTCTTACAGCTTAGCGTTAATGCAACACGTAAAGCATCGAAAGATTCCTGAAGTCTCTTGTCATGGGACCTCGTAACGCCCCTCTCAGGGCCTGCGTGTGCTTAAACTTTTGACACATATTGTATGACAATGCACGTCAACCTTAAATCCATCATAATTCGATACAGTTATCGAACTCGGTGAACCACTTATACGTCTATAAATTTTTTTTCTCTATTTTTAAATCGTAGGAAATTCGATGATACATTGTACCTATTTTTGGCGTCAAAACTTAGTGACAATATTTATGTCCCATTTTGAAATTATTTGAATGCAAAGGAACTGAAGAATCCGTAAATACTCAAGTGACGTTATTCGAACATCACTAATAAACCGTTGCATATTCATCTCTGCATCAAGAAAGAATTTCCTTCTGAGTTGGCACAGAATTATGTTCCTCGTCGTTTATGAGGTACTTGTAGACGGCATAGAAGTGGAAGGTTGCTCCGATGTTCACAAACAAGTGCCAGATGGCATGCGCACACGGAATGCGACCGTCACATTTGAAGAACACAACCCCAGTCATGTAGATGACGCCCCCGATGCACAGCTCCCACATGCCGGAAGATTCATGCTATGTGAAAACAAAAGCAAAATTATTTTATTGCATTAATTCTGTGACATTATTTAGACAGAAACGATCGTTTCTGTCTAATAACGTTGTACCTACTTAATTAGACATTCAGATTTTTTTAATTGTTTCCCGAAAACCAGAGATCCAAGACGTAGATCCGCCCTTATGATTCACTTTACACAAAAGTCGATTTTCAACCTATCAAAACAGGGCCTAAGAGAAAAGTAAAAAAAAAAAAAACTACGAATAGATTGCTAAATATTTTCTATTGCTTGTGTCATAAATAATTACTGCATAAACTTTACGACATAATTGTACTACAGAGCGAGCGCCTTCTGTAGACATTTAGTAAAAAGTCAGTCAACCGTCAGGTCTCATCAGAAACATATCCCCTTTAAATGTGTGACTTTATTTTTCTTTTCGTAATAAATTGGGCTGCGTTTCCCGCAGACTGGCATTCATTCTTTCAAGTATAGTACCACATTGCCACATGAGCCTAGTTTCTTCACTGTAAGATGAAGCATCTGGGCTCTGTGGTGGACGCTAAAGTTCACTAGGAATTTAAATTAGCCGAGAGTACCCAGACAAACTCTAAGTTGGATAGTTGATTTCTTTTTATGTGTTTCTATATGTATAATTCTTTTATGTTATGTTTTCATGACTGATGTTTTGCTCGCATCAAGAATTAAATTCAGGGCTCATCCAACTTTTTACTAATCCTAAAATCCTGCTTTAGAGGAAATATTCCTACATTTTCCTTGAATTTTCTTCATAAAGCATTGAATTTGCTGTTATTTCAAGAGTTTTTGCACTAAGAGAGAAGCTTAAAATTTGACAATTTTGTAAAGGCAAAATTCCATTTTAACGTATTTTTCAAGAATTTTTCTGTGGTATTATAACACCCCTGTGATTAGAGCCAAAAAAAAAATTGTTCTATTTAAACTTTTTTTTTTTTTTTTTGAAAATTGAGCACTTAGAAAATATTCCAAAAATAAATAATTAATTATTTATATAGCGTGGAAGAAATTGTACCCGTTTCAAAGAGATCATTTCAGAACATAGAGACTCAACTTCAAAAAAATACAAGGCTATGTGTGTGTAACGTATATTGAAAACAATTGGATGGCTTGGCAGAACCCTCATCTTCTTTTACCTATCTGGAAACGCCAAATACATTATGGGTTTCTGTCACTGAAGTATTATGTAAAGTAAATTACATATCTTCAACAAGTATATTATACACAGTGTCAGACTAAACATTTTGAAGTAAATTAATTATTTCAGACTTTCAAAGAATAAAAACATGCTTTGTTAATTGTTTTCTTGAATTTAAACTAATTAAACTTCATTTCTTATCAAAAATACATGATGATTCCTCCCTTCCTTACGAAAGCTAAGTAGCGTGAGCGTGATTATATGCTTTATTAAACAGCATCTCAGCACTCAATGAAATATTTTAAATGGACCCATTCCACTTTCAAACTTATACACGAGGAAGTTCATGGCACCATTGACATTTTTAGGGGAGGGGGAACCAGACTCTTATTTTGGGGGGATATCGTTCTTACCGGTGGAGGTCCTCCATAGTGTTCGAGGGTGATGCACTATTGGTGGAGAGTGTCATGGGCACCATTGCATAAAATAATTTTCATTACTTTATAATCAGATACTGATTGCATAGTAGTCACTTTCTGTGTTTATTAATTTATTTTTATTATTTATTTATTTATTTACTTTTATTATTTTATTTACTTATTTATTTTTATAATTATTATTGCTGTTGCTTTTTTTTTTTTTTTTGAAAAGGTAAAGTGGTGGACTTACATAAATTTTAATTTTAGTAAAATAAATTCTTGGTCATACCCACATTGTATATCGTAGAAAAGGTCTTGAAGAATGTTGTAAAATGACACTTCAGTATCTATTTCAATTTGGAATTTAGGTCTCATATGACATTTGCAGTAGCTCAGGATTTTTTTTTTCTTTTTTTTGGGGGGGGGAGGTGATACTTCTAGGGAGCCGTTTATTAATGGCTGTTTTTTAAGTTGTTTTCCTTTAGATATGGAAATTTCGGAAGGGAATATATCTAGACGCACGGGCAGTCAGCCAAGTTCGGAAACGGCGACATCGGCAAGTGTGTATCTTACCCGAAACATTTCGAGCTACGACTGCGCCCCAGAGGCGTAACTAGGGTTTTCAGCGCCCGGGGACAACTGAAGATTTTGCGCCCCCTCTGCTCCTGGGGGCCTAGGGACGCCCCTAATGGGAATTTTAAAAAAAAATTATGCTTCCTAAATGATAAAACTCTAAAAAGCAGCCCTTTTAAATTTCATTTTTATTAGTGACCAATGACCATTCACTTCTAAGGGAAAAGTGGGACATTTTGTCTTCGCAAAATAATTTGTCTGATTTCCCACGCACTCCTGTGCTACATTGGTCATTCCCGATATGGTTTGCGGTGCTCTCACTTTTTTGTCGAACATATTCACACCTCTTCAGTTCAAATAATTTTCTTATCGCATTTAAAAATAAACTAAATTAACTTGGCGCCCCTTGACGCTGCGCCCGGGGACAGCTGTCCCTCCTTGCCCCCACCTAGCTACGCCTCTGCTGCGCCCTTACTCAAAAATTAATTTAGACCTACATACTTACAATTTTGTATGTCAAACAGAGCTCTCCTGAACACCTGCTCAATATTATCTCACACTATTGAATTGCCCTGTAGTTGACTGAAGCTCCTGAATTTCTTATGTCAAATTGTGACAAGCATTAATATATAAATAACATCTTGGAAGTCCCACATTAAAAATATTGAAACACAAGTGCTACAAAGGTTCAAACAAATGTGATTTAATTTTATTTCATTTTATTTATTTATTTACTTATTTTATTTTATTTTTTATTGGGATAAAACTACAACATAGTTGACTGGCCAACCCACAGTGGAAAAATAGGAGCATTAATCTTTCTGGTAAAACTGTAAGCTGTAACGTTATATATATTTTGTGATTAAATTAAGTCATTCTTCTTAGCTAGATTACATGAATTTAAGCTTCGAATGAAACATACGCCTGTTTTAATATAAACAACGTAAAAAGATTTCTATACTTTACATTAAATGTAATAAAACATAATTTCACGTTAAGAAAGCACAAATAAGCATTAAAATGCAGGCATATGTTTCGGGATTGCTTGGAATCCCTTTTTCAATGCGACAGGGAGCTTATCTAGAAGCTCCCTGTCGCATTGAAAAGGGATTCCAAGCAATCCCGAAACATATGTGCCTGCATTTTAACGCTTATTTGTGCTTTCTTATCGTGAAATTATTTTTTTTTACAGTTTACTTACGCAAAGTTAAATTATTATTATTATTAAATTATTATTATTCACATTAAATGATCTGAAATTATGAATTAATTAGTACTGTTTCTGTAGTTCTTTTAAAGTAGATACTTTAAAAGACTCTGACCAAAAGTTTATCTGAAACATTTAATAACGCTAGAGTTCTCCCACAGTCGAAATTCGACTGTAATAATTAAATTTAGCATTGACAACATTGTGCTATTTACATAATTGTATTATTTATCAAATATTTTCAATTATAACGGAGAGTTTTTTTTTTTATCATCCTCACTTAAAGCGAACGTATGCAAATCACTGTCGCCGCAGGGCCAATTGTGCTCATAAATGTAGCCGCTTGTACTTCTGCCGATTTTGTAATAAGTTGAGTGGTAGTTGAATAAAGCTTAAATGTTTGCTTCCATATACTAAGCTATTTTTTCATTTCTTTGTTTCAGAGAAGTCTTCACTCCAACTCTTATTGCAATTGTTTTTAAAATTACTGCTTAATGGCAACAAACTCTTTTTAACAATGTATTTTATATTTATTACCTAATAACTTACTCAACCAAGACACGTTGGCTCGTCTGCTATGTATAAAACATAACAATGCAATCATAAATGAAGCTTGGCTGACAGAAGAAAAGGGGAAATAATTCACTAATAATAAACTGTTTTCAAGTTTTTAATTGATATTACTAAAACTTGTCAAGAGCTACTAAATAAAAAAAAAAAGTAAGAAAATCGGTTGAAAAACAGATGAGAAAGTGGTTTTTAACTGTTTTGTCTTCGCTTCTTTTTATATAGATAATAATATAAAATGTCTTACCATATAAAACATTGCGCAGGCTGGTGTTATACCGATTACCAAGTAAAATAGAGTTTCTAATGTTTTGTACCTGTTAAGTAAAGAAAAAAGTAATGAAAGTAGTTGTTTAAACTTCGAGTTCTGCAACAGGAAAAAAAAGAATAATCTTCCTGTATTTAAAGTAAAAACACTTTTTGAATTTTATAGTGAAACAAATATTAAACCAATATCCACAAAATACTTTAAATTTTATTACGAAATTTTTCTTAATTTAAATTCAATTATGGCCCTGAAACCAATTTTGGTAAGGGAAAGGAGGGTAAGAGTACGCACCTAGTGGATTGTTCGTTATAAAAAGGAGAATTTAAAAGTGAGAACCTTGAAAATTGACTGATACATAGTTTGTTAACTTAGAAACTTAGGTACACAAAATGAAAGTTTTATCTTAAAAAAATATATGAAAGAAAGCAAGCGGAAAAAAAAATTTGAAAATGCGTACTCTTACCCGACCTGGCGGATAAGAGTACGCACCTAGGAAGGGTAAGAGTACACACTCAGAAAATTTAGCAGTAGTCACATACAAATGCTAAAGTGCCTTCGTAACTGGAACGTTCATCATGCCACCACTCCTTATATAATCCACACTGGATCCAATTTCCATCATATGATTGTTCGCTGCCTGGGCATATTGTCGCCTCATTGTTTGCTGAGCTTGTTGAGGGAACTGGGTTGTCAATACAATGCAGAACAAGTTTTTTCTTTGCGTTCACGGTTTTTTCTTTTTCAATTTTGGCCCCAGTTTTACTTTTTATAGCAGCTCGATTAGCCTTTGCTTCTTCTAATTCTCTCTTTCTCTCTACCTTTTCCTTATGTGCGTACTCTTACCCGCCGATGTATTGCTCCTCAAAATCGTCCATAGACATCCTGTAGCATTCACAATAGTAAAATTCTGACATGCCCACGTTGTTCAGAAGGGAACAAAGCTCATAATGATATCTACTTAAAAAGCAAACATCAATAATTTATTGACAAAAAAAATTAATATTTCTTCACAGAAAAATTACGCGCCAACATGCAGAAATCATATTTTACCTGATAAATAAACGATAGCAAGGATGAAAATAACAATGGCGGTCTCTTGAGCCAGCTGAAAATAAACGTGTTGAGTTGATCACACTCGCTTCTGCTTGCAGTGTTGCCAACAGGAAAAAAAGTCCCTGCGTACTCTTACCCTCCTTTCCCTTACTCTTATTAAACAAGAATTTTTTTTCCAACAGCTTTAAATAAAAATGAGCACAATATAAAAAAATCACGAAATTTTAGTATGTTTGATGTGAGTATACAAATATTTTTATATTTTATTTTCCCTATTTCTTGTAATTCTTTTAGTTGGATTAGTATAAATTTTAAAAAATGTAAAGCGCACGAAATAGTGATAAAAGCTGTGTTTCACGCATTTCGCGGAAAATCAAATCTATCCATGAGTTGAGTTGTATACTTAACAGTAAGGAACCCCAAAATACATGCACGCAATTTTAATTAAACGCTATATCCCCCATAATATTAAGTTTCCTAAACATGTTACTTTTAGGCGCTATTTGGATATATTTTCAAATGAACGTAGGTCATAAAATTTAACCTCCTAACAGGCTTAGTAGAAAACACCAGCTGTATCAGTTCTATAGCCAAAACCCTGAGCGCTTCTATAGGAGTGTAGGCCAAATAATTGGACGTAGTGGGTGAACAAAAATATCAAAATGTAATAGCGACAAAAAACTGCGTTTTACCGTAAAGAAGTGAAATACTTAATTTCAGAATTTAACAAAAAAAAAAAACATTTTAATATCAATTATAGTACATAATTATGCCTCTCATCCCAACATAAAATAATTGACAATAGTTGAGTTGTATATTATTTAAAAACTGCGCAATATTTTAATGCTATCAAAAACTATCGTGACGAGGAAAAGTCATAATACATAATCATGCCTCTCCCAACATAAAATAATTGACAATATTTGAGTTGTACATTATTTAAGAACTGAGCAATATTTTAATGCTATCAAAAACTATCGTAACGAGAAAAATAGTTATGCATTGTAATCAATATTAAAATGCTTTTGTTTTTCGAATGTTGTGACATTCTTGTGCGGAAACGGACCCTCAAATATATTTCAAAAATTCTGAAAATAAATATTCTCTTCAATTTTTATTGTAGAAAAGAAGAATACCGAATTGAAAAATTGCATCATCTTTTAGCCGCAGTTGCATTCCAATATTTAAAAAAAAACACACACATTTTGTATATTACACCCTATTATGCAACTTACGGAGGGATAGAGGCATGTCATAAGACATAACGGATCCTACTGATTAAATATAATTTTAGTAAATGAAATTTTCTTCACGTTTTGTAAAAAAAATTGGAATTTTTGACTAACAAATCTTGCTTTCAGCAATAATCTTACATTTTTCGTTAATTAACTTATTTCAATGTTTCATCGAATCCCTTGAAAATTATTTAAATTACTTTTTCAGAAATGTTCTTTTTTTTTTTTCCGAAATTGTGTTTGGCCATTAACAGGGACGGATCCAAGAATAATTTTTGGAGGGGGCACCAGAAAGTAAAAAGTGGTTCTCCCTCGTAAATATTTTCGTAATAAAATTCGCATCAGAGTTTTTATGATCTTTAGCATCCCTTTAAATTAATTGAGCTACATTAAAGTGCATAAAAATGAATGAAGGTTAATTACTAATTGAATCGTTTATTTCGAAAAGGTATCAACTCTTAAAAGCATTTTTTTTTTCAGGAGATAGAAAAAAAAAATGGCTTATGAAAAGTTAGAAAACTTTTGGGTCTGGTCTTTTACTATTTTATTTTAGTAGGTACTAGCAATGAAATATTGGTAAATTAAAACGATTATATTAATTATGCCATAAAAACTAATAAATTAATACTGAGAGTTCTTTTTTTTTTTTTTTTTTTTTTCAAAACGGAGATGGTACCTTTTCTAAATAAACGATTCAATTGGAAAATTACAAATTTATTTCATTCCTTTAGAAAGAGGCACGTGGCCACTGTGCTAGCCACTGGCCATTAAGATATGAAATCCAAAGAATTAAGTGAAATAAATGGTGAAAAATAAAAAGTTACCGCCTTGAAAGAGTCCGTAAAAAAAAAGAAGAAAGAAACATTTGTTTGCAAAGGTGTTTAAAGTTTGTTAAAACTATAATGTAAAAAAACGCATCAGATATTGAGTTAAGAAGTATGAAATATTATTAGCTTGGGAATAAACCTTCTGATCGCAGTCTTGGTTAATTTGGTTTCTTGATCCTCACGGAATAGATATTTCTTTTGCTCATTTATTACAGCAGACGAAATTAACATCGTCATGTTAACGATGTTAAAAATTTTATTCCTGGTAGTTTAAAACTTAATACTAATATTATGCATTTAAAAATTAGAAATAATGTTGCAACCCCCAATACCCAAATTGGGAGTTCCTGAAATAGTATATTTACTTAGCAGAATTAATTTGAAAAAAATATAGCGCACATAAACAAACCTTTCATGAAAGTAATACTGATAAATAATTCCCAGAACAGCCATCGTCCATACAATCCAGCTTATATTTTGAGTCCAAAAATTCCTCTCGACATCTTTTAAAACCAACCTGTAAATAAATAAATGAATAAAAGAAAAATTAAAAATATATGACTAAGTGAATAAATTATATATATTTATATCTGATCTATCTATATAGTATATATTATGTTGTTGTTGAGTCCTCGCGTGTGGCGAGGAAGAATGGGTACGCTGCTCCTGAGACTAACGGGGCCCTTATAGGCAGGAGTCCGATTTCCGCCCCTTTGAAAAGTCTCTTCATTTTTTGAACCAACTCCCAAATGAGAGAACGTCACCCGGGATTGGCACCCCAAGAGCTATCATTTCACCTGGAGGACACTGGAGCCACGACCTATTTAACGTGCACCCCTTTAGCGTACACTGCCGTACAGGAACCAGCCGCGAGAAGTTGGCCCCCATCCCAAACACTGACCTAAGTCGATGTTGCTTCACTTTCGGTGTTCTGCGGGAACCGAGCTTCTACCGACTGGTCCACTGCGGGACATATATTATGTTACCGGCAATGTATGAAGAGTTGACATTCTATAAAATACCTAATATGAGACGCCAGCACTCTATACAATACCTAGGCATTGTATAGAATGCCGGATTTCACACATTGCCGGTTACATATATATATATATATATATATATATATATATGAGTAGAATTAAACTACCCCCTTAACAGGTTTGCCCGTACTGGGCACGGGCATGAAAATTTTCAACTTTCTTGTTTTGGTTTGCCCGTAATTTTAATGGTTTCTTCAAGAAATCTTCACAAGCACTTTTTTTTGCATATAATTAAACTCCGAACTTGGTGCGTATAAAAGGAAATTGAAAGATTTGTTTTTAATTTTTCCATAAACGATGAATTTTAACATTTTTATTCTATTTTGTTTTATAATTTTGGAACACAAATGTCTCTAAATGATTGCTTTTTGCAATCACATAGTGTTAAAAATGAAGATTGTTTTACAGATCTCACTAACAATTATTTTTAAAAACTTATGTTAAAAATTCATTCTTTTCATTAATTTTCAGATCTGTAATTCAGTCTTCGTTGTATATACTCTGCGATTGCAAGAAAGCAAACAGTTAGGGCATTTGTGTTCCAAACCTATAAAATAAAAATAATGTTTAATTTTTTTATTTATGAAAATTTAAATAAATTCTTTCATTTTCCTTTCATACGAAATTTAGATTTCAATTATATGCAATAAAAATGTGCTTTTT
This sequence comes from Octonoba sinensis, assembly GCA_038502835.1. NCBI lineage: Eukaryota > Metazoa > Arthropoda > Arachnida > Araneae > Uloboridae > Octonoba > Octonoba sinensis. Next base: position 90,686,303 of record CM076604.1, on the reverse strand, counting down.
TCTATGAACGTTTTTGGTAAAAAACTGACCAATCAAAGGGTTTAAAAATGCGGCGCATAATTTCTTAAAATAGCAGTGAGCATCAGACGAAAACAGGCAAATAGAATTTCATCAAATTGCCGAAAGTGATATGTAATTTTTACATTATTAATTAATGTACATAATTAATGTACATTGACATGTAACTTTTGCATTGTTTATTAATGTACGTTGATATGTACTCTAGACGGAACTTTTTGTATCTAATTTTATGAGAAAAGTAAACAACTAAGTGTCAAAAAATTATAGAATTAGATGCAGATGGAATTATTTATTTATTTATTTATACCACCCTTCTCTTTCGCTTTCCTTTAGATAAAGTGTAATTTCTCCATGAAACATTTTAAAACTCACCGAGTTTGAAATGAAAGTACTTACCAAGGAGTATAAGATGCTGCTATAAATATGTAAATGACTGCTCGATCGCATACGTGCAATATTTCTTTGAGTGACCTGAAAAATTAATATTTTTTTTAATATAAAATTGATTTTTTTTATCTGATAAGTAAAAGTTTCGGCAAACAAAGATTGCAGTCAGGTTTAAATTTTCTTTGAGTTTATGCTTATGAATTAAACATAAAATTTTTTATAAAGCGATGAAATTATTGTCTTCTATTATTTCTACATAAATACCCCATAAAAACAACTAAAATTTATTAAAATCTCGCATCAGAGCAAGGTTGCCAAACACCTCGGATTTTACGGGACAGTCCTGTATTTTGACAAGTTTTCCGTTGAACTTCAATGGCGCCAAAAGTCGTACTCTTGCCAGGATATTGATTTTGCCGGATATCAAATATCTTGTGACGGATATCAGGCTAATGTTTAAAACCTGTAAATTTATGCGGTTTTTTTTTCTTTTGAAAATCCGACAGCATCAAAATACGTAATACGTTTTCAATTTATATATATATATTTTCGAAATATGCTAATTACATTTAAAAAATCAAAATTGACATGCTGGATAACCGAATCTTTCGTGCTATTGTCGAATCCGCAGATTCCGAATATTTAAAAAGTGGTCGGCGATATCCGACGCTTTCTGGGAATCAATAGATCACGCTTCCTCCCCCCCCCCCCTTTCGTCCTGGTGCGCCTTTGCTGTCCCAAATTTGCAGTTGAATAAAATTTGTCAACCCTGCTTCAGAGTATTAATAGAGACAACTTGTATGCCTCCATTCCCTAACTTAATGTAGTACGTAGAAAGAATTTCTCTTTAGATTTGAATTTAATTTTTTTTTTTTTTTTTTTTTTTTTGGCATCTGAAATTGACATAATAGTAATAATGCGGGTTTAAAAAACCACAGTGTGTACGTTGTGTTCTATGAACATTTCGCCATTTTTTTTCAATCGGACACTATTTTGCGTTTCATTTTTGCAGACAACTAGGCCAAATCGCCAAATTCCCGCCAATTTATGGCGTCACTTCTGATGCATTTCGTTTCATATTTTTTCTCATCATTATTCATACATTGCCCTCTTTATTCCGAAAAATCTGAAAAACATCATTTTCTGTGCAAAGAAAACAATAAAGCAGCTCCGTGAATGCTTTTTTTTTTTAATCTTTAAAAATGAAAGCAGGCTATGCTCTGAAATTATTTTGATCTGAATTTATGAAATTATTTTGCTGAAATTATTCCCTCTGAATTTATTTTGCTCTGAAATTATTTTAATCTTTTTCCTTTTAACTTTACCATATAATTCAATTCTAACATGCCTTGCAAACTTATTGAGCTATAATTGAACTAATTTTGTTTGATCACTTCTACAAAAGGTTGATATTGAAAAAAACAAAATGTATGTGGCATATTTGAAACAATGAAAACAAAACAACTGTCTTTGTCCATGAATTTTGTGATTAATGTCCAGTGTAGGTGGTGGTGTAATGTGAAATAGATATCTTATTTTAAAACATCTCAGAACGACGTGCCTTTTGAGAAAACAATTTCAGAATATTTTCCATGTCATTATCATCACAGTTATCATGTCACTTGTATACTGATTTTCACTGTGAAGTTTCAGCTACTCAAGGCTGTGCACGAAATCATTGTTCGAGTTGAAAATAATGCACGGGAGAAAAATAGTACAATACTTCACGACTTCTTTCTTCCCTTTTTTCTTTCATTGCAAGATAAAGACAATTTACTTCGAAAGCAGTTACGCAGTTTTGAATGATATGATAAATCTCGGCCCAATGAATTACTGTTTGAAATATTCGTTAAAATGAAACTACATCTAAATTGTACTTTAAAACTTTGTTTATACTGACGATGCTCCCTGTAATGACCTCCCACAACAGCGGCTGTCCTAATGTAATGCAACAAAAGAAAAAAGTTCCGAATATTTCTCAATGACTTATATGTACGCATAATCGCTGATGTTCCGTTTATTTTATCTCTCTTACTAAAAAAAATTAATGTCTTCCACGGTGAGTGATGTATCGATCAAATTGGAATTAATCTCTAGCCTTTTGTTCTTCTTCAATGTTGAACAATGTCTACAAAAATAATCATATAATAATTATGACATATATTATAATAATTATGACATATATTATAGTAATTATGCCATATATTACATGGCATAGTAATTAATTATGCCATGTAAACTTGATTTATATCTTCGAAAATTCCAAGTGTTTCTGTATTTTGACGTAGGATATTACGCCATATCTACAATTTATTCTATTCTAACAAAAGTGAACTTTCAACTTTTGCTTAAAGGTTCGTTTTAAGGAAAAAAACTTCTTTATTCTTTTTTGCGCTGGAAGAAAAATTATTTTGCGCCTTGTGTAGAGTGGAAAGTGACATTTTCCGTCGCTACAATTGAAGTACAGTACATTCTTCGCGCACTGCAAAAACTTATTTTCCTTATCTTTTCTTTGAACCAGATGTGTTTCTTTGAACCAGATGATACTACACCGTCGATAGTGTATTCCCATTCCATAAGATTTTTAGTGACGTACGAGATAACCCCTTAACGCATTTTCCCGTGTCTGACTCGGGCGAAAGGTACCGGCAAACTTGCACATGCCCGTGTCTCACACGTGCGATCTTGTATCTCGCTTTATTTTATTTCTTATGCCAGTCTGAGATCCGTTTGCACCTTGTTAGTATAATTTTTTTTACAAAACTTTTAGCCCCACTCCCCACTCTCTAGTCCCCCGTACAACTGAAATTGCCACAAACAATTTATACTATATATTCATTTTCTGTCAAAAAAACTCGATCATTTTTTACCAGTTTTTCCCCAAAAAAACTCTTTTTTCAAGGGGTTAATTGGCTAGCCTTTCCATAATTTTAACTGCTGGTGAGGAAAAGAGACTATTTGTCCCTCTCTAGAAACTTTGCAGAATGTTTCCCTGAATAGGAATATAGCATAATTTTTTTAAAATTTTTAAAATAATTATAAATTAGCTATTTTAATAAAATTACTGTTAAGTATTTGATAATTCATCAACTTAAAATTGGAAAGAAGTGTTTACAGTCAATATATTTTTTTTAATTCGTCCCCCGCACCCCTCTTCCCGGAAAAAGAATCCCGTGTTGCAAAACTGATGCCATAACTTATTTATTTCCCTAAATTACAATGTAAACTGCCAAAGTAGTCTCTAGTTCAGATATGATGCCTTGTGTTTACTTTTATAGTAAAATCAGCATTATGTCACACACATGAGCTATAATTCCCAAACTACTTCCCAAGCAATTATTGCACTTCTCTCTATCTCTTTCTTTCCCTTTTTATTTTATTCTTCTGTCAAAATAAAAGTCGAATCACAATTCTTTCATCTTAATCCAGAAACAAATGGTTATCATTCATTGTTATTTAAAAAATATTTATATAATTTAACATTTTCGTTTCAAGGTAGAAGTTATTAATTGACAAAGAAGTTCAATCTGTTATAGAATTCTACACTCCCTATTTCTTACCTGAACCTTTTCGTATAAAAGACATAATGGAAGGTGGTCGAAATGAAGAACAGGGCCACCAGGGCCGCTCCGTAAATAAAACCACTGAAGTACTTTCTCTTGTCATTGGAACGTTGCAGCAAGAGGAACAAGCCCATTAAACTGGGAATTACGGACAGCTAGGGAGAAATAATACGATATATTTTTGAATCAATTCTTGCACTTTTGACACGAACGATCTAAAAAAAAAAGTAAAATGAAGGAATAGTTAAGTTCTTGATTACATTTTTAAGGATTTCCAAAGAGCCATTTTCTTTGAGCTTCAAATAAATGAAAAAGGATTCGCATTACCAATCCTACTCTTTAATACCTACTTTGTTCGCCATTTATCCAGCCGACAGTGGTTGGTTCTTTGCGTTATCGAAGGCATACGTCATCGCGCTGCTAGTTTGATAACCATAGCAATAGTTGGTTACGACAGAAACAAAATGTCCCCGTTTCCATTGGTGCGAAAGCGCCTTTATAATGGTACATTCACATCAAAGGCGACAAAGACAATATTCCTGTCTTTTCCCATATGCGCAAGCGCAGAGCCTATATTTGAAGGATAAAATTTAAATACACTCTGTGCTTGTGTAGATGTAGATGAGAAAAGACAATACAGTAAAACTCCGTTAAAGCGCTGGTGACGGGGAACATGTTTGGCACCCGGGTTATAACATAACCGTGATATAGTGAAACTATACCGTGGACCCATACTCACGAAATAATACTCACTTTTGTTGCATCATTTTTAATTTTATCAATTACTCACAACTTCTTCTGTAGTATAACTTTTCCTTTTCTTCTTTGCTGTCATTTTATTCATTGTAATTGTTGTGCAAGAATCACACATCTCAAATGCACAATCAGTCTATCGAGCAATCCTAAGGCCTTGGCTAACAGGTAGGGTTCTGGTGGAGAAAAGTCTATCGAGTGATAAGTTATAAACCTATAGGCTATCTCATCTCTATCAATGGCAGCTCTTTGGCTGGAATATTAGTGTGCTCGGGATTGCTTTATTTACAGTGGTAAATAAGGAATCACCTTTAAATGGCAATGATAAAGAGTGGTTTAAACGTCGGGGGACATGATAGACCCCGCGGTATATCCGATTTCGCGGTATACTGAGGCGCGGTATAACGGGATTTTACTGTATTGTCTTTGTTGCCTTTGGTGTGAAAGCCACCCTTAATTTCATAAATTCTATTCTACTACTGAAACGAAGTTTCATCGTGCGCACAGCTGATAACATTTTTTACTTAGTATTTATTCTTGTCATAGACCTTGAAAAATCGTAGACACCGCTTGGAGGGCGTTCCAGTGGCACAAGGGCGGGAGTCCGTCTAGCTCACGTGTTCAAGAGGAACAGCCATTCTCTGTTTAGAAGGAGTTGCTAGAGCTGATAGGCGTAGAACCGTTTTGAACATTTGGCGCCAAATATAATCAGCACCAGTTCGTATGGTACATTTGAGTACAACGTTTAATTTGATTTCTTACATCACTTCTGCAGGTATAGTAGTCAAGTTTATTGCGATACACGTTCGACTACACTTCCATTTTAGAGCCGTTCGCTTCAAAAAGGGGCCAGTACCAATGACGTAGCGAGGACTATGTCATGTGAGGATGGAGGCTTTGCTTTTCAAAGTAAACGTTTTCATTTATAACACATACATCTATGTGTACATACACACATACATAGTTTTAGTGCTTCATTGGAAGGCTCCTTCATTTACCCTATGCTACTAGTTAGTGTCAGTTTATATTTATGCCGATTTGCACGTCGAATTTTGTTACCTAAGCGTCAATTTTTAGTTATGGCTTCCACAAGAAATATTTCGCTAGATCAGCGGTTCCCAATCTTTTTTTTTTTTTTTTTTGCGTACCACCATTTTTCTTGCAAACCATTTGCGTACCACTGCTAATGTAACTTTATTATATAGAATAGAACACTAATAGATTATAGAAAAATACTACGACGATTAGGTTATTTCAATCACACCATTTTTTATAGTTAATGCAGAGAAAAGCGTTTATTAAAATAAAGCTTATGTATGAAATAAAATATATGAAATATATAAAATATATTTTTATACGTTCTTCCAAAACAGCATTAGAAATACTTCTTTAAATACAAAATACCTATCATGTAAAAAAATGAAATAACGAAATTAAGGAGAAGGTTGCTGCTACATGGCAGATACAAGAGAGGTGATATCTCGCTCCGTAGAAGTTAGTTTTAACCTCAAATTTGAGTCGACATTTAATTTGCTTCCATATTTATTTTCAATAAATATTAAATTGGAAAAAGCAGTTTCAAAGATGAGGGGTAATGAACTGAATTAAAAACAGCAATGCTTTTTTTTTTTTTTTGACAATAACGGGAATTTATTTTTAACTTTGAGCCAACATTCTCCCCACTCTAATCGAACAAATTCGGTCTTCAATCCTGAGTTTTTGTGTTTTAACCTCTTCGTTTTTTCTCCTTTTTTTTCCTGCACGCGTACCACCTGGAGAGGCTTCGCGTACCACTAGTGGTACGCGAAGTTTGGGAACCGCTGTTCTAGATACATCCACGCATCACATAGATACTTTTCCGAAGCGCTTGAGTTATCTTATGATTCTAATAAGCAATAATCTTTATTTTTATAGGTTTCAGTGATAAATTTGAATTTTAATAAAGAAAAACAATGAAGTTCTTAGACTCTGTGAACTCGTAGAGGATTATTTGCCTTTAAATTTCTTTAAAGATTTTGAACATCGAGGATTATGTAAGTAGTTCCCCCCCCCCCCTCATATCTAGGAAAAAATTCTTCCAAGAGGTGCAATTTAACGGGCAGCAGAATCCCATTTTGAGATCTTGAAAACTTCGCGCCATAGGAAGAAATTAAGGCAAAAGCAGATAAGGCGAAGCGAGATGAGACAAGAAGAGGCGCTAATTGGTCGAAACTGGATGGTCTGCTTCACGTGACGTGTTCACCCATCAGTCACTCGCAAAGTAAAGGAAAAGCCAGCGTTACTCCGTCTACGCTGATATGTCTATGATTCTTGCTATGCTATAGCCATGTTGATCCCAGTGTCGTGTTCGGAGCTCTTATTTTAATATACATTGTGTGTGTTAGTAGTTAGCTTAATTTCTTTTGATTATGCCATATTATCTTGGTTTAAGTAATTTGTTAAATCTATCTTATGTCAATAGGAAGTAGTAACTCATGCAGGTATTTAACACTAGAATTACCGCATTTCTTGTATACCTAGAACTACCGGGGGGGGGTCATAGCTGACCCATGGACTTTAGTGATGCCATTTTTATTCGCATGAGCAATACAGATGCAAATAAAGTGTTTCATGATTAATATAATAATTTTTAATAATTTATTTATGAAATTAAGCTTCTGGAAATGTTACTGAATATGAAATTTAGTCCATGGGTACCATAAAAAATTTAATTTCTCATTTCAGAGAAATACTTTAATATTTTGGCGGTTCACATGAAATTAAATACAAAAAATATCTCTTAAATAATATAACGTTTTAATTTGAGTTACATAATATTCCTATAAATTACTAAAATGTTAAATCACAATAAAAATTAAATGTACATGACATTTTACTTTCCGCCGAAACATTTCACACAAACTGTAATAGTCTTAGTTTCTTTTTTTGCTGTGCATAATCCACACACAAATTTTGAACATTTTTCACACACAGTATTAGTTTTATTATCCTTGCATTGTTTTATCTGGCAGCGTTTTCGTTTGTTTGAAACTTCTGGGGTAGCCAGTGGACGGATAACTACTGGTTCTTTTGCAATATATTTCTCTCTTAGTTCCTCTGCTAATTTTAGAATGTAGTCTCTTCTGCTCAGATTAGAACTTGTTGTCTCTCTATAAACTACCCATGCATTGATCACCGCTAGATCTAAAATGTTGAAAAAAACATGCACTGGCCAACGCCTTGATGCAGATTTCACGGAATATTTCCTCGCCATTTGATCTACAACGTCGAGCCCAAATTTTGTGGAATTGTAGAAATTTATTATTTCAGGGGTTTTCTTCTCATTTTGAGTAACTTCTAATGCTGAATGCAATGTGCTAAGAAGAAGAACATTTTTGTTTGCTTTACATTGGTAGGAAACAAGAATGGTGTTATTATGTGTCATGAAAGTTGTTGAATATAATTCTTTTTTCGTTTTCTTCACGGATTTTGGAACTTCTCTTTTTGCTCTATTGATTGTTCCGACATAGCTCAAACCATTATCTTTCAGGCTTTCTACAAGTTTTAGAGATGTAAAAAAACTGTCACTTGTTATATTTCGTCCTGTCTTGAGGTAAGGTTTTACTAACCGAAGAGCTGCATTCTCACCAACACTTAAATCTTTGGATTTAGAATCATCTTTTCCTAAGTATGGAAATGCATTTATTATGTACTTTGAGCTTACATCTACAGCCAACCAAAATTTGATTCCGAATTTGTCCGGTTTGTTTGGCATATATTGCAAAAATCTACAGCGTGTCTTTGACGGAAAAAGCTGCTCATCTACAGTAATGTTTTCTCCTGGTTTGTAACACATAAGACAGTTTTCTATGAACATATTCCAAACATCTGATATTAGGGCAAATTTATCTTCTTTCAGTCTATATGATCTTGAAATTTTTAAGTCGAAACGCAAATATCGCATGATTTCTAAAAATCTGTTCCGGCTCATTGTTGACGGGAAAAAATTGTGGCCCCAAGTCTTTGACCAGAGGCTACTGATGGAGACTCCTTTTGCAGCTAAAGCTCCTCGAACATACAATATTGCAATAAAGGCATCCAGTTCATCAAGAGAAATGCTCCACGTCTCATTTTCTAGTTTTGATCGTGCTTCAACTTCTGTGCATTTCTTTATGATATTCAAAATTTTATCATTTATGAAAAGTCTCCAGGAAGTTATCGGACTGTTATTAGTAATATTTCTTTTGGAGTATGGTGTAGGTCCTGGAGTTTCTTTTAGAATATTTTGAATAGGTCGTCGACCAGAAGAAACTGAACACTGCTGCTGTATTTTCCATATAGTTCCGTCCTTCGCTTCTTCCAAGTCACTTTGACCGGGCGATTGATCGCCTTTATTTTTTGTTTTTTTCTTGACACTTTTACAATTCTTAGTAGTTTTAGGAATTTCAGAAGTGCATTTACTTAGAATATTTTCATTCACCTCGCTGTCACTTGAAGTGCATTCGGACGATGAGATTTTATGAACATTTTTACTTGGAATATTTTCATTTATCTCACTGTCACTTGAACTGCATTCATACGATGAGATTATATGAACATTTTCCCCAGTAGTTTTTTCGTCATTTATAGCAAAATTTTCATCATCTGCTGATGCATTTTCATCGTAAGAATCATTTTCTGAAAGTTCATTCAGCAATTTCAAAATTTCTTCTCTTGAAAGACCTCTCCTGCTGGGTGCCATCGCTAAACATTTGCAAAACTGAACTGCCACTTGCTTTTGTGCAGTTTTCAACAGGGGAAAAATTATTTTTACTTAGTTTTTAGCGTGTAACATGTAACTGAGATAAGAAAACATTCTAGAACATTCCCATACAGAGAGACAATAGCTTCCAATCACACAAACTTGCACATCTGCCTGGCAGGTGCACGCTAGATATGTGAAAATGCCCCCTTCCACTTTTTCCCCCATTCTAAAAAGCAGGTGCCATATATCACCATACTTTATTCCTTTATAACTAAAAACTGTAGGGTTGAAATCTTTGTTGAAATAAAGGAAAAAGCCATTATCTTGTTCGGGTCAGCTATGACCCCTCACGGTAGTTCTAGTAAAAGTATTTATTGGATTTCAACTAAATTCGTTTTAAGGCATTACACTAGATATTTAGGAAAAGTCAAAAAATTTGAAAGCTTAATTTTGAAATGCCGCTGTGAAACGAGCAAAAAATCACGTCGTGGGTCAGAGATGACCCGCCTCGGTAATTCTAGTGTTAATTTGTCTGTTGATACCCGAAGAATCAGAATCACGTTGGGAACATTTTATTGTATTCGTCACACAGCGTCAAGACAGAATCTGGGTAAATGACTTTAACTTATTGAAACTATGGAAATTATAAGATGCCCCTGTAAGAGCTACAATTAAAATGAGATTTTAACTGTTGTTTTTAAACACCATAAACATTACGCGTGCCTTCTTTTTATATGCAGGATTTATGAGTAATATCCAATAAACAATTTATAAACACTATAACCATTCATCTTATACATATGTATGGCAAAGTGTAAAATCCCATTTGCTGTATAAATTTCCCCGTGCATTCCAAAGTTACATAAATTCTATATATTGTCAGTAATTCCTGATCTAATCACCATAATTTATAACCATTCATTATTTATATGCATAAAGAATGGTTATAAATTATGGTGCTTTAAAAAGTGATCGTCGATGGAATCTGGCGAAATTATGTACATAGACATGAAAAATTCTTAATACACATTTGAAATAAAGCTATCAGTAACAAGGATTGTTCACTCTAGGTCAGTGATACTGTCACGGGCAGCATAGCCCCCGCGGATGTTTTTTTTTTTTTTTTATCGGCCCGGTAACGATAGTTCCGAAACTTAACAATCTGTATCATAAACTTATTTTAGTACAACACCCTAAAAAGGCACATTAACTGCCTGTTTATGTGCCTTCTTTTTTAGTGCCTTTTCACTAGCAGTTGCGGTTTGATTTCGACCTGAAAAAGATAGTTTCTTAGAAAAATTTATCAACAGTGTCGAAAAGAAGCACATTAACGTTGTGGCCCGCTTGAAATGATTATTATGTGTATGTGGTCCGAGCGTAGAAAAAAAAAAGTTGAGTATCAACGTTCTAAGGTGTAGTATTGCATTTTGTAATGCACGCTGCGGGATTATCCTCCTTAACTTTGTTATTTATCACACATCTGAAACGATAAATATTTCACAAATGTCAAAACTGTATACGTCAATATTCAAAATTGTGATAAATCACTTTTTATACCCAGTTTCAAACAATTAAAATTACAAACTTGGTTTTTATTTTTAGCTTAATTCCTTGCTTAATTTTGCTTTATTTCTTGCTTTTATTTTTTATTAATGTATTTAAATTTAAAAATATTTTCATTTTTATTCAAATTTGTTAACAAATTGCGCGAAAGAAAGCAATGCTCCTTTCTTTTGCATTAATTTTTCTTTTTCTTTTGTTGAAAACAGAAATACTAATTTTAGCTGATTTTAGGAATCTTTTCCACCTCTGTGAAGTAAACAGTTTACTTTTTGTGCGGAAGATAAAATTTAAAAAATAATAATAAATCAACGTTGAAAGTGAAAAATATCCGTGAAGATACAGACAAGTGTTTCGGGGTTAAATGAAACCCGTTTTCATTGACGCTTATTGATGCAAAGTCATCCGACATTTGCAATGAGAAAAAGCGTGTTTTGTAACCCTGAGACATATCTGCAATTTTTATAGCTATTTTGTGATTTTTAATGTTGGTTATCATTATTATCATCATCATTGTTACTGATCTTTACCTCTGCGCAAGGATTTTTAAATCATCTCGGTTAATTCTGAAGAAGAGAAAAGTTTATTTTTCAGAAATCGCAAAGATAACTAATTCACAAAAAGCAAATTTAAAAAATATTTCAAAAGTAAAGTCATTCTCTTGATTCTAAAAATGTCATGCAATTTTGAAACAAATTGCTCGGTGTTTTCGAACGAAAATGTTTTAGCATAAAATTTAGATTTGAAAGCGTCCGCAAAAAAAAAAAAAAAAAAAAAAAAAAACATACCTAATCAAAGAACATGACAACCAAGTTAAAATTATGCATTCGTGTTAAGAAGTTCTGCCTTTTCTAATCATGAAATAGGATTTACATTAAGGAGTGAACAGTTTGAAATCTCCGAGTACATTATGTTTCTCTGGGGAAAATATAACAATAATTCAACCTCAATTTCCTATTTTTTGCAATGTTTCTAGTCAAAGTAATTCCCTTGTGTATCATAATGATGTTCCCAGATTTCGTGAGCTATTAGCAACCCTCATGTGATCAATTACATTTGAATGCCGTTTTGCTGCCAGCAAAAGAAGGGAAACAAAAAGTTGCCAGCTTTAATGAGCGGAGCAAAAAGCACAAAATGAACTCAGTTTTTGCTCAAGGATAGAAACGAATCTGTTCTTTTGTAATGGATCTGCGCATAAGCTTAACTTTTCTGACAAATTCGCAATTAACTCATTACTACTGGTTTTTGTTTCTAAAGCGAAGACCGATCTTTCGAATATTGCACAACGGAACTGGACTGAACTTCGACATAGTCGCGATGTAAGCAGGAACAGGCATTCGAATCGTTGTTAAACCGCTGGAACAAATGTATTGAAGTCGAAGGAGCTTATTTTGAATAAAAATACTTTAAAAATATAATACTAGATTTTATTTTATTTTATAAACCTACCCTTAAAAATTCTTTGACACACTGTGTATATGCATGTAAAATGTAAATGTACACATATACATATATATATATTATATAAATACAATATTTAAACAAAATTTAACGAACAAACTGCATAAAATGGAGAAAAATAGAAAAACGTGAAGCGCACTTGATGACCCTGATGACGCACTCAAATTTTCCCATTTTGTGTCTTGCTTTTCTTTTTTTAATGCGGTTTTTTCCTTCAATTTTGAATATTTTGGTACTGAATTTGTTCCCAGCAGCTTAGCGCTAGCATTTCAGTACATTTGGGGTAAGTTTGTTTCAATTCTGATTTAATTTTATATATATAATATATATATATATATATATATATATATATATATATACAGTGAAACCCCGATCTTACGTTTCTCAAGGGATTGGATCTGAAAAACGTAAAGTACGGGAAATACATAAAAACAAAAATCAGATAGAAAAACTGAAGGTAGTAAAGATGACTTTCAAAAAGTATAATATATGTATTTTCGAAAAGAAAATTATTATACATTCCATTTTTTTTTTAATCCTGGCATTTAGGTTCAAAATAAAGCTTAATAGTGGATTGTTTTTTTTTTTTTTTTCACGGAGTTCAAAGTGAACAAAACAATCCTCAATTGCAATTTATTTTGTTAGAAAATAGTAATTAACTTTCAGCAACGTGGATTAGCTTAAAAAAAGCTCAAAAGGAAAAATATTGCTAATTTTAGAAAAAAAATTCTTTTTTTACTTTCGAGTGAAAACGTAAAATGCGGGAAAAACGTAAATTGGGGGGACGTTAAATCGGGGTTTCACTGTATATATATATATATATATATATATATATACACAGTAAAACACGGGTGTCAGGGGACATGTTCCGCAACCGCGTTTTGACATAACCGCAGTATAGTGAAACTGTACCACGGAAAACCATATTCACGAAATACTACTCGCGTTTGTTGCATCATTTTTAACTTCATCACTTACACGTAATTCTTTTCAATAGTATTTTTTTTTTCTTTTCTTCTATACTGCCATTTTATTCACTGTAATTTCTGTGCAAGTAGCATACATCTCAACTACGCAATCGGTCTATCGACTATCGAGCAGTAGGTTATAAAATAAACCAACAGTGTTCTGAGAAAAGAGCGCTTAAAAACCTCGTAATGTTAACATGGGATTGTAAAGGGTTCTAAAAAAAAGTAGATTTGGAAGGGGAAGAGCATACTTTTCAAAGAAATGATGTTTTTAGCTTGTATACACTTACGCAGATTGGAGAATAGGTTTACTTTTCAAGGATTTTAAAGAATCTGGAATATAAAGGTTGATAACACTATAAAAGAAATTACACATGCATAGCTAGACTTTGATTGACAATATTGAATTTTGTGATGCTTGACTATTAGTTAAAATACTTTATTCATCAAAATGGTATTTTGTATACGGGCCCTATTTTAGGGGACAGATTACGACCCCTCCCTTATGTCATTACGAGACCTCCAGGTTAAGAAAGCATGAAGTAAAGTAACCAATGAAACCAACCGAAAGCAAATGAAAAACATCAAATTGTTTGAAGTTTTTGCAGTTTCAAATAATTTCCGATTAACAGCACGGTGTTGATTTTAGATTGAGAAGAGAGCTCGAGAGAATCGTTGATACAACTTACTGCATGGGTCAACACGTTGGCAATATGCTCCATATCGGTGGGAATGTAGGCTTTGTTTCCAGACGCTCTGCTGTTCATGAATCTGAAATAAGAGTAATTACATTAGTCAGTACGCAACATCAATGCATGGTGTAGCAATTTGCTGACACTTTATATTCTCTTGTTGAGTTTGCCACTACCATTAAGGTACCATTTCGCAATTATTTTAATGCTGCAATTCCTCTTTAAAAGTCAAAAATATAAATGAAAAGCTTTGCGAACCCCTTGTTGCAATATTGCATTTGTACAATATGTTAAATCTTGTGATTGATTGTAATTAAATACACTATTTAATGCTTACGAGTAAGTGATGATTCTTACTCTTGTGGTCAGATTGCGAACTCCTCCTTGTATGAACTCAACCCCTAGGTTGAGGCAAATATATGTATCATAAATGTGTAACTGTCTAGGTTGCACTAAAGCAATTAAATATTTATGTCATATAAAATACACATATTTTTAAAGATATAATTTTAGTATTGATTACTAAAACTATGTTATGCACTCGTTCTTTCAAATAGAAGAAAATACTTAATCTCTTCAGACACCAGAACTAAGCAAAAACAATTTTGACTCAATTATTTGATTCTCTGATTTAAAAAATGATTACAAAACAAAATAATTTTAAAAGAAATTTTTAGTTAATAATTAGTTTAAATAATACTTAATGCCCAATTTCCATGTTTTCCATGTTTAAAACGAATTAAACTATCTGTTGATTAATTTCAAAAACAATTGGGTATTTTAGCTTTCAAATTGCACAAACGGTAGTTAATAAACAGTATTTTAAAATGTACCCAATTGGGTACTCTTGGAATGAAGAGATTAAAATAAATTGCTTATAATGCATTTAATTATCGATAGAAATTGAAATCTAGGTAACTGATGCAAAATCGTCCTTAGTGGTACATGAAGAAAGAAAAACGGGACTGAAAAGATTTTTATTTGACAGGTTCTCTTGATCGTCTTTAACACTTTCACTGCAGACATAAGAAGTTAAAAGATCGCTGGATTTCAAACTTAAAACATGTTGAATGAGATCTAGATACCTCAGTAATATCACTATGAAATAACACATTTTAGAGAAGATTTCAAATAATGTTTGTGAAAGAGTCCAAAACGTATACTTTTCAATAAAATTCCTTTTTTTCATGAATTATTGTCCACCTCAGACATTATGTAAAAGTTAACAAACAAAATTCGTAAATAAAAGACTTGGCTTAACCTCTAAAGGGAAGCAAAGTTCCCATGCTTTTTCTGCCCAAGAACAGTTACTTCAGAGTGTCACATACAATTATATAGCCATTGTTGTAGTGTCCAGAATATTTTGTGAGAATATACTCGTGACACGCGAGTGATGCTCCCAGCACAGAACGAAAACTGTTTTTTGAGACCCAGTTCTCTTTTTTTTTTTTTTTTTTTTTTTTTTGAATTTCGAAGAGTTTTATTTGAAGCGTAGTAGATCATTTCTGTTTTCTTCGTCACGCACCGCACACGAAAACATTGCATATAACAGTTACTATTGTTCTGAAGAAGCAATCGTTAAAAAAAGCCCTGTATTAATTATGAGCGTACAGTTGCTCTATACATTTTTAATTTATTGCAGCAAAAAATTTATATTTTCCCCTTCTGAAACTATAATTTCTAAGTGAGTATTAGTACTTAAAACTGAGAACAGCGCTTACTCTCTTTTAAGTAAACAATTACTTTTAAAAAATAAACAGGTGTATTTTCTCATTGCTCATCAGTTTGCGCAGTGCAACTAATCAATTTCTATGTCTTTTGGAAAAGTTATGTTTAAAATCAAAAATATTTTCTTTAACCTATATCTGTCATGAGAAGTTATGCAGGGAATTAAAGATAATGCAAGATGTGATGTTTTGCAAACTTAAATGACGAAACTTCCCTGTATTGTCCGTAATATTTTTCTTTTAATTTACTGACCAAACTATAACTGCGAGACACAGCCGTTGCGAAGGGAGGCTTTACCAGTTCCTCTCCAGTTGAAACTCTTTGTTTTAAAGGAGAGGCGCAATCAGGTTTTACCTTGGATTTGAGAAAAATTCCCATTTAAACAGAAAAACTCGTTAAAAATTACAATTGCATTAAAAACAGCCGTCTCTGAAAATTCCTTTTAATAGTCTAAAAATAACAGACCAAAAAAATCGCCATCAGAGTAAGGGCAACAGTTACTAAAATACACATGTGCATCAGGACAATAGTTCCAAAACAACGTCAAGAGTCCGCAAAATTCCTAATTACAACACAGACAACACTACATCTAAAAATTCCCATCCGAATAATCCCCACAGAATATTCTCTTTAAAAATTCCCATTAGACGAAGAACAACGTGGGATAATATATATGCTAGAATAAAGAAAACGGTCCTTAAATTCCCCCATTTTAACAAAGGCAACTATTCCTGAGCATCCCTAATAGAATAAGGACATTAGGCCCCAAAAATATTCATTAGAATAAAGATGTCAGTGACTAAAAATACCTATTAGACTATAGACCAGAGGTGGGGAACCTGCGGCCTCGAGGCCGCATGTGGCCTCCGCGAGGTTCTTGTGCGGCCCTTTGCCACCTAGTAGAAAATGGTAGAGTTCGTTTCAAAAAACAACTATTGTACATCAACGCCATGACAGTTGCGCGAAAAATCCCGCCAAAGACTGAAAATTCCACAAATTTCTTTACTGAAAATTCCGCAATGTTTATGTAATTTACATATCTAAAAGAAACGAATAATGTTCTATGTAATATTTATTTGAAAATAAATTAAAATTACAAAAGACTATTTACAAAATTTGTTGGTTTCAGATCTCCCATTTGAGTGTCACACCTTGCTTTGACTTCTCTGACTCGCATCTCTCAACGCTTCCCTGTTGCGATCTTCAGCAAACTGTAGTTAACAGTGCGTGCTTATAACAGTTACACGGCTTATAACAGTTGTTGAAGATATTATTTGATATTCGTTTTTTTATCCATCATGTCAAATAGTAAGAGAAGAAAATTAGGTGATGAAAACAGAACATTTAATGTAGAATGGGAGTTAGATTTTTTCTTTACTGCTGAGAAAGATAAAATGATGTGTTTGTTGTGCAATACAGTTTTAAATACTTTAAAGAAAGCGAATGCAAATAAACACTATTTGACTCATAAAGAACATAAATATTTCGCTTTAGAAGGTGAATCACGAAAAGCTGCACTTCAAAAGTTGAAAAATGAGAAGCATCATCAGCAGGCATCTTTTAGTGCCTTTGTAAATCAAAATTCCGCTGCAGTTTCTGTTACGTATAAAATAGCACATATACTTGGAAAAAGGGGCAAACCCTTTAGTGACATTGAAATAATTAAAGAATGTATTGTTGAAGCAGTGAGTATGTTAGATCCAAGAAATGTTGACAAATACAAACAATTACCTCTTTCAAGAAGAACTGTAACAGATCGACAGCACGAATTAGCGCAAAATGTAACAGAGCAACTTCATACAATTATACAAAATGAAGATGTTTATTTTTCAATTGCTTTAGATGAAAGCACTGATAAAACAGATTCGGCACAAGTTTTATATTTTATTCGTGCTATAACTAAAGATTTTCAATGTTACGAAGAACTAACTACTTGCGTTGGGTACACTAACTGGAAGAACTCGCGGAGCCGATATTTTCGAAAACTTCAAAGAAGTATGTAATAAATTACAATTGAATGTCAGTAATTTAGTCAGTGTCTGCACCGATGGCGCACCTTCCATGAGAGGCAAAAAAGAAGGATTCGTTGCTTTGTTAAAAAAGGAAAACTTAAACTTGAAAAGATATCATTTCACTGCATTTTGCATTAGCAAAATCTTTGCGCAAAATCTACCATTTTGCAAGACACTCTGGATAGAACCATTGCCATTGTCAACTATATTCGCGTAAATGCAATGCGTCATCGTGAATTTCGGCAGATGCTCTCTTTAGATGAGGAAACGTATAGTATTGACCTACCATACTACTGCAAGGTTCGCTGGCTATCAACAGGTCAGGTTTTGATAAAAGTTTTGTCTTTACGACGACAAATTTTAAACTTTTATCAAGAACAAGGAAAAGAATGTGATCTATCAGATGAAGTATTTCTCACAAACCTTGCATTTTTGTCTGATATGATGACAAAACAAAACAATTTAAATATTTGCCTGCAAGGTGAAACGAGGTATATTTATGAAATGTGGCAAAAGATCCAAGCGTTTAGAAAAAAATTATGATTTTTCAAAACATTGCTTTGTTGATCGGAAATATCTGCACAACACTTCCCGGAGCTAGCTAAAATGTTAAATGAGCAGAACTGTGAAAATAAAATATTCGATGAATATGTAGGTGTCTTGGATTGTTTAATAGAAGAGTATACTAAAAGATTTTCTGATTTTGACGAGCACACTCCTGCTATGAAACTGGCATTTGAACCACATTTAATAGATATATCCGAGGCTCCTGCAGAACTACAAATGGAGTTAATTGATTTAGGGGAAGATAGTATCATCAAATCCCTTTTTAACGCTAAAAAGGATCCCATAGAAATCTGGAAAAATGCTGTTGAATATCCATGCCTTCGAGAACATGCTCGCCGTTTACTTTCCTGCTTCGGAAGTACCTACTGTTGCGAGACAACATTTTCCCTCATGTCAAAAATAAAAACAAATTTAAGAACGCAAATTACAGATGCACATTTAGAGGATCAATTAAAGCTGTGTGTTACGAAGCTTGATCCAAATATACAATTACTGTCAAACAAAAAACAAAGCCAAATAAGTCACTAACTTAGTGAATAAAAAAATAGTTTTTATTGTATTTTTTATAATATTTTTATATTATTTTATATGTATATTATATTTAAAATTTTGTAGTATTACATTTTATTTTTTCTATATAATGCAATAAATTGTTAAATCTATAGAAAAACTATAATAATTTCACAAAAGTCACTTTCTTAGGTCAATCAGCTTATGCGGCCTCTCTTATTGCTGCCTAATTTAAATGTGGCCTCTAATGGTAAAAAGGTTCCCCACCTCTGCTATAGACCTTAAAGAGCTGCTACTCCTAAAATTACCAACAGTCTATCTAAAAATCCCCATCAGAATAAAGACACCAGTTCCTAAAAATCCCTCTTGCAAAATCGTCAAAACATTTCCTGAAAGTTCAACTAAAGTAGAACTTTTATAAAAATCAACAAAAAAACGGAAAAAAAGCATTATTTCTAAAGACAAATAAACATCCGCATTTAAGTTAGAAAATATTCAGTAGGGTCAGGTGGGGTAAAATGGGTCACTTTTTAGCTATTTTCATATTTAAAGTTTCATAGCAACAAAACCAAAAACACTTCCCATTTCGTTTCAATTGCATCTTAACATTGAACTCCTTTAGGTCAATGTTATGTAATTTTAATATTTATTTTTTAATTATGAAACAGTTTAACTGAGATTATAAAGTTGTGACCTGATTTACTCCATCGTGGTGTAAAATGGGTCAGAGTGAAAAATAATGCTGAAAACAATTATTTTATTACTTTGAAATTGGAAAAAAAAATGTAAGTAACGTATTCGGCAACATTTTGAATTATAATTACATTGAAATGTTAGAATAATATTGCTTTAGATTGTTAAATATTGGTTCACATACCACTTCAACAACATCACTTCTCTCTACCACATCAACATGATCTTTTTTTAAGGAGAACATGAAAAAAAAATTTTTTTTACTTTAATTTCTAATAAAATAAACAGCATACAGTGTTTAAATTTAGGAACTTTTTGCAGTGAGGTGCAACAGAGTAAATTTTAAAATAATAATCGAATATAACTAGCTAAGCCTAACCCTGACCCATTTTACCCCATCCAAGAAAATCTGGTGTAAAAAATTCAATATTTAATTATTATTTTTTTTTCTTTTTTTATGTGCTCGGCTGGAATTGTTCTCTAAAGTTTCTTATTGAGGAAATCCTTTAAATTTGGGCTATTATTTGAAAAAAATATAGAGCTTTTCGGTAGTTGGTAAACCATATGTTTAGCACACTATCATCCAAAAATTATAAAAATATTTTTTTGTGTTGCCATATTTAAAAATCTAACTTTTTTTAGAATGAAAAATGTTGCCAACACATTGAAATATAACATAAAAAATATTGGTTAAAAACTTCAATTTCAAGTTCTATTATTTTGGGTTTTTTATCAAGTGACCCATTTTACCCCATGACCCATTTTACCCCATCCCCCCTACTGAGCCAATACTGTGAAATATAAGTTCATAGAAAGATATAACTAAATTCTGTCCATATGACGCCAAATAGGCGGTACAAAAAATAAATAATATTTTTAAAAACACTTGAGGTAAAATATTGAATATATCAAAACCGCAACGTAAAAAAGTTAAAATAAAGTAGAAGATCACCAAATTGCACTGTAGTATTGGAAGCATAACGCAAATGATCCAAGATTCTACAGTGTAATATAAATCGCGTATTGAATTGAACAATACTATTACCAATAGGGGATTTTTGGCGCGGTTTGAAAAAGTTACGAATCGTAAGATAAAATAATGAGAACAATTAACTTCACGGGGTTTAGTCATCACCTCTCGGCAAAATTTAAATTTTATCAGAAATCAGCGATATCGAAAGCCTTCGAACCTAGTAAAAATAAGCGGCTTAATCCAAAAATAATTTTCAGTCGTTTTTACGCTAACAGAAATTGGCAACAAAAGCACTCTATTTTTGCGAAAATACTCAAACTGAGCGAATAAATTCAGAAGTAATTTGACCTCGTTTTAAAATTCGGAAACTACTTAAAATGAACAGGAAGATAAATCTGTCCGCGTCTTTCTGTCTGTGTGTGTGTCTGTCACCTCTTCTCATCGAGAACGGCAGACTGTGCGATGGTTAATTTCGGACGGAAATCGGATTCGGGATTTTCCGGTGAAGCCGTATGAATAAACAAATCAATACGCAGTTGCCATTGTTGTAACAAATGTTAAGTATTAGTCCAAACGTTTCTTCAGCATTTTGAGTGAGGCTTCGCTGTACTTGCAATCTCCGTTAAAGCAATTTTAATCCTTCTTTCTTTTTAATTTATTTATCGTCGGCACTTTCTGTATATATTTCTTAGAGTGGCAGCGCTCTTTTTCCAGTTTCTTTAAAGCTTTTGTTTTGAAAAACATAAAATAAGTTCTTTTGATGATAAATATAAAAGATTTTTCACAAACAAACAGTTTGATTATAAAGTAAATAATATTTTTACTTTACAGATTATAATAACTTTGATGTTTTCTTTTTCGGTAAGAATATTTTTTACCGAAATTATTATCTGTATATTATTTATTCATTAAACTTTATACTGTTCTGTTCTACCTGATAAATATCTCTTTGATTTGATCTGCATTTTGGGTTACTGGGAGAATTGTAATTACTCAATCTGTGATTTTTAGGCACTGTTGCTCTTATCCAGGCTCGCGCAGCGCCGGGCGCGAAAGCCGTTTCTTAGCATAAAAATCGATTGGCAAAAAAAAAAAAAGACTCGCCTTTTTTGGGAGTATTATCCCTACTGAAGCTAAGATTTCTATGGACTGTTGTTCTTATTCAAAAAAGGGGATTTGAACATGTTATGGGGATTTAAACATGTGCCACGTGACATCACTTTGTTTCAATTCTTGAGATTAGCCCGTGCCACGCCAGGCGACGCATCTAGCACTTCTAGCATTGTCAAAAAAGAAAAACAAAAGACTTGACTTTTTTGGGAATATTATCCTCACTCAAGATAAGATTTCTAGGGACTGTTGTCCTTATTCTAAAAACGTTTTTATTTTTTCAGCCCATGCAACGCCGGGCGACGTATCTAGTCCTATATAAATTCTGATCTGACGGATTTGCATGAAAAAAATTTTATTGGAAGTATCGTTTGTGATGTAGAACATGAAAAGATGCGAAGTGAATCCAGAACTAAACGAGCCTATTTTCCCTCGAGGTTTTTTGATCCGGATTTTTAATGATATTTCTGAACGAATGGATGTATAAATAAATGAGTGAAGGAATGAATGGATATGTATTAACCTCTAAAAAAAGGTGCATTTGAGGTAATTAAGAACTAAAGCTAAAAGAGAACGAGAGAGAGACAGCGAGATTATAAATTTGATGTTGGTGTGTATGGAAAAGAAGGCTCGTACAGCTCTTGACGGAACTTCTTGTTATTTCATTGATATTACCGTCGATTGGAAATTTAACCCTTTATCTACTGCATTATGATCTGCAGTATTTTTTTTTATATATATACATAAATAGTTTGTCTAGGTATTTGCCCTGAAAATTAAATGATTTACATAAATAAAATGCTCAATCTATAATTATTTATTTCTTTACAGCTAATAAGTGCCACAGAGTATCTACCCCGTGAAATTAATTAGGGTCAGTTGAGGTAATTGTAAACGCTTTTTCAAAGTTTTAACTGTTGATCCCTCCCTACCTCTTGAATGAATTCAGAGATAAAATTGTGAGCATTGTAGCCACTACCAGAGCCTTATTTACCAATAGGCCTGTGAGGCCCGGGCCTAGGGCCCCCACCTTGAGGGGGCCCCCTAATTATTATATTTTTTTTTTTTTTTTTTGTAATTAAAATTTTTTAGGAAAATATTTAAAAATAGCATCTTTCGAAAACAGTTAGTGTTCTGTTGTTTCACAGAAAATTTGTATTATTAAATTATTTTAAAACCACAAGGAATTTTCACTTTGGGGGGCCCCAAATTTTGGTCTGACAGTTTGAAATTTGAAAAATAAAATCGATTTTGCCCTTTGGGGGACCCCAGGTTTTATTCAAACATTTCGTAATTTAGAAACAAAATCATTTTGCACATTGGAGGCTCCCAAATCTTAGTCTGACTCTTTGATATTTGAAAAACAAATTATTTTTTGCTCTTTGGGAGCCCCCAAATTTTAGTGTGACTGAGAAGTTTTAAAAACACATATACTGAATGTTATGTTTAAAAAATTTTTGATGCGTGAGGGGCCCCCAAACATGAGTTGTGCCTATAGTGATTCAAAATGTAAATCGGGCCCTGGCCACTACTGTACTTCTTGTGAGTAAATGTGTACAAAAATTTTGACTGTATGACTATTTGTTAACGAATGACTGATTACTCTGAGACCGAGTGCGCTAAAGGGAGCTAAGCACGTAAGATACATCGTCGCTTCAAATGTACACCAAGTTAGAAGTAATTTCCGCTGAGGGACCATCCTAGGTGACGATCTCTCATCCAGGAACTGGTTCGAAGTCATTAAGCCCCTCTGAGCCAAGTGTACTTCCATTCTAGCGGAGCTCATTAATAATCAGTAGGAGTTTCCTTAATTCATGGTCGCCCTGCAAGGGGGGCTTGGATTTCCAAGTGGCATTAGCAACAACAACAGTTATGTAAAATAGACACAAAAGTGTAACTTACATCAAAATATAATACTTATTGTCCCCCCAAAATATTGGAAATAGGATAAATTTAAGTGTTTACAATTACCCCAGAGTAAGAAATATATGGGGTAATTGTAAACACCTAACTTGCACATGAAAAGTAACAGGGAGGATTAAATTCATAACTAAATGTTTCTAACAGCATTCCATATGACAAATAAAAATGGTTGAAACCGCTTACATCGCTTTTGTAGATGAGCTGGAGAGGAAAATGTAAGATGACTAAATTTTGTTAAACAACTTTTTTTTTTCACTGTGTCATTTTCAAACAATAGTGACGCCTCCACAGTTGGTTTCGAAACTTACGAAACTCTTTCAGTGTCTTTCTTATACTGCCAGTTTATCGCTCACAAGCAGTTGAGTTTTCAAAACCACCACAAGTGTAGTTATGAAGCTTGTTTACAATTACCCCATGTTTAGAATTACCCCAACTGACCCTATATACACTTTTTAATCAAAATATTTCGTCAAATAGTTTTCTAAGTTCTTAACTAACACCTTTAAGAAATCAGTGACTTGATTCTTGAATTTTCCTGTTTTTCTGAAGCGGAACTTCATGGGAGCAATCTGAACAAAATGGAAGTTCAAAACACAGCATCGGTTTCAAGACTATCTATGTCCCTTTCCTCGCTAAAATACTCCTTATAGAACCCTTGCTGATATGTATCCTCAAAAAGGGGAATTTAAAGACTGTCCCGGCAACGTACCATCAGAATATTGATAAAAATGGTTGCTGGGATGGAGGTTATAGAGAATGGTACTTATACGTACCGTCGGTAGATAAAGAGTTAAAGGCAATGTAGGTTGCTATGTTATGGACCGCCATAACGTGAGAACGTAAACAAACGAAGACTTCTTTTCCACCACTGTCGCTTCTATAAATAGTCTTTCTGGGATGCAAAGTAAAATCTGATGCTCAGACACTCTCCTACGTAATGCTCTTTACAAGGGTTTTCAAAAATCCTTTCTAAAAAGATTTACTCTATGGCTTATTTCGAATAGATAAGGCTTCCAACTTATAAAAATAAGACTTCGGTTCGTTTTCACCAGTCAAGTCCTATTGAGAAAGACTGAGTCTGTGTGTGTTTTCATAATTTCCGAAAGATTAGACAAACTATTTATGAGGTGCACCAAAACACTTCCAAATTTCTTCCTTTTAATATACATTTAAATAGCAGAAGGGTTTTATTTTACTACTCTTGCTTTTCCTTAAAAGCCGACAGATTGGCGTAGTGGTAAGACGCAGGTCTCGTATGCCCAAGATCGCAGGTTCAAACCTGGCCGAAGTCGGTGGATTTTCAAGATGCAGAAAATCGTCTGCGTCCATGTCGTATGATTATGCAGCATGTTAAAGATCCCTTGAGTATCCGTTTGGCATGGATACTCTCGGCTCAATTGAATTCCTAGTGCAGATTGCATCAACGAGAGCTCAGGTGCCACATCTAAGGGAAACTAAGCGTCAAAGAAAAATTGCGGCAATGGTACCACACTCATTGCGGTGCAGCTGAAAGAGTTGGTACCAATATCTGGGGACGCACTAGGTCTGCAATGGTTGATGACCAATACTGCAGCCCCATTAGAAAGGAAAAAAAAAACTTTTCCTTAAAAACCAAGTGAAATCGTTTTTTTCTGATCATACGACACTCTCTCCGATTCCTTTGATTGTAGCAACTGTCACATTTTTTTGAAATACCCCTTCCGGTGGTATTTCAAAAAAATTCCCTGCTTCCAATAGCTTTCTTTCTTTTTACGGTTTGAATAAACGAAAAAAGGCGTGTGTGTCTCTAAATGTTTTTCTTTAAAAACGACTTCTAATAAATCTTATATATAAGCCGCTTAAGTGTATGTTTTTCGCCGATAGCTTATTCCGAATTTCTTACACCGAGAGAACTGCATCGTGCTGCCATCTACACAATTATTTCTATAATGAAAACAACTAATAATCAAAACGTTTCTCTAGCACTTTGAGTGAGGCCGTAATCTCCGTTAAAAATGAATTTAAACGTGAGTTTAATTTAATAGTTCTTTCTTTGTTTTAATTTATTTAGCGCCTGTGCTTTTTATATATATTAAAGTGGCAGCGCTCTTTTTCCCAGTTTCGTTAAAACTATTGTTTTGACGATGATTATGTTGGATATAAATACATATTTTTCCCAAACAATTTGATTATATAGTAAATAATATTTTAATTTTACAGATTATTATAACTTAGATATTTTTTTTTTCGGTAAGAATATTTTTTTCCGAAATTATTATATGTTTATTATTTATTCATTAAACTCTACTGTTCTAATTGATAAATATCTCTTTAATTTGATGTGCATTTCCGGTTACTGGGAGAACCCAGTTACTCGGACCCTTCATAAAATTCCAATCAATCGAAACGGGCCCATCACAAAATTCTGAGACACCAAATCGTACTTTTCATAGATTTATTTATTACATCGGCAAAAAAGTAACAAAATTTTTTATCACTATATGTTTAAATTTTGAATCTTTACAGAATTATTTGATTTTTCACAAACATTTTTCTTAAATTCATCAAAAGCGGATTCTGTAAAAAAATACTGGATCGAACCCTGTATTGCTGATGTGAAAAAATGTTCTTTCATATGCCGAATTTTCTATGATAGGGTTTTCTGTTTTTCTGTGAGATGCTTAAATAGTCCGACAGACGGTGTGTGTGTGTGGGGGGGGGGGGGGGTGGAGTAACATATATAAGTTTTGAATTTCAGAAATTAACAAGAAAGAACTGATCATAGAATCTGTTAAAGATACTTATCGCATGTTGATATTATTAACATTTAACCTTTAGTATCAACAATGAATAGAGTCAGAAAATTCTTATATTTTCAACAAAAGTTAGGAACGATCTTTAATATGATGTAGCTGTATTTATCGTTCTAAAATGTTAGCACTTCAAAATTTAACACCCAGTTTTATAATTTTAGTTTTCCTTCTTTTTTTTTTTTTTTTTTTTTTTTTATTTGACATTTATTGAAAGGAATGTTTTGTATTAAAAAAATAATAAAAATGAAATATTTTTTGTCCTTTTTACGTAATTAAACCAATGACTTCCACGAGTGACGGTTCAACAATACTTCTTTCCGAAACTGAGTCATTTCTTAGTACACGCTTCTAAAGACTTTCTTGAACATGCAAACGTTAATTGCTTAAGAATTTTCTCTGTATAATGTCCATTCAATTTATGAATTATTCTTGTTTCAGCTATATGCACACTTTAAAAAATCTGTTTATTCACTTAAAGTTGCCGCAAAGGGAACTGACAATAATATGTTAACTCATCTAAAGAATGTTTTCTAGTATCTCTGTCGCTGAATGCAGTTTAATACACTTGGAATACGACCAATTTGGAATATTTCCCATCAAACCAAATAAAAGTTACTGAATGTTATCACCGATTTAGAAGTTTTGCCATTAAAGGCACTAAAGAAGTAAGAAAAAAGAACACCCACTTGTTGAATTGTGAGAAATATTTTAGAAAAGTGGTGAATAACATACGTTCCCTTCATATGGCGCTCTAATAACAAGGTCCAGTTGGGTATAAAAATAGTTATGAAAAGCAATATTTATCATAACAGCTCCAATCTTACTAAAACTAAAACAACTGAATTGTTTCTGTTAAAATAAGACTCGAGCCAGAATATTGCAAGGTTTATCGCTAAAAATAACTACATTATTAACCAGCAAAACATCTTTCCCAGAGTATCACATTAAGGTATTTAAGAAGACATAGATGCTTCTGGAGGTACAAAGCAGAAAAACTCTGCCGCAACTATCTGATCAATTCTAGATCTGCAAGCATTCGAATGAGTATTTCAGAGATTGGAGTTTAAAGTTCCTCACAAAAAGATGACCGTCATTACCTTACATGAATTTTGTTCGCTATTATTGCAAAGTGAAGATTTACTTCAGTTGCAATAAATAGTAAACAGGATACAACAGGACTTTTCACAAACAGGCAAACAGGGTTTTTTTTTTTTTTTTGTAAATCAATTCTAATGATTAATGCTGCAATTGATCATCCTGATAATGAGAACAGTGGTGAAGAGCTCAAAGCAATCGTGAATGGGAATCACTCTAACGTTGAATAAACTCTGTAAACAAATTTTAAATGAAACAAAAAAGAAATAAAGAGAGAGGAAGAAAAAAGGAAACAGCAAGAGAGAGAGGGGGAGAGACGTCACTGTCTGTTTTCCGCTAATTGATTAAAAAGGCAAATCACTTTTTTCTAGGTATTTAATGGAGGGAGAAACGAAGAAATTACAAGAACTTGCTTAAGGTAAAACATTAATTTAAGGATCTGAATTTAAAAAGACTTATATTTAATGCATTGACAATATAATAAGCTCATTATAATATTCAATGTATTATTAGATCATTCGAATTATGTGCCATTTTGACGTTCGTTGTTACTCTGATGAAGGTTATTTGCTACTTTGCAACGAAGTGCGTCGATTAATGTTTGGAACTTGCTGATGAAGGAAGGTTATTGTAATGTAGCGCTCGAAATACATTTCTCATAATCTTAATACATGAAGAAAAGAGCAGCATCCAAATGAAACTTAGGAAGAACATGTTCAAAGATAACAGTTAGAAATGAAACAGATAAGCTTAGAAAAAACAAAATTCCTTCAAATAAACGTCAAAATAATATAACCCAGAGAAATCGTATTGATTCATAAAATGTTCGGAATATCATGTAATACTATTTTGGAGATATTAGTGAGGTGCACGGGTTTTGCTGTCGGATATGAAGGATTTTGGGGACATGCTAAGCTTCTGACATTGTGTAAAATCTGCATACAACTTACTGTTATAAGGTATATATATTTTCGATTTCAAAGAGTTGTGTGGAATACAGAACGTTATTCCTGACAGAGAACCAATTTTCTTAATAAAACTGCTCTAAAATAGTTTATTTTGTAATATGAGCGAGCGAAACGAGCTCAAACTCGCCCTGCGATTCAAAGAAGCTGCGTAAGCAGTTCCGGGGGCGGAAGAGCGATAGCGAACAGAGCCGGATCCTCCCAGTACTTTAAAAATTAACTATGGAAAATGTTTCTCTTTAATCATAAATAGTGGAAATGAAATAGGGAAGAAGACTAGAGGAAAGGACCGGTCATGTATTAGCTGGAAACGAGACCCACAAGCTAATATGGAATGCCTGATGGAGTAACAACGCACTGAGGCATAAACTCCATTGCTCATTCTAAATATGACGCCCTTAGAATCGAAGGGGTATAAGTGACAAAATTGAAAATTTGGAGATAATTAGTGCAAAAAATATCGCAAGCACTATTCTATGTTGTGGCAAGAGATGTTAGGGGTAGCCCTAACAGGTACTGCCCCCCCCCTGCATGATTTAGGGGGGAAAATAGCATTAAAGGTCCTATAATATCCAAACTTTGATCGCGTTTTTCTCTAAGTTATGTTTATTGGTATAATAAGCAATCTGGTTTAAAATTAAAAAAAAAAAAACTTTTTTTATTTTAAAAAATTATAATTTTTTTCATGCGCTAATATTTATTAAGAATTAAATGCTATGTCAAAGATAGTCAAATTTATATAATTTTCACTTAATGAGACCAATATATGACTATGTTATTACCAAAACTGATAAAATATATGGCAACTTCTTAAATTGTTTCTAAAAACAGTCAAACGCAAAAGTGGAAGCTCTCCTTGTCAGGGAATGTAGTACTTAATAGTATTAACCAACAGTAAAAAAAAAAATAAAGATTGGATTTTTTCAGAAAAAAAATTTAAAAGTTTTTTTTTTTTTTTTTTTTAAATTTCAGAAGGCTGCTGCAAAAAAAGTTGAACAGATATTTTAAAATGCAGCTTTTCATCTTAAATAAAATATAATTATCTTTCAAATAAAAAAAAACACACCAAAATATATTGCACCGTTCAGGAAATAGATCACTTGAAAGTTTTTGTCGAAACTCGCAAGCGAGAAATTGCGTCGGAGGCGGCCTGTATCTCGGGCCCGGAATTTTTTTGAGCAAAACAAAAACATAACTATAACTCACTTCGTTCGGAATTTTAACATAAATGAAATTCAAAAACGTCTGAGTTTATGAAGGTACCCCCCTGCCTGAATTGACACGGATTGTACCATTAGCTTTTTAAATTTTTTTAACACATTTCGTTCCGTTATTGAATTGATAAACAAAAAAATATCGATGATGTAAATGAAAATATAAATAAACAAATAAATACTGAAGAAGGAAGTATTAAAAGCAATCAAAAAGTTAACAATGAAAATTTTAAAGATTTTCTGAATTTCATCCATGATTTATTAAAATTCATGCTCACGATGAAAGAAAAAAATCAGTAAGGAAAAAAAATCATACAATTAACAATGTATATTTTCTTCTAAGATTTTTCACAATTTCACCAATGAATTTTAAAAGTTAGTATTTGGGTGATGCTAAATGCCATTCAAAAATTAGTCTTCGTAAAGTTTTACAGTTTTAAATTTGTATATTAGATATCATTCATTTTACCTGTTCGAAACTGCGTTAAATTACAACCCAGAAGAGGCATTATTTTTAAATCGAAACAATCTCTTTTTGCATTCATTTTTATGCTTTTCTAAAAGATAAAAAAAGAAAAATATGGTAATTGAACTGCTATTTAGCAGTTATTTTATCACCGTTTTTTTACCAGCGAGAGAAAATTCAATTTCAGTAATTCATATCTAAGCTAGTTCAAGCTACAAAGCCTTCTTCTTTGGCATCGTACCAATTCTAATTCAAGTGCTTCGAATTCAACACTTTCGCCTTAGCCAAAAACCTCATACTCCATTCCACAAGGACAGGACAGGTGCTGAAGACCGACATTTTGCTATCAAAACAATTTTCCCACGGCAGAGAATATTTGCTTTTAATATAATGTTTTCGACCGTCCCATTGATCCGTATTTTTTTGTAATAGAAGTTAGTGATTGCATTAGTTGTATCACCAATATTTAATTTACAACTTGCTTTTTATTTTTATTCATAAAATGTTCACCTTTAGTCTTTATAATAGGTTCAGGGGTGATTCTGATATGAAAATAGATCATTAATTCGGTTTTCCGAAATTTTTTCAATTAATTAATCTTAACATTTGTTTGACGATACAGAGTTGCCAATTCTTCCAATTATTAATGGAGATTTACGCTTTTCAGCCAATCCCAATCTTTTTACTACAATCCCCGTTTTTTATTTTATTTCTCCTGATTTTTTTAAACTGTTCTTTTTAATTTCCCAATATTTTAAAATTGAGCTTAACGTTTTGATTTATGAGCAAATTCTTGGCAACTAATATTATCACTTCGCAACCGTTCATTGCATATTTTACTGTGTGAGAAAATGTGATTTTAGCTGCCCCTTCCCCTCTCTCCAGGGCCGGCCCAACCAAAAGCGGAGCCCGGGGCGGAATTATTTGCGGGGCCCTATATATATATATATATATATATGTTCGTGCGTTAAACTAAGTTGAAACGTTTCAGTGGAATAGTAGTTAGCAGCCACACATTTATTTATTTATTGTACAAATTTCGATTTTTATCTTGTATAACATATTGATTTCTGTTGAGTATTTTACATCTCAACACATTTGATTACAAGCATTCACGTTCCATAAGGAAAATTTCTTATTACAGATTAATGACGAATTATTAAATAAAATAATTTTTATAAAAAAACAGAACCGACTTCAAATTATAAATTGCGCTAAAAAGTGAAAAATAAATTCATTCTTTAAACAACATCGATGTGACTTTTAAGCATAATTTTGAAAGTCGGTGCAAAATTAGGATAGATAAAATCTTTTGTAATCATGAATCTATTACAAATACATATTTTCGCAGAATTAGCAACAGTTCCAATATGAAGCAGCAAATGGTATAATGGTAATTTGACTCATAATTTTGCGCCGACTTCCAAAATTATGCTTAAAAGTCACATCGATGTTGTTTAAAGAATGAATTTATTTTTCACTTTTTGGCGCAATTTATAATTTGAAGTCGGTTCTGTTTTTTTATAAAAATTATTTTATTTTATTCTTTTTAGTGTAAATACATTTTGTATATAATTACTCTATTTTTAAAAAAATTCCATATCCAAGGACAAAACTTCTTTGAATAATGGCACTAAAAACTGATCATTTGTATGATAAATTCCCTTTTGAAGTCGATTTTAGCAAACAAACTGATTGGATTAATTTTTGCCACAGAGAAGCCTTCAGTCAAACTCTTGCTGTAATTTATTTTAATATTATATAGCACATGACAACAAACATGTTTTTAACAATGACTTTTATGTTTATTAATAGATTTCCCAACAAAGAAAAATCAAGCCAAGCCTTTCCAATTAAAATAAAAAATACTTATTTTTCACCCGTAACGTTTTTCTAAAAAAACAAATGTAGTCAAATTAATTTGCAATGTTTGAGTTAGACGACCCTCTATCGATTAAAGAAAAAATCATCAAAATCGGTTCATTTAGTCAAAAGTTATGGATGAAGAAACAAAAAAAATGCTACATTTTTGCCCATAACTTTTTTTCTAATTATCGAATATGGTCAACCGAAGGTACGGGACCTATGGGAAACCACCCTCGATCGATTAAAGAAATAATCATGAAAATCGGTTCATCCGGTGAAAAGTTATGAGTGGACAAACAAACAAAAAAAAAACGACATACATACAGTATGAAGGTATAACCTCCTTCCTTTGTGAAGTCGGTTAAAAAAACTGCACAAAGATACCTTTACTAAAATTACTTTCTTGAATACCTTAAAGCAAATTCATATACAACCCAAACACAATTTAACTTCTTTACAAATTCTGATTCAATCGCTAAGATTGCCAAAGATGTCAACTTTCCTTGGCCCACCAGTACCGGATCTTGGAGTTTTCCGAGGCGGGGCAAAACTTAAAACGCCCCCCCCCCCCCCCCGGTCTATCCAATAGTTGTTAATCTTTCATATAGCTTTTAGGCGCTGGTCTTTTTTATTTATTTTTTAGGATTTTTTCACTTTCGGAATACTTTGATAAACAGATAGAACTTTCGTTAATGTTCCCATAGCATGGCTCTTTCAGCTCAACATTTGGGGAAGGTGGGGGGGGGGGGTAGGTCGAACCATATGAAGAGCTCCCCTTAACAAGAGTTAGGGATCATTCATAAATGATGTCACGCTTCGAGGGGGGAGGGGGGTTCGCGAAACTGTGACAAAGTGTGACAAGGGGAGGGGAGGGGGGTAACAAGAAGTGTGACATCCTGCATTATGCAACATAGCGTGACGCGTGACAAAGGGGGGGGGGGAGGGGGTCCACTGAGGTGTGACGTATTGTGACAAAGGGGGGGAGGGGGGTCAAATATATGAGGAAAAAGCGTGACGTCATTTATGAACGGCCCCTTATGTAATTCTGACAGTTAAAGGGGGTCCGGGGGCATTTTCCCCTGGGAAAATTTTGAAAACTATATGCAATCTGGCGTATTTTGAGGCCTTAGGAGACGCTTTTGGGACTTCAAAAACTAGGAAAAAACAAAGCAAACGAAAACTTTTTAAATTTAAACGCTTTTACTCATAAAATAATCATAAAAATGCAGAAAAAGATTGGCTTTTTCATTTTTAATCCAGGGCTGGACTTCTCCTTCTTACTAATGCCCATATCGAAGAGCCACGTGTTTGCCTTCTCAAACAACACTATACAAGCTCCCACCTCTTCCCAAAAGAATGCTTTGAGATTTTGTAAAAAGAAAACTATCGGGTATTATTTGATCATAGCATAATTTATACGCATTTCACTATTATAAGGGGAAGAAACCTTGACTTTTTAAAATTTAAAGTTTTAAATTTTGACATTACAAAATCGCTCCGTAACCTCTTTCCCCCCCCCCCCCCGCCTCCAATACAGTTTATACAAGTAAATAAGTCTATTGATCGGTTTTAATCGTTAGCAAAATAGCTGATCAATGATAAAACCGGTACTGTGGCCCACAGTATACCGTAAATAATTTTTTATTAATTTTAACTTTGAAAAAGATCTCACAGCTCTTGCTACGGGCATTGGCTGTGTTAAAATTACTCTAATTGCAGAGGGAAAAAAATTCGATAAAGTTGTGACAAATTATTTTTATATAAGAACTGTGCTGTTTCCAATATTGAATAGTTGACTGGCAAAACTCGACGGCAAATTATGAGTTCGTCAAGAAAGTTCACTCTCAATATCATCTTTTAAAGCCTCACCTGCAATATGACAACAGTTTTTAAGCTCTATCTTTAATAAATTCTTAATATTATTTGAACTACATAGAAAGTCAAATGTTTCTTCATTGGCATGGAAATTTTTCAATCTCTTCTCGAAAGATGTCATAGCATTATCGATTAATACTACGAAAAACTTAATCCGAAAATTATCTTCAGAAGACTAAGATTCGTCATCAATTCCTTCATACTGAAATTGTCTTGGTTTTCGCGGTACACGCCGATTTTCAAATTCATCAAAGCATACATTTTGTAGTGAATATGAGAAAATCAGAATGTGCACTTTAAACGAGTTGTATTTTTTCAATGAAAAGACATATTTTGAGGTACTCATACAGACGCCTTGTAACCTTCTTAAACTTACATAGGTTTTTTTTTTGTTTAATTTTCATTTTTTGTGTTTACTCATATTATTTTTTGTGTTATTTTTATTTTTTCGCCCCGCAAAATTTAAGCAGCGGGGCCTTAAGAGCGGGGGCCTCCTATTGGGAGCAATCGGTCCAACCGGCTTAAGATTGGCCTTATAACACACCGACTGGAAATGAAATTTCTATTTCTGTTTTAAAAACATTCATTTACTACCAATAGAATCTTGACACATTCCAAAAATTTATTGATCTATAACAGTGTTTCCCAGCCTTTTTGACCCTGCAAACCCCTTTTAGATCCGAAAGAAAATGGCGAACCCCCTTTGAGTCGTCAGTAACGGGTGACAAAACTATAAAATTTACTAGCACATTTATTTTCCATGTTGCCACAATACTTCATAACAAGAAATGGAAACATAATTATTGTAAACTATCTAAGTTTAAATTAAAACTAAAATACGGCTACAATTTTTTTATTATTAAACCTTTTTTATGTTCTTTTTGAATTATTATCAGGGGAGTAAACATATGTATTCCTAAAAATATTTTTAAATCAATTTCCTGATAGGTTCCACTTTCCGGTTGAAATATACAAACTTCTGAAAAGTTTTGGAAATTTAAAGAAAAATTAAAATTTACATATTTTCAAATTTCTGATTGCGATATTGTGATGATGCAGAAAAGTTGGAATAAAGTGTGATAAATGCGAATCCAAATTTAAAATTAATGAATATCTTCTGGCTCCACTTAACGGTCCATATAATGGAAAAATTAGCGTAAATTGATGCAAAATTTTACATTTTATGTGGAAATTTATTATTTCCGACTTGTTCGCGCTTGCGAGTCAAAAATGGGAAATGGTAGGAGAAAAATATGCTCTAAAATTTAAAATAAATCAATAAATATCTTTTGGTACCAGTTGGGATCCAAATTGGTACCAAAATGATGTTTGGTTGTGACCCAAATTAGAAATCAGGCAAAAGAAGACCAAATAAGTACATTTCAAATTTTGTATACACTCCTTATGCCAGTCCACTACGTTTCTGCATTATCTGGAAAACAATTCATTAAAAAAAAATCATTTTTGAACTCCTTTCTCATTTTACGTATGTAAATTTATTATTTCGTTTTTACTGTTACGTTAGCGTTGAGAAACTCCGCCATTGCAATATTATTTTCGCGAACCACCGGTTGGGAAACGCTGATCTATTATCTAACCATGTAGAAGAACTTGAAAAACTGAAATTTTAATAATAAAAATTCTCCCCCTCCCCCCTCTCTCTGTTATTAAAATTTTGAGGTTTTGCGCGGGGCCTAGAAGAAGCGCGGGGCCCGGGGCGGCGGCCCCGCTCGCCCCACCCTCTGGCCTGCCATGCCTCTCTTCTACACCATCAATCACGCATTAATCAAAATGCGTTATTAAGAGATTTTCTTTCAATTGCACCGTACAATCGGCGACTAATTAACATGTTTTGAAGGTCTCAAATTTTTTAATTGAATTTTCTCAATTTCTACAAGATACTATAAATAAAAACGTATATTTTGGGAGGAAGCATGCCAACATTGAACACGCGCTTTGCTGAAAATTAGCGTGCCGTGCGTTACAATTCTTTTGTATCCTATAAATATTTGAATTGTTTTAAAAGTTAGAAAGTATTTTAACATATGCTACCTTAAATAGTCACCTAATTACACAATTTTCATTTTAAATTCGTAATGCATACTTTTTCCGAAAATTTCGTGTTGAGTTCAGAATTTTTACTTTTGTTTTATTTATTTTTACTCAGAATCACCCATGAATAGATCGTATATAACTTCTTTATATTGACGACCAACTTCAAAAACAGAAGCAAGGTAAACTGAGCAGTGAGTGAACAGTTTGAAATATTTTCAAAAATAAGGGGTCAAAAATTTTTTTGAAGATGGACTGATTAGGGATCATTCATAAATTATATCCCGCTTCGAGGGGGGGGGTCGTGAAATTGTGACAAGGGGAGGGGAGGGGGTAACAAGATGTGTGACATCGTGCATTGTGCAACGTAGCGTGACATGTGACAAAGCGGGGGAGGGGAGTCCGCTGAAGTGTGACATATTGTGACAAAGGGTGGGAGGGGGGTCAAATATATGGGAAAAAAGCGTGACATCATTTATGAACGGCCCCCAACAGTAGTTTCTTTCCATGCAATTCCAAGCTATCTGACACTGGAAGGGTTATTAGAATGCAAATCTTACATCTTTATTGACTGGAAAATTATATGCTCATTCACTCGTCCTTTACCACTTTTGTTGTAAAATTTTTAATTGCACACCCCAAAACACTTGAAGCAGTGCTATTTAAACAATATTTACCCATATCACTAAAAATGGTCTTGCTGGCATGTATGAGATGTTTGAAGTCATTTAGATACTTAAGAAATATTATGATTTTTTAAAATTGTAATTGTGCTTAAGCGTTCAGTCAGGTCAGACTATCCCATTTTAGTTTTCAGTATAGGGAAGGGAACAAAACTATAAAATTTACTAGCACATTTATTTTACGAGTTTCACAGTTATTCATAACAAGAAATGAAAACATAATTGCAAAACATCAAAGTTTAAACAAAAACTAAAATCATAACTATAAGAAGTTAATACGGCGGTATAGTTTTTTTTTTCTAATGGGCTGCTGTGTTGGTTTCTGCCAATTGCAGATCTAGTACGTTCCCAAGAGATTGATGCCCTCTCTATCAGCGGCACCATCACCGCATGAGAATTTTGACGTCCGGTTTTTCCACCTGAAAAGGCGAGCACCCGGACTCTGCTGATGCGAAATTGCACTAGAAATTTTTAATTTAGATGAGAGCATACTCAAAGGATCTTTCACATGCCGCATAATCACAGACAATCATAAAAATATCGTTAGGGACTTTTAAATGCTACAGCAGGTCTATTTATAATTCATGACTGATTTATGCCGGGAAATTATTGAAGTTTTTTATTAGCAGTCCATCGAAACGCTTATTTGTGGATTTAGTGAGTTTTAACTTGCCAAGACGTATTCATCTGCGTTCAGGAAAATCACTAATTCCATAAGCCCTGATAGGCTGAAGGGATAATTACATAAATCCCTATGTAATTCCACATCGAAAGAAATGCTGAGTGGACTTAGTAATTTTTACCTGGACAATAAATATGATTACAGGACTTGAAGAAGTCTGGACGTCTATGTTTCTTGGAAACGGAAAGTCAATGGACCAAGACCTGCCAATTTTTATTTCTAGATGACGGAGTAATTGTTTATTTCAAAATCGCAATTTTCGGACTTAGTGACTTTTACAGAACGACGGTGATTTAATGTACACCGTTTACTGTAAAAAAAAAAAACACACAGCGAATCAAAAAAGTTCCCACGGCATACCTGGCAACATTTCAACAAAAAAAAAAAAATCCAGTTGATGATTGCAATGCATCGCCATATCGCTTACATGTTGCAATGTTACAGATGAGAAAATAGGGATTTACAAAAATCTCTTTATTAAAATCACATGCAAGATCCTTATGTGCTATGTTTCTGGATAATAAGTAAAATAATCACTACTCTAGGGTTGAAATTGAATGTCTGAAACTCTTAAATTTCTTGGGTAAATCCGTTTGTCAAGGAAGCTAAGTCAGAAAATACTAAATGTAGAATTAATTTTTAATGAATTTTTTTTCCAGAAAAAAATTTCCTAAACGTAGGGGTATTTCTCAAAATTTATAAAAAACCGAAGAAATGCGGAAAATCCAGTAGTCTCTCTGAAAATCAATAGAATTGGCATGACACGGGTGTTTTTTCCTTGATGAAAATATTTAGCTGGCGGATTCTTAATATTCTACTATTTAGTTTTAATTATTTTACTTTTTCTTATTTGTTTATTTTAGATTTTTATTTTACTTTATTACTATTGTTACTTTTAATTATTTATTTATTCGAACATAAAGTAACTATTTTAGGGCTTTAAAATTAGGTTTAAAGCAAATCCCTTTTTGCGCTCCATGACTTTTAAATCACAGAGCAAATGCAGGCAACATTTTAACGAGCTCATATTGCCTTCACTGCTCATTAGTTCTCCATTTGTCACTCCAAAATATTTTTATTTGTATATTCGAGGAGTTTTATTTGTGTGGAAACGAAGAGTTTTTTGAAATGATTTTGCCTTTTTCGGATGCAATCTCTGCAATGTTCCTAACAGGCAAATTTTATTTTAGGAATCGTACGCATACATAGACAAAGTATTCATCAATTAGAAATATAGGCAAACGTTTGGAATCGTCGGTTTTCGCGTTTGGATGGTTCCGATGAAGACAACAAGAATGTGCATAGAAGATAAGGTTACCTATTTTTCGAGGTTACGCTTTGGCTCTGCATGGTTTTTTTCTGTTGTGGCAATACCGTTTCTGAAACACGTGGCAGCAGCAGATCTTCTTCACACTACGCCAATTCTCTCGAGTCCGAACTGAAAACGAAGCATTTCCAGCATCGCCGGAGATGCTATCCGCTCGGCAGCAGACGAGGCGGCCATGGCTGTCGGCTGGATCAGAGGGAACGCGTTTGCTCTGTTGGGCGCTATCGATTTTGGGAGAGCTCTGCTGCTCTCTTGCTCACCTTCCCTCTCTCTCTCTCTCTCTCTTTCAATTCGGCGATGGAGATTCCGGGATTTGAGGGGTTGACGTCACCTATCCTGCGGGCCCAATCGAAAGAGCTAAATCGGTATTGCGTGAGGGGTAATCGCACTTTCCGCTGGGAGTATCGCGAATAATTTAATTTACCCGACTTCCCGTTCTATTCCATGCAGAAATTTTGTTTACTGGGGGGAAGGGTCCATAATTGTTCATGTTCTCCAAAACAAGTGTCAAAACGTTTTACAGGGAATCAACATACATTTAAAGGATGAAAAATGAAAAGAAAATGAAAAATTATATACTGTAACAGAACTTTCTATCCGATATCCGAGAAACAAGAAAAAATGGAAACAAGAAAGAGAGATATTTTCTGGACTTCCTCTCCAATTTCGGAGGGAAAAAAACAAAACTCCTGTTTTCTTTTACTTTTCATCAAATAAATAAATATTCGTGCAAATTTCATTAATATTTTGCTTTTATTATTGAAAACAGCCTTATACAAATGAAATATCATCCACTTCAAATAACGATTACAACAATCCATTAATTTTGAAAACAAAGGCAAGTCCGTTTATGGTTGTAATAAACTGTCTCCCCTCCTATATAATTTTTTAGCCAGCACTGTACACACAATTGAATTATAAATTTATATTATTTAACATTACAAAATACAAAAATTATATGGATTATTTGCTCAACCCTGGAAAAAGTGGGCATTCGATTAGGGGAAAAAATCCTTAAAAATTACTAACTGTTTTGATATCTAATTCTTAAAAGCCTACATTTCAGTATTTTGTAAAAAAAAAAAATTTAAATTTCATCAAAAACATTCTTACTTTAATTAAGGAAATGATAACATGAAAAAAAAATAATTTAATCTAAACTTCTTTCATGTTTCTTGTCTCGTATAGAGCAAAACATTTGTTTTGCACGACTCAAACTTCATATACATAAAGGGAAAGAATAATAAAATAAAAGCGGGTGATATAGAGGGCATTTACTGTTTTCCTTTAGAAAAAACTTCAATTTAATTACGATAAATCATTATGTCACGCCCGCAACCGAAACGTGATATTTATACAGTTCAAACGAAAACGACAGAACTATTCGTCATGAAACTTCTGGTCTAAAAATAGTTTGTAAGATGTATTTAACTGCATGAAAATTTTTTATATATATCTTTAAAATATAGATATTTAGGTTGCGGGTGTGGCATGTTCTTGTTGCAGGCGTGAGGGGTAACGCTTATACAATATCACATCCGCAGCGCAATATGAGATGAGATCTAAGCGGCTTACTGAGCTCATTCAGTTAACAGTTTATAGCTGTTCACCGCCAGCATATCCCACGATTTCCACGTGCTACGTAAAAAGTTAAATTTAGCGAAAATTGCTCATCCCGCGATTAAACGGGCATGAGCTTTTCACATTTAAAATATGAGCACGCTGTTTCCTTGTTTAAGCGTTAGTAATGCAATTTCTTAAGTATTCTAAAGATTAATTAAAGTTTTATTCCAGAGGTGGCTTTAGTTGAAAGTATGCGAATTATGCCTAAAATTGAAGTTTCAGAACATCTGTTCCTATGATCCAAAATAATGATTAAAAAAAATCGTTGTTGCAAAAATATAAAACTGATTTTAACTCCAAAACATAGATAGATTTAAAATATTTACATTCATGAAGAAATACCTGAACTTTAAGAGTAAAATGGAAGGGGCGGGGCTCACCACTTTTATTACTTTTAATATACTGATATATATTTCTTAGCCCTAAAAACCATCTATCTCTAATAATTCCAGAATCTGGTAATTTTGAAAAAGGACTTTTGCTTTCAAATACCGCGTATTTTGAAGTTTATGAAAACTACATTTGCTACTAAATATGAAAAATAATTTAATAGGGTGCGTTAAGCAAACCTTTTAAACTATATATATAGTGAGAATTGATTTTAAGATTTAACATTCTTATTAATAAAGAAGTGTATAGCATGAAACTTTTGTTTTGACATGAGTTTAATATAATTATCTTTAGTTTAATTGAATGATCTATTTATACATAGTGATGAGCATTATTACCATATATGATTTAGAAAAAAAAAAAAAAAGAAATGATGAAACTGCCACATGTGCGGAGTTGTCGATTTTTGTTTTTTCAAAGACTATTCAATTTTTTCCTTACTAATTTAAATTTTTATTAGTTGAACCATTGAAGATATTTTTTGCATTACAAATGTTAACATAATTTACACAAAAATAAAAATAAACTTGAATTCAGCAGTTAACATTTTGACGTTTGAAAAGTCACAAGCAGAATTTCGTTTAAAATTTTTCAAATCTAGATTTTACTGAAAATAAAAACGAATTTTCCTTATTTTCTATTTAATAAAGCTTAATAAACATCAACAGAGAAAAAATTCCAATTCTAACGACGGATGCAAAAAGATTGCACTTTTTAAAAATAAAAGCATTAAATATAAAGTTCGAAAATATAAGAATTTCTATAAGTAAAATAACCATACAATTGCATTTTCATTGCATTATAATGATCAATAGTAATAATTAACGGCATTATCATCAGAAATTTGGAGTAAATTAAAAAACAAAAAAAAAAAAAAAAATCGCCGAGGTAATTACAATTTTTTGCAAATGTTTAAAACACCGAATTTCTGGTATTAGGATGCAAAAAAATATCAGAATTCTGGGGTATAACCAGAACAATACCGCCCCTGTAAAAAGGTTATTTCTTAAAAAGTCGTTTCACCACGATTACTTTTACTTTATTTTTATCAGAACCAGAAGTGGGTCACGGCCACACTGCCCAATTCTAGTGCTTTAATGGCTCCTAACTTTTCTCCCTATTAGCCAAGTCCTTAGGATTGCTTGCGCCCGGGGCGAGGTAGAGGAGTCCACTGATTTTACATGCGGGCCGTTCATAAATGAAGTCACGTTTATTCCCCACATATTTGACCCCCCTCCCCCCTTTGTCACAATATGTCACACTTCAGCGGACCACCTCCCCCCCCCTTTGTCACGCTAGGTCGCATAATGCATGATGTCACACTTCTTGTTACCCCCTCCCCTTGTCAATTTCAGGAATCCCCTCCCCCCCCCTCGAAGCGTGACATCATTTATGAATGATCCCATGCACGTATCCATAAGTGTACATGGGGGTGTTCAGCAGGAATCAAACGCGCGACCTTCCATGCGGAAGTCCGACGCTCTAACCACTAGGCTACCACGGCCTATTAATGGCCCCTTACTGGTACATAAATAGAACATTGACAATTTACACTCTTGAGATGTTTGCTTGCTTCACGTTCTGCTAATTAACATCCGTGCATTTTTTGCGTTGACTAAGAAAATTTAGTGCCAAGTGAGATTTTACAATCATGTCAGGAACTTTCAAAATTTGTAAAGAATTGAAAAAATGCCCCCTTAAAACAGATTCAAAATGTTTATTTCACATTTTTTATTAATTTTTTGATTCATACTGAGCATTATTACATCGCACCTGAAGTGCAAGTCACATCTTAAAAGTGACTATTTTTGCAAGAGATTTTTCAGCATCTGAAAATTTAATTATTAAAATTAAAATGGCAGTTTTTTTAAATTCACACTAACGTTTTTCACTTGCTGTAATTTTATGTGGACGTTATTCTTATGCAATGTAAGTATTCAAGTGTATGTACAATTTTGTGGAAAATTATGGAATCAATATAAGTTGAATTTGATTGAATATTTCCCGAAGAACTATACACATACAAC
The DNA here is from genome assembly GCA_038502835.1 of Octonoba sinensis. Lineage (NCBI taxonomy): Eukaryota > Metazoa > Arthropoda > Arachnida > Araneae > Uloboridae > Octonoba > Octonoba sinensis. The sequence goes on along the minus strand of CM076604.1, from coordinate 90,643,602 downwards.
ATACACGTACATTAAAACGTACGTAACTGTTCATTTACTGCCATTTTAACATTTTTTTAAAATTATGGCCAACTTGCATTAGGGTTGCTATGTCTTTTTTCCAGTAGATAAAAAATTTGCTATGCCCACTTCTAGTGCATTACAGCAATCTAAGTTTTATTATTTTTTAAACAATTATATCATAATTATTTTCATATTTCATTTAACTGTTATTCTAGATGAGAGTTTGGACAACCGAAAAAAACTATAGATTAGCATAAGTTCTATAAAGTTTAGATAATAATCGAAGAAATACGAAAAGTAATAGCATAAGTTGCCCACTACCGATACATTTACCCTACATACGTATATATAGTCGACGCTTGTTATAACGACCACACATTATAAAGACCATTCCATTATAACGACCAGTGGGAAAAGTCCCAACTTTATCCCTATAAACTCAATGTTAATTTGCTTTCGGAATAACGACCGTTTTGCATTGTCTAATCCAATACAGCGACCGTATTTTGGACAATATTTCTAGTATTTTTCCAAATAGAGCATGCTTCTTAAATTTTTAACTGCAAATGACTTTGGTTTTTACAGACAAGCTGCATAGAGTCTTCAGCATTCAGTTCAACTATGACAGGGGTGAGGAGGGGGGAATTATCTCTCATCATAACACGGAAAGAATAGAGGGGAAGGAAACGGGGAATTTCTAGATTTCATAGGAAAAAGAGTTGACAGATGTATTAGTAGTTGGTTGTTTGAATCGCGTGGTTTTCCAATGGTTGATTCTCTGAAATAAGAGAAGTCATGCTGTTATGCCAGGTGTCATGTCACCTCAGTTCTGCTTCTAGAAATGTGTATGTAATTTTTGTCCCTATATTTTCTACTTCAAAATCTGTTTAATATTTTGCATTGATAGTTTTTTTTTTATATAATTCCAATCAATGATAAAAAAATAATTTAAGCATTTAGTTGGAATCTTTGAAACATTACCAATTTTAATGGAACTACTGAACATGCATGATGCATGTATATTTTTTTTATAGAAAATTCTACCTTTTATAGTGACCACTCGATATAAAAACCTCTTTCTGTGGGACGCAGATGGTCGTTATATCGAGTGTCAACTGTATATGAAAAAAAACATAATTAACGACATGTTTGTTGGTTCATCCCAAAAACAAAACTTTGAACAATTTGTGCATCAGAATGCCATCCCTGTATGCAGAAAGAACATGGGAAATTTTAATAAGTGATAGCAGCTTATTTTATTAGCTGATTTCCAACACTATATTAACTTGCTTAGTTTCTTCATTAAAAAAAAAATAATAATAATGAAGCAATAACTTGTTTTTGGAATTTCTTGATACATCAGTAGATGAACAGACATTTAAATTTGAAAGGGAAAAAGTTCTCAGTCCTCAATGTTATTGTTAAAGTGAGAAGCAAAGTAGTTTGTAGGAAGTTTTAAAAAATGACAAAAATAACGAGCAAATAAAACAGGTACGTAATGTATTATTTAATCAACAGGTGAATATGTTCAGATAACAGCTTTATGCCATGTCAGAAAAAAAATCATTTACTTGTCTGGTTAATTGAGCATGTTTCTTTTTTGTTTCCTTGACATCCAAAGATTTCATTTCATCGATTCCGGATAAGTCCCAAAATTTTACTTTCTGGTCGAATGAAGAGCTGGCCAGTAGAGTCTTGTCAAATGATGCGGTTACTCCATCAATAGAAAACCCATTATGGCTTCCTAAAACTCCTAGAAATCTTGTGGGAAACAACTGAACTGCTCTTACTTTGCCATCTTCACAGCCAGTGCAAACCACATCTTCTGCTACTTTCACCATGCAGTCAACTGATCCAGGATGACCTGGAAACCTGTCACTGATATTCCCATACTCTCCCCAATTGAAAATATTTAACGATCCATCTCCTGACCCAACAACAACCTTAGTTTCATTTTTAATTACAGTGGAAGAGAGGAGCTCACTGTCAAACATTTCCGACTGCATTGCTAATTTTTTCGCTCGAATATTGTATGCAGATAGAGTGCCTTCTCCACTTGTGGCTAACAGAATTCTTTTTTCACTGCTCATCGACAAACTACTGACATATTCATTGATGTCTTCAAAGCAAGCAATTGGAGACTGCATTCTGAAATCCCATATTACTACTTGCCCTTCATCCTCCCCAACAGCCAAGAGATAACTATCAATGGGCAGCAAACAGTAAATGGAAGAGCCATTAGGTCGTAAAAATTTCCGATATATGGAACTAGTTTCGAGGTCAATAACCTCCACAGTCGTATCCTGTGATCCGGTAAAAATATATTGTCCACAAGCAGAAAACTTTACAGCTCTACAGGGCTTCTTGTGATGCTCAAATGCAATAGCTTCGATATTACCCGTTTCTTTACTGTAAGTGTAAATATAAACAGGTCCATCAATAGTTCCAATAGCAATTTGGTTTTTTTTCGGATGACATTCGAGGCCAACGACCTCAGACTTCAATTCTATATCTTTTGGCACTTCCACCTGTTGCTCGATTTCCTCCAGATCATCAGACTCCTTGTCACTATCAGAAATTGACGAATCAATGGAAGATTCTTCGTCACTTGATGACATTTTTGCCTGAAGAAGAAAAATTTTAAGTGTCAAGTATTTTTACATAAATAAAAGTTTACATCAATGCACAATTTATATTTTAAAGAAGCATTAACCAATTACCCATCAAAGAACTTCAACACTGCCTCAGTATGCAGCAAAAAAAAAAAAAAAAAGATTTTTAATGATAATGATCTATGAAATTCAGTTGAACATTTCTACTACTCTACTATGTATCAGTTTGAATTGCAAATTGGCAGTTGATGTAAAATATGGTAATTACGGGCCTCTTCATCACAATGCGGGTTTTCTTTAATTAGAAACCAGACTGGAGCATATACTCTCATTGTATATGTTGTTAGTGTCCCGAGGTTTTTGGAAGGATTTTCTGTTTAACATACAATCGAAGGATTCTACTTGCAGTTGTTAGCTATCTGGAAAGTACTATTGGTCCAGGTTTGTGATTTACCATCAGAACAGTTGCCTTCTGAAACAGCATAATAAATATCCCTGAGGTACATTTGGTCTGTACTGAGCTCCATATCAGCACTTAAGTGCAGAAAATACTCGACAGCAATTTTTTAAAATGGTACCACGGGAAGTTCTTCACATTTATGAAGTGCTTTTCCTATTTTGCGTGTTACTGCTTTTAGGCTGGACGTTTTACCATCAATTTTCTGCAGAAGATAGTGGCAGTTCATTGATATGCAACAAGCAAATTAACCATTGTAATGGCCGACCAAGTTCTATCTCCAACAAACGAATAATCCCACCCTTTGTGCCTGTATTAATTAGGGATGCACCGAGTACTCGGCCATTACCGAGTAGTTGTAAAAATTTCGTCATTTTTTAAAAGTTTACTAATAGTGGATAAATTTGTAACTGATTAGTACAATAAAATGGGAATATAAATATGTAATATGAAATAATTAAAAAAAAAATATGAAGTATATAAAATATTTTTACACAGCTTATATATTGGTAAAGTTCATATGCTAATTCGACTATTTTTTCCACTTTCTATACTTTGTTTGCCACTATTTAAGCTCTACGAGTAGCGTCCAACATGTTTGATTTAACAAATCGGTGAAACATGTCAGAAACTCGTATGTTATGCCCTGGCAATCTTTTTGGATGCCTGATGAAGAAAAGATTGTCTTTTCATCTAAACCTTTTAAATGGATTAATTTGTGGTAACTTATTTGCATTAAATATTATTTCTCTTTGGATAACTGAATGTATTACATATAATTCTAAACTAAAATCAAAATCTAGCTACATAAAAGCTCCAACTGTAAAAGTGGAAGAAAAAAAAAGACTTTAAAGTAAAGAAATTATCAGCAAGAAAAAGGAAATACACAAAATTCTATCAAATACAAATATTTTAATAATTAATATCAAATTCAATATGTCGTAAATTATGGTATAAAAATACACCATAATAATTTTGTATCTTAGGTTTTAAAAATAGAATTACATATAAGAAATATCACTTTATTATTAACTAGAAAAAATTAAAAAATGAAAAGAAAGTAAATAAAAATATACAGTGTCAATATAGACTTTTTTCCTTGGGTGCGGGGAGGGAGGGGGGAGGAGAAGATTATGAGGCATTTTACATTATTGAATGAATTTTTACCGCAACCAATAATCATTTTTGATAAACTGATTTTTATAAAGAGGTTTAAAGAATTCTATTTTGGAATTCTTACATTCAATTTCTTTCATTAGTTTATATATATTATGTAGTTAAAATGTATGTTTTCATTTCAATATATACAAAATTCTTCATGTGCACATCAATACTCTTTTTTTTATTCACAGCTACTCGGTACTCGGCCGAGTAGTAAATGGCCGAGTACTCGGTACTACGGCTACTCGGCCAAAGTGCTACTCGGTACATCCCTAGTATTAATGTTTGTTCCATCATATCGGACAGCTTAAAATGATTCAAGAGACATATTGTTATCATGGAAGTAATTGATTATAGATGTTTTAATAGAGCGCAATTCTCCAGTTGTAGGTGCCATGGCCAATGTACCTTGTACCTGGCTGTTGAAGGAGTGTGTAATGTTCTTCCTGTATAACGGGATCTGCAGTATTTGTCCCCCTTTTTAGTTTGAGTTCTTGTGCTGTCTCTTCGTCAATCAAAAGACAAACACTTGACTGAATCATTAGATGGCACCACCACAAATACTCCAAGTTCCCTTTTTGACCTACGAGTGAAGGGAAGGGAAATTCTCCACCTTCCGGTACTCTTGGAATTGCCTCGGGACTTCAGGGTCCACAGATTTTACATGCATGTATCCCCAAGTGTATTAGTACAACAGACCTCTGGTTGCAGTGCTTGGTCTTTTTAGCCCCCCTTTCCTTCATTTCATCCCCAAGTGTACACTTAGGGTCTTCAGCAGGGCAGGTATCAAACACCCAATGTTCTGGTTGGAAGTCCGACGTCCTAACCACCAAGCTACCACGGCCCACATGAAACTAGTTTCAAAGCTAATTACATTCATTTAAAAAATTTTAAAAACAGCTGCAAAAATAAGAATTGGAACTGATTGATGGGGATAACTAAAATAAAACTAACATTGGTATTAGAAATAGAATTTTAAAAAACATACATTTAAAAAAATACATATTCAATGGTAAATAGAATTTACAGCAGGATCAGAATGAATAAAATTGGAAAATAGCTTGCCCCTTAAACAGATATTTTAGCTGATTATGAATGATGTACACAGGTGGAGGAATCGATTACTTCGGACCTTCATGAACTTAACATTTCTTTCACACACCTGACGTTAGGAACACTGCCCTAAAAACACCATAGTGCAAGAATCAAAGACAAAACTTAATTCCTTTCATATACTGGAAATTGTTTCCTATCAATAATTATTGTCGATTTGATTTCAAAATGAAAATCATCACATGTACCGATGCCATCAGGTGTGTTTTAAAAATCCATGTTGATCAAGGTTACAAGCACTAGGTTGAAAAACTCTTTAGGCAGAGCATAATGTTTCTTTTAATAACTCGACATAGGTGTTGCAAATATTTTACAGTTAAAATAATGAGAACAAGGGACTTTTCACAGTTTCCAAAATAATGAAGGGGACATGCCAAAGGGACCCTTGCCAAGTGTTAGATATTAGATAACAACTTATATTCAAGGCCTAAAGTTGAAAATTTTACATCGATAAGCTTTTTTTTTTATCATACGACACTTAACTTTTAATGAAATGAAACACAATAAATGTCCATTTTGTTTTGAGCAAAAACATAACTTTGCAAAATCACTGCTTGGTTGTTGAATTATATAACTAACTATCAAAATCATTGTTTATAGCAGTGGTTCCCAACCTTTTTTCCCTTGCGAACCCCTTCTTGTATCCAAAAGAAAATGACGAACCCCCTTCAGTAGTCTTTAGTAAGGGGAAACAAAACAGTTAAAATTTTACTAGCACATTTATTTTCCATGTTGCACATAACATGTTTATAACAAGAAATGAAAACACAATCGTAAAACACCAAAATACAAATAAAAACTAATATAATAACTACAAGAAAATTGATGTTGTTTTTATTTTTTATCATTTGGTTCTTTCTGAATTATTAATAATGCAGTAAAATTGAAATTTTGTACGTTCCACTACTTTCCACCTTATTGCAAAAACAGTGTATTCAAAAATCCTCTTTACGCTTTGTCCTAATATGTAGATGTTAATTTATGTATTTTGTTATTTCATTTACATTAGCAATTAAAAATTCCGCCATTGCAACATCATTTTCGCGAACCACCGGTTGGGAAACGCTGGTTTATAGTATAGGTTTTTTTTAAATTTTAAAAGGTTTCATTAGAACACAATTCGAACCCGAATAGATTACTAAATATAATTTTTTTCTGTAATATGGAATATAGCTTTTATATGCTACTTTAGTGCCTATTCTCTATTCCAATTTTGATTGAGTGAAATTTTGAATTAAGCTCATTTTGAAAAATGATGACACACAATGAGATGTTATCTAGTAGTGAGATTGAAAATATAGAAATGATAATGAAAAGCTGCTGCTTAGAGCTTAGAAATGTTAGCTTTATCTCAAAAACATTATCAGGTCATGAATATTTTGATATCCTACATTTGCTTGTGGTTCAAATTTGAATCAGATGTAATTCATATTGCATCTAATTCCAAGATGGCTGTTCCTTATGATATATAGGTCACCCAATTACTCATTTTAATACTTCAAATTTGAGTTCTGAGATCCCTTGAGTATCCGTTTGGCTTGGATACTCTCGGCTAAATTAAGTACCTAGTGCAATTCGCATCAAATGAGAGCTCAGGTGCCGCCATTAAGGGGAAACTGAGCGTTCAAATTATCAGTGGCAATGGCATCCACCGCCAGTGGTGCTACTTGAAAAAATGGATGCTGATTACCGGGTACGCACTAGGTTTGCAAAGGTTAGTGACCATATGTAGCCCCATTAGAAAGAAAAAAAAAAAAGAGAAAGTTTGAGTTCTAAAAATGATATGTGTACTAGTATATTTTAGAAACAATTATTAAATGTGAAAATAGCACATAAAGAATAGGCAATTATATTGACTACACAATTTTCACATCACTTAAGCTAAATTTTTCATTTATTATGCTTATATTATTTTAATCTCTAAACTTCACGTTTCTATTTTAAAATCAAAATGATGGGAAACAGGGAAACAAGCTTATGTGTATCCCTACCCAAGCGACACATACATATGAACACAAATGTATATTTTCAGCTCTTTACACAATTGGAAAGGAAGTCCTACATCTGTTTCTTTTTTGCGATTTGCTTGAAGGCAGCAAATACAACAAATGCTTTGGAATCTCCATCCAACAATACGGAGGATGCAGTGGTGTAGTCCTGGAAAAAAGGGTGGGGGGACGTTTGCATTTACCAACATCAAAAAGTGGGGGTACGCTTATGTTAAAATTCAAAACAGGTGGGGGACGCTTGTGTTAAAATAAAAAGGTAGAAGGACGCCGTCCTCCTGCATCCCCCCTCGACTACACCACTGGGAGGATGGTACTCTCCCCTTACCCCTGAAAGAAATTTACTTACTGCAAATATTTTGGCATTACCTGCAAAAAGCAATAGCAACCCCTTGGCCAATTCCAAGAAAATTGCAGTTGCAGATTGGCGACAAATGCATATGACCTGCCATAAATATTTTTTTCATATACAAGCACAACCTGTACAGATAGGTAAACTGTTGTTTTTTCAGAAATACCAAACCATGCTGAATCAATCTTCTTTCCATCTAATATCTTTGACAATGGTTTCTGTATTGCCTCCAACATGATTTTTTTAACATAATTAGCACCCCTATTTAACTTCGCTAAAACTGCTTTGCTCTCCGACTGATTGGAAAGCTAAACATGCTGACTGATAAGTACCCATGATGCTGTTGTAGGAAGGATATTAAAGCTGGAAATGTCAAAGGGGAAGCTGTGACTAACATTTAAAAAATACAAGGAAGGCCTAGAAGAATTCAGCAAGTTAATAAGCTTTCGTGGGATGTTAAAATCATTTTGGTCGAGTTGAAAGAATGCATATTTTTCTTTTAATTAAAACTGCAAATTCAAATGCAAGAGTATTTTTCATAATACCAGACACCAGAGCGGGTGTCTACAAATTTTCAGAAGTAAAACTTATAGTAATATTCAGCGATACATCGGATATTGATTCATGTATTTTTAAAACGTTTTAATTAATTAAATTTTAAATCAGATTTGACACACCGGATTCCCGTGGCCGGATCGGAAGGATTCCGGATATCCGACGTCATTTGGGAGAAAATAGTCTCGTCGGACGGAAACTTTTAGTGATCTATTCGTAATTTTCGTGACATTTACGATACTTTTGAGACTTATTTCCAAATTCTTGGCTTTTTGGGACTTTCGTGACCTGTAGACACCCATGCAGTGGAAGGAAACCAAACCATTCTTACAGCCTTGTATATTACAATAACGTTCCAACGCTATTTTATTACGAGTCTAGTATATTTAAGAGACCATCCCTCCTTTATACTTCATAGTTAACACAAAAAAATTGTAAAATCGTGTCGAAAAAGGAGGTGGACACATGCTTTAATCGCTCGATAGATCTGAACATGAACGTTCTTTGAGCGGACTTTATTTATGAGTATGAAAAGAAAAAGTTCTAATTTCTGGTTATTACTTCTGAAACAATAATTAAAAGAAGCTACTTCACAAACTTTAGACACTTACTTCAATATTATACGAACAAACACGTGGATGTTTCCTCTTCCGGCGCAACAAATGGATGATAAAGAAGAAAACAAACAAACATATCAATGCAGTTACAGTTAATATATGTATACAGTTAATAATTGTAAATATATGTTATTTGAAATTATTAAATTATAATTAATTAAATATTTACCATGATTATTAATTTTTCAAGAAATAAATGCAAGGCCGTAGACAGCCAGGCAGTAGTTAAACCTTCTCCTCCCCCCTCCGCGTTTTTACATGCTATCAAAGATTATTTGAGAAATTCAAAATATCCAGATAAGAAAAAAAGTTTTGGTATGAAATACAAAAAGTTCTGCTTGATTCTAAAGTCGGCATTTACACGAGTCCTTCTTTTTAAATCCAGCATGCGAAGGCTCTGTGTAAATGCCGACCAACTCCTCCGTGGGCAGAAGGGAAATGTTATTACGTGCTTTACGTAACTCCCAAACTTTACGTACACCACTCCCAATCTGAACTACATAAATTAAATGTATATTGTTGGTTCTCGTCGGTTCTGGTTACTCGAACTTTCGGTCAGTGTTTCTTACAGGCATCTCTCGGGGGGGGGGGGGGGGGTGCTCTGACGCATCGGAGCAGGAGGGTATAGACACTATACCAGGGGTGATTCTGATCCGAAATTCTGCGACACTTCCGAACATTTTCAGGAATCTGCTCCGAAAAATTTTCATTGTATTTATGTTAAGATTTCTTTAACGAGTAATATCTGCTTTTTAGGGCCGGATTCTGGTGTAACGATGTTTACGCAAATGCGCCTGCAAACCTCCGATTTGTCGAGATTCCGATTCTGGCGTAACGATGCGCATGCATTTTCGCCAATTTTTCCCCCTCGATTTGCGGCACATTTTTACCTCACGCAGGATCTGCAAGTGTCATGGCTGCCCGCAGTAGTGCTTTTTTGTTTGTTCTGTTTACGTATAAAAATCTGGAGATTTGAGGAATACCCTGCCAAGTGAATGAATCAAATTGTATTTTATTTAGAACAGAATAGATAGCATGTCCTTTCGTAAGTTAAAATTTATAGTTAGTATGTGGTTTTGTGTGTATTTTCTGTGTTCTGTTTATCGCGCTAGGGCGAAAGTATTTTTTAAAGAATTTCAAAGCTTATTTCTTATGAATGAAATTCTTTTCAAATTTGTATTCAAAAATTTGTTATCTGATATTCCTCGCTTGTTATGGAGAGTGTTCGTGTAATTTTTTTAGAATGTAGAGTTGTTATTGCTTGTAAATTAATAAATATTCCGAAACGAATGCTTGTGGCCCAATAAGAATGGAAACAAAATATTTAATTCTCTAGTTATCTATCAGTCTATAGCGTATTTTGTATGGCAATATGTTATATTATTACAGGCATGTAAGCTTTCAACTTTGCAATCATACCCACCACTAAAAATTAATAGCTTGAATTGCCTCAATTATGCTTACTATACTTAAGTATGGTAATGTCCTTGTGCCAATGCTATACTTTCTTTATCAAAAAAAAAAAAAAAAAACACAAATATGTTATCATAACTGTTGCTTAAATTTTAGTTCTAAATCTGTCGAGATTTTCTTTTGTTTTGTAAAATTTTATTAAAAAGTATTTTTGTTTATTCACGCACAACTAAAAGTGATATGTACAGCTATTTTGATTTTTTTTCTTGCACTGTGTTTGTAAATATTGTGATTGTATTCTCATTAATTTTGTTCTCAGAAGTGTGTTTTTCTAGAATGTCATGACTGCATAGATAAGCGAAGAAACCTATTTTTAATCCGTTAAGTATTAAACATGTTTCTTATGTTATTGTCGAGTTTTCTGTTATTACTAACTTACTGAAGCAGAATTCTTACTGAATAATATTGCATAACAGTATTGTCATCATATTTAAATTAATATTTTATCAAGATAAATTTTGTTATGTGAGTTAGTTAGCTCTAAATATTTGGTCCCTTAATAGAGCACTCATCATGTAGTGGGCTGCATTGGTTTTTCTATCCAAGCTTGGTTAGAAGTCAGAGTTTGAATAGTTGCTATAATTCGATTAAAAGCTTCAGATCAGTAAAGCTGATAGATATTAAAGTCGACTGAATGTGATCAATATTATGGGTTGTAGTAATAACACTTTCTCTTTAAAGAAATTTATGGTAGTTGCAAGTTCTTTTTATTATTTTAAAACATCAAATTGTCTTATTCATGCTTTTTCCCTTTATAATGTTAAAAATAATTAGTATTTTAAGTATCTTCATAAATAGTATGATGAGTGTTAATTACTATCTACATGTGTTAAAGAAAACAAGGCAGCATTTTTAATTATGTCATGTTGTCCTTCATTTTAGGAATTATGTTAAACCCATACACGTGATATTACAAAAAGTACTATATGTGTAGTATTAGTATTAGATGTTTATTCCATTAAATATGTGATGCATGTATAAAATGGCTGTGACGACAAAAGCTGTATTGAAATTTTGTCTAATTAATTAAAGTGCAATAATCAGTGTTTTTCAAGATTGTAAAACTTTGCTTAATAATTGCCATTGAGGGTATTTACAGGTTTGCAATATTATTGTGGCTCTAGGGAAGATTTGATGCTCTTATAGATTGCTTATTTAGCAATCTCATGAATGAGTTATTATTAAATGAGTTATAGCTTTCATATGATATTATATGCTATCTCATAGGTGTATGAAAGTCCATCATATTTAGGATTATCTGTTTTAATAAAATATAGTTGCTGTATATATTGTAATATTAGAGTTTTATTCTTGTCAAAATTGTTTGAAATATTTGAACTAAAAATGTTTTATTTGTTTTAAATTTGATTTTTTAAACTAGCTGGGTCATTTTTATTGGCTGAATTTTATTCCGTCTTAAGAATGATCTTGCTGGTAGCTATTAATATGTGCAATACTGGTGGAAAATTTTATCAAGAGTTATGTCTTATTAAATGCACCATATTGTGAATTGCATAAATGAAAATCATGAACTAAATTTTCTGTTGTAAACAGTGCCTGATTACCGCAAAGGCCAACTAGGCTGTGACCTTGGGCCCCCAAGCTTATTTAACATTGCACATTATACAAAGTATTTATGACACATGTTTCGAGGTTACAAGCTCTTTTTCAATGCAAAAGAATGAGCTTCAAGACGACAAACATCCAACTGATTTGCTTTTACTCCTTATTTATAGTTAATAGATCTAAGTAAAGGGATTGTAAAATTATTTTAAACTCCTTTATTTGTTTACATTACAATCATGTTTTGGGTAACTTTTAACAGCGTTATATTTTTTAGTATATTTGACTTGGAACTAGAAGTTCTAGTGCTAGGCACTGCTGGATAGATTACGAAATCAGTTGTCTACTCTTGATTCTTAAATTAAGTCAAATATACTAAAAAATATGATGATGTTCAGAGTTAACCCCCATCTTTCAAAGTTACCCTGCATGACTAATAATTATAAATTTAGTAAATGCTGGAAAATCAACAATAATTTATTAACAGGCATCGTCTTAAATTACATTCGTCTTTAAACTAAAAAGCAATTCAAACTAAATTGTATGTTGTCGGAAATTGAAATGGAATGTTATTAAGCTAATGTGAAAATAAATTGTTCTTTCAAATAAGAGAGTTCTTGTTTAATGATTGATTTGAATGAAAGGGAGGGGGGGGGGTAGATATTGTTTAATAGTAGAAAGCGGACTACAATGTATATTGCGCACAGATTTTTTTAAAGATTGTTGACGTGCGTTTAGAGGTTACAAGGAAACCTTCTAGTTAATGGCGAAGAAGTGATCTTCTCGATGAACAAACATCAAACTGAAACTACAGTTTTGTAATTTGTATTATAATATTGTTGAAAAACTATTCACTTCATTGAAGGAGAAATAGTTATATATTAATTAACTTATTCTGGTTGTCTTATCTGCATGCAAATTCAATGTAGACAACTGTGTTACTGTGAACTTTTAGAATTGGGGCATGTTATAGGCTTAGTAAGATGCACAAACTGAGAATGAATGACTAAATTTATAAGCAAGTTTTTTGTTGATGGTTTTGTATGTAATGCAGAAAAAGGAACAGAAAGAAATTATTATATTTTTTTGGTGTAAGAAATTTTGAATATTGAAATGTAGAGTGCAGGAATAAAATGAATTTGAACAGTTTGCGGGAAAGTAAACAGGTTCCACAGGGTACTACTATACACGAATAAAATTGAAAACTTTAATGGATAAAACATTCTATTTGGATTTAGATTTTGTCATCAGTGCATGTTTTTTGCATTCTTTACTTAGTCATTTATATTCAAACTTTGTCAGTAGTAATGCATTAAGTATAAAATTTTTCAGTGTGGATCTTCTAGTAATTAGAAGTTATTTCAAGTATAGTTTAAAGTTTCTTGGAGGAATTCCATAACCACATTATAAAAAAAAGGTAATGTTACCATTATATAAAAATTGTATTTATAGCTGATATTTCTGGTTTGATGTTACAACTCTGACTAACTTATTTTCATCTTGCTGTGTGTGTCCAAACATTAAGTTAATTGCATTTCTTTAATCGTAAGGAAAAAAAAATGCATGAAAAGTATAAATACTTTTCATCACACCTGTATGACTTCAATCAAATTGTCATTTAAATGTTACAAGAAAAGAACATTTTCGTTTATAATTCTACATATTCACAAAGTCAATCGTTTATAGCTTACGGGATACATATATCATAACTAGAAAAATTATGTTTTTGAGCTAATTTTACGATTTGTGTGCAGAATCAAACTGTGAATTCCATCCCTTTTATCAGTATAAATTCATTGAAAAATAAAAATATATTTCTAACCAACTAATGTTTATATTATTTTCCATTCTATATGATAAAATCCAAAAAGAAATACAGCAACATACACGAAAACAAACGGAAAACATTGCTTTATTTTTCGAAAAAGCTAGCAGACGAAACAGAAACAAATCCTTTTTTCTGATTGGTTACGATTGTCATTTCCCGATGTTTTCCGAATCTCTTTTGGTAAAATCGCTTAAGCTGGATTCACACAGCGCCACGGACGGACGAAATCCGGCGGAAAAAACGTGGCTTCACCTCGTTGTCATGGTTACCGAACAGGAATGTCCGTCGACGATTTGATATTGTCCGTCACAGACGAATTGCTTGGCCAATCATTATGAAGCAAGAAGAGAGAGCTTCGGCCATGTTTTGTCTGTCGTGTTTATTTGGAAACGCAGCCCAAGTGAGTGATTTATAATTATTACTATTTTCTGTGCAGCACTTATATTAAAGCATTAAGAGTAATGTGCTATTTTATGTTGTGATACGGATTACTGCGTTTAAAATTTGTTTCTTAGCATCTTCTATTTTCAATTTAATTAATTAATCACGATATGAGAAAAATAATGTAATAATAGTAAGTAGCAAAGCGTAGAGTTTGAAAAGATGCATAAGTGCATTTAATGTTTCGGCGCTACTTTATTTGCATTTTTATTTTAGAAAATTTTACCTATCTACTATGGTACCACATTTGCGTATTAATGTTTATTTGTTGCTCGAATTTAATATTTCGCTAATTGCACTGGACATTTATTTATTCATTTCTTTTGTAAAAATATAAAGCACTTATCACCGATATCATAAACATAACTAGTTAGCTGTCAGTTGAATTCATTGACATAACTTCATCAACAATTCAGATCCATTGTATGAAAGATTACTTTCAGTTCATAATTTACAGGTTAAAAGATCACTCTGTCAACAGATTTGTTTTGTTTACATATCATTTTTATTAACATTGTTATTTGTGGAGGTGATTTCATGTCAGACTGTGAAGAAAATTTGCATTTAAATTTAGTTTGCTACTTAAATGTTTAAAGAGTTTTAATTTATATGCGTTTCTTTACTGGTATTTAAACGTAGTTTCTACACCAAACAAGCTGAGGTTACATGCAGGCAAGCCTGAGTACCTGAGTTGCTTCTTCAAAATCAATAAACTTTAACGACATCAAAATTTAATAGTAACAAGTTGATCACTAATTTGTTCTGGTTTAGACCTGTTGGGTAAACCTAATTATAGGGTCCATGCTACCCAGACTTGGAAACATTGCCAAATCAAATGTAATTAAAGGGCATTTAATATTTAGTTTTATCGTATCAGAATATTAACTAACACCTCAACTAATGAATTCATGTTGATAACAATTGTATTGATCAGTGTCTCTATAACCACAGGTGTGATCGAAAGAGGACGGTGTACCCCCATATATTTACTTTAAAACACCCTTTTATCCTCCCTTGTTTTTTAAAATTTTAACTCAAGCATCCCCTCAGAGCTTTTGATGTGGATAACTTATGCTTGTATCTATAAGCATTCCCCAAGTTTTTTTCCAGCACTATGCACTACTGCTGATAAATACCAGAATACTCGTAAATTACTTGCTGTGTGTGGTGCTTCATGTACGATCATCAACATGCTTTCTTAACATTTGTCTTTTTTTACAGATTTTTTTACGTGGGAAATAACTTTTTTTGGACACGGGCATTGCTGTAGGTTGCTGTTTTTTGATTAAAGATGCACAACTGACCATTTGGTACATCTACTCAGTATTTTTATACATGTAAGTACATTTTTAGACTTGTAGTTGGGGAGAATTGTTTTTGGTTCAGTTTTTGCAAAAATTGTGATGAAATAAAATATTCTTTGTTCTATATTTTGCTTGCACTTTTTTAATGAGTATTGACCCTCCTTAACTTTACATCCAAACCAACCTTATCCCTAGACTAGGAGGAGTGAGATTTTAATATAGTTACATTTAATCATAATTGTTTAATGCTTGTGTTATTTATTATGTTCTTGCATTGTTACTTATTTTTTAATCTTATGCGTATCACATGATCAATATTGTCAGTTTGAATCATATACATATCTTCAGTTTTGCATGCTTCATGAACAAAAATTTACTTGTATTATTTCATATAGTTGTAGACTGATAATACACATTTATTGCATAGCACAAGAAAGTGAAAAACTATACCAAAAGCAAAAGCAAGACTAAAAAATTGACACTATTGTAATTCATACATTCCATATATAGGTCTCAATAATACATGTGTATTTGTAACATAAATTGTCAAAACTAGGGGCGAATCTTTGGCCGGGCAATCCGGGTGACATCACAGCACCGGCTCATTGTTATCGACTTGTAATTAACAAATTGTTCATTGGGATGATAATGGAGGCTGAGTGGTAAGCCTTTTGTGCTTCCATGCCACGGGTCCGGGGTTTGACTCCCGGGTTGGGCAGGGATTACTCAGCCTTTTATCGCTCCAGTGGGGTGGATAAAATGAGGACCAAACACACTTGGGAACTAACACTAGGGATTCTGCGTCAGGTCATTACTTGACCGGAACATCTGCTTCTGCATCCTAGGGCCCTTGGTCTCAAAAGTTGGGATGGGCACGGTAGGTCATGGTCCCTATTGGGCTGTTGCGCCATGGAGTCAGTTACTTAGTTAGAATTGTTCTTAAATTCTTACTCTAAAAGTGATTGTATCTTAAAAGTACATTTGCAAAGATTTCTTTTGTAAAATTCACAAATCATCATGTTCATTCATTGGAAATTATGGCCAAATTAATAATTCATGTGCATCCGAATTTAAATTATATTTCCAATACTGTTTTTTAATTCCTAGAAAACAACTTGGTGGAAAATGTTTTCTGCATATGTTATATTTGTAAAGATTACGTCACAGTATTAACTGTTTTTTTCTTTTTTACAGATGTTATGGAAAGACAGATGACTTGTACAGGCTGAAATATTGAAATTGTACTTCTTCTGCTCATTATTGTCTTCAAATTATTGATATATGTACTTATGAATGATCAAAATTTTGTATTGTTCTTTGATTTCAGAATTATAATTAAGTACTTCAATAAATTCTTCCTTCAAAATTTTGTTTTGTGACTTTAATGTGTGAGTACCGAATTAGTGTGCAAACTTTTGAGTTATTTGAAAGAAGAAAATAAAAAGACAATGTTTTTCTTCTGAGATTTGTATCTATTAGCATAAGCATATTACTTTTATAAAAGCATTTTGCTTTAGTGTTAAAAGCACAATTTTTTACGCATTGGCAAAAGTATCATTTATATGTTATACTCTTTGTAGTTACTGTACAGGTTTCAAAATGCAAGGGACAATATTCTTATTTTAGAAATGCTTTTTACAGTTAGCGGGGTCACAATTTAGTAAACTGCGTTTTTTTAGGATTTCTAACAGTTGTCTCATGTTTGCAATTTATTAGGAGAAAAATAGGAAAGCTAACATGCAATTTAAGTGTTATAATAATGCCACACTTCCTTGATATATAAAGTTATTTACAGCTCATTTTGAAGAAATGTTAAATTCTAGTGCAAATAAAAACAATTCAATTTTATCTTGTAATTTATAGAGCTGATCTTTTTAAAAAAGTAATTGTTAGATATTTAATTTTTTTTCCTAAACAGAAAATTTAAATTTCTTCTTAGCATTGATTTTAAATCAAGAACGAAAAGGATTTGCGTATCATTTTCGCCTGACAAAATCAATATCATTTCTGAATATCTATTTACAATTAATTGCACCAACGCTCGCATATGAATCTAACATCTTTTACTCTTTGCTTAATCCTAATCCTGGAATTTATATTATGTGTGTTACCTTTAGTAAAACGCTTAATATTTCTGCGAAAATGTAAGCTTATTGCTGTGTGCAAAACTTACAATTTATGTATTTTCTGTCATTTACGAAGCTCATTGATAAGACCTCTGAAGTAATGATATTATTTATGTTTGTTAAAAATAATCAGAATTTTATTTTTCAAAATTAAACAAACATTTATCTCTGCCCGACACTTTTATGAAATGAAATCGCTGCTGAAACTGAATGAAAATTCGAGTTTATTAAATGCGTCGTCTGCTTCTGAAATCGATGTCTAAATACAGAGCCGTCAAATGACGAAGGCACCCCATTATTGGCTCATGTAGAGAGCTTACGCCTTGCAATCATTGGCTGAAACCCACGGCCCGTCGCAGAACCTTTGTAGTGTGAATTGAACTCGCGTTTCTCCGTCACGGACGAATTTTGTCCGTCCGTCCGTCGGTTGTATGTGTGAATCCGGCTTTAGTCGCGCCGAGCTCAACCTCATATTTACCTGCGTGTGCAAACGTTTCACCGGAATCCCATTTGACCAAAGAGGGGTGGAAATACGCAAATTTTCAGAGTTGCGTGTGCAGAAAAGTTGTGCAAACATCGTTTCACCCGAATCCCTAGCTTAAACCGATTTCAGAAAGGAAGGAGGTTATACATTCATACTGTGTGTATGTCTTTTTTTTTTTTGTTTGTTTGTTTGTGTGTCCACTCATAACTTCGCACCGGATGAACCGATTTTCATGACTTTTTTTTTAATCAGTCGAATGGGGTGTCCCATAGGTCCCGTACCTTTTCATCGTTTGACCATATTAGATTCATAGAACAAAAGTAGTGGGTAGAAATGTAGTATGTTTTTTGTTTTTTTCATCCATAACTTTTGGCTAAATGAACCGATTTTGACGATTTTTTCTTTAATCGATAGAGAGTCGTCTTTCTCAAATATCGTACATCAATCTGACTACATTTGTTTTTTATAAAAAACCTTGCGAGTGGAAAAAAAAGTATTTTTTATTTTAATTGGAATGGCTTGCCTTGATTTTTCTTTGCTGGGAAAATTATTAATAAATAAGGAGCAAACAGTCAAACCATGCTTTCTCCTTCTGATACAAATTTTCAGGAAACACAAAAAACTGATAACTTAAAAAATAACTTATTTTAGACTCTAATTAAAGTTTTTTTAGTTATATTACTGGTCCCTAGGGAAATATGTAAGCAGAATTTACCCAAAGAACTTAAAATTAATTATTAGATATGCATTTGAAATTTGGAGAAATCACGTTTTGACCGAACGCAGCGGAGGAAACATGGTTTGAATGTTTCCAACGTTCTGAACATCGCTTTTTTTTTTTTTTTTTTTTTTGGCTTCTGCCTTTTTCCCGCTAGTTCTCTGTCTTTTTCTAGTTCCACAACTTGCAATACTCACTAGAACACCATCTATTACTTCTTCCATTCTCAAATTAAAATTAAAAACTTAGATGAAAACACACTGCTCTAAAGCCAACAAACCGTGGCGCTAATGAAAAAATATTTCTGCTGGTACACCTTAGTGGGTCACGTGACGAGTAAGAACTGCTCTGATTGGCGGCTGACTGGAGGAATCAGTGTTTGATTGAAAACAGGCTTTGGAGAAAATACTTTTTGATTGAAAACTCAATTTTCTAAGTAGATTTAGAAGAGGATAAAACTTGTTTTGGTTACAAATAAGAACATACTTTTGTACAAATTAATGAGGAGTTCAAAGAAATATCAGTAACTCTAATTTTATTTTTTTTGGAGGAAACACTTGACTGTTTGGTTTGACTGTTTGCTTCTCAAATCTAAAAGTCACGAGTTGTTTAAAAAGTGTTTGTTGCCATCGTGCTATAATATTAAAAGCAGTTACAGCAAGATTTTGACTGTACGCTTCCCTGAGGCAAAAATTAAATCCAACCAGTTTGTTTGCTAAAATCGACTTCAAAACGGAATTTTTCATACAAATGATTAGTTTTTAGTGCCATTTATACAATGAAAGTTTGCCCTTTGATATGGATTTAAAAAAAAAAAAACATAGGGTATTTATATAGAAAATGTATTTGGGACCATTCATAAATGATGTCACGCTTCGAAGGGGGGAGGGGGGTTCGCGAAATTGTGACAAAGTGTGACAAGGGGAGGGGAGGGGGTAACAAGAAGTGTGACATCATGCATTATGCAACATAGCATGACGAGTGACAAAGGGGGGGAGGGGGGTCAAATATATGGGAAAAAAGCTTGACGTCCTTTATGAACGGCCCCTTTGCACTAAAAAGAATAAAATAAAATAATTTTTATAAAAAAATAAAACCGACTTCAAATTATAAGTTGCGCTAAAAATTGAAATATAAATTAATTTTTTAAACAACATCGATGTGACTTTTAAACATATTTTTAGAAGTCGGTGCAAAATTATGAGTCTAATTACCATTACACCCTTTTTGCTATTTCATATTGGAACTGTTGCTAAATCTGGGAAAATACATATATTTGTAATTGATTCATGATTACAGAAGATTGCATCTATATCCTAATTTTGCACCGACTTCTGAAATTGTTTAAAAGTCACATCGATGTTGTTTAAAAAATTTATTTATTTTTCACTTTTTAGCGCTATTTATAATTTGAAGTCGGTTCTATTTTTTATAAAAATTATTTTATAACTACCGTCAGACAAGAAAAATATTTTGTACTAGTACTTTAA
Organism: Octonoba sinensis; assembly: GCA_038502835.1. Classification (NCBI taxonomy): domain Eukaryota; kingdom Metazoa; phylum Arthropoda; class Arachnida; order Araneae; family Uloboridae; genus Octonoba; species Octonoba sinensis. Next base: position 90,623,299 of record CM076604.1, on the reverse strand, counting down.
AAAACTATCGAATAGAATTTCTGGGGAAAAAAATACCTTTGGTATTAATATTAGACCTTTCATTTAATTACTTGAAGGATTTTTTTTTTTTTTTTTCAGTTTATACGCGTATATACATCTCCGTATAGCCGTCGTCCATAGGCTTACCTGTAGTCTCCAAAAAAGAAAGAGAAAAATTACCACTCCCTTGATGGGCTTTTTAAGTCGTTTGGTTGACGAATTGAAATTTCTTTATGAAAAATTGACAAAAAAATGTTTTAAATAAAAATATTTATGAATACAAACATGTTATGAAAAACAAACTATAAGGTGAAACTTTAGGCGCCCCCGCGGCTGCTTAGTCCGCTTACTGTTAGATCCGCCACTGCCGATCCCCCCCCTCCTGAGATAACCATTTACAACAAGCCCCCCCCCCCCCCCCGAAGTTTTTCATGCTATAAAGGACAATTTGAAAATTAGAAAACAAAAAATATTCTGATAAGAAGAAGCTTCCTTCATCATGACCCCCCAACCCTCGAAAAGTAAATAAGTTCCTCGCATTCCTAACTTCAAAAACTAATACAAAATATTATTCTTATCAAACTTGAGTTTTCTAATAAGTTACAAAAATTCCAAGTTTTGTTTAAAATAAATATTGTGAAAATATTTATTTCCTAGTTTTCATTTTGAATTTTGAAAATCGGAGATAATCGTATATTTTTATTAGCACAATATCATTGTTATTTTTTTTTTTGGTTTTTTAGAAATGCTGGAAATGCAAAAAGGATGTTTTTGCTCTTATTATCTTTATAACGTAAAACTACGTAGATTTATATGAGCATTACACTATATGCTTTACATTATAAATTCAGTATTTTTTTCGTTTGTTTGTTAATTCATAAATTTTATCCTAATAAACCGATATTACAATGCTTTGTTTTTTTTTAAGGTAGAGATTCGTCTAACTCAAATATTCTACATCAATTTTTTCTACATTTGTTCTTCATGTTCTACATTTGCTCTTCATGCCTGAAAAACTAGTGTGTTATTTTAATAGGAAAGGTTTTATTTTGATATTTTGTGGTTGAGTAAATTAAATTACCTCATTGTTAAAAATAATTTGTTGCCATTAAGTAGCAACGTTAAGAGCAATTATTAAATTAGTAAAAGTTTTAAGTGAATATGCTTCTCTAAAACAAAAATTACATTTATTCAGTCTGTTTGCTTTAGTAACTTTTTAATAAAGCTCAAAACGGAATGAGCAATTAGATTTTAGGGCCAATCGATGAAAGTGGGTCTGTCCTTTGATATTTTTTAAAGAATAGTCTTCGTATGAAATATGTATTTACTCTAAAAAGTAAAAAATAAATTCATTCCTGCTATGATGAACCAATTGTAAATTTAAATGCAAAATATCGCTGAGTTTTCAGAAAAATCTACTTTGATTAAGTAACATTTTAGAGTACTGGTAATTATAACGTCAGTCATAATTTTGTGCAGAGTTCGAAAATTATGTTTAAAAGTAGCATTCATATATTATCAAAATAAAGGAATGCTTTTTTTTAGCTCAATATATGAATGTTCTGCTTTAAAGTTTTCTCTTTTTCAAAAACTATTAAAAGCATTTTAAAACTAGTCCACTTCAAAAACTATTTTAAAATAATCTCCAAATAACTCCGATAAATAAGGAGTACATTTAAAAAGAATCAATGGGAGTAAAGGGCAAGGCCGTAGGCAAAGGGGGGGGGCCGACGGGCCCGAGCCCCCCCCCCCCCCCGAAATACTTTCGAAATTTTTAACTTGTCTGAAAAAAAAATTTTGTTCCTCAAACCAATCTGTTTGGGAGCGTGGGGCGGGGGGGGGGGGTAGGTTCTCTGTTTTACAAATGGGGAAACGACAAGACGGCGCTTCAAAAATCCAGGGTCTATAAACCAGAACTCAAAATAAGATGTTTTCCCTCAATTCTAAAGACGGTAGGTCCCCCGTGTTGTCATCAACAGATAACGGATTGATTCCTTGCCTAAGGGCTACATATGGTTCTAATCACCCGACCACACAACAAGAACAGCAAATGTAGTGATCCCTTTTTGGCAAAATGCAAGCTACCACATCTGCCATAAATATACGTACAACAGTTAGGTGCTTTGTCCATCCTTGCCCGAAGGTTACATTCGTGGAAATGGCGACTCTTTTAAAACTACCCACATTGTGGAAGTAGAAGATAAAGGATCTTTCAGAGCTAATGCCTAAATGGACCCCCTCGTCTACTACTACGATTGCGGGATGTGGATGTTTGTGCTGTTATTGCTGGGACAAATCTTTATTTTTTGTCTTTTCTTTTTTAAACTAGCAATTCGTAAAATCGAATCAACATCGAAACGCTTCCGACAAGGGGGGGGGGGGACGAGGAGAGGGCTCTTGCCCCTTTGCGGATGCCTTGACCTTGCCTTGCAGATATAGGCAGTTGGGAATTTAGTGGGCTCGTGTGCTCTTGCAAAAGTCTTCTTTGCTTGCCTGCGTACAAATTTTGATTATGAGTAAAAGAAAAGGTAAAGTATTTTGTCTTATTTGGGGAAGAAACCCTGTAGAAATGTAGCAGAAAAGGTATGATTATTTTTATGTATTTTTCAAAATAATATTTTAGCTGCCCCTCTTTTTTTTTTTTTGCAATTTTAGTTTCAACTTTGTATTTTCTTCCTCACATGCTGAGAAACTGCATATTAATCTTTCTTTTTTCGTTTTTTAACTTCATAGGGGATGATGTCACACTACTTCGAGGGAGGGGGGGGGGAGAGGGGTTCGAGCAATTTTGACAAGAAGTGTGACATTACACATTTTGATTTCTATAAAAACATGTAAAAAATCAGCTGATTAAACTTATTTTTGTAGTTTTTTTATTTTCATAATTTGATTTTAAAGTTTCATTGATTTCATTTTATATTGAAAATACCGCTGCTTATTAAGGTTTGAACTTACTTCTAGTTAAAATTTTAAAAGAAAGTCTTAGGTATTTACTTTTAAGATAAATAAGTGCGAGTGTTTTTTTAGAATTCAATTAATTATTTTTTTTTTTTGCTATTATGCACTAATTATCTTTTTTTCTATTTTAACCTTAATCTCATTTTATACCAATTAAGCCAACGTGTAATCATTATTATTGTTATGCTCACAAATGTCATTAAAAGTTAAAAAATAAAATTAAAAATTTGATTCTTTAACGTAAGTACCTTATTTCTGAACTGCAACACTGCAAGTACATGTGCTCATGTAATATAGCGTGATATGTGACAAAGGGGGTAGGGCGTGTTGGAGAGTGATATCTTGTGACAAAGGGGGGAGGGGGATCAAATATATTGAAAGAAAGTGTGACACTGTTTATGAATGGTCCCATTGAGCGTTTACAATAACATTGCGAAGGTGAAAAATACCGCGACAAAATTACTCGTATACTTTTACTTAGCCTAGTCATAAATTTACATTGAACAAAATAGATCTTGATTGGTTCTTCTTATTATATCGCTCATGGGCTGCAATAGTGGCACAACTCAAAAAAACTCGCGTTTCGGACTAAGAACAGATTGTAAATATAAAATACACATTTTTTTCAGCAGCAATACTAGCATAACTCATAATTCAATATTAGGCCTTAAGATTTAATAATAACTAAAGCATTTCTTTTATGTTTTTTCCTTAGCAATGAAAAGTTTAAACCCACTTATCTCAAAACATGATTTTTTGAGCTGTGCCGTAATTGCAGCCCATGAGCGATATGTATAATTTTGGAAGTGCTTTATAATTGTCCGACCGCAAATCAAAGTTATACAGCTTTTTTTGACTTCAAACTTAAAAAAAAAAGGAGTTTTTGCAGCATTTAGGTTAAGGAAATAGAAAACATCCAGTTTTTAATTATTTACATTTAGTTATGACAAAATATGGAAGGCTTGAAACTTGAGAATAAGTATGAATTGCTTAAATTGCCAAAACAAAAACGGAATAGGGAGTAATTAATTCTCAAAACAACGTATGTTTTCTGTTAACTCTCTCTCATCTTTTTTTTTTTTTTTGAAGTAATACTTCTGTGGGCGAAATTGAAAATATAATCTCATCATGCAACATGCAACCAGTGTTTATTTCAGGCATCTCTCCGGGGAGGGGGGGAGGGCACTGCGCCCTCAGAGATAACCAACTGCCCCCCCCCCCCCCCCGGAGAAAAAAATTCAGATCACAGATTTTAAAAAATATGAAAGAAAAGAGAGATTACACTCTTAGGACTTCAGTTTCAGAAACACTTTTAGGGAAAAGACATCGAACACTGTCACTAACGACACCAAAAGTAGCCCAAAAGATAAGAATTTATTTTGAAGAATTTGCGGGGGAAGACAAACCAAACTCCCTTCTGCTTCCTCTAAAATTACTAAAGAATCTCGAAATTGCATTGTTAGGCAGTTTTCAAAAAGTTTCCTGGGGAGAGCCCTCGATCCAGTCTATGCCTACAGTAACATTGACAAAGATAGACTGAAACTTCATTTTTAAGACTGCAGTTTCGAAAATTTTCTTTGGGGAGAACTTCTGAAACTCCTTCCTCTAACGTCCCGAAAGGGCATAAAATTGCATTCTCAGGAGCTAAATTGCTGAAAAATTCCGGGGGAGAACCCCCGGACCCCCCTTTCAGAGATAGTCAAAACGTTATGGTTGTAAGGTCAGTTTCAAAAATTTAAGATAAGAAGCCGAAGCCCCCAAAAAACATTGCCCTAACTTCACCAAAGATAGTCTAAAATGCACCTACTGTACATGGTATCAAAAATCTATCATATACTGTGACGTCATAAATTTTTTAAATCAAACGAAATATGGTTTACAAAAGGCCGTATCCAGAGGGGGAGGCCCACGGCCCCCCCCCCCCCCGAAATTTTTCGCAATGTAGCATGTATATTCCTCCCTGAAACTTTCCTCAACAAAAGTGTTTCAAAGTTAGGGCCCCCCCCCCCCCGAAAAAAATTTCTGGCTACGGCCTTGGTAAAGGGGGAAACAGAGGAGAGGGGGGAGAGAAGGCAGAGAAAAGAAAAGAAAAAAAATGTAGAAAAACCTGGCTGAGTACTCGGAAAATTAAAATTTAACCTATTATGCATTGTATCTGAAATTTTATAGCTAATTTTTTTACATTTTTCATGGGGAAAAACGGAGGGACCGAAACGGTAATGGATTGAAATGGCAACGGGACCGAAATGGCAGGACCAAATCGATAATCAAAACGGCAGGACTAGGGCGACCACATTTGTGAGCGTCAATTTGGGCACGTGTCCCCAAATCCAGAGGCAATTTGGGGATGCCAGAAAAATGTTTCGTGGACATCTTTGGGGATATAATAAGCCAATACGTATTCCCTTCTATTATGAAAAATTATTCTCATTAATGTATTTCAAAGTGTATCTAAACATATTTCCTTCAAAATGTACGCATATTTTCTTAGATCATTGCCTGTTAGAAATTGTAATACTAAGGCAACTATTTAAAAATTGCTATAATATTATCTAAAAGTTCAAAATTGCAACTTGGGAAGCAATTTAAAGAGAAAAAATAGAAGTTTTTAAATTTGGGGACATTACGCATCCCCAAGTAGTTGAAGTGTTTTTGGGGACAAGACATAAAAAAATATGCGAATTAGGGGACTGTCCCCAAAATTCGAGGACGTTTGGTCACCCTAGGCAGGACCGATATGGCGGGGCCGAAACTGAGGGTTTTTTTTGGGTTTTTCATTGATGATGATGTAAGCAGCGGAGGTATCTCTATATGCGGATAAGACGCTCATTGTAGATTGAAACTGAAGAAGAGGTTTCACATATCCTTGAAACAGTAGCATGTAATTCGTTTCCGATTATTTGTGCGACATTTACACATTAGTTGTTTTCCCTTTAACTCTCTCTTTTTCTCTTTGTCTATTTCTCATCACAACGGATTTCGATTCTATATTATGATAATTGAACTTGTTTTTCTCTCTTTTGTTTCCCGTTCCCTTTTTATTTCACAGAAGCAAAAAAAAAAATCCCCCTAAGAAAGTCTCTGTAAGCAACTAAAACATAAAATGCTACATTTAAATAATTTGATTTCCAAGGTGTAACACAAGTGACTTTCGGATAAAGAGTCCACGTTTTAATAATAAAAAAAATTAAAAAAAAAAAACAAAACAAATGCAGATTGTTATTACCCCAAAATTACATTATCTTTCCAATAAAATAATAATAATAATAATCGAGCTTATTTCCTCTTTTCAATTTAAGAGTCGCAACTTTTCAAAACAACCAAAGTGTAACATAATTGCATTACTTTTGCATTATCCATCGTTAATGCAAAATTAATAATGTATTCATAATATATTTCATTGAAGTATGAAAGGAAATGGCCTGTTACTGTATTAAAACAAAACCAGAAACCGTTTCTTACGTACTTTATTTATTACAAGTTTACAAGAGAAAATAGAAACATCGGCGACGAACCGAACAAAACCATGGAGCTATTATCTAGGGGAGATGACATCGTACCACGTGACGTCCTGCCAAATAGCAACCCTACCGAGCTCTGTTTGTGCCGATAGGGGGGCGTGGCAGGGCCGATGCAAGTGCCGATCGGAGACCAAAGCTTCTGCTGAACTGACCGTTATTTTCGTGCTTGTTCTCGTAGCTTTTATTGATTCTGTTGTCTTTTTATGTCTGTTGTTTTTATAATGCTATAGTTGCATTTCCGAGACATATCCCCTCTGACTGTTTTTCCAAATTTGAAATCAACGAATTCATTTCGTTTAAACTTTTCCAGAGCTGCCACTCATTGGAAATTACTTCTGTACATATAGCAGTACGCAATGAAATGTTTGGAAAAACTACTGTGGATCATTATTTTAACTTAATATAGAAGGAATATTTTCTTCCTGGGGATACCCGCCTTGCATTTTGCAAAAGGGGTAATGCTTCTATAAACTGTACCTCTTGGATGATGTGGAAAACATTTTTATAATTTTAATGAAATTAGATAAGTAAATCATATTTAAAAAGTAAAAAATATATGTATGCATATTAATTGTAATATGAATAGTAATGTTCGTTAATGTTGTGAGAAAGTAATAAGATTGTAACCCTACGATAGAATATCAGTGCCGGAGTTTTCCGCGGCGGAGGCAAACTTAAATATGCTGCCCCCCTTCATCTAATTATTGGTCATATTTCACATCGCCTTTTTGTACTGGCCTTTTTTTAAGGATTTTTAATTTGGGGGGGCCATTGATAAATCCATCAAACTTTCGTTAACGTTCCCAGGCATGGTCCTTTCAGTTCAACATTGGAAGTTGGTAGAACCATATGAAAGGCCCCCTTAACTGGAGATATGAAATTCTGACAGTCCAGGGGTTTCTCTCTCGGGAAAATTTATATGAAAACTGGTGCATCTGGCCAGTGGCATTAAGGCATCAGTGCCTTAAGGCGCATTTGGGACGGCAAAAGTATATTAGGAAAAAAAAGGCATACTAAAACTTTTTAAAAACTCTTTTACTCACGAAAATACTCATCAAAATGCAGAACGAAATTAGCATTTTTGTTTAAATGCAGGAGAAAGACCTCCCCCTTCCCAACTAACGCCCGTATCAAAGAGCCATGTCTGCCTTCTCAAATGTCTTTTACAAGCTTCCCCCCCCCCCCCCCGTTCCCAAAAGAATGATTTGAAAATTTGTAAAAGAAGAACTTCTGTATTGTTTGAGCATGACATGATTTATATTTCACTATCACAAGCTCTCTCCCCCCCCCCCCTTCGTCACTTCCCAAAAGGATGTTTTGAAACTTTGTAAATGAAAAACTATTAATATATTGTTAGCATAGCATGATTTATATTTCTTTATCAGAAAAGGAAAAAAACCTTTACTTTTTTAATTTAAATTTTTGGCATTGAAAATTTGCCGCCCCCTAAAACTACCTTAATATGGAGCCCTTGCCTAACAGACTGATCAACAATGCAACATATTCAGTATACCTCAATTTTAGTTTCCGATAGTTTATACAAATAAATAATTCTATTCATCGGTTTTAATCGTTAGCAAAATAGCCGATCAATGATCAAATCGGAGCGCCGAACTAGGATTTAAATTTTCACTTTCCAAAAGTTAAATTTTCTTAATTAAATATATTTTTCTTTTTTTTATTTTATTGTCTTTTCTTTCTTCTTCTTCCTTTTTTTTCTTGCATCACAAATGAATTTGCTGCCCAGAAGGGCCGCCCGGGGCAAGGGCCCGCGTGCCCCCCCCCCTAGACCCGGCACTGTTAAATATAACACATTCTCCTTTCGATCTGCCTTTCTAATTTCATATGCTCTTTGTCACTGAGATTGATTGTTTTAATTACACAACAGTACAACAGTTATTTAGTACAACCAGAATTTCTTTCTTAGTGGGATTTTTCCTAAGAAATCTTGTTATTAATATCTACATATTACTGTCTTAAAATTTGACGCTGAATAGAAAAAAATTGGGAGGGGGGGGGGTGCCTCTCCCTCGTCGACCTTGGGTTTCAATGATGCTAAAATTTATATTCCTATACACTAACGCCCCAAAATTTATGCATCACAGATACTGGAAAACGGCTGGGACGACGACGAAAACGAGCTGGAAATGCTTTAAATTTAGTGAGCATACCCATTTGTGTTCAGTCATTCAGAAATTTAAATCACTGATCAGCATTTTTCTTTGTAATGAAATTTTTTAAAGATCCTTTTTTTATTGTTATGAATACTAACTTTTGTACCAATAGATTATTTTAATTTTAAATTTCAAGAACTATTTGTCACATCACTAAGCAAATGCTTGTCATTATTTAAATCATTTCAGTGTTTTTGAACAGAAATAAAAAAAATTATTTCATTAAAAAATCTCAATTTTAATTTTATCTTTTTTAAATGATATTCCTAAAATTATACTTTGAATCATAGACGCTAGTTTTTATGCATAATTCTGCAAATATTTTTTAAAACTACTTATTTCTTGAAATGCAACGTACTTCATTTTGAATAAAATGTTACGCAACAATTAAATGTCCTCTTTGAAATATTTGCATTGATGAGCTTTCTATTACAATGCGATATCATAGCTTATATAACCATAAATATCAGATCAAATGTACATGTAAATAAATAAATAATATATATATATATATGTGTGTGTGTGTACATATATTAATAAAGCATTCAAGATCTTTATTAAAACTTTTTAAAAAATGCTTGAGAAGACATGGAAGCGCAAACTCTGAATAAGAATGTATAAAATAAGTTTAATATTAATACAATGCATGAGAAAAAAGGGAAAATTATCGAAGGGCAAGCGCTCAGAGCATCGAAAAATGCGTTACAAAAACCAGCATTTTCTATAATAAAATTGCACCTAATGTTAACCGTTTTTAAATGAGAACTTGCCAATAGTATGGTGTAATTGTTTTTCGCGTTATTTGGAAGATTGCATGAAATCGGAATAAGATATAGGCAATGAAAATTTGAAAAATTCTGGTAGAAAAGCATTAAGCACACGGTTTGTTTGTGCCGATGCGAAAGAGCGACACATGGCAGGAAATGGTAACCCCGATCCCTCTGATGTTAGCCGCGTTGTCATCTCCCCTCGATACTACCTCCATGAACAAAACGATCAAACAATATAGCTCCACCCTTTATTGTGATGTCAGAAGTCGCATAGCTCCACCTATTCCAGTGAAGTCAGAGGTAGGCAGTTGCTAACTTATCCGTTCGTGTCACCAACGTGTGCGATTGTTTGCTGTAGTTGACTCTTTTATATCCTTTTATCGTGATTTAATCAATTTTAATAGTTTTTAGCTGTTAAAAGTTGTACATTACATTGTTATTATTAATCATGGCGTCAGTTGTAGAAAAAATTACACAAATTGAAGCAGAGGTTAGTATACATGTTTCAAAATTTGTTTTATTGAGTGTTGAAATATTAAAAATCAATTCAAGTTCTTTCTGTATAAATTCTGTAGTACATACATTTTCTCTTTGCTTAAAATGTTTCTCGTTGGACGCTTGTGTTTCAAGTGAAATGTTAAATCAAGTAATAAATGAATAAGAAGCAGCTACATATATTTACAGGTGATCTTTTTGACACATTGTGTTCACACCTCATGCACTCGATTTTTGAAGCCGTTTCCTGACTTAACTTTTGAGTTCTCATTTTGCGATACATTCATACATATATATATATATATGTGAATCATTATGAATTATATATGTATATATGAATTATTATGAATATACATTCGTTCATTTAAAAAATATTTGTTACACATTAATATATTTAAAACTAAAACTTTCAAGTAGATGTCTATAACAAAGTATCGTCCGTATGAGCCCCCCCCCCCCCCCCTAACTTTTCTAACTAAAGGAAATATACTCTGGATGCAGTAAAACATTTTGTTTTTCCCTGGTTATGTCTATTCCAGCAATTGTAATCACTGTTTATACTTGTGATTTTTACAGTACAGAATTTACAAGTTTTAAAATTACAACATTATCATTTCATAATAATAACTTTCATTCTTTTTAATTTATATATTTTAAATTCTTTTATAGGAAATATTGATTAAAGCAATATTTTTAAATTGTTTTTTCCCCCATTTCTCATAAATATCCTCCATACACAATGGACAGATCTCTCATGCTAATGTTTTTTCTCGCATGCTACTTTTGGCATTAATGTCTTATTATTTTGATATAAAATAAAAGTCTGGCAATAGTGGCAACTAAACTACAAGAGTCCACTAGCTACTAACTATAAATTTTCAGGTCCAGGCCGACTGGTCGGCTATCCCTGACTGGGCCAACACAAAAAATTTTGTATTGAACTTTCCAAATTTGAGTCTATTGTCATAAAATATGTATTTATCAACCCGTAAAATATGTATCTCTTATATCAGAAAAAACGACATTGCATTGAAGCATAATTTTCTTTCGGAATTAGAATATCCAAGTCCATGTTCTTTATACCCCTCAACATTAAAGATGTTTACTGAGGTTTAAAGATAAAAGAAATCGTTGTTTATGTTTTGTTCGCCTACTGGCAGGGTTGGCAAAAACCCACTAATTTTTTATTTTGACCGGGGCACTGGTCAAAACTGGTTTTAACCGTGCTTAAATGGTTTTAACCGGTCCAAATGGTCAAAACTGGAAAAAAAGAAATTTTGAACATTTTTTACATAGTAGTTTATTCCTTTAACGGGTTAGATGCAACACCCCCCAATTTAATAGGCAGTAAGTAAAAGTAACTTAAACTGAGAATTAATAACAGCAACCAAGGTTGAAGTTGAAATATTGTTTAAAAAATAAGCTTAATAACTAAAATAAATGAGGCAATAAATATTCTAAATTAAGGGGGTTTCCTAGTGTAAGAGGCATGCATTTCGCCGGTTTTTGAAGCACCGTACGAAGGAAACAAAAATATTTTTACTATCCATTTTTTTTTATAATAGGAATTTTGAAAAATCCTTTTAGTGGCATATTCTTGAATGTCTAAACTTTGGTAATATAAAGAAAAAAAATTTTCCGATTTCTCAAAATTCTACACTAGAATACCCCCTTAAGAGGGATTGCAGTTTCAATATGTTCCAATTTCCAATATAATATGAAATAAGGATGCTATTTAATAATGTAATGAACTTTTTTCTTGCATCACCCATTTTCTCATTGGTTGATTACTGCTTCTGCCCTGCCTCTTTTTATTGATTAGCTGCTACTAAAGCTAGCATGATGCAACGTTTCATCATACTCATAGTAACTTAGTGATATGAAAACATTTCTTTTTCATGCTGATTGAATCGTGAATTTTATTTGAAGATTGTGTATGATCATGAATCAGATATTGATAAAAACATCACAAAAATAATAAATGATGTTTCTATATATAAAGAAGCGAAATCGTAATATAAGCAACTAAAGGTCAAGATTCAGGGTCGCCACTCGCCACGTGGCGACCTTGTTTGAAAAAGTGGCGATTCAAAAAATTAAGAGCAATCGCCACCTTTCTTTTTTTTTTATTTTAAAAGTAAATCCTTCCTTTTCAAATACATCTATAGAATTTACAACTCTTGCTTCTTTCTGCTTCTTTCATGCACACAAGTACAATAAAAACGCATCAATTCGGCATTCAAGTGCCCCCCCCCCCGCCTCGCATAGGTGGCCACCAAGTTAATCAAGTTTAGTGGCCACTGGTCACTTGCAAAATTTCTGAGTCTTGACCTTTATAAGCAACTGAAACCCGTAACTGCATTGGATAATCTGCAATCTGAAGAGGCTAATATTTCTACTACTTGTAGCGAGTGGTTAAAGCTTGTAAACAACAATGAACTACAACCTTATGCTGACATCCTCAAATTTCAGTTCGAACATGCTATCAACCAGCTCATATTCTCGCATATTTGTTGGATCCAAAATACATGGGAGAAGGACTGATAGCACCACATCAAGAACCAACACGCATTTGGTTATCAGAACTGAATCCTGCCTACCTCCCGTTCGTCATTTCCTTCCAAGCTGAAGAAAACCTGTTTCCAAGATCATATTTCACTTCTGAAGTGCAAAACAATGTAAAAGCATCAATATGGTGGAAATCAAAGAAAAAAACTATGATCAACGAAGAGTTTTTGAATTTTGTCATCCACCTTCACAACTGCCCATCAAGTTCTGTTGGCATTGAAAGATTGTTCTCAAATTATAGTTTTGTCCAAAACAAATTACGAAACAGATTAGGTTTTGAAAAAGCCTCCAAACTTGTTTGTTACAAAATGCTAAACACAAAGGGGGCTGCAGCAGAATTAGGTTGATAATTGTTTTACCATTGTTTGTCACCTTCAGTGCATCAAAAACACAAAATGGCTCCAAATAAGGAATTTGATTCATATTCATTTTGTTTGTTATATCTTGCAAATATGGACATATGACAATATGACACAATTCTGCACAGCATGGGTACTCTCAAGCTAAACTGGACAAGTAGTATTCTGCATAAACAGGGGATCATAATAAGATAACACATTACAGTATTATTTCAGTTTTGACCATTTTGACCACTTTTGGGTGGTCAAAACAGTTTTGACCGGGGCGGGTTAAAACTGGTTAAAACCGGCCAACCCTGCCTACTGGGCCAACAGTCTTGTGCCCAACTTAGCCACATGGTAATTTTTGTTTCTCATGAATGTGAAAAATTATCCTAAAAGGGTGTTTCAATAAACAAATAATAACTACAAAAATATTCTTGCTGAATATTGCTTGTCAAAATGGAAAGTGTGAATGGTCACAAGCATGGTGTCAGCTGAAAATATTTTAGTATTATCATGTCAGCTAGATGACTTAGCTTTGTTTGCAAAAGGACATTATTTTAGTGTCCTAAACAAACTTTTTCATTTCAAACATCACCTGTGTGACTGGGGAGTTACAGTGAGCTATTTTTCTTCATTTTAAGATTTTTTTTAAATCTGGATCACGGTAGAAAAAATTTTTGGTCTGTTTCAGACATTTCACAAAATTCTGAGCTACGGAATCCTACTTTTCACAGAAGTTAAATTAAAAATAAAGTAAAAAATATTTTTTAAATTTATCACTATATGTTTACATTTTGAATTTTCACAAAAGTTTGATTTTTCAATAAAATCTTCTTAAACACAAAAACAGGACTTAAAAATGCTGGATTAACCCCTGATTGTTCTTACTTTATTTTTGGTAGATGGCTCGTACACAGAGAAATAAAGCCACTATGGGTCATTTGGGATTATTGAAAGCTCGATTAGCCAAGTTAAGACGAGAGCTAATGACACCCAAAGGTGGTGGTGGAGGACCTGGAGAAGGATTTGATGTTGCTAAAACAGGAGACGCAAGAATAGGGTTTGTAGGTTAGTATTTTTAAATTGTGCATATATATTTGATTGATTTAAAATAAAAATTCTACCTTGGATTCCCCCTTCCTGTTATCAAGCTTGGGTTCCTAGCAAGTTAAGTTCATCGTATTTTAACTTTTTTTTTTTTGAAATACTACAAGAAGTCTTCTGTTTCACCCTTCAATAAAATTATTTTTCTCAGCAAGAGCAAATTAATATTTGGAAAAAGTTATGTGGAGAAATTGTGCTTGGAAATTATCAAGGGCTAAAATTCAGGGCATCCTGCCTTAAATCCTTCGTACCCAAATTTCTCAGATCCCTTCCTTGAAAATAAACTGGACAAAAGATTCAAAAAATTTTGTAGAAAAAGCAAAAATCTGAATTTTTTCACTTGTACATACAGTTACCGATATTATTATCAAATATATATTTTTTCTCTCCGTTACAAAAGATTGCAATCTCCTCCATGAATAAAGCTTGGTGGGGAAGTCTCTCCTTCACATGAAAATTTGAATGTTAACTCCTGATTATGTAATTTATCTTATGATTATGATATTTATCTTCATTTTAGCTAAATAAAATAGCTAAGTACTATTTTAACGTAAGGTGAATGCATGAAGCTAAACTTAAAAGTATTTTAATTACTTAAAAAGAAATGAATGCAGTGTAGGAATGACACTGCATTCATTTAACAAAATAACAAAAAATCCCTTTATAAGTTGACCTCTAAAGTGTCGCACTGCAAGTGGTCAACTTATGCAGGTTTCCCTGTATATATATTAACGTATCCAGGCATGTCACTCCATCTTTACCGTTAATTTCTTAATCATGTTTATCAATCAGAACATTAAAATAAGTGTATTGAAATTAGGAGCGAAGGTAGTAGTAGATTTTAGTGGGCGGGGTAGGGGGGGGGGGATACATGCCCCCTTTAAAAGGAATAAAATTAATTTGTAATTATTGCAGTCTGACTTTTAAAACTAACTGCTAAATAACTCTTACTCTCTATTCTACATTTTAATTTAGATCAATTGATTTTAAAGGATTTTAAGAAAGAACACAACAACTCTGATTTGAACGTTATTGTAAAATATTTACGAAGGAGAACCACTTTTTGCGTCCTGTTGCCTCCTTCAAAAATTATTTCTGGATGAAAGAAAGGTAGTCGCTATATGAAAAGAATGAAAGCAAAGTGTTGAAATATTTTAATGCAATTACATATGAAATAAATTCTTAAAAGAAATTGAATGAATGCTTATCAGCAATTTCATGCAGGTGAAACATAGCACTTTTAGGGCACAAAACTGGTTTCAATCCTTAATTCAATGCTCATTTAAATAGGCTTTCCTTCTGTGGGAAAATCGACTCTAATGAATACGCTGGCTGGTGTCTTCTCTGAAGTTGCAGCTTATGAGTTCACAACATTAACCACTGTTCCAGGTGTTATCAAATATAAGGGAGCTAAAGTTCAGCTTTTAGATCTTCCAGGTATTATTGAGGGAGCTAAAGATGGCAAAGGACGTGGTCGACAAGTCATTGCAGGTAACTTTTTTGAAGTTGATTGTTGTATATTTAGTATCAGTTCTTTTTTTAATTTCTTTGTTTATCCATACAGAAGTCATGTCATAATATATATTTCCTTTTCCCTTATTAGTGTTGACATTTTTTAAAAAGAGGAGCAGGGTGGATTTATGAAAAAAAGGACACGATAAAAAAAAGGGCATATTTTGATGAAAAAAGGCACATTTTGTTGAGTGAAACCTGTTTTTACATCTTGTGGCATTATAATTGTTAGTACCAAGAGTGCAGCGAGGGAAGAAGATTTGGGTGTTTACCCCCTTTTCTGAACCTTGTTTTAAGCTATGCGTAGTATGGTAATATATAATATGCATTAAACATAAGTGTGACAACTTTAAATGCCCCCTCCCCCTTTCTTAATACACTCAGGAGAAAATTCTGTTGGAGCTAGTGGTCACTATAGTTTTCATCACATATTGAACTATAAACTAACAACTTCACTGAGAAAGAAAGAAATTATACCTAATAGGAAGGAAATGTTGAATTTCTGGTGCTAATATTTTTAATGATTAAAACTACTACAGCCAAGGGCAACATTGTTTTACAACGAAAATTGCATAACATGTTGAAGATATTACAATGAACCTTCTTCAGTGCAAGGAAATAGTTATACATCAAATCTGTCTTCTTCTAGCGCCATTTTCTTCCACTGAAAAAAAGTTCCTTCCTGGGTCAATCCATGTGAAATCATCCAGGCCATGTTGCTCGATGTTTTTGATTGTTTTTATATTTTGGCAGTCAATTTATTGTTATCTTGAGACCTCAAAACAAGTGTTAAAAAGTTTTTTAATTCTTGAAATTTTTTATTACAGCAGTTTTCAAGTCACATCTTTAGTGGTTTTTCATGAAAATACTGCTTTACATAAATCTTTGTAACTTTTTCATTACTGAATATTTCAAAATGATTTAAAAACCATTATATTCTGTAAGAAATGAGAAAAATTTTGCTTTCGGTTTCTTTTTTGATATATTTTTTTAAAAATACGGAAATAGAGTTTGAAAATACCATTTTCAAAACGAAAACTTGCGTTTTTCAGGTTAAAATTTTAAATGGAAGAAACTAGGACTCGCCTTTACATTTTTTGCCCTGAATAGATACCTTTTGTTAGTTTCATCAGAAACAGTATGGAACATTTGGAGGGTTTCCTTTATTTTATATAATTGGCCAAACTTGGCATTTCGGTGTAGAAATGCCAACTTTGACACTCAATATCTAAAAAGGGACTGAATGAAATTTTAGGGGAATAATATTTTTATAGATATAAATATGTAGTAAAGTTTTTATAAGTGATATCGATGTTGTTTTAGAAATACGGCACCTCGAAGTCAGGCAAAAAATCACGTGTCTTTCCGCCATTTTTCACATCTAAATGTCATCATACTGCCTTATTTATTTTACTCCATGCTTCAAAATGTTTATAAGATCTTCCAAGGCTTATAAATTTACTTACAGCGACACATAAGCAACAAAATCAACGATCAATGTTAAATTTCAAAATCCATGTTTGTTTTGTTGTAGCGGGCCAGCACAAAAGGATATCACGTCTTAACTACTAGTAACCTTTTATTGCTAAACTTGCTAAATGATTTGATGAAGAACAATTAGTCATGTAGTCTAATTTTTATATTTGTCCAATATTCAAATTTTGTGTCCGAGACTCAACTTTAACTAATGCAGAGTTAACGTAAAAACTTTGCTTTCTTTCTATTTTGTTTACTTGCGATGAAGTGAACTAATATATCTTGATTTAATTTAATTACTACAACAACTAATTTATCTTTTTATTAAAAGCACTAAGTCACTCTTTGTCAGACGAAGAAAAAAAAACGAGTATTTTAAAGAGAATTCAATGGTAATTTATGTATTACTATTGTTTCCTTTTTAAATTGTTTTGCGTGTGTTTAAACAAGGTAGAGGGGAAAAAATGTTTTCACGTTAAACTCTGCATTAGTTAAAGCTGCAGTTTGAGACGCAAAATTTGAATAATCGAAAAATATTAACATTAGACTACGTGACTAATTCTTCTTCGTCAAATCATTTAGTAAGTTTAGCAATAAAAGAATACTAGTTGACATGATATGCTTATGTGCTGGCTCACTATGTCAAAACAAACATGGATTTTAAAATTGAACATTGATCTTTGATTTTGTTGATTATGTGTCGCTGTAAGTAAATTTATAAACCTTGGAAAACCTTATAAGCCTTTTGAAGCATTGAGTAAAATAAACAAGGCAGTATGATGACATTTAGATGTGAAAAAAGGCGGAAGGACATGTGGATTTTTTGCCTGACTTCGAGGTGCCTTATTTCTAAAACAACACCGATATCACTTATAAAAACGTTACTGCATATTTATATCTATAAAAAGATTATTCCCCTAAAATTTCATAAAATTGCATTCAGTCCCTTGTTAGATATAAAGTGTCAAAGTTAGCATTTCTACACTGAGATGCCAAGTTTGGCTAATTATATAAAATAAAGGAAACCCTCCAAATGTTCCATACTGTTTCTGATGAAACTAACAAAAGGTATCTATTCAGGGCAAAAAATGTAAAGGCGAGTCCTAGTTTCTTCCATTTAAAATTTTAACCTGAAAAACGCAAGTTTTCGTTTTGAAAATGGTATTTTCAAACTCTATTTCCGTATTTTTAAAAAAATATATCAAAAAAGAAACCGAAAGCAAAATTTTTCTCATTTCTTACAGAATATAATGGTTTTTAAATCATTTTGAAATATTCAGTAATGAAAAAGTTACAAAGATTTATGTAAAGCAGTATTTTCATGAAAAACCACTAAAGATGTGACTTGAAAACTGCTGTAATAAAAAATTTCAAGAATTAAAAAACTTTTTAACACTTGTTTTGAGGTCTCAAGATAACAATAAATTGACTGCCAAAATATAAAAACAATCAAAAACATCGAGCAACATTTTTCGCTTTTTCTGGATTTCACATGGATTGGGCCTCCTGCAACACCAGGGCTCCCACTGCTGCGCCAATTGCTCAAAACTGCACTAAAACGATTTTTCTGCTACATGTTGCTACAAAAAGCATTTTTTCGCAAAATTTGCGCCAAATAGCGATTTTCGGGGGAAAAAATCGAACATTTTTCAGATATTATATTTTTTTTTAACCTTAAAATCGACATCATTCGATACATTTTTCCTTTAGTGAACTAATTTTTTACCTTTGAAGCAGTTTATTAATGAATACTAGCTCTACCCTCTCTTAAGAACATCAAATATGGATGAGAAACTTGAGCAGAATGAGTGATGTATCCCATGCTTGTAGAAGAAACAGTGATACAATTTCTAATATTTTGTAGTATTATAGAGAGAAAAATCATTCCTCTTATCATTATTAATTTTGACCATTTTATTTGGTAAGTTTTTCTTGAAATAGATAAAAAAGTTTAATTTCATGAAACGTGAAAAAAATACACTTGGCGTTTTTCCTCAGTGCACTTTGTTTTCTAATGTTTAGGAAATACTAATCAATGTGAAAAATCGATAACAGAACAGATGTTAAAAAGATTGCTGCTCTATTATATCAATTTTTTCAAATTCCTTAAGCTACTTTCCACATGCAAGCAAAGGAGCGCATACGTTCTACAATCTTTTTGCATCCCCTACAAAAATCGGATTTTTTTCATTTCAACTATTTATAATATTTCTTCTCAAAGTAAATAAATAAAATGTTTATTTATTTTAAATAAAAAGATTGTTTGAAAATATATATCTGTTCCCGAAAGTGTTTAGAGGTAGACTTTAAAACGCTGTAAACATTGAATTTCAGCTTTATTTCTTTTCTCATTACTCTTTAAGCTCTGTAATCTATATCATATAACCACAAGCAATTCAAAAACATAAAACATAAAGATTAAGAACAAAATAAGGAAAAAATTAGTTAAGTTAGAAAATCATTAAAAAAAAGCATGTATATAATGAATTGATGATCTTTAGCAAATATGTTAAGCAATATTATTAGAAGAAATGGAAATTTTGTTGTGGATGAACGACCTCATAAAAGTACACTTGCTTAAAGTTTCAATTTTTTAACTAGATTTGAAAGTTATGAAATTATCACGCATTTCCTCTTTCTTTTAATTCAATTTAGTTTCTTTCAGCATCCAATTGCTGCAACCCTAGGACTCTTGAAATTTAATTGTAACTATTACACAATTTTTGAAAGATGTAAAGATAAATTGTTGGAAAAAAATAAATAAATCATTAGACATTTAATTATCAACATATAATAAGAAATACATTTTGCCTTTCTATTATAGAACTGAAAAATACAATTTGGTTCTTGAATTTTGTTGCTGCAAAATTATGAAACTCGGCAATTTACTTTTAGTGCCATTAATTACTTCCAAAGCATCTAAGTGAGCATTTATTATTGATATTTAAAGGAATATTTTTTAATCAGAAAAATAATAAATATTACTGCAGGTAGAAAATACGATTGACTTCAAATATATTTTTTGATAAAATATGAAATTATATTTAATTCATTCAAAATTTTACTGTTGCTATAATCACAATGATTATACCTAAATAAGTGCCATTTAAAAAACAAATTTTAATTAATGACAAATAGTTTAAAATAGTTGAACCTTTCATATTAGTTTAAACAAAAAAGAGAGAA
The DNA here is from genome assembly GCA_038502835.1 of Octonoba sinensis. NCBI lineage: Eukaryota > Metazoa > Arthropoda > Arachnida > Araneae > Uloboridae > Octonoba > Octonoba sinensis. Next base: position 90,603,191 of record CM076604.1, on the reverse strand, counting down.
TGCAATGATTTTTGAAAAGAAGAAAATTTTAAGCTTTCTTCCAGCTATTCTTAACTGTTAGAAGAAGAAAAAAACAACAAAACATTTTTTAAAATAATCTGTTTCTTGAGAAAAAGGATCATTCATAAATGATATCGCGCTTCGAGGGGGGGGAGAGGGGTTCTTAAAATTGTGACAAAGTGTGACAAGGGGAGGGGGTAATAAGTGTGACATCATGCATTATGCAACATAGCATGACATGTGACAAAGGGGGGGTCCGCTGAAGTGTGATACAATGTGACAAAGGGGGTGGGGGGTCAAATACATGGGAAAAAAGTGTGACGTCATTTGTGAATGGGCCCCAAAGTATTGAAAAACACCCTTATAAGGGTTATAGGTTTAATTAGTCTTTCTTTTTGAATAGGTTATAAATAATTTCTTAAGAAATATATAAATAATCCAGTTTTTGAAGCATGACTGACGTTTACACTTCCTATCATTTTGAAGACTTGAAACTGCTCTTACCCTTGATGTATGAAAATGACATTGCTTTGAAACAGCCAATATTCAAAAAATAAAGAAAAAAATCCTCCAAAAATGGTACAAAGTTGATATTTTCGGCTCCTAAACTGATACAAAAGTCGATTTCTTCTGCTCCAAACTGATACAAAAAGGACATTTTACCTGCTCCGAAAGCTGCTACAAATTCTGTTAAGGTGGTGGGAGCCCTGAACACATTATTGCAATTTCAGACCTTCCCCTAGGATTGAAAAAGGGCAGGGTGCTTCTGTAAAAAAAGGGCACTTTTCCAAATTTAGGGCATCTTACCGAATTAAAGGGCACATGTAATTTGAAGTAGGGACCGCCCTCCCCCATTGTCACATGTTAAGCTATGTTGCACAAGCAGAATGTCACAGTTCCTGTTGCCCCTCCCCTTGTCACACTATGTCACAATTTCAGGAACCCCCCTTCCCCCTAGAAGCGTGACATCATTTATGAATCCTCCCCTAGTAATACTTTATTATTGCCATAATTTAACATTTTAGTCAATGATCAACATCATCACAGTGAAACTGAACATTGAAAAATATCTATATACTAATTTGACAATGTTCATTTTTAAGATCGTTTTCAATATTTGAAGTAAAGCATGAAAAAATTCTGCTTGTATATTCAAGGCAACATTAACCAATAATGATTTTAAATTCACTAAATATCTAGCAAGGATATTCTGAGTTATACATTTTTACTAATTTATGAGAGTGTTTCTGTTCATTCCAGTACCTCTGAAGATCTGATCACCTCTGAGGAATAATAAGAAAATTAGAATATATCTTTTCTTAATACAATAAAGCTTCAGTAATAATAATTAGAGCCCAGATTTTGATGACCTAAATGATCACAGAAAATGCCCTTTAAAATTCTTAACATGTCCTAAAAACAGCAAAATTGCAAAAAATACCATTATAATTAATCAAGAATACCAATTGAAAGCAATGGTTTAGCTTAAAATGTCAATAGTTTTTTTTTTTTTTTTTTTTAATTTAAAAGAAGCAAAATTAATACAATGCATTTTCATTTTCATTAAAGATTGAAATAAATGTTAATGAGGAGGGAAAAAGAAAATGTCTAATATATGGATTCCTCACACGTTGCCATCTTTTTTCCCACAAGTTCTATTACATTTTAAAACTTTTCTTTCTTGAAATAACTAGAAAGCACCATTAGATTGGGATTATTAAATGCTTTTACATATTTTGAATAGTAAATAGTTTCTTGTTTCAAAGAGCATTCTTATATTTTGGTTAGTTTTCTCAACGTCTACAGATGTAATAAATGCATATTTGACCCAAATGGGTCCCTTATAAACATGAAAAAAAGAATTTTCTTATTAGTCTTTGGGAACCTACTGTTCGAAATTTTATGAGATAGAGTTTTTAAGAGTTGCAATACAATCAAGCACAGAATCATTGGAAGAGTTTCAGGCTACACACAAAAAATTATCCAAAGCCAAAAAAGAGACAAAATGATGTGAAAAAAAGAATCCCCAAAATCTCAAAAATTGCCCGAAAAATCTCGCAACTGTCGCCCCTAAAAGAGATCATTATTAATTTTGTAAAATGTTTAAACTAAAAAAAAATTCCTTATTTATTTTATGATTTGTGATAATACTACTTCTTTTCAATAATTGTTTTATTGTTTTTTAAAGAAGTTGGATCCAGGTAAATTAACAATTTTCTAAAAATTTCTTATTTATCCACAATTTAGTATTTTCTAAAAAGTAAATAGCTGTCAATACTAAATTCAAATTTGAAGTAAATAAATAAATAAATGAAACAATAATAGTGATTTAATAGTCTTGAATAGTTAGTGATAAACGCAATTTTCGACAAACACGTGTTCAGTATCGGCACAGTTCAAAAAAAAAAAAAAAAGTCAGAAACTATTAAAATAAAATACAAAATAAGTAGATTTAGGGTAGCATGTGTGAAAAATATCTTCTAATTTAGAAAATAATTGAAATTTGTACATGATGCAAAAGGATTAAAATCTCTAACGTAGAATCCAATTTTGCGAAGCTCGTGCACGATTTTGGCTCTTTCTATATTTATACTTTTTTTTCTTTTTTAATTGTTAAAATGAAACGACAAATAAGCAGATTTAAGGTAGTGCATGCAAAAAATACAACTTTCAAGATAATTGAAATAATTCCAGGGTGGAAAAAGATTGAAATTTCACTCATGGTAAGCAATTTCCGGTAAAAATCGGCGGAAAAACTAGTTTCCGTATGGCCCAAAACTTAACTCCTATTTCTTTCTTCTTTATTTAGTTTGAAGTAGACAAGAGAATTTGGGAAAAGGTCACGTGTCAAGATAAAAGTTTGGGAAAGGCTTTTAGCATTTGCAAATGGTAGTAGCCACATTGGCGACTTCAATGAAAACAATGGTCGCCAAAACGTGAAAATTGGTCGCCTTTGGTGACTGGCGATCGCGAGTTTTGAGCACTACAAGAAGGGCGCAATTTCACTAACAAAAGGGCAAGATGGGCGGGTTTCCCGAATCTAAGGGCGGGCAGGGCGCGGCGCCCTCCCGCCCAAGCCTGGGAGAAGCACTGGCAATTTTTGCTAAAAACTTGTATCAAACGATGTTTCACATCTCCAGCATTATTGGAAAAGGGTTAATATTTGCCATTAAAACTATATATTACCTTAACTAATATATCTTTTACTTTATTTATCAGTTAGATTTGTATGATGAGGGAAAAGTGGTTCAGCAATACAGTTTATTCAGTTATGTGTTCAGAAAAATGTATGATTTTGTTAGCTAGCCAATTAATATTTTATTATTAAAAAACTCATTATTTCCTCTATTTAGTTTGTTTCTATAATTTGATAAAATCATTTGAGAGAATACTCTCTCCACTTAAGTCGTTGATATTAGCAAAGTCATTGCTATAGTTAGCAGCATTCAAGTTAGGCAAAATCTTATCCCAACTTATGCTTTTGCTACCTGCAGGATGTGTCATAAATTTCAGAATAACTGGTTTTCTAGTAAAAAAACTAAGTAACTTCATTTAAAATTATTCCATTCAACTTATAACTCGCAGAGACTGAAATTTAAATTTTTAAGTGGAAAAGACACTCCCTTCTAAGCTTTATGCATGGAGGGGATTCAAGTTTTTAGCTGGTATGCAGTGCTTGATTGTTTGAACTTTTTGTATATTCCTGCATTATGAAAACTCATGTTTGAAGATCCTATTTTTTTTACATTTTATTATTTTATACATTAACTAAGCATCACTTAAAATGTGTATTCCACTAAAATTTTAGCCAAAGTTTAGGCTATACCCAAACCAAAACATCAAAACAATAAAATTTCTTGAAATGTTTTCCTTTATTTGTTTTTACTCTTTATAAAACATCCAAAAACTTAAGGTTCTTTAAAAATAATTTTGAAAAAATATTCACCTAAACGGTGGAGACTAATGTTATTTATTATTTTCCGTAAAGAGGTAAACATTTTACATCTTACGGTTACTATTGTATAATTCTGATTAACATTTCTGATTTAATTTGTTCAGACAAACATTTTTAAGAGAATATTTTGCAGCTCTTATTCACTTGTTTGAAATAGCCTGTGAATTCTTATTTTCCATGGGTACTTACTTTTAAAATATTGGCATATATTTTGAACACACAGTCAATAAATACATACTCCTTTTAATATGCAAATTTATGTAACCTACTGTGAAAAATGAAGTAGTAAATGCTGTTTATGATGCAGTAATTGCAGTTTTAATCTTTGCTGGTGTTGAAAAACTTCAAAAATCATATTTAAATCAACTTGATATAATCTGAATTTTTAGGTAAATACAAATTTAAAGAAAACGGAAAAAAAAAAATATATATACACTTATCGGTTAAAGGGACTACCATCCTAAAGTTACCAACATCGTCAAATTAAGTGTAAGAATTTTAAAACAGTACAATTTTATTGAACTTGGATATATGGCAATTATTTTGTTTTTATGAAGAAATTCATGTTGGCACAAATTGAAAAGCTGCTACCAATGTTGGCCTTTTAACCCCTAATAACAAAAAAAATGTTACATAGTATTGAATCTCTAATAAATGTATAATAATTTTTGTTAAAATATAAAATTTAAGTTAAAAACTATTTTTTAGATGCTTTTATTTATAAAAGGAGCTACTTCTTACTTTCTCTTTATAGTTATTAATGCCAAATTTTTCAAATTTTCAATAGAGCAGATGTAAACAAACCATTTTCAATAATTTACAAAACTAATTGTGTACTATCTACATTTAGTACTAAGCATTGCAGACTGTATATTGCAGAAGTAATCATAATCAGTTCTAAAATTGTTGATTTTATTTTGCAGTTGCCCGAACATGCAGTTTAATATTCATAGTTTTGGATGTTCTCAAGCCACTTGTGCATAAAAGATTAATAGAGCACGAATTAGAAGGATTTGGAATTAGACTTAATAAAGAGCCACCTGGGATGGTACTACGCAAAAAGGATAAAGGTGGCATCAATTTACAAATGATGGTAAATTGCACTATTATTTACTTTGCCAACAATACTGAAACATATCAGTTTTGTAGTTAAAATTTCTTTATTATGATTGGTCTAAGCATTATATTTTGATAGGTACATGCACATTGAACAGTGATTGAGGAGTGGGAGGTTCTTTAGCTCTCACTCTGGAATCAGCTCTCCAGGGGGTATGGGGGGAAAGAATTGCTGTGGAGTTGTAAGGAAATTCAAGCATAGGACCCTGTTTATTTTAAAAGCATTTCTTGAACAGGTCTATTAACGCTATGAATAGAGCTATCACTGGTGATGGCAACATTGAAACATATTTCATGTGATTTCAGCTACAGTTTGGCTTCTAAGTATGATTCATGCAGTCATCATTCTAGAATAGGTCTCGGCCAATTTCTGATTTGTAGCATTGTAGAATCCATTCTACCTTATAAATGTAAAAAAAAAAAAAAAACCCCTGACTTGTGAATTTTTCGCAAGACTAGAAAACTACCAATATTATACGTAGTGGCAACAATTCTATAACTCTTCAGATCACCTTGCTTCAATTTGATTTTAACATATGCTGAGGCAATTAGTTTCCAAGACACTCTCAAAGATTTTATCTCTAAGCACCATGTCTGGTGATTGTTTCTAGCAGACTCATCATTTCAAAGTTTTCCAGGGGAAGAACAAAGGGTATAAATTCAATGTATATTGTGTCAAAAAAAGCAAGGTACATGTACATACATATCGATACATTATATTTTCCAAGCCAGGGGGAGCATTTGACCCCCCCTAAATGATGGGCCTGGCTTCTAGTTTCCGTCAACGATTGAGCAACTCAACTTTTGAGCCACTTGTGTTTGCAATACATAGGGAAAAAATGTTTTGATGGGAAAGGGTGGACATTTTTAAAATACAAGGAAATGTCCGAATATTCTGATTCGGCCTGGGACGAATGGCGGAATATTTGGCTATTTGAACAAATCACTATTCGTTACATCATTATTAGAAACCTTTATTTTATGTTTCTCCCCCTCCTCAATATGTATAGTACCCATTGCTCTTCATTTTACATGAATATAATTTTGTACTCAATGCAGAAACATCCAATGTGTCTTTCTCAAGGGAAATTTAATAGAATTTCTTTAACATAAATTTTTATTAGAGCAAAAGCTTGAATTATGCTGTCTCAAGTTTGTATTATTTTTGACTTGTAACACAATGCCACTAGTTGTGAATGGCACTGGTTAAAATATTCATGTCAAAAATCACATCTTAATTATAATTGCATTGATGAAATTCTATCATGTAAAATTACCTTAAGGATGAATTTGTATAAATAATGTTCATTTCTTTTATGTTGTTACTTTTTTAGGTACCTCAATCAGAATTGGATTTAGATACTGTGAAAACAATCCTTTCTGAATATAGGATACATAATGCAGATATAGTGCTCAAAAGTGATTGCACCTCAGATGAATTAATTGATGTAATAGAAGGCAACAGGATATACATACCTTGCATTTATGTTCTAAATAAGATTGATCAAATATCTATTGAAGTTAGTATTGCTTTGTTTTCCTCATTATGTCCTACAAATTATCATATATACAGATATATATAATAATATTTTAGTAATATTTGGTATAATAGTAATGTAAGATAGTTTTTCCATTTCAAATTCTGGAACAAAACATCCTTTGTTGGATAATATTTCCTGTCTGTTGACAGGTCCCTAAAATATGTTGCTAATGGCTGTGATCTTTGACATTAAGGGACTCTGATGGTGTTATTTTCTCACAGGTCCAAGGATAACCCCATCCTAGAAAGTGATGCCAAGTGCCACACCACTAGGAAGAGAGTTAAAATTAAGGCCACCCCCTAAAAAATCAGGCTGAAACTATTTCCACACACTTTTAACAAAAACCTCATGCGAACAAGATATTGTAACTGACCTGTCAATTTTATGATCAACCTCGACTGTGAGTGCTGCGGGTTGATATCTTCAATATAGTTGATGTTTGTCTAATAAAGGAATTTCTTGAAATATGCCTGCTTCCTGTGTACAGCTCAGTCGACACGACTGTCCATCTGTACACAGCAGGATTAAATATTCTAGATAACAAAGTCTTTTGAAATATTTATCACACACACATTTTTTAGTATATATTTATATATTTACAGTTCATAAAAAATGGTTACTGAATATATAAATATAGAATATAATTAAAAACATTTAATTAATTATTGAAGGCATGAATTCTCCTCTTGAAAGATACAATTCAGTTAAAATAAAAACTGTTACCAATGAAAAATAATGATAAAAAATGCTTTGTGCTAAAATATGAGTACAAGGAAAAAACAACGTAAATAAAGCACAAATTGTCAAAACAATAATAAATCTTTGTCAGATAGATAAGTAAATAAAATTTAAAGAAAGAATTTAAAAATAACAAACATGCAACAGTTGCTTTAGCACTTGACGAAGAAAAACCGTACTTGGAAAATAGCTTGGACAAAATTTAAGATTTGGACTAGGGATGTAACGAATATTCGGCCACTATTCGGTATTCAGCCGGCCGAATAATCATTTCATCACCAAGCTGAATATTCGGCCTTTCCGAATACTGAGTAAGGTCAATATTCGGCTGAATAGTTCTGCTGCAGTAGAAATGTAAAAAAATAAAGAAATTAGTAGATTTTAAACATTTAAAATTGTATTATAATTATTGCAAAATAATACATTAGTTTATAGTTTTAAAAAATAAATATAATTTAGAAAAAAAACTACTTTTTTTAAACTTAGTTTTAGGCTTGACTGAGCAAAAGCAGATTTTAAACCTGTAACATTGTATTTTATATTTAGCATTTGCTCCCAAAGCTGGCAAGAGTTAATTATGATATATGAAAAATTAATTTTGTTATTAACAAAGTGGAAGTCAGACTTTGTTTGGGTAGACAGATTTATTTTGAACATTGGGTAAGAGAGAAATGTGAAAAGCCTAGAATATATCATGCATATTTAGATAACATAAGTTATTGGGGTTTTTGAAAATAAAAATATATTCTAGTTAAGTGTAATAAATTTTAATAGATCGTTTAAAGATACGTATGTAAAAAATCCCATAAAATAAAAATATTAACTTTTATAACTTCTAAAATATCTTCATAAAACAGCTTTAAGAAAGGTAAAAGTTCACTAAGCAATAGTAGTTCCTTCATTTGAATTAAATAATTAGAAAAATAATGCTAATGCTTACTACCATAAAACCTGTCTTTTCTATTGCGCCTGTGGGTGAAATTCTTATTTTTATTATATCCAAGACAATAGAAAAAATAGATTAATTTTAAATAGTTTTAAATTCTTAACAAGCAGAATTAAATCATTCATGATAGATTGCGTGTAATTGGTTTTGACTTTGTCAATAATTTTAAATTTGTCAAATACTTTCTATTACAACGATTTTCTTGAAATTTTAATATTCGGCCGCCGAGTATTTGGTATTTGGCCTAAGACATTGGCTGAATATTCGGCTTCGGCCTGGGAGAAGTGGGCGAATATTCGGTATTCGGCTATTCGACCAAATCACTATTCGTTACATCCCTAATTTGGACTGTTCTGTCTTAAGTAATTGGCTTTTTCTTTTTTTTTTTTTGTATTTCTAAGTCACTTATTTAACTTTTGCAGATTAAAAAAAAAATAAGGAAGTAATTTTTATTACTCAGTAAATGATGTAAATGATCCAAACAGGCTACTCATTCAGTTGCGTAGAGATGTAAGTTACCTAGTAGGAAGCAAAGGGAGGTTAGTAGATATAGGGTATTTCTTAAAAACATCCTATGCCAAACTGAATCTGTAGAAATACTTCAAACTTCATATTTAAACTAGAATTTACATAAAGGATCCAAACGTAAAAAGATAATTTATTTGAAAAGTTCCTAGAATTTTGTATATGATCCGAACTTTGCTCAAGTTTTAAACGAAATAACTTTAGTCGCTTACATCCCTTTGCTTCTCACTGCGTAATAGGTAGCTGCAAGAGAAGCTAAGGGAGAAACGGGGGGGGGGGGGGATTGAGCTCTTGAAAAAGCTCCAGAAAATGAGAAAAAACACGAAAGAAAAATTAGTATAAATTAATCTAAAAATTAAAAATTTGCAAAAAATCCTGTTCAAAGCTGTCTAACAGAAGGTAGCCAGCGATTAAAAATCGCTGATATCTAAAAATAGGAATAATATGAAAATTACTTCTATGACGATTTAAACATCAATGGTAAAAAAATAAAGAATATGCTAAATAAACTTTTTTTCACTTGCAGAAAATTTTAAATTAAAAAAAAAATCATAGTTTTGGTTAACAATTAATTTTGTTTTGTTTTCTTTCTTGCTTTTTTGCATGCTACTTGATTAGGAGCATTATACCGACTACCTGCTACATTGCATTATTATTATATATATTTATCAATCAAATTTCAAACTAATCATGGATAGGATGAACCCGACATTGTTGATTTCATTAAATGGCAATGAATAAAATGGGCAGGCCATGTTGTTCTTCATGTAATATATGCTAAATGTCCCTTATTATCTTTTTTCTCCAGGAATTGGATATTATTTACCAAATACCCCACACGGTTCCAATCTCGGCTCATCATAAATGGAATTTTGATGATTTGCTGGAGAAAGCTTGGGAATATCTGAAATTGATACGAATGTAAGGTCTATTTAATAGTGAGTGATGATTATGTTTCTGATCATATTAAAGAACCTTTTACTATAAGTCTAAAAAAATTTTCAATATGAAATACCGTATAATTTCCGAAAAAGCCCCCATCTCCGATTATCCCCCCCCCCCCCCATGGGGCAAAAAAGTAAATTTTCAGTCCGAACCTAAATTCCGTTTTCCCCCCATCCCATAAATAAAAAAAAAATCCGATTTCAGTTGCCCTCTCTCTGTAGAAACTACGTAGAAGTCAATCAGGGTTGCCAAATTTTTCCGTCAGCGAGCAGTCAAAAACATCTGGAAAATAGCCAAATACGTAAGCTTTTAATCAATAGCCGCAGAAAAAAAGTAGCCCGATCGGCAAACTTTTGCCAAATATGACAACCATGGAGCCAAGGTAGGAGGAGAAAAGCGGCTGCGCTCCAAAGATTTTCGGAATTATACGGTATATAAAATGCTTTTACTAATATGCAGTACAACTTCAGCTTAACAATTTCCTCAAATTAACAAAAGATTTTAAGAGTCCCAAATTGGATCTGATCAATGTTATGTTTCCCTGACTTAACCATATCTTCGATTTAACTACAGGATTTATGTTCATAGGCAATCGTTAATTGGGGGTTATACTGTATGTTATAAAGATTAATTATACAACTTATGACATTATTTATTCTACAGTCAATAAGTTGTCATTAAAATACATTGGACTATGCTTTTGGTTAGCTGCCCTAAATCATAATTTTTCTGCTCCAGAAAAGAAACTTTTCTGCTTTGAAAGGTACTCTAAAAAGCTTAATTGCTATTCCTTGTTGTACCATTATTTGATTCATTTCTTTGTTTCACAAATTAAGCAAGAGATGAAATGGCAATATTATCGATAACATAGTTTGCATCAACCATCGGCAGCTTGGAAGTGCCAAGTTTTTCCATTTTACCATCATTGGTCAGTCAACCATTATATCTACAGGAATGCAAGACTTCCTTGTATCTGTGGTTTTCCACTTTTTTTAGTGTTATCAACTTTTTCCCTCTCTTTTAGCATTTTTTTTCCCTCTGTTATTCATTGTTCGACATACTTACCAACTTTAATGAATGAAGGGTAAAATTTATGTTTTTGCTGTTTCTTGCGCTTTTTCTCATAGCTGCTGTTTTTTCCGATTTCAAAATCTAACTCAATCTGCTTTTATAAAACTCACTCGTTCCTTTTTCTATGTGATTTTTCCACTTCAATATTAATTGAATATTGTGCATACCATTATTTTCAATAATTCTTGTTTTTTAGTCATCTGTACAAAAGGACTGACATGTGCGTCATTTTGCCAAGCCCACCCGAAAATTTTAATTTGTTGTATCCAAGTTGCTTCATGCCAATACTACTTGTAAAAATTAGCATTAATTTTTATCAGTCGTTTATCTTTGCTTTATAAAATCTTAAGATAGTAAAATTGATCTATAAGGTTGCTTGAAGACTTTTAAGATACAAAAATTCTGACATATTTACAATAAAGTACTATCTTCCTCCTCATACTTGTTGACCTATGTACAATTATGTTTGCTTTGACAAAATAATTTGCATTGTTTTTGCAAAAAATATATGCTATTAATTTCTTACGGCATAATGCTGGTCTTGAGTATGCCAAAGTTGAGGTTGGATACTGTTTTTTTTTTTTTAATCTCTCCTCTTTTTGAAAATTTGAATGTTAGCCCCTGGATTGGATAGGATGAATGCAATACGTTTACCGAGTATCCATTGCCTCCTTATTCCCCTCCTCCTGAAAATAAAATCCTGAATAAGCAAGCATTTGGCTGGCTGGACGATAACAGGTTGCAATACAGTAGGCACTTTTCAAAGCTGAAATTTTTCAGTCCTTTTAGCTTTCTGCATTTTGGAATTTCAACATTTTATCCGTGTTTCCTCACAACTAAACTATTTGAAATGGATTATTTCCATTAAATGTCATTACTCTATTAGAACTTTGCTGTTTAACCTCTTCCCTACAGCTGAGGAATAGAATGAACTGTTAGCACACATTTATGCTATTATAAAATACTTACTGTAAGGACTTCAAGTATGGAATTTTATAAAACAAAATCTGTATCATCATATACTAAGGGAAAATATTGTTCTTTCATACTTTATTTATGTAGTTAGCATGGTCAAAAAAATATAATTTTTACGGGTACCAGAACTATACCAGTGCCGTAGGGAAAAATAATATTTAGCAGGTTTCTTTTTTTGTCTTTTTGTACTACCTCTCATGAAATTGACTGTAATTTGAAAACAACATTATGCATCACACTATGAGTTGCTGCCAATGTTTTTATATTCAGTGCTAGTAAAAAACATTCTGAGGTACTTTTTTGTTTTCCCAAATAAATGCCAAATCTGATGATGCCATATGAAAAATTGGTTAAACTTTAAAATTAAATAAAACATTTTGGTTATTAGTCCAAGCTCAGATATTTTATTACATAATCTGAATGGCAAACCATTGAAGTTTTAAATAGAAACTGTTAAACAGGAGCTTATATTTTACAAAAAATATTTAGATGAAAAATATTCTTCCATCTGAACTATTTGCTGGACTTTAGCAAGCTGTGTTAGGCACTTTTTTAAAGCAAGTATTTTTGAGTGTCTCAAGCTCTCCAGGTGAATTTCAGTTAATTCTTGACAGTTGATCTCGGTGGAATTGAAGTATTTCCATTAATTGCTGGTTAATATATTAAAAATTTAAAATTTTTGCTGGTTAAAAACAAGGTTTCTACTACAGGGTAACTAATTTTGTGCCAAGATTCGGAGTGTTGATACGCGATGCTACCGTTTTTTTTTTTTTTTTTTGAATGGGGAAAGAAGAAAGTCCAAATTATATGTAAACATGATGTCACATCTTTTGCAAAGGGAGCTTCTGAGATTGATGCCATCTGATTTAACCACTGATTTGATCATTAATTTATCAACTCTTAACTTTAACTTGTAAATAGGGTATAAGTGACTCACTTTTTTTTTTTTTTTTTGGTGTTCAAATTGTTCCCAGATACATTTACAATTAATTGGGTAATCAATGAAATTTTTTCTTTTAAAAGCCTTGATAGGAATAAATTTCTCATCAAGAAGTTGAGTCACTAGACCTTTAAAACACTACATTTTGCAAAGTACCTACTTTTTCTTTGTCGAAATATTTGTTCCCTTTTATGACATTGCTGAATAATGCTTCAACGTTTTGTGTGAAATTATTTTCAGGTTAGCAGCCCCTGCTATCATTTAAAAAAGAATATTTTTTGGCAAATATATGTTTTTCAAATGGTATGATACTGTGGAGTTTAGGATTGTTAAATAATTTGGTGTGTAAAGCCTGGAAAAGTCGGAGAATTTCATTCTGCTCTTTGAGTAGCAACCCTGTAAAAAAAAATACTTTTATTTTTGTTGGCCTGGAATGGATAATCATTTAAGAATTTACTGCATTAAACAATGAATTGCTGCTTGTGTTTATATTCACTGCTCAGTTAACAAATTTGAGGGACTTTTTAGTTTTTCCAAAGGAGCAGTCTTGTGATGTTCTAATATGAATTGGATGAATTTTAAAATTAAAGAAAACATTTTTGATGACTTTACACATATGCCGGTTGGCCTACCTCTAAGCAGGCCCATCATTTGGGTGATCAGGGGGCTCAATTGACCTCCTCCTCCCCGCTCCGGACTTTTAGAAATTCAATGTATTTATATAAGTGTATCTATTATGCCCCTCCTGGAAAATTTTGAAGTGATGTGCCCACCTCTTGGGTTTTTAATTTAGTGCTTTAGTTATAAAATATTTTCAGTAAAAGTTGTATTAAGCAGAGGTTATATTTCATTTTTATTACTGTAGAGATATTGTTCTTATTTTTAATGTGTAAATATTTATTAGCTTGATTTCAGGATTTTCATTTTGTTACAGTTATACCAAACCTAAAGGTCAATTGCCTGATTATGAATCACCAGTTATTCTGTGTCATGATAAAAGTACAGTTGAGGATTTCTGTAATAAGTTGCACAGAACCATCATGAAAGAATTCAAGTAGTATGTATTTATTAATCTATACTTAATACGGTTTCAGAATATGTTAAAGTGAATCTATTAGAAATGTACTTGTTAATTCGGAAGGCAGATATGAAGTGGCGTTACCGTGGACAGGGAACCCCTCGTCCTTACCTGATAACAAAACATTAAGTGAAAAATGTTTATTAAGTGCACGAAGGAAGTTGGTAAATTCTGGAAAACTAGAGGAATATTCTGAAGTTTTTAACAATTGGCGGTCCCTGGACATAATAGAAAAAGTGCAATCAAAAGTAACAAATAGAGTACACTGTTTGCCGCATAGGCCAATCATTAAGGAAAATAGCACAACCCGTTTAAGAACGGTATTTAACGCAAGCGCTCATGCCATAGGCTTCCCATCATTAAATAATTGTTTATCTTCAGGACCCAACCTGATAGAAATTATTCCTATGATTTTGAATAAATTTCGGCGAAATTACATCACAGTTACATCGGACATAGAAAAAGCATTTTTACAGATATCAGTTAGAGAGAAGGACAGAGATTTTTTACGTTTTCTTTGGTTCAACAAAGATGATTTAGAACAAATAGAAGAGTATAGGCATCGTAGAGTAGTTTTTGGTTTAACCTGCAGTCCGTATCTTTTGGCCGCTACTTTGCAATATCATTTCATTAAGGTACCGGAAAATTTAAGTCATACCGCTGAAATTCTTAAAACGGCTTTTTACGTAGATAATTGTGTGACAAGTTTTAATTCTGAATCGGAATTGCAGAAATTCATTATTGAGTCGCAACTAATTATGACTTCGGGCAATTTTAATTTACGTGGCTGGGAGTCTAACTTGCGCAGTGAAATTTCTGATAATGATTCAAGCGAGACAAAGAATGTTTCTGTGTTGGGTTTTGTGTGGCATACCGATTCAGATACGTTATCGTGTAAAATAGAACATGGATTCGACCGAGAAAAACCAATTACGAAAAGGTCAGTTTTAGCTGTCACGAATAAAGTTTTCGATCCGATAGGTTTTACAGCTCCGGTAATGTTGACCCCTAAGTTACTTTTGCAAGAATCTTGGAATTTAAAACTTAAGTGGGATGAAATTTTTTCGGAAGATTTAGTTAGAAAATTTAAAACCTGGTATCAACAGTTGCCGAAACTTTGTGAATTGAGAATCCCGAGATGGTTAGGCATTTCCCCGACATGTCAATCTGTTTCCATACATGTATTTTGTGACGCAAGTAAAAACGCTTACGCGGCGTGTATTTATGTAAGAATTGAGCAAAATAACGAAGTTAAAATAAATTTAGTACATGCCAGAAGCAGAGTAGCTCCGTTAAAACCAATAACTATTCCTCGTCTGGAGCTGTTGGCCTGTTTAATTGGGGCCAGATTACTTTCGTCTGTACTTGAGGATCTTCAACTTCCCGAGGTTAAGATTTATTGTTGGACAGATTCTAGTACCGCTTTGTATTGGATTGTGAAAGAGGGGAATTGGGGTATTTTCATTCAAAATCGCGTAAAGGAAATACGTTCTATAACACCTCCCAAAGTGTGGCGACACGTTCCCGGTGTACTCAATATGGCCGATGTGGCTTCTCGTGGCTGTTCAGTTGAGCAATTGTTCGAACAAAAATGGTGGAAGTGCCCGACATGGTTGTACGCAGACGAAGAAAACTGGCCAAAATCAGATTGCAATCCGGATGAGGAGTTGGTGAACTCAGAACTACGTAAGACCATTGTAATTACGTTGGCTAAAAATGATGAGGATGTAAATTGGTATTACAGATATTTTTCTTCGGTAAGAAAAATTGTACGCATGATAGCTTGGATCTTTAGATTTTATTTTAAGTTAAGAAAAACAGCAACTGATTATGGTAAGATTTTGTCGGTTACTGAACTTGACAGAGCGAAAATAGCTCTTATGTTGTTGATTCAAAAAGAATCGTTTAAAGGGGTAACAGACGATAAAATTAAGAAACTAAGACCTATAGTTGACTGTAATAGGTTGATTGGAGCTAAAACCAATGTTATTTATCGAGATGACACTAACGATTTTAGATTCCCCATCATTTTGCCATCTGATCATTCTGTAGTTAAGTTATTAATATTAAATGCTCATAATGAACTTTTACATGCTGGTACTTCAATGTTAATGTCCCATTTACGAGAGAAATTTTGGATTATTAAGTCCCGTAAGATTATACGAAATTGTATCAGAAAGTTTTCTACCTAATGACAGAGTAAAAGAAGCAGCTGTTTTTGAAATTGTGGGAGTGGATCTCGCTGGTCCCCTATTCTTAAAAAACGGCCAAAATCTTATATTGCACTTTATACTTGCGCGGTTTATAGAGCTATTCATCTTGAATTAGTTAAGTCTTTGACCACAGAGGTTTTTTTCCAGTCCTTAAGGCGTTTTATTGCTCGGCGTGGAAGGCCAACCACAATATATTCAGATAATGGCACAAATTTTAAGGGAGCTGAGAGACTTCTACACAAGCTAGACTGGGAAAGTTTATGCAGTAAAGCCGCGGAAAATAGAATTCAATGGAAGTTTAATCCTCCTTCCGCAGCCTGGTGGGGCGGATGGTGGGAGCGATTAGTGCAAATGGTAAAACAAATTTTAAGGAAAGTGTTAGGACGGGCCGCTCTAAATTACGAAGAGCTCATCACAGTGCTCTGTGACTGTGAGAGAATTATTAATGCCAGGCCACTTACGTATATGTCAGAGGACGTCAATGATATTCACCCTTTGACTCCTGAAATGTTTTTACAAGAGACTTCTAAGTCGGGAGTTACGGATATCGATGTTGTGGACCGAGAAAAGTTGGGTAAGAGAGCTAAGTATATTCAAAAATTACGCAAACAACTTTGCAGGCGGTCCCGTTCTGAATACCTGGGACAATTGCATCAACAGTCTGTTAGAAACTTCAATATGGAACCCCTGAAAGTGGGGGAAATAGTTCTTTTAGAAGATGTTAATAAAAAACGTGCCTTTTGGAATTTGGCTCGGGTAGAAAAATTAATTCCTGGTCGTGATGGGCAGACCAGACTTGCGGTTGTTAAAACTGAAACTTCAGAGTTCTTAAGGCCCGTACAAAGGCTATTTCGCCTGGAGTTAGAAAATCCCCTACAGGGTACGACTGAAGATGTGATACCTGTGACTACCAGTAGTGGCAGGATTGTGAAACCTCCACTGCGCCTGTAATTATTTGCTTATTATGAAGTGTTTTAATTGTTTATGCATAATTCATTTATTAGTTTTACAACCAAAGTTTGGAGGTATCCATCCGAGAGCTGAACATAATTATTTAAAGCATTAGTTTTGTTATCCTCGTTACTTCCCCTTAAAGCATTATCAGTTTTATTTAAAGGCAAATCCGGGCATAAAATCACAAAATGTCGTCTTCGACAAATTTGACATTTCTGTTTAGAATTACATTGACTAGCCCTATGATTTCCTCGCTTAAGACACACAAAACAAGCTTTCTTTTTCTTAAGAATATCCTTTTTAGAGTCTAAGGTTAAATTAGAAACTTCATTACAGCTCTCAGAAGCATGAAACTTATCACAAAAACTACAATTATCAATCCTTTTAAATTTACTTGTATTATCATTAAATGAAGATTTATTTGCGCTTAGTAATTCACAAGTTTTTCTTATTACTTATTTTTTCAGGATGAAAGGTATCCCTAGCCATTTTAACTCTAATTTCACTATCTACTTCATTCTTAACGAAATCAATTAACAAATCTAAATCTGTCTTACCCTCAGTATTTACAGCTGAACCTCTTTGCCATTCCCACAACTTTACTATATCCATAGGTAGTGCAGATTCCACTAGCGGGAATAGAATATCTGAGTATTTATCTTTCGTTAGTCCTAATGATTCTAAAGATCTAAGCTGAGTTTGGAGTTTATCATGTAAGTTTGCTAAGTCACTTTGGTTCTTAGTCATGATGAGTTGTAGCCAGGGCTGGGTTTTTGCCGGCAGAAAGTGGTTTCTGCCATGCCAGTGGCAGAAAGTGGTTATAACCGGTTTTTACCGGCAGAAACTGGCAATAATTGGCATAAACACATTTTGTGACATTAACTGAAAATTTTTTAGTAGTATTAATTTCCTGAAGTACATTTTATTCAGAATAAATAACAAATAAAAAATATTGTTGATAGTTTTAATTAAAAAATAAATTTGTATTAGAAAAATAAGTAATGTCGTCTTTTAAAACAAATAACTGGTAAAAATGAAGATTTTTCAAATTTTGTAACTTTTGCATCCACAATAATGACATTGCCAACAAGAAATGCTGGTCATGAAAGAATATTTTCAAGCTTTTATTTCATTCAGAACAAATTAGGAAACAGTCAGGGTTCAGAAAGGTTAGCAAGATTAGTCGTATGCTATGGAATGTTCCGTATAAAAAGGGATAGTATTTTAGAGTTTGAGTGGTAATTTTGTAAAATAATTGTAACAGATATTTCATTTAAAAAAAATTTCTGATATTTTTTGTGCTTCAATTATTTACTTATATATTTTCTCAAGAACCATTTCTATTTGTATATAATAGATAACCTTAAAGTTATTGCCATTGCATTGTATTATTTATTTAAAAATACTCTGAAAAGTGATTTGTTAAAATATAATAGCATTTTTTTACCTTTAAATAGAAATTCAACTGTAAACAATAATATTAATAGTTAAACTTGTACAGCCTCAGATTACCATTATGATTTTTTTTTTTTCAAATGAAAGAAAATTAGTATAAAAAAACAAAGTATATTTATATGATCATTTTGAAACTTTTTGCAACTTTGAATAACATTCATTATTTTTAGTTATAATTTTTAACCTAATGGTTTACATATCAAATACATGTGTGAATTATGAATCATTGCAAATTAAAGTTCTTATTAGTATTATTTCTTAGTTTCTGCCAGTTTTTGCCACTTACTGGCATTAACTAATTTCTACCATGCCGGTTTAAACCGGTTATAACTACTGGTTTTAACCACCCCGGCAGAAACTTGCCAGCCCTGGTTGTAGCAGATCTCGTATGTAAACTTGAATGAGGACACTTTCTTTCCCGAACCTTTCTTTCAGATACTCAATAGCTTTAGGATAGTTCTCCGTTGTGGCGGGGAAGCTATCAACAATTTCTCTTGGTTTTGTACCCTGAACAGTTGCTTGAATTAAATACTGAAATTTATCCCGTTCGTCGATGCTCGGATCTAGATGTATTTTCTCGAATTGCGTCCAGAAGCTTAACCATTCTCTTGGATTACCGTCGAACTTCCTTAATTGAATTTTCGGTAACTTGTATTGGCACACAGCTTCGGCAGTTTGAAAATTACGGAATGAAGAATCTTCGTATATTCCGGCGACCGGGGGACTCACTTTTCCTTTCACCTTTAATTTCGCAGTGATATAATTTTTGTCGTATTTTTCACAAGTCTCGAATTCTTCATTTTGTTGTTTCTCCGTTAGGTTTGCTTGTGAAAGAATGTCCCACGCTGCGGAATCAATTTCTTTTAATTGCTTGTATTTGGTGGTAAAAAGCTCAAATTCAATTTCAATTTCTTCAGCTTTTACTTCACTTGCTTCTAGCAAAACATCCAGATGATTCAGAGTTCTTGTAAAAGCACTTCTTAAAACTGTCCGTTTCTGCTTCAGTGCTTCCATTTTCCAAAAACTTTTTACTTCTTATGCACGCCTTTGAAATCGTCCGATTTCCTTAATCCTGGCTGGCTCCCCACTAAAATTGTCGTAACTTAAAGTTCTTATACTTATTCTTATCCAGGTTTAATGCAGGTGTGCGATAAATTTTCTGTCGGTATGTTAAACTGGTGGTTTCTTGAAAAATAGCACTTAGCAACTTTGACGTTGTAACTTACGATGTGCAGACATGAGACCTTATTACTATCACACACAAACAATCTTTATTATTACCTTATTATTACATCACAACTTACAATGTCAACTTAAAGCAGTCTGGCCTTCCTGGCCCTTTTCTCTCTCTCTGCTCCACCACATTCAGTGGTTTTATGGAACTCATGGGGTGTTGCCAATCAGTCGAAAACAAAAGTTCTTCTGGCGGAATTTACATATTCTCGCCTGTTGAGGGTCCTACGCAACAGTACTAATGAATTTTAATTTAGAGTTTTATCTTTATTGCTGCAAATTTAGTCTATCATATGTTCTTATTTTGGAAACAAATATCAAAATCACAACTTTTATCGAATTTGATAAGAGCAATTGGGCAAATGTATGGGATGCTGACATAGACATTCAGAATCAAAAATCTTGCAGTAATGTTATGTAGATTGACCTCAATCAACCTGCAATTTTTTCTGAAATCAACTGAAAAATCTGGAAAAGTCGAGGAATTTCGTTCCTTAAATTTAGTGGCATCTGGGGAAGCATTTGACTCCCCCCCCCCTCCCCAAAAAATGACGGGCCTGGCTTCTAGTTTCCTGCAATGATTGAGCAACTTGTGGCGGTCGACGTGTGAGGGCACGGAGGTGATGGTGGAGGAGGTTGTCTGCCGGAGGCAGGGATAGAACCTCGGACCTTCTTGATGGAAAGCCAGTGCTTCCGTGCTTTGCCAAAAGGTACCTAATGGCCAGGACAGAAGATAGCTCTTGAAGGTGTCGAATCGTACCGCCACATATACTCCCCCTCCAGTGAACGAGTGAACGACAGTATGGAGGTGAGGAGTGAACGATACCAACTATAGATGGGTGCGCCAATGCCAGGCGTTCTGCCGAGATTGGAAGGCTCGTATCCGCGGTCGGGCGCTGATGAGAGCTCGTGATCGAGCGCCTCGGTCGGGCGGATGAGCGCGAGTGTTCTCGTGGCGCCATCTATGAGGTGATAGGGTCTCCATTCGTTGCGTGTAATTGCCGTGTCACCAAATGTGGCGGACGCCGACGACAGGCCATGGAGAGGATGGTGGAGGAGGATGTCTGCCGGAGGCAGGGCCAGAACCTCGGACCTTCTTGATGGTAAGCCAGTGCTTCCATGCTTTGCCAAAAGGTACCTTTTGGCAAAGCACGGAAGCACTGGCTTTCCATCAAGAAGGTCCGAGGTTCTATCCCTGCCTCCGGCAGACAACCTCCTCCACCATCACCTCCGTGCCCTCACACGTCGACCGCCACATTTGGTGACCCGGACGTGATCAACTTTTAAAGGGGGTATGCCACTACCCAGCTGGACTACTACACGAAAGATCTTCTTTGTATGAAATTAAGTTAAAAATTTGATAACAGGGTAGAAAATCTGTGCCAATTTTCAATTGCTGATGCATCTGATACAAAAAGGCTTAAATTTGATTACCACTCAAACTGTACCAAAATTGTAATTTTAATGTTCTGAAAGGTTTTTCAAAAGGTAATGAATAACAGTTAATGGCACCTTTGTCACTGAAAGCTACATGAAAAAAAATAAATAAAATTTCAATTAAAAAAAAATTGGTAATGATTTAATGCATTTTTGGGACTATCAAATGATGGAGTATCATGGACAACCACTCATGTCATTTTGTTGAAAGCTCCTTTTCTGTCAGTGTACATGTGCATTCATTCTCTAGT
Source organism: Octonoba sinensis (assembly GCA_038502835.1). Lineage (NCBI taxonomy): Eukaryota > Metazoa > Arthropoda > Arachnida > Araneae > Uloboridae > Octonoba > Octonoba sinensis. The sequence continues at coordinate 90,581,818 of CM076604.1, read as the reverse complement.
GCTTTAATTACATCACCATTAATTTTACAAACCTTAGGTAAAAATCCATTTTTTGAAAGTGCCTACATTGAACATGTACTTTGACAAAAATTGCATGGTGTTTTTTAGGTTGCAATCTTTTTGCATTCTATAAACATTTCAGTTGTTTTGTAAGGTGGACGTTACTTTAACATAAGCTACCTTAAATTGTCTTATTTTATCAATTGAAATTTTTTTATAGTTTATTTTTTTTTTTTTTTTTTTTTGAAAAATAATAGCTTTTAAACGAATAGGCAGTTAATTGTTTCATTTTTAATTTTGTTTTTTATAAAGAATTATTTTTTTGTAATTGAAATATTGTTTTTTTATTGTTACTTCATTTAGCAGTAGAGTTAATAAAAGAAATCAATGTAAAGTTTGAAACGTTATCATACTTTATTTTTATGATGTTGAAAGTTAAATGCTTTCCAAGAAATTTATGTTTTCCCCAAAGAGAAAATCTTTTCACAATAATGAGAAGCAAAAGTTTTTCTATTTGTGATTGTATTTATAAATATATTTTATTTTTGAGTTTTTAATGACAGTAATTTGTTTTATAGAAATAACTATTTATTCGATATAAGTTATTTATGATTAAAAGTTTTTTTCTTTTTTTCAAGTTAAAATAATAGTAGTGACCTGATACAAAACTGAATTTTTGATTTTCCACCCCTGCAGTGTATCTCATCGCTCTCTGTACAATATTAATAAGGGACTATAAATGGATACTCAAGCAAAAAATTAAATTCTTTCAAAGATTATTTTTCCTAAATTGAAAATGTATTTTCTGAGAATCATCTCAGAAAAAGCATACATTAAAGTATTTTTTTTACATAATATCAAAGATGTACTTGATGCAACAGAAAAAAAATGAAAGCATAAACATTTATACCAAATTTATATTTTCTATATAAAAAATTAAGTTTGTGTAACAAGTTGAAAAACTCATTGTTTAAATAATTGAATCAAACCAAGAAAAATACTGAATTATGTAGAAATAAAATGTAAATAATAATATTATAATAATAATAATATCTATTAGCAAAATATGCCTATTTTATTTTATTTCTTGATGTTCTTGTGCATAAATAACTTTTACTTACTCATTAAATGCAAGAGGAAATCTCCAGGATTCGGGATGGTAATATTTAAATTTAAAGTCGAAGCCACGTCCCAATCTCAAAAATTCTGAACAGCATAGGAAAAGTAAACAACTTTCACGGTAGAAATAGCTAAAGTAACAGTTATGACCAAATCAATTAGGATTGTCGCAGCCAAGTGTTGCCACTCATAAGAAATAGCAGTTTTGTATATTATTTGTTGTAAGTTTTCAAACTGTAGGGGAGATACTTGTACCTTAGGTCAGTTTTTTCTGGGTGTCACCGATTTTTCCCCTAGAAGTTTTAATGCTGCAAGTCCTCTAGAAAAGACCATCAAAACCTCTTCCAACGACCAGCAATGCGAACTTCCACACTAACAAATAAAGCAATTTTCGAGTAGACGAAAACCGAAAAAAAGGAAAGGGGGAGGCTCAATGTGCACAAATGCAGTGTTCTTTTGTTTAGGAAGGAGGAAAGATACCAGAGGGAGGTAAAATAAAATCTATTCTTCTGGCGATTTCAAAAGAATTCATCCGACCTTGGTGAGACTTATTGCCAGTCAGTCCAAGTGTTTGGCCGTTATTAGAAATAGATAATTTCATTTTGCACTCAGATTGCACTAATGATGAGAACATTAATTATTTGTTTTTAGAGTTAAAAGGAAAATTGGAAAAAAAAAGTTGCGTTTGAGAAAACTAAGCAGGCAAACCTCTTTTCTTTTTTCAAAACCGATTATTATTAAACAATCTTAAAAATAATGTAAGAATAATTTGGTATTAAAATTAAAAAAACAAAAAATGTTTGTTCACTTATTTGAATATATTTATAGTTTATAATATAAATATCATAATTTTCATGAATAATACACTTGTTTTTTTTTTTTATCTCTTTTGGTGCTATGTATTTGTTTCTTGCAAATTTGGAAACGACATAATTATTTTACCGTAACATCATACTAAACTTTTTTTAACAAATTTCATACTCGTATAAATAACATCGACAATAAAGAAATAGTATTCAGCATACCTTTTTGCAAGTCTTTCAAAAGGCAAGACAAGTACTACTACTTTCTTTAGCAATATTCTTTATCAAATAAAAATCTAGAGAACAAATATTGCTCATAAAAAGTAATTTTGCTAGAAAATGTTTCGATCAAGCATTTGATGATAAGATTTTATCAAATACTGCTATAATGAACATAAAAAAAAAAAAAGAATTATATTTGTGTAAGTCAGTTTAATTGTTCATTTTGTGTATGTGTTTGGGGGGGGGGGGCGTCATTGAAAAAATCTCATGTTTTTTTTCCTCCAAGGTTGGAAAGTATGTGTTGCAGCCATCAAATGTCTTAATTTATCCTGCAATGTTTATGAAAATCCTCAATTTTTTGAGCAGTGTATTTTTGAGATTTTCTAGTATCAAGATATACTTCAGCTTCATTGATATTTTATAATGTACATTGGCATTATGTGTTTTACAGTGCACTAGTTTGGGGTTCATCTGTAAAGCATAATCCTCAAAAAGTAGGGAAAGATCATGTGTTGAATGATGAAGATGTAGTACAAGTCGTTAAAAAGTAAGTTTATGTTCTAATTTCTTTCTTAGTCAAGGATTGAGATTGTATTTTAATGAATAACTTTTTTTTTTTTCTTTTTTTCCTCATTTAGGGTCTGAAAATAACCAAGGAAGCTTGCTGTATCTTATGCTTAAATTAAAAAAATGTAACATGTTTCTTTTATTTGTTGTTGTTGTTGTCTTTAGTATGCATAAGACTCCTACTTGACTAAAATTAATTTTAAGTTCAGAATTCGAACAAGTAAGTGTGGTTATCCAAAGAACAAATTTTCGTTTTTGTAATTTATCCTGTGGTTTTAAAGGGGTTTTAACATTTTTCTGTCCATCTTAAATGATAACTTTAAAGTCTAAAATTATAAGGTATCAAGAGATGTATTTGGAATAATTATGAAATATATTCATGCTTATTTGTTTCCTACAATGATCTTCTTGGTTTTTCATTTTTCTTGCAATCAAAATTGGTTACTATCTTTTATCACGTAACCAGTAAAGTTCTGTCATTTTTAGATACGGGGATTTCAAAACCGCCATTCGTGTGCATGCATTTGCATAAAGCTGTCATATGTGTTCTCAACATGTTTGAAAAGAACCCTCCTTTTGACAGCAACTCTCATTCTCATTCTTCAACGTAATGTATCAAGAGACCATAAATCAAATACTAGTAAGCCCGTTCATCATGAATGTCACCCTAGATGTCACAAGCAGAGATGAATTTTCGTGGATCTCGGATATGGCTATCATTTTTTTCTTTTTTTTAGGGGGGGGGGGAGCACATGGGGCGCGTGCCCCTCCGAAAGGTATGAAAGAAACATGTAATTGTTCCATTATATAGTATTGACCCATTTTTCTGCACTTTAGTGACTCTGGTATCTATGTAAACACAGAAATCTCAAGAACAACTCAGGATTTTAGTTGAATATTATCTTAACTTATGTACAAGATGTTTACATATTCGCTTCAAGAAACATCATTTACTATAAACATATCACCGTCATCTTAATATTTTAATTTCAGAGTCTGGGTGACTTGCGTTGTTTTTCATCCATTACTGTCTACGTCAGGAATGCACAAACTATGCCAATTTTGGCCCGCGGGCCAAAATGGGCCCGCCGAGCCTTTTGAGTTGGCCCGCTAATATAGTTGATAAAAAAGAATAATTATAATAAAATTTTAAAAATACTGAAAAAAAAATAATTGTAAAAAAAAGCTTATGAAAAATCGTAGTAAAAAGGTACGCTCGCAGCTCCGCTACTGAAATTTAGTCGCAATTTTCGGAACTAATCGCCATATTTAATTTATTTATTGGAAATACTAATCAAATCATGATAAAAGTGGTAGAATATTGCGTTGTCATCTGGTTCTGAGCTATATGTAAAGTTTCAGAACAATGGTCGAAAATTCGATTGCTGGATTTTTCGAACAGCCATTATTCGTCTATAAAAGTATTTTGTCCCATTCCTGCTATAATTTCTTTAGTTAATTCAAAGCAACGATCGTTACACATAGCAGGCAAAATGTCATTAATTTCGTCTTCATCGCTATCTCGCTCTTTGTCATCGTTCGGGTGTAGCACCATTTGGATGCTTTCTGAATCGGACATCTTGTTTATCAAATTATTAATTTCGAAAATCTGATCATCAATCATTTTTACAGAAATAAATGATTTCAAAAAGGAGGAAAGCGAAATGTAAGAAGCATGTTTACATACAGAAACGCGCAAATTTCTTACTTGTGTAAAACCACTTCGCTAGGCGAGCCCGATTTTAATAAAGAATTCATTTTCACAGTTGCAATTTTTGTTGCCATAATATCAATTTTAAATTCTTATTACCTTATTGCAGCTCTTAAATAAATAAAAAAATGTGTAAAACAAAAATAAACGAGGTTTAATTTTCACACGATCAGCTATTGCGGAAAATTCGCGAATCTGCTGCATTAGAACTTTTCCGAACTTTCGTATAGTCCGACTTTTGTTGCAATTCGTCTTCGAATACTGACGAGACAATTAAATAAATGTATAAGAATCTAATTACTTACTTCTTTCATGTTTATTTATAGAAATAAAATAGAGAAAAGGTCTGATTTTTCTCAAGTATCGTTGGATTCTTTTTTTCTAATTTTCATATGCAAATTGACGACCCCCTCCCCTAAAAAACATCGTTTTTAGACTAAATTGTTCCACTTTTATAAACATTGAATATGTTACTTGTAACGGAAAAATTCGTATTTTTACTAAATGAGCAAAAAAACGCGGAACTTTTCAAAAATGGCGAGAAATTCACGAAAATTTTTTTTTTTTTCTTGTTCCTGTGCAATTAATTGTTAAGAAATCTTGTGCCTCATTTTGTTTGAATTCATTTCCTTTAATTTTTAAAAACTTTTATTTAATAATCTGTTCCAGAGTACAGTAAGTATTAATACATGTAATTTGTACATACTACTTCTAAATAAAAACTGAAATACACCCTTTATTTTTATGAATAAAACATTACATTATTTTGGGGCCCCCAACCTGATACTTTCTAATTTTTTGGCCCTTCACCAAAAAAGTTTGTTGATCCCTGGTCTACGTTCTACCTCCCTCGTATTCTCGTGCTCTGGTCGAGGCTATCAGACTATTCACTGGCGCCCTCTGTGTCACTGCTGGTGCCATCTATAAATGGCATTGTGAATGAATCCCACAATATACAGCCAAAGAAAAAAAAATCCACAAAAACATGCGATCCGCTACTTCAGTGAGGTGCATGGTTTGCAGCTCCTTGGACCTTTTGAAATGCCTATTTATACGTGACGGCTCATATGCCTACAGAGCTTTTTAAGGAGTCAAAGGGAGAGGCTGCTCTTATGAAATTTTCTACGTTATTTCAGGCAACACGACGTTTTTCCTCACTAGTGTTGTGACCAAGAGAGTTAGATTTGCTGAGAATTTGATTGATTCTTTCAGATTCAACGCAAAATAAATGTACTGTTTTGATTACTTAAATGTTTAAAATTTTTGCATTGAAAATAAATTATTGATGCGTTTATATTTTTGTAATATACTGCTGGGGGTGCGGCAGCTCTGCAGCGCACATATGTACAAGCTGACAAGAGAACACTCTTTCTAGACCTAACAGCAATGTGCATCTGTATTCTTCTCAGACGAGTCCAGATTCACATTAGGGAGTGATTCATAGCGTTTGCTGATATGGAAGGAATAACCCACCCAGATAACTTCAATCCGAAAGTATTGAAACTCCCAGTTATGATGGTGATGGAATCATGGTTTGCAGGGATCTCACTTGGTGGACTGGTCACACTGACCTGCATGTGATGTTTTATGAAGGAACTCTGATCAGTGTGAGATATCGGGATGAGATTCCTTTGACCCATGCATCCACCCATATGCTGGTGCTATTGGTAATGACTTCATTCTGATGGATGCTAATGAAGCCTCACCGAAATGCAGTTGTTGAAGACAAGGCCGTATCCAGAATTTTTTTTGAAATGGGGGCTGACTTTGAAACACTTTTGTTGAGGAAAGTTTCAGGGAGGAATATATACTACATTGTAAAAAATTTCGGTATTTCGGGGGGCTCCCCCTCTGGATACGGCCTTGGTTGAGGACTGTGTCATGGGTTAGAGCGAATGTAATGGCCAGCTCAATCTTCAGACCTGAATCTGGTGAAACATCTTTGAGACTGCCTTGGAAGACAGGTTGCTGCTTTAAGTCCTCTTCCAAGCTCACCACATGAGCTGAAACGAAGCTTACTCAACGTCTTGTTTTCGCTTCCCATTTCGGTTTCCTCATTAGAACCATTTTTTATAATGTTTCTATGGCATTTTACCGCATAAACTGAGATGCAGTTTTCTCCAATAAAAGGACTTTCCTCCAAGAGTGCTATTTTTGTTGTAAATCATGTTTGCATCAAACTTATGTGAATTTCTTTGACCCACTCAACAAATAAAATACCTTTAATGCACATTTCCTCCAAATTTGTTGTTTCTACACTCATTTGTAACTTTGATGCAAAAAGTGGTTGCACCTTAACTTATAAAGACCAGCAGTGTACTTAACAAAAGCACTAAAGAGAAACTGTTTGTAGCTCTTATGTTAACAATTACCAGCTATAAGGCAGGGTTCACACTGGGGAAAAATACAAGGTGAAATTTCCCACCTTGACTAAAATTTTATGTGGGGTTTTTAAAATTTAAGTGGGATATTTTGTTTTTAAAAGTCTTACTAAGTTGTCCGAACATGATCTAATACAAACGTTTAGTTAACGAATGGTTCATTTTTATGATCGCGATTTTTGCGAAGGATTTGATTTTATTACCGTGCTTTTTGGAAAGGTTCGGTTTTGCGTTTTTTAAAAGTTATCACTTTTATTCTATATAAAAAAGATTCAAATTTTACTGTTTGATTTCTTGAAATACTAGTAGGGGAGAGTGTTGTACCTTGGGACATTGGCAATTTCTAAAAACCTATTGACAACATTAACATATTTTTAATTTATAATTGTGACCTTAACCAGCATATAACATCATAGTAAAAGGCAGCATTAGAAGCACTGAATTGATGACTTGGTGAGAGAAAGAAAATTTTAGCACTCAAAAGTAAATATCTTTCTCATTCTAATTTCATTTACTGAAATAGCATTTGTAAAACTATTCTACTGAATTTTAATAGGATATTGAACAGAAGATTTTTAAATGTTTTGGTTATGAGAAAGTGATGATACTGCAGTTTGATTGATCACCATTTTGATTTTATTTAAACCATGTGATGATTGTACCTTGGGACAGTAAACCGTGTTGTACCTTGGGACAGTAAACCGTGTTGTACATTGGGACATGTCTCAAGGTACAACATACACATGGTTCTTAATAATTTGGATATATTTTAGTATAAAGAGAGATATTCTAATCAAATGCAGTCTTTTATATGTAGTTTTTTTTATAAATGCAGTCAAATTAGGTTTTGAACTTTCAAATTTATTATTTGTGTAAATTACACATTACAGTAATGTATCTTCTTAATTTAGTGCTTTAAAAAAATAAAGTTTTTGATTTTTCGTATAAAATTGATTATGTATATGACTGTTGCATGAATCATGAAGTATGTCCCAAAGTACAACAGGGTGTTGTACCTTGAGACAGTTTTCAGTTACTACTTAAAATGGCTGGCATTTTGTTATTTTTAAACTGTTTGAATTTGAAAAAATATATTATAGAGGAGAATGTTGGTGTATTTAAATAGTGTCTTCAGACTTTAAATCTAATTTTAATTTTTGAAGTTAAAAATTAAAATGTGAAAAGTGTCCCAAGGTACAACACTCTCCCCTACACTCAATATTTTAAGATGAGCTCGAATTTTCAATCGCTTAATTATCTGAAAAATTCGTGCACATGGAATTCAGCCTTTTACACTTTCCTAATAATCGAGGCATTTTAATACACATTCTGTTGGTTGGTTAAACACAGGCTTAAACATTAATTCATTATAAAGTGAACTAAATGACGCAATAAAAGAATGTAGACATAGGAGGTATGCTAATGAGCGTTGGTACTTTCATATGAATCTTTTTTTCGATTATGATTTTATGGAAAGATTAATTTTTTGCGATCGTAAATTCTGAACGATTTCATTCTAGAACATAAATAAAATGCCCTTTTGGAGAAGAAGATTATTTTAAAAAGTGTATGCATTCCACCTTTTTGCTCTTAAGTCAACATTAGAAATAACTGGTTCTTTAGTGGTTTGAATTTGTTTTACTATAAATACAAACCTTTTCAGTGACCAAGGAAAATTCCCTTTTTCCACTCCCCCCCCTTTTTTTTTGTTTTGTCCTCTGTGAATAGAATGAAAGATGTCTGCATTCACAAAGGGCTTAAATTGTTCAATAATCATAAAAAATGAAGAAGTCAATCTTTCCCCCATGTTATTATATATGATAAATAGGGCTCCTAGATTCTTCTTTGCATTAATGGGGATAAGATGACAGTTGAAAACCAACATACTGCATTTAGTTTGTATTGAATTATCAGTTTAGAATAGTTTCATTTCGCGATGTTTTGAACGCGTGTCCGCTATTTGCGGGAACGGCGCGCAAACGAACTTTTTTTGAGTGGGATTTCCAAAAATATTGCGGGAATCGCGCAGCTTAGCGCAAAGCCTGTAAGGTCAATGTGCCTAAATGCGACGCGACGCGATTTCCCCCCAAGTTTTGCATTTGAGCAATTTTTACCAGATTTGGCATATTGGCATGCACTTATTCTTTTGATGCTAAACTAAGTTCGTATCACTATCGCATAAGCAGGGCCGGCCCAACCAAAAGTGGGGCCCGGGGCGGAATTATTTGCGGGGCCCATATATATATATATATATCTATGTTCGTGCGTTTAATTAAGTTGAAACGCACCAATGGAATAGTAGTTAGCAGCCACAAATTTATTTTTTGTAAAAATTTCGATTTCTGTTTTGTATAACATATTGATTTCTGTTGAGTATTTTACATCTTAACATATTTGAATACAAGCATTCACGTTCCATAAGGAAAATTTATTATTACAAATTTATGACGAATTATTAAAAAAAAACTGCATAAAGATGCTTTTACTGTAATTACTTTACTTTCTTGAATTATTTAAAGCAAATTCACATACAACCTTATCACAATTAGCTTCTTTACAAATTCTGATTCAATCGCTAAGATGGCCAACGATGTAACTTTCCTTGGCCCACCAGTACCAGATCTTGGAGTTTTCCGAGGCGGGACCAAACTTAAAAACGCCACCCCCCCTCCATACAATTATTGTTAATATTTCATATAACTTTTAGACGCTGGCCTTTTTTATTTATTTTTTAGGATTTTTTCACTTGCGGCTACTGATAAAAAGACAGAACTTTCGTTAATGGTCCCACAGCATGGCTCTTTCAGCTCAACATTTGGGGAAGGGGGGGGGGGGTCGAACCATATGAAGAGCTCTCCTTAACAAGAGTTATGTAATTCTGATAGTTAAAGGTGGTCCGGGGGTTTTGAAAACTATATGCAAACTGGTGCATTTTGAGGCCTTAGGATACGCTTTTGGGACTTCAAAAACTGTAGGAAAAAAAAACGAAAACTTTTTATTTAATTTAAACGCTTTTACTCATAAAAATGCAGAAAAAGATTGGCTTTTTCATTTTTTAATCCAGGGCTGGACCCCTCGCCACTTCTCCTTCTTACTAACGCCCATATCGAAGAGCCAAGTGTTTGCCTTCTCAAACAACACTTTACAAGCTCCTACCTCTTCCCAAAAGAATGCTTTGAGAGTTTGTAAAAAGAAAACTCTCGGGTATTATTTGATCATAGCATAATTTATACGTATTTCACTATTATAAGGGGAAGAGACCTTGCCTTTTTAAATAAAGTTTTAAATTTTGACATTACAAAATTTGCCGCTCCATAACCTCTCCCCGCTCCTCCAATACGGTTTATACAAATAAATAAGTCTATTAATCGGTTTTAATCTTTAGCAAAATAGCTGATCAATGATAAAATCGGAGTGCCGAACTAGGATTTTAATTCTCTTCCAAAAGTAAATTTTCTTTATCAGATTTTTTTCTGTTCCTTTCTTCTACTGTGGCCCACAGTATATCGTAAATATTTTTTTATTAATTTTAACTTTGAAAAAGATCTCGCAGCTGTGTTGCTACTTACATTGGCTGTGTTAAAATTACTCTAATTGCAGAGAAAAAAAAATTCGATAAAGTTGTGACAAATTATTTTTATATAAGAACTGGACTGTTTCCAATATTGAATAGTTGACTGGCAAAACTCGACGGCAAATTATGAGTTCGTCACAAGAAAGTTCACTCTCAATATCATCTTTTAAAGACAGACCTGCAAATATGACAACAATTTTTAAGCTCTATCTTTGATAAATTCTTAATATTATTTAAACTAAATAGAAAGTATTTTCAATGTTTCTTCATTGGCATGGAAATTTTTTAATCTCTTCTCGAAAGATGTCATAGCATTATCCATTAATACTACGAAAAACTTAATCCGAAAATTATCTTCAGAAGACAAAGATTCGTCATCAATTCCTTCATACAGAAATTGTCTTGGTTTTCGAGCTACACGCCGATTTTCGAATTCATCAAAGCATACATTTTGTAGTGGAATACGAGGAAATCAGAATGTGCACTTTAAACGACTTGTATTTTTTGAATGAAAAGACATATTTTGAGGTACTCGTACAGACGCCTTGTAACCTTCTTAAACTTACATAGTTTTTTTTTTTTTCTGTTTAATTTTGATTTTTTATGTTTACTTTTATTATTTTTATTGTTTCACCCCGAAAAATTTAAGCAGCGGGGCCTTAAGCGCGGGGGGCCTCCTCTTGGGAGCAATCGGTTCACTCGGCTTAAGATTGGCCTTATAACACACCGACTGGAAATAAAATTTCTATTCCTGTTTTAAAAACATTCACTTACTACCAATAGAATCTAGACACATTCCAAAAATTTATTGATCTATAAGATCTGATCTATTATCTAACCATGTAGAAGAACTTGAAAATCTGGAATTTTAATAATAAAAATTCTCCTCCTCTCTCTTTTTTTTATTAAAATTTTGAGGTTTGGCGCGGGGCCCCGTCCTCTGGCCGGCCCTGCGCATAAGTGAACTTAATTTTATAAATCGGGTTTCCTAACTCTGCACCCTGGAGCACCATACCGAGAGATGAGGAGTATCGCCATCGGGTACCCGTGACATTACATATTTATCTCCAAAATCGTAAAAATGCACAACTATCATACTTGCCATGGAGAGGTATTGTATGACTAGGGTGCCATAGGGAGGGACTAACAAGGGAAGTTTGGTTTTGACGGAATCCAGAAGCGTGTTTGAATAGTGACGTGTCACGAGACAATTTTTTCATAGCGAGAAGAGGTTGTTTTGGCCGGAATATAAGAAACATGGGGGATCCCAGCTTGTGTCTTATACTATGTTTAGGATATTTTTGGCAAAGAAAACTAAGTTTTTAATCAGGGGTGACACCTCAGAGTGACGACGCGCCCCCTAAAAAGCTATCGAGTCCTCCCTCTCCCCCAAAAAACCTGATAACGCCCCTAAAAACTTCAATTCCTTTAAAAATTGGCCCAAACCCCGTCAAAACGCCCCTTAAACAATTTATTAATTAGATAAACCCGAAAAAAAAAAAACGATTACACCCACAAAAATCGGCCAAAATCTTTCAAAACACCTCTTCCAAAAATAGAATGATAAATGTTGAGAATTATTAGCAATCCAGATGAAGAAAATAATTAACAACAGTTTTGATCGATTTTTGGGAGTGTCATCGTTTTTAAGAGGGATCTCGTAGTTTTTAAATAGGGAGCGCCATCATTATGGAGGCGAGGGGGAGCATCACAAAAAAAATAAATAAATAAATAAATAAATGGTAAGTAAACATCGGTTAATAAAAGCAGAAAGGATTTTAAAATTCTTAATTATGTATTTAAGGAAAAACCCAAATTTTCACATTTCCTATTGATTCCATTTTTTTTTACTAAAGACAAATTAATTTTTATTATTAATAAATTGTAATACGCATGTGATAAGCAAAAATACTTAGAAGATAATAACTTTTGTCATGTTTAAAAATTAACTCCTCTTACAAAACAATAAATACACCTATGAACTCGAATGAAAATTCTAAGAATTTACGGAAAATTCGTATATTTGTAAAAAAAATACCCTTATTTAACTGCATTAAAAACAAGCAAAATGTAATTATTTCCATTCACCCTAAGAATTTTCAGAGCATGGGACATAACTTGGAAAAAATATTACATTGATCAATGTACATGTTCTTATTTTTGCCTAAATATACGCCATTTTCAGTTCAATTAAATATATATATACACACATATATATATATAAATCAGAATGGCTTGGAAGTTAGGATGAATCAAAGAACCCCTTTACAATTATTTACAATATTTACTTTTGAATATTTCATTAAAGAAAGCATAAAAAAAAGGAAATAGAAAGAAAACGCTTCTCCGCATTTAGGAATTTAAACTGCCGCAATTAGGTCGCTGGACACCTTAGTGATTTATGTGCTTAAATGCGACACACATTTTCAAACGATTATAAATAAAAACAAATCGTCTGTTCTTTTTTGAATTTGGGGTAGGCTAGATCAGGGGCTCTTAACCTTTTTTGAGTTGTGGCCTACTAATGAGCACCAAATTCCTCCATGGCCCTCCTTGTGTGGTGTGCGTACACACAAAACACACTTTAAAAAAAAAAGAAAAAAACTTATGTGTTACTTTTCGGAGCAAGCAACATCAATAAATAAAAAAACCTCTTGAGGCAAACATCTCCCTCATGATCTAAACTTCAAGTTTTTTTTTTTTTTTTTTTAAATCTTTATGCACGTATTTTATTATACGATATTACTCTTTTTCAGGGTTCGTGATTTTTTAAAAAAGACCCTAAATATTTTGGATATTTATTATGTTACATTCATGGAAACAATATGGCATCTTAATCAAGATTCAAAAACACACTTTAAGCTATTTTCACACCAATAAATATTTTTAAATATTAATGATAAGCAAATTCTAATAGAAATGCATGACTCGAAACTCAACCCTACCAGGAGTAATAGTACACTCATAAGTAGAGAGAAAATGAACAAATTTAATCTGAATTATTTTGCTATTTAAAGCTGAAAAAAAAGTACCAATTGTGTGTATTTAATTTTTACATCGAATGTACTGTAATCATTTTTCAATTTTATAAATAAAAAAGTCTGAAATATTTTTACCCATTTAGTAAAATTATAATGCTCACACCATCACTAAAAACTGAAACTTTTGTTTTAATCAAGTATCTTTATTGAAAACTTCTATGATAAAAAAATATTTTAGAGGGGAAAAAAACCTTAAGCTATTAGGGGACGAGGATGAAACTGAGGTTATATGTTCTAAATTCTACCAATGGTTGTTTTAAACACCATCATTCTGAATTATTTATTGTGTGGTATTTATTAAATGGATCTGAAATACTATTTTTAAGATAAAAAACACAGAATGGTGGTTGATTATGTATTATGAATTGTAATTTGAATGACTGAATGAATTATGCTTTGCTGTTAAGATGCTTGAAGAATATTGTAAGATTTCAAAAAATATTGTAAAATTTAAAAAATAGTAATTAATTCTAACCTTATGAAATATGTTATGCACACAGACAGATGGACCTAGGAAGTTTTGTTTGAAACAGTAGTTGTAATTGTAACATATTTCATTTTTACAACACTTCCTAACATAGTAAAATCAATGATTTTTGTGAAAAAAAATCACTTGATTTAAATCAAGCTGATTTGAAGCAACGAACCCTGCTCTTTTTTCATGTTCTTACTTATTTTTATCTTTTTTTTTCTTTCTAAAATACATTTACAGTGTATGAGATACAAAGAAAAGACCATACAATTTTGAAAGTAAAAACCAGCGGCGGACTGGCTATGCGGGCATTCGGGCAAATGCCCGGTGGGCCGGTCCAACCTGGGCCGGTCGCAAAATATCTATCTTTTTTCAATAAAATATACAGCTTTTACAATGTTCATTAAAAAACGGGGACCAAAACTTTGCCGTAACCCGGGCTTCAGAGAGTGCAATGCAGCAATGGGGCAAAATCTCTAGGGTCTGGCCGTTGGGTAACAAGGGGGAGGGGGCAGAATTTCTCAGGGCCAGCGGGTCCCTTATAGACAACCTAAACGGCTGCCCGAGGAGAAAAAATGATTGTTTTATTTTTAAATTTTGAAAATAAATAAATAAAATACATCAGTTTTGCGCTTTAGGCTACCGCCTAAGTCGTCCATATGGACGAGCTCTCGAGACTGGCTTGAGAAATTCTCAGAGCCGGCTCGTCCATATAGAAAATCTAGGCGGCCGTCTGTTATGCAAACTTTTGAGAGCCGCAAAATTGATGTTTTTGATTATGAGCAGTGCAGGCGGGGGAGGCTAAGGCGGCGAGGCGATTGCCTCACGGCGCAACACCCTAAAGGATGGCAGCTAATTAATATATTACGTATTATTGGCCCAATGGTGAATAAGAAAAAATGATCTATCTTTTAAACACTTAATATTATTCAAATACATATCTACATACTTACTGACAATATTTTTAATCCCTACAAGCTACAAAATACGGCCCTGAGAATTTCTCAACCCAGGTGATGCAAATTCTTAGGGGCGGCCCCAGAGAATTTCTCTCTGGCCAGTTGTCTCACTGCGCAACGCCCTAAAGTGCGGCGACTGTTGACAGCTAATTTATATACAGTATGGGACCTCAAAACCGGAACTCTCGGGGCCGCCATCTTTCCAGATTTCGGAATTTTCCGGATTTTGGGTTCTCATTCAAAAAAAGTAGTAAGTAGCATCAGAGCTCATATAATTTGTTCTGGAAGTTTTTATTAGCATTTTGCTCCTTTATAGTATTTTTGGTCACTGGCGTAGATAAGGGGGGGGGGGCAATCGCCCCCCCCCCCCGAAATTTTGACTTAGATACTTAGAGACTTAGAGGGACCCCACCGAAATGTTGGTGTCCGAAAACTTTTTTTGAGACCTTACCTCTCTTTACGCTTTATACTATTCTAAAAATATGTTTTTTTAATAATAATTGAATAGAGTGAACACTGAAAAAAAAAGCGCGATAAAATGCAAAAAAAAAAAAAAAATCAATTTTGGGGCCTTTGGGTTATAGGGTCGTACTAGGTCGCACCTAGTGTTGCAAGTTTGTCACAGAAAAAAGAGCCGGAAATTCGCGGCAAATTGCGCGAAATGTTCGCGAGAACACAAATATGATGTAATAAAACTAGAATGTCTCCAATTAAATTTTATGCAATATTTAGGCATTTAATTAAATTTAGAGCATTTTGGTACAAAATATTGTACATGATTAACTTATTTTCTTTAATGCTTCGTCGTTATAACTTAACACGTTTTTATATGTAGAAAAGGACCGTTCAGCATCTGCGCTATTAGACGGAACTGACAAACATCGGATTGCCACTTTGGACAGGTTGGGAACACTTTCTCTCTTGAATTTCCAGAGTTGAATGCCCTCCTTCAACGTGTAACTCATTTTGGGAGGGGGGTATCATAGGGTTATTGTTAACAATGGAACAACTATCAACTTCGTCAAAAACATTTAAATATTTGTGTTGATTTGGATCAAAAACTTCCTCTAAACATGAGGGGAATTATCTATAACTAGTTTTATAGTTATTTTTCTATTGATGAACTCTTCTAAAAGTTTAGTACATCTGTTGTATATTTTAAAACTTCAGAACAGGATAAATTGACGTTAAAGTGTAAGTAAAAACAAAATAAGTCTCAAATTTTAAACAATTTGCGCACAAATCGTGGTATTTTTTTTTTTTTAAATCGCAGATTATAGGAAACGGCTTTAAAAATCGAGGGAATTCACGGAGTGCCAAATTTGCACCTCTAATCGTACCACTTTCCTAGCGGTTTGTCCCCTAAATACCTCGCAAGCTCAAACCTGAAATGATTTTATATAGTACATCGATTAAATGTAGGCTTTTTGTTGCTATCGCAATTGGTTCTAATGATTTTCTTTTAATTTTAAACAAAGAATATATATATATTTAAACTATCATGAAATGCTCCAGTTGAGATTAAATTCTGTTGAGCTAAAATGCATGCAAAATTTTGGAAAATCTTTGGTTTGGCAGCATTTTCGGGAAGGTTTTGATTCGCAGTCGAATTTAAAACTAGAATATATTCAGTGCAACTCTTGCAGTTATGAGAATTACTAATATTAGATAGGGTCTCTAGTCTGGAGAAGATTGAAAATGAAAGTGGACACACACAAACTAGCAAAGAAACATTATTAGAATAAAAAAAGGAAGCTGGAAATAGCTTTCAAATGCAAGCACTCCGAACTTTTACAATAAATTTATCTAAACTAGAATCCTTCCCATGAGTGTTCACAATGCTCCTTCGTTTAACAATTTTATCAACGTTTCATGCCCAGAGCGGAAGAAAGACCCTTTTATGACTTCTTCCTTTTACAAGCACCACAGGGGATTGCGCTAATTGCTCTCCACTTTCTAAACCCTACTGACCATTTAATAATAACGCCTCAGCTGCATATACAGAAATAGATGCGTAGAACAGGAAGATGGGGAGATAGTGGGAGATAAAATGATAGTTTCTTTCTCAATCTCTCCTCTCCCCTAACAAATGGTACTGTAGCCATAAAAAGGCTATTTTCTCACGTTCTTTAAGCATAAACTATTCTAATTTAAATGGTTTTTTCCCCCAATGGTCGTTTACTTTGCCTGTAGGTTGTTGTATGAATATTTTACCATGAGCTCGAGCCCCACCACTCCTCTCGTGAAAGCTGTATCCACCACCTCCACCCCTTATGCGTCGGTGGGTCGGTCTGTCGTGCGCATTTTTTTTTCTTTCAGAATTCCAACCCAATATATTTAGAGAAGTGCATTGAATGAGAAGCAATATTGACGCGAGCATAAACCTATTACAAGCTTTTTTAATTCGAAAGAGAAAATTGATGATGATTGTTATAAAAAGAGAAAGTTGATGTCCTCTGAAGAAGTACAATCTGCTGAATCAGATTTCGTTTCACTAGATACTTCCTGAAGGTAATTTTATTTTTGCCGCTTTTAGTACTAATGCATTATCTAACTAGAAGTTCCGTCCAGAACTATACGAGCCTACTTTCCGTTAAAAACCAACTTCAAACTTAATATCCAGCTATCTCTCTTTCTCATTTAGCTTTAGTTCTTATTACTTCAAATACCTTTTTCAACGGTTAATACATATTCATTCATTCATTATTCATTCTTTCATCTATTCATTTACTCATTAATGTATTTATTCACTCATTTATTTATTTTTCCATTCGTTCACTCATTTATTTATTTTAGAATTTATTCACTCATTTATTCATTCAAAAATATCCTTAGAAATCCCGATGAAAAAATTTCATATGAGAATAGGCTCCCTTAGTTCCGATTGAACTTCGTATTTGTACATGTTCTACGTCATAAAATCTTTCCGATGAAGTTGTTCCAAGCAAATCCGTCTGTTAGATCATGATTTATATAAGATTGAAAATTCTCCGTAGGGGTTAAGTTAATTTTTTTTTCTTTTTTAAGCTCTTCGAAAATAAATGAAGATTGTTCAAATCAAAAAATCTTTTACTCTGAAAGCTTCTTCCAGTATGCTTGTTCATAGGAGCTTGGATCCTACGCCCAGAGTTCACGTAATTTGCCCATAGGCGCTAATGTTGAGATTTTTTGAACTATTCAAAATTAAGCGAAAAAATGGGCAAATCAAAAAGTCAAATGTAGAAATGAGATGCCCATGCCAAGATCCCCCCCCCCCCCCTCTTTCGATTCAAAAATAAAATATTTCGAATCTATGTTCTATGAGACATAAATTTTTATTCCTGTAAATTCGTTAAGTTTGGTAAGTTTTATTTTTATTTTTTCGTTAAAGGTATTCTTGTTTTATTGCATATTCAACTTTCTGTATTAGTAATTTTTAAAAACATTTGGATTGACTTAACAGTTTTATTCTTTCCATTGTATTCCCTCAGACTGGCGATTCAGAAATTGTTCGTTAATCACCATCCTTTCCAAGGCACGTAAACTTGATCAGTGTTTAATTTTTAACATAATATTGTATTTTTCTCTTGTATTTTCCCCTAAAACAGCTTCAGTTCTAGTTAAATTCTGTCTGAAGCGGAAATTATATAAAAACGTAAATCAGATTGTTTTTAGTTGAAAAATATGTTTTTTCCCTTCAATTTTCACATTAAAATGAGTCTGGTTAGAAACTCCATTTATAAAAATTTTTTTAATCATCAATTCGGCCAATTGTTTTCGTAAAATTAACTGCGAGAAATCGACCTTCCTCCAGAAGACCTCCCCCTTCCCGAAATTGGGGTCAAGCTACACCACTGTTTTTGTGGTTATCGTATACATTCGCCTTATAAGTCATGAAATTAGCACAAAAGACGAAGTTGGTAGTTGGCTTACATTCGAAGGCAAAACATCGAAAAACCTAGACTTTTTCCGATATTATTTTAATCTCTTAACTATAAAAGAAAAGAATTCCGGTAATTTCTGATATGATTTTATATTCTCTAGTTACTTAATTGCAGTAAAAGATCAGACGATCGGGAAAATGCGAGAACGCCTAATTTCAATTTTGCGAGTGTTCTGTATCGCGAGAAAATTAGAGCTCATTTTAAAAAAATTAATGTAATAAAACAACAAGAAATAAAAAAAGCAAAATTTAATGATATTAACTCACAATTAAAGCAACAATTAATAACACTCTAATTCTAATCGCAAAACAAACCCTTTTCAGAAAATCGAGAAATAAATTCGAGCTGCACATTTCCGATCTTAAACATGTTCATTGCGTTTTATTTTCCTTCTTTTTAAAATGACATATTTCCAGAAAAAAAAAAGAACACTGCGCAAAATATTTCCTGATTTTTTTGAAGAAGTTCCGGATTTTGTGTCTTTTGGGATTCCGAATTTATGGTCCTATACTGTATTACGTATCATTACACTTCCATATTGAATAAGAAAAATAACTGTCGCGTAAACATTTAATATTTTAATACATATCGACATATTTACTGACAATATTTTTAGTTCCTGCAATCTGCAAAATACCTGCCCTCCCAAGGGCCGGTCTGTTTGAAATATGCCCGGGCCGAATTTTCTTCCCAGTCCGCCCCTGGTAAAAACTGTACTTCAACAAAGTTAAAAATAAATTAAGGAAAACTTTTAGAAAATAGTGCATTAATATAATCATAATTTAGTATGTCCCTGAAAGCAGCGGCGTAGCTTAACCCAGATCTTAGGGGAGGGGTTTGTAGGCACTCATTTTAATCTTTCTCCATGAAAACACAAATCATGTAAAATAACGCCTTTTTGTAATAATAATTGTAAATCAATTCATCGAATATTATATATGAGTCCGTTTTTTAGAATGCGTTTTCTGAAATTCCAAAAACAGAAGCCTGGAATTGTTCTTTTAAAGTGTGCTTAGGAAATTGTTCGATAGAGAAAAGAAAAAAACGTGTTAGTGTATTTAACAACTTAACAAATGCATACTATGGTGTGGGTTGAGGGTTTTTTTTTTCCTTTCATTAGGGAGAATACATAAATTTTTGCCATTTATTGTACACTTTGTAAAAATGACATGGAATGTTATATCTTTGTGAGTCAAGATTTATACTAATTTTGTAAAGCTCAGTCACACCCTCTTCTCGATATTCATGGCTCCCCCTTTTTTTTCATATTTTTTCCTGTGGCTCCCTAGATTTTTCCGCCCAGGTTAAGAAACCCTGGGCTAGACATATCTTCCAAGGTTGAGACGTGGATGGAATTATTTGACCTTCAAACGTAACACAAAAAGTATAGTTCGCAAATTCGAGCTTTTTTTCTGTCGCATTTAGAGAATGTTAGGGGCGCTTCAAAGTGAGAGATATTTATTACAATAGGGAGTTTCCTTACAAAAAAAAAAAAAAAAAAAGTTTTAAACGATGCGCGAGCTATGTCGCTTTCAGGCTAATTGACCTTAGCGCCTATTAAAAATTATACAGAATTATGCATTTATTTTCAACAGATCTTAAAATTTTAAACAAACTTATAAAAGCATAAATAAATTAACACATGGAACTGATGTTTGACTTATTTAATTTTAAATTTTGAAAACTTGCTATTTGGCTGCCTAATATTCGGTCTAAGACCTCTTGGACGAGTATACGGCTATTTGGCCAAATCGGCTTTCTTTTCAAACCTATTATTAAGACTTCCGCCGCGAAGGGCGATATAACTCGTTTTCCAGAAATTTTTGCTGTGCCCTGGGACCAGAGGCGCGTAGCTAGGGTTTTCAGCGCCCGCGGACAACTGAAAATGTTGCGCCCCCTCACTCCGCTCCCTGTGGGCCTAGGGCCGCCCCTGGTAGGGAATTTAAAAAAAAATTTATGCTTCCTAAATGACAAATAGCTCTAAAAAGCAGCCCTTTTAACTTGCATTCACTGTGAAGGGCAAAATGGGACACTTTGGCTTCGCAAAATTATTTGTTTTTCTTCTTTCTCAAGTGACCTTTCCTGGGTTCTCTGGACGTCCGGTTCTTTTATCTCTGCTGCTCAAAGAAAATTCCCCTAGCCCTTCCTAGAGAGTCATCACACGGGTCCAATCCATAGAAAACATCCCAACTCCAACTCAAAAGTTGTTTCACTGCCTTTTAAAGCTATTTCGCAGGCACTCCTGTGCTACATTGGTCATTCCCGCTATGATTTGCGATGCTCCCACTTTTTTGTCGAACATATTCACATCTTTTCAGATCAAATAATTTTCTTTTCGCATTTAAAAATAAAATTAATTTACATTAATTTGGAGCTTCTTGGCGCTGCGCCCGGGGACAGCTGTCCCCCCCCCCCCTAGCTACGCCTCTGCCTAGGACGAAATAACTCGTTTAGGTTTTTCAATATTATTGCAGTATATCGAGCAACTTATTTCTCAACATTTTAGAGCATGTTTGTCCATAATATTTTGTCTTACATCAATTCTACAAGATGTCGCTAGCAGCCCAATTTTTAGAGCCTCAGTGAAGTTTTCACAACAGCGAAGTTGCCCCCTACCAGGAGCGTAGCAATTTAAAAATCATGGGGGGGGGGGGGGAGGCCTCAAACAATTTCATTTCCAAATGCTCAAAATTACTTCCAAGGGAAACCAATTAACAATTAAAAAGTAATTAGTATTAACTCATAATTATTAATTACAAAAATCGCTAATAAATAAATGTTTTTATAGATCATTACAATAAATTCATAGTTTTCAGAAAATAATCGAAATCCTTATGCAGTAGGTCCCTTTCCTACGCGCCTGCACCCTAGGTTTCTCGTGTTTTGTACATTTGTTACCTTTTAAGGAAAAAAAGTACACAACGAAAATTCCAGAGACATATGATAGGAGAATTTTTTAAAGTTTTTCAGGTCTTTCCCCGGCGAGATTCGATTCAGCGATCTGAGGTATCCGAAGTCGGAACTAGCCTCTTCAACCGGAACCACACGGTCATCGATACTCATTCGATTCGTCTTCACAATATTTTGTAAGAGTAAGAGAGGCATAAGTACAGTATTCTCTCGGTAATCCGGCACTTCACTGCTCCGGCCCTGCCAGTAATCCGGCGTTTCATAAGAAGCTAGTAAATGCGTGGTAGTAGAGTTGAAAACCTGTTTCTGCGCTGCTATTGTGAGTGATTAAAAAGTGATTGTTTGTTCGTGGGCAAACTTGTGGCCTAACATGCACCTTCTGTAGCAATATCAGAAAAAAATAAATGAAAATGCCATTGATAACAGTGACTTAAATCAGCTGAGAGACGTTTTCAATGAACGCATAATCAAACAATCAAAAAACAATAAAAAATGGACAACTATTTTATGCCTTCAACTTCAAAGGAATAATGTAAACAACACTATGTACATTAAAATAAATAATTTGTCCAGGTATTTATATGCGTATTTTTAGTACATTCCAGTAATCCGGCGTTTTTGGTAATCCGGCAGTACCCAGGTCCGATATCTGCCGGATTATCGAGAGACTACTGTAATAAAAAAACAGAGCTGGAGTCGGAGTTGACACAATTTTAAGCGACTCCGACTCCAAACCTCTGATACTAACACCACCTATGCTTATACATCTGGCCGTATTACAATTATTTTTGTTGTCATAGCCTCGCAGCACAGATTGAAACGGAAAAGTTTCATATTCATATAAAAGAAAATGTTTAACTAAACAGACTACAGGGGAAAAGAAACTATAATTAAAGCGAAAAAACAAGTTAGGTGTCGATTGCTATCCTCTTATTGAGTAAGAGAATTGTTATCGTACATTAGATATTCCTGTTTATTTAATATTCTATTGAAATCTTCTGGCAGTTTCATAATCAAATGCTATGTGTGGTCGTGCGCTGCCGACTACAAGAAACAAAAATTCTAATTTAATGAGTTAAATAAAACAATTTGCCTATTTTTTAACCAACTTCACAAAGGAAGGAGGTTATACATTCATATTGTATGTATGTCGGTTTTTTTTTTTTTTTTGCTTGTCCACACTTGATGAACCGATTTTCGTGATTTTTTTTTTCAATCGATCAAGGGTGGTTTCCCATAGGTCGCGTACCTTCGTTTGACCATATTCGATAAACAGAACAAAAGTATTGGTCAGAAATGTGGTATGTTTTTTGCTTTTTCATCCATAACTTTTGACTAAATAAACCGATTTTGACGATTTTTTCTTTACTCGGTAGAGGGTCCTCTAACTCAAATATCGTACATCAATCTGGCTACTTTTGTTTTTTAGAATAAACGTTGCGGGGAAAAATAAGTATTTTTTATTTTAATTGGAAAGGCTTTGCTTGATTTTTCTTTGTTTGGGAAAACTATTGATAAATATACAAGTCATTGTTTAAAAAATGTTTGTTGCCATTGTGCTATAATATTAAACGCAATTACAGCAAAGGTTTGACTGAAGGCTTCTCTGAGGCAAAAATTAAATCCAATCAGTTTGTTTGGTAAAATCGACTTTAAAACGGAGGTTTTCATACAAATGATTAGTTTTTAGTGCCATTCATTCAAAGAGGGTTTGCCCTTTGATATGGATTTTTAAAAAAATAGAGTATTTATATAGAAAATGTATTTACACTGAAAAGAATAAAATAAAATAATTTTTATAAAAAAATAGAACCGACTTCAAATTATAGATTGCGCTAAAAAGTGAAAAATAAATTAATTTTTAAAATAACATCGATGTGACTTTTAAACATAGTTTTAGAAGTCGGTGCAAAATTATGAGTCTAATTACCATTACCATTTTCTACTTCATATTGGAACTGTTGCTAAGTCTATGAAAATATATATATTTGTAATTTATTTATGAATACAAAAGATAGTATCTATCCTAATTTTGCACAGACTTCTAAAACTGTTTAAAAGTCTCATCGATGTTATTTAAAAAATTAATTTAGTTTTCACTTTTTAGCGCAATCTATAATTTGAAGTCCGTTCTATTTTTTTTATAAAAATTATTTTGTTTTATCTTTGATTGATGGCAAATGCTATGTGTGGTCGTGCGCTGCCGACTACAAGGAAGAAAAATTCTAATTTGATAGATAAATAAAAACAATTTTGAGTAGTTTTTTATCTTTGATTGATGGCATCATTATTTTTATTTTTTATGCTAAATACTTGTTTGAAGAGACGGGATTTTAAGTACCAGGGTCAACAAAAATGTGTAAATCCATCAAAATTCCAAAATTTTTGCGAATCTTATACTTTTTCTATGGACGAGTATTTTTGGTATAGAAAAAAAGCAAAAAATCAAACGAATTTTCAAGACTTAGTTGTCGAAAAGCAAGTTTTTGCAAAACGTTGTTCGTTATGTTTAAAAAATAAAAATGTTTTAAACAGCTATCAAGGTCTACATTTATTTCAGAAATAATCACACATATAAAAGTAACTCATAAAATTTTGTATGCAATTACATTTGATGTATTTAAACAATTAAAAAAAATTGCATAAAAATATCATACATATATCTGTAACCATGTTTTAAAAATGCATTCTCTCTCTTTCGTACAGTAATTAGCAATTTAAATCATCAGAACATAGCTAGGAGTTGAAGCTCAAATAATGATAAAATATGGACCATTTAAAGAAAAACACGATTCATAAAAGTTTTGAAATTAAACAAACAAAATTTAAATAGTAACACACTTCTGACAGATACACAATAAATTAATTAAAAATACAAACAAGATTTCGTTGGGCTTAGCTTAAGCAATAAAAGAGTTTGATTTTTCAAATAAGCAGATTGTTTTTACTTTTCTATAATTTAAAAAAAAAAAAAAAAAACATGATTGAATGAACATAAATGGGTCACAGAAAAAATAACATACATTAACAAAAAAATAAATAAATAAATAAAATCAAATACTTGGCAACATTTTCCTTTCAGATTTTCAATTTGTAGATATAAACGCTAAGAATTTTATTCAAACATTTAAAGTATTCGTTGAACATTTCTTTTACTTAGTAAATTACAGGCTCCATTGTATACAATTGGTCTTTTTGTAGCATTGCAATAAACCAATGATTTTCGTAACTAATTATCCACGAATGTGCTTTATAACCAGCAAAATATGGCTGTATAGAATGCAGTTGTTTTCCAGTGCTCAGTGACCACAACCGAGTCAGGTTGTCGCAACCAGTTGCACAAAGAATATCGGCACTTTCACTTATGCTGAATGGAATCTTCTTATACGAGCCAGCATGACCAGGGTAACTTATAAGAGTTTGTTTTGTGGTTAAATCAATCTGCAAAAATAAAAGATATTATATAAAATCATAATTTGAAAGAAGGGTTTCAATTTTAATTAGGAAGTGACATATCTGTTAACGTTCCAAAATAAAAAAATATGTGCTATAAAAGAAATACATAGAAAAATGTTGAAGCGGCGAAAAATTCCTCTTTTACGAAAATAGAATTTTATCGCAAGATTTTGAAAGATACATAAAAATAATTGATCATTGTCAAAAACATCTACATACATCTCACGCATTTTTTTTTAATAATAATATCAAAAACTAACTAAAATATTTGGAATAAAACTTAAGTAAATTTGTTGCTAAAGAATATTGCAAAAAAAAAGAGGCTTCAATAAATCAATTTTCTAATTGAAAATCCCAAAATTAAATTAAAATTTTTCAGGTATTTTTTAAGTGATAAATATTTTTCAGGAAAACATTGCTTTTTATACATTTTTTTTTATTCAGAAGCCATATTTTATGTTAGAATTGCTCTTTAACAGAACAAATGCTTTTTATAACAATTATTAGAAGATTTTATAACAATTATTAGAGTAACTGAAAGAGAAAATATTTTTTTTTCTTCGTGATACAGCAGGAGTAATATCATGAAATTTTGCATAAATGTCGCTAAAAAGAAGCTAAGTACAACATATTTTTTTCAAAAAAAATGAAAATTTCAATTTTTATTATTATTTTTTAAATTTTAAATTTCTTCTTTGCTCAACAAACAAAATATTTTATTTTGCATAGCTGGGTCATGTTATATGTTTTATTAAACCTTACAAAAGGCGGAGCAGAACAATTCAAGTTTTCTCTTTCTAGATCAAATACTTTGTTAATTACATCTATTTAAAGATTATGCAACAAGTCAAATTTTATTTCGTCAAAACTTTAAAAATTTATAACTTTGGCAGGAGTTGTTGAAAAAATTCAAAAGTTCCGCTTTTTTTGTCCTGGAAGTAAGTATAATAAGCAGCCAAAAAAACATTACACTGTAAAAGTGATTCCCAAAGTTGACAGGGCTCCGACCCATCTAACAAAAATTTTCAATCTTGGGGCACACCTTTTAGCTGTCTTAGAGAATAGAGGGCATAAATATTGGTAATGTTCAGATTCCCTAGTGGACGAGATGTGGAACTACTTAATGATTTCTTATTTGTTCTGATTAAAAAAAAAAAAATAGTGTTGCCAATATGAATGAAAGACTTGAAATGAGAAACACAACTTAAATATTTTTTTTATTACTTAAATACCAAAACCTGCAAGGTTTTTTTTTACAAAGTTATTTCAGTGGGGAAGGATGTGTTTGTTTCTTTATTTCTCTTCAATAAAGTTTTAACATCGCATCAACTTCAACTTTAGCAGGGGCGGATCTAGGAATAATTTCTGGGGGGGGGGGGGGGGGAAGGGCACCGGGAGTAAAAAGTTGTTGCATATCGTAAAATTTAGCACACAATAAAAAACTCATTGGTAGTTTCACGTTTTTAAGATCACTTAACACCAGTTAATCTTTTTAAAGGTAAGAAAAACATACTTAATTACATCAAATGAAAAAGTACAAGACATTTTTACATATTAAGACAATTAAACGTCCCTTCAGACAATTATAGTTAATTCATATTAATAAAAAATGTCACGAAGATTATAATAACGCCAGAGAATGAGCAGTAGATCAAGCTGCTTTTTAAACAAAACGACTGTTCTTCTCAAAATTCAACATTTCAAGTATAATACAACGTCAATGCGATGATTTCAATACTTTTTTATGGTATATAAAAATTAAATGTGTTATTTAGTTCACACCTTCAAGTACGTCAAGGTAAAGCAAAAATATACACACACCACACACACACAAAAAAGATAATAATATTGAATAATAATTTTTAAATATCAACTCAAATTTTGATAATATAAAAGAAACTTGTAATTAAGGGTGTAAATGATTTATTTGCTAAAATATTGATCTTTTGATTTCGTTCAGAAAACATAGTTTGGAAACAATTTATATAGAACTGCTTTCAAAGTTACATATGCAAATCATAAGTAAACAAAAGTTATTCAATGAGGTTTAATTAAATTTCTGTATTCATTCATACTACATAATGCATAAACGTTAATAGTTAGATGCAGCTAAGAAAAGAATGTTCCCTAACTAACTAAAGGGATAGCGTTCTGCTGTACTGGTTGTTACAGGCAAAGTGCAAATGATTTGCAGTAATACTCTCTGATATTAGGAAGATGCATTGCGCTTTTGTAAGCATCCGCTGAGTGTTTAGGAAATCTTTTATCTTTGGAGGTAAACATATATTTCCAGTTGCTAAGTTCTCCTTTTGAAGCTGCATACTGCGGTAGGGCGTTCTTATATTTCTCAGCACCCGCTAAAACAGCCGTTTCGAAATCTGCTACAAACGTACTAGATTCTGGTAGCAGCATCTGCAGCTTCGCAATTTGGGCCATTTGGTTTTTCGGAAATCTCGTACCAAGTTCACTAATGAGATAGTTTAAAAATGGTACGTATACAGTAATACGAAAGTATTCCTCTGTAGTTTCAGATTGGAGATTTTATCTTTTTTTTTTTTGGATATTAGCGGTTCTTGGTTTTTTTTATTTCTGCTTCCATCTTGGAAGCTAAATCTTCTGCTGTTTTAAAGTTTAAAGAGAGATTTGAAAGTCTTCACGCAATCCCTCCTTTGTTCTTCAAAGCACTCCACCGCAGAATCCACTAGTGTCATGTCGTTGAATACATCCATGTACTCAGCTTAAAGTTTTGTGGCAAGAGGTAACGTTATGTTTGACGCGTTTTCGAATACCACTAAGGAATGAATTCAGATGAAGTAATCCTATGCAATAAAGAAAATACATTACTTCCAGTACTTTCTTCTGAATATGCCAGTGTCATTAAAACATCATGCAATACAGGTAATGATTCCATGAAAGTTATAACGGCATCATGACGCTGACGCTCGATCCATCTTGTTTCACACATCTTTTTAGTTGCATGTTTTCCCTTCTTGATATTGCTAACCATTGCATCATCTAATTAATTCAATCTTTTGCTTGAATCTCTGAAAAAGGTAGCAACTGCCGATATGACTCCGACAGCGTTTCTTACGCAAAACATTGTGCAGGCCTTACTTAAAACTAAATTAAGTCTGTGGCTTGCACAATGGTTGTACAATCCAAGAGAGAGGAGAGAGGATTGCATTTTTTGTATTTGAGCCTGAGCACCTTTAAATTTTCCTCTCATATTAGGTCCGCCGTCGTATGCTTGTCCTCGGCAATCGCTTATGTTGATATTCAAATCTGCAAGAGCTTTCAAAATAATGTTGGCGATATTTTTACCGCTCAGGTTAACAACGTCAATAAATTTGATGAAATTTTCTTTTATGTCATACGTGGTTTCGTCAAAGTATCGAATACATATAGACAGTTGTTCTTTTGTTATGGCTTAGGGGTCTTTTGTTGAAGCGTCGGTAGTTTCATCTGCAATTATAGTGAAGAACTTTGCAAGCTTCACTTCTGAAACAATCTTGTTCCGAATTATTTCACAGCACTGAATTATGTCATTTTGGATTGTTTTACTTATGTAGGTAGAACTTCGACCACTTGACTTAATATGCTTTTCAAGCTCTTTTATCTTCAGCATCGATCCTGAACTTTAAAAGAGCTCTGAAATTGCCTTCCTGAGCTGTATTTTGTTAATAACAACTCTTCATCATCCCTGTGGCCTCTCAGGGGGATATTTCGTACCCCACAAAATATAATTATTTTGATGATAGAAATAAATTTTTTCTTTTTTTCTTCTACAAGGGTTTTTGCAGCTGTAAGTAGACTGGAAATTACATCATCCTCTTTTTACCCACCATCGCTAAGGTGAAATTATTGCAAACAACCACATTTTCTTTGTGGTACTCAGCTCGGAATTTTGGTGTGGGGGGGGGGGGGGGGGGCTGACTTTGAAACACTTATGTTGAGGAATGGTTTCAGGGAGGAATATATGCTACATTGCGAAAAATTTCGGGACTTGGAGGGGGGGGGGGGTCCTCTGGATACGGCCTTTCCCAGGAGGCACTTGACAGCACAGTGACTTTGATTGCCGAACTAAATTTAGTTTATTCAAATATATTTTTCTTTCTTTCTCTTTTTTTTCTATTTAACAAGGAAAAATTCCTTTTGTTTGGGGGGGGCGTTCCCCCCCAAATCTGCTACTGAACTTTAGTTACCTCTATTCGCAGACTTCCTATTTTTTTAAATTCATGTGTACAGTAGCGAGGGCCAACTCAATATTCGCTCGTGACCCACCAGTGGGTCGCGACCCATAGTTTGGGAAATACTGCTCTAAAACATTGACCTTTAAAGTTATTTTTTTTTATTGGTTGACTTGGTATGGACTTACGCAACTATAAGGGCACACAATGGTCAGTTGCGAGGTTGCAACCAAGATAGAAAACCAAAAATAAATTATAATAATAAACCTTTTTGCTTCATTTTGTATTACTTGTTTGCAGAAAATTAAAATAAGAACTAAAAAACAAAAAGCATGAAGAAAAGAAGTAACTTAACTTACCTTTTTAATGATGTTTTAAATTTCTGAAATTCATGAAAATAATTATACAGGGTTCCCACATTTTTTCCAAGACAAAAATTAAGGATTTTTAAGGACCAATTCTAAAAGAATTAAGGACCTGAAAAATACAGTAGAAGATCTTAATGTATACCCAGTGGTGTAGTCCTGAAAACAAAAGTTCGGGGGCTCTCATAGATACGAAAAGCAATTTAAATCAAAAGT
This sequence comes from Octonoba sinensis, assembly GCA_038502835.1. NCBI lineage: Eukaryota > Metazoa > Arthropoda > Arachnida > Araneae > Uloboridae > Octonoba > Octonoba sinensis. The sequence goes on along the minus strand of CM076604.1, from coordinate 90,551,912 downwards.
GTGGGGGCGCTTATGTTAAAATGTAAAAAGTTTGGGAGAATGCTTGTATTAAAATAAAAAGGTAGGGAGATGCCGTCCCCCGGCTTCCCCCTCGACTACACCACTGTGTACACCTAACACTAGGATGCCTTAGACCTCCACACTTGTAACATTTTTAATCAAGTGCTACAAGTGTGAAGTAAATACAATTACTAATTACACAACAAAATGTTAGAATCTTCTTGAAGCGTGATAAATGGGAGAAGATCGGCAGAAAATTTAAGATTTAATTTCTTTAAAAAAATTTGATTAATATATTTATTATAATTAATTTTTATTTAAGTAAGCATTCAAATACTTTATTCTGAGTTGAAATAGCATACATATAAATTTCTTTTCATCATTTTAAAGCCTTTTGGTTTTTTTAATCAGATGCGAAATACACAGAGGTGCCACTCTTCAAAAATTTTTAGACTGAACTTTTCACCATGCACATAATAGCCAAATCAAGAAATTTTTTAATAAATATGCGGATTTTTTTAAGATGCACACATATTTGAATGTACTAATATTTTCTTCAAAAAAGCTAAAAATTCTTGTTCTCTGATGCAAAAATATCATTCAATATATTTAACCAATCAGTTTTGCGTAGAGAGAAAAAGAAGCGCACAATACATTTTAATCTTTCGGCAGTGATGCCGCTAGACTTCGAAAACTAGAGCTATAAAATTCCGACAGTTGAAGGGGGTTCGGGGGGATTCTCCCCCGGGAAAATTTTGAAAACTATATGCAAAATAGTGCATTTTGAGGCTTTTGGAGACACATTTGGGATTCCAGAAGTATTAGGAAAAAAAAAAAAAGAAGCGTAATAGAAACATTTTAAAAATTTAAACGCTTTTACTCATAAAAATGCAGTACAAAATTGGCATTTTTCTTTTATCTAAGGGGCAGGACCCCACATTTCTTCTAACGCCCATATCGAAGAGCCCTGTGTCTGCCTTCTCGAACGACACTTACAAGCTCGCCCCTCTCTTCCCAAAAGGATGCTTTGAAAATTTGTAAAAGAAAACCTATTGGTACCATTTGAGCATAGCATACGGTATATAATGATTACAAGGGGGTGAGGGACCTTAACTTTTTGAAATTTAAATTCTAAAATTTTGACATTGCGAAATTTTCTGCCCCCTACTCAAAATTTTAGAGTTTCCAACAGTTAATACAAATAAAAAATTATATTCATTGGTTTTAATCGTTAGCAAAATAGCTGATCAATCATCAAATCGGAGCGCCGAACTGGGATTTTAATTTTCTTCCAAAAGTTAAATTCTCTTAATTATTTTTCTTTTCTTTCTTTCTCCTTCGCCTTTTTTATTTTTTTTTATTTTGGGCATCACAGCTGATTTTACCGCCCCGCCCTAGATCCGGCACTGCATATCATGGTTTTAAAGATATCAGGGGTGGTAGCAGTAAAGATTTGCATTTCCTGAAATTTCAAAAAAAAAAAAAAAAAAAATCCTGAACCTTGATTCCTTTTAAGGTACTAAGGTACTGTAATGTCAGACATATAAGACGAAATGTGATTGTACTTTTAAGGTTGTACTTTATAAAAAATACTGGGATCAAACAGAAATGGATAAAACTATTTATTTTAACTAAGGGCCGCAATGGAAAATGTAGAAAATATAGGACAAACAGAAAAATAGTTTTAAAAAATCGTGTACTATTTTAATAAAATGTGTGGATTATTAAACGAAATAATGCAATAACATCTAAATAATCATCAGAATGTTAAAGAAACGTTATTAAAATAATTTACATGCATCCATCTATTTTGCCCAGTTTAGTTTATTATTTCCTGCATCATTCACGGCCTTTGCTGCTTCATTATCTCGCATAATTTTTCGTTTTAATACTGCTTGCAGTCTTTTGTGTCCTTCATCTTCTAGGCAAAAAGTGCAGAAACGACAAAATTCGGATTCGCGAATTTTGCGTAATTCATCGAGTGGAGCTTGTTTTAACAAAAATAAATTAAATGTAATATTGCAAGAAATTAAAGCGCAGAAACTTATTTTTATTAATTCAGAATAAAAGCAACAATTAACAAGAGACATAACTGCAAAAACGAACCCTTTACAAAAATGGCAATCGCAAATTGGAACTATACATTTCCGATTGTCATTGCATTTTATTTCTCTTCATTTTAAATAATTTGTGTCTAAAAATCCGCAGCAAAAACGTTCCCGATATTTCTCTGAAAGTATGGAGGTCGACTTGCCAGGAGGGTTTCCGTTTATTTGTCTGAAAGTTGGAGGTTCGGCTTACATACGAATCTACTTATACGCAAGTATAAACGGTAAAATTTTGATAAAAATAAGAACATTTTTTATTTGTTTACTTCTTAATTAAACCTACAAAATAAGTGAGTGAAATGAAAAAAATACGAGTAACGTAAAGGATGCAGAAAGATTACGCAAAAGGGAACGCATGCGTTTCTTTGCTTGCACATGGAAATTAGGCCTGCGTAATTTTTAAAGTATTGCTCCAATTAACCAAGAAACATATGGTTGCAATTGAAAGGGAAAAAAATAAAATGAGGGTAAACAATTTAGGGAGATTGAGCAAAATAATTTCCGGTATTTGTGGAACTCTACCATTCCTGAGATATAAATGAAAAATAAACCTTTTATGACAAGAAATTTTTTTCCAATGCAATTAGCAATTGATTCAATAACAATTCGACTAAGAATTAAAACAAAAATCCCATATTTAAAAGCTAAAAATCAAGTCATTGATTTTTTGGCGAATGCCACATTCGCGAATTTTCCGCAATGTAGATTACATGAACTGTGTAGCATTCTTTCTCTAAATAGTGAATGCAATAAAGCAAATTAAATATGAAAATTTTGTTTATTATTTTAATTCAAATTAAAAGCTCAGCAAAAATCGTAATAAAACGAACACTTTACGAAAATTCTCAATCGCGAAAAAGAAACCTTTTCACACCAGCAGATTTTAAAAAACGCATATTTTCGAACTTATTGAACATCAGGCTGATTATATCCTAAAAGAAATCTTTGGGCATTGAATCTCCGAATTTTTCACCTGTTTCCCTTACCTAAGCCGCGACAGCGCAAGTTAGCACCGTTTTCCCACCTTCTCTTCATATTGTAACGTAGTGAGGACTTTTGTATATGCCGACTGGTAAAGCATGACTTCAATGGTAAAACTTAACAAGATTTTATTTACATATTATTTACAGCTTCATTAAAACTTAGGGTTGGTAGACAGTGACCGAGCTGGACGGAACACGTCCGTTTCTCTCGTCGTCAAAAGATGTTCTCCTCGAACTCAGAATTTTCTTACTCCTCCTTACATGTCCGTTGGCCTGGACTCCGGAAACTGGCCAGCCCCCTTTCAGATAAAATCGAGAGAGGGATGCGGCCGCCCCTTTTGTCGGCGGGCGCACAACCCTGGGAACGGAAATAGATTTTGGGCTAAAACGGATGCCAGAGGTCAGGGGCCAAATTCGGACGTAAAAGTCAGCTTGCATCTGGATTTTAAAGTATCGTATTTTCCCGACGCAGATCACATAAAAAAGAACCGAAGGGAAGTGGATGCTTCGGAACGAGGCAGAAAGGACCGGATGCCCCTTCTGACCGGATGCGGTCGCCAAGAAGACGTTACAACTCCTCCCCCCTTCAGAACTTCAAAATCCATGACAAAAATGAACAATTTCACACAATAAGTAAACTCAATTAAACAAAGTATCCCTTCCTTATGAGTTGGCTGTGATACACAAGTAACGATTGACTTGATTTTAAAGTTAATAATTTAATATTTTAATTGAAACCAATATTTTCAAAGTAAGTTAAAGATAACTAAATTAAAAAATAATAATAACTGGTCAGTGCAGTTGCTTCAAAAAGTAACACATACTAATGTATATAAAACATTCAACACAACTAATTAAGATGTGTTTTTCACACAACATTTGCTCTAACTCTGAGCTTCTCCTAAACAAAGATCTTAAATCCATAAACACAACCAATCAATAATGAAAAGTATAACTCAAGTATATAATTTATGATTTTAGAGCCATAATTAATTCCAATACTTTACTTTGGCAAGCAAATAACCATAACTTTCAAGACTCCAATTTTTCACACTTTAAACTAGAAGTTTTTCTTTTAAAACAAAAAATGAGTAGTTGATTAAAACAAACTTTCCAGCAATAAATGCACTCTCTTCATCATCCCTAGTGTAAGGATATGGGAGTACTTAATAATATTAGAATAAACTTCCTGACAAGTTGAAAATTTTCAAAGTTCATGATTAATAATAATAATAATAAAAATCAATAAACGAGCTGATTATGAATTTTAACCAGTTCAGAAAATTTCTGCAATATAAAACTGCTAAAGCATTTAAATTCTATCTGTGCTCACAATATTACATCACAGAGGAATTTTGCAAATCAGCTACATCCTGAGGATCAGAATGTTGTAAACATACAGTACAATTACAAATACACAACACAAAATTTTCGTATCCTAAACATCAATAAAAATACTAAATAATAATAGAACTGTTTAGGGGCCTTATTTAGCTCTATGGCTAGGGAAGAGGAGCTAGATTAGTGAATCAGCATTTTTATGCTGCTTCCCTGACCGGTGGATCACAGTAAAGTTATACGGCTGCAAAGCTAATGCCCAACGCCTTAGTCTGGGATTAGAGCTAGCGTTCGTGTTTAGCCAGACCAGGGGATTATGATCTGTTATGACCTTGAAAATTTGCCCATCCAGGTAATAATGCAGTTTTTTTATGCCAAAAACGATGCTGGCGCATTCCTTTTCCGTAGTACAATATTTTTTTCCCACCTCCGAGAATTTTTTACTTAGGAAAAGTATCGGATGTTCTTCATCATTTTCACCTAACTGCGTAAGCACAACTCCCATCCCAATATCTGATGCGTCTGTTTGAATAATGAATTCCTTCTTAAAATCGGGAGCGTATAGCACTGGCAGTGTTTCTTTCAGGCATCTCTCCGGGGGAGCATTGCCCCCTCGGAGCAAGTCAACTGCCCCCCCCCCCCCCGGGAGAAAAATTCAGATCCCAATTGCAGAAAAGAAAAGGAAGGAGAACGAAGGAAAAATTAATTTTTTTTTTAAATATAGAGGAGATAAAGTGGCCTCAGTTTTGGGTAGTCATTAAACTAATCTCTCACTGCCAACAAAATGTGAAACGCCAAAGCTCAGCTCCTTCAGAGAAGACGAGTAGGGTTGTTGATGGTATGGCTGATTCATGGGGCTTGGTTCGCCGTCAGAGTAGTGCAGTGGGTAAAATTTTTCTGTGGGTAAGATGCAAGTGTAGTGGGAAGTGGGGACGGGGGTGACAAAACTGATATGGGGTCCACCTTGGCTCTCCGTGGCCCTGGTTCAGAATACAGGATAACCAATACAATCTCCATTTATTCCATTAAATTTCATGAATATAACCCCTTACTAAAAGAAGCTGCCTTTTATTATTTAGTACTGGTTCTTTTTTTTTTACATATGGTAGGAACCTTTTGATCTATACTTCTGTTATCCAAATTTTTCCATATCCAGTTGCAACGAGAGACGGTTGGCAATAAAAAAGTTTCACTGTTACTTTGAAATTGAATTGTTTATTTTAGGTCAACATTAAGAGGACTTTTGGAAATTTTCTAGAAACAATGACAAATATCTTTTAAAAGCAATGCACTTTTTTATTTTAAAACATTTAAATCTAGATTCTGGTGATCTTCTGCTTGACTGATCAATGATCATCGTTTTACAAGCCATTAAAAACATAAATATCTACATGTGCCCCACATTTTTTGCAATATTACATCTGTTTAATGTGAAGAAATATTCCAAAAATTGCGATTTAAGACTTCAATTTAAAACATTCCTGGAAGAACGTTAGATACCTCTCCTTTTTCCCTAATGGCACCAAAAAATAGCCGAAAGCTGCACTTTTTAAGACTTCACATTGGAAAATTTTTCAAAGCATGGCCCCGACTCACCCCTTTTTTCTTAACATGACAAAAGATGGCCTAAAATTCCACTTTTAAAACATCAGTTTTGGAAAATTTTCGAGTTAGATCCTCTGGTTCTCTCTACCTTCTACATCATCTAAGATACCATGAAATTGCGCTTTTAAGACTTCAGTTTCAGAAACACTTTGGTGTCGGAGAACGACATCGAAAACTATCAGTAACGTCACCAAAAGTAGCCTAAAATATGACTTTTGTTCCGAAAAATTTGCGGGAGGGAGAGTCCCCGAATTATTTTTCGCATCCTCTAACATTCCCGAACAACGTATCCGAAATTTCATTCTTAAGATTTAGAGTTAAAAAAGTGTGCTGGGGAGAGCCCTCGCACCTGTCTCTAGTAACGTTGACAAAAATAGAGTAAAATTGCATTTTTAAGACTACTTTTGAAAATTTTCTCGGTGAAGAATCCCTGAACCTCTAACGTCCTCTAATAGTCTAAAATTGCACTATCTGGACATAAAATTGCAAAAATTTTCTGGGGGAGGGCCCCCGAACCAACCCACCCCAAAAGCAGCCTAAGAATTACATTTATAAGATTTCAATTAGAAAAATTTCAGATTCCCGTAACTTCACCAAACATAGTCTAAAATTGCATCTACTGTGTATAATCAAGAATCTATTTTATGTATATTGAAAAAAATGCATATAATCATCATTTCTATTCATGCCCATAATGTATAAAAAAAATATTTTGGATCATACACCGCCCCCCCCCCCCCCCTAGTTCTTCACTTTTCCCTCCCGGAGCAAAAGGTCTGAAAGAAACACTGAGCACTGGTTTACTAGTTAGCCTCTTTTTTAGCTCTTTAAACGCTTTGTCGCATTCCTCGGTCCAATTAACCTGTTCGCGTTTTGTCTTACCCTTTAAAGCGTCTGTTAAAGGGGCAGCTATAACCGAATACATCAAAATATACCGGCTTTAATATCCGGCAAGTCCCAAAAACGCCCGAATTTCCGTTTTAGTTTGAGGTGTCGGAAAATTTACAACACTTAGAATTTTAGCCTCAGCAGGGGTTCGGAAACCATTTCCATTAATGTGCCCCAAGTACTTGACATGATTTTGTGCAAATTTACATTTAGATGGTTTAATTGTAAGCTTGGCCTTTGAAATTTTTTTAAGCTCACAATCAAGGTGTTGGAGGTGCTCTTCCCAGGTATTCGAGAAAATAGCTACATCATCCAAGTAAGGCACAGCGAGTTGTTCACAGTCTTTTAATAAAATGGCCATAAGTTTACTGAAAAAGAATGGGGCGTTTTTAAGGCCGAAGGGCATGCGAAGAGGCCTGTATGTCCCAAAACTGGTAACGAAAGCCGCATGCCTTTGAGCCTTTGGACTAAGGCCAATTTGCCAGTAACCCTTTGAAGGGGTTCAAGACTGATATGTAATTTGCTGCTGAAACACTTTCTACCCTTTCCTCGATATTTGGGAGTGTATAAAACTCTACGGATTACGTTATTTAACCGACGATAGTCTACACATGCTCTGGGGTCTTTCCCAGGAGCTTCTACAAGTATCATCGGCGAGACATAGTCGCTCTCCCCAACTTCAATTATTTTTAAATCAAGCATCCACTGTACTTCATTTCGTAAAATTTCGGTTTGTCTGTGCGACATTTTATAAGGTCTAGATCTTATTAGTTGATCACTAATTAAATCGATATCATGTACTACTAAATCTGCTAAGCCAGGATCATTTGAGAAACTCTTCGAATATTTATTCAGCAAGTCTCTCAGCTGACTTACTTGTTCCGGCTCTAAACGTTCTGCTAGATTGTTTGTGCGACAAACGTCCTCGAAATCATAAATGGTAGGGTTATAACCTATATACGGAAAGTCTAAATCTTGATCCGCCAACATTTCGCTACATTCATCAAACGCCAAAAAATTTACAAGTTCCGGTCGTTTATAATAAGGTTTCAGCATATTTACGTGATAAATCTGTGACCTTTCTCTTTTTCCACTTAGACCCACCACATAATTAGTTTCCGACAATTTGCTTTCAATGGTTCCGGGTCCAATCCATTGGGGTGATAATTTGTTTGGTTTAGAAGTCGCAAATATTAAAACTAAGTCACCCTCTTTAAATTCACGTTTGATGGTATTTTTGTCATACCACGTTTTCCGTTTTTCTTGTAGGGTCTCTACCTTTTGAGCGGCGGCCTCCTGACACCTTTTTAAACTATTGATTAGATTGAACACATATTCAGTTACAGGTTGGTTTAACCAACCTGTGAAGGGAAGTGGATGCGTTGGAACGAGGCAGAAAGGACCGGATGCCCCTTCTGACCGGATGCGGTCGCCAAGAAGACGTTACAATATAAAAAAAGCTGCAAGAAAAATGCAGGTCAAAGACGGGCAAAAAATAATTTTGCGTATCAATTTTTTACATATTTTACTCGATTATTTGTTCAACCGCGATGAAAAACACGCGTCCCAGGGGACGCATAATATATATATTTTTTCGTATCCCCGTCTCCAATTTTTGCGTATTTGACGCGCTGTAGCGCGTCCACGACATTGCTGCTTACGTCCACTTTCCTTGTTTTTTTTCACAAGACACATGATTTTTTTGATGTTTTCTTCCTTTTATGTGAATAAATGCTTCTGTTCCAACTATCAATAGTAATCGGCATCGTTGAAAATATGGAGTAAATTAAAAACAATTTTTAAAAAATTGCCGATATCGGTAATTTTTAAAATACCGAATTTCCGGTATTACAATGCAGAAAAACACCAGAGTTCTGGTGTATAACCGGAATAGAATCACCTCTGGTTCATTGTTTTAGAATCTTGACAACAATCCAAGTTAGGGGTTTGTGCTCGCATTCAATTTTTCGATCGAGATCTTTTTAAAGGGTTCATTTTTTCAAAAGCGATTTTTGTCGATTGTTTGCTTTCGTTCCTTCTTTCTAATTTCAATAACAATTCAAGTTGACGGGGGCGAAAATTCATTATTTTTTCAAGCCAAAATTAAAATTTTTTTTTAACCAATAATTTGCGAGACGGAAAGTTCCGATTGGATCATCGTTAAAAGACGGATTTTCGTCTTCAGGACAGAAAGTGGCAGCCCTGGTAATACACCAATAATTAGCTCATCATTAATAAATGAGAAAAGTTTAAAAATTAGTTTTGATGAACATTAAAAGAATGAATATTTCAGCATCAAATTCCAAAAAGCTTCATAAATTCAGAGAAAATCTCAAATGTAATTAGGAATTTAAAAAAATTATTTTTATGTGTTTTCCAGAATGCAACAAAATTTTAATACTATTTTTAACCACAATTACTCTCATGTCCTTTGATGTTTAAACCACCCTTTATTATTGCCATTTAAAGGTGTTTGCTTCATTTGCCATTGTAACAAAAGCCAGTTAGCAGTCTTCTCCTGAGAAAATAAATATTCCTGCCAAAGAGCTCCCATCCCCCCCACCGCCACACACGCTAAAGCGGTTATCACACGACAGGAATTTTAAAGCAAACGTTACTTCCACCTCATTCTATCGGCAACCTCAAGAGAAAATTTTTGATCCGGAGTTTCCTACAGGTTTGCACCCGGTTTCTCGGACGGTTGCTCATAACGAGCTACTATTTTCTAATCTGTATCCTCGTGTTAGGCATATGTTTACAGTTTTTATACTTGATATTTCGTTCAAACAAGTAGGTTTCTGCATTCAGGGGCACTCCCATGGTTACGGCAAGTCACGGAGGACCGCCCAAAAATTGTTCTTATTTCGCAAATTCTGACAGACCATGGTAAATTTGATAATTTAGTATAACAATAGTTTTTCATTTTTGACTGACAACTATATGGTTGTCAATAGCAGGTGCAATTGCAAGGCATCAAATTTTATTTTATATGTATAATGATCACTTATTATCAATAGGATCATGTTTAATTAAGTTTGATCTTCGCGATTCGGTGAAATACGAAGTTTCAGTCGGGAAATTAAAAATCACCCTCCCGTCCAAAAAATATAAAATATAAAAACCTCGTCTAAAAAATAAGTTTGAGGCGGCCTGCTTAAATAATTCACAAAATTTTGATCACAAATTGTTGTTATATTATAATGCAATACATTCACATGAAATGTGAAAAAGTTTTGTTAAAACGTTGTACATGTTTTGCGAATTTTAGTATCAAATTATATGTTATGAATTTATTCATCACAAGATCTTTAATTTTAATGGAAATGTATTAAAGCAATGGCGTTCCTAGCATAAGTGTCACCCGGGGGCTATAATTTTTGGTGTCCCCCCCATAAAAAAAGAAAGATATGTTGTTGTGTTGTATAAACTTTTAGTTTATATTATTTTCAGAGATGCATAAAAAAACACTTTAGGAATTTCATTTTATTTATTTGGGATAACTTTCACTAAGCTACATTTATTTTCAATTACGATACCTTAAAATTGTATAGTTCAAGTTCATGTATTTTTCTAAAATTCTATATCTTATTTTGGGTGTCAACTGGAGTGGCCCGGCCCCTCCACCGTCCCCCGTAGTGACCCTATTGATTATGGACTATAATTTGGTAAAGTATTATTATTTGGTAATCTCCTCTAATATCAATCTAATTAATTGTTTTTTTTCTTATTGTGACTCTAACTGTTCCTTTAAAGTTGTATAAAAATGTTGTGTACATAAGCAGGAGCGCCACGGACGGAAATTTTGGGGAGGTGTGCACAATTTACTGACTATGAAACTTCGAATTCTAATGAATCATAAAATAGGACTGCAGTTTAAATTTAATTAAAATAAACAAAAAGGGATTAGTTAAAAAATCATAAAAAATGGAAAATAACATATGATGCCTAGACTATTATTGCTGATAACTCGATAGAATGGTTTCCATGATATATAAATGAAGAAAAAATGAAAAAGAAAAAAGAAACGGTAGTCATACTGTCCCTAAATTTATCACCTGAAACGCACTTGCATTTTGGCAGTGATTTCATCATAAGACAGTCTTTGCAATGTCCTGCACTAGTAAAGTAGCGACTTTACATCCTACAAATGTTTTTCGCATGATTTCGCAAATTTAAACCAAAAAAATCTAATTTCGAAATCTTACTCTCGTTTTAACATTTATCCTTCGATCGCCAATCTTCAAATCCTTTACCGCCATGTTTACTAGAAAGTTGATTTGACGTCATGAAATCCCAGCTCCATAATTGGTACCTTCAGGATTTGCCTTAAATTACACGTTCTAGAAGCAATTTTTTTCTTGCACAGATAACGAATTGCTTCTAATTCGAGCAACCGTAAATTGATACAGCACACCAGCATTTTGAGAAACTATGGGGGAAATTGGTAGAAAAACCTGTTTCCGATAGAGTTGACGATTCCTATTACGGTTGCGTTTGCCTGTAATTCCTGTCGTGTGATAACCGCTTTACAGATAAAGCCATATTGTGATGGACCTCATGTACACCTGTTTCACGCTTTTCTGTCTTTCAACTTAGGACACTATATAGCTTGATTTTTGAAATCAAGCTATATATCAGGAGCAACTGCCCTGACTGGCTCTGACTTGTTTCTCTTAACATGGGTGAAACTCAATCTGTCAAGAATTGTTCAGTTTAATGCTTTACTATCTTCCATTTTCAGAAGGCTAGCTATGCGTGTGTAACTTCTTTTATAGTGTTATTAAACTTTATATTTCGGATTCTTTAAAATTCTTGAAAAGTAAACATATTCTCCAGTGTTAGTAAGTGTATGCAGGTTTAAAACATTGTTTCTTTGAGCAGTGAGTTCCTCCCCTTCCAAATCTAATTTTTTCTTAGAACCGCTCCCTCTTTACAATCCCATGTTGATAACATAAGGACTATTTTAAACCACTTTTCCTCAGAAAGCAGTTGGTTTATTTTATAACCTACTGCTTCATAGCTGATAGCAGTGGCGTAACTAGCCGTAGTGCCGCCCCTTTCCCGTGCCGAGAACAAAGTCGTCTGAAGTCAGAAAACGGGGGGGGGGGGGGGGGGGGGGGGGGTGATATGAGATTGGTGATACCATTTTTTTATTTTTTCCACGTGTACATACACGCATATACAGGGTGGGGCAAAAGGTTTTGATCGGCTGGCGCTTGGCCTGTGGTGTTGGTGGGGAAAGGTCTCATTATGGCAGTGGGAGTCTAGTTTTCCAACCATGGTTTGGGAGGGAGAGCATCGTGGGTTTGCTGTTATGACTTTTTTTGAAAATGGCCATTCTGTTATCGCCACTTCCACCAGTGTGGAGCTGTTAATAAACAATTTTCGCTATTGGGCTAATGAAAACCCAAGGGAAATTCACCAGAGGCCACTTCACTCCCCTAAAGTGATTGTATGGCGTGCAGTATCCCAATTTGGGATTATTAGTGCTTACTTTTTCGAGGATAATGGGCGAACCTGTTGGAAGAGTTTTTTGAACCTGAGCTGGAAGAATTGAGTGCAGCAACTAATCTGGGAGACATCTGATTCCAACAGGACGGGGCTACATCCCACACTGCTAGCATTTCAATACCGAGATTGAGGCACAAGGGCTCCCCCAGCGCGTGATATCATCTTTAAAACTTAACGTAAAAAACTAGATTCTGTACTGAATCAAACAATATGAACATTATTTCTGTAAGCTTAATGGTTTTGTTTTACATTCCTTTAAAACCGGTTCATACTTTTTGCCCCACCCTGTATATACATCTCTTTGAAAATACGCTCCGAAAAAGAAAAGATTAAGCATCGCAACTCATACATGTTTTAATAAGAAAGCTCCTAATGAGTAATGACTCTGATTCATTCCATGCGATCAATAGATTAAAGTCTCTGAAATGTTTATTTTAAAATCGGTAGCTTAACAAAGGTTTCACATAGATGTGAATCTTCTTTAAATTTGATTTTGTGTGCGTCTGATTTTATTAAGCAGGGATCTTAACAGAGGTGTGCAGTGCATTCTGAAAAGAAGTATAAACCTAGTTATGTAACACTGACGCTCAATAGGGGGTCGGGGGATCTCCCCCCAAAATTTTTCGAAATGTAAGCCTTACAAATGCTATCTTAGGCTATTTTTCATGACTTTGGGAAAAACAAGAATTTGGGGTACGGCCCTAGAAATATTTCGAAGTGGAAATCTAAAATGCGTAATTTTAGGCTGTAAGAGGAGTTCAGGTATACTTTTCTCTGAAAATTAATCGAAATTGATGTCCAAAACCGTATTTAATCAACATTTGAAGACATTAGAGGATTCAGACTCTGCTCAGAAAATTTTAGAGGTCCTAAAAACATAGTTTTAGGTTTATATGGTTTGGTCATGTCAAGAGGAAGGTATGACACCTGTAAACCCCTTGGAGCCACACTTGCCTCAGTTAAATCGGAAATGCCACGAATAATAGTTTTCCCATCAGTGCCCGCGTTATATTCTTCAGTTGAAAAAAAAAAAAAAAGAAAAAAACCTCGCCGAGGGTGTGTACTGGAGATTATTAATAAAGTTGGTGTTGGATAAACACAGGTTAATTAAATGTTTAAAGAAAGACATATTTTTGATAGCTGCATCGGAAAAGCAGTTAGTGCTCAATTTTTTAAAGTTCAAAATTAAAAATTGACTGCTATAAATCCAAATAAAAAGGTTTGCTTGAATACTATCATCATGTTGCGCAAATTAACTGTTGTTTAATGGAACTTTTTCGGAAAAAAAATAGACTTAAAAATGCATTGTCATCAGGAAAACTTTGCCTTGCTTGCGAGGAAAAGAACTGAAAAAAAGAGTTGGCGAACTTGGGGAAGACAATCCGAATCTCTTGCCGCCCTTAAAAAAAGCTCCGCCCGGGGCGGACCGCCCCCCCCCCCCCCAAGTTACGCCACTGGCAGATAGACTAACTGTGCAGTTGAGATGTCTGCTGCTTGCACAGCAATTACAGAGAATAAAATGGTAATAAACAAGAAAAGAAAAAATATACTACAGAAGGAAATTTATGTGTAAATGATAAAGTTAAAAATGGTGCAACAAAATATAGAAATCCTGAATATAGTTCTGTAATACAGTCGACGCTCGTTATAACGACCACACATTATAAAGACCATTCCATTATAACGACCTGTGGTAAAAGTCCCAACGTTATCCCTATAAACTCTATGTTAATTTGCTTTCGGTATAACGACCGTTATGTATCGTATAATCCAATACAGCGACCGCATTTAGTGGACACTATTTCTGGTATTTTTCCAAATAGAGAATGTTTCTAAATTTTTAACTTGAAATGACCTTGGTTTTTACGGACAGGCTGCATGTAGTCTTCAGTCTTCAGTCCAACTATGACAGGGGTGGGGGGATTATCTCTCATCACAGTATAGAAAGACTGAAAGAATAGAGTGGAATTTCCGGATTTCTTAGGAAAAAGGGTTGGCAGATGTATTAGTAGTTGGTCGTTTGAATCGCATGGTTTTCCAATGGTCGATTCTTCGAAATAAGAGGAGTCCTACTGCTGTGCCAGGTGTCATGTCACCTCAGAAGTTCTGCTTCTAGAAATGTGTATAATTTTCCCCCTATATTTTCTACTTTAAAGTCTGTTTAATATTTTGCCCTGATACAATTTTTTATAACTCCAATGATAAAAAAATAATTAAGGTGTTTAGTTGGAATCTGAAAAATTACTAATTTTAATGGAACTACTGAACATGGCTGATGCATGTATTTTTTTGTAAAGAAAATTCTACCTCTTATATCGAGCGTCAACTGTATATAAAATATAGAATCCTGAATATAGTTTTGTGGTACAGTTTCACTATACCACTTATGTTATGTTATAATGCATAAAGAGGACTACTATAATGCAACTCAGGGAAAAAACATGGTTGGTTCGGAGGTCAAAGAAAATTCCTATTAGTGGATTGCTAAATAAAAGAAAAAGGAACTCAAATTGCTGAAGCCATTAGAATTAACAGATTTTGCAGTGAGCAATGGCTGGCTTGAAACAATATTGTTTTCCAAACACTTTGTGGAGAAAGTGCTGACGTCAGTGGTGTAGTCGAGGGGGGATGCAGGGGGACTGCGTCCCCCTACCTTTCTATTTTAACACAAGCGTACCCCCACTTTTTGATTTTTGTATATGTAAGCGTTCCCCTGCACTTTTTTCCAGGACTACACCACTGGCTGACGAGGATGAAAGCTTATGCCAGGACTTTAATATGTGCATGTGGTGAGTACCTTTTCACAGGTTATGATGAAAAAGGCATTTATAATCTTCATTCAAATGGAATATTTTCTCTTGCTTTAACCAATGAAAAGTTTAAGACAAAGTCGGAGGATGCAAAAAAAAAAAAGGCCGGGGGATCGAAAGAACACTTAACTTTAGTTTTTTGCACGTTAGGTGACTAAAAAAATGCTTTTGTAAGCATAAAATCTTTTAAACCGCATTTATGTTTATTTGTTTAATTTATTATTATTTATTTTGTACACATCTGCTCATGTTTAACATTATTATTGAATATTTTCAAACAACCTCCATTAAACGACTGCTTCTTGTGAGAACGAAAGGTGGTCGCTTTAGAGAAGTTTCACTGTATATACAGTGGGGCACATTCAGGATTTTACTTTTGGGGGGGGGGGGGGATAAGGTCAAAACTATGCAAAAACTGGATATTGATTTCCCGTGTGCTGGATATCAGGTGTTTCCCGTGCGACATATCCATGCCAGATATCCAACTCAGGTGTTTGAAACCTGTAAATTCAATGCCACATAAAAACCAAATCGGGGCCGTTCATAAATGATGTCCCGCTTTTTTCCCATATATTTGACTACCTCCCCCTCTTTGTCACGAGTCAAGCTATGTTGCATAATGCATAATGTCACACTTCTGTTTACCCCTTCCCCTCGTCACACTTTGTTACAATTTCCCGAAAACCCCTCCCCCCCTCGAAGCGTGACATCATTTATGAATGATCCCATCGGGTTGTGGATGTTTGAAAAATAATAAAAAAAAATTGGTTGGATACTGGATATCCAATATGCCTTCTGGGGGGGGGGAGGGGGGTTGACCCATTGGTCCCATCACTTATTTATTAAGAACTGACACTAAGTAAACATTCAATAATATTACTCACTTTTGATAAACTTCCATCTTTGCCATTAATAATCATTGTTTTCTCATCAGATAAAAGTTTTGTTTCAGAAACTCCAACTGGCCCAAAACGATTCACTCGTACAGTTCTTCTGTTCCAAGGTGGCTCTCTGAGATCAAAAACTGATAAACCGGCTGTGTCAAGACCACAATATAACATATTCCCAGTTTTATTGAATTCAATGGAGCGGACATTTCCAGGAAGACGGGCTTTATATGTAAACCGATCATCATCAAAAATATAACAACCCTGTACTGTTCCAGTTGCAAAAAGATCACCAAGTTGACTACCTGCACAGCTCAAAATATCGTGTTTTGATATATATTGTCTCCCATAAGTGTAAATGTTGTTTGAAAAATTGCATAAAACAGTACTGCCCTCAATTCCAGACCTTTCATTTGAACGATTTCCCACATATAAAACACAATTTTGTTGCCGAAACCGTGCATCACACATGTCTTTCACGCGAGTTAAAGCGAAAAATGGGCCTATTTTATCCAAGCTCTTTACGATCGATGAAGATTCATCACTATAAGAATAACGGGAATTAAATGTAAAAGACAGTCGATAAATAACAGAATCGTGAGGATCCCCTTTCCATAATCCTATAAGGCTCAATCCGTTCTGAGCTCCTCTGATAAATTCACAGTCAGTAATATGTATCCCAGAATCTGTAGTGGAGAAGAAATTTGTTATTGAAAGTTGTTTTGCTTTTAAACTAATGACGTCCGACATGAAAGAAACATTATTGCCTATGCTTCTGCGAGTCAATAAATTAATTACATTGGGCTCTACAAGTGATTTTGCTTTTTTTCTGCTTATCTTAAAACGAACATTTGAATCCCATTCAAAACATTTTCTTTTTATTCTTGATCGAGTGCGATTGCATTCTACTAAAGCATAACTATGCCGCTTAGAATCACAGTCCTCGCATTCTCCATTTAAATTTGAACACAAAAGATCAGGTAATTCCCCAGCCCCGGAAGACATCGAAACTTTGAAAACTGTATTCTAAATTGCATTCAGTAATTTAAATCTCTGAAATATTTCAGGCATGATTTTAAACTGAGAGCAATTTTTTTAAGTAACAAGCTCTTTAGAATGCTAACTTTAGTCTTTCTTTTTTTCCTTCTGTTTCGCAATGAAACCACAATTTCTCAAATTCACTCACTGACAGCACCGAAATGTTTACATCGAGAACACGAACACCACTCACCAACTAACAAAGAAACATCGGAAACATATCAGATTCATTGATTGACAGTTTCCATTCCTGCGTGGAGTGTACAGCCGATGCGTGCAAAAATTAAGAATTACATTATTGTTTGTAAACGACAATTTCAGGTTACATTAATATTCGAGTTTATTTGCTGTTCTCAAGAATATGGCTCAAATTCTCGTCTTAAGGGAATCTCTGCTCTGGCAGCAGTGAAGTTATAACTCAGAAAAAAGCGATATTATATCAATTCTGGGTACCTCTCCGCTCAACTGATACCAACCTTCAGATTTGGTACCGACTTTCGTCCGAGATACCGAATCCGTTCTTCGCCAACGTGGACTTCATTGCTTCAGAACTCAACGCCTGTGTCTCGCTGTAGCCGTAGCACAAAAATTTCATTCTTCCAGGTGACGCTACGTTTGCAAACCTTACTACTTTACGGAAAACTAGATGATTTCAATATTGACAATTCTATTTTCGCTAGGAAAAATTGAAAACTTTGGAAACAAAATATGATTTTCAACACACGATTAGCAAACATAATGCAGACTAATATGCTTTGATTGGCAGTAAGGTACTTAAAGTAGTAATAAGTACTTTAATATACTTTAAAACAGTATAAAGTACTGTATCCACTTACACAATTTCATTGTACATCGCAACTCAGTTTTTAATGTTAAATATAGGAAATCACCGAAATAATATTTTTTTTAAAATAAAAGACAGTATAAGTAAAAAAATAACTTACCTTTTGCCACGATTTTAGTTTTTAATGGCTCCACCGGCAGCATTTAATCTTTCGGCCAGCCGGGTCCAGTCTCTCTGTCTATCAAGATTTGTGTAGGAATTTGTTAATTTATTGCTATTAAGCTGTTTATTAGCCTCCATCTCCTCCACAATCATGTCAAATTGGTGTCTTTTCACCCTAACATTTTTGATTGTGGAAGAGGTGGAAGCGGAGGTGGACGTCATTGCTACGAGTATATGCAAAATGAAAGCACGTGCAATACGAAATGTTTGTTTACGGCGCCTAGCAAGAATATCGTGGCCGGAGCTATCATTTGATTGGTCAATCGCTTCTCGCTAGCGAGAGACGGGCGAAAGAGGAAAAATTGTCACTCGTGACGGTTGTGGTAGGGTCGAGTGGGGTGTACCGACTATTTTCTCGGCGTTTCTCGGATTCCGTGAGGGAGAACGTCACTAGTAGTACAGTGGCTAGAATACCTAGTGTGCCGTTCGGCGCGAAAATGTTGAAAACGAAACTAAGCCACCAGTAGGTGGCGCTAGCATCGACAGCGAGGTAACTGATTAGCAGAGCGAACGTTAAAGAATCATTTACTCGCCTTAGTTTTCGCACTTTTTTCAGTACTAAAAAAAGGAGGTGCAAAAAATATGTGATTTTTTTTAAAATATTCAATCATCTGTTCTAGAGAAGAATTTGGAGCAATAAATAGACGGCTGTCGTTTAGGTGAACACAAGGATGAAAAATATTTTTATTTAGTTTTCGGATGCGGTCTTAGATGAAAACCATGTATTTTGTTAAGAGAATATTGTTATACTTTTTAAAGACAACGGTTTTTTAGTCCAATAGAGTGGGAATGAGCTGTTGAAGATAATTGCATTATAATGCTCATATTACCTAAAAAAAAAGGTTATATGTCTATGTACTATATTTTAACATAAATAAATAAATAAAAATTAACAATAATTACTATCACATAAGGTTTTTACAAAACACATTGCAATCTGATGTATATTTTTTAAAAAAATAAACACTTGCAATGTCATTTTTTAAATGAACTGTATGCTTAAAATTTTGTGTTAGATTTTTTTTTAAAATATAGATTTAATTTTTTTTTAAATTTACATTTATCTTAAAACACATTATAATGCACAAAGTTTTGGTCAAGTTTCAATTACATACAAAACCAAAATAGAAACAAATAATTAAAAAAATCTTGAACCAAAGCAAAAAGCTTAGCTTTAAATTTATTTTGTTGTTATGACAAGAACAATTTCATTTTGATAGAACATTTCTTCTTTTTTAACGTCAATATTGTTTCATATATAAAATTTAATTTTTGAGTCACATCTTTTAAAACTTTTGTAGTTCCAGACAAATGTAGAATTTTGTTAAAAAAACTGAACCCCCCCCCCCCCAAATTTCCCCGCCCCCTCTGGTGGGTACCTTTGTCACATTATGATACACAAAATGTTGGTCAAGTTTCAGTTACATACAAAACCAAAATAGAAAAAAATAATAAAAAAAAATCTTGAACCAAAGCAAAAAGCTTAGCTTTAAATTTATTTTGTTCTTATGACAAGCACAATTTCTTTTTAATATTACATTTCTTCATTAACGTCAATATTGTTTCATATACAAAATCTAATTTTTGATTCACATCTTGAGTTCCAGACAAATGTAGAATTTTATTAAAAAACTGAACCCCCCCCCCCAAATTTCCCCGCCCCCTCTGGTGGGTACCTTTGTCACATTATGATACACAAAATGTTGGTCAAGTTTCAGTTACATACAAAACCAAAATAAAAAAAATAATTAAAAAAAATCTTGAACCAAAGCAAAAAGCTTAGCTTTAAATTTATTTTGTTCTTATGACAAGCACAATTTCATTTTAATATTACATTTCTTCATTAACGTCAATATTGTTTCATATACAAAATCTAATTTTTTATTCACATCTTGAGTTCCAGACAAATGTAGAATTTAATTAAAAAACTGAACGCCCCCCCCCCGAATCCCCCCGCCTCCTCTGGTGGGTACCTTTGTCACATTATGATACACAAAATTTTGGTCAAGTTTCAATTACATACTAAACCAAAATAGAAACAAATCATTAACAAAATCTTGAACAAAAGCAAAAATCTTAGCTTTAAATTTATTTTGTTGTTACGACAAGTACAATTTCATTTTAATGTTACATTTCTTCTTCATTAATGTAAATATTTTTTCATTGTTTTCTTTGAGGTGGTCAGAATTAAACCGATTTATCACGCATAAATTTACAAAGACCAAAAATGGGCATATGTTCCTCTTCATTTATTTATTTTATAGAATAAAAAAATGAAAGTTGTTCGTATACTATATCAAAGTACGAATGAGGGAGATATTTATTTCATTTCCTGCTTCCTTAGGGGAAAAACTAATCCGAAAGTAGTTAACAGCAATCAATTCATGTTAGTGCTTCAGTGTCACTTGTAACTTTCTAAATGACAATCGGCTAATTGAAAGACTTTTGGTACACAGGGCCTTTCATCGCAGCAGCTGGCAACAAAGCCGTCTTTCGGCGGGCTCGAACTTACATCGCTGTCGGATAGAGCGCCATCTAGTGGAGGCTTACTTTCGGGTTCAGAAAAAGCACTGGAGGACAATGGCGAACGGCACACTATCTATTCTAGTCAACTGATACCAACCTTCAGATTTGGTACCGACTTTCGTCCGAGATACCGAATCCGTTCTTCGCCAACGTGGACTTCATTGCTTCAGAACTCAACGCCTGTGTCTCGCTGTAGCCGTAGCACAAAAATTTCATTCTTCCAGGTGACGCTACGTTTGCAAACCTTACTACTTTACGGAAAACTAGATGATTTCAATATTAACTTGACAATTCTATTTTCGCTAGGAAAAATTGAAAACTTTGGAAACAAAATATGATTTTCAACACACGATTAGCAAACATAATGCAGACTAATATGCTTTGATTGGCAGTAAGGTACTTAAGTATCAAAATAAAAATACTTTTTATTTATGCTTACGAAGCCCCGCCCTCCGCCGTCTGCTACGCTTTTTTTAGGTGGTTCTTTTCATCCGGATGTAAATGCTCCAAAGGAAAGAAGGAAAATGGCTTTTAAGTGCATTTCGCTCACTTATTATTTTGAAGGAGGGACCCCTCCTCATTATTTTGCAGGAGTAGCACCTGTGGTTTTGTGTGAAGTATTTCAATTGCATTACTCAGTCCTACTTTTATATAATAATTTTTATGGTACTTAAAATACATTTTGTCTTAATGTAATTGTCATGTAGCATTGAATTTTAAATATTTCCGTGTTGCAATAAAAGCATATTTCAAACATCTGTTCCAAATAATGTACACAATAGTTTTCAAATAATGTACTTATTGTAATCGGCGGAGGGAGGGAAAGGAGGTACGCGCTCTATATATAGAAAATCGATGTACGATATGTTTTTTCAAGCAAAAGAAAAGAAAAACTATAAAGTAAAATAATAATTGTATAAAAAAATTGATAACATTATGGCAATGAAGATAATTAATTAATTAGCTTATTGTCCCGCAGTGCACTAGTCTGCAGAAGTTCGGTGCACTGGGGGGGTACTGCGTTTATTAGGTAATCTACACTCGGTGCACTGCGTTTATTATTACTGCAGCCCCTGATGACTGTAGCGAACCTGGCGGAAATGAGAAATTTTTGTGCCGTTTTTAGCTGTTGCCACTCGTAGGCTTTTTTGTCTTCTTATTTCTACTCCATGTGTGATGCTGTTTTCTGTTTTGTCGAGTGTTTGGTCAGTGTATAAATAATTATTAAGTGAGTGTTGCACATTAGAATATTTTAATTTTTAAACATTCATATATAAGTTCAGATATTTTACGAATGCTTGTGGGAGACAAGTGTAACTCTGTAAAAGTTTAGTTTTTGAAAGCAAAAAGAAAATTGTACCTAATTTTTTCTGTCATATTGTATGAATTTTCTGTAAAACTAATTCTGCACAAGTGTGTTGCTGGTCGAAAGCTTCTTCAAACAATTATCCTGAAAGATATCCCCTATTTAGTGTTTGGATTCAAATCATTCAAGAACCGGTACGATTGAAATAGTTTTGGGACTTTTTTTATAGGGAAAAATTATATAACAGAACATCAAAAAATAAATAAATTAACTACATACGCACATTCTCCAAGTTTATTTTTTTTACAAAAATTAATTAACTGCTAATATTTTTAAAAATATTCCAGATAGCTTTTTCGCAGGGCTGCCGGATTTTAGCGGGGCCAAAAAAAGCGGGCCGCCTTTTTTTGGTTTAAACCACTTTTAAAAGGCCGGCTTTTATTTAAAAATTTTTTTATAATTTTTTTCCAAAAAGCTATTAAATAAAAAATTATATTTCTATCATTTAAACAATTAAATTGTTACTGCAATAGCAAAATACTTGAAATAAGAATGAAAATTATTTAATAGAATGATACATTACAGAAATAGCAAAGAGAAAGTGCTCCTTATTAGAAATTTATTTAGATTCAATACAATTTAAACAATTTATTTTCAAAGATTTTTACTAAGAATTCAAAATTTCACTTGACAATACTATATGAACTAAATATTACCAATCTTTTGCCTTAGTCTTTAACTAATAATCTTTTGTATATTTTAAAGCACCTTTATTATTTTTTTTTTACTTTTTTCAGAACCACTACTAGTTCTCTGATCCAAATAAAAATAAAAGCTATTTGTCAAATAAATTGCATAAAATAAAAGATGCCCATCTTAAGCAGACCAGCTAGTCATCGTTAAATTATACTAGAATGATATTCATCTTTAAAAAATTTAATGTTATATATATATAAAAACATTTATTTATATAAAAGCGAGCCAATTACTTACCACAGACAACTTCTTTTAAATTTTTGCCAGAAGTAGTGCTGTAGGTAAACACTAGTTTAGTTAATACGGATTATGTAAGTAGTATTTTGTTACAGGAAAAGAAGATCAAATCACCGTTTTTCCTACTCTTCTCGCATTGAGTAAAAGATTTTTTTGTTTGTAGTGTAAAATATATAATAGAAAAAATTAATATAGTTCTTTATTTCAAGTTTCAGAATTCGGAATTATTTTAA
This sequence comes from Octonoba sinensis, assembly GCA_038502835.1. Taxonomy (NCBI): domain Eukaryota; kingdom Metazoa; phylum Arthropoda; class Arachnida; order Araneae; family Uloboridae; genus Octonoba; species Octonoba sinensis. The sequence continues at coordinate 90,528,680 of CM076604.1, read as the reverse complement.
AGTAATTAAATTCTTAGCATTAAAATATCAATTTTGAGTGAGAAGTATTGTACTTGAAACTGTGATAGGAATAGCTTCTTATATGTATTAAGATAAGGTATTGTGCTTCACTATAGAAGAAGCTGAATTTGATTCCTCTCCCAACCTGGATTTAATTTTCTTCTTTTCAGTTGAAAAAAATTGATTCTGTATAGCTATAATTTAGTTATAATATTAGGCAAGGGTTTAATGAGAGTCTCACGAAATCAGGGTTGGAAAAGAACCTGTTTTTTTTTAAACAAAAAAAACCCGTTTTTTTTTTTTTTTGGTTTAAACCAGGTTTTTTTTTTTGGTTTAAATAGCATTTATAGGAAAAACAGTTTGACTTTTGGAAAATCATGGAGATTTTAGATCATTAATTGTGAATAAATGTCATTAGTAATTAATTAAATAACTAAGTTAAAACCTTGAATTTTAGTTTCCTTATAAATATAGTTTTTATTTTTCCAGAAAGTTACCTATAGTGAAACATGCGTAAGTTGACCACTTACGGTGCAGCACTTTAGTGGCCAACTTATAGAGGATGGAGATTTTTTTCTTACAGTAGACATTTATTCATTTGTGACTAATTAAAATATAACTTCATGTATTAACGTTTTAAAATTAGTAATTATCTATTTTTTAACAATTATCTAAAATATTATTATATAAATTTAATCTGAATGACTTGCAATGCATCCTATACAACTTTAAAGTTAAAGCACTTAATTAAAGATAAATATGTTAGTTTACTTATTTGATTGTAAAAATTCCCTAAAAATACATAATTTTTCGAAATAGCTAGATCAATTAGAAGGAAAAGAAGAAATTTATTTAGAGAACAAAAGAGTGTGCATAGGTAGATTTCTGGAATAGTTAACTTACACAGAGGTTTAGGCAAATTTTATATTGATGTTTCATCCATCCAGACAAATACTCTTTTAACATTATAGCATAAAATATATTATCCTGAAGAATTTATTTAATTTTTTTTTTATTTTTCCAACAATAGATAAACAAATAAATATAGTAATAATTAGGCAGCCTTCTTACAAAGGATGTTTTTATAATACTCCCTCCCAAATTTGGCTTTCATAAGTGGTCAATATAGACAGGTGGTCAAGTTACAAAGGTTTCCCTACATTAAATAATATAGGGCTAATTCCATTCCTGACCAAAAGTGGTCAACTTAGAGAGGTGATCAATTTATGAAGGTGGTCAACTTTACAGATTTTACTGCATTAACGTATTATAATACTCTACTTATACAGACTTTTCAGCAAATTATTAAAGAAATAATTATTATGTGGGTTGTGTTTTAACAAAAGCATATTTTACTAAGTCAATAAAAAATAAGCAAAAATGAAAGATAAATCAAATAATGTGTGTAGATTTACAGTATCAGTAATATCAACAAATTATTACAAGCCTCTTATTATAGATATATTTTACTTAAAAGTAAAAAAATCAATCACTTACGGATTTAGCAATGATAACACTTATACAAATCAGCAACATTTGCTTAGAAATTATCACCATTATTTTTATTTTTTTAAAAATACTAACTTTTTTTCCTGATTAAAGATTAAATATATTTTTAAAAAAGAAAAGTATAATGTAGGAAAACAAAGAAAAATTTGCACTGATTAAAAAAAAAATATGTTTGTTAATTTTCAAATTCAGTAATTCATTATTTACCAAATGCTGTGCTTTTAATTTCTGAGTTTTGAACAAATTAAATTTATTTGTGTTTGTTTAGTTTTATTTATTTATTTTCTAGCTATGTCAAGCTTTAAAAGAACGCAGCCTGAGTGGAAGCTGCCCGACGAAAGTGGTAAATCTAGATTAAAGTTGTATAACAGTTTAACAAGACAGAAGGTAAATATGATATCTGTTTTTTAAAGGTATTTATAATTTTAATCGAGGATCATTGAGTAGCAAAGTTAACAGAGTATTTAGAACTTTAAAGAGTTGAAAGAACAAAGAAGAGTTGCAAGCACAGTGTGTCAAAGTATTTTTAAGACTAGGTTTATAAAATCAAATAAAAACTAGTAATTATATTTTTTAAAGTAGTTTTAGTCAAAATAAGCTCCTTCGGCTTTACATTTGTTGCAGTAGTTTAACAATGATTCGAATGCAGGTTCCGGCTCATGTTGTGGGATTGCCTCCAAAGCTTGTGTCAAAGCTGTTTGTATTATGTCAATGTCGTCAAAGTAAAAAATAAAAAGTAAACAAATGAACTGAGGTGTAGGCAGTGGATTGTCTGACGGTTAAGGAGTTTCACGAATGCTCAATAACACACATAGCACCACTGTAAGCTTATTTCCAGCTGTAGTCTTAAAAATTCCTTGGCACACTGTGTACAAACAGCTTCGACACAAGCTTTGGAGGCAATCCCACAATGTGTGCTGGAACAGGCATTCAAATCGTTGTTGAACCGCTGTAACAAATGTATTGAAGGGCCATTTCACAGTATTTTCTAAAAATGTAGAGTCTGCAACATGACACTTTTTTTGTTATAACTACGTAATTTACAGTTTAATTATCACTAAATTTTAATTTCGAATAATGTGCTCAACACATTATTTGAAAATAAAATTTGGTGATAATTAAACTGTAAATTACATAGTTATAACAAAAAAAGTGTCGTGTTGCGGATTCTACGTTTGGACAAAGTACTGTGAAATGGCCCTGAAGCCAAAAGAGCTTATTTTGAATAAAAGTACTTAAAAAAATATAATTACTAGTTTTATTTTTAGACCTACAGTAAAACCTGTTTTTGTGCAATCCTTTTTTATGCGATTTTGTTTTCGTGCCATTGGTTTTGTGCGATTTTATCGTGCGATTTATTTTTACGCGGTATATAAGTCTTAGCGGCGTTAGCACCAATTTAATGTTTCCTATTAATGTACATATACATATTTAAAAATTATATTAGAAGGCTTTGATAATTTCGGCGAAAGTGACCTTGATGAGATGATTGAGGACCAAACTATCGATGATAGTGACATTATCAATAGTTTGATAGATTATGAAAATGGACAAGAAGAACCGAAATCTATTACAGCAGATAAAATATATGCAGGGATCCAGATTTCTAAAATTTGGAAACGCATTTTCTTAAAATAGATACCAATGTCAAAAGACGCTTAAAATTCCAAAAAGAGCTGAGATCATGCATGTCTCACTATCGTGACGTTTACAAGCAATTGACCAGTCGACCGTCGTCACAAAAACTGATCACTGACTTCATGGTACCAAAAAAGAAATCAATTTAAATCCTATCTTCAAGCGACGAAAGCGATTTTCAACCAATTCGTCACAAGAAGATGCGCATTTTGGATTACGACGAGTAGAAGCAAACTATTTAATTTATAATTTGAAAACTTCTCCATGTATATGTACAATAAAGAATTAAATATTTTAACAATTTCTTTAAGTCTAATGTAATTATTTAATTTAATTGAAAGCATTCTCTCATCTATTTCTTAAATCATTGATGTATTTTCTAAGTCCGACTTTTTTTTATGTGGTTACTATCCACTGCATAAAAAATTTTTTAGATAATATATCGTACAAAGTTGTTTATTATATATAAGAATTTATAAAATTTCTGAATATTTTTTTGTACGATTTTTTTTATGCAGTCCCTATCCACCGCACAAAACAGGTTCTACTGTATTCTTAAAATTTTTTTGACTCACTGTGTATGTAAAATACTTTTTTGTTATATTGTTAAAGATAATAATAATTGAAACAACCCTTTTGAGTGAAATTATGTAAATGCTGAAACATAGTAAAAGGGGTATATACTGTGTTGCACAAAAAGATGTGATGGGGGAGAACTAACATTGGGTTATATTAAGGCAGAGGTGGTTTATAGCTTAAAACTTTTAAGTGGTGTTTTCAAAGTCATTTGCTGTATGTTTTTAATGTGTCACAATAATTCCTGTATGGTGGTAAGGGTTTATTATGTTATGATTCTATGGATAAGATGTAAGCTTAATGAATTTGTAATTAGTCACTCATTTCTAAGGAGTTAGAGAAATGAAAAATGATTATAAGAAAATATTGTTTTGTGCCTAAAGTAGACAATTTTGTGTTCTTAAAATGGACATCTTCTATCTGTATAGTGGATTTGAAAGTTTTTTTTCCATTTTAATAAGCTTTATTCATTCAATGTTTTAAATGAGAATTTAAAAGGACGAGGAGAAAGAGGAAAGGCTTAAATTTGCTACTAAGAAATTATTTTTACTTTATTTTTATTATTATTTCAGATTGGATATTGTTTTTGCAACTTGTAAAATTAAAGGCTCTTGGCATGGCTATACGCACTCCAATGACAATGTTTCGCTTCATTTTGAAAATGCGTTGCTTTAATCACACAGTTGGAAATAATGTACTAAAAATAAAATTTAGGGAATAAATTTAAGATCGTAAATAAGCAATTTTCCTACCCATGGTCGAGAATTGTTAATTTTTGTGCTCGCAATTTCTGTATAAGGCTTGTTTTCACGATATTTGCTAATTATTTTTTTTTTATTCCTTTATAATTACTATGACAAACAAAGAATTTTTGTTAAACTTAATTACTTTTACAGTAAAATATGGTCCAAAAAATTACTTGTACAACATGTAATTCTTTGTGAATTTAAATATATTAAATTATGATTTACATTCATACAGCCTATGTTTATTAAATGGCTGTAAAAAAGATTGCACATTATTAATAAGTAATCTAGAAATATCATTCTATTACATCATAGAAATAATTTTATCTGTCAAACATATGGGAAATCAACAAATTTTCATTTTGTCCATTTCTTTCATTTTGCCCAAGGGTCAATCCATACCAATTCATCCAGGGTATGAAACCCATGGTCTCAGATTTTTATGATTTTTTTTTATTTGTTCATTTTACTATCTCGATTACCACTGTAAATTTTTTTGTTGCTAACTTTAATACTTTTTGAGATATTAATTTTCTAAAATGCGTTCAAAGGGACGTCTTTGCTTTACGGACAAATTTTTTGCTAGCGATGTAGTTCAAGCAAAAAATTCATAACTTTGCCAATTTTCATGATATCACAAAACTTTTTTCTCTAAAATGTTCAGAATAACTTACAGAATTAAAAAAAAAAAATGCATTTAAACAAATATCTATTAAATGGTGCAGTTAGGATTGGCCCAAACTTGGATTTTCTAAATATCTTAAAGAAAAAACATGAAATTTTAAAACAGCAATAAAACTAAAAGGCGCTGCAGTAATCAAAATATTTTTATTTAAATAATAATCCTCTGAGTATAAATAAAAAGGTTCTGAAATAAAATTGGTGGCTCTTTTACTGAAAATATATTCAATTTCACAGTAAACAATTGAAAAGTATGTACACAATAGCTTTCACAACATTACAAGTTTCACTTCTTATTATAAAATACTAATTGCTTTAAAATAATAAATTACAGACAATATAATGCAAAATAAGATTATTTTTACAAGAAATAAGTTCATAATTTAATGTTTATAAAGTTTAAAAAAAAGCATAAAATTGAGAAAGAAAAAAGTGGTCATTGAATCATGAATTTTTAAAGTATCTAAACATAATGCAGGCATTTCCTATTTACACCTGTGACATACCAAATTGCCAACCAAAAGTAACTTTCATTTTTTAAATAAAACTATTTTAAATAAAAATTTGTGCGTGACAATACCTTTTTTATTGTCCTTGTGTCTGTTTTAAAATGTTTTTGCACTGGAGATCGATTGAAGTATAATGTCCTTCTTCAGAAAATAATACATTCTACCTAATGCTGTTTCAATTGGAGGATTGATTGACATAAGAAATCACATTGCTTATGGGAATACAACAAACATCTTTTGTGGGACAGTAAAAAAATGCAGCTGACGGGGATGCATAAATGAAACTTTAACCTTACCTTCATCTTCCCACTAGTTGTCATAAATACAGGCAATGTAAATGTGTACACCAATATCAAACATTTTCATTTTCACCCATAAATTTTTCTGTGTTACAAAGTATTATTATTTTTTTAGTAATCCTTAAAATTTTTATTAATAGGCACAAAAACAAAATTTGTACTTTTTTGACTCATTTTATGTTTTAAAAGTAAAAAAAAAAAAAAAACAGAAGAAAAACTACTAGTAAAGATTCCCTGCTGCTGCAGAAAAAGAAGTAGATGTCCATAATCTTTGTAAAATAAACAAAAAAAATCATCATCTTTGCTTTTTTTTTTAATATTTTGAATCTTAAATAAAAGCTCCCATGAAGATGTGGAGGAAGGGGAGAGACATCCTGCAAATGAATGAATAAGAAAACAGAGCCATATGGAAACAGAAACACCTGCTCTTTAAGAGTTGTTTATAGTAGTGTAGACAAAAATACCATCTGGCATAATATAGTTTTGAAAGGTTTCAAACCAATCAAAAAAGAATTCTGGAAAGTTCCTGGACAATCAGGAAGAATATGATTCAGTATTTAAAAGAGCCTCAGAAGATTCTTTAGTTATTTTTTACATTTCATTTGACTACTTATGATGCTTTACAATTGTGCTGAACCCTCATTTTTGGTTCTTTACAGTGGTAACTAAAGGACGTTTTATTGTAGTATATGGGAGTTGTTTCTGTGTTAGTGTTATTCTGAAAAGTTTCTTCTCAAAATTTAGAACATAACAGTTTATATCTTGAAAATGTCTGCAAATCTTTCTGAACTGTGTAGTATTGGAAAATTAAACCAAACTGAATGTCATGCATTGAGTTACACACAAAAGAAGAATCTGATTAGTGTTATGTCATTGGACCAATCACAAGTTAATTTATTAAGTCTGAGAAGTGGAGTGTGTTTAAATGAATTAATTACTGTCTGTGAGCATCATAAAGCATTTTTCTTAAAAAAGTTTGAAATCTACCAAAATTTCTGTGTGGGCCCATTCAAATCTCACAAGAAAAAAATATCAAAATCTTTACAAGTAATAAGTTTGGAATTTTCCCAAAAAATTAACAGCATACAAAATTGTGTAAAATCGGTACCTGGGCAGAAAATATGCAATGTCTGTAGAGGTAAAGTAAACAAACATAGTACTTTATTGCAAGAGAAAGAAATGATCAGTGACAGTGAAGAAATGAACATCTTAGAAGCATCTACTTCCAAACAACAAACGTTAGAAGAACTAAATTCATTTCTGGAAAATTTAGGAGAATCACCATTGAAACTTCATGGGATAGCACCACACAGGAAATCAAGTTATGCAAAGAGAAAAGTTGAATCTATTACTAATACACTAAAATTTAAAGTAAGCAAAGTTTTAGAAAAGGAAATTCCGACAGATGATGAACTTCCACTTACAGTGGCAAAAGATATTGAACAAAAAGCAAATGATCTGGACAGATTAATAGAACTAATGAAAGAAAAGCTTGATGTTACAACTTCACAGAGAGAAAAAGTACAAATTTTAACCTTAGCTCCTGCTTCATGGAGCATAAAAAAATTTAGCGAAGTATTCAATGTCACTGAATACACTGCCCGAAAAGCAAAAGACCTCCTAAAAGATAAAGGCAAAATTGCACTGCCTGATCCAAGAAAAAGCCATCCACTTTCTGAAAACATAATTATGTTTGTGAAAAACTTTTACCAAAATGAAAAATATTCTAGAGTCATGCCAGGTACTAAAGATAAAGTAAATGTTTCAAAAAATGTACACATCCAAAAAGTGTTACTGCTTGGAAATTTAAATGAGCTGTACTCTGCTTTCAAGTTAGATCACCCGGACATTAAAATTGGGTTGTCCAAGTTCTGCATGCTTAGACCTAAATGGTGTGTATTAGCAGGTACAGCTGGGACACATTTTGTTTGTGTTTGTACAATTCATGAAAATGTTTCGCTGTTGTTGCATGCTTGTTCAATTGAGGAAAACTACAATGAACTCATGGGGGTGTTAGTTTGCTCAAAAGAAAGAAGAGATTGTATGTTACGGCAATGTTCAATCTGCCCTTCATGTGACAATCTTAAATCTTTTATCATGCAGAAATTTGAACAGTGGGATCCTGATGATGAAGTAACTTATTCTGCTTGGATTTCCACTGACAGAACTCAACAGGTGCAGTTCACGGTTACCTTCACAGAATATTTGGAAATTCTAATTGGAAGTCTAGAAAAACTAATGCCTCACTCCTTTATAGCTAAATCTCAAGCTAGATATTTAAAAAAAATCAAAAGTAATATCAAATTGGATGAAGCCATTGTTCTAATGTATTTTAGTGAAAATTACTCTTTTGTCTTGTAAAATGAAGCCCAAGGATACCATTGGACAAATGATAGCTGCTCTCTTCATCCAGTAATAATATATTACACATAAAGAAAACAATAATGAGTTAATAGTTTCTAGTTTGTGTATAGTGTCTGATGACTTGGAACATGATGTAGCATTTGTTCATCAAACACAAAAAATTCTTGTGGAGCACTTAAAAAATAATTTTACAGCTGTGAGAAGTGTAACGTACTATAGCGATGGGTGTGCTGCGCAGTACAAAAATTGCAAAAATTTTCTCAATTTGAGTCTTCATGAAAGTGATTTTAAACTAAAAGCTCAATGGTGTTTCTTTGCCACCAGCCATGGGAAGTCTCCTTGTGATGGTATTGGCGGCACCGTCAAACGTACTGTAACAAAAGCTAGTCTCCAAATGACTCCTGGTAATGCTATTAACAATGCACAAAAATTCTTCGATTTTTGCTCGACAAAAATTGAAAACATAAATTTCACACTGGTAAAAAAAGAAACACTTATAGAAGCACGTAAACAACTACAGACTCGTTTCTCCAAAGCCAAAACTGTTCCTGGAACACGTAGTTTTCACCATTTTCAGCCTATATCTGAAGACTCAATTGCAACAAAACGTGTAAGTTTTGACCAACACTTTTGCACAGTCTTTAATTTTTCAGAACAAAATACATCAGTGAAGATGTTTGATATTGGTGTACACAATTACATTGCTTGCATTTATGACAACCAATGGTTTTTTGGATTAGTTATATCAAAACACGAAGATGAAGGTGACGTTAAAGTTTCATTCATGCATCCCCATGGACCAGCTGCATCTTTTTACTGGCCCACAAAAGATGTTTGCTGTATTCCCATAAGCAATGTGATTTCTTGTGTCAATCCTCCAATTACAAAAGCATCAGGTAGAATTTATTATTTTCTGCAGAAGGACTTCAATCGATCTCCAGTGCAAAAACATTTTAAAACAGACACAAGGACAATAAAAAAGGTATTGTCACGCACAAATTTTTATTTAAAATAGTTTTATTTAAAAAATGAAAGTTACTTTTGGTTGGCAATTTGGTATGTCACAGGTGTAAATAGGAAATGCCTGCATTATGTTTAGATACTTTGTAAAAATTCATGATTCAATGACCTCTTTTTTCTTTCTCAATTTTATGCTTTTTTTTTAAACTTTATAAACATTAAATTATGAACTTATTTCTTGTAAAAATAATCTTATTTTGCATTATATTGTCTGTAATTTATTATTTTAAAGCAATTAAAGCGAAACTTGTAATGTTGTGAAAGCTATTGTGTACATACTTTTCAATTGTTTACTGTGAAATTATATATATTTTCAGTAAAAAAGCCACCAATTTTATTTCAGAACCTTTTAATTTATACTCAGAGGATTATTATTTAAATAAAAATATTTTGATTACTGCAGCGCCTTTTAGTTTTATTGCTGTTTTAAAATTTCATGTTTTTTCTTCAAAATATTTAGAAAATCCAAGTTTGGGCCAATCCTAACTGCACCTTTTAATAGATATTTGTTTAAATGCATTTTTTTCTAATTCTGTAAGTTATTCTGAACATTTTAGTGAAAAAAGTTTTGTGATATTATGAAAATTGGCAAAGTTATGAGTTTTTTGCTTGAACTATGTCGCTAGCACAAAATTTGTCCGCAAAGCGAAGACGTCCCTTTAAACACATTTTAGAAAATTGATATCTCAAAAAGTATTAAAGATAGCAACAGAAAAATTTACAGGGGTAATCGTGATAGTAAAATGAACAAATAAAAAAAAATCATAAGAATCTGAGACCATGGGTTTCATTTTCATTTGTGGCTGGATGATTTGATATGGAATGAGCCCCAATTTAGTGCATTTTATCCAATTTTTTCCGGTGTCTCGGGCTTTTTACAAAAAATGTGGACAAAATAACAACCCTGACTGTGTTATTATCAATATGTCTATGTTGTGAAATTAATTGCATCTCTTTTACTCTATTTAAATCACTATTATACTTTTTTCTAGTTGTCATCTGTAGTTGTGACATTGAACTACATGTTTACATTCCTAAAAAATATATATGCTTTCTATATGCTTGATGTGTAATATTTATAGATTTTCTGCAAAGTTTGATTCATCATATAAATGTAACGAGGTGTGAATGAAATACTTTAGTACCCTGGATTTTCCTTCAGATATGATATTCCCCCCTTTAAGTTAGTGAGGTGAAAAAATTCATTAGTTTATTTTTTTTTTAAAGATTCTATTGCTAAAATATTATTTAATTTCTATTAAGTGCAAATGATTGCCGTGTATTTTCTACTTTTATTTGTCTATTGTGTTTATTTTAGTATTCTATATTATTCAGGAATTCTTTATACCTCAGTTTGGGAACAAAGTGTTGTGGTACAGCTGTGGACCAACTGTATATGATGCAGCTCATATGGGACATGCCAGGTAATTTTTAAAATTATTGTTATTGTATTTTAAAGCACTTTTATATTAGTGCAGCTAATTGTACCATTCCTTTCTTTTAAAATTAGGTCTTATATTTCTTTTGACATCCTGCGAAGAGTTTTAGCCGAATATTTTCAATATGACGTATTTTATGTTATGAATATTACTGATATTGATGACAAGGTAGGGATGACTTTTATACATGTTTAATATTTTTATATTTTCATTTGACTATTGTAAGCAATGTTTTTACTGGTTTAAATAAAGGAATTTTTAAACTCCATTAGCAGAATATTCTTATTAAATTGCATATTTTACTTATTTTGAGTAAAATAAAATAATAGTTAGTTTATGTCATGTGATTGCAATTTTTTAATAAGTTGATTTTAATGTGTGAAACTAATTGATCTTTCAATCATGTAAGCATGTACAGTCATTAATGACAAACATTCTTCATTAAAATAAAAGACATGTGCAGGAGATTATTTCGTCACATGTCTTTTTGTGCTCCTAGATGATGAACTTAATTTTTGTTAAGAAATTTTGTTTTCAAGTGTACTTTGTATGAGTAAGAGATTACTGTATTTAACAAGAGAATTGAAATATTTAGTAACTTTTGATAAGTTCTCTGGTCAAGATATATTAACGACACAAATGTTTGACATTGCAATGTTACAACTATGTAAATTATATACCAATTAATTCTAGTGATAAAATGGTTAATTAACTTTTAAAAAACATAATACACAAAGTCCAAAAATAATTTAAAAACTGCTATTTATTTTTATTATTTAAACATTATGCAATCTAAAGAATGTTATTCTCTTAGGTCTATGCTTTTATGCATAGTGTATTGTAAAATTTTAACTATAAATATACAAGAATAGGAATACTTTTAAAAAAAAATGTTCGAAAAACAAAAACCCGTCGTAACTAATATTTTATAGTATAACTAACTTCAGAAGTCTGAGAGTTTATTTTCAAAATGAAAAAATATCTTCTCTAGGAACAGAAAACTTCAGAATCCTTCACATTTGTACTAATTTGTTTTCCTATTTCTTGCACAGATTGTTTCCTGTTGTATAAACGGTAGGCTCCCATCACCTCACTATTATTTGAGTGAAAAGAATTCTACATCACCCTATCATTCAACAATTCTTTGAATTATCTTCAGGAAACTTCTCGTGTCATCTGTATAGACATTCACATGAACATTCTAAGGAACAAAAAAATGAGGCACAAGAAAACAGGACTTGTTGCTTAAGTAAGTACAAAGATAAAACAACGTAAAAAAGCACAAATTCAGAATAAAAAGCGTTACTTTTTATTCTGAATTTGTGCTTTTTTACGTTGTTTTATGTTTGTACTTACATTTTAGCACAAAGCATTTTGATCATTTGTCTTATATTGTTGCTTAAGTGCAGGGTTCGTTGATTTAAATCAGCTTGATTTAAATCATGATTTAAATCGTGATTTAAATCAAGTGATTTTTTTAAAAAAATCATTGATTTAAATCAAGTGATTTTACTATGTTAGGAAGTGTTGTAAAAATGAAATATGTTGCAATTACAACTACTGTTTCAAACGAAACTTCCTAGGTACATCTGTCTATGTGCTTAACACATTTCATAAGCTTAGAATTAATACCTATTCTTTTAATTTGACAGTATTTTTTTAAATTTTACAATATTCTTCAAGCATCTTAACCGCAAAGCATAATTCATTCAATCATTCAAATTACAATTCATAATGCATAATCATGAACCATTCTGTGTTTTTTGTCTTAAAAATAGTATTTTAGATCAATTTAATCAATACCACACAATAAATAATTCAGAATGATAGTGTTTAAAATAAAAATTGTTAAAATTTAGAATATATATCCTTGATCCACGTCTGTTGGAAACTCCAAAAAGACATTAAAACAAAGGTAAAATCTTCTTACCTTTGCTTCCTTGTTCCAACCCGTAAAACCCGGGGCTTGCCACTGTTGAATAATATGCACCCTGTTAGAGTCTCTGTGGTATTCCATACAACATTTCAGGCTTTTAAAGGACTTTTAAGACATTTATTTTTCCACATCAACACATACACAAGACAATACAGAAACACAAGAAATTATTTACATGTAGACCTATTGGCATTCCGAGATGCCTCGCACTTCTAATTCCAGCTGGCTCTCATCATCAAGTGTTTTTTGAGGGAGCAGGGGTTTTTTTCCGACTTCAAGCGCGCATGCGCTGAACTTTGAGAGTCGGAGGCGGTATTCCCAACATCCTCCCACCTTTGAGTTTTGAGCACTGAAAACTCAAACATATTCAGTTACTAACTGTACGAAAAATACATAAATATAAAACAATTTACAATATCTATTCAATATAGGAATTTTTTTAAAACTAGAATATCAATTAAAGTTCTAGAACTAAATTAATCAAAGATTTTCACATCATAAGTCTCTGAACTGGTTTCAGTCTCCAACCGTATCGGAAGGTTGGCAAGTTCACATTAGATTTGTTGTCAGAGCCTATTGTAGTTCTGCTATCAGGACCTATTGTAGTTTTGTTGTCAGAGCTTACGGAAGGTTCGTTCTTTTTGAAAATGTCCTTTTCAGCTTCTACTTCCAAAGGATATAGTCGTGAAGTTGGCCTCAAGATTTCACTACCTTTCGTTTTTAACTTCACTAGCCGCACATTTTTGTCGGTAGAAGTGAAAAGTTATATTACCTTTCCCAAAGGCCAATCAATTCTTTTTTTTATTGTCACTTGATATCAATACAATATCACCAATTTTTATGAGCTCTGAATTGCACTGTGCTTTAGAAGCCGTTCGGAGTTGCCCTAGATATTCTGAGCGAAAACGCTTCCTCAGATTGTGGCGTAATTGTTGGCGATAACTCAATTTTTTCTTTAGGGCTTTCGTGTCCAAAATGTCAAAATTGGGAATTCCAGTTTCTTTAATTTCTTTCAAAAATATACAAAGCGTAAGAGGCTCTAAATCGGTTATGTCCTCACTGACATGCGTAAGGGATACAGGTATCACACTTTCAACCATAGGAGAATGTAATTGAACACTTGACATCTCATAAGCAGTCTCTTGCTAAGGCAGGGCCAGTGACAAAATTAGCATTTATTTGATTTCTTTGTTTTAGAATTCCTATCAAAGTAGCTGCACTGAAAAGGCTTTCTTTTCTATTTAATTCTGGACCATGGACTTTTATTGATAAAGATAGTTTATCAGAAGAATGAAATAATGCTCCAACCAATTCCCCAGCGTATTTACTTAAAACAACCCATGGTTTATTGCTCTCAGCCATGGACAGACTCAATGCAGGTGAATTAACTATTCCATGGGCGGGTTTTCCACTAATGAGGTCTACAAACTGGAGTGAAATTTCATCAGCAACTCTTCTTTGAGCTTCATGAGTACTGGCACCTAAATGAGGAGTACAAATCACCTTTGGATGCTGAATGAGCTTTGTATTTTTGTGCGGCTCCTCCATGTACACATCTAAACCAGCACCACCACATTTAGCAGATTCCAAAGCAGTGAACAAAGCATCTTCACTCACAATACTGCCACGCGCACAATTTATGATTTTAACCTCCTTTCGACATTTTGAAAAGACATCAGTATTAATAGTGTTTCTAGTCTGAGGTATCAGATGAGTATGAACTGTGATACAGTCAGCAAGTGGCCAAATTTTCTCCAACTCTATGCTTTCCACACCAAATTTTATACTTTCTTCAACTGGAACAAGGGGATCAAAGCCAATTGTCTTCATTCCAAAAGATTGCATTCTGTGGGCTACTTCTCTTCCAATGCGATCCAGCTCAATAATGGCCAAAGTTTTGACTAACAGCTCATTAGTCATAAATTTCTTCCTGTCCCATTTCCCATTTTTTAGAGATGCACAAGCTTCAGCAATATTTCTTGAAAGGGAAACTATCATTGCACAGGTCAGCTCTGCAGCACTAAGGGTATTTCCTCCAGGAGCATTGATCACTAGAATTCCATGTTTTGTTGCAGCATCACAGTCAATGTTGTCAATACCAACACCTGCTCTACCAATAATTTTGAATTGTTTGCCAGCAGCATATGCCTTCTCAGCAGCATCGCAAAAAACATGCAATGGCAGTTTGCTGTTTTCCTCATTTCTCATTAACCATCTAGGAATAGACATGTTACTCAAATCTCTAAGCTTATCTTTCCACTTAACAAATTTCTTAGTTATAGATAACGGCACTTCTGTATCCCATGCTACTTTTAACTTCCAGCACTCTTGTAACAATAATTTTGGCAATAGCATTACTGGGCAAGTAAATCCTATCGGATCAAAGATTTTGTGAGCAGTAGATAAAATACTTCTCTTTGTTACTGGTAGGTCTATGAAGTTTAGCTCTTTTAAATCAACAGACAAAGTGTCATCCCTTAAATTCCATTTTAAACCTAAAACCGAGACATTCCGCCCCTCTGCTCCGATAAATTCGCCCACAGGAGAATGCTCCCACCCTCGTAAGTTAAACTTTGCTGGTCTAAGTATTTCTTGCGATTCACAAATAAATTTATTTAATTCTTCTTCAGTATTTACACTAAGCACGGAATTATCTACGTAAAAAGATCTTAGAAGTTTTTCTGACGTTTCTTTATATTCTTCGGGAGCATTATTTAGATGAAATTCTAGCGTCGATCCAAGTAAGAAAGGGCTCGAAGAAATACCAAAAACTACCGTTCTATGCTGAAAAACTCGCAAATCATCTTTCTGCCCACTATTTAACCACAAAAACCTCAAGTACGGCCTGTCATTTTCATGCAGTTCTATCTGCAGAAATGCTTTTTCTATGTCCGATATAACACCATATCTGCCGATTCTAAACCTATTTAGTATGGATGGAATCAGTTCCACTAAATTGGGTCCCTTTTCTAGACAGTCATTTAAAGAAGGTGAATGTTTGTCTCTAGCGGAGCCATCAAAGACTGGTCTTACCTTAGTAGTAGAATTTTCTTTAAATACAGGACAATGAGGTAAAAAATGCTCTTCTACTCTTTTTGAATTATCTACCTCTTCAATAATTCCCTGTTCCAGCCAGTCTTTAAAAATATTTTCATAATCTGCTAATTTTCCTAATTTGCCTAAAGACTTAACACAATTAACTAACCTTCTTTCCGAAATATTTCTACAATCTGATAAAGGGGGGTGATCTCCAACCCAGGGTAATCTAACTACATATCTGCCTTCATCGTTTCTAGATACGGTTTGCAAAGAGTGTTCCTTTGCCGCTTGTTCCAGCTCTTCTCTCGATTTCCTATAACTAGGATCATTAATTCCAAGAGTATCTAGTTTCCAGCAATCTGAAATATCAAAATTATTAACGTGTAATGTTAAAAGTGTACTTGAATTTTTAGTTTCCTGTTCTCCAGTTTTTCCCATAACTGTCCATCCTAGTCTGGAATTAATTGCTATCAAGCCCCCAGACAAATGCTTAATTTCCCCGGTAAGTAATTTTCCTAAAACATCTGCCCCTAACAGAAGATGAATTTCATTCGGGTCCTTTTCAAATAAGCATATGTTTTCGTTCAATGAAAAGTCACTCATAAAAATTCCTAACCTTTTTAATTCCTCAATGCAACTAGAATCTTTTAATTTAGGAATAGAGGCGCATATTTTTTCTTGGTCCATTACATCTAATTTATAGGCAAAACTCTTATCAAAATTACTTAATTCTATTGAATATTTCTTATGCGTTTCACTTTTTTCGACTCCACCGAAAAGACCATGTTTAAGTTTCCTCACCCAAACATTTTAATTTCATTGATTCCGCTACAAATTTAGATATGTAACTTTTCTGACTCCCTGAGTCGTAAATCGATCTAATGAAATATCGTTTATTATTTTTATTAACGCACACAATTAACGTTTGTAAATAAACTTCCTTTGAACATGAGTTGTTTGCTAACACACTATTCTCAACCATGTTACTCGGAAAATCCTGTTTTGTTTTATCTTCATCAATATTCTTTTTAGAAATACACATAACAGATGAATGCCCCTTTTTACAAAATGAACACACTATTTTGGCTTTACAAAACCTAGATAAGTGAGATCCTCTAAGGCATTTAAAACAAAACCCTCTCTTAAATAAAATGCGTTTCTTATCAAATTCCAAACTATACGCGCCGTGGAAGACACCGATCTATGTTTATCGTATCTTAGTTTATTACCCTTCTCACTTAAGTTATGTCTGCCAGATGGAAACCATGATTCCCTTCTCACTAGGGGGGTCGACGACCCTGGGTGACTCATGCTCGCGTCTGCACTTTCTAACGCGCTTAACTGCATACTCAGATATTCCGTAAGGTCTTTAATTTTATATTCTCCACTTGTAAATTTTTTCTTGAAATCAAAAACTAGATCATGTGGAAGCAATTTAAGTAGCATGGGACACATCATAGTGCTATAATTTTCAGATGGAACTTATTTGGGTCTGAAAATTATCAAAAAGCTTTCGAAAGGCTTTTGTATCATTAGTGCGCTTTAATGGGGATAAATTTATAAGATTATTTATATGGGCATTAATTAAAATATCCTTTCGAGCAAAACGATTGTTTAATAATTTCACGGCCTCTACATAATTTTCTGCTGAAATAGAGAAACCTTCAACAGTTTCTAATGCCGTTCCACCAAGATGCGCCTTTAAATAATTAAATTTATCTATTGGATCTAGATGTTCATTTTTATCTATAGCTGTTTTGAATGAATTCCAAAAGGTGAGCCATTGGCTGATATCACCGTAAAATTTTGGAATTGTAATTTTTGGTAGCTTTACAGTTTCACGATAGGAAAAATTTGACCTGAATTCTTCGTTATGTGCCGGTACAATTCCTGTTCTTGTGATATTATCAGTGCTAGTGCTGTTTAACTTGCTGTTTAACTTTCCCAAATATTTGTTAGCTCTAAATCTCCATAACATAACTTTTTCACGATACTCTTCCGTAGATTGAAATTCTTTTTCAAAATCTTGATCGCTAAAAAGTTTCTCTAATTTATTATCAACTGAATTTAAAGCTTCCCATTTTTCATTTAATTGGTTTAGCAATTCTTCAACTTCATTATCATCCTTTTCGGTTTCATCAAATTGTGCTTCTATTTTATTAATAGTTCTTGTAATAGATGCCCTAATTACAGCCCTTTTTCTTTTCAGTGCAGTTATTTCTTCAGCCATAATAAATCAAATATTTAAATACCACAGATAATTAAACTAATAATATTCTTCAAAATATAATATTCAAATCTTCATTAAAATGTTATTCAAATCTTCATAAAAATATTATTCAAATCTTCATTAGAATATTATTATGCAAATTATTCATATATTCGAATCCCGGCAGGGATGCCATTTAAAATGTTGGAAACTCCAAAAAGACATTAAAACAAAGGTAAAATCTTCTTACCTTTGCTTCCTTGTTCCAACCCGTAAAACCCGGGGCTTGCCACTGTTGAATAATATGCACCCTGTTAGAGTCTCTGTGGTATTCCATACAACATTTCAGGCTTTTAAAGGACTTTTAAGACATTTATTTTTCCACATCAACACATACACAAGACAATACAGAAACACAAGAAATTATTTACATGTAGACCTATTGGCATTCCGAGATGCCTCGCACTTCTAATTCCAGCTGGCTCTCATCATCAAGTGTTTTTTGAGGGAGCAGGGGTTTTTTTCCGACTTCAAGCGCTCATGCGCTGAACTTTGAGAGTCGGAGTCGGTATTCCCAACAACGTCCCCTAATAGCTTAAGGTTTTTTCCTTCTAAAATATTTTTTTTTATCATAGAAGTTTTAAATAAAGATACTTGATTAAAACAAAAAGTTTCAGTTTTTAGTAATGGTGTGAGCATATGATTTTTCAAAATGGGTAAAAATATTTCAGGCTTTTTTATTTATAAAATTGAAAAATGATTAAAGTACATTCAATGTAAAACTTAAGTACACACAATTGGTACTTTTTTTCAGCTTTCAACAGCAAAATAATTATTTTTATTAAATTTGTTCATTTTCTCTGTATTTATGAGTGTACTATTATTCCTGGTAGGGTTAAGTTTCATTTGAGTCATGCATTTGTATTAAAATTTGTTTATCATTATTACTATTAAAAATATTTATTACTGTGAAAATAACTTAAAGTGTGTTTTTGCATATTGATTAAAATGCCACTTGTTTCTATGAATGCAACATAATAAAAATCCAAAATATTTGGGGTCTTTTTTAAAAAATCCAAAAAATCCGATTTAAATTAAAAAAAATCTGATTTAAATTTAAAAAAATCCAATTTTTTTTATTTTTTTTTAAATAAAAAAAATCACGAACCTTGCTTAAGTGTCGCCGGTGATTTCGCATGTGTAACATACATTTGTAGGCCTTATTTAGTTGTAAATATTGAGCCTTAACTTCTTTCTAGCACTGACAAGAGTAGGAAAGTAGAACAGAACATTTTTTTCCCGTAGATAACAAAATTGTTTCTTGATCTATACAATATAAAAACAGTGCCTTACTTCCTTCTGAACATGTTTGAACCCAAACCTGTTTGGCTATTTGTAGGCCCAATTAGTTTAAATGTCCCTCATAAGTAGAACAAAAGGAGAAAATAACAAATCCCTCACCTAGTCAATGTCTACCTAGTTTTGCCAAATCCACTTATGACTATATTTTGGGTTTATAAAAAATATAAAAAGGAATCAAAATATGCTATAGAATAAATTTTTAATCTGTTATATGAAAATTTGAACGGTTTAATTATTTTTGAATGTTTTTGAAAAAGTAACTGTTGATTGTCACTTATGAAATTCCAGTTGTAGATAGTAACAGTGTAAATGACATTTTCCGTTAACCGATGTCAAGGAGAAAACTGTTTTCTATAAATTGAAAAATGATTGACTTTGCATCTGATGTAGCATAAAACTAGCATAGTCCTTGGAGGGATAGGGGAGGGGGAAACTTGGTTTGAACTTTAGAAAAAGGGGGATGGAGAACACTTGAGTTAATAAAAAAGCTTTTTCATTTTAACACAAACATCACCTCCTGAAATAACTCATTTCAACCTCTATAAGTTTCCCAAACCTTTTTTTCAGGACCAACCCACTGACGTAAAGTGAAGTAAAGCACAAATTGAGCAAAGAAAGTTGCTTGTTTTTCAAGCTTGTAATAAAATATTTCATCAAATTGTAGAAAAAAGAGATTGATAGCTTATAACATGTTTTACTTGCACTGAAGAAATGTCAAAAAGCATATATGCAATTTGTGCCTTCTTACATAATTACTCTTCGTGTTACCTTTTATAGATGAAAAAAGTAGTGTGGGGGAAATGTTGTTGAATCTTAATTTTGCCTGACATAGATGTACAATGACATAGAAGTAAATTGCATACATTTTTTCTGCATAATAATTACAAGCATTAAAGCAGTAGGACATGTGTGATAAGTTGGTAAATATTTTATTGTAAATAAGATGAGCTTGTATCAGCATATTTCTAAATTTTCATCTGAAAAGTTTTTTGGGGGAAAAAGGGTCTTTTGTTCCCTCTGAAAAACTATTGAGGGGGGGGGGGAGGTGTCTTCGAATCCTCTTAGGTTGTGATGCCTGCATTCAACTTTAAGATGCAATAAAGGTGATAGTTATTACAGTAGTCCGGGAACCAGAAAACCGGGAATTTTTTCGTGAGTTTCCCGCCATTTTTGAAAAGTTCGCTTTTTCTTGCCATTTAGTAAAAGTACCATTTAAAAAAAAAATGCCTTTAAAAATACGCATTTTTCCGTTACAATTAACACATTCAGTGTTTATAAGTCGCACTGTTTAGTCTAAAAACAATGTTTTTTTAGCGGAGGGGGCGTCAACTTACTTGCAGATGAAAATTAGAAGAAAAAAATTCTCCAACAATACTTGAGAAAACCCAATCTTTTCTCTATTTTATTTCAATAATTAAACATGAAAGAAATAAGTAATTAGATTCTTCTACATTTATTTAATCGCCTTGTCAGAATTCAAAGACGACTTGCAACAAAAGTCGGACTATATATGAAAGTTCGGAAAATTTCTAATACCGCAGATTCGCGAGTTTTCCGCAACAGCTGATCGTGTGAAAATTAAACCTCGTTTATTTTGTTTTATATATTTTTTTATTTATTTTAAGAGCAGCAATAAGGTAATAAAAATTTAAAATTAGTATTAAGGCAACAGAAATTGCAACTGTAAAAATGCATTCTTTATTAAAATCGAGTTCGCAAAAACGAAGTCGTTTTACACAAGTATGAAATTTGCACGTTTCTGAATGTAAACATGCTTCTTACATTTCATTTTCCTCCTTTTTGAAATCATTCATTGCTGTAAAAATGATTGATGATCAGATTTTACGAAATTAATAATATGATAATTGATAAACAAGATGTCCGATTCGGAAATCACACAAATGGTGCTACACCCGAACAATGACAAAGAGCAAGATAGCGATGAAGACGAAAATAATGACATTTTGCCTGCTGTGTCTAACGATCGTTGCTTTGAATTAACTCAAGAAATAATAGCAGGAATGGGAAAAAAATTTTTTATGGACGAAATAATGCACATAATGGCTGCTCTAAACATCCAGCAATCGCATTTTCGACCGTTTCCCGGTAAGCTATTGTTCTGAAACTTTACATATAGCTCAGAACCAGATGACAAGACAATATTCTACCACTTTCATCATGATTTGATTATTAGTTTCTGAAGTATTTCCAACAAAATAAAATTAAATATAGCGATTAGTTCCTAAAATTGAGACCAAAATTCAGTAGTGGCGATGCTATCGTATTTTTTACCTTTTTAGTGCGCAAGAAAAACGTTGTTTTTTATTATTGAATAAAACCTTTTTAATTATTTGCCTTTTTATATTTCTTAATTTAAAAGTATTTCTTTACTATTTTCTACTTATTTTGAAGTATTATTAGCATTTGTTATTGTAATTTGGGTTCGATAAACCTCCGAATACCGGCATTTTTTAGCGATCCAAAAAACCGGGAAATTCAGTTATCCGGGATAGCGGTGGTCCCAAGGATAAGAGGTTCTGTACTGTATTATTAAAAATACAGTAGAACCCCTGTTATCGAAAAGCACGGTACCATAATGTTTTTGGTTAATCAAGGTACCATAGAAATTTTCGGATACGCGAGGATTATGGGAAAAGGCCTTTTTTATAACCAGAATGTTTTCCCCTACACATGGTCTTCTTCCAGCCAATTCTCAAGTAGACCAATAGACCAAGGGGTTATTGAAAACGACTTCTGCAAATTTTGATTGAAGGAATAGATGATTTAACGGAAGTTATCCAACATTTAAAGCTAGTGAATATGAAAACAGTTGGATAATGGGCTCTTCTTTATGGGATGAAATTCCAAAAGAACCTTTAGTAAAAGAGTGGAGAAAATTATGGCCAATGGTTGAATCGCTTGTTTTTGAAACACATGATTCGTTGAGCATTCCGGATTTGATATCCCAAACTGTATGTATATAGCATGTAAAAAAGTCTAATCAAAATGCCCAGCATTCGAAAAGAAAGCAACAGATGGCTACAGCAAAAAGCAGAAATTTATGTACCTTCAGCACAAAATGTAATATTAAAAAATGTTCATGTGTGTACATTAATTCTTTAGCTCAGTTTTGATGGATACTGAATCACATGAAATTTTTACCCAATTGCTTTTACTCTGGCCAACTAATATTTTTCATTTCACAAAATTTTCTTTTCAGATTTTAAGCCAATTTGAGTAGTCTATGATAGAAAATCGATGTTGGCTCTAGCAGGAGGTTGCACTTTACTTCAAGTCATTACTTCCCAAAATATAGTTTCAATCCACATAATACATACAGCAATACCACTTATCTTCACCTTTTAGCGGCAAAAAACTGATCTCTCCCCCTTCCCTCACGCAGAAAATACATTACATACGTATACATTGGCATTTGCACCATTTTTGTACTTGCAAACAAACAGACTACAATCTGCAATAATAAATAGAAAAAATAATATAGCTTGTTTTGAAAAAAGAAATTAAATAGGACTGCTCGAACGATATAATTCTACCAATTGAAGGCGACTTGATTGAACTTGAAAGATAAATGTTGCTTTGTAGGTTTGGGTCCGCCCGACAAGAGCCGACTACTGCGGTCTGGATTAAGTCATTTTCAGGCTCCTACTCTTGTTGGAAAGATGAATATCAATTCTACAATATTATTTACAAAAATGCAAGTTAACGCTGTAAGTAAATTGATTTCAAAATTGTTTTTAACAGCCTCCCCCTCCCCTTTTTCCCGCATTCTTTGAGGGAAAAAAAAGAGAAATGAGTGAGGAAATAATTACAATGAGAGTCTAAACCTTGATTGTTAGGTCCACTCACTGAAATTTTTCGGCAAAATTATTCTGCATTCTGCACACACGAACAGCATGAGATATTGGAAAAATATTTGCATAAAATATTAAACACCAACCTGCTATTATCATAACTCCGATGATAATAGGTTGCTCGGTGGCGCAATGATCCGCACTCCTGGAAGGCAAATATTGCTAAAGATTACATGAGTAACGAACTACAACTAAAATTTTCCTACTTTGGGTCAAATTTTCAGAGAGATGGTAAAATCGCAAAGAAATTGCCCATTCTTGAGCAAATGCTGTACTACGCCCAGGTCAGACAGTCATTCCCGATATGTTTTGCAGTTAAGGAAACAGTATTATTTTTAACAGTTGTAAATAGTTATGAGACTAATAATACAGCAATGACTTACTTGTAAACTCCGTTCGCTTTGCCATGCTAAAGTAGTTTAGTGGAGAATAAAAAGTACTAGTCTGTACAGCAGGAGAAGAACAGAAACACACTTGACTGATGTGTTAGAGACAGTGACTGCCGCAATGACTTCCTTTTATACCTTTCACCCCTACCCTACCCCTGCTGATGTCGTTTAGGATCTCCCTGACAGGGGGCGGCCGGCTCTACTGCCTCCGAGCTGGCGCCACCCCTGATGTTCTGCAAGACTTTGCCTCAGAAATGTCCCTTTTTCACATCTTGAAGTAATCTGTTAACATAGTTGCATTCCACTTTCCTTGATATCTCTTTTCCATAACTGAAATGTCCTGATGGAACCGCTCTCCATGGTCATTGCTTATACAGCTCCCATGTTTTCAGGGGGCATTTTTACACACAACAGGATACTTCTATGATAAAAAGTAGTTGCTCATGCTCATTAAACATGTCATACAGTATCAATATTTTGCCTATTTGCCTTTGTATCCCAATTCTCGCAAAATTCCTACCGAGAACCGCACGCAGTGCAGTAATTTGATATGCACTTCCATTCAGGAATCTGCGGAGGCTGTTTGCGACACTTCACTTAGATTTTTCCTGCAAAATAAAATGACCACTGATCTTACGGTTGACATTCAAGATCGTTGGTGTACTTTATCTCAATAAAAACAATGCTCCATAATAGGAAAAACACTGAAAATGTAAAAATAGAGCATTTCCTTCCTCATAACTAGAAAACTATATGTGATAGAAAAATTTTGATAGCAGATATGGATTTCTCGTACAAAAGTACTTCAGAAAAAGTGAAATTTGCTCTTGGGGCAGAAAATGTGTTGACCGGTGTAATTTCTAATTAGATTGTTCCATAATTTACTATTTGATTATATCAGTTGGTTATTATAAACATCAATTTAAATGCAAAACATGGTTTTAGTATTACAAAAAAAGCTTCGCATTTGCAGTAAAAAATGAAAAATATCTTTTTCTGGTACTACCAGTGCAAATCAAAAATAAATACCTTAATAAATACCCGTGGTATTAATTAAAAAATACACAGAAAAACTAAGTGTTGTTTTAAGAATATTGAAAAATATGAAGTATAATATTATATTATACATTTTATTGTGCGTTTATTCCTAAAGCTCAATATGTACCACAGTCGAAGGGGGGTCATTAGGCCCAGGTAATGAAAGGGTCGTCGTGTTGTGTGGTTTGTTCCCTGCTGTTTGTCGAGGTTCGGAAATAGCCTCCGAAGCTAAACACGTCTGCAGGTTCTAGCTATGGCCATCCCTCCTTGTTCCTCGAACAGTTATTAAAGTTAACTGCATAATGCTGCTCACCATCATGGAGCGTGACAAGTCACTCTGACAGGAGCTCGCACAAATTACCCTGTACACTCCGCAAACGCTCGGAGGTGACTTGTGACAATTACGGTGAGAAGCTAAGGTCTCTCACCACTAGACCCATGTAACATGATCCCCCTTAAGCGCTCCATCTGGGTGGGAAAAAATCAGTTGGACTACTTTTGGGACCGACTGAATGTAACATTTCCAGAAACTTTTAAAATTAGTAAATAAGTGAGGCCCAATGGTATTGTTTTTTTTTCTTCTGAATCTTATTTTTCTGAATTCTTCTATTGTTCCAAAGATGTTCTATAACTTCTCTTTAGCTATGTAACTCTAAAGAAAGAAGCAAATTATATATTTTTTCAGAGTAATATTCTTGATTTTAGTTATCATTGCTAAATACAAACTGTTTTAAAATACTATGTTTTATTTTTTCAAGAAATAGTTTGTAATTTAGAAAAAACGACTTAGTAAATTTTCATTTTTTGTCTTCTTTCTCCATTAGATAATTCGAAGAGCGCGACAGACTTACCTTTTTGAGCAGTATAAAAGTACCTGTACATTCGAACAACTTCTTCAAGACGTTGCAACAGCTCTTGTTGTAAGTACAGTAAGAGCTCGATTTAATGTTACCCGTATTTAACGTCTTCCTGTATTTAAAGTTTTCTCTCGTCTTGAATACTCTTAGTGTTATTTCTATCTATACTTTTCTGTATTCACTGCATTCCTGCTTGACTTTTTTAACCAAATATAGCTGCTTTGTTTTTTCTTATTTTTCTATAATGTCTCAAACATTGCCTTCGTTTTGAGACCAGAGACATGATTTAAACCATTTCTCCTAGCTTCTTTCCTTTATTAACAAGAATTTTCTTTGAAAGCTAGTGGGAATGAAGGTTTCAAATGCAGGGGTCAAATGGCAATTGTTTTTTATTGGTGGAACTCAACTGGACTGTTCTCACCCCACACCCTCTTGTGTATTGGTTTGTCCCTTGTCATCTTTGTTCATTATTCCTTTCCTGGAACAAGCATGTGATAGTGATAAGCTCCATACTTTTCTTTTCTGCTGGTATTTTTTTAGTAGAAGGAGGTTTTTGTTCCTGTTTTTCGTTTATGCACTTTATTTAATGTAAGTTTTTTTTTTTGCTCTTGTCTTGTCCCAACTGTAGTTTAAAAATAGAAGAGAGGGACTGTGCATGTGTCTAGAATGGTCTTTTTTGCTTTGTTGTATTTGGTAGTTCTTGTTTACTGTGTACTTTCAACTGGGTTCGTTTGGTGCTTTCTTATTGGTGCCTTCCCGGTTACTCCTATTTCCACTTCCACGCTGCCTTCATTCTCATTGGTTTGCAGGTAAATCTTAGGCTATATCAGCCCTGTTTTTGTTGTTTTGTCTGCTTCATTTGGATGTTTTTTGCATCCAGAAGCTCCACTATTGGATTGAAAAAGGAATTCCAAGCAATTCTGAAACATATGTCTGCCTTTTAATGCTCATTTGTGCTTTAATTACGTGCAATTATTTTTTACAGTTTAAGGAATAAGATGTTGCGAAAGGCAATTTTTCTGCATAGAAAATTATTGCTTCAATGCAACACTATAATATGATTAATCCAATCTTAACTTTTTTAGCACTTTGAAGATAATGTAATTCCAACTGTTGACGATGCTGACAAAAAGAAAATGCTAGAAAATATGATTAATCAGACTAAAGAAGCTGTAGAAAATTTTAAAAATAGTAATGCTAAGAATTCAGAGGTATACAAAGTTTTTATTATTTGTATTTATTATTATTATTATATGCATTCTTTTTGTGCTATTTTACTTATTTCTTAAATTGTTATCTGCTTAAGGAAAATATATTTAAAAGGTTTCCTTTTAATGAACAGATATCTTGAAAGTTGTAAAGTTTTATACAGTTGTTTTGAAATGATAGATCAGCCAATAAAAGAAAATATTTGTTTGAAAAATTTTTTAATGTGTACAAAGTATTTTATAAACTGTGTCAGTTCATGTAAATAAAAAGGAAGCATTACACATAAACAATATATAAAGCATAGCAATTTTAAAGGATGCAGAAAGTTTTGAAACAGCTGTTTCAAAGAGATAAGTCCACTGAAATTAATAAGAAACTGCACTACCTTTTTTCAAGATTAGTTCATAAATTCTCTTCGGCATGGTTTCTATAAGTTTTACAAATATGAAGTGCAATTGTACTGCCTTCAACTGCAAGCAATGCTCTTATGAGTATGCTCCACATGTTTCTACAGGATTTAAGTTGAGCCTGGAAGGTAGCCAATCTATAACACGAGCACCATTATCCAGAAACCATAAAATAAAGAATTTTTAGTAAGAACAAGGGCTATCCTGTTGTAATATGAAGAACAGGCCTCCACTGTCCTCAGTTTTTGGAAGGAAATAATCTTCAAACAGCTTTTGGTAGCCTTGAGTATTCAAATGATTATCTAGAAATGCCTCATCAGTTCTTCCTCCCCATCCAAATCCAGTCCATGCCATAATGGAAACAACACTAACTTGTCTTTTTGAGAATATTTGTGCATTGTTATGTGCATCATGCCTGCAAAATTGCCAACCATCTGGACCATCGAAGTTATATACATTTTTTTCATCACTGAACATTCTTACCGGGACATCATTTTTCGTGCCAATTTCAATTGTTTTTCTTGATGCTTTTGAGTGAATTTTGGTGCCGATTTCCTCTTCTAATAATCTCTCTAGTGCCGAACCTCTTTATCACTCTATGAGCTGTTAATTTGGATATTAGAGAGTTCTGTTGTGTGGCTAAAATGGATAAACCCTTATTTTCAAATTTTAACTCTTGTATGATAGTTCTTTATTGTCGGGAGTAACTTTTTATATGCACTGATTTTTTTTTTTGTCGTAAGCATTTCCAATCACAAAAAGTTGTTCACAACATTGTGGGAGCTGTTCAAAAGCTTTTCTATTTCTCTATTGGATTTTCCACTCTTAAAAGCTTGAATTTTTCCGAAGATGTTCACCCATGCCGCTTGTTCAAAAATCTGCTGTTAAAATTGGTTCCAAAACCAGGAAAACAACCACCGTATTTCCGCAGTTAGACTCACCTATGGTATTTATGCAAACTTAGCGCAAATAAATATATTTTGGTGAAAGGCTTATAAAGGGGCTCTTTTTGAAAGTCTCAAAATGAAATTTGGAATCACCTAAAGTTGAACTATTTTTTATATAAATTTTTTTCTAAATATTTATACTGAAGATTGTTCCAATTATCTGTGCTAAAAAAAGGGTTCTTGTTCTCAATTAAGAGCTATACATTTCAAATATGAGGGTGGACCTATCATTTTGAAATGCATTGTATGTCCGTGTCTGCTAATAATCTGTCTCTGAACAATATTTTTTTTCAAACAACTTATACTAGGTTGTTGCAAGTCTTTTGAGTGGAAGTAAAGACGTTATAAGTGAATGGCTGGATGAACTTAAAGGAAAAGATGTCATAGAAAATTCTATATTTTATGATTTACCAGCTAAATGGGAAGAAGCTTTCTATGAAGATATGGACGCATTGAATGTAAGTTTTTATACCTCTCTTTCATTATCATCATTGTAAAAAATGAATCTCTCTCTCTATTTCTCTGTATATAAATATGTATCTATATATATATACATATAATATACAGCATTGAAAATTCTTATTGATCTACTGGTCTAAGACTGCTTAGAATCTATTTGAACTTGCACAAAATAAAACTTGGTTGCTGTTCACAGGATCAGTAAGGCCTGATCGTGTCATAGAAGCGTTTTCCAAATTTTAGTGAAATTTTTATATAAATACTAGCTGTGAGATTCTCTTAGTCCAAACTTGTAACTTCTCTTAACCTTTTGGAATCATTTCCAATTTTTAATTGCTGGAAAAGTTACCCCTTTTTTGCCTTGTTTTCTTCCTTCCCATAAACATAACAATACACCAAACAATGCATGTTACGTAAAACTCTGAGCGTTGAAATTTTTATAAGTTTAGCCATTTTCTCTTGACAAGTAGTTTGGGCTTGTTCCTGTCACATCTGCCAAGCCTCATACACTCTATGCTAATTTGGGGGTCTGGAGCATGGGCGACCGCAGGATGCCATCACAGGCATTATTCTATAGGTTTGGTCACATGAAAACTGTTCAGTCAATTGACAATCACCAATGATGTAATTCTTCTTAAAATTTTATAAGAGTGTGAAATTCCCATTTCATTATTAAAAATTATACTATGACATTTATTTAAGTTTGGGCGTGAGAATCTTCAGGAATAAGTAGTGAGACAATTTCAGGCAAAATGCAAGAATTTCCTCCTTCCTCTCCCCCTCTCACTCTCTTATTAAATTCTATCAATTCAAACCTTTAAGACATCTGAATAATACATGAAGCACATCTTAAACTTAAAAAAAAAAGTCATTTTAAACCTTATACAAAATATCTTTTAAAACAAACATTTTAACAATAACACTCATTAAACGTTTTCACAAATATCATTTAAATGCAGATAATCAACCATCAAATAAAACTTCATATTCCACATTTAACAGCAGTCCATACATAAAGTTCACTTCTTGATAGTCCATTTCTTTTCAAAAATCTTGAAAATGTCCTCTATTTTCAATTTATTATAACAGTCCCAAACACCAGTAGATACATCTACCTATAACAGAACAGATAAAATTCTACGAGAAAAGCTGCATTTTTGTTGTCTAAACATACTTTAAAATTCTATTTTACATAGCAATGAAAAATCACAGAAAAAGTATAAGCTCTTAGAAAGTTTATGAATCAAAAGATTAAATTTCCCTTATTTAAAAATGACTAGAGTTGTTTTTAAATTTAAAATTTGCTTTTAAATTACACTGTAATGAGCCAAATTTGAATCTAACATTCTCTGTAACAAAGGGACCAAGTGGTGTTTTCATTCATTCAAAACTAAGACTTACAGAAATAAAACTAACACACCTGCAATTAAAATCTCTTTGAAATAGTACATTTTCTACTATAAATTCCTGCAAATTCTCTGGTAATTTACATTGGCACTCTCAACGAGACATTACTGAGGGCTGCTCGAATTCCGAAAATATACAGACAGAAAAGACTAATAACAGTCAGACGGAAAGGTTAAATTGTCTGCACACAAATTTTTTTAAAAGCTAGCCTATTTCAATTTGCATTCTAGTACAAAAAAAGAGGAAATCCTAAAACAAAATATCACAAAAACACATTTGAAAAATACATTGAAAAATTTATTATACATTGAAAAATTCCGCGAAACATTGGGCAAAGCTTTAGTAAAGATATCAGATTTATTTTCTTTATTTTTTACTTGTTTCATGTTAAAGATTTCCTGAGAAATGAAATCGCAAATATAAAGCAATTTTGCATCAATTTAGTTCTATAATTTTCAATAGGAGACTTAACAAAAGCAATTGTCGCTAAATTATCAACCAGTAACAAAGATATTTCTTTTTATCTTTATTACTTCCCCTTTCTATGCATTCCCCACAGATTTTATCAAGCAATAATAGCTCCTTACTGGCATCAGTCATAGCAATGAATTTCACCTCCATAGTTAAAACACTAATGCACTTTTGTTTATATGTACTCAAAACTATGAGCGAGTTGTCTAGAAAAATTAACCAACACCCCAAAGTTCTGTCACCCTGATTCGTGGTGAAATCCGTTAACTTTTAAACACGTAAACGTTGCAGCATTTCTTCCAGAAATTATGGTACTTCAAATATGCAGTTACCTCAAAATTACACAAAATGACATGCATTAAATTTAAAGTTTTAGGAAATCTTCCGCCATTGAGCGGGTAAATAATAATTCAGTAATTTTAATTTTTTCATTTAATACTTTTTTTAATTTTCCATTATGAATGCTACATAAAACTATAAATGAACTGTGTCTGATATTTACACGATCTTATTTTTATTAGAATAATCCTGTTTATTTTCCATACGAGTAGAGTACACAGTCTAAGCTTTAAGAGTTTATTAAAACGATGACACTGCAAGACAAAACACACACATATAAAAATAGACAAAGAAATAGTACATTAATTTTCCATTCTAATTCCACAAAGTCTATGCACCTTCTGCGCAGTTTAACCAATGTTACCAGTAGATGGCACTGATGTAGGACAATTACATTTTTTTATACCGGGGGAATGGTTTGGGAATGACATTGAATTAATCTCCAACAATTTTAACATCTAAAATAAGAAAATAACTTGGTGCTCTAGTAAACTGTAATAAAAAAAAAAATTTCATTTTAAGAAAGCATTTAACAATTGTTTTGTTTGTTTGTTAATGATCTAGTTAATTCCAAACTCAAAATATTTTCAGCCTCATTTCTAGTTACAAATGTGTATGTATACATATGTATATGTATATTCCAGGTTTTGCAAGCTGACGCAGTAACTCGTGTTAGTGAATACATTGAAGAAATTGTATTATATGTTGAAAAAATAATAGAAAATGGTTTAGCGTAAGTGTTTAATGCTTTCTTTCTGGCTAATTTATAAGTAATTGTTTAAATCTTCAGAAATTTTACAGGGTTCCCACGGCCTTAAAAAGTCCCTAAAAAGGCCTTAAATATGGAAATTGATTTAGGGGCCCCTAAAAATCCTTATTTTTTCCAAAAACTCTCAAAAGGCCCTAATTTTTATTTTTGAGGCCTTAAATTTATTTCCCCTCTTCCTTTTCCAACTCAGAAGTCATAGTCATGGAACACTGATGATTCATTCATGACATGGATTTTTCAAAACTGGTAAACGGGATGAAAATCTACATGTATTGATATATATATGTATATTTTTACATCTGCACAGTGGCAATTTTGTATGGATTTTCTATTCTAAGTGAATTTTCATTTGATGTTACGATCGTTCTGGAATTTTACAAATTATCTCAGAAGCTAAGTGGTCACAGAGAAATCAAGGGTACCATGAAATTGCTTGAGAAATCTTATGTTATGGCGAAAATAAAAAACAATGTGAAGAAACATGCCTACAGTACATGCATTTTTTCCCTTATCTTTAACTTAACCCAAACTTTCGACGATCATGTTGATAATTATTAGTATTCATTATTGTTGCTTTATTTAAATGCAATGCGTAAATTATGTTTTAAATAATCTGCCTTCAGAAAGAACATTGATTCAAGACATTGCTATTGCTTGCTTTATAATGGTTTAAAAGCTCGCTTTTATGAGGAAAAAGACACATTTATTTTAAGTCATACTTCTGAGCTGATAAAGTGTGATTTATGGCAATAAACGGATACATCTTCAGTTGGATGTTTTTACTTAGAAATGCACTTCTTCTGCATTGAAAAAGGGGTTCGTTGCAGCCTCAAAATCTTTTGCAAAATTTGCGTAATATATATGTTGTTCTTACACTTTCAAAATTTTTAGTTGCATGGATTTACATGTATAAAAGGCATAATCATAAGACATATCATATCATTTGGGTAATACACTGCGGCACTGCAGATTATGTGCTGAGAAATGTTGTTGGAGGCAAAATAAAATCTGGTTGTAGTTTAAGATTGAAAAGTTACCTAAGCATAATATTTATAATTGAAGGAAATATAACTATTAAAGGAATAAATCTTTAAATTTAAGATAAAATTTGAAAAAGTTGACTTATGTAAAAGATTTAATTCAGTGAGATGCTCATGTTGCTGCTTCATCATCATTCTGAGGAAAGCATTTATTCATAACAATGAATTGATCGTGCATAAAGATGCATTAAATGTACATTAAAATCCATTGGAGGAAAAAAAATCAGTTCCTTAGTTGTGATAGCAAAGTTTTAATGTCATTTCCAGAATTCTTCTTACTATTTTTAAAAGTTAATTTCAGTGTTGAACATTTGACTATATTCACCCGACGTACGATTTCATTCTTACTTCTTCAAAGAAAAGTCATTCTAAATGTTATATGCAATGCGGCCCTAAAAAAGTTATACTTGGCCTTGAAAAGGCCCTAAAAAGGCCTTAAATTTGACTTAGAGATGAGAGTGGGAACCCTGTTTAATATATGCATGGTTATGTATATGTTATTTGTAAAGGTTGTTGAATATTTCTTCATTTTTCTTTAAATTTCTAATTAAGTTCAAAATTGCAGCTGTATTAAATCGTAATTCTGAAAATACTTCTAATTTGTTTGACTTTGTGCAATATTCTGTTGTAATAAAAAATGATACTTAATAATTGTATGCCTGTTACTTAGTTTTTGCATAATCTAATATGGGAAAGGATACAGATACGCTTGCATATTCTATAATTCCTTGCTAATTGTATGGCACTATTCAGGGATTGGTTTATCTATGTGCATGCGTGGTTTCATTCATTGCGGCGGACCCTTTCTTAAGGTCTGCCGTGTTGGGATTCTTTCATGATTTATTTTTATTTTTGTTTCATTAAATTAATAAAATAAGTATTTTAAATAAAATAAAGTAAAATATAATTAAAGCTAGATAATATTTTAAGCTTCATAGCTTATCGAGGACTTTAACTATGTAGATAAATCTGATTGGTCCAAGACAGTGCTCATTTGCATAAACAAAAATTGTGATCTAAATGCATTTGTGAGTTCCAAACAAAAACTGCATGTTACAGCTTCATTACAATTGTATTCCAATTCTATATATGAAATTAGGTGAAAATATCTAATTTTATTTGTTGGGGGAAAAAGGTTCTTTATTGTCGACTAGTGTTATCAAATGTTAAGAAAATAAACATAAGAATAATACATAACAAAAATAAAGACTATTTAGTAAAAACGTTACATTTTTCCATGAAATTCTGTTCAAAATCGGGAGTTTTTCATTTTAATGACAATCGTGCATTATTTGAATTCAAAGTATTTTTTCACCTAAATTATTACGTTATACCTGTTACGATCAGAAATTTTTATAGAAATGTTGTTGTGATGAATTCATTTAATTGACTGTATAATTCATTTAAAAATATCTTTTCATATAATAATTTTGGGTAAGAAGAATTGACTTACCTTATATCTTCTTTTTATTCTATTTCACACTGCAACAACTTGTTTCAGGTTTCTATTAGGCACAAGAGTGCTTTATGGACACTTATCCGTTTGGGCTGCTTCTGATATTAATATTTTCGTTTTCTTTTTATTTTGTGTGTGGGTCTTGTGGAAACATACACCAGTCACACCATTTTTAATACTTTACAGAACATTTAATGCACAATTACTACATTGACTACAATAATTTGTTATAGTTTTTTTCTCTTTTCTTTCCCTTTTTTTAAAGATTCTGAGATTACCAGTAACTGCTTACCTATTCCAACATAAATTTGCTTTGGTTTAATGTAGTAGATTATTTTATAATTAACTGCTTCTTATCGATAAATAAATAGATAAATAAAAATCAGTTAGTTCTACAACATGCATTTCAAGTGTTTACTTAACAACAAACTTGGAAGTTTTTGGGCTCGTGTCAAAAACGAGTTCAAAGTTAACTGGTGTTATACGACAATGCAAATTTCAGAATCGTGACTATAAGTATACATTTGGAGGAAATGTGATAAATGTCTCTAGGCAAATTAATAGTACAAGAGCGGCAGTATAACACTGCAATGTATGTAACAAAGATAGTCATCTTGAATATTTCGATTTCAGAGATTGCATGTCGTATTGTGAACTTCTATTCTACGCAACCTACAAAAAGCCGCCATTGTACTAACTATTTTTGTTTTACAATAATATGTTCAAGGTGTCATTCACCCATTGAGGTTCCAAATATCACCAGTATATAGTGCACAAAGGGTGGTGGTAGCCTAGTGGTTAGAGCATCGGACTTCCACCTGGAATGTCGAGTGTTTGATACCCGCTGGCGATCCACCATGTACACTTGGGGACAGGTGCATGTAAAATCCGTGGACCCCACTATCTCGCCTCGTGCGCAAGCAATCCTAAGGCCTCGGCTTACAGGTAGGGGTCTGGTGGAGAGAAATGTATATAGTCCACAAGCATAATTTGGCACTGCAACCAGCCTTCCAAGCCTCTGTTTCACATTAAGGTTACAGTAGTGCTATCTTTTCACCCCTGGGTTCCAAAAGGCACCAATTTGTCACCTTCAGTTTTAACAGCTTAACCCTTTCCCCCTTAACCCTTTGGGTACATTTGACAAGTGACCCTCGGCATCTGCTTACTTGGGCGAAGTTATGGTGGGTGAGGGATTCGTTATCTGAATTTAAGAAGCAGGCGTTGATGCTTGTGGCATCCCACCAGTAGGGATCCATATAGCGACAAATTAAATCCGTCCCATGGGGCATAAAAATCATCAAATAATTCAGTACTCAAATTATTATGGGGCCATTTCACAGTATTTTGTCCAAACGTGTAGAGTCCACAACATAACTTTTTTTGTTATAACTACGTAATTTACAGTTTAATTGTCACCAAATTTTATTTTCAAATAATGTGTTGAGCACATTATCTGAAAATAAAATTTAGTGATAATTAAACTGTAAATTATTTAGTTATAGCAAAAAAAGTTATGTTGCGGACTCTACACGTTTACACAAAATACTGTGAAATGGCCCTATGAGGTTTTTTCTCCAAGTCTCCTGAAAACTTCTTGATCAGGCTTTGCTGTATTTACAATTAGGGCAGTGGAGTCGGAGGGTGCATGCCCTGTCTTGACTAAACATGAGTAATAGATTTAACACATTTTAATGAACAGTTTCATAAATGTTATTCATTTAAAGGTTTTTGAATACAGTAACACTTATTAGCTGCTATATGATATATAATTAGGAGAAAAAGTTTCATGTTGTTGAAAATGTTAAAAAAAAAGTTTTAATGAGTGGTAGCAGAGTGGATGTTTTTCTGTTACTACTTACCATGTAAAAAGTGAAATTTTGATAAATTTTGTGAATAAAATTATTTATCTGGAAATCATTAAAAGTTGTAGAAAAAAAAAGGATACATATTTTTCAAAGTATTGAATGTTGGAATTTTGAGAATGGTTTATGTACAAATGGTATTGAAACTTAAAAATCACTGATTGCCTATTTATAATTAAAACATGTAGAATTCAGTTTTGTAATTAATTTAATGCATATTTCCTGAAAGTATTCAGTAGTTATTTGACCCTACATTGCAAGTAACTATTTTTTTTTGTATATTGTTCAAATAATAACTAATATTATTACTGGTTTTAAATTGTTTTTTAGAAATGCTTTAAAACCTATTTATTCTACTTATTTCTGTTGTAAGTAAGTTTATATAAGTGGTGCATTGCTTTTGTTTAATAAAGTAATTACAAAGTTTTTATTTTCGCTTACAGATATGAATCAAATGGCTCAGTATATTTTGATACTCAAAAATTTGATCAGATGCCTGGACATTTCTATGCAAAATTAGTTCCTGAAGCATTTGGTGATTTAAAAAAGCTGCATGAAGGCGAAGGTATGTTTCTTTCTTCCAATGAGCTTGATTATTTGTAGCATGTTGCCTTACAATATTTGTAGATTTTGTGTAACAGGGGTGGCTAACTTGTTTAGTCATTGAGATTGACTTTTATATGTTAACTATGTGTCACCTTCCAAATATAGAAGTGGGATAGGAATAACAGAATTTTTATACATGAAAACCTCAGTACAACAGTACTTTTATGACTTAATAATACTATTGTTATCTAAGGATATATTGTTATATTGAGAGGTGATTTTTTTTTCATTTAAAAGGTAAATTATGCCTGGCTTGATATGTTTGGAACAATGATATTTTTTTTCATTGGATCAAACTGTTACGTTATGTTAAAGTACATAAAAATACAAAAGTATAAAAATAAAATTAATTGAAATATAGTTTAAAATGCCCAAAAAAAAAAAAAAAAAAAGAGGGAAAGAGAGAGAATTTTAGACATGCTACAAAATCTGCTTACCTGCAAAATATATTTGTTAAGAGCAGGGTTCCTACGCTTTTTAAGAAGGCCTTAAAAAGGCCTTATTTGCTTTGAAAAAAATAAGGGTCCTTAAAAAAGCCTTATTAACTTCTTTAAAATCCTTAAAAAATTTCCAAAAGCCTTAATTTTTAAAAATGTTTTGAACTACTACATGCATTTCTTTCTGCTATTTCGTTTTGAAGCTTGAACAACATGTCAATCAAAACAAGACTGCCATACGATATTTTGACACTGTAGCAAAGAACGAAAAGGGGGTAGAAATCAATCCATTTTCTTTCTTTTGTAATGGACAACCAATAAGCAGGCAGGATAGGTTAAGAAATCAAGGTAAGGGAAAGCTTTTTACTTTAAAATTCGTAAAGATAAATTCAATTTGTAAAGTTGTGATTAAATAAAGTTTGGTGGTTTTATGGCTTTTTCTTTTAAAAGTTCTAGGTACACATCTAAGACTTAAGGTGAGCAGTTCAAATATTTTCTTATTAAGTAGTGTAGTCATTTTATAGGGACCTTAATATAAAATTTTGTAAGTTCTGAATATTGTAATGTGTGTCTCGTTAATGTAAGTTTTAATTATAAAGGGAGTTATGGCTGTAACATATTGCAGCAAAATTCAACTTGTAGACACAATTCATAGGTGTAAATGTTTTATATCGGTGAAGTTATTTTTCAATTGTTAAAAATCCCATCTAGCGCAAAAATTTTTTGGGTGTGCCAGTATCAAGAAGTCATATATTTTCCTTAAGTCATATGCCATGTTATGTAAAAATGAGATCACAGGCAATTTTTTAGCAGTCTCGAAAAATGGAGGAAATATCCTTAAAAAGACCTTAAATGATTTAAAAAGGCCTTATTTCCAGTGGCAAATATTGAGTGGGAACCCTGTAAAAGCAATCAACTACTTTTTTGTTCTTATTTGCGGCAGGTCATGAAAGTCCCGAAGAAGTCGTGAAGTTGGAAAATCGGTCACAAAAGTACCAAAAATGTCATGAAAATTTTCTATCCAGTAGGACCGGTCCCCCCCCCCCCTCACACACAGAAGGCACCAATATCTGACAGATTTGTAATATTCGGAGTGTGATCCGTCCACTGTGGGAAATCATACAGCATTCATATTTGGTTTTTAAAATTTGATTAATTAACATGTTTTGAAAACATGTGAATTACAAACTAACAACATATTTGGAAGCTGTGGGAAAATATGTATAGGATTTACGGGTTACAAAAATCGGAATGGGACATCCAGTACATATCTGAAGCCAACTTAGGGTAATGGTGCATTGCATTCTACATTCAGCTTTTTGGAAATTTCTTTTACTTTCTCCATAAGCAGAGCTTTATGATAGTAACTTTTGCACTCTGAAACTAAAACACTATAAAAGCACTTTTTCTACATCAACAAAATGTCTGCTCTACTCTTGCATTATTATTATTATTATTATTATTATTTTTGGAATCCCCGAATCCACTTTGATGATAATTTTCCTGGAATATTTTGCATTTATAAATTTAGAATGTTCTAATGTTAAAATTTGCAAAAGTAATCCTTTGTCCATATTCACTCATTTTAAATGTTAGTTTTCATCCACTTAGTTTCATTTTTGCATTAAACAGCAGAGGTTTTTTTCTTGTGTGAAAACATTGTGAACTGCTATTAAATGACAATGCAGATGCAGTGATTGGTCTACAGATGCACCGATGAGACTATAAGGTTGGACAGGAATAAGATTCCTATAGGGGCTCCAGGTAGGAAGAGGAAGTGCTTCCTGTTTAGTCTGGGGGGGGGGGGGGGGAGGGGACAGGCCTAATCTTGCCAAATTTGTTGCCACTTTGTGCAACTTTTTGCCAACCTTTGTACAACTGGGCTAACATTTAAATCGTATTTTTTAAAATTTAAATCATTTTGTTTTTCAAGCCAATAAATATAACTTGAGTCTGAACAGTTTGAAAAAAAAAAAAAAAAAAAGTAAATATAGTATTTTAAAATGCAATTAACTTTTACATTAAAAAATGTATATTTTTGCTGAAAATTTAGTAAATAAATCAATATAATACACTATAAATCTAATATGTATATGTTCTTGAACAAGATAATTATTGGAGAAGTTAATACTGTGAGCATTGAACTATTTATAGCTGGTTATCCCCCATGCAGTCTTTTGCAGGAGTTAATTTTCTATCATTCAACTGTGACATTAATTCTGAAGCTTGTTTTTCAAATAAAACTCCACGAAAAGGAAATATATGCGTTATGAACTTCAACCCAATGCTCAATAGTTTTTTTTAATCAAAATGCAATTGGCTCTAAAATCTTCTGCTTTATATTTTGGGGATAAGAGATAGCTAAACAATTAACATGTGACAATGCCTATTTGTAAAAGTGTATGTAAAAGTATTTTATCTTGCTGTTTTAAGTTATTTTCTCCACTTTTTAAAAATAATTAATTGTAACAGCTATATAGCTTCAGCTATATTATAATAAAAAAAATGCCTACTTAAAAAAGCTTACAAAATGTCATACGTAAGCATGCTTGCAGTAAGCAAAAAGTGTTCATTTATGAGTAGAGCAGAAAGTTATGACATTGAAGTGAATTTTAAATTCAGAATGAGAAAGAAAAACAAAAAACAACTTTCAGGAGTTCCACAAGCACTGTCAGAAAAATTCTAAAAATAAGAGAGGAAAACCTCTTTTGTCAAGAACTGAACATTTTGAAAACAGGATCATTCATAATAAGGGTCTTAACAGAAATCACACAAGTTTGCCCGTTTTGATCCAAATGCTCTAATCAGGCGTTTAGTAATCCCAAATCATTTATAGATTTATATTATAGTAAACCCAGAGATGCCGAACGCTACGGATTCTCCGTAGTATCTACGGAAAAATACAAAAATTTGAAGTTGACTACGGATTACGGAAAGCGTTTTTTTTCTAGGGAAAATAAAATATTTTAGCCAAGTTCAACTTTTAACGCTTGGCGCGCATATAAAAAAAAGATTCACCAACAGTCGCCAAAACGAGCGCTTACTGACGATTCGTGGTAGTTCAGAGCTGCGAACAATTGGAGATTGATGACGAACAATTGGAGATTGATGACAGTAGAAAGCTCAGAATTCCAGTTCTAACCGGAATTTCTCCCAGCGTGGAGCAATATTTACAGCAACCCTGTTCTTGGGTGAGAGAGTTCGGGCAAAGTTCGGATTTTTTCGCTTTTACTTGCACTTTAGCATTAGCTCAGCAGTTGCTTATTGCATTCTTCGTTGTGTACATCGTTTGCTCGTTTGGTTCTAACTATTTGGTCCTAAATTAATTAACGAATTCAGTTAGAAATTAAATTTGTATTATTGAAAAATAATTTTATTGGGTGGAAACATAACTGGGAAATCAGGGAATTCTCAGGGTCAAGTTTTATGTTTTGAAAAATATCAGGGGATATTTAACTTTTCTCCAAATAGCAGGGGAAATTATTCAAACCGGCAAGCGTCCAGAGTTTCGTCGGAAATTTCCTTTCGTTGCACGTGGTCAGCTCGACTGCCGATTTCCCATTAGTTGAAAGCGCTCTTTCTCTGATTAAGCAATAAAAATGGTCACTGTTTTTGTGTTTGAGCAGAAGGCATTGCAAACTTACGTAAAAGAACGCGTGTCAGCGTTTGTTTCTGAGAATCCGCCATTTTTGGTCGTGTCTGAAATTCGGCCTAACACTGTTCTCCAGTGTGCCGAATTTGGGGTTTAGATCTGTGCATTATTCTTTCGGAGCGCAGAGCCATGCCCCCCCCCCCCCCCCCCCCGCTTGATGACTTGGAATTTTTAAAACTTTTCTTTACTCAATACAGGAACAATATGCATCTTGAGAAAATAAAGTAATATAAGTATAAAATAATGATGGGGGGGGGGGGGGACGGGGATGATCTTCATTCTTAAAAAAAAACTTCAGATTTAAAACTTTCAGCACTTGCATATTATATTACTTAGAAAATGAAGTTATTTTCTCCTCCAGGGGTGGTAAAGTTCTGGAAAACCGGAAATTTCAGGATTTTTTTTTGCCGAACTTCCTGCAATTTTATTTTGCTTCTTGACCCTAAATTTTCCGCCCACATTTTGGTTTTATTGCTTTAAATTGAAGCAATGCATATTTCTTAATTGATTTGTGCAATTCTTTACAATATCGTGGGCCTTTCCACGTGCACGCAAGAAAACGTATGCGTTCTTTTCTTTATGCGATCTTTCTGCACCCTGTATATAAATCGTATTTTTTCCATTTTAACCCTTTTTAAAATTTAATTATAAAGTAAGTAAATAAAATTCCTTTTTATTTTTATCACTATCTCACCGCATATACTTAGGTGTAAGTCGATTCCCATGTAAGCAGAACCCCCAACTTTCAGACAAATAAACAGAAACCCGCTTGTAAGTCGACCTTTCAGAGATAAATCGGGAACGTTTTTGCTGCGAATTTTTAGACATAAATGTTTTTAAAAGGGGGATGAATTGTAATTCCAATTGGAAATTTGTAGCTATGATGTGGAGTTTCATTTTTGCGATCGCGATTTTCGTAAAGGGTTCGTGTTTGCTGTTAGATTGTTAATTGTTGCTTTGTTCTGTATCAATAAAGAACAAGCTTTTGGGTTTTAATTTCTTGCAGTCTTATTAAATGCAATAAATAATTTTCGTAATGTTTTCTTCATCATTTTGATGATTTTTTAGAGGAAATTGTATTTCTTTTAATAATACACACATTTATTAAAATAGTTTCCCCTCTTTTCCTGTTGTCCTATATTTTATAGATTTTCTATTGCTACCCCTGTTAAAATAAGTACTTTTTCCCATTTCTGTCTGAATCAAGTAGTTTTCAAAAATTTTAACTAGATTACATTTCGTCTTATATGCCAGAAAATACAGTACCTATGAAAAAAATTCGAGGTTTAGGAAATTGTTTTGAAAGTTCAGGAAATGCAAATCCTTACTACACTCATCCCTGAGCCTTCACTGTAAAAAAAGGGAATTGCACAAAGTTCAGTTGGAAAAGTAGTGTCACCCTCCCTAAATATTTTTTCTGGTTTCACCACTGAAACAGTCATTACACATGGCAATGACGCTGTGTAACTCACAATTTAATTATAACGTCAGGGAAATTGTTGGAGCCCAATCAGGGAGTTATCATAGTTTTTTTTTCTTGGATTCTGTTGCCACCATGGTTCAGCTGAGGCAAATATTTTGCTTTTAGGTTGAATATTGAGTAGTTTTTGCATCCACGTTTCTCCGGTATAATAAACTACTGATAAGCGCTGAAAACTACTGAAAATCATTCAGGTTACTACTGAAAACCTTAAGATTAGAGTGGCATCTCTGGTAAACCCTTAGTTGCAGAAAGACAATGCTGGATAATTAGTACTTTTACATTTGCTATGGTCTTATAAATATAAATTATATTTCTGCATTCAATAAGAGCTTTCTGCAAGATCAATAAATGCACGTAATTTTCATTTATAAATTCCCCCCCCCTCCGAATCTGTGGTCAATGCAAGGTAATATTTTGAATTTTATTTTAATCGAAAGTTTTAAAAAATAGCATAAATTTATTTTGATTTCTTTAATTCTATTTTTTCCTTAATATAATATTTTTGTTTAATTCTATAGGTGACTTAAGCGTATCCAGTGAAAGACTTGGTGAAAAGAAGAGTGCGAGTGATTTTGCCCTGTGGAAATCATCAAAACCTGGTGAACCATTTTGGAATTCTCCTTGGGGAAATGTAAGACGATTTAAAAATATTTTTAT
Source organism: Octonoba sinensis (assembly GCA_038502835.1). Classification (NCBI taxonomy): domain Eukaryota; kingdom Metazoa; phylum Arthropoda; class Arachnida; order Araneae; family Uloboridae; genus Octonoba; species Octonoba sinensis. The sequence goes on along the minus strand of CM076604.1, from coordinate 90,485,996 downwards.
AGGGCTAATTTATTTTATTTTTACAATAGTTGGTTTTTCATCATCAGTATGGTTTATCTTTTATTTAACTAGTATATTATGGTGTTTACAGAGGCATATGAGTCTTTGTATTTGAAAGTAAATTATAAGTACCGTATATTTCTGTGTATAAGCCGAGAATTTTCGGGCCTTTTTTGAAAGCTAGATCGGGTGGGTCGGCTTATATACGGGTCCGACAATCTAAAAAAAAAAGTCGGTCTATATATCGCAAAATATCGACTAATATAGAGCTCCAATTATGTAATTTACGTCTCCTACATTAAGGAAATATAATTAACTTAAAATCAGTAGAGTTTTATTTAAAAGAATATACATATATTTTATAGCTGGATTTTGTAAAATCATCGCTGAAACAAAATAGCGAAATTCGCTCCCGACTACAATAATACGCTCGCAACTAGCTGTGTATGCCTTTCTATTCCCGTTCATCCTTCTAATAGAAATGTAGAAAATGATTGTATAAAAACAATAAAAAAAGTAAAACAAACTAGCAAACACAGGAGCAAAAAGCAATGAAGGCCCCCGAGTGCCATGTACTCGCGCTCGCGCTCGATCACTTGGCGGTCGGCGCATGCCTCAGACATTGTTACCAGAGATCAATTTGTCGCCGTTGGCACCAAGCTTCTCACTTTCACAACGTCTTGATTGGAAAATACTTGATCTGTGTTACCTGCTTAGCGAAAGTTTCGCCAATTTTGGCAATTTTCTTTGAACTGTAATTTTTTTTTCTTCAAATTTTTATCTCGGCTTACATAAGAATTTTGAATTTTTGGTACATTTTTGAAGGAATAATGCACTCTCGGCTTATACATGGATCGGCATATATTCGGAAATATACGGTATCCTTCCAAGTACCTATTTTTTCTCCAGAGTATGTTGTTTTGGTGCTTATTTTTTGAGCAAACATACTTGTTTTCTTCTGAGTAGAAACCAAATCTTAAAACTAAGCTTTGGTTTCTATTCAAAAAATTAGAATTGTGTAATGTTTTATCTAAAATGTGTATCATACTTTGAGAATCTGCTTATATCTTTTCTTTCCTGTAATATAACCTACTAAAATGTGTTGATACATGTGCACATCTTTCAATTGGTCCAGAAATTGTGTCTGGATTAGAAAAATCAGAAAAATGTTTTTTTTATGTTTTCTCTACTCCCGTGATAAATAATTGTAAGAGAGGCATAGATGTAAAAAATCCAGGTATTTATAACTTAGGGTATGTACCCAAAATTCATTGTAGTGGTGCAAGTCAGTGCCTCAAAGCAGTGAAGAATGAGGAATGCACCAAGAAGATCTTGGTTTGAACCCTGGTACTCTCACATCTGCTACATTCATGAATAACTGGGTAATTATGAAATTAACAGAAAATTCAATGGCTGTGTTTTTCTTTTTTTCGGTTTACCAAATTACATATATGTATGTATTTAAGCAGGGCCGGGGCGAGGTAATTTTGTGCCCTAGGCAAAGTTGATTGGCTTGCCCTCCTTACAAACGTACATTTTTTAAATTAAAAAACAATCCAGCTGTTGGAATCTCTCATCAATTGACTGAGTGGCCATGTCAAGAACTAAGTAAATAGAATCTACTTTTAAAATTTTGATTCGGATCTTCTGGTGCTTCATCTGGAGCTTTATATGAAAAGTGTCTTTTCTGTTTTCTATTTCAAGCTTAGTGTTGAATTTTGGCTCTATCTCTAGTTCTTTTGCTATTTCAGCAGCATCCACTAAAACTTGCTCGAATCTTTCATCATTTTGGCATTTCAACAAACAATTTTTAGTTGTTTGCAGTTGCTTTGTGGCTAAATTCAAATCAGCATCAATTCCTTGAAGTATTTTTGCCGTCAATATTTTCTTCATAAAAAATATTGTACCAAATGACAACCAATGCCATAAACACAAATCTGGAAATTACATATGCTAGAGCTTTTGCTTCACTTCGATAAGTATTACCAGAGGAGTTATTTAATCTTGGATCATCAAATATCTCTAATAATGCTTTGTATATGTTTCCAAGATGATACCGCAGAGAGGCTTTAACGCACCAATTGACTCTCTCATCTTGTTTCACTCAATGGCTTTACTCTTAAAGTTAGGAATGTGGTTGGATAGAACTTGCCAACGATGAGTCGATGCAGAGAAATATTTGTTGATATGTGGCACTGAACTCTAGAAATTTGCTTCAAGGCAACATTTATCAACGTTGCTGACCACTAAATTCGAGGAATGTGCGCTGCAGGGAATGTAAAAGGCTCCTGCTGGATTTAAGTCCAGAATTTTATTATCCTAAGAAATATATACCTTTTATATAAAATATATATAAATAATTCCCCCCCCCCCCTATATATAAATAATATCCCTTTTTATTATCCTAAGAAATATTCTCTAACTTCAACTGAAGATATCTGGTATACAAATCGTGCAACAATGGTCAATTGTTGAACATGGCTAATGTCTGGTGTAGAATCCAAGATTAATGAATAATGTTTTGCCAATTTTACTGATGATAAGACTTCCTTTTTATAGCAGTTGCTAAGATACCAAAATGTGTTCATTTTGAATGTTTTTACCTAAGCAATGAACCATTGTTTCTTTATTCTTAACTTTACACAATTGTTCTTTCATCACAGGGTCAAAAAGGCCCAAGTATTCTGTTAGCAACTGGTTGAATTTTTGCGCCCCCTCAAGGTTTGCGCCCTAGGCAGCTGCCTAGTTTGCCTTAATAGTAGCTCCTGCCCTGTATTTAAGACACAAATAAGTTTTGATTACATCAGCAGTAATATATGACCGAAAGACCAACAGTATATTTTGACCTTTATGGGGTTTGCTTTCCAGTACATTTCTTTTTTTCCAGTACATTTCTAAGCCATCGGCTCTCTATCTAAGGCTTTGGCTAAAAGGTGCAAGGGTGTCCGATGGAGAAAAATACATTTCTAAATATAATTTGAATTTCATGAATGTGCTTTTAATGCTTTTCAGCTAAAAAAAAGTTTTTATACTTATTAATGTTTTTTATATTGTTAATGTTTTTTTCCCTTATTTAAATGTTATGAAATACTATAGTAAACAAGCAACTCTCGCTTTATAGATAGGAAAGCTAATTTGCAATTGCAGAATATTAAATATCATCTAAATTTAATTATATTGTTATAAAACGTAATGTAGCAAAAAACAGAGTGGAAAGTGTTCTGAACCTCTGAAGATTTAACGCAAAAAGATCCATAAAAGGAATTCAGTGCATGTTAAGTCAATGCATACTTCTTCCATACTTGATTATTATTTTTTAAACTTTTACGGGAAAGTAGGCTACAACAGGTATTTTTAGACAATGAACTATTATGAACTATTATCTCTACTAATAATAAAGCAGCAAGTATGTGTGTGTGTGTGTGTCTGTCTGTCTGTCTGTGTCTGGCGTAGGGCCCAGACCGTCCAGAGTATTTTCATGAAATTTGGCACGAAATTAGTTTGGAACATGGGGGTGTGCACCTCGGCGAGTTTTTTCTGAAATTCGAATTTGTTCTTCTTTTATTCCAATTTATAGCCGAAAGTTTCATAAAATAGTCATTTTCTATGGGAAGGAATTATCGCATCGTTTCGAGCTTGATACCGTTGAAAAGCGTGTGAAAAACTACCCCGGAAAGAGTTTGTGTTGATACATGTGCACATCTTTCAATTGGTCCAGAAATTGTGTCTGGATTAGAAAAATCAGAAAAATGTTTTTTTTATGTTTTCTCTACTCCCGTGATAAATAATTGTAAGAGAGGCATAGATGTAAAAAATCCAGGTATTTATAACTTAGGGTATGTACCCAAAATTCATTGTAGTGGTGCAAGTCAGTGCCTCAAAGCAGTGAAGAATGAGGAATGCACCAAGAAGATCTTGGTTTGAACCCTGGTACTCTCACATCTGCTACATTCATGAATAACTGGGTAATTATGAAATTAACAGAAAATTCAATGGCTGTGTTTTTCTTTTTTTCGGTTTACCAAATTACATATATGTATGTATTTAAGCAGGGCCGGGGCGAGGTAATTTTGTGCCCTAGGCAAAGTTGATTGGCTTGCCCTCCTTACAAACGTACATTTTTTAAATTAAAAAACAATCCAGCTGTTGGAATCTCTCATCAATTGACTGAGTGGCCATGTCAAGAACTAAGTAAATAGAATCTACTTTTAAAATTTTGATTCGGATCTTCTGGTGCTTCATCTGGAGCTTTATATGAAAAGTGTCTTTTCTGTTTTCTATTTCAAGCTTAGTGTTGAATTTTGGCTCTATCTCTAGTTCTTTTGCTATTTCAGCAGCATCCACTAAAACTTGCTCGAATCTTTCATCATTTTGGCATTTCAACAAACAATTTTTAGTTGTTTGCAGTTGCTTTGTGGCTAAATTCAAATCAGCATCAATTCCTTGAAGTATTTTTGCCGTCAATATTTTCTTCATAAAAAATATTGTACCAAATGACAACCAATGCCATAAACACAAATCTGGAAATTACATATGCTAGAGCTTTTGCTTCACTTCGATAAGTATTACCAGAGGAGTTATTTAATCTTGGATCATCAAATATCTCTAATAATGCTTTGTATATGTTTCCAAGATGATACCGCAGAGAGGCTTTAACGCACCAATTGACTCTCTCATCTTGTTTCACTCAATGGCTTTACTCTTAAAGTTAGGAATGTGGTTGGATAGAACTTGCCAACGATGAGTCGATGCAGAGAAATATTTGTTGATATGTGGCACTGAACTCTAGAAATTTGCTTCAAGGCAACATTTATCAACGTTGCTGACCACTAAATTCGAGGAATGTGCGCTGCAGGGAATGTAAAAGGCTCCTGCTGGATTTAAGTCCAGAATTTTATTATCCTAAGAAATATATACCTTTTATATAAAATATATATAAATAATTCTCCCCCCCCCCCTATATATAAATAATATCCCTTTTTATTATCCTAAGAAATATTCTCTAACTTCAACTGAAGATATCTGGTATACAAATCGTGCAACAATGGTCAATTGTTGAACATGGCTAATGTCTGGTGTAGAATCCAAGATTAATGAATAATGTTTTGCCAATTTTACTGATGATAAGACTTCCTTTTTATAGCAGTTGCTAAGATACCAAAATGTGTTCATTTTGAATGTTTTTACCTAAGCAATGAACCATTGTTTCTTTATTCTTAACTTTACACAATTGTTCTTTCATCACAGGGTCAAAAAGGCCCAAGTATTCTGTTAGCAACTGGTTGAATTTTTGCGCCCCCTCAAGGTTTGCGCCCTAGGCAGCTGCCTAGTTTGCCTTAATAGTAGCTCCTGCCCTGTATTTAAGACACAAATAAGTTTTGATTACATCAGCAGTAATATATGACCGAAAGACCAACAGTATATTTTGACCTTTATGGGGTTTGCTTTCCAGTACATTTCTTTTTTTCCAGTACATTTCTAAGCCATCGGCTCTCTATCTAAGGCTTTGGCTAAAAGGTGCAAGGGTGTCCGATGGAGAAAAATACATTTCTAAATATAATTTGAATTTCATGAATGTGCTTTTAATGCTTTTCAGCTAAAAAAAAGTTTTTATACTTATTAATGTTTTTTATATTGTTAATGTTTTTTTCCCTTATTTAAATGTTATGAAATACTATAGTAAACAAGCAACTCTCGCTTTATAGATAGGAAAGCTAATTTGCAATTGCAGAATATTAAATATCATCTAAATTTAATTATATTGTTATAAAACGTAATGTAGCAAAAAACAGAGTGGAAAGTGTTCTGAACCTCTGAAGATTTAACGCAAAAAGATCCATAAAAGGAATTCAGTGCATGTTAAGTCAATGCATACTTCTTCCATACTTGATTATTATTTTTTAAACTTTTACGGGAAAGTAGGCTACAACAGGTATTTTTAGACAATGAACTATTATGAACTATTATCTCTACTAATAATAAAGCAGCAAGTATGTGTGTGTGTGTGTGTGTCTGTCTGTCTGTCTGTGTCTGGCGTAGGGCCCAGACCGTCCAGAGTATTTTCATGAAATTTGGCACGAAATTAGTTTGGAACATGGGGGTGTGCACCTCGGCGAGTTTTTTCTGAAATTCGAATTTGTTCTTCTTTTATTCCAATTTATAGCCGAAAGTTTCATAAAATAGTCATTTTCTATGGGAAGGAATTATCGCATCGTTTCGAGCTTGATACCGTTGAAAAGCGTGTGAAAAACTACCCCGGAAAGAGTTTGTGTTGATACATGTGCACATCTTTCAATTGGTCCAGAAATTGTGTCTGGATTAGAAAAATCAGAAAAATGTTTTTTTTATGTTTTCTCTACTCCCGTGATAAATAATTGTAAGAGAGGCATAGATGTAAAAAATCCAGGTATTTATAACTTAGGGTATGTACCCAAAATTCATTGTAGTGGTGCAAGTCAGTGCCTCAAAGCAGTGAAGAATGAGGAATGCACCAAGAAGATCTTGGTTTGAACCCTGGTACTCTCACATCTGCTACATTCATGAATAACTGGGTAATTATGAAATTAACAGAAAATTCAATGGCTGTGTTTTTCTTTTTTTCGGTTTACCAAATTACATATATGTATGTATTTAAGCAGGGCCGGGGCGAGGTAATTTTGTGCCCTAGGCAAAGTTGATTGGCTTGCCCTCCTTACAAACGTACATTTTTTAAATTAAAAAACAATCCAGCTGTTGGAATCTCTCATCAATTGACTGAGTGGCCAAGTCAAGAACTAAGTAAATAGAATCTACTTTTAAAATTTTGATTCGGATCTTCTGGTGCTTCATCTGGAGCTTTATATGAAAAGTGTCTTTTCTGTTTTCTATTTCAAGCTTAGTGTTGAATTTTGGCTCTATCTCTAGTTCTTTTGCTATTTCAGCAGCATCCACTAAAACTTGCTCGAATCTTTCATCATTTTGGCATTTCAACAAACAATTTTTAGTTGTTTGCAGTTGCTTTGTGGCTAAATTCAAATCAGCATCAATTCCTTGAAGTATTTTTGCCGTCAATATTTTCTTCATAAAAAATATTGTACCAAATGACAACCAATGCCATAAACACAAATCTGGAAATTACATATGCTAGAGCTTTTGCTTCACTTCGATAAGTATTACCAGAGGAGTTATTTAATCTTGGATCATCAAATATCTCTAATAATGCTTTGTATATGTTTCCAAGATGATACCGCAGAGAGGCTTTAACGCACCAATTGACTCTCTCATCTTGTTTCACTCAATGGCTTTACTCTTAAAGTTAGGAATGTGGTTGGATAGAACTTGCCAACGATGAGTCGATGCAGAGAAATATTTGTTGATATGTGGCACTGAACTCTAGAAATTTGCTTCAAGGCAACATTTATCAACGTTGCTGACCACTAAATTCGAGGAATGTGCGCTGCAGGGAATGTAAAAGGCTCCTGCTGGATTTAAGTCCAGAATTTTATTATCCTAAGAAATATATACCTTTTATATAAAATATATATAAATAATTCCCCCCCCCCCTATATATAAATAATATCCCTTTTTATTATCCTAAGAAATATTCTCTAACTTCAACTGAAGATATCTGGTATACAAATCGTGCAACAATGGTCAATTGTTGAACATGGCTAATGTCTGGTGTAGAATCCAAGATTAATGAATAATGTTTTGCCAATTTTACTGATGATAAGACTTCCTTTTTATAGCAGTTGCTAAGATACCAAAATGTGTTCATTTTGAATGTTTTTACCTAAGCAATGAACCATTGTTTCTTTATTCTTAACTTTACACAATTGTTCTTTCATCACAGGGTCAAAAAGGCCCAAGTATTCTGTTAGCAACTGGTTGAATTTTTGCGCCCCCTCAAGGTTTGCGCCCTAGGCAGCTGCCTAGTTTGCCTTAATAGTAGCTCCTGCCCTGTATTTAAGACACAAATAAGTTTTGATTACATCAGCAGTAATATATGACCGAAAGACCAACAGTATATTTTGACCTTTATGGGGTTTGCTTTCCAGTACATTTCTTTTTTTCCAGTACATTTCTAAGCCATCGGCTCTCTATCTAAGGCTTTGGCTAAAAGGTGCAAGGGTGTCCGATGGAGAAAAATACATTTCTAAATATAATTTGAATTTCATGAATGTGCTTTTAATGCTTTTCAGCTAAAAAAAAGTTTTTATACTTATTAATGTTTTTTATATTGTTAATGTTTTTTTCCCTTATTTAAATGTTATGAAATACTATAGTAAACAAGCAACTCTCGCTTTATAGATAGGAAAGCTAATTTGCAATTGCAGAATATTAAATATCATCTAAATTTAATTATATTGTTATAAAACGTAATGTAGCAAAAAACAGAGTGGAAAGTGTTCTGAACCTCTGAAGATTTAACGCAAAAAGATCCATAAAAGGAATTCAGTGCATGTTAAGTCAATGCATACTTCTTCCATACTTGATTATTATTTTTTAAACTTTTACGGGAAAGTAGGCTACAACAGGTATTTTTAGACAATGAACTATTATGAACTATTATCTCTACTAATAATAAAGCAGCAAGTATGTGTGTGTGTGTCTGTCTGTCTGTCTGTGTCTGGCGTAGGGCCCAGACCGTCCAGAGTATTTTCATGAAATTTGGCACGAAATTAGTTTGGAACATGGGGGTGTGCACCTCGGCGAGTTTTTTCTGAAATTCGAATTTGTTCTTCTTTTATTCCAATTTATAGCCGAAAGTTTCATAAAATAGTCATTTTCTATGGGAAGGAATTATCGCATCGTTTCGAGCTTGATACCGTTGAAAAGCGTGTGAAAAACTACCCCGGAAAGAGTTTCGCTCTACGTGCGAAAATTCGAAGCCTCTAAAATAACTAGAAAAGAAGTTATAAGCATTTTTCTCTGCAATTCGAAATTATTTTTTCACGGTAATTAACTTTAATTTTAATTGTTACCATGCAGACTGACTATTAATCCTTTTTTCTTTTAACGAATTAAAATTTATTTCTTGCGGTTTTTAGCATTTTGACGAGCAGCCGATTTTTAATTAATTAATTTCTTTTTTTGGATTTTGATTATTATTTTTTTAAAACGAATTATAATTTATTTCCTGCGGCTCACAGGCGATTGATAGCTTTATTTTGATTTCCTTATTTTGACATGTATTTTACGGGACCAATTTCCATACTGCACAGGGTTTTTTAAAAGAAATGTTATCCTTTATAGTGATTTTTGTTATTCCAGCTTATTATTACTATTTATACTTTCATTTATTTTATTTTTTTTCCGCCAGTGAATTAGCACATATGTTATTTTCCTATTTGAGCTCGGATGAAAGGTTTATTCCGCTTTCAAAGTTTTACTTGCTGCTGTTTGTTTCTGCAAGCTACAAAATTTCGTCTTTCTGTTTTAAGCCGGGTCCAGACGCCACATTTTGCACAACTTTTGGTCTCCGCAGTTCAACACGTTGCAGATAAAACGTTGCCTATAGATTGGAAAAGGGCGCAGTTTTGAGTCCGGTGCAAACTGTACAGTTGCAGCGATAACTGAGCTAGAAAGCATAGATGTCTTTGAACTGTGCAGACAAATCGGCATGTAGACGGTAGCGACCTTTTCGGATTCATTTTGTTCCTCAGTTTCAATTCGTCAGGCGACAATGGCCGACTTTCCGAGATGTTCTCGGGAGTTTCTCACAGAAATTATTTGCATTATGCGAAAGTTTCCCATGCATTTGGCGTGTCAAATCCAAGGAGTATAGTGACAGGGATAAAAAGGGGGACGCTTATGAGAGTTTAGTGGAAAGTTCCAAGAAATTGATGCAACCGCAAACAGAGAAACAGTTGTAAATAATTAATTCTTTGAGAAGTGTTTACCGTAAAGAATTGGCAAAAGTTAATAAATCGATTCGATCTGGGCTGGACACGAAATCTACAAGCCATCTCTCTGGAATTTTATTTGTTACATTTCCTAAATGATCAGGAGACACCAAGGCAGTCTAGGAATACCATCGATGAAAATAAAGAGATTGCAGTTGTCGAACTACCAGAACAGGCAACAAAAAATATTTATTTTATGTAATCATTTGACCACTTTAAACACCGGGTACTTCTGAGATGTTCCAGTCTTTTTTTTTAACTTGACACCATGCCAAAATTGACCAGAGTAGTACCTCCTTCATGACGATATCGCACAAAACTGAGTGAAATATACAGATATCTCTGCATCATGTAGACGCATAAAAAACTGCAACGTTTTCATTCAGTATTAAGACTGCGTAGACAAAAGGTTGTACAAAACGTAGCGTCTGCACCCGGCTTTAATGTCAATAAATAATAGATAAAAATTAAATATACTAAAAATTTATTAATTAAAAATATTATCATTTATTATAATCGTCCTTTTTGTGTGGGTACTTGAACTAAGCAAACAAAATGCGTTTTCTTTCAAATATTTTCTCTTTTGTTTTGTTTCGTTTCTTTCTTTCCTCTGTAATTGTGCATGTTTTGTAAAAAAAAATGCTTAAATATGTAGGATCTCTGGCTGATTACCGTGGGCAGCTAATTTTTAAATATTTGGAATGCTATACATTTTAATAAAATAACATAATTTACACCTAAAAACGTTATCACTATATACACAATGGCAAACCGACTGGTCTTTCCATTTTTAACACGGGCATAGCCGTGCGGGTACCGCTAGTTTGAAATATATGTGGATTTTTCAATATATAAAGGTACTAGCGTTACCCGTATGGCGTTGCCCGAGCTAGTGAAATATAAAAACGTTGCCTATAACACTGTCCTTGCTAAGAGTATAAAAAATGTCCCCTTCCCCGATGTCCATGAAGAGAATGTTAAAATTGTCGCCTGACACGCTATTCTAGCTAAGAATATAAAAAACGTTTTAGGCAGTGCTGTCCTTGCTAAGAGTATAAATGCCTGTAGTGTTTGAAAAATGTCGTCTGTCTATTTGTCAAAAAAAAAAAAAAAAAACATTAGACATTGTCAGCACTTGAAAAAGTAATATAACATGTAATAGGAAGAAAACCTTTTAACACAATTCGGTTTGATTGTCAGGAAAGGGTAATTAAAACTGCGAAATTGTAGCATATCATCCTTTGTTGTGTTATTTTTCATCTGGAATGAGTCTCGGCGAAGACCTTGGATTGATTGCAAGAATGAAATTACAAGATCCAATTAATTTTATTTTCCGGTCATGCTGAACTGTTGTCTCGCTAACAGAAAAATAAGTTTCATAATGAAATGAAGCTTCGCTAGCGGTACCCACATGGTGATGTACGTGCTAAGCATTTAGGAAACATTGTTGGCGGCGTAGCCTATGCAAAGAGTTTAAAAAGCGTCGACATTGCCTGTAGTAAGAGATTAAAAAAGCGTTGTCTGCCTATAATTAAATGATACAGTAAGCCATACCTAAAGAGCGTATGTACAATTTCGTTAGTATGTTCCAATTTATCGGCAACGACTTACTAAAAAAGTCAAATTGTAGCGTGTTTGCATTCAGTACGTTATTTGAAATCTAGAATAAACTATGAGTTTTCCTTTTCCCGGCGACATTTATTTAAATGCTATTACTAAAGCAAGGAAATGCTTAAATTGGGGAGACAGAACTTTTATCAAGCTCAATCTCGAATTTAAAAGCTATTGCTAATTTGAGAAAAACGTTAAATGGAAGATATGCTTTATTATTGTTTTTCCTCTAAAAACTAAATTGATGTCTCTCTATTTTGAATAAATATTTTTATAGTGAAATTAAGGTAACGCTACTGACCCCAAGTTGAGGAAACTGCTAATTATTATTTTTGGGTCAAGTTAAGCCTTAAGAAATCGAACTAAATCGTTCTTATTGACTTAGAAACTTCAAATAAATTTCATCATGTGCAGAAAAATCGGCACTTTCTATCAATATATTATATTAATATGTGCAAGGTTCATTGGTGAATTTATATGGCAATTTGCATAAAATTGAAATAAAAAAAGAACTACTTTTTGGGTTTTTTCTAACAGGTCTATAAACCATCCTCTTGAATGACTTTCTGTTGATGAAAACTGCATTAAAATTTGTTGCATAGTTTAAAAGATCTAAACGTACATACGACGGGAAGCGACTTCGTTTTTGGACTTTGTGAGAGGGCGAGGGTCAGGTTCCTACTATGGTCATTATATTGACTGTGAAGTAACCCATATCTAAATGTTAGCACCTAGAGAACCCTTAGAACTGCTGATAAACTGCTCAACAATTTTTAGATCTGGAAACATTTCTGTGAACATTACTATATTTGATGCTATCCCCCCCCACCCTGCCAATCAGCATTTTGTAATACAACAGCATATTAATTTTTTACGGCAACACATTTCAACCAACCAACAAACAAAAAAAAGTTTTTTTTTTTTTTGCAGCTGAATGTTAATAACAATATGGTTTAAAAATTGTCATAAAAGTTGTACTATTTTTTTTCAATGCCAATTAGAAGGTAAGGTTAATTAAAATGGACACTATTAGCTATTGCGAAAAGAAGTATATTTAAAAAATAATAATACAGAACACTCTCTTGTGTTTGTTGTACAACTTCTTGTAGGTTAAACTGTTGCAACAACCACTTCATTTACTTTGCTTTTGTCTCTTCTTTGACTGTATTACTGAATTTCAAACCTGAGTACTTTCAATCCCTATCAGAATATATCACAGTTCAACCTTGAATCAGGTCGGTTCCTGTCGAAAATGTCAGAAATCCATTAAAAATATGATGTTAATTTCTCTTTTGCCTGCTTTAAAGCTCTTTGCTGACCAAATCCATGATATCAGTGCCTATTTTTGACTGTCTAAGTGTTAAAGAAGAACTTTGTGTTTTAAATTTTAAATAATATTAGTATGATTATGCAGATGTACTAATTTCTTTATTCATTATCAGACAAAGTTTTATATTTGAATGTTAAAGTATTATTAATAATTCTTGAATCAATAAATTAATGAAAATTAAATTTTAAGGGAAGACCTGGTTGGCATATTGAATGCTCTGTTATGGCAAGTGAAATTCTGGGGGAATCATTGGATATTCATACTGGTGGTTTTGATTTGAAGTTTCCTCATCATGATAATGAATTGGCACAAGCAGAGGTAATCAGTTTTGTTATGAACTATTTAACAACAGCATCATTTTATTTTTAAATTTTTGCTTGTTTGAGAGGGAAACTAATCCAGATTTATACAAATCATACCTAAGTTATGTCTTAGTAATTTAATATTAAATAACTTCAATAAAATTTGTCATGAATAAAATAAAAACTTGTTTATTGATTTCAAAAATGTAAGTGTGTTTGCATATATTTATTTATATAACTTGGGCAATTACTCCCCCTGCTCGCTGTCGCTCAGCAACCCCCGGAACTGCTCATGGACACAGTCAATATTGAACACAAAGCTTTAAATTGCGAGAAAGCGCCCACTTCCAGCAAAGTGGAAGTGACGAGTTTACCGTTGATCGGTACATGTTCTATGATGCCACCTAACGGGCTTCCTTACTAGGAATTTACTAATGCGACTTTTTAACTTTATAAATAATACTTAAGTGACAAAAGTTAATTATTATTAGGAATAAATGTATCAAATCATACTACTGATTCAAGCAGATACCGGAAAGCGCATCTCGGGGCATTTTTGCACATGCTCGGTACATGTTTTAGACTGAGGAGTTTTACTAGGTCTACCAAACCTAACCAAACCAAACATATTACTTCTGTCTGTCTCATTAGTTCTGTTTAAAACCCCATTAACTATTACTATTCATTATCTTATTAAGATGTCTGTAGTATGACAAAATAAAGATGCAATAATTTTGTTAATTTGAGTAGGATAAAGCTTTGATATCCTACTTTAGGCCCGGCACAAGTATAAAGGACGCTATGAAGCAACAAAATATTCTGCACCCATATTATGTGTATTTTTTAGTGTAGGGATTAAGAATATTGCCAATGGTAGTACGTCAGTACGCATTTGAATAATATTAAATACCCGTGGCACAGTTATTTTTCTTATTCATTGTTGAAGCATAATAAGTTAATTATTTGTTAATAGCTGACACTTTTCACAGCATTGCGCTGGGAGGCAAGCACCTCCCTGCCTCTTACCAGCCCAGCTATTTTTTCTGCTCTTCGATCAAGAGGTTCCTTCAAGAAAACTATCCTCCAAGATTTCCTAAAGTGTAAAAGGTCGAATACTCCTGATTTATATGATTTATCTTATATATAACTGAGAAAGATATTTAGGAAAAAAAAATGTGATGTTTGCCATAGTAAATTTTTAACTGCCTCTATATGTAAAACATATATATGTTTTGTATGTAAACAAAATTTGCCTTTGGAATTTTTATTGACTCTATATAAAAAAAACTATACCTCTCTACTATTTTTTTCATTTTAGGCTTATTATAACAATGATCATTGGGTTCGTTATTTTCTACATTCTGGACATCTAACAATATCTAATTGCAAAATGTCTAAATCCCTGAAAAATTTCATTACTATAAAAGCTGCTTTGAAGGAACATACCGCACGTCAAATAAGACTGGCTTTCCTCCTTCATTCATGGAAAGATACTTTGGATTACAGCCCAAAAACTTTGGAAATTGCTCTGCATTATGAAAAGCTTATTATGGTAACATCTGGTTTCAATCAATTCTTTATTTTTATGATATTTTCATGTTCTACTTTTCTGTAGCTTTTTATTTTTAATATTAATTGGATAATTTTGAAATTTTTGAAAGTAGTTTTTTGACAATTTTAGTAGTTTTAGTTAAAATATTTTTAATTATCCTGACTTTCTAACATTTTAATTTTCTTTTAAGCAGTTTAGACCAGGGATGGCGAACCTTTTTGTGATGGGGGTCAAATTTTGTTCATATTATTTTTTTAGTACTAGCTCGTGGGTCACTAATGCTCATTTGCACCAAAATTAAGTTTAAAAATTTTAACTGAGTATTTTTAAAACTAATTATCTTTAAAATTCAATTGGTTTAACTGGTAAAAATGTGTGTGGTTTGATGATATAAATTTTTTTAGTGGGGTTAAAAATTCTTAAGTGGTTTGGCGCAAATGGCAATAAATATTTTAATGAACAAGGAGTAATGAAAATTATTCATTTTATATAAAGAAAGTGCTTTAAATATGGTATTTGCTTTGGTTTGCCTATCTTTTTTTTTCAACAAACAAAATGTGAGTAAAACTATACATTTTATTTAATATTTTGTAAAACTTTTGCTTTATTTCAAACATTACAAAGGCATGTGTGGGTCAGTGTCTGACCCACAGGTCGTAGATTCGCCATCAATGGTTTAGACCAGGGGTCTCCAAACTTTCCAGCCTTAGGGCCATATTGATTACTCCAGTAAATTCCAAGGGCCAAAACCATATTATCATTAATTGTTGCCGGTGGTAAAAAGTTGAATCAGTCCACTAGTGGTGTAAAATATGATTACTTTTTTGCCAGATGCCATTAGCGACGGGGAAGCTGATGTATTTTCTGTATCGTATGGGTATCCGTTATAATGGGGTACCCGCATCGTATCGCCATGGTAATCATTGATTACAAAAGTAATGAAATACACAAGTAATCATTGATTACTTTTTTCTTCAGTAATCGTTACTTCGGTTCCTAACGAGTACTCAAGTAACGAATGAGTATTTTTTTACATGAAAAAAAAAGTCCGAAAAAGTACGCCACGTTTAAAAAAGGCTGCAAATCGAACTAAAGTCCGCAAAACGGCAACACTGCATATTATTAATTTTCCTGTCATTATCTGTAATTTCTAGATTAGTCGTAGAGTACGAGCGAGCCATGAGGAGTAACGTGACAGGACATCTGGTGGACACAAGCAGAAATAGGTAGTACCTTCTATCCCTAACAGATGGCGCTAATAGCACTTACAGAATAATCTCGTTGGTTCGATAAAGTTCTGGTGTCTTCCACTCACTTCTAGATGGCAGTAAGTGAAATATATAAGAAGGCTAGTGGCGCAACCACAAGTCAGTTCCTATGACACTGCTGTGAAATAAAATAGTGCGTACCTCCTTAAAACGTGTTTGTGCGTGTTTAAGTTTAAGACATCTTTGTAACAATATTTTTATTTGAATTGTTGCTTTTGTGTGTGATTTAGTAGAATGGAAAAGAAGCGAAAAATTGATAGTAAATGCAGAAAATTCAAAGATCAGTGGAACATTCAGTATTTCGTAATTGAGTCCAGTAACAAGGCGCTATGTTTGATTTGCAATGAAAGCATAGCCGTTCTCAAAGAATATACCATTAAACGTCATTATGAAGCAAAACATTTTCAAAATTACTCAAAATATACAGGAAGTTTGCGGACAGAAAAATTCGAAGCTATGAAGCGCGGATTGAAATCGCAGAAATCTTTATTTACAAAACTCAAAACTGAACAAGAGGCTGTAACTCATGCCAGCTTTCGTGTGGCTCTTGAAATTGCAAAACGTGGAAAACCATTCACCGATGGAGAAATGGTCAAAGAATGCATAATCGCAGTAGCCGAAGAAATGTGCCCTGAAAAGGTAAATTTATTAAAAACTGTCAGTATGTCAGCAAACACTGTGGCTCGAAGGGTAGAAGACATCGCTGAAAATATATCCTCTCAACTGTTCAACAAAAATGGACATGTTGAGTGGTTTTCTTTGGCCTTGGATGAGTCATTGGATGTGTCAGATACTGCTCAGGTGTTGATTTATATTCGAGGAGTAGATAAAAGCTATGAAGTGCATGAAGAACTTCTTGATATGTATAGTATTCATGGCACAACTACTGGTTCAGATATTTTTAAAGGAGTTGAAATGGCCATTAAGCAAAAGAACCTTCGATGGAAAAACTTGAAATGTATTACAACTGATGGAGGCAAAAACATGAGTGGGAAAGATAAAGGAGTGGTCGCTCTTGTGTCAAAGGCTGTAGAAAATGACGGTGGTTCAAAACCAATAGTCTTACATTGTAATCATTCATCAACAGTCTTTGTGCGGAAAATGTTTGGATATGTCTGAAGTTCTGAAACCAGTCATATCAACTGTTAATTTTATCAGATCTTTTGGGCTGAATCACCGACAATTCGTACAATTTATTAAAGAGATTGGAGAAAATGACTTACCTTATCATACTGCCGTACGTTGGCTTAGTTGTGGGAAAGTCCTTCAGCGCTTTTTTGAACTTCGAGCAGTGATCGAATTTTTTTTGAATGAAAAGCATCGCCCTCTTACTGAATTGCAAAACAACGCATGGCTGTGGAAGTTAGCATTCTATGTTGATTTGACAAAACATGTGAACGAACTGAATTTGAGATTGCAAGGAGAAAACCAGCATCTTCCTGATTTATACAATAATATCAAATCATTCCGGAAGAAATTGATACTGTTTCAATCACAACTACGAAGTAAATGTTTTTCACATTTTAAAACATGTGAAATATTTAGCCACACCACTGAGACCGAGTTTCCTATCGATTTTGCAATCGAAACTTTGAGTGCTTTGAAAATAAATTTTGATACTCGTTTCTCGGACTTTGATGCCATTGCGAATCAAATTAAGATTTTTCAGAATCCTTTTGATACTGACATTGAAACCCTAGCCCCGGAACTTCAAATGGAAATGATTGATCTACAGTGCAGTGATATAATTAAGAACAAATATCAAAACTTATCTTTGTTGGAATTTTATAAGTGTCTTCCACTGACACAATTTGATAATTTGCATAAATTTGCTCGTGGGCTGTTTTCTGTTTTTGGTACTACTTATTTGTGTGAGAAGACCTTTTCCAAAATGAAGTACACAAAAAATGTTTACAGATCTAAATTAACTGATGAGCATCTTAAATCTCTTTTAATAATTGGTACAAGTAAAATTAGTCCACAACTACAAACTATTGTCAGTGGAAAATCTCAATTACATAAATCTCATTAGTATTTCATATGTCGTTATGCTTGTTATAAGTTATCTTTTCATTTAAAATGTATAAAATGTTAGTTGGATTCATTTCAATAATTTGTTAGTTAGTAAATAATAACCTACAACAATGTTATGAGTATTTAGCCCATGACCATATCAATGTAGATGTCATATTAATAATTATTCAACATAAAAATAGATTCCTTCAGTAAACTTAATTTAATTTGCTATAAAAAATAAATATGTTCTCTAGAAGGAGTTTTCTTTCAAGTATGCTAGCTCTCCGCGGGCCGGACAAAATCTGTCCGCGGGCCGGATGTGGTCCTCGGGCCGTAGTTTGGAGACCCCTGGTTTAGACCATAATATTGGCAGGGCACACCATGTGATGTGCTCCCACAAGCTTTAGGGGTATAAAATTTGTTTTTTCAATTGTATATTTCTGCAAAAAATATAATGTATTTTAAACAAAATGAAATATTTTTCGATCTAATTTACACATAATGTGTTTGTTTTTGGTACGTTGTTTCACAGCTGATCACAATTATTTTTTACAAAATAACACATGTGCTTTTTTAGTATAAAAGTTTCTTATTACCACTATGGTACTGAGGGCTATTTTTTGTTATGCTTTTGTACATGTACGCATATGTGACATCAGGTAATTTTTTATCCTCATTTAGTGAAAACAATTCAGGATTCTGATATCATGTATTTTTTATTTGAACACAAATTTCAGTTTTTTTGCTCAACGTATATCAAGTAGTTTGAAATAAAATTGGTAAACAATAAACAAGTTTTCTTTTGTGGAAAATATAAAAATACAAAAAAGAAAAGCTTAAAGTACAAAATTGCTAATTCGATATGTAAGTAATCTTGAAGCTTTTGCAAAAAAAAAGTTTTGGTATTGAGTGCAGCATTTCAAAGTAATGAAACAAATTTATGTTTTTAGGGTTTTAGTAATTTTTAGTACCTTCAATCTTTTATGTATTAGTATAATGCAGAAAGTTGATAAAATTAATCAAAATACAATCGAATATACAAAATTAGAAGCCAGCTGGTCAACAAAGATGGCTAGGATTAAGTGTTCTTGTTTTTTCAATATTATGTCTCATAATGCTCAAAACTGATTTGTAAAATTAACAGTAATAAATACAGTAAAACTCTCTTAAGATGCTCTCTTCTGTCAGTCCCTAGTGGTTTCCTACTCAATGCAAAATCCACCTGTTAAGAAGCTTTGTTTTTATAAGGTGTTTTTGCATAAGACGCCCCAGCAAAAAATTAGTACAATGATATTTGAGAGACATAGAGTGCAGCAACTCAAAAATAGTTTTCAATTCCATTAATTACTTCACTCTGCTTAGGATGAAATTAAACAAGACATAATAAGAAGCTGCGCTTGGTTGGGGGAATGATTCAGAACAAGCTCAGAGCTGAGGTATAGAAGGTGAGTCCTTGCAATCATTGAAAACTGTTCCCGAGTGTGCAACAGTTGACGATAACCTTGTGAAAAGTAGCATTCGGACTTTACATAAATAATTTCTGATTTAACGGTTGCAGAGAATAAGAGGGGAGCATGAAGCACAAGAAAATTACAAGGAACCGGTGTGGACACCCACAGTTACTACGGTCTGGCAATGCTTAGGGGACCTGCGAAAAGTACTGTCCTCTTTTGAACATGCTGAAGAAATGGTGAGCTAGGCCAATAAAATTGATAATTTTCTTGATACGGCCCACATCCAGAATCTCAAACAAAAATGGATACTTTCTTTCCCAGCACATCAGGAAAGTAAGAAAACTTTAATAAGTAGCATTAATATGCATTGTACAATACGTATGTAATAAGTTCTTTGTAGAATTTATAGATCATGAGCAATACATATTTTTTTTATCTTTAAGCACTTGAGTTTTCTTTTGTTTTTCTCTTTTTTTTTTTCTTTCTTCAATTCACTCATAAGACGCCCTTCAGCAGCATCTTAAAAGAGTTTTATGGTACAGAGAGCGCTGGCTAATTGAATCAGTCGTTTATTGAATCAGCCGCTTTAATGAATCAAATTGTCAGAAAAAGAACAGAATTATGAATTAACATTAAAAAACTGCTGGATTTTTTAATCAAACACGCCATAAAGGAATCAAACGCATATAACTAAACATTTCCCACTGCAACGTACAAACCACATCTCTTTCTTTCCATAAAATAATATAATTTTTTTTTCTAAGGACAGAGGGTGTGTGTTGCACACTTGTGGTGACAGATTTATCAGAAAAAGTTAAACAGCACATGACGGAAAGAGACACTGTGTCTAGGAGGACTGATGAGTCCTAGGCTTTATCCAATGTGTTAGTGATAGGAAAGGGGGAGGGGAGCTCTAGGTTCTAGTTCTTTGTCACTAGAGATTAAAGGAATTCTTGTAATGCCTGCTTGCACCTGCTCAACATGGCAAAAGACGAGAGGTTGGGACAAACAATGAGACACTCCTAGGCCTTGCTGGGGAGGGGGGGGGGGGGTAGTGGCCGGTCCGAAGGAGAGGAGACAACGTCTTTTGATTGCTAAATTAATGCTTTGATTAAAATTATACAAATGACATTGGAGCAAAGAAGTGCTAATTATGAGGACTACAGATTGTTTTATGACATCGAAAAAAGAGTACCTAATTTAATTACTGCCTCTTCTAAGCAATCAAAAATAGATACATTTTTCAAACCTCAAGTAAGCTAAAATTTGAATTTTTAACTGTTTTTCATATATTGTTTTTAATTTTGAATATTTTACGTATGGGTATTTCAAATGAACAGCATTCTTCTTATATTTTTCAACTCATAGCTAATAAAGTTTATTTAAATTGCATGTAGAATTCTCTGTTAAAAAAATACTAAATTTTGCTTTATTGAATCAAAAGTGTTTAGAACAAACATAATTCATGTAAGCGACGGCCACTTTATTTGCGTTACATTCTGTTTTGAAGTTTAACAGTGATAATAAAATAACTTGTTCATTCTGCTTAGTTGAAAGCAATTGTATTTTCAGTTGAGTTACAGACAAACTTGAATAAGATGTAAGAGTGCACAAGTGATTGATACCTTTAGAGTGATTTTTCATTTTTAATAGTTTAATCATCAGAAATTATTTTTACATAGTCTTTAAATTAATAACTGTCACAATAGACATTCTGAGCTAAACATATGTTAAAGTTTATCCATCGTGTAATAAATTTTTATATTATACCCACTCAATGCTCCAGTAATTGACATCCTATGCTCCAGTGTTTGACACACTCTATTGAAGTTCCAATATGTACAGTATTTGCTTAACGTAAACATAACACCACATCAAAGCAATTCATATAACTTATAAGCCAAATATAAATTTATTTTAGCTATTATTTTATCATACATTTTCTGAAAACACATCTAAATATGTTAACTCACTGGCAGTTTGGGCCATGATATTACGGCATGAGGAATGAGCGGAGAAGTAACGCCCTCGATGCACCAGGGAGCCTGTTTGGGAAAAGAGTATGGAATCTCGCAAATATATGCTCCAAACCATCTTGATGCGAAAAGCGCATTGTAATATCACAGCTTCGACCATTTCGAAAAAGATTTATCATGGCGTGACATCACGGCCCAAACGTTAAATTGCATCAGAAAAAAATTATTTAACTTTTTGTGCCAGTATTAGCATAGCTGTTCCAGTAATTGACACCATTCTCTTAAAAAAGTTTCACTCACTGGAAAATCAGAATAGAGAAATACAGAACTGATAGAAATTTCATTTACATGCAAAATCCCTCAAATTTAATAACAAAAAATGTCCATCAAACCACCAGTGATGGAAACCCTTTTCTGGTGCCCATCACTCAGTCTAATAAATGATCCAGTAACTTACACAGCTTATTAATTAACAAGCACTTTAATTTACATTTTAGAAGTTAAATATGTACATCTAATAGATTTAAAAGTATAACTATTTTAAAATAGTGCTCAAATAAATGAACATGTAACAAGATTAAAGCATTGTATCACCTTATATCTGCAAGCAAGCTGAACATATAAAATGGCTGTGTTTTCACTTCAAATGTTTCTCTTGCATTTTGTGATTGAAATACCATCTGGTGAACAATGTAGTAATCAAAAATAAATCAGTAATTTCATGAAATACACATAGAAAGGTAGCATTTATATTCTGGTTTAGTATTTATCTTATTTATTAATTATTTTAGGGATAAGTGTCAATCACTGGAGCATGTCAAATCTTTCCTCAAATTAGTGATTGGTTTGAAAAGTCCAGAAATGGGTTTGATGAATGTTTAGCATTATACTAATTTAAACCAGCACAATACTAATTCTCTGGCTGGACATTTTTGACTAACTTTTATTTGGTCTTAATTCATATTGCAAATTTGAATCAAATTTAGATCCACGTAGTTCATTTATTGCTAGTGCATTAAAGACAATCTTGAAACGTTTCAATGATGCATGATAACACAATTGTGTAGAGGTTTAAAAACGTCAACGTAAATGCAAGGTACAAGTTCATTATCAAAATTTAGCTTAGGATCTAGTAAAATTAAGCGTTAACTGCCGAGATACTTAAATTGAAAAAAAAAAAAAAAAAAAAAACATCAAACAATTTAAAACTCAACAACTTTAATAAATAAGAAAGACATAATAAAATTAGACAAAATCAAAATAAACTTTTAAGCGTGTTCCGCGGGTAACAATCTATGCGGGCACACGATTGCTGTATAGCAAAAGGAGAGTGAAAAAAGATTTCACTTGGCATTTATACTGTTCTTCTCACAGCCAAGCACTGATGCCACAAAATTTTTAAAAGGTTGCCACAAATGTTATGTTTCCCTGATGTAATGAAAGCATTTAAGAGTCCGTAGACAATCAAGTCGAGGTTATACTGTATGTAGAATCACGTTATTTAATTCAACATACTTTTAAAATAGCTCCTTGTTTAATGTTGCACCTCTTATTTCAATAGGAATTCATTTTGAATGTCAAAGACAGTGTCAGAGATGTTCCAAAATTTGGTAGAGCAGCCTTTCAAAAGTGGAACATTGAAGAAAAGCAATTACAAGCTTTGTGAGTCTCTTTTTTTTTTTAAACTGAAATAATATTTTTTCTCTCCTTTGTATGTGTAGTTGTATATATGCAGAGAAGCAAAAAGAGAAATGAGTAACGATACACATTTTTAAGTGTAAATAAAAAATCTTATTGGTACAATTAGTGTTATTTAGTAATATTCCTTCCTAATGGTGTGTGTGTATATATATACATTTATATTATGTATGTACTTATGTACGTACATATATATGCATAACCATTACTATTTTGTTAAAATATTTTGATTGCATCGGATAATTTTGAACTTTTCACAAAATTCAATTAGCTTTTCACAAATTTCAATCAGATTTTCACCAAAAAAAAAAAAAAAAAAGAAGACCCTTGAAGAAAAACTTGGAATAACCCCTGTGTGTGTATATATATATACATTTATATTATGTATGTACTTATGTACGTACATATATATGCATAACCATTACTATTTTGTTAAAATATTTTGATTGCATCGGATAATTTTGAACTTTTCACAAAATTCAATTAGCTTTTCACAAATTTCAATCAGATTTTCACCACAAAAAAAAAAAAAAAAAAAGAAGACCCTTGAAGAAAAACTTGGAATAACCCCTGTGTGTGTATATATATATACATATATAAACAACAGGACTTTGGTGTGTATAATGTCGCTAATCTCGAAAACTACCTGTCAAATTTTGCTGAAAATGGCAGTTTGTCCCTATTAGCACGGAGCAAGTTTATAGACCCATTAGGAAAAAATTCAACGGGTAGCACTTTTTTATTCCAATTTTGTGCAAATTTTCCACATAAATTCCCCAATATAGTGGTGGGGGAGAGGGGGAACTTCCATATATTAATATAACCTATCTATTGAAAGCACTGATTTTTCTGCACAAGGTGGAATTTGTTAAGTTTCTAAGTGAATAAGAATGCAAGTTAAAGGCTTTTTAGTTCAGTTTCTAAAATTCAGCATGGGCGATGCCATGCAGGTATGCTTGTATATATATAATCTGACACTATATGTATTAGCTCTATTGCTTTGATATATTTAAGATAAATATTTACATAGAAAACCTCCAACTCACTCTTTGAATCCATCATAAAAGCTATTGTGTCATGCAAAGATAACACAAAGGGAAGCAAAATTACAGACAGTAAAAAATGCTTTGATTTGAATTCTTGACAGGAAATCTCACTGAAAAATTGTGAAGAAAGTAGAACTAGTAGCTAGAAGAAATTAGTTGGCCATCTATTAGCAATATTCAAGAAAAAAAAATAATCGTGGAATTTAAAGAGACATGTAAGTAATGAGGAACTCAGTTTCAGCAGTTACGGTGAGTTTAGTTTTAGCGGTTATTGTGAGTTTAGTTTTAGTGGTTATTGCGAGTTCAGTTTTAGTGGTTATTGCGAGTTCAGTTTTAGTGGTTATTGCGAGTTCAGTTTTAGCAGTTATTGCACATGAACTCTTATTGCATTGTGGAAATCTATGTTTCTTGAAATCTTTGTTGAATTGAAAGCAAAGCAAAACAGTTCAGGGCTACCTTGCATCATGATTGTGTGATATCTTGCTGAATGCTCATTGTCTTTTAGCAACTAATTGAAATTGCATGACAAATTGACTGCTATGCATATTTCTAGAAAAATGTCTTCAAGTCATAATTTGAAAATATTGTGTAAAAAGATTTTGGGGCCTTTCCTGGCTTACAAAAACACTTTCAAATGTTGTTTTGTGCTCGTTCTTCAGAGGCATGATCTCTATATTAAACAAAGTAAATAGCTTGCTGGGATACTGAACTGAACAGATTGCATGAATAACTCCTCTCTTCCTACGATTTTAAGCAAAAATAAAGGAAAACAACTTAGCGATTGCACTCACATTCTGATATCTATTGGCAAGTAGAAAGATAGAGATAGTTTTTGACAGATGCAAAAAATCTAGTACAAAAGTAGTTGAATATAATACAATAGTAATTGAAAGCTATTAAACTAATCAGCTTTGATTCTTTTAATAAGTCAATTCCAACTCTTCTGTTATTTTAAAATATTTTCTCTACTAAGAAATCTAAATTGTTTTTTCTTAACAATCATTGACAAAAAGGAAAAAATATGAATTTGAAAATCAGGAGGCCACTTTTGGTCTCTCTTTGAGCTTTTGCCGATAAAGCTGTCTTCTTTGACCCACCCTCTCCCCCTGATACTGCCTCTGGTATAGTCACCAATATTTTGAATTTATTCATTTGTATTTATTCCTCATTTGTGTTTAAATAAGTATTTTTGTATTTACTTTGGAAATGGTGGCTATCTTTCAAATAAAATAGAGTATTTACTTCATGAGCATAATTATTTCCTTTTTACATTGCAAGTCATGAAAAAGTATTTCTGTAATTATACTATCAGGCTCACTTCAAAAAAATTTTCCTTGCAGATTTTTGGAAAAGAAGCACGGTGTTCATGAATCTTTGTGTGGTGAGTTCTTTCTCGCAAGCACTTTAGAACCTCTGCATTCACACATTATCATATATATTTTCTGGGCAATTAATATCATGAATTTATGTGTCTCATTCATTCAAAGTTGATAAGGTAACAAGAAATTTATCAAATGTTCTATATGTGCTTATGTAGAAATTCATTTCGGAGAAGGGGCAAGGCCAAACATTAAGAGAATTAGCCAAATTGAAGTTTCAAATTATTAAAATTTTAATTCAAAATGAATGGTTTTGAATTTATTTCGTAAGGGGCCCATGTTTCCTTGAACACCCCCCCCCCCCCTTAAATTCATCCTTGATGTTGCACCAGAATATAATCCATGTTATTTTTTTTCACATACTTACTGTTCTTTTGTGATTATCTTTGATAAAAGTTTTTGTTCCTCTGTTCTTTTGTTAAGTTTCAAAAATTTCTAGATCTAAACTAATTAAAAAAAATTTTTCACTTCGCAGCCTTCTTTCTGCTTTCTGTTTCCAGGGCAAATTTTCTTTCCTTTTTATGTGAGCAAATACTACTGTAGAAAATTGTACACTGTAAGTTATTCTTGCACCAGGTTGATTCTTAATATCTCACATATGACACTGTTTGTGATGTTTTTCTTAGAATACATGCTCACCAACACTATATACTACCAAAAACCTATTTTATATGGCTTCATTTTAAAAGCTTTCTTCTGTATTGGTTCTGCATTGGTTACCTTTAGCAGTAACTTTATCTGACAGTTGCGCTGGTGGAAGTCAATTTTGGAAAAAGCACATGTGAATATAAATAACTGGTACATATGATCATTGACACTCATTCATTTAAGAAACTAATGAAAAAGTAGTGTTTTCAATTGATAGACAAAAAAACCTTTTCAAATTTGAGTACTATTCATGACATGAAAAGAAATCTGCATCAATGGTTATGTTTGTCATAGGAATAAAATATAATATACATTTAAAATGTTTGGGTCATTATTTGGCCACTGTTATCGTCCTTAACCACAGGCATTCGAATCAGAGGCCCAGAGAGCCAAGTCATGGTCCTAGGGATTAAATTTTTAGGTAGCCTGCTGGCTTTTATTATTTGAATGTTAAAGTTCAGAGGTTGAACCAAAGTAATTTAAACAGCCAACTACGAGAAATAGAGGGAGGTCTTTCTCTGAAAGAAAGACAAACAAGTGTATGAAAAGAAAACCAAATGAACATTTATTCCGTTAACACCTCGAGAAAAATATGTAAAGATGACACTCCAACCCCCCACCCCCTCTAACATTTATTCAATATACTACTTAAAACATTCAAAAATAAACTCCAATGCTTGCATAAAATCGTAATCACCACAGGATTTTCACACTAATCTTTCTGATGGAGCACTGATAAATAATGTGCTTTACAACTTGAATGTTTTTGCCAGGTAACCCCAAATAGGCTTCCTCAGTTCTAGTAGTGTTGAACTCCAAACGAGTAGGTAGGAAACACTGGTTGGTCCCTGATAGGTTTCCTGGTCCCAGCTCCAGGAAAACACTGGTTGCGGAAGTTACGAGTTCCAGGGAAAAACGAACTCACACTAGTTGTACATGATGTGGTAAGCATGGGCACCCAAACACTATGGTTATTCAGACAAGACATCTTGACAAAATTATCAAACACGGGCCGCCTACATTCCATCAGGACTCCAAGCACACATGGTGACAATAACTTCACACGTTTGTTAAACTCTCCATGTCACTCCAACTTGACAAGCAAGCAGCAAATGTAAAAGAAAAACAAAGAAACTTTAGGAGCTCGCTCTCACACACTGAGGAATCCATCTCCCAATTGACTCTACTGAAGCAAATCTTACTCAAGCTTCACCAGCAAGCCATGAAAAAAAAAAGAGAAGGGAATTGCCAAGTCGCACTACCGCCCGCCTTATATACACAATCAGCAGCTCCACCGAATTGGTTATGTACCCTTCTTTAGCATGGAGGCTGCGCATCTCAAGTTTGCCAGTAACAGGCGTACGCTGCTTCTTCAAAGCTGTTTTCAGGCAGGTAATGGTGGCAAGCTGGCAAAAACAGAATATCTTAACCTCAGATGTCAGACATGCCCGTACTTGTTTAGTTGGGTGTTGACGAAATTTCGATGAGTCGAATTTGTGGCTTATTTGACTAAGATTATACTATTGCATTCTTTCTTCTAAAAAGATAAAGAGCAAAGAATGAAGTTTGCCAGTTTTATTTATTTATTTATTTTTGTTTTCTCGATTATAAATTTTTTTATTAGAAAAATGATATGTCTCTTATTACTTACACTTAATGTTAAACAGTTTCAGAATCTATGGCTTGGAAATCAATAGCCAGTATGCTATTATGCTAAATGTGTGTTCTAGAATCACAATCATTTTGTTAAAAAACAAATAGTGGCAATTTTGTTTAAATAACCTTTTTGACAGTTTCTCAGAGATTGTTTTCTCTCTCTTATAATTATTTTCCCTCAGAAGTTTGTTTTAGTTTGCCATAGCACAAAATGTTTCCGCTACAAAATTTAGCCATATCTGCTATGAAAAATACTTTTTCTGCTACAAAACTTGATCTTCCCTACTCCAAAATCCATACTAGAATACATAACCAAAATGCTTATGAATGATTTTAACATTCTTATTATTCTTGGATGTAATGGTACAATCACTAACACTGGAACTATATAATGATTTAATTCCCATGTTTGAACTGAAACTTTAGAAACCACTCAAATGGGTTATTTGCTTGATTCATTTTAACCAGTTGCCATTGTGACACTCATTTGAGTCCACAGATAGGTTTTGAATGTGTCAAATTATGAAAAAATTATTTAATATGCATACTAGTCTGTGTAAGGGAAAAAAAGGCAACCATTTAAGGGATAATGATAACTTTTCGGCCAATAAGTGATTTTTTAAAGCACTTACCCATTTCATTCATAAATGCAATCTTCTTATGATTGAGGAAATAAATAATGTTTTAGAAACAAGGTTTTTAAAATTTATTGCACTCCTAAGAGATTAGCCACCTTTAGGGCTACATATGTGCTTAAATAGCAATATAATTACAGTAGAACTTGGATAATTCGAAGCTGAAGGGACCACAGCTAAACTTCGAATTACCCAAGCCAAATTTTTGTAGCCTAATTTAATGCCCACGAATGCGGATAATGTTTAATCCGTCAAAAATAACGTCAATAATGTTTTTGGCAAATTGTCAAGTCATGTATAGGCGGTGATTCACTGCTAACCAGTAAGCAATAAAATGTTAAGAGTATGAAAGACTTTCGGTCTCGGGGATCAACGCGGGAGGTCAGTTGTCACGTTCCCAACAGGTAGATGAAACGATAGAATCTTTCACAGTAGAAGATAAAGCAACACAGAAATTTCACTAATCTATCACTTGTTGCAAACAAAGAAGTAGGATAAAATTTTAGCATACAAAAAATTTATTTCAACCTACTTTTGTCGATTTCGGATGAGAAAATCTTCGAATTAAAGAAGTTGAACTTCGAATTATTCAAAAATTTTAACATTGATTTGAATACAAAGTTCAAGCGAAACCTTTGAATTAAAGGAAAATTCAAATTAAAGACGTTCAAATTATCCAAGTTCTACTGTAGTAGAGATGTTATGTCATAGGTTTAAGGCAGTTTTTTGTTCTTAAATATGGGTGTGGATATGTAAATCAAACAGAATTGATTCTGAAAAAATTAAGGTAGTCATGTGGTGTGGGTCAAGGATCTCCAACCTACAGCTCAGGGGCCACATCCGGTCCTGCAAACAGACTTTGTCCGGCCTGCAAGAAACTACAAGCCTTTTTTAAAAAAACATTTTTTTATTTGATAATATATTTCATTTTACATTTTTTACCATTAATTACAAGTACAGTACAGCTGTCTCTCTGTTTGCTGCCATAAGCGGTTAGTAAAAACAACATGTGATTATTTTTAAAAAAATTGTGGGTGTATGGAGAGGGAGGACTAGCACTAACCAGACCATCTGAACTGAAATATTGTTGGATTGTTGGCTCACCTCCCCTCCAAAAATTTACAGTGTGGCCGATGAGTAAAAAAGGTTGGAGACCCCTGGTTAGATGTTGAAAAGGATATACATTTTGCAATCATGAAAAGTTTTTTTTTGAAAAATTTTTTTCATTTATTTGTTGTTCATTGAATTTGTGTGAGTGAACTTAATACAAGGATATGCTAATTAGAAATTTTGAAGCCACTCATAGTAATTGAAAAACTAAGTACATGTCTGAATCAAAAATGTCTTAAATATTCATCAAAGATATTTATTGATACCGACTGCAAGACATATGCTTTCTAAATGGATATTTTTAGTAAAACTTTTTGAAAAATTTAACACTTCTGTGTTTTATTTTTGGTTAGATTATCTTTTCTTTTATATTCTAGATAATGTTGATACAAGAAGTGCTCTTGATAATATTCAAGAACTTATAACTGAATCTAATAAATACATGCAATTGAAGAAAGCAAGTCATACTTTGTGTAATCGTAAAATTTTATCCAGTATTATGCAATACATTACAAAAATTTTGAAGGTAAGTATATAAATGTGCTCACTTCAATGCAATATTTTTTCTTTACTATTTTTGTTCATTTATTTTCATTTTTTTTTTATCATGCAACATAAGCTTAATTTCTAGTCACTCTGAGATTAAATTCATAGATATGCTTTTTTTCAATGTAAAATCTTGCAAGTTTTTAAAGTAAGTTACTTATTATAACATCCTCTTTTTCAAAATCAATACAATGGAATTATTATTCAGGGTGGGATGATGGGATTCTCATCTAAATTTTTCGGATCCCCTTCTTGAAAATAAACTGGCTGGAAAACTCCTGCTCATGGAAGATTAGAAAAATATCAATGAAAATGTGACAGTCTGCATTGTTTCACTTGTATACAAATACAAAAGCAACTACTACCAGCAACAGGCACAGGGCCCAGCAAGGCTGGTCGTAGTCAATTTAACACCCCCAAATGAACATCAAGAGCCTTCTTAAAAGTTTACACTCCACTGCAAGCAACACTCACTTCCAATAAACCATTCCAACTTGCCTACAACCCTGTTGAAGTATAGTTTTTTTTTTAATTTTAAGATTAGCCTTGAGATTTGAAAAGCATAAAACAATGATCTCTGGGTCTACCTCCTGTGCAGAAGTGCAGCCCATCAACATTTTCGATTTGAATGAATTTAAGTAACTGAATCATGTCCCCTCTAACTCTCCTTTGCTCTAGACTCAATATGTATATATTGAGTCTTTTAAGCCTAACCTCATAATCTAAGTCTGGGAGACCACTTACCAACCTAGCAGCCCTCCCTTGAACCCTTTCCAATAAGGTAATATCCTTCTTTAGACATTTTGATAGGTAAATACAGTTCATAATTTTAATAGAAAATATTGTTTTTAACATTGTTATTTGCTTTTGATCTTTTGCTTAAACCCAAATATTTTAAATTTTGGAAATTCTTTATACAACACATATTTACAATTTAACTAAAAACAAGCACTAAATGATAAACTTTTCAATTCTAGAAATTTTAAGATGAGATTTTAGGTAAATCACACATGAAAATATATAAATTTGTGCTTGAAATGTAGAATGTTTATTAACAAATGAAAATAATGAACAAAACATTTTTATTTTCAGATTTTTGGTGCAGATTTCGGAGAGTCATCTTCTCAGTACAGAACATCTGATACCTCAAAACTAGAAGTAAGCAATTTTAATAGCATTTGTAACAGGGTTGTTCGGTTTAAGCCATGTTGACCAAATGATTTTTTTTTAAAAATCACTTGGTTTAAACCAAACATTTTTTCATTTATTTTACACATTATTAAAAATTGCAAAATCCAATTTATGCAGAAATTGCAAGTACAGCACTAGATAAATAATGAATTTGTAAATTAGCAAACTTTTTTTAAATCAGTACAAATTTTTCTTATCTCCTATCTACATGTCAGATTATTTGGGGTTTTCTAAAATTAGCTAAAATATACAGTCGAACCTCGTTATCACGACACCCTGCGGACTTTCTCAAAGTGTCGTCATAAGCGGAGCGACGTCTTAACCGGAATTACTTCAAAACACATTTTAAAGAACATATAATGTAATAATGCATTTAAGTGCTTATATTAATTACTTTACATTTTAAATTTGATTTAATTACTGTCATTTTGTATTATTTCACGAATCAAGGCAAAAATATTAAGAAAAGATAACTTACTTTTTATTTTGCACGAAAATATTCTCCAATTAGCGTTTGTTTACTTTTTGAATTACAATTTAAGATTTTTTTGTGTAGTTTGTACAAAAAGTCGAAATCTTCCTGTTTCGCTTCTTCCATCGAAGAAAGATATTTTCTACGACATCAATGCAATGCAACGCATCTGTTTTACTTGGAAGTTTCTCCTCCAGTTCATTTTCTGTTTCACTTTCTGAGGACAAAACGATGGCTTGATTGCGTTCTTGCACCTCTGAAACAATTTCGGCAATTGATGCTTCGGCTGAAGTGGAAACAATATTGTCCACATCGACATATGCATGGGAATCTTCCAGGATACATTCTTTACGGTTTGAAAGTTCTTTAAAAAGTTCGCTAAGAGGAATATTTTCTGATTCATCATCAAGAGACTCAGAGATGTTTTCAAAAAAACCTGCTTTTTTGAAACAATTTGTAATCGTAGTACCTTTCACGTCATTCCAGCTTTTATGAAGTTAATGGCATCTAAGAGAGTTGGACGAAAATCACGACCTTCGTCTATTGCTGAAATCCAATTTTGGACTAGGCGCCTTCGATAATTTGTCTTAAAGTTTAAAATCACGCCTTGATCCAACGGCTGCAAAACTGAGGTGGCATTTGCTGGTAAGAACATCAGTTCAATGGCTTTCAGTCCGTTCACATTAGTATGAGCGGTGCAATTGTCTATAATAAATACGACTCTCCTGTTTGCGGAACGAAATTTGGCGTCTAAAGATTTTAAAGTCTCTTCCCAAATTCCAGATGTCATCCATGATTTTGAATTTGCTCTATACGTAACCGGGAAAACTCTTTACACTTTTAAAACAACAGGGTTTGCTACTTTTGCCAATAACAACAGGGGTTAGTTTTTCAGTACCCGTCATGTTCGCTCCGAGCAAAACAGTAAGTCTTTCTTTACTTTTTTTCCCTCCAGAGCAAGGGTCCGATTGAAAACACAAAGTTCTATCTGGAAGCATTTGGAAAAAAAGTCCGGTTTCGTCCAAATTAAAGGTATCACATGGAACGTATCGCTCTAACAACTTCCGCAAAGATGAATTTTTCCAGCACTCAATTTCTGTTGGGTTTACTGAGGCTGCTTCTCCGCAAATTTTTTTAAATGATAAATTGTAGCGGTCTTTGAAGCGTTCTATCCATCCATTACTGGCCGCAAATTCTTTCCAAATTCTTTCGCTATTTCCAAAGCTTTTTCTTTCAAAATAAATCTTGATATTGGAACGTTATTTGTTCTTGCAAAATGAAACCATCTTAAAAGTGCTTCTTCAATGTCTTGAAAATTAGACTTTCGAAGTTTTTTTCTTTTATTCCCATCTTGCTCTGATACAGAATTTCTAATTTTTTCTTTTGCAGCAAAAATTGTAATAAAAGTTGTTCGTGGAATGCCTTTACTTCTTGCGAAAGCTGCCTTGGACATGTTGGAATTTTCATATTCTTCTATTAATTTGTTCTTCTGCTCTAACGAAAATGAAGAAATTTTGAGCATAGCCATTTGTATGGTAAAAACAAACGAACTTCTTCTTGGGTCTTGATCAAGCCAGAAACCACATCAGAGATCTGAAACTTTACTCTCTGAGTAACGAAAAAGAATCAGGGTTGCTTTTAAAGTAAACAGTGAAAGTGCCCACAACTACGCGTGCATTTTGCGTATGCAATCGTATTTTCACTTTCAATGGAACAAGTTGAAACAGTGTTATATACTGCACCACATTAAGTGATTTCACCATATCAGCGAGGAACCAATAGTAAAACCCCTTTACTTTAGACCACCATCTGACTGGACCGTGAAAGCAAATTCCTTCTTTTCGAACAAAGAAAGATGCTTTCTAACAAAGTGCCAGTCTAAAAGAGGGATTATGGCACGCATTTTTAAAAGCTCATTTACAATGACCATTCAACTTCAAAAACTGCAGTTGAATAGCCATAGTGATTCTCTCCTGCCCATGTCTTCTTAAACTCTTTCTGTCTGGAAATTAAAATCTGTGTAGGTCCCTGGAATTTCAGAAACAAAAGTCGAGTTTCAAAATGGAAGCTTTATTTCTCCTTGTCCCTTTTA
The DNA here is from genome assembly GCA_038502835.1 of Octonoba sinensis. Lineage (NCBI taxonomy): Eukaryota > Metazoa > Arthropoda > Arachnida > Araneae > Uloboridae > Octonoba > Octonoba sinensis. The sequence continues at coordinate 90,452,130 of CM076604.1, read as the reverse complement.
TTCTTTTATGAAGTACTGCTGAGTAAAGATTTAATCCTACGAGCAATGCGAATGAAACTTGTTACTCTTTTCTTGTGACTTCCAATGTTGACAATTGTAAAAATCTTTCTGTACTTCAAATCCTTAATTCGAAGAAATTCTAGTAAACCTGCAGCGCAACTTTGTTTCCACCTGTCGCTTTCAAACCTTCTGGGCACGCCTTGTTGGCTCGCGATTGTCAGGTTCAAGGGGGCTGGGGTTTTTCTCCACTATAGGGTTCACAACACTTGTCACTAATCCATTTCCAGGAATTAGTTCAAGTAAACCTGCAGCGCTAATTCCACCTGTCGCTTTCAAACTTTCTTGCACCCCTTGCTGGCTTGCGATTGATAGGTTCGAGGGGTCTGGGGATTCTCTCCAATACAGGTTGATAACACTTGTCACTAATCCATTTTCAGGGATTTAAGGATAAACTTTTCGTGAAATCTTCATTATTTTACTGAAAGGTTTCAGTTAAAAAAATAAAACCGAGCTCGTTTTAACAATTTGAAGTGTCGTCATAAACGGAGTGGCACAATAAAGTAGTGTCGTGAATTACGGAGTTATTTAACACTAAAATTATAGGTTGCAAGTTCGGGACTTTGAAAAAGTGACGTGTCATCCGGGTGTCGTGAAAACGAGGTTCGACTGTATTTAACTTTTAATCAGCAAAAATAAAGTTTGTACATTGTACAGGGTTCACACTAGGGCAAAATACAAGGTGGGATTTCCCAGCTTGACCAAAATGTTAAGTGGGATTTTTAAAATTTGGGAAAACTTTTCTTTCGTTTTTGTTTTTAAAAGTATTAGTAAATTGTCTGATAATAACTAAGTAATAAAATATGACTCTAATCTATTTGCTCAGAAAGGAAAAAATAAACATTAATAAGGTTCACACAAAACGGAACACAAAATTTGTGATCGCAAAAATGGATGCTTTATAAAATTATAAGCATGAAAAGACCCTCTTAAATGACCAAAGTTCGTTTATGTGTGATTTTTACAAAAAATAAAATAAATTAGTTTAATATTTTTTCTGATCACATATTATTTTATCTATTGATGTTTTTCTATGAAAAGGGTATAGAAACCAGCATTCTCTTGTAACTTGTAAAAGTGAAGTCTATCGCTTGCAAGGACTTAAATGATTCCTGTGTGTTTGAAAATGCATTGTTTCAAATATAGTGCGAAAATTCAAAAGGAATATTTTGAAATAAGTGAAAATTCGTACTCTTATGCTAGAATGGCTCATTTTTACTATCCCGATTTTTGCGAAAGGTTTGATTTTATTATCGCGATTTGTTTTTGGAAAGTTTGGGTTTTGCCTTTTTTAAAAATTAACACTTTTATTCTATGTGAAAAAGATTCAAATTTTACTGTTCGATTTCTTGAAACCTTCTTACATTCAATGTTTTAAAATGCGCTCGAGTTTTTACGCGCTTAACCGTTTTGTTGGTGTACAACGATGTTCATCTTATACTTTATACATAGCAGAGTCAAACCAGAAGACAAGTTTAAAAATAAAAAGCTTTATTTAAGTTCCATCAACTTCAACAAAAAATACTTCCACACTATGCTCTTAACTCAGACCAACGTATTAAAGTCACTTGTAAATGACTAGATAGATATAAACGGTTTGCATACCAATACGAGACCCGGATGGTATTCACCGGTATAGGAAAAAGACATTACGAGCCTAACAGCTCGGAAAGAGCCAAGTCTTCCCTATGATGCAACCTCTAAAACACGATAAGATCAGAGTGTCGTGAACGGCAGACCAACAGCTTAAATACCCTTAATTCATTTGCATGACATTCTGTTTCCGCTCAGGTAACGCCCAACGCACGTGCGATCAGTGATTGGGTCGGGGGGGGGGGGGGGGGCGTGGTAGCCTAGTGGTTAGCACGTCGGACTTCCACCTGGAAGGTCGCGCGTTCGATACCCACTGAAGACCACCATGTATACTTGGGGCCATGTGCATGTAAAATTCGTAGACCCCACTACCTCTCCCCGCGTAAGCAATCCTAAAGCCTCGGCTAACAGGTAGGGGTCTGGTGGAGAAAAGTGATTGGGTCAGGAGCAGGTGACGTTGCACTCAAGTACGTCACATCCCGGCTCCGCCCACCTATTACATGTCTTTGGTCGGCACGTCTGTTGGGTCGCTAGTGGAGCATTCCCTAAATGGACAACCACCGACGTGTAAGTTAACGTTGTAAGATTTGAGATACTATGTAATCTTTAACTTATAGTTATCAGATTCGAGTGCGGCAAAGCGCTATGTGCAAAGTCGAGTTTTAAGTGTTAGGCCAAAGGCTTAATATTCTGTCAATCTTTTGACTGAATAATTAATATCCAGCAAAAATCTTAATTCAGTGCAACTCTAATTAATAATTTTTAAAAATTTTGTATTGAATTAGCATACATTTTTTAAGTAGTTAGAAAAATAAATGAGTATGTTGCAATAGGTTGATGAAGAAGCAGTCATGCCATATTTACGGATTTTGTCTGATTTTCGAGAAAATGTACGACAGAAGGCTAAAGAAACTAATGGTATGATTTATTAAATCTTTTAATGATGTTTTGAAATAATTTTGTATGTTTTACTAGAATTAAGTATTCATACTTTTGCATTTTATTTGAGTGAAATGTGGTGCATGAGCTTTTAGCTTGATGGAATTTATTATCAATATGATTTCCCATTATACCTTCCTTTTTCTTTCTCTCTTTATTTTTAACCATTTAGCTTTTCCAGTATTGAAACTTTGTGATGAATTACGAGATGATATTTTACCAAAATATGGTGTTAGATTAGAGGACCAGAGTGAAGGTTTGTTTTATTCTTTCTTTATATATTTTTTTGACTTTTGTTTATTCATACAAACATTTATTCCAATAACAAAATGTCTTTTAATGCTTGAAATTTTTAACAGATTTTAAATACTAATTTATTACTATATAAAAAAATAGTTCAAACCATTGTAATTAATAAACATACATTGCTTTTCAAAATCAGCGCAAGGTTGTTTGATGAGTTGATGAAATATATTTTTTCATATTTTGTATTTTCCTGATCTTTTTTCCCACATAATTAGTGGCCAATATATTGCATAACGCTAAGTATGCTGAAAACATTTAAGTCATACTGTTTTTTTTTGTTAACTGCTCATTATGGTTTATTCTGTTAATTGAAATAGTTCATTAACAGAATTTTTTTGTTAATTTGAAATTCAAATTTCCTTCCATTTGTTTCTGTTTGATCCTTTATATAATATTCTTAAAGGTCAGAAAGCTGCTATTAAACTTGTGGATCCAGAAATCCTTGCTCGGGAAAGAGAACTTAAATCAAAAGTAAGTTGTTACAGGTATATATTTTGTAGTGAGCTTACCATAACCATCATTTTTTGTAGCAATAATATTGAAAAATATCCTATTCCTAATCTATAAAAAAATGTTATGTTGGTTCAGCGTAACAAAGAATGCAAAATTGTGTTTAAAAATTAAAACTAAAACAGAATAGAATATTTTTCGTCCAATAAGAAAAGCCCAAAACTTATCGATGTAAACAGCATCCAATTTTGGTTTTCTGCTTGTAGCAGGGTTTAATTTTTAACAAAAGTGCAGGAGCCCCATTCCGCTGTGCACAAAAGTGTATCTGCACCTTTTGGCAAAATTGAGTTGTTGCCACTAGGTTGTTCTTTGTCACTTATTTTACCTAATTATAATGTTTTGTGGTCATATGTGACTGGGAAACATTTATTTTTAAAAAAATTCAGGAAAATTGGTAAAATATGGAGGATACAAATTTATGCAGGAACAAAACTTAAATTGTCTGAAGTAGCCTTTATTTCTTCCATGAATAAATCTTTGATTTTGACACTGAACAAAGCAAATAAAAATATGTTTCACAACACAGATAAAAAAAAAACAGAAAATTGGGGGCAAGAAGAGTTTCTGTACCATGTTCGGTGTTTCAGTGTTCCGTTATAAGTTCTGTTGTTGTTCCTGCTGTTGCTACTCAACATTTTACATACACTATATTGTCAATATCTCATTTTCAGCTCAACTGCAGATAAGGCATTTGTGCTTAGCACGAATATTCATATGCTCCTAGAAACTCTTGAAAACTGGAATTATCTAAAAATGGCATTAGCTAAATAAGTAGGGATTTTTCCATTTTATCTCAAAACCTGGAAAAAGCTTGAAATTTCATACAATTCATGTCTACCAATTCTTTGGATTTTGGGGGAAGTCTTCCAACTTGACTATTGAACCCATTTTCCGATCTCAATGAAAGCAAACATCTCACTATTAATTTTTTTGTGTGTGTGTTATGAGCCTTTCTTCCCCACACTCGTTGTTTTTGCCTTTGTAAGTGAAAATAACTCATTCATAAGCAGTTAAGGGAAATAGTGAAATAACACTAGGAGTGCAATTGCTGTAGTAATTTCACACCATTATGATTGTGAGGGTTATATGTAATGTTGGAAGGGAGTGATGCAACATACTAGAGACTTCCTATTTTCCCCAATACACCAACATCAAATTTATAATCGATCTCTCTGTCTTTCTAAAATTAGCTTTAGATTTTAATTACTTCAAATGTACCTTTTTCAACGCTTAATACATATTCATTCAATAAAATTGCTGTGTGATTATATTTTTTTAAATATCAATTTTTAAAAAAAATTTCTGAATCATGTTTCAATGCTCTAATTGTTTAAAAAAAATTTATACTTGTTTCCACAGAAACATTTTTTTCTTCTGAGTAGCTATGGGGTCATGTGAGTGAATGATATTTTGATATATTTAAGCTATATAAAAAACATAAAAAAGTACAATTTGGAAATTTTACTTTCATTTCCTTTTTTTAAATTGCAGTCTGAAAAAACTCTCCCACTAAAATTGTATATGTCATAAAATAATTACGGCAGTAGAGCGGGGACATGAAAGTTATTGCTTTCAGAAAAATGTCTTATATGTGGGTCATTTTCAAAATTAGGTGCCATTTGAGAATTTGAGGCATTAAGAAAAATCGTAAATTTGTGTCATTTTTTATTGGATTATGAATTACGTATAACGATTTTACACTATTTTAATGTTCTTTGTACAGTTCCTTTTATAAAAATATTTTAACTGATGCTTTTTCTGTCAAATATGAAAAAAATTGTCACGTCTGTTGCCAGACATGTTTCTAGAATGACACCACTCGTCATTTAACGTGCAGTAAAGCAAACTGGAAATTCATGTAACAGGGTTCGTACGGCCCTTTAAAAGGAAAGTCCTTAATGTTCATTTTCATTTTTAAGGCCTTAAAAAGTCCTTATTTTTTTTTATTCCAGGTGCTTTTTTTTTTTTTAACTAAGAAGGTACCCATGAGCTCTATTTGTTTTGTATTCTTCACAAGAATCGAACTTGTTTCATTTCAACTACTTAATCGAACCTCAAATTTGGTTTGCTCGGGTCCGATACTATCGCGGCTTTCGGACAGACCCAAAACGGCGGATTGACAGGATAAAAAATGGCGGACTTACATAAACATCATCGCATTTTTACTACAAATTTCAGTGCTTTCTCAACTGGTAAATAAATAATTAACTCGTTTTTTTAAATTTTTTTGAAAAGTTATAAGTATATTGATGTGCTATATATTTTAACAAAAAGAAAATGTTCATGGATTTTGATAAAATGCTTCAAACTACAACACCCAATTCAGTTAAAATTAACTTGTACGAACCCACATGGCAGCTCCCAATTTTCTATTTCCTGCAATTGTATGAAAAAGAAAATCGAGCTACATCTAAAAAAAAATTTAAATATTAGTAAGAGAAGTCGAATAAAAACGCAAGCATTTGTACAAAATGCAATGGTGCCCAGTAACTGGGCACCATTTAAGACCACAGAAAAATAAATCACACAAGTTCCCTCATTTTGCTTTTAAAAGAAAAAAGAAAAAGGAATAAAATTTGAAAAACGGACATTTAAGGACTCAAGGGGAAAAATTTTTATGAATAAACAAAAATCGGGAATTTTCGAAAAAGAACCGAATTTCGGGATTTCAAATTTGGGATTCGAAAATATTTATTAAATTTAGTTTCAAAGTACATATATATATTTTTAAGCATGAAAATTGTTAATACATCTTCTACATTCTAAACAATTATCAATAAAGCAAGTGGGAGCAGCTCTTAACAAGTAATCACTAAATAAATATTGCTTTTGAAACTTTTTTTTAATTTAAGGGGCCGGGGGGGGGGGGGGGGGGGTTAATACTTCAAAGATGCATATTGTTGACATCTAGCTCAATAAAAGGGGTACATTTAACTAATATGTAGGCAAAAAAAAAAAACTTTCAGCTTTTTTGCGTTTTGACCAATCTCATTGTATGATTATCGCTTCTTCATGCTGTAATCCGCGGCGAGTTACCAACTCTTCCGATCGCTTTTTAGCTGATCTTTCAATAAACAGTTTGTTCTCCTATTGTTTTTTTAAATCAAACCAAATATATACAGTCGACGCTCGTTATAACGACCACGCATTATAAAGACCATTCCATTATAACGACCAGTGATAAAAGCCCCAACTTTCTTCCTATGAACTCTATGTTAATTTGCTTTCGGTATAACGACCGTTCTGTATCGCCCAATCCAATACAGCGACCGCATTGAACGGACACTATTTCCGGTATTTTTCCAAAAAGAACATGTTTCTAAATTTGTAACTTGAAATGACCTTGATTATAGTTTACTGACAAGCTGCATGCAGCCTTCAGTGTTCAGTCAGTCCAACTTTGACAGGGGGAAGGGGGTTACCACTCACCATAGTATGGAAAGAATAGAGAGGGGGAGAGAGCACGTGGACTTTACGGATTTTAGGAAAAGGGGTTGACAGATGTATTGGTAGTTTTTGTCATTTGAATCACGTGTTTTCCCAAGGGTCGATTCTCCGAAATACGAGGAGTCTTGCTGTCCGTGACTGGTGGTGTCATGTCAGCTCAGAAGTTCTGTTTCCAGAAATGTGAATGAGAGGGTTCGAGAAAAATTAACCTGCTCTTCAACCTGAATGTTGACAGGTTCCAGGTCACGTGCCTTGGATTAGTTATCCTCTGGGGGAAGGAGCGAAAAAAGAATAAGGTTCTTCAGTGAAATGCATACTGCAAACAGGAGTTGCATTTTCGCTATTGAACGAGATGGCAGGTTCAAACAAGCGCAATGCGATATGTCTAGATACTAAAATTAAAATCTTAAATGAAGTTGATAAAAAAGTTTTAAAAAAATGCGAAATTGCTAGAGTTTTCAAAATTCCCAAAAGCACCTTATTTGGCATCATTAACAACCGGGACTCAATTTTAAGAAAAGAAGAAATTGGAGTCAAATCTTCTAGAAATCGGTCCCGTGAAGGAAAATTTCAGAAGATCGAAGAAGGTTTATATGAATGGTTGAAAATAATGCGATCAAAAAATGTCCCAATAGATGGAAATTTGCTGAAGTCAAAAGCTCTAACTTTTGCTCAAAAAATGGACATTGACGAAACTGTTCAAAGAATCGGACGGATGGTTGCAAAAATTTAAAACCAGACATGGTCTTTCATTCCGGAAGCTTTGTGGCGAAAGTGGTTCTGTGAATGAAGAAGCAGTGGACACATGGAAAAAAGAAAAGCTGGAAGAAATTATCAAAAATTATACTCCAGAGGATATTTTTAACGCAGACGAGACTGGACTGTTTTTCATGATGAAACCTGATAAATCTTTCGTTTTAAAAAACGAAACTGCGAGTGGAGGGAAAGAAGCCAAGCAAAGACTAACAGTTCTCTTATGCTCAAATATGTCTGGTACTGAAAAACTTCCACTCTTAGTGATCGGAAAATCAAAAAAGCCGAGATGTTTTAAAGGACTCAAAACCTTACCTGTCACGTACAAAAACAACTCCAAATCGTGGATGACATCTGTCATTTTTGAGGAATGGCTACGTTGCTTGGATAAGCAAATGACAATTCAAGGTAGAAAAATTATTCTTGTAATTGATAACTGCACGGCTCATCCCAAACTAAATGGGTTGAAATCAATCACCGTGGAATATTTTCCACCTAATGTCACATCTGTTCTTCAGCCACTAGACCAAGGGGTCATTATGAGTTTTAAACGCAATTATAGGAAGTTACTACTGCGAAGAGTTGTTTCTGCACTCGACGAAGATCAAGATTACAAAGTTGATGTCCTAACAGCTTTGCATCTCTCTAAAGCTGCATGGAATGACGTCTCAGAAAAAACCATCAAGAATTGCTTCCATCATGCTGGTTTTAAAAAGCAAGAGGAAAGGGAATCTACTACTGAAATAATTAGTCCGGCAATCGAAGATGAAAATTTCGTTGAAGAAGAGGAAATGCTGCAAGAAATTTCTCAGAAAATGAACATGGATGCAACGTTGAACTTTGACGATTACGCTAAAATCGATAATGACTTGGAATGTGTCGAGCATCTGTCAGAAGATGAACTAATTTCCCGTTATTGTGGACAGGAAGAAATTGACGCATCATCATCAGATGAAGAAGAGGAAGAAATTGTAACAAAAACTCCTAGCATAAAAAATGTGTCTAATGCTATCGAGACTTTAAAATGTTTTTTTGAAAGGCAAGAAAATACAGAACACTATTTGTCATCAATAACTGAAATGGAAAATTATGTTTTGCAAAAATCACATGTGCTAAAAAGGCAAACAACCATTTCTGATTTTTTCTTCCGAAAATGAATGATTTGCAAGTATGTAATTTTTTCCTTATATTTTCTACTTTAAAATCTGTTTAACATTTTATTATAACATATTGCACTGATAATTTTTTTTTAATTCCAATGATAAAATATAATTTGAGCATTTTGTTGGAATCTTTGAAAAATTGGCAATTTTAATGGAATTACTATACTGCATGATGCATGCATATACATTTTTAAATTCTACCTCTTATAGCGACCACCCGTTATAAGGACCTTTTTTTGTGGAACGGAGATGGTCGTTATATCGAGCGTCGACTGTATATCTAAAAAATTAATTTGTTTTAAAGTAATGTTTTAATATTTAGTAAATTTTTATGAAGCAATTTGACTTCGCGATCGTTCGCTGTGGGGTTTTGTTGTGTGGGAGATGATGGATATTTGCTGTGTTAATCAACATTTGTACCTCGTGAAATTTCTTAATTTGCAGTAAATTGAAGGAATCGACCTCTTCTTAAACCTATACATCGTAGTTGCCAAATGCTCCGTTTTCCCCTAGTTTTTCTGTTTTTTTTTTGTGAACTTCGAAAATTTGATTTTTTGCAAAAAGATCCGATTTTTCAAGCTGATGTACAAGTATTTTTATCTAAAGGGATTGTACTACAAAACAAGAAAATTTTTGAAGAAACTTTTTAAAAAGACATGTATTAATTTACATGAATTTTCATAACTTATAACGTGAAAATGTAAAAGCCTATTTTTCGGAAACTTGCTAACATCTAGCACGTGCTTCGCCGAAAATTGCACGCAGCTTTCGAGACTTCTATCTTTTTGCATCCTGTAAATATATCAATTATTTAAAAAGTTGACAGTTACTTTAGTATTTGCAGCCTGTAGTCTGTTTGTTTTATTTTTTATTTTAAAATATTGTTCAATTTTTTGAAACTTTATTTTAGTTAAATTTTGGTAGTTACTATTTGAGAGTAATGTACAAAGTTTTAAGCCAATAAGCTCCATTTTGTATTTGTATGTTGTTTCCAAAATGAAATATTTTTCTCAAGTTGAAAAAGTTTTTTCAGAATTTTTGTAAGCTCTTCTAAATAATTTAAAAAAAAAATTTTTTTGTCTGAGATAAAAATTTAAGTAATCTTAAATTGAGATGCTGGCAACATAAGTTAAGTAAAATGAAAAAAAAAAAAAAATCTAAATTAAACACAACTTCTCAAGACAAAGTGCAGCGTTTTCTTTAACAATTTTTTTTACTTAAATTGTTTTTCATTTAACTTGTATTTTATAGCATTAACCATTTTTGATAATTTTTCACTTGCTTATATATGATTAATACTTGTGTTGTGTGTTTCTTATTACTAGCTCCAATAATTATTTAACTCCCTGACTGTATTGGACATTGGAAAAGCAACAAGACAAAGAGAGCTCCATAAAAGTGTTTGTGTTGTGTTCCTAATAAAAATGCGATGTTAAATCAATTTCCTCTTTCAATAATGCTTCCTTTTGAAATAAACATAACCGTTTGTATATTGCGAAAAATTTGTGAGGTCCTTAAAATTTTTTGTAGGTCCTTAAAAAGTCCTTATTTTTGGTTTTGCCAAAAGCGTATGAACCCTGTGTAACGATAAAGTCTTTCTACACACTAAATAAAATCATTTAAATTCAAAAATTATTATTTTTACGTTTGGTTGCGTCATGTCTTACTATTACATTTTGACACTGAGTGTTTTATCATAAAACACTGCTGAACATAACTAAACGTGTACCTCTATTATTTGCTCATGTGTCACATAAAGATGCATTATATAAAACTCTAATAATATAAATTATAGCAATTTTTTGTCCATTTACATATTCTCCAGTAGTATACAAGTTTTGCCACACAAACATTTCAATTGAGTGGTATAAAATTTGCAATTAAGTGTATGGTAACAGACATGACATTAATTTCAGGACAGCTGTATATTATTAGTTAAAGAATTAAAATTTTCTTTTTTTATTCATTATTTTTGCATTAAACTGTAGTTTAGAGTATTTGATATAATTATAAAATATGGCAGAAGGCAAAGTTTGACTCTTGGAATGTGTTTCTTGAGAAAACATTTCCGTGTTTATGTTTGCGACAGCTATATTTTGAGTTTTCCTTCAATTACTTTCCTTTAAACACTATTTTATCTTAAATAATACTTTAAAACATTATACTCTCTGTATTGGAAATTGTCTGCTAATGAACATAGCAAAAAGAAAAATAATTTTAAGTTTATTAGAATTTGTAGAAAAAATACTCTTTTGGATGACAGCAAATGGCACCGAAATATGAAAATCGCTCACATATTACCACACCAGTATTGGAAACGTGGCTAAAAACCAAGGGTATGGTAGGGTGGGAGAAAGTTAAACCTCATTTCTTCACTGCTAAATTTAAAAGTTTTATATTTAGATGGATATTTTTATTTCAAAATAGACATCCAGCTGGATATCCACTAGGGAGACACCCCTTCCAAAGCAAAATCCTGCGTGATCTCAACATTTATAATTATAACTTAGAAGATTGGTTTGAAAGATTTTGTATTCCTTTTTCAGCTAGAAATGGAAAAGAAGCTGGAAAAAGAAAGGAAAGCTCAAGAATTAGCTGCTGCTAAAGCAGAAAAAGATGCAAAAAAGAAAATTCTTCCCTCTGAATTATTTAAATCGATGACTGACAAATACTCAGAATTTGATGAAAAAGTAATTATTTTACTTTTAAAGTTAATGTTTTTGGAATTCTTAATTATTGTTTAAATTTTCTAACTAATGGAATATTTGACATTAAATACATTCTTGCTATTTAGAAGTTTTTATTTTAAGCTCAACACTAATTATTTCAAGGATAAATCTATGGTTTTAGGCGTACTGATTTTAAATTAGATTCGTAAGCCTGGCTCTAATTTTTTGTACCAAAAGAAAAATTAAATTTTATTTCAAAAAATTCTTTTAATAATTTGTACATTTGTACCATGAAGCTCAGAAGAAAATTAAATAGATTTATCTTGTTTTCCAGAGACAAAATGTCCTCTTTATTTTATTATATCAAGGTTGTCTAGTACTTATTTTTAATTTCTTCAAACACAACAGAATTCCTGAAATTGCAATATAATAGCCCTTACATGTTCAACATGACACTCAAACAAAAATTCTTTCTTTCCTTTTATTTTCCAGAAGGACTTTTCGAAATTGGAATGAAAATGTTATTAATTATCAAAGTTTAATGCAAGGATTAGCAAAAACAATAAGTTCTTATAAAATGCCCTAGTCAACATCTTCTCCCCCTTCTAAACCATTCCATGTGAGGGCAATATTTTTCTTTTAAATTTTTTGAGACATATTTAGCAAAAAAAATAAGGAAAAGCTATTGATATCTAAAATTGTACTGATAAAATTCTTCTATAGAATTTCCTTTAATTATAAGCAGGCATATTTTAATTTTTAAATTTCAGGTTCTTGCGCGGGGCCTGGGCGACTGCCCCGCTTCTAGCCAACCCTTTTTTGTACTTTAAAAGATAAATCTATGCTGTTAATGAAAAATGTGTCAACTAAGAACAAAGTAATACTTCTTTTTAAAAGTTATGTATGATGTTGTGATGAGAAATTAAAAAATATTCTTGCAAGTTATTGCATGGAAAATTAATTGATCGATTGAAACTTTTAGATTTTGTCTTATCAAAATCTCTATTTTTTTGCTGCCTATTAACTGAAATTTTGATCTTTTATAGGGAATACCTACTCATGATGCTGATGGCAAAAAGTTGAGTGAAAGTCAAATGAAAAAAATTATGAAACTATATGCACAGCAAGAAAAAAATTATAATGCCTATTTAAGAACTCAGACTACGTCTTGAAAATGGATTAAAAACTGTAATGTATGAATAGGTTTATACTGTTAATAAGAAAATACTCTTCAAAATATTTATGTAAAAAGTGATTATATGATAACTATGATTATCATAACACCAGTAAATAGCTATATTTATTATTTAAAGTATTGTATTTAAGCAACATTGAGATACATTTAATTGGAGAACAAATATCACATTATAAAATAACAGTTAAGACATCACACAATAGAATAATATTTGAAGGCTTCCTTGTTACAATTAATAATTATTTAAAAGAAATTGTCCTGCTTACACTTTTGTGCCGTTTTCATAATTATTTGCTCAAAATTACTGAATTTTCTGCAGTTCATGAAAAAAATCTACTCTTCTAGCCAAGCTATAAACATTTAAGCATTTTGAACTTATTAGTTTTTGTTGCAATCATGCTAATAAAAGAAAACTTTCACTTATAATGCAAAAAAATAAATAAATAAATACATAAAATGATTTGCCAGCTAGGGTTTTATCTTTATCACTGTATTTTATTTATTTGTTTTAGTTATTATTTTGGATTTGATAAGATACTTTATGATAATTTATCCTAAGACATTAAAATTAAAGTTAACTTTCGTATATCAAATGCTATTTCTGATTTATATGCGAATTGCATTAAATGGAAGTTAATAATTAAAGAATGAAATAATATGAAAGATTTATTGTGAACTGAATGCTTTAAAAAAAATTAAAAACAGAAACAATATTTTAGGCTAGCAATGGAACAAAGCATTGGCCTGGCCAAATAATAAGCTGCGATTTGGCTGTTTCAGCCTTTAACAATGTATGTTGTGAGGATTCTTTTATAGTTATTATTATATAAAATATTACTTTAAGTTGTGCACAATTGTTGCTTATAATAAAGCATAGTAAAAATTTATATTTAATTTAAAAATTAGTGTGCATATAATAGTTTGTATTCCCTTGTAACCACAAGCCATTCAATAATTAATAATATATTCTATTTACTTTGAACTTTGCTAACAAATAATTAAGTTACATTAGCTTATATTTAGTTAATATTTATATGAATAATTTTATGAAAATCAGAACAGGTTTTCCTCACACCCTTTTGAAGCAAACTAAAGACTATGAAGGAAAAGTGAAAGATATAAAGTTTTGATTTAATTTCCTTATTTTTAATTAAAAAATTTTTCAAATAAAAAAAGTTTCATGAAGTTAAACATACTAAATATTTTAATTAATAAAAATACTAAGGTTAGTAAAAAAGAACAGGCAATTGTAAAAGAATGCATGCCTATTACATTCACAAATTTACCTACAGGTACAAATTTGTACAATATTAGAGTGAATCAACCTACATTAAAAAATTTTACATTAAAAATGCAGATACCTACTATAATATTACAGTCATAATATAAATATTGGATAATTTCTAAATAGATTAGTCCGTGATTTATTATTGGATCATATTGGTTGAATATTATAAAGATTCGGTTGATTATTATAAAGATCAACTTAATTGCAAAACATGCTTTTAATATTACAAATAATACTTCATAATTGAAATCAAAAATCAAAAATATCTGATTTTCTGGTACTACCAGTGCAAATCAAAAATATATGCCTTAATTGGTGGTTTCAACTTAAAAAAACACACTAAGCTGAAAATGCTGTATGAAACTGAGAATATTGAAACATATGGAGCCCAATATACTATATGCATTTAAAGTGTGTTCAATCTTAAAGCTGAATATGTACAGCGAATTTCGCCATTGGTTAGTTAAAGCTTCGGTCTTCGGTACTTTGGCCAAATTTTGCTTTGTTCTGTCACTTTTAGACTGATTTTTAGTGATTACAATCATCATGGTTGCATTCTTTTAAAAGAAAAAAGCGAATACCTTGTTGAACAGCCCTCTTCCGTGAATTGAAATCAACAACGTCGTTTTTCAAATGCCTCTCGCATTTTTTTTTTTTTTTATAGCTTGGAAATGTTTTCAGATTCAGTTACTTCCTCTGGTTCTTCGATTTTTCTTCAATGTCATGAAACAAACTCAGTGTGACTTTGTCTGTAGGATAATTGGCAACAATTAACTTATCTTTGCGTGCGGTAAGTTAGGTCACCTCCCAAACCCAGCTGTTGTGATTTTTTGTCAAGCAAGCAGTCCGAAATCAAATGAAATCTCCCAATATGACTTGAAAAAATTTCAATATGTGGAGATTTAAAAAAAAAAAAAATTTTTTTTGGAGGATATTTTTTAAAGAAATCTGTTAAAACACAGAAGAATTTACTAGCTATGTACAATATTACTTCAGATTTTCATAAAACTAGCAGACATATTTATGAAGTCATAACAATTTCTTTCCAAAAGGCCAATCTCCCCAGCATGTTTTTGGCTTATAAGATGCAGAATTTTTACAGAATATCATCAAATTTACAGAAAAATTGAGAACAGACAAGCACGTTTTCTTCCAGGCATCTCTTCTAGGGGCGGCAGAGTTCTCCCAGAGGAAGTCAACTACCTCCCCCCCCCCCCCTGTAGAAAAATTTGGTTAACACTAGCACGCACAAAGCAAAAAAGGGAGGGACATGAAGAAAACTGAAAATTAATATTTATTGCGGGGGGGGGGGGGGGGGGGGGGAGGAGACTGCTTCCATTTTTCAATTTTTGTCATTGGTTAATGAAAATGGTCGCTTCCTCATCAAAAATCGTACACATCTTTTTTCCTACAAAAAAAAATGCGTTTCTGACCTTCCAACAACCTTCTACGGCATAGAAGTGACATTGTTTTGATAGAAGGCTGGAGTCAGCATGATGATTTTCGGTACTCAAGGATTCATTTTATTGTACTTTTCTATTTAAGAATTTGAAGGAGTAGAGGGTGTTCTTATACTAGGAATTATTGAAAATATTAATTAAAAAAAAATTGTAGGGGCCAAGGCGCATCAACCATTAAGCTGATGGGCCAGTCCGGACCTGGTTGCCCATACATGATCTAAACCTTTTATAATTACATGTACTATCATTTTTTCCCCTGCATTTGTCAATAATTTACTCAATTTTATGTTTTTATTTGAAACAAAACTTAGATAAATTATTTAGGTCCCATATGACATATCCTGACAACCTTTCAAACTAATCAGGAAAATTGAGGGGATTCATTCTTTTACCTTTCAAGTATAACAAAACAAGTGACACATTCCTAGCCTTTTTAAACTCTTTTTTTTTTTTCAATCATTATATGTGTAAATAATTTAAATTATATCAGTTATGAACTATATTTTTCATGCAATATCAGAAATAGAAGAAAAAAAAAATAAATAAAAATCTTTATTTTAATAAAAATTCATGTCTAAATTGTACAACTTTTGCAGTAGAAATACAGGTTTCATTACTGTTAATCTGCAATTCAAATAACACATTATGGTAAACTTAGAAGTTCATATATCGCTAATTATTACAGTAAAATCCCCTTCACAGACTTCAGACACTAATGCATATCAACATCTATGAATGATAGTCTCATCTAAACTTAAAATTATAAAACGAAACAAAAAAAAATAATCAAAGAGCTTAACCCCTTGAAACACTAGTTTCTTTTTGGAAAAACTGGTAAAAAATGAATTTTTTTTTGACAGAAAATGATTATATAGGTATAGTATAAATTGTTTTTGGAAATTTCAGTTGTAGGGGGTGATTAGAGAGCGGAGGGGGAAGGCAGTAAAAGTTATATAAAAAATATTTTCAAAAAAAAAAAAAAAAAAAGCAAATGGATCCCAAACGGGCATTAGAAATAAAATAATGCGAGATACGAAATCGCCCGTGTATGACACGGGCATGTGCAAATTTGCCGGTAACTTTCGCCTTTGGCAGACACGGGCAAATGCGTTGTTAAGGGGTTAAACTATACAATTTTTAAAGCTCATACTTAAGTACATGCATGCATTTTTTTTCCTATTAGTTTGATCCTTCGATTTTTGTTTTTACATGAAGAGGTACTTAAAAATTACATGAAAATAATATGCTTTGATATTTACTAGGCAAGCAGATCTCTCTGGCAGATATTCTTTTCTATTACAAAAAAAAAATATTTTTCAGTTAACATCTGTAACTGAGTCACCAGAGGGTTTTACTGTAATTTTCCCGAAGCTTCAGTATATAAGCTTAATGTTACTGCATTTCAAATATTTCAAAGTAAAAAAATTTAGGCCCTCAAATGATATACAAAAATATTTGAATAAGAATGATTTTGAATTAATTTTCATTTCCTTCAATTGTGTTTTGAAAAAGCAAGTATAAAACCTTCATATTGGGTTTTACAAATATTTTTATATTTTAGTAAAAAACCATGTTATAAAATGCTAGAACTAAGCATAGTATAATTACCATTGTTTCTTTAAATATAAATTTTTAGGATTAAAGTTCACAAAAGTGAATTTTTGACAAATATTGCTTGCAGTATTTTGTTAATAAGATAATTTTTGATTATAAAAGTTCTGTTATAAAAAATATTTACATCTTTTAAACATACAATATGAAATTAGAATTTACAAACATTTCTTATTTCACTGTCAAACCCTATTTACTTAAATATATATTAACAATTTCAAAATTTATATCAAAATAAC
Organism: Octonoba sinensis; assembly: GCA_038502835.1. Lineage (NCBI taxonomy): Eukaryota > Metazoa > Arthropoda > Arachnida > Araneae > Uloboridae > Octonoba > Octonoba sinensis. The sequence goes on along the minus strand of CM076604.1, from coordinate 90,434,900 downwards.
AGCACACAGAAAAGAAGATGCTCCATGTTAACATGATTTATGTATAGTAACATGCAAGGAAAATTCCGTAATTTTACAAAAGATACATAAGTTTAACAATGAAAGAAAAAAATAACAATAATTACAAACATATTTGTAAAGAATACTTGAATTAAAGTCAACGTTCATTTTTCTCTCAAATAAAATCCATTTTGAGTAGTTATATTTCAAAATGAACAAGACTTTTTTTTAGTTTAAGAAACAACAATAAAATTATTTACAATCCATTTGACAAATTAATGTGCAATTCAGTTTTCATAAAATAACAAACATATAAAATGTGGTTTATTTACAATGATAGGACGGATAGAAGTATCACAATTGTTTGCACTTTATAGAATGAATATTTATATGTATGTATTAAAACAAATGATTAAATGAAAGCAACACATGAAATACATTTCTTAAGGCACATTAGTGTAACAAAATATTGTAGCATGATTTAGATTTATAAAAACATGTCATCAAATTAAAAATTAACAGACAAGTATCTAAAGATGGCACATTTCAATGGGATATAGCAATCAAGTAGTATTGTACATGATCCCAAAGTTTTCACTTAATTCTGATATGAGTTTTAAAATGGGATTCACCTTTTATTTCTCACACGTTCTTTGGAACACAAGAACAAATTCTATGAAGGAATGTCCTAGTTCAGTAGCTGGTAGTGTGCAGGGCTGAAATAGAGTAATATTTATATTAAACTTGCATTTTATGTTTCCTACTGGCATATTATTTTAAGAGCACAGTATTTTAAGTAGCATGGATAACAAATTAAATACGTATTAAAGGGAAGTCTACGAATTTAAAATTAGAAAAATAAAACATTTTTAAAAAAGATAAAAATTGAAGTATAGATAGAGCCATGTCCCACGCATAACAAATATATTTCTTCAATTAATAAATAATAATAGTAATTAAAATAGATAATGAGCAAATGTATCTGATTTCTTAACATAGCTAATTACCTTTTTTAATGAAATCAGTCTTTACTCACATGTAGGTCCTTTTTCTTACGGAATGGTCCTATACATGTTTCACAAAAACATGTATCATAATAATAATGTACTTTAACCTGTTCTTGAACAAAAATGATTTGTTTCCAACAGTCAGGTACTAATGTTCTTCAAAAGTTAATATGTCGTAATCAACACATTTTTGGCATCAAAAATATGCATATATTTATATATGTTGAATATCCAATAAACTTTTCTCATATACAATTATATTTAAACAACAGGCTAAAAACTTTTTTGAAGATATTGCTACGAACAGTGTAAAGACAGTTAACTTACAGTGTCCGAGATAACAGTTCTTGCTTGAACTCTGAATCGATATGTACTCTGCAAATATAGTCCAACGGGTAGCCTCCAACTAGGATCTACTTCCTTAAAAATCAGAAATTTATAAATACATAATAATGCAGTTAAACTGCAATAAGTCAACAGTGCAGGGAACAGGAAAAAACTTGACTTATCAAGGAACTGCAAATGAAAATAACTACCATTTACATTCATTAATTGCATAATGTGAGGAAAAGAATGAGTAAAATAATATCAAGAGAAGTTATACATAATTATATATATATATATATATATATATTTGCATAATAAGGTACAAGGTACATAAATTAATTTTATTGGATTTAATTATAATTTTTTTAGCTGGAAGAGAAGAATTTTGTTCGCACCAAAATAATATAGCTTGTCTTTTAAAGAAATCTGTAACTACACATTACTTCTGAGTAGAAAGTTCTTTCAATGAATTTTCCTCTTTTACTTTTAAACATACCAAAGGGAATCACGGGCATTGGAGCAAAATTCTACAAAAATAAGCAAAAGGTTTGCTATTCTTTTTGTGTTTTGAATGGGCATAATCATATTAACCCCTTCCCTCTCGCTCCCGTGAAAATGACAGGCTGCAGTGTTTAAAATTTCAAATTAAAACAAATTTAAAAAGTGAATATATATATTGTTCATACACATATTTTTATATAATTTTCAGGGATAAAAAAAATAGGCACTTTTTATGACCGTTTTTTTGAAAATTACCCGACCGTTAACCCTTTGACGGTTAGGGAAACGAACAGTTTTCGTTTACTTAATTCACGTAGTATTACGAGTAAACAGTAGTCGAAAGTGGCAGCTGTTTTCCCCCGCCATTTTTCCGAAAATGTCACTCTTCTCTGGCGATGCCGTAGATAGCTCGCCTCACTAACGAGCTCAGCTCGTCAGCCCGCTTTTGGGGGAAAATTTCACTATGCAAGTAGTGCTCGTTTTTGACCATTTCGGTTGAAATCTTGCTCCCGAGCGGGACTCGTTTGCATGCATTAATGAAGCACAATTCGATTGCGAGCTGAACTCCTTCATAACCATCAAAGGGTTAAGGGGTTAATGGCTCAAGTTTTTCCTGGTTTTCAGCAGTCGGGTATTTTGTAACTTAAATTCTCAAATTGACATCAACAACAATATAAAAATTTTGATTGACAACACCCAGCTTTATCAAAAATTTGAAATTGGCATCAATTTTATCTTCAAGTGGTACCATACTTTATAATTTTTACAACTTGTTACCTGTAAATTAAATTTTTTTTTGACAAGTTAACCATCGTGTTTGAATGACGAGGCACACCTGCATATATATGTTTAAGAGACCCACCCGCAAAGTGCCATTTACACATGATTTTTCCTTATTTCTTGTAATCTACATTTGACTGACGATGTACTTACAGGGGAGGCCAAAGACAAATTGAAAAAGCCAATGCCTGTAATTACTCATTTTTTGCTAAGATTTTCTGAATTATTTCTTTCAGAAAAATATTGCCCTATATTAGTCTCTCATGAAATTTCGTGGTAGATTGTCGTATGTGCAATGCAGTCTCAGTAAACGGGCTATATTTGGCATAAAAATCTAAAAAATTTGTGATGCAAACACAGGTCTTTTAAATAGGAGTTCATTCTGTAAATTCAAAAAAATTGTCATACTGAAACTTTTGTTTGATAAACTGAAGTCAACTTGCTTCTTCATGCATAGAATCTTCTAATCAGATTTTTAGGATCTTTGCACAAACCCAAATAAAATATGAGTTTTATAAAAAAGAACCTCGGTATGTTTTTGTTATTGGTCAGAAAAAGAAAAAGCTGAAATGGCCAGAGGCACTTACAGAAAACTTATTTTCTGGAGAAAGTTGATACTCAACTTCTCCATGGTAAAATTAGTTATGTAATCAAAAGTGTAAATTAATTTAATCCAAACATTTTAAACAAAATTGCATATAATTATTCTCCCTATTTGTGAACTGTCTTCACACCTGGGTTTTATCCAGCAAACAATAAATATAAAGTTATTGTGATAATTAAAAAGCCAGCATTGAAGCTGCAACAAGCTTTTATTTCAGCGACAAAAGATGCACTGGATAGTTCTTTTTTCTTGCAAAGCTCTAATTCTTTAAGTATAGGGTCCGCATAGTCCTTGGAAAGTCCTTACTGTTCATTTTCAAGGCCTTAAAAAGTCCTTTTTTTATATTCTAGGTGCTTATTTTTTTTTTTTTTTTTTTTTTTGTTGTTAGAATAAGGAGCTAGTCATGTTTTTAAATCTTTGCATTTCTCACGAGAATCGAACTTCTTTCATTTCAACTACAGTACCGTAACCCAAATTTGGTTTGTTCGGGATTGGCACTGTGCAGTCTTTCAAAATTTGCCACCTTTCGGAACTCGACCCAAAGTGGCTAATTTACAGGAGTAAAAATGGTGGATTGACGTAATCATCAACGTATTTTTACTTCAAATTTCTGTGCTTTCTCAACTGGTCGATAAATAAGTAACTGTTTTTTTTTGAAAATAAGTAAATTGACCTGCTAATGTAATATATTTTTACCAAAAAAAAAAAATAATCATAGATTTTGAAAACATTCTCCAAATTAAAACACTTAGTTCAGCTAAAATAAACTTGTACCCACCCACATGATAATTCTCCATTTTGCAATCACCTGCAATTGCATTAATGGCTAAACAAAATATTAGTAGAGAAGTCGAATCAAAACACCAGACATTTGTACAAAATACAAGGTTACTGGGCACCATTTAAGAATCCAGAAAAACAATTCGAACAAGTTCCTTTATTTTGCTTAAAAAGAAAAAGAAATTACATTTGAAAAACGGGACTTTTAAGGACTTAAGATAAAGGGGGGGGGGGGATTTTATGGAAAGGTGCGGCTAATAAATCAATTTTAATTTTTCTAGTTACATTATAGGTAGTTACGTTTTGAGGGTAGTGTACAAAGTTTCAAGCGAATGAGCTCTTAACTGTGCAATGTTTCATTCCTATCTTGTCTTCATAATGAAATATTTTTTCCAAGTAGAAAAAATGTCTTTTGTTTTAACTTGACTTAAAAAAGTCTGCTAAAAATTCTATTGGGGTACATATATATTGCTTGGGGAAAACTGGAAAAGAAGTACCAAAAGCAAAAATAAATGAGGAAATTATTATTTTAAAACTAATTCAGTCTACCAATTTGTATATTTTAGTCATATGATGTGTGGATTGTAGATTTTGTAAGATTTGGCTTTCAAATTCTAAATTTTTTTTTGAAAGGAAAATTTTCTAACAAATTTGGCACCTTTTTTAAAGACTGAAATTGAGTAAAACTAACAGTTAAATTTAAAGCATAGATTTAAATATGGTCATTTTCTTTTACTTTTTTCCATCCACCCTACCTGTTCTGTTTCTCTCTCTCTTTTTTTTTTCTTTTTGCATTTTCATTATTTTAAAATGGAGTTAACGTTCTGAAATAAACTCTTAATATTTACTTTAATTTTACTTTTATTTACTTTAATTTAGACATTCAAAATACAGATTATCACTATATAAAAAAAAATTTGAGCTTTTCTAAATAATTTTAAAAGATTCTTTGTGAAAGAGAACATTTTTACTTTAAGTCTTGTAAGCACATATTCCATTAGAGGAATAAAGGTTTGTTTGAGAGTTAAGAGTATTTTACCTTATCGCTTGAACAAACACTTGAAAGAGGATGGACCATGAGTCCATCCTCTTTCAAAAAAAAGTAGATACGTATATAATTTTTAAAAATATCAGTTAACAAGGTTTAACTGTATTCAAATCTGGATCGCTTTTGCTTTAGTATCTGTATGCTTATGTACTATTAAGGTAAATAAAGCATAAATTCTCAAGAAAAGGTGCAGAATTTTCTTTGACGATTTTCTTTATTTATATTGTTTTTTCATTTAACTTGCATTTTACACAACTAATCATTTTTGAATCTTTCATTCAACATAGTAATTTGCTTATACATGATGTGTGTTGTGCATCTTTGTTAATATTAGCTCCAATAATTATCCAACTCTCTCACTGTATTGGATATTACAGAAGTAATGAGCCCAAAAAGAGCTCCATTAATGTGTTTGTGTTGTGTTCCTAATAAAAATAGGATGTTAAATCATATTCGTCTTTCATTGATGCTTCATTCTGAAAATAGACAATTATAACAGCTTGAAGAATTTGAAAACAAATTTGAGGTCCTTAAAATTTTTTGCAAGTTCTTACATAGTCCTTATTTTTTGTTTGCCCAAAAGAGTACGAACCCTGAGTAATAATTAAATGTTTGAAGTTTTTCGTAATGGCAGTATGATTATTGATCATCACTGTTGTTTTTTGAAAATGCATTTTCACTTTTTAAAATTTAGTTCAATAGTTGTTTGTTCCACATGCTGTGTTTCATTACACCAGTAGTTGCAATAGTTGTAAATAATACATTACAATTTCGTGACTTAAGGCAGCACAGCAGACTTATGAAAAATAAAAATTGCTTAATGGTATTTTCTAAGATTATTCCCTGTATTACTCCTAATAGTGTGGTGACAACCTTACAATAAATCATTGAGTTATTATGTAGAAGGTTTGGTATGTTGTCAAAACTTAGCGAGGTGCAGTTTTCAGGACTTTAATCAATTGCTGTTTCATTTGATTTGTGGTAAATATTTTATTTTCTTTCTCTTTTATTTTAAAATATTCTGTAACTGTCAAATCTTAATAAATAAGAGGATGTTCATTTTAACTTACTTCAGTAAGATTTTGCTCCCTGATGTAGTCATGAGGCAAATCCCCAGCCCCATTTTGGGGCACTGGACAGGCAATGGGTTTGCTGTCTGGTTGGCAGTGGTCAACTATCAGGGGGATTGCAAAGCTGTTAAAAACAAAGGTGCATTAGTAATTAGGTTTTGTATCCAAAAACTATTTCAAATTTATTTTTTAAGGTACATTATAATTAATATGTAAGTACAGTAGAGCCTTGATTATCCGAGGTAATGTGGACCGAGAGTACCTCGGATAATTGAAAACTCGGATAACACGGACTCTGTCCAAATCGAGAGGGAAACATGGGTTGAAATAAAAGAAAATGTCGTCAAATATGTGACGAAAAAGGCATTTACTGTACATATTATGAAATGAAAAAATTACTTTACATACATACAAGTATCTAATTTTACATGTACACATCAGTAGAGCACATGTTACAATTAAAATTGTTTCTAGAAGAAGTCTATATACAGTGAAACCTGTGTAAGTTGACCACTTGCGGTGCAATAATTGAGTGGTCAACTTAGACAGGTGGTCAACTTATAGAGGGTGAGATAGTGGGTGAAGGGCTAGATCCGTTCCTGACAAAAGTGGTCAACATACAAAGGTGGTCAACTTTACAGGTTTATTACTGTATATACTATATTGATTTCTGTTCAACCGAACTTGCTCGATTCTTTTCTGCCGATAAACGCAATGGTTGTAGCCGTAAAAGGTCTGTTGAAGTTGTCTCTGACTATTGTTTTAGGTCTTTATATCACCAGAAAATTTAATTAAAATGCAACTTATTCCATTGGATGACTGACGTCAGTCAGTGACGCCGCCATCGGCCGCAAAAAAAAAAAAAAAAAAAAAAATCCAGGGCAAATGTACCTCGGTTAACCCGGAGCTCTGTTAATCGGGGCTCGGATAACCGAGGCTCTACTGTAATAAGATCCATCTGAAGTTAAAAACGCAAAACATAATTACAAGGCCGTTAGACACGAAAGAGTTTTGACCTAAACCATTTTCCCACTAAAATCTGAGAAGATACATACATAAGAAAAACATTAGTTAAAATTGCTGCCAATAATTTAGTAGTGTTAGTGTGAAAAAATACCAATGTTTTTCTGGAGACAATGCTCTATTTTACACCTATCTAACATTTGGAACAAGATTTGTCATTCAAAGCAGGAGAGAACTCCGTTTGATTCATAAATGAGGGTGAACAGTAACATCTGTAGGAGTCTAGAAGCAACTAAGAAATAAACTTGACTTGACAGCGCAAAAAGGTATTTTAATTGGGTATGCATTTAAAAGGAAAGGGTACAGAATCTATCTCCCCCGAAGCGCCAAAATTATCGAGTCAATGTTTCATTCGAAGAGAACAATCTTTGAAAGGAATTTCCGAAGTAAATTAAGCAAAAAGAAAAAAAAAAAAAACATCCTTTTCTGGCCTTTTATGAAAAATCAAGTAGGACACAGAAAGTTGTTCCTGGGAAGGATTGTTCTATGATTGATATCTATCCTTTTCACAGTGCAAAAATACTGTGAACATAATATAAAATACAGCACTAAGGCTTTTAATTTCTAAGGTAAAAATCATTCAAAGTTTTTTTTTGTTTTGTTATAAAAACAAATATTTCAAGACTGGATAGGGGTATTAAGATACCACAGACCTATAAGCAAGCATTAAAAGCAAATGAAAAGGATTAATGGTGGAAAAGGGAGGAGGACTGAATATGAGATTGAGCATGAGCATTAAGTCGAGACTTCAGCAAAACTGACGAATGTAATTCCTGTGGATTCTACATGGATTTATACTATAAAGAAAAGAGAAAAGAATAAATAAAACTTCGAGTTTCAAGGGTAGATAGTTTTTTTGTAGGTGGGGGGGGGGGGGAGAAAGATAAGAATAACAGAATTACTCTACTTCAACCAATGTTATTTTGTTAAAGATTATTCGGCAAAAAATTTCCTGATACTGAAGCACAAACTGATAACTTCAAATGACTAAGTCAAGAAAAAATATTTGACTCCTACTTCCATATATTTGTTCTGATTGGAAGTGTGTGCTTGCTTATCTCTAATTTTGTCCCTTTTTTTTCTTTCAAAAATCTATAATAATGCTTTTCTGCACACCTCCATTGAATACAATCCGATCAGTTTACACAATCATACACTCTCTCAACATTTCCCAGACATATTGTTCCAATCACCATTTGTGAACTCAATATAACTAAGTACAACAGCCTCTGAAATATATAGTTGCATTGCATACCTCAGATACATCTAACCAAAAAATATTAATACAAATTGTGGGTACTTTACAATAAACACAAGAGACTTAACATTGTAGCTCACCTAACTATAATCAAAGTAACATTGTGGTTTTATTACTTTCCACTGGAAAAAAAAAATTTAACAAAACCTTCGAGAAATTTTTTTTTTTGGTTTTGTCTTGGTTGCGTTTTCCCCTTAAACTTGTGAAATGTATTTTAACTTGTAGCACCTGCATTTTACATTTTTGAAATATATTTTGTGAACCTCCGTTTGAATGACCCACGAGCCGCTGCTGAAAGGACGCCACATGACATTGTAGGATATTGTCATGGTTCCCCCTGATCTTTATGTGTTCCCAGAAAATTCATGAATGTTTCTTCAAATATGTCTGTCAATATTCCATTATTAATTTTCAAAATTCCCTGTTTTCAAACAAAATTTCTTAGTTTCATTGGCTTCTTGTTTATTTTGATTTCAGTTAAATTTTGGCAAATTTATTTCATGAAAATGTTTGCACTATGTTCCTCAAATTATGTATGAAAGTGTAATTTCATGAAAGAAAAGCAATTTATTAATATAGGTTGGTCCACTGTGCCCTGGGAATGGGACCCAGCCGGTTCACTTTTTGAGTCCAAGCAACTTAATTTTTTAGTCATAATGCATTGCAGGTATTGTGGTAACAAAGGTTTAAAAAATGTCTGTAATTTTTTTTTCAAGTACATAGCTTTTCCCTTTAAAAAATAAATAAATAAATAAAAAGTGCAAAAGTGGTCTGCTGTGGGATGGAAGGGCTCTTTGATGAATGAATTTTCCCCTATATATAACATTTGTACGAAAACATTAATCAATATGCATACACATTTATGAATTCCATTAATTAGAGAAAATATTACAACATAACATGTAATATAAAAATTAAAGTCAATTCCAACTTAGATCAAAAACATGTCAGCTAAATGAAAGGATTACAAAGTCGCTTTTACCTTACTTTCAGCTAAACAAGTTGTCGCTTGGCGGGAAAAAAAAATCACCCCTCGGCAAGCAAACAAAAACTCATTTAGGCACTCCAGATCCCAATGAAGAAAAGAGGTGGACAACTAGACCTTGTACAGTCGCAAATACAATACTTCGTTTACTTTGCACAAGAAAGTAAAAAGTGCAAATTAGTCCACTAGGACTGAGGAAAGCCGTGGAAAAATACTCCACGAGGGACAAAGATAATTTTATTCATACAGTTGTCAAGCTTTGGAGTTGCGAGTGTTGAATAATTGTTTGGGTTAAGGAAAGCCATAAAAAAATTTATAGCTTGTGTAATTAACTTACAAACTTCGAAATAGTTCTATCGTGTGCAGAAAACTATGAGCTTTCAATTGATATATAATGCTAATATGCGCAAAGAGTTTTTCGCCCCCGCATTGGGAATGTGAAAATTTTGCTTAAAATTGGAATAAAAGAACAAAATCGAATTTTAAAAAATGCAGACCGCCAGGTTGCATTGTCAACGGCTCCTGATACGTGGATAAAATTGCAAAGAATTTGGACATCTGGAAGTGGCTGAAAATTGAATTGCAAAATTTGAACAAGATATAGGGAGATTGAACAAATAGTAGGAATCGGAAAATAATCTCTATAAGTTTAAAAAAACTTACTTAAATTGTAAAGTAACATATTCTTCGACCATATACTTTGATATTGGTATTAAGTAACTAAAACTAGGACCAGTGTGGTGTGCACATTGAAGGGTATTACAATATTCTTGTCCAATAGTTGTGTTAAGCTCCAAAAGTCTGAGTGATTCAATTGCTTTTGGTAAATCTAAAAATAATAAAAATTTTAATTAATTTTTAAAAGTAACTAAACATAATAGTATGAAAACTCTTTATCGACTGCAAGGCACTGCACAACAATTACCTTTTCGTGAAAAAGATTTTACTCCTCTCTTTTGCCTTTTTAAGGAATCCCTCAGTTCCAAAGGATTTTTTTCATTCTTGTATATGCTTCTTACTTTCTGTTCAAATTGATTGACCACAGGCATCTTCTCATTACTATCAGCACCACTCTCAGTGGTGTTTTTCTCATTTAATGTCTTTTCTCTTTGCATTATTAACATATCACGAATTGGTTTAAGTTGATTTTGATGGTCAGCATGTTCATCAGCTAAGTTTGCTGATAATGAAGGAACCATCGAGACTGTAGTGGAAGATAATGAATCACTTGAACTATTTGTTATGTTTAGTATTTTGGTAAATAATTTATTTTGACTGTTATAGAGATCTTTTGAAGAAGTATCTTCAATGCCTTGGGATTCATTAAGTTCTGCAATGAATGGGAAAATAAAATTAATACATATAAGTATTTACATATATATCTATATATTGGAACAAATGTGTCACTAATATTTTATTCCACATAAACCCTTTTAATTTAATTCAAAAAGTTAATTAGATATACTGACTTGATGAATATGAAAATTCATGAAAATATCAATACAGGAAGACTTAATGTTTATCAAAGTTACTATCAATGATACTATTGTTTTAAAATGCTGATTTTACTACAAGAAGGCCCCAATTTTTGATACAAATAATGACAAGTGTTAAAAAATAATGAAAATAAATTAACAAAAAGGACAAAGTAATCTGTAGGATACCTTTTGCCTGACACAATAATAACAAAATCAAAATTGCAGCATGAACCTACACCCACTGGGTTAAGCAGTTTCCTAAAATAGGAATTTTGCATACAAAATGAACTGTAAGCACATACAGGTTTTATGCTCCATATTAGTAACAAAAGTAACTAATTTATGGAAAAAAGTGACAAAAAATAACTGTTTTGAGGTTTCTGCAATTTACAACAGAAACCTCATAACACAGAATGGATTTATTCAAGAGACTCATAAATTAATGGAATTGCTGGGTTTACAGCATGAGGCTTCTACTTTTCTGTTCTGTCCAGGTTCTCTGGAAGTGCGGAAAATCGACGTACATTTGAGCCCTGACATGCCTGACAGCAAAATTGGAATGTGTTCTTCTCAGACTTTGACAATTACACTTTCAGCTATTGAGAACCTTTATCCTTTGGACACTTAGACACATGACACTGATCGTTTCTTGATGAATAGTGAGGATGGACCAGGCGCCAGAGTTTACAGTGACCTTTTCTCCTTTTACACTCCTATTGGAGCAAAACTCACTCATTTCGATGGTGAGATTGAGGTTATCTACATTGCTCTACGGCAACTACAGATTCAGAAAAATGATTTTAATAGAGCTGTGATCCTCAGATTCTGCCCTCCAATCTTTATCAAATGATAAGGCTACAGATAACTTGAGCATCTACAGCTGTAGAAATATATCTTAAAAGAACTTTACAATGTTGTGACATTGCAGTGGATTCCCTCTCAATGTGGAATTCCAGGGAATGAAAAGGAATGATTTTTTGGCTAAAAAGGGTACGTCAGGCATTCAGTTAAGTTGCTGATAGAAAGAAAATTTATGTCATCCAAAATGTCTGATTTCTCTCTTGCTGCAGAGGGTAAGAGAAGGAGTGATTTCCTTACTGAGAGGTGTCTGGTACCCAGTGGTGTAGTCCTGGAAATAAAGCTGGGGAGACGCTTACATATACCAACATCAAAAAGTGCGGGTACGCTCATGCTAAAATTCATAACAGGTGGGGGGACGTTTGTGTTAAAATAAAAAGGTAGGGGGACGCCGTCCCCCCGCATTTCCCCTCGACTATACCACTGCTGGTTCCAGACCTTCCTAGATTGGCAGCGGTCGCCAGTTTTAGACTATTGGCTGGGCATGTCTGCTTACCTGCCTACTTGTTTCATTTTAAGCTAACAGCCTCTCCTCTGTGTGTTTTATGTGACTCTGGACAAATTTTTAATGATGAACATTTGGGCAAGTGCTGTGCACTCAGAAATTTTAAGAATTTATCCCAAAAGTACTGGAGAGTTTGAGAACTAATGGCATAGAAGCCAAAAGTTCAACATTTGTCAACAACATATTCCCTTCCCTGTTGGCAACAGCCCTGAAGAAAATTTCATACATTTTGTTGAAATGCTGATTTCATGATTAATACTTCTTTCATATATCAATGCACAGTTTTCTACAAGCTTCGGGGGAAAAAAGTTTGTGCATTGCATACCTATAAAATGATGTTTTCCTTCAGAAAAAGCCTCAGAATATGCAACATCTTCACTGATTTCATACATTGCTTGTCTTTGGCTTATAGGAGCAAAGCAACAGAAAATGCTGCACTCTGAACTTTGCGGATATATATTGCGGCATTTAGCTGGAGTTCCAATTATTCGAGGCTTGAATACTGGTATTGACGTAGGATTAATATTAAGTGACACTGATGTTGCAGCAGTCATAGTCTGAGCAATTGTTTTTGTGCTTTGAGTAAATGTGATTGAGCTGTCGATTTTCTTATTCTCAACAGATCTGCTGTTTTCTGAAAAAAGATTAGAAAAAGTCAAGTTTACATAGCTACTGAAATCAATACTACACTTATATTAAAAAAGCTGAAAATATTTTCCGAATCTTATGCACACTCCTTTCTTCTTAACTGTTTCTGTATAATAGTTAAAAAAAAAGTTATATAACTGCTCACGACTAGGGATAGGGACAACATGACCTCATTTGCATTGTTTCCAGAATAATATTACAAAAGTTAGACTTCATTGCAAAACTAACAAGAAGTTCCGTCTAGAACTGTGCAAGCCAATTTCTCCGTGTATACACCAACCTCAAATTTATAGCTTAGCTACCCCTCTCTCTCTCATTTAACTTTAGTCCTTAATTGCTTCAAATATACCTCTTTCAACTGTTAATACCAGTGGTGTAGTCGAGGGGGAACGTCGTCCCCCTACCTTCTTATTTTAATATAAGCGTCCCCTCACTTTTGATTCAATTGCTTATCTTTCTATCCATAAGCTTCCCCCCAACTTTTTTTTCAGGACTACACCACTGGTTAATACATATGTATTGACTCACTCATTCTCATATTTATTCATTCACTCATTCATGTATTTATTCACTCATTTATTCATTCATTTTTTCACTCATTTATTTATCAATTCATTCATTCATAAATATCCTTAAAAATATCAATCAACAAATTTCATAGTAAAATAGGCTCGTTTAGTTCTGGTTGAACTTCGTATCTGTACATGTTCTACGCCATTAGAACCTTCCGATAAGTTTGTTTCAAGCAAATCAGTCTGTTAGATCAGGATTTATACAGGCTTGAAATTTTTCTGCCGGCACTAATGGTAAATTTTTTTGAACTGTTCGAATTTAAAAATATTTTACATCGAGAGCTTCTTCAAAAGCAATTGGGTTTTTTATGTCCAGGGTTTGTAAAATTTGTTTCATATTTCCCCATAGGCGCTAGTGTTAAGATTTTTTGAACTGTTCAAAATTGAACGAAACACTTCAAATCGAGAAATAAAATATAGAAATGCAATGTCCTCACAAAGATCTTTCGAATGCAAAAAAAAAAAAAAAAAAACAATCTTTCAAATTGGACAATGCCTTCAAAAGTTTATTGGGGAAGGGGAAGGGACAATCAGACAGACTACCACAGACACATGTTTTCCCCATCTAAAGGTATGGTTTCAAATATCTTATTTTTCAATCTTTATTTAATTATTTGACCTATTTTTGACTTTTCCTTATTTTCAACGATATTTTTACCATACATTAAAGCTTCTTTCATGCTTTTTTAAAAACTTTTATGAGAAAGTAGGCAAAAAAGCAGAGGTGGCAAGGTCGAATTTGATGGAAAAGCTCTTGTAATTGTTTCATTTAGAGTATGTGAGACAACACATTGTGAAGAAGAAAATGAAATAAGGTAATGAAAACAACTGAATTTCTCTTTTGCATATTAACTAAATCATTATTTATATGTTCCTTCCCTTTTTCCTGGTACAAATATATGGTCATCATATATATCACGGATAGCTATTAAATGACTGGCAAGTCATGATTAAATTCTAACTCTTGTAACGGTGCCGAGACTTGGAAAAGTTTAGGAGCCCCTGGTATAGAAGACATAAAATATATTGTAGATATTTTGTCAACTTTTGTCATAAGGGGTCATTCATAAATGATGTTATGCTTCAAGGGGGAGGGGGTTCAAGAAAGTGACAGTTTGTGGGGGGGAGAGGTAGTAACAAGTAGTGTGACATCATACATTTTGATTTGTATAAAAACATTTAAAATCAGCAAATTAAACCTATTTTATGCTAATGTAATATAACGTGACATGTGAAACGGGGAAGGGGAGTCAAATGTATTGAAAGAAAGTGCGACATCATGTATGAGCGATCTCTAAATATAAATCAGAATCAATAAATAATTTGCAGTATTTTTTTTTCTGCAATAATTTCCTAAAAAATTATAATAATTAGTTTCTAAAACTTTTCAAAAAGATAAATAAATAAATTAATTAATTAAATCATTAAAAAAAAAATTATAATAAAGTCATCCAGATTGAAAATCTAGTTTTATCAGTGATAATAATGAAAATCTTCTACCTCGTTGCAAATATAACTTTCCATTTGAAAATTTTACTTCAAAATTTCTTCCCAAAATACCATGACTTACCTTTTCTGCCGCCTTGAACCACTATTGAATTTTCAAAACTGGAACGAGATTTTTCCACTTCTAAAGCTGGTAGCAGAGAAGATTCTTTTGTGCTTGTACCATTAAACAATGACGAAGTCTCTCTAAATATCATATAAAATAAATTTTCAAAGCTTGCAAGAAAGACTATCAACAGTTACTGACAAAAAAACAAAAGCTTTTTCTGTTCATATTTGCCCATAGTATCCAATAATCAAAGTTACTCAGAGCTTGCTTGATTACTAAATAGACACAAGAAGTACGGCTTCCCTGCCAAAAATCTAGGAAGTTCCCAAATGTGAATTCTTATTTGGTAGCATTACTTAAAATAAAATTTGTTTTGCACCAGTTTCGATCAGACAAGCAGATAAAGTTGTTCAATATCACAATATTTTTAATTGTCATTTTAATTACATATTTATTAATAGTTGCCCTCAAATATTTATAAATTACAGGATGCATATATAAAATGTATAGATGCTTTCAGCTAAAGCCACTATTTTAAACATACACAAATGCAAAAGCAGCATCAAGCAACAGACTCTGAGCCTCTCTAAAGTGACCACATCTCACTCCGGCAAAAATTGGTCTTTAAGGGAAGTGGTTGCTTGATGGAGGTTGCAGAGAAATGATCAATATTATCGTTAAACATGTGCAGAAGTGTCATAAAAATAAAAAATTTCTTTTGTGTTAACAAAACTTTAATAAAATTAATTTTCTTTACAAATATTGAAGAAGGATTTTTAAATTTGTAGTTTTTCTTTTTATTTTAAGTTTTCTAAAGTTTACAAAATGCATACCCTAAAAAGCTCCCATCAAACTTTGAGAAATTTCTAGAGAACTGACCACACAATAGTTGTAGTGATAGTGTATGGGTTCCATTGAGAAGTAGTCTGCTAAACATGAACTACAACGTATCATTTTTGTGATTATGGGAGCCATTAACAGCTATAACAGAAGATAATAGGAAAGAAAATTTGGTTATCTTAGGGAGAATGTTATTTGAAGTGGTCACTTAATAAGGGGAAGCTTAACATTCATATTATAGGGAATTCTGTTCCATAAAAATTTGATCGTTTTGAGAGGTAGGTAGTTGCTTAATAAAGGTGATTGATCGGAGAGGGACACTGTTCTAACAGGATTATAGCAGAAAGGAATTTTGTTTAGAACAGCTGCTATGCAAGAGCTTTTGCAAAATGAATAAGAACATGAAGTGCATGCAATTACGGAAGATAAAAATGGTATCTTACTGAACATCAAAAGAGACAATAGGAACTTGTCGTTTTCTCCACTCCAACACATACAAAGAAACCATTGCGACAAGGCTACAATACAGAAAAAGATCATTCATAACTGCATAATTAATATTAATAATGTTCCTTTAAAAATAAACAAGAAATATTTTATTTGCTTTGCATGCCTGTAAAACCAGTAAATGGAAAACTTGAAAATGTTCAATACTAATTAAAGTTATGCTGACATTGACACATACCCCGTGTGTTGCTATAAATAATTAAAATTATTTTCAAATCATTAAAAAACATTACATTCTTAATTCTCAGAAATGCGATGTACAATGGAACCCTGCCATTTGTCATTCTCTCTATCAGTACAACTCGTTACCCAACCAACTTGTTCAAGTCAGTTTTAGCACTGGCCATCTGTCAATACTTCTCATTATGCATTGAATAATTTTTTTTCTTGTTTGAACAGCATTTTTACCTTTCAATAATAAAAAAAAATAAAATATACCAAAAACACTGCTTTTGACTTCCCATGTTTGATAGAACCCCAAGCAAAAACTATTGCACAGAATCAAACAATTTTTTTAAAAGAAGCTTTGCAATATCAGCTGTATATAATAACAATATGGCTTAAGTGTGAAGTTGGCTATGAAAAATACAATGAGGCCCAACTGAAAAAAATGAAACCACTTTCTGAAGAACCCAATAATTGCACATTCTTTTGAACTTTGGAATTAGCATCAGTTTGGCATATTAACTTTTCTCTCAGTTCCTTACTTTTTAATATCTGTACCTCAAGACTAGGCCAAAGTAAGTCAAAAATTATGATTTTCAAATATTGTTTAATTGTACCAAAATTAACCACCAAAGGAAAAGCATATATATTTTTCCAATGTAAACAATTATGTGTTGTAACCTAATTCATAAAACAGCTTTGTTACTAGGCAACAAAATCATTCTTTTCAGTTTTTACAGTAGTGATAAGGGGACTTGCATTAGTCTGGCTATGAGGTATAGATATGAAACCCTAGAAACCCATGTGTCTCCACAGTACTTCTCCTAAGGATTACTATAATACATTACCTATTACCATTACCTACATACATGTATCATTCTAATTTTACTTACAGATAATAATTACACATTATTTTCAGAAATAAATTACCTACACTTAATTTACAGATTTTTCCATACTACATTGATTGTTCACTATATCAAATATTTCCTAGTTAAGTAATCACTCGGTTGATTAAAAAAATAAAATCATGTGTTTTTTTTTTCCTTTCCAGATCATTAACACATTCATGCTGTTGCGTACCATCAGTGGCCTGCACTAGACTGTCTCATGGTGCGGTGCGTACCACAAGTGGTATGCATTCGATTGTGCTATTAGACGGTACGTAACACCAAATAGTGTAAGATTATATTTTTAGTTGAGTAAGAAAGTTTGAGAAACTATGCGGCATCTCGAAGGATTTCTTTGAGACCAACCGTTGACGCGGTTTTCCTTTGCACATAAGGCGGCCCTGAATTGAAAAGCACGGCATCGAACTTATCAAAAATCAAAGAAATAATTTCCATATAGCTGAAATTTAAAATAATGAAAATTTAATGTATATTCATTAAAAACATTTATTTTCAATAACAATTATAATTAATAACATATTATAAACATAACTTTTGTTCAATAATTTTTCAATCATTAATTAATGAATAAGGAACAATTGCGTGCTGCCAGATGAAACACAGCATGAACTCAAGCTCCGCCTCACAGCAAAAAACATGAAAATCGGCCCCGGCGTGAACGTGTTAATGATATGTGGAAACTTTTGCAATACATAATCATCCCTTCTCAATAAAAAAAATGTACACACAAGCTTTTTTTATTTACTTAAATAGAATATCTGAAATCATTATGAAACTTATTAACGCATAGTTTAAATTTATTAACCTATCATTTTCAGGCATTAACATAACATGAGTCATCAAAGAGTTTAAGAAAAATAATGCACACATGACCATGAATAACTCTATTCTGATTTTGTAGGGTAGAGCATATTGTTGCAATCTTGATGCACACTGTTGCATTTTAAAACCACCTTTCAACCTTTTATAAAATGCTGTTAGAAGTACTGTTTATGTGATCATGAGTTTTGAAAAGGGTCCACCCTGGACCCTTTATAAAACTTATGATTGAAACCCTTGTTCTGAAACATAATACAGGCCTTTTTGTATTTTGATCCCCTTTTGAGAACTTGTTATTCTTGGGTCCCCATCAATAATTCTCAAGCAACAAATACAATATTAAAAATGAGAATTTAAATACATAATAAAAACATACATCTCATCCTTTGGTTTACTTGTAAACTGAATTACTTTGCAATAGTAGGTACTAAGCATACATATATTTTCAGGCTCATTATTTCAAGGTTTCTTTGGGAGAGGGAAAGCAAACAATACAAAGAAAAAAAAAATCATTCACACATCTATAAATACACTATACTTCTAAAAACCATCAGAGGAGGGCAGTTGACCTCTCCATAGCCCCTATATGACGGGCTTTAGTTGCAATTATTCAAAAATCGCAACAAAACATGCACCTCAGTTAAATGCAAATAATTCAATTGTATCTGATTTGTCAGAAACTTGCAAATGGCTAATATGATTGATTAGACAGTCACTAGTGAGATTTTCTCCTACATTGCCCTCTTTTGATAAAAAGGAAAAACTTTTATATCCAGTAAAGGAGGTTACGTAATAGAAATTGAAAATAGTATCTGCTATTATAATAATAATAAAATGTTTACACATCAGAATAAGATATAGCATTAAATAAACAATGTTTTTCAAAGAAACTTCATTTTAGACAGCCAAGAAGTTCAGTGTTTAATGGTATAATTCTTCATTTTGCTAAGACAAGTTCTATTTAAACTTAATGCATTTTTTAAATAAAAAATAAAGTACAATAAAAAGTGTTACACATACCAAATACACATTATATATTTTAGTTCGAATAAGTACTTCAAAACCAGAACATGAAATCTGCATGTAAATGACTTCCTCCCTCCCTCTCTTTCTACCTATATATATGTATATATATACATATATATATATATATTTATATATATATATAGATAGATAGATGGATGTGTGAAGATATAAGGTTCATATATATATATATATATATATATTAAAGAAAAAAATTGAAACTTTCAAAGAAACATCTCTAAACAATCACTTTAACAAAGAAAAACCCTAACCAACAAAACTTCAATAAAAATCCACCCTTTTTTTGCAACGATTCATCACAAATTCTGACAGAAATAAAAGGATAAAATTTAATTCATTGAAAGAAAAATGCAATTTTCATTTTCTGAATACGAAAGTATAAAACTTTGTAGTAAAATAAGCAAAAAACAAACAAAGGGCTTACCAAAAAGCCATTATCAATATGAGAAGAATAATTACTGCTTGTAAAAAGTAATTATTGCAATACCGATCACTTTCTCTGCAAGATTTTTTTGTTGGTGCACGTTTATATTTATAAGCATGATGATGGGAAACCTTTTTAGATGGTGCTAAAGTGCTCCCATAACTAAAAAAGAATGAAATTTATATAAAAGAAGGTTTTTTAAATTTACTATGACATTTATGCATCAAATACAGTCAATCTAGTTTGAATATAAATAATATAAACTGTCAGCTGATATTAACATAACTTTGTTTCCACATTTAAATATTACAAAATTAAAAAAAAAAACATCTTAAACATGTTTTTTAGCTATTTTCAAACATAGAAGTACATTTTACAACATAAAATAGCATAATGAAAATCACAGCGCCTATTAACATTATGAAGAGTTGATAAAAACTGATTCAATGTTTGAAGCTCAGGAGAAATCCAGTTTATATTAGTTTTCTAAACAAAACAAAAAACAAGCACTCTTGAAGAAATATGATTTAGTAATTGTTTCAAGGAAAATTTTGGGAAATGTTCGGGAAAATTTTGAATGTCTTGATTTTTGCTGAAAGAATAAAAAGCTGTAGTTTCAAAACATTTAAATCCTATGCATATAAATGCATATTCCAAGGTTATATATTTTTGAAATCAGCTTGGAATTAATAAAACTACCAAACCAGCTGCAGAGCCGGTGGGAGACAGAGGCAGCAAGGTGCTTGCCTCATGTCGCAACACCATCAAGGGTGGCAGCTAATAACAGCTGCCACCCTTAAATTGATTACGTAGTATTACATTCCAAAAGAATAAGAAAAATCTGTCCTATAGATAATATATATTATTTAAATAGATACATATATATTTATTGGTAATACTTTCAGTCCCTTCACTCCAGAAAATATATATAATAGGGATGCAGAATATTTTCATAGTGGAAACAGAATCCAAGAAAAAAAACCCTGATAATTCCTTGATAGAGCTCCAAAAATTTCTCCGATTTTATAATTTTTATCTGAGTTACATAGCATCATTGTCATATACAATGACAGTATTATGTATTGTCATATGTAACGACAGTATTAGTGGTGAAACCAAAAAAACTATTTAGGGGGAAGGGGCACCGTACTTTCCTATCTGAACTTTGTGCAATTCTTTTTTTTTATTTTTTGAGGGGGTAAAAGAAAATAGAAAATAACATAATTTTCTAAGTGATGTAATCTGCACACAGGCCCGTTATTCAGGGGATCTGGAGGGGCAATTGACCCCCTGTCTCTGAGAATCTAATGGATTTGTATGAATTTGCATGTTTTTTGCTAATGAAAAAATACAAGGAGAATATACCCTTTGCTCCTCCCTGGAAAAATTCGAAATGATGGGCCTGCTGACACATGTCTTTTAACGCAGAATTGCAATGTCTACTTAACTCATAGACAAAAAAAGCAACTTTTTTTTGTTGTTTAGTAGAAGAAAGGGCGCTTGCAACCAATGAGAACTCAGCAATTAAGCTGACCATGCGCAACGAAAGAAACTTTGGATGCTTGCTGGTTTGGATATTGAAAAAAATATTTTTCTTTGATATTTGGGGAAACTTCAAATATTCCCTGATATTTTTCAGAACATAAAAACTTCCCTGAGAATTCCCTGATTTCCCGGTTGTGTTTCCACCCTGATTTTGTTGCCTCATGGCACCGCTTATACTTGCGATAGGCTTGAACAGCTGGTGAATGTTTCAAACATGAATCCTTGAAATTTTAGAGAAAGAAACCTTTAAAACTGCTAGAAATTTTTTGAAATGTAAATACTCTTCTGATACAGTTGGTAGCTTGAGAGTTCTTTTCTCCGCTCTTTTTAAAGTCAAAATGCAACTGAAAAACCTGGTTGCTTGATTTTTATAAGTACAATAACGTTTCAATATTCCTTGAAACTTACATTTGTCACAAAATAAAAATTAGTTTTTATTAATTTTTTAATTAAAAATAAAAGGAAATAAATAAGTGAAGGAGAGAAAACTAAAAAATTACATACGACTAAAAGTCAGTTTGTATTTAGTTAAAATCTGATCAGAAAACTCATATAGTAATGCTGCAAGCAAGTATTCAAATTGGGAGATGTTTTCTTATTTTATATGAAATAACATATAAAGTTAAGAACTTATTTCTCATCTAAAATCAATTAGAAGACAAGAGCCAATTGTGCAGCGAGTGCAATTTTTTGGGGGCAGAGGTCTTGAATGGAGATTCTTAAAAATTGTTATATGTATTTGTATAGAAATCTATATATAGAAATATAGGAATCTAGATACTCATTTGTGACTGCATGTTTGAGTAAGGTTTCACGAGCGTAGTTTGAGGCTACAGGGAGGCAGGACCCAAAAATCTCTCTTCTGGCTGCAAAACCGAGAAGATGCTCAGAGACAGGCTTACCCTCGTTACCATCACCTCTCGGAATGGCCATGCATTAAAATAATATCTTTTGAACTATCTAATGGTAACTTAGGAGTAGGTGTTGACTTTCCACAACAAGAATTACCCTATAGTTGAGGAAAGCCCTCTTGAACTTTGTATCCTACTTAAAAATTAAGCAATCAGAAAATTTCTACTCTATAATCTTGTCACAGAATAAAAACTGTTGTATAAGAAAAATACGGGAGGGGGAGGGAGGGGAGATTATGGGCAGGTTTTAAATACTGGATATTATAAATGTACATGAAAAAAAAAAAGAAACAACCAAATTTGTATTTATATTATAGGGCACTTTTATGTGCTAAAAAAACCAAAAGATTGAACTTAAAATGCTATTCCACTCTTAAAGAATAAATATAAAAACTTCAATGCACAAAAACACTTGCCTGTTCACAGTACTTCCACTTGATGTGGATTTAATACTGTCAAGCCTTTTCACTTTATTCAATTTTTTGTTAACCTTTTCCAATTCATCTATTCGAGTTTCTAAATTATCAGTGACTTTGCAGAGTTCTTTAACAGCTCCAACATTTTCCATGAATATCCTTTCCTAAAATTTTAATTGCATAGTTTTGTGAGTTCAAATAAATATCCAAGAAAAACCCAAATAAATACTCGTAGATATTTAGGCTATAATCTCTAACATGTACTACTTAATTGTTCATTATTCGACAGGGAATACAAGCTTAAAACAAGCATCTTATACATTATGATATACATTAAAAATATATATGTAGTGAAACTTCCAAACTCTGGAATCATACCGTAGTGATACATACCTTATTTACCACAAGAAAATTTTCAATGTGCTCTCCACTAGGCAACAAAATGTCACCTGCTCCTTGAACAGCATCAGGAATTAAAGTTTGCACTTCTTGAGCAATGACGCCTGTACTGGTGGCATTTTCAATACCTATGCCAATATGTTTCGCAAATTCAGGTAAAAACTGATATCGAACTATCCTCATGTTGGCCACATTCTTT
The DNA here is from genome assembly GCA_038502835.1 of Octonoba sinensis. Classification (NCBI taxonomy): domain Eukaryota; kingdom Metazoa; phylum Arthropoda; class Arachnida; order Araneae; family Uloboridae; genus Octonoba; species Octonoba sinensis. Next base: position 90,411,721 of record CM076604.1, on the reverse strand, counting down.
AACTGCTCTTTGGTATCTACCTAGAATAGCAGTAATGCAAACATTACACAATGTGTAAAGAGAAGAAAAATGTAACATGATGGAAGAAAACTTCTTTTTATCTCTCTTTCTTTTTACAGAACTTTTGTTTCCAACAAGGAGAAAGGAAGATGAAAGTGAAAAAATATATGTATAAATTACAATAAAAACATTTTTCATCTAAGATTAACAAAAAGTCATTTACTTTAGAATAGCAAAAACAAATGTAATCAACTTTTAATAAGTTATAAAATTAGAGAAAAATAAAGACAGATAATCAGATTATGAACATGTAAAGAAACATTATTTTCCACACCAAATATTCACAATAATTAAAAAATAGATATTATATGTTATTATACAGATAAAATAATAATAATAAATCTAAAAAATATTTTTAAAAGCATTCTTTTTTTTCTTTCAAAAATAATGCAAGTTTAGGGAAAAAAAGAAATTTGAAGTTAAATTTTCAAAAACGGAAAGATTGCTCTTTTTTTTTCTTTTTTTTCCCTAAATTTCAATCACAGGTTTTTCGAATCATTAGTTAATGTTCAACTACAAGGAAAACGTTTTTGCATAATCCTTTGTATAACTCTCAGAATGACAAAATTCACAACATGAAAAGTGTTTAGGAAACTTTACCTCTTCAATATTAGTTTTAGCTCGAGCATCAGATGGTTGAACAATATGACCAGTCACTTTCATGTTACCATGAATCACAAGAGCTTCATCTGGTCTATCTGTATTGATGCCTACACGTCCCTATTAAATCACAACATGAAAATAAAAAAAAATTCATAAACCTCATTAAAAAAAACAAGTATTCAAAAGATGTTATCATATTTCCACCCTTTAATTTTGAAATGCATATACCACTTTATTTATAGGGTGGCTGGATTTCCAAACTTGTTTAAAATCAGTCGAGAAATGAAGAAAGATTTGCATTACTACATCTTAACATATTATGAACAGGCGATGTAGCAGGCACAACTGTGTTGCATAGTGGTCTAAGTTGACCAAGTTAAAAAATGTTCTAAAAAATACACCAATTCATACATTATATGAACATGATATTTTCCATGATTTATTTGAGTGACTTAAAAATAGTGATTTTAAACGGGTACAAATACCAGCCATGCTTTCAAACGGCAATGCTCGAAACAGGTACTAGTACCAGCCGCCTGCTCATAATGTGTTAATTCAGTAAAACAAATACAAAAATTACATTGTTTTATGATATTTTATCCCCCCCCCCCCATAAAAAAGCTCATTTGTAAAAAAGCTCACCTTCGGAAGGTTTTTATTTCTATGAATTAGCCCTCAGTGAGATGGGAAAGGTCATTAATGGATCTTTATTTTAAGTTACATAGGGATGATCAGTAAAGCTGCTTGTGCTGTAATATACTTACACACAATTTGTAAATGTATTTTTCACCCTTTCTCAACATCCTTGGCAATTAAAAGAGGTGGAACTTAGCTTTAAAAACAATTGAAAGTATCCCTATTAATTTTTGCAACCCTAAACTGGATGAAACTGTCAAAAGTGTTGCCCGCCCTTTCTAAATTATTTTTACGTGTCACCCTACTCCCATTTCTTGCTGTTTTACAAGGGGTGGCTTGCACCTCACAATATTTTTTTCAGTATGGGAAGTCCTAGAAGCACTGAAAAGGCAAAAGTCACAGGACTTACAATTAAACACTTTTCAAATTTCTAGAGAAACACACGACAAAACATTCAGTAACTACGGTCAAATAAAAGGCATGCTTAACATCACTTTCTAGTAAAAATATCATCGCACATGCACTTAGGGAACCAGCAACAAATTGAATAAAAAAGAAGCTATTTTCGATTACCCAGTAATGAGTCATTCCATTTCATGTAAAGCGTGCGAGTTTAAAACTAGTAATTGAATTGAACAGAATAACATGCATTAAATCGCAGTAGCTACGCTTTGTGCTAGGAGCTATTTAAGTTCTAAAAAGGTTAAGTACAATTTATCTGTACTAATTGTGTAACAATACAGTATATTTCTTGATAAATAGTGATTAAATATTATATTAAAATGATTAAATAAGAACGAGTTTGAATTTCTGGCTTTTTTGAGAAACGCACAAAAGGCCATTTTTGAAAAATCATATAAAATATCTGGGGCAAAAATACACAATATAAAAAATAGCAGCTCATTAAGCACTTTAAGGGCAACAAATGAGCAGATTTTCAGATTTTTAAAAAATGGCTTTTTGAGTAATCACACTTCAAAAATCGTAATTTTTGAACATTATCAAATTTCAAAATTTAAATTCTGAGAGGATATGCATCTCAGGCTTACAATAAAATTTGATGCAAAACTTCCGTAACAGCACTTAAGATCGCCACCTCTGTTTTGTCAAAAATATATTTCTTTCATAAGAAAAAAAAATCATGAAGTCGGAACAGCACTATTTTTTCACTTCAGAAACTTTTTTTTCTTTATCAATGAAGCCAGCTACATTTTTAAAATTAGTGTCTAAATAAAATACCATCCTTTCATTATTTATTGAAAAAAAAAATCATTCGAATCGGTTAAAAACTTTTGAAGCAGTGGCCATTTTAAAAGTGAGTGTTTTGCTGATTTACTGAAAACGGCCAACTTTGTCCCAAATTTTAAACGTCTGTAACTAAAGAAATAAATTTTTTCTTGCAAAATCCTTTTGGGATATTTTATATGTCCCTTAGTTGTAACTACTGTAATTTTTTCAAAAAAAATCGGTGAGGGTCATGTGACACCCTCTGCCTGATCTGAAATGGAATGGCTCTAATGTAAAATGCTAGAAATAAGCTGCAAATTACACAAAAGAGTTTACTTGCTATGTACAATACCTCCACACATTTTTCAAGAACATCCATTGGAAGAAATGACAGATGTTTTTTTAATTGTTATTTCAACTTCAGTTAGAAAGCACTTCTTTTGCATTGAAAAAGGGATAACATGTAATCTAGAAACATGCATGTAATTTTTTGAAATTTTGTGCTTAATTTACATTGTATTTAATCTTTTAAGCACAAGACTAAATTTGATCTATACTGTATATTTGTAATGTAAAAGTTTCAATATATTTTTTTCATCCGATAATTACTACATTTATATTTCATTACAGTAATAAAAAACCCATTTTTAAAAAAATTCATTAAAAAATAGGATAGTATGATCTAAAAAATTAACTGTCAATTAAGGGAGGATTGTCTGTTAAAAAAATTACTTTACAATAGATGTTCATTGGCACAATCAAATCCAAATTAAGACAATGTATCATTTTTTGAACACCATACAATCTTGATTACTGAAACATGTCATTACAGTGCAAATTTTTGTATATAATATGAAGAAAAAATATCTTACTGCATGATAAATAGAATCAGCAAGTTGACCTCTTTGCCAAGACAGCTCCATGTCATTTTCAAATTGTCCAGGATTAGATGCCTGCAAAAAAAGTGTTGATTGGAAATTTGAGACATGAATTATATACAGGCAACTCTCTCAGACAAATGGATCCATCTACAAACATCTACAATCTGCACGAGATTTCCAATGTAAACTGAAACTTCCAGTTGAAAGTTGAATGGAATTTTTGAACTGGAGTGATGTAATACAATTTAATAATTAAATACATAACTAAAGCGTCTATTAGTTTAAAATTTAACGTTTCCCCCAAAATAAGTACTAAAGACCAATAATAAAATAACCAATATACTTATTTTTAAAAAATAAATAAAACCTTCAAATAAGAAATGATGTATGCTGGTTTAAGGTAACATATCTTAAAATAACTTTCAATTTTCAAAATGTTATTTTTCATTTTGAGCGTGATAATTCATGCTCAAAAACACCACTATGAGAATCGTGGTTATAATAATTTGCGGCGATAATTTTTAATAGCATCAGTTTAAAAAAACTTGAAATTTCTTAAATTTTCAAACCAAAGTGTTTTATAAACATGAAATGTTCAAAAGAATTCATGTCTGCCTTTTATACCTTGAAAGTTAAAAATATATTGTATTTTTTCCCTTTTATTATAATTGGGAAAATAAAAAATCTTTCAAAAAGTTCAAGATACTAGTAAATTAATGAGGGCAGTTTCGCAATATTAATTATATAACAATTTCTTTTAAAAACCCTGTAAAAATAATTTTAAAAATCTAAAACCAGAAAATACAAAAAGGAAAACAATCAATTGTACAATCCCATATATTAATTTTTAGTTTGGAAGGGGGAAAAACTATACTAATTTGTTAGTGTGTTTAGTGTAAATCAGCATGTAAAAAAAAAAGATGGTTTTTTCTTCTGATACCACTTGTAAAAATAACGGCTGGAGCATTCGGAAATTTTCATGCAAGGTCAAAATTCAAACTTCTTTTGGTACATCTTGGGAAGACTGTTACTGACATTTCAATTCTTAATAAAACAATAAAGAAAAACTTCCTTACAAAAGAAGGCCATTTCCAAGTACTCTAAATGAATGTTATTCTTTATTTTTCAAATTAAAATTCTAAAGAAAACTTTTAAAAATCATGGCAAATCTTTAAATATGGTGAAATATTGCTTCTAACATGATATTTGAATATTGACCGATTTGATGGTTGATTCATTATAATATTTTCATGTATTACTATATATTATGCAGTTAACATTACCACCATGTTAACTGCAGCAGTCACATCCAACAGTCATATGTGCCCCTTCGATAATATAAAATGAGTAATGGGTACAGGCAGCAACAATCCAGAATTTTTACCCAGCTGGAGGAGGGGGCAGAAGGTTAGGGGGCCTTTTACTAATGTATTTTTTAAATGGCTTCTATTAAATATCAGAATTTTGGAGGAGGGAGGAGATGTATCTCAATATTCGCCTCTAGATAGGACATGCCTAAAGGTTATTGCTTTTTTCCCCAGAAAAAAGAAAAACTTCCTCCATGTCTATGTGTCCAGGACTTGCAGTAGAACATTTAAATTTTTTTCCTTTGAATATTAATTCTTTATTTTTAAGCAGTGAAATGCTATTTCATTTTATCTTTCTCTTTTTGTTTGCTTGACAAGAAGCCTGATTTGTATGGGTTGAATTTGAAACAACCATATGAGGCAACAACTTGTTCTGAACGGAAATTTTTCGTCTCTAGGTGAGCACAAATCCTAACAAACCTTATACCAAATAATCTCTCAAAATTAAGTAGTTTGTGAAATGAGCTAAACATAGAAGAACAAGGTGTTGGGAGACCGAAAGAAGGATTAACACACTGGTTTATGAAATAAACAAACAGTTTAAGCACCAATTTCAAAGAAAAAGAAGCTAGCTTATAGTTTTACCAGAAAACAAGCTATTGATCTAAATCTAGTAAACATAGTAGCATAAAAAAGAGCAAAGGGTTCTCATAAAGTAAAGTAGATTTTACAGAGCGTCCGGGCACAAATTCAAGCAAGGGCAGGAATGTTGCTGATCAGCAAAGCACTTCTTCCGAGAGTTTATGTTCTAGTGGTTCGGCTTCTACTTTAAGCTGCAAGTCTCCCAACAATCCATATAGGAACTTTATGCTCTGCCTGCTTAACCAAGCATAAGTGCACAAAATGGTCGATCGATTCCGTCAAAACCAAGTACAGGTCTATCTAAAATTACCTTGCATTGTTAGAAATTTAATGCATGCTTTTTTGAGCACTGTTTAAATTTTTAAAGAAATGGAAAGATTTTTTCTCCTTTTTACATGAATTGTATTCTAAAAATACCGACTAATACTAACCAGGCGAAAAAAATGCAGACTTTTACCGACTTCTACTGACCAGTTTTACGCCCCAGAGTCAAATTTATATTGCAACCTGTTCTTCCTCCTCAATCTGCAAAGTTCTAATGATGGAGACAATTTTGGTTGCCAACATGATGGACGGCAATGAAATTTTAGCTCAACATTTAAAATTTTTTTTTTTAGCCAGTTGGTGAGTGGCAACAGCTAATCTGCACCTTTACAATGTAGTTGAATAAAAATTTTCATTTAAAGATCATATGTATATATATTGTATGTAATTTTTATACATCTTTTTCTATCATTATATTTTATACATACATGTACCTATGATTAGTGGTTTATCGAATAAATAATAAGTAAATTAATAAGTAAAAGGGAAAATAAGGCATTATTGCCTTGCAAAACAAGCAAACAGGTCAATGCCCCGAAATCCATAAAGGTCTAAAATCCGCGCAACCTTTGGCTCCAAGCAGTGCGGATTTCCGAGAGTTGACCATACAGCATTTGAAATCCTTAAAAGAAATGTTGGTCAGTGAGACCAGTGAGTATTATTGACCTCTAAGTTACTGGTGGGTACGTGCATTGCCACCTATCGAAAATTAATACATTACAATAAACTATGATTAACAGATCAACTTATAATACTTAATGAGGAAATAAATGATAAGAATTCATTTTAAAAAATAAGACATTAATTACTGTTGAATTCCTTCAGTGTTACAATTTTTGCTAACATGAGTGTATTTTAATTAGAATAGAACCATAGTGGAACACATACCCGAACAATGATTCTTTCTGATGAATGGGCAATTACTGTGTAATTCTGGTCTCTGGAAGCAACACACAAACTGACCACCAGATAAAAATACCTTTGATCTGGGTTTGGTTTACCTTTCTTTCTCATGTTGTTAGAGGTTGTTTCGCTGAAATGGAGACGGCCCACAGTTGTTTTCATGACTTGTTCAGGATTAAGATCCAGTCTGAAATTTAACAAGGAAATTACTTTCTAATTAGATAATGTAATTTTACAATTAAGGTTGGGAAGATTAATTTTTTTTTATAGAACAGAAGAATTACTTTTATAAATGTTGCAACTGCCAAAATCATTACATGTTATAAGCCCAGAGTGTCAGTGATATAAGAACAGGGCTCAGTTGGGTAGGAACATTGAATAAAATATGAAGTTAAATATGAAGTTTGAAGACAAAATGATAAATATGAAGTTTGTTTCAGTAAAAATATTGATTAATACAAATACAAAAGTGACAACCAGCAACAGGCACAATAAACATGCAAATCTGCGAATAAACCTAGCTTTTTCCTTCTTTTGCAACTCTTCGTCTAGAAATTTCTTTACAATAAAGAAACCATTTTTGAAGATCACATTGTTTTACAGAACTAGAAGTAAAAAAATATTAGAATGAGAGTGTGAGCTTAAAGATTTCATGACACAGAATTGAGAAGTTAGTTTCATGAAAGGAAGGTCCTCCAAGCCTTGTTCATTTGGAGCAATTGAACAGCACAGCAGAATCCTATCTTGAAAACTTCGCTTTGTAGAAAGAAATTAAGGCAAAAGCAGATAAGGTGAAATGATATAAAGATAAGAGACACTAAATGGTCGAAACTGAATCGTCTACTTCAAGTGACCTGTTCAAAAAAAAAAAACAATCCTCCTTCTGAAATTTTTAATGGTCAATAACATATTCTGTTGAAGCTTTAAATTAATCAATGCATGAAGTGATGAAATATTAAAAAACTAGCATATTTTCAAATCTGATGTTCTGTCAAACCTCTTTAAGAGGACCATTAATGGAACTCTAATAAGTATCCTCATTTGGGACTGCATCCCAGAAAGGAGACTTAAAAGTTTTTAAAACACCATGCCTAAATTAATCTTTTCAATTTGTTGCCTATAAAAAACCCTTAAAATATAGTCCAAGATATAGAGTTTATGGATATCTTTGATTATGTAGAGAAGAGGAGGAGAGGTTATGATCAGAGTGTTCAACTTTACAAAGTAAAAAATCGGGAGATTTTTGCGATATAAAACAGTCAATGGAGTAGCGTTTTCAACCTCTTCCGCAGGATGCAGGAAAGTGCCAAATGCTCAAATTTGGAATTTCATCATTTAAAAAAATCAATGACAGCCTCTTGTTTTTCTTTTTTTTTTTTTGAGGGGGGGGGGGGAATTGTAAAATTTCCTATAAATTTTAAAGGCCACAAGGTACATCATTATGTTGTCTGGTTAACAAGGCAAACAACATGTAATGCATAGCCGATTATTTTTCATCCTTCAATGCATGTTTTTCCTTCCCAGGAAAACCGAAGGTGAAAAAACACAGGAATAATTACAATTAATAATAATGACAAGCTACTGTCAAACACAGTCAAGTTTCAAAAAAGGAAAAGAAAACTCTAGATTTTAGAGCATTTTTTTTTTTTTTTTTAATTGTCGATTTTCTCTCTCTAAAGTTTTGAGCTAAAAGAACCTCAATATGACATTATATTAACATTTATTAAAAAAATTTCCAATTACTCCTCTGTTCATTTTCTATTTCTTAGAATAATTCCTGTATGAACTTTACCAGACGTAAAAATTAAGTTCAAATACAAAAATAACAATAAAAATAACCATAAAGGACCTTTGTACACACACAAGTAAATAGTAAAAAATAACTATACGTAATTAAAGCCCAAATGAGCATTAAGATGCAGACATATGTTTCTGGATTGCTTGGAATTTCTTTTTCAATGCAATAGTGGAACTTCTAGATGCAAAAGATACAAATGAAGCAGACAAAACAACAAAAACAAGGCTTGTAAGTGTCATTTGAGAAAACAGACAACTTGTGGCTCTTCGGTATTGGGTTAGCAAGAAGGATGGGGGTGGGGAGGGGTCCTGCCCCCCTGGAATTAAAAATGCCAATTTTTTTCTGCATTTTTGTGAATAGTTGTATGAGTAAAAGCGTTTAAATTTTAAGAAGTTTTTGTTTGCTTTTTTCCTAATATTTTTGCAGTCCCAAGTACGTATCCTAAGGCCTGAAAATGCACCAGTTTGCATATTGCGGACACCCTTCATCTGTCAGAATTTCATATCTTTAGTTAAGGGGGGACCCTATGGTTTACTCCCCTAATGTTGAGCTGAAAGGGATATGCCATGGGAATATTGAAGGAAGTTTTATCGGTTTATCAACGACCAAAAGGTGAAAAATCTTCAAAAAGCATGGAAAGCGAACCTGTTTGAATGCTTTTCCCTAAGTTTGATTGATATATTTGTTATTATAATAATTACACAATAAGATACATATAAATATGAATATTAATGCACGTTAATATAAAAATGAAATATTTGAAACTTGATCTTGTGATTAAATTATGTCATTCATAATAATTCAAATCAGAAACTTATATTCAGGTTCCCAAATTTCTGCTTTGCTAACAGCAGTATACAATAACCAGTTTACCGTCCACTGAAACATCAGACCATGGACAAATGTGACCAAATACAAATCCAATAGAATTTTAAAAGTAAGAGAAGCATGTAAACTGCTTGAACAGATATCAAAAAAGCATATGTTACTCGACTGATAAAGCATACAAACATTCAAAAACTTTAAGCATTAGGTCCCACAAACAATATTCATCAACTAAAGCACAGCATAAGAAAGAGGTTCGGGAGCAGGAATAAAATTTGAAGATGATTAGAAATATTTTCATTAATTAAAAATTTATCTTTAGATGAGAACAAAACATATATGGTGCAATTAAAGATAATGTGTCCCGAAGTTTAGAAGCAGGTATAACTTACGGAACTGGATGAAATGGCCTTTTACTTCTATCGGATTGTGACTGCTCAACTTTTATTGTTTGGCTAGGAGATTCTACCTGAAATACAAAAATATTTATTAAATATACCTATTTAATTTTCTATGTTGTGCACTTTGAGTGAAATAATATTTCTTTTAATTATAAGAGAAGTTTTAAAAAAATGGAATGTATATACTGTAAAACCTGTAAAGTTGACCACCTTTGTAAGTGGACCATCTGTCTAAGTTGACCACTTTTGTCAGGAAAGAAATTAGCCCTTCTTCACCCTCTATAAGTTGACCACCTGTCTAAGTTGACCACTTTTGTCAGGAAAGAAATTAGCCCTTCTTCACCCTCTATAAGTTGACCACCTGTCTAAATTGACCTCTAAAGCGCTGCACCGCAAGTAAGTGGTCAACTTACACAGGTTTCACTGTATATGTATATATATTTATTTATAAACGAAATTGAAGAAACAAATTGCATAATAAAAATAAGAAAAGAAAGATACTAAATGGAAAAATGGAAAAAACTTCATCAGGGAGAAAGACCAGTTTAATGAATCGAACTGACCAAACTCATAAAGTAGCTGCGTAAATGATAAAGTCAAATGACGGTTCTGGAAAAAGACAGTTGTGCAAAAATACAAAAATTACAGAGAGAAAATAATACATAAAAAAATGATAATAATAAAAATAAATAAATAAATAAAAGCCAAATCAGACATTTTCAGGATAGATCCCACTAGAACTTCATAGCGTTGGTGTCCCCCCCCCCCTTCTACAGTAATACAACAGTGCCATACATCAATGTAGAAGGCAATTCCTTCTTGTCTAATGTAGTGTAAAGAAGAAGTGGGGATTTGGTTTAAAACAAGGACCTTTTTTAGATATTCCAATTTTTACGAATAAAAAAAGCTGCTATTGCAAATAGTTTTAATTCTAATAATTTCATTAATTAAAGTATTTAGAAAAACTTTTATAGAAATGCTGGAATTCCGGTAAATCAAACAGTTAACATGAAAGTCCAATGTAATTCTTTTGTCATAAGGGTCAATTTACACAGCATTATTTGAAGGTTTAATGAAAAGATCAAGAAATTTCCAGGTATTCTTTTGTCATAAGGGTCAATTTACACAGCATTATTTGAAGGTTTAATGAAAAGATCAAGAAATTCAGAACAATTAATGTCATCATTTGTGTGAAGGAATTCCAATTCAGAAAGATAAATATTAGCAGAGTCATTTGAAAAATTATAAAAATTAAACATAATTACATCATTGATATAACAAAAAAAATTTGGAGATGTAAAAACAAGTTCTTTCCATAACAGTAAATATATTTTAGCTAAAACAGAGAAGTATTTTGAGCCTTGTGGGATGTAAACAGAGCTATGTAAACTGAGCTAGGCAATAGAAGATAATTCAACATAGAATGTATGCGGGAACTTTTCATTGCTTCCACGAATTTAGAATATAGGCATGTACCGGAATACAAAGCAAAAATAGCATGGGTAATGAAGAAATAATTTTCCGCCCCATAAAAACCAACAGCTGTTTCAGGTTTTCAAAGTTTCTTCTTCAGTACTAAACTCATAAGATCTGTCTACTGGTTCGGCAAATTAAAATTTCAGTATATTTTAACATTTCTAGAATGACATTTGAAAATTTCCAGGTATCGCATAGCAAAAAAAAAAAAAAAAAAAAAAAAAAAAAAAAAAAAAAAAAATGATCACGGTTTCATAGTAAAATGAAAAACAAAGTAATAAATGTAGCTTAGTAATACCATCTATTAGCAAAATTGGTGCTCGTTTTTATTTATATAGTAAAACTTCTATGAGCAACCAGCTCGATTAAAAGACTTTTAAGGGACCATTTTTTCCCTGCATCCACTTAGCATTAAAAGCTTTCTTGGTAAGACCAGGCATCTTTGCTAGCAATCAAACTTTACATCTTATGGGGAAATTGTTCTTGCTTTTTTTTCTACTTAATAAATACTAATAAATAGCTCTTAAAATTTTTCGAAATAAAGGCTTGGAATATTTTAATATGCCTCTCTGGCTCAGATATAAAATCCAGAGTCAACAGAGAAGAACCTGATTGATGAAATGGCTTAGTGACAAAACCTATGTTGGCAGGACAGCAATCTATTAAATAAATTGACTTCATTATGTTCAACTCAGAAGGCACAAATAAGAATAGTATGAATACTTTTTTAAGGTACTAGAAAAAGAAAAAATAAGGAAATTTTGAAAAAGTAGAGAGAGAAAAATATTTCAAAATTTCCTGATGCTTTAAAAAGGGTTAGATATTTTTCTTTCCAAAGTATAGGTTCTTCTTATAATCAATGTTTAATAAAAAAGAGTATTAAGAAAATTTGTAGGTACTTCTTATTAATAACAGTTCATAAAAGGTTGATAAAGTTATTTATGCAAGTCGATGTTGGCCCTTTTCTAAACGACAACCTTTTGTAATGGCTGATTTTTCTCAAAATGGAGTATGGTCCTCTGAAGAAGTTTTACAGCATAAGTGGTACTTTTCTGTTTCAGGGGAGGCCTGGGTGTTGATGGTTGATTTTTTTTTTTTTTTTGCCAAATCAATTACCCCAAATTAGTTTGTTTTGTGTTTGGAGTTTATTTTTTGAAAAATATTTAAACATAGCCAATGGCAACTCAAGATGGTATAGTAGTTTGATTAGGTGAAAAAAAATGCAATCATGCCCCCGAAACGGAAACGTTCGGTATAAGTTCAACAGTCATATTGATATTTACTCATGAACTTTTATTTATTTGTTCTGCAGATACAATTTAATTGAAAACTGATGGGAGCTCTAGTCAACAAAAAGCTGTAAAAGGTATATGTGTAAGCAAATTTGCTCACTTAGGTAATTTAGCTTAGTAAGCATATGGCTTGCATATAGGTGGTTTAGGCTGGCAAAAGTAAAATCATGCTAAAAATGATTTACATCCTGGTCCTGAGGAATTCAATGTTTTCTAGATTTTATAGTTTAACTCTCAGATACATGAATAATAGTTAAAATAAAGTTTTGTTATCTTAAAATATCCTCATTTGAAAAGAGAAACACATATCTAATCTGGGCTGTTAAAGACTACACCTTCAATCAGGATGCATACCGTTCATCAGTACTTGTACACATATTTCCAGTACTTCAGTAAAGGTTGCAGCATATTTCCAGTATGTAAAAAAAGTACCAGTACACTTCTAATATCAATAAACACATTGGCTCAGATTCAGATAGCTATGAAGAAGCTAAAACAACAACCTTAAAAAGGAATCTTTTAGCTCTTTGATAACACTGAATTCAATGCTGAAGAAAGGGTTTCAATTTCTAGAAAAAATCTTGAAGGTGTAGCTGTTTTATAAAAATTTTTTAAAAATCTGCTGTATACACATATTGGTTTGAGCTTTGTATATCATTCTTTTACAAATGGTTGTTACTTTAATTGTACCTTAGAATATGTTTGATTAAATGGACATCCTACCTTTACACCATTAAAATGTAAATAAAAGTGATCAATTTTCTTAACACCATCAGATGTTTTCACATAATGAGGAACACCAATTGGCTGAATATGCACTGTAAGTTGAAAGTGATTTTTCTTTTGACAGACAAATGCATCATCAGCATTGCTGAAATTAAAACCTTTATCTGCATCTACCCTAAAATTAGGAGGTGGTCTGGAAAGGAAAAAAAAATCATGTAATTACTAAATGAAACAAATAAGAAAATATATATGCAACCTATTTATCCAAGTATACTTTTATTAAAGCATTAAAAAGGTTTCAATTTTAAATTAAGTTTTGGTAGAGGTTTTTATACTGCCGTAACTTTTAATTCAAGCTTTATTTAAATAATAATAATTAATATTGTATTAATTATTAATTAATTGAAGATTGTGAATGATTGAAAATCCAATGAAAGTTATTTTGACAAAATTAAGAAACTCTACGTATGTACATTATACAAAAATAAGCACAAAATAAACACTTATAATTTTATTTTAAATATCTATCGAGACAGTTTGTTGAGCACTACCTCTGCTTTTGGTATCAATTATTACTCAAATGTCAAATGACTTGAAATGCCTTCATGGTCATGCGTGGTCATGATTCACTAAAAGCCTGCATCACATTCATAGCAAAAGTTAGTCTTTTGGTTGTTTTAACAAAAGCGATCAGTCCTTTGGAAGATGAAATGAGGCAAATGACTATTTAATGAAGTGTCATTTTAGAACCAGTTTTGAAGGAATAGAAATAAGAAGCTGAAAGGAAGGAAGAAATAATATGAGTGAAGAGAAGATTACACTAAAAAGTAATAAAGGTGCAAGAACCAAAGAAAAATTCAAGATAGTAAATGTTTGGTCAACGTGATCTTCTGCCTAACCTAATTCGTTGAGACACCTAATATTGACTGTAAATATATTCATCAAAAAAAATTATCAAAAGTGAAAAAACAAATAATATAAAACAAAACACAGTAAAACACTATAAGTGTTAGTACTATGCATTGGTCAGACATGGATAAAACTTTAGATAAATTATCGCTCTGTACAATAAAGGTCAGCTGATATTTTTTTGCCATTGTTCCTTTTCCTAAATGTGTAATAATTTTGCATAAATGGGGGAGGGGGGGATCTGAAACTACTTATAATCATTATTACTAGTATTTACAAGAGCAGCAGCATTCAGAAGGGGACTAAAAGCCACTTTTTTAAAAAAAAGTTCCTACATTTTATTGCTCTGTTTAAGAGAAAGAAAACAAAAAGGCTGATTATCTTAAAATGAAACTATAATAAAAATTTGAAGGGTTCCAATCCCCCCTCTTAATTTGAAAATTTTAAAATATTTTGGGGAGATTTATAAAATTTTTCCCAAAAAAATATTAACAGGTTATGTAAATGTAAAGAAAAAAAAACACAAAGCAAACATTTGCTCAGTATTGAATTAAGCAAATGAAAATGACACAATATAGAATTAAAATATTTTTGGAGATTATTTATAACATCAATCGAAAAAATTCCCTACACAAAAATTCATACACATCCTCAAAATAGAAAATACTCAATATAGAAAAAGGGCAATATTAATTTAATTAATTAAGCAATGATAGCTTCGAAATGCATTTCCAAACCTTAAATCAAGAAGCACAATGTGCTGTATATATTTTGAACTGAATTGACAATAGTCAAAATGTTCAAAAACCACTTCCATATAATTGAGCATGTAGTTATTATGTCAAGTCTCAATTAATTACCATCATTAGAACTCACAATTCTTTTAAAGAGTGATCACATAAAATGACCCATGTATTTTGCTGGAAAGGCTGAAATCGAATACACTGGTATGCAGAATCCAGAAACATTCCAGAGCCATCAGGACCACTGAAGTCAAAGCTATACTCATCATCTGTGGCTGACAAACATGGAGTATTAGCATGGGGCTCAGGTGAAATTCCCCCACCAACTAAAAAAATCATAAAAGTATAAATTATGTTTTAAAAGTATAATTGACAAGAGATTAATTTAATTAATTACAATATCCTTCTCATTTTGTTTAATTCTCAATTGAAAAACTATTTACTTAATACATAAAATATTTTCACTTTCTCTATTACTGCTTTCAGCATTTCTCAATCTTTTCACTGGTATAATTTTTAATATTAACAAATAATAGGGGAATAATTACATTTTAAATTGAGAAATAAACAATTAAATCATTTTAACTTTCCGTGATTTTGCATGGCAAAATTATTTATAATACTTTCAAAATATGCTTTATTAAATACAACTTATTAGACTGACAGTAAATTTAAACCCCATAATCAAACTTGTTTCACTGAAGATTTTTTTTTTTTTTTTACTAGTTACTGCACTGCAACTCCTTTCCTCATGTGTTACAATTACTTGTAAACAAAGTTTAAGTATATTAGAATATGATTTACACAAATACCAATTAACTGTTCTCCAATCACAGGAAGTATTGCTATAGAATTTTAACTTTTACACTTATTTTACTTTTACACTTTAGGAACTTATGGCTGTTGCGATAATTGCTATAGGATAGTCACATTTCTGGATTGGAAAAGCAGCAAAAGACAAATGGTAGAATCTACCACAGAGTAATTGAACAAGGACAATTTATCCATTTGTACAGCTGTCATTTTTTTTTTTTTTTTTTGACTAATTAAAAAAAAAAGGTTTTTTTGCCTCAATTTTTAATTTTAGGCCATTTGTACACCCTCACCAAAAACTATAATAATTATTATTCTTTTACTAGACTGAGCTTTGCTTTTTCATTTAAGACTGGTAATAATAGCCTGATGTTAAATTTAATTACAATTACAATTCTACACATATAAATTTCTTACTAAACTTTTATAAATGTTCACAAACAAAATTGTTTAGAAACTCACCAGTTTCTTGTTTAACATTTACAACTCCATTCAAAAGATTATTGTTAATGTTTTTGGTGTTTGCAGACAGCTTTCTCTTTTTATGGGAATTACTGCTACTATCCATGCTGTCACACAAGAAGTCGTCACTGTTAAAGCAAGCATAATAATGAATTATAAGCATGCAATACTTTTCAGTTTCTGACTAACCAGTAAAATCAAGATACTGGACTTAAAAAAAAAGAAAAGGGGGATGGGTTGAATTTGAATGGTGTTAAACAATCATGTTTTACAATGCTGTTCATTTTTGGTCATAACTAGGCACTTTGTTTGAAAGTGAATAAAAAATACAAGAACATTTTCTTAAATGCATGCATTTTGTCAACGAATTAATTTAAAACATCTTTAATTTGCTTAATTTCCAGTTGACCTGCCTGGTGCTATATGTAATATCTCCAGTAGCAGATTTAGCCCGTGAGGCCCGGGAATAGGGCGACAAATTTTGAGGGATGCCAAAATGTTTAAGAAGACTAAAATTAAAAATCAATTGGGTTTTCTGTAAACTGTAAGACAAAACTTTAAAGTTTATTTTATTGCGCTCTTACTATCTAAACATAGTAAGTACTATTTTGAGGGTCGAATTTCTTTGTTAAAATAATTAATCAGGTTAGTACTAAAATCTGAAATATCTAACAAAAACATTAAAAAAAATTTTTTTTTAGTGCTAGCATATTATATATTTATGAAATTAGATTTTTCTTCACATATTCCATTCAAAATTTTATACCTGAATTAGATTTCTTATTATTATCGTTATTATTTTCATTATTTTGTACTCACACACATATATGTATATATATATATAATATATATATAGTTACAAAAGAAAATTACGCCATATCGTCTCGGGCCTAGGGCACCCTCAAACCTAAATCCGCTACTGACTATCTCAAATATTGCATCATTACCTTTTCAAGAAAATAAGTGAGGACACATGACACATTTCAAACATTCTCTCCTAAAAAATGAGGACAAATTTAGTTGAAAATCCCTATTAGTAAAAGGGCTACTGGCTACAGTCATTGAAAATTCTTATTAGAATAAGGGTAACAATCCCAAAAATCCACATTATATTAAGGATAACACTCCTTAAAAATCCACATTGCAATGAGGTCAACAGTTCCTAAATAGCACATTAACAGATCCAAAAAATTCCTGTTATCGCAAGGACATCACTTCCTTAATAAAGTCAACAATACTTAAAGTCTTGATTAGAATACAGTAACATTCCTTAAAAATCACCAATAAAATAAGGACAACAGTTCCTATACAATGTCAAAAGTCTTTCTAAAAATTTCCATCAGCATAAAGACAACATTTCCAAGGATAACAGTTCCTTGAAATTCCCATGCAATGAGGATAACTTCCTAAAAGTTCTCATAACAATAAAGAAATTAACATCCTCTTTAGAATCAGAACAAAAGTTCTAAATAATGTTAACAGTCCCCCTAAAAAATCCCTCTTAAAATAAAGGAAAAAATCTGTATTACCTAATTTGATAAACTAGTTACTAAATGATGTCAATAGTCACTACCCCCCCCCCCCCCCCGACCACCAACCAACCCATCAAAATAAGGAGAAATGTCTCAAATCCCTATCAGGATAAGGACATCAACAGTACATCTAAAATCCCCATCAGTATAAGGACTACAGTCACCAGTCTGTAAAAACGACTATTACAACATGGTCAATAGTTCCTGAAAATCCCAATCACAACAAAATCCTAAAAAGATAACAAACATGCTCTTATGACGAACTTACTCTAAAAGTTAAAACAGCACTTTTATCGAAAAAAAAAAAAAAAGTTGCCAAAAGGAAGATAAAGTAATTAAAAATAACGTGCGCTAGAAGTCTTAAAATGTGTGCTTAATGCAACAATTAGAATTGCATTTTTTAACTAACATATAGGTAAAATTACAAAAATATAGATAAAATAAAATTGCAATTTTATCAATTATTTGTAAAAGAAACAAAAGCAAAGGAGTGTGATTGTAAATTACAGATGAAGCCACAAAATCTGTGCTAAAAACAATTACAATTACTGTTCCAATTAACTCAGAAACTAGGAAGAAATTTCATTTTACGCAGAGAAATCAGTGCTCACAATTGCTACAAAATAATAATAATAATAACAATGTTTGAGCATTTTTTAGCTCTAAATTAGCTAAATTATGAGATGAGACTGCTTAAATTTTGGAAGAAAAAAAATAAATTTCAATTTTAGAAAGAAAAAAACTTAGCAGGTGGTTCAGAGCCTGGCCCTAGAAGGTAACTGTAACTACATTTCTACAAATTAAGCAAATAGGCGACCAATACACAAGCAAGCCCACAAATGTTTTGCTTAATTAATATAGATTCAGTGTTGATGATTGAAGTTCATGCACTGCAATTTTTTTCTCTCCAGAAGTCAATAACTGTATGAAAGATAAAGAGTAAAAAAGATTTCGAAAATTACATCATAAATACTTACTTCTCATAAAGTGAACTTAAGTGTGGCGTAGATTGTCCCAATGTTTGTTGCTGTAATCCAAGATTAGGTGAGAGGGTACTAGGAATCTGATGTTGAAGATGACTTAGCATTGTACCTACAGAAGCACTTTGACTTGGAACAGAAGAAAGAGCTTGTGATACTGTGGAATGAGGTGGAATTGATACTTGGATAGTCTGCTGTTGATTCTAAGAGAAAAAAAAACATGATATATATATATATATATATATATATATATTTCTACCTTAAGAATGGCTCCTTAGCCAAACTATACTGCAGAGTTTTAAAGTTTATTTATGAGCTACCAAAAAAAAAAAAAAAGTCATGAAAAATAAAGGAAAATTTCATTTTTATGAAATTTGCTTCAAGACAAAACTAGTTGAGAGTGGAATAAAAGAAAAAAGGAAAGAATCTGCTGCTAATGAAATACTATCCTTTCTCAGTAATAGTAATCCTGCATAACAGCTGCCTAAAGTATTGATTTACCAGTTCTATAAAAAGAGATCTTTATCACATTGGAAAAGCTTTATCTTTATACCGCTTACCAAAGAAATGATGTCAATAACTAGTTTTTCCTATGAGAAACAACAACGTTTGCAGAATTAAGAATGTAGAAATTCGTTTGTTTTATGAAGCCTAATCCTGAAGGGTCTGTGAGGACATGGTTTTAGATAAAAGACTAATAGATAAAATGAATACCAGTGTGCAATTACTTTGGTAAATTTTTAATGAGCACTTTTCCTTTTTGAATCTATTTTGATACTTTGATGAATGATTTTGAAGAGAATTAACTGATAACATGTTTTCTTTCCTTTAATTAGATACAATGCCTTACCTTGAGAACACCTTAAATTACGCAAACCACAGAATTAAATTTAAAGCCAGGTTAGTAGCAAAATGATGTAGCAGTCAACGCTACGGAATCAATCAAATGTTCACTTCTGTAACAAAATTAGAAACAGTTTGTCCAAGTCTTATATGTTGGTATTAATGACAGAATGCATGCCATTCAGCTTGACCTATGCACAGCTTTCCTAAATGAAAAAATAGACCAAACTATCTTTATTCAACAACTTGAAGGATGCACCCAAGCACTTTAGCAAGAGTAGCCCTAGAGCTTTAGCAATAGGGATACCATTGTGCTAATGTAGGTACCAACATGCCAGGAATTCAGATTAAACCAGGCCCGTCATTTGGGCAATGGTGGTTAAAATGTGATGATGGTTTGATTGCTGCCACCACAAAGGAAGATGCTGAAAACTGTACCAAAAAATTGACAATAAAGTTCAAAATGACCTCAAAATCAAATTCATACATTTCAGGATTAAAATTCAATAACTTTCAAATAGCAGTATCATAACAATAATAATAAAATTACACGTTAATTTAAAGCACAAATGAGCAATGAAATGCAGACATATGTTTCGGGATTGCTTGGAATCCCTTTTTCAATGCGACAGGGAGCTTCTAGATGCAAAACATCCAAATGGCTTCATTTGGATGTTTTGCATCTAGAAGCTCCCTGTCGCATTGAAAAAGGGATTCCAAGCAATCCCGAAACATATGTCTGCATTTCATTGCTCATTTGTGCTTTAAATTAACGTGTAATTTTATTATTATTGTTTACTTGCACAAAAGTTAAATTATTTTTAGCAGTATCATATTTAGCCACAGAAAGAGCTTATACCCAGAAAACACTTTTAAAAAATGGTATGAAAGGTTTCAGAGTGGTTAATAGTGCTATTTCGAAAGTTTTGTTAAAAAAGAGACCAAAGAAACTAATAGTAATGAAGTATCAAGAAGCTGTAAGAGTTTTAATGTAATTTATGATTGCAGTCATAGGCATAATTAGGATTAGTGAAAGGAGCGGATCACCCTAAACATGTACAGACTAAACACCAATAAGAAGTGCAAAAAGAGTTCAAAGTTTACCAATCACAAATACATGTCCTTAAAGATAGACTCAGTGATTCTTTTAGGCATCTCTCGAGGGTGGGGGGTGGGGGGGGGGGGCAATGCCCCAGGGGAAAAATATTTAGATCACATATTTTTAAAAAAGAAAGGAAAGAAAGATTACACTTTTAAGACTTTAGTTTCAAAAATACTTTCAGGGTAAAGACATCAAACATTCACTAGCAACATCAAAAGTAACCTAAAAAATATAAGGTATCATTCATAAATAATGTAACGCTTTGAGCGGGAAGGGGGTTCGTGAAATTGTGACAAGGGGAGGGGGTAACAAGAAGTGTAACATTCCTGTTTATGCAACATAGCGTGACATATGACAAAGGGGGCGAAGGGGACTAAATATGTGGGGGAAAAGCGTGACATCATTTATGAACGGTCCCTAAGACTTCATTTTGACAAAAATTGCATGCAGAGAGTAATCAAACTCCTTTCGAAATTGTATTGTTCGGAAGATTTCAAAAAGTTTCCTGGGGAGAACCCTCGAACCCCTGCCTCCGGAGCAAGCCTAAACATTATAGTTGTAAGACCAGTTACAAAAATTTAAGTTTTAGAAGCCCCAAAAACCCACTCCTCTAACTTCTCCAAAGATCTAAAACTGCACCTGCTGTATATATCAAGAATCTATCATATATGTAAAAAAAAATCATATTATCATCTATCCTGTAAGTAATTGACAATTTGCTAATAACTGCTGGGAAAATGTAACTGAAATACAGAGCTCTATTTTTAGAAACATTTTCCAGCACAAAGACGACAATCGACAAATGCACCCTACCCTTTATTATGATATGACTCTTCGTTTCAGTTTCTCACAAAAGGAGGAATGTGCTCCAGGCCCCGAGGACGATTTTGCCCGAGGAAAGAATAAAAGAGGGAAATTCCCTCCCCTGTCGCTTATGTTGTTGACATGAAGTTAAAAAAAAAAAATTTAAACGACCAACAAAAGCATGAAGATTTTTCCAAGCCCACATCCCTATTAACTTGACATAATTTCTGCCAAAGTTGAAAAAAAAATAAATAAATGAATAAATATGTAAATACCCAATGGGGGAGTTTGAACCCCCAAACCCTCCCCCCCCCCCCAGGTTACGCCTATGATTGCAATGAGACCAGAGTTACTGTAGGGGTACTCTTAGAAAATAAAACTGAACAAGACTGGATAAAAGTGAAATTTGCAATTCCATTCATACCACAGACCACACACACCAGCAAGACTTAAAGCGATCTTTTATGCAGGGCAAATGGCTTAATAGGGACTTGGTAGATTTTTCCCACCCTCCATCCACCCTAAGCCTCTACAAATAATGTTCAGATACACCAAATAAATGCAATTTTACATTTTAACTTTGATGAACATATATCTCTTTACTGTCAAAATAAAAAATTGTTCACAAAGCAAATAAAAGCACAGTTATAGCAGTTACAGCAGTTCTGTTGTTTGAAATTTCATGCTCTATTGTATATGTTTGTATGTTTTCTTGCAGTTATTCTTTTTATTTTTGTTTTATTCCTTTTAAATTTTAGGTATACTAACTTCTAACTTTATATCATTGAATTTATATTTTGTCTCATTTCATTTTTATTCACTATAGACAAAATAAAATGGTTGCTTTGGAAGTTGAAGTGTATAGAGTGTCTCATAAAATTCTGAAAACAAGCATCAAACACTGCTTATATGTCAGTGATATCAATAATGTAATTCAACAAGAAACAGGAAATATCTTCAGAAATATTTTAACCTCATAAAAAAGTTCAAAGACTCTTCCCCCCTCCCTAAGCTAGGTTTAGAGATAGACAAAGATTTTAAATGCACTTACAGATAATTGTAACGATGATGACAATGTGAGAGATGTTTCAGTCAAGTGCTTCAAGGGTTGTGCACTGCTGTAACCCATGTATTGCTTTAAATCTCCAGCAGGCTGCATCATTGTTTTTGATGTTGACAATTCTTTTCCATTCAAACTGTTATCTAAAAAATAATGCTCAATTTACAACATTTTCCAAATAAAAATAAATATATAGTTATGTACAAAAGTGATGACCAGCAACAGTCTCAATGCCCAGCTAGGCTGATCCTAGTCAATTTCATGATCAAGAGCCTCTTAAAACTAGTCATTCCAGCACAAGTAGTGCTTTCAGTAAACTGTTACAAATGCTTACAATTCTGTTAGAGTAGTAATTTTTCTAATTTCAAAACTAAGTTGGGATTAGAAAAACTAAAATTCAAGATGAATTAGCCTGAGTTTTGAATATACAAAAACAAAGAAGTATAATAAAAATCTTTAAAAAGTTTATGTAGATAGGCATTAATATTACACACATAACTACACTAACAATTATAATTTTCACATAACTACAATTATAATTCTTACTAACTTTATTGACATTAGCAACAGCATACTGGCATACATAGTTTAAAACTAGAACCAAGTAATATTTCGATAAAAAATACCTTCAATACATTTTCAGAAAAATCAACTTAAAATGCTGTACAGTGTACAATGGAAAGTCTAAAACAGGAGGATGAAATCATTTCAGTTTCATCTTCAAAAGATTGCAGTTATAGGTATCTATGCTGAGTATTTATTCTTTTAAGCACTCAATTATGCATTCAGTACTCCATCATGTTCAAATGAACTTATTGCTTAAATAATAAAACCTAACATGAGGGAGAAAAATAAAAAAATTGAGCTTGTGCACAGTGTCACAAGGAGTACCATAGTAGCCCCATCAGCCAGCCTGTGTATTCAACATTTACTTTTTGACCCCTCTCTAACAACACTTAAAACTGATACTTTTTGCTACAATAAGATTATTTATTTTAAAGTCTGAACTATTAAATTGCTTTGAAAACGATAACTAAGTGGCCGTCGTGACAGTGTGCGACTCTCATTGAATTGTGTAAAACGTGTTTTCCAGACCACCAATAAGCTATTTCTATGGAAGCATAAAATTAAAACAATGAGATTCATATAATCTATAACCTACCTGTATGTACAGGAGAAAAAGGTGGCTCTGATCCAGAATCCGGGGGACTTTCAGGAAGACTTACACTATTGGGGAAAAAAAATTAAATAATCAGAAAACATTTCCTCCCACAAAAATATTATTGTGACGCAAATTTCACACTTTAACATTTTAAGATTTGATTTCAGTTACCTGAAATAAAATATTTAAAGATAATAAACATATCTTAAAAATTTATTCCCTTATTTCTTTGATTTAGGTTTATCTATGTCATTAGGCCTTTGAGAACCCTTGTTTTATGCCACGTTGTCTGGATGATCACTAGTATGTTAATACATATGCATTCTTATTAGCAAATTCCAGTCTTTTGGCTGTTAAGCCATTAGACTACGGACTTTCCAATACTTCTCAAACTAACTACATAAAGAAAATAGTGCTGGGAACTCCTTCAAACGCAGAGCACTCAAATCCCAGCCAGTCATGCAAAGATAAGGGCCCTGGCAGCCTAGCAATAATAGCGTCAGACTTCCACCTGAAAGGTCGCCAGTTCAATACCCGCTGAAGACCACCCATGTACACTTGGGGATACGTGCATGTAAAATCAGTGGACCCCAATACCTCCCCCTGTGTGTATGCAATCCTAAAGCCTCGGGTAACAGGTAGGGGTCTGGTGGAGAAAAGTCATGCAAAGACAACATGTATTAGCGTAAAAACTGTTTAGACGAAAAAGATGGGCACAGAGAGAATCACGCCCTGTTAAGAGCAAGTTCGTGCTTTAGGAGGGTCAGGAGCAAGGGAAGATCTAGAAAATCTTCAAGGGGGGAGGGCAATTTTGGACGTCTTGGAAACACATTAAAACTCACTTAGCAGTATCGGTGTAGTATTCACTTGAATCAGCCCCGGGGAAGGAGCAATCCCCCCCCCCCCAGATCCTCTGTTAGTCAGGAGGGAGCAATTGACCCTCCCTGGCTTTGAGAATATCATGATATTGTTTGAATTTTCATGCATTATGTTGTTATTTAATGGAAAATACAAGAAGTATATAACCTTTACCATCTTCTCACCACTGGAAAAAAAATGACAGGCCTGGTTAAGAGTCTAAAAGTTGCAACTGCAGCCACACAAGGTAATTCAGGAACAAGTTGTGGTTTAAGGAAGAGAGCATTCCTCCAAGGTTTACCACTCGAAAGGTGCAATGCCTTTTCACTCTTACTAGGAAATCCCTTTTTGGCATCAGCTGTCCCTGCAATGTCACAGTGGGGAGAATCCAATGAAAAGACACTTTATAATGGAAATTGTAAAGTAAACTTGGCATCTCAGGACACCAGGAAGTTCTTGGTCTCATTATTAGAGGAAAGAGCTTGCAGTGCAGAAATAGAGCCAGAAAGGATATTAGCTCTTGTTTTATCAAAAAAGTATACTAAGATAAAGTTGTTCGCTTGCCATGGAAATTGTGTGTAATTGTCAATCAAAGTGAGTCATGGAATTTCAGCTAGGAGGTGGAAATAAAAGATTCCAGCTCCAGCACCTTGCAAAAATTAATAGATATACATATAACAACTGTTATGACTCCCCCCCCCCCCCCCCCCCGAATTCTGATTGCGGCACTAGAGGTTTCGACTGTTGTGAAATACGAGGGTCATTTCTTAAGTAAGAACCGATTGCGCATCGTGTCTGCGCATCCAGCCAGGTGACGTCAGTTCAAGGTCAGCAACTCTTGGCTGGTTCCCCACTACACCGCCATTATGTTTCACGTCTCTGCCAGTGCTGGTTGTGTAGTTATACTGCTTAGTTTGTCACCATGTCTATCAGTAATGCCACCGATTGTGCCGTGGTGCCGTTATTCGATTTCTGAATGCAAAAAACGTTAGTCCTGCTGAAACTCAAGAACAGAAACGCAACTGGACAATTTTTACTGGTAAGTACTGAATCATTAGCCTTACAGCCCAGACTTGGCATCATCAGACTTTCACCTCTTTCCCAAACTTAACTCATTTCTAGATGGGAAGCGTTTGGAAAAGGATGACATGCGAAAAGAAACATTTACAAACTGGTTTAATGGTTAGGCGACAGGTTCTTTGATGAAGGGACCCAAAAGCTGGTGCCATGGCTTGACAAATGCTTGAATGTTGATGGCGACTATGTTGAAAAGTGAAAAAATGTTCATATTTCAGTTTTTGATATAATTTGTGTTATTAAATAAAGTTTCTTTTACTCCATTACAAAACGGTTCTTACTTAAAAAATGACCCTCGTAAATTATAATAAGCATGACAAATGACTCTAAAATTAAAATACTCCAGCTAATGACTCTTGTTCTTGCATTGTTTATCAAATCAGATAAAATCCTTTTAAAATAGAATATTATTTGTAATAAAAACTGGAAACTTACTTTATATTTTTTGCTAATGGGGGCTGACTAAAATGATTTTTCAGTGCATCAATATTTAATACTTTTGTCTGCTTCGTATTTGCTACTGAAAGGTTCGGGTGACAGCTTGGATGTGAAATGCCAGTGGAAAAGGTGCCAAGGGCTTTATGTATTTTAGGCGGCAAGTCACATATTTTCAAATCATTACTGAGCAGTTCATCTTGAAAATAGCTATAAAAAAAAAGTTAAAAATTTTGTCATTCAATTTCTATTTACATATCACCAAATTTAAAGACACAAAAAATATAGACAAATATTTCCTAAATAGTAAATAACCCTAGCTTCAAAAATTCTGAATTTATTTTTACACAGCCCTTAAGTCATGGAGAATCTTTTCACGAGGGCAGGCATTGTCATTTGGGACTAGCCCTTCTTTTCTAAACTCCCTCCCTAAGAGAGTGGATTGTTCCATTTTTGTTGCAGGTTGAGAAAGTAAAAGTACTCCCATCCTGCATTTGAAGTGGTGGTGACGTTTACTGACTTCCTATTAAGCTAAATATTTTCAATAAAACTTTATAATTTTAAATAAAATATAATTTTACTAGTATGAGTCATTTTTCAAAGTTGAATTTCTGGTTGCACTTTTTCATACTTAATCTTATTACATCTGAATCTTCTACCTAAATTTTTTAAAGAAAACTACAAGGAAAATAGATGAATAAAAAAAATTATTTGTTTGTGGAACTAAAATTATTAAACTTAATTCCCTTCATTTAATAATTTTTTATAACAAAACTATAAGGAAAATAAAGAAATTTTTAAAATAATTAATCTTGAAACAAACCTATTAAGGCTATAAAATATATTTCACTAAGTCAAAAAGTTCATGAATGACTGCAAATTTTAACTTTGATTCATTGGTAGAAGTAAGTGAAAAAAAAAATGGAGGAATGGCAAAGACATGATAGAAATGGCGTCCCCCCCCCCCCCGAACGATTTTTTTCTAAATTGACAAAAAAAAGTTATTTAACATTTTTTTTCATTTTAATTAACAATGATAATAAATAGTTTACCAGAAACAATTTATGTTTTCTAGACATTAGATAATGCTCTAGCATTTGTCATTATTTTAATGAATAATTGGCATCTTAATTTCTTACTTAGAAATAGGCTTGGCATTTCAAAATTTTCCAGTGAGGGGAAGGGGGCAAAAGGTATATTTTCAATGCATATTATAGGTAAAAAACAACAAAATACATAAAAACAGATACAAATGCAATGTATCTGTAAAAGTTTGGCGGGGGGGGGGGGGGGGGGTAAAGGTCAAGATTCGCGATCGCCACTCGCCACGTGGCAACCTTGTTTGAAAAAGTGGCGATTCAAAAAATTAGGAGCGATTGCCACCTTTAATTTTTTTTCTAAAGTAAATCCCTCCTTTTCAAATACCATCTATATAATTTACAACTCTTGTTCCTTTTATGC
Organism: Octonoba sinensis; assembly: GCA_038502835.1. NCBI lineage: Eukaryota > Metazoa > Arthropoda > Arachnida > Araneae > Uloboridae > Octonoba > Octonoba sinensis. The sequence continues at coordinate 90,384,379 of CM076604.1, read as the reverse complement.
GTACAAGCACAATAAAAACGCATCGATTCGGCATTCAAATAACCGAATTTCGGTCCCTTTAACAAGAAAAAAAAATGGCGAAATTTTTTTCCGATTACGCTATTGTTTTTTCTTTTTGAATTCCTTCTCTCTGCCATATAAATCTTTTAAATATAGTAGGAAACAATATTAATCTTGATATTTTTTTCATAGCTTTCATTTCACACTTACATTTCAGATCGGCCATTTTCTCTTAAACTTATAAAATCGGACTTAAGTGTCGCGACATTTTGAAAATGTTGTGAAAGCTTTAAAAAAAGTTTTGAAAAGAATGAAAATAAAATGTACTGAACAAAACTAGAACTGCAAATATACATTTTTTTATACTTGTGTTCGAAAATGGTTCGTATTTGTGATCGCGGTTTTTGTAAAAGGTTCGTTTCTGTGAGGGAGATTTTTGTTATGTGTTGTTTCTATGATAAAACAATTAAGGTTTTGCATTTACATCTTTTGTGCTCTATAACATTAAACATGAAAAACTATATTGCAAAAATTCATATTCCCTTAATTTACCATCGCCAAGTAAGCAAGTTTTTCTTTCCAATTTGAAAGTCATATACATTTTTTTTGAAGACTTGATAATTTTAGCAACATGCAATGTTTTCTTCTCTGAAAATAAGACACATAAGGAATTGTAGTGCACTGATGCACCATTCACCCCCCCCCCCCCATCCACTTTGCACTTTTGCCTTATGACGCATAGGTGGCCACCAAGTTAATCAAGTTTAGTGGCCACTGGCCACTTCCAAAATTTCTGAGTCTTGACCTTTAGGGGGGGGGAGGGTCAATTGATCTCCCAAATGACGGGTCTGCTTGCAAGTAACAGTTGCAAAAGAATACAATAAATCGTTGTGTTGTTCATAAACAAACAACATGGAATGAAGTTAACATGAATGAAAAGTTTTAAAAAAATCATTACAGCTATTATAAAATATCCAAAAGCTCTAAAGAAATATAAACAGTGGTGTAGTCGAGGGGGGACGCGGGGGACGGCGTCCCCCCCCCCCCACCTCTTTATTTTCACTCAAGCGTCCCCTCATCTTTAATTTCCAGAAGGGACGCTGAGGACGCGACACGCGAGGGGACGCTGAGCTTCCTAACTTATTTAATATTCAAAATAGGCACTCATTAGTAAATTAACAGCTTTATGAAATAAGACACAAGCTTTTAAAACTATACATAAAGGGTGCTTGCTACTTCTACTTTAAATCCGTGAAAAAAAAAAAGGGGTTCCCTGATTCTCTCAAACAACAATTAACAATCGCAGGTTAATATTACTCTTCAAAGTAAGCGCGTTAAAATATGGGTAAACGGGAACTACACAAATTCAGAGAATTAGTCTCAGCTGTGCTGGCCTGCCTAGGAAATAGGTGTGCGGGGGGGGGGGGGGGAGAGGTTTCAAATATCATCATAAGTTTTGAAATCAAAATATTTACACTGCTTGTACTGATTTTTTTTTTTTTTTTTTTTTACAATACGTTGATATTATTAGAGTAAAAAGGTTGGGGGACAATGAACGTCCTCTTTCGTCCTCCCTAGACTTCACCTTAAAAAAAAATAGCTTTCCTTTTGGTATGCAACATCGAAAAACCTACAAGCATATTAAACATTTTCTTTCACAATCAATTGTTTTCTCGTCATCGCTTCAAGCCTTTTGCATATTCAAACTTTATGCATTACGCTTTTTGTTAAACAATTTCAAAACCAAATTAATGTAAAAAAATGTTTGGATTACAAATGATTATCTGTCCAAAAACCTGTCATAGCACGGCACAAAATTACGGTGTAAATTCATTTTAAAATGCTTTTATCACTTTCAATTTATTCAGCTTTTTTTATCTTTTTCGGTGATGATCAGGCCCGAAAAATTAAAAAAGTACTTCAGGGTTTTTTTTTTTTTAATTTTGATTTTTTTCAAAGACAATTTTATATAAAACTAAAAAAAATTTATAACCACATAAAAGGCCGGTATTTTCACAGTCAGAAAAAAATTCAATAAGACTGGAATGAAGCAAAAGCAAACTGATTTTTCTCAGTCCAACGCTTTTACATTTATTTCCTATTGTTAACAAACTTTGCTATTGCCAGCTAATTGAAACCATCTACATGGGGAGTATGAACCGGCCGAATAGCTTTTCTCTGTCGTGACCCCACATGTTGCCACAGTTCATCAGGTAGCCGATACCCAGTTGAGTATTTTATGCTGTTTCCAAATTGCTGCTTGCCCAGGGCTACAAGGCTTCAATCACTCGACCAGACAGAAACCCCTTTGAGACAAATAAACCATGCTGTCCTACGGTCCCTTCAAGATAATTGTTTTCGTTCTTCGTGATCGACGGTTTCGACCGAACCCCCTCCCACAAGCCAAAAAAAAAAAAAAAAAAAAAGAAAACAGATTCGTAGAAAAAGTCTGGACATATGGGTCTGTTTAAATTGCTCTCGGAAACCATTACTGTCTACACCTGCTGAACGACATCACATGCAAACTAAATTCTAAAAGTGACTGACATAACGCACAAAAATATAACACTGTGCAACACGAAAAATGTCCTTTGGATGAAAATGTCTGTTTCTTATGTATTTTTGGCTGAGAATTACGAATCTGCAATTATTTTTTGCCTATCACGTACCATTTTCCCAAAATTCCACATTTTAGCTTTTTACGTATTTTCTGGATAAATATGCATATTTTCGTAATTTATCGATTTAATTTATTATAAATTATATCTTTCTCATTGACAGTGAAATCGTTGCCATTCTAGAGACCTTTTTAATGAACTTGGGTTACTTTAGCAACATTTTTTGGCAACAAAAGCTTTATCTACTTCTCGAAGTTTCGAGTTGTTTACAAGACGACAAAAGCATTTTGTAGACTATTTTGCGGAGAAAGAAAAAATAGTATTCTGCTGTGATGTGAATGTAGTGTTTCAAGCATTAGGACATGAGCACAATTCAGCAGAGTGGCGCTTGTTTATAGGTGCTCTTCCATCTAAGCATTGTTTTCCTATTCATTCCTGTAGCATATTCTGCAAACAAAAAGGAAATTCCAAAATTTTGAGTGGCAAAAGCATAGCAAATTAGCCACTTGTAAATCTACAATGTGCCTTTTTCCCACAATTGTATATTAAACTTGGTTTATCGAAATGTTTGTAAAAGCTTTGGACAGAGAAGGAGTGACTTACTTGCACTTCAGAAAAAAATTTAAAAAATTAACCGAGGCAAAACTAAAGGAAAGAATTTTTATTGGGCCACAACTTAAGGAAGTCCTTTTATGATGAAGAGTTTGAAAAAAAAATAGTGAGAAGCCGAAAAATCTGCCTGGATGGCCTTTAAATCAGTGTGCTCACGTTTCCTTGGAAATGAGAAAGCTAAAAATTACGAAAATCTTGTTGGTGACATGATAAAATGCTTTTGTATTATTAGGTTGCTATATTTCATTAAAACTACACTTTTTGGACTCCCATATGGACTTCTTTCCTGAAAAACTTGGCGTAATTAATGATGAGAATGAGGAACGGTCTCATCAGGATATCTGTGTTTTAAAAGCGTTTCAGCGGTCGATAGAATGGAAGTATACGAATTGAATATGGGTAATCTGTTATCAGGGCACACCAACAGATGCCCACAAGATGAAACGGCCAAAAAAAAAAAATCTTTTTTGTGTTTGTGTTTTCAATAAGTAAGCCGCAGTTACATTCTTCTATAACCAAATTTATAAATATGAGAAGTGGGTCTCCAGGAAAACGGTACGTGATGGACCATTTTGGTTTGGATATTTGAATCAAGCACCTTTTGTTTATATAGAATCACACAGTTTCATCTAAAGGACAAAAAAAAGTTCAAATTTGTTGCACAGTGTAATCTGTCTGTCATTGATCACTTGTTATAGATCGAACAAGCCATTTCTCAAACAGCAGGGGGAAAACGAAAGAATGAAAAGATTTAGGCAACAAAATCTGTTGGAAACATTTTTAACCATTTCCAAACGCAAAAATACTACTAGTACGGAGTTATCAACTGAAATAAGAGATGAAACATTTAATCAAAGTGAATTGTAAGTACTTTTCTATGATTTATGCAGTCATGTTTAATAGTTTCCGATTATAAAATTAAACTGAAATATCGTCTCGCTCATTTTCTTCTCGCTCCGAATTTTAATAAGTTTGAGGAGTTAGAATTTGGTTTGTGTTTTTTCAATTTGAAGTTTCTTTCCTCCTTCTTCGCTAAGTCTTTAAATAAGTGAAACATGGAAAGCTGAAAAAATTAATTTGAAGTTAGTTAAAATAAAAATAAATTTACTTTTTTTAAGTTTTTGCATTGAAATATTGTCTTTTAATTAAATGAAGTTTTTGAAATTTCTCAAACTCTTTCTCCTCGGCATGAAATAAATACACACATATAGAAATATAGTGAAAGTCACGGCCGTATCCAGAATTTTTCGCAATGTAGCATGTCCCTGAAACTTTACTCGACATAAGTGTTTCAAAGTCAGGGTGTTCCCCCCCCCCCCCCGAAAAAAATTTCTGGCTACGGCCTTGGTAAAAGTTAGCTCCTATTGGCCTCCTAGCAAATTTCTAAGGAATGAACAGATCCAACGACACTACATTTGGTTGCCCTCGTTTGTTCGGCGCCTATTGATGTCTATGATGTTATGCAAATAAAATACAAAAATTGATCTCTGATTTTAATTCAAAACAAAAATATTTTTTTTCTCCCCAATGCATCAGGTATCCTTATGTTACCCGAAAATAGTAAAAACCACTGAGAATAATTTGTATAAGATTTCTTTTATGTTTTTAATGTAATTATTAACATTGTTTGTTGACGAACTGTATAGTTCTTCAAATTGTTGACGTTTTTTTCAGTTTAACAGTTTTAACCTCTGAAATTGAGCATTTGATTAAAGCTAAATTATTGTTTTCAAAACAAAATATATATTATATGCTTTTTTTTCGCACCGTATTATATATATATATATATATTTGTAATTTTGCGCTTAGGTATTTTTACGTACAGGGTGAAGGGTGGTCCAAAATTATTGGGCACATTACATGTTTGTAAAAAAAAGGAACAAAATAAAGAATATGAGTAAAAGTTTTCATGTTTGAATTGTGTTGCGGAAGTTAATCGAATGAAACATAATCATTTGATACCATGATACCTCCCCATTGTGTTGTCTCTCTCTCTCCTTTTTTTTTTCAAACATGATTTGTGCTCAGTAATTTTTACCACCCTGTATAATGAAAAGAATAGAAATAATTACACTTAGAAAATAGTTTATTATGAGTCAAGAACTATTAGGGTTGTAATGTGTAACTTGCTATCTTCCTAAAAATCACGTCTTAACTCTTTATAAGGCTGGTCCAAAATTTCTGGTTTCCTTTTAGTAATGGTAGATCAATATATCTTTTAAAATATAGATCAAAAAATAAAATTCATATTGGTCATTAAAAATTGCAATGCGTTTTACCGCCCCACCCGCTAAAGTAGTTTACTATAAATTTTTAAGTTGGTGAATTTTGTGTGAAGTATACTTTAACCACCGCCCTAATTAAAAGGTTAAAAAAAGTTACATATTTATGAATATGTGAAACAAAAGAAATGTGAAGTTGTTTTTAAGTTATTATTGTTATTATTTAAAAATTATTATTTCAATTAATCAAGGTAGAAATATCATAACATATGGTGTTTTAATACATTGTTTTTAGCACTTCAATAGCTAAAAAAATTGAAATGTTGTAAATATAAGTATTTTATTTTTACAAGATACATGTAAAATTCATTCTTCAGTGGGGGGCACTGCCTGGGTTGTTGTTTTTACTAAGAACTGTCGCCTTTTTTGCCACCAAAAGACAAACCTAGACTAAATGGCCAGTTGTTCCAAAATTTTCCTGGGGTATACAGTGCATATTATAGGAAAAAAACAACAAAATACATAATCACACGTATAAATACAATGCGTTTCTAAAAGTCAAGGGGGGGGGGGGCGATTGATCCCCATTATTTATTGATCAAATGCCGCGCCTACTGAATGGAGGGAAACGACGCTGATTTTTTTTTTTTAACTTTTCCCTTCCCAAAACTCATATAAGTAGCTTCCATTTTTGCCGTTATTTCTCCAATGTAATACCGGCATAGGAGAAATAACAATGAAAAAATGGAAGTGACTTAGGGGGTCATTCCATGCAAGTGATCCAAAATCTGAGAAAAAATTTAACTCACCCTCAAGAAAATTAAAAATCCAAATTTTTAGATTTTTATCCTGTTTTGTTTCTTAGTTATCAGACTTTGATTTTGTAAAAAACTCACATTTTTACATGGTATGCTTCAACACAAAACAAGCAACAAATAGAAATAAAAAGTTCTAGTAAAAAGCATAATGAATGCCGTTTCATATGATATGCATCATGACTAATTTTATAAAAATTTTAAATTTAAAAAAAATGACCTTAAATAAGTTTTAAATTTCTCAAAAAACCTAAAATGGAAAATTTTCAAAATATTCTCACATATTTCTGTCTATTTTATCATCGATTATGCAAAACTTCAACTTGGGATCTCAATGGGATCATATTTTTTCAACCTTTTGAATGTAATTCGATTTACCAAAAAATGAACATTTTTGTGATTCAAGCTATTTTAAGACGATGGTTTCTTAAAGGCGATGATTTAGTTTAGTCTGCTAAACACATCCATGTTTGCGTGAACAAGCATGGATATGTCTGTGCATGAAATTAACAAGTTCAAAATTTATTTGGGGGGAGGGGGGCAACTAATACATACACATTTTTGTCATATCTTAGCTCCCTATTTAAAAATATTGTTTACAAATAATTCAATAATTATTTAAAAAAACAAATTGACTTATTTTATGCATTAATAATATTTTTTTCTGACTTATTCTTTGTTTTCAGACATATTTTAATGATATGTTAATGATATGAAGGGAAAAAAGTATTGAATTAAATTCATCTGAAATAGTGAGGGAGGAGCCCAGCTGGCTTGATTTTACAACTTTTGGTTGTTAGTCTTGATTTGCGCTTATTAGCATCCATTAGACAAAGCAAGACAAAAAAAAAACTATGTAGCTTACCCCCAAGGCCGCAGCCAGAAATTTTTTTCGGGGGGGGGGGGGGGCTGACTTTGAAACACTGGCGTTGAGGAAAGTTTCAGGGAGGAATATTGCGAAAATTTTCGGGATTTCGGGGGGGCACCCCCCATCTCTGGAAACATTTTGAAAGCAAATTGCTTCGGGTGACAAAGATATATGTTCGCATTTGAAAGCGTCCCCCCACCTCTTTTCCCAGGACTACACCACTGAATATAAAGGTATATCTTTTAAGCTAAATAATTATTTTTTTACTGAATTACTATACCTTCCAGTACAGAGTTTTCTTTCTAAAATACACCCAATTTGAAAAACAAATTTTATGTTGATCAATAGATTTTCTAAGACTATATTATTATTTTTCAAAAATTATAACAAATTTGTGTGCTGAGTTGATGTATTACATAAATCTTGATTAATTTATAAACTAATGTTTGGAGTTGATTTTTTGAGAAAGCAATTACTCTTTATATTCTTTTATGTCCACAATCATTTGCATACTCAGTTGCCTTTTTACAACGTTTTTCTTAAGTCGCTTTCTTGTCTGTCCGCGGAATTTTGCAATCGGATTTTCGATCATTTTTCGATAAGATATTGCTCTGAAGTATTTCCAATAAAATAAATGAAATAGGGCAATTAGTTCCGAAAATAGCCACTAAAATTCATAGCGGCGCTGCGATCGTCAAAAAATCGTGGAAGAAAATTCTGGAACACAAAAAAAAAAAAAAAAACACAAATTTAACTATTTCACGTGATTTCAAATGAAACGCTGCACAAGAAAACAAAATTAGTATAAAAATTAATTCAAAAGGAAAATTTTAAAGTGCTTTGCTTAAATTTTTAATTTAAAAGAAATAAGTGTTTTCTACCTTTTAAGTGCGCAATAAAAACGTTGTTTTTTAATTAAAAAAATGTTTCAATTAGAATATTCAAATCATCAGACATAGCAATCAAACACAACATAGTAATTTAAAGAAGAAACAATTAAAAAAAATTTAAATAAACCTAGCAAGATAATAAAATATATTTTAAAAAACAAAAAAATTATGGATGATTATAATTTATTGATGATACATTTTTTAAACACTCGATTTAAGTTCAACTGCTTAAAAAAGTATTGCATAGTATTTAAATTTTCAACAAAGTTTAGCTGTCCCTATTCATTTAAAAAGTAAAAAATAAGTAGCGAAAAAGAATGATAGCAAATTTATGCATGTTAGAGTACAAAATTCAATTTAAGAGTTGTTTAAAAGAAAAGAAAGAATATGAAATGTCACAAGAACGTAGAATTAATTGATATTTATGTATTCAAAGTTCATATAACATACATCAAATCATTGTGTCATTCACAAACACTGTTTAGATGATTTGAAGTTAGCCACATTAACCAACTTGCCAACGCATTATGAATTATGCTTAAAATACCTACTTTCAAAAATATAATATTAATCAAAAGTTATAAAAAATCATTACAGTTAGTAAAAGCTTTTTGAAAAATAAAGTGTTTATGTTTAGAATCTCTAACACACCATACTATTATTTCTTAAAAATAAAACGTAAATTTGTAAGCTGAATTTATGCATTACATAAATGCATAAATCTTGATATGTTTATAGATTAATGGTTGGACTTTCTTTTTTGAGAAAACTGTTCCTCGCCTTGCTTTACGTTCTGAAACTATCAATGTAAACTATACAAGATTTTAAAGTATTATACTATGGACCCAATGAACTGGTTCCATCCTGATTCAGAGGAGCATACTGATAGCTTACTTAAGCAATCAACTTCTTTAACAAAGATAATTAATAAACCGTAATCAGTTGCATACTCAATGAGCAAAATCAATTGCACAGTCGATTAAGTTCCGGAAAAAAAAAGCGACAAAGAAAATTAAATCAATAAGTTCATGTAATTAAATTATTATTTATTTGTAAAATTAATTTGTTCTGTCTACTTTGAATCAATTTTTTACTCGTTTTCATGTTCAGTAACAAAACATCCGCTCCGATTAGACATCAAAATTATTCGATTGGTTCTGGGGGCCGTTTTGTTTTTAAACCAATCAGATAGCAATCAAACATGACGTAGTAAACAGTAGCCATCAACAAATGACAATTTTGCAACTGTGTGTGGTTGGGAGTGCGAAAACGAAGACAGGCGTTCCCTACCTTCCCCCACCTGCAAAAGAAATGGAGCGATCCACTCGCGTAGGGAGGGAGTTTGGGAAAGAAGGGCTAGTACATTTGGGAGATCGGGGAGAGCTAATGCTCTCTTCCTGACTTTTGGCAATAGGGGAATGTGGGGCAAAGTGAATTAGTTAAAATAAAATCATTTTTCAAAATGAACAAATTGGAAATTTATTTTAAAACAGTATATAAAGAGGGTTATTAATTTAACTTTAATTAGGGCTTAATTATTTACAAATATGTACATGATGCCATTACAGACGGAGCGAAAATACTCGCTCCACACACACACGTTCGGCATTGAATCTCCTCGAATGGGGAGTCTTTTTCCTTTTAGTGGTGTTGCCAATAACAAAAGTTCTTATGCAAAATATACTACAAATACAGATGTAAGAGACATATTACTGCCACACTAACATAGACACTCACAAACATGAATTACATAGAGTCAATTTATGCTAGAAATCATTTTCAACAGAATACAGGATGTGGCAATCAGCAGTTTGAATACATTATTAAATCTACCAGGGACTGAAATGGCAATTTCAATTCACTAAAAATCCTGCATGTAAATTTATTTTAAATACATACACAATAAGTGGGGAATGCGAAAGTAGAGCATTTAGGAACCGAAAGTCATTTACGCATTTAACATTGGGGTTGCATTCAGACGTGAACTTCGTGATCTTCTTGATCAAGACTTTCCCACCTACGCAATCAGACGAATAAATTCATCACAAGCTGGCAATATGGGTAACAACAACTCATTTCGGGCTGCTAGACACGATCCGAGATTTTTCTTTTCTCTTTTCCCCGCAATCAAACTGAATGGAAAGGGCGGACCATCCGATCGAAATTGGCGGACAACCAGCACAGTACATGAAATGCTACTCGCAAACTTTTCCAAAACCAACAACCTACATAGCAATCTTCAAACTTTTCTTTATTCTTTGCTAACCGCGATATGCCATTGTTAGCTGACTGATCATATTTGCTTTCCTTCCCACATCTTTTTCAAATTGAAAAGAACTAGCGGTGCCCAACTTAGCCCCCCCCCCCCCCCCGAAAAACCTCAAGATCATCAAAAAAAAAAAGCCCCTTCATTTATTTTATGAAAACCCGCCAAGCCCCGGAACTGCTTACGAAACTCCTTGGATCGCAACAGATCAAAGCTCGCTTCGCCTTCGCTTGTTTATCGGATAATAAATAAATATTTTACTCTAGCTTTATCACTATAATAGAAAGAATTTGAAACGAACTTTACGATCGTGACAGCGTTTTGCATATTTATTGCTGGATTTAAGTTTTTGTCTCCAATATAGGGGTTGACAAAAAAAATTCTGTCAAAATTCCACAGTCATATGCTCAGGAAACGTTAGTCGATCAACTTGGAAATTCACCCTATTAGCTGCTTGCATCACTGAGTTTCTGTGCAAATTACAGGTACTTGTCTGTTAAACGCCGTATCTTTTTTGCTCGTCAAGAATTGCCAAATGAAATAAGCAAAACAATTTAATTACCTTTAATAGTGCGAGCTGATTTTCTTTCATTAAAACTTTTATTAATAGTCACTTATTTTACATGTAAGCCATTTTGTTTTTGCTTTCATTTTGTTGAAAAGTGATTGGTAGAAGGAAAAAAAAAAAACATGAAACTAACCTGCTAAGGAAGAAGATGCTACAGTTTTATTTAAAAAAAAAAAGATAATTTTTACCGAAAATTCGATATTATCCTAATGATTATGAAATGAAATTGTTATTAAATTAACTTTATTTATTAAACTAATTATTATACAGTCAACTCTCGATAACTCGAAATTGAAGGGAAGAAATAAAAACTTCGAGTTATCAAAAATTCGAGTTATCAAAAATCTAATAAATTTCATACTTTCATTCTAAAAATAAAAATTTGAAAGCACATAATATTAAAAAACACATACATACCAAGCTTAACCCAGTTTCTTCTTTATTTAAAATATTTTTCTAGTACAGTTTGTTTTTTATTAATTTTCTTCTCGTCATCAATGACCTTTTCTAAAAGGGAAAGCGCTTGAAACGTGCTTGATGTCATATCAGGCCGGGACTCGATGAATTCCCTCATCAGTTCCATTGCCTTCTCTGCCTCTCTGCACGTGATCTTCTTTGGCTGCTCAAGTTCTTCAAATTCGTCTTCTTCTTCAGAAAGCGGTCTGCATTCTTCAACAATTTCTTCCTCTGTCATCCTTCCACAAACTTCCACGTTGTCGTCGATTTCCGAAAAATCTTGGAAAGTTGTTCTTTGGTCTATCATTAACGCTTTTGATAAGATGTTCCATTCTTCGCATTCAGAAGTGCTGTTTCCGTTCTGATCTTCTTCATCAGGCTGGTCATCTTCATCTTCAGGTGGTTGCACAAAACCTGCTTTTTTGAAGCAATTTGCTATAGTCTTGCTCTCAACACAATTCCAGGCTTTATCGGCCATTCTCATTGCCTGAAGTACATTTACTGATGGGATGATTCCTTCTTCGATTTCTGTTATGCATTTTTTTACAACTTGATGTCGGTATTTAATTTTTAAATTTTGTATGATCCCTTGGTCTAGCGGTTACAGTTTTGATGTTGTGTTGGCAGGCAGGAACTCCACTCTTAGATTTCAAATTGGGTATGACGCTGCTTGGATGGGCTGAACAGTTGTCAATAAACAAAACAATTTTCCGTTTTTCGAGCATCATTTTGCGGTCTAAGTTCTTTACCCATTTTCCGAAAAGTTCGGCGGTCATCCAAGCTTTCCTATTAGCTTCATAGTCCATGGGGAAAGATTTAACCCCTGAAAAACACCTTGGCTTTTTCGATTTACCGATCATGACTGTCTTGAGCTTTTCAGATCCATCCATGTTTGCGCATAATAACAGAGTAACTCTTTCCTTGCTGTGTTTGCCGCCACTACAAGTTTCGCCTTTCACAGCCATTGTTTTGTCAGGAAGGCACTTGAAGAAAAGCCCTGTTTCGTCAGCATTAAATACATTTCTAGCATCATATTCCTCTAAAATTGGAGGCAATGTTTTCATCCATTCTTTGCAAACTTCTTCACTAACACTGCCACTTTCGCCACACACTTTGTAAAATGTGATGTTATTTCTTTTTTTAACGTTTTCAAACCAACCGCTGCTTGCTTTAAATTCAGCGAGTCCTAGTTGCTTTGCGAAATTTTCCGCTTTTTCTCTCAGAATACTCCCACTAAGTGGAATGTTGTGGGCTCGGCAATCAGTTATCCATTTCATCAGACACTTCTCTACTTCAGGATATTCAGCACTTTTCATCCTTCTTCTGTTTTCTTGATTTTCAGAGAAGTTTTTCAGAATAGTCTCTTTGTTTTTCAAAATTGTTGACAATGTGCTTGCTGGAATTCCAAAGTCCTTCGCAATTGCAATCTTTTTCTTTCCTCCTTTATCAACGGTATCAATAATCCTTTTTTTTTCTGCAATTGAAAGGGTATTGCATTTTCGTTTAGTGGATATCGTCAGCGAAAAATGAGCACTAGCAAACAATCAGATGTTGACTGGCAAAATGGCATTTAACTGAACAACGGAATCTAGACAGTGAAATTTTCTCAGAATGCATACTCGCCCACAATAATATCCAATAGGCTTCAGATCCTTTGTTCATGCCCCTCCCTCCCCCCCCCCCCTCCAACTCCGAAAGAGAAAACACCGGTGCCAGTAAGGCGGACTAGCAACTTCCAAACAAAAGAATGCGTCATAGGTGGAATTCCGATCTCAATTCCTATGACAAAAGAAAATGAAAATAGCTATAGGTAGAGGTTTTTGAGAGAAAAAAATTATGTGAGTGTATGTTAAGAAATTCGAGTTATCGAGAAAAAGGAATATTAAATTCGAGTTAAAGAGATAAAATTGCATTATAAAATTCTGAAGGTGAAGGGAAAATTTTTTTTTTCGAGACATCGAGAAATTCGAGTTATCAAGAGTTGACTGTATATATATTTCTATTTGTAACATTTTATATTGTAATATTTAGTTAATTAAATAACCCTTCAGTTGTATCATCAAACAAAGCGAACTTCCTAGCAGAGTGCCAAGAAGAATCCACTCGTGTTCAAGGAAGAAACTGGTGGTATAAGGAATGTGCCGTTTTTGTTCTCGTTCTATGATCGTTTAGCCTGCTTTGCTTTCTATTCGTTCTTTTCTGCCATGCGCAGAAGCGTCGAAATGTCAAAATTGCGTGGTTGAACTGTACCTTAACCTCGCTGGCTGCCATTTTTGGTCGTGTAAATCCGCCATTTTTGATCGTGTACCGAAATTCGACAAAATTCTGAAATACGGCGTAAAGTTGGTCCCGAAAATGCCTTTTTCGGGTTCGCTACTGTATTTAATTTAAATTAGTATAGGGGTTACAGCTAGCCTAAGTGTTAAATCCTTCCTTCAATAAAAGATAGCGCCCCCCCCCCCCCACATGCAATTTATCGCTTCTAGAAGAAAATTATAACATATTTTTGTTTTATTTCTTAAATTTTGTTTTATAGTAATGTTTTTCACATTTTTAAAAATAGTTTATACTTATTACTGATTTTCAGAAGACACTCTAGACTAATACTAAAAACTTTCTCTTTTTTTCGAAAATCTTGATTATATTCCCCCCACCTTATATAAAATTTGTCGGCTTTGGTGTTTTTTTTTTTTTTTTTCTCTTAGAAGTGTCACTTGATCAGGTGTTAAGAATAATTTTAAATAACACAAAGAAAAAAAATTAATAATCTGGTTTATTTGGTCTTTCAAATTAACACATTTTATTATGGTACATGACCAGTTTAGTAAATAGTTTTACGTAAAATATACATGTATATTTTTTAATTGCCATTTTAGAGAAAAATGTCCTCAAATATTTATTAATTACAGCTAATTAAAATGTCTTCAAATATTTATTAATTACAGCTAATTAAAATGTCTTCAAATATTTATTAATTACAGCTAATTAAAATGTCTTCAAATATTTTTTAATTACAGCTAATTAAAATGTATGCATTACTGATATTGCAATACAACTTGATTAGATTAAACACCTTTAACTTTAAGGTACTTCTGGATAGTTAAGACACTTTTGGATAGTTTTAAAAAACAACTGTCAGTCCAAAATCCCCAACCCTGATTCAAGATATTTCAGAAGCTAAAGCCATTATTGATGTAGAAAATAATAAACTGATATGCGCCAAAAGAAATGAATTAAACATATAATAAATAATTTCAAAAATATTTATTCAGCCTTCTTACGATTATTTAGATGTAGTTGTACATTTCTTTTAATAATCCACACACATCATTAAAAAATCTTTTTTACGCCATTTTTCTGTTGTTCTATATTTTGTGCAAAAATTTCCGATATATTTTAATTTTTCCAGAGAAATCTGAATTACTATATATATATATATATATATATATGAAGCTATAGTAAAACTTTTTAGGCAGTTATTTAACTCAGGTTAAAAGTGAAGAAAATTTTTAAAATTAAAAAAATTTTGAAAGCCATTTTTGAAGTTAGAAAAAGAAATCCGACTTTTTGTGACGTATCAAATAGGGGTGCAACCACAAGCAAATTGACCGATTTTCGATTAATCGGCGACTGATTAACTATGATGAGTTACCTTTACAACTCCTCCATCATTATTGCTTTTGTTTGGAATTTTCAACAATACAGAAATAGCTAACAGCTAATTTCTATGAGTAATGGTTTATTTTTCCCCCATTTTCATACTTTAAAAGTAACATTTTCAGATTTTATTCAAATTCAGTGAACCAATATTCTTAATGATTGTTAAACAAAATCACATTCTGACCTGAAGTCTCAAACATTTAGATAGTCGCCAGTGTCCATTAGACACTTTTAATTTAGTAGCACTATTTTTATTATTAAAAGTCACTTTATCCAGGATTTTTATTCTTTATAATTGTAAAGTAGTTTCAAAAAGTAGTTTCAATCTCCTATATTTTTTTCACGAAATCATATTTTGATAAATGTTACTCTGATACTTCTCAAAGTTAAGTTGCTTTTTTTTGGGGGGGGGGAGGGGGGGGAGGTGCACTATCGTTCTTGGAGGGTGGGCAACAATAATTATTGTAAATAAATTCATTTAGCGTGGTTTCTCGTTTTCCGCATACTAAAAGTATTTTAACAGGGTTCGTACGCTTTTGGCCAAACCAAAAATAAGGACTTTTTAAGGACCTACAAAAAATGTTAAGGACTTCTCAACTTTTTCGAAATATACAATTTGTTGTGTTTATTTCAAAAGGAAGCATTATTGAAAGAGGAAATTGATTTAACATCGTATTTTTATTAGGAACTCAACGCAAATACTTTTATGGAGCTCTCTTTGACTTGTTGCTTTTCTAATGTCCAATACAGTCAGGGAATTAAATAATTATTGGAGCTAGTAATAAGAAGCACACAACACAAGTATTAATCATATATAAGCAAATTATCATGATATGAAAAATTATCAAAAATGGTTAGTCCTATAAAATACAAGTTAAATGAAAAACAATTAAAATTAAAAAAAAATGTTAAAGAAAACGCTGCACTTTGTCTTGAGAATTTGTGTTTAACTTAGTTTTTTTTTTTCATTTTACTTAACTTATGTTGCCAGCATCTCAATTCGGGCTTACTTAAATTTTTATCTCTGCCATAATTTTTTTTATTTTTAAAATTTTTTTAGAAGAGCTTGCAACAATTCAGAAAAAACTTTTACAACTTGAGAAAAATATTTCATTTTGGAAACAATATACAAATAAAAAATGGAGCATATTCGCTTAAAACTTTGTACATTACCCTCAAATAGTAACTGCCAAAATTCAACTTTAATAAAGTTTCAAAAAATTGAACAATTTTTTTTAATAAAAAATAAAACAAGTAGACTACAGGCTTCAAATACTAAAACAACTGTCAACTTTATAAATAATTCATATATATACAGAATGCAAAAAGATAGAAGTCTCAAGAGCTGCGTGCAATTTTCGGCGAAGCATGTGCTAGATGCTAGCAAGTTTCCGAAAAATAGGCTTTTACATTTTCGCGTTATAAGTTATGAAAGATCATGTAAATTAATACATGTCTTTTTAAAAATTTTCTTGTTTTGTAGTACAATCCCTTTAGATAAAAATACTTGTACATCAGCTTGAAAAATCGGCTCTTTTTGCGAAAATTCAAATTTTTTTTCGTTCACAAATAAAAACAGAAAAACTACGGGGAAACGGTGCATTTGGCAACTAAGGTGTATAGGTTTAAGAAGAGGTTGATTCCTTCAACTTACTGCAAATTAAGAAATTTCACGAGATACAAATTTTGATTCACGCAGCAAATATTCATCATCTCCCACACAACAAAACCTTCAGCGAACGATCGCGAAGCCAAATTGGTCGATAAAAATTTACTCAATATTTAAACTTGCTTTAACCCTCTCGTGCATGGAAACCTCATATGAGGTTACCAGGAAAAAATAAATAAATAAATATTATTTCAACTTATTTTAATCCACAGTTGTAGAATATTCCAGCATAATGATCAAGTAAACTTTTTAAAAGCTGCAAAGATGGCTGCACGAGCTGAACAATTCAATTTTAGGACTTAAAAATAGCCATTTTGTATCAGCACTGTAAGTGAAAAAGCGATACTTGTAGAAGGACTCGTTCTGCACTTTCTTTGAAAATATCGAGTAAGTAAAATTATTTCCTTTTTTTCTGAATCATTTTGATTAAAATAGGTATAAAATGGTCGCATATTAGCAATTTTCTGGTTAATTAAGGCTTTTTCTATTGAGAACCTCAAATGAGGTTACCATGTAGTTGTAGTAGCTAACAACTTCGGCTGCATGCAAACCTCATTTGAGGCTACCAGTACTGTGATTAGCATCAATGCTTAGTCCTACAAAGGCACTATTTTCTAAATCAATGGTACTTTAAATATATAAGTATAATAATAAATTATTGTTTATTGTCATACTTTTTGCAATTCATAAACATTAATTGTATGACTAATTATTTTATATTATTATTTATGTATTGGTAGATCATTTTTAAAAATTATAATTATAAATTTTCACAAATAATATTGTCAGTAAATTAATATTGTTAGTAAATTAAACCTGTTTTTATTTTCTTTAATTTGTTGATATGGTTTTCGTTATTTTCTTTTAGCCTTTGTACATTCTATGATGGATGATAGGTTAAGATATAAATATGGCAGACCAAAAAAACGGGTTGAGTCTCAAAAGGAAATGGAAGTAATTATGGATCAACCTTCTGATTCTGAAGATGATCTTTATGAAAATGATGCTGAGATTGATTGCTTTCCAATTCAGAATAATGTGAGAGAGTCATCAAGTGATGGACAAAGATCTGAAACTGTAACAACAGAATCAGATAGTGATGAGGCTGGTAGTGACAAAAAAAAAAAAAAAAATCAAACCTGCTACGAAAGCTGAAAAGAAAAAAAAGTTTGTAAAAAGAAACAGACGTTGGAGTGCTAACAAAGATAATGATTTCTCAAAAGAACCACCAGAATTTAAACCTGAAAAAGAAAAACAATTTTTTGGAGAAACTCCTTTGGATTATTTTTACAGGCTGATTCCCGACTCTTACTTGGAAGAAATGTGCTTAAAAAGTAATTTATATGGAACGTAGAATGGGAAAGAAAATTTAAAAATTTCTCTTAGTGAAATGAAAGTGTTTCTCGGTATAAATTTAGTAATGACGTATGTGAGGTACGCTAGGCTTCGTCAGTATTGGAGTACGGTCGGAGACTTACGGCTAGGCATAATAGCAAACTACATGTCTATAAGCAGATTTGAAACAATTAAACGTTATCTTCACTTTTAGGATAACACTAAGATCCCCGTAGATAACAAAGACCGCCTGATACGGTTGCGGCCTTTTTTTAGATCTTCTCCATAAAACTTTTCATGAAGCGAGAACTCCAGAAGAATCTCAATCAATTGATGAAATGATGGTACCATTTAAAGGTCGTTCCAACCTAAAGCAGTATATAAAATCGAAACCCAAGCCATGGGGATTCAAAATATGGGTTCGTGCTGGAGTTTCTGGTTATGTTTATTGCTTTGAAATATTTCAAAGAGCAAATGGTAGTAGAAGTCCTCCATCTAAAGAATATGGTGCAGCTGGTGATGTAGTTTTGCGATTGAGCCATGATTTAGCTGGGAGAAATCATAAATTGTACTGCGATAACTTATTTACTTCCATTCCCCTTATTGAAGAACTGAAAAAAACAAAAAAATAACTTTGTTGGTACAATTCGAGCCAATAGAATGCTAGGCGCAGATGAAAAGTTGAAGGATGCTAAATCTCTTCTGAAAGAAGGAAGGGGGTCAGTATCTGTGACTTCTTCTGGGGAAAATATAACTGTGACTCGATGGGTTGATAAAAGCATTGTGCATGTAGTTTCGTCATTTGCTGGAGTGCAACCGATGGACAAAGCAAAGCGTTTTTCTCAGACAACCAAATCATTGATCGACATAGCAAGGCCAAATGCAGTACGCATTTACAACCTTCATATGGGAGGTGTCGATTTAATGGATTCCCTTGTGGCACTATATCGTCATTCTCAAAGAAATAAACGGTGGTATATGAGAATATTTTTTCATATGCTGAATGTTGCAGTAGTCAATGCTTGGCTACTTTGGAGAAAAGACGGAAAGGAAAAACATGATTTGCTAGAATTTAAAAGTTGCATAGCATCAAGCCTCATTTACACAGGGAGCTCAATGATACCAAAGAAAAAAGGTAGGCCGAGTAACAGTCCTTCTTCTTCCTTCGAGTCGACGATAAAAAAAAGAAAATTATCAAATGTCGCAAAAGAGTTGCGGTTTGATAATGGTAACCACTACCCGAAGAAATCAGAAGGAAAATTTGGCTTAAAATGCAAGAATGGGAAGCTGCAAAAGCAAAACGCGATACACTTGTGGCCGCTGTGATGTTTATTTATGACCTGAATGCTTTGAAGAGTTTCACGAAAAATAATTTTTTTTCTTAAAGTGTACCCTTTGTTGCATATAAGCCTCATTTGAGGTTGTGCCTGTAATTTCTTTAAAATTAAAAAAAAGGAATAATTCTAATTTATTTTCTGTTTTCTGATTGATTCAAAGCTAAATTGTAGGTTAAAATATTTTTTTTGATAATTATTTAATAATGCATGCATGAGAGGGTTAAAACAAATTTTCGATACGGGAATTTATTTGGTCAAAAAAAAAAAAAAAAAAAAAACAATGGGAGAACAAATTGTTTAGCGAAAGATCAGCTGAAAAGCGATCGGGAGAGTTAGCAACTCAGCGCTTATTATAGTGTAAGATGTAAGAAAAATGATAATAAAAATAAATCATTCTTTTACCTTTAACAGTACAAATAAGCGATAAACATACATGTGATTGGTCAAACGCAAAAAAAAAGCTGAAAGTTTTTTTTTGCCTACTTATTAGTTAAATGTATCTCTTTTATTAAGCTAGATGTCAACAATATGCTTCTTTGAAGTATCCCTCCCCCCTTAAATTAAAAAAAAAAGTTTCAAAAGCAATATTTATTAACTGATTACTTGTTAAGAGCTGCTCCTACTTGCTTTATTGATAATTGTTTAGAATATAGATGATTTAGTAACAATTTTCATGCAAAAAAATATATATATTTACTTTGCAACTAAACTTAATAAATAGTATCGAATCCCAAATTCGAAATCCCGAAATTGGGCCCTTTTTCGAAAATTCCCGATTTTTGTTTATTTATTAAATTTTTTCCCTTTGAGTCCGTTAAAGTCCATTTTTCAAATTTTATTCCTTTTTCTTTTCTGTTTTAAAAGTAAAATGAGGGAACTTGTGTGATTTTTTTTTCTGTGGTCTTAAATGGTGCGTGCCCATGCATTTTGTAGAAATGCTTGGTTCGACTTCTCTACTAATATTTTAATTTTTTTTTTAGATGTAGCTCGATTTTCGTTTTCATACAATTGCAGGAAATAGCAAATTGGGAGCTGCCATGTGGTTTGTACAAGTTCATTTTAACTGAATTGGGTGTTGTAGTTTGAAGCTATTTATCAAAATCCATGAACATTTTTTTTTTTTTTTTTTTTAAAAATATATAACACATCAATTTACTTATACCTTTTCAATAAAAAAAAAAATAAATAAATAAAAAAACAAGAGTTAATTATTTATCTAAAAGTTGAAAAAGCACTGAAATTTGCAGTAAAAATGCGATGATGTTTATGATAATTAAAGTCCGCCATTTTTGGTCCTGCCAATCCGCCGTTTTGGGTCTGTCCGAAAGCCGCTATAGTACCGGACCGCAGCAAATCAAATTTGAGGTTCGAATTAGTTGAAATGAAAGAAGTTTGATTCTTGTGAAGAATATAAAAGATAGCAAAACAAATAGAGCGCATGGGTACCTTCTTATTTTAACAAAAAAAAATTAAGCACCTGGAATAAAAAATAAGGACTATTTAAGGACCTTTTAAGGCCTTAAAAATGAAAATGAACATTAAGGACTTTCTAAGGACCGTACGAACCCTGTTTAATTAAAAAACATTCTTCATTGATTAATCGGCAAAAATTGGTCGATTACCGATTACGGATGATTAATCGATGCATCCCTAGTAACAAAGAAGCGCTGAACTAACGTTTAAGTAAAAAAAAAAATATTTGAAAAAAAAAAGGCTTGAAAGATTTCACATTTAACCATGTGTTTCTTTCATCATAAAATTCAAACCAATTAAAGTTTTAAAAGACTGTTGTTAAATTCTAAAACAATATATTTTGCTGAAGAATATGATATATCACAATTATAGATTTCTTTCTTTTTTCATGATAGGGGGTATCATTTTTTATTGGAATGATCCATTACATTCCTAAGCGACAGCCCTTTCATTACAGGTTCTGTCGGTAGGGGGAGGGGATGAGCCGTAATAATCTGTAGCTTGCAAAAAAATTGCAGAACTTTCTAATACGAACAAACTTATAGAAGCTATTCAATTAAAAATTAGTTTTTTCCAACATTGCTTAACTTTCTTGATTGTCTTTACCGAGTGATCATGTTAGCCGGCATACATGAGAAGATATACACAGGGGTCGAGCCAGCATTTTTCACAGCGTTCAATTTTAGTGAATTTAAAATATATTTTTGTAAAAAGTCAAATAATTTTGGGAAAATTATTTGATTTTTAAGTAGGAACGGAAATTTTGAAAGGACAGTATATATTTCTTGGCTTCGTTTTTGCCGTTTATTTAAATCATAATTTTTTGAAGGGTCCGCAAACCCTTTAAAAATTATGCTTCCCGGACCCAAATTTTCTCTGGCGCACCCCCAGACAGACTTGCCCTACTTCCGCAAAATGTGTTCTGCCTAATTTCTTATACCTTATCATGTATGTGTAATAAATAATAACTCCTAGAAAAAAATTCAAGAAACCCTTCCAGTTTTTAACTCAAAATTAATTAAATTTACTTGATTCTCGTATAACAGATTAGATATTAAGTAATGAAATGAATGCATAAAACGAGATTTATACTGCATCACTATTTATGTACATTCAAAGTGAATTTCCCAGAGGGAAATCATCTAATCACACATTTTACACATTCTCAACGCGCTCTATATAATTTCATTTTTCTACACTGTTTCTTAAAGTTCATTTACACTTATAACTTTTAATGTTCATCTTAGAGGAATCATCCAAAGTAGACTAGAAATGAACAGAGAGTTCGTTAACATTTTTCGCAGTGGATTCAGTTTTGATGAATATCATTGGTTCGGGGAACGCCCCTGTCATTAAAATTTAGTAGTGAGTCAATGTGTTTCATCCTTCATATTTAACACGTTGACTGCCAGCGCTGTTTGCAGTTTATGGACCTCTTCACGATAGTTTAATTTAATCACCTCATATTGTTCAAAACATCTTATTAAGCAAAAAATTGCAAATTTTCTATAAATGTACTGAAAATGGAAATAAGTCGGCAACAACGAGACAACTTGCAGTTTGGTCTTACAGGAAGTTCACCTGCTACGAGTTATCTCGTAGATTGGCAGTCAACGTGTTAATGTACATTTTGTATGGAAAAAGAAAAAGCAATATACCCTTATCACTGATGAACATTAAAAGTGATAAGTGTAAATGAGAAACCTATGTATAAAAAGGCAAAAGTAAATAACGTAACTTACATGAAACTGAACTCCGAACAAGAAATTCTGGTAGATGTAAGAGTTTATGAGAAATGCTTTTAAGATATCCATTTGTTGAAGTCACACACAAAAAATTAGAATCAGAATAAGGAAATGTCATTTACTGTTATATTCACATCAATTATTCCAAGAAAACTACTACGTAATGCTGTAAAGTCTGATAATTATGTATTAAGCTGCTAATGCACTTATAACTTTCAGAAATTATATACAAGGTGTATTTAATTTGAAAAGCAGTTCAAACGCAGCACAAAACATTCGCAGCAAAGTATCCAACAATAGTATGCATCAGTACTGAACACACTTACAATCGAAGCAAGCAACAATTCAAGATCTTAATTAAGTAATTAATTAAGCATAGATTAACGACAAAGTACGAGCGAAGAGCCGTCCAGAGAAATCCAGACATTCACACTCTTCTAAAAGCGGCGTGTAAAATTTGCTACATGGAGACTTGTTTTTAGGTCAAAAAATGGCAAATTTTGAGATAGTTTTGTGTTAGAAGGAAACTATTTAATCATTGATGCATAAAGCCTTCTTTTAGTCGATGTTTTCTCTCTCTCTTTTTTTCGTCCGTAGCGACAGCAAACAGTGTAATGTGAGAAGTAGGTGTAACTAATCTGCGAAGAGGGAAGAAGAGCAATCGAGTGCAGCGAAAAGTGTGTTCCACAAGCAGCTATTCCTCCTAGCAGTCACGCTTTGCTGGCTGCCAAATTTTAACTTCTTTTAACGATTGCTTGTCCCCAATGCCCGCAATTACGCCGGCAAAAACACAGGATTAATGCTTTTTATGCAGACACCGATGTTTTCGACACATATAGAACTCCTTTAAAATGGCAGTTTGTATTATGGTTTGTTCAATTTATTCCTGAGTAAGAAACAATAATGACTTATTGTAGCTTCAGGCGAATTAAAAATAAAAGAAATCATTTCGAGATGAAATCAAATTTTACGATTTAATGATCAAGACTTCGCCTTGGAATGTTCAACACGTTAGTGTAGTTTCTTTTTAGAAAGAATTCATTCAAAGGTACTATAAACAAATAGCATTCCATTTGTGTGAATTGTTTTCACTAAAATGTATATTGCAGAAAGATTATATTTTTTCCTATAACATACAAAGCTCATAAAGCTAGATAAATAAGTAAATACACACGCACATATATGTAGGGGGGGGGGGATTTTCCCAATTAACTAACTGTGCACGCGGACTGTTACTAATTAGATGTATGGTGTGACGCGGCAGCGCGGAAGCAGATTGAATTGTATTCAGACGAGGAGAGAGAGGAAACGAGGAACGATGTGTTACGATGAAGATCTTTGATATCTATGTTTTTTATGTTTAATGTAGTTTGTTCGTCCGTTACTGTAATAAATGTGGTGTTTGTGCAAGTGATGTCCTTGTTAATAGTACCCCTAGACAGACCCGAGGCCACACACACACACACACACATATCTTATATATAAGCGTCTTATTCTGTCTGTCTGTCTGTCTGTTCGCTATAGAATCCTAGGCCGTTTTACCGCTTGGGACCACATTCGACACGGTTAATGTTTACGACTCGAGAAACTCATCGCTGCAAAAATGAAAGTTGTGACTCAATTAGTTTTTTTAATTTTTCAATGAATAACTGCAATGAACAATAACTGTAATGCAGTTGCCACTGTTGTAACACACGTCAAATATACTAATAATCACAGCATTTCTCTAGCATTTTGAGTGAGACATAGCAAGATTTGCAATTTCCGTTAAAAATTAATGTAAAAGCGAATTTAATTTAACCCTTCTTTCTTTGTTTTAATTTATTTATCGTCTGCTTTTTATATATATTAAAGTGGCAGCGCTCTTTTTCCAGGGGGTTTCGTTAAAACTATTGTTTTGACGATGATTATGTTGAATGTTGTATATTTATAATATCTAGAACAGCGGTCATTTCGTATGACCGCTTACTAGTGTATATATATATATTATATATATATATGCAAATGCCGACAAGGCAAGTGCCTCCACATTCTGGAACTGCCAGGCATGAATTAAAATCCAATTATAAATACAAGTTAAAAAATAATATATTAAATAAAACAAATTTAATTTAGAGTTTAAAAAAAAAAAAAAAAAAAACCTTCACATTAGTTTCACAGCAACTACATTACTAAAGAAACTGCAGCATTTAAAAATAGGTTTTGAAAATGGCATGATAAATGAAATTCAAAGATTGAAAGTAACAAACTAAAGCAAAATCAGTAGACTCTAAAATTATTTTTATTGATTCTCTCTACGTCATAATTTTCTGTTTCCGACTTGCATTCTTTTTACACAAAGCACTTTTTCTCTTCAGGTTTTTTTCCCCTGGCATAAGCTAACGATACGTAATTAGCACAAGACTTCACTTTGGCGGCTCTCTTAAGTTGTTCCATAAGTTTCAGCAACTTTCAATTGAACCCCCCCCCCCCCAAAAAAAAAAAGGTGGTGGATATAACTAGTCATATTGCTAACTAAAACGAAATTGTATACAGAAAAATCATTTAAATTCAAGTATTAATACTATTGTTTCAATACTTCAGTGTTTCACATTAATTAATTCAATTGCTAATTTCCCAAATTAACAAAATATGAACGAAATCTTTTATCTATATACATATATATATATATACATGGGCGCCGATAAGAATCCACCCCCCCCCCACCCCACCCCCTAGCAATTACAAGAACCTAATTTTTAATGAGTAAACAAAGCCTTTTTTTTACACGGTTTTATTTAACTTGTTTTGTCAATTAAGTTTGTTACGCTGTTTCCGACCACTATTACTGTATAAATTATCTTCAAACTTTTCACACAAGATTATCTTCCCGATGACAATACAATATTCCATCCATTTTATAATTTATTATAACGTTAATTAGGAAAAAAATACAATAATTTTGGTTCTGAGGAAATTATCAGAATTATTATTTGTCGAATGGCAACGGTAGCTTTGTTTGGAGAATCCAACGATGTTACTTGACTCGATTTGTAGCTGAATTTGTGGCGCAGTGGTTATAGCGTTGGATTGTGGCACCGGAGGTCGTCAGTTCTAAACCAGTTCCCGGTCTCATCCATTCAACTTGATTTGTCACAGAAGTTTGTTACGCGGTTTTCGACCAATATTACTGTATTTTAGTTTTCTTTTAACACTTTCACGCCGGGGCCGATTTTCATGTTTTTTGCTGTGCAGCGGCGCTAGAATTCATCACCGCATGATAATGTGGGGGCCACCGGTGGTACGCGCCGACCGGTGAGAGTCTAGTGCGGGCCACCGGTGGTACTCGCCGACCGATGAGACAGTCTAGTGCGGGCCACCGGTGGTACACGCCGGCGTGAACATGTTAAATAAAACCGTGTATCTTAAAACCTTTTTCGGAGATTTAATATATTATTATATTAAAGCTATTAACAAGAAGTTCCGTCCAGAACTATACGAACCTACTTTCCTATGTACACCAATATCAAATTGATAATCTAGCTATCTCTCTCTCTTCCTCATTTAGCTTTTAAGCATTTATATTTAAAGTTCTTAATTACTTTAAATATAAATTTTAAAATGGTTTACACATATTCATTCAGTTATTCATTCATTCACTCATTTATTTGTTCATTCATTCAGAAATGTCCTTAAAAATCCATATCAAAAAGTTTCGTGGGAAAATAGGCTTGTTTAGTTCTGGATGAACTAACATGCTCTACGTCACAATATCTTTCCGATAAAGTACGTTCCAAACAAATTCGTCTGTTGGATCAGGATTTATATAGGCTTGAAATTTCCCCGTAGGCGCTAATATTCAATTTTTTGAACAGTTCACAGATGAACAAAAATTGTACAAATTAAAATATATTTCCCGCCGAGAGCTCCTTCCTATACGCTTGTTCATAGACGCTAATGTTAAAATTTTTTAGGCTGCTCAAAATTGAGTGAAAAATTGTTCAAATCAAAAAGTAAAATATGGAAAGGAGATGTCCTCGCCGAGATGTTTTGAATGCAAAAGAAAAAAAAAATCTTTCGAAATGGACAATTCCTTTAAAACTTATTATGTCGGGGGGGGGGGGGGGGCAGAAAGACTGACAGACCTACAAACAGACATTTTCCCCATCTCAAAACTGTACTTTCAATTTTTTTATCTTCAATCTTTATTTAATTACTTAATTCTTTTGATTTTTTTTTCTTATTTTTAATGATATTTTTACGATACATTAAGCCTTCTTTCATTTTTTTTTTTTTTTTAAGTACGGGAAAATAGGCTAAAAACACATCACAAAACTATCTTCCTTTTTGGTTATACATTAAAAACTTTTAAGAAGGCTCTTGACATGCATTGGGAACTGTTAAATTGACTAGGACTAGCCTAGATGGGCCCTGTGCCTGTTGCTGGTCGTCACTTTTTGTCGTATTTGTATACAAATACTTTAAAACTTTAACTTATCAAGACGTGTCACAATTTCTTTATTAATTGGTGCGAAAAGTTCCAGAGCATCCATACTATGGACATGTCGAATAAGCGCCTCCCTAAATTTTCCCGAAATTTGCGAAAATATGGGATTGGCTTAATCGTTACAAGTGAAAAACCGATTAAACTGCCCTTTCTTGATTCAGAAGTTCTTTTAATAGTATTTAATTTAGATTCCCTCAAAAAACATGCCGGATAATTTTCTGATCGCGCTAACGACTCCGATATTCGGGACCGTTCATAAATGATGTCACGCTTTTCCCCCATATGTTTGAATACTCCCCCCCCTTGTCACATGTCACGCTATGTTGTATAAAGCAGGATGTCACACTTCTTGTTACCCCCTCCCCTCCCCTTGCCACACTTTGTCACAATTTCACGAACCCCCTCCACCCTCGAAGCGCGACATCATTTATGAATGACCCCTTCCCTACCATCTCGTGATTTTCTTTTCAAAATAAATTCATAAATAAGGAATAAGGAATCCCAAAAAACAACTTTTTGGGAGCAAAAGCAATCTTGTAATAAGGCATGTGTAAAAAAACACCCCCCTGCGATTCATCATAATCCTACTAGGACTTCGTTTTCTTTTTTGGATGTCATGTGAATAATGTATCCCTTTATTTTGGTGCAAAGAAACCTAACACCTTTTCTTTTTTCTTTTCTTCCTTTTTAAGCAACTCATTCATTTTAGATTGAAATAATTGTCTTCCGTCAATTTGAAAACACATTGCTCTTAAAATAGCACAATAGGAAATAGATATTTTAAAAATAATGAAAATAAATTATAATAAAGTCGGTGCAAAATTATGATCGATATAATCTTGGGTAATCATGAATCAACTGCAAATATAAATTGCAAAGAGTTTGTAACAGTTCCAATACAGTAACTCATGGCGTATAATGGTAATTAGACTGTCATAATTTTGCACTGACTTCAAAAAATAAGTTTAAAAGTTGTATCGATGTTATTTAAAGAATGAATTTATTTTTTATATTTCAGCGCAATTTATGATTTGAAGTCGATTTTATTTTTTTCAAAAAATTATTTTTACTGATGTCATTCAAACGTTATACAAGATGGTTTACCTTATTCATTTCTTTATTTAATAAATATCATAATTAACACACTTTCTTGCAACAAACCTTTATAGCAATAAAAGCTTATATTACATACAAGTAACGATTTACACACAGTTTAATAGTTTAGCTGTTGAATTTTTTTTTATCGACTTAAAAATTGCCAAGGTAACAACCAAAAATGTGGCACGGACATTAATGATTCAAGAGCATTTCTGTTACAAAATGCAGGGCAAGCTAATTTCTTGGATAAACTGAAGAAATAGAAGTATAACAAAGTACTATAGGAGCAAACGTTATAACTTGTGTTTCATACAGAAAGTCGGTCTGTTTTGGCCACCCACCTAGCCCACCCACTTGTCGTTTTTCAACAACTCTAGAAAAGCCTCGATTTCAGGATAAACCCCGAATGATGAATGACCATCGACACATGAAACTGTAGGGAGTGGTGCGAATGTGTCAATCAGAATTAAGCGATGCCTTCCCGATTTCAGTTCCGAATGAGTCTCGTTCCCATTCATGCAACTTTTATTTAATCATGAACCTCGAATTATTCCTCAGCTGTGCACTGAAAGTTTGCACTTCAAACAGAATTGTAAAAGATAAACATCAATGTTCAGGACAGAGAAAAACCACACCGAGATTTTCTTACTAACACTAATTTTGAAATTGTTATTTCCACTTACAACATGAGATAAGAGCGAAAGAAGTCGTTGTGTTACTTTTGATTCCAAAAGCTCTAATGTAACTTTCTTGGGTTACGCTTTTGGGCTTCCTCAATCTGAGCACATGTATATTTATATCAAGGCTGAGGACAGTGGTGGATTAACCTGTAAGCAAAATAAGAACGTGTTTAGGGCGTCAAGGAAACGAGGGGGCACCTCAAACACCCCCCCCCCCCTTTTATCGAAACCATATAAATAACACAACCAATTAAATCTATAACTATTTTTAAAAAAATTAAGGAGAGCGCAAGTGAGAAAAATATTTTAATGGTGCTACACGGGTGTGCAAACTTTCACCCATCACGACTAGGATTGCCAAATTTAACAAGAAGTTCCGTCTAGAACTATACGAGCCTACTTTCCCGTATACACCAAATTCAAATTTATAATCTAGCTATCTCTTTCTCTCTCTTTCTTATTTATCTTTAGTTCTAATTATTGAAAATATACCTTTTTCAACGGATAATACATATTCATTCACTCACTCATTCATTCTTTCATTTATTCAGCCATGCATTTATTCATTCATTCGTTACCTCATTCAAGTGTTTATTCATTCATTTACGCATTCATGTATTTATTCACTCATTTATTTATATTTTCATTTATTCAATAATTTATTCATTCATTCTTTTCCTCATTCATTTATTCATTGATTTATTCTTTGACTCTTTCATTTATTCATTCATTCATTATTTCACTCATTGAGTCACTGAGAAATATCCTTGAAAATCCCGATCAAAAAATTTCATAGCAAAATAGGCTCGTAAGCTCTGGATAAACTTTCTATTTCTACATGTTCTACGTTATAAGAGCTTTCCGATAAAGTTTGTTCCAAGCAAATCGGTCCGTTAGATCAGGATTTATATAGGGTTGAAATTTCCCCGTAAGCTCTGTGTTAATTTTTTGAACTGTTCAAAAATGAACAAAAACTGTTCAAATCAATATTTCACGCCGAGAACTCCTTTCAATAAGCTTGCAATAGGAACTTGGCTCTTGTGCCCAGAGTTTACAGAATTTGCTTCAATTTTGTCCATAGGCGCTAATGTTAAAATTTTTTGAACTGTTCAAAATTGAACAAAAAATTGTTCAAATCAAAAAGTAAAATATAGAAATGAGATGTCCTCGCCGAGATCTTTCGAATGCAAAAAAGAATTTTTCCAATCGGACAATTCGTTCAAAAGTTATTAGGGGGGGACAGACCGACAGACAGACAGACAGACCGACAGACCGACAGACAGACAGACAGACAGACCGACAGACAGACAGACCGACAGACCGACAGACACACTTTTTCCCCATCTCAATACCCTACTTTCAAATTTTTTATTTTTCAATCTTTATTTAATTACTTCACTTATTTTTGACTTTTCTTGATTTTTAACGATATTTTCACGATACATTAAGCCTTCTTTCATGCTTTATTATTATTTTTTTTTACTTTTACGGGAAAGTAGGCTAAAAACTGCAGATAAGAAGAAACTGTAGAGGCTCACCGACTGGGGTGGGAGAGATCGGATATCCGCTACCCGACCGATTTTTAAATATCAGAAGTACAATCAAACAACGTGCCAAAAGGAACATCAATGATGTAATTTCATTTTATCTAATTTTATACAGCGAAATTTCTTACCTGGCCACTTCCATCGCTTACGAACATTTTAAAGAAAAATCTACTGATCAAGATAAAACACGAGTCCTAAGCGGATATCCCCGGAACGCAACACCCGGTGATGTCACTCCTATTGTAGGAGTGCATCTTTCACTCTGCGGTCTAAAAAGGAATGTGGAGTGTTTCTGTAGGCACCATCTGGTGTCATCCTGATGCATAATGAGCCAAGTGGTACCTCCACCATTTGTGGTACTCGTCTGTAAACGGTAGGCGCTCCCTAACTGCCTTGATTTCTAGTCGCTCTGTGAAGGGCAGCTTGGATACCCAAGTGGCATTAGAAGCAACCATAACAAAGCAATACCACCGAGACTGGTATTGCTCGGCTAATCTCGGCTAAAGCTACAAATTTTAGAACAGTTGGAGATTGTTGTTGGACAGTTGGAGATTGTTGTTGGAAAGCGACAAATTTTAAAACAGTTGGAGATTGTTATTGGTGTAACAATTTTCCCAGAAATTTGAATAATATGCATTACATCCAAGAGAATGACAGACTTTAGAGACTCATTTATGAGTCGAAATTAAAATGTAGATACTCCTTCTGTAAATAATCTTTTTCACAGGATTTTACTCTGGACTGAAACTCTGATGAGTAAAAACTCTGGGCTACCGGCTTCACGGTGTCGTAGAACGTAGATTAGATCGCGTGCTCATTTGTTTTTGCATGCTGAAATTACATTTTCATCTTAACTAAAACTTCAACAACGTTAAAAATTCACAAAGAAAGCTATGAGATTAAGAAGGGTAACTTCAAGCGTGCGTATATGAGTAGTATAGGCACCCATTTTTCTTATCACCTTTGTTATTATTTTACAATGCTGGATGGAGTTTTTAGATCAAAGCATCGCCAGAGGAAGAAATAGAGCAAGGATTTCTGAATGAAAAGATTCATTTCAGCTCCATTCAGATCAAATGAAAATACGAGAGGTATCATTACAAAATATCATTAAAAAGACCATTCTGGGATAAAGAAAAATATTAGTGGTGGTTCCACCTTTTTCGAGTTCCTCTCTATTTTAATATTGAAATATCACTATTGGCAACAATGCAAAGATCTTTGCTTCAGAAGTCAAGGTTTATTTTCTCCCACATCAAATTTAAGATCATGTCATTAGCTTTCGCAGTACCTGACGTAGATTCGCAGTACTATGAAGTACAAGAATCGACTATATTTTTAGAGGAGAACACAAAATCGGAACAAAATGAAGGAGTCAAATTTATAGCAGTAAAAAAAGCAAAAGTAGTGACTTCGCTAAATGTATCATGCTGTAATGTCAGTAGTGTTCGGCAACTACTCGTCAAAAAATAGTTAACTACCAACTACTAACTACTCTAAACAAAACTAATTGCAACTAGTAGTTAACTATTTTTTTCTGAGACTAGTTGTAAATAGTAGTTAACTGTTCTCCAAAAGTAGTTAACTACTAGTTAACTACTTTTAAGTTCAATTAATTTGAATTTCCATTTTTAAGCTTGTTCTTAAATATTTAATCCTAATAACTCAACTCAATATTACTTTTAATCATTAAAACAATTTTAAAGAAATTCCTGTAAAACATTCAAGGATTGAACATTTCCAAATAACACTGAACAATTAATATATAGAAAGAATATGAATAAAGACAAAACCTTTTTCTCAAAATTTAAACTTTTATTTTAATATGTATTTGTTTAATAAAGTTAATAATTTATGTTTTTAAGAAATAACATTTTTTCAGCAGCTGTTGTAAAATGAAGGGTTTTCCACTTAATATCAATTTAAAATTCTCCCTCTGCCCAACCCCCATTCATTAACAAAATATCTTTGTAACGCGCATGCTTTAGAATTTAGATTATATTCTTTCAAATTGTGTTGAAGGCAGGGTTGGTGTTCTTTTTTTTCATTAAAAAAAAAAAATAATGGTATTTTTTTTATTTAAATCAGATTTTTTGGATTTTTTTAAAGCAAAATATGTATGCGCACACAAATACAGTAACATATTCAGTCAATTATAATTTATGTCTTCAAAGAATTTTAAGATATTCCAGTTGAAATAATTATTTATTACTAGTCAAATTAATTATTAATTAATTATATTATATAAAAAATGTATGCTTAATAAGCAGAGAACAACAAGAAACAGAAGAGAGAGCTTATATTTCTGGACTACATTGGTTATAATTTCTTGAATATATACAAATAAGTTGACTGGACTATTATAATTTTTTGAGTATGTACAAATTTCTTGATTATATAAACAGAGATGGCACATATCACATAAAATGTTTACTACAGCTTAATCATTTTTACTATTTAGAAATTTAGATATTTCACCAAGAGTAACAGTTTTGATGCCTTATCAACCCAAAATCTGTTTCTAAATTTGGAGCGCACTATTCGAAATGTAGAAAAAATCCTTTCCAAAGGTGCTGTTGATGCTTTTGCAGTAGTCAGCATGTCCAAAAACCTAATGGTCTCTGATGAAATGTCATTCTTTAACACCTTAACGAAGCTATTCCACCTTTTTCTAGAGGACCAGATGCATTAAGACTACAATATAGTGAGTTAAAATTCTAATGAATTGCTTCAACCCAGAATATATTAAAATTTTTAATAAAAACATATCTATATTTTAATAATTTGGAAGACGCTGATATAAATACTTTTTTTTAAATCATAAAAACCAATATTTTGTCTAAAAAAAGAATCATAAAAATCGGTTTTTTTTTTAAATCATAAAAACCAGTATTTTTTCTTTCTTTTTGTGTTTTATAGTATCCCAAACGCATGCATGGTACTGGAGTAGAGGTAAAGCTTCCCCATAATGAAGATTTGGTCTTTAAATGAAACTTCATTGTGCATGTGCCGGTGCGGGCGCTATTTATTGACTATATTAGAAAGCTTTTTCTAATTTGCGTAAATACTGCAATAAATATTCTGATTTTTTATGAGTAATTTTTCATTTTTTACATAATATAAAAAATACATTTGTGTAATATTCATAAGCTAAAAATTTAAATAATTTAATGTTTAAAAAAAAGTTATTTTTTTCAAAAAGTAGATTTAATTTTTTTTTTTTCCGGAAGTAATTGGAATTTTGAAAGTCGTTGTAACTAATAGTTGGGGAAAAAGTAGTTTAACTAGTAGTTAACTAGTTCAAAACAAAAGTAGTTACAACTAGTAGTTGCCATTAGTGGTTAACTACTTCTAGTTAACTACTGCCGAACACTAAATGTCAGTCCACAAAGAGAATGGCAGTCTCTAAAGTCTGTCATTCTCTTGGATGTAATGCATATTATTCAAATTCTAGGTAAATTGTTACGCAGACACCAATCTCCATCTCTTTTAAAGTTTGCGGCTTCAGCACACGAAAATAGGGATGTTTTCGATTATTTGGTTTTATTTTATTTTGATGGAATAACGTCTATAAACATCATCTCTAAAAAAAATTTCTTTCTGCGATAAGTGAGTGAAAAATAAGTTGTACTAGTCTTAACTTGACGTTTAGTAAATTACACCAAAAAGGGACAATACATATAGGACAACGAGTAGGGACGCATCTGTTAGGGACAAAGTTTCAGAACTACTTTTTTATATTTAAAGATATTTTTGAAGTAGGGTGAAAAAAAAAGCAGTCTTGCTCACTGACTGGAAGTTGGGGAAAACAGAGAATGTTAAAGAATTTTTCATAATGGTGCACAACATAGTTTACTTATAAATCATTTTAACATGTGGTAAAAATAAATCAATTATTCCATTTCATTAATTTTTTCTGACTATCACATTAAACACGGTAACGATCTTACCTAACTTCCTTACAGTTTAAAAATGTCCCAAACATTTTGCACTAAACAGGGTTACTAAAAAAATGTCCTTAATATTTTTCCTACAAAACAACCCCCTCCTCTTCCTCCAAAAGCGATAACCCTTGACTGTAATGTGTTTACAAAACAAATTAATTATAATTTCGTAAAATTTTTAGCTTTTCAAATCAATTTACTTTTTACTATAAAATGAAAAATTAGTTGTGGTTTAATCGTACTATTTTCAAAACACCACCCACCACAATGCTCCCATGTTTGAATTGGGCCTCATTTATTACCAGTTCTTTCATATGTATGTGAAAATTAATTAAATGAACTCATACGAATAACAAGCAGAAAAACTACTCATTTTCAAGTTGCAGAAGTAAAACACTTATTTTCACGCAGTAAAACTCGAATCAATTACATTAATATACACAAACCCAAACAGCACGATCTCGGAAAGAAAAGAGAAGTAATAATCGAGATGATAAAATAATTGCACCACAAACGTTTAATTTGTAAAAAAGCAACACGCGAGAAAGAGGCAGGGTCAAGAAATGATACGAGAAAACCAATAATTTCGACTCCATGCTGCGCATGCACAACCCAACCCAGCCTACATGCTCACTTTCTAAAACACGATGAATAGAGGAAGCAACGAGGGTAACACACACACACAAAAAAAAAAAACTGCAAATCAAAAGGTACCGTTAGGAGGAAGGTTATAAACAAAGAATCAAATAAGAAGTTCAAAATTATCTCGTGTTATTTAGATATTCCTGATTTAAAAAGCAACAAAGAAAAAAGCTAAAAGATGGGATAGTACGGGTGGAGGTGTACCCGCCTGAAATTTCGGCACACCTTTCCAGGCTTCGTGACTGACCTAAAAATGGATGTAAAAGGCCATTCACAACATCCCGGGCATGCGCCATGTACAGCATCTTTCGCGATAAGATAGACCAAATTAAAAGCTTCGGGCCTTTGATAAGCATTGTACAAATGAGTCTGGCCTTATTTTCAGTGGTAGCTGATTTGATCGTACACATAATTATAGGAATAACTAACCATTTCGAAGCATAAAAAGAAAAAAGTAAGAAATCAAGATAATCTTGTTAAAAAAAAGAAAAAAAAATCTTGAGGTTTGTTTGATTTATTAGACATAATTCTCTCTTGTTCATAGGAAAAAGGAAGAGCCTTCTTCAACTTCACAAGAAAGAAACCTTTTTTTTTTCATTTTTTTTACCTTTATTCACAAATTTTAGAGAACAACCGTAAGATGAAAAAATGGAAAATAAACATAATTATGCCCACAAATCGGAAAGAGACACGTGCTTCGGGGTTACCTGGAACTGCTTTATCAGTGCATAAAATTGTCAGCTTTAGTATGCGTCCATTTAGTATTAGTCCATGCGAATAAAAGCTTTTAGTAAGCTATCACGGCTTTTTGTATGTGTGTGAAGGCTAACGTTTTATAAGTATTTTACTATAGTTTATCATACTATAAGGTTAATAAATCACTTTTGGGAAAAAAATATAATCGACTTCAAATCTAAAATTGCGCTAAAAAGTGAAAAATAAACTCTTTCTTTAAACAACATCAATACGACTTTAACACAAACTTTTAGAAGTCGGCGCAAAATTATGTGTCTATTATCACTACACCATGACCAAAACCCAAGAAAGTAAAAGAGAAAATCCATTGAGTTAAGAAACGTTGATTGCATGCAATTCATCAGAACAAAATGAAGTTGCGAAAATAGCAAGAAACGGAGTCGTGAACGATAGATTATTCAATGAAGGGGTGAATAAAATTCAGCTCCGTCCACATAAACCTAGGAATTCCATTCAACTGAAGCTAATATAAATCGAAATTCTCTCCTGAACCAAATAAGAAAATCGACAACAAGCAGACCTCGTCTAGCGAGCATTCAACTTTGTTATCTAAAGAATGATTCAAAGAAATGAAACAAGATATCAAGGAGGACTTTTTTACAACCTCATACAAGATCCCGTGACACAATTACCCTTATTCAGGGTTTTTTTTTTACATAACTCTATCT
Source organism: Octonoba sinensis (assembly GCA_038502835.1). Taxonomy (NCBI): domain Eukaryota; kingdom Metazoa; phylum Arthropoda; class Arachnida; order Araneae; family Uloboridae; genus Octonoba; species Octonoba sinensis. The sequence continues at coordinate 90,348,024 of CM076604.1, read as the reverse complement.
AACAAATCCTGCGCTGTGCCGGAATCTGGAGGGTCAGATGCGTTTCTGTGTTCCCATATGCAAACAGAGCAGGGGAGTGGATGCCTACCAGATCGGTTGAAGATGCCGGCATAAATCAAGGTATTTTGCCCTGAAATTCGGTAGTTGGGAAAAAAAAAAAATGCAAGAATCTTGGGAGCTCTGTAATTTACTTTTAAATAGATTAGACAAATTAAATACTGCACGTATACCTTCATATCAAACAAATATAACGGTCCAAACCATTAACTATACTAATTCAACAATTCAACATATTCATGTAACTGAACGTAATTATGCTAATCTTATACTACTTTTTCTGATGTGAGTGCTTGTACGCATTCATGGTGTTCATTATGTTTAGTTCTAAAGAGGCAGTCAAAAAAATTTGCTTTGAAATATGTCTACTGCAACGTGTTAAGGTAAGTAAATCGTTCAGAATTGAAATCTTCGAAGGACAACGTGGATTAAATATACTCCATTTGCATGATGTTTACTATACACCCTGGACATAATTTCTGTTTCAAAACGTGTTTGCTACTAAAATACTATACATTAACCACTAAAGTCAGCGGTAGTAAACCTTTTTTTCCCCTAGCGGTCCGTATATAATGCAACTATTTTACGGACCTCAATATAAAACTTTAAAAATTAATACGTGATTGTTCGAAGAAACCCCAGAATTCATATAAGAAAATGTCGTTTTCAGAAGCAAAAAAAACTACATTGATTTGATTTCAAAAAAGAAAGCTCTGTGTTTTACCCGGATTCTCAAGTTTTTTGATCGCCTTTACCAATTGGTATGACATCCGAAATACACATGATAAGATATACAGGACTTGTACTACTGCCCCAAAATATTTTATTTTATTCGACAAAACTATTTGTTTGAGATCATGAACCAGTCAAATAGCACCTCAGATAGCACATAGGGTACTTTATATCCCGGAAAACTTTACGGTTCCCGACGGACTGAATTGTTTTTATTTTTCACAGAGCAAGGGATCGACATAATTTTCGGCATTGTGGTAGTTTAGGGGTCAGAGAACGACATAGGCTACTTTTCATCCCGGGAAAATGCACCGTTCTTATGGGATAGCATAACAATTATATTCTACAGGAACCGTGCATTGAAAGGAGTTTCGTTAAAGTTCGTTAAATAGAGTTTTAGCATTTTGAGTAAAAATCAATTAGCCCGGACTGGAACTCAAACCCACGTCCCTGAGTTTCGCGCTCGGTGCTCTACCAGAGAAGCTATAAGGCCTGAACTGATTTCCCTTTCAACTTCATCTATAGCTGTAGAGCCATATTGTCCACCTTACGGTAATGCATCATTTTTATAAAATGAAACCTTAATTCAAACCTTTACAATAGATAATTTATAAATTGAGAAAAAAATATATATTTATTTTTTGAAAACGACCGTTGTGCATAGTGCGTCCTAATGTTGTGCTTTCCAGCCCAGAATTAACAAAATATTTACCGTCCAGAAATAAGCACCCACTTTGAAAAGAAAAAAAAAGTTGCATAGAGCCACAATGTTTCGGTTTTTAAGCCATCGACACCTCAACGACGTTTAATTTTGTTTACGACCTCTGCCGCCCATAAATGCAGCGCCCAAAAGGACGCCTTTTATTGATCACATTTGGATCAAGCTGTCAGTTCTCACACACACACATCAAAATATCCACAGGAACGGATTCGCGGGCAATAGCTAGTACTGTAAGAACGTAGATTTTCTTTTTTTTCTTCGCAGAAATATTTTATTTCTTTCGCATTGCAGAGTTAGTTCTCCAAAAAGAAATTTCTCCGACAAAGAAGACAGATAGAGAAGAAGATTATAGCATGTCATCTTTTCTCTTGATATTATCAGTAGCATGTCATCAGATATTGAAATACCGACGAGGAAGAAAATTTGTGTCAAGAGAAAAATCCAGCGTACAAGGAGGATCATTTAGCGTTCGTGAAAATGCCTGCATTTCGGATAATGAAAGTAATTCTGTTTTCCTATTCAATGACCATCAAACAAAAGGGAGGTTTCGCAGTTTAGCCTAAACGGGAAAAAATGAAACTAAATCTCGGTTTGCAACAAGAAAAGAGGAATGGCCGATTACTCATAACTAGCTGCGACGCCCGGCGTTGCACGGTCCATCTTAAATAATGCTCATTTTCTACAAAAAGTGATGTCACGTATTTCATGAAAAACGTATCATATTCCATTAAAAATACCAATATAAAGTACTGCGTCTTATAATCTTATATCATGTAGATTGCAGGTTATTCAAAAGAAAACTCAAAACGAATGTTTTAACATTAACATTCGTTATCAAAACGAATGTTAATGTTATGTGTCTGCGTACACTATATTTTAGTTCTGTTTTCTTCCGGCAGAAGATATTGGATTTTCACCAGAACCACATCTCGATAGGGCAACATATAGTTGCCCGTGTGAAAAACACTCTTGGCGTAAATCTAGTCCTACGTACTTATTAATTGTTATCGTAAACGATACCTTATTGAATTCTTTTAAAGTTAAAAGGCAAATCCGTTGGTATCATAGGGGTGCGAGATATCAGCACCATGGGTGGTACTCTTCAAAATTTGCAGGACTGAACTTGAAAACAACAACACACAGTCTAGCGTTCTTTATCAGATTTTGCATTAAAATCTTTTTAAATGTTACACCAGAATACTTTTTTTTTTAGGCTGAAGCAACTAAATATAAAAAAAGGAGAAGATAGAAGATGTACGTATAGTTACAACGACAATCTTTCAGTGGTTACACATCCAAAATTTGCACACTAGGTCTTAATTATATATTTACGTACTCCTGACTAAACTTGAATAGTTATTTACACAAATAAAGCTTTACACCCTTTTTTTTTCGAGCTTATATTGTTTAAACACAATTAAAAAAGTACATGCAAATTATGTAAAAATTGTTGCTATTGTTTCATAAAAAATTTGATTTTTGTTGCCCTAAAACTGCAACCTTTCTGATCAGAATTTGGGGACTAAGCAAACTATTTTCATCTTCAGGAGAGAGTGATTTTTTTTTATTTAATACATCTAGCTTAGAGTGAGTTGAGATTCCCGCCTGTTTTGGAGGTACTAGTGTGTACTTGCATTGACGATTTGGCGCGATAAGACTTGGTGTTTGGGCAAACTCTTATGCCGTTTTCTTTTTGTAATTGAGAGAGGGTTTTTTCCTATTTAATATTTCTGGTTCAGAATGAATACAAGTTTCTGCCTGTTTGGGATGCTGCTATTTACCAAGACGGAATTCCGTCCTCAGAACGGAAAAGTGGCACCCATGATCAGCACTGTTTGTCCTACTGCTGGACCAGTCAAAACTGTAGCACCAATCATTTAATAAGTTCCAAATATTTTTTTATGATTGATGCATGCAAAACTGTCGACAGGGTGGCGTAGTGGTAAGACGCAGGTCTCGTATGCCCAAGATCGCAGGTTCAAACCTCGCCCAAGTCGGTGGATTTTCAAGATGCAGAAAATCGTCTGCGTCCACGTCGTATGATTGTGCGGCATGTTAAAGATCCCTTGAGTATCCGTTTGGCATGGATACTCTCGGCTAAATTAAATTCCTAGTGCAGATTGCATCAAGGAGAGCTCAGGTGCCCCATCTAGGGGAAACTAAGCGTCAAAAAAATGCGGCAATGGTACCACACTCATTGCGGTGCCGCTGAAAAAGTTGGTACCAATATCTGGGGACGCACTAGGTCTGCAATGGTTGATGACCAATACTGCAGCCCCATTAGAAAGAAAGAAAAAAAAATGCATGCAAAACTTTTATAAAATACACGTCAAGATGCATTAATATGATTTAAGCAGTAAAACGCTATCAGTGAATTATTAAACTCAAGTCCTGAACTAAAATAGAGAAAAACATTCACACTTATCTTCCAAACTGAGTACCAACATACTGTAAAATGACTTCTATACAGTTGACATACATAAAAATTGTGTAATAATTTTTCATGCCAACTCTTAAAAATGTGGTTAAAGAATTAGATTTACCGGGCCGTTTTCAACCATTTCTAAACTTTTATTTTACACCAAGTTACTACGAATTATAATAAAACTTTCAGTCACATTAACTTGTACTACATTAGGAAATCCAATACAATTGAAATTTGCACTATAATTAGTAACAAATTATGCAAAATGGAAGCTTCAAGACAGTCAAGATGGCTGGTCTGGTAAATCTAGTGGTAACTGTTTTAACAATAACGATAATTGCACTCAGTGGAAAGGTAATGGATGTTCTCCGAAATGTGAGAGTTGTTAGTCGAGCAACGCAGAAAGAGCGTTCTTCTCTAACTCTAAAGGGCTTGCAGTTTTTTAGATCAGCAGAACTATACACATTGTGATATCAAATTGCCTAAATCCTAAACTTTGTAAAATGTTATGTCAACCATCACTAAGAAGCAAGAAAAGGCACGCCTAGAATTTGCAACGAAACATATGCTTTTAGGGATAAATGGCAATATGTTATTTTTCCTACTGGGAAAAAAAATATCAGTGGAACGAACGGCTTAAGTTGCTACTAGCATGATCTGGGTGTGAAACATCACGTTTTTTAAGGCATTAATTTGGTGGCAGCTACGTGATGATTTGGGGCGCTTTTGATGCTATCGGAACATCATACGCTTAGAACGCTTGAGGTATCCTTGTGGTAAATTTGATATGGGCAAAAAGTGTCTCTGATGCCTGAAAACTATATTTGGCAGGATAATAGAAACATTCACAATCCAAACTTCAAAAAATCTTGGTTTCAAGATAATCTAGTTTAACTACATGAGTGGCCATCAACGTAATCTGACCCGAACTCAACAGAAAATTTATGGGCCAATTTGGTGTATGATGTTTATGGAAAAGGAAAAACTTTTTACACAGAAAATGAGCTTCAAGGGCCATTGATAGCATCTAGAAAAATATTTCAAGACACTATGAAAAAATATTCAAGTTCCACGATTTCTGGAAGGAATAAATTAGTGGCGTATCGTTTATACAACGCCGAAGGGACTATCGAAGAACGCCGTATAAACGATAAAGTCGTATAATCGATTTATCCTTTTGGCTAAATCCAAGAATTGGGACCACACTAAGAAACGTCGTATAATCGATTTACCCTTTTGGCTAAATCCAAAATTTGGGACCACACTAATAAGAAACGTCGTATAAACGATTTACCCTTCTGGCTAAATCCAAGAATTGGGACCACTCTAAGAAACGTCGTATAATCGATTTACCCTTCTGGCTAAATCCAAGAATTGGGACCACACTAAAAAATGTCGTATAAACGATGCTCTATTGTAACTGAAATAAACAAAAAAATGTTTTTTGTGTTATTAGTAGGTTTTCTTATGTGGCCTTAATATTCCTAACAGCTTTCTTTTAGCATAAAATAATTAATAAATCAGGAAATAAAAAATAATAAACCTTTTTTGCATACATGATTAAAACTAATTTGCTGCAATGTGTTTAAATTTTCATAAAATTTAACCACATGTATTAGTAAATAAAATGAAGTTTTTTGCTTAAATTTAATGTTTTTCCCCCCTCACTGTAGCGTACGAATGAATAATGCTGAAATTATTGTTATTAGAGTTTTATAAGGCATCACAGGGAAAATTAGGGCCTTTTTACGAACGATGGGAAATTTTAAGGGCGTTTTAGAAGCCTCTGAAATAATTTCACAATTTAAGGACATTATTAAGGATTGTTATTTCCCCCCTAAAGGCTCAAAAGTTAAATGTAGTTGAACATAATGGCGCAAAAGTTTAGGACACTTCTTTATGCGGACATAAAAATCAACTAACTTCTTTTATTCACACGAAAGAAAAAGAGTGAATAGAGTAACTAAAAGTATCTTCGAGTGAATTATCATCAATGAATGGAACTCGCAATGTTATGCGTCCGACACTGATCGTGTCACGCAATACTCCAACGTTAGACAATGGTCCATCGAAGAGACAAATATCCGTTGGAAATGCCAATTAAGCAGACACAGGAATGAAGTTGTTAACTCCAAAAGATATCTGATACGATATAACTTGAAAATTTACTACTTCTTTACTACAAATAATTTCAACTGCTTAAAGTGATTGCCTTTTTTAAACATTATTTATGTATGTATTTATTTAAATGAATAATTCATTTTTTCTGCAATTAGGAATTTCTATATGCGTGTGCAATGAAGCACCCAAGATTTTGCTTTTGTGGGGACGGGACAATATCAAAATTTCAGCTGAACCGGATATTGACTTCCGAAAATAGGATCTATGCCCATAAAAATCAAATTTGACGTGGCAGATAACCGGATTTTTCGTGCAGTGACAGGATCGGGTTCCAGATATTTAAAACAAAATCGGTCGGATACTGGATGCGCTCTGTGGGTACTGATTCCGCTGAAATAAAGTATTTCACTTTGCATTAAACATTTGAAAGCAAAATAAGCTTAACATTATATAAATTAGCACTTTATTTGAAGGTCTTAATTAATACTTAAAATATTAATAATATTTTTATGATTATAAATATCAAAAAATATTTTTGATCGTATACAAAATATTTCAACATAAGTGTTCAAATTTTGAAAGTAGCTTGTATTATATTATACCTTGATCTTCAGAGGCAACTACTTTTGACTGAAATCATCCACGTGTTATGTAACATATGCAAAATGTTATTAAACAGAGTAAATATTTTACCATTTAACTTTGCCCCACATCCCCCAACGTATTTTTAAAAATATGCACTTAGAACTTTCCCTTTAGTTATGTGCACTCCATAAAAAAAAAAAAAAAAAAATTGTTGCTATGGGTGTGCCTGCGTGTGCACAAATGCGAACAGCACAGGCAAACGTTTTACTACTTGATCTTAGATACGATTTTGAACAATATCTGGTAATTAGATCAAGAATTCAATAGATCATTCAAAACTTTTTTTTGAACGAATATTACAACAATGTAATTAAGGTACTTCATGATTGATTATACTTAAATAAAGATTGTTTCGAAAAATGTACGAATATTAGCATTTTTAAAAATTATATTAGTCTCGTTTTTGCACAATTGATTTTCTACCAATGGAATTCATGTCGAGACTGAGGTTTCACATTTTACTAAGATTCAGCTTCTTATATGAAACCTGAGAAAAATGCAATTAATAAAAAAACATGCAAATAAATAATTTAAACAAAAACTAAAATAATTCTTACTTGTTCGTTTTGTCTTCATCGTTATTAATATAGTCTTCAAGATCACTGAAGTCCAAGGCTTCGTTTGCTATTCCATTGAAATCTTCCCGACCTAAGAAAATAATAATATATGTTTTTAAAAAGTTGATCAGTTTTCCAGATAATTTACATAGTATTTATTGAAACAGAAATTAATATAGACACAGACTTTACCTATTTTTATATGTAAGGTGAAAATTCCTATAAAGATGCAGGCAGTTTAAAATTCTTTGGGAGCGAAAGCATTTATTTAATTAAAATAATGAATAAAATAAAAAAGTAAAAAATAAATTCATTCTTTTAAACAACATCGATGTGACTTTTAAACATAGTTTTAGAAATCGGTGAAAAAATTAAGAGTCTAATTACCACTACACCATGTGTTACTTCATCTTGGAACTGTTGCTAATTCTGGGCCGATCTTTTTGTATTCAAAATTGATTAAACATTAAAAAAGATTTTATCTATCCTTATTTTGCACCGACTTCTAAAACTATGTTTAAAAGTCACATCGATGTTGTTTAAAAGAATGAATTTATTTTTTACTTTTTAGCACAATTTATAATTGCACCCCTTTGAAGTCGGTTCTATTTTTTTTTTCTCAAAAATTATTTTATTTTATTCTTTTTAGTGTAAATATTTTTTAATATAAATACTTTACTTTATTTTTCAAAAAAATCCATATCAAAGGGCAAATTTTCTTTGAATGAATGGCACTAAAAACTAATCATTTGTATCATAAATTCCGTTTAGAAGTCGAGTTTAGCAAACAAACTGATTGGATTTAAATTTTGCCTCAAAGAAACCTTCAGTCAAACTGCTGTTATAATTGCTCTTAATATTACAGCTCAATGGCAACAAACTCTTTTTTTAACAATGACTTTTATATTTATTAATAGTTTTCCCCAACAAAGAAAAATCAAGCCAAGCCTTTCCAATTAAAATACAAAATGCTAAAATTTTCACCCGTAACGTTTTTTCTAAAAAACAAATGTAGTCAAATTGATATGCGATAATTGAGCTAGACGACCCTCTATCAATTAAAGAAAAATTATAAAAAAAACGACATACATACAATATGATTGTATAACCTCCTTCCTTTGTGAAGTCGGTTAAAAAATCGGTTCATTTAGTCAAAAGTTATGGATGAAAACCAAAAAATTACTATCTTTCTACCCATAACTTTTTTCCCAATTATCGAATCGGGTCAAACAAAAGAACGGGACCTATGGGAAACCACCCTCGATCGATTGAAAAAAAATCATGAAAATCGGTTCATCCGGTGAGAAGTTATGAGTGGACAAACAAACAAACAAAAAAAACGACATACATACAGTATGAATGTATAACCTCCTTCCTTTGTGAAGTCGGTTAAAAATTTTGAATCAAACACACCCCTCTTCAATCAAATAATAAATTTTAATATTTAGGACAACTTTCAATTTTTGTTACTTTAATTCATGTGAATAAATAAAGTTCTTCGTTTCAAATCCTTTAAATCTTTACTAATATTATAAAGCTGTAGAGTTTGTTTGCTTGAACGCGCTAATCTCAGGAACTACTGGTCCGATTTGAAAAATTCTTTCAGTGTTAAATGGCACATTTATCGAGGAAGGCTATAGGCTATATATCATCACGCTAAGACCAATCGGAGCGGAACGTCGAGAATTGCATAAAATCATCCTTTCTATCGGAAGAAATTGTCGCATCCTTTCGAGCTTGATACCATTAAAAAGCGCATAAAAAACTACTTCAGTAAGAGCTTTTGCTACGTGCTAAAATTCGAAGCCGCTAAATTAACTAGAAAAGAAGTTATAAGCGTTTTTCTCTGTAGTTTGAAATTATTTTTAACCGACTTCACAAAGGAAGGAGGTTATACATTCATATTGTATGTATGTCGTTTTTTTTGTTTGTTTGTTTGTCCACTCATAACTTCTCACTGGATGAACCGATTTTCATGATCTTTTTTTTAATCAATCGAGGGTGGTTTCCCTTAGGTCCCGTACTTTCGTTTGACCATATTCGATAATTAGAAAAAAAGTTACGGGCGGAAATGTGGTATTTTTTTGTTTTTTCATTCATAACTTTTGACTAAATGAACCGATTTCGATGTTTTTTTCTTTAATCCATAGAGGGTCGTCTAACTCAAATATCTCAAATCAAGTTGACTACATTTATTTTTTAGAAAAATCGTTACAGGTGAAAAATAAAGTACTTTTTATTTTAATTGGAAAGGCTTGGCTTGATTTTTCTTTGTTGGGAAAACTATTGATAAATATAAAAGTCAATGTTCAAAAAAGTGTTTATTGCGATTGGGCTATAATATTAAAAGCAATTACAGCAAGAGTTTGACTAAAGGCTTCTCTGAGGCAAAAATTAATCCAATCAGTTTGTTTTGATAAAATTGACTTCAAAACGGAATTTATCATACAAATGATTAGTTTTCAGTGCCATTCATTCAAAGAAGGTTTGCATTAAGACATGGATTTTCTAAAAATAGAGTATTTACATAAAAAACGTCTTTACACTAAAAAGAATAAAATAAAATAATTTTTATAAAAAATAGAACCGACTTCAAATTATAAATTGCGCTAAAAAGGGAAAAATAAATGAATTCTTTAAACAACATCGATGTGACTTTTAAACATAGTTTTAGAAGTCGGTGCAAAATTATGAGTCTAAGTACCATTACACCATTTGTTACTTCATATTGGAATGTTGCTAATTCTGCAAAAATATATATATTTAATTGATTCATGATTACAAAAGATTTTATCTATCCTAATTTTGCACCGACTTCTAAAATTATGTTTAAAAGTCACATCGAGGTTGTTTAAAGAATTCATTTATTTTTCCCTTTTTAGCGCAATTTATAATTTTAAGTCGGTTCTATTTTTTTATAAAAATTATTTTTTAACGGAAATTAACTTTAATTTTATTCGACCCAGATGATGACCGTTTTATTTTATTTGCATTGTTGCATCGTTTCAACAATTGCTTCAGTTGCCGTGTGAACAAACAAATCAATGCAGTTGCCATTGTTAAACAAATCAAATATAATAATAATCAACGTTTCTAGCATTTTAATGAGGCATCGCTGTATTTTCAAAATATAATTTAAGATAGACCGTGCAACGCCAGGCGTCGCAGCTAGTGTTTGATAAAATGTTGGAACTAATTATGCAACAATAGCAAATTTATTAATGACACCTAATTTGTTAGGTAATGATGTTTTATGTTAACTCACATTCATGGGGTATAGATTTTTTATGACAACACGAAGGACGTTGCGACAACAACCGAAAAAAAAAAAAAAAAGTGCAGTGTAGGGTTAATAACTTACTTATGGGGTTTTAGAGAAAACCCTCTTTTACCTTCACGCTTACATTAATTTTATCACTCCACGCTTACTTAAATTTTATTTACATTTTATCTCAGTTACTATGTTTTACAACAGGTATTATAAAAGGAATTTTAACAAGATTAATTAAAGTCTCATTTTAAAACCGGATTACTTAATGAGGTAGAAATTTTGGTCATTCTTTCCTCAACATCCAACGTCTCTCTCTCTCTCTTTCTTTCTTTTTTTCTCCCTCTTAATAATATAATATTGTAAAGAAATTGCGCCAATGAGATGTGTAGAAGATAAATCTATACACCAGAAACCACCTAGTTTTTTTATTGATGCAAACGAAACTCAAAACTTTGATCCAATTAAAGAGTTGGAGAGCAACGATTATTTTAAACAGAAATAAGCAACGCCCATTGACTCTGAACCGTACTCATCAATTATAAAATCAAGTGAAACAAACTAAAATAAAAACTTGAGCTATAAATGCAGATTTTATAAATGTTCCACCTAGCAAATTAATGAGATGCATCCCCGACTACTCCTTTGGGAAAAACTATGCTTATCACACAGGAGTTAGAAGAGATCAGGGAAAAAACAATAAGTATTTCTGTATGTAGATTAAGTAACTTGTTACAATGAAAATGAAAGATGACAAGGCGTAACTAAAACTGAAGGAGCTGAAAATGAAAGAGGATGTGTTAGACATCAGAATCGCACTCAGGAAAGCAATACTTTCAAAAGTGATTATCCTTTTTCTACAATTGGCGGCCCGTGGTAACTCATTCATTTAAAATTAAATTAAAGTTAGATTAAATGCGTTCATTTTAACAAAAATAAAATTATTTTGATTTTAAAGCTGCAGTACTAAATTCCTAATTCAAAAAAAGAGGACTACAATAATGAAAATTTACTGTCGCAAACATAATTTCTTATTTCAATATAAAGAAAACTGCCCCCTCTCAGGTTGAAAAAGAAAAAGAAAGAAAGAAAAGAAAAGAAAGAGGGAGTAAAAAATCTGGTTCGAATCTAGAGTGATGGTTTACTAAATGTGTAAGACGATTTTTTGCCAGAAAAATAGAAGGGCAAAACAAAAAAGTTCACTATTAGTAGCAGCAGGGGCGTATTTAGAAATTTAATTTCGGGAAGGGCTCAAACCGAAGAGAATGTTCCAAATTGAAGTTTCAAAATATCAAATCTTTATTTAAAATTGGCGGTGTTGATTTTTGTTCGGGAGGTCCACCGGCTTCCTCGTTGCCATGATTAGATTAGTTAAAAACAACTTTAATGTGAAGACATGAAAAGTAGAAATGAATCCATTAACGTAAATTTTTCCTTTTTTTTTTTTTTTTTGATGAGCAGACAAGACCAGAGTAAACCCACGAACTTCTGCACTTACGGTATTTTTGAATATTGTAAAAGTTTTCAGAAAGGCACTCAAACTACAAAGAATCAACTGTCCCACATTTTACGCTCGCAAAGAACGAAGGTGAAAGTGATGGCCCTCACCCAGTGCACCCAAACACCCGAAAGTGCCCAAGGAAAAGTGGCGTGAGAAACACCGAGCTGTCTGTCTTGAAAATGACCTCTCTTTTTCATAAGAGCTTAGCCGGTCTCATGCTCTGATTTTAAAACTTTAATTTGATGTTAAATGATAAATAGTTTTTCCGTCTCACTGAATTATGAGCTTTAAACACCTTCTGGTTATGGTTTAAATCTTTAAAGAGGGGTGTGGTAAAGCAAAAACAGAAATACGTATTTTGAATCCAACAGAGTGAAATACTGTTCATTAAAATAAATGAAGTACACAATAAAAAAGCCCCCTAAAGCATGGTAGATTAACTGGATGAGTTAGCTCTGTTAAGGACGAAATTCACTGCGACAATTTCTACACATTTATCGTGATAATGAAAGCACACATATAATCTATCTATGGAAGCGCTCTTCCCAACCACTTTTCATCAAAACTCCTCTTGGATTTACATAAAAATATAAATAGTTACAGTAAAACCCTGTTAAAATGAGGGCCCGCGTTATAACATAACCGAGGTATAGTGAAACTATACCGCGGAACCATATTCAAGAAAGAATACTCGCCTTTGTTGCATCATTTTTAACTTTCTCAATTACTCGTAACTTTTCTTCATAGTATATTTTTTTCTTTTCTTCTTTGCTGCCATGGTGCTTAAAAATATCTTTATGTTATCAACATGGGATTGTGAAGGGGGAGAGGTCTTAAGAAAAAATTAGATTTGGAAGGGGAGGAACTCACTTCTCATTGGGGAATTTTTACTTTTCAGGAATGCTAAAGAATCTGGAATAAAAGCCCCTGTCAGATTGAGCTCTGCCCATGTCAAGAGAAACAAGTCAGAAAGATTTCCCCCGACTTTGAAATCAAGCTATATGTTCTAGGTTGAAAGGCAGAAAACGCAAGGTGTACAATAGGGCTTTATCTGTTAGTGTTTGTGGTGGGGGGACGGGTGCTCTTTGGCTAGAATATTTGTGTGCTCGGGCTGGATTTATTTACAATTCTAAAAAAAGAATCAACTTTTAAATGGCAATGATAAAGGGTGGTTTAAACATCGGGGGACATGATAGTCACCGCGGTATATCCGATTCCGTGGTATACTGAGGCGCGGTATAACGGAGTTTTACTGTATTTGGAAATTTAGGTTCTGCTGCATCAACTAAAATACTTGTACATTTTTCTCGCAATTGAAACTTTTCTACTTTCGATAGGATTCCACTATATAGTAGTGGAGTAATGCGGGGGGAGGACACTATTAATTAGTCAGTAATCAAGGAAAGACAAGTAAGGTGTCACAATCCACATCGATTACAGTCTCCTTTTGATTATCGGATTTAAATTTCGATAAGGGGGCGTATACATATCAAAATGCACATTAACTCCAAAAAGCTGACTGGAATGCCCTAAATTTTGTTCAACAGAATAAATTCAGCATGCCTAAATTAGCCTAAATACCAAATTTGAAAAAATTCTGACCAATAGATGAGGAGATACTGCTAAAGGGACCATCATTATTTTCAACATGATAAGTTACTTTTCGAGATCCCGGAAGTCGCGAAAACAAGCATTTAGGTGATTTACAGAGATGAGAACTATATAACTCCTTATACAACGTACATTTTATGTACTTCCTTACGAAATACTGTAGTTTTGTTAAGATTTCTAACTTTTACCCGAAAGATAGAATTTTATCCATTCAGCAATTAAATACAGCCCCTAAAGCGGCAGGAAATGCATTTTCAAGCATAGCAAAAAATCGTCTGAAAAATTAATAAATTAAGTAAGTAAATACTTTGATTTCTATTAAAAGTACACGGAGCAAGGAGTGGAACAGGAGCGGAGCAACTCAAAAAGGAGTATTTCAGTTCTCAGTATATTATTTCTTTAAACTTTTAAAAGCTTAAAACTGGTTCGATGTTGATAAAATGATGCAGTTCGTCATGCAAAGCATCTCAGGTTTACACAGAAGTACGAGAAATATTTTTGTGCAATGAGAAGAACTCAACTGTCGGTCGACTATAACTAACCATAAATAGTTTTGGGGCAAGAGAATGAAGTCATGAGTTGTCACCAAGCAACATAAAAACAAGATTGAAGATTGTGCGATTAAAAACTCATCAAGAGAGTAAGACCAATTACAAAAGTGAGAATAATTATAAGCTTGGGCGACGAAGGCAGACCTATTATTGTAACGCACATAATTAATACAGGGAAACACAGAACATTTTTGGTTCAATTATTACTCCACAAAAGTGACTTTTGTTTCATTTTGATTAAACTAATCTTTTAAATGTGTGGGACATTGTTGATTAACCAATCAACTTGGTTGCTCAGTGAAAATTTTTATGGGCACATGAAAGAATGTTTGTTGAAAGTAAAACAACACGACTTCAGTCCTAAGAAGAAATTTTGTATGTTTGGAAGAGGCCAAGAGCTTTCTGAAACTTAAGACGAGCAACAAGGAACTTTTAAACGAGGAAGGAAGCGAGGTTCTTAAGCAAAATTCCTTATTTTTTTACTCTTTATATAAAGCCAAAAGTTACCAAAAACTTAAAATGTTGGATACTTTTTCAAAATTCTAGAGATATGTCCTGTAACCTAGATCATAAAAGAGACATGGTTCAGTTCAAGTTTTCCCGTAGAAATTTCATTACAAGTGATTCCATTACAAGTAATCCAACGAAAAATTGAAGAAAAAAAAGATATAAGGTAAATGACCCGGTAGTGGACACAGTTAAGAAAATTTTCGTACTCTTTTACGTGGCAAAATTTTTTCAAATGACTTACATCAATATTGGTAGTATATTTAGCTTAATAGCCAACTATATCTCTAAAAATTAATTACCTATAAAATGTCATTTGATGAAAAATTAGGATTTTTACGTCAAATTTACTAAACGCTTAATTTGTATCTATAGTAGACATTTATAAGACACGTATTTGCATTAGTAGTGACAAAAATTAATATCATCTATTTTATGCTGTTAACTTCGAGAAATAATTTTAAAAATGACTAAGGGACCATTCATAAATAATGTCACGCTTTTTCCCCATATATTTTCCCCAAATCCCTAACCTTCTTATTAATCGGCTTTAGTAAAGAGCAGCAAATATGACCGTTGTGGAGGCAGCTATTAAATATTATGATCCATGTACTTGCCTAAATGCTCCACGCCAAATTTAGTTCTATTAACCAGCAATAGGAATCGTTCGCTATAGGTTCTGATAATTTCATTTAAGTTTAATGTTACATTCGCTTATTTTAGGAGCTTAAAGATCTAAGTGTCCACTACTAGAGTTAGGGGTCTGGTGGAGAAAAGTGTCCACTACTGGGTCATTTAACTTATTTGGCTAAGCTGTATCGTGAAAAACTAAAAATAAGTTTCAAATTCCACAAAATAGTTTACTTATTATGTACAATTATTCAAACAAATTTCATAAAAACAGAGAGCATTTTTACACTGATAGAAGCATTTTTTTCTTTCAAAATTCAAATTTTTTTCTCCGTATGTTTTTCATTTATTTTCTCGATTTTTTTTCTTCAAAATAATACAAATTAGATATTACGTGACTGCGATACTGTGAAAAAAAATCGAATACTCCCAAGGGTGCCAAGTCTTAGTAAAGTTCGGAAACCTCGATCTTAATGAGTTGTATTCCAATGATTCAAATTTTAAAGGGTCTGAATTTTCATTACTTTCTTTCATTTTCGTTTCAAATTCTTAAAAAAAAAAAAAAAAAACATTTAATATTGTTTTCCTGATGTATCGCACTTCTGTGAGCATTCTGTTTTTAAAGTACAACATAACTTCATAGCAAACAATGTAGAGATTGAAGGAGGAAAATTTGTCAGATAAAGAAATATTTCACTAAACATTTAGTTCATAGACAGTTTCAAAAAATGTATTTACTAACTCAGAACTCTACTTCATTTATGCGAATCAAAAGAAGCTAAATCATGAAATACGTAAGATCAACGATAAATCCTGAAATAAGCTATTGCCAACGATCACTAGCCGCAGCAAATTCAACACCTAAAATGTGTAGGAAGAAGGGAAGTCTAATCGATTACCCACTTTTCCCTCTTCATTTGTTAAAGAATGTTATACATCAAATGAAATTATGCAAAGAAATAAAAACATGAAGGCTACATCATGAATGACAAACACAAAGAGCGCGTATTTATTTCCTACAACGAGGTCTTCTTATTGTTACCTAACGCACACGCCCAAAAGAAATCAATTTTTCCGTGCAAGGAATAGGAAAGAGGCCCAGTGGGCGCCTTCTGAAATATCGCAGTCAGGAATGTAATTGATGAATTAAACTCCTCTCCAGACAAACTCGTCCAAACCCGATGGGGACTCCAATTGTGATTGTAATTGCAGCTGATATTTCACACATTGGTGCGCGAGCCAGGGGCTCGGCCGAAGATGGAATAGGACATTGAATTCCCGGGAAGGAGTGGCCACGAACAAATTGGAAACGGACTCTTATTATGGGGATAAATAGGTTGTTTGCGATGCCAATTTATAAACCGATTACCCTAACTACATCATTCAATAAATAGTTTACATCACATTAGTGACAAGTGAGGAATAATCAATCCGAGGAAGAAAAAAAAAATGGTAAATAGACAATATGCGTTTTCTTTTCTTTTTAATAATAATACGAACTATGCAACCGTGAGACTTTCATCTATTTATTCTTTTATTATTATTTATTTACTTTTGGCTCTAAACGATAAACAACAGTAAAGGTAGTGAATTCTGAAAGCTGAGGCCAGAACTTCACTAACAGAAAGCTGATACCAATCTCATGAGCACGATCAAACATACATAAAATTCATTGAGTGGTGACAGACTTGCTGAAAAAAAGAGTACTAAATTCAGTACTATTATAAACTAATTTTTGCAGTTCAAGAGGCGTCCAGATCCTATTATGTCGTTAATAGAAGAATAGAACATACTTCGTTCTTGCTTCGTATGACTTTTAAATGGCCAACATCTGTTCTGAATGCAATATTACATCTGTAGCTGACAGCCACAGAATTTTTCGAGTTTTTGCGATGAAGTTAAGAATTAAACATTTTTAGTACTATCAGGCTAAACTTTCCATGCGAACCTTAGAATAAAAACGTCCGATGGGAGCTTTAAAAGTTCGGAACCCTCATGTAGGGGTTTATCGTCGGTACTCTGAATGTGCATTGAGTGTAAACTCGCAAAAACTCGAAAAATTGACTTAAAATACTTTGGCTCTTAGGTACAGATATAGGATTAAGCTAAACAGCTCTTTGCAGTTTATTTTCAACTTAAATGCTTTGTCACAGTTTTGCATTTAAAACTGACAAAATTAATTTTTGTTTGAATTTATGACAATATTTAAAAAGTAAAAGTAATTTCTACAAAAAAGTTTCGAGATCGAAAAAAAAAGGGAAAAGGAAAGAAAGAATTACACCCGAAAGTAAATTTTCTGAAATTAAAATATTTGTTAATAACATGTTGCACAGGTTTCATAAGCAGCAGAGTATTTTATTTATCCTTATTCCAAATGGTTAGTTATCATTTGAATTTTTAATCGTACTCATTAAAAAAAAAAGACAGAGAGAGAGAGCAAAAGAAAGACACAAGAAAAACATATTGTGTGATCAAATGTTTATCGGAATCATGCATAAGTTTTTCTAATTAATAGTTATTGAAAGATTATAAGTTATACTATTGGACCATACGATAGCCAAACATTAGATATTTGGGTCAATCATTACTTGTTGCGAAGCTGATATGTACTTATAAAAAAATTCAAGGTCATTATATGTTTTGCTTTCAGTTGATTATTTAAAATGCGAATAAGCATTAGTAAGTCAGAGCAAATAAGAATAAGTTAATTTACAGAATTTGCTCAATATATTTTGCTTTCAGTTAAAAGTAGAATTTTAAAGTAATAATTTTAAAATTATTCTCGTTTCAAGTGAAGAATTTTTCTTTTCTTTTTCTTTCTTTTATTATTATATTTTTTTTTTTTTTCACTTTTTATTTCCTGTTTAAATTAAACTTTCAGGAAAATGCTTAAAAAGATTATACTTTCATCTAAGTATGGTTTATGGTTAAAAACTGTTTGGCAACATTGAAGTTTAACTGAAGAAATACAGAATATTTTACGGTCCAATATCCGAAAACAGTGTTTCCCAAAGTTTCAACGTCTGTGTACCCCTTCAATAATGTTTGTAATGCTGAGTACCCCTCGTCAATATATATATACTTTCATAAAAATTAAAAATGTACAAAAATCCTTTTTAATGCATAAACAAAATAAGAATGAATGAAAAATAAAATTCCTTCATAATAAAATATAAAAAAAATTAAAAAAAAAAAAGTGACATGGTGGTATAGCGAAGAACAAGGAGACAGTAGTCCACCATGACACATTGGTAATGGGTTACATTTAGTCGCATGAAGCATTGACGCCTCTTTTTAGAATTTAAACTGACGTGATGGAATTTAATAATATTTTTTGTAATTTAATATTTGGAACAGTATATCATTAAAAATTTAAAAAAAAAAAAAACTCGTCTTCCATTTTGCACACCTCCAAATTCTTTGGGGAGAAAAAGGAAAACTTAAATGATGAGAAAACATTTTTTATTTCCCTGTTCGTAGCAGAGCAGATGAGCCTACGAGTAGTTTGAAAAACAGCATGGTTAAGATTGTGGAACTTACGTTTCGAAGTCTTTTATTAGAGGCAGAAAGAGAATGCCACAAAGTTGTACCCAACCGGGTGCAACTTTGCCACACGAAAAAAATTCCCCCTTCCTTTACATAAAGGAAAAAAAAATCTCATTCATTAATGGATAGCCGAGATGTGCAGGTACGTTGGGTAAAAATTTCAGAGCAACTGGTCATAACATGATAGATATTCTAAACAAACCTCAAAAAGTGTCTCAAAGTTGCCCCATTTTAAGATAGTTGGTTTCGAGTTGTGGCCATCCGTGCACCGGAGGAGCGACATGCAATGTTTTGTAGTAAAATGCAATGTGTTACTTGAGCATAACGAATGAAAAGTTTGGGACAAAAATTAAAGGGTAATTTTGATTGAAGTATAATCATCGAATCAGTGAAAAAACATTTTTATTTCTGATGAATAACATATGAAAAATTTATGTTTTCGGTATTTTATCGGTTTGTTTCTCTGCAATAATTTATAGTTTTCCAACTCCACAGCATCGAAAGCGACGTTGGCATTCCGAACATTGACATGCCTGTGGCCATTCACGCCGAGTATCCCAGTCACGGAAATGAGGCGTAGGAATTGTAGCAAACGCCCTAAACGCTCTGTCCATCCGATTCGGAAAGTGAGGAAAGAAAGGAGGAAAAAAAAAGAAAGCAGAAGTGGAAATCATCGAATCAGTGAAAAAACATTTTTATTTCTGATGCATAACATATGAAAAAATTATGTTTTCGGTATTTTATCGGTTTGTTTCTCTGCAATAATTTATAGTTTTCCAACTCCACAGCATCGAAAGCGACGTTGGCATTCCGAACATTGACACGCCTGTGGCCATTCACGCCGAATATCCCAGTCACGGAAATGAGGCGTGGGAATTGTAGCAAACGCCCTAAACGATCTGTCCATCCGATTCGGAAAGTGAGGAAAGAAAGGAGGAAAAAAAAAAAGAAAGCAGAAGTGGAAATCATCGAATCAGTGAAAAAACATTATTATTTCTGATGCATAACATATGAAAAAATTATGTTTTCGGTATTTTATCGGTTTGTTTCTCTGCAATAATTTATAGTTTTCCAACTCCACAGCATCGAAAGCGACGTTGGCATTCCGAACATTGACACGCCTGTGGCCATTCACGCCGAATATCCCAGTCACGGAAATGAGGCGTGGGAATTGTAGCAAACGCCCTAAACGCTCTGTCCATCCGATTCGGAAAGTGAGGAAAGAAAGGAGGAAAAAAAAAAGAAAGCAGAAATGGAAATCATCGAATCAGTGAAAAAACATTTTTATTTCTGATGCATAACATATGAAAAAATTATGTTTTCGGTATTTTATCGGTTTGTTTCTCTGCAATAATTTATAGTTTTCCAACTCCACAGCATCGAAAGCGACGTTGGCATTCCGAACATTGACATGCCTGTGGCCATTCACGCCGAGTATCCCAGTCACGGAAATGAGGCGTGGGAATTGTAGCAAACGCCCTAAACGCTCTGTCCATCCGATTCGGAAAGTGAGGAAAGAAAGGAGGAAAAAAAAAAAGAAAGCAGAAGTGGAAAAGAAACTTATTTTGCGGCACGTGACCAAGTTATTAGGAGGGAGGAGAAGTTGACGGTTCATTTTAGAAAAGCGATTACGAATTAAATCCAATCTCTTTAGAAAAGCCACACAGGTGGGATTAATTGCAAAACAACCTTCTGCTGCAGAAATTGCTCTTTCTCTCTCCCCGCTAAGCACGCTGGAGGCCCCTCAACCCTGCCACACCGATCGAAGACAAAACAGGCGGAATTTTGTAGAATGAGAGGGGGAGGGGGGTTACATTTATTATCATAAAACTGAAAAACACCAGATTTGAAACATTCAAACAGTTATTGAATGTAAAATTTTATATTAAAATGTCTAGAATTAAAAGCACAATAGTATATGTTTGCTTTATTAACAATAGAGAAATCTTATCCCGAACCCATAATAAGAAAATATAAAAATAGTACAATATCATTTACAGAAGAAATTAAACTGGAGCTTGAAAAACAATGTTCCAAAAAATTCAAACGTGATTAATAGCACTGATTTCAATCATAGTTGCTTGGATGACATACGTTTTTGATATGTTTCTTTTGATTCATTATTTCTAAACTTATTTTAACAAGCAATTGCAGTTTTAGGCAAGATAAATCATTCATATAAGCTTGGGAATTGGGCGGATTCCCACTCATAACTAATTATTGTTTTAAATACTCTTTTTCCATGAAATATCACTATTATTATTATTATTTTCTTTTTCTATTTATTTTTGGTTTTTCGGTGTTTCGTCCTTTCCCGTTTTATTTCATTTTTGATTTAAAAAATTTCATTTCTCATTTAACCAGTTTTAAACTTTTCTCATTATCTTACCATTCCCTTTATGCAGCATAAATTATCTTTTTAATAGCATAATTGATTGCAGTCGAACCTAATCCAAAGGTATCTATTAAAATGTTTACAATGATCGGGCGTTCACTACATAACTTTTCCAAATAGTATTATGCAATTGATTTCCTGCAATAGAAAATGTTTAAGAAATATTACGGGTCTGAGAGAATACGTTTTTTTGTGGAACTTTTATTTTTCTTGCGAAGATGCGATTAGTTTAGTAAATTTATTTTTTTTTATTTACTTTATTATTATTATTTATTCCTAATACTAATAAAGGAGTTGAGGCATTTTAAGATAATGTTTGTAACTAAAGGAATAGTTAATAACTTGGAGAAATGATGCTATTACCTGCAAATATGATTTTTCATGAATGTCCATCTTCAAGATCGAGAGTTAAAAAGTAAGTTGGGAGAGCCAAAGAAAGCCCCAACAGTTTTCTGAATTTGCAAAGCAATAACTAAGATTTAAAAAAAATATTTTGCCTTTAAGACATCAAACACTTCGTTGAATTTGCAGAAAACATGGAAATGTTTGCCGTTTTGTTATTAAAAAAAAATTGCAAGTAAGTTAATTTCAAAGCAATAAAAATAAGATTAACTAAGGGGGAGGGTTGATTAGTAAGATGCTGCGAATCATGACTGTGACAAGACTTAATATTCTAGTTTAAAAAAAGGGGGTGGGGATTGTAAAAACTTTTAGAAAATAGCTATCTCGATTCAATTATAATTATATACTTTTATATTAAAAACTTTCTACTCTAACCGTTCAAATTAGCTTCACATTACCCTCTAGCAAATATTTATCTCAGCTATATAGCGGTTTCTAAAAGACAATTCCCAGTACTCTACGAAATGGAGCATTTGTAATTCAGCAAATATTTTTCTTAAACATATTTTTAAGTTTAAAACGAGTTATTTTTGGGAGATAATGAGATTATTTTTTTATCACATCAACAGGAAATTAATGTAGAAGAAGAAAAGAAAGAAAAACGAAATTTTCTTACGTCCTGCAAGTTAAGATTACTACATTGTATCGTCAATATTATTTTAACGTTCTATTTACATGACACCGTGTACAGCGGCAAGACAAAATTTAGTGCTCCGTATTGATATTTTTATTTCAAAAGTGCTTCTTGGCTGGAAAAAAAATTGTGAACCACAGTTCTGGGAAAAAAAGAAAAAAAAACGGTTGACACTTGTCAGACGCTGTAAGAGATTCGGATGTATTGTTAAAGATCACCATCAGAATAAAAGATAGGTCTTCCCTGGTGATCACGTGTTGTTCTCCCAAGGAGAAATTAACCAAATGAAATCGCCCCTCAGCATATGAAGGCAAGTAATCAAATAATGAGGACGCGGGATTTTCCCAGATGGGAGGAGTATTTAAAACGAGAAATCGGCCAGTTTTCTTAACACAAAGACGGAAATTGAAATAAAAATAAAACCTAGGCGTGAGAAAGCAGCAAGTGACTGAATATCATTATTGATGTGGAAATATTTTTAAAAAAATAATAATTACTATTAAAATAATACGCACTTAAAATGGAAAACAAAACTGGATATGATGCAAGAAATTCTAAACAATTTTATTCACCCATAAAAAATAATAAACAGGAAGATTGATTTAAAAAAACATTTTGTCATAATTCCCATGATCTCTCCTTCGATGTTATGCTTTCTTAACACATAATTACAAGCTTGTAAAAATGAACGAACAACATAAGTTTAACCACGAAAAAAGAAAAGAAAAAGAAAAATCTAAGTGTTTTACACAGATGATCTAGTGACGCAACTAATGATGATTTAGCCTAACATCAAATGCTCGACCAAGACACGAAAATGTAAATAAATATGAATTGAAATAATGCATACAAAGCTTGGAAATATGCGTACACTGTTAGCACTCAGCACAGAATCATTCAATTGCTACGAAGAGATTAATTTTCATGTTAATACTTTCTTTTAAATAATTCAGAAATCTAATTTTAGCTGTTCCTCGAAATCAAATTTGCAATACTACTAAAAGCAATTTTATAAAATATGTATGTTTATACCATACGTATGAGCTCGTATATAAGAACGACAGTGCTTTTAAAGCAACACATCGCTTGAAACGTCAATCGCTGATCCCAGCACCTATGCTACTAAAAAATAATGTTGAATAACCTAGCTTTCAACCTCATACCTCATGTCGACCTCGGTTTTAGCGTTTTTTCTTCCGCGATTTTATTGTTTTTCATTAATAAATTCGGTAAATTTATGAGTTAATCATTAGTGTTATAGAACGTATATTGTAACTATAGAACGCATCGACTCGGTCCTTAATCCGCACAACTTGATCCTATACAGTATTCTAGTCACTTCCCTCATCAAAATTAAACCTATAAATTTAATGGCTCAGTAAGACATGGGTGCATGTGAAACTGAGGACAATATTTGACACTAGGGAAGAAATAACGGACAAGCAAAAAAAAAAAAAAAAAACAGAACACAGTAACACAGAAGAAGATCCTGAAGATGGTGCACTTACTACTTGAAAACTCTAAACACCTTAAAAATAGCGTCGCAACTTAAGAAGAAAAAAAAGACAGAGAAAGTGAAGAGACAGAGAAGCAGAGAAGGTGATTAATTAGTAAAGAAGAAAAAAATATGACATTAAAAATTATTTTGAGAAAATATATAATGTATCAGACCTAAATAGTAAAAATCTTTTTATCGCTGCACCACATTAAGTATGCCTTATAAAGTTTATACGAAGGAATTTAGTTTAAAAATTGTTACAGAACAACTATTATTACACCAACACAATAAGATGCGTATTTTTATTGTGTTGGTGTAGTGTATTTCAAGAGAACCCCTATACACATTATTTTGCTTGTAAATTATACAAAAAAAAAAAAAAAATTCTTTAATAGAGTAAACTATTGTATGCCCAAAAAAAACTGACCTACCTTTAGAAAAGAAAACTCATAAATTTCATCTATGGGAGTATTAATAAAAACTTTTAAGTTGAAAGCCTATTTCTTTCTTGTCTGCATTGCACTACAAATAAGCAGAATAATGTTTTGTTTGATACCAGTAGTATTAAAATACACATACTACATTTAAATTTTGCAAGTAGTAGTCTTGTAAATTTCAGATGATTTAAAATAATTTTTAAGGAAATATGTGAAACAGGTTTGGTTTATTGTTTGGAGGTGGCATAATTTAAAAATTAAATACACATATAACATAACTGAAAACAAATATAAGGTATCCACCCGGCCTCCTTATGTATATATATTATATGTATATCCGGAGGTATACATCCAGCTGAATTTGGATATCAGAATCCAACAAACCGGGTATCCGAAATCGCTATCCGACCCTAAAAATGATTTTTGATCCAATGGTCAAAAATTCTTACCAATTAATATATTGTTAAAACAGAAAATATGCGTCAAAGTATACATGACGAGCCAGGGCTGCAAAAAAGCCGGCATTTTTTAAAAAAAGGCCAGACCGGCCGGCTGTTATAAAAAAGACCGGTCCTTATTGGCCTTTTTCGAATAGACACAATGCTATTTACTATTTGCACCTATACTATGTCCATTTATGTTGCTATTATTAATTTGTGTAGAATGAAGCTCAAATCTTTCTTTTAATGGAGTTAATTTAAAATTAGATTCAGAATTATTTTGTTACACAACCTGAATGCATTTTACAATACTGATTACCATTTTTGTGTTTGGGGCTTAATTTCGTGAGACTCTCATTAAACTCTTGCCTAATATTATATAGAATCGATTATTTTCAACACAACAGTAGAAGGAAATTAAATCCAGGTTAGGAGAGGAATCAAATTTGGTTTCTTATATAGTCGAGCACAATACCTTATCTTAATACATATGAAAAGCTATCCTATTACAGATTCAAGTACATACTTCTCACTTAAAATTGATATTTTAATGTTGAGAATTTAGTTACTTTAAACTATTTCAGAATACTGAAACTTGCAATTAAGAAAACTATATTGATTAATTTTGTTCTATCACATATATTACACTACAAACAAAAAAGTATTTTGTTTAAGGCGAGAAGAGTAGGAAAAAGTGATTTGAAGTATCTCCTTTCCTTTAACAAAACACTACTTAAATAATCCTAATTAGCTAAACTAGTGTTTACCTACAGCACTACTCATGTGAAAAATTTAAAAGTCGTCTGTGGCGAGTAGTTGGCTCGCTTTTATATACTAATGTTTTTTTTATATACATAACATTAAAACTTTTTAAGATTAATATCATTCTAGTACAATTTAATGTTTACCAGCTGGTCTGCTTCAAGATGGGCATCTTTTATTTTATGCAATTAATTTGACAAATAGCTTTTATTTTTATTTGGATCAGAGAACTAGTTAAGGTTCTGAAAAAAGTTAAAAAAATAAAGGTGCTTTAAAATATACAAAAGATTATCAGTTAAAGACTAACGCAAATGATTGGTAATCTTTAGTTCATATAGTAGTGTCAAGGGAACTTTTGAATTTTTAGTAAAATTCTTTGAAAATAAATCGTTTAAATTGCATTGAATCTAAATAAATTTCTAATAAGCAGCACTTTCTCTTTGCTATTTCTGTAATGTCTCATTCTATTAAAAAATTTTAATTCTTATTTCATGATTTTGCTATTGAAGTAATAATTCAAATGTATAAATGATATAAATGTAATTTTTTATTTAATACTTTTTTGGAAAAAAAAAATTTAAACATTTTTTAATAAAAGCCGGCTTTTATTAAAAAAAGCCGGCCTTTTTTAAGTGGTTTAAACCAAAAAAAGCCGGCCGGCTTTTTTTGGCCCGGCTTAAATCCGGCAGCCCTGTGACGAGCCACTTATTATATTTGCAAGTCAGTTTACATAAACCAAAGTAATAAAGACATTTCTGATGTCTGCGCTCAGAAGAATACAGGGAACTTTTTTGGAACCTTCACACAATATTAATCAATCAAAACGGACCCTTCACAAAATACTGCGCTACCAAACGGTATCTTTCACAGAATTATTTATTAAATAAGTGGCAAATAATAATAAATCGTTTGCCACTATATGCTTAAATTTTGAAGTTTCACAAAAATCCTTTTAAAATTCGCAAAAACAGTACCCTGTTAAAATGATGGATCATCAAACCCTGGATGTTGTTAATATCAATTAAGCGTACAAAATAACGCTTCTGAATGAAAAAAAAAAAAGATACACATTTTGCATGTTAAATGGGGATCATTTTAGCAAATAAAATGACAACATTCCTGTAGCCATTTTGTTTTCTAAAATGGTACGTAGTTGCGAGGATATTTAGTGCTACAAGATGAATTCTGTCGTCAAAAGAGCTCCGCGATGGGGAAGAAATTTCGAGAGAAACCCTCCTCCCAAGAAAAAGAAACTGCGAGATGGAGTACCTACCTGTACTTATCAAAACATAGTTTAACGCACAAGATGCTTGATTATAGTGTAAAAACTTTCTGACAGCGAGGAGCTTGATTATTATTCGAAGAGCGTACTTGTCGCATTAAGATTCTTTTCATGCAGAGATTCTGAGTGGCTGATGCCGCTCTTCAACAACAAAAGATGTTCATTTAGCGGGAAAAGCATTGAAACGAAGATAAATGAGCCCATTAAAAATCTAACCTGCGCCATTTCCTTTTTTGTTAAGTTTCTGGGAGTGCGCTCATTAAACATTACAATTAAAAATTTGGTAGAAATAAGTCTTGCAAAATATCCAGTGGCCTCTTCACAAAATTTTTAGTCAGAAAAAGGTTGTTTTACAAAATTTTATTGCATAGAAAAATATCCCTTTTTATCTAAATCTATTTTTATTTATTTATTATTTTTCCCCATAAAAATGGTACCCTAAAAAACATGGATCGACCCATGGGTATGCCACAAATCTATTATAATTTTAATCAGCACTCATTTTTGGCCAAACCATCGTAAAAATTACTCCACACAATTTAGATCAAAAATAAATTATTTCACCGAACAACACATTAAAACCTCTTTTTAGACAATTTTTATCATGAATAAATTGTGCTTGATAACATCTTCACGTTCGCATGCTTTCTCTTAAGTGCTCATTGTTAAGAAAACGTAATTTAGTGACGAATTAGTTTTACTTTTTATTTATTTTTAGTTCCCCACTTGCAGCTAAATGTAACCAGAGCCCCCTATACTGATGTAACATTACCTCTGATGTAACGTAGTAATAAATACTTCGGCGTTGCACAATAAGCAATTTAAAAATATATAAGTATACAATTCCACTTTTGCGACATTCTTATTTACATTCAGTATTACTAAAATAGTTTTATGTGCTCAAAAATTTGATACTACTCAAACATAATTGAAGCGATGACATTCATCATATTAATAAATGTACTAACAACGACGTAACGCACGAACATACGAAATAAATTTCCCACAAGTACTTTGGGATTACAAGGAACCCCTTCGACAATGCAAAAGGCCGTGATCAGCAGGAATGTAATAAGCCAACCAAGGTGGGTTCAACGCCACCGTCACCGAGCACTGTTCACACTAGGGAAAAATACAAGGTAGAGTTTCCCACCTTGAGCAAAATGTTAAGTGGGATTTTAAAAAATTTAAGTGGGAACTTTTGTCCGATACTATGCAATAAAAGATGATTATATAATCTATGCTCAGCAAAGAAAGAAGAAACAATAACAAGGTTAAAAACGGATCCTTCACAAAATTCGCGATCGCAAAAATGGGTGCTAAAACTACATGGCACAATAAAAGAATGTGGACAAAGGAGGTAAGTTAACGAGCGCTGATACTTTCATACGCGTCTTTTTTTCAATCCTGATTTTCTGGAAAGGTTAATTTTTTGCGATCGCAAAATTTTGAAACGATTCCATTTTAGAACATAAGTAGGGTTCCCAGAACATTCTTTTCATTAATGGGGATAAGCTGGCAGTTGAAAACTAACATACTCCTTTTAGTTTGTATTGAATATCAGAGTAGAATAATAGTTTCGCGATCTTTTTTGAACGCGTGTCCACTAGTTGCGGGAACTGCGCGCAAACGAAATTTTTTTGAGTGGGATTTCAAAAATTATTGTGGGAATCGCGCAATCCCGCGGCCCAGCGTGAACCCTGCCGAGAGAGAGGGACGAATCGGGAAAAATAGAAGCCCGGACCACGTGCTTCGAGACTAGGAACTTACTCTCGAAGGTCACGGCCGGACCATTTTGGGATAAAGACCCGCCAGGAAATAAATTAGGAAGGGTCTGGATGAGGCTTTTATGGAAAAGTCTGGTGTCTGCTTGCATTAAAAATTACGCAAAAAGAAATAAAGCCAGTACAGTGTTCCCTCGCCACTTCGCGCTTCATGTTTCGCAGCTTCAGTGCTTCGCGGGTTTTTCCAAAATATTCATCAAAAAATAAAAATGAAAAAATACTACCATGTCGGCAGCCACATTGCGGAAAAAAGCGTTGTTTCATGTTGATGCGTGAGAAAGAAGGATCTCTGCATGTCAAACAAAGAGTACATACTACGGGCTCTCAAAAGCTCCCACCAACACAAGACTCTTCGCCTCTCTCAGAAATCAATGTTGATTAATGTTTATTACTGTAGTACAACGTTTTGTAATTAACCTTATTAATTAGAACCGTTGAAGTAATTACGTATACTGTTGTAATTTTTGTCTTAAATTTGTGAAGTATAAATACTGTTTACATATTTAAAACATTCGTGTACACGCATACACGAAAATTCTTAGGGGCAAATCCTACTTCGCGGTTTTTCAGTTTTCGCGGAAGGTTCTGGTCCCCATTAACCGCGAAAAACGAGGGATCACTGTATTGTCAAATTAGATAAACAGAGAAGCATGATTAGAGTTCAATTACGCATTTTCGTTTTATTTTATCCCATGGAGAAAAGCTTGCCAAGTAGTATTAAATTTGTCCCACGCAGCCAATGAAAATTTCATATCCAAAACTTAGAGCATACATCTAGCAGCGAAAGTTTAAGGTTGCCATTTCAACCACCAACATGTAACCGATTTTTTGTTTGATTGATATAGGAGGCATCTAGAACCAAAGGGGTGTAAGTGACAAAATTGATAACTTGGAGACAAACAAAGCAAATTGATTGGGAAAGCAGCATTCTATCCAGCGGAAAGAGATAATAGGGACAGCTCTAGCCCAAGGATGGCGAATTTATTTTATTAGTGTGCCGATTAATTAACGGTTTATTGTTTTCAGGTGTCTTAGTGTGCCACTTGTTATTATTATTAATTATTATTATCACCTTCAATCCTCTTATTTTGATTCAAACTATCGAATTTATTTCGTAACTATTTGTCCTGTTTGGTAATTAACTAGCATCAAATGTAAAACATTTTAAAACTCTTTTTTTTTTTGGCTGCAATACTTCATTTTGGCTGCAGAACTTCATTTTAAAGAACTTTTTTCCAAACTGAACATTCTTTTAGTCTATTCAGGATGGTTTCGGAATAACACTCCGAAACCATCTGGAAATGACCCGGCTTTAAGATAAGTCTCTGAAGCAACTCTTACTATGTATTTTCCATTGTGAAGGGAGACACTAATCACCCATGGAAGCTCGGAAACTCATAACGGCGCCCATGCGCGTACGCAA
The DNA here is from genome assembly GCA_038502835.1 of Octonoba sinensis. NCBI lineage: Eukaryota > Metazoa > Arthropoda > Arachnida > Araneae > Uloboridae > Octonoba > Octonoba sinensis. The sequence goes on along the minus strand of CM076604.1, from coordinate 90,318,095 downwards.
CTGCTGAATTCATCTTTGATGGCCAAAAATCTTCATCTTTTTTTTTTGTTTGTTTGTTTGTTTTTGATTTTAGTAAATAGGTGACATGGCATACCATCAGAATACCTGTCGCGTGCCATTGTGTGGCAAGCGTGCCGAAAGTTCGCCATCTCTGCTCTAACAGATATTGCTCCCCAACGTGATTTAGGAAAAAAATAACATTAAATCTTCCATAAGAGCTGAACTTTCAGAATCGTTTTTTAGTCACTTACATGCCTTTGCTTCTTGCAATGAGAAGTAAGAGTATGACTGCTAGCTTTATATGACAATCAGCAGCGCAGCTAATTATTGGGCTTAGAAAGAGATTCATCTCTTACTAACCAATGATCGCCGTTGAAGACGGTGGTGACACATGTTTCGGACCTTTTCTGGTCATTCCAAAAGGGTACATTCTCTCTTATTGAACACTTTCTCTATGATTGTAAACAAAAGCAGTGGTGTTTTGAATTAGGTTCATAATTCGAGCTAAACAATTTGCAAAGTAATTTTATACAGTAGTTTACATTTTCGTCGACTGCTTCAAGCCCAGACGTTAATATAGTTCTTGTTCAATTTCAATATTTTCACAAACTTTCCCTACTACAAGAACATAAAGATGATAAAAAAAAACTCTCCAGAACTTCCTTTTAAAGAACTTTTTTCCAAACTGAACACTCTTTTAGTCTATTCAGGATGGTTTCGGAATAACACTCCGAAACCATCTGGAAATAACCCGGCTTTAAGATAAGCCGGGAGCAGTCTTAAAACAACCATTGTCTTTCAATCTGTCATAATCCCTTGACACATATAGATCGTTTTGAGGATATGTTCGAAAATGATTTCAAATGTTAGAGCTGAGATCATAAAAGAGAGATTGAATCTTTATAATTGCATTGTTCAATGACAGATTTTAATGACGAAATCGAATGATAATAACCGCAATTAAGATTCTTCAAAAAACGTATGCAAATATCCATGAGGATAGACAAAGCAAAATTGGAAAGCTGTTGTTCCCCAGATAAACACGAGAGAACGTTTCAGAAACTTTCCAAGGAAATTATATACTAATGAATCATTGTAATATTTTCTGCTGAAACGCCAACTGAAAAAAAAAAAAACGCAAAATAAATGCATAAATAAACAACTAAATAAAAAATAAAATAATGATGATAATAATAATAATATTGTTACTTGAATTTAATGCCGAAGTTTCATCGTCAGCAGGGCTTAGATTACATGGGAGCTTACGGGAACTCAGCTCCTGTACTTCTTTTCAATTTTACACGAATTTTTACATATTACACGGAAATTCAGTCTTTTTACACACTAAATTTTATTCGCTGTACATCATCTGAAAAACATGTGAAATCTGTAAATTACTAATAATCCTTGTACCGAATTTTGGGTGTTTAGAAGATATTTTAACACGATGAATAATTGCGTGCACAAGACGATTATTTACGTAATATTTACTGCCCTAATGCATGTCAAAATAATACTGAGACATATTTGTTACTAGTTCTACTGGGATCTTTCGCTAAAAAGCGTTCGGTAAGTAGGTCTCAATAAGCGCGGATAACACAGACTAAGTGGAGGCAGGCTTACTGGGGAGGAAGGGGTGGTTGTCAGAATCACGTCACGCATACAAGTCTTGGACACGAAAAATTTCTGAAACTTCTTTAAGGGTTCAATTTAAAGCATTAAACCGGCCAGGAGTAAAGTATTTGGGACTACGCGTACCGTTATGCGCCGAGAAACTTTACTTTAAACGCAAAATTAGAGGTGATATTTTCAAAACTTTAGTTAATTAATTTCGCAGGAAATTAAAGGAAGTATGAAATTAATGAAAAACACTTAAATTAAGTTATTCGTAAGTAATTTCAACATAGTGCATTTTTTTAAGCAGCAAGATTTTTTTCACAGATTACAAAATATAGTCTTGAGTTGTATCATAAAACAAGGTACGACAAAAAATAACAAGAAAAAAAAAGTTTGGTGGAATTGTAGCTATTCTCCTGCAAAGGTGCAAGAGTGGACAGCGCATTTAAATTCTGGACCGTAAGAGATTTTTATTTACTGCCATGACTTGTCGAGTTTTTTACTAAAGGATGTTTCATAAATGATGTCAGGCTTCGAGGGGGGAGGGGAGTTCGTGAAATTGTGACAAAGTGTGACAAGGGGAGGGGAGGGGGTAACAAGAAGTGTGACATCCCTGCTTATGCAACATAGCGGGACATGTGACAAAGTGGGGGAGGGGGGCAGTTGAAGTGTGACATTTTGTGACAAAGGGAGGAGGAGGTCAAATTAGTTGGAAACAAGCGTGACGTCATTTATGAACGGTTCCTAACTGTGAATCGGCGACATCGCCACAATTTGTGCGTCACTATTGGTTCTCGGTTGACAATATTTATTGTTGGATTTTCAGTCCGGATAAAAACAGCATCGAAATTCCTCATAAGAAATAGTCCTGGCATCCCTAAATGGATGATAAGCCACTAAAAGATAGTCAATGGGAGAAAATGCACAGACCAGTTGAAATTTCTGAGGGAGGCTTCAAAAATTCAGGATGCCCATCCCTAAAGTAATCACTGAACAAGAAAAAAATATAGCAAAAAAAAGTAATATTCTTTGAAAGGTGAAAAGCCTTTAGTGCATTTTCACGTGAGAATCACTAATTACTCGGAGAATATCCTGTCTACTCACTATTTCTCTTCTGACGTTGGCAAGAATTTGCAGAGTCACTGCAGCTATTTCTGCGGTGATTCAATTTCTTCAAGTTTCGGACATTCGGTGAATGTTCGGAACTGATAACCATGAATTGCAAGCTCTTACAGCCCCCCCCCCCCCCTAAAAAAAAACTTTTGTGACTTTGCAATTATTTTTTTTTCTCCAATTCAATAAACACGTTGTCTTCAAAGTCAGGGGAGCAAGCGGAAAAACAAATGTTTCAGCAGTATTCTTTAAAACTGTCATGCTAACTTAATTGCCACTTCATTACGCAGCATGCAGTTCGGATGAAAACGGATCGCTTTTAAGAAAAAAGAATACGACACACAACAAGAGATGATTAACTCAATTTAGAGGACACACTTCAGCTGACTAGACAAGAAAACAATACACGCTTTTAAATAATAGTCGCAGATTCTTTGACATAAGACAGAGTGATGTCAATTGACAAGTCTCTCAAAACAAAGAGCGGACAGAAGACAATGGATCACCTGCGCAGGGCAGGCACTTCCTGTTTGGTTGTCGATTCCTATTTTACGTAATGCTTGTTTATGAACAGAGTAAATTTACGCGCGCCGGAAATTGCACAAGTTGTTCCGGTCCGTCTAATGAGTCAGAGTGCCGATTTTTGTGGCGAAACGACGTTGGCAAGCGCGGAATGGAAATGCATTCTGGAAAAAATATAGGTGCATACTCATTTGTGCTTGGGTTATGGATTAAAATGACTTCCTAAGGCAAATAACAAACACATAAAACACTCAATAGAAAAAAAATGAAAAATTTATGAAATTTGGCACAATACTTTCTTTGTATTTTTAGAAATAAAATTTAGCGAAAGCTTACGCGCTGAATGAATGCCTACGAAGTGGAACGAACAATAATTCAGAATTAGAACGTGGCAAGAACAACTAGAAAACTGACGACTGAAAAGGAACCAAACATATAAGTAATTTATTTTACCAAAACGGTTGGAGTAAAATTGCACTGCTGCTAATTCGTTATGGGCACACCTTAAGACACTGTTATTCATTATTTAAATAAAATCCATTGAATAGCTTACCCGCGAAGCATTGTTTTATTAAAAGACAGAAAATTGCTTTCAAAAGTAAAGCTTTACAGAAAAATACATGTCAGTACACTGTACTAATTTTATAGTATCAGTTTTCACCCCACCCCTTAACATGAGTGACCTAATTATTTACCCGAAAATTAAATACGAACCCGAATTGAATATTTTTAGTACCTTAGTTACAGAATGATAGGCTGGCCAAAAAAAAATCATACTTCTTGTGCATATATACACTTAAACATCAAAAATCCAGACATCAAAATTCCGAAAATCTCTTAAAACCGGACATATTCTCGATTTTAATTATTAATGTTTAAAATTAAATTTTGCTTTATCCGAATTCTATATTTCACCTGAAATGCAAGTAAACCCTTACTTGAACACTATATAAATAATTATGGACACATTTTTAATATTTTTATGTCATCTTAGATCAGAGTCCGACAAAAGTGCGAAAATCTTGGGAGCCAGGGAAAATTTTTAGGAGCCAGCTATAATATTTTCATTTGCGAACTAGTCGCCAAGGCATTTTTTTGGTCGCCTGGGCGACCAGGCGCCCGGGATTTTTCGGACCCTGTCTTAGATCATCTAATTGAAGATTTGCACTCCAAAGCTTTACATATTTAATCCTAACAAGAAGTTCCGTCTAGAACTATACGAGCCTACTTTCCCGTATACACCAAATTCAAATTTATAATCTAGCCTAGCTCTTTCTCTCTCTTTCTCCTTTAGTTTTAGTTAATTTTCTCAAATACACCTTTTTCAACGGATAATACATATTCATTCATTCGTTTACTCATTCATGTATTTATTCACTCATGTATTCATTCATTCATTCTTTTCCTCATTCATTTATTCATTGATTCATTCTTTCACTTTCATTTATTCATTCATTCATTCTTTCACTCATTCATTTATGCATTGAGAAATATCCTTAAAAATCCCGATAAAAACATTTCATAGGAAAATAGGCTCGTTAGTTCTGGATGAACATTCTATTTGTACATGTTCTACGTTATATGAGCTTTCCAATAAAGTTTGTTCCAAGCAAATCGGTCTGTTAGATCAGGATTTATATATGATTGAAATTTTCCCGTAAGCGTTATGTTAATTCTTTGAACTGTTCAAACATGAACGAAAACTGTTCTAATTAATATTTCACGCTAAGAGCTTCCTCCAGTAAGCTTGTTCATTGGAACATGGATCTTGTATCCAGAGTTTGCATCATCCAAGGAGCACATCATCCAGAGTTTGCTTCATTTTCGCCCATAGGCGCTAATGTTATTTTTTTTTTTTTTTTGAACTGTTCAAAATTGAACGAAAAATTGTTCAGATCAAAAAGTAAAATATGAAAATGAGATGTCCTCGCCGTGATCTTCCGAATGCAAAAAGAATTTTTCGAATCGGACAATTTGTTCAAAAGTTATTAGGGGGGAAGGAGGGGGACAGACAGACAGACCGACAGACACACATTTTTCCCCCATCTCAAAACCCTACTTTCAAATTTTTTATTTTTCAATCTTTATTTAATTACTTCACTTTTTTTTTTTAAACTTTTCCTTATTTTTAACGATATTTTTACGATACATTATGCCTCCTTTCATGCTTTATTATTATTATTTTTTTTTTTTTTTTTACTTTTACGGGAAAGTAGGCAAATAAAAAGCGATCATATGTTTTAATGTGCTATTCCTTTTTATTTTTTCACTCACCAATTTGATGAGTGTTTATTTTCACAGGGGGAAAATTACATTTCATATGTTATTACATTGCTTAACCCCTGAGCTGTCACCTATCAAGACATCATACAAGTCGCCACGTCGGGTCATCATATAGACCGAATTAAAAATTTAGTAAATTAGGTATAAAAAATGTAAAAAATTGTGTTTGAATTTCAAATATAATGTAAGAATATGTAACATATAAAAAGCATAGAAAAGAAAAGGAATTAAAATTGTACCTGGGTCAATATGACCCGATGTGACAGCAAAAGGGTTAAAAGATCGCTTTTTTTTATCGCCAAAATGGAGAATCCGTCGATTCCAGGTTTTCGAGGTTCAACTATTATATGTATATGTGTGTGTGCGCGCGTATGTGCGTTGATAACACACGTTTGAGGACATTAGGAGCTTAGACTTTTAGAAGCCTATTAGACTCTCAGATAGTTGAGTTTATTTTTACGAATTTCAATTTAACAAATGTTGAAACCATCAAGCAAATGTTGAAAGCAAAATACAGTGGGGTTCGGTTTTCCATTTTTCCTTCGTTATTTATTTATTTGTTTATTCTTTTAGTTTTACTTGCTTTATATACTTGCTATAATATCATTTACTTGCTATTTAAGAAAAAAGTTTTTATACTATAGTATAAAAATGGTCTTATTTTTAAACCGATAAATAGAATATACAAAGGTTGCAGTCATTTTCATCCATTATTATTACTCGTATAATAATTACCATTTTTAAATCTTTCATTTTTGCTCAATAAAACAAAAAATATATTAGCTCCTAAATTTACAGTAGAAAGGTAATCGTAAAAAGATAAAAGATGATGATTGACTCGTCTGATAAAAGATGATGATTGCTGAGAGTTCAAATTCTTGAAGAAAAGTATCAGCAAATTTTTATTTTCTACAAGGATGTCTTTTTCTTTCCTTATTTTCATCCATCTACTAAAAATGAGACATTTTAAAGTAGTCCTAGGTCAATCGCTCAATAACCAGCTATAGACTAGCATTTGAATCGTCATTACAATGAATCAATACCAGGAAACAAAATAATACAAATAGACAGCATTTCAGCGTAAGCTTGATTTTTAAATTTTAGGAACACACTTCTTAAAAGTTATTATAGTTGAGTTTCCAAAGTGAAGATAAATTTGCCTTTGAGGGGACGGAGAGGGAAGACAGATTCCGGTAATTTTTAAGACAGCCGCTGACCGCATTTGAAATTTTTAAATTAGAATAACCGGTAGTAGAGAACAATAAGATGTGCCGAACTAAATGTTGTTGAATCGAATTTGAGAAAGACTTGATCCAATGATGAAGAATCCGGGCACCAAATATATCCTGAACATACAAATGGAAATTATCAGAATTCAGAAAGATATGGGCATTTGTTTTTTGGTAAATATTCAAATATAACGTTTTGAACGAATATTTTGACACGCCAATCTCATCAAAATGGGTCATCGGGAAATTGACAAAAAACTATACTATAACCAGAGCAGACGGTCATTTTCATTTTTTGCGCAATATTTTCAAACTTTTTTAAGGCTAGTTCCAACGAAACTTCGTCAATTCCATATGTGATCAGAAGAGAAGTAAAAAAAAATAGGTCGAGTCGATTGGTTTATTCAAAACCTAAAGTAATATCGACAAATTATTCGAGCTCGTTTTCATCAAGGCAACAAAGAGGTTACTCAAAGAAACTTGTTTCGGATTGGTCGGAGAAAAAAAATGAGAAAAGCCTTTTTGTCAAACGATTTTTCAATAGCAACGGCTTCGAATTCGTATAATAATTATGCTAATAGTTCGAAAATGACTCCCTTCGGGACATTTATTTCCATTCCTCTCTAATTATTTAAGTAAGAGGCGTGAAAAACCGAATGGCATTAAAGTAAGAATTTGCATGCGTCCAGTTTCATTTGAAACTAGTATGAATCATTTGCCTTTTTTATTTAATTATTAGGTTGCTATTAATTTAATATACAAAGCAAGATTGCTTGAAGCTGTTATCTGCACCACCGAGTAATAGAAAAAGGGGAGGGGGTAGTGGAAAAGGACAGTGAGGTGCAAGTCGCAAAATCAAGTAAGGGAATTGAAATAAACAAGGTTTGATCCCGTTGATAGCTGTAAAAGCATTTTCAAGTAATTATGATCCACAAACTATGGCACAGGGAGATTTAAGATCAATATAATACAACAAGATTAAACTTAAGAAAATGAAATATTTTTACTGTAAATATTCAGAAAGAAATATATGCTTCATCAGTTAAAGGAAAAATCCTAAATAGATATTCCACTACTTAGCGTTTTCATTGAAATAAAAATTATCATATTTTATTTTTTTCCCATAAGAGCAGTATGATTCCCAAGAGAGAAATCACAAATCAAATTAATCACCTTCTTGATCTTGATTAGCAGGATTTAAAAAAAAAAGAACTTGATCGATCACCTTTTGAAAAATCAGTGCTCTACGTCGGAAAGGTATTAACCGCATCATTACAAAATATATTAATAAAGGTAATATCGAAACGTGAATTGCTTTCCTTAATCCCTTAATCAATTTGTTTGATAACAAGTAAAAACTAAAAACAAAAGGCAATTAATATCTGTCATCAACACTTTAAAAAATACCCAACTTATGGCATAACGAACATTTCTTTCTACTTTAATTTTTTGGTCGTACGATAAAAACTGAATGGGGGTCATTCACAAATGATGTGACTTTTCGAGGGGTTCTAGAGATTGTGACAGGGGGAGGGTAGCCAGACTTGTGGCATCACACACTTCGGTAAAAGTAAAAGCATTTAAAATCAGCAGATTGAATATTTTTATATATTGGTTATTTTTAATTATTTATTCATTTATTTCGTTTTGGGTTCTCATTGATTTCATTTCCTATCGAAAGCATCGATGCTGGTTAAGGGTGTTTTCACACCAAAGGCCAGAAAAACATTATTCCTATCTTTTCTCATTTACGCAAGTGCAGAGCAAATTTTAGCCTTCAAAAATATGCTCTGCGGTTGCGTATATGAGATAAGTCTTTTTCTTCTTAGTCTTTGCTGCCTTTGGTGTGAAAGTACCCTAAGAATTGAATTAACTTTTAATTAAAAGCTTGAATTTATAAGAACTCTTGGATATTTACACTTTTCAGAGAAAGTAGCGCGGTTAATTTTACAGAATTCAAACAATTAATATTTTTACTACTATATATTAATTATGTTTTTTGTTGTAAATCTTAATCTCGTTTTACAAATTAAGTACACACATAATTATTATTATTATTGTTAAACTCACAAATGTCATTAAAAGTTTTAAAAACAGTAATAATAACAATAATTGGAAATGTGATCTATTACGTAGTCAGTAGTAGCTTTATTTCTGAGCGGCAAGTGCTTAATATGCTTATGCAATATAGCGTGACGTGACAAGGGGGTGGGTATGTTGAAATTTGACATTTTGAGACGAAGGGTTGTCAAATATATTGAAAAGAAAAATGTGACACCATTTATGAATGGTCCCATGTACTTGAGACTTTTTTCTTTTTTTTTTTTTTGGTGTGTGCGCGCGTGTACCAAAACGGTTTTGTAGTCTTTCTGAAATATAATGGAAAAGGGATTACTTCGAGTTGCATCATGAAGCAACATTTTCTTACAAGTGATACTGCAGCCGTGCGCTTACTTCTTCGTCGTCCATAAAAGTCTTAAAGATTTTTTCCCCCCAAGGCAAATAACAGTAGTAGTAGAGTTTCTTTACCTATTAATAAGGTACCCCCCCCCCCCCCCCAGATCTTACATTTCGAAGAACTTTACAAATCTGTCACTTATTGTGATGATATTACTTGTTACGTGATCGGAATATTGCAATACTGTTAGAGCATAACAGAACAATTGGAATAACAATTTGCTGAACATATTTCTAGCACAGTGATAAGCTTCAACAATTCCAGTTTTGAAGCTGGAAGCTTGCAAAAAAAGTAAAACTTCTATGCTGATGATAATAAAAAAGATGATACGGGTTAAGCGAGCGATGGTCAACCTATGGCCCACTGGCCGGATGTAGTCCCACCGAGCTTTTGTGATAGGCCCGGTAAAGCCAATTAAAAAGATTCACAAAGGCAGTTAATAAAGTTTATCTCAAAGCAAGAGGTATAAGAACAGCCAAAGCCCTTTTCTATTATAAAATAGGCCAATCCTTTTTTTTTTCTTAATGTCTTGCAGAACACACGTATCATTGATGGAATATACGTTCATAGAGCACTCTGCGTTATACTCCATTGAATATCCTCTATAAAATGCCGTTCTATAAATGGAATGTATTTTGCATACATTAGAGAAACGAAAAGATTTACTCGATAATTCTGCCAAGCGGAAGATTTCTGTCTGGAAGATTAGAACTCGTCCAAGAATATCCTTGAAATTTTATCCATAAAAATCAATGAATATTAATGCATGCAAATTCAATCAAACCGTCGTTATATGTTTGAATCCCACTTAGCATCAAATTTTTCCGTCTACTGAGTATTATTTACGTTAAGCCTGTTCACTAGCTGCGAAACCGTTTATTTTCTAAGCAATGTTATCGAATTCCGCAAGATTGAATTCGATTTTCATTTCTCAGCATGTCTGACTTGTTTGCTGATTACTCCACATCATCAACTGGCTTGATTCTATGATGGATTCATCTCTCCAGAATATCTTCACGGTCTGTTGACTTCAGAGTTTCAGAAAGGAAAAAGAAAAAAAAGGAGCGTTTTCTAAGTTTTTTCCGAAGTCTACTCATTTTCTCGCTCACGCTGGCCTAAATTTAGAACTAGGTTGACGATCATACAATTGCTTGAAACTCCCGCCCCTTCGTTGATCAGCAAATCCCACTAGGCTAATTATTTTCAACTAAAAATGATTATTTTTTACAATTCCAAATTACAATAATTAAATGAGGACCAAAAGAAAGTAAAGCATTTCAACATTTCGAACAATGCTAGTGCGAATATTGTTACCGCAATAGATATATATCGCATCTCCAATGCATCGAAAACTCGATGCATCTCGAATGCATCAAAAAAATTTTCATCAGTTTTGGACAAAAAGGTATTATTCTTCATGTGAATATCCAACAGTATTTTTAATGGTATTAGGTATATTACCAAGTTAATTGTTTCTTTTCTTGGACTTCACATGTTGCATTTTAAACCTGCGAAACATCGGGCATTTAGTACATATATATATTTAGTACATATATATATTAGTACATATAATAGTACTGGTTGATAAATTTGCGGAGAGCACTTGTTTTCGGGATGAAGGTATCCCTGCCTTTCAAACTTGCCGACAACCACACTCCACAAACGGCCAACTAGCAAAAATATCCATTAATCAAATTATGAAGTTTTGAGAGTGAATTTGAAATGTAATTATTTAACGAATTTGCCGGTTGGCTGTCGTTTGCTAATGACTGAAAGTGGAAACTATGCAATATATAACCTCGAATTCCCAGGAAAACGCTGCTATACAGGGAAAATCGGCTAATATGAATTGCAAATGTAGTATTCATTCTTAGGTTGTAACATAAACAATGCGTTATGACAAAAATTAGCAATGAATATACAAAAAAAAATAGACTAGGGATGCTCTAAGAACAGCAATTTAAATAAGGTACTTACGACTATGACTTCAGGCACCGTCTTAAATTCACTTACGATTTCCTTTCTATTGTAAATTTAGGAGCTTTTAACCGAACTAGTTTAAAGTTAATCCCAACTTTTCCTCTCTGTTTACAAATGCTTAATATAAGAAGCAGTTTAAGAGATCTGCTGCACTGGAATCGACGAGATAGAACAATTTCCTAGTTGTATGAATAGTGCACTTACTGGCTTGAAACCAGTGAGTGCACTATTCATTTCTAGAGCTAAACACTTTACTTTCTCATTAGCATATATCATAATGACTTAATAGTTAAACTTTGTGTAAAATCACCATTAAAATAACACTTAATGTGTACATTAAGATATTTTGCATAATAAAACACTAAATTATGACTTTACCTTCAATGCAAGTGTTAGCTAGTCTAGTATCCAATGAGTTGATCAATATACGTGAAATAAATTAATTTTAAAAAAAAAAAAAAAAAAAAAAAAATGGGCCAAAAAATACACAGTAATTCTTTTATAGATATATACACGTGTCGTTGGAAAAGTGATCGTTTCATTTCATAAAAGAAAAGAATAATGCTAAAAGGTACTTGAATGCATCCTAGTTACAAAGATATTTTCCATTTTTCCTTCGTCTTTTATTTATTTATTTATTTAGTTTTACTTGCTTTATATACTTGCTATCACCATATCATTTACTTGCGATTTAAGGAAAAAAGTTTTTATACTATAGTATAAAAATGGTCTTATTTTTAAATCGAAAAATAGAATATACAAAGGTTGCCCCAGTCATTTTCATCCATTATTATTTCCTTGCATAATAATTACCATTTTTAAATCTTTCATCTTTGCTAAATAAAATTTGAAAGTGTTTTTATTTACTGAATCGAAACAGCCTAATTGAAAATCCTGAATCGAAACAGCCTATGCCGACATATTTTTGTTGCCAAATAAGATGATAATAATAATAATAATTAGTCATTTGCGGTTGAAATGCATTTCGGTTTTTATTGACAATTTTTCCTTATTTTTTGAAGGAAAGAAATAAAAGTACATTTAAAATTTTTGTAATTTAGTCGATTTTTCGTGACTAAAAAATAATTTTTCATTTTACTGGTTTTGGAGAAATAACAATTTTTTCTGAATTCCTCCCGAAACTAAAAAAATGCGATAAATAAATAAGTAAAGTTGTGAAATGTTATGATACAACAATCCATTTTTTAACAATTAAAAAAATCAATTAGTATTAAATTTCAAACAACACTACTTCCTCATATTGAAACAATTTTGAACCTCAAAAATGTATCTGGTTACTTTTTCAAGCAATAAAAAAATATACAAAAGTCTCATTTAATTAACTTACTTATTTATTGTAATTTAGCAAAATTTGCTCGCTGAAAACTCAAAATTATCAAGAAGAAAATAGAGAATTAAGTTAATTTCATTCAGCTTCCTTCAAGCATCAATTACGTTTACCGGAAAGAAAAGTTTGAACATAACATAAAATTAAAACTGATGCGCGTGACCGACTTATTTATAAGAAGGCTAAATGAAGATTTTCAAAAGAATGATACTCCTGTCAAGCATCAAGCATTCAACACGTAAAGGTGTGGTCAATTCAGCATCAGTTTTATTTACCTTTTTGACGAGCCAATTAAAGGGTGGAAAAAGAATGCGCATGATAGTTTAAATAAACGATGCAAAATGTTTTTACTTTTTTCTTGTAGATCCAAACTATGCGGGGAGAAATATTATATTCGTAAAAACTTTCGATTTTCGATTTTCAGTGCATTTGGACGCTTTAAGGGGTGCTGAAACTATTCTAACCATTTTTAGGAAATATTTTTATCTCTGCATGTATGTGGTATAGCTGTTGTCCCCCCCCCCCCCCACCCGTATTTTTTTCTTTCTTTTTTTCTCTTTCGTAGCCATTTGAACTCAAAACTTAATAACTTAATGTATGGAATCAAACAAAATTTTGTATTCATATAACAGTGATGGGAAGTGGTGCTGAGTAGCTTCTGAACCGAATATAGTAACTTAATGTATGGAATCAAACAAAATTTTGTATTCGTATAACAGTGATGGGAAGTGGTGCTGAGTAGCTTCTGGACCGAATATAATAACTTAATGTATGGAATCAAACAAAATTTTGTATTCGTATAACAGTGATGGGAAGTGGTGCTGAGTAGCTTCTGGACCGAATATAATAACTTAATGTATGGAATCAAACAAAATTTTTTATTCGTATAACAGTGATGGTAAGTGGTCCTGAGTAGCTTCTGGACCGAATTCCTTGGAGCAATAGAACGTTTTCTTGATTAGAATATGCTATATATCAAAGAAGTAACAGGAAAATTCAAACAAAAATTCCGATACAGGTGTACCAGTACCTAATAAGAACAGATGCTGATCAAATTTTGGCACCATTCACTCCAAGGCGCGAAGAACAGTCATACTTTTTCTCGCTAAGCATGACGGCTATACCTAAAGAAGTAAGGCAAAGATTCACAGAAAAATTGCTGTACGGATGGGTCACAATGGGAAGTAAAGTTGATTAATGTTTAGAAGTATTTTCTCCAGGGGGGGGGGGGGGGAGTGGCCTTACGCCATTGGACGTTTTTTCGCTAAGCTAAACGCATATTTAAAGAAGTCATGCAAGATTTAAGAAAAAATTGGTATGCAGGTATATCTCAATACGAACAGGATCTGAATGATTTTTTGGTCTACCGCAATGGGAACTGGTGGTGATTTGTTTTGGTATCAAGTGCTCCAATGGGAACGAGGCAATCATGCAATGCAACATTTTACTCGCGAAACGTATATCTCAAGAACCTAAGAATTCAAACAAAATTCGTGTACAAGTGCAACTCGATAGAAACAGGCGCCGATTATGTTTTGGCGGCAAGGCTCCAAAGCGAGTAGGGCCTTTTGATTAAATTTTAAAAAAGAGTATTAATGTGAAAGATACATAAAAAGTTTCGTGATGGACACAACTTATTAGTTTCTTAATGAAATTGCTTTATTAAAATAAATATTCTGAATAATGCATCGGGACAAACTCCTGACAAAATTGTCTTTTATAAGGGAGAGGGGAATATAATAAATATTATTCATAGTTGTACTTTCTTAAGAAATAATTAAAATTAGTAGTGGAAAAATGAAGGAACGTTTTGCAGTGTAAGTCGTCCTTACACTATTTCAGCATTAACGAAGGTGTTCCTCATAAACCCGCATCACTAGCAAGCAATTTAATTTGCACACTTGAATTTTATAACGTTGTTATGACTTATTTATTGCATTTATTTATGGTATAGAAAGGTAACCACCTTAGTTTTATAGTCTTTTTTTTTTTTTTTTAGAAAATCACTTTACACCTCAAGATAAAACCCTTTTCTGACTCTTAACTTTCTCAATGTACAGAGAGAGAAAGAGAAGAAGAAACTCCATGAGGAATCCTAATAGAGGTGAGTTATGAGTTCTTTAGATCTCAAAAAAAAAAAACAGATCATTTACAAAATTCACTACTGGACAACGGACGTTTTATAAAAGGACTAGCATTCATTTTCATAAAAAGAATCCCCTGCTACCGACTGAAATCTCATGTTACATGAATAATTTCTGTCAAATTGTTCCAATATTTGCACAATACATTTCAAAAAAAATTCTGTTAATTAATCTTTCAACTTTTTCAAAGAAAAAACAGTAACTTTTAGTAATTAAGCAGCAGTTTGACAAGATTGACCGCATTTCGCAAAAATCATTTAAAATGCCCCATTAAAAATTTCCCTTATCTTCATCTGGACATAAGACCAATTTACCTATCGTTCTTTGGGGCATCGAATTAGCTACCATTGACCGACGCGTTCTTTATTATTATTATTCCGCTTGTTTTGCCAACTCCTCAATGCTTCCCCTGAGGTTTTTAGAGAAATTGTTTTTGATGCTAAGAAACACAAACAATTTCGTTAAATGAGAGATCATGATTTCGTTCAGGGATCTGTTTCTGAAGACTTTTTTCGAAGTTCCTTTTTCACCCCCATGAATTTTGAAAGAGTAAATTCTGATACAAAAATGCTTTTTGGGAGACGAGCAAAACCTAGCTATCAATTACTTTCGAGGAGGATTTCCTGAACAATTCAACAAAATATATTTACGTCCTGACTCCGCAAAAATTTTAAACGAAAAGGAAACCTACGTGACAAATTTCAGGGAGTCTCTGAACCCTTAAAGCCTCCATAGCAACGACCTCAGAGAAATAAAAACCTTTCCAAAATGTTTCCTGCCTGGCAGCCCTTTTTGTTTTAGAGTCAACACAAAATATTCGGAAACAGCTTTCACAAGTATTTGTTACAAATACAAATACAAAAGTGACGACCAGCAACAGACTCAGGGCCCAACAGGTACCAATGGCCGGGGCAGAAGATAGCTTTTGAAGGTGTCGACTCGCATCGCTACAGTATTCAAATCATCAGACATAGCAATCAAACACAACATAGTAATTTAAAGAAGAAACAATTTTAAAAAAAATAATAAATATAATACAAATACAAATACAAAAGTGACGACCAGCAACAGGCTCAGGGCCCAGCTAGGCTGGTCCTAGTCAATTTAACAGCCCCTAATCAGGGTTGGAAAAAAACCGGGTTTTTTTTGAAAAAAACCAAAAAAACCGGTTTTTTTTGGTTTAAACCAGGTTTTTTTGGTTTAAACCGGGTTTTTTTTGTTTAAATACTATTTGTAGGCAAAACAATTTGACTTTTGGAAAATCATGGAGATTTTAGATCATTAATTGTGAATAAATGTTATTAGTAATAAATTTGTTGATAATTAATTAAATAACTAAGTTAAAACCTTGAATTTTAATTACCTTCTAGATGTAGCTTTTATTTTTTCAGAAAGTTACCTATAGTGAAATGCGTATTTACGGTGCAGCACTTTAGAGGTCAACTTATAGAGTGGAGATTTTTTTTGTCATTTCTTACACAATGTGTTTATTCATTTGAGACTAATTAAAATATAACTTCATGTAAACACTTTTCTTTAAAATTAGTAATTGGCTTTTTTTTTCGAAATTACCTAAAATATCATTAGATAAATTTAATCTGAATGACTTACAATGTATCCTATACAACTTTAAAATTAAAGCACTTAGTTAACATAATGATAAATATCTTATTAATTATGTGAGTTACTTATTCAATAGAAAATATTCCCTAAAAATACATAATTTTTTGAAATGGCTAGATCAATTAGAAGAAAAATAAGAAACTTATTTAGAAAGCAAAAGAGTGCTCATAGTGGTTTTCTCGGATGCTTAACTTACACAGAGGTTTAGGGAAACTTTATATTTATTGATGTTTCATCCATCCAGACAAATACTGGTCTAACATTATAGCATAAAAAATATTGTCCTGGAGAATTTATTTAAGTTTCTTTTCATATTTGTAAAAATAGATAAACAAATAAATAGAGTAATAATTAGGACAGCCAACTTACAAAGGTTTTTTTTTATAATGCTCCCACCCAAATTTGGCGTACATACGTGGTCGAGTTACAAAGGTTTCCCTACATCAGGGATGCACAAACTATGGCCCGCGGGCCAAAATTGGCCCGCCGAGCCTTTTGAATTGGCCCGCTAATATAGTTGATAAAAAAGAATAATTATAATAAAATTTTTTAAAAAATACGAAAGAAAAAATAATTGTAAAAAAAGCTTACGAAAAATCATAGTAAAAAAATACGATCGCAACGCCGCTACTGAATTTTAGTCGCAATTTTCGGAACTAATCGCCATATATAATCTTATTTTATTGGAAATACTTCAGAAACTAATCAAATCATGATAAAAGTGGTAGAATATTGCATTGTCATCTGGTTCTGAGCTATATGTTGAGTTTCAGAACAATAGCTTATCGGGAAATGGTCGAAAATTCGATTGCTGGATTTTCGAACAACCATTATGTGCGTTATTTCGTCTATAAAAGAATTTTGTCCCATTCCTGCTATGATTTCTTTAGTTAATTCAAAGCAACGATCGTTAGACATGGCAGGCAAAATGTCATTAATTTCGTCTTCATCGCTATCTTGCTCTTTGTTATCGTTCGGGTGTAGCACCTTGGATGCTTTCCGAATCGGACATCTTGTTTATCAAATTATTAATTTCGTAAAATCCGTTCATCAATCATTTTTACAGTAATAAATGATTTCAAAAAGGAGGAAAACGAAATGTAAGAAGCATGTTTACATGGCAGAAACGCGCAAATTTCATACTTGTGTAAAACGACTTCGCTTTTGCGAACTCTATTTTAATAAAGAATTCATTTTCACAGTTGCAATTTTTGTTGCCTTAAAATCAATTTAAAATTATTATTACCTTATTTCAGCTCTTAAATAAATAAAAAATTATATAAAAGTAAATAAACGAGGTTTAATTTTCACACGATCAGCTATTGCGGAAAATTCGCGAATCTGCTGTATTAGAAATTTTTCGAACTTTCGTATAGTCCTACTTTTGTTGCAATTCGTCTTCGAATACTGACGAGACAATTAAATAAATGTATAAGAATCTAATTACTTATTTCTTTCATGTTTAATTATTGAAATAAAATAGAGAAAAGGTATGATTTTTCTCAAGTATCGTTGGAGATGTTTTTTTCTAATTTTCATCTACAAGTAAGTTGACATCTTCCTCCCCTAAAAAAACATCGTTTGTAGACTAAATTGTTCGATTTATAAACACTGAATATGTTACTTGTAACGGAAAAAAGCGTATTTTTAAAGGCATTTTTAAAAAATCGTATTTTTACTAAATGGGCAAAAAAACGCGAACTTTTCAAAAATGGCGGGAAATTCACGAAACGATTCCCGGTTTTCTGGTTTCCGGATAAGAGGTTCTGTACTGTATTACTATGCCGATTTAAATAATTAGATTTTGTAAAGTGTTAGCTAAAGAAACAATTCTACTAGCCAAATTGACCAGTAGTAATGAATGCATAAAAATTCATTAATTAAACATTAATTTTCAGAATTAATAATATCAATATGAATAATTATTTTACTTTCTAAAGTGTAATTTATCATCAAAATTTAAAAATTTTATTGTTGATATATATTTAGGAAAATTTTATTGTTATGTATTTAGGAAATGAATAAATAAAGAACGATTTTTTACATTAATTCACAAAGATCAATTTCTAATCTTCAGGAAAACTAGTGATTAAAGGATTTAGTGCAATTATATGCCATGGAATAAAATAATGATATGTTGATTTTTGATAAAGGAATCAGTTAAACTTTTTTTTTTAATTTTCCGTGTAGCAAAGCAATGTATAAATTTAACATTACTATGCCAATTTAACAAATAAGATTTTGTAAATAGTTAGTTAAAAAAACAATTCTACCAGCCAAATTGACTAGTAGTAATTCTGAATTGCAAGGGTTTAACGTGATGTGGACTCACAGCATTTGGATTTTGCTATTTAATATATGTGTGTTTATTTCTTCTATATTTATATTCACTTTTAATTAATTTCTCATTTTAACTCTTAATATATATTTTTTAAATTTCACGTTATAAAATGTCTAAGAAAAATTATTTAAATTATAAAGAAAGTTATAATTTAGAGAATAATGCTGTGTTTTTCTAAGTTTAAATTACCTTTTTATTTTCCATTTGTTTCATTTTCATAATTTGCACACAATTTTGTAAAAAATTTTATCATTCATCTTTTTTGCCATGTGACCAATCACTTTATTGATATATCAGGGTTTGCGCTAGGCCGCGCGATTCCCGCAATATTTTTTGAAATCCCACTCAAAAAAAATTTTTTTGGGCTTAAACTTTAAAAATCCCACTTAAAATTTTAGTCAAGGAGGATAATCCCACCTTGTATTTTCCCCCAGTGTGAACCCTGTATATATATAAATGTTGTGCAATTAATTGTTTAGAAATCTTATACCTCATTTTGTTTGAATTCATTTACATTAATTTTTTTAAACTTTTATTTAATAATCTGTTCCCAAGTACAGTAATTATTAATACATGTAATTTACATATTACCTCTAAATAAAAACTGAAATACACCCTGTATTTTTATGAATAAAACATTACGTTACTTTGGCCCCCAACCTGATACTTTCTAATTTTTTGGCCCTTCACCGCAAAAAGTTTGTGCATCCCTGCCCTACATTAAATAATATAGGGCTAATTTCGTTACTGACCAAAAGTGGTCAATTTAGGTGGTTAACTTCACAGGTTTTATTGTATTAACATATTACAATACTCTATTTATACAGACCTTTCAGCAAATTATTAAAGAAATAATTATTTTGCGGGTTGAGTTTTAACAAAAGCATATTTTACTAAATCAATAAAAAATAAGCAAAAATGAAAGATATATTAAAAATAATGTGTGTTCATTTACAGTATCATTAATATCAACAAATGATTACACGTCTTTTACTATAGATATATTTTACACTTACTGGATTTAGCAATGATAACACTTATATAAATCAGCAACATTGGCTTAGAAATTAACAGCATTAGTTTTTTTTTTTTTTAAATACAAACTTTATTTTTCTTGATTAAATATATTTATAAAAGCAAAAGCAATTTTATAAAAGTAATACAATGGGCAAACTTCATTTTTCCTGATTAAAGATTAAATATATTTTTTTTTAAATAAGAGAATAATTTAGGAAAAAAAATGCACTGATTAGAAAATAAAAAGTTGTTAATTTACAAATTCAGTAATTCATTATTTATCTAATGTTGTGCTTGTAATTTCTGCATAAATTGGATTTTGCAATTTTTTGTAATGTGTAAAATGAATGAAAAAAGTTTTTTTTTTTTTAAAGTGTTATCTGTAACATACATTTGCAACTAGGTTATTATGAAGATATTTTATTATTTCTAATATATATTTTTTAACTCAAGGAATTACAATTGCAATATCATTTAATTTTTATAATGACTGAGAAGAGCTTTTCTCAAATTAGCTTTTTCAGAGCTAAGTTTAGAAAAACCCAAATAGTCTGACATGTAGATAGGAGATGAGAAAAATTTGCACTAATTAAAAAAAAGTTTGTTATGTACATATTCATTAATTATCCATTGTTGTGCTTGCAATGTCTTCATAAATTGGATTTTACAATTTTTAATGATGTGCAAAATAAATGAAAAAAGATTTGGTTTAAACCAAGTGGTTTTTTTAAAAAAACCATTTGGTTTAAACCAACGTGGTTTAAACCAAACAACCCTGCCCCTAATGAACATCAAAAGCTTTCTTATAAAAGTTTTTACCTCCTTGCAAGTAACAGCCGCTTCCGGTAAACTATTCCAACTGCCTATAACCCTATTGAAGTAGTAATTTTCCCTCCTTTCAAGATTAGCCTGAGACTTGAAAAGCTTAAAACAATGAATGACCTCTGGTTCTACTTTCACCAAATAACTGTAGCCCATCAACATTTCCCATTTTAATGAATTTAAACAACTGAATCATGTCCCCTTTAACTCTATCACAAGAATTATTTTGTGATTTGTCGGTTCAGTGAATGTGCTCGTTACCACTTGTACCGCAAAACCGAGCCGTTAATGAAATTTCTAATGATATAAACAAACTGTCCTGAAAACATTGAAGAGCCTTTTTCTCTCTCTCTCCCCTCTTTCTTAGAACTAGCCGAGAGGGACATTTTCATTTCGATTAGGAAAAAGACATTTAGGGGGAACACTTTAGGTGGTTGAGTAATACTAATCCGTAGTCAAATTTTTCAAGTCATGCCCTTTCCTTGTTTATGTTTTATTCTATTCATTGTGGGCAGGATATAATTATTTTTATTTTGTTATGTGTTGTCCATTAAAATATTTTTTAAATATTCTTGATTGGCCTGCACTGGCAACTTAAACATGGGGTCTCTCTATAGAGTCACAGTAAATGAAGGCTTAAAAAAGGCAATTACATCAAGCTTCTCAAGTGACTTAGAAAGCTGTTCCCAAGCTGGCAAAGACATGGAAAATTATCTGATAAAATCATCAATTTAATAACAGCTTGACACTTTACAAATGGCACAGCTCTTAAAAACACTTAAAACGCTCACGTCCCTTTATGTCAATTCGACTGGTAATTTTTCCGCCGGCTCTGCATATGCGTTTAAACCAGACGAAATTCAGTTAGCTATCATCAAACAGTCGGAAACATTATTATTGAAATGCTCCTGACAACAGCGTCGCAACCTGTCATTAGGGCAGGAAGTTTGGGCTCATTAGCATCGTTTGCGTTTTTTTTAAACGGTGTATGCACGATACGCAATTAATGGGAAAAAAAAATATTTCACGTTGATCAAAGGATAAGAATTTGTCGATCTTGGAACAAGGCGAATGACGGGGAATTTCAAAAAGATATTACTTGAAATTCATCTGGAATAAACTTTGTCTATTAATGTATTTTCTAAACATCTCCGATTTTAGCGAATGAAAAGCAATTTTTAAAAACGTCTAACGCAAGATGCTTTTATAGAAAAATTAAAATCATGCCAAAAAATTTCCTGCATCAAACCAAAAATTACCTTGCTTTTTTTTAAATGTAGCTCAACAACCCAAAATTAAATTATTTAACATTTAAGTTAGGTTCCCAGTTCCATTTTAAGAAAGGGAAAAAAAAGCCGCTTCTATACTCCTACAAAACAAATATGCTAAGTACTGCCAATTAAAAAAAAAACTTAGCAGTAATATTTTGGGGCAGACAGAGAGCTTGACATATGTGACTTAAAAAAAAAAAAAATAAGTATTTAAGATAGTTTTAACATTTTTCAGGCCTTTCTTTGGCTCTTAACTACATAGATTTTGCGTTTTTATATCTTTTCAGATTAATTTTACCGTGCACCATGTGGAATTATAAGTAAAAACAAATCGGGAGTTTATTTTTAGAGCACTTACGCTACCTTTTTAAGAATGAAGAAAAAATTTCCTATTACTGAATTTACTTCAATATATCAGCAATAAAATATCAAATTGCGAAAAAACTACAACTAATCCTACAGCATAGCAGCTTCTTGCTTAAAATATAGACTTAAAACGGGAGAATCAAACAAAACGAAAAGTGATTTTTAGACGCAATTATCGCAAATCCTTTTTTAGACATAAAATTTCGGAGCAGTAGGAAAATTTAAAAAATTTCCAAGGAGGGGCAAAGCATATATCATAGAGAAAGTAATAATATCTACGAAAAAAATTAATGTGAAGTTTTTATTAAAAATTGAAAGAAATATAATAAAATGTTAAAATTTATTACCTGTGTAAATATTTATTTTTTTAAATTCATTTTTCTCATTGATCATTTTGGGGAGAGTGCTTTGAAAAAACTCAGCGTGGTTTCCCATTACTTCACATTAATTTTTTTTGTTCTAAACTTACACCACGAAAGAGCAAGCCTAATAAAAGCTTTTAAAAATAACGAAAGTCCGTAAAAAGCAATCAATCTTTAAAATTGCTATTCAAACCAAAAGAAACTGATTTGACGAAAAACCTGTCCGGGGCACGACCCGGACTTTGATGGGGCGAGGGTCGACACTTCTATTCAACCACTATGTACACAACGAAATAACGTAAGTTGTCAATCGACATCGATTAAAGTCTTCTTCAAAATTACTGGAATAAAATTTCAAAAACGGACCGTTACGAAGCACTGTGTTTCCTTAAGATTTATTATTTTTACTAAATAGGTAGAATTTTATAGTCAGCAAAAGCATACTGCCCCTAAATTGGCAGCAAAACATACTTTTAAGCATAGCCTAAAAAATATTGAATACTACTTTTCCCAAAAGTTTGAAGAAATAAAACATTTTTCCTCCAGAATTATTTTTCATGCAATCATACTTGGTTAAAGATCATTACGTGCGCAGTTAGATTAAAAGAAACAACATGAAACAGGTTTCATGAGTTGACTTTTGATTTTAAAAAGTTTTCTACATTGGAAAATACTATCTCAGTAATAAAAATTTCGAAAAGAAAAAACAAAGAAAGAAAGGGAAAAAA
Organism: Octonoba sinensis; assembly: GCA_038502835.1. NCBI lineage: Eukaryota > Metazoa > Arthropoda > Arachnida > Araneae > Uloboridae > Octonoba > Octonoba sinensis. The sequence goes on along the minus strand of CM076604.1, from coordinate 90,294,871 downwards.
ATACAGTGAATGGTTATATATTTGGCTATAGTATGATGGGAAACTAATTGTCAATGAAATTCGAAGAAATCGCATACGTTATCAAAAATTTCATCACTCAGAAAATTCGCTTAGTAGAAATTAATTAAAAAAGTCCCTACTGCATTACAGAAATGACTTACACACTAACAGTGATAATCACCAGTGACCATACAATAAAAAAAGCACAATACAATATAAAATAATAAAATTTTCACGTGGGGAAAAGTAAAATATGATAACTTCCTGTTATGATTAACTTTGCTTTTATAAAATAAATAATATACCTTCATGAAATAATATGCCTTAAATGAATAATATACCTTCAAAGTATGGAATTTTTTCTACCCATAGTTAGCGTAAGGAAATTAAATTTGAGCTGCTAAACAATTTAGTCATTTGCAGACGCACGTTTCCCGAAAAGCATGCTAAGATGTGATAACGATAAATACGATTCACGATAAATAAAACTGTTACGTTGTTTAGAATCACGCCTGCAAGATCATGAATTCAGAAATACGAAGGAAGAAAAAACCACGTCAACTTTAAGAAATTATAATATAACTTTTGATCAGATCTTCATTTGGCATAAACATGCTCCAGTTGATAAGTTGACATTAGGTTCTAACAAGTAGTATTTATCTGAAGCATCGTGTACGCTTCAACTTTACGATACTCACTAAAATGTCGAAATTAAGTTTTCGAAACGGTTAGAAATGTAGCGCATTACGAATGCTAACTGTTGTATGGTCAAATAATGACAATTCTTAAATTTAGCAATGGCATCTGCAAATGGGACACGGAGAAGTAGCTGCCATCATCTCTATCGTTCTTTTTTAACTACATTTGTAAAAACAAAAAAGTTCTGCAAGCATATGATAAAACATAATGAAGAAAAAATAACAAAAGTGAATAAGCTCAAATCAAATTCCAATTTAGTCTTTGAGAAAAGTTCTAGATTAAAGTCGAATTTCGAGAAAAGAATCAAATTAAGATCCAACATTGTTCGCTAAATCGTCATCGAGAGAAAAAGAAACAACTTTTCTAAATTCTGAAGATAAGTTGCTTTAAACGGCTTTTTTAACACTGAAATATACTAAAATACACGACTTATAATAAGAAGAAGGGCAGATTTAGTATATCGTTGTACATGCGTCAAGAGTTAAGGCAAAACAAGTAACGATTTTGAAAATCATATTTAAAAGAAAGAGAGAGGTGGGGGAAGTGGAGAGAGAGATTTCCCCGGCCTACCACACACCCCTCCCTAAACTGCTTGAAGTACAATTGTACTTTTAAGAGTTCAAAAAAAAAGCTTAAATAATCAGTATTTCTTACCTGCATAATTCATATCACACCATATACATGATTTGCAAAGTACTTGTAGCTAAATTTTCATTGGCTCCTTCTGTAAGTACTACAATACCGAATCAACGGTCTTGGAGGATTACGGAACTGATTCAATTCAAGATTCCTTGCAATTTTCTTGGAAACACAAAAGCACTTAGATTATCAGAGGATACAGTTATTTAATTTCGTCATCTTTTGAAGCACAAGATCAGCAAGAATTGTTGGTTTCTGCAGGGAAAGTTTCAAAATGCAGTTTGCATTTCATCTGTCTTCTAGAAATTTCGTCAAACCGATGCAAACAAGAAAAAATCAATATTTCCTGCTGGAAACAATGTTCTTTAAATCGATTCCATTAACCGGAGAATACGTGATGACTAAACGAGAATTCCAGATGAAAAGTAAAATTCCTTAATTGGAAACAGAAACTGCTCCTTTAGGAGACAACTGTCAAACATGTAAAAATCGGTCATAAACTTTTTTCAACTTTTCGATCAGAGTAGAAAAGAGAGAAAATTACTCAACACATTTCTTCTTTAATAACTATCAAAATGTCATTTGAATAACCAATCAGCAACTCGCACTTAACAATAATATCGTCAGCTGGCAATAATGGGCATTTTCCATTTGTAGTTATATGCATATCAGCACAGAACCTCGAATTTCAGTCTAAGTGCAAAATGAAATCCATTTCCGACAGTTCGCGAAATCAGGCTCTTTCTTTTCCGCAGAGTAGAGTATGGCCTCTTCCCCCACACTAACTATTCCTTCATTCGGACCTGCCCTAATTCCATCGAACACCGGGAAGAATAGAACGAATGTAAATCAGCTGACCGTTTGTTCTCGGAGGAGAAAAAAGGTAGGACCGGCCGTTCGTGTGTCTCAAAGGCCGGGCTGGCCAATGATACGTTCCAAAAGGCACAAACCCAGCCCAGTGAAGGAGAAATCACACGGCTTATTTTCCACAACCCGCTTTCATTACCAACACTTACGCACAGCAAGATACAATCAACGGATTCGCAAACACCGGAAGCGACAATGCCATTTCAAAAGCAAGACGCACGTTGACTTCGCACTTGGAAGTACGTAAAAACACACCAACTAGTCAATAGTCATAGCTCGCTCAACACTGCGAGATGACCACAAGAGATGATCCCTATCACATCCCCCCATCAAAGGGGAATATTTGCCATCCAGGGTGTCGCAGATTGTTTGCTCCTCGTAAGGAAGTGGGGTGTTGGTTCATAACAAAAGTTACATAATAAGATAAATAACGTTCTGTCGAATGTTTTTGCCACCCAAAGCTCAATCTTTTCGCATTGAAAAAGGAATCCTTTGTAATTCCGAAACACATTTCAGAAATTAAATTTTTATTGCAATTTTGTGCCTAAAAGGTTTTTTTTTTATTATTTATTTATCGCACAATAGGATAACTTTTCATTATTATTAATAAGGTGTATATTAGAATACATTGGTTAGTAGCCTGGTTAGGACGAGTTCTGGCAGGTGACTCTACCTACCCCCTGACAGTGGCGGATTCACAGGGGGGGGGGGGTGATTGGGGCGATCGCCCCTCCCAACAAGCCCCAAAATAATAGCCCAAAAACAAATAAAATGAAATAATTAATGAAAAATAAAAATAATTAAAAACAAGGAAAACTGAATCCTTGATTGAAATCTACCCATGAACGCAAATTTTATCGTTCCACGAAAGGGAGATGGAAATTTTTTAACTAGTGTGATTAATTTTTCATTTTGTTTTGACATATCAAGAATTGTTTGCAGAGTTCCATTTCGATAAGAAAAAAAAAAAAAAAAAAGAAATCAACGGAGCATCATCACATAACATAATATCATACTGTTAAATTTCTAAAATTTTTGCTCTTAGATCCCTGGTTCCCTCATCTGTAATGATTACGTTTTTGCTTTCTAACTTTTTTTATTTTGACCTGTTTCTCATTAATATGAGTGGAGTACTTTTATTAAACTTTTATTTTGTGAATTGAATCTGAGTTGCTTAAATTCTCAATAATTTTTTCCGATACGACATGGAAATAGAATGTCCTATCGGAATTAATTTTCCATTCCATGAATGAAATTGAAAGAAATACTACAATAAAAGGGAATACAATGATATTTATTTTCTTTAACCGTTTAATTAAACCGATGAAAAATGTATTTAGAAACTAAATAATTTCTATGCTCGAACACATTTGAGCGCGTGTGTCATGTGTGTCGAATGAAGACGAATAGAATCATCCACGCCTGTCATTTCATTTTTCCGGGGGGGAGGGGGGGGGGGCAAAACTCAATGCATATTGCGTTCAAAAACAATATATATATTATATTTCTCAAGGCGAGAGGGGGTTGTTTCCCCTCCTCACTCCCAACATGGCAGGCCTGCTGAAATCGCCCCTCCCAAATCGAGTCTGGATCCTCCACTGCCCCCTGATTGCGTCCCTTTACTAACCCTTTCTCGGAGCTAACACCATACTGCGCAGGTCACAACTCCAATTAGCAAGATGAGAAAAAAAAAATTACACCATTACAATAATGCATCGATGTAGGCTGCAGGCAACATGCCATTCGATCGCCGTTATTGTTTTTTTTTTTTTTTTTGGAAATACATGTATTTTATTTATTTTTCTTTTCTCCTTGAATCCAGAATATCTAATAAATCCGAGTTTATGAGCGATAGAGGGTTTTAAAAAAATGATTTTTTTTTTTCCTTCGGATTCTTTATTCAATTTTTCTTCTTTGTTCAATTTTTAACATCACGGAAAGGTTGTTAGTTGTGTAAAAAATAGCATTTGTGAAGAGTGCGATTTCCGCTTTACTTAAAACGAAGACAGAAAAGACAGTTTTACATAGAATTTATTGAATTAAATATCACCACGTTCATTCGACGATAAGGCTTTTGTTGCGAAGGGGACATTTTTCATTGTTTTTTGCATTTTGTAAAAAAAGTTTCACACTCTAATAATTTAAATATTTTAAATTTTAAAAGAAGTGTTCAGCTAAAAGGTTATGGTGAAAAAAATTGTAGAAAATGCTTTGCTTTAATCTATATAAATAAAAATGTAAGTGTTCGTTTGTTCATAACCGCAAATCTCCGAAAATACTTCACCGACTGCTTTGAAATTTTGCCAGTAGACAGAGTGACTCAAGGGGATGGTTTATAGACCCGTTAGAAAAAAAAATCCTACATGTAGTTCCTTTTTTTATTCCAATTTTACGCAAATTTCCACACAAATTCACCAATATGTGGGTGAAAAAAAAACCTTGCACATATAAGTATAATATATTGATCGAAAGTACTGATTTTTCTGCACAAGATGAAATTTGTTCGAAGTTTCTAAGTCAATAAGAACGCCAGTTATAAGCTTTTTAGTTCGATTTCTTAAGGCTTACCTTGACCCAAAAATAATAATTAGCAGTTTCCTCAACTTCGGGTGAATTAGTGTTAGCTTAATCTAGATAAATAAAAATGTAGGTGTTCGTTTGTTCATCACCTCAAATCTCCGAAAGTACTTCACCGATTGCTTTGAAATTTTGCCATAACATTGCGTTCGAATACGTGCGTGTTTTTATATATCACTTTTAATTTATTTTAATTTTGATTTAATTATTTCGTTTTTTAATGTTTTATTAAGGAGAACGAGCCACTGCAACGTGTGGCAGTGTAAAGCTATTACTTAATTTGAATGGCTACAGTTTATTTTAGCTATTTTCATTTTTATTTAAAAATTTTGCGTTTGTATTGAGGTATTTGATAGTATTTTTGCACTCGAAGATTAAATGGAAGTTTAAAATAAAGATTACTTATTTTGAATAGCAACAGCTTAATTTAGCTATTTTTATTTTTATTTAAAAATTTTGTGTTTTTTCTGTTTGTATTGAAGTATTTTGCTTTTTTTTTTTGCACTTAATGATCAAAGGGGAATTTTAAAACAAAAATTGTTTATTTTGAATGGCAATTTTTTAATTTGGAATTTTTGTGTTTGTGTTTCTTCTGTTTGGATAAGGTCCGAGCCAGGCAATATCAAAATCTTCACAGACAATGGAACGACAAAAAAAAAAAAAAAAAATGCCGGCAAGCATTGTGAAAAAAAACATAAAGCTCAAGACCAATCGATCAAATTAAGCAGTTTATATCTAGACACGGATTGCTTCTCACGTGGACAATTTTATATTGCGTGTTCTAGAAGGAGTAAACCAGACTATCTATATTTTCAGACAGTGAAACAACAAGTATTGTTAAATGAAACATATTAGAAATATGCGCTTTCTCTTGCTTTTCTATCGAACCAGACTGAGCCACAGCAACGCGTGGCCAGGTACAGCTAGTATTTTTATTAAAAATTAAAAACTATCGTTGCCGGTAAGACGCAACGAAACCTTTTCGTGGACTGACCCATTAATATGGTTTAACCATCGATGTAACTCGTTAGACTTAACATTAGAGTTCTATATTGTCTATCATCTATATTATATATAGATTTCCCTTAGCGTGGACCAGTTACGATTAAATTTTGCGGTACGATACGATACTGACATCATGCAAAAACAAACTAAGGTAAGACGACATTTAAAAATTTATTTAATGATTAGTATGGGAAAGTAACATAATATTTGAATTTATTATCGTAACTTACGATCTTTAACAAATTCATTTCTATTTACTAAAGAGGGATTTCCGTTCTTAAATCAATTTTTGATTTTCGATTTTTTGGAATGGCAACACCTTAGTTTGTTTACATCAAGCGTTCTTTTTAAAAGCTTTTCTATTTTTAAACCGTTTTCCTTAAAAGTATTTCTATTCTTAACTCAATTTTTAATTTTCGATTCTTTGGAGTGACAAACACCTTACATTGTTTACATCGAGTGATTTTTCTCAAGTTGATTGTTGAACTTATAGTCCGCAGATGTTCTGCAACGGATTAGCTAGTTAATTTTATTTAGTCTGGTAATTTCTCGATTATTCTTGGCTACTTCCTCGAGTAATCGAGCAGCTTCTGTTTCGCGGTTAGAAACAGATTTCTTAGGTATCATATTCAGTTTTAAAGCTGATTCTGAAATCATGTCATGCTTCTTTAACGGTATTTACTCTGTATTGAAAGTTTTATGGTTTTGTGAGATGGTTGCTGAACTGCAGAGTATTAAAATTGATCCGTATAAGCGTTAACTCTGGGGATAGCTCCCGGTTTGTAAAGAACGTTCTAGAAGCTTCATTCTAGAGACATTTACATTGTTTTCGAATTGCATTTTTTTTCCCCTCGATGCTGTTGTTTTTCCTTCGTTTCCTTTAAAAAGGCATCTGATTACTTCCGTGTAGAAGACATTCGTATTGAACGTTTAAGAAACAAATTGTTTTATTTTTGTTATCCTAAGTATTGGAAAAATGAATTGTTCCTCCCTTGAGTCGTTATAGCGCGAAAAAGTTGAGAATTCGGAAGACTAAAAAGGATTTTTAAAAAAATTAAAATCTGCTTATGTCTTACGATTAGGCATGTGCTCCAAAGTTCGCAAACATAAGGAAAAATTCAAATTTTTACGATCATTTTTAATGTTTTTATATTGGACTCTTCCCAAATTTATTGGCTCAAACTCTTAAGTATTAAATTCACAGAAAAAAAAATGCTTAGGTATTACTCAAATTCATCAACATCGTACAATGGTGCATAGCCTCTAAATACATTTGATGAAATTAAGTAAATAAATAAATAAAGGCACAGTCCCGCGACATGGATAAATTTAGAAACCCCTGTTGTGCACATTCACGACATTTGCGAACATCAACAAAATGCAGGAAGACTAGAAATATTGTAAAGTAAGGTGGTCTCGAATCGAGAATATAAAAATATACCAACAACCTTCCTGTTTTTTTTTTTTTTTTTTTTTTTTTTATAATTCGCTTTATTTTTGTTGACTTTAGGTTTAAACTTTTAAAAACAATGCACTTTATACTGTTACTAATATTTGTAAACATGTTATTTTTATTAGAGTTTCCAAATTCTGCAAACTTAAGACCACTTGCGCAGGAAAATGTATAGGCTGATTTTAATTATTTTTTTAGCCTTTTTTTAGTTTCTTCAGTTCGTAACTTTTCCACTGCAGTCCAACTTGGAAAAAAAAATCAGTTTTTTTCGGCACACCCCACTAAGTATCTCATTTACGAACCAGCAGAACCTCGTAACGATATGAATATGGCGTCGTGAGAGAATTCCATGTACTACTTCCAGGTCTTCCCAGAATCCCGCGACATGGATAAATTTAGAAACCCCTGTTGTGCACATTCACGACTTTTGCGAACACCAACAAAATGCAGGACGACTAGAAATATTGTAAAGTAAGGTGGTCTCGAATCGAGAATCACTGTGAAATAGGAGGAAAACATCTGCAGCCTTATATAATTTTCAAACAAAGTGATTAGGGGGAATAAGAATAAGATTCTATTGGGATCTCGCATTCCATCCAGCCGAATAACAGTAACAGTTAATGACAAAGAAAATACTTTTAACGAATTATTCATTCCCTTGCTTCCCCATCTGATTTCGCAAATCATGAAACAAGTCAAATTAGTTTACTCAAAATAATATATATAAGTAGTTGTATTCACGCTTTTTATAGCATCGTAAATAGATAAATAGAATACGCTTTCGATTAACATTCCTAAAATTGATTGAATCGAAAATACTATAATTTGTGTTTTCGATAAATGTTGCAAAAAAGGAAATGCATCATTGAACAACCTCGTGAACTCAGTACTCTAATTGCTTATTCGCGTTACTTCTGCCATCCACCATTAATTTCAAGCCAGTAAACGAGCTAAGCTTACATGCAAATTTATCTTTGAAAATTTTTTGCACAAATAAATTAAACACTTATATGCGAAAAATGCAAAAATTTCACATGTTTTTTATGTTTATGTTGAGATAGAACTCTAACAAGGTAAGGCGACCTTGGTTTTAATTATTTCAACATTCAGAGATATTCTACTTGCCCCATTTAAATCAGTTGGCAAGCAAATATGAGCTGTTGGCTTCTGACTTGTTAAAATAACTAAAGTAGCAGTCTCTTTATCCAAATTTTAAAATGCTCTGTTACACGGTCATTTTTCTCGATCGTGGGTCCCCTCATGGCGCATCAACAGAGTGCGGCTAAATTAAAATAGGCACGTATGGGAAACATACGTCGGTGGATAACGCAGTGTTTGTATCGTTGACCATTAAAGTAATTTTAACGTATTTTAGTGGACCACATAACATTTATTCGATAAACATTAATTAAAAACAAATAAATTAATAAATTAAACCTGACCAGCAACCAGGACAACACGATCTACACGATGTCTCTAAATAGAATAGAGTTCTTAACTTTAGTCCTTTACAACAAAAATAGATAAGGCATAACAGCGTTTTAAATATACTTTTTTTTTTTTTTTCTCAAGATAAATATTTACGACGGAATAATGCTATTTAGACTCAAATTTATTTTATTATGGTTTAATAAATATTTTTAAGAGCATTTCATTATCTAAACCGATATTCTAGCTTGAGCACTAATCCAATGTAGTGGACTTATTGTGGACTGTCTTTTAAGAAAATATATTGTGAAATAGCTGCTGTTATTGCAAAATAATTTAATACACCAACCATATATAAGATAAAGTGCAAATCCTTGTAGAAATATATTTAATGAGTTAAAAATCATCATTAATATACGTACTTTTTTCTTTTTTGAAAAACAAATAATTAGATGAATTTTTAATACGAAATTGGATTGGAATTTTGAACAACTGTTCATCTAAGCTTTTTAAGAAAGGAAAACACACAACGGAAAACTTTCTGTTAGCATCGAGCAGAGGTGAGCAATATGACTGCTCTCAATAAGTAATTTACTGATAAACGAATGATAGTAATCAATTGATTGAAATATTCAAAATTCGAAAACCCCTGTATCCCTGTAAGTTTAAATCAGTTTTTCCAACTGTTTCCTATGAAACAAATACTGCTTTTGGATTGATCTATCGAAGCGATATCAACCTGTTAGTTGCATTACGTTTACGATACCCAACACAGTTTATGAAGATTATATAGAGCGAAAGTGTATGAAACAGGATGCTTGTACATTCAAGCAATGTTAGTTTGTCCAGCGGAAAACATACATGAAGTCTGTGAGGATGACTAAGGGATCATTCAGGCATGATGTCACGCTTCGAGGGGGGAGGGGGTTCATAAAATTGTGACAAATAATAACAAGGGGAGGGGAGGCGGTAACAAGAAGTGTGACATCATACTTATGCAAAATAGAGTGGCATGTGACAAAGTTATGTTGAAGAGTGACATTTTGTGACAAAGGGGAGGGAGGGGGTAGAATATACGGGAAAAAAGCGTGACATCCTTCATGGACTGTCCCTAGTGTCTACAGCTGTGGTTCGCAATTATTGGACCGCGGAGCACTGGTGCTCCGTAAAGGCATTTCAAATGTTCAACAAGAAAATTAGTACGTCAAATCTTCATATAAAATGTTTTTTTAGTGGATCACTTTATAAAACGAAAATGATATAACATACAATTTTTGTCTCACTGATAGAATATTTCTATCAGTACCAATAAATATTTCTTTTCAAACCAGTGCTAAAATGTCAGTCTCCAGAAATTATTTGCAGTAAAACAGATTGGCGATCCCTGGATTAAATAAAGCACACGATGCATCCATCGTAAGGTTTTGTGAAATATTCTCAGCCCCCGTTTAGTGCTCGCAGACTTCAAAAAAGATAAGAGAACCACTAAACTACGAAGCCTGCTGACTTTTGTCATAAAGATGAGCCTCAGATCACTCCATAGTTTAAAACTCTGCTTTATTTACAGACGTTTTAAAACACATTGCGTGAACTATACAGCGCCATTCTGTTTATAACCTTCCATGGAATGACATTGGTCGATCATTTAGTTCCTATGTCAGTATGGTATTGTCTCACAGACACACTTTAATGGAAAACAACCACGAGAAATTCATTGAACAAAATGAGCAGGACATATTTGGCTTAACATGGAATCTGTCAAAACATCAAAACCGGATCCAGGAAGAAGATTGATTCCGTTACCTGACAGAACAAGATCGATGACGAGCGATTGTGATGCATGCGATAGGGTTTATCGCATGCTATAAAAATAACAACAAGTCTGCTCACACCAAATCGAACCCCACTTCTCTTTTTACATACATATTTTATAGTCTTTTTTTTCTCGCAATATTTCCCAGCCGAAAGCATAGAATAACTTAAGCATTACACATTAGTGGTCATTCATAAATGATAACACGCTTCAGGGAGGGTCGAAGAATTGTGAGTTTGTACAAGAGGAGGAAAAGGGGTAACAAGGAGTGTGACATCACACTTTTTAGTTAATATAAAACATTTAAACTTTGTACATTAAAGACTAAATATTTTTTTTATTTACCATTTCTTTATTTATTTACTAGCGGTACCCGCACGGCGCTGCTCGTACTGAATTTTAACCGTACCTAAAAAAAGTAAGAACAAGTTCATTAGTGTATTCCGATTTATCGCCAAAGATTAATTAAAAAAGTCAAATTGTACCGTGTCAAATTCGCCACGTTATTTGAAACCATACGTATTCCTTTTCTGGCGATATTTATTTAAATGCTATAACTAAATCAATTAAATCATTAAATCGGGGAGACAATACTTAAGTTCAATCTCGAATTTAAAACCTATTGCTAGTTTGAGAAAAACGTTGAATCGAAGGATTTTTAAAATTTAACTAATTATCATATTTTGAAAACATATGTAAATTAAAAACTTATTATATATTAGGTAGCTGTGGGTAAACAATGCATAGTATTTACAGGTTTGAAGCATCAGAGCCCGATATCCGGTACGGACCCGTCACACAAGCCACGGAACAATATTCTGGCAAGAAATACGGGACTACTTTATTCTCATAAAGTAGCATATATGTTACCTGGGGTATTCCCCTACTTTCTATTTGTTAAGTGACGCCAGCACGTATGTTGCATTGCTATTTGCTAGCCCTTATTCTCATAAAGTAGTTATATATGCTACTTAGGGTTTTCTCCTACTTTCTATTTGTTAACAAATAGAAAGTAGGGGAAAACATCAGGTAGCATATATGCTACTTTATGAGAATAAGGGTTAACCGTTCCGTATTGAAGTTCTCCGGAACGCGGCATGGTCAAAATATGGGACACTTCGCAACCCTGCTGGTCCTCATATTTATTGCCAGATCTAGCCACTGGCCCGCTTCCTTTTTTGACACGTGAATGGCGTACGGACGGGCGCATTGCTGTGGTATTGAACAGAAACCCCCATGTGAGGACCGTGACCAGTATTGAGGAAAGGAAGAATAAAAAATTCTAAAGAAAAAAATGATTAAAAGTTCGTCATGATAAAGGATACTCCATGCACAAAGTTTTCGAATTAATCTTATAATGAATACAATTAATTACTTACATAAGTTCATAGAGATTATCCACAAAATTAAAAGACAAGGTGAGTTTTAATACAAACCAGGAGATCTGGAGAAATTACCAGGAGTCTCCTGGAAGATCCGGTAGAGTTCGCAGGTATGCGTATGTATGTTCACAAACGTACTATTTTTATTTCAAACCTATGTCAATGAGTCAAAGATCAATGGACGCAGTGTTTAATTTTTTTCATAATCAAAATATGCAGTAAAGTGTAAACTGATTCGGAGTTAAATCTGCTCCTTATCCTGTAATCTTGCGACCCGTTCATTCTGAATCAGTTGGAAGCCCAGAGCGTTCTGCTGCCGAGAGTAACAGAAAATGAATGAGAAAAAATTGAAAATGGACAGGTTTCTTCAAATGCATAAATAATGACTTGGCTCCTGTAATCGTGAGTCTTGGGTTAATCACGCCTTGGAATATGTCTTGTTTCGCTCTGCGCAATTACATCGAAACGTCGTGGGAAAGAACATAAATAAAACAGTAAATCCTCGACTGAACATTTGAGATTAAATTCCGGCTGTGAATAGTTTTCTTTTTTTCCACAGTCGGAAATCAACAAAAAAGGCTTGTTTGAATTCATATGCAAATTACTGTTTTGGAAAGGAAAGCGAAAGCTCTAGAGTCTCCCCAAGTGCGAATCAATTTGTTTATATTTATGTTTGCAGTTCCGCTGAAGGGAATTTGGGCAATTTCATGTTTCATAGAAATACAAATAATAATAATGATATCGAAATTTGAACATGTAGTTAAAACGCGAATATTACAATCAAAACATGATTTTAAAAAAAATTATATATATATACAAAATAAATGAATAAATAAAATAAATAATAAATTAAACAAGCAAATGAAAAAACAGAAGACAATATTGATCCAGTTATTAAAATACAGTACCAAAAACAGTTTAAAATCAGCTGAATTATCACATCCGGTCAATGTAGCTTCGTAAGCTTAAAAAGTCGTTTTTGAGAATACGCGGATGGAAGCGGGTGAACATTGGAATGAACCGATTTCACGAATATCCATGCCGTATACAGACCCGTAAGGCTCGACCGATGCATCGGCCTGGCTGATGCATCGGCGCCGATTGTTCAACAAAGTTGCCATCGGCCATCGGCATCGGCGGCAGATGTTAACTTTAGAAAACCATCGGCCCATCGGCCGTAAAAAACATCTAAAAGCCGATGCAAGGCCGATGTTTTTCGCAGTGACAACTTTCCAGAAAACATTATGTCGTTCAGTTTCTTTTTTTCTCCATAGCTCAATTTCTATTTCCATACAGTAACAGGCAGCACATAAGTTTAAAAAACAATACAAAAATAATGTCATTCTATAAAGTATTTGATAAAAAATTCGGAAAACTAGTTTAAGCGATCGCTGCCCGAAAACCTTCATTATTAAAATAGTTCTCTTTGAGCAGAGCAGCTCGCGAAATAGAATATGTTTAAGTAAAAGTCATAGAGGCGTCTTATGGGTGCTATTTACTTTTTGCACTAGGTTAGTTGCCTCATTTTTGTCCGTTTTTCTTTTAATAATGACTTAGTGCATTAGATGTCATTGTGCAATAATATTATTCCATCTGCTTTTAGTTTGTCACGTTTCTTATTATTCCGAAATTGTAAACAATAAAAAGTCAACTCAATCAAAGTACGATAATAATTTTAATTTTTACCAGCGTAAACATTTTCTCTTTGCGGTTTTTTTTTTTTTTTTGCTTCTTCGATCCCACGTGTTACAGTTTTTCTGCAATTGTGCAGCAATCTTGTTGCATCTGCTTTTAGTGTGCGGTTGTTCTCATTATTTCATTTTTAGTTTACAGCATAGAAAAAATTGGTCAAAAATAAGAAACACTTTCCAGTATAAATATTTATTGATCGGAATTTTATGTGTCCAAGTTCGACTTGCAATTTTTAAAAATCGAATTCTCAAAACGCGAGTTCGCGCTACAGGATTTAATAACATCTTAATAAAAATGCTAAAATTGCTTTATTTTCAAAAATTGATCAATGCATATAATTTTTTTCAAAACGCATCTTAACATTTTTTATACGATAATTATTTTAATTTTTCTCCGTTTATACTTCGTTTCTTTAGCGCATTTTTCTGGCTTTTTTGATGCCACGTGTTGGACAGTTGACAGTTTTTCTGCTATTGTACAACAATCTCGTTGCATCTGCTTTCAGTTTAGAATATTTCTTGTACAACATAGAACATATTGATAAAAATATGAATCAATTTTTCAGTATAAATAAATGTTTATTGATCGAAATTTTATGTGTCCAAGTTCGACTTGCAATTTTCAAAAATTTAATTCTTTAAAAACGAGTTTGGGACACAGGGTGGAACAATACCTTAATAAAAATGCTACAATTTCATTAATTTCAAAAATTGTCAACGTATATAAAAATATATAATTTTTTAAAAAATACATCTTAATTTTTATAAACGATCAAGTGTTTTCAGAAGATTATTTGTCAACAGAAAACTGCGGGTGCTCAAAATATTGGTTTATTTCGGTGGCCTTACATTGCGCTCATGAAAATACAAAGAGCATGTCAAGTATTTCAGTGTAATTTTCAACTCATAAGAAAAAAAAATCTAATAAGATTAGTTCTTAAGACCCAGCATTCATTTGTAATGACAAAAAAATCTCACGTTTATGTTTTTAAAGCAATATTCAGTATCTCTTGGTTATGAACAAGGGATATACTATACAAAGGATAATACTGCGAGCGAAATTTTTTAATATTTTATTTTTATTTCAGAAAAGAGCTTAAAATAACTTTTTTAATGAAAAATAAACATGTAATCGTACCCGCTTTTCTTTTAAAAACGGGGGGGGGGGGGGGGATCATGAAAAAAAATCTGAGAGGAGGGGGTTGACAGTTTCGTTAAAAATACAAACCCACATTATTTGTTAGTCTGTGTCATAACATCTGCATTCCTCTCCATGAAGAAAATAAAGGGAGCTGCACTTGGCATTTGCAGTGCAGGTGTTATAAAGAGAAAATGTTGAAGGATAAGGAATTAAACCCGAGCCGATCCAATAGTTGTTGAGTATTTTTTTTTGCAAAGATTAAAAAAAAGAATTGAAAATTCTCTGATATAGCATTTTTAAATATTTTTAACCTCCAAATAGTTTCATAGGCGTAACTAGGGTTGGTGAAAGGGGGGGGGGGGTCACCCTAAAAATGTACAGCCTAAACACCAATATGAAGTGTAAAAGAGTTTAAAATTTACTAGTCATAAATATTTGTCTCTAAAGATATACTCCTTGTTTATTTCAGGCATCTCCCGGGGGGGGGGGGTGCTACCCCCTCTGAGCAAGTCAACTCCTCAACTCCTCCCCCCCCCCGGCAAAAAATTCAGATCACAAGTTTAAAAAAAAGAAAGAAAAGAGAAATTACGCTTTTAAGACACTTTACTTTCAGAAACTTTCAGGGAAAAGGACATTGAACACTATGACGAGCGACACCAAAAGTAACTTAAAAGATATAAGACTTTATTTTGAAAAACATTGCGGGCGGAGAGTAACCAAACTCCTTTCTGTTTCCTCTAACATCACCAAAGTATCCCAAAATTGCATTGCTAGGAAGATTTCAAAAAGTTTACTGGGGAGAGCCCTCGAACCCTTGCCTCCAGAGTTAGCCTAAGATATAGATGTAAGACCAGTTACAAAAATTTAAGTTGCAGAAGCCCCAAATACCCACTCCTCTAACTTCACCAAAGATCTAAACATACATCTACAATATATACATCAAAAAGCTATCAGATATTATATATAAAAAAATTCATATTAACATCATTTCTAGTCATATATATTTGTATATATAAAGGGTATGATTTTGAAGCATACACTGCCCTTCCTAATTCTTAACATGCTCCCCCTGCCCCGGAGCCAAGGCAGTATCCAGAATATGTTTTCGGGGGGGGGGGGCGCCCAGACTTAGACACACTTATGTTAAGCAAAGTTTCAGGGAGGAATATATGATACATTGCAAAAGATTTCTCGGGGGGCGTGGGTCCCTCTTCCCCTGTGGATACGGCCTTGATTCACAAAACCATTAAACATTCATTACTAGATCTATTAGTTTATTTTTTAAATCAAACGCAATAGAAAATTCAATATTTAGCGCTAAGCAATCTTCTATGTCCAAGCCTTCATAATATTAAAACTGGGAAATAGTGGAATTTTAGAGAAAAAAATCCAAATTCCCTACAAAAATGCTCATCCCCACAGTAAATTTCTGAAAGTTTTGTTAAATTTGTAGCAAAACGTACCTCAGAAGTGAAAGCGTCTGAATCAAATTTCCTTTTCTTTTTGGATGACGAACGTGCTCATCGCTGGAGTGCAAACATTATTATGTATCGAAAATAATTAAAAATTTATCTAAAATATAAATAATACTTGATTGTAAATTAAAATGCAGCATTAAACTGTAGCAGTGAGATTGGCAACGTTGAACGGATGATTTCCAGAGTCGTAATGCAATCAGTGATGGACCATAATAAGAAAAAAAAACATTTAAAATATAAAAAATGAGAGAACATCTGTAAATGAGGATGAAATGCAAATACAGTTCATCAGTTTTCCAATCGGCTCATCTACAAAAAAGATTTTACCAAAATGGGTGTTTGGACAGGAAGTCATAAATAAATACAAACTGCTCTTTAAGTTTCTTGATGAGCATCCCTTCCTAGCTTGAGGGTTTAACCCATTAGGACAATTGTTGGCTAGGGGTCCTTCATTTTCAGACCCCAGCACTACAACACCGGTTTATCATAAAACAAAACTCCATCACAGTAGAGAATATTTTCCACGAAACTTATTACTTGTGCGATTGTATTCCCAAATTGCTGCCTTTGGGTAAAAAAGATATCAAGAAGGAAAGAAAACCCCCTGGAGTGATTGAAAGGATCTCTGTTTGTCTGTGTGGGGGTACGGTGATTGAAGCCACCTTTCGCTGTAACCCCCCCCCCCCTCCCCAAGGTAATAAGGGGGTTGATTATAACCAGATGAAAAGTCCTATTTATTATGAGTTGCATACTTTGGTCATGATCACAACCCCTCAGAGAAAGAGGAAATAAAATCATATGCATATGTGTTTAATTTTCTTAGGGGGAAAAAAATATGTTCTTTGCAACGCCGTAGCCAGAAATTTTTTTGTGTGACTAAATAAGTAAATACCCAATAGGGGGGGGTTGAACCCCCAACCCCCCCCCCACCCGGTTACGCCTATGAATAGTTTAATTACTTTACTAGAATCGCGAGTGATTCTTTCAGTTTTAATTATTATGTAAACTTCCCCCAAACAATTTTGCGGTGCTTGAATAATGCATTTAATGCTTTTATAAACATAAAAATAAATAGTAAATGATTTAAATGACATTTTTGACAAGAATTCTACACGTTTCAATGGTTTAAAGCGACTTTTTTTTCCATCGGCCATCGGCCGATGGAAGATGAGAATAATCGGCAATCGGCCATCGGCCGATCTCGGAGCAATCGGCCAACAATCGGCATCGGCCCATCGGCCAAAAAATGCCATCGGTCGAGCCCTACAGACCCGGATTTAGTCTAGCTGCGGCCTTAAGCTATTTGAGATATGGGAACCTTTATAAAATCAAATATTCTAATAATATGATTGATATTTTATTATATATATGTGTGTAATTTCTAATATCGCGATTCATCGCCAGTATAATATCACAATATTTCGATATATCGCGATGTTTAAGGATGTTACATTCGCTATATAGTTAACTAACTATATAAAAGAAATTCTTTTGGCAAAAATCAAACATAAAACACCAATAACAGTAATATTATGAAATGATATTTTAATTTATTTCATATGAATTAAGGGGACTATACACTTTTGACCAATCTGAAAAGTGGAAAATATGCCTCAACTTTGAGATTTTTTAAAAAAATACCCAATGCATCAAACTTCTAAAATATTCAGGGATTTTAGATACAATATAAATAAACTAATAAAAAACATTTTTATAGTTTTTATTTAAATTTTAAAAAAAATCTTTCAAAATATCTCACTGCGCGCATGACATTTCTTGAACATTTTGCACAATTTTCATAAAACTGATTTTAAATGAAGCACAACATTCTGTTAAAACTTCTGAGCTAGGATCTTTTTTTTTGTTTAATAATTTTTAGAATAATGAGACATTAATTAGATAAAATTCCTTTTTCGTAATACTTTCAATCTTTTTACAGCATTTTTTCCCTTTTCCATTTGTCAGAAGAACTTCATAATCCTCGTTCCTTTTATTTATTTATGCAAGATTTATGTTGAAAAAAAATTTGGGGGTTTACCTTAAACGGTTTTGAAGATATCATGCGCGCAATGAGACATGAGCCGGGAAAACGGGATTAAAAAATATATATTTAAACAAAATTTTCAACTAAATTAAAAGTATAAAAATATTTTTTAAAAATTTATCTATATTGTATTTAAAATCCCTAAAAATTTTAGAAGTTTTGATGCCTTGGGTATTTTTTTAAAAAATCAAGTTGAGGCATATTTTCCAGTTTTTAGCTTGCTTAAAAGTGTGTAGTCCCCATAAAAAAAAATAATTAGCAAAAACGGACAATCCTCGAATATGAGTAGGAAAATTGCTCCATTTACGATCTTAAATTTATGCACTAAATTTTATTTTCTTTATTTTCAAAATATTTATTCCACCTTTTATGATGTTGCATTTAAAGCAACGCATCTTCAAAGAATTTTCAGCTTGACAAGTTACAATAACAATATCCGATCTGAAATGAAAATGACAAAAAAAAAAAAGTAAAAATGACTTCTTTGTAGCAACTAAAAAATGAAAGATGCGTCCGGGAAGGGGAATGAATCGTCGGAACGAATCTTTTGTACCTGTCTTGGTCGCTTTTCAGCTAATGTTATTTTCTCTTGCTATTGGTTGTATTTATTAAGGCTCGACCGATGCATCGGCCTTGCCGATGGATCGGCGCCGATTGTTCAACAAAGTTGCCATCGGCCATCGGCATCGGCGGCCGATGTTAACTTTAGAAAAACATCGGCCCATCGGCCTTGAAAAACATCGAAAAGCCGATGCCAGGCCGATGTCTATTGCAGAGACAACTTTCCAGAAAACATTCTGCCTTTAACTTTCTTTTTTCTCCATAGCTCGATTTCTATTTCCATACAATAACAGGCAGCACATCAGTTAAAAAAAAGCACAAAAATAATGTCATTCTATGAAGTATTTGATAAAAAATTCGGAAAAATAGTTTGAGCGATCGCTGCTCGAAAACCTTCAATGCTCGCGAAATAGAATATGTTAAAGTAAAAGTAATAGAGGCGTTTTATGAGTGCTATTTGTTTTTCGCACTAGGTTAGTTGCCTCATTTTTGTCCGTTTTTCGTTTAATAATGACTTAGTGCATTAGATGTCATCGTGCAATATTATTATACCATCTGCTTTTAGTTTGTCATGTTTCTTATTATTCCGAAATTGTAAACAATACAAAGTCAACTCAATCAAAGTACGATAGTAATTTTAATTTTTACTATCGTAAACTATTTTTCTCTTTGCGTTTTTTTTTTTTTTGCTTCTTCGATCCCACGTGTTACAATGTGTCCAAGCTCGACTTGCAATTTTCAAAAATTGAATTCTGAAAATGCGAGCTCGAGCGACAGGATTTAATAACATCTTAATAAAAATGCTAAACTTCCTTTATTTTCAAAGATTGATCAATGCATATTTTTTTTTTCAAAATACATCTTAACTTTTTTATACGATAATTATTTTAATTTTTCCCCGTGTATACTTCGTTTTTTAGCGCTTTTTTTTTTTTTTTGGCTTCTTTGATTGCACGTTAGACAGTTGACAGTTTTTCTGCTATTGTACAACAATCTCGTTGCACCCTGCTTTCAGTTTAGAATATTTCGTGTTATTTTATTATTAGTTTACAACATATAACATATTGATAAAAAATGTGAATCAAATTTTCAGTATAAATGTTTATTGATCGAAATTTTATGTGTCCAAGTTCGACATGATTGGTTATTATTATTTAAAATTTAATTCTTAAAAAACGAGTTTGCGCGACAGGGAGGAAAAATACCTTAATAAAAATGCTGCAATTTCATTAATTTCAAAACTTGACAACGTATATATAAATATATATATATTTTTCCAAAATGCATCTTAATTTTTATAAACGATCACATGTTTTTTAGAAGATTATATGTCAACAGAAAACTGCTGGTGCTAAAAATATTGGTTTATTTCGGTGACCTTGCCTTGTGCTCATGAAAATATTAAGAATATGTCAAGTATTTCAGTGTAATTTTCAACTCACAAGAAAAAAAGCTAATAAGATTAGTTCTTAAGATCCTCCCCATTAAGCATTCATGTGTTATGACAAAAAAATCTCACGTCTCTGTTTTTAAAGCAATATTCAGCATTTCTTGGTTATGAACAGGGGAGCGTTACTGCGAGCGAAAGTTTTTAATACTTTATTTTTCTTTTAGAAAAAGAGCTATTTTTTATTTAAAATAACTTTTATACTGAAAAATAAACATATAATCGTTCCCGCTTTTCTTTTAAAAACGGCAGGGGGGGGTGGGGGGGAATTGTGAAAAAAATCTGCGAGGAGGGGGTTGACAAATTTGTTAAAGATGCAAACCCACATTATCTGGTAGTCTGTGTGATAACTTCTGCATTAATCTCCATGAAAAAAAGAATAAGAAAATAAAGGCAACTGCACTTGGTATTTGCCAGTGCAGGTGTTATAAAGAGAAAATGTTGAAGAAAAGGGAAGTGGACCCGATCCGATCCAATAGTTGTTGAGTATTTTTGCAAAGATAAGAAAAAAGGATTAAAAATGATCTGATATAGCATTTTTTAATTTCTTTTAACCTCCAAATAGTTAAATTACTTTACTAGAATCATAGTGATTCTTTTAGTTTTAATTATTATGTAAACTTCCCCCAAACAGTTTTACGGTGCTTGAATAATGCATTTATTATATGTTTTTATAAACATAAAAATAAATGATTTAAATGACATTTTTGCCAAGCATTCTACATGTTTTAATAATTTAAAGCGACTTTTTTTCCATCGGCCATCGGCATCGGCCATCGGCCGATGGAAGAGGAGAATAATCGTCAATCGGCCAACAATCGGCATCGGCCCATCGGCCAAAAAATGCCATCGGTCGAGCCCTAGTATTTATAATCACCCTATTTATTATTCCATAAGAAAGCATGTGAAAAGCGGTTAAACGCAGAACTGTGCATTTAGAGAGATCGAAATTTGTTCGCCACTTTCTTTCTTTTTTGATGATGAATGTTCTTGACCATTCAACTATGAATTTTACTTTAAAATATAAAAAAAACATTTAAAAAAACGACATACACAGTGTTTCTCTTGTATGATATAGTATGCACTAGTGTACAGTTCAACTAAAAATAATCATCTATGCGATTACTTTTACTTTCATGAAAATGTAAATTCTTTGTAATTACATCAGAAAATCAAAGGTATTTTGATGGCAGCGCTTTTTGCCCCTACTGAAAGTGTAACTTCAACAGAAAAAACGAGGAGCTTCAAAAACCGCATGTAATACGGCGAAAAAACGACCTTTTTACTGTCTTACGTGTATTAAAAATGACTTTAGTTAATAATTACGTGTATTAAAAATGGCAAACACATAGTCATACAACGTATTTTGATACTCCCCCCTACCCCATAACTCTTTGTTTATCTATCTTTTAAACGCAATGGAATGATATAACTTTGGTCAGCCCTTAAATCCTCGCACTGAACCAACCACATGCTTCCAGCTACAAATGACTGAAGAGGCAGAAATTGTGCGTGTGTGCGTTTTTTCTACGGTCTGAACAGCCGCTATTGGGATCGCAGGCAGTTATGACCCGAAAGAGATCTCAGCACTGATTCAACAAACGATTTACGACACAACACCACAAAATTTAATGCTATATTTTTTATCATAAGAGATAAGCTAAAGGACAAAAGAGGAGGAAGATATATTACAAACTTGACATTTTTCTGCTTGATTACATTTATTCGCCCAAATGTGGAAGAATCGAACCTCAAACGAGTTAGAGATTAAGTGAATATGTAAGTCCTTTATATGATACGGAGCTCGAAAGACCCAAATCAATTCGATCAAAAAGGATCATAGTAATCTTACATGGTTTGTAAAATTTGTCTTATTTTATACACAATCATATTCCAGCGGTAATTAAAATGATTTACATTTACCACCCAGTTTAAAGAACACACTCTCAGACGCGCATGCTCAAATCTCACGAAACTTACGTCGTATTTGACAAAATGGCTTTGTGAAAAATGCTCCGAGTAAACCTTTCGTCAAATTGCCGAAATTTGTGAAGTAACTTTTTTAAGTCACGTGATCGCGCGAGGAAAGAATCGTTAAAAATTACGAAATTTTCTTGACGATTGAAGAATCGTCGAAAATGAGGATTCTATTTTTGAGAGCGCAGCAAATGTGCAAATTAAGAACAAAAGAATAAAGAAAAATAAGAAGTGCCATTTTGCGCGGAAGAAAAGCAGAGAAACGCACATCTCTAGCAAGGTCCTTTTTTAGGTTTCTCCCAATGGTAGTAGTGTCTTTGTGGGAATGATTCGGAAGCGAAAATAGGTTGGTAAGAATTATAAAAACTAGATATGTAAATTTCAAGCAACTCCCATTTTCTCCGCCTAGCAGCCATCAAACGCTGGAAAAAAAAAGCACGTAGAAAATTATAATGCTTTTCCCTGACAAATGAATGAAAAATACTATGGTATTGACGCGCAAACGAGGAATACCGAGAGAGTAAAATAAATAGGAATTTGAAGCTCTGATTCATCCCGTAAGTACGCTGCCCGCAGGCACCGTAGGAAACTGAAGATCAAGCTCAACAAAAAGAAGAGGCTGAAATTCTTTTCGTCTACCCTGATACATTACAGCAATAATAGAAGTCACAAAAATTACCCCATGGTGTACTGCATAGTTTTCTTAATCAAATCCAAGTGAGATAACAGATGATTTAAATTCTGCAATTCTATTTGAAATATTATCCGCATTTTGTAAAGAATAAATGAACCAAACATTACCAATGATACTTTTGAAATTCTACATTGTTTGATGTTTGATACAACAACTAGTTCTCAACACTCTCAGAAATAGAACTCTCATATTCGACGATTCAAGAAAATTTCGTCATTTACAACGATTCTTTCCTCGCGCGATCCAGTGATTTAAAATAGTTCCGGAATTCGACAAATTTCATCAATTCGACGAAAGGTTTACTCGGAGCGTTTTTCACGAAGCCATTTCGGAAAATGCGACGAAAGTTTCGTGAGAAGCATGCGTTTCTGAGGGTGAAATAATAGCTTTTAAAATGTAATTAATAAGCTATTTAAAGATACGGTAATAACTATCTTCAAATATATGCTAATATGGTAACGGTTATCCGAGGTTTTTGGATCTGAAAACGATATTCTGCACTCTCAGAAACACATGCTCAATCAAACCTCACGACACTTTCGTCGTAATTGACGAAATGGCTTCGTGAAAAATGCTCCGAGTAAACTTTTCGTAAAATGGGCGAAATTTGTGTAGTAATTTTTTTAAGTCACGCGATCGCGCGAGGAAAGAATCGTTGTAAATGACGAAATTTTTTTGACGATTGGACGAATCCTCGAATATGAGAGTTCTATTTCTGAGAGTGTTGAGAGCTATTTGTGTCAAACATCAGACAATGTACGATTTCAAAAAAGTATCATTGGTAATGTTTGGTTCCTTTTATCCCATTTTTAGCCTACTTTCCCGTAAAAGTAAAAAAAAATAATAATAAAGCATGAAAGAAGGCTTAATGTATCGTGAAAATATCGTTAAAAATCAAGAAAAGTCAAAAATAAGTGAAGTAATTAAATAAAGATTGAAAAATAAAAAAATTGAAAGTAGGGTATTGAGATGGGGAAAAAGTGTGTCTGTCGGTCTGTCTGTCTGTCGGTCTGTCTGTCGGTCTGTCTGTCGGTCTGTCTGTCGGTCGGTCTGTCGGTCTGTCTGTCGGTCTGTCTGTCTGTCGGTCTGTCCCCCCCTAATAACTTTTGAACGAATTGTCCGATTGGAAAAATTCTTTTTGCATTCGAAAGATCTCGGCGAGGACATCTCATTTCTATATTTCACTTTTTGATTTGAACAATTTTTTGTTCAATTTTGAACAGTTCAAAAAATTTTAACATTAGCGCCTATGGACAAAATTGAAGCAAATTCTGTAAACTCTGGGCACAAGAGCCAAGTTCCTATTGAAAGCTTATTGAAAGGAGTTCTCGGCGTGAAATATTGATTTGAACAGTTTTTGTTCATTTTTGAACAGTTCAAAAAATTAACACAGAGCTTACGGGGAAATTTCAACCCTATATAAATCCTGATCTAACGGACCGATTTGCTTGGAACAAACTTTATCGGAAAGCTCTTATAACGTAGAACATGTAGAAATAGAAAGTTTATCCAGAACGTACGAGCCTATTTTGCTATGAAATTTTTTGATCGGGATTTTCAAGGATATTTCTCAGTGACTCAATGAGTGAAATAATGAATGAATGAATAAATGAAAGAGTGAAAGAATAAATCAATGAATAAATGAATGAGGAAAAGAATGAATGAATAAATTATTGAATAAATGAAAATATAAATAAATGAGTGAATAAATACATGAATGCGTAAATGAATGAATAAACACTTGAATGAGGTAACGAATGAATGAATAAATGCATGGCTGAATAAATGAAAGAATGAATGAGTGAGTGAATGAATATGTATTATCCGTTGAAAAAGGTATATTTTCAATAATTAGAACTAAAGATAAATAATAAAGAGAGAGAAAGAGATAGCTAGATTATAAATTTGAATTTGGTGTATACGGGAAAGTAGGCTCGTATAGTTCTAGACGGAACTTCTTGTTATTTACAAAATGCGGATAATGTTGCAAATAGAATTTCAGAACTTAAATGGCGTAATTTTCTTGACGATTGCAGAGTCGTCAAAAGTGAGATTTCTGTTTCTGAGGGTGTGCACTCTCTTCACAAGAACTCTATACTAATTTCACATTACACTTTATATATTTCTTATTTTATCGAGCTAATATTAATTGTAGCTATAATTCGAATTATAGGAAATAGTAGTTAAGTTTATAAGTAGCAATTCGGAACGGAAAATTAATTCAATAGAATGGAATTTCGGTACTTGTGTACACATTCAATCAAGGTATCTAGTGAGCATTAGCAAATGCATGGGTGATTTTGAGCAAAAAAAAAAGAAAAATCTGAAGTTTAACACGAAATTTTTGGAACAAGTATGTATTACGAATGTAAAATAAAAATTATGTAAGGTAGAATTGGTTTGAAAGTTAGAGGTTATTTCAACGTATGCAATTTAAGGTAGCCATATGTTAAAATAACCTCTAACTTTTAAAACAATTTAAATATTTATGGGGTGCAAAAGGATTGTAACGCATGGCACGCTCATTTTCACGTGCTCGATGTTGGCGTGCTTCCAAAATGTTTTTACTTATGCCTTGTAGAAATTAAGGAAATTCAATTAAAATATCAGAGGTCTTTAAAAGTTCATGCAAATTTACCGCCGAAATCACGGTGCAACCAATTGAAAGAAAATCTCGTAATAACGAATTTTGATTAATGCGTAATTGATGATGAAAGACGGAGGAGGCAGCTAAAAATTTCATTTTCTCACACAAGTAAAATATGCAATGAACGGTTGCGAACCGATAATATTAGTAGCCAAGAATTTTTCTCATAAATCAAAATGTTACTTTCAAAGCATTGGGAAATTATGAATAGCAATTTCAAAAAATAGAGAGAAACAAACTAAAAAACGGACGATCGGGAGATTGGCTGAAAGGGAGAGTAGGCGACTCTGGTATCGTCAAACAAATCTTAAAATTAATTAATTTTAAAAAATCCGGAAAACCGAATTTATTTTCAATTTTCGGATCAGGTTCTCTAAAATGATCGGAAATTTCGGATCAGAATCGCCCCTTGAGCAAATGGTTACACAGGCTAAACGTTAAAAACGATTGGTCGTTACATTTAGTGAATAAATAAGAGAAACAAGTATTTTAATGATTTTTTTTTTTAACCAACTTCACAAAGGAAGGAGGTTATACTTTCATATTGTATGTATGTCGTTTTCTTTTTTAAGTTTAGATTTAATTTTATATTTATAATATCGAGTAATTATAGCATTTAGACATTATAATGCTGCAGTTGATAATGAAATTTAGCAGCTTCATAAGAATATTTTACAATTCCTTGATACAACAAAAAACTCGGCTAAATGGGGAAAACGATAGTTTGGCAATACAATTTTCTCTCCAGTAACGCAGGTCATGCGTTTTCCTGAAAGTAGTGGTGGCTGATGAAAAGCTAACGAAGATTACAAATACAATTGAGATAACTTAAATAGAATTACAAAGCTATCCTACAGAAAATTTCAGCGGACTAACATGTTGTTGAGAAAAAGGAAGAAAACAATTTTTGAATCAGATTTCTAAGTACTAACGCCAATATAACGCTATGATTTCCTAAAACAAAAAATAAACCAATACAGTGAAACCTGTGTAAGTTGATCACTATCGGTGCAGCACTTTAGTGATCAACTTACAAAGGTGGTCAACTTTACAGGTTTTACTGTATGTCGAACTTTCAATGCACTGCACAGATAAAATTGAACAAATTTAGAGTGAAATCAAGCTAACAAGTAAAATGAAAATTCTTTTTAGAACTCATCAGTTAAGAATTCGAAAGCGAAAAATTTAGATTGTGGTTCTTAAAAGGGGAAGAATAATGAGCAAAAACTACAAAAAATGTATTTATGTCTATATAATGTATACATAAGATATATATATATATTCGACAAATACGAAGAAAACATATAAGTATTCTTCAAGCAAATATAAAACGCAGTACGCAAATATCCAGTTTTTCGACGAGAAATGTTTTTTCAAAGAATGCAAGTAGCAAAAATAAAGCAATTTATTAACTAAATAACTTATGGGAAGAAAAAGAGTCTTTTTGAAAACACTTTCTGGGTGGAGCTCTTTTCCGAAATTAAAGCATTTGTGGAAAACCGAAAACTAATTAAAATGGGGGAACATTTAAATAGTACCGATATCCTTGGAGCTGAAAAACGTTTTCCGATTAATGCACGGCAATTGACGAGTCAAAGGCCGCGTTTCTCGATATTCTTTCTGCAGAGTGCCGCAAACTATACATTAGTATTAGAAATTCTTTAGAAAAAACCCAGCACGAAAGTTGAACGCAACTCACACGACAAAAGATATTTTTATAATGAACGCAATAAAACGGATTATTATCCTTAACAGAGTAAAACGGCCCGAAAATTCCAGCTGAATGACAATTTAATTTCCATACTATAGTAAATTCTTTTGTTAATTAAAACTGTTTAATACAGCTTAAATAAATTTGATAAAATCGAATGAAAGTAGGAAACAAAATGAATTTCAACTTCAGTGTTTCCAGTATTTATTTTTATAGAACTTATTTTAGCATCCAAATTCCAGAAAACTCGTAACAACCGGGTACTAATACTTCTCCAAACTATATTATTTTAGAATCGACACTTACGTCAAAAGATAATGAAAACAAAAAATAATTTATTTTCGTGGCGCATATTATGAGAAGGCATATTATGTTGCCAAATTTAAGAAAAATATCGAATTTATAATTTTCTCTGCAAGATTGAATCGCTTAAATGAAAACGTTAAATTTAAACAAATAATTGACGAAATGCCTTAACATTTAAATGTTAAGGCTAAAATCCGCCAGCCCTGAAATAAAGCACAAATGGTCCAAACAATAAAGCAAATGCTCTAACTATTCTACAATGGAGCTCCTTTATCAGTGCAAGAAAAAAAAGTGCTCAACACACAACAAGAAAGTTGTAAGTGAACGGGAAACGACAAGAGAGACAGATGGTATTATACAAAATGGGTCAGATTAGAGATATCTCTGGTTGTTGCCCGTTTACTTTACTCACAACTTTCTTGTGTGTTGAGCACTTTTTTTGCACTGATGAAGAGGTTCCATTGTTGCTACTTGCTTTATTATTTTGACAATTTGTGCTTTATTTACGTTGTTTTTTTTTTCTTTGTACTTATATTTTAGCACAAAGCATTTTTGATCATTTCTCTTATAGGCTCGCATCGTTCGGGCCCTCTCGATCTACGGGCTGCGTTGCCATGGCAACGGTAGCACCTTTTTGTGGAGGTCCTGGTCCGTATTACAATAAGTCACAGACCCAATTAACTTTTCTTTTCTACTTCCCCCCCCCCCACCCTGTTAGCACGTAGCCTTAGGGCTACCCTCCCCCGGGCACGGGAAGGTGAAGATTATCGACTGCTCGCTCCCACCGGGACATTGATTAGCTGGGCGCCAGCCCAGCCTTACTACATTGCTGTGTGGACCTGGCCCTCTTTGATACCCCTATGCTTGAAGAGTATCATTGGAGGGTTGTGGTTCCCAGACTCAATTAACTTATTTAAATGTATCCTGCCCCCCCCCCTTCCCAAGAGCAAATGGGATTTTAATAAGGTATTCGGTAAAGGGAGGCAATGGGGGGAGTCAACTTCCCAGAACATTTGGCCTTGAAACTATTAGCTAATTTTGGTATGGTGCAATTTGTTATATATATATATATATATATATATAAAAGTAGGTATGGATGACCTCCCCACTCAATCACGCCGTGTCGTTGCGCTTGTGAAGCAGATTGTTTCTCACATTGATCAAAAGAAAATTTATGAAACATGCTTCAGTATAGGAAAGTGATAAACGCAAGTAGCACGAAAAAAGAAAAGAAATGTACAGAGAGTAGCTAAACGGTTATGAGCCATATTTTAGTCGGCATGCAGCTCAGCCGCACGAGTTCTCAAAAAAAAAAAAAAAAAGACAGCCTAAAAAATGCATGCTTAAGACAACCCACTACTTAACTGCAGCGGCCGAACGAAATGAGGAAATGAGTTAGCTAATGCGATAATAAAATGTTGGAAGTCTGTCAGAGTTAGGGGCATTCAGCTATCGGAGGGCATGATGAATGTCCATCCGCAGGCCAGTGTAATTAACCGCACTTGATCCGTCCGAGATCTCTAGCAATATCAACAAACTTTGTTGATAATTCGTCATGAATGAATGCAGCCACCATTCTTCCAACTCAGAGCAGGGAATATCCATTCAAAGTAACCGTACTTTACGGACTAACGTTCCGTAAAGTATGCTTACGTACTTTACGGAAGACACTTTCTTCAAAAATTGAGGTGCGTCTTGTACTCGGAACTAATACATATTTAAAAAACAGTTTTGATTTAATATCCTTTTCAGTCTTATAAATGTCAGGGGAAAAAGCGAAGTTCAAATGACGATTTTCTTGGATTTTTATAGGTACAGTTCGGTTTTATTAAATAATAAAATGAATTATTATTATTATTATTTTAAGTCCTGCTTTATATAATTATTATTTATATATTTCTTATTCTAATGAAAAATATGTTCTTTTTTTTTCTTCAGATATAGGGCAGCCTGACCAGAGAAGGAACACTTAAGGACAATTTCACAGGGATTGAAGTGAAAATTTGGAAAGAAAAAAGAAATAAGGAATTGCAATATGAAAGAAATAAATTTTGGTATGAAAAAAAAAACTGGAAAACGTTCTGATTTTCGGTAGGCATTATGAATAGCAGCATAATTTTAAAACAAAATTAAAAGGAAAATACCTTTCAAAATTGATAGTTTGAAAATTGAAGAAAAGAATTGATCATATTTTTAAAAAAATACAGGAAAACGAAATTCTATCTTACTTTCATGGGAAAAAATAACCAAGTCCTTCTAAAATATTTGAGGCGAGAAAACCATTGATTAATATATTTAAATTTTATTTCGGTGTAAAAGAAACATCATATTGACAAGGCTTTCAGTCTTTTACATTTTTTTCAACCAGAGCGTCATAATTACAACATTGATTGCTTCATCGATTAACTACTAAAAATTCATAAAAAAAAATTTTTGACCCATGAGGTGACTATGTTTGCTTTGCCCGAAATTTTATAAATGAAGAAATTTAAGTGCTTACAGTTTAATTTCAAGAAATTTGTTTGAAAAGCAACACAGACACACTTAATCGTTACAAGTTTATTTTAGCTAGTACTGCAGATAAACTAAACACTTTTAACACAGGCTGAAATTCAAATTTTCAAATTAAGGGTTAGACTCCTCCAAGTTTTTTATTATTTTGGAGTTTTTTCTCCAACTTTTAATACGACTTTTAAACATAATTTTTGAAGTCGGTGCAAAATTATGCCACTCTAATTATCATTACACTATGTGTTACTTTACATTGAAACTGTTGAAAAACTCAAGGCCGTTTATATTTGTAACTGATTCATGAACCAAAATCTATCATAATTTTGCACAGACTTCAAAAATTATGATAACCTAAGCAACGAGATTTTGCTTGAAACTGGAGCGGCAAAAAAAAAATTTGTTGGGCTCCATTGCTCCATTTTTTTTTTTTTTTTTTAATTTCATTTAACTTAAAACTAAAGGTGAATATTTGAATTTCTTTCTTTATTTTACATTATTTATCTCTTACATTTTTTATTTTACTTAGTTATATATACTTCTTCAAATGTGTTTTGCTAATTATTGCATATTGAATACTTTATCATTTTGATAAGATTACCATATTTATTTTAATTTCTTTCCTTTGCATTTCTGTTATTTTAAAAATTTGTCCCGAATCATTTTTCAAATAAAAACAACGTGTTTTTCCCTTTTTTTTATGGTATATCCGGCGAGTTTTTCTTGTTCTCGGACAAAGTAAAAACGTTTTCAATGGTTCGTTGCTTTCTGTGTAGTTCCACTTCAATATGCAGTGTAATAATATTCGTAAGTAATACGTGTTTACGTAGGAGTCCGCAGAGCTTTAGCAATGGGGGTGCCACTGTGCTAAAGGTGGTACCAATATGCCGAGATTTCAGAATACGTCCAGAAGATGGAGGTCTCAGATGCATCTCCATGGAAACTTATGGCAAGCTAAACGCAAAAAGCCTACCTATTGAATCTAAACGCGATAGAGCTTGCGTGTTTTGTATTTTCATCTACATTTAGTCTGTTTCATGCTAAGTCGGCAATGATATTTTAACAACGATGTTTTTCCTTTTTGCTACCAGATAAGATGTAAACATAACACGTTTTGTTTGAAATCAATAAAGGACTGTCTCTCTGAGCCTCAGGCACCCTGCAACAGAATAAACACATTACACAACAAACATCTATCAAAGTCCTCATTGCCATGTGATCCCTACTGCCTAATTTAGATCAATCTATCACCACAACCCATTCATTATACTTTTTTGGAGGAGACAGCTGCCGTCCATCAATCACGTTTCATTAGGCATATTTTCATTATACATAAAAATGCAGGTGTGATGGTACATCGCAAGAAAACACTTCCACCTCCTAAACTTAAGGTACAATGCAAGCAGAAAATCTTCAGTCTGTTAAACGTAACCAGAAGGGAGGGGGTCATCCAGTCTAACCCAGAGCCGTTGGTTATTAACACTTTACCGACCGATATCCTATTAATCGACATTTTGTTGCTGATTCTTACCGACCGATCGCCTATTAATTGCTATTTTCTCAGGGCTACCTAAAAATAGCCCCTCCATCGGTAGCCATAACGATAAACAATTGCCATTTGCTATATCACTTGCATTTTATTATTAGTATTATTAGTTGAGGTACATTGCTCAGGGAGAAACTGCGTATACTGTTGAACCGCAGCGGTCGGTAAAGTGTTAAGAGCCACGCTCACATTTATTTTCTCAATAAAGATGTTTTAAATTATTTAATTTAAATAAATAATTTTATTTAAAACTTAATAATTTTGATTAAATGATTACGAATCAACTATTCCCATGCCCCAAATTTTCCGGTTGAGCCACAATAAAATCAATATTTTTTTTAGTAATGAAAGAAAATATCATAAATTCAAACGATAGAAACGAAATCCGTTGTAGCAATCACGAAACTTTCTTCCATATCTGTAATATGGATGCTCTACCTCTTAAAATCAAACATCGTCCATTGCAGCAATCTTTGATTCTGACAGTCGATTGGTGCCAAAACCTAATCAGCGCCTGTTCTCATTAAGGTACACGAGTGACCTTAACTGGGGCTAAGTAAACGTAGAACGTTAACGTTTGATAAGTGAGGGCTATAAATCAAGTTTGTTATAATGTAATTTTTCCCAACATGGAAGTGTAAAAAGTAATATTATTTTCCTTCAATTATTTAGAATGTTTTTCTTTAACCCGAATAACATCAAATTCTCAATTTCTTACCATTATTTTTGGCGGCAAACAATTGTTTCGTTATCTCTCAATCTCTCTTTTTTTTCCCATTTAGAACATATAAATTTTTGTGTGAAAATTTCTAAAAAGTTTGCATTTTTTTCTAGAACAAAATGCTCCTCTTACCTGCAAAGTAAAAATAAAGAAATTAAGAAACGCAGATAAAATACGTACTAAAAAACATATTCATACATTTTGCAACACATTTTACGAAAATATTTGTTTAAACAACACAAATGTTTACCTTTGTGGCTCAAATAAATGATAACTTTATAAAGAAAACACAGACATTAAATAGCAGGCCCATGCTTCGAGTTTACAAAAAACAATTCTTTCAACGCAAAAATTATGAGGTTGTAAATGAAAAGGATGAAACGTTACACCTTCAAGAATGATGTGTTATATTACGTTTTCCCACAAGAGTTGTAAACGCAGTATGTAAACGCAGTATTGTAAGGCAGTCTAAGCGGACAGTGTATTTGATAAAATGTCTCTTATTACACCACGGCATCACCTGTCAGAACTATTACAAATGCTTCATGGTTCACCATGGTTACGATAATTTTTCATCTTACCTTATAAAATAACAATTCTTACACATTGTTAGGCCACTGTTCCATTTGTAATAATTTTTAAATTACATTTGTAACGTTTTTTCCCCCTGAATCGATCCTCGTACTTGAAATTTAGACTTCGTCTCCATTTTTATAAAACTAAACATTGTTGTTGTCAAAGTCTATAATTATTGCCTTTTCTTCAAAAGTAAAACAAGATTTAGAGTTAAGATCAAGAATAGAAGATTAAGAATTACAAAATCCTTGATTTTCAATGTTGCCTTGGGAAATTTGTATTGTGAGCAAAACATATTAGGAACCAGACATCGATATTATCCCTATCTTGTGAGTAATAAATTGAAATTAAACTTAATCACTTTCATCTTTTACAAGTTGATAAACTACATAATTTAAAGAAGCAAGTTTCCTCGTCCGCGCTTTAATTTCCAGAAAAAGTACTTAAAGCTTAATGATGTTATTATAAATGGGAAAAAAGAAAAGAAGTTTTACGCTGGTGGGTGTATAATATTAAATTCTTTCGAGCTATTTTTTTTTTTTTTGCTCTAGTCACCCTTAGTTTTCATAAACTCCTTGAATCTTCAATGATCCACAATCTGTTTTCCTCCTTTGAGACTCCTTTTCATAAAACTGCTTACGGTTACCATAAGCAATACCGTAATACGGTACGACGTTTATATCTTAATACACTTGCCTTGGAAATACTTCTTAGTTGACTGTTATCTAATTTACGACTCTCGAGTACGGCTTACTGGATAAGTTAAATTCATTCCACTGAATTCATCTCAGGTATCACGACCTTGTCAAAAGATACGACAGACAGCCCGAGTAGTTTCCTCTTGCAGCTACAAACTACATTATTCTCGATGATGGTAAAAACATTTCTCCACGAAGAGAACGTGAAAACTAATCACGTAGAACTAAACTAGGTCACTAAAGTCAATGGTAAACTATGCAAAACATAAGAATTTTCCCCTCGCCGTTTCTTCGATGACCCCAAGATAAGCACACAACAAAAACTTTAATCACGTTTGGGATCTCATTGGCCACAAACACTTTTCAAAAAAAGAAAAAAATATTGGATGTTAGAGGCATTAATATTCGCAGACTTGATTAATGATCCAATTCAAAAGATGTGAAATCCGAACACTTAACGACAAATTAATGAATATCGATAACATCACAAAAAGCGATTAGGGTTGTTTATAGTAAGAGTGCAAATGATTATATTCAAAGGCTCTCAACTACTATATAAAGGCAGAGGTGTGATTTGGGCATTTTAATTTACAAATCATTATGCCCCGAACGCAAGAAAAATAGAAGAAATCTTCAAAAGAGAAAATTGAATACCAAAAGGAGTTGTACTCAGTGAACCAGTACGTGCGAAAATCCGGCGATGAAGGCAAAATAACACATGCCGTTCGTTGCACGTAAGGAACAAAAGTACAAAATTGTATGTGTTCATAAGAGAATAGGCGAATTTTATTGAAGCCTTGTAAAAAGATGTCTCAAACAATTTTTAACTGAATAGCATTAGAAAGGCTGTTTAAACCTTTGTGTGACCGGATATGCATCAGGAAAAATTACATTTTTATTAATGTACGTATTTATTTCCGACAAGTTTTCGAAATTTTCATTCGTTTGCTTTTAATTTTTCAGTAATCTAAATGACTTCTTATTTATGAAAACAAAATTACGTCAAAAAGTTAATGAAAGCAAAGAAAATACATTAAAATGCTTAACAAAAATAAATAGTGACCAACTTCAGATCAAAAATAAATTAAAAGAATAAACGAATCATTTTATGAAACTGCGAAATTGAAGAAACAATTTCTTTGCAGAAATTGAAAAAAAAAATTAAAAAGTTGTAGAAAAAGCACATCAAAAGTGATCTGAAGTAAGAGGTTTTAACTTTGTCAGAACGTAAATTAGTTCAGGGGTTCTCAACCCAACTGACACTGCGGGACATTAAAAATTGTACGCTTGTAATATGGTCCATACAAAAAGTTGCATACCAAATTGAAGATAATGCAAGTTTTAATATTATTATTTACTCTTTTAATTATTCGCCTAATGATTACTTGAAAAGTTCAGACAGTATTGCAAAATAATGGTAACTTATAAAATGACGCATGTTTTTCAGTAAAGATCGTGAACAATGTGATTGTGATGTTCTGGTAAAAGGGAGAATAGAGACTTTTTGGTTTGTTCTTTTAATTATCCCATACAATAGATTTTAGAAAAAGTTTTTTCAGTCATACGCATTATTAATACCATTTAAAAACGGAATAATCATGAATTTAAAGGTGGTAAAACTATATAATGAATACAATTGAGTTCATGGACTACTATAATTCTACTGCGAACCACCGATTGGCACACAGTAGAATTTTAGTGGTCCGTGGATTAACACTGGAATTAAACACTGCATTAGATGAAAATTTGTGCGCTGAGGCTGTAAGTATCTTTAATGTACTTATTTCGTCTATTTATTACCAAAAAAGAAAGGTGGCAGACTTAAAGTAACATGTAAAGTTATGCCTTAGAAAATCTTCTTACCTTATATATAAGCGGCTTAAGTGTCTGTTTGTTGCCGATAGCTTATTGGTTGCTTGTGTAACTGTAATGCAGTTGCCATGGTTGTAGCACATGTAAAATATACTAATAATTAAAACATTTCTCTAGCATTTTGTGTGAGGCATCTCTAGATTTTCAATCTCCGTTAAAAATTAATGTAAACGCGATTTTAATTTAACCCTTCTTTCTTTGTTTTAATTTATTTATCGTCTGCGCTTTTAATATACATTAAAGTGGCAGCGCTCTTTTTTCCAGGTTTCGTTAAAACTATTGTTTTCACCATGATTATTTTGCATATAAATAAATATTTTTTACAAACAATTTGAATATAGTAAATAGTATTTTTATTTTACAGATTATTATAACTTAGATTTTTTTCCCGGTAAGAATAGTTTTTTTTTTTTTTTTCGAAATTATTATATGTTTATTATTTATTCATTAAACTTTACTGTTCTATCTGATAAATATCTATTTGATTTGATATGCATTTCCAGTTACTGGGAGAATTGTATATGTATAATATCTAGAACAGCGGTCATGTCGCATGACCACCGGGCTTTCTAGTTCTTTCATATGCATCAATTCAAAAATTAAATCATACAAATTTGATAGACGGATATTTGACGTCAACACGCTGTCGAGTTTCCATTAAATATTTCAGTCTACCAAAATATCACGTTGTAAAATTAACAAAAAGTAAGGTCATTCTCCTCTCAAGACTCAAAAACTCAATCATAAGGTTCCCCCGAAGCCCTATTTTATCACTACTAACATGCAATTCAGTACAAAATGCAATCTGAGATTCAATGATCTGTACTACCAAAAAAAGTTAAATTTCTATAGTGTGAGGGTTTTGTCGACCGATTTGAAATCAGTGGCCGCCTTTCGTACTTGAAAATATTTTATTCGAGAATTGTAAAAATAACAACTAAAACGAATGAACGATCTCTTCTCTTCCAAGAAAAAGTAGGTATAACTTTTCCGTTGCTACTAATGCCATATTTTACTGACATTCTGAAAAAATAATAACTAAATCCTTTTACTCCCCCCCCCCCCCCCAGGAGTCAAACGGGCTGTTCCTGTTACCGCCGTAAATAGTGCATTTTCAATGCACAAGATTTTCATATAAGTAGGCGATCGCTTATATTTGCAGTCAGCTATAAAACATTAGAGAGGCGATATTAAGAGCAGTTCAATGAATTACGAAATATTGATTCCCGATTAATGTGCTTACAGTATGTTTGAAGAATTTGAATTAGCATATTTGAAATATTAATTTTGAAACTATGAATATATATCAAAAGAATGAAAAGAAATTTCTCGATGGTAACATTTAAAGAAAAATACAAGTAGTGATTTAAAAACCACATGCTTATCATTACGAAGTTTTATTAATGATATGCGAATGATTAATAAGATGATGATTTGAAATGATTTACGAATGATTACACAGATAAAGACTTAAATTACATGTTAAAAAGATTTGTGCATTTAAATTCTTCACAGAATGGGAAGAAAGAAAGGTATGATAAATTGAATATTAAGAAATCAAGAACGATTAAATCGTGAAATTTAAAACTAAAAAAAGGGAACACGTCTTAGTTATGGGTTCAAACTCTGTGTTCGAATTTAAATGAAACACATTCGATGTCTTCTAAAAAATAAACTTAATAACTTAATGATCTCGAATTTTTAATTTTCCATTCTATGAGCTATTATAAACGTCCTCCAGCGTTTAGCTTTGTGCAATTCGAAAACACTGTCATTGAAGTCGAAGAAAAATCTACAAATGCAAATTTTGGTCACCCACTGGAATTGTTTAATCGTTCTCAGAAAGAGAGCCCCTCAAGGTGGAATTTTCCCATTTTTCTCTGAAAACAAAGAAAAACAAAACGTGTCTTGTATTTATATACGCATATTACGTCTCACCGAAAAGTGTTTGAAGCATAAAGCATGCTTTTTAAAGTGTTCATTCATTATATAATTCATTCATATAATTTTTAAAACACCTTTTTATATGATTGTATGGGCAGAATTTGACATCTTTTTTTTTTTCCTCTAGTATTTTAATTCGAAGGGCATTCAATTTGTTTGATAGTGATTAATTATTTTTGAATGTAATTACTATTACAACAACAAGTGGATATAGTGCGCACTATATATATACTTAAAAGACAAAGTACATTTATAGTGCGCTATAATGGTCGAATTAATTATCTATAGCAACGGTTCCCAATCTTTTTTCTTGCAAACCATTTTCGTACCACTGCTGTATATATAAAATACAATGTATGAAATTTGTAAAATATATTTTTAATACGTACTTCCAAAACAACATTTGAAGTACCCTTCTAAGTGCAAAATACCCATCGCGTAAAAAAATGAAAAAAAAAAAAAAGTAATAATAACAGGGCTGGCAAGTTTCTGCCGGTGTGGTTATAACCGGTTTAAACCGGCATGGCAGAAACTAGTTTCTGCCAGTAAGTGGCAAAAACTGGCAGAAACTAAGAAATAATACTAGTAAGAACTTTAATCCACGATTCATAATTCACACATGTATTTGATATGTAAACAATTAGGTTAAAAATTAAAACTAAAGATAATGAATGTTATCCAAAGTAGCAGAAAGTTTCAAAATGATCATATAAATATATGTTGTTTAATTAATACTATTTTTCTTTCACTTGAAAAAAAAAATCATAATGGTAATCTGATGCTGTACAAGTTTAATTATTAATATTATTGTTTACAGTTGGATTTCTAGTTAAAGGTAAAAAAATTACAAAAAATTCTATGATATTTTAACAAATCACTTTTCAGAGTATTTTTAAATAAATAATACAATGCAATGGCAATAACTTTAAGATTATCTATTATGTCCTAATAGAAATGGTTCTTGAGAAAAATATATCAGTAAATAATTGAAGCACATAAAATATCAGAGAAAGTTTTTAAAATGAAATATCTCTAACAATTATTTTGCGAAATTGCCACTTGAATTCAAATATTCTATCACTTTTTACACAGAGCATTTCATAGCATACGACTAATTTTGCTAACCTTTCTGAACCCAGACTGTTTCTTAATTTGTTCTGAATGAAGGAAAAGCTTTAAAATATTCTTTCAAGACCAGCATTTCTTTGCTGGCAATGTCATTATTGTGGATGCAAAAGTTACTAAATTTTAAAAATCTTCATTTGTACCAGTATTCGTTTTTAAAGACGACATTACTCATTTTTCTAATACAAATTTATTTTTTAATTAAAACTATCCACAATATTTTTATTTGTTATTTATTCTGAGTAAAATGTACTTCAGTAAATTAATACTACTAAAAAATTTTCAGATAATGTCACAAAATGTGTTTATGCCAGTTATTGCCAGTTTCTGCCGGTAAAAACCGGTTATAACTACTTTCTGCCATTGGCACGGCAGAAACCATTTTCTGCCGGCAAAAACCCAGCCCTGAATAATAATAATGAGAAGGTGCTGCTGCATGGCAGGTACAGGCGAGGTGATATCTCTGGTTCAGTAGAAGTTGGTTTTAACCTCAAATTTGGATCAACACTCAATTTGCTTCTATATTTATTTTATTAAGTGCCTGCACGCGTACCCCCTGGAGAGGCTCCGCGTATCACAGTTTGAGAACCGCTGATCTATCTAATATATTCAAGAACAAATTTAAGCATTTTTGACGAAATTTGAAAGCTGAAAAGGGAGGAGGCAGACGAGTCATACATAAGTTAGTGAAAAAAAATTGCACTTCCCAAATTGATCTAGACTGTAAAAAATTACCTACAAAATTCACGAATTCTACAAACTTAACAAAACAGTTTTCATATGGAAATTTAAATTTGTCACTGAAATTTATAAAAATAAAGTTTACTGCTTAGCAGCAGCAGGGGGTTTGCTTTGGAGAGGGATCAAGGTTAGGATTAAGAGATGCAGGGGCTACTGATTATATCGGATATATGTGTCCATTGTCTGAAGGATCCATACCGGGTCCTTCGGATATACGGCTCTAATGTTTGCAACCTGCAAATTCTACCACATAGATGTTTTAACATTGCAAAGCTTTCAAATAAATTGTAAACTTTAATTTACATTTAATTTCAAAACATGTAAATTAAATTTTAAAAATTAAATCTTCAGTAGCGTCTCTTCTCCGGCTACCCTTCGGTTTAAGTGTTGGATTACCGGATCTGTACCGCAGTGGCCGGCCCGGATTCCGGATGTTTAAGAATCGGACGGATGCAGGATATTCGATGTCAGAAGGGGGGACTGGTTCGTCCGTGCTGCTTAGAGTCTAAATACAGAAGAGCCGCGATTATCCGAGCCCCGACTAACCGAGTTCCGGATTAACCGAAGTACATTTGGTCCAGGAAAAAGTGCCTTTGGCACTGTTAATTTTTTAGATCCCCTGTGCTGATTGGCGCCCGCCCTGACGTCAGATGCCTTTCATTTTGCTAATGAACAGTTTGTTTAGTTTCGTTTGTACTGTACTATATTTGTTACGTGATGAGCGCTAAACGCAAAGGAACTATTGTGTCTTTGGAGACTAAATTATAAACTATCAACAGACTCGATAAAGGAGAGACAATTAAAAAAGTGGCTTCAGATCTAGGTGTGAGCGAATCATCATTTTATAATATTTACATTAAATGCATTTTTTCCATCTTTGACGATTTCACCCGTTACCCCATGTTTCCTTCTCGATTAGCACAGAGTCCGTGTTATCCGAGTTTTTGATTATCCGAGGTACATCGGTCCACATTACCTCGGATAACCGAGGCTCTACTATACTTATACCCAGGGTCTGACAAATCCGAGCGCCAGGTCGCCCGGGCGACTAAAAAAATGCCTTGGCGACTACGTTCGCAAATGAAAATATTATAGCTGGCTCCTAAAAATTTTCCCTGGCTCCTAAGATTTTCGCAATTTTGTCGGACTCTGCTTATATCATACCTCTCTCCGTTAACTGAGAATTTAATAGTTTCTCCCTGCAGGAACTAAACATATCATCCCTAAGGGGTCATTCATAAATGATGTCACGCTTCAAGGGTGAAGAGAGTTTCAAGAAAGTGTGACAGTTTGTGACAAGGGGAGGGGGTAACAAGAAATGTGACATCGTACATTTTGATTCCTATAAAA
The DNA here is from genome assembly GCA_038502835.1 of Octonoba sinensis. Classification (NCBI taxonomy): domain Eukaryota; kingdom Metazoa; phylum Arthropoda; class Arachnida; order Araneae; family Uloboridae; genus Octonoba; species Octonoba sinensis. Next base: position 90,254,230 of record CM076604.1, on the reverse strand, counting down.
ACATTAAAATCAGCAAATTAAACCAATTTTATGCAAATGTAATATAGCGTGATATGCGACAAAGGGGGGAGGGGGTCAAATATATTGAAGAAAAGTGTGACATCATTTATGAACGGTCCCTAAGGCCTAGCGCTAACAAGTAAGGAGGGGAGGAGAAAAAAACTAAATATATCTTCGGATTACACGCTTATTAGTTACGATTAACCTTATGAAAGAAAAAAAATCGGAGAAATGTAATTACACTAAATTTAATTTTTCCCAACATTCTGCTTAAGAAATTAGGGGCTTGACGAAAAAATTAGTAGTAGACTTATGAACGAACATATACAATTAATATACAGTCCCTAACAAGTATCTCCCTCAATGTCAAGCGTTTCTTTATGGCTTGTCAAAATTCATTCTCTAATGCAGTTAGTGTAAAAAGATATTTTATAAACGGAAATAATAAAAAGATTAATTAATAAATAAATAAAGATGATGATAATAAAATAAAAAAATATGTAATTGATTCATTAGATTTCCTCTATTATTTATATTGCATTAAAAGTATTCATCCTTTTTGTATAAACAGTGCACACAGTATTTATGTACATGAGTTCATGCTTTGATGTAATGAAATTTAATTGAATGAAGGAATTTCGCACTGTGGTGACTGACAGCATTAAAAAATTTATATCCACTTGTCTTTACATTCCTGTGCTCAGACGAAGTACTGTTATGGTTCTTTCACACCAAAAGCGACAAAGACAAAAAACGTGTCGTTTCCACATCTACTCAAACACCAGAGCGTATTTTCGCCTTCAAAAATAGGCTCTGCGGTTGCGCAGATAAAAAAAGACAGGTTTTCTTGTATTTGTCGCCTTTGGTTTGAAAGAACCCTTACGCTCTAACCATCTTGTCTTCTTATATATAAGCGGATTATTCTGTCTGTCTGTCTGTCCGCTATAGAATCCCAGGCCGTTTTATCGATCGGGACCACATTCGGCACGGTTAATGTTTACGACCCGAGAAACTGATCGCTGCAAAAATGAAAGTTGGGATTCAATTAGTGTTCGTTTTAATTATTTTTTTTAAATTTTTCAATGATTTTCTTGACCCGTTTAATTTTATTTTTGCATTGTTGCCGTCGTTTCCAACAGTATAATCACAGTTGCCGTGTGAACAAACAAATCAATGCAGTTGCCATTGTTATTGTAACAAATATACTAATAATAATCGGAACATTTCTCTAGCATATTGCGTGAACCTTCGCTGTATTTGCAGTCTTCGTTAAAAAATAATATAAACACGAATTAAATTTCATCCTTTCTCTTTTTAAATTTATTTATTTATCGTCTACCCCTTTTTATACATTTCTTATTAGAGTGGCAGCGCTCTTTTTCCCAGCTTCGATAAAACTTTTGTTTTGAAAAGCATAATAAAATTTTCAATAAGTTCTTTGGATGGTAAATATATTTTTCACAAACAATTTGATTATATAGTAAATAACTATATAGTAGTGTGAGGCAGTAAGCGAAGGAGCGTCCTCGCCGCCTGACCTGGGTAATTCAGGTTGAATTAGCAGACACCTTTGCACAGATCATTTTAATTACAGTTTATAATATCTAGAACAGCGGTCATTTCGTATGACGGCCGGGCTTACTAGTATATTCATAAACAAGAAAGAGTTAGGCCGACAAATATCGAAGATCTCGTGGAGCAGAAACCTCGTTACGAAAAATCCAGAATTCAAAAACTCCCCCTTGTCAGATGCAAAAATCACGAGCCGAGCTATATCACAAACCTGATTCGTTATGAAAGTTTTGAATTAAATCGGTGGGTATTTTGAATAAAAGGCTCGACTCGCATGCTTTCGGTAACCAGAGATGACCCAGATGATAAGTTGTCAGTGTTTTTCACCTCTTCTTCGCTAAAAGAGCGATACAGAATTTCGCCGCTCGTGCATTTTTGCCGCGATTTTGTCAGTATGCGGGCGAAGACATTGTCTTAAGAGCTATCATTTTCTGCAAGCAATCATCTAGAGATCAACGATGTAATAGTCACTTTAATAAGACAGATTTACAGGCAAAACTGCACACTACATAGTCATTCAAAACTGAATTGCAACTTAAATGGAAAAAATGATTGCGATTTGTAACACTTGGTTTTCTTCTCTTGAACTGAATTACGTCAAATGTAGGTCTCCACCGTTCTTTCCCCCTTTTAGGCGCATTAAGCGAAAATAAAAATTCAGATCATTAATTTACACATTAAGATGACTAAGTTAAAACAAAAATTCATTTATTTTTTCTCGTATGTGGAAAAAACATAATATTCTTATTTCGGGTCAAGCAATATGACCATAGACGTATATAAAAAAAAGTAAATTACTGAAACATTACAAACCAAAAATCACATTCCATTTTCGAACCAGATATCAAGGCGGTAAACATTAAATCTACATTTCGAACCTTTTCACCCTCATGGAACCTTTTCCCCCCACTTTCACCCCTGTACATTACATTTCCTCAAAAAAAAAGTCAATCAGTTTTGTATTAAATGAGTGTTTCATACAGGACGGTACGCGTACCCCCGGAAGTACGGGAAGAGCTTGATGGGGAAGGGGGGAAGACATCCCCGGATAACATCTCTGCTATCAATTGTTTCAACCAATCGTTACAATTGCAAAGAAATTTCATTGTTTCACATTCAAGAAAAAGTTCCACTCTGAGAAACTGTTATAGATTGTCAAAAATTCGGATGGCGAAGTATCATTTTTAAATACTCAGATTTCCCAGGTACAGTTAAACCTGTAAAGTTGACCACCGTCTAAGTTGACCACCTTTGTCAGGAACGGAATTAGCCCTATATTATATAAAGTAGGGAAACCTTTGTAACTTGACCACCTCAGCTGACCACCAGTCCATACTGACCACTTATGTGCGCCAAATTTGGGTGGGAGTATTATAAAAAAACGCTTTGTAAGTTGACCGCATAATTTTTTCAATATTTATTTGTTTATCCATTTTTGTAAAAGTTTTAAAAAATAATTTCTCCAGGATATTTTTTATGCTATAATGTTAGACCAGTATTTGTCTGGATGGATGAAACATCAATATAAAGTAAGCCTACACCTCTTTGTAAGTTACCATATGGGGAAACTACTATGAGCACGCTTTTATTCTTTAAACAAATTTCTTCTTTTTTCTTCTAGCTGATGAAGCCATATTGAAAAATTACGTACTTTTAGGAAACCTTCACCATCCAAGTAACTTACATAATTAATAAGATATTTATCTTTACTTTAACGAAGTACTTTACTTTTTAAGTTGTACAGGATACATTGTGAGTCATTCAGGTTAAATTTCTCTAATGATATTTTAGATAATTCTGAAAAAAAATTGCTATTTACTACTTTAAAGTAATGTTAATACATAAATCTATATTTTAATTAGTTACAAATGAATAAATGCATAATGGAAGAAATAACAAAAAAAAAAAAAATCTCCACCCTCTATAAGTTGACCACCTGTCTCTTGTATTCTTGTTTGAGTCAGTGGTTCTGACTAGAGTCCCTTTATATTGGAGCAGTGGCAGTTTGTATTAGGGATGTAACGAATAGTGATTCGACCGAATAGCCGAGTACCGAATATTCGGCCACTTCTCCCAGGCCGAAGCCGAATATTCGGCCAACGTCTTAGGCCGAATATTAAAATTTCAAGAAAATCGTTGTAATAGAAAGTATTTGACAAATTTAAAATTATTGACAAAGTCAAACACCAATTACACGCAATCTATCATAAATGATTTAATTCTGCTTGTTAAGAATTTGAAGCTATTTAAAATTAATCTATTTTCTCTATTGTCTTGAATGTAAAAAAACTAAGAATTTCACCCACAGATGCAATAGAAAAGACAGTTTTATGGTAGTAAGCATTAGCATTATTTTTTCTAATTATTTAATTCAAATGAAGGAACTACTATTGCTTCAGTGAACGTTTAACTTTGCTTAAAGCTGTTTTATGAAAATATTTTAGAAGTTATAAAAGTTAATATTTTTATTTCATGGGATTTTTTACATACCTATCTTGAAACGATCTATTATAATTTAATACACTTAACTGGAATATATTTTTATTTTCAAAAACCCCAATAACTTATGCTATCTAAATATGCATGATATATTCTAGGCTTTTCACATTTCTCTCTTACCCTATATTCACAATAAATCAGTTTACCCAAACAAAGTCTGACTTCCACTTTGTTAATAATAACAAAATTAATTTTTCATACATCATAATTAACTCTTGCCAGCTTTGGGAGCAAATGCTAAATATAAAATACAATATTACAGCTTTAAAATCTGCTTTTGCTCAGTCAAGCCTAAAACTAGGTGTAAAAAAAGCAGTTTTTTTTCTAAATTATTTTTATTTTTTTAAAACTATAAACTAATATATTATTTTGCAATAATTATAATACAATTTTAAATGTTTAAAATCTACTAATTTCTTTATTTTTTTTACATTTCTACTGCAGCAGAACTATTCGGCCGAATAGTAAATCAATATTCGGCCAGGCCGAATATTGACCTTACTCAGTATTCGGCCCGGCCGAATATTCGGCTTGGTGATGAAATGATTATTCGGCCAGCCGAATATTCGGCCAAAGGGCCGAATAGGCCGAATACCGAATAGTGGCCGAATATTCGTTACATCCCTAGTTTGTATAGGTGGTGGCAAAAGTGATGGCGGCAGAATCGCCGTGGCAGAAATAGTTATTCCTCGTTGCGTCCTACCGCTCTTGTCGAGTGTCAACCATAGAGAGCTAACTAATTAGAGTAACGTTTAGTAAGATCTCTACGGTGTCAAGACATAAGCGCTACATAACAACCCGAACTCATAAAATGTAACTCCATCTAACATAAAAATAAATCGTATGTGCACCTATTATAAACTTTTCTTTTCTTTTTTTCATGTTGAAATAACTTTCTAAACAACAACAAAAAATAAATAAAGCTTATCAATTACTTTTATAAGATTGAAATTGAATTTAAGAACACTTTTAACTGGGCTTTTGTTTCAATAAATTGACACAAAAATCCAAAATCCTTTTATTAAATTGCAGTAAATTCTGATTTTTTTCTGAAGTTCAGCTACTTTGTGGAGCTCTTGATATAAATCATTTTTTAAACTGCATTCGATATGCATCCTGCAACAAAATAATTTAAACAAATTACGGAATTATTCTAATATGAAGTAAGTATATCTGCTTTAATTAAAATCAGTATCTAAAATTTGTCCTTGTAAAATCTTGTTTAATTATGTAATTTTAAAAAATGGAATTTTTTGTTTAACTTAATTTTCGAAATTTATTTTTGAAGCTAGTAAATATATATGAACCAAACTGCCATTTCTAAAGCAAATTATCCATTTCCCGTGTGTAGTATTAATACCATACTATTGAAGAAAGCTGGGGTTCCATGAGAACCGTCGGTCCTTAAAAGGGTTCCACACATCAAAAAAAATTAAAAAACACTGTTCTAGACCATTTGTCTCGCCCATGAGAACGATTACTGTACAGTGTACATATATCGATAGATTCTTGATATATTCCCACAAAAATCAGTTACTCTTCATTCATTAAACTTCGAAATTCCGAATGGCTTGCCGAACGGACTACCGTAATACCCTTGTCTGCCGCCTACTAAACTTGAACCGATCGGGAATAATCAACTATCGAAGCTTCGAGCTTTTTCCGAAGCGAAGGGTAAGGGTAGGGTACCGATTTAAATGATACATGAAAAGGATTGACGTTAGAATACCGTTACTGTGGTATTAGAGATATCGATATTTGACAATATTGCGGTATCTCGGTTCGGCATTCCGACATATGGTTTTAAATGATATATCAGAATAATCTAGCCCACACAGTAACGTTTTCAAGAATATTGTACGGGAGCACCATATTTATTTTACCACCAGGGGCCTCCAAACTTCTTAATATTCACCTGGTATTCAATTTGCCCTTTGGAAAATAGAGAGTCTTTAGCTATCAAATTATTTCTCATGATATTTGTAAATACCTTTAAACATTTTACAGTGCCGCAGTGGACCAGTCGGTAGAAGCTTGGTTCCCACAGGACACCGAAAGTGAGGCAACATTGACTCAGGTCAGTGGTTTGGGAGGGTGATAGCGTCTCGCGGCTGGTTGCTTTGGGACCGTGTACGCTAAGGGAGCTGGTGTACGCTCAATCCGACGTGACTCCAATGTCCTCCAAGTGAAACGATACCTCTGGGCTGCCAACCCAGGTGACGGTCTCTCATCTGCGAGCTGGTTCATTAATTAAGAGACCTATCAAAGGGGCGAAGTTGGACTTCTGCGTAGTGCACCCATTCTTCCTCACTTCGAGCGAAGACTCGACGACAACAACAGCATTTCACAGAATGCATAAAAATCTTAAACTTATCAGAAGCAAAAAGGTGCGTCAACTGAAACAAACAGTTAAATTGTGCAAAAATAACTATTGCTTAACTACTGAAGTGAGTATTTTAAGAAAAACTCATAATAAGTTTCCCATCATCGAAAGTGTGCTTACTTTAGGCATTTTAACCTAGATTTTTTAAACTAACTAAATCAATGGGAATATCATAAATTAAATGGTTCATAGGCGATTCAAGCAATTACTCTAATTCAAGGTTCTCCTAAACTAATACTGGGCAAAGAAAAATAATCCATATACAGTAAAAAACAATTCCAGTCATGTAAAAGATTTTCTAACAATACCGAGTGTAATTGGCTCTCACACCAACTTGCAGTAAGGGGGTGGGCTAGCTTCCTTTTTCTTTCAATTAGATTAATTACAGTTTGTAAAAAATGAAACAAACGTTTAATTTATTTTGTGAAATATATTACTGATGAACCCAATACAAAAAGTTTTTAAATTCGTCACTCATTAAAGCCTTGTGTGAAAGTTGGGAAGTGACCTACATTCGTCGGATACTTTTCACTGAAATTTTCCACGCATTAATTTAATCAGTCTCGAGTAGGAAATAACTGTAAACTAGTTAAAACAAAAATTGGAAAGTAAAACCAGGAAAAATTTGGTTAGCAAAGAAAATGTATTAAGGGGGCTTAAGGAGGCATAATCAGAGGGTTTACCAGGATCCGTTTTTGGGAGTTGTTCATTAATTTTGTAAAACTATGATACATGAATTTTTGAAGTTTTTTTTTTTTTTTTTTTTTTGCCATTATGAGAGTGTAATTTGAGCATGCAATGCAAGTTATCCGGTCCATGTAGGACATTTTGAACTGTATCCGCGTTTGTTTCTCTTTGCAGGGACTACATATACGACACAATATATGTATAACGTGATAGATTATTCGGAAGACTTTGTTATTTAGAACATTTACAGCCGTATTCACCAACCTTTCGACTGGCAGTCAGACAGCGTTTTCACGGTCCGTTTTGGACTCAAGTCTAAAACGGTATTCCCCACGCCGCGGAGACAACTATTTCCCAGCGCGGTAGGTCGAGCGACTTCGACCGTAGAAATCGAAGGGTCCAAGCAGTCCAAATTTACAGCGCGTGCGCAGTAAACAAGCGGCTGTAGTTTTTTGATTTCGAAGAGAAGTGCGAGGTGAAAAATAAATTTTCTGGGCAAGACATGGAAAATTCTTTTAATGACGAGACCTCATGACATAGTAGTACTCCTTTAGGGTTTTCAACCCTCAACGTAACAGAGCCGAATGCTTGTTAAATAAAAGAAAAAAGATTGAAATTTTAAACTCAGTTTAAATACTAATAAGTTTGTTCATGAGACATCGTTGAAGTAGCCTATCCAGTAACGTGCCGGCGTTCAATGTGGACTTTTAGAGTTCAAATTCCGTCTCTGGTTATCTTTTTTTTTCTATTATTCATTTAAGTTATTATATTTACATAAAAATAAATTTATGCAGAAAAAAGGCTTATTCAGTATAACTGGCGTAGATAAGGGGGATCCCCCCCCCTGAAATGGTGAAGATTGTTTAGAATTTTACCAATTTTCCCTATAAAACAATGAAATTAGCACACTTTTCCCGAAGACCCCCCCCCCCCCCCCAAAAGGCCGGGTCTAGCTAAGCCACCGTTCAGTATCAAATTATATTTTAATTATGGTAATCACTTTACTTTTCAAAGTGCAAAATAACTAATAGTTCTAATATCGCAACAATTCCTATCAATCATAAAATGATGTAACTGTTTTTAATTGTTTCATGTATGTGAATGGGCTTATAAGTTTATTTCATAGATTCAAACCTAGCCTTTTCTGCAGAAGCAGTATTCATGTGAATGTTAGAGTTGCGTTTTTCTATTGAATGCAAAAATTGGTCCAATATAATAAGGGACTAAAAAAATAGCAGGCTAATTCAAGACTTCTTGTTTGTAGTTAAAAATGTATGTTAAGTAAAGTTAAATCATAACACAATTTAAACTTTTAATTTTCTGTAATAACTGTTTATAAGTAGTATTTCAAAAAAATTATTTATTCTGTTTTTTTCTAAAGTAAAATTGTTACTTTAATTAAATATATCATTTAGTATTTATTTTGCCTTTTTTTGAATAAATTAATTTTTATGTAAATATATAATAAAATCAATGAGTAAAAAGTAAAATTCAAGGGCAGGATTCGAACCCTGAACGCTCGCATTATCGAACGCCGGCACGTTGCCAGATAAGCTACTTCGTCGCTGTTTCCTGGACAAACTTATTAGTATGTGAACTGAGTTTGAAATTTTAATTGCTTCTTCCTCCAAATGGACTGGTCATTCGGCACTATTACATTAAGGATTGCACACCCGAAAGGAGCACACGACGTCTCGTCCCCAAATGAATTTTCCATATCGTGCCTTCCCCTTGGAAATGTTTTTTTTTTCTTACAATTACGATTGCTTGAGAAATTTGAATATCGCTGACAGAGTTCGTTCTTGTCTTATGAACGACTTTGAAGCTTAGGATGAAAAAGATTTTCATGCGCGATATCGTCTACAAAAATCCATATTGCTGCAGTTTGACTCTGATGTCACATGGTAGAATTCAACCAATCATAACAGAACTGTCAAGAGAGGCAGTCAAAAGATCAACGATGCTAAAGTCTGGTGAATACGGAATGCGACAGCGGTCTTGACATAGGTTCTTTTGAATGTTGACTGGACCGGCTGCTTGACCGTGTTTGGTGAATAAGGCTGTTACTGCCGTGATCTACAGTCGGGTAGACGTGCAGTCGTGTTGACCGAGCTGTACACAGGAAGCAGGCCTATTTCAACAAATTATTTTATTAGACAAAGATCAGCAATCAACATTTATACTGAAAAGAGACCCGCCATTCACAGCCGCGGTTCGATCATAAAACTGGCAGAGCAGTTAAAACATCTTGTTTATACGAGCTTTTCGGAAGAAGAGTGTCTGTTCATCGTGGAGAAAGTTTCAGACTGATTTTTAGGGGGTGGGCTTCATTTTAACTCTATTCCTAGTGATTTGGCATTTAACGGATAAGTGTCAATCACTTTCTAACTGTAATTATTGGATTGGGTCATCCTTGAACCTGTGAGAAAATACCGCCCTCAGAGCCGCTTAATGTCAACAAGGCCGTTAGCAATAAAGTTTAGGGACCTGCCAACGGACAGGAAACTTCTTACAACAAAGAATGCTTTAGGCCTCGTTCGAGAACTTGAAATGGAAAAACCCTTAAATTACTAATATACTATATATTATTAAAATATTATCTAGGGACGGAAGCGTCCCGCCCGCCAAGAAAACCGAACAACCGACTGACGAAAAACCCGACCTACGAATTTTCGAGCAAATTTTATCTGCCGTGTGTTTTTTGTCAGCTTCATAGCACAGTAAAATTTTGGAAAATGAGATTTTTTACCCCTATTTTTTATACACGAAACAAATTTTGAAATTGAAATGAAAAAAATTCATTCGGTTTTATGAATGGAACTTCTTGACTTACTTTTCTCGGGAGATGAATGAATTTTGTGCAAAATTTCATGCAATACTCGACTCGTGTTAACGCTGTAAAGTGCTATAGTGGACATAGAAACAAACTTTCAAATACAAAAAAGAATTTATCATATATATATATATATATATAGACATACTGGTCATAAGGCATGCAAACTTGCTGCATATATTGTATCATCGGAAATCGAAATGATTTTGAAATTCAAGGCTTTCTGAAACTTATTATTATTGTGATAAAAACTAAAACAGTCTTTATACCATATTGTACGTGCCAGTAATGCTTATCTTCTGTAAAGCAGTTCAAGAAGAAAGATTAAAACAAGCTTGAGTTTCGCTCAGCCAATGCACAAACATTTTTAAGCGTACATTTGTGAAAAGTAGGTTCACAGGGTAATCATCGAAAAAGTAAAGCGTGAGAAGGAATACAGAAACAAGTAGAGAGTACGTATGGTGGAATTATCTTCCACTTTTCAATGTGTGTGGTAAAATCTCTGGGTGGACTTTCAATAATATCCGTTTAGTGAACAAGCCCGAAAAATTTTCCGATTAATAATTAAAGGTTGCAAAATTTAACTCCAATTTTCGAGAAATACAATTGTTAGAACAGATTTCAAAACTAAAGAAAATGCCTTAATTATTACATAGACCAAGAAATAAGAAATACATAAAAGATATTAAAGAAAGACGGGTATCGTAAAAAAGTACGGTATCGTTTAAAATTATCAAATCTGTAGCAAGGATGAAAAAGAAAACTCATAAAAAAATTCTGCTAACATCGTAAAACAAAAGAAAAATACGCGTATACTTGAAAATTCAATGATGCATTAAAGGCAAATAAGAACGCAATAGTTCAAGGTAAAATAACCGTTTATAAGTAACCAAAATGTTAGAGGCAGATTACTTAAAGGATAGATGTATCAATGAGGTGTGTCTGCGGTTATCTGGACGATTATCAATTTACAAAAGAAAAATACGCGTATACTTGAAAATTCAATGATGCATTAAAGGCAAATAAGAACGCAATAGTTCAAGGTAAAATAATCGTTTATAAGTAACCAAAATGTTAGAGGCAGATTACTTAAAGGATAGATGTATCAATGAGGTGTGTCTGCGGTTATCTGGACGATTATCAATTTACAAAAGAAAAATACGCGTATACTTGAAAATTCAATGATGCATTAAAGGCAAATAAGAACGCAATAGTTCAAGGTAAAATAATCGTTTATAAGTAACCAAAATGTTAGAGGCAGATTACTTAAAGGATAGATGTATCAATGAGGTGTGTCTGCGGTTATCTGGACGATTATCAATTTACAAAAGAAAAATACGCGTATACTTGAAAATTCAATGATGCATTAAAGGCAAATAAGAACGCAATAGTTCAAGGTAAAATAATCGTTTATAAGTAACCAAAATGTTAGAGGCAGATTACTTAAAGGATAGATGTATCAATGAGGTGTGTCTACGGTTATCTGGACGATTATCAATTTACAAAAGAAAAATACGCGTATACTTGAAAATTCAATGATGCATTAAAGGCAAATAAGAACGCAATAGTTCAAGGTAAAATAATCGTTTATAAGTAACCAAAATGTTAGAGGCAGATTACTTAAAGGATAGATGTATCAATGAGGTGTGTCTGCGGTTATCTGGACGATTATCAATTTACAAAAGAAAAATACGCGTATACTTGAAAATTCAATGATGCATTAAAGGCAAATAAGAACGCAATAGTTCAAGGTAAAATAATCGTTTATAAGTAACCAAAATGTTAGAGGCAGATTACTTAAAGGATAGATGTATCAATGAGGTGTGTCTACGGTTATCTGGACGATTATCAATTTACAAAAGGAAAAAAACGCGTATACTTGAAAATTCAATGATGCATTAAAGGCAAATAAGAACGCAATAGTTCAAGGTAAAATAATCGTTTATAAGTAACCAAAATGTTAGAGGCAGATTACTTAAAGGATAGATGTATCAATGAGGTGTGTCTGCGGTTATCTGGACGATTATCAATTTACAAAAGAAAAATACGCGTATACTTGAAAATTCAATGATGCATTAAAGGCAAATAAGAACGCAATAGTTCAAGGTAAAATAATCGTTTATAAGTAACCAAAATGTTAGAGGCAGATTACTTAAAGGATAGATGTATCAATGAGGTGTGTCTACGGTTATCTGGACGATTATCAATTTACAAAAGAAAAATACGCGTATACTTGAAAATTCAATGATGCATTAAAGGCAAATAAGAACGCAATAGTTCAAGGTAAAATAATCGTTTATAAGTAACCAAAATGTTAGAGGCAGATTACTTAAAGGATAGATGTATCAATGAGGTGTGTCTGCGGTTATCTGGACGATTATCAATTTACAAAAGAAAAATACGCGTATACTTGAAAATTCAATGATGCATTAAAGGCAAATAAGAACGCAATAGTTCAAGGTAAAATAATCGTTTATAAGTAACCAAAATGTTAGAGGCAGATTACTTAAAGGATAGATGTATCAATGAGGTGTGTCTGCGGTTATCTGGACGATTATCAATTTACAAAAGAAAAATACGCGTATACTTGAAAATTCAATGATGCATTAAAGGCAAATAAGAACGCAATAGTTCAAGGTAAAATAATCGTTTATAAGTAACCAAAATGTTAGAGGCAGATTACTTAAAGGATAGATGTATCAATGAGGTGTGTCTGCGGTTATCTGGACGATTATCAATTTACAAAAGAAAAATACGCGTATACTTGAAAATTCAATGATGCATTAAAGGCAAATAAGAACGCAATAGTTCAAGGTAAAATAATCGTTTATAAGTAACCAAAATGTTAGAGGCAGATTACTTAAAGGATAGATGTATCAATGAGGTGTGTCTCGGTTATCTGGACGATTATCAATTTACAAAAGAAAAATACGCGTATACTTGAAAATTCAATGATGCATTAAAGGCAAATAAGAACGCAATAGTTCAAGGTAAAATAATCGTTTATAAGTAACCAAAATGTTAGAGGCAGATTACTTAAAGGATAGATGTATCAATGAGGTGTGTCTGCGGTTATCTGGACGATTATCAATTTACAAAAGAAAAATACGCGTATACTTGAAAATTCAATGATGCATTAAAGGCAAATAAGAACGCAATAGTTCAAGGTAAAATAATCGTTTATAAGTAACCAAAATGTTAGAGGCAGATTACTTAAAGGATAGATGTATCAATGAGGTGTGTCTACGGTTATCTGGACGATTATCAATTTACAAAGAAAAATACGCGTATACTTGAAAATTCAATGATGCATTAAAGGCAAATAAGAACGCAATAGTTCAAGGTAAAATAATCGTTTATAAGTAACCAAAATGTTAGAGGCAGATTACTTAAAGGATAGATGTATCAATGAGGTGTGTCTGCGGTTATCTGGACGATTATCAATTTACAAAAGAAAAATACGCGTATACTTGAAAATTCAATGATGCATTAAAGGCAAATAAGAACGCAATAGTTCAAGGTAAAATAATCGTTTATAAGTAACCAAAATGTTAGAGGCAGATTACTTAAAGGATAGATGTATCAATGAGGTGTGTCTCGGTTATCTGGACGATTATCAATTTACAAAAGAAAAATACGCGTATACTTGAAAATTCAATGATGCATTAAAGGCAAATAAGAACGCAATAGTTCAAGGTAAAATAATCGTTTATAAGTAACCAAAATGTTAGAGGCAGATTACTTAAAGGATAGATGTATCAATGAGGTGTGTCTGCGGTTATCTGGACGATTATCAATTTACAAAAGAAAAATACGCGTATACTTGAAAATTCAATGATGCATTAAAGGCAAATAAGAACGCAATAGTTCAAGGTAAAATAATCGTTTATAAGTAACCAAAATGTTAGAGGCAGATTACTTAAAGGATAGATGTATCAATGAGGTGTGTCTGCGGTTATCTGGACGATTATCAATTTACAAAAGAAAAATACGCGTATACTTGAAAATTCAATGATGCATTAAAGGCAAATAAGAGCAAAGTTCAAGTAAAATAATGTTTATAATAACAAAATGTTAGAGGAGATTACTTAAAGGAAATGTATCAATGAGTTGTCTCGGTTATTGGACGATTATCAATTTACAAAAGAAAAATAGCTATACTTGAAAATTCAATGATCATTAAAGGCAAATAAGAACGAATATTCAAGGTAAAATATCGTTTATAAGAACCAAAATGTTAGAGGCAGATTACTTAAAGGATAGATGTATCAATAGGTGGCTCGGTTATCTGGCGATTATCAATTTACAAAAGAAAAATACGCGTATACTTGAAAATTCAATGATGCATTAAAGGCAAATAAGAACGCAATAGTTCAAGGTAAAATAATTTTATAAGTAACAAAATTTAGAGGAGATTACTTAAAGGATGTGTTCATAGGTGTGTCTACGGTTATCTGGAGATTATAATTTACAAGAAAAATACGCTATATTAAAATTCAATTGATATTAAAGGATAAGAACAATAGTTCAGGTAAAATAATCTTGAGTTACAAATTTAAAGGAAATACTTAAATGAATCAATGAGGTTGCGTTACGGAATTAAAATCAAAAGAAAAATAACGTATAATCAAAATTAGAGGCATTAAGAAAAAGAGAATAATAAGGTTTGACGTTTATAAGTAACCAAAATGTTAGAGGCAGATTACTTAAAGGATAGATGTATCAATGAGGTGTGTCTGCGGTTATCTGGACGATTATCAATTTACAAAAGAAAAATACGCGTATACTTGAAAATTCAATGATGCATTAAAGGCAAATAAGAACGCAATAGTTCAAGGTAAAATAATCGTTTATAAGTAACCAAAATGTTAGAGGCAGATTACTTAAAGGATAGATGTATCAATGAGGTGTGTCTGCGGTTATCTGGACGATTATCAATTTACAAAAGAAAAATCAGAGATGACTTTTTTCAAATACTTTCGTAAACTTTCTTATAATATTTTGGGGACAGTTTATGCAAATAAATAAATTTTTGATGAAATAATGAATCTTTAGTGATGTATCTTTCTTAATAGGGAAAAAGGTACATTTATTTGTCACTGACAATCTATTTACGTATATTACAAACTACTATAAGAGCTCCTTACTTCTCCTAACATAATCATATCTTTCGTAATTAATTCAAAATCTATTTTTCCTGGAGACTAGGGATGTAACGAATATTCGGCCACTATTCGGTATTCGGCCCTTTGGCCGAATATTCGGCCTGGCCGAATAGTCATTTCATCACCTAGCCGAATAGTCATTTCATCATCTAGCCGAATATTCGGCCTGGCCAAATACTGGGTAAGGTCAAATTCTTCCTGGCCGAATATTGATGTACTATTCGGCCGAATAGTTCTGCTGTAGTAGAAATGTAAAAAAATAAAGATATTAGTACATTTTCATTTAAAATTATATTATAGTTATTGCAATAGAATAAAATAGTATAAATTTTTTATAAATAAAAATAATTTAGAAAAAAAACTACTTTTTTAAAACTTTGTTTTAGGCTTGACTGAGCAAAAACCGATTTTAAAGTTGTAATGTTGTATTTTATATTTAGCATTTGCTCCCAAAAGCTGGCAATAGTTAATTATGATGGAGAATATGAGACATTTATTTTGTTATTATTAACAAAGTGGAAGTCAGACTTTGTTTGGGTAGACTGATTCATTGTGAATATTTGGTAAGAGAGAAATGTGAAAAGCTTAGAATATATCATGCATATTTAGATAGCATAAGTTATTGGGGGTTTTGAAAATAAAAATATATTCCAGTTAAGTGTATTAAATTTTGATAGATCTTTTAAGAATAGGTATTTAAAAAACCCCGTAGAATACAAATATGAACTTTCATAACTTTTAAAATATCTTCATACAACAGTTTTGAGCAAGGTAAAAGTTCACTAAGCAATACTAGTTCTTTCATTTGAATTAAATAATTAGTAAAATAATGTTAATGCTTACTACCATAAAACCTGTCATTTCTATTCCACTTGTAGGTGAAATTTTTAGTTTTATTACATTAAAAGCAATAGAGAAAATAGATTAATTTTAAATTCCTAAAAAACAGAATTAAATCTTACATCATAGATTGTGTGTAATTGGTGTTTGACTTTGTGAATAATTTTAAATTTGACAAATACTTTCTACTATAACGATTTTCTAGAAAATTTTAATATTCGGTCGCCGAATATTCGGTATCCGGTCTAAGACATTGGCCGAATATTCGGCTTCGGCCTATTCGGCCTGGAAGAAATGGCTGAATATTCGGCTTCGGCCTGGAAGAAGTGGCTGAATATTCGGTATTCGGCCAAATCACTATTCGTTACATCCCTACTGGAGACTCCCGGTCTTGGGGTTTTCTACATCCGTTGCCAGAATAAAAAATAACCACAGAAATCAAATTCACAACTGGCTGCAAGGCTTATCTTCAACATACTCTCCACCTTGAGGTTTTAAGACCTTTAGAAGAAAACTCGAAGAAATACACTCAACGAAAGGTGTTTGTTCCAGACCATTGAAGAAAATGGTTCAGGATTGAAATCTTGGAGGGAGCACACGAATAAAACATGCTCCAATTAAAGTAATTTGAATATTTGAACATATATTCACCAATAAAATATCATATTAACCGCTTAAGTGTAACTCTTGCCGCAAATGCGATAAAAGATTATGGTACTGCAGCTCAAAACGTTATATGTTATCAATAAAAAAAAAACTATTTCTTGAAATATTTGCATAAAGACATTAACAGGGAGAGTACATTTGAAATAACTAAATAGTACTCCAGTAACCTGGTACTTAAATAGTATCAGATTTTTTTCGCTAACATTGGATATAAATATTAGCACTAATTCACCGCTTAATATCATTATGTTCTCAAAATCCCGCAAACTTCATCACAAGTACAAAGAAAAAATAGTCAATAATTTATAAAATACTCATGAGCGTATCCAGTTGGGGGGGGGGGGGGAATATCGGGATACATCTCCTCCCAAAATTCTGATATCTAATAGAAGCCAATAAAAAGCAGGCGTTAAGACACTACTCACAAGCAATATTAACCCCGAAAGGAATTCCTGGATATGCCAACCAAAAGTACTAACCGACGATTAACAGGTGCAGTCTAATCCAAATCGGTCAACTGTCGAAAAACACCACTGCAATTTAAAATGCAGAAAACTTGAGGAAGCCTTTGCTTTGAAAAGTGCATGTCTCTGCCCGTTGAGTTTGAGATAATCGCTTATAATTAAAATGTTGGAGGAGGCACACGATAAAATATGTTCCATTTGTATTATTTGAAAACTTATTTACCAATTATACAGCGGCATAAGAGGTAAAAGATTCGTGTCTGATCCCACTGCCTAAAACATTCTATTTACATAACATTGTATTTCTCCGGAAATTCGGATCACATCTTCTTATGGTCAAACGAAATATGTCTATGCAACATGTCGCATGTACTGTTGGATTAGAAATAAGTTTTTTTTTTTTTTTTTTCAAAATTACACAGCTCACACGGAACATGGTAAATTGTAAGTGTACATCAAAAATGTATCATTGTACTTAGTCCTGAAATTCATCCAGCATACTCCAATCCCGAGGCCTGCAATGCAAGCATGCGGTAATAAAAGCAAAGTAACAATCTATTCGTTCAGTGTTTTCCTAACTCCATTTTCGCGTTCGTTACAAGTACATCAAACATGCATAGCAAATGTTCCGTACTCGATTAAAAATAACGTAACAAGACATAAATTTGAAATTCCCATTTCAAATTTATGTCTTAAAACGCTGTTCTTTAAGACATTTGGAGTAGGATCAAAAATGATAATTTTTGCCCGGTTAATTTCCAGCTTTAAGAGTGGAAGAAAAGAAAATACGTAAGTGCATTTATAGTTTGTTTAACACCATAGTATTAAGAAACGCAGAAGCTCATGGTTCCACTAAATCGGCACCATAAAAACGCGAATAATTCTTAAGTGTGTCACAATAAGCGCGTGAGAAATTGAACAAATTTGATTATTGCTTTCTTAGACCGTTCTCATTTGCTTTTCTCTAACCAGAATCCTTGTGCGTCTTAATGAACTAAACTGTTCATGATTCTTTCAGCCAACAAAACAAAACCCGTAACAACGAAAAACCACCAAAAGAAAATCCAATTAGTGAATGGAACAGAATTGTAAAAAAACATCAAAAAAGCAAACAGCAAGAACAAAAGCTAAAATAGAATCGCTCATCAGGTCACAATGCCAACCCGTGTGTGTTCTGCTAAATGGCGACGGCGAAATGAGAAACAAAGGTTAATGGATAATAAATGAGTAACGCGTATAGAACAGCGGAGGTACCTCGAAATAATGAAAGGATTCAATATCATTTTGACAACGAAAAATAGTAGATTAGGTTAACTGATTCTGAAGTGGATTACATGCATAAAAAAATGGATGTTGCGGCAAAATTCTGCGGAAGGAATAAGTGGAGCAACTGCTGGTTTACCAGACTGAATACAATTTAAGCAGGTTATCGCGAAAATTTGGGCACTGTCTCAAATACCATTATGCAACTATATTGACAATCTTAGTATGGAAGTATGTGTGTATGTAAGGATTGTTGCGAACCAACTCCCTCCGTCAAAGAATATTCTGGTTGTGCTATGGTAGGTACATAGCGCATTTTTGTCGTACAACTTGTAACTTGTAAAAACTTGCAAACTTAATATTAATAGCAAGACCGTAGCCAGCAATGAGAGGGTCTCACCTCTTTAAAGGTTTAAATATAAAGTGACATTTTAGGTGATCGAAAAAAGAATCTATGAAAAATACATGCTGGCGGATCATCTGAGGAGATACCACCGTGATAAAACAAGCCATTCTTCCTTTGCAGTTGCACGAATCAACTGTTACCTGGTGCTGAAGCCCTATCTTCGTCATACGTTCGTTAAGCTATGGACCAAGATATCCATAATAAATTGTTCTTCGCGAGCACTTTGCAGTTGCACGAATCAACTGTTACCTGGTGCTGAAGCCCTATCTTCGTCATACGTTCGTTAAGCTATGGACCAAGATATCCATAATAAATTGTTCTTCGCGAGCACTTTGCAGTTGCACGAATCAACTGTTACCTGGTGCTGAAGCCCTATCTTCGTCATACTTTCGTTAAGCTATGGACCAAGATATCCATAATAAATTGTTCTTCGCGAGCACTTTGATAACGGACACTTTAAGTGAATGAATATTCAATGTTATGAGAGATTTATCAAATACTATTATAAATAGTGCCAACAGCAGCAGTTGGAGGACCCCTGTCATGTTTAGGCGCTTTTATGGCTTTATCAGCCATCTAAACCTAAACGTACCTACAGTGCTATTTCACTGCGTCATCCACTGATATATACTTGCTGAAAATTTGAGTGAGAGTTCCCATGAAGTAGTTCATTGCGGCGCGTATTCACACGCTATAGACTACTTGAATATATTGACTTTTTATTTTGAAAATGGTGTAATAATATTTTTTTTTAACTTTCAACTTTAACCTCTTCAGACCCCAGAACTAAGCACAAACAATTTTGACTCAATTTTTTGGTTCTCTGATGTAAAAAAGGATTACAAAACAAAATAACTAAAATAATTTTTTTTTAAATTTTAATTAATAATTAGGTTAAATAATAATTAATGCCCAATATCCATGTTTTCCATGTATAAAACGAAGTAAACTATCTGTTGATTAATTTCAAAAACAATTGGGTGTTTTAGCTTTCCAATTGCACAAACAGTAGTTAATAAACAGTATTTTAAAATGTATCCAATTGGGTACACTTGGAATGAAGAGGATAAGGAATCGAGCGTGAGCCACCGGTGTTACGCGCTGGCGTGATTTATGATAAACGCAGTCTAGACACATTTCGGAGCAACGCATGGAATTAGGGCAGTTGTGTGAAGAACTTGGCGAGAACTTTTCATCCAAAAAAATAATAGTAAAACATGAAAGAATGCTATGCATCGTGAAAATATCGTTAAAATTAAGGAAAAGTCAAAAATAAGTGAATTAAATAAATATTGAAAAATAAATTTGAAAGTAGGGTTTTGAGATGGGGAGAAAATGTTTGTCAGTCGCTGTCGGTCTGTCTGTCCGCCCCACTCCCCTAATAACTTTTGAAGAAATAGTACGATTCGAAAGTTTTTTTTTTTTTTTTTTTGCTTTCGAAAGATCTGGGTAATGACATCTCATTTCCATATTTTACTTTTTGATTTGAACAATTTTTTGTTCAATTTTGAACAGCTCAAAAAATCTTAACATTAGCGCCAATGGTCAAATTATGTAAACTCTGGGCGTAAGATCCAAGTTACTATGAACAAGCTCATTGGAAGTAGCTCTCGGCGTGAAATATTTATTAATTTGAACAATTTTTGTTCATCTTAGAACAAAATTTAACATTAGCGCCTACGGGGAAATTTCATTCCTATATAAATCTTGATCTAACAGACGGATTTGCTTGAAACAAATTTTATCGGAAAGATGTTATGACGAAGAACATGTACAGACATGAAGTTCAACCAGAACTAAACAAGCCTATTTTCCTATGAAATTTTTTGATCGGGATTTTTAAGGATGTTTTCGAATGAATGAATGATTAAATGAATGAGTTAAAGAATGAATAAATGAATAAATTAGTGAATAAATGATAAAATAAATAAATGATCCAATAAATGAAGGGATGAATGAAGAAATAAATAGATGATTGAATAAATACATGAATGAGAGTAAATGAATGAATGAGTGAATGAATATGCATTAACCGTTGAAAGAGGTATATTTGAAGTTTTAAGAACTAAAGCTATAATGAGAAAGAGAGAGAGAGCTAGATAATAAATTTGAAGTGGGGTATATACAGGGAAAGTAAGCTCGTATAGTTCTAGACGGAACTTCTTGTTACATTTTGAGATCGTTCTAATATTTGGATGCAAAAGAAAAGAGCCATTTTTAAAGAAAATTTAATGAAATGGAAATTAAACATTACTTAGGTAATAGATTTGTTCACGATTCCCCAATTCACTAAGCATAATATACTTCATTTTTTGAAAACCCCTGTTCTTCAATTTTATTTTAGCTGACGAAAATTGTCAGCTCTTGTAAGAACGTTATGAATGAAGTACGAAAACGTCCCACGGTGGAAAATGGAACTGTGTAGAAAAGGTTGATTGTGATAAGGGACACATGGAGAGAGATTGCACGGCAAAACCCGGCCAGGGTGGGATGCTCAAAGAAATCAGGAGTATAAAACTATAAATATGTACGAAATTCTTTGTAAACTTCAGTAAATCTGATTCCTTCCTCTAATGACGAATAAATGTGTAAACTAGAAAAATATGTAGTAGAAAAGTAGAAGTCAGCCACCGGCAACCTTGCAAAAACAATTAAAAAATCCACCAACACCTTCCGTCTGATGAAACTAAGCACTGTCCTCATTCATAAACTGTGCTCTTGGGTAATGCAAGCGGAAAGATAAGAAAAACAATGCAGGTAGGCAATAAACAATTACCAAAAAAAAAAAGAAAGGCAGGGAAACAAGCGTCTTTAAGAGAAACCCTACGCAATTAGATGGCAATGAAATCACGATTCAACAGTTAAAAATGAGGGAAAGGGAAATTTATCTCATTTACTTCGGATTAGAAAACAATTACGTATAGGGTGAATGATTTTTTTTCTCTCGTAATTAATTACAAGTTTCGACCTTTATACGCGGTTTTGGTTAATCGAAGATAGAAATCATACCACACTAAATGGAAATGGAAGAAGTCAAGTTGGATTTTTTTTTTCTGAAAATAAATATATGGGTTTTTTTTCTTTCTTCTTTTTTTTAATAATTATTATTTACTTTTTATTTTTATGGTTTTCACTTTGACAAAACAAGCATCAAATATTTTTCACTTATCTTCAATGATTAACATAACATTAAATAATTTCAAAAAATTCGAACACTTTATCAATGTCGAATACTTAATAAATGAAGATTTCTCTTACGAAACTCGTTTGCTTGAATCTTCAAATCTAAGTAAGCAGAAATACAATTAGAACTTATTGGTCACTCAGTTTTATCGCTTGCAAAGACTTAGCATCATATAAAATAATATTTTTTTTATTATTAATTTTTCCCCTGCCCTTAATATGGGGATGATCAGAAAAATCAACTGCGTGATGATATTAACGTAGCTTTCCTCCTTATTTTTTAAAAATTTTATTCAGTTAATTGCTATTACTTCGTCAAATAACTTTGTTTCAACATATAGGCAACAACTGAAAATATTTTAAAAACGGCATATTAAAATAAGACTTTGTGACGACGCATCACTAAAAATAACACTTGAGTCTATTTTCAAATTTTAGCACAATTCTCTCTTATGATTGTTTTTTTAATTATGAAATTTATCAAGTGAAATGTCGCTGACAATTAAATATTTGTTTTAAAGAATTGTTGCGAAAGTCATGACAAATTACACACCAAATAAAAGAAAGGGGGGAAAAACCATTTAAAGAAAAAATCCACTAAACTTATTGCTATTCAAATTTAAAGATTATATTTTACAAAATTATTGCCTACAATTTCAAATACATATTTATTCGACTCTTAATAATATAGCTAAATAAACATAAGCTATCATAGTACATATTCAAGTATAGCATATGGGATAGAACCTGTATGCGAATCTGGTCGCACTAACCTGTATCCACACGCAGCATCCATAGATGTAAAATACCCAGGTATTTATAATTTGGGGTAAATACCCCAAATTCATAAATACCTGAGTATTCACGAATTTAATTTGAAAATTCAATAGCTTTTCTTTTACTGTTTTTTAAATTTTGGGTAATATTTCACAGAAAAAAGTTTCGTATATAATGACAATAGTTAATTTGTTGTTCGTAAAAAGAAAAATTAATTCTATTCAGCATGTAAATTATTAATTGTTTTTAATGCTTTTTATTTGAGCAAGTCTTTCACGAATTCCCATTTCAGTTAATAATTCCAATGTTAGTTACAACACACACACACACACAATTTCGTTTTCTAATTTTAAAACTAATCGCACTCTCAGAAATGGAGCTCTCACTTTTGACGATTCTTCACTCGTCAAGAAAATTTCGTCATTTACAACGATTCTTTCCTCGCGCGATCACGTGACTTTAAAAAGGTACTACACAAATTTCGCCAATTTGACGAAAGGTTTACTCGGAGCATTTTTCACGAAGCCATTTCGTCAAATACTACGAAAGTTTCGTGATATAAAAGATACTCATACTGACACTTTTCCAGGCCCGTCAGTTAAAAAAATTCCAGGGGAGGAGGCAAAGGGTACATGCTTTCTTTTATTTCACATTAAACCATAAAAACATTCATTTGTAACATAAAGTATTAGATAAGGAAATTTTGCCAGAAATACATTTTTTGAAATTCAAAACTTTAAGCAGTTTTTAAATAATTTATTTAATAGAAAGTTTATCACATGAAACTTATTGTTTTTCTTACAGGGGAACACATAATTCTTTCTCTGATACATATTTAGTTGTGATTTGATGCTGTGTTCTTTAATAATACTTAATGTCAGGCTCGTCATTTTGCATTTTTTGGGAGGGAGGGGAGCATTAACAAAGGATAAGGATATATTCTCCTTATTATCGATATCATTGGAAAGAAGAACAAAATACGTGCACGGACATAAAAATAACATTCTCAAAGGGAGGAGGGGGGGTGACAATTTTTAATCATTTTTGTATCATAATTACTAATTACTGTATCATAACTACTAATATCCCTCACTAATAGACTGGCTTGAAAGTTTCAATATTTTTGCATGTTAGCTCTAATGATTTCAATTTTATGTCTACTTAGTAAACTAAGTTTTTCATCTGGATGTATTTGAATTTTTTTTTTTTTTTTTTGGAAATATTTTTTCTATGGCTATTATAATTTAAGTGGAAAGTCTTTTTGTATAAATTGAAGATATTAGTCAAGATAAATCATGGTTAAATACTTTTAAAATGACTTTAAACGGACCCTGATTTTGGGTGTTTACCCAGGGCAGGGGTTAGCCATTTATAAATACCCTACCCACTAGTTATTTACCCAACCCACATCTATAAGAATAGCTAAAGCATGCTTGACATAATAGCCCATTAGTCGAGTCCAGAAATCGAAAATTTAATGAGACTCTTTTGACATTTCTATCGCGACAGCAATCTTCTAACGTCTCTATCGATTTAGATAAATTGAATGTAAGGCTGCGCGTGCATCACACAATAATCAGCGGTCTTTAATCATGATGTTGACACAGTAAATACATCGTTGAAAAAAATCCACCCAAAAACTTAAATTACTCATGAATAATCCTTGATAGTAGACACGAATAAAGGCCATTGACTTGTCGGTAAACATGAATGAATATTCGGATGCATACAAAGTGGTTTTTGAGCATATAAAATATAGAATAAGCAAAATCGATTCACGTAAAATTTTGTTTTTCGTTTAAACATTATTTTAAGGCAAAATTTTGCTTATAATTTCAACAAAATCGGGTAAAACGTTTTTATTTGGAAGATTTAAAAGCGATTTCTGCTTTACTTTAAAAAAGGCTTAATACAAATAAGGCCAGCACTGCATCTAACAACAAAACTTTCATGCATACACAATATATGTGGGCAGTAGGGAACCCAGGAATTTGCTTTGGAGGAGGGGGGGGGGGGCAAGATCGGGATTAGGGATGCATTTGATTCTGCCGGATATCGGATATCCAGAGTGCCTTGTCTGAAGAATCTGCAACGGATATCCGCTTCTCAACCGTAAAACCTGAAATTCTATACATTTTCTTAAACACCCCAAATCTTTTAAATACACTGTAGCTTTCAATTTGCATATATTTTCAAAATATAATACTTAATAATTAAATTTTTAAAATCAAATTTGACACGCAGGATCACCGAATCTTTTCAATGGCCGCTTTGGATTCCGATTAAAAAAAAAAAAAAAAAAAAAAAACAGTCACATACCAATAATCTGATGCCTTCTGGGGAGTATTAATTCAGTTCTCGCCTGCATATGAGTAGGTATGCATACATGCATGCTGCCGTGCGCTAAGCACAAAAGCCGCATTTGCACTTTTAAACGAAACTTGTATGAGTTATTGTCATCAGATGATTCTTGGTTATTTATTTTGCTTTTGTGATCAATATGAATAGAAAATGATATCTTTTTAAAAAAATTCCAGAAAAGTGGCATTTGAATTAAGTATTATGGAGACGAAAAACTTTAATCATCAATTTCTCATTTTGAGTTCAACTTCAGATACGCCATTTATACTTAGCACGACAGCATAACATACATAAGATTATAGTTAAAGTGACCCAGTTTACACCTACGCCCAGTAGCAGCATTTTCTGTATCAATCTGCAGCACAAGTTTTAGAAGTCAAAATTTATCTGCGGCACCAAATGATGTGGAACCAAATTTACAATCATAAAAAATGACAAACCATGCATTTTAAAATAGTTGACACATAACAATAACACATACAGACAATAAAAAAAATATTATATAATCATTCAGTTTTTAAATAAATTAATAAAATCTAAAATTGAACTAATCTAATTTTAAATCTATTTTTAAAAAATGTAAGGTGTCTAATTAATCTGCAAGCTTCAAGATAAATCCGCAGCGCTCGCTGCCGTGCTGCGCGATTTCTGCTACCGGCACCTACGTAGAGCTCGTTTGAATAGACGCATATCATTGAAACTTAATATACGTTATATATACCCCGAGAAAAAGAAATCTGCAGTAAGAAAGAATTAGTTCAAATTTTTATCTCCAGGTGAGAAGAGGGGTTAAGAGGGCGTGTGAGGTAGAAAACAATTTTTTTCACGGAACTTATAGCGTGTTCAACAGCAATAAGGAGGGTTTATCAACTGTAGCTATATTTACCAACTGTTTACAATGTCGGTATAATTTTTAATGAATAGATATGCGGCTGCAGGAACCAATTTTCAGAAGCGATCTTTTTTCTTTTACTTTCTAATGGGGCTCCGTATGGCCACTAACCTTTGCGGAGTTATTTTAGTGCATTCCCCGGAAACCGGCATCCGTTCTTTCCAGTAGCACCACTGTCGGCGGATGCCATTACCACTTTTGAGAATTTTGACGCTCAGTTTCTCCCTAGATGGCGGCACCTGAGCTCGCCTGATGCGAAACTGCACTAGAGACTTAATTTAGTCGAGAGTATCCGAGCCAAACAGATAGTCAAAGGATCTTAAACATGCCGCATAATCATACGACATGGATGCTGACGATTTGCTGCATCTTGAAAATCGGCCAACTTGGGGCAGGTTTGATCCTGGGAGCTTGGGAGTACGAGGCCAGTGCCTTACCGCCCTGACGGCTTCAGAAGCAATCTAAAGCGTGTAAAATTAACATCACTTTGCTCCTCCAACCTCCTTCTCTGATATCACTAGGCCTTAGG
Organism: Octonoba sinensis; assembly: GCA_038502835.1. NCBI lineage: Eukaryota > Metazoa > Arthropoda > Arachnida > Araneae > Uloboridae > Octonoba > Octonoba sinensis. The sequence continues at coordinate 90,227,710 of CM076604.1, read as the reverse complement.
GATGCCCTAATACGGGCGCGAGGTAGTGGAGTCCACGGATTTTACTTGCCCGCATCCCCCCTGGTGGGTTTTCAGAGGGTCGGGTATCAAACGCCCGACCCTCCAGTTGGAAGTTCGACATCCTAGCCACTAGGCTACCACGGCCTTAAATTAACATTACTTAGGGAGTCTTCGTGAAGGAACGATAAACAAGATGATACAAGTGGGAAAACGAAAGATACGGGAATGATGGATTGTACTAGTACTATATTTTAAAAAGCGCAATGAAAACGAAATAAACTGTAACTTTAGCTTTAAAAAAATGATTTCAATAGGTTTCGCTAATAAACCCACAATCTATCTTTGTGGGTTTATTAACACCCCTATCTTTCGTTTCTTTCGAAAGTGGCAAACATAGCAAAATTAATATCAAAAACCTTAACAAATGGATAGCCCATAATTTGCAGAAAACGCAAGTTGTACATAGACCAAGGCGTCGGGTTTAGTTATAAATTGCTTCAAAGTTTAAGCCAGGGTTTGTATTTTTTCCGGCAAAAGGTAGTTTTGCCAGAACGGTAGCAAAAACTGGAAAAAACCGGGGGAAAAAATGGAAAAACCGGCAAAAAAGGCGAAATACTTATTGTTCGTAAATAATGCGCAGTAAGGTCAATAAGGGCCTACATAATTAAATTAATTTTTGGGTATTATTGAATACTTTTATATTGTTGTTTAATAAATACTACAATTAAAACAACTATTTAATGAAAGTCTAAGTTACAAATGCAGAAAAGAAAGTATTAATTAAAATAAACCCAAAATAATACAATAAGAAAAAAATTCGCTTATGTCTTATTAAGGTAACTTTATTTTCTTCCTTTTTCTTTTGGGAAAAAGAACAAATAATAGTTATTATTTTCATCACTTTCAGGCATTTCATTTTTTTTGTGTTTTTACTTTCAAATTCCTGAAATTCACCAATGTTATTGTCAAAGGCCTACATCATAACATCAGTTATTAAAAAAAATCCCCCGTCCCCTTTCCACCCTAACTTTTAAATTGTTCAGTAGAAACTGGACATATAACACAAAATGAACAGTTCGTTTAATTTTTTATTTATTTACTGTAAATTTTACTTAGTTTGATTTTTACTTTTGTTATGAAATTGAGATTTTTTTTAAATGCTTACTTTTAAACTTCTAATACTATAATGCATTTTGCATACTCATTTACCTTAGTGCCTAAATTAAGTATGAATAACATTGATTTAAAACTAAAAAAAAAAACTTCATTTATCCTTCTAATCTGATCTTTTAGATTAGCTGGCAAAAAAAAAAAAAAAAAAAACAGTAAACGCTATTTTTGCCGGGGTGGTTTTTACCAGGTTTTTTCCGCCTATGGCAAAAACTTGCCAAACCTAAATTTAACATCAACTACAAATGCAAAAATTCGCTTTCCGTGAGTGGGAGTTAAAAGGGCAAAGTTGGACGACTCCAAAAGGCTTTTCTCTCAATTCAGACTTTGATCTCCGACCCCACAAATAATAATAATAATAATAATAAAGGCCTGAAAGCAAACTGCGAAAAAGGATTGGTGCCCGTTTTCTGTTGACTCTTGTAAATGATAGTACATTGTACAATTATCTCTCAAATGGTTGTTTGCGTTTGAATTACGTGCCCATTCGTTTGCCGCTTTTGTTCCTTATCAACGATACCCGTTGTATGCCTGGCGTTAACTAGTAATTCATCTACTTTGTGTTCCTTTCCAGTTAAATAATGACGTAACATAAGTTCCCTGTTTACTTAGTTAAAAGGTGGAGCACACTCTTTAATCTTTTGATATTGCACAGTTGATACGCGCATTCTTAATATAAATAAAAATTAATCAAAATAGTTAAAAATATATAAATTTACTAATTTGATAAAATCCAAAACGTAACTCTGTTTTAGGAAATAAATAGAGAAAATGAAAAATGTTACGTACATAAAATGTTTTGCTTAAAGGGATGTTAACGTCGTTTCATATCAAGCATAAATCTTATATATAATTCTGTACGAAATGAGAAAAAAGGGAGGCTGAATTTCTTATTTCCCGCTGGCCATGAATGAAATCTTTATTTTACTTCAGGTTTAACTATAATGAATCACGTCTCTGAGATCTATGTAATATACATCTAGGGGGTTACGTGGTGTGGATATTTTGTATGACGATTCTCGGGGATCTAAAATTAAACCCCCTGGGTCATCAAGAACCGGAGCAATTAAAGTTTCAAAATCACAATTTTTCAAGCTTTTCGTGCTATTTTTGTTCACCTTTTGACCGGGCTACAGCCCAGACGAAAAAACGGATCGAGCTGAATTTCGCGCACACATTCCTTATGCACCAAGGGTAATGGCCTTTTGTGCCCTTCCCCCAAAAAATGTGATTTCACCCCCTCCCCCGTGTTACGGCCCACTGGTGATATCTGGAGCTGATTTTTATATTTGTTAACTACATACATTTTTTTCAGTACTTTTGTTATGTGAAAAATAATGAAACATAAATAATTAAAATAAAAGCCATTTGCAGAAACACATATTTTAAAAAATTATACGTAAAATTATATGTAATTTTTACATACATTAATAATTTAAACATAAAGTCAACAGCAGACAAACTCTTTTATTTGTTCAATACACTCAAAATATAGCGAAGTTCCGAAATAATGAGCTGCGCAGGGCGTTTCATGTTTTTCGCCAAACCGAAGAAGATTCCGTCCACGATATCGTTACCCACTAAGTGTGTTGTTGTTTCTAATGCCACTTGTGTATCCAAGCTCTCTTTTGCAGAGTGACCAGGAATTAAGGCAGTAAGGAGCGCCTTCCGTTTAACAGATGAGCACCTCATTAGATATACCAAAGGATTTTTCAAGGGCAGTGGTAGCCTAGTGGTTAGGATATCGACCTTCGGATCGGAGGATCTCGGGTTCAATACCCGAGCCGTTGAAGACCCACCATGTACACTTGGGGCGGAGATTTTCCCTTCCCTTCACCCATAGGTCTAAAAAGGAGGGTGGCGTATTTGAGGTGGCGCCATCTGGTGTCATCCAAGTACATTAATGAAAAGTCGTACTTCCACCGTTGGTGCTCATATTGAAACGGAAGGCGCACTCTTCTGCCTTAATTCCAGGTCGCTCTGCTACGGGAGCTTGGATATCCAAGTGGCATAAGCAACACAAACAGCACAGGTTTTTTTCCATAATGTTTTATTTTACAAGTGATTACAAGTGATTAAAAAGAGCTGTAGTCATAATATTTTTGAAGAATGAAAAGCGAAAAGCATGTACTTAACTATATATTTTGTGGCTAGTCTAAATGGAAAGTTTATTTTGTGCACTTTTGTCTTAACAGATGACAGACAGGTTGGCCACGTAATGTTATTCTACGTCATTTTTATCACACACAATCCTAACACACAGAAACTTTTTTTTGGTAACTATTCTGTCTTTTGTTTTCTATTGCTGCAGTTAAATAAACATGTTGTTATGTTTTAATTTTGATACATGCTTTCCAATGAAACAATAATAATACCATCTATTATAAGAGCACTTGCTAAGTAATAATAAGTAGATACCTTATTCATATTAAGAATGACAAAATGCTTTCATTTTTAAACATTACTTCTAAATGATCGAAGCAAAAAACGAGATTTGGAGCTCTCTAAAGCAGCAGGCAAATATTCTTCGTAAAAAGCAATTATATATAAAAAGACGTCTGACATTATATAAATGCAATCCTCTATTACAGGCAATTATTCCGGAATAGTTACGCCATAATTATTTAGCAATTTTTTTGACGCATTATTAACGATATACGTCTCTGTAATTTGTGATCCAGCGCTAAACTGCAATTCAACTCTAATGCCCAACTCATGTCAAGAATAGGCGACGTGAAAACTTATGAGAGGATTTGTTCTTCTTACCAAAGGGAGGAGTTATTGAAATTAGTGGAGTAATTATTCGCAAGGCCTAATTTGATGAGATTAAAAGCAAGGTCGAAAAATCGTAAGGTACAACAGGCAACAAACTAGTAAGTAATTCGGTATACGGTAAATGAATCATTTCCCTTTAAAAATGCTACTTTTTTCTTGGGAGTGGGGTCCCATTCAGTTTTTAAGTCAAAATTCAACACTTTTTAGTCTCTTCAAATTAATTAATCCATTAACTAAAAAATAATAATAATAAGCACGCCAATGCAAAAATGCATGAAGACCTACCTACACATACGATGAAATTTCAGTTCGATTGTTAAAGTAAAGAGTAGGTAATTACAGCTTCGGGTATTTCAATTATATATTGCATTTAACCCGTAAGTAAATAGAATAATAAGCGAATTTGAACTGCAAGTAAAAAAGGAAAAGGCTAAGGTAACATAAAATGAAGAAACCACCAAACATCGACACTGTAATCTATAAATTTTAACAAATCATTTTTCTTTTCGCTTGTTTCTGGGATGTTTTTGCTAATATTTATAAAGGGAGCTATTTCATACACATTCCGAAATCTCCATTGAGAAAAGAACTGGCGAGGAAATTGCCTGACCTGTGCAATTTCTGGAATACCTTCGACACCACGGCCAACTAGAATAACAGGCCGGAAAAACTGGTTAGCCACGTGACTTATTTCATCCTGAGCGCGGAGGGGGGGGGGGAAGCAGTGAAAACCGATCCTTAACTATTTCATTTTAAAATTCGGAAATTCATAAAATGTACTCATTTTGGGCCTTCAAAAAAAAAAAAAAAAATTTTTTTAGTTAAAATTGAAGATGATTCCAACTGAGAGTTAAGTATCACAGAAATTAAATATGACATGACGCCCGTTTCGAATCCTTGGGAGTTGATGCAATGCAATAAGTGATAAAACTATACAAATTGACATTCATAAAATATAGTACTCGTTACAAGACCCAAGTGCTTTCAATGTTACAACGTGTAGCCTTTTCCTACTCTCCTTAACGTTCCATAATTTCCAACGATTCTTTAATACGTTTTTATTAGTTTCACTTGCATGTTAAAAACATCTTGGAATTCAATTTTCCCAAAATTTCCGGAGTCCAAATTCTTTAACATCTTGTACACATATCAAATTTCGATCCACAGTTCCTTCACATTTGATTGCAAATCAAATTGTCGCATGGCGAAAAAAAGAAAAGAAAAACGAAAGAGTCATTCATTCCATTTCAAATCAGGCAGGCAGGTCTGAAACTTGTCACATGACCCTCACAGATTTTTTTGAAAAAATTACAGTAGTTACAACTAAGGGACATATAAAGTATCCCAAAAGGATTGTGCAAAAAAAAATTTATTTCTCTAGTTACGGACGTTTAAAATTTGGGACAAAGTTGGCCGTTTTCAGAAAATCAGCAAAACACTCACTTCTAAAATGGCCACTGTTTCAAAAGTTTTTAACCGATTCGAATGATTTTTTTTCTATAAATAATGAAGGGATGGTATTTTATTTAGACACTAATTTTAAAAATTTAGTTGGCTTCATTGATAAAGAAAAAAAAAAGTGTTTCTGAAGTGAAAAAATAATGTTTGTTCCGACTTCACGATTTTTTTTTTCTTATGAAAGAAATTTATTTTTGACAAAACACAGGTGGCGATCTAAAGTGCTGTTATGGAAGTTTTGTATTAAATTTTATTGTAAGCATGAGATGCATATCCTCTCAGAATTTAAATTTTGAAATTTGATAATGTTCAAAAATTACGATTTTTGAAGTGTGATTACTCAAAAAAGCCATTTTTTAAAAATCTGAAAATCAGCTCATTTGTTGCCCTTAAAGTGCTTAATGAGCTGCTATCAATTACATTGTGTATTTTTGCCCCAGATATTTTATATGATTTTTCAAAAATGGCCTTTTGTGCGTTTCTCAAAAAAGCCAGAAATTCAAACTCGTTCTTATTTAATCATTTTAATATAATATTGAATCAATATTTATTAAGAAATGTACTGTATTGTTACACAATTACTACAGATAAATTGTACTTAACCTTCTTAGAGCTTAAATAGCTCCTAGCACAAAGCGTAGCTACTGTGATTTAATGCATATTATTCTGTTCAATCCAATGACTAGTTTCAAACTCACACGCTTTATATCAAATACCAAGCAACAGCAAATGTAAAATTTGTAGTAGGAATACAATCAAAACATTATTGGCTATCCCACAATACTGCTAAATAGTAAAAATCCCTAAAATAGTAATACTTACATTGGACGCACGAGCAAACAAGAAGTGGAAAACAGTTCGAAAACTAACAGCCTCTTAAACAAATATAACTCAATGCATGATTTCTAAATAGGAAAATTTATTGAAAGTGTGAATGAGAATTATTGAATGGGGCAAATTAAGAATGTATCACCGATGGTTTACGCTTTACGGGCACTATCGAATAATTTGTACACAGATAATCTAGAACAAATATTTCAATAGCCAAAATATAATACCACAAGAAATATAACACCATCTGAACCCTCCTAGTCTTTGCATATTTTTGGTAATAACGAGTAGAAGATGATTCAAGAACTTGATTCTACTTATTTTGCTTTAAGTACATAATTTCATATGCGTTTAAAACTATGTATATCAGTGCTGTAACATATTTGATGTAAAGTGTGCGAGTTTAAAACTAGTAATTGGATTGAACACAATAACATGCATTAAATCACAGTAGCTACGCTTTGTGCTAGGAGCTATTTAAGTTCTAAGAAGGTTAAGTACAATTTATCTGCAGTAATTGTGTAACAATACAGTATATTTCTTAATAAATATTGATTAAATATTACATTAAAGTGATTAAATAAGAACGAGTTTGAATTTCTGGCTTTTTTGAGAAACGCACAAAAGGCCATTTTTGAAAAATCATATAAAATATCTGGGGCAAAAATACACAATATTAGACAGCAGCTCATTAAGCACTTTAAGGGCAACAAATGAGCACATTTTCAGATTTTTAAAAAATGGCTTTTTTGAGTAATCCACACTTCAAAAATCGTAATTTTTGAACATTTTCAAATTTCAAAATTTAAATTCTGTGATTATATGCATCTCATACTTACAATAAAATTTGATACAAAACTTCCATAACAGCACTTTAGATCGCCACCTCTGTTTTGTCAAAAATAAATTTCTTTCATAAGAAAAAGAAATCATGAAGTCGGAACAAACACTATTTTTTCACTTCAGAAACACTTTTTTTTCTTTATCAATGAAGCCAACTAAATTTTTAAAATTAGTGTCTAAATAAAATACCATCCCTTCATTATTTATAGAAAAAAAATTATTCGAATCGGTTAAAAACTTTTGAAACAGTGGCCATTTTAAAAGTGAGTGTATTGCTGATTTTCTGAAAACGGCTAACTTTGTCCCAAACTTTGAACGTGTGTAACTAGAGAAATAATTTTTTTTTTTACAAAATCCTTTTGGGATATTTTATATGTCCCTTAGTTGTAACTACTGTAATTTTTTCAAAAAAATCGGTGAGGGTCATGTGACACCCTCTGCCTGATCTGAAATGGAATGGCTCGAAAGTAACCGAATACAACGTGAAAAGTTTACAGTTTGTGTTGTACTTAACTTACAAACTTCAATTTCCCTTCTATGAAAAAAAAAAAACAGCTTTCGATTGATATAGCATGTTAAAATGTTCAAGAGGTTTTTTGCTCCCATATTAGAGAATTTATGCGAAAATGTGGTTTAAAATTGGAATAAAAAGCGAATAAAATCAAATTCTAAAAAATGCAGACCGCCAGGCTGTATTGTCATCGGAACTTGATATGTGTGCAAAATATCAAAGAATTTGGACCTCCTGGAGGTAGGGGAAAATTGAATTCCAAGATTTTTTAACGTACTCGTACAAGAAGTGAAACTAATAAAAACGTATTGAAAAATTCTTGGAAATTACGAAAAAAATTTAACATTCATTAGCGCCTACGGGGAAATTTCAATCTTATTAAGTCCTGATTTGCTTGGAACAAACTTTATCGGAAAGATTTTATGACGTAGAACATGTGCAGATACCAAGTTCATCTAGAATTAAACATTTTCCTATGAAAATTTTTGATCTGCGTTTTTATAGATTTTTATGAATGAATGAATGAGGGAAAGAATGAACTACTAAATGAGGGAATAAATCAGGGATGCACAAACTTTTTTGGGTGAAGGGCCAAAAAATTAGAAAGTATCAGGTTGGGAGCCAAAGTAAGGTAATGTTTTGTTCATAAAAATACAGGGTGCATTTCAGTTTTTATTTAGAGGTAATATGTACAAATCACATGTATTAATAATTACTGTACTCGGGAACACATTATTAAATAAAAGTTTTAAAAAATTAATGTAAATGAATTCAAACAAAGTGAGGTATAATATTTCTAAACAATTAATTGCACAACATTTATATATATCAATGAAGTGATTGGTCAAATGGCACAAAGGAGGAATACTAAATTTTTTTACAAAAATGTGAGCAAATTATGAAAATGAAACAAATAGGACATTTAAACTTAGAAAAACACAGCATTATTCTCTAAATTATAAGTTTCTTTATAATTTAGATAATTTTTCCTTGACATTTCATAATGTAAAATTTAAAATATATACCCGTATTAAGAGTTAAAATGAGAAATTAATTAAAAGTGCAAATATAAATACAGAAGAAATAAACACACATATATTAAATAGCAAAATCCAAATGCTATGAGTCTGTAAATCACGTTAAACGCTTGCGATTCAGCATTACTACTAGTCAATTTGGCTAGTAGAAGTGTTTTTTTAACTAACCACTTACAAAATCTGATTAGTTAAATTAGCATGGTAATATTAAATTTATACATTGCTACATGGACAATAAAAAAAAGTTAAACTGATTCCTTTATCAAAAATCCACATATCATTATTTTGTTCCATGGCATATAATTAAATTTAAATCCTTTAATCACTAGTTTTCCTGCAGATTAGAAATTGATCTCTGTGAATTAATGTAAAAAATCGTTATTTATTTATTCATTTCCTAAATACATATCAACAATAAGATTTTCCTAAATATATATCAACAATAAAATTTTTAATTTTTGATGATAAATTACACTTTATAAAATAAAATAATTATTCATATTGATATTATTAATTCTGAAAATTAATGTTCAATTAATAAATTTTTATTCATTCATTACTACTAGTCACTTTGGCTAGTAGAATTGTTTTTTTAACTAACCATTTACAAAATCTTATTAGTTAAATTGGCATAGTAATACAGTACAGAACCTCTTATCCAGGAACCAGAAAACTGGGAATTTTTCTTGAATTTCCCGCCATTTTTGAAAAGTTCGCGTTTTTTTTTTTGCCCATTTTGTACAAATACAAATTTTTTAAAGTGCCTTTAAAAATACGAATTTTTCCGTTAAAAGCAACATATTCAGTATTTATAAGTCGAACAATTTAGTCTAAAAACGATGTGTTTTTAGGGGAGGGGAGCGTCAACTTGCGGATAAAAATTAGAAAAAAAAAAAACTCCAACGATACTTGAGAAAAATCAGATCTTTTCTCTATTTTATTTCAATAATTAACCGTGAAAGAAATAAGTAATTAGATTCTTATACAATTATTTAATTGTCTCGTCAGTATCCGAAGACGAATTGCAACAAAAATCAGACTATATGAAAGTTCGTAAAATTTCACGGCAGATTCGCGAATTTTTCGCAATAGCTGATCGTGTGAAAATTAAACCACATTTATTTTTGTTTTATATATTTTTTTATTTATTTAAGAGCTGCAATAAAGTAATAAGAATTTAAAATTGATATTAAGGCAACCAAAATTGCAACTGTGAAAATGAATTTTTTTTTTTTTTTTTTTTTTTTTTTTTTTTTTTTTTTTTTTTTTTTTTTTTTTTTTTTTTTTTTTTTTTTTTTTTTTTTTTTTTTTTTTTTTTTTTTTTTTTTTTTTTTTTTTTTTTTTTTTTTTTTTTTTTTTTTTTTTTTTTTTTTTTTTTTTTTTTTTTTTTTTTTTTTTTTTTTTTTTTTTTTTTTTTTTTTTTTTTTTTTTTTTTTTTTTTTTTTTTTTTTTTTTTTTTTTTTTTTTTTTTTTTTTTTTTTTTTTTTTTTTTTTTTTTTTTTTTTTTTTTTTTTTTTTTTTTTTTTTTTTTTTTTTTTTTTTTTTTTTTTTTTTTTTTTTTTTTTTTTTTTTTTTTTTTTTTTTTTTTTTTTTTTTTTTTTTTTTTTTTTTTTTTTTTTTTTTTTTTTTTTTTTTTTTTTTTTTTTTTTTTTTTTTTTTTTTTGTCACTATAAAATTAAGACATAGGTTTTCGTACAGATAAATTTGTAAATACTTATTCCAATTATATTTCCTGTCTTATATTTAATATATGTCCTTTAACCAGAATTTTTATTTAATATAATAGTTATTTCTATGTGATATATACTGAAGTGCAATACAATTTACATCCATTGCATATATATATATATATATATATATAAATAGATTGAAAAAAACTTAATCTTTAAGTAATTTATAAAATATTTGTTTATTTTGAATAAATGAATTATTTATTATCATATGTCTCTTTACTGTGTGAATGTTTTTTTTTTTTAATTTCTTTTTTGCATGCTTCTGTGAAATTGCTTTTTAGATTCACTTGATATTTTTTGAAGTGTCAGTTGGAAAGTAATTAAGTATGACGTAATTAAGTAAAAGTCAATTTCGCTATTCGGTTTAGTATTTTGATTTCATAGAAATGTGATTGGCCAATCTATCTGGAGAGAGAAATCAATTTATTTATAAGTTAAAGTATTATGTTTTATTATAAATTATTTTTTTTTTTGTAACGAATGCCATTTTTGAAAATGAGCTCGAGAGAGGAGGTTGTATGGATGGTTTTCCTCTATATAAGCATCTGTATTGTTATGAGTTTAATATACATATTTACTGGAAAAGCAGACTTTGCAGTTGATTTCGTTCTTTTTCCGAATGATACTTCTAATTCAATTGTTTCATTTCGGGGATGATAAATTTTAATATTACAAATAATCAATTTTCCTGCTGCAATGAAGAGGGCGTATCAGGATCCGAGTCGCGAAGCAAGTTTTGGTGGTGTCGATGCATTATTTTATGCTGCACGAGGAAAAGTTTCGAAGAAAGAAATCAAGAGATGGTTGCAAGGAGTCGATGCGTATACGTTACACAAAGCGATTCGAAGGAAGTTTCCGACAAATCGGGTCATTGTACATTCAATCGATCATCAGTGGCAGGCAGACTTAGTAGATGTTTCAAATTTACAAAAGTATAATGATGGTTATCGTTACATATTAACATGCATTGATATTTTATCAAAATATGCATGGGCAATACCTTTAAAAACGAAACGTGGTCAAGATATAGTTGATGTTTTTAAGAAAATCTTTTCTGTGAGAAAACCAAAGCTTTTACAGACGGATCAAGGAACTGAATTTAAAAATAAAAAGTTTCAAACATTTCTCCGAGAGAATCATGTCAAGTTTTTCACGACATTTAATTCAACAAAAGCATGTGTGGTGGAAAGATTTAATCGTACGCTGAAGACAAAAATGTGGAAATATTTTACAAGTCAAAACACGTATAATTTTGTTAATGTTCTAAACGACTTAGTGAGCAGCTATAACAACACTTATCATTCTACAATTAAGAGAAAACCAGTAGAAGTGAATGCCGAGAATGAAAGAGATGTATGGTTTACAGTGTATGGAAATACAGTAGATGTTGAAAAAAAGGCTTGTGTTTTCGACATCGGAGATGTTGTTCGCATTTCTAAGCAAAAACTTACTTTTGAGAAAGGATATGAAACCAACTGGACTGAGGAACTGTTTATTGTAACAGAGTGTGTGAAGAAAGATATTCCTGTATATAGAGTTAAAGATTTGTTAGGTGAGTCTATTCAAGGAACCTTTTACTCACAAGAATTGCAGAAAGTGAAACTTAAAGAAGATTATACTATTGAAAAAATATTGAAGAAACGAGTGAAGAAAAATAAAACGGAATATTATGTAAAGTTTCGAGGTTATCCAGCGAAATTTAACCAATGGATTCCGACTTCTAATTTTTCAATCTTATAAAATGCTTAAACATATCCACTTACTTTCATTGCACATCATGAGTTTCTACGTGACACTACCGAGTGATAGCTCTATGAATTATTTTTCCAATAACAAGATTTCGCATTTTATTACGAGATTGCCAACACCAATTGAACTAACAGGTGAATGGGAAGTAGGTTTAGTTGAATTCATTTATCCACATACTTGGTATAATGTGAATAGTAAAAACAACCTTATTGCTTTTGATTTAGGAGATGGAAAAGAATTGGGTAGGAATATACCGCCAGGTTGTTATGAAAGCGTCCCAGATATTTTAAAAGCTATATCTATTGCCGATCATGAAAATAAAATTTCTTTTAATTATAATCATGTTACCAAACGCGTTCGCGTAAAAGTAAAAAACAATGCTAGAGTTATTTTTCACAGTGGTTTATGTCAACTGTTAGGGTTTGAACCTACTGTGATTGAAAGAGAAAGTGAAACGCAGAGGGAACAAACAACGTTTAGTCCTCTCGTGGCGGATCCAAATGCACATTTTAAAGTTTTGATGATATATACAGACATTATTGAACCACAGATTGTAGGTGATGTTTTTGCACCTTTATTACGAACTGTAAAAGTGAGTGGTAGCGACGGAGAAGTTGTAAGTGTAGAGTACGAAAGGCCGCACTATTTACCTGTTAGTCGGAAGATTATTGATACTGTCGAAATAGTTATAAGAACAAACATGGGAACTTTGGTGCCATTTGAACGTGGACGTTCATACGTGAAACTTCACTTCCGACAAAAGTATCTCTCATAATGCTTGTACCTTATCAATGCTGTCAAAAGTCCTTTGAGGATTATTACATTAATCAAACAGGGAGTGGACTTAATTTTTATCAAGGGGCTCCCTATCAAAGAGGATATGGAATCGGGGGTCTCTTTAAATCATTTTTTAGAGCCGCTGTTCCACTTTTCAAATCAGGAGCCAAAGCAGTTGGTAAGCAAATACTAAGCAGTGGTGTTGATGTATTCAACGATGTGTCAAGTGGTGAAAATTTGAAAGTTGCTACAAAGCGTCGATTGAAAGAAGCTAGTAAAAATTTAACTGATAAAGCAGCAAACAAAATTAAGACAATGATTGGATCTGGAAAAATAAATAAAAAGCGTAAACTTTCCAAGAAGCGTGTCAGTTTTCGTAGAGTGAAGAAGGTGAAAGCACACGATATTTTCTCTTAAGAAGAAGATGAGTTCTCTTATTCATAAAGATTCTCCAGTATGCGTGAAATCAGAATTGGATCTGTTTTCTGTACCTCCAACACAAGCTGCGATTGAAAAAGGTCAATTCATCGAATATCATCCCATTGCTAACATACGTGATGGAGGTCCCGTGGAATTCAACGTATCTGGAAGTGGTGAAGAATATACAGACTTGAGTACTTCATATATTTATGTGAAAGCTAAAATTGTTAAGTCTGACGGATCATCACTAGCTGAAAATGAACCTGTGGTACCAGTCAATTTATTCCTGCATTCTCTATTCTCACAAGTTGATATTTGTTTGAATGAAAGAAATATTTCTTCTGCAAGCAACACATATCCATACAGAGCCTACATTGAGACAGTTTTGAATTACGGAGAAGATGCAAAAAAAAGTTTACTGAGCAGCGAACTCTTTTACAAAGATACTCATCCTGAAAAAATTAATCCATTAGCTGGAGATGCAGAACTTGGATTGAAAACAAGATATGAACTTAGTAAAGAGAGCAAAACTATTGACATGATTGGTCAATTACACTCTGACATTTTTCAACAAAATCGACTCTTATTGAATTTGGTTGACATCAAAATTAAAATGGTGCGAAGTAACCCCACATTCTGTCTCGTATCAACAAAACAAGATGGAGATTATAGAGTAATATTGGAACATGCATCATTATTTATCAGAAAAGTTAAAGTCAGTCCCGGAGTTTCTTTGGGCCACGCAAAGGCTTTAGAAAAAAGTTCAGCAAAATATCCAATTGATAGAGTGTTGTGTAAAACATACTCTGTATCCAAAGGGAGTTTTTCCTTTATGCAAGATAATGTATTTTTGGGAACTATGCCTAAAAAAGTGATTGTCAGTGTATAAAAGCCATTTGCGAATGTTGTCATAATACTCTTAAAGGAAATATACCTTTATCAAAGTATCAGAAGAGGACACTCGCTAAGCATAAAGAAACTTTACGTAATTTAGTAAAGCGAAAAACATCTCTCGCAAAGAAACGTAAATTGATTGTGCAAAAAGGCGGTTTCTTGAATGTCCTCATCCCCGCAGCATTAAGTGTTTTAACAGGTCTTATCAATGGAGTACGCTAAAAAGTATGCACTCATTCCTGAAGAAATGGTGACAAAGCACGTAGTTTCAAACAAACAGTTATCTGAATTGGATAAAACTATGATGCAAATTTTAAACAGTTCTTTAGAAGAGCATGAGAAGATATTAAGATACAATGAAGTTTTGCAAAAGAAATTGCAGTTGACTGAATTCAACTCTCCATGGAAAAAAATACAAGAGGATGAGGAAGCTAGTAAAAGTACGAAAGAGAATCCTGTCACAGAACAAAATAACTATGAATCGATAATTTTGAACTCTGTGAATAAAAAGTCGCAAAAAGAGGCCAGGAATCTTGTCGATATTATGAAAAGACATTCAAACATTCTTTCGTGGAATGAAAAAGGAGAAGTGTTCTATCATCAGCAGAAAATTGAAGATTCTAACATTGCCGATTTACTAAACCTCATTTTTAGCAATAAGAAAGACACCAATGTACAGTCTAAAGATGTATTTCTCGCTGCATTAAACGAGATGAATGCTCCAAAACATTTTATAAAAAACAAGAATTTATATGATGTTAAACCAGCAAATGTATCACATCCTGTAACTACGTCAACTATTGTGCCGAAAACAGGAAAACGTAACACTGTATCTAAATTGAATCAAGCTGTAATTCCAAAATGGGAGAAATTGTATAAATAAATTTGCTGATTTTAGTTTTTGATTCGTTATTGATTTTAATGTTTCAGTATTATAAGTCTTTTTTCCTCCTTCATTCATTTATAGAATTCTCTATGGCAACATTTAGCAGTATACAAGGGTATCTTTCTAAGTCGAAAACATAAATAAAGCTGTATCAGGATATAATTAACGATATTAAATTTAATTCATTATACATTATAATTAATTTTTTGTTAATATTTAATGCTCGAATTCTAAAACATTGAAAATTATTCTAAGTTCTATTTTCTTCTCGTAGATGGCGTCACAATCGGTTTTACATTAAGTCTTAAACTGAAACTAAAAAGTGTTGCCATTCCAAAACTATAAATTTTTTGAAAAACAACTCAACTCTACTTTAAAAATGCCTGAGGGCATACAACTCAACTCTACTCGAAAAATGCTTGAGGGCAAACAACTCAACTCCACTCGAAAAATGCCTGTGGGCAAAAACAACTCAACTCCACTCGAAAAATGCCTGAGGGCATACAACTCAACTCCACTCGACTAACGCCTGAGGGCACGCCTGGGGGCATTGGGAGGCGGATCGGCCACGCCCACGCCTGAGGGCATTGCGCATTGCGCCTCTTGGCGCAGAACTGTCCTTTTTCACCTACTGTCGATGTGGGCCCCATGCCAGTTTTGTCACTCCCCCTCCCCCTATTGATAATGATTCCTAGACGAAGATACGTTTTACACTCTACACTCCTACGATGCCGGACAGGGTCCTCTACAAATGCCGGGCCCCATGAGTCAGCTATGCTCACAATCCCTCTCGACGGCCCTGTTTGTTAACCTTGAATTAATCGCGATCAGTGATTGACACAATAAAATAGAGAAAAAAAGGTTTCTGTGCAATTTTGATGTTTTTAAAATGCATCTTATTTTGTGCTATCCCTGCACGTCTATTATTTTTATTTACACAGTAAATTTTTGATAACTTGGTCTACATCCGATTTATTAAATATGGCTCCTAGATTTTAGATTTTGGCGATAGAAAATTTAGTAGTCTTACATTTATTTTACATACCCTTTGCACTGCCCAACAAATCTGAACTGACAGATTTTTTTTTTTTTTTATATATTGCACAAGTTTATTAAAATCGGTACCGCGTAAAAGGCCCCTGAATTTAAGTAGCTTCTAACTCAAAAAGCTAAAAAAAATCTAGATTTTATTGCATTTTTTAGAACTTAAAAAATCAATCCATGACTTTCGGATCGACGAAACTATATTTTTTTCCTTGAAAGATTATTTTTTAATGAAATTTAATACTTAAACAATATATAGTAAAAAAATGAATAAGAAGACTCAAATAGAATTTCTCACGAAATTACGAATGGTGCTGCCATCTACACTTCTTCGTCTAAAGGAAAATTATAACCCAACCGGCGCTTCATTTAAAAATCCGAATTAGTTACTTGTTTCAGTTTTTTCCATTTTTTAAACTCCTGGAAGAAATCGGTTTTTTCCGGAAGAAACCTAACCCTACATAAAATTATAAAAACTAAATGCTAATTATTAAATATATCAAACATTATATGAAACATGAAAGCATAGACTGCATGTGAAGGTAATTTTAGCATCCTTTCTTAAACAAATAAATTTTCAAACATGGATAAAATGAGTATTCAAGTGCACTTAGCAGTACAACAAAAAAATTTTAAATAAAAATAGTTCTTTATACTTTTCTTAAGTCAAACATTCTACTAGAAATTTTATATACCTTAGGGACCGTTCATAAATGTCATATTTTTCCCCACAAATTTGACCCCCCCCCTCCCCCCCTTTGTCACAAAATATCACACTTCAACGGATCCCCCCCCCCCCCGTGTCATGCTATGTTGCATAAGCAGGGATGTCACACTGCTCGTTAACTCCTCCCCTTCCCTGGTCACACTTTGTCACAATTGCCCAAACCCCCCTTGAAGCATGACATCATTTATGAATGATCCCTTAAATGCAAAAACTGTATTGCAAGAGCCAAGATATTTTTAAGATCATTTTAAGCTTATTGATTTAAAAGATAAAATTAATTAAATTTCAGATCATAGTAATCATCTCTCAATGTTGCAACTGGACAACTCAAAAATTGTCGATTTATGGGTTTTTACATGAATGAGATCCCTCGACTATCATCTGTTTTATGCTAAAATTAGATAATTCTCTTTCCATGTAAACACGCACATATTCAGTAGTTAAAAGTAGATATGCTTTAAAAAGCACATTCAGGTTTCGGGTTAAAACTAGGCAGGTTGTTTCGCTCATTTGTTGTAAAAATATTTGATGACTTAAAAACTCCTTAATCTGTAATTCAAAAATCTAAGTGGCTATTGTGCAAGACAAGCTAGGCACAGAAAGTATTTAGAATTTTTCAATTTTTTCTAAGAGTGAGCTCAAGGCTGAAGAAATATTTCAATTGTGTTTTTCGAAACCTACAGTTTCTAAGCTATGCAGTTGTAGCTTTAAGGGGACGAAATGCAATAAAAAAACAATTAATTTCATTTTGCATTATATATGTTCTATTAATAGAAATTGAAGAGCTGAGCCATGGACAGTGGCCACTGTGCATTTGTCGGTGGGCCAGCCATGTTTTGGGCTGAAAGGAATGATCAGTGATCTGGCCTGAAGACTGCAAACTTTAAATATGGGGAACATGTGGTTGGAACATAGTTGTGGGCAGAGCTATAGTCCCTCAATAAAAAACATTGCACAATCTCACAGCAATTCACACCAGGAGCTTCATTTAGGGAATGTAAAAATAGACATTGTAACTAGATGACATTAAAGGCATTATAACCAGGGCCACCAGGAGCAAGTGAGAATCTTCGGGATTTGGCCCCCAGGGGAAGAGCATCAGTCAACTGGAGAGGTTTCTGCATAAAGGTTGGGTGAAGGGTCAACCTCTATAGCATGTATGGGCAACACCCAGCCTGTGGGCTGGATGTGGCCCATTCTGGCTTTTGATCCGCCTCGCAAAACATTTTAAAACTGCTTCTAATGGGCGCCTCTTAAGGAAACAAATATAATAAAGATACTAACAAATCTTAACAAATAAATCAAAGCATCAAACCAGGTTTACACATGATGATTTTGTAAATACTCTGCGCTTGTGTATTAGTGAGACTGATCCAAACATCAATTATCCTATTTCTCAAATTCAAGCTTGTCATTAATTTCTGCTAATTGTAAGTAAATACCTACTCCCTAGTCAGTATGATATTACTCTCATGCTTGAACTTTATCATTACACTTTAGTGACTTTATAAATGTATAAAATATTCTGTAACACATACTTTAATTTTCTTTCATGACTACTGATTATCAACAGCCCTCAACTTCCTTAATATTTTTAATTTTTGCCCCACAGTTCCAAAGTCACCTATACCTGCTCTATAGTGTAGTCAGTCAGGCCCATAAAAGTTATTTGTGACTTAATTGTATAACAGATATATTCAACCAAGCTACCAACCTTCATAGATATTTCAATAAATGATTACCAAAAAATATTTTCCAAAACCAGTTTTTTTTTTTTTTTCCCCACAAAATAATTCACCTTTAAAAAATTAAAATTTCAAATAACATTTTTGTGTAGAAATTATTCATGTGTGGAAAATTTTGTATGAATGAAGGATGATTATTTTTTAACTTCCTTATATGGTACTATAGGAACTTTGCAACTTAGGGGCCTTGACATCCAGTTATTTAGGACTTTTTAACAGAGCATGAATCATTGATATTTTTGCTACGTACCTTCATTTTCATCATGAATAAATTTTTTAGTGTTACAGATAAAAACTTTACCAAGTTTGACTCGCAATTGATACAACAAAAAAAAAAAAGATAAAAGTTTTTCTTCGATTTCCATGATTTTGTATTATCTTGTGAACTACTACATTTATGTGATTATTAAGTGTGCACTTCATCCCCAGGAACAGGCTTGGCCTTATTCTGTTGGAAATTTTTAGGTAAATTTTATTTACAAATTGTTGTCGTTAATATTGAATAAGAGTTTTTATTGATTGTTGACAATACTTGTCTTACTCCTTTGTCTCATTCTTTTTAGTAAGTGTTGTTCTCCCTTTTAGGAAGTGTTGTCCTCATTATAATGGAAATCTTTAGGGATTGTTTCTTACTCTGCTTCTTATTCTGGAGATTTTAAAGGACTGTAGTCCTTATTCTAATGTCAGACAAATTTTCCAATAATCTCACTTAGGGACATAATATACAGCTTCCAACTGGACGGTAAAGGTACTCATAGTCTCATTTTCTTTGTAACACACAATGCTGTTGAGAATCAATTGTTTCCCCCCTTCCCCTTTTATGCTTATATCAGGGTTGCTACTCAAATAGAAAAAAGAAATTCCCCAAATTTTCCAGACATATTTTTAAAAAATTCTAGTATTAATTCTACAGTATCATACCAATCCAAAAACAAACATTTGGCCCAAAATATTCTTTTTAAAACAATAGCAGGAATTACTAACCTTACAATAATTTCTGACAAACTTTGAAGAAACATCCACCCAAGTGATAAAAGGAAAAAAATAGATTGATGAAGAAAAATTAGGTACTTTGCAAAATGTATTTTTTTAAAGGTCTACTAACTCAGTTTCTTGATAAAAATATTGATTGCTATCAACATTTTTGAGAGAAAAAAAGACTTCATTAATTACCCAATGTATTGTAAATGCATTTCGAAAAAAAATTGAATAACAATAATAAAAAGGTTGTCACTAATAACTATTTAAAAGTTAAACTTAAGAGTTGATAATTTAGTGGTGGTCAAATCAATGGTTGAATCACGGGGCATCAATCTCGGCAGCTCCCTTCTCATACTGAATTATTGCATTTTGAGGGTAGCAAAAGAGCAGATGTGATGTTTTCCAAATCGAACTTTCCCCATCCAAAAATCCTTGTAGCATTGCATGTCAACACTTCGAACGTTGTCGCAAAAGTCACCTTCTTGGCAAAGGCCATGTAAAATTCCCCAACTTTTCCAGTTTTTTGACAAAATAGAAAAATTCCCTGACCTTTTCACTCAATTTTAAAATTCCCTGACATTTCCAGGTTTTCTTCGTTCGTCAGGTAGCATAGCAACCCTGTTATATTTTAGCCTCTGCAGTACTCTGATGCCAAACCTGTCCCCCTCCAAAAGCCGGGTTCCTTAAATCAGACATCGGCTAACACCCCCTCCACGACCTTGATTACACATTTAGAAATCTGTCATATAAAATTATATGTTCTATGTTATAATTATAAAAGCAAATTCAGCGCAGATTGAAATTAAAATTTTAAAGTAAAGGTATTTTTTAATAAGTCTTAACTATCAATGGCTTATTATTTTTATTATTTTTCAATAGCTTTGAAAAGAATTTGACGGGGCCTCGGTGGCCGAGCGATCTTAGTACCAGTTTCCGCCCGCTGCTTGCGCGCAGTAACGAGGTCGTGGGTTCGATTCCCACCTTGCCCTGGGTGTATTTCTGTTATTTCCTTTCTTTGTGGTGTAATAAAATCTTTCATGTATTGTCTTGTGCTATCTGTCATATTGGACGACAGTTCATAAGCGAGTCCCGAGACTAAGCACACGAACTGGAAAATAAATGTACTTCAATTAAATTAAATTAAAGAATTTGACATTTATGATCAAAAATATTAAAAATTTGGCATTATTAATGGTTAGGGAGGGTAAGGGCTTGAGCCCCTAAGCTCTGTATTATGGTCACACATGGTAGCAAACAACTTTCTTAACAAGCAAAGGCAGTGGAATTTCAAAATGTGGTGAAAATTAATTAAATAATATTGCGGCCTACCAATATATCATTAGAATATATGCGATGTAACCTGATCCAAGGAAAGAAGGTTAAGGAATGTTTACAGATATGAGCATAAATTACTGAAATCAAAAAGGATGCTGCTTGTGTAAAAATTAAAAAGTAGAGAGACTCTCCCCTGCATCCTTCCAAGACTACACCCACTGGAAAATTACCCAATATCTAATATGGTAGCATAATAATCTACAATTAAGACCCACACTCTCATTTATAAACTTACTTTCTTGGAAGAAAACTGCAGGTCTATTCGGGTTACATGACATGTATCTTGAACATGCATGCTATTCTGCAATATGAATTTTTTGCCTAAATATGTAGTTTATTTCCCAATATCAACACAGGAGTAGTATTTAATTTTTAAAATTATGGATGATGTTAAACCATTAGGCCATACTTTGAAAGCATTAAATTTTAAATTCTAAAACAAATAAAGAGAGAATATAAGCAAACCAACACAAAAATGTCAACAGTTGAAAATGAGAAAAAAATGATTCATGCTATTTCCTCGTCACATTCTATCTAGTGCATTTTAATCAAGGATGTAGCCAGAAATTATTTTCGAAGGGGGGGGGGGAGGGGGCTGACTTTGAAATACTTGAGTTGAGGAAAGTTTCAGGTAGGAATACATGACACATTGCAAAATCTTTCAGGATTTCGAGAGGGGTGCCGGGCCAGTGGGCCTGGATACGGCCTTGATTTTAATGAAAAGTAATTAAATTTAAAATTATTTCTATGCAATAAAATCTAGAGCACAGAACAAAACACACATCTTTAGTTTATGAAAAAAATATTAGGTTCTGCCTTATGTTTTTTCAACATCTTTTCATGTATTTTAGGGGTGCCTACCAGGCGGGTTAGGGCACGGACTGTGGCATTGAATGTTAGGGGGTGTTTTGAATGATATTTAAGTGTCGTCATTTTGGGGGGCTCCGTAACATTTTAGGGGGTGCACAATCACTCTGAAGATGGGTGTGCACCCCTGTATGTTTTGATACAATTAATTACTTTCAATTAAAACTTACAGAAAACTATGTAAACTTTTAAACAATCTAATGTATTTTTTACAAAAACAATAGAACAGTAATTACATTAAAGTAGATTTTCAATGAATTAAAAAACGTTAACTGAACATATTTTTCAACTCAAGTTGCAGTAGAAATTTAAATTTCTTAAACTAACACAAAACTAAACAAACCTGTGAACTATACCAAGCATTAAAAAAGAAATATACATATAACATTTTTTCATAACCTATAATTTCAACTTCTTATGACAAATAAATGTGAATGCTGAACATTTCACACTACAGAAAAAAAAGGACCTTGTTGCATTTTTAAAATTAAATATTCTGGTACCATGCACAAAAAAAAAAAAAAATAATTGCACTTCAACTTATAAAATATAATTATAAAAAGTTTATTGTAATACTTAAAATCCACACAGAATGGATAACAATTTGAGAAAACAGCAATATTGCTGTTCAAGAATTTGATGGGAATTCTAAAATTTTATTGAATATGAATGTACTTTATGTCAGGGATGTCCACGACAGAAGGGGGGTCGAGTCAGGCAGCAAAATTGAAAAGTTTTCGGAAGCGCCCTTTTTAAGGGGCCTGACACCCTTTCTTTTTTTTTTTTTGGGGGGGGGGGGGGCTTCGGTCCTGAAGGGGTGCTCTGAAACTTCTGAGTGGGGTGTACCATTGGTTTTCGAAGAATGGTCAACTCCGTCTATCAAAATAAACTACTGAATAGTGAAAATTTTAAAAAATGGAGCCGACTGAATAAAAGAAATTTCGATCAAGTAGGCTATGATTTCCTGCTGCCCCCCCCCCCCTCCTCTATAATGCACTTCATCACAGGTAGAAAACATAACATCCCTTCAAAAGATAAATTTTCAACACCGGCACAGAGCAATGATTAGGCTTAGAAACGATCAAAAATTACGTAGTTTATTTACCTAACACAGCTTGCAGGTCTTCATCATCTCCAATGACGTCCATAGTTCAATTAGCTGTTAAAATCACATGGGGAATAAAATAAAATGAAGTCATATTCACATTTTCGGTAACACTTCACATTCACTTTCATTTCACAGAATGATTGAATTATCTAGAATTACAGGCCACATGATCGGTCCACACTTTTACTGATCACCAAAAATAAGTTAAGATAATCCAAACAACATTCATAAGGAACTCTAAATAAGTTTGAAGTTGAATAAACACTAGAGAAAACAATGTTACAACAATGTGGCTGTAAAAAATCGCATGAAAGTGGAAGGTGAGGGCGGTGAGGGAACGGAGGGAACACTTTTTTACTTCCCCCAGTTCAACCTTGAAAATGGAGATCAACAAGTTGTAACCTCTGCTAGACTTTCGACCAATCATAATTCGTCGCTCCTTTCATTTCAGAGAGCACCTGTTGATACATTTCACTCTCACTTTTGCTGAGGTAAAAAACGCATAATCGCATTATGTTTACAATATTATTAATGCGATTAGTTTTATTAATGGTGTAAATACTTTGTGGTTATTTTTTAAAGCGAGTTTCATTTTCTGTTAGGAAAAGGAAAAATAGATTTTTATTGTTAAAATTAAACTGATATTGAGCATTTTATGACATTTAATCGCGTTCTAGATAAAAATTTAATATAAATTGATGGGGGGTAGACAAATAGCGGTGACACAGATAACGTACGATTTTCCGAGAAAATGTTGGTCGCAAGCAGAAAAAATTGCCGCTGTCCAACTCCTGACTTTTTCAAAAAAAAAACAAGAAAGTATAATGCACGCGTTCATAAATCACACATATCTAATGTATTCTAAGTGTGGGCGTGTGTACATGGGTAAAATACACAGACTCAGGATTTTGATTTGGAGGGGGGGAGGTTAGTTTCAAAAGTCTTGTCTAATCACCGGCTGTGGTAAGGTAAGGAATAATATTCCATAGAGAGAGAGTATTCTTAATCGCATACATTTAATAATCCGTGCGCTCATAGATAATACACACAATCTAATATATTCTAAGTGTGGATGTGTATACATGGGTAAAATACACAGGCCAGGATTTTGATTTGAAGGGGGGGGGGGGTAGTTTTACAAGTCTTTACTAATCACCGACTGTGGTAGGGAATAATATTCCATAGAAATAGTATTCTTCTTTTTTAGAACGTAATTTAGAGACTTTAAATTTTCCAAATCAACTTTTACCAGTGAGTTGTTTTGTCAGATCCATAACGGGATTGGAAGCTCGTTGCAAGAATGTGATGACTTATTAGAATTTAAATAAATAAAAATTGGGAAGGTTGGGAGAAAAATATGCGCGTCTTGCAGTAGCCTTGGATTTTGATTTTTTTTAGCCTTAATTTTCAATTTCGGAGTATTTGACTTGACGCATTATAGCCCTTCAACGGCTACGCTGAGTAGACTAATTAAGATTAAGGGATCCTAAAAAACATAACACTCTTACGACAAAGGCAGAGCCTTTTTTCAGGATTTTGCACTAGGAGACAAATTTTGAAAATTAATTAAGGCATGTGGCTCTAAAAACTTTTAAATCTCCTTCTGTGGGATGCAGCCCCAAATAAGGACGCTTTTTTTTAAAGTCCCATTAATGAGATCTTAATGAGGTTTTACGGAACATCAAATTTTACAATGTGCTGGTTTTTTAATATTTCATCTCCTCCTGTCATTAACTATTATAAGACTCAGACAGAATATGCTATTGACTAGGGATGCACCGATTAATCGGCAGTGATCAATAATCTGCGACCTTGCCCATTATTAATCCAGCCAAGTTATAATCGGCAAAAAAAAAATTTACTAACTTTACTTTTAGTATGTCAAAAACAAGAAACCACGATGAGCAGGGTCGGACTGGGCCGGGCGGCTGGTCGGCGTTTCTCGACTGGGCCATCACCTAGTGAGCTAACACAAAAAGAAAATTATTGCGCTTTACAAATTTGAGTTTTTGTTTGAAATATTTTCATTAAATATGTATCTCTCACATCAAGAAAAACGATATTGCATTCTTACAAGATGTTTTGCTTAATCAAAATATCTAAGTTCATGTTCTTTCAACCTCACAACATGCAGTTTGAAGATAAAAGAAAGCTCATAGAAAACCGTTGTTGATCTATCATTCGACAACGATTAAAAAATATTCTAAAATCGTTTCAATAAACAAACACAAAGTACGAAAAATGTTCTTTCTGAATATTGCTTGCCAAAATGAAAACATGATCTATTAATAAATAAAAAAAGATTATTTTTAGCGATAAATTTTACTCACTGCAGTAAAATATCAAACAAATATATCTGTTTCTTTTGTGGATGCCTCTTTATCGGCGATATTTATGTTTTACGAAAGTGACGAAACAACGCACACATGGCTGGAAAAACAGCCTCCTGCGCCCTAAACTTTTTAAAATATTGCGACTGGACCAATATATGCCTTAGGGCCAACTAGGTCCAATCTAGTCTAGTCAATGGTTGCCTAAAATTGTGCTTTTAGAGCGTGAATTTCGAAAAAGTTCCAGTGAAGAGCCTTTGGCCGTCCTCTTTCGTCAAAAACATCACTAAAGGCGGTCTGAAATTGCGTCTTTAAAACTTCCCTTTCGAAAAATTACTTAGAGAGATCCTTAAACCCCTTCCCCTCCCCAAACCCAGAGCCGGCGCTAGGCTGGGGCGGTGAGGCGCCTGGCTCAGGGCGCGTCGTTCTTAGGAGCGCATTGGCCATAAATATTGATATCGTTTTAAGTAACAATCAATAGTTTTATCTCAAAAAATTAAATGATATTTAAACTATTTAGTTTTACAAATGATGCATCAAAACTACACCTAATTTCATTTCATTTTTGCATTAATATATATTACACGGAAAATAATGATAAAATCAAACACAGAAACACATCAGGAACATCTCGAAACGTTTCCTTTTCCTTCTATCCTCCATTCTTTCAAATAACACCACTGTCGGCGGATGCCATTACTACTGTGAGAATTTTGACGCTCAGTTTCCCTTAGATGGCGGCACCTGAGCTCTAATTGCTGCAGATTGAACTAGGAATTTAATTTAGCCGAAAGCATCCAAGTCAAATGGCTATTCAAGGGATCTTTTACATGCCACATAATCATACTACATGGGCGCAGACGATTATCTGCATCTTGAAAATCCAGACTTTGGGCCAGGTTTGAACCTGCGAAATTGGGCGTACGCGGCGTACGCCTTACCACGACGCCACCCTGTCGACAAAATTTTTACTGGGTTATTTCTTGTTTTGCACATTATCCTTTTCTTCTCCACAGCGACAGGCGGCTTCAATGTATTCGGAGGGGGCGCTTTATAAGTGTTTGCAGTCCCAAAAAGTGTCTTCTCTATTTTTGGCGAGCAAAACGCAATCTGTTGCTTTTTCTCTTTTTCATTTTTCCTTATTCAGTCCATTCTGATCAGCGATTGTTTCCCTTAAGCTTTTTGAAAGTTAAAATATATACTAGTATAATTAAAGTTTGTATCGATCATTTTTAAACTCTATTCCTTCTTAATATATAGTAGGGGCGGAAAAAAGTTTTTTCCTCAGGGCGCCATTCGTGTTAGCACCGGCCCTGCCCAAACCTCACCAAATATAACATAAAAATGCGTTTCTGGGACTTCCATTTAAAAAAATTTTCAGGGTATACCCCCCTCGACGTCCCCCTCCCCCCCCCCCCCT
Source organism: Octonoba sinensis (assembly GCA_038502835.1). Lineage (NCBI taxonomy): Eukaryota > Metazoa > Arthropoda > Arachnida > Araneae > Uloboridae > Octonoba > Octonoba sinensis. The sequence continues at coordinate 90,201,069 of CM076604.1, read as the reverse complement.
TCAAGTTTCAAAAATTTCGTTTCCGACAAAATTGTTCATATTAAGTCCTTAATTTTGAAAAAAGTCCGTGGTAAAAGTTCACAAGTCTCCTCCCCCTCGAACCCGTCCCATGACCAGTCTAAAATCGAGTATTCAAGTTTACATTGATTTTTCATGAAAAAACATCGTTTTCCATATCGTCACCAAAGATAACCTAAAACTGTGGTTTTATAATTTCAATTTCTCAAAATTTCCGGAGGAGAGTCGCTGGAAATATCAAAAACGATACTAACTTACAATTGCGTTTTTAGAATTTCAATGTCGAAAAATTGCAAGACATCCCGAAGCTCTCTTTCGCCTAATGTCACAAAAATGGTTTCAAAATGCGCTTTCAGAACTTTTATTTTGCAAAAGATTTCGGGTGGGAGCTGCGACTCTCCACATCTCCCAGCTTTAACGTATAGAGCCTAAAATTGTGCTTTTAGAAAGTCAATTTCGAAAACTTTCTGGAGGAGAGTTGCCTGTCCGTCCTCCCCCTCCTCGTACGTTACCAAGGATAACCAGAAATTTTGTTTTAGATCTTGCCACTTTTTTGTATCTATCTTTCTTTTATAGCAAACTAGCTTACCCGTCGCGCGTTGCTGCGATCTCAGAAAAAAAGCAAAATAAAGAAAACTCGTAACGATAACATTAAATTTACATTGCGTCATTATTATTGAAACTTATTCATTTTCTGATATGGAAAACATTTCAAAGTATCGTTTGAATTATATTAGTTGAACACGCATATTGATTTTCAAAGTCAATTTCTTTACATGTCGCCATAGAACTGATGATTTGAGACATGCGTTCAGTTAATCAGCGGGTGTTGAACGTGGTATAACTGGCAGAATTTTGTCGAAAATCACCAGACAATAAAATGAGTGCTCCACCGAAGGGCTGTCCATTTCCCCTCAAATCCTGTAGTGTACGATAAGCGCATCCAAACCTTTTTTGTGGGCCATTGTGCATTATTTGTGCACATTGTGTGTTATGAAAACATCTGGACGGCCGTACGCGCGAACGTAAGTCATTACATCTTGTGCGTATTCATGCATGTGCAGTGGGCTTTATTCAAGTGCTTGTGGATAAACGATATTTTTTGTTTTTCCGTTTGGCGCGTAAACGAATAAGTTGGAAGGTTTTCCGACGCGTGAGCTTGCGACATACAGTTGTCCATGTGAGAAGCACATATTCTCCAAATCTAGCCCACACACTTGCAGCGATTGTCCTTGTGCTTTGTTGATGGTCATTGCAAAAGCAAGTCGCACCGGAAACTGAAAACGTTTGAATTCAAATGGCATATCTGTTGGGATCATTGGAATACGTGTTAACAGTACATCTTCTTCCTTGAATTTCCCGTTCAAAATTATAGCTTCTATGACATTGTTCATCATCTTTTTAACCGAAAGTCTTGTACCGTTGCAAAGTCGTGGTGGACTGATGTCTCGGAGAAGAATGATAGGCACGCCAATTTTCAATGTTAAAATGTGCGGTGGTATAACTGGCAAATCGAGTTAATTCAAGAATTCCGTTGGGTAATTGACAACTTCGTCTTGATTCATAACAGTATTGATGGACTTATACGTCTCGCCTCGCCTGGTATTCCGTTTTGAATGCTTGAATTGATGGCATTGACATCGTTGTTTGTAACTGCTAATAAGTATAGCACGTGCACTGAGCCACTGATGAATTTTGTAATTCTGCGCGATATTTGGGAAAACCTTTTGAATCAAATCGTCTTTGTATAAGACAAATGATCAAAATGCTTTGTGCTAAAATGCAAGTACAACGTAAAAAAGCCCATATTCAGAATAGAAATAAGTTCTTATTTTTATTCTGAATTTGTGCTTTTTTACGTTGTTTTATCTTTGTACTTACAAATCGTCTTTGATTGATGTCATCTGACAAAAGTCTGTTGGCAATGTGATACATTGTGTAGATCTGTTGATTGACATCTTCCCATTTCCAATATCCAGCAATTGTTTTGCGAAACGTTCGGCGGATGCATCATTTTGTAGTTGAACACGTATATTGGTTTTCAAAGTCAATTTCTTTACATGTCGCCATAGAACTGATGATTTGAGACATGCATTAAGTTCATCAGCGGGTGTTGAACGTGATATAACTGGCAGAGTTTATCGAAAATCACCAGACAATAAAATGAGTTCTCCACCGAAGGGCTGTCCATTTCCCCTCAAATCCTGCAGTGCACGATCAAGCGCTTCCAAAGCTTTTTTGTGAGCCATTGTACATTCGTCCCATATGATAAGTTCACATGTTTGGAGAACTTTGCCATTCCGGAATTTTTGGTGATATTGCATGTTGGCGTGTCAGTGGTTTGCAAATTCAACGGCAATTTCAGTGCTGAGTGCGCTGTTCGACCACCATCCAAAAGTGTTGCCGCAATTCCAGATGATGCAATTGCCAGTGCAATTTTATTCCGCGATCGTATAGTTGCCAAAAGAATTGAAATGAGAAAAGTTTTGCCTGTACCTCCGGGTTCATCTATGGAGAACAATCCCACGTTTTGATTTGTAATTGCTTGCATGATTGTGTCATATACAATGCGTTGTTCTTGAGCCAATTTGTGAAGATTCTTTTCAACAAATGCACTCAAATCATCGACATCGAAGTGTGTTTCACGTTGCAAAGCACGATCATAAAGGTCATTTGCAGATCTATTCGGTGGCACACATTCCCAACCGCACCAATCCTTTGTGAGCGATTGCCAAACATATATCCTCGATGGAAACCAAAGTCTCATTATACACGTTTGGTGTGAATTGCATGTCCGGCTTCGCTGTTCGAAAACCACGTAGGATGTCTTCACTCATGTAATCTTTGTATTTTCCCCAAAGATCTTTCGGATTGGATGGGAAACACGTTGTCGATATTTTCGCAAATAACGTGCGTATTTGCTGTGGTTGAGTAGTATTGGATGCATCAGCGAATGTTGTGTCCCAGTGGGCATCGTTTTTAAGAAGATTTAATTCTTGGCAAGCTTCTCGATAGGTCGCACGTACTTCACCATTTACTGTTCTCAGTTCTTGGAAGGATTTCGGTCCACGTACGTTAAGGGGACTTGGTACCCTTTGAACATTTTTTTAAATTTAAGCATTTTATGATACATTTTTGGCATAATAATAAAGGACATAATAAAAGAAAATGATGGAATGAAGAAATTGTTAAACACCTATGGTAAATTTTGAAAAATTTAAATTTTTTTAAAAAATTCAAGCAAATTTTAAAATGTATCTTCTCGTACAATTTCGAACGTTTTGAGCTAATTTTTTTAATAACTTTTCTTAGCAGTGTTCTCTATAATTTTAAGTATCGGATTTACCATAAGTTACTTAGTTTAGGAGAAAAAAAATAAAATGTTTAGATACGTGTAAAATTACAGTAAAAAACCAATTAATTTTACATTTTCATGTGTAAAAAAAAACTTTTCACTTTATTGTAAATCCGATACTTATTTTTATCAAACAGATCATAAGGAACAACCAGGAAAAAAATTGAGTCAAATGAAACATATACAAAAAAGTTTTATCACTTCGAACATGCTAACTCATTGAAAAAATACAAACTAAGAAAAATCACTTTTAACATTTCAACTTCAAATATAAATAACCTACTTTTTCACTTCAAACAGCATTTTATATTATTTATCATTCATTTTTATTTAATATTCTACATATTTTCATTAAATTTGGCTTTGTTTAATCTCAATAGTAGCTTTTATTCAAAACCTTAGTTGCACAGCACTGATCCAGAAATCGAGTAAAATGTAAATTTTTAATAAACAAACATGAATTACTTTTTTTACTAGATAAAGCATAATTAAATTATTTTAATAAGAAAACGAATAACTATAATTTACTGCAATGATGCATAATATCATAAAAAAATTATTATTTAACACATATTCATTACCTAAAAACACACCTTCATATATGTACATGTGGTTATTTTCCACAACAAGGAATATTTAGACCTGATTTTAATTTTAAAAGCATCCTGCACCATATGTTACACCTTCCTTCTTTTTATGTAACATATCTCGTTTTAAAATAGCTTTTCTTACTAATTTTCGTGCAAGGTGGAATTTCGCACTTCGTCGTCTGTGTCGAAACATTTTTCGCCGAGAATCGAGCACTACACCGAGATTCACAGAGCACCTTTTCAGACTTACACCAAAACCTTTTTGAACATTTTTTATGTTGCGTAAGGATTCTTTATCGTATTCACACACAGCTTCCGTAACACAACGTTTTACACGTTTTTTATAAGCAAATGTTTCTTTAGGACACTGTGCCCAAATCATATTGTGTAATGTTTCATCTGCATTTTGCGGCTCTTACAAAGAAGAACGCTATGCTTCTTCCTGGCGGTGATATATTTTTAAAAAAATAGGTTGATTGATTGAAGTACATCTATTTTCCAGTTCGTGTGCTTAGTCTCGGGACTCGCTTATGAACTGTCGTCCAATATGACAGATAGCACAAGACAATACATGAAAGATTTTATTACTTCACAAAGAGCGTAAATAACATAAATACACCCAGGGCAAGGTGGGAATCGAACCCACGACCTCGTTACTGCGCGCAAGCAGCGGGCGGAAACTGGTACTAAGACCGCTCGGCCACCGAGGCCCCAAAAAATAGGTATTCAGCTGCCATCGCAATGTAAACAGTAAAGTGGGCGTGTCATTTAAAAGGACAGTGATGCAATAAAATCGCTTTTAACTATATTTATAACTAGCGGTACCCGCACGGCTATGCCCGTGTTAAAAAATGAAAAGACCAGTCGGTTTGCCATTGTGTATATAGTGATAACTTTTTTAGGTGCAAATTATGTTATTTTATTAAAATGTATAGCATTCCATATAATTAAAGATTAGCTGCCCATGGCAATCAGCCGGAGATCCTACACATTTAAGCTTTTTTTTTTTTTACAAAACACACACAATAAAAAAGGAAAAAGGAAAGAAAGAAACAAAATAAAACAAAAAAGAAAATATTTGAAAAAAAAAAACGCATTTTGTTTGTTTTGTTCAAGTACCCACACAAAAAGGAAGATTATAATAAATTAGAATAGTTTTAATTAATAAATTTTTAGTACAATTAATTTTTATCTATTATTTATTGACAAAGCCGGGTCCAGACGCTACGTTTTGTACAACCTTTTGTCTGCGCAGTCTTAAGACTAAATGAAAACGTTGCAGTTTTTTATGCGTCTACATAGTGCACAGATATCTGTATATTTCACTCAGTTTTGTGCGATATCGTCATGAAGGAGGTACTACTCTGGTCAATTATGACATGGTGTCATGTTAAAAAAAAAGACTGGAACGTCTCAGAAGAACCCGGCGTTCAAAGTGGTCAAATGATTACATAAAATAAATATTTTTTTGTTGCCTGTTCTGGTGGTTCGACAACTGCAATCTCTTTATTTTCATCCATGGTATTCCTAGACTGCCTTGGTGTCTCCTGAATCATTTAAGAAATGTAACAAATCAAAGTACCAGAGAGATGGCTTGTAAATTTCGTCTCCAACCCCAGATCGAATCGATTTATTAACTTTAGCCAATTATTTCCGGTAAACACTTCTCAAAGAATTAATTATTTACAAATGTTTCTCTGTTTGCGGTTGCATCAATGTCTTTGATTTTTTCCACTAAACTCTCATAAGCCTCCCCCTTTTTATCCTTGTCACTATACTCCTTGGATTTTACACGCCAAACGCGTGGAAACTTTCGCATAATGCAATAAATTTTGTGAGAAACTCCCGAGAACATTGCCGAAAGTCGGCCATTGTCGCCTGACGAATTGAAACTGAGAAACAAAATAAATCGGAAAGGGGTGCTACCGTCTACATGTGCCGATTTGTCTGCACAGTTCGAAGACATATGCTTTCTAGCTCAGTTATCGCTGCAACTGTACAGTCTTCGCAGCGGACTCAAAACTGCGCACTTTTCCAATCTACACGCAACGGTTTATCTGCAATGTGTTGAACTGCGCAGAAAAAAGGTTGTGCAAAACATAGCGTCTGGACCCGGCTTAAAACAGAAAGACGAAATTTTGTAGCCTGCAGAAACAAACAGTAGCAAGCAAAGATTTGAAAGCGGAATAAACCTTTCATCCGAGCTCAAATAGGAAAATAACATATGTGCTAATTCACTGGAGAAAAAAAAAGTAAATAAATGAAAGTATAAATAGTAATAATAAGCTGGAATAACAAAAATCGCTATAAAGGATAACATTTCTTTTAAAAACCCCTGTGCAGTATGGAAAATAGTCCCGTAAAATACATGTCAAAATAAGGAAATCAAAACAAAGCTATCAATCGCCTGTGAGACGCAGGAAATAAATTTTAATTCGTTTTAACAAAATAATAATCAAATCCAAAAAAAGAAATACATAAATTAAAAATCGGCTGCTTCTCAAAATGCTAAAAACCGCAAGCAATAAATTTTAATTCGTTAAAAGAAAAAAGGATCAATAGTCAGTCGGCATGGCAACAATTAAAATTAAAGTTAATTACCGTGAAAAAATAATTTCGAACTGCAGAGAAAAATGCTTATAACTTCTTTTCTAGTTAATTTAGAGGCTTCGAATTTTCGCACGTAGAGCGAAACTCTTTCCGGGGTAGTTTTTCACGCGCTTTTCAACGGTATCAAGCTCGAAACGATGCGATAATTCTTTCCTATAGAAAATGACTATTTTATGAAACTTTCGGCTATAAATTGGAATAAAAGAAGAACAAATTTGAATTTCAGAAAAAACTCTCCGAGGTGCACACCCCCATGTTCCAAACTAATTTCGTGCCAAATTTCATGAAAATCCGCTGGACGGTCTGGGCATTACTCCGTACACAGACACACACACATACTTACTGCTTTATTATTAGTAGAGATACTCGGATCTTTACGAAACTACACCAGAATATACTAGGGATAGTAAAGTGTAATTTTAGCAAAAAATTGGAAAATCGATATTTTTGTCGATTTTCGCCACGTAAAGGGTACCAAGTCCCCTTAACTAACAGTAATCGCAAGTAAAAACATTCTTGATTGTTTGGATGAACTGTATACAGACGCCCTAACGCGTCGGACAAATATAAATTCGGATGTCCTTCAACTGGTTTGCCCTGTTTGCGACGTTGAAATTTTTTCGCTGATGCATTCCATGCGTAGTATTTTGGCACTTCTGAGCAGGCCCGCTTCTAGCCCTCTGAGCGCCCGCCTGCAAAAACCTATCGTGCCGCCCCTTCGATGCGGAGGTGGGCGGCGAGCGGCGAGGGATGCCTTCATCAGCATCATTACTATTTATATATATATATATAGATAACAGTGTATTTTGTTGGAGACAAAAAAAAAATAGAATTAAAAGGTTATTGAATGCTCTACATTCATACCTTTCCAGCATGTTTTTTTTTTCCGAATGGTAGCACTTCCCTATTCTGCCGTAAATAAAGCATTGAACGTATCGCACCTCCAATGCACACAAAGACACAGCTCAAATTGACTATTTGACGCTCTCAGAACAGAGTTTAGAAAATTTTGAGCTTAAGTTTAAATATGGGCGAAATTGAGAGGAGGAAATCGACCCACCTTCAGAACGCTTTGCCTCCAGATGAAATTCCGAATGCAGTATATACCTTGTTTTGTAACATTGGCGCACAATAGGGGGTTCGAGGGTTCTCCCCCGAAAATTTTTCGAAATGTATGCTTTACAAATGCTATCTAAGGCTATTTTTTATGGCGTTGGGAAAAACAAGAATTTGGGGTACGGCCCTAGAAATATTTCGAAATTGAAATCTAAAACCCGTAATTTTCGGCTAGGTAAGAGGGGTCCAGGTACTTTTCTTTGGAAATTCATAGAATCTGATGCCAAAAAACTGTAATTTCAATCTATATTTGGAGACATTAGGGGATTCGGAGTCTGCTCAGAAAATTTTAGAGGTCCTAAAAACATAGTTTTAAATTCGTATGGTTTGGTCATGTCAAGATGAAGGCATGGCACCTGTAAAGCCCCTTGGACCCACAATTGCTTCAGTTAAATCTGAAATGTCCAAAATAGTTTTCTATCAGTCATGTTAATAAGTATTAAGTGTATCTATCATGGCAATATAGGAAATTCTTCTTTACATAGTACTGAGCGGATGAGAAATTTATTAAAAGCTTTCGAATGAAATTAAAAAGAAAAAAAAAATTCATTGTAGCAAAAGTGGGGTTTAAAAAAATTAAGTGGGGACTTTTCGTTTTTAAGAGTATTACTAAAATAGTAACTACGTAATAAAAGATGATTATCTAATCTATATGCTCAGCAAGGAAAAAAATGAATTATAATAAAGTTCACACAAAACGGATCTTTCACAAAATCGCGATCGCAAAAATGGGTGCTTTATAAAATTATAAGCATCAAAAAGATCTTTAAATAGTCAAAATTCACTAAGGTGTGATTTTTACAAAAAAAAAAAAAAAAGAATAAATAGTTTAATATTTTCTCTATTTTTTTCTGATACGTCATTTTATCTATTGATGTTTTTCCTTGAAAATAGTATAGAAACCAGCATTTTCTTGTAACTTGTAAAAGTGTAGATTTTTCAATGTTTTTCGCTTCTAACGACTTAAATGATTCCTGTGAGTTTGAAAATGCATTGTTTAAATATAGTGCGAAAATTCAAAAGGAATACTTTGAAATAAATGAAATTTCGTACTACTATGCGAAAATGGCTCATTTTTACGATCGCGATTTTTGCGAGAGATTTGGTTTTATTACCGCAATTTTTTTGAAAAGCTTGGGTTTTACGTTTTTGGACAATTAACACTTTTATTCTATGAGAAAAACATTCAAATTTTACTGTTTGATTCCTTGAAACCTTCTTACATTCAATATTTTTAAATTCGCTCGAATTTTTATGCGCTCAATTATCTGAAAAATTCATGCATATGGAATTCTGCCTTTTCCACACTTTTCTAATAATCGAGGCCTTTTAATAGATATTATAATGATTGGTTAAACACAGGCCATTCATCATTTATAAACTAAACTAAATAGCACAATAAAAGGACTTAGACATAGGAGATATGTTAATGAGCGCTGATACTTTCATATGCATCTTGTTTTCAATCCTGATTTTCTGAAAAGATTACTTTTTTTGCGATCGTAAATTTCGAAACGAATCCATTTTAGAACATAAATAGATCCTTCTTTTCATTAATGAGGATAAGGTGGCAGTTGAAAACTAACATACTCTTTTCAGTTGTATCGAATATCAGATTAAAACAGTACTAGTTTCACGATCTTTTAAACTCGTGTCCGCGTGTCCGCTAGTTGCGGGACAGCGCGTTAAACGAACTTTTTTTGAGTGGGATTTCAAAAAACAACGCCTAGCGCGAACTCTGAGCTAAAGGGTAATTGTGAAATGAACTATGCTATAAATATATTTTACTCTAACAATTTCATAAAAAATTAGAAACGAAACGTTGCCATGGATTTCTTGCTTTTTTAAAAATTTTATATCATAAAAATGAGTTTTGTTGCATCATTATCAACATTTCTTAGTTACTTATTTCATTCACATGCAGTAAAAAATCTTTCAACGAACTCTCCTCTCATTACACGACGGTTTTTAATTTCTCTGCATCAAAACCATTGAGCCTCATGTATTAAAATAACACTCTTATTCATAGGCGTAACTAGAGTTGGTGAAAGGGGGGGGGGTCACCCTAAAAATGTACAGACTAAACACCAATAAGAAGTGTAAAAGAGTTGAAAATTTACTAGTCATAAATACTTGTCTCTAAAGATATACTCCGTGTTTGTTTCAGGCATCTCCCGGGGGGGGGGGGGGCTACCCCCTCGGAGCGAGTCAACTCCTCCCCCCCCCCGGCAAAAAAATTCAGATCACAAGTTTTAAAAAAAGAAAGAAAAGAGAAATTACGCTTTTAAGACACTTTACTTTCAGGAAACACTTTCAGGGAAAGGACATTGAACACTATCACGAGCGACACCAAAAGTAACTTAAAAGATATAAGACTTTATTTTGAAAAAAATTGCGGGGAGAGTAACCAAACTCCTTTCTGTTTCCTCTAACATCACCAAAAGTATCCCAAAATTGCATTGCTAGGAAGATTTCAAAAAGTTTCCTGGGGAGAGCCCTTGAACCCTTGCCTCCAGAGTTATCCTAAGCGTTATAGATGTTAGACCAGTTACAAAAATTTAAGTTGCAGAAGACCCAAACACCCACTTTTTTAACTTCACCAAAGATCTAAACATACATCTACTATATATGCATCAAAACGCTATATATATGTAATAAAATTCATATTAACATCATTTCTAATCATATATATCTATATATATGTATATATAAAGGGTATGATTTTGAAGCATACACTGCCCTTCCTAATTCTTAACATGCTCCCCCTGATCCGGAGCCAAGACAGTATCCAGAATTTTTGTCGGGGGGGGGGGGGGCGCAGACTTCGACACACTTATGGAAAGCAAAGTTTCATGGAGGAATATATGATACATTGCAAAAGATTTCTGGGGGCTGCCCGTGGGTCCCCCTTCCCCTCTGGATACGGCCTTGATTCACAAAAACATTAAACATTCCTTACTAGATCTATTAGTTTATTTTTTAATTCAAACGCAATAGAAAATTCAATATTTAGCGCTCAGCAATCTTCTATGTCCAGGCATTCATAATATTAAAACTGGGAAATAGTCGAATTTTAGAGAAAAAAAATCCAAATTCCCCTACAAAAATGCTCATCCCCACAATAAATTTCTAAAAAATTTGTTAAATTTGTAGCAAAACATACCTCAGAAGTGGAAGCGTCTGAATCAAATTTTCTTTTCTTTTTGGATGACGAACGTGTCCATCGCTGGAGTGCAAACATTATTATGTATCGAAAATAATTAAAAATTTAGCTAAAATATAAATAATACTTGATTGTAAATAAAAATGCAGCATTAAACCGTAGCAGTGAGATTGGACGCGTTGAACGGATGATTTCCAGAGTCGTAATGCAATCAGTGATGGACCATAATAAGAAAAAAAAAACATTTAAAATATAAGAGATGAGAGAACATCTGTAAATGAGAATGCAATACAAATACAGTTCATCAGTTTTCCAATCGGCTCATCTACAAAAAAGATTTTACCAAAATGGGTGTTTGGACAGGAAGTCATAAATAAATACAAACTGCTCTTTAAGTTTCTTAATGAGCATCCCTTCCTGGCTTGAGGGTTTAACCCATTAGAACAATTGGACTTTAGGACTCCATCACAGTAGAGAATATTTTCCAGGAAACTTATTACTTGTGCGATTGTATTTCCATATTGCTGCCTTTGGGTAAATAAGACATCAAGAAGGAAAGAAAACCTTCTGGAGTGATCGAAAAAGGATCTCTGTCTGTGTGTGGTACGGTGATTGAAGCTACCTTTCGCGCTGTTAACCCCCTCCCCCCCCCCCAAGGTGATAAGGGGGTTGATTATAACCTTATCACCAGATGAAAAGTCTTCTTTGTTATGAGCTGCATACTTTGGCCATGATCGCAACCCTTCAGAGAAAAAGAAAAAAAAATCATTAGCATATGTGTTTAATTTTCTTAGGGGAAAAAAATTGTGCTTTGCAAGGTCGTAGCCAGAAATTTTTCTGTGTGCCTAAATAAGTACATACCCAATGGGGGGGTTTGAACCCCCCCCCTGGTTACGCCTATGCTCTTGTTAGCTACATTACCATCCATTACCTTGTTTGTTTTGTGATAAAATACAGCTGAAACAATATATATATTTTTTTTAATTTGAGAAGGATAAAGCTTTGATATCCCATTTTTTCTGCTCTTTGATCAAGATGTGCCCTCAAGAAAACGGTAAGCTCAAAGGTTCCCCAAAGTGTGAAAGATTGCATTCCCCTGCTCTACCGGACATCCTCAATTACTGAGACGAACATTATTTTGTCATTATTAGATAAGAACTAGATAAATTGCAAACACTATTTCGGGAGGAAAAAAATAAAATTCGAGAGTTAAATCTAAGTTTCAAGCTAATTATACGAGTTGTTAAGAAAGTAAATTAATATAAACATTACTTAAAAATGTTACTTTTCGTCATTTATATAAAATGTTTTAGGTTTTACAACATAATTTTTATTATCTAGTTTCCTTTTTATCCTTTCTCTCTCCTCCTCCCCCTACCCCTTGCTGTTGTCTTATTCGGTTCTGGACTATTGATAAATTATGCATCTTTGAAGCATCGTTTAAAAAATGTTTTTATTTGGTAACAGCCAATATAAAGCACGATCTATCAGCAAAATCTGTAAGTAATTCAAGCGTGCTGAAAATTACTTTGAATTCTCAGTGCCTCCGTTATATTCTTCAGTTGAAAAAAAAGATTAACTGTTTGAGGGGGTGTACTGGAGATTATTAATAAATTTGGTGTTGGATAAACATATTAATTAAATCTTGAAAAAAAAAAGACATATTTTTCAGATCATATGGTTTTTAAATGGATACTAAAAGAAAAAAAACGTAATAATCCGAAAATTGATAGGTGCATCGAAAAAGCAGTCAGGGCTCATTTTTTCAAAGTTCAAAATTTAAAAAAAATCATCAAGATATAAATCTGAACAAAAAAGTTTGTTTGAATATTATCATCGTGTTTGATTGGCTACACACTTTGGGTAACAAGCTATTGTGCTAGATTGAGATAAATTGTGTTATATATTTTTGAAAACCTTAATTTAGAATTAATTTAAAAGTAAGGCAGATTCTAAACTCTAAAGTGTGTAATATAATTAAAGTTACACTATAGTTAACTGTTAACTACTTATGTTGAAGTTAAAAGCAAAAAAGATTAGATACAATAAGCGTATTTAATATAATAATAGGGAGTCCTTAGAACGATGGTGCGCCCCGTTAAAAAGCTATGAAGCATTTCCCCAAAAGCGATGACCCCCCCCCCCCCCCCCGATTTCAATGGCGCAGTCTGCGCCATGTCCCTTCCTGGCGGGCGTCTTTCGGCAGGGCACCTCTTCGCTTTGGCACCTTCGCTTTGGCAATTTTTAAATGGGAAAACAAAGAATAAATAAAAACAAAATAAGCTATGGAAATGAATGAATCATATACATTTGTGTCCGAAATACGAATTCCTCCTTGAAGAAGGAAAGAAAGAAGAAAAAAAAACTAAATAAATGCTGTAGTATAACTTACCTGTTTTATACCGATTCTGACTGAGGAGTTAATTCAAAATTTTCTTTCCTTGTGCTCGATCACGACTTTCATGGAAGAAAAACAGACTGGAGACTAGACCAGACCTCGGGTAATGTCATTCTGACTGATAAGAAATGAAGGACCAGTAGAAGGTTTAAATAACACAGTCATTTATCTTTTGGCTAATGGTGACAATTGATGTTTGTGACAGACCGCTTGTGAAAAAACCGTGAAGAACTTCTACTGTCCCTCTGGGAGTCATCCCAAGAAACCTGGTCTTTATTAGGGGAACAAAAAGCATACCTAGTGATACAGCAAAAGAAGAAGCCGAGAGACTTTTTTCGCTTGCAGGAATTCTTTGGAATGAGAAAAGAACTAGGTGATTATGTTTTGACGTGATCTTGAGCGCGAATTAACTGATGTTTAATGGAACGCTTTTCGGAAAAAAAGTGGACTTGAAAATGCATTGTCGTCAGGAAAACTTTGCCTTGCTTGGGACGAAGAGAAGGCGAACTTGGGAATGGCAATCCGAATCTTTGGCCACCCTCCAAAAAAGTTCCGCCCGACGTGGAACCCTCCCCCCCTCCCCCTTAGTTGCGCCCTTAGACCATAAACTAGATAGACAAGGTCTGGGGGCGTGGTCGGTAAGCAGGAGTCTTTCCCCGGAAAACAGGTGACGGAGTCCTTCGGTGAGAGAGGGCTTCGTCGTGCCATATTAATTCTCGTAGAGATTTGAAGAGTGATTTATTTTAATTTCTTATTGTATGACAGAAACATTTTAGCACAATTATTTTCTATCACACGCAAGGAAACAGTTCATAGATTAATGGACAAGTGTTTTTTTATTGGTATTACCAATAATTAATTACTAATAGAGATTTGAAAATGATCTTATATATTGAGCTCATTGAGAGTAGGAGTTAGTTTCTTGCCCCCTTTTGTGAAACAATGTCATACAGTAAAGCTCTTTGCAATGAAAACAATTCGTATCGCTTTTACAAGGTTTTTAACTGACTTCAACCTCATTATGTCTTGCCCTTGAGATATCAAAGTAAAAACATTTGTAATATTACGTTAATAAGATAAACATCAAATATTCCTATTCTTTTCTTTTTCAGTTTATTGAAAAATAAGGAAGGAAAAACAAAAGCGTTTAAGCTGTTTTTCTTTTCAAAATCTGAAATAAATTTAAAGAAAGCAACAGCATGAAGAAAAAATTTTAGTTTTGAAAATAGTTTTTAAAATTTTTTAAGTTCAGAAAATTGTTTACTTTAGAAAATTGTCAGTTAAAACTTTAATGTTTCTCCGATACAGTTCGTAAATCTAAAATTAATAGTCATGTGACATTAGCCTGTAGGACAGAAAACATCGGATTGGGATCATTCATAAATGATGTCACCCTTCGAGGGGGAGGGGGGTTCTTGAAATTGTGACAAGGGGTGGGGGGTCAAATAAATGGGAAAAAAGCGTGACATCGTTTATGGACGGTCCCATTGTACCCTTAATTAAAATGCGATTGTTTTTTTAATGAATTACACAAGGTGAAGTTTGTTTGAAGATTGCAAACAAACGGAATAAATTGATTTATTATCTAAGTGTTGTGCAATACCGTCAGAAATACAATATATATGTAATATATTGGTAAGGGGGAAGCATGAAATGCATTTTAAACATAATTCTGAAAATTTAACTATTTTACTTACATTATTAAAAGTAGAGAATAAAAAATAAACTGGAGCGAACACACACATATGTATACTTGGTGATGTAACGAACGTTCGGCCTTTCTGCGAGTATATTTCAAGCATCGTTCATGTCTTTTAAGATTTAATATTATTGAAATGTTAATTTCAACGTTGCATTTATTATTTAGGGGGCGGGCATTATTAAAAAAGCAGAATGGAATGTAACTACTGGAAAAAATAGTTTAATTTCTATTGAAAATTGCTCTTGATTTTTAAATAAAATTAATTTTGTGTATTTGTTACGCATTTTTGGTATTCTTTGATTTTATTTTAGAAATGGTTTAGTCATATTATAAAGTATTTCTCAACAATTGCTTTAGTTAATTTATATATTTGACTTTCTTGTTCTTCATAATCAAGAATACGATACTCCAGAGATTTAAAAATAAAATTAAAATTTACGCTTTTCATTGTTAATATTGCTATTATGTTTAATAAATCAGGTTTGTGCTTTTGTGCACAGAATGGGTCTTGATCGTTTGCCTGAAAGCTATCTCAGCCCTTTTACAGATCAGAAGCAAGTTCAGAAATTGAGAAGACTCACCCACGTGGTATGGGACGGTGAAAAGCTTTGATCTCCGCCCCCTGTCAGTCAAACTGGTCCCCACCATTCCTGCTTAGGAACTAACAACGGCGAGTGAATAGAAGGGCTTGTTTAGTTACTATGTGGTCTAAGGTTACGCCAGTGAGCACACCTGTTTTGTACATTACTACCTTTGCCTGAATTTCGAAAAGAAGGGGCGGCAAATTGACAGATTGCCTTGGCGAAGTTGACTGGTCTTGTTAAACTTTTCAAGAACATTAGACTCCCCATCTAGTCCTAATCTTAAATTGGACATCCCGAGGGAGAACATTAGAATGACCATCATGGAGAATGGAGACCAAAAGAATCGCTACCAGATGTCAGTAAAGGGTAGGGCTTTAGGGTAATCTCCAAGTGTGTTCCCTTCTTTGAACCAGAGGCCTTATTATGTTCATATTTCGGTAACAATCCGATGTTAAAAGAATTCTATTTTTGTCTTAGTCCATGGTCTAAATATTTGTAGAGCTGAGGAGGGGCGGGAGCGTCGTTTTGAGAAAGCAAAAGAAGCCTATCAAGTGTTACAGCTTAATATTTTCAAAAAATTGAAATTTAGGATTGATGAGCTGAATTTGCCGCCCCCTTTCGCATGGCGCCCGCGTGCGGTGCACGCGTTGCACGCACGCTTACAGCGGCCCTGCTTCTGAGTAAAGTAGCGTTCTTGCGAACAAATCATCAGTGCACAATGAGAAGAACGCAGTTAATGTTGTTTGCGGTGGCGAAAATGCTCTTGCATGTACATTTTCCGTTGTAAAATACACGCGCTGTCCATTTTCAAGATGCACTGATAAATGAACAACTGTTGGATGACGTTCATGAAGTGGAAATGACAAAATACGCCAAACAGCTTCATTTCTACAAATGAAGCGTCCCAATTGATATCGTTCGATTTCATCGATTGGTGCAGATGCATTTCCCACTCCAAAAACTGCCATATCGCTTCCTTCGTTGACATATTTGCAAATGTATTTGATAGATTTCACTGAATTGCAATACTCAACATTGATGTGTGCTTTGAACGTCTTTGAGAGTAATTAATGGTGAATGCGGCACAACCCAACGATTATCGATCTCAATATAATTGTTGCGCACTTTCAGAATGATGAATTTGCCACCATCTTCAGTTGATCGTCTACGATATCGTGGATATCCATCATTTCCAGTGATAGTTTCGGCGTGCAAGTCTCTTGGATAGCTTTTCGTGCATTTTCCATCCTTTATGCATGGAGAATTGTTGTTGATTGCTCCACATGGACCATGAATCATGTTTTTGGTAACGACTTCGAATAACCCGGGATCAATGTCGAGATCTGGTATTTCTGCTGAGATGACTTCATCAATTTTGTCTGGTGTAATTTTGTCGATCAACCAAATCAAAATGTGTGCATGCGGTCAGTGGCGTAGATAAGGGGGTGGGTTTGGGGACAAACGTCCCCCCCCCCCCGAAATTTTGACTTACATACGGGATGGCTTAGATGGACCCCACCGAAATGTTGGTGTCCGAAAACTTTTATTGAGACCTTAACTCTCTTTACGCTTTATAGTATTCTAAAAATATTTAATTTTTAAAACAACAATTGATTAGAACACTGCTAAAAAAAAAGACAATTATCGAACTTTTGGGTTGTAGGGTCGTACCTAGGGTTGGAAATTTGTCGCAGAAAAAAGCCCAAAATTAGCGGCAAATTTCGTGAAATGCTCGCGAGAACACAAATATAATGTAATAAAATCTAGGATACCTGCAATGAAATTTATTTTTTAAGTAAGGAAGTACATAAGTGAACAATTTTATTTCTTTCAACTTTATGCAATATTTAGGTATTTATTTAAATGTACAGAATTTTGGTACTCGCTATGACTTAATACGTTTTTATATGTCGAGAAGGACCGTTTAGCATCTGCGCTACTGACGGAACTGACAAACATCGAATTGCTACTTTGGACAGGTCGGGAAAACTTTTTATCTTGAATTTCCAAAATTGAATTGCCCTCCTTCAACGTGTAACTCATTTGGGGCGGGGGGGGGGGGGGGTCGAATCATAGGGTTATTGTTAAAAATGGAAGAGCTATCAACTTCGTTAAAAAGATTTAAATATTTGTATTGATTAGGATCAAAAACTTCTTCTAAACATGAATGTGATTATCTATAACTGCTTTTATAGTTATTTTTCTATTGATGAATTTTTCTAAATTTTAGGGAAATCTGTTATACTTTTTAAAACTTCAGAACAGTATAAATTGCCATTAAAATGTAAGTAAAAAACAAAAAAAAAGTCTTATATTTTAAACAATTTTCGCACAAATCGTGGAATTTTTTAAAAATCACGGATTTTAGGAAACAGCTTCAAAAATCGAGGGAATTCGCGGAGCGACAAACTTGCAGCCGTAGTCGTACCACTTTCCTAGGGGTTTCTCCCCTAAATACCTCCTCCACAAACCCCTATTATACACTAGAGATGAGTTTGGGCTCACTTTTGTAAGTCCGAGCCCGAGTGATACTGTTCGGCGTCAAAGACCGAGCCCTCCCGACCTCGAAATTATTTTATAAAGTGTTGTTAATAGATGTGGTGCTACATCGATTAAATGTAGGTTTGCGCACCACGGGGGTTTGCGTTAATTGCTCTCCACTTTCAACTTAACCCCATTCTCTACTGACCATTCAATAATAACGCCTCAACCGATCAGATATCGTTTACTTTACAGATATACAGAAACAGATGCACTGAACACGAAGATAGGAGATAGTGAGAGTAAAGTGATGAATGTCATTCTCAATTTCTCCTCTCCCCTAACAAATAACACTGTAGCCATAAAAAGATTTCTCACGTTCTTTAAGCATCAACTATTCTTATTTAAATGGGTTTTTCCGCCAATGGTTGTTTACTTTGCCTGTAGGTTAATGTATGAATATTTTACCATGAGCAGAGACCTCCCACTTTCCTCTCGTGAGTGCACCCCTTATGCATTGGTGGGTCAGTCTGTACTGATCAGGTTTTGCGCATTTTTTTCAAACCCAATTTATTTAGGGAAGTGCATTGAATGAGAGGCAATAATGAGGTGAGCAAAACCTATCACAAGCTTTTTTAAGCCGAAAGAGAAAATTGATGATAATTGTAATAAAAAGAGAAAGCTGATGCCCTCTGAGGAGTAGGAAGTACAATCTCCAGAATCAGCATTAGTTTCACTAGACACTTCTGAAGGTAATATTTTATTTTTGCCGCTTTTACTACTAATGCATTATCTAACAAGAAGTTCCGTCTAGAACTATACGAGCCTACTTTCTCGTATACACCAACTTCAAACTTATAATCCAGATATCTCTCTTTCTCATTTAGCTTTAGTTCTTAATTACTTCAAATACCTTTTTCAGCGGTTAATTTGTATTCCTTCACTCACTCATTCATTCTTTCATTTATTCAGTCATTCATTTACTCATTGTATTTATTCACTCATTTAGTTGTTTTTCAATTCATTCCCTTGTTTATTTATTTTATCATTTATTCATTCAAAAATATCCTTAAAAATCCCGACGAATAAATTTCATATGAAAATAGGCTCCCTTAGTTCTGATTGAACTTCGTAACTATACATATTCTACGTCATAACATCTTTCTGATGAAGCTTGTTCCAAGACCAGTTGTCCGCCATTAATGACCACGATGGCAGTAAAATTGCTGTCTCGCGCCAAAACAGCGATAAAGTACATTTAGTGGTAATAACAAAGTTCAGAAAAACGTTTCTCTGAAGCGAAGGTGACTTGCTCAAATGAATGGGTTGGTTTAGGTGTCAATCAAATAGTTCAGGGGTTTTCAGGCATTTTTCTCACACCACGTGTTTCTTGTCGATGCAAAAAGAGAAGTATTTTCTTTAATCTAATAAAATAAAGGCTTCTGAAAGCTTTATTTTTTCTTTTTGCATGTGTATTTCCCTTTTTAATACTAGTTACAATGGTGCAAAACGAACATTTTATGAAAATTTGGTGCATAGAATTATTAATTTTAATTTCCAAATTGAAGCTAATATTTAGGCTCATATAATATTTGACTAAAAACTATATGACCGTTTAAGGGCCACATAGCAAAAAAAAAAAAAATGCTGGGTCGCACATACAATATGTTTTCAACAAATTGAAATTAAAATTTAACTCTATGTAGTATTATTAAAATTAATTAATTTCTTTTTATTACATTTTTTTTATAAATTTGAGTTAGATATGTATAAGTACATATTTATTTTAAATTTGTAAAGTTTCGATTAATTTATTTTGGATTTCCTAAAGATGGAAAAAATTCCAATTCATGAGAAGGATGAATTTGCTTTTATTGAATAAACAAATCGATATCGAGTTTAATGGTCGAGGTTGCAATTCTTAATGCATTTTCAAGGGCATGTTTGTCAGTGATCTTTGTCCTATTTTTGTTTTTTATATGTTTTATTCTTGAAAATAATTGTTCACAAACATAGGTACTGGGCTAAAAGCTGAAAACATAACAAAGCGCGATTGTAAAAATTAGGATATTTATCGCGGGGTAGGCAATCTTTATAAAAATCCAGTAAAGAAACATTCCCAAATTTTTCTTGAATTGAATGTCACTTCGCAGCTCAATGCATTCCATTTGAAGATTTAGAGGATATTTATTTATTTCTAGAGAAAATTGGGTAGGAAATATTCTGAAATACTCTTCCATTCCTATTTCGAAAATCTTGAAATCTACTTTCAAACTCTTGAATTAAATCCAAAATTAATGCAGCATATTTGCATATTTTTTGCAACTCACAGATGTGCAGCCAAAGTACTGAAATGTGTGTCGCGAATGTTCGATGACCCTTTTTTCTGTGAAAGCCTCCCTTGGCCAAAATGATCAGGTAATCAAAATACAATGCAATATCCTGCATACACAAATATTGTAATTCTTCAAAAAATTCGCCATCGAATGAATACACACATAATTCAAAATGTAAATTCTCATGGCATACTAAAATGTTTTTATTTAAATTTTACTTCAAAATAAATGTCAACAAATTGATTATATATGAAAAGTATTTCAAGCATTTAATTTTTTAATAAAAATATGCAAATTTAAATATTTTCATAATTTACATTGCAAAAATTTGTCTATTCATGCATTTGCAAAGACCTAAGAAACTTAGCAAAAAACTTCCCAAATTGTTAATTGAGCTCACGTACTAACATTAAAAATCACTGTATGAAAAAAACGCGAAGACTAAAGAATGAAAATTCATTCTGTGGATTTTTTGAGCGCCGAGTAAAGTAAATTAGGATACATTGGATCGGATTTATCTGGATTTATGTTTCTGCAGGTCACAAAAATACACCAACTAGTAGTTTAGTTTTATTTTATCATATTTAAATAAACATTAGAAAGTTAGACTGCACCCCAATTTTAGGCAACACAGGCAGGGCCGGAGCTACCATTAAGGCAAACTAGGCAGCTGCCTAGAGTGCAAACCTTGAAGGGGCTCAAAAATCCACCCACCTTTTTAAAGCAACTTCGTTGTTAATTGTATAATTTAAAAAAAATATAAAGATGTGATTCGATATGTGCTGTTGCTCCCTTCTCGAGGCAAAATTTTAAAACATTCAAACTCCAAAGGCATATGCGTTCTTTCTTTATAGTTACTTAGAATTATCCCCCTCCCACCACCGGGGTGAAGGGGTTATTGTTCAAAATTCAAACACCATAATAATTTATTTGGCTTTCTTTATGACATTTGTAGTACAAACAGAAAATCACCGTTAGTTATACATATATGTTGCATCTTTGTCGCACAATGCCAACAAAGATATTGACGGTGATGATATCTGCAGTGAGCTTCAAGTATTGGGTAGAAGACTCCCAAGATCAATGCCACCACCACAAATATTCCTTTTTAATGCGCAACAAAAAATTGAGGATTCCTTACCGAACGTTTTTGGGGCCCTCATTAGAGTTCTGGTGACTCTTCCCGTGTCAGTGGCAAGTTGTGAGCGTTCCTTCTCGAAATTGAAAACTTATCAAAAATTACTTCCGTTCAAGTATGTCGTAAAACAGACTCGTGGACTCAGCAACAACTTCCATTGAGTGTGATGAGGCTTAAAAGAGTTAGTAGAAAATTTTGCGATGATGAAAGCCAGAAAAATTGAATTTTAATTTTGGGATAAATGTGTTAATTTTGAAGAATGTTTAATTAATATATAAAATACTAATTATTTGTTTATGACTTTTTTTAATTAAAAAGATATAAGTTTGTAAGGAAGGGGCGCGCCAAGCAACTTTGCCTAGGACGCAAAATTACCTCGCCCCTGCCTTGAACACAGGTTAACTTTCCAAAGTTTGCTTTGTTCAAAAAATGTGTTATAATATATTCTAGGGCAGAAATAGTGTGTGTGGTGTGTAGGGGGGGGGGGGCGTAGAGCTTTAGTGTGTACAAGTTAGAATAACAGTTTAGACCAAATAAGTCTCTTAAAATGTGGGCCGCCACCCCACTTGGGGTCGGAAACCTACAGCAGTGTTCACCAAATATTTTAGGAACTTTTTGATATTGATTAACTTATTACAATAATTTTACAATTACCAAATATTGACATAATGTATCTGAAAGTAAAAATAGGACAGTACAGACTAATGAAAAACTTAGAGATATCAAATGTTTCGGGGTTGAATATTTATTGTAAAGCGAAGTCCGATGAAAATTTTTGTCTAGGAGTCGCAAAAGAATTTCCAATGGTTCCTGATCATGCCTTAAACTTTATTTTAAGCACACACACACACATGAAAGCATACATACATATATATATATATGGGTCATTCCATGTCAAATGTACCAAATTTCGGAAAGTTCCCCACCCGACCTCTCCGGTTTTTATGAAATTTTTATGGCATGTGCATATATGTCTTAGATGGAGCCATGCCAAATTGCAGCTCCATAAGTTGTATTTTTTTTTTTTTTAGTTGCTCCACTAGCCATGGTTTTGTAACGGCACCTTTTTTTCAAGTCGCAACTAAAATGACTAAATCGTCAACTTTGTGTTCTTATTGATCATGACCTAAGAGGACTAACACAGTGAAACTTGGTGATTCTGCTAAACATTTGAGGCATAACAGCCTACTAGTACAGCGAAAGCTTAATGTATTTTAGATTTTTCACATTTTGCTGCCAAAGTTGCTCATTTGTGCCAATGTGGCGGATTTTGACCACTCTTTTCCAGCTTGTATCTGTCGATAGAAATACTTTCTGAACTGGATTCTTTCATCATTTGCACCCTACTGGCATGTCATAAAGGTGTGCAAGTGGCACCTTGATTGCTCAATTAACTGCTGAGTTATGCTGGTTCAAAATTCAGCTAAAAATTTCACTCCTCAATTTTGGCTCATTTTCAAAGAGCCACACCTCAAAAGGGATCACTAGGATTTAGTTTTTCTTTATATCATTAAAAAGAGCACACTTTCTTCTTTAAGGAAATGTCTTCTGAATTTTTGAGACAAAGCAGTTTTATACAGATAATGAGGTTCAAAACGATATACAAAATTTCGCCGATTACAGAAAATAGAGATTATTTCATTTATTTATACATGACCTAAGAGGGCTACCGGGATGAATGTTGGTGATCCTGCTTAACTTTTGAGAAAAAACAGCCTACTAGTACAACGAAAGCTTAATGTATTTCAGGTTTTTTTACGTTTTGCTTCCAAAGTAGCTCATTTGTGCCGATGCGGGAGATTTTGACTACACTTTGCCAGCTTCTACCTTTCGATAGAAATATTTTCTGAACTTGATTCTTTCCTCATTTGCACCCTGCCAGCATGTCATAAAGTTGTGAAAGTGGCACCTTGAATGCTCAATTAACTCCCGAGTTATGCCGGTTCAAAATTCATTCAAAAATTTCATGCCTCAATTTTGGTTTATTTAGGCATGAAGTTTTTGAATGAATTTTGAACCGGCATAACTCGGGAGTTAATTGAGCTATCAAAGTGCCACTTGCACACCTTTATGACAAGCCAGCAGGGTGCAAAAAAGTAAAGGATTCAGTTCAGAAAATATTCCTATCAACAGATACGAGCTGGCAAAGTGTGATCAAAATCCACCACATCGACACAAATGAGCTAATTTGGCAGCAAAATGTGAAAAATCTAAAATACATTAAGCTTTCGTTGTACTAGTAGGCTGTTATGCCCCAAATGTTTAGCAGGATCACCAAGTTTCACTGTGTTACTCCGCTTAGGTTATGATCAATATAAGAACACAAAAGTAGACGATTCAGTCATTTCGGTTGAGACATGAAGAAAGGCGTCTTTGCAAAACCATGGCTAGTGGCCCAACTAAAAAAAAAAAAATACAACTTATCGAGCTGTAATTTGGCAGGGCTCCATCTAAGGCATATATCGCCTATAGAAATGAACAGTGTCATATCTGCAAAATGCACATTTTTCAGGAGAAGAGTTTAAACTTTTTGCAATTGGTTTTATTTAATTATCTTATTAGTTTTAATGATTATTACAATCAATTTTGTTTGGAAAATAATTATTGCTTGTTTCTCTCACATGATGGATGTTAAAAGATGTCATAAAGTTAGAAATAACTGTAAAAAATGCAGTTATGACAGTATTGCACCAAAAAAATAGTTTGTAAGTTATTAAAAAGTAGTACAGTGACTAAATATTGTTGGTTCCTGTAATTAAATAGGGCTAACACTGTCATAGTCATTAAAAACTACTTGTCTCCGATTAATATTTTTGTTATTTTTTATTTAGGTTTTTCCCCTTGGAACATGTTTATATTATTTGATTAATATAAGTTTTAATTAGGCCTTCATACTACCTATAAGTTATTTGAAAAAAAGGAAGCTAAAGAGTATTTAAAAGAAAAAGTAAAACAAAATATAAAAATATAAAAGTTGATTTACTTCGGAAATAGGAACGTAATTCTTACAATTTAGAACTTAAAATAGGAACGCAATTCTAATTATTTTTTATGAAATGCACATTATTGTGATAGTTGTGCTGCAGCACCATTAACAAAGCAACCAAATAAATAAAAACATTGAAATGAATACTTCCTTATGCAGCAATTAACCATAAGTTTATTCGACAAAACTGCTGAAAGGTAATAATAAATCAGAAATGGAAACTGCCGTATCTACCAACCCGACGGTATTCATCTTAATGAAGGACGTCAAAAAATGAAAAATTGAAATGAATAGTGTCGTATCGGATGTTACGTCAGTAGTTCCATGTGTTATGAGTATTTAAACTACATGGGTTTTGAATTTAAAGCTGATAAAACATTGTACTTGCAAAAATTGAGAAGCTATCACGTTGAAATTCTATAACCAACCGAATTATTCTGCAATAAGGCGGTGTTGACATGTGAGAATTGGCGGTTCCAGCCAGTTCTTAACTTTTCGCGCCGGATATGAACCACGGTCCGCCAGTGCCCGACCACTGCACCAGAAAATCAAGGTGTCTATCATAAATCTAGAGAATGTTGAAGTGCTTCGTCCTGCGGTGTCGATTATTTTCATAATAACGTGAGTGAACATTAATAATATCACTTTTACCGTGTTTTGTTTTCCCTTGCTCACTTCTTTTTGCATTGAAAAAGAATTCCGAAACTCGTGTCTGCTTTTTGAGCTGATAATTTATACTTAACTACGTTGCTTTTAATGTTTTACTTGCACCGGCGTAGATAAGGGGGGGAGTTTGGAGATAAAAAACCCCCCTGAAATGGTGAAGATTGTACAGCATTTGGCCAATTTTTCCCGTAAAACAATGAAATTAGCTCACTTCTCCCGAAGAAACCGCCTGAAATGGGGAAGATTATCTAGAATTTGACCAATTTTTCCCGTAAAACAATGAATTAGCTCACTTTTCGCGAAGAAACTCCTCTAAAATGGTGAAAATTGTCTAGAATTCTATCAATTTTTCCTGTAGTAAAACAGGGAAATTAACTCACTTCTCCCGAAGAACTCCCCGCCCCCCCAAGATCCGGGTCTAGCTACGCCATTGTTTACTTGTAAGTATGTTTAGCTATTAATAAATAAGTTAGTTTCCAGCCTAGATTCCTTTTTCATGCTGCAAGCAATTAAATTGAAATTCTTTTTCAAATAAAACTGGTGTGCTGGTTGGAAAGCAAAAATTAAAAATTCAGCAGTTTTTAAAGTTTTCTTTTGTTAAACTGTGAAACAAGGCCGTATCCCACGTGAGCGCCCCCCCCCCCCCCCCGCGAAATCCCGAACTCTTTTGCAATGTAGCATATATTCCTCGCTGAAATTTTCCTCAACGTAAGTGTTTCAAAGTCATCCCCCCCCCCCCCCCCGAAATAAATTCTGGCTACGGCCTTGGTTTTAGCCAAAAAAAAGAGAGCGACACAAAGTGTCTTATTTTTTTTCTACTGTAAAATTAAATTTCAGTTCTAATATAAACATTGAGCTACATTACTGTATTGTGATTTGAGAGGTTCTTTGTCTAAATGCTCCTGTTAAAAACAATAGCCCTTTAAATTATAATAATACTTACTTAAAACTTTAATAATTAAAATTGATTATTTTAGAAGTTTTTAACCGACTTCACAAAGGAAGGAGGTTATACATTCATATTGTATGTATGTCGTTTTTTTTTTTTGTTTGTTTGTTTGTTTGTCCACTCATAGCTTACCGGATGAACCGATTTTCATGAATTTTTTTTTTAATCGATCGAGGGTGGTTTCCCATAGGTCCCATACCTTGATTTGACCATATTCGATATTTAGAAAAAAAGTTACGGGCTGAAATGTGGTCATTTTTTTGCTTTTTCATCCATAACTTTGGACTGAATGAACCGATTTTGAATATTTTTTCTTTGATCGATAGAGGGTCGTCTAACTCAAATACCGCGCATCAATTTGACTACATTTGTTTTTTAGAAAAAACGTTATGGGTGAAAAATAACTATTTTTCATTTTAATTGGAAAGGCTAGGTTTGATTTTTCTTTGTTGGGAAAATTGTTAATAAACATGAAACTCATTGTTAAAAAAGAGTTTGTTGCCATTAAGATGTAATATTAAAAGCAATTATAACAAGAAATAGACTGAAGACTTCTCTGAAGAAGATATTAAATCCAATAAGTTTGCTTGCTCTAGTGACCCTTTAAAATCGATTTCAAAACGAAATTTATCATACGAACGGTTAGTTTTTAGACAAAGAAGGTTTCCCCTTTGATATGTATGTTTCAAAAATAGAGTATTTATATAAAATGTATTTACACTAAAAAGAATGAAATAAAAAACAGAACCGACTTCAAACTATAAATTGCGCTAAAAAGTAAAAAATAAAATTATTCTTTAAACAACTTCGATACGACTTTTAAACATAACTTTTGAAGTCGGTGCATGATGGATTCCTTTTGTAACTATGAACCAAATACAAATACAAATGGTGTATAGTTTGCAACAGTTTCAATGTAAAATAACGTATGGAGTGATTACAATTAGACTGTCATAATTTTGCACCGACTTCAAAAATTATGTTTAAAAGTCGTATCGAAGTTGTTTAAAGAATAATTTAATTTTTTACATTTTAGCGCAATTTATAGTTTGAAGTCGGTTCTGTTTTTTTCCAAAAATTATTTTATTAACATATTTTATATGAGTGCAATAATTTACTTTAGAATTAAAATAACAAAACGAGATAGAGGAAAGAAAAAAAAAGGGGCTATTTTGCGAAAAACATGGTACTCTTTAAACTTACAAAGACTTTATTATTATAGTTACGATTTTAAGTGTTTCAAACAATTCAATATGTACATGCTGAAAATTTAGTATTTTTAGCTTATTTTTATGTTCCTGCGATGTCACGTGTCGTGTGTAATATAAGTGTTTTGTTGCAATCAAGCAATCTCCTAGCATTTGCTTACAGTTTACGATAAATTTTTATAATTTTATCAATAGTTCACAATATAAGACATATTGCGCAAATATTTAATGCTGTTTACAGGTATAAATATGATTTTTTTTTATTACATTCATTGGCATGTGGTATGTGTATAATGATACTTAGACACAGCTTTTGCATGCTGTGGATATTATTTTTTTCAAAAGATACTTAGAATATATATATTAAGTCCCGCACAAGTTATTTTTAAATGTGTGTTTTGATGTGAACTAACTGTGGTAAACGAAGGAGCTTTGCGTCCCCCCCCCCCCCCCATTTTCAACGGAAAAGATATCAGAATCCACTAGCTTTTCCTTTTTTCGACTTGATCAATTCAATCTGCGCCATTTTGTGTCAATCAACATCACACATACAATACTGGGGCAGTTAAACAAAAAAAGCCACCCCGGGTGAAAAGCCCTACTAAAAATTAAGTCGCCAACCCACCAATCTCTCCTGTTTGACCACCCCATGTTGGTTGGTCAAAGGGACGAAGGCTTCGATTGGGTTTCCACGAGTTGCATTACCTCAACGGAAGCTCCCGTGCGTTAATCCTCCCCAGGGAGACTCCCCATGGAGAATTTCGTGGCAAAAAGGATGTCAGGTTTATATAAGATTGAAAATTCCCCGTAGGCGTTATCTTAATTTTATTTTTGAGCTGTTAAAAAATGAATAAAAATTGTTCAAATAAAAAAAAATTTTCACGCTGAGAGCTTCTTCCAATAAACTTGTTCATCGGAACTTGGATGGGATAGAGTTTACTTAATTTGCCCATAGGTACTATTGTTAAGATTTTTTGAACTATTCAAAAGTAAGCGAAAAATTGTTCACATCAAAAACTCAAATATAGAAATGAAATGTCCATGTCGAGAACTTTTGATGCAAAAAAAAAAATTTCGGATCGGACAAACTCCTTCAAAAGTTAACAGCAGACAGACCGATAGACACAAGTTTTTCCCACCTCAAAAGACTACTTTCAAATTTTTTATTTTTCAATCTTTATTTAATTACTTCACTTATTTTAAACTTTTCTTTATTTTTAACGATATTTTCACGACACATTTAGCCTTCTTTCATGCTTTATTATTTTTTTTTTAAACTTTGACGGGAAAGTAGGCTAAAAATGATAATGGAAAAAAAAAATTATCAGTTGAAAGTTCTATGTTCTCTGTGACAAAAAAATATTCCTGTAAATTCGTCAAGGTAGGTCCGTTTTTTTTTTTTTAATCATTATTTGAATGCAGTTAGGGGAACGGAAATGTATATAGTCTATACAACGCAACATTGTCATATTAAATACTTTCCCTACAATAAGAAACGAGTGCAAACAAAAAACAAAATCACGTAAAAATTAAAACTTTTAAAAGGGAAAAGTGTAGATTTTTCCTTTTAGAAAGCAATTTGTCTTTATTATTAACCGACTTTCCAAAAGGAGGATGGTTATTAATTGATATCTATGCATGTTTTTTGTTTGTTTGTTTGTAAATGGATAACTTCTCATTTCATAAACCGATTCTAATTCTTTTTTTTTTAATCTATCGAGGATGGTCTTCCATAGATCCCTTACTTTCGTTTTGCAAGAAACCGTATACGATAATTAAAAGAAAAAAGGTTTTGGGAGGAAATTTAATAATTTTTGTGCTTTTTCAACCATAAAGTTGGACTAAATGAACCGATTTTAATATTTTTTTAATTCATAGGCAGGGAGGGGGGGGGGGTGTGTTCGCCTGACTTAAATCTCGTATATCGGTTTGACTACAATTGTTCTTTAGAGGAACCAAACTTTCTCCAGAAGAAACCCCCCCGAAATTGGGGTCTAGCTACGCCACTGCATGCGGTAATCCTCTTTTCTTCCATTCAATGGAATACATCCAACAACGTGGCTCCCCAAAAACATGATGCGCGAACGTAAGTCATTGCATCTTGTGCGTATTCATGCATGTGCCGTGGGCTTCCTGTGAATGTAGCCGGCAGTATGACCATTTTTCCAAGTTCATTGGGATTGCCATCAGTAGCAATTGCATCGCGTAAATGAATATATTCTTCTGAGCGCAGTTTTATTTGATGTAATCGAATGAAGAGAAGTCGTTCGGTCTCGATTTTTGCATACATATCGACAATGTATTGATGGAACAATTGCCGACATTTCAAAATGTGATTGTCTGCGTTCTCACGAATCATCAATCGATGTGAATAGTAATTCATGCCACTGACTTTCTTATTGGTATCCTCATGTGTTTGTGGATTTCTCATTTTGATGTTGAAATGATATCCATCTTCTCCTTGCCAGAATAAAATTGGATATTGCAATGCTCGTATGAGCGATGAGTTTCGGAGACTCGCTGAGCATTACCATCTCTGCGATGAAGAACTATATCCCGCGAGTTAAATTCTTCGCCAACTATGACGATCGCCACTTCATTAATTGTTGGTGCATTGTATTGTCTTTCGTGTTGGCCGGTGTCTTGTCAGCTCTAATGACAACAACGTAATCATCAGCTGGCATTCTCCCGAGGGCCGTCCTGAACAGTCAAACTAATTCGTTGTGTTGATCGAATAAATTTTGTAATGCAGCAACAATTTCTCGATTAGCGCTGGTATTGAATCGACAACGTTGATCAACTTGTTCATCAGTGGTTCCCATGAAATAAATTTGGAGAAATTTGTGATCTAAATCCGGCAAATGGTAGAAGTGATCCATCACGATGATAAATTTGCCCTTGGACTTTGAATGTTTGCATGTAGTTATAACGTATGATTTATGTTGCGCCATACGATGTCATTTGGAAACATGAATTGTACTGGCGTATGTTTGCCAAGAGATGTTTCGACTGGTTTGTGTCACCTGTTACCAACGTTGATAATGGTTCGGGTGGTAAATGCAATTTTGATAATTTCACTTTTCCACTTGCGCAGCACATTCCTGGAGTTTCATTCTTGAAATTAAAAGCACGGCAAAATTCGCATAACTTGTCCATTTTCTCAATAACAACACTTTGATGAAGACTAATCATAATCAGCATCGTAATGGAACGCAGTAAGATTCAAATCAGCGTGCAGCGTCCGTCTGAATCGAATATTGAGTTCTCGATTGGTTCCCAGTCTTGCTTTCCGTTGGTCAGTTGTTTCATTCGAACGCGCTTGAGCAGTGCGTACTCGATTGGCTTCCAATCTCGATTCTCGTTGCTCTCCTGTTTCATTCGAGCGGGCTTGAGCAGTGCGTAATCGAACGGCTTCCAATCTTGATTCTCGTTGCTCGCCTGTTTCTGGACTTCGTAATGCCTTTTCCTTTCGTGCTTGAGATGTAGATCGACCAATCGATTTCCGTTTAGGGAGCATAACTGTCGACGATGTTAGCAAATTCGCAGAAAATAATGAAATGAAATGGTCACAATAAATTCAAATTATATTTCACAAATATATATTTCAAAGAGAAAAAATTCAAAATCGAAAGAGTTTGTAGCTGCTATTCCATACATATTTCAAAGAGGAAAAATTCAAAATCAAAATCGTTGAGTCACGAGCACACAACACTAACTTTTACATACAGTTACAGTCAACACATACAATACCCATGCCGTGACGGTGCAGTCTTAAAGAAAAATCATTAATTTACAAAATTGTTTTTAAACAGCATTTCGCCTTGAATAGTGTCGCCAATATTGACAAAGTTTTTAAATTAGTGGGACAATAATATTAAATTTATATATGTAGAACCTACAATCGCAGGATAGATGTACCAAAGCTGAACTTGATCCAGTTAGTTAACTGCTACGGATCAGTTAACTAACTGGATCAAGTTCAGCCTTGGATGTACTATGCCAGAAACCTTAGCAGGAGTGTACTCAATAACGTCCCAAAGTTTCATGGCGATCGGATTATCCTTTTTTTAGTGCGACTTTCTTCCAGCGCGAGCTTATAACTGGCGTTCTTATTGACTTGGGAATTTAAAACAAATATCATTTTGTGCAGAAAAATAAGCGCTTTCAATCGATATATCACATTAATACGTGCAAGGTTTTTTTCACCCCCATATTGGGGAATTTATGTGGAGAATTGCGTAAAATTAGAATAAAAAAAGAACTACCTGTTGGACTTTTTTTTTCAGAAACTTTCGCAGGAGTGTACTCAACAGCTTCCCAAAGTTTCATGGCGATCGGGTGAATAGCGTAGTAATGCATAAAGACCAAACACACATACATTCATTTTTATATATATAGTTAATTGCAAATGAACACTTTCTCATTATTAAACTTATCTTACGCTTTATAAATTCACTCCTTTTTTTTAAATTATCGGTAGAAAAACTTGAAGACTGTGTAGTGAAGTCTATTCCATACTAACTATAGTCAAGGTTTTGAAGTTAAAATTGCGTGTCACTCGTACAATGATAACTCTGTCATCTTATCAAATATTTATTACATAAAAAATAAACACAATCATGCAGTATTAAACAATTAAGAATGAGGCTTCCGAACAACAAGCGTCGACATACATCGCTACTCCAACAACCGCTAAATTAAAAAATTTTAATTAGAGTTCTTTTTTTTGGTGAAAGTGAAAGTTATTATTTTTTAGAAGTTGAAGTGCTTAATCGCCACAGTACTCCCCCCCAAGTGCCAAGGGCACTGATGTTACAAGTATTTTCTGTTGAAGCGAACTTGTCTTCCTGAGCGAGTGGTTATTGGGACAGGTTGTACTATGTCTGTGGTTTCATTTCTTGGAACGGGTTTCTGGATGTCGGTGGTTTCATTGCTCATTGGGAGAGCAACAGGGACGTCAGCTAGATTATGCGTTGAGGGCGCACAGTTGCTTGCAGTAGGCAGGTCGTCAGTAGCTAAGGAAAAGCTTGGCTTGAGACGGTCAACACTAATCGTGCTTGGTTTGTTGTTGATTATCAGGGTGAAGTGTTTAGGAGTGCGCTCTATGACTTTGTAGGGGCCATCGTAAGGTGTTTGTAGCGGCTTCTTAACTCCACCGTGCCGAACAAAAACATGGGTGCAGTTGAGTAAACTTGGGTTGATGAAAGGTGTTTGTTTATTATGGGCAGATCCTGGTGTCGGGGAGAGATTTTGCATAATTATCCGGAGTTGTTGTACAAATTCAGATGGTTCTTCACTGGATATCGTGGACGGAGAGAGAAATTCTCCTGGCAGTCGGAGTGTTGAGCCATATACCAGCTCTGCAGTAGTGCACTGGAGATCGTCCTTGAAGGTGGAACGCAATCCCAAAAGCACAAGAGGCAATGTTTCAGTCCATCGATGGTTATGGTAACATTTAAGAGCCTGTTTGAGGGTACGGTGAAGTCTCTCGACCATTCCATTGCTAGCAGGGTGGTATGGGGTTGTTCTTATATGCTTAACTCCCAATAGTCGGGAAAGAGAAGCAAAAAGTGTGGATTGAAACTGCCGACCTTGGTCTGTTGTAATGATGGATGGTACCCCAAAACGTGAAATCCAGTGATTCACAATTGCACGTGCCACTGTTTCAGCACATATATCAGTCACGGGTATAGCCTCGGGCCATCTGGTGTATCGGTCGACGCAAGTCATGAGGTAAGAGAATCCATCAGAGGGTGGTAATGGACCGACCAAGTCAACATGCACATGGTCGAACCTTCGTGCTGGTTTTAAGAATGGTTGAATAGGGCTGTGAGTGTGCTTGCTTATTTTAGATTTCTGGCAGTCCACACAAGCACGTGACCAAGTAACAACATCCTTAGCCACAGACGGCCACACATAACGGTCCAGTATTAGTCGTTTAGTAGCACGGATACCTGGGTGAGATAAGTTATGGAGAGAATTAAAAATTGGCTTTCTGAAATTGCTTGGTACAAATGGTCTCACCTTATCGTCTGTGATGTCGCACCAAAGTCTCAACGTTGGAGAAATTGGCACGGATTTCAGTTTTAGGGAATGGTTGGTTGTGCCTAAGAGATTTTGTAATTCGGCGTCGGTTTCTTGAGCTTGTGATAAAGATTCAAACTGTATTGGAGTTGGACAAATCTCTTGAATGCGAGACAATGTGTCAGCGACGACATTATCTTCTCCGGCGATGTATTTGATATTGGTTGAAAATTGTGCAATGAAGTCGAGATGTCTGAGCTGGCGAGGGGAACAGGTGTCAGAATTTTTAGTAAATGCAAAAATTAAGGGACGGTGATCAGTAAAAATTGTGAAGCATTGGCCTTCAAGTGCGTGCCTAAAATGCTTTACAGCAGAGTACATAGCGAGAAGTTCTCGATCATATGTGCTGTACTTGGCTTCGGCAGTCGATAATTTACGAGAAAAGAATGCGAGCGGTTTTGGGCCATTAGGAGACTGGGAATTTAAAACTGCTCCAATAGAAGTGGTTGAGGCGTCGACCATGAGGGCCAGTGGATGCTCAGGTGACTGAAACGTCAATGTTGTGGCATTAATCAAATCGGATTTGCAATTTTCGAATGCAAGAGTCGATTTATCATCCCAAGGCACAGGACGTTTGTCGTTCTTTTTAGAATTTTTCAGAAATTCATTTAAAGACGCTTGCGTTTCTGCGGCTTTTGGCAAGAACCGCCGGTAGAAGTTTAGCATCGCTAAGAAACGTCTCAGCTCAGAAATAGTTTTCGGTTTCGGGAAGTTAATGATGGTCTCAACTTTATCAGGAAGCGGCTTAACGCCTGCAGCAGTTATGAGGCACCCGAGAAATTTTACGGCAGGTTTTCCCAATACACATTTGTCAGGGTTTAATTTTAACCCATGCTTTTTTAACCGGGATAACACCTCGTGCAAATGTTTAGCATGCTCAACATCTGAGCAAGAAGCTATTAATATGTCATCGAAATAGGGAATACAACAGTCAAGATTGGATAAAACTTGGTGTATATACCTTTGAAAACTTTGCCCTGCGTTCCGCAATCCGAATGGCATAGCAGTGTATTCGAACAAACCAAACGGTGTGGTTACAGCTGTCTTGGGTATATCAGCAGGGTTTATAGGGATCTGGTGGTACGCTCTTGCTAAGTCGAGAGTAGAAAAAATTATTTTTCCATGCAAGCTTTGGGTACAATCCTGGATGTGCGGAACGGGATAGCGGTCAGGCACGGTTGTAGAATTGAGACGACGGTAGTCACCGCAAGGACGATACTCACCGTTAGGTTTTCTGACAACGTGCAAAGGACTTGCCCAGGGGCTTTTAGATGGTCGGATGATGCCCTGAGCGGATAAATATTCAAATTCTTTTTTAACAGCTTTAAGAATGTCGGGAGCTAGTCGTCTAGGTTTTGAAAATACAGGCGGACCTTTTGTTTCGATATGATGGTAAATTTGATCTTGCTTACTACCTTTCATGGGTTGCGATGGGTTTAATAACTCAGGATACTCACTAAGGATTTTATCCAGTATGCCATCACCAACCAATATAGCGATGTTCGATTCAGGAGAGTTAAGTGAAGGTAGTTGTCCATTAGCGGAAAGTCGA
Source organism: Octonoba sinensis (assembly GCA_038502835.1). NCBI lineage: Eukaryota > Metazoa > Arthropoda > Arachnida > Araneae > Uloboridae > Octonoba > Octonoba sinensis. The sequence continues at coordinate 90,166,133 of CM076604.1, read as the reverse complement.
GTATTCGCATCAATAACTCTATGGTTTTTAGCATCAACTAGCAGATTGTAGTGTTTTAAAAAATCTACGCCGATAATAGGTTGTTTAACGTCTGCTACTACAAAGGACCATATAAAATCACGGCGCAAATTCAAATTGATGGTCATGCGCTTTGTTCCATAAGTAGCAATTTTTGTGCCGTTGGCGGCATACAACGTTAAATATTGCGATTTAGAGTGCGGAGCGTACGTTTTAGGAATGACTGATACGTCCGCACCAGTGTCAATTAAAAAGGAAAGTTTAGACTTTGAATCGGCCATTAATATGCGATTAAGGTGGCGGTCAGCATTATGGCCGGTAAGCGATCGCCTTACACGTTTCCCGAATGACGAAAAGAGCAAGGAGGGTTGCATTTTTTGGCATTCTCACCAAAATTAATATGATAGAAACATAAACCATTTTCTGGCTCTTTATAGCTTCGATTGCGAGAATTGCTACGGTAGCGAGAGTTATTTCGGTGTCTAGGATTTCTAATGTAATTGTCCCTCCGTGTACTTCGCTCCTGAACTATAGAAGTTAACTGTTTGACTTGCAGGGTTAATTGGTCAATTTGCGCCTGTAGCGCGATATTTTGTGGTGCAATAGAGACTTGTGCAGAATTAATGGACGATTGAGGCGTTAAATCGTGGATTTTATCTGCAATAGATGCGAGTTTCGTTAAATCTTCATTTAACGCTGCCAAAATCGATTGCGTGCTGTTGGGTAGTCGTCCAAGCCAGAGTGATTTAAGCAATGGCTCACCTACGGAATCGCCACCTAGAGCACGCATGCGTATAAGCAATTGTGACGGACGTTGGTCACCGAGCTCTAACCCTTGTAACAATGTCCTTATTTTAGACGACTCGCTTTCTGAGTGTAATTCAACCAAACGTGTTTTTAACTGCTCATATTTGTTGGTTTCGGGAGGTCGCATAATGATATCACTTACGGAGCTTAGTATGTCCGAATCAACAGCTGCCACAACATAATTGAACTTGGTTTCGTCAGTCGTCACATGTGCCAAGGAAAATTGTGCTTCTAAGCGGAGGAACCACAGGCTAGGATTATTCTTCCAAAACGGCGGTGGTTTCACCGCAACGTGAGAAATTTGTGGTTCGTTGAAAATTTGATCTTCAGATGTCGACATTATATATAACTTGAGTTACAAATATAATTCCATTAGGGATTAACACGTAAAAAAACACACATTAAAGTAGCACTCAAAAAGAAAGTTATCATCAAGGCGACAATTATCATAAACGACATTACAATTTATCATAAGTAAGCAAAGAGAATCTATGTCACTCAACATCGAAAGGCAATGTACCAACTCGTGAATATAAAACCAAATTCATTTAGACAAATAAAATCGTGCGGTAACTTACGCAGCTTAGATATTTTTCGATTGCACTTATCATCGTAAAAGTTCACACGTTCTTTGGGTCACCAATGTAGTAAAGTCTATTCCATACTAACTATAGTCAAGGTTTTGAAGTTAAAATTGCGTGTTACTCGTACAATGATAACTCTGTCATCTTATCAAATATTTATTACATAAAAAATAAACACAATCATGCAGTATTAAACAATTAAGAATGAGGCTTCCGAACAACAAGCGTCGACATACATCGCTACTCCAACAACCGCTAAATTAAAAAATTTTAATTAGAGTTCTTTTTTTTGGTGAAAGTGAAAGTTATTATTTTTTAGAAGTTGAAGTGCTTAATCGCCACAACTGTTTTAAATCTTTGCCAAACCTCGGAAAAATTTGATACGAGTTCCGTATCTACTTGTTGGTTGTTGGCTAGCCTTGATCTATTGGTTTACGCTAAAGAGTAGACAAAGGGAGATAGGATAGACATTCATAAAAAGCTTTTTCTGTTTATTGGGCATCATTACTGAAATTATTTAATAAGCATTAAAGTATTGTAGAATCCGAGAACATTACGGTTGACTTTTCTGAGTTTTTTCAATCATAGAGGCAATGCGACAAAAGGATGTGTTTTATGCTATGATATCTTATAAGAAAACTTGTAAAAGATAAATAATTTGAAGTTTTAAACTTTTTAACGAATTAAATACTTTAGAGCACCCCTCCCCTCGTCTCATTTAAATACATAGTAAACAAATATCCGTACCTGGGAGGTAAAGACTATGTCCATTTTGAGGGGGGGGAATGGGTATAAGTGCTCTTTTATAAGTAATTTAAAAAACTGCTATCATAAAATGTTACAGTCAAAAGTCTAAAAAAATCAAGAAAAGTCAAAAATAAGTTAAGTAATTAAATAAAGAATGAAAAATAAAAAATTTGAAAGTAGGGCTTTGAGATGGGGAAAAAGTGTGTCGGTCTTTCTGTCGATCTGTCGGTTTGTCCCTCCCTAATAACTTTTGAACGAATCGTCCGGTTCAAAAAAATTTTTTGCGTTTGAACGGTCTCGGCGAGGACATCTCATTTCCATATTTTACTTTTTGATTTGAAAAATTTTTTGTTCAATTTTGAACAGTTTCAAAAAATTTTAACATTAGCGCCTATGGGCAAAATGAAGCAAATTATGTAAACTTTGGGCACAACATCCAAATTCCTATAAGCAAGGTTACTGGAAGAAGCTTTCGGCGTAAAATATTTTTGCTAATTTTTGAACAGCTCAAAAAAAAAAAAAAAAAAAAAGGGTCTTTTTTCCATTATTTCGACGCAGGCGATAAATTTGCCAATAATGATGCAGCCAACGCCAAACGGAAGATCGCCGCTGGTAACCTTTTTCTTGCGCTGTTGCCAAAGAGGCTGCTTGGCGAGATTTGCGCCGTGATAATGGAAAGGTACCAAATTAAGATTAGCACCTACGGGAAATTTGTCCCATATAAATCCTGATCTAACCGACGGATTTGCTTGCAACAAACTTTATCAGAAAGATTGTAGAATATGTACAGATACGAAGTTCAACAATGACTGAACGAGCCTATTTTCCTATGAATTTTTTTGATCGGGATTTTTAAGGATATTTCTCATTGAATAAAGGAATGATTGAATGAGTGAATGAATGAATATATGAAAGAGTAAAAGAATGAATGAATGAATAAAGGAGTGAATAAATGATAAAATAAATAAATGAGTGAATGAATGACTAAATACGTGAAATTGAGTTAATGAATGAATGAATAAACGAATGACTGAATAAAGGAAAGAATGAATGAATGAGTGAATGAATATGCATTATCCGTTGAAAAAAAGTATATTTGAAGTAATTAAGAACTATAGTTAAATGAGAAAGAGAGAGAAAGAGATAGCTAGATTATAAATTTGAATTTGGTGTATACAGGAAAGTAGGCTCGTATATATAGTTCTGGACGGAACTTCTTCTTCTACTTAAGTATCGTACTGACAACATTTTTTAGCTTTGAAGAGAGTAATAAAAAAATCACTTGCGTTCTGATCTTGAACAAGATTTTCTTGAGGATTTCATGCTAATTCATGTAGAGAGTTAATTAGAACTTCAAGAAAGTATTAGCATTGCTCCCAGTTCAGCAGAACTAGCTCGATTGCTGGATAGTTTAGTGTGAAATTAGCACCCCTTATTTCAGTGCTGAAATCGCAAATTCGTACATGATTATTATTTAATTTTAGTTATTTAATTAGTTACATCTGCGGACTTAAAATCAAAATATTTTAAGTACCATTCATAGCAACCAAATAAATAAGTTTTAAGTAAATTTAAAAGTTGTCATTATTACATGCTGCATGCACGTGTTTCTTGTCGATCGTAAATAATTTAGATTTAACTGGCAGAAGGCTTATAGTTTCACTAGTACAGTAGTAACATACAATTTAATTTTTAATTTATGCAAAGGTGAGCCAAAATGTAATTTTGCCGACTGGGCTAAAGTTAGTCAGTCAGCTCCTGATGCTTCAGTCCCTGAATTACTTCTATGAACAGGCCCGGCCCTAGAATTTGCTAGGCCCAAGGCAAGAGCGTGTCCGCGAGGCCCCCTCCCCCAACTTTTTCAGCTTCTTCAAGAAAATTTACGCATGAGTTTGGAAATCATGTAGATCCAGCAGAGTATTACTATTTGAATTATTTCCGAAAATATTTTTCTAATGCACATGTATTAACGGAAGAAAAAAATAATCAGGAGAATAAATAACAATAAAAACAAGTATAAAATATGGAAAAACAATAAACAAAGAAATGTTTAAAAGTATTAGACGTTTTATGTTTCAGCAGAAATATTTTTATTTTAACATTCCTTTTCTAAAGATTTTTTAAAATTTATAAATGTCCACATATTAAAGAGTTTTACGTGGTTTAAGTGATGTACATTCCGATATTAGTTCGCTATAATCCAATTGTCTGGCAATCTCGTTTTCAATGCTTACTATAGCCAAAGTGCTGAGTCTATCCTCAGTATATTGTTGTGCGCAAAAATGTTTTCATTAACTTCAGCTCAGAGAAACTTCTTTCCCTGAGCTGGATGCAACTGTGACAGGTATAGTAAGCAAAATTCTTAATGCAAAATATGTGTTAGGAAAATTTTCAGATCTATTACATTTGCATAAGTATTCTAACATTCTTATTGCTTCTCCCACAATTGGTTTAGGGGTAATTGATTAGGGATCATCCTTATCTCTCTTCCAAGAAATTACAGCTTTGTTCCTTAGGAACACTTCGACCATCGTTTCTCTCTGCTTTGTCCCATACTCATACAAACACGTCATCACCTCGCCCTCTCCCTTGTAGTTTTTCAAAAGGTTCGTCTTTTACGACGAAAACAACATTTGGGTTTGAAAGAAAACAGTCCTGTTCGACCGGTAAACTACTTGACAATTTTTATATTGACCAAATTTCGAAACTAAAAAAAAAGGTACAGCAACACAATCAAGACTTGCCCAAGCGCGAGGCCCCTGAAAGCGCGAGGCCCAAGGCGGCTGCCTTGCTCTAGGGCCGGCCCTGTCTATGAATGTTTTGTTTCATCAGGATTGTGGCTTCTTCCGAATTTTTAACCGACTTCACAAAGGAAGGAGGTTATACATTCATATTGTATGTATGTCGTTTTTAACTAATAAATATTGCTACATTTTCAAAGATTACATGTTTCTAACATAACAAAGCTTTTATTTTCTTTTATATACTTATTTATAATTATTTATTTCTCGTTCTTCTTTAAATAGTAATTTGGTTATTAAAACTTTGTCGTAGAAAAGCGTTTCAAAATAACTCGATCTTTTTGGGAAATATTTTTGTTCGATTCATTTTTGTTCGATTCCCCTCAGGCCACCAGGGGGCCTAGTGTTGCATGCCAGTGTTTCTGCTCCTACTGAAATTAAGTATCTTTTATGTATTTTTGGATATTTTCTGTTTAATTACTTGTATATTTGTTGCAATTTATTATGTAATTAGTATGTTTTAATTTTGTGAGACTGCAACTCATTCTATTTGCTTTTTTGGGGTATAATTCAATTTTTATCAGTTAAGCCTAACCATGTGTTGATTGTGTACATTTTGTAAGTCTTGGGGAACAGCCTGGTTTTGTTGTTTACTGTAGTTATTTGTGTTTAAATCCCAGTTATTTGCATTTTTTTATGTAATTTGTGTTTTTAATCAGAGTAATAGCTTAAATTTGCTGATTTGTGTATTATTTTGCTTTTTTGATTGTTTGCATTAGATTTATTCAGCTATGGGAGTTATATGTTTAATGAAGGAAATTAAAAATGGTAATGGGAGTTGGTGGATTTGCTGTGATAGGTGTGAGATGTTTAGTAAGTTGGGGGGAAACACTAATACAGCTACAGAGCAGGAATATATTTGCACAAAATGTGCTGAATTATTAGAGTTACGTGTCAAGGTGGTAGCATTGGAAGCCCAATTAGTTAGAAATAACTTGGGTGAAAATTCTATAAAAGAGGTGGGGACTTCTTGTGATGGGCTTGTTGGGGAGAGTGAGGTTGCAGGAGAAGGATCTAGTATGGGGAAAGGTAGAACTGTAGACCTAAAAACAGAGGGTGTCATTATAGGGGATTCTATGGTACGCGGGATAGGTAATGTGGTCGGGAGAACTAGGCGCAAGGTGGCTAGGTGCTGTTTACCAGGGGCTCGGGTGAAGGATGTTAATAAGGTTGTGGAAAAAAAGGGAATGTTTAAGAAGGGAGATTCAGTTACTCTGTGGGTGGGGACTAACGACGTCGGTAACAGCACAAACGAGGAGTTTGTTAAGGATTGGGAGAACCTGTTGGATAAAGCAACTAACTTTTCGACAGATGTCCAGGTAGTTGGTTTGCTTCCCAGGTATGGGGTGCATAGGGGCTGGTTAAATCAGCGGGCTAGGAGCATGAACCTGATTCTTAAGAAACTTTGCATAAAGCATTCAACCAGGTTCATTGATGTTTGGAGTTCTTGTCAGCGTGATTGGGTTGCGAGGGATGGTCTGCATCTTAGTTCTAGGGGTGTAGTTAAGGTTAGCGATATGATTTTAGAAGCTTCAGAATCAAAAAACTAATTTTGGATGGGGGGATTGGAGAATGTCATGGTGTTGACTTCTGTTCTGGAGGTTTTAAAAATGAGGGTAAAATATTAAGCAATAGTAACATTAATAGTAGTGATTTGAAGCATCATAAAATGTTTAAGACAAGCAAAATGGGCATGCTCAGGTTTCTATATACTAATGCTCGCAGTATCAGGAATAAGATGGAAGAGTTAAATAGTGTTATCGCAGGTGAGGAGTTGGATATTATTGGAATTACGGAAACATGGGTTACTGATGATGATAAGGATTTAGTGAGCATTGCTGGATACAATTTGTTTAGGCAAGACAGGCTGGGTAAGAAAGGTGGAGGGGTTTTATTCTATATTAAGGACACTTTTATTTGCAATGAATTGGTCATTAATAATAAGCCTAATGATATTGAAATGATCTGGGTGGAGTTGGTGAGCAATAAGGGGAAGAAGTTATATTTGGGAAATGTTTACAGGCCGCCTAATGTTAGTCAGGATCAGGACGAGGAGATGTATAGTGTTATTAGGGACATGTCTGGTAAGGGCTCGGTCATCATGATGGGGGATTTCAATTTCCCGGGCATAGACTGGAATAGTTTTTACACTAGCAATGGTAGGGAAGAAGATTTTCTGAAAGTGATTGGGGACTGTTTTTTGGATCAAGTTATTACCCAGGGGACTAGGCATGGTGCTGTCTTGGATCTAGTTTTTTGTGATGTCGGAAGTTCTGTTCAGGGGTTGAGTATAGGGGAACATATTGGAGATAGTGATCACAATACTATTAGGTTTTGGACCAGCTTCGATGCTCACAAAGGTGAGCATTTCAGATTTGTACCTAACTTCAGAAATGTTGATTATGTTGCACTTAGGCAGGGTTTGAAAGAGGTTTTTTCTTCTGGGTTGGAGAATAGTGAAGCTGATCTTCAGTGGGAAGAGTTTAAGGGGAAATTGGAGAAAACAGTGATGGATTATGTTCCTTTTAGAAAGAAAGGGGATTTCACGAAAATTTGGCCCATGTGGTTCGCTAGGGAGGTGAAAGAAGCTCTCAATTATAAGCAAGCCACTTTTCGGCGACTAAAAGAGACTGGGTGCCATGCTGACAGGATTTTGTATTGTGAAGCTAGACGTACTTTCAAGTATTTGGTACGGAGTAAGAAAAGGGAATTGGAGCAAAAGCTTGCAGATAACATCGAAAGGAATCCTAAGAAATTTTTTGCTTATGCTAATTCAGGGAAAGCTCGTAATACTCAGGTAGGCCCACTAGTGGATGAGAACGGGAACTTGATTCAAAATGAGGGAGATATTGCTGACATTCTAAACAATTTTTTTTCCAGTGTATTTAACAGAAACTGTATCTCAACAGTTGACATAAGCGAGACGCAAGCTAATACACAGCTTGAGGATTTTGTATTTTCTAGGGATGATGTGTTGTTTCATTTGAAAAAGATTAAAGCAAATAAGGCTCCAGGACCTGATAATGTTTATCCAAAAATTTTAGTAGAATGTGCAGAGGAATTAGTGGATGTTGTCTTGACTATTTTCATATCTTCATATAACTCGGGGACTGTGCCAGTGGATTGGAAGCTGGCAAACATAACGCCGCTCTTCAAGAAAGGGTCTAAAACTAAGGCAGGAAATTATAGGCCTGTGAGTCTTACTTCCGTTCTTTGTAAAATTTTTGAAACTCTGATAAAAATCAAAATAGTGAATTTCCTGGAGGCTAATGGAGTGTTGACTGATTTTCAGTATGGTTTTAGAAAGGGTAGGTCCTGTACAACTAATTTGTTGCATTTCTATGACAAGGTTACCATGGCACTAGATAATAAAAAGTGCGTAGTTGTTGTTTACATTGACTTTCAGAAAGCGTTTGATAAAGTACCGCATGAAGCTCTTCTTAGCAAACTTGCTTATATTGGTATTGGTGGAAAAACTTTAATTTGGGTTAAAAATTGGCTGACTGGGAGGAAACAAAGAGTAGTAGTGAAGGGCAATTATTCTCAGTGGATTGATGTTTTGAGTGGGGTTCCACAAGGTTCAGTTCTAGGGCCAATATTATTTATTATTTTTATTAATGATATTACTCAGAGTATTTCTGGGAACATCAATATTTTTGCTGATGATGTCAAAATAATGGGAATTGTGGACACGGAGGAACAAGTCAATCAGTTTCAAGAGGATTTGAATCAAATTTCTAGGTGGGCAATTAAGTGGGGTATGTCTTTTAATATTGGGAAATGTCAAGTGCTTCATTTTGGTCATGGGAATAAACATGCAACCTATTATTTACAAGGTTCTGTCATTAGGGAAGCAGAAGCAGTTGTTGATCTAGGAGTATTGATTAGTCATGACTTCAAGTCCAGTCAGCAGTGTAGCATAGTAAGTAACAAAGCTAACAGGATGCTTGGGTTTATCAATAAGGCTATTTCGAACAGGTCTAGGGAAGTTGTATTGCCATTATACAGAAGTTTGGTAAGACCTCATTTGGAGTATGCTGTTCAGTTTTGGTCTCCGTACCTAAAAAAGGATATTACCTTATTGGAAAGGATTCAAAGGAGGGCTACAAGATTGGTAAGTGGTCTTTCAGACTTAGATTATGAGATTAGGCTTAAAAGGCTCAATATGTATAGTCTTGAGCAAAGGAGAGTCAGAGGGGACATGATTCAGTTGTTTAAATTCATTAAAACGGGAAATGTTGATCGACTACAGCTATATGCTGAAAGTAGAACCAGAGGTCATTGTTTTAAACTTTTCAAATCTCAGGCTAATCTTGAAATTAGGAAAAACTACTACTTCAATAGGGTTGTGGGCAGTTGGAATAGTTTACCGGAAGCGACTGTTAATTGCAGTGGGGTAAAAACTTTTAAGAAAGCTCTTGATGTTCATTGGGGACTGCTAAATTAACTAGGACCAGCCTAGCTGGGCCCTGAGCCTGTTGCTGGTCGTCACTTTTGTATTTGTATTTGTATTTTTGACCGTAAACCTTTCAAACATACAATTCATCTTATATATATGCGACTTAAGCCGATAGCTTATTGGTTGCTTGTTGCTTGCGTAACTGTAATGCAGTTGCCATTGTTGTAAAACATGTCAAATATACTAATAATGTAATAATCAAAATATTTCTCTAGCATTTTGAGTGAGGCATTGCTAGATTTTTTATCTCCGTTAAAAATTAATGTAAACGCGAATTTAATTTAATCCTTATTTCTTTGTTTTAATTTATTTATCGCCTACGCTTTTTATATATATTAAAGTGGCAGCGCTCTTTTTTTTCCAGTTTCGTTAAAACTATTATTTCGACGATGATTATGTTGGATATAAATAAATATTTTTCACGAACAATTTGATTATATAGTAAATAATATTTTTATTTTACAGATTATTCTAACTTGAATTCTTTTTTTCGGTAAGATTATTTTTCTCCGAAATTATTATATGTTTATTATTTATTCATTAAACTTTACTGTTCTACCTGATAAATATCTCTTTGATTTGATGTGCATTTCCGGTTACTGGGAGAGTTGTATATTTTATATATAAGCGGCTTAAGTGTCTGTTTGTCACCGATAGCTTATTGGTTGCTTACGTAACTGTAATGCAGTTGCCATTGTCGTAACACATGTCAAATATATTAATAATCGAAACATTTATCTATCATTTTGTGTGAGGCATCGCTAGATTTTCAATCTCCGTTAAAAATTAATTTAAATGCGAATTTAATTTAATCCTTCTTTCTTTGTTTTAATTTATTTATCGTCTGCGCTTTTTATATATATATTAAAGTGGCAGCCCTTTTTTTTAAGGTTTCGTTAAAACTATTGTTTCGACGATGATTATGTTGGATATAAATAAATATTTTTCACAAACAATTTGATTATATAGTAAATAATATTTTTATTTCACAGATTATTATAACTTGAATGCTTTTTTTTCGGTAAGAATATTTTTCTCCGAAATTATTATATGTTTATTATTTATTCATTAAACTTTACTGTTCTACCTGATAAATATCTCTTTGATTTGATATGCATTTCCGGTTACTGGGAGAGTTGTACATTTATAATATATAGAACAGCGGTCCTTTCGCATGACCGCCGGGGTTACTAGTGTTCAGATAGGTCTATTATCGAAATAGTGCCAATTCCTAACCAATTAAGTATTATCATCCATGAAATCGCACTAAATTTAATAGAAATCTTTTTTTTTTTTTTTTTTTTGTTAAGGTATCCGTACACCTTTAAAACGTGATTTTTGACTAGAATATCGATTTTTCAATTTTGCTCTAATACAAAACTTTAAACTTTTAGCTTTCTAAAACAGTTTTAATTTTGTTTCTATCGTACTTGGAAGTGACGTTACAGCTATTTTAAATGTGGAATGACATCAACTTTCATGACCGGAAGTACAGGTTTAAGTACCGGAAGTGCAGTTTTAGGCTTGTTTATTTTATAGTCTGCTAAAAAATACATGCTGAAACGATTAAAAAATAAATTAAAACCAATTATTCATTAAAAGTCTGAACTTCATAAATCAAGTAAACTTTTTTTTTTTACTTTTTACTGTTTTTGCAGTAATAATTCTAATTAAAAGTTATTTTCTGCATTTGCTCGAAATTGATTTTTCTGCTATTTCATCTACCGCAAAACACGATATCTCAAAAACATACGTTTCAAAGACCTTGAAATTTTGCAGATTAATTCTAGATAATGTTTTTTAGGGAATAGACTATATACATGTTTGTAAGTTCAATATTTTCCAATTTTCAGGTGCTTATATGCTAAATTTCACATATTTTCTGGGATTTCGCATGTGTATAGGTACTGCAACCACTACAGCTTTATAAATAAAGGGATTATTATCATGAGTGTAGTCTATTCCCTAGAGAAGACTATTAACATTGATCTAAAATTTACAGAATGTTAATAAATGCATTTGTTATTGACTTACCTCGTTTTGCGATACAGTGGCATTTTCCCTATATTTCGCCTATTTTTCCCCAAAAAAGTTCCCTCAAATAGACGAAAAGGGAATTTATTGAGTAATACATAAGTTTTCGATCATGTATGAATAAAAAATGTAACTTTTAATTTAAAATTCAAGAAATTTCAAAAATTTGGTCTCGAAGGTGTACGGATACCTTAAGTACTGAAACGAATGTAGTAAATATAGTGTTTCAAAGAATTTTTGAGACTAAGTTTCTAAAATAAAATAAAAACTAGTAATTATACATTTTTTAAAGTATTTTTATTCAAAATAAGCTCTTTCGGTGCTTCAATACATTTGTTACGGCGGTTTAACAACGATTCGAATGCCTGTTCCAGCTCACATTGTGGGACTGCCTCCAAAAAAAAAGCTCGAGTCGAACCTGTTTGTATAAGTGCAGAGTCCGACAAAAATGTGAAAATCTTCGGAGCCAGAGAAAATTTTTAGGAGCCAGATATAATATTTTCATTTGTGCAAGACATATCACATTTTAAGTGCTGCTTATTTACATCACCAAACAAAGCAATGAAAAGCATTGCAGATAGATAAGCAAACGAAGTTTAAGGGTTAATTACGGGTGAAATCTACTTTATTTTCTACTTAGAGTTATTGTGCCATAAGTAATTTTTTAAACATTATGCTGCAGTGGCGTAGCTAGACCCCAATTTCGGGGGGGGGGGCGTTCTTCTGGAGGAAGTTTGGTTCCTCTAAAGAACAATTGTAGTCAAACCGATATACGATATTTAAGTCAGGCGAACCCCCCCCCCTCCCTGCCTATGAATTAAAAAAATATTAAAATCGGTTCATTTAGTCCAACTTTATGGTTGAAAAAGCACAAAAATTATTAAATTTCCTCCCAAAACCTTTTTTCTTTTAATTATCGTATACGGTTTCTTGCAAAACAAAAGTAAGGGATCTATGGAAGACCATCCTCGATAGATTTAAAAAAAAAGAATTAGAATCGGTTTATGAAATGAGAAGTTATCGATTTACAAACAAACAAACAAAAAACATGCATAGATATCAATTAATAACCATCCTCCTTTTGTAAAGTCGGTTAATAATAAAGACAAATTGCTTTCTAAAAGGAAAAATCTACACTTTTCCCTTTTAAAAGTTTTAATTTTTACGTGATTTTGTTTTTTGTTTGCACTCGTTTCTTATTGTAGGGAAAGTATTTAATATGACAATGTTGCGTTGTATAGACTATATACATTTCCGTTCCCCTAACTGCATTCAAATAATGATAAAAAAAAAAAACGGACCTACCTTGACAAATTTACAGGAATATTTTTTTGTCACAGAGAACATAGAACTTTCAACTGATAATTTTTTTTTCCATTATCATTTTTAGCCTACTTTCCCGTCAAAGTTTAAAAAAATAATAATAAAGCATGAAAGAAGGCTAAATGTGTCCTGAAAATATCGTTAAAAATAAAGAAAAGTTTAAAATAAGTGAAGTAATTAAATAAAGATTGAAAAATAAAAAATTTGAAAGTAGTCTTTTGAGGTGGGAAAAACTTGTGTCTATCGGTCTGTCTGCTGTTAACTTTTGAAGGAGTGTGTCCGATCCGAAATTTTTTTTTTGCATCAAAAGTTCTCGGCATGGACATTTCATTTATATATTTGACTTTTTGATGTGAACAATTTTTCGCTTACTTTTGAATAGTTCAAAAAATCTTAACAATAGTACCTATGGGCAAATTAAGTAAACTCTATCCCATCCAAGTTCCGATGAACAAGTTTATTGGAAGAAGCTCTCAGCGTGAAAATTTTTTTTATTTGAACAATTTTTATTCATTTTTTAACAGCTCAAAAATAAAAATTAAGATAACGCCTACGGGGAATTTTCAATCTTATATAAATGATGATATAACAGATGATGATATAACACCAATGAGCCAAAACCCCTCCTATTAGGTTCATGTTATTAATAATAGCAAAAAGGCGCAAGTTGCATGCAAATAGCTCAAGTATTAACACAGATATGACTAAAAATAATTTAACTTTGTGCAAGTAAACAATAATAATAATATAATTACACGTTAATTTAAAGCACAAATGAGCAATAAAATGCAGACATATGTTTCGGGATTGCTTGGAATCCCTTTTTTAATGCGACAGGGAGCTTCTAGATGCAAAACATCCAAATGAAGCAGACAGAACAACAAAAACAAAGCTTATATAGCCTAAGAATTATCTGTAAACCAATGAGAATAAAGGCAGCGTGAAGTGGAAGTAGAAGTAGCAGGAAGACACCAATAAGAGAGCAACAAACGAATCCAGTTGAAAGTACAGGAAGTAAAAATGAATATCAATAATAATAAAGCAAAAAAGACGACAGCATGCATAAAAATTGAAAAAATAATAAAATAAAATACAAAGAATAAAATTGAAATAAAAATAAGTACAGAAACTACCAAAACAAAAGGCAAAACAAAGTACACATGTAAAGGAGGGGGAGGGGAGGGGGGAAGGAGAAAAATAGACACAAAAAAGGAAAACAACGAGAAAACCTAGAAAGAACAACAAATTAAAGAAATTTATGCCAGACCTGTGAAAAATAAGGAGTTGAGGAAGAATCATTAACCAAATTAGAACTATTCCTGTTAATATGATAAGCTTCCCAAAAGTCAAGCGCTAATGGGGAAGAACATTTTTGAATAATTTTACCAGAATTGAAATCAAAAGAGTGGTTGGAATTCCAACAATGTTGAACAATGCTAGACTTATTTAACTCTTGCTTTCGTACATAACCTTTATGCTCATTTAAGCGAATTTTCAGAGCACGTTTTGTCTGTCCAATGTAAGAAAGGCCGCAATGGCAACTAATTTGGTAAATACCCCAAGTGTTAAGTTGATCGACAGGATCCTTAAGAGAAGAGAAGGAAAGTTTGTTACTAGGAGCAAAAACGACTTGAAATTGAAACCTTTTTAGGATTTTAGCAATACGGAAACTGACAGAATGAAAGAATGGTAACACAACCAAATTCTTTCTAGAAACCACATTATTGGGACCAGAAGTTTTCTTAGAAAGTTTGTTATGAATAGAATCAATTAAAGAGTGAGAAAATCCTCTATCAACAGCTACAGCTTTCAGATAGTTGAGTTCAATCTTGAGAAGCTCAGGAGAAGAGCAAATATTAATAGCACGATGGACCAGAGCATTAAAAGCCGAATATTTTTGGTTGGGAGGATGAGACGACAGTCTGTGAGGAGGTAAAGAAACAGCGAAAGGTTTACGATAGGCAGAAGTAGTGAAACAAGACTCACTCTTAGAAATAAAGACATCAAGAAACGCGAGGCTACTATTAAGTTCTTTCTCACAAGAAAACTGGATATTAGGATCAATGGAGTTCATAATAGAAAGAGCATCATCAATACCTAACAAGTTACTGTCCGTTAGGACAAAACAATTATCCACATAACGAACATAAAATTGAAATTGCAATTTCTGGAACAGTTTTTCCTCAAAATAATGCATATAGAAATCACTTAAAATAGGACTAAGAGGACTTCCCATAGCCAGGCCATCTACCATAGCATAGAATTTACCATTAAATACAAAAGTGCTCTGTTGCAAGCACACACGAGTAAGGAAAACTAATTCCTCAATTTCCACAGAAGTAAAATGGAATTCAGAAAGCCTTTTCCTGAGGCAAGTCAAAGCACCATCAACAGGAACATTAGTAAACAAACAGCTGCTGGAGGACAAGCAACTTCGGCTCACCGCATATGTAGCATGCAGTTGTTGATGCAGAGTTATATTTTCATCCTTTTTTAGCCTACTTTCCCGTAAAAGTTAAAAAAAATAATAATAAAGCATGAAAGAAGGCTTAATGTATCGTGAAAATATCGTTAAAAATCAAGAAAAGTCAAAAATAAGTGAAGTAATTAAATAAAGATTGAAAAATAAACAATTTGAAAGTAGGGTATTGAGATGGGGAAAAAGTGTGTCTGTCGGTCTGTCGGTCTGTCTGTCTGTCGGTCTGTCCCCCCCTAATAACTTTTGAACGAATTGTCCGATTGGAAAAATTCTTTTTGCATTCGAAAGATCTCGGCGAGGACATCTCATTTCTATATTTTACTTTTTGATTTGAACAATTTTTTGTTCAATTTTGAACAGTTCAAAAAATTTTAACATTAGCGCCTATGGACAAAATTGAAGCAAATTCTGTAAACTCTGGGCACAAGAGCCAAGTTCCTATTGCAAGCTTATTGAAAGGAGTTCTCGGCATGAAATATTGATTTGAACAGTTTTTGTCCATTTTTGAACAGTTCAAAAAATTAACACAGAGCTTACGGGGAAATTTCAACCCTATATAAATCCTGATCTAACGGACCGATTTTCTTGGAACAAACTTTATCGGAAAGCTCTTATAACGTAGAACATGTAGAAATAGAAAGTTTATCCAGAACTTACGAGCCTATTTTGCTATGAAATTTTTTGATCGGGATTTTCAAGGATATTTCTCAGTGACTCAATGAGTGAAATAATGAATGAATGAATAAATGAAAGAGTGAAAGTATAAATCAATGAATAAATGAATGAGGAAAAGAATGAATGAATAAATTATTGAATAAATGAAAATATAAATAAATGAGTGAATAAATACATGAATGCGTAAATGAATGAATAAACACTTGAATGAGGTAACGAATGAATGAATAAATGCATGGCTGAATAAATGAAAGAATGAATGAGTGAGTGAATGAATATGTATTATCCGTTGAAAAAGGTATATTTTCAATAATTAGAACTAAAGATAAATAAGAAAGAGAGAGAAAGAGATAGCTAGATTATAAATTTGAATTTGGTGTATACGGGAAAGTAGGCTCGTATAGCTCTAGACGGAACTTCTTGTTTAATTTTATAATGTCTTCTGCGTATTGAGAAAGCCTCAACAATGAAGCTGATGGAATATATATTGAAAAAATCAAGATCATCAACAATAAAAACCTGTGTTTATTATGTAAAAATGAACTTTCAATTAACGTGTCGGATTTTCCGCACTTGACTTACATAGATATGTCAATAACTTATTTTACGTTGTTAGTGCATATTCTTCTGATGAATGTAAAGCATATAAAAGCCTGCAAGCGTTCTTCCAGTTTTCTCATTTATGAATTTCAAATGTTTTCGCCAAGAAAATAGCAAATATGTGTGTGGTGACTATGTAAAGGTGAGAAATAGTCTGCATGCAGAATCTGTCCAAAATATTTTACTGCTGTTCTTTTTTTGGGGAATTTTAATTCCTGAAGTGCAAAATGTTTTTTTTTTTTTTTTTTTGTGAAAGTACGATTTATTTTTGGAGAACTGTTAATTTTATGAAATTAACTTTAGAGTGAGAAAATAGTTAAAAATCTTAAATTAGCATAAAATATGAAAACTGAAAAAAAAAAAAAAAATTAACCCCGTACATTAGAACGAGATATAAAAAGGGAACTTAGTCATTTATTCGTGGTTTTTAGTGTAATTAACAAATACTTGTGTACTAGTGCACTTTTCAAATGGATCCCATAAAGGCGTGCATCAATATTAAAGGGAACTTTTCCAATTGTCTAAATCACCGAAATCTAATGCAGTATATTTCATGTCAGAAAGACTGTTTTGGACATTTTAAATTTCCCAAATACATGTTTTAGAATTTGTTTGTAACTGTTTAGTGAATGGTATTCTATGCAACATGTTTTTTTTTTTCTGACATATGCATTTGTATTGTATAGCATGTCTTTAGTGATACACTGTTTAAACATACATATGTTGTATTTTAATTGTATATGCTTTGATTTCTATTTCGCAACTTAACTATGTTTATACAAATTGTACTTTTTGATTGAAAAGAATGGAAGAAAAAAATCCCAATGGTCTTTTGATTACGTTTGCCCTTTACTTATTACGGTATTCGTTTTTGATCGACTTTTAGGATATTATCCCATCAAGTGTAAACATAGGCTTGCACATATTTTTGTATTGCTGTAAAGCAGCTGCTTTTATTTTACAAGGCAGGACAAACACAATGTTAGAACAACATTTAATAATTTGGAATGCTGAAAGACAGCAGATTTTGTTTGAGTTGGTCTTACAAGGGGAGGTACGGGTCTAGTAATTTCAGCGACTTGAATACTTGTTTTAATAATTTCGGAAACACGAAGAATCAAAGTGGAGTTTGCTTTAAAATCAATCCTCAGGTGAATACCAGTTAATCTTGTAATTTCGGCACTATTTTCTAGAATATAAATTAAAGCAGATACTGCAGCCACACACCTTTGCAAATTCATCATTTCTTTCAGTGTTTTATTGGTAAAGATACAGTAACGGATTTAGGTTTGAGGGCGCCCTAGGCCCGAGACGATATGGCGCCCTTTTTCTTTGTCACGAAAGAAAAGTTTATATATATACATACATATATATATATAGTGTGTGTGTGTGTGTGTTGTGTGTATATATAATTTGGAACACACACACATATATATATATACATATGTGTGTGTGTGTGTTTATATATATATATGTGTGTAAAAATAAACAATAATGATAAGAAATCTAATTCAGGTATAAATTAAACATATGCTAGCATTAAAAAAAAGTTTAAAAAATCGTTTTGTTAGATATTCAGATTTTAGTACTAGCCTGATTAATTTTTTAACAAAGAAATTCTTCCCCCAAAATTATACTATGTTTAGATAGTAAGAGCGCACAATAAAATAAACTTTAAAATTTGGTCTTACAGTTTACAGAAAACCCAATCGATTTTTAATTTCAGTCGTTTTAAAAATTTTGACGCCCCTCAAAATTTGCCGCCCTAGGCCCGGGTCTAAGCCTAAATCCGCTACTGTAAAAATATACTTAAGGCTACTACCCTTTGCGAAATTGGCGATTTTTGTTTGGCGCCATTTCTATTTACACAGTGGTGTAGTCCTGAAAAAAAAAGTTGGGGAGATGCTTAATACAATTGAAGATAAGCAATTGAAATCAAAAAGTGGGGAACGCTTATGTTAAAATGTAAAACGATTGAGGGGACGCTTGTATTAAAATAAAAAGGTAGGGGGACGTCATCTCCCCTCGACTACATCACTGTGTTTGCAGCTTTGCAACACCCAGCTTGGCGAAAATCAAGGGGCACCCTTAAGGGGAATTGAAAGCTCTGCATGTAGCGAATTCTGACATCTAGATGGCGCTGCAATCAAAAGCTAATTTGGGGATTTTTTGTTTTGGTTTAAATTCCCTGATTTGGTTTTCCCCACACACACTCCCTTTTTTCCCTGTTCGCACTCCTCATATCCTCTGGGGCATTCTTCATTATCTTCCTTCACTGGCGTACAATTGATTCGCATACATCCGGTCATTTAGGAATCTTCAAAAATGTGACATATGATTTTGATACTTTGTTAGAATGTTTCAAAGGAAATATGGAGATACAAGAGCAATACGTAGCGGTGCCTATTTTGCTTGTTCGTTGGTGATGTTAGTTGCTTTAAATGTTTTTAAATTAACTTTATTTTAAACTTTAATTCAGTTTAATGTCTGAAATTCTTAAAAATTCCACTCCCACCCCTTAGCCTTAATGTAGATGTAGAATATTATTCTTGACCGGTTCATATTAATTTTAACAAGGGGGAAAAAATCCGCAGTAGTACGTCATGCGATGAAATGAATATTATATGTTTAAACGATTCAATTAACGTATGCGTTAAGCAGATGTACATGAACAAATAATACTAGTGGAATGAATTTCTGTAAGTTTGTTTAAAGAAATTGCGATATTTAATTTATTAAATACTAACGAACGAAAATCGTATTTATTAAATGTTTGGACATTTAGTAAATAAATTTCAACAAAACGAAATTCCATCTTGCTGTGTCAACTGAACAACTGCCATTGGCATTTTTAGGAAAGGGTTGTAGCCAGAAGGGTTCAAGGTTATAGCCAGAAATTTTTTCCGGGGGGGGGGGGGGCTGACTTTGAAACACTAGTGTAGAGGAAAGTTTCAGGGAGGAATATATGCTACATTGCAAAAATTTTCTGGATTTCGTGGGGGGGGGGGAGGGCCCGTCGGCTCCCTCTGGATACGGCCTTGGGTCTTTTTGAGGAGCAGGCGCGCCATCGCGCTTGGGGGGGGGGGGGGCTTTCTTTTACGGACATAATCTGAAGATTTTTTTTTCTTTCTTAGCATTCAACTTTCTTTTTACTTCTGCCTTTCGCACTCGCTTGTTTGTGGGAAAGGGACATTAAGTGCAAAATTGACCTTACACTGACGGACAAAGAGGTCATGCATAGAAAGTGATTTTTCACAGTAGTGTGATTAACTCACTATGAAAATGTGCGTTTATAACAAACAACAAGAACAGAAAAAACATCCGTAAGTCTTAATTTCTGATTAGACGGAAGGAGCAAATATACTAAATAACAAAATTGCTATGATATATCTGCTCTAAACGTTGACCGTGAAGAGGTAAAAAATAAGGGGTGTATGATAAATAAAATCAATGAACTTTGTGCAATAGTAAAACTGAAAAACAATTATTCACGTAAAGAAAGCACAAATGAGCATTAAGATGCAGACATATGTTTTGGGATTGTTTGGAATCCCTTTTTCAAGTAGTGGAGCTTCAAGATGCAAAATCATCCAAACGAAACCTTTACGTGAATTACTGTTTTTCAGTTTTAAGGGGTGGTATGAGTTTGGTAGCGACTTGATTGTTTTTATAAACGTATACATATTATGTATATGATATACGTGCGTATGCATGTATATATAGGATATATAGTTATTATATATAATTTATCGTTTTAATATATATGTAGTACTTGGGTGACCAAGCTTAGCTCGGATATTTATTAATTATTTTTTTTTACGAAGATATTTATTCAAATAAATTTGGAAAATTAAAGTGTTTACTAAATATAAATTTCCATGCCGATTATTAGAGCTTTTTCTAAGATACGAGGATATGAGAGATATATAGAGTAGATGCATATAAAATGTTTCAGCAGCATTATCATCATTTCAGCCGTAAGAAGTCTACTGCTGGACATAGGCCTCCCCCATAGTCATTCACCTGAGGCGACTCTGAGGTGCTAGCATATAAATATTTATTTATTTATACGAGTCATTTAAAGGTTAAAATTTTGCGAAGCGATATGAACAGGAGTAATTTACCTATAATTCTGCCTATTCCGATCAATTGATATAAGGTTTGATACCTATTTAGACAATGCACTTTGCATTACATATAATGAATGATTGTTTTGCAATCCCACCTACATATGAACTTTAAATTTCATTTAAGTAAAAAAAAAAAAAAAAAAACGTGCACACCCTTATTTCAACACTTCATTTCTAAAAATATGCTATATTAAGGTTTTTACTTTACAGTTTACTTATCATTAGTTATACGTTTTTGTACTTAAACCTATATTCACTATGGTGACATCAGGTCTTAACGTAATACTTTCTTCAAACTATGTTACGGACATGTCGATAAATTTCATTTGGGATGGGAGGAGTCCTTTTAACGTAGTTGGTTGCTTTACTCTGGAAAATTCTACAAACAATATGCCACGGATAAAAACCGATGATCTTAAATTCGTAAGTTTGACCTTGAGATGTGTGCACTGTCATGGCAAAGGAACAACTTTAGTGCAGGGGCCGGTTGGCAGTTTACTTTGGTTGACGACAAAAGATGTCCCCAAAAGAGAGATATGTCCAGAACTTTCCAAATATGCAACAAACTCAAGCTCTACACATCGAACAAAAAATAACTAATTGCAATTGTGACCAACAATTCCTTCTCCAACCAAAAATGTCGCAAACTAGGCCCCTAACACTAAAGTTGCACCCAAAAAGTGACTATAGGTGCATGCCTATGTTATGTACTTCCTTGCCAGGTTGTTCACCATAACGATTTTCGACTTTATCATGTTATTATTTAAACTTGTCACACGCAGTGAGTCTTACACAGTAGCATAGCCCTTCTGATACATTCAAATTATGCGCATCATTATTAAACTATTTTTCAATGGGTTTCTTGGGCTAAAATGCCCAAAAATGGTAACAACAACAAATTTCAATCAACAAAAGGTAAATTAAAAATTAAGCGTTGCCACTCAATGTATTGCTATCTCAATTGAAATAAAATATCTATGGCGGATGACGTTTGTACACTGTTAACAAGTACCTCAATTGCGTTATTAAACAAGAAGTTCCGTCTAGAACTATACGAGCCTACTTTCCCGTATACACCAGCTTCAAATTTATAATCTAACTATCTCTCTCTCTTTCTCGTTAGCTTTAGTTCTTAATTGCTTCAAATATGCCTTTTTCAACGGTTAATATAGATTCATTCAATCATTCATTTATTCAGTCATTCATGTATTTATTCACTCATTTATTCATTCATTATTTTGTTTATTCATTTAATCTTTCATTAATTCAAAAATATTCTTGAAAATCCCGATCAAAAAATTTCATAAGAAAATAGGCTCGTTAGTTCTGGATAAACTTTTTATCTGTACATGTTCTACGTCATAAGAGCTTTCCGATAAAGTTTGTTCCAAGCAAATCGGCCCGTTAGATCAGGATTTATACAGGATTGAAATTTCCCCATTGGCACTATATTAAATTTTTTTTTTTTTTGAACTGTTCAAAAATGAACAAAAATTGTTCAAATAAATATTTCACACCAAGAACTTCTTCCAGTGAGCTTGTTCATTGGAACTTGGATCTTGTACCCAGAGTTTACATAATTTGCTTTATTTTCGCCCATAGGCGCTAATGTTAAATTTTTTTGAACTGTTCAAAATTGAACAAAAAATTGTGCAAATCAAAAAATAAAATATGGAAATTAGATGTCCTCACCGAGATCTTTCGAATGCAAAAAGAATTTTTCGAATCGGACAATTCGTTCAAAAGTTATTAGGGGGAGACAGACCGACAGACCGACAGACACACTTTTTCCCCATCTCAAAACCCTACTTTCAATTTCTTTATTTTTCAATCTTTATTTAATTACTTAATTTATTTTTGACTTTTCTTGATTTCTAACGATATTTTCACGATACATTAAGCCTTCTTTCATGCTTTATTATTATTTCTTTTACTTTTACGGGAAAGTAGGCTAAAAAATTTAGTTTTTTTTTGTGTGTGGTGTGTAAAATAGCGTTTTTTCGGGGAAGACAATTACATAGGTAAATTTAAAAAACAAAACCTGACCTAAATATAAAATTTGATCCAATTCGTTAGAGTCGTTTTTGAAACCTCAATATATATATATATATATATATATAAGAATTGCTCGTTTAAATATATAAGATATATATATGAACGAGTCCAGCTTCTGGTATAGAAAGAGCTCATTGTTAGAATATGAGCAAACAATTCGGTAGAAATTGCGTTATATATGCTTAAAGAAGACAATTAACAAATTATCAATATAAATTTGATCATAAGTATATTATAGCATAAATAGAGGGGAGTCCTGGGAATCTACCCCGAAAATTTTAGAAATTTAAATTCGATAAACGCAATTTTATACGATCTTTGACGCTATTAGGAGCTGCCCCCCCCCCCTTCAGTCTCTCTTTGGTGACGTCGAAAAAAAAAATTGCAGAATTCAGAATTTCATTCTAATTTTCGGAAATTTGCAATGACATCCATTGATGCTGTTAGACCTAGGAGGGTTTCAAGGCATAAAACTCACATTTGGCAATCTTTGGTGACGTTAAAAGACACTTGACATTTTTCTAAAAAGTTCTAAAAATACAACTTTAATGATTTTCGAGGATGTGAAGGGGAGGGGCGGAAGGTGCTGCGGGGGGATCCCCCCTGAAATTTTTTTTAAATTAAAGTTTTAAAAACGTATATTAGACTGTCTTCAGAATTTTTTCCTAAATTCGGTTCGAAAATTCGCAATTTTGGACGTCCATTAATGATGTTAGAGAAAAAAAGAGAGGTGGGGGATTCGAGGCTTTTTTTTTTTTTTTTTGAAATTTTCGGAAATTCAAGACATAAAACGTATATCAGGATATCTTTGGTGACATTAAAAAACGGTTGAATTTGTTGTCCACACAAACACAGACTCTGGCCGTGAAAAAAAAAAAAAAAAAAAGATTGCGTCCAGTGTGTGTGTGTAGGGCGGGGGTGGAATCCTAGCTCTTCCTCCAGCCCCCTTGACAACCATCCCTGCCTTCTTTCATTCATTTCAAATCAAAATGCTGTATGTAGCCAACAGTCCCTCCGCATTTTCCATTTTCGGAAAACATTTGATTGATCTGGTTTTCTACTATGAATTTTTTAATTCTGCCCCCAAATCCCCCCGCGTTTTATATAATAGATACTAATCTCTCGAAAATAGAGTTGGAACTATTTGAAGAATCAACGTGCAATGCATCCAATCTTCAAACAAAAATGACAATAACAGCAATTATTTCATATATTGGGCAGTTTCAACTATTTGTCAAAGTTAAAAGACAGAAAAATAATTTACATATTATATTTAAAAATATACGCATTTACATTATCAACAAATGGTGGGCTCTCTTATGGGCATTTTTGTTTTGATTTATCAGTTTTGGAAAGATGCAATTCTTGTAAAAATATTGTAGTTTTGGAAGCAGTTCCTTCCAAAACTGAATATTTTTAAAGACGCGCACTATCTTCATGTCTTTTCGCACCGTACAACGAATGGTGCCGCCATCGCGCAGAGAGGGGGGGGGGGGGGGAGCACCTCTGGATGAGCGGTACTGCTTATAAAGTAGAATCTTATGTTTGATATCCACAAATATTTTCTATCTTTTTCTGTTTTCACCTATGAAAGTGTTACTTTGTTTTAAATAAATAAAAATGAATATGAATAAATAAAACTTACTGAAGCGAAAACAAATGAATATACCATTGAGAACGTTAAATATTTCCCTAAATAAAAAATTGTCATAACAGAATTTTTAAACTTTGTGTATTATCAATGAGCTTGTAACATAAAATCAGTCAGGTGCAACTTTTTTATTCCCCTGCCCCCTTTGTAAATATTATATATTCATTTTTAATATGAATTAATATTCGGGTTTCGAATATTTTGCTTTTTCAACCAACTAGTCAAATTACAGTATTGTCGTATCATCTCTTAAAAAATTGTCGTATCCTCTTGAAACACACATTTCTCTTTTTGAAAACTATTGCTGTTAAAATTTTTTCTAATAAAAGCACTTAAAAAGTATGATTAAATTGAAATTTATAAGAAGTTTATTACGCGTTTTCTTCTATCCGTTATTTTACTCATTTATTGTATTTCGATTTCTCATATTATATCAAAAATGCACATAATACATGTATATACATTTTTATAGGGTTCTGCCTAAATGGAATGCTTAAAAACTTTTCTTAATTTAGTAAAGTAAAATTTCAAAGCTTCGACTTGTATGTCTTGGTTCTACCATTACGTAGAACAAATTCCAATAACTGAGGAGACATTAGGAAAACTATGAGTTAAAATAGGTTACGGAAAACGCTTCCCTCCACATATATTTCAATTCTAGATCCTTTCGCTCAAAAGGCAAAGAAGGGAGCAAAAGAAAAGCGTCTTGTCCAATGCCTGCAAACTCCCGCTAACGTAAACTGTAGTAAATCAACCGTTAATCACTTTTTGCCTAAAGGATGACAGTTGATTGATGCCCCCTTCCCTTCTCTTCGTCGAAAATCCCTACGAATCCAGAGGGCGCTGCAAAGCAGTGAATACATTCTCAATTTTTTGCAATAAATCTACTACTTTTGTTTTTGAGTTTCCAGCTGTTAAATTTAACGGAATGAACTTCTGTTTGCGGATTCAGACGCTAAACTGTAAATTTTGTCTTTTACTTTCATTTTCTTTGATATTTTGATTAAGACGTATTTGAGAGCGTTTTAAAGTTAGCAACGCAAGTATTTTTCTCATTTCTGAAAAAGTTTTACTCCGAACTTCAAAATTCGAAAGACAAAGATAAAAAGCTTTCCTTGGTGCTTCATATGCAAAAAACCGCATAAGGATACTCCAAAAAATAAACGCAGGAGATGTGGAAAACCCGCTCCGTAGAGATAACATGGGAGACGACGATAGCCGGAGGCCTGTTGCGATTCCCCTTAAATATAGTCTAACCATTTTTTTTTTCAAGTCTAATTGCTCAAATATGAATTTTCTAATCATCTAAAACCCTCTAACCATATTAAAAAATTCTTTCCTTTCATCCTTTTTAGTATCCTCAGAAATATCAGGTACTCGACTGTCTGGTTGGTCCTTAATACATTTGTTAGTCTTAAAATGCTGGTAAATTATGAAGATAACTTCTACTAAGACATTTTGCAGAATGAAACTTTTCTTTAAAATAATCAAATGCTTTAAAATTTTCCACTTCTGAAAAACAAAAAGGTGATCTAAAGGAACATAGAAAACCAGCAATTTAGTTTTTTTAAAACCCAACAGTTGGAACGACTGAGGCAGGGTGGTAGTGTATTCCTTATTGATGTAATGTACATCCCTGTAATCGTGGGCTCCAAAATTAATGCCTCGAATCATTGTTATGTTCTATGTTCAAGTCTTAGACTCTTAGCATTTTCAGTACCTAAAATAGAATTATCCCAAAAAGCCTTCGTACTTCCTTTTAACCATTATTGATACACCTGCATCCCTGTAATGTGTTTCCTTCCTTGGTCATTGCCTCTTATCCATTTGCTCATCTAGTATTTTTTGTAAATGTCCAATTAATTAGCCATGCATTTTTCCTAATGTAAAAATTAGACGGAACCAAAAATTTTAACAATTGCCCCCTGTTCCAGTTCAATAAAAATATACACTAATGAACAAATTTCCCACTGCACATAAAATACCGTTACCCACATTATTGGTTATTTTAAATGAAGTATAACAGGTGATTATTTCACGCTCACTTTTGTACGATGTACTTGCACACTAGCTAGTGAGAAATTCCATGCATAACAGAACAATATTTTTGATAAAAAATATAGTTTTTTTTTTAGTATCCGTGATTATTTATTCAGTAATATTTGGTAAAACGTCAAACAATTAAGGCATTAGATTTATTTGTTTGTCAATTTTAACAATTTTTTTTATGGTATTTGAAAAAAGAATCCTATGTTTTTCACATGTTTTTAATTCTTTATTGAATGAAAATAGAAAGAAATGTTATTTAATCATTTTGTAACTATATATAATGAGTACTTTAAGGGGGAGGGGAAGCCCCTTATGCTTGACACGATCCAAATGTGTTGCCTGTTGATGCTAATGCAAAATTACTGCATTATCCTTTTCCTAGGTTTAAAATGTATTCTGAACATTGGAAAAGCCTTGATAATGAAGCTAAACAAAGATTTATCGAAAAAAATCAAGATCATCGACAATAAGAACCCATATTAATTAAGTAAAAATGAGCTTTCAACTAATGTGTCTGATTTGCCGGACTTGACTTACATAGACCTTGTCAATTACTTAAGTTTATGGTGTTGGTGCATATACATATGAGGAGTTTAAAGCTTATAAAAGCCTGCTAGCATATAGTCAATTTTCTTGTGGATGGGTGTGAGATGTTTTTGTCAAGAAAATAGCAAAGATGCATGTGGTGACTGGAAAGATGAGTAAAATTAATTTGGCGTACAAGGTCTATCATAATTTTTTGCGGCAGCCTTTTTTTTTTCCAAGTGAATTTTAATTTTTTTAAATGTAAAAAATCATTACTTTTTGCCGAAGTATGATTTATTTTGGGAAAATTCTGTTAATTTTATGAAATCAACTCTAGTGAGGAAAAAAAGTGAATCTAACTTAACAAGCAATCTGAAAACTGAAACAAATATTAGCCCTGCACATAAGAATGAGATAATAAAAAAAGTTTTTTATTCTTCTGCAGACTTCTAGCAAGGTAATGCATAACATAGTTTGAAATCTGGTGAATGTTTCTATTATGTTTAGTATGATGTTGTTTCAGTGCATGTAGAGAATATTCAGGAAATCGCTAACATCCTGTATATTAGCTTTAAATTTTGCTAACATACATTTCTGAATTTTGTAATAGTAATAAATTAGAGAAACTAACTTCAAAAAGGGAAACAGATAAACAAAGTATGGATAAATTTGTGGATGCTGGTTTGGAGAAACAAAATATTAAAATCTATTTAATCAGTAGGAACATTTAGGCAGTAGAAAGATGGAAAATGTACATATGAAAAGCCGATTTAACTTTCCCAATGGACTGATTAAAAAAACGTAACATACGGGGAAACGTAAAGTACGGGAAATAATGTACATTCAGGATGTTTACAGATTTTCGAAGGGAAATTTCGCGATCTTTCATTGATACATCGGATTTGTTTCTTATAAGACGTATACATATTGGATATCGGGCATTACTTTTAACCAAAAAAGCAAAATAAAGAAACAAAATCAATGAAAAAAACAAAAAGAATAAGCTAACAAAAACAATTAACAATATTGAATAAACAATGTCAACTAAAAAATAATGAAACAATTTAAAAACAAATCAAACAACAAAATTAATAAAAGAGAAAAGTAAAGCAAACAAAACAGACTACATAAAAACAATAAAAAATGCAAAACAAGTTAATTAAACATAAATATTGTAACGAAAAGAGCAAAATAATTGTAACGCAACGTGGTGAAAGATCGCATCGGAGCCGAACGAAGGTAGAAGTTTAGCTGTCATCATCATCATCAGCGATTGCTTGTCCTCCAGCGTGACGTCATTTGCGAATGCCCTATAAGCTTTGTTTTTGTTGTTTGTTCTGTCTGCTTCATTTGGATGTTTTGCATCTAGAAGCTCCCTGTCGCATTGAAAAAGGGATTCCAAGCAATCCCGAAACATATGTCTGCATTTTATTGCTCATTTGTGCTTTAAATTAACGTGTAATTATATTATTATTACAGATATGACTATTTAAGGGATTGAGCATCCGCCATCTTTGATGACGTCACAGCTGGGAAATGTACCACGTGAAAAATGTCCACCAAAGTCCAAAACGGACTCGAAACCCTTTCTATTAGCTTAACAATGGATATATTAGTAAAAAAGGGCAAGTTACATGCAAATCGGACTAGTATTAACATTTATATGAGCCATTTCTGATATAGCGACCGCCATCTTTGATGACGTCATAGCAAAAAAATACCAGGTGGCGGATGTCCACCCGTGTCCAAAATACTTTCTAGGGCACCTACTAAGCATTTTTGATAAAAAATTCTCCGTACGCGAACTTTCCTACAGAACCCCTGTCAGATCCAGGACTACGTGATGTGATGTTACATAATAACGTTTCATGACTGGAAATTTGTTTTTTTTTTTTTCCCTTTTGAGATATATTTTTTAAATCATAAACTTCATAATAAATTCTTAAACGTTTAAGATTTTTTAAATATAAATACATTTTTTAAAAATTGCAATAATATATTTTTTTAAAAACTTTTATTATTGCTATCAGTTAGTAGTTTGCAGTTTGCTAGTGATAATTTAACTTGGCAACGTTACCGTGGGCTAAAGGTTTTAAATTTGAAATTGTTTTGATGTTAACTCTAAAAATAAATGTAGCTTTGTTTTAATATTCCCCTTATTAAAATGCAGTTTGTATATCATAACGATGGGTAAGTTCGGTGTCATAGTTTTATTTTCATATGTTTGTTATTGCGTAAACTTTAAAGGCCAGTGTAACCTGTTTACTTATCAATGTTGCTCTTCATGTATGTTTTGTTTTCTTCGAGTTGGACCGGTTATTTCTAAATCAATTTCGTGCACTTAATATAAAATAAAAATTTAATAATGTTGAAAGACCATTGCATATCTGGTGCTTTCCCTGAAGTTTGCACTTCTTAGCAGGCAGCCTCAACTTAGCTGCCAAAATTTGGAAAATTTTATTTTTTTACTAATGTTTAGTAAGTACTAGGGAACCATTCAAAAATGCTGTCACACTTTTTTTATATACATTTAACCCTCCTACTTTCTTTAATAATATGACATGTTAAACATAACGCAAAAAAAATTAATATATATATATATATATATATATATATATTTATGGCAATAGATATTTATATTTTTAATAATGATAAAGATAAACGAACTTTTAATACAAAAATGCAGGATTCAAATGAAATTTAACTCTACCAGGAATTAATAGTGTACTCTAAGTAAAGGAAAAATAAGTTTAATCTCAATTCTTTTGCTGTTGAAAACTGTAAAAATATAAAATAATTGTGTGCCTTTAATTTTGCTTAATTAAAGCAAAAATGAGCATTAAAATGCAGAAATATGTTTCGGGATTGCTTGGAATCCCCTTTTTAAATGCAATAGTGGAGTTTCTAGATACAAAAATCATTTGCGTCTGGAAGCTCCACTATTGCATTGAAAAAGGGATTCCAAGCAATCCTGAAACATATGTTTTCTGCATTTTAATGCTCATTTGTGCTTTATTTACATGCTATGAATATTTACCAAATCTTTCTAACACTAAAATCAATTTTTAAGAAAAAAATTCAAAAATGATTTAAAACAATGGTATTAAGGAAAAAATATCACTTAATTTAAATAAGCAAACAATGTACTGGTATTTACAACGGAAAATTCCTCCGACCATTTTTGTGAGATGAAGCCCAAGAACGTCAAAGAAGGTAATTTTTGCCTAGAAGTGAAAAACCTTCCTTTAAACACATGGGAAATTGTGTTACCTTGAGAAGACATTTTAGTTTTAGCTTGATTACTGTACTGTAAATTGCCAAACTTTTTGGTCGGAGGAATTTTCCATACGTACAGACAGGTTTAGTTTTATTCTTTTATTCAAAAACATCCATTTCCCTTCAATCCTGATCCATACTTGCTGGACATTCACCCAACCCACATCTATTGATAAAATTTATATTGATAAAAATAAATCATGTGATCCAGCCTGATCTTTTTGCAAGATAATACTTCTTTTTGAGTTCTGCATAAGACAATTATAAATATAAATGGGTCATTCCACGTCAAGTGTAACGGGTCACCGCTTGACACTCTCCAATGTTGATGAAATTTTTATGGCATGTACATATATGTCTTAGATAGAGCCATGCCAATGTACAGCTCCATAAGTTGTATAGTTGGGCCATTAGCCATGGTTTTGTAAATGCACCTTTTTTCAAGTCACAATTGAAATGACTAAATTGTCAATTGTGTTCTTATTAATCATGACCTAAGAGGACCATCGGGCGGAAACTTAGTGATCCTGCATAACATTTGCGATATAACAGCCTACTAGTGCAACAAAAGCTTAATGTATTTTAGATTTTTCACATATTGCTGCCAAAGTAGCTCATTTGTGCCATTGTAGCAGATTTTGGCCACTCTTTTCCAGCTTGTATCTGTTGATAAAAATATTTTCTGAACTGGATTCTTTCATCATTTGCAGCCTGCTGGCATGTCAGAAAGATGTGCTAGTGGAACCCTGATTGCTCAATTAATTGCCGAGTTATGCTGGTTCAAAGTTCAGTAAAAAATTTCATGCCTCAATTTTGGCTGATTTTCAAAGAGCAATACCTCCATACTTATCACTTGAATTTGGTTTTAGTTTATGTCATTAAAAAGAGCTCACTTTCCTCTATAAGGAAATGTTTTTTGACTTTTTGAGACAAAGCAGTTTTATACAGATAATGAAGTTCAAAACGATATATAAATTTCATTAATTACAGAAAATAGAGATCAGGGCCTGACTGGGGCCCAGAGCAAAAACTTATTTGGTGGCCCCCTCTGATTCACTACTTCAGCAATAAAGAACCAAACTTTGTGGAAGTATTCAAATTTTTCGATTGGGGGAAATTTTGGGGTTTAGTTCCACCCGGAAAAATTGAAAATTTTGAAATTTCTAGTGTAAAATAATACATTCAGAAATTTATAATAGTTACATTTCAATGTTTTTTCTTTAAATATTTTATATTTTTAAATATTTTTTTCTTTAAATATTTTATCTATTTAAATATAACATAACACAAAGTTTACTTTTGTACTTGAAAAAATGACAGATATTTAATTTCAAAGCTTGGTATGCTTTCACATTTTCTCGGACTTTATTAATGGGTCGGTTAAAAAATCTGAATGAAGTATTCATTGATTCATTCCACAATGAATAGAATGAATACTTCATTGAAAATTTTTAACCAACCCCTTAATGCAAGCCAAAAAATCGTGAAAAAATCCCGAACATTGAAACTAAATACAGGGCCATTTCACAGTATTTTGTCCAAACGTGTAGAGTCCGCAACATAACTTTTTTTGTTATAATTAAATAATTTACAGTTTAATAATCACTAAATTTTATTTTCAGATAATGTGCTCAACACATTATTTGAAAATAAAATTTGGTGACAATTAAACTGTAAATTACACTCTCTACACGTTTGGACAAAATACGGTGAAATGGCCCTACAGCAAAACTCCGTTATACCACGCCTCAGTATACCGCGGAATCGGATATATACCGCAGTGACAATCACTGGGGTCGGCTCAAGTCACTTTTTTTTGCATTGGTCACTTTTAGTCACTTTTTTAAAAATTGGTCACTATTTTCACTTTTTTAAAAAAGTTGGTCACTATTTTCACTTTTTTGCCCTTTCTCTGGCAGAGCAACCAAAAAAAGTTACTTTGTCTGTCTATGAGTTAAGAAAACATTGCAATTTTGCATAAAAATACGTGTGCCAATGTTGAAGCTTCCGCGTTTCTGCCATTTTTGGTCCTGTAAGTCCGGCATTTTTGGTCATATTTTGAAATTCGGCGTGGCGCCGGCCCCGAGTGTGCTGAAATTAAGGTTTGATATTGCAGTGTGGTGCAACCAGAAGGGGAGGCCTAGAGGGCCCGTGAACTCTCCCCCCCCCATATAGAATGATCATTTTAATTGTTTTTAACTTTTTTTTACTCGAAAAGAGCAAATCATAAGAAAGTTAAGCGATATTTAAATTAGAATAGAAACTAAAAATTTTTAGCAGTTGCAGATTATATCACTCAGAAAATTAGCTTAATTTCTTTTTTCTTTCACCCCCCCCCCCCCACTCCAGAACCAACTCACGATCACAAAAGAAAATTTTTGGAGGGGATTTCTCAACAAAAAGACAATACGCAATTTTGAGAAAATAAAGTTAAATTTTTGTCAAGAATTCATTAAATAATGATCCAGGGGAGGGGGAAATCTAAATTCTTAGAAAAAAAACTTTAGATCTGAAAAATTCTTAGCAGTTGCATATTATATATATTGCTCAGAAAATTACATTGACCTTTTTTTTTTCTTTCCATCCCTCCCCCCCCCCCCCAAAAAAAAAAGCAATTGCAGAAAGTTCAGGTAGGAAAAAAAATAGTGTACCCCTCCCCCCTGTGAAGAATTTTTCTGATTGTGCCACTCATACTGTCATTATTAAGGCTCGACCGATGCATCGGCCTGGCTGATGCATCGGCGCCGATTGTTCAACAAAGTTGCCATCGGCCATCGGCATCGGCAGCCGATGTTAACTTTATAAAAACATCGGCCCATCGGCCTTAAAAAACATCTAAAAGCCGATGCAAGGCCGATGGATTTTCGCAGGGACAACTTTCCAGGAAACATTCTCTGTCTTAAACTTACTTTTTTCCTCCATAGCTAAATTTCTATTTCCAGACAATAACAGGCAGAACATCAGTTAAAAAAAGCACAAAAATAATGTCATTCTACAAAGGGTATTTGATAAAATATTCGGAAAAATAGTTTAATCGATCGCTGCCCGAAAACCTTCATTATTGAAATTATTTCTCTTTGAACAGAATGCTAGCGAAATAGAATATGTTAAAGGGGGAAATACGTGTAAAACGGCGTATTAAGAGCAATTTTATGATTTTTTTTAACGTATAAAGAATAAATATATTTTATTGAAATTTTGAGGTTATTTTATAGATATATTGAGGAACATTTACTGAAATTTTCAAACATTTTTCTTGAAAAATCAGGGAGATATCGGCTGCTGCACACTGTAAGTCGCCACCCGGGTCGGCAGTTTGCGTACATCCTGAAGGGCACAATTTTTATCTGAAATCAATTTTTTTTAAATCAACTTTTTTTTATCTGTCTTTTCTAGTTGAACTAAAATCATCACAAAAAAACCCCCGAAAACTTCTATATTTTTTTAGAATGGGAAAATTAAATACGATTTTTAACCGGTTTTTTTTTTTTGTTCTTTTCTTACAATAAAAAAAGTAAAAATAAAGAGATGTTTATGATTCCAGTTCAACTAAAGCGCGTATATATAAGGAAAATGTGTGCTAAATTTGATAAGGATTGATCAAAAACTCTGCGAACTAGAGTATACGCAAATTAGAAAAAGTAGTTTCGAGAAAAACACGTTTGAAGAGAAGAGAGGTATTGAAGGTAAATTTAAGGCAGTAATGAATCAATTATTTTGTACTTATAGATACTAATATTTATAGAAATTTCTATCCAAGGTCTCAATTGTTAAAAAAAATAAAAGGACATCTGCTAACGCTCTCTAATACCCTTCAGGTCATTCATGAGGGACTCCAAAAGGGGCGCTCGCTCAAATGCTTATAACTTTTAAACGACTTGGAATTTTGCTTTGAAATTTTTTGAGACTTTTACACATATTTCTCCCCTTAAAGTAAAAGTAATAGAGGCGTCTTATGAGTGCTATTTGTTATTCGCACTAGGTTAGTTGCCTCATTTTGTCCGTTTTTCGCTCAGTAATGACTCAGTGCATTAGATGTTATTGTGCAATAATCTTATACCATCTGCTTTCAGTTTGTCCTGTTTCTTATTATTCCGAAATTGTAAACAATACAAAGTCAACTCAATGAAAGTACGATAATAATTTTACCCGCTTAAACTTTTTTCTCTTAGCCGTTTTTTTGTTTTTTTTTCCTCCTTCTTCCATGCCACGTGTTACAGTTTTTTTTTTTTGCAATTGTGCAGCAATCTCGTTGCATCCGCTTTTAGTGTGCGGTTATTCTCATTATTTTATTTTTAGTTTACAACATAAAAAAAAATGATGAAAAATAAGAAACGATTTCCCAGTATGAATGTTTATTGATTGAAATTTTATGTGTCAAGGTTCGACTTGCAATTTTCGAAAATTGAATTCTCAAAATGCGAGTTCGCGCGACAGGATTTAATAATATCTTAATAATTTCTTTATTTTCAAAGATTGATCAATGCATATTTTTTTCAAAATACATCTTAATTTTTTATACGATAGTTATTTTAATTTTTCCCCGTGTAAACTTCCATTTTTAAGCATATATATATATATATATATATATATATATTTTTTTTTTTTTTTGCTTCGATGCCACGTGCTACGATAGTTGACAGTTTTTCTGCTATTTTACAACAATCTCGTTGCATCTGATTTCAGTTTCGAATATTTCTTGTTCTTTTATAATTACTTTACAACATAGAACAAACATATTGATAAAAAATATGAATCAATTCTTCAGTATAAATGTTTATTGATCAAAATTTTATGTGGTTCAACTTCGGCTTGCAATTTTAAAAGCGTAATTCTTAAAAAACGAGTTTGCGAGACAGGGTGGAATAATATCTTAATAAAAATGCTATAATTTCTTTATTTTCAAAAATTGACAGCGCATATATATATATATTTTTTTTTTCAAAATACATCTTAATTTTTATAATTGATCACGTGTTTTTTCAGAAGATTATTTGTCAACAGAAACCTGCTGGTGCTCAATATATTTTTCACGTTACAAAATATTGGTTTATTTCGATGACCTCACATTGTGCTCATAAAAATATAAAGAATATGTCAGGTATTTCAGTGCAATTTTCAACTCACAAGAAAAAAAGCTAATAAGATTGGTTCTTAAGACGGCCGGCCCCTTCATTCATTGGTGATGACAAAAAAATCTCACGTCTGTTCTTGAAGTAATATTCAGTATTTCTTGGTTATGAACATGAACATGGGGGGGGGGGGGGGGGGGCGTTACTGCGTACTGCGAGCGAAACTTTTTAATATTTTATTTTTATTTTATAAAAAGAACTATTTTTAGTTAAAATATCTTTTATAATAAAAAATAAACAGAATCGTTCCCGCTTTTCTTTCAAAAACGGGGGAAAAATTAAGAAAAAAATCCGAGGGGTGTTGACAATTTTGTTAGATACAAACCCACATTATATGTTAGCCTGTATTATAACATCTACATTCCTCCCCATGAAAACAAAAATAAGAAAATAAAGGCAGCTGCACTTGTCATTTGCAGTGCAGGTGCTACAAACAGAAAATGTTGGAGGAAAGGGAAGGAGACCCGATCCGATCAAATAGTAGTTGACTACTTTTGAAATTATAAGAAAAAATATTTAAATCTCCTCTGATATAGCTATTTTTTTACCACCTAATAGTTTATTTTACTAGAACCGCGAGTGATTCTTTTAGTTTTAATTATTATGTAAACTTCCTCCAAACAGTTTTATGGTGCTTGAATAATGCATTTATGTTTTTATAAACATTAAAATAAATAAATGATTTATATGACATTTTTGATAAGCATAATGGTTAAAAGCGATTTTTTTCCATCGGCCATCGGCCGATGGAAGAGGAAAATAATCGGCAATCGGCCATCGGCCGACCTCGGAGCAATCGGCCAACAATCGGCATCGGCCAAAAAGTGCCATCGGTCGAGCCCTAGTCATTATGTATGACAGTTATACCGTGTAACTAAAATTATAAAATCAGGGAATTTTTTGGAGCTCAATCAGGGAATTTTTCTTGGATTTTGTTACTACCATGAAATTACAAAAACAGTATCGCATAATCAAACGGTTTGTTTCCTACAATGATACAGAAGATTAACACAATAATTTCAGTCTGAATAATTTTGATAAAATATCAAATTTAGCTTTATTTCAAGTGGAATTTTCTAATCTTTAAACAAGTATAAAAAATATTTTAAAACGAGCATTTGCAAAATAAATTTTGTTCAATGTTGAACATAAATTAAAATTTGAAATCTCTGCTTTTGATTTGAATAAATATTTATTCATTTATATTTTTAAATAAGTAATAATTTGAGAAAGAAATTAATTAAAAGAAATAACTTTTGTCTCCCTCACTCTTAGCCATTTATGGGTTTTGAAAAAGACATTTATGGAGATTGTTACAGGTATAAAAATTCGTATTTTTGAATAGGCTATGAATTTTTTTTTTTTTTAAGTTGGGTAAAAGCTCTATTTATTCAGGTTTAGTTTTCAAACGATGTCGAAACTGCTCTTTTTCAAGTTATATTTAGTTTAAATGAAAAAACACACACACAAGTTTACATTTTAATGGTCGCTATTTTAATCACTTTTTTTAAAGCTGTGGTCACTTTTTTCACTATTTTGAACACTCCAAAGTGCACCGAGCCCTGCAATCATGTCCCCCGACGTTTGAACCACCCTTTAACATTGTCATTTAAAGGTGATTCCTTATTTGCCATTGTAAATAACGCCTGCCCGAGCACACAAATAGTCTAGCCATAGAGCTGCCATCCCCCCCAACCACACACAATAACAGATAAAGCCCTATGGTAATAGACCTGATGTACACCTTTTTCATTCTTTTTCGGTCTTTCAACCTAGGATACTATAGAGTTTGATTTCAAAATTGGGTACAATTGCCCTAACTGGCTAAGACTTGTTTCTCTTGACATGTGGAGAAAGCAATCAGGAGTGAACTGTTCAGTTCAATGCTTAACTATCTTTCTTTTTCAGAAGTATACCTTTGTATTCCAGATTCATTAGCGTTCCTGAAAAGTAAAGATATTTTCCAGTCTGAGTGTGTGTATGTAGACTTAAAACATTGCTTCTTTGGGAAGTGCTTTCCTCCCCTTCCAAATCTAATTTTTTCTTAGGACCTCTTCACAATCCCATATTGATAACATAAAGATATTTTTAAGCCCCCTTTTTTGCGGAACACAGTTGGTTTATAACCTATCGTTCGTTAGAATGATTGCGCAGTTGAGAGGTGTGCTTCCTGCACAGCAATTACCAGACCTTCCCCTAGGATTGAAAAAGGGCAGGGTGCTTCTGTAAAAAAAAAGGACACTTTTCCAAATTTAGGGCATCTTACCGAAATAAAGGGCACATGTAATTTGAAGTAGGGACCACCCTCCCCCATTGTCACATGTTACACTATGTTGCACAAGCAGAATGTCACACTTCCTGTTGCCCCTCCCTTTGTCACACTTTGTCACAATTTCAGGAACCCCCCTCCCCCCCTAGAAGCGTGACATAATTTATGAATCCTCGCAAAATTAATACAATACATTTTCATTAAAGATTGAAATAAATGTTCATGAGGAGAGAAAAAGAAAATGTCTAATATATGGATTCCTCACACGTTGCCATCTTTTTTCCCACAAGTTGTATTACATTTTAAAACTTTTCTTTCTTGGAATAACTAGAAAGCACCATTAGATTGGGATTATTAAATGCTTTTACATATTTTGAATAGTAAATAGTTTCTTGTTTTAAAGAGCATTCTTATATTTT
This sequence comes from Octonoba sinensis, assembly GCA_038502835.1. Lineage (NCBI taxonomy): Eukaryota > Metazoa > Arthropoda > Arachnida > Araneae > Uloboridae > Octonoba > Octonoba sinensis. The sequence continues at coordinate 90,128,100 of CM076604.1, read as the reverse complement.
GTATTTCTTATATATCTCAACGTCTGCTGATGTAATAAATGCATATTTGACCCAAATGGGTCCCTTATAAAGATGAAAAAAAGAATTTTCTTATTAGTCTTTCGGCGCCCTCCCGCCCAAGCCTGGGGGAAGCACTGAATTACAGTAAGTATAATAGCAGCAAAGAAGAAAAGAAAAAATTATACCATAGAAGAAAAGTTGCGAGTGATTGAGAAAGTTAAAAATGATGCAACGAAAGCAAATATTATTTCGTAATATAATTCTGCGGTTTAGTTTCACTATACCTCGGTTATGTTATAATGCGGGTGCCAAACATGTCCCCCGACACACGTGTTTTAACGGGGTTTTACTGTATCTCTTAATTTTTATCATCATACAGAAGGGAAAAATTTTGTGTTATGTTCGTTAGGATGTTAGGATGGGCCTAATTTATTTTAAGTATTAAAAATATTTCCTTTTTCTTTTAAATACTTCTAATTGCATTACATTTTTGCAAAATTTTAATATTAGGCTTTGGCCTCGAGGAAATGACTGAATATTCCATATTTGGCTATTTGGTCCAAATCAGTATTCATTACATCTGTATTTATAATTTTTTAACTGAAAAATTTCCTTTGATTTATACTGTATGATTATATTTGTCTTTGCAGATTACAGACTAAAGAAACATCTCCAAAATTTTTACTGCGAGAAAAGGGCCGCCTTTTTTCAATAAAGAATGATGGTACTGATAGTTATCCTTTCATCATAAAGAAAGATGAAATACTTTTTGGAAGGTAAAATATCCTGTAACTTTTGCAAGGGCTGTACGTAAAAGTTTAATTTCTCATTTCATTCTGAAGAGTGCCAGAGGCAGGTTTAACTTAAAATGCCTTCATTCTTCATTTATATTGGCCCCGTTTAAATATATGCTAATTAAATATTATTTTAAAATTTTATTATATTATACCAAATAATAAAATGTAATTTTTTCAGATTTTTTTTTTGCTTTTGAATTATTTAAACTATATAATATGGTAACATGGACATCAATTATATTTGGGGGCGGGGTATGTGGCCCCAAGTTATTACAAGTGCTTAGAATACCAGTGCTTAGTGCTTTAATTCTCTATGAATTCATACACATTCATTGATGCATATTGAAGTGGAGTAATGTTTGAAAAATTTTGGAATCATGTCCACTTTTCTACTTCACTCCTTTACCCTGTTAGCACGTGGCCTTAGGGCTGCCCTCTCCCGGCACGGGTAAGTGAAGTTCGAGGACAGCTCGTGACCGACCGCAGGTAGATTAGCTGGGCCTCAGCCCAGCCTTCCCACATTGCTGTGTGGACCTGGCCCTCCTTGATACCCCTATGCTTGAAGAGTATCATTGAAGGGTTGTGGTTCCCTGGAATCATGTCCACTAGAATACTTTGCTAATGTAATCAATGATTGTCATACTCAAAATCATAAGTGCAAGACCTTCCATCTCAAGACGGGTTTCCATCTTGATGAAATTATTGTAACTGAGCCCAAGGTGGAAAGTGAAACTCCACAATTTATTCTTTCTTTTTACTTTGAAAAAATTAATTAAATGTAAAACTGGGGATTTTTAATTCCATTTCAAAAAGTTATCAAAAGGACCATCTGTTTTGGTGGTAATTTTTTAATTAAAAATCTGTTACTATGGAGCAACACTCATTGGTTGACTCCACATTGAATGACCCTGTGCTGATTAAAAAAAATGTTTTTTTTTCTTGATTTCTCCCTTAAGTAATTTACAATTTACTTTTATTTAAAAAAACAATTTTTACGTTTTGGGTACTTGCACACCTCATAAAGCACTACTTCAAATAAGTAAGCTGGGTCAAAATGCAGTTTTATGTACTTATCGGTTATAATTCTTTTTGATTTATTTCAGACTATAAGGTAAAGTGCCCTAAAGCTGGCACCCTCGAATTAAAGAAGCATTTAAATTATTAACACCGATTTAAAGAGATTTAAGAAGTGAAGGGATTTAACAAGGGATACCATTCAAAAAGAAAGAAAATCTCATTTTAAATTATTTTAGGAAATTAGTAACATTTTAAATGTTTTATTTGAGAGTGTCAGTCTTGGGAACTGTTTTCTTAAAGTGTCAGCTTTAGAGCACTTTACTGTAGAGTCCCTTTATAGAACTTCGTTCAGAGTCCCTCAATACGCGACCCTCTTCTCATTGGTTGAAGCCTCTTTTCTTCCCCTGCAGGCGATAGAAATTTTTCTTCGGTAGGGAAAGCATGGAGCGCTTTTGAAGCTATCAAAAATACGATAAATATGAAAAAATACATTTACGTACCACGCTTTTACTATTATTTATCCTTATATGAATGTTTAAACCATATGTATGTTCAATTATTTTTGGAAACACCGCTTTATTTATTGCTTAATCTTAATTTTTGTGTTCAGGTACTGAAGCTTCCATATTCAGGGTTTGTATGGTCCTTAAAGGTCCTTAGAAAGTCCTTAATGTTTATTTTCATTTTTAAGGCCTTAAAAAGTCCTTAAATAGTCCTTATTTTTATATTCCAGGTGCTTATTTATTTATTTATTTTGTTAAACTAAGATGGTACCCATGCGCTCTATTTGTTTTGCTATGTTTTGTATTCTTCACAAGAATCAAACTTCTTTCATTTAAACTACTTAATCGAACCTCAAATTTGGTTTGCTCGGGTCCGGTACTATCTCGGCTTTCGGACAGACCCAAAACGGCGGACTTACATAAACATTATCGCATTTTTACTACAAATTTCAGTGCTTTCTCAACTGGTAAATAAAGAATTAACTCTTGTTTTTTTAATTTTTTTGAAAAGTTATAAGTAAATTGATGTGTTATATATTTTGACAAAAAGAAAAGGTTCATGGGTTTTGATAAAATGCTTCAAACTACAACACCCAATTCAGTTTAAATTAACTTGTACCCACCCACATGGCAGCTCCCAATTTGCTATCTCCTGCAATTGTATAAAAAAGAAAATCGAGCTACATCTAAAAAGAAATTAAATATTAGTAAGAGAAGTCGAATCAAAACACAAGCATTTGTACAAAATGCAATGGTGCCCAGTAACTGGGCACCATTTAAGACCACAGAAAAATACTAAATCACACAAGTTCCCTCATTTTGCTTTTAAAAGAGAAAAGAAAAAGGAATAAAATTTAAAAAACGGACTTTTAAGGACTCGAGGGGAATTTTTTTTATGAATAAACAAAAATCGTGAATTTTCGAAAAAGAGCCGAATTTCGGGATTTCAAATTTGGGATTCGATAGTATTTATTAAATTTAGTTTCAAAGTAAATAAATATTATTTTGCATGAAAATTGTTACTAAATCATCTACATTCTAAACAATTATCAATACAGCAAGTGGGAGCAGCTTTTAACAAGTAATCAGTAAATAAATATTGCTTTTGAAACTTTTTCTAAATTTAAGGGGCGGGGGGGGGGGGGGGGGGAGTTAATACTTCAAAGATGCATATTGTTGACGTCTAGCTCAATAAAAGAGATACATTTAATATGTAGGCAAAAAAAAAAAACTTTCAGCTTTTTTTGCGTTTGACCAATCGCATGTATGATTATCGCTTCTTTATATTGTTAAAGGTAAAAGAATGATTTATTTTTATTATCATTTTCCTTGCATCTTACACTATAATAAGCGGCGAGTTGCCAACTCTCCCGATCCCTTTTTAGCAGATCTTTCGCTAAACAGTTTGTTCTCCCATTGTTTTTTTCTTTTAAATCAAATAAAATATATATATCTAAAAAATTAATTTGTTTTAAAGTAATGTTTTAATATTTAGTAAATTTTTATCAAGCAATTTGACTTCGCTATCGTTCGCTGTGGGGTTTTGTTGTGTGGGAGATGATGGATATTTGCTGTGTTAATCAAAATTTGTATCTCGTGAAATTTCTTAATTTGCAGTAAATTGAAGTAATCGACCTCTTCTTAAACCTATACACCGTAGTTGCCAAATGCTCCGTTTTCCTCTAGTTTTTCTGTTTTTTTTTTTTTTTTGTGAACTTCGAATTCGATTTGTTTTTGCAAAAAGATCCGATTTTTCAAGCTGATTTACAAGCATTTTTATCTAAAGGGATTGCACTACAAAACAAGAAAATTTTTGAAGAAACTTTTTAAAAAGACATGTATTAATTTACATGAATTTTCATAACTTATAACGCGAAAATGTAAAAGCCTATTTTTCGGAAACTTGATAACATCTAGCACTTGCTTCGTCGAAAATTGCACTCAGCTTTTGAGACTTCTATCTTTTTGCATCCTCTAAATATATCAATTATTTAATAAGTTGACAGTTGTTTTAGTATTTGAAGCCTGCAGTCTGCTTGTTTTATTTTTTATTTAAAAATATTGTTCAACTTTTTGAAACTTTATTTTAGTTAAATTTTGATAGTTACTATTTGAAGGTAATGTACAAAGTTTTAAGCGAATAAGCTCTATTTTTTATTTTTATGTTGTTTTCAATATGAAATATTTTTCTCAAGTTGAAAAAGTTTTTTCAGAATTTTTGTAAGCTCTTCTAAATAATTTAAAAAAATTATTTATGTCAAAGATAAAAATTTAAGTAAGTCTAAATTGAGATGCTGGCAACATGTTAAGTAAAATGAAAAAAAATCTAAATTAAACACAAATTCTCAAGGCAAAGTGCAGCGTTTTCTTAAATTTTTTTTTTTATTTAAGTTGTTTTTCATTTAACTTGTATTTTATAGCATTAACCATTTTTGATACATTTTCACTTCCTTATATATGATTAATACTTGTGATGTGTCCTTCTTACTACTAGCTCCAATAATTATTTAACTCCTTTGACTGTATTGGACATTAGAAAAGCAACAAGACAAAGAGAGCTCCATAAAAGTGTTTGTGTTGTGTTCAAATAAAAATGCGATGTTAAATCAATTTCCTCTTTCAATAATGCTTACTTTTGAAATAAACATAACAGTTTGTATGTTGAGAAAAATTTGTGAGGTCCTTAAAATTTTTTGTAGGTCCTTAAAAAGTCTTTAGAAAGTCCTTATTTTTGGTTTTGCCAAAAGCGTACGAACCCTGATATTGTTTCCACTCATTTACTGCTTAATATCTTTAAAAAATGTGCTTATTTCAATGCTGTATGATATGTCTTTATTCATTTTCTCGTTATCACTTGATTATACCACTGTAAAAGCAGTCGATATTTTTAAATATTGCTTTTTGTGCGCGTAAACATCAGCACGTTTTGTAATGCATTTGGCCAGCAGAAACTCTTGCCAAGTTTTTGCTAGAAGTAATGCTCGAGGGTTTAAATTTACTTTGTTATTTGTTTAGGAATATAAAGTAAAAGTGACTAACCTTTTTAAATGGAAGTTTATATGTAAATCACTATTAATATATCAAACTGAATTAAGAAAATTGTATGTTTGATCGCAATTTTCAAAAAAAATTATTAATTGGTATTAAATAAGTGGACACTAAAATGTGCAGTATTAAAGCAGATTAAGTTCTGAACTATATAAAATTATCATCTATTTTATTTCATAACTATACTTTCATGACTCATTAGTGCATTTTAAATAAGTACCATTTTAAGTGTGACAACTGAAAGGTCTAGTTTGCTTTATGCACCCTTTGATGTTTTTATGAACTTCATAAAAAGCTATTTACAATGCTTTATTTATACAGTTACTTTTTAATATTGCTTAGGATAGAGTTTTACATTAAAATACAAATCAGTTTAGAGATTTTTTAAATGAATAAGTATCATATGAATTAAGAATGGTGTTATGGGTGCTGTATCTACACAATAGAATTTCCGCTATTAAAATGGGGGAGGGGGGTATTTAAAAAAAAATGAACAAAAATATCCTTTTTACCATCTAAGACATGAGGAAATTGTTTCACGTAAATATTTACCAAGATTTAAAAAATAAGATTTTTTTTTCATTTATCAAAATCACAAGAAAAAACCTACAGAATTACTATCTACTATCACATGAAGCTTTATAGCCTAGTTTGCGGATATTTTTGTTCAAAGAAAAAATACGCATTGTATGGTTTTTTGGTAAGCAAACTAAAAACAGAAGAATAAAGTGAGCGATTCTTTCCGCACTGCATCGGAGCCTCAACGGCAGCAGCCCTCTTTGGAAGAAATTCCCCTCGTATTGCAGGACTCTGAAGCATAGCTTCTATAAAGGGACTCTACTTTACCTTATAGACTAACAAAGCTTCACATTTACAGGAAGTTTTTCTTAAATGAGTTTCTTGAAATTTATCTAATTTTCAACAAAAAGGAATAAATTTGGTAATTCAAAACTGTTCTTTCTGTTCTGCCTTTGTTTAATTATCACCTTTAGGTGTTTGATCTTTGATGATCTTTTTTCATCAATTGATTTGAGCTTAATTTTTTAAGTATGTGACTTGAATTTTGCTCTTTACTTATCATGCAAGGGATCTATTAAGTGATGTTAGTGTCAAGTGTGTGTCAATGAAATTGTTTGTTTTTATAATTGCAATGAAACTTTTTTTTTAACTACTAAACTTTAATTACATTTTAGTTATTACCTATGAAATGCATCTTAATTTTATTATAGATATTTTTCTACATAAATAAATAATTCCTCGGTGATATGGCTCAAACTACAGGTTATCAAAATTTCTTTGTATTTTCTCAGAATACCCTATTTGATTTTAAAAGCACTCTGTAAGATCATTTATTTTCCGACATTATTAAATAATTGTTATCGACATTAATAAATTAAAATATTTTACCTATAATATAGAACATGAGTGTCGTCAAATAATCATTTTTTATAAAAGAAAAAAAAAGTATGATATGAATGAATGTTATGTCCACATATCACTTCCAGATAATGAATGTTTAAACTCTACCATTATTTTTTCAGCGGGCTTTCTTGTGACATACGAATCCATGTTGTTGGAGTAGCTGAAGAACATTGTTCTATAGTGATAGTACCAACTGGCAAAGTAAGTACATTTGTATTCTATTTTTTTATTCATATTCTTTCAAGAAAGAACCCAGTCTATTACGCAATTTTTAAAAGATATAAAATATAGCGTTGGAAAAAAATTACATTAATTATTACACATTAAATTACTAACATATAATAATAAATAAATTTTGCCTTTCTATTATAGAACCGAAAAATATATTTTGATCCTTTAATTTTCTTGCTGCAAAATTATGAATCAATAATTTACTTTTGATGTCATTAATTACTTCCAAAGCATCTAAGTGAGCATTTAGGATTGAAATTGAAAGGAATATTTCTTCAAAAAATAACAAATACGACTACTGGTAGCAAATTGGATAGACTTCAATTTTTTTGATTAAATATGAAATTAATACTCAATTCAATCAAAATGTTACTATTACTACAATCACAATAGTTGGATCTGAAATTGAACTCTGGAAAATAAGTGTCATTAAAAAAACAAATTTCAGTTAATGATAAATATTTTAAAATAATTGAACCAATCGTATTAGTTTCTTTTTGCTTGTTTTCTTGAAAGAAAAAGAGTTTTAGCTTTTAAAAGAAATGGAAAAAATTGTCTAGTGGCATGCATGATTAAAAAAAGAAAAAGAATTATTTTATGTCTTCTTCCAGCTAGCAATTTTTAACTATATATCAAAAAAAAAAAAAAACCTCCCTCCTTTTGAACCACCAATTTACCGAAGAAAAAAAAAAAAGTGGACAAGATGGTCAAAATGATATTTTGACCATTAGGTTTTTCTGCTTGGACCATTTGTTTTTTTTTCCAGGGAGGACTCTGCTTTTTGTTTCAATAACTTATGTGAGTACTGTAAAGTTTCCCTCCACCTTTTTTCTTTGTTACTGCATTACTAGCACATTTTTATATTTAAAAAATAATGAAAATAACAGTAACACTCCTGAAAAGTGATAAAAATACCCATCCTATTGATGGTACATTTCACTACACAACAGCAAAAGAATAAAATTATTTCATTCTAGGCTTTCACATGGTAAAAAGAAACACACATGACTTCCTTACTACTATCGCTAATTGGAGTGTATAAATGTGTTTCAAAATAATAATAAGTTCCCTGAGCCAAAAATTAGGTTTTTCAATTCAAAATCAGCATTGACTTGATAGCTTAAGTGGTGGTAGAGCATTAAGCACATAACTGAGGGATCTGGGTTTGAGTCCCAGTCCGGACTAATTGATGTTTACTCAATTAATAGCACATAGGCTATTTATTATCCCGCAATAATTTAGTTCACGTGGGATAGAATTGTTTTTGTTTTTCACTGAACAAGGGATTGCCATGATTTTTTGCATTGTAGTAATTTAGGAGTCGAAGAATGACATAGGCTACCTTTTTCATCGAGAAAAAATAATTCCTGTAGGATAGCATAACAATTGTATCGTATAGGAACCATGTATTTAAAAGGCCCTTTGTTAAAGCTCATTAAATAGAGTTTTAGCATTAATTGAGTAAAAATCAATTAGTCCAGATCGGAACTCGAACCCCCAGGTTCCTCAGTTACACTCTAAGTGCTCTACCATTTAAGCTCTCATGAGTTACATGTGAAGATATGAAGTTTATTCAAGTTTTAAGATATTAGATACACATTTTAGTAAAATCATTTGCATTTTTCTTCAGTAAAGTATAATCTTACTACTATTGTAAATGAGTATGTTTGGATGTATGTTTGTTACTCAATCACGCCAGAACCATTGAACGGATCTGGATGAAATTTGGCACAAAGATAGATTATAGTCTGGAATAGCGCATAAGCTATTTTTTGTCCCGAACAAATGTATGGTTCCTGTGGGATATCATTATATAAAAATGTTGCATAACCCTAAGATGAATAGTGTGGCTGAATAGTTATAGATGAAATTGAAAGAAAAATCAGCATTAACCTGATAGCTTAAGTGGTAGTAGAGCATTTGGCGCATAATTGAGGAACCTGGGTTCAAGTCCCAGTCCGTACTAATCGCTGTTTACTCAATTAATGGCATGTAGGCTATTTATTATCCCGCCAAAATTTAGTTTCCGTGGGATAGAACTTTTTTTATTTTTCAATCAACGAGGGATTGCCATGATTTTTTGCATTGTACAGGGTTCGTACGGTCCTTAAAGGTCCTTAGAAAGTCCTTAATGTTCATTTTCATTTTTAAGGCCTTAAAAAGTCCTTAAATAGTCCTTATTTTTGTATTCCAGGTGCTTATTTTTTTTTTTTGTTAAAATAAGAAAGTACCCATATGCTCTATTTGTTTTGCTATCTTTTGTATTCTTCACAAGAATCAAACTTCTTTCATTTCAACTACTTAATCGAACCTCAAACTTGGTTTACTCGGGTCCGGTACTATCGCGGCTTTCAGACAGACCCAAAACGGTGGATTGACAGGACCAAAAATGGCGGATTTAAATAACAACATCGCATTTTTACTACAAATTGCAGTGCTTTCTCAACTGGTAGATAAATAATTAACTCTCGTTTTTTTTTAAATTTTTTTTTGGAAAAGGTATAAGTAAATTGATGTGTTATATATTTTTACAAAAAAAAAAAAATGTTCATGGATTTTGATAAAATGCTTTAAACTACAACACCCAATTCAGTTAAAATAAACTTGTACCCACCCACATGGCAGCTTCCAATTTGTTATTTCCTGCAACTGTATGAAAAGAAAATCGAGCTACATCTAAAAAAAAAATTAAAATATTAGTAGAGAAGTCGAATCAAAACACCAAGCATTTGTACGAAATGCAATGGTGCCCAGTCACTGGGCTGCAAGACAGGGCTGCAACATTGACATTTAAGACAGGGCTGCAAAAAAGCCGGCTTTTTTTTAAAAAGGCCAGACCGGCCGGCTTTTATTAAAAAAGACCGGTCTTTTTTAAAAAAAGCCGGTCTTTATTGGCCTTTTTCAATTAGACACAATACTATTTACTATTTACACCTGTACTATGTCAATTTATATCGCTACTGTTAATTTGTATAATATGAAGCTCAAATTCAATTGAGTTTATTTAAAATTAGATTCAGAATTATTTTGTTACACAATCTGAATGCATTTTACAATACTGATAACCATTTTCGTGTTTGTGTGCTTAATTTCGGGAGACTCTCTCATTAAACCCTTGCCTAATATTATAGAATCTACTATACAGAATCTATTTTTTTTCAACACAAAAGAAGGAAATTAAATCCAGGTTGGGAGAGGAATCGAATTCGACTTCTTCTATAATAGAGCACAATACCTTATCTTAATACATATGAGAAGCTATTCTATTAGATTCAAATACATACTTCTCACTCAAAATTGATATTTTAATGTTACGAGTTTAATTACTTCAAAATAATTCAGAACACTGAAACTTGCAATAAAGAACTATGTTCATTAATTTTTTTATCATATATTTTACACTACAAACAAAAGTCTTTTGCTCAAGGCTAGAAGAGTACAGGGCTCCCACGGCTGCGCCAATTGCGCAAAACTGCGCCAAAACGATTTTTCTGCTACATGCTGCTACAAAATGCATTTTTTTAGAAAATTTGCGCCAAATCGCGATTTTTGGGAAAAAAATCAAAAAAATTTTAGATATTATATATTTTTTACCTTAAAATCGGCATCATTCGTTACATTTTTCCTTTAGTCGACTAATTTTTTACCTTTGAAGCAGTTTATTAATGAATATTAGCTCTACCCTCTCTTAAGAACATCAAGTGTGGATGAGAAAATTGAGCAGAATGAGTGATGTATCCCAAGCTTGTAGAAGAAACAGCGAGACGATTTCTCATATTTTGTAGTATTACGGAGAGAAAAATAATTCCTCTTATCACTATTTATGTTGAACATTTTATTTAGTAAATTTTTATTGAAATAGATAAAAAAGTTTAAAATTTCATGAACATGGAAAAAATAAACTTAGCGTTTTTCCTCAGTGCACTTTGTGTTTTCTATTTTAATGTTTAGGAAATACTAATCAATGTGAAAAATCAATAACAGAACAGATGTTAAAAAGATTATTACTCCATTATAACAATTCGTAAAAATTCCTTAAGCCTACTTTCCACATGCAAGCAAAGGAGTGCATACGTTCTACGATCTTTTTGCATCCGCTACAAAAACCGGATTTTTTTCATTTCAACTATTTATAATTTTCTTCTCAAAGTAAATAAATAAAATGTATTTTTATTTTAAGATAAAACATTGTTTGAAAATATATATTTGTTCCCGAAAGTGTTTAGAGATAGACTTTCAAACGCGGTAAAATTAAACATTGAATTGCAGCTTTTTTTCTTTTCTCATTACTCTTTAAGCTCTCTAATCTATATCATATAACCACAAGCAATTGAAAAAGATAAATATAAAGAACAAAATAAGTAAAAAAATTAGTCAAGTTAGAAAATCATAAAAAAAAAAAACATGTATATCTTAATGAATTGATGATCTTTTTCTTTCAGCATCCAATTGCTGTAACCCTAGGACTCTTAAAATTTAATTGTAACTATTACACAATTTTTGAAAGATGTAAAGATAAATTGTTAGACAAAAAATCATTAGACATTAAATTATCAACCCTTATAATAAGAAATACATGTTGCCCTTCTAAAATATAATTTGGTTCTTGAATTTTCTTGCTGCAAAATTATGAAACCCAGCAATTTACTTTTGGTGCCATTAATTACTTCCAACGCATCTAAGTGAGCATTTAGGACTGAAATTTAAAGGAATATTTCTTAATCAGAAAAATAATAAATATTACTGCAGATAGAAAATAGGATCGAGTTCAAATATATTTTTTGATAAAATATGAAATTAAATTTAATTGATTCAAAATTTTACTGTTATTATAATCACAATGGTTATACCTAAATAAGTACCATTTAAACAAATTTTAATTAATGATAATTAGTTTTAAATAGTTTAACCTTTCATATTAGTTAGTTTTTGCTTATTTTCTTGTAAGTATAGTGTTTTAGCTATTAAACAAAAAAGAGAGAATGTAATAATTTTTGAAAAGAAGAAAATTTTAAGCTTTCTTCCAGCTATTCTTAATCATTAGAAGAAGAAAAAAAAACAACAGAACATTTTTTTAAATAATCTGTTTCTTGAGAAAAGTATTGAAAAACACCTTTATAAGGGTTATAGGTTTAATTAGTCTTACTTTTTGAATAGGTTATGAATAATTTCTTATAAGAAATATAAAAATAATCCAGTTTTTGAAATAATCTAATTCAGTTTTTGATGGATGACTGACATTTACATTTCCTATCATTTTGAAGACTTAAAACTGCTCTTACCCTTGATGTATGAAAATGACATTGCTTTAAAACAGCCATTTAATATTTAAAAAATAAAAATAAAAAACACCCTTCAAAAATGGTACAAATTTGATATTTTCGGCTCCTAAACTGATACAAAAGTCTATTTCTTTTGCTCCAAACTGATACCAAAGTTAAATTCTTCTGCTCCAAACTGATACAAAAATGACATTTTACCTGCTCCGAAAGCTGCTACAAATTGTGTTAAGGCGGTGGGAGCCCTGAGAGTAGGAAAAATGATGATTTGAAGTATCTAATTTCCTTCAACAAAATATTACTTACATAATCTGAATTAACTTTCTAAACTAGTTTTTACCTACAGCACTACTCATGGCAAAAATGTAAAAGAAGTCTGTGATGAGTAGTTGGCTTGCTTTAATGTAAGGAATTTTTTTTTTTTTTTATATACATAACATTAAATTTTTTAATGAAAATAACAGTAACACTCCTGAAAAGTGATAAAAATACCCATCCTATTGATGGTACATTTCACTACACAACAGCAAAAGAATAAAATTATTTCATTCTAGGCTTTCACATGGTAAAAAGAAACACACATGACTTCCTTACTACTATCGCTAATTGGAGTGTATAAATGTGTTTCAAAATAATAATAAGTTCCCTGAGCCAAAAATTAGGTTTTTCAATTCAAAATCAGCATTGACTTGATAGCTTAAGTGGTGGTAGAGCATTAAGCACATAACTGAGGGATCTGGGTTTGAGTCCCAGTCCGGACTAATTGATGTTTACTCAATTAATAGCACATAGGCTATTTATTATCCCGCAATAATTTAGTTCACGTGGGATAGAATTGTTTTTGTTTTTCACTGAACAAGGGATTGCCATGATTTTTTGCATTGTAGTAATTTAGGAGTCGAAGAATGACATAGGCTACCTTTTTCATCGAGAAAAAAATAATTCCTGTAGGATAGCATAACAATTGTATCGTATAGGAACCATGTATTTAAAAGGCCCTTTGTTAAAGCTCATTAAATAGAGTTTTAGCATTAATTGAGTAAAAATCAATTAGTCCAGATCGGAACTCGAACCCCCAGGTTCCTCAGTTACACTCTAAGTGCTCTACCATTTAAGCTCTCATGAGTTACATGTGAAGATATGAAGTTTATTCAAGTTTTAAGATATTAGATACACATTTTAGTAAAATCATTTGCATTTTTCTTCAGTAAAGTATAATCTTACTACTATTGTAAATGAGTATGTTTGGATGTATGTTTGTTACTCAATCACGCCAGAACCATTGAACGGATCTGGATGAAATTTGGCACAAAGATAGATTATAGTCTGGAATAGCGCATAAGCTATTTTTTGTCCCGAACAAATGTATGGTTCCTGTGGGATATCATTATATAAAAATGTTGCATAACCCTAAGATGAATAGTGTGGCTGAATAGTTATAGATGAAATTGAAAGAAAAATCAGCATTAACCTGATAGCTTAAGTGGTAGTAGAGCATTTGGCGCATAATTGAGGAACCTGGGTTCAAGTCCCAGTCCGTACTAATCGCTGTTTACTCAATTAATGGCATGTAGGCTATTTATTATCCCGCCAAAATTTAGTTTCCGTGGGATAGAACTTTTTTTATTTTTCAATCAACGAGGGATTGCCATGATTTTTTGCATTGTACAGGGTTCGTACGGTCCTTAAAGGTCCTTAGAAAGTCCTTAATGTTCATTTTCATTTTTAAGGCCTTAAAAAGTCCTTAAATAGTCCTTATTTTTGTATTCCAGGTGCTTATTTTTTTTTTTTGTTAAAATAAGAAAGTACCCATATGCTCTATTTGTTTTGCTATCTTTTGTATTCTTCACAAGAATCAAACTTCTTTCATTTCAACTACTTAATCGAACCTCAAACTTGGTTTACTCGGGTCCGGTACTATCGCGGCTTTCAGACAGACCCAAAACGGTGGATTGACAGGACCAAAAATGGCGGATTTAAATAACAACATCGCATTTTTACTACAAATTGCAGTGCTTTCTCAACTGGTAGATAAATAATTAACTCTCTTTTTTTTTTTAAATTTTTTTTTGGAAAAGGTATAAGTAAATTGATGTGTTATATATTTTTACAAAAAAAAAAAAATGTTCATGGATTTTGATAAAATGCTTTAAACTACAACACCCAATTCAGTTAAAATAAACTTGTACCCACCCACATGGCAGCTTCCAATTTGTTATTTCCTGCAACTGTATGAAAAGAAAATCGAGCTACATCTAAAAAAAAAATTAAAATATTAGTAGAGAAGTCGAATCAAAACACCAAGCATTTGTACGAAATGCAATGGTGCCCAGTCACTGGGCTGCAAGACAGGGCTGCAACATTGACATTTAAGACAGGGCTGCAAAAAAGCCGGCTTTTTTTTAAAAAGGCCAGACCGGCCGGCTTTTATTAAAAAAGACCGGTTTTTTTTAAAAAAAAGCCGGTCTTTATTGGCCTTTTTCAATTAGACACAATACTATTTACTATTTACACCTGTACTATGTCAATTTATATCGCTACTGTTAATTTGTATAATATGAAGCTCAAATTCAATTGAGTTTATTTAAAATTAGATTCAGAATTATTTTGTTACACAATCTGAATGCATTTTACAATACTGATAACCATTTTCGTGTTTGTGTGCTTAATTTCGGGAGACTCTCTCATTAAACCCTTGCCTAATATTATAGAATCTACTATACAGAATCTATTTTTTTTCAACACAAAAGAAGGAAATTAAATCCAGGTTGGGAGAGGAATCGAATTCGACTTCTTCTATAATAGAGCACAATACCTTATCTTAATACATATGAGAAGCTATTCTATTAGATTCAAATACATACTTCTCACTCAAAATTGATATTTTAATGTTACGAGTTTAATTACTTCAAAATAATTCAGAACACTGAAACTTGCAATAAAGAACTATGTTCATTAATTTTTTTATCATATATTTTACACTACAAACAAAAGTCTTTTGCTCAAGGCTAGAAGAGTACAGGGCTCCCACGGCTGCGCCAATTGCGCAAAACTGCGCCAAAACGATTTTTCTGCTACATGCTGCTACAAAATGCTTTTTTTTTAGAAAATTTGCGCCAAATCGCGATTTTTGGGAAAAAAATCAAAAAAATTTTAGATATTATATATTTTTTACCTTAAAATCGGCATCATTCGTTACATTTTTCCTTTAGTCGACTAATTTTTTACCTTTGAAGCAGTTTATTAATGAATATTAGCTCTACCCTCTCTTAAGAACATCAAGTGTGGATGAGAAAATTGAGCAGAATGAGTGATGTATCCCAAGCTTGTAGAAGAAACAGCGAGACGATTTCTCATATTTTGTAGTATTACGGAGAGAAAAATAATTCCTCTTATCACTATTTATGTTGAACATTTTATTTAGTAAATTTTTATTGAAATAGATAAAAAAGTTTAAAATTTCATGAACATGGAAAAAATAAACTTAGCGTTTTTCCTCAGTGCACTTTGTGTTTTCTATTTTAATGTTTAGGAAATACTAATCAATGTGAAAAATCAATAACAGAACAGATGTTAAAAAGATTATTACTCCATTATAACAATTCGTAAAAATTCCTTAAGCCTACTTTCCACATGCAAGCAAAGGAGTGCATACGTTCTACGATCTTTTTGCATCCGCTACAAAAACCGGATTTTTTTCATTTCAACTATTTATAATTTTCTTCTCAAAGTAAATAAATAAAATGTATTTTTATTTTAAGATAAAACATTGTTTGAAAATATATATTTGTTCCCGAAAGTGTTTAGAGATAGACTTTCAAACGCGGTAAAATTAAACATTGAATTGCAGCTTTTTTTCTTTTCTCATTACTCTTTAAGCTCTCTAATCTATATCATATAACCACAAGCAATTGAAAAAGATAAATATAAAGAACAAAATAAGTAAAAAAATTAGTCAAGTTAGAAAATCATAAAAAAAAAAAACATGTATATCTTAATGAATTGATGATCTTTTTCTTTCAGCATCCAATTGCTGTAACCCTAGGACTCTTAAAATTTAATTGTAACTATTACACAATTTTTGAAAGATGTAAAGATAAATTGTTAGACAAAAAATCATTAGACATTAAATTATCAACCCTTATAATAAGAAATACATGTTGCCCTTCTAAAATATAATTTGGTTCTTGAATTTTCTTGCTGCAAAATTATGAAACCCAGCAATTTACTTTTGGTGCCATTAATTACTTCCAACGCATCTAAGTGAGCATTTAGGACTGAAATTTAAAGGAATATTTCTTAATCAGAAAAATAATAAATATTACTGCAGATAGAAAATAGGATCGAGTTCAAATATATTTTTTGATAAAATATGAAATTAAATTTAATTGATTCAAAATTTTACTGTTATTATAATCACAATGGTTATACCTAAATAAGTACCATTTAAACAAATTTTAATTAATGATAATTAGTTTTAAATAGTTTAACCTTTCATATTAGTTAGTTTTTGCTTATTTTCTTGTAAGTATAGTGTTTTAGCTATTAAACAAAAAAGAGAGAATGTAATAATTTTTGAAAAGAAGAAAATTTTAAGCTTTCTTCCAGCTATTCTTAATCATTAAAAAAAGAAGAAAAAAAAACAACAGAACATTTTTTTAAATAATCTGTTTCTTGAGAAAAGTATTGAAAAACACCTTTATAAGGGTTATAGGTTTAATTAGTCTTACTTTTTGAATAGGTTATGAATAATTTCTTATAAGAAATATAAAAATAATCCAGTTTTTGAAATAATCTAATTCAGTTTTTGATGGATGACTGACATTTACATTTCCTATCATTTTGAAGACTTAAAACTGCTCTTACCCTTGATGTATGAAAATGACATTGCTTTAAAACAGCCATTTAATATTTAAAAAATAAAAATAAAAAACACCCTTCAAAAATGGTACAAATTTGATATTTTCGGCTCCTAAACTGATACAAAAGTCTATTTCTTTTGCTCCAAACTGATACCAAAGTTAAATTCTTCTGCTCCAAACTGATACAAAAATGACATTTTACCTGCTCCGAAAGCTGCTACAAATTGTGTTAAGGCGGTGGGAGCCCTGAGAGTAGGAAAAATGATGATTTGAAGTATCTAATTTCCTTCAACAAAATATTACTTACATAATCTGAATTAACTTTCTAAACTAGTTTTTACCTACAGCACTACTCATGGCAAAAATGTAAAAGAAGTCTGTGATGAGTAGTTGGCTTGCTTTAATGTAAGGAATTTTTTTTTTTTTTTATATACATAACATTAAATTTTTTAAAGATGAATATCATTCTAGTACAATTTAACATTGACCAGCTGGTTTGCTTCAAGATGGGCATCTTTTATTTTATGCAATTTATTTGACAAATAGCATTTTTATTTTTATTTGCATCAGAGGACTAGTTAAGGTTCTGAAAAAAGTAAAAAAAAATCAAGGTGCTTTAAAATATACCAAAGTTTATTAGTTAAAGACTATAAGGCAAAGGATTGGTAATATTTAGTTCATATAGTAGTGTCAAGTGAACTTTTGAATTCTCAGTAAAAATCTTTGAAAATAAATCGTTTAAAGTGTATTGAATCTAACTAAATTTCTAATAAGGCACTTTCTCTTTGCTATTTCTGTAATGTATCATTCTATTAAATAATTTTCATTCTTATTTCAAGTATTTTTCTATTGCAGTAATAATTTAATTGGATAAATGATAGAAATATAATTTTTTATTTAATTATTTTTTGCAAAAAAATGATTAAAATTTTTTTTAATAAAAGCCGGCCTTTTTTAAGCGGTTTAAACCAAAAAAAGCCGGCCGGCTTTTTTTGGCCCGGCTAAAATCCGGCAGCCCTGATTTAAGACCACAGAAAAACAAATTACACAAGTTCCCTCATTTTACTTTTAAAAAAGAAAAGAAAAAGGAATAAAATTTGAAAAACGGACTTTTAAGGACTCGAGGGGGAAAAATTTAATAAATAAATAAAAATCGGAAATTTTCGAAAAAGAGCCGAATTTTGGGATTTCAAATTTGGGATTCGATACAATTTATTAAGTTTAGTTACAAAGTAAATGAATATTTTTTTGCATGAAAATTGTTACTAAATCATCTACATTCTAAACAAGTATCAATAAAGCAAGTAGAAGCAGCTCTTAACAAGTAATCAGTAAATAAATATTGCTCTTGAAGTTTTTTTTAATTTAGGGGGGGTGGGGAATACTTCAAATAGGCATATTGTTGACATCTAGCTCAATAAAAGAGATACATTTAACTAATATGTAGGCACAAAAAAAAAACTTTCAGCTTTTTTTTGCATTTGACCAATCGCATAGTATGATTATCGCTTATTTATACTGTTAAAAGTAAAAGAATGATTTATTTTTATTATCATTTTTCTTACGTCTTACACTATAATAAGCGCCGAGTTGATGGATATTTGCTGCGTTAATCAAAATTTGAATCTCGTGAAATTTCTTAATCTGCAGTAAATTGAAGGAATCGACCTCTTCTTAAACCTATACACCGTTGTGGCCAAATGCGGAATGTGGGGAATGCAAACATGGGGGATGCAATGTACTGCAAAACAAGAAACATTTTCAAAAAACTTTTTAAAAAGACATGTATTCATTTACATGAATTTTCACAACTTATAACGTGAAAATGTCAAAACCTATTTTTCGGAAACTTGCTAACGTCTAGCATGTGCTTCGCCGAAAATTGCACGCGGCTGTTGAGACTTCTATCTTTTTGCATCCCGTAAATATATCAATTATTTAAAAAGTTGACAGTTGTTTTAGTATTTGCAGCCTGAATTCAGCTTGTTTTATTTTTTATTTTTAAAAAATTGTTCAATTTTTTGAAACTTTATTTTAGTTAAATTTTGGTAGTTACTATTTGAGGGTAATGTACAAAGTTTTAAGCGAATAAGCTCCATTTTTTTATTTGCATGTTGTTTCCAGAATGAAATATTTTTCTCAAGTTGAAAAAGTTTTTTCTGAATTTTTGCAAGCTCTTCTAAATAATTTTAAAAAATTATTTATGGCCGAGATAAAAATTTAAGTAAGCCTAAATTGAGATGCTGGGAACATAAGTTAAGTAAAATGAAAAAAAATCTAAATTAAACACAAATTCTCAAGACAAAGTGCAGCGTTTTCTTTAACATTTTTTAATTTAAATTGTTTTTCTTTTAACTTGTATTTTATAGCACTAACCATTTTTGATAATTTTTCATATCATTGATAATTTGCTCATATATGATTAATACTTGTGTTGTGTGCTTCTTATTACTATCTCCAACAATTATTTAACTCCCTGACTGTATTGGACATTAGAAAAGCAACAAGTCAAAGAGAGTTCCATAAAAGTTTTTGTGTAGTGTTCCTAATAAAAATACAATGTTAAATCAATTTCCTCTTTCAATAATGCTTATCCTTTTGAAATAAACATGACAGTTTGTATGTTTCGAAAAATTTGTGAGGTCCTTAAAAGTTTTTGTAGGTCCTTAAAAAGTGATTAGAAAGTCCTTATTTTTGGTTTTGCCAAAAGCGTACGAACCCTCTTGTAGTAATTTAGGAGTCAAAGAATGATAGGCTAGCTTTTTCACACTGAGAAAAGGCACAATTGCTGTAAGATAGCATAACAATTGTCTCCTACAGGAACCATGTATTTAAAAGGTGCTTTGTTAAAGTTCAGTAAATAGAGCTTTTGCATTAATTGAGTAAAAATCCATTAGTCCAGATCGAAACTCAAACCCAGGTTCTTCAGTTACACTCCGATTGCTTTACCCTTTAAGCTATCAGGCTTATACTGGTTTCCTTTCAATTTCAACTATAATCAGAGGTTGATCCAGCTTTTTTTTTTAATATGGTCCGGTTTTTGTGAATTAATAAAAAATTTTGTGAAAAATCAAATAATTTTGTGAAAATTTAAAAATTTGTACATAGAGGGATAAAATTTCTTAGTATTTTTTGTAGCTTGTTTAATAAATAATTCTGTCAAAAGTATAATTTGGTAGTTTAGAATTTTGGGAAGGGTCTGTTTTGCTTGCCTGTACTTTTGTGATGTGACGCTTTTGATTCAATGGAATTTTGTGAAGTGTCTGTTTTGATTAATTGTAATTTTGTGAAGGGCCTGAAAACTGACCTGAATTTCCTCTGTCACAGCCCCCAAAAACCATAAGGACACATCATTCATCAGACGATAACGCTCCATTTTTATATACAGAAACCAAAATTGGAACCTTTTCAATAAATAATTAAATTAATTTAGTAATGTATTCTTTGCAAACGAGCTTTGTGTAAACAACCATAGTGAATCTGTTAAAGCTTGCAATTTTTTAAAAATTGTTTTTAAAATGTTTTTTTCAAATAGTTATTGTGTAAGAAAATTTTATTAAATTTCTTGATGCTAAATTAATAATTATACTTAACTTTTAGGCATATTTAAATCCACTGGCAGTTAGTGAGTCTACCTATCTTAATGACTTAAATGTGCGTGGGAGAGTTATCTTGCTGCACAATGATATTATAACGATTGGAAACAGACGATTTCGATTCCAGTATCCAAATGGGTCTAGTCTGACACAATTTTTATCTTATGAAAAAGATGGAATGGAAAAGGATAGCAAAAGAAAGGTAGGCTTCATTTTGTAGTATCAGTTTTCATAGAACAATTTTTCGTTTTACCTCAATTATTTTGATTGCATCATTCCATGAGTAATTTTTTATAACCGGCAATGGTGCACAAAACTTTCCAAGTTCGTAATTTAAATTAACATTCTTTGCAGGAAATTACTTGTTTTTTTAAGTTTTTAAGTCTCAATATTTTGATTTACTTTTTTAGATTATCTCAAGTGTTTTAATTGCATTTTCATAATGTCTTTGTACATGTAAAATCTTCTTTTTTCTTTTTTTTGAAAACATATCTATACTGAATATGTGCTTGGTGGAAAATGGCTTTTTGTGTTTGAGATTTTTATCCCTTCCAATCCTGCAATGTTTTAATTATTTTTTGCAATTTTTTGTAAAGGTGAAAAAATTGGCAATGTTATTTGACTATTTCAGCTTTTTGTGTATTTCCAGATTATGCAAGTTGTTAAATCCAAGTGAAGTATAAATTCAATTTTTAGTGGAATTTTATACAATGGCTTAATCTGAAATCTCTCCTGAGCGGGGGTGGGATCATGACAGTTCTTATATATGACATGCACATATATTTTCACATTAGGATTTGCAAGGTTTAAAACCAAGGGTTCTCCGGAAAGTTATCTCTCCTAGCCTCCCTGGTTTCATGATATGGCAAGGTAGTTGTTGGTATGGAAAGAGTACTTTAGTATTTGTAACATTTTCATTGACTTGTTTCCACAAGCGTAATAAAGTGCTGAAAATATTAAAATCATGTTAATAAATATTCATCCACATTTAGTTATTAACCCTTTGGGTACATTTGACAAGTGAGACTTGTCATCTGCTTACTTGGGCGAAGTTACAATGGACGAGTCTGACTCGTCATCTGAATTTAAGAAGCAAGCCTTGGTATTTGCTGCACCCGCGCCAGCACGATCTGGAAGGTCGCGCTTTAGATACCCACTGAAGACCACCATGTATACTTGGGGATATGTGCATGTAAAATCCGTAGACCCACTACCTCTCCCCGTGCGTAAGCAATCCTAAGGCCTCGGCTAACAGGTAGGGGTCTGGTGGCAAAAAGTCGGCTCCGTGTCAGGCTGTCAGGCTTAAAATTAATTTAAATTTAAAATTAAAGTTTTGAAAAAATCCAAATTCAAATTAAAAGCCAACATGAACTTTCAGAGGTGGTGTCGGAGGGAGATGAATAATTTCAAATAAATCTAATAAAAAATTAGATTTATTTGAAAACATTTAACAAGATAACAAAGTAGTATACGTTACCACAGGATTTCCGATGAAAACCTAATTTCACAATATTTAGTCGTAAAAATTGACCATCTCACAAATCACACTGTAGATCATTTACAAACATCCAAAAGTTCTTCCTGTTCATCGACAAGTATAGTCTGGTGAAATATCTACTATCGCTCCAAGTCCATTCTATAAATATTGCAACAGGTGCTGATTCTGTAGTATCCTTGAGTTCATCGGTTTGACGGAACGGTAAACATCAATGACAGTTAGAAGATCCTTGCTTGTAATCACTGGTTTTTTTGACATTGGGAAAAATATGATTCAGAAAACAAAAACTTTTAAGCTAAATTTTGATGGTCACTATTAATAACTAAAAACAATTATAAAAGGTTTAAAAAGTTCCACTCTCTTTTAAACATTAAACAGTAAGCTTATCTCTCCAAACAGCAAAACAGCTTCACAAAAAGAACGTGACTTACGTTTGCGTGCCTAAGTTGAGCTGTAATTTTGGAAGACACTTCCAAAATTACAGCTCAACTTAGGCACGCAAAGCGGCCAACATAGTAAAGGCCTACTGCCAAGACATGAGCTACGCGGCAGGGAGACAATCTCCAAGAGAGTGAGTCCACTAGTTGAATCAAGGTGAAGTGTAAGCGCTTGCTTCTACCTTTTATACTCATCAGCTCGGATAACTCGATCATGACGTCATTTATAGTAACTTCGACTTCATTAGCATAAACGTCGAGATCAGACTTCCCTCCACGCGAGTCACATATTCCACACAAGTTATTCCGGTTTGGCAGCACCGGACCAGCCACCTTGCTCATGTTTACATTCTTCATTCCGCCATTGAAACTTGGCGCGTGTGGTTTGAATGCTCGAAAGGGCACCCCAAGACCTGGAATTTACAAGCCGTCTACAGAAAAGAAAGTAGGTAATTCAAAATTTAGGTAATCGGATGTAATTTGTCGCTATATGGATCCCCACTTTTCTCCTCCAACCTCTTTTCCCTGTTAGCACTAGGCCTTAGGGATGCCCTTCCCCAGGGCAAGAGGTAGTCGGGGTGGGGGTATTGGGACACAAATATACTAGCGTGTCTGAGAATTAATAAAAATAATGGGTTTCTACCCAACAAAAGCAATCCTAAGGCCTTGGCTAAAAGGTAGGGATCTGGTGGATAAAATTGGGATGTGGTACCCTAGTGGTTAGGGCATCAGACTTCCAATTGGAAGGTCGTCTGTTAGATACCCGCTGAAGACCCAACATGTACACTTTTGGATACGTGGCATGTAAAATCCGTGGACGCCAATACCCCGCCCTGATTACCTCCCGCCCTGGGGAAGGGCATCCCTAAGGCCTAGTGCTAACAGGGAAAAGAGGTTGGAGGAGAAAAGTAGGGATCCATATAGCGGCAAATTAAATCCGTTGCATCGGCCTAAAAATCTTCAACTAATTCAATACTCAAAGGGTGAATGTTAAATATTTGGATAGAAAAATTCTAATTCCTATTGCAAAAAAGATTGTTCATTTCACCTAGTTGGTTCTGTAAGGGAAATAGAAAGAAGTTAAAGGGGGGGGGGAGGGCACGAAAATTCTGCTTTTGTGATTTTTTTTTTTTTTTTTATGTTTTAAAGACGCATATAATTGATAATTGTTAGTAATAAATACATACACCTAACACCCAATTCAATATTATTTTAAATAATAATGCTGGCTATTTTTAATACAAGTGTTTGGCAGAGTTTTGCATTTTCACTGAAACTTCTGGGATCTGAGAAATTTAGGTGGGAATCCTGCCATCCTGCCCTGAGTTTTAAACTCTGGACACCTTATATTATTATTATTACTTTTTTTTCAGTTAAGCTGGTTTGTTTTAGCTACCCACCTCTATATTTATTAGTGTTTTGTTTAACTGTCTACAGAAATTATTCAGCAGATCCTGTTCATTACTTAAAAATATCTAAGTATTTAAAATTCAGTTTACAGGATTAGTTTTTATGTTTGTAATCTACTGAATTGAAGTTTTAATACTTTTATGAATATATTTGTTGTATAATAAATAACTGAAGTTTGAATTTTTGTCCTAAAACATGTGCACTATTTCAATAAAACTATATTTTAATTTAAATTTGATATATTTTCAAGCACTTAGTGCTGTATTAATCCATATATTTAAATTTCTACCACATGGGGCATTAAATTTTCAAGCACAGTTTATAAATTTTAAAGTAATTAATATTTTTAATGATACAGAAAGAGTTCTTTGAAGTAGGAAACTTTTTTTCAATTACCCTGTATGATGTATTATTTGTTTATTCATAAACTACCTGCTGCATGACCTGGCAAAATTAACATATTTCAAAATATGATTTTTTATCTTTTAGTTATGCTTAATTAGTTCATTCATTTTCTATAGTCATGCTCATTGTTCATTTCTTAAAGCTGGTGCCCTAGTTACATTCAAATTGGATAAATCTGAAGAGGGGGAAAAAATCTTTTAAACTCATTAATAAGGACTAGTATTTATGTATTTATCTTGCAATTATATAGGAAAATTTCCATAGTAAAGCAGCAAGTTGAATCTATCTACAGTGAAATCTGCTTAATTGGACCACCGGATAATCAGACCAGCCACTTATTCAGCCAACACTCTAAAGAACCAAAACATTTCCTATTACATAAATAAGACTATTACTATTTGCTTATTGGGACCAAAAATTCATTTAATCCTATCGGAGAAGTGAAGGCAAGTATAAAACAGAAGCCATAAGTTTCCCGCATAGAATGGAAGTGTGTCATTGAACTTAAAAATAATTTATTAAAAATTAATTTCAATTCCTGTAATTTTCAACAAAATCCAACAATATTTACTACAGGGGAGATGTTTAACAAAATTCTCACTGGATGGTAGTACTACTAAGGCAGAGGTCAAAGTTCAAGTGAATTTTCAAATTCACATGGCTCAGAAGTCGGCACGCACAATTAAATACAATTAGAAGTTTAGTAAAATTCTTTGTTTGTAAAATAAGTAATTTATATTTTAATGGAAGATTTTATAGCTGTTGTGTGCTTTTTAGAACTTTTTCTGTGATATTTCTAGACATTTCCGATTATTAAATTGATATTAACCAAATGGAGTGTAACCGCAACAATATATATTTGAGCACATTGTTGAATGGGTGACCCTACTAAAAATAGGATGGTTCACTATCATGAACAATGTGGAACAATCATAACGTTTTTATATTCAAAATCAACGAGAATGTAAAATGCATAAAAGTATGATACGGAACTAAACATATATATATATATATATATATATATGCATTTATTTGTTTTGTTCTTAGTTACTTAAGAAAAGAAAGGAAAAGAAAATCTTGCATTCTGGTTTAAAAGAAAATGAAATAATTCCAGATAAAAAAAAGAGAATCACTAAAATTATGCAATTTATTTTTAGTAATTTAGTCAAAGGCTAACAGCAAATGGGGTTTGGGGACCCTCCCCATGGAATGTTTTGAAATAAAAAAAAATAAGGGCTCGGTTGGTTTGGTATTGTACCTGAGGATTGTCTTTGGTGGATAAAAAAAGGTTTGGGTGCTCGTCCTCGAAAATTTTTCGAATCACAAGAATTTAAAATGTAATTTTAGGCTACATTTGGCGACATTAAGAGAAGTCAAAAGAACGCGAATTTAGGGTCTTTGGTAACAATAGTCAAAGGAAGGTTTGGGGATTCTCCCATGGATATTTTTAAAAATTGACGTGCATTTAATATTTAATTTGCATTATTTTTAAAAGTTCATTTAGTTTGGATGAATTTAAATGATAAATACAATTAATATCACTAAACAGAGACAAATATCCCCATGGCCTCTATCCTAAGTTCGTCCCATAGATATACATACCCTGGGGTAATCTTCTAGTATGTATATCTATGGTTCACCCATTCACTCAGCAGGCAACATGCACAACTGACTGACTTGCAGGCAAAACTGCAGCTGGAGTCGTAATTGTGGAGTTCATCACTTGCCTAATACATATCCTTGGGTGGAGGTGCTCCATGGCTTTTGAGAGGGTTACCATTGCTCTATGGAGTATTGGGTGCCCCTGTGTATATCTATGTACTACATAAGATGCGTGTGAACTAGACACGTGGAAAAAATCTATAATAATATTATTAATTAGCAATTTTTAATCTCTTCACTCCTTTGTGTGCACGAGAAAAGAAAAAATGCGTTAGCAAATTATGTGTAATAAAGATAGCAATAATTTCAAATATTTCAAGAAAATGAGTTGGAACAGTTTTTAAACATTTTAAATGAAGATGACAAGCAAAATAAACTAGTAATATGTAAAAACTGCCTCATTGTAAACTTATTTTTTGTTACAAATTTACACATACACGCCCATATGTGTTACACATACATGCCAATTGCCAACTATAAAAACGTCTTTACACAAATCTTAAAATATGCAACAAAGGTTTGAGTATTTAAATTCTTCCTCTTGATGCCAAGAGTCATAATAATGAATAAAACTTGTATGTAAATATATATATATTAGAATCAAGAATTTTGTCTTTAGGATACAATTTGCTTTACTTTAAATGTCAGAGTGAGCATATTACTTCATATCTTACGATTTCAGTTCTGGGTATTAACATCCGTATCCCAGGGGTCGCATCAGAGGAAATTCGGGCCCATTACCGGATTCTTCACAAAATTGCAGTTAATCAGAACGGACCGTTCACAAAATTACAGTCGATCAAAACGGGCCCTTCACAAAATTCCAAGCTACCAAATGTAATTTTTTATTAAATTAGGGGCAAAAAATGATAAACATTTCTACCACTGTATGTTTAAATTTTCATAAAATTACTTGTTTTTTCACAAAAATCTTTTTCAAATTTACAAAAAGTGGACCCTTTTAGAAAATGCTGCACCGGCCCCTGCATTTGGAATCTTGCCAAGCTTCTGACACTAAAATCTAGGTGCATAATGTTAAAAGAGATATATATTTTTGACTCTAAAGAGTTGTGTGGATAGAATGTTATTTCTGACAGAGAACAATATTTTGGATAGTTATTATGATGTATTCATAGAAACAATATGTCATGTTAATCCATATGCAAAAACACACTTTAAGCTATTTTCACAGTCAATAAATATTTTTGAATAATAATAATGATAAACAAATTTTAATATAAATGCATTACTCAAATGACACGTAACCCTACCAGGAATAATAGTTCACTTATAAGTATAGGGAAAGTGCACAAATTTAATCTGAATTATTTTGCTGTTTAAAGCCCCGGAAAAGCAACAATTGTATGTACTTAATTTTCACATCAAGTGTACTTTAATCATTTTTATATTTTAAAAATGAAAAAGCCTGAAATATTTTTACCCATTTAGTAAAATCATATGCTCTCACCATTACTAAAAACTGAAACTTTTTGCTTTGATCAAATATCTGTACTGCAAACTTCTATGATAAAAAAATATTTTAGAGGGAAAAAACTTTAAGCTATTGATGGACATGGATAACACTTTAAGGATACATATTCTAAATTCTAACAATTGCTGCTTTAAACACTATCATTCAGAATTATTTACTGTGTGACATTTATTAAATTGGTCTAAAATACTCTTTTTAAGATAAAAAATACAGAATGGTTCATGATTATTATGAACTCTAATTTGAATGATTGAATGTTTGCTTTGCTCTTAAGATGCTTGAAGAATAAGAGTAATATTGTAAAAGTAAAAAAAAAATAGTAATTAGTTCTAAACTTATGAAATATGTTATGCACACCGAGAGATGGACCTAGGAAGTTTTGTTTGAAATAGTGGTTGTAATTGCAACATATTTCATTTTTATAACACTTTCTAACATTGTAAAATTAATGATTTTTTCAAAAAAATCACTTGATTTAAATCACGATTGAAGTCATGATTTAAATCAAGCTGATTTAAATCAACGAACCCTGCTCTAAAATAGTTTAGTTTATAGTGAGCAAAGGAAGCAATCCAAGTGAATTGCGTAAGCAGTTGTGAGGGGTTGGCGAGTGATAGCGAACAATTGCTGGAGCCTCCTAGTATTAAATATAATTCATTTACATCTTCTCTGAAGATATTACTGATATCATAGTTATAATTAGTATATAATTCATTCATAGTATATAATTCATTCATATTGGATTTCTCTTTTTGGACCTTTTCATATATTTTCTTAATCTGTAATGGTATAAATTCTTATCTACAGGTAAATAATGCTGAAACCTTACTATTATTGAATTCTAAAAGAAAATCACTCCCAAGTCGAGCACCTAATAGCAAAAGGAGCTTAAGCTTTGGTATCAAAAGAAAATCATTGGATTTATCAGGTACGTCAAATCAATTTTCTAGTATTAACAGGGTTCATGCTAGGCCGCAGGATTGCGTGATTCCCACAATTTTTTTGAAATCCCACTCAGAAAAAGTTCGTTTGCGTGCTGTTGCACAACTAACGGGCACATGTTTAAAAGATCGTGAAACTATTATTCTAATATGATATTCGATACAAAGTAAAAGGAGTATGTTAGTTTTCAACTGCCATCTTATCCCCATTAATGAAAAGAAGGAACCCTATTTATGTCCTAGAATGGATTCGTTTCGAAATTTACAATCGCAAAAATTAATCTTTTCAGAAAATCAGGATTGAAAAAAGATGCTTATGAAAGTATCAGCTTTAGTTAACATATCTCCTATGTCTATATTCTTTTATTGTGCTTATTTAGTTCAGTTTATAATAGATTAATGTTTCTGCCTGTGTTTAACCAATCATCAAAATATCTATTCAAATGCCTCAGTTATTAGGAAAGTGTAAAAGGCAGAATTCCATATGCACGAATTTCAGATAATTGAGCATGTAAAAGTTCGAGCGCATTTAAAAATATTGAATGTAAGAAAAGATTTCAAGAAATCAAACAGTAAGATTTGAATCTTTTTCACATAGAATCAGGGTTGTAAGCAGGGAAAATGGGTAGCTACCCGCATTCCCCGCTGGGCTGGGTTTTTTACCTTAAAAACCCATTTTTTTTTTTTTTGGGGGGGGGGGGGGGGAATAATTTTTTTAAATTTAAAAATAAATGATCCCTTGTATAATATTTCTTTTTGATGAAAATTCTACATATGTCAATACCATTCACTATTTAATTTATTGTTTTTAATTTCCATAACTCAAAATTAGATACACAAAGAAAAAATTCAAAATTATGTCATAATAAAAAAGAAATAACAATTACAAGATAGTTGTGGAAAATTAACTTGCGTAATTAAAAAGCAAAAATTTATCTTTATTATTAACATAAAAGTTTGGTAAAGTTAAGCTTCACTTCAAAAAATCATATACCATGTATGAAAATGTATAAAATGACATTTTCTGTATTGTTCAGACAAAAGAAATTTTGTTTAGAATTTTCTTTTTTTATGATAAGATAGTTTTTGTTTTGATCAGACCAAAATTTATTTAGTGGAAAAACAGTTTTGGTTTAGAGTTGAAGAAATTAAAGCTTTAGTTACATTCAAAAAAATGAAAAATGTTTTTCAAGACATCATATATTCTATATGAAAATATATAAATTTACATTCTTTCTGTACTTTTCAAAAGTAAAAATAATTTGGAAGCTAAATTTTCAATTTGTAAAATGCTAATAATACCGTTTATCTTACTTAAATATTTTTTAATTAAAATTTTGCTTAGATTTGTTGAATAGATTATAATCATGATAATTAAAAGATGAAAAATATTAAATAATTGTATATAGAAGAAAAATAGGAAGCTTTGGTGAGGAATAGATCAATCAGAAAAACATTTAAAGTAAATATTTGTTTTTTACTGTGTCACCCATACTGAACACTGAATTTAAAAACATGTGCATACATACACATGAAATAAGATCAAATGAAATTAAATGCAAATTCAAGTAAAGTAGTTGGAAAAAAAAAACTACTTTTGTTTTAATAAAAAGTAAATAAAATTTGATCAAAACTGTTTTTTAGTGCTTGCTGAATTATGCATATTCTAATATAAAAATATAGTAAATAAAAATTCCTTTTCATATATAGTTTCATTATTTATTTCATATTCTATAATAAATAAAAATTCCTTTTCCAGCAAGTTAATTATGTATGGTATATATGTGCATTTACATATATACCATACATAATTAACTTGCTGGAAAAAGAATTTTCATTTTCTCCATTTTACCCAAAAAACTCTGGTTTTTAATAAAACGCCACCCAGGGTGGGTTTTTTACAACCCTGCATAGAATAAAAGTTAATTTTAACGCAAAACCCAAGCTTTTCAAAAAAAAAAAAAAATCTGTCTATGTATATATAATGTGAAATTTCAGCTTTTTTACATTTAAATAAAATGTATTCTTTTTCAATAGATCCCAGTAGTCGAAAATCATTAAGAAGGAGAGTGACTTTTGGCCCAAGACTAAGTCCAGAGGAATTTGATAAAAGACTTCCTCCCGCTTCTCCATTACGTAGAGGAAGTTTGCCCAATCGTAAAAGATCTATTTTGCACTCATCAAAAAACAAAGTGACTGTATCTAATGCTGCTTCAGATGATAAAAATTTCAAACATTCTAAAGCATTGAAATTCAAATTTACACCTGAATGCTCAACTAATTTAGCTGAAACACCTGTTTGTAACGACAAAAACAACACTGATGAATTCAAGGAAAAAGACCCTGTAGTCGCAAAAAGACTTTTGTTTTCTGAAGTTGTGAAGAAACCCGTTTCCATTAATGAGGTGTGTCAAAAAACTGCTCCATCTACAAATAAGCTGAAAATGCTTAATTTCACAGCCGACAAATGTGTTAAAAAGCTTGAAGTAAGCATTTTAATATCTAGAATTTCCTCTAAACTGAAAGTTTTGATTTTATTAGTTTCCTCCTGTTTCCTATTTATTATTTCTTTTCGTACTGTTCTTTGCTGGCAATTACTTTCATGCTTCATTAAAAATGTTTTTAAACTTCTACTCAAAAGAAATCTAATCAAGGCTGTACATTCTTCGTTCTTCAAAAGATGCATTTGATTTGCTCCCGAGTTTCATGTTTTCCACTTTAATTAGTAATCACAGCTGCTCTGTAGTTTCTATACAGTGCATGTTGCTATTACAATCATTGCTTAATAAAATCAGTCATTTATTGAACGCAAATTTAAAGGAATGTTTTCACATCAACCATAGTAAAAACACCACTTAATAAAATCATTATTAAGTAAAATTCTTTGACTATTAAAAAATCTTGCTGACAAATAGTAAAAAAATGCATCTTCTCTTTCTATGAAACTTAAAAATGATTTAATATTTAATTTTCATACCACAAAACTGTAACTAGTAAGATTGCTGTTTTTTTGTTCAAAATTATCAAAATAAGATTTTTTGAATTTGTATGGCATAGTTTGATTTTGGAACAAGCACTATGTTACTGTGCATCACAAATTGAATATGATGCATTATATACAGTGCGCACTTGGATAATTCGAAGCTGAAGGAACCCTAGCAAAACTTCAAATTAGCCTCATTTTCCTTCGTTTGTCCTTTGATGTTACATATAACTGCAATTGCAAAATTCGACCAGCTGAGCAAGTGGATGACGTGGATTCTCTTTTACAATAGGAGGCGGCAAGGCAGGCATTTTATAAAAATCCTTCATCTACTATGTTCAAAGATGTGGGATCCAGACATTTAGACAAGCTTTTAAAGAATTTTTCAAGCAAAAAAAAAAAGAAAAGAAAGAAAGAAAAAAGAACTTTGAATTGAAGAAGTTGAGCTTCAAATTATCCAAAAATTTCAACATTGGTTTAAATGCAGAGTTCAAAGGAATGAGATAAATCTTAGAATTAAGTAAGAATTCAAATTAAATATGTTCGAATAAAACAAGTTCCACAGTAAAAACATATTAATTTTATGTAATTTTTTTCATGTAGGTAATAAATTCATTTAATTGTTTTATCATTAGTTTAATCTGTGACTTAGCTGTCTTTACTACTTCCGGTTTCTAAAAAATTGTATACTCTACTTAAATAATTCATTTTTATTTACTTATTTATTTAATATATTTGAAGAATATTTATAGTTAGTGTT
The DNA here is from genome assembly GCA_038502835.1 of Octonoba sinensis. Classification (NCBI taxonomy): domain Eukaryota; kingdom Metazoa; phylum Arthropoda; class Arachnida; order Araneae; family Uloboridae; genus Octonoba; species Octonoba sinensis. The sequence goes on along the minus strand of CM076604.1, from coordinate 90,095,757 downwards.
TGTTTGGGTGCTAGTTATTATTATATTTTAATATTCATTTGGGGTCGATGGATGATTAGTTCAGGGTTGCAACAGGACAGTGAAATGTTAGGGAATTCTAATGTTCTGGAAAAATCAGGAAAAAGGCAGGGAAATTTACAAAAATTTCCGAAAATCAGGGAATTTTTTTCTTTGTTTTTGATTTAGCCTAAAGTTTCAATAATCTTATCTGTATCATTAATATTTTTAATCAATGTTCTCTTATTAAAATTCAATTATAAAATTATTTTACAATCTAAAATTATTGTGAAAAAAAAAATCAAAAATTATTATAAAAAAACTTGCGATCTTTTTTGCATCCACAATGAGAACTTTACTTTTCAAATTTTCAATGTTTTTATGCTTTGTTTAAAAGTAAGCAAATAAATATTTTTAATTTTCATTAAAACTTTAATTTGAAAATTCTAATTGAAATATTGTGATTGTAAGCGCAAACTTTTAAAACGTCGATAACATCTCTAGTTTTGTTTTTCATTTCAATTTTTTAAATGCATGCATAATTCTTCAGATCATTTAAATAACTTGAAATAAAGGATGAAATTGTTAAATAATATTTTTAAATTTGAAAAAGTCAGTAAACGAAAATCATTATGCACAAGTTTTGGCTTCATCACAGCGATAAAATTTCTTTAATTACACCTATAAGTTGATTCTGTGCAGTTAAAAGTTAGCAGTTAATCACAGAAGAAAAATAAATAAAGTAAATAAATAAATAAAATAAATAACAAATAAATTGGAAGAATCATTTATTTCATTTTTTTTCAGTGCACATATTAAATCTTTGGAATAAATTATCATGCTGTCGATTAAGAGATTTACCTATTTCATGTGCACATTTCAATTTTTTGACATACTGGCATTAATTCTAATGCTCTTTCACCCGTCGAATATTTATTAAATATTTATGTTGAATAACATAAAATTCAATTAAATAGGAGCAAAATTAAGAGAAATGTGCTTTTGTCATTGAACATTAAATTTCTAACAAGTAACAAGTGGTTAAAAAAATACATTTTGTCCTTCCCTAGAACTATTATAAGACTAATTTGATACTTTATTTTTGTACTGCAAAAATTTTTCACTGCTCTAGCAATGAATCTTTCTTTTTCAAAATAACAAAATTAAACTTTAAAAATTTAGCTTTTGTAATATTTGTTATATCTAATATTTTAATTTAGTATTCATTTGTTTTGAACGTCTGCTTTTTATCTTTTGTGAGTGTATATATACGTATATATATAATATGCAAAATATTCAATCGGGGAAATTTTGTGAAAAATCTGGAAGTCTGGGGATTTTGCTTCAGCAATTCTGTAGTCAGCCTGTAGTTTTATTATAATTTTTAACCAATGCATATTACACATGGCTGTATAGGCATTTGGTGAAGCTCCTCCCAGTAGCATAAAGCGATATTGTTTCACAGGGGGTCTAGGTTTAATCAATTTGCGTGGTTGTTTTGATAAACATTGCTATTATTGTGACTGAAGCTGTAGATTGTTTGATCCAGATCTGTTCTATGAGGTCAGACTTTATTTTTTCCCCCGTGCAAGCATGGAAAAATATAAAAAAGCAGGCACTGGTTTGAAGGTAACTTAAAATAGTCTTTGAACTTATGAAAATCCTGTCTCACGTAATTTACTTGATTTAGATTAACTTAACTATTACAATTAAACTTATAAAATTAACTATGAAACAAGAATTGTTAAACAAAAGCAATACATAGAATTATATTTCATCCATTAGTTCTACTTTTTAAAGAATTCATATAAAAATTTGGTAAAGAGACTATCTTGAAGTGTTTGTACTGCTTTTGCATAAAAGTATTAATATAAACAGTTCAAATTTATTTTAAAAAAGTATTTAATGCACTTAAAAAAAAAAAAAATCTTAATGGCTCATAGTCATAAAGAAACAAATAGCATTCAAAAATTGATTATTTTTCATCACAATAGTGGTAAATCAGTTTCGGAATATTGTTAAATTGGTTAATTTATCCCATTCTAGTGAGGTTACTGATGAAGTATTAAAAAAAAGGTTACAATTTTATATTTTTGTGCTATAAATCATAAGCTAGATGGTCTTTTTGCACAACAAATTTTTCATTGGTTGTGCTTACCCTATATACCCACATGTAGTATGTATTTTGTTTTCTTTGGACAAATTTCAGATATTCTAATTGCTGTGTGATATTTTTTTCATCATTTTAATTAATGTTTCATTTCAGTGCTTTTCTAATCAGGGAAATGCACAAGAATCTCTATTCCTCAAGGTATGTTTTCTTTTATTTGTTTGGAGGGAATTTTTAATGAAATACCAACTTTCATGTACTTGTTAAAAATATTTTTCAAAATATTAATGCCTGCAAAATATTAGTTTTAGATCTTCATTAAGATGTTTTAAATATGATTAGGCTAATTATTAAATTCATCACATAGTTTTGTGTAATAGTTTTTACTCATTTATTACTTTTGCATAAGTAGCCTTTGTTCATTTTGTTGATGATGTGTTATAAATCTCATTATGTCATTAAAATCATCCAATTTTGATTTCTTCAATTATTATTTTCATGTTAAAAATACTACTTTTGTGAGAATAAAATAGCAATAGTGTTTAAAAAACAGTAACGGTGGTGTATTAATTTAGTAATGGTTAAATACATACAGTGGCTTCCAAAAGTGTTTGTACACTCTAGAAATGTGTAGTAAAAACAAAGAATCTTGCAATTAAATTCAAATACAAAGTGCAATATTTTTTCATTGTCTTGAGGTGATTCTAAATAAAACCGAACATCTTCTAAACATATTAACTCATTTTTAAAAATATTACCAACTGCTTTATTTTTCTGTGTGTCATGACATTAAAAAAATGGCTTTAATTTTTATTGCTGTAATTTACTAAATATGGCTCATAGTCATAAAGAAACAACAAAGAGCATTCAAAATTTGATTATTTTTCATCATAGTAGTCATAAATCAGTTTGGTATATTGTTAAATTGGTTAATCTATCCCATTCTAGTAAGGTTACTGATGAAGCATTAAAAAAAAAAAAAAAAAAAAAGAAAGGATCGGCAGAGTTAACAAAATGTGAACAGAGATTTATAAATAGAAAATTTGTGAAAAATCCACGTTTGAGTGCTGTAAAAGTTTTTTCAGAATTTAATGAAGCATTTTCTACTTCAATTTTATATGAAACTCTTTATCAAGTTCACAGAGCGATGGATTAAATGAACATTCTCTCCGTAGAAAACTTTGTTATTGCAAAACGCAAAGTTTAGACTTTCCTAGCAAAGTCAATGATAAATAAATCCAAAAGGTATTGAAATATTTGACCTCAAAACGAATTTTAACATGATTTGTTCCAATGGGTGCATAATTGTATGGAGCAGAAAAAATGAGAAACTTAATCCCAAGAACTTGGTTGGAGTCGTGCATGACGGTAGAGGTGTCCTTGTGTGGGGGTTCATGTTAGCATCAGAATTAGGTAATTTGGTACTTATTAATAGAATAATGAATTATGTTGTTTATTGAACATTAAGAGACAATTAAAATTATTCAGCCAAAACTTTGGAAACAACTTTGTTTTTTATCAGGTTAACGGTCCACGGCTCTTATTTTTTGTTTCTGGTATGTCTTTAATTATCCACAAATACAAAAGTGACGACTAGCAACAGGTTCAGGACCCAGCTAGGCTGATCCTAGTCAATTTAGCAGTCCCCAATGAACATCAAGAGCTTTCTTAAAAGTTTTTACCCCACTGCAATTAACAGTTGCTTCCAGTAAACTATTCCAACTGCCTGCAACCCTATTGAAGTAGTAATTTTTCCTAATTTCAAGATTAGCCTGAGATTTGAAAAGCTTAAAACAATGACCCTTGGTTCTACTTTCAACACATAGCTGTAGTCCATCAACATTTCCCATTTTAATGAATTTAAACAACTGAATCATGTCCCTTCTAACTCTCCTTTGCTCAAGACTATACATATTGAGCCTTTTAAGCCTAATCTCATAATCTAAGTCTGAAAGACCACTTACCAATCTTGTAGCCCTCCTTTGAACGCTTTGGGTTCCAATAAGGTAATATCCTTTTTTTAGATACGGAGATTAAAACTGAACAGCATACTCCAAATGAGATTTTACCAAACTTCTGTATAATGGCAATATAACTTCCTTAGGCCTGTTCAAAATAGCCTTATTAATAAACCCAAGCATCTGTTAGCTTTGTTACTTACTATGCTACACTGCTGACTGGACTTAAAGTCCTGACTAATCAATACTTCTAGATCAACAACTGCTTCTGCTTCCCTAATGACGGAACCTTGTGGGTCTTTCTCCGGTAATGGTAAATTTCATGTCCCTGGCTTAAAAATACTAATTGATTTAAGTCCACCATGAATTTTAAAATTTTTACACACACTTCTATTCAAACCCTATTTTGTGCACTAGTTTAAATATTAAAAAAAGGTATATTTGAATGTTTTAAAATTTTTTAAAGTTGTAAATGTCATTACCATGGCATGTCCCCATCTGCAAACTTTATAATTTGAATCTCTACTGTAAAAATTGGAAAGCTTTAAAAACATAGACAACAACCAACTAGGTATATTTCATTTCTCTATTTTAAATATATTTGGATCTTTTCACATAAAGAGAGAAAATTATATTCTTTTTTCCCCCTTAAAATTTGTCCCTAGAAGTAATTGTCATTACCATGGTGTGGAAGTTATTTTTCTCTAGCTCACTACCAGATGCCACTTTTTAACCGACTTCACAAAGGAAGGAGGTTATACATTTATATTGTATGTATGTCGTTTTTTTTTTTTGTTTGTTTGTCCACTCATAACTTCTCACCGGATAAACCGATTTTCATGATTTTTTAAAAAATCGATCGGGGGTGGTTTCCCATAGGTCCCGTACCTTCCTTTGACCATATTCGATAATTAGAAAAAAAGTGATGGACATAAATAGGGTCATTATTTTGGTTTTTCATCCATAACTTTTGAGTAAATGAACTGATTTTGATGACTTTTTCTTTAATAGATAGAGGGTTGTCTAACTCAAATATCGCACATCAATTTGACTACATTTGTTTTTTATAAAAAACGTTACGGGTGAAAATTAAGTATTTTTTTATTTTAATTTTAAAGGCTTAGCTTGATTTTTCTTTGTTGGGAAAACTATTAATAAATATAACAGTCATTGTTTAAAAAGTGTTTGTTGCAACTGTGTTATAATATTAAAAGCAATTAAAGCCAAAGAGTTGGACTGAAGACTTCGCTGAGGCAAAAAATTAAATGCAATCAGTTTGATTGCTAAAATCCACTTCAAAATGGAATTCATCATACCAATGATTAAGTTTTAGTGCCATTCATTCAAAGAAGGTTTGCCTTTTGATGTGGATTTTTTAAAATATAGTATTTATATAAAAAAAATATTTACACTAAAAAGAATAAAATAAAATAATTTTTATAAAAAAAATAGAACCAACTAAATTGCGCTAAAAAGTGAAAAATAAATTAATTCTTTAAACAACATCGATGTGACTTTTAAACATAGTTTTAGAAGTCGGTGCAAAATTATGAGTCTAATTACCATTACACTATTTGCTAGTTCATATTGGAACTGTTGCTAATTTTGCGAAGATATATGTATTTGTAATTGATTCATGATTGCAAGAGATTTTATCTATCCTAATTTTTGCACCGATTTCTAAAACTATGTTAAAAAATCACATCGATGTTGTTTAAAGAATTTATTTTTCACTTTTTAGCGCAATTTAGTCGGTTCTATTTTTTTATAAAACTTATTTTATTACACTATCAAACTATTAGCAATACAGGACAACATGCTCTTACTGACAGACAATTCATTTTTGGTTCAAATAAAAAACAACCATTTCATTTTGGTTTTTTTTTACGAAAATTTTAACCAGTGTCTTTATTGTGTGTCATTACCATGTCTATTGTTACTGAACTATAAAGTGATTAAAGTTAAATTTTTTGAATGATTTATAGACAGTTTTAGGACTACATTTAGGATAAATATAGTATTTGATTTTAATTGCTATAGTTTAGCCATAAGCAGGCCTAACATTAAAAAATGCAGGGTTGCCACAGGCGACTAAAAAGCAACTATTTGCAACTATTTTCAGCATCAGGAGACTATGGCAACTATTTTTGTCAAAATCGGGCAAAAAAGCAACTAATTTTACTAAGAGGCGACTATTAGGCGACTTTTTTTGGCCTCTCTTGAAATTCTTTTATTCAAATGTACCCAAAAATATTTTTGAGAAAAATATTTTCTTTTATTTCACGGAAAATCGTGCCGTAATTTTTCAAACTTCCATTTTGGCCCCTATACTTCATACTAACTTTGAAGCTCCTGCCAATGGAGCTGACACTGCTGCCAATGAAAGGCGTTAGTTTTTTGTCATGGGTGATTTGGTAGTCAACACGAAAGCTGACCCGTGTGCGCGCGATATGTATTTCAATGTCGCAATATGCGCCTTTTCTCCTTATTTTTCGGTAAACCTCACTTTTTCTCTGTGGCAGTGGTTCCTGATCACAACATCCACGATGTTGCACGGCGAAGAATTGCAACGATATGTCCGAAACACCCAATCATCACATAGACAGGCACATGTTTTTTCGGAATTTTTGGAAAGTACGAATTTCGTTTCCACGAAAATCCCTTCTTTCTTTTCAGTGAAAAGTTTTGAAAGTAGCCTAGCCTGCCAACTTTTACAAACTACGAGTAAAATTGATGCATTTTTTCTGTTTTTCGCTCTTTCTAGACTCGGTCTCGATTTTTTACGCATTTTGAAATCTGATTGCATCGACTTCGGAAAAACTTCCTAGTGCTCTTTTACTATCAGATTCTACCTCTTGGAGCTCAGTAACTTTGAACTTACCATAATTTTAAATCTTTGTTGCGTTTCAACTTCTGTAGTACAAACTTGCACGGGCGTCATTTTGTCTTGAAAAATTCGGCTGAAAAAATAAAATACTTTTTTACAAAATTCTTGGAAGCTTTAGTGATCATACAAGTTAATTACAAAAATTAAATATTTCAACCTTGTTAATAATCTAGTTTTACAAAATATTGTTTCCAAAATTATTATTTTTTCTTTGCCATGTAATTTAAAATTGAGTTTTTAAAATTTTTGATTATTGTCTATTGGGTGATTTTTTTCCCAATATTATAAAACAATATTAAATTTGAGAGAAAAAGTAAACAATGTTTTTGATAGTGCCGCCTCTTGGTCTTAGAATTTCCTTAATAGATAGCTCAATATGTGTTTAAATCGAAAGTATGTTTATTTTATATTAATAATTTTGCTCTTCTCATATTGCAATCTTTTTTTTTCCCACTTCACTCCTTATTCATTGATATTTTTAATCTTTGGTAGATATGAAATAGTTATTTCAGTTTCAAAAGTTAATGCTCGGAAACGTGTTTATTTTTAAAAAATGCAATTAATTTTTATAAATTACACTGAATTCATAGCAACTCTTTATGTATAAATATAAGATTCGAATGTAATAAGTAAGTACCCATCACTGAACAAGTTAATTAAGGCTTGTTTGTCATTAAGCCATGGCTACTATTTAGACTACTATTTTCATTCTTTTATGCTACTAAAGCAACTATTTTTGTTCCATTTCTTCTGTGGCAACCCTGAAAATGTCATTACCATGGTGTCATTACCACATCTTCAGAACACCATGGTAATGATGTCTAAGGACATGGTAATGACAGTTTTTGACTTTATAATATATTCATAATTATTCTGAGAGGGAATTGCCTTTATTTTATCCTGCAGACTAAGTTGATTATAAACTTTTGCTTTGATTTGTTCACATATAAAGTGATCTTAAAGAAATAATGAAAGCCACATTGGATTCTAATAAGCAGTTTTATTTAAATTTATTATTATTGTTATAAAAATTTTCTAGATTCTTCCACTAATCTTCTAATGACTTATTAACCTACAGAAATTCAGTTCTTATAAAGAACTCAATATTTAAATTCATAAAATACGGTTGTATTTTATTTTCAAACATACTGCTTTAACTTGCGTATTTTCAAGCTTTTTTTTATTTTTAGAAATAATAGACGTTTTAATCTCTTTTTTTTAAAAATATGAATAGTAAAAAATACTCTAAAAATAAAGGCAGTAAGCATAACTTTAAAATACTATATATATTTTTTAACTATTAGAGGATTAATAATAATAAAATTACACGTTAATTTAAAGCACAAATGAGCAAAAAAATGCAGACATATTTCTCACTCTTTAATTGATTCTATTCATAACAAACTTGCTAAGAAAACTTCTGGTCCCAATAATGTAGTTTCTAGAAAGAATTTGGTTGTGTTACCATTCTTTCATTCTGTCAGTTTCCGTATTGCTAAAATCCTAAAAAGGTTTCAATTTCAAGTCGTTTTTGCTCCTAGTAACAAACTTTCCTTCTCTTCTCTTAAGGATCCTGTCGATCAACTTAACACTTGGGGTATTTACCAAATTAGTTGCCGTTGCGGCCTTTCTTACATTGGGCAGACAAAACGTGCTCTGAAAATTCGCTTAAATGAGCATAAAGGTTATGTACGAAAGCAAGAGTTAAATAAGTCTAGCATTGCTCAACATTGTTGGAATTCCAACCACTCTTTTGACTTCAATTCTGGTAAAATTATTCAAAAATGTTCTTCCCCTTTAGAGCTTGACTTTTGGGAAGCTTATCATATTAACAGGAATAGTTCTAATTTGGTTAATGATTCTTCTTCAACTCCTTATTTTTCACAGGTCTGGCATAAATTTCTTTAATTTGTTGTTCTTTCTAGGTTTTCTTGTTGTTTTCCTTTTTTGTGTCTATTTTTCTCCTTCCCCCCTCCCTCCCCTCCCCCTCCTTTACATGTGTACTTTGTTTTGCATTTTGTTTTGTAGTTTCTGTACTTATTTTTATTTCAATTTTATTCTTTGTATTTTATTTTATTATTTTTGCAATTTTTATGCATGCTGTCGTCTTTTTTGCTTTATTTTTATTGTTATTCCTTTTTACTTCCTGTACTTTCAACTGGATTCGTTTGTTGCTCTCTTATTGGTGTCTTCCTGCTACTTCTACTTCCACTTCACGCTGCCTTTATTCTCATTGGTTTACAGATAATTCTTAGGCTATATAAGCTTTGTTTTTCTTGTTCTGTCTGCTTCATTTGGATGTTTTGCATCTAGAAGCTCCCTGTCGCATTGAAAAAGGGATTCCAAGCAATCCCGAAACATATGTCTGTATTTTTTTGCTCATTTGTGCTTTAAATTAACGTGTAATTTTATTATTATTGTTTACTTGCACAAAGTTAAATTATTTTTATTAGAGGATTAATATGTAATTTGTAGTTGTAAATCCAAAAGAAATTAAACTTTTCATTGTAAATGCATTTTTAAAACATAAACTAATGAAGATGATTTTAATATAGTTTAACGCATATTCTTCTACACAAATATACCTAACTATTTGTGTAATTATTTAGCTTATAGTTATTTCCATGGATAACCTGTCATTACCATGTTCCTATTTGTCATTACCATGTCCCAATAAAATATAATTGATTAATTAAAGGTATAATTAAAGCAAATGATCTCTGCTGGGATTTTTTCCCAGATAAGTGGACATGAATAATTGTTTTGGCATGAAAAAATTTAGGATTGAAACAAAAAAAAAAAAAAAAAAATTTTTTTTTAAAGCTTAAATTTACCATTATCTGAGAATGGCCCTGTAAATAATAGGTTGCATGTTTATTCCCATGACCAAAATTAAGCACTTGACATTTCCCAATATTAAAAGACATACCCCACTTAATTGCCCACCTAGAAATTTGATTTAAATCCTCTTAAAGCCGATTGACTTGTTTCTCCGTGTCCACAATTCCCATGATTTTGACATCATCAGCAAAAATATTGATGTTCCCAGAAATACTCTGAGTAATATCATCAATAAAAATAATAAATAATATAGGCCCTAAAACAACCTTGTGGAACACCACTCAAAACATCAATCCACTGAGAATAATTGCCCTTCACTACTACTCTCTGTTTCCTCCCAGTCAGCCAATTTTTAACCCAAATTAAAGTTCTTCCACCAATACCAATGTAAGCAAGTTTGCTAAGAAGAGCTTCATGCGGTACTTTATAGAACGCTTTTTGAAAGTCAATGTAGACAACATCTAAGCACTTTTTATTATCTAATGCCATGGTAACCTTGTCATAGAAATGCAACAAATTAGTTGTACAAGACCTACCCTTCCTAAAACCATACTGAAAACCAGTCAAACCTCCATTTGCCTCCAGGAAATTCACTATTTTGATTTTGATCAGCGTTTCAAAAATTTTACAAAGAACTGAAGTAAGACTCACAGGCCTATAATTTCCTGCCTTAGCTTTAGACCCTTTCTTGAAGAGCAGCGTTATGTTTGCCAGCTTCCAATCCGCTGGCACAGTCCCGAGTTATAAGAAGATATAAAAATAGTCAAGACAACATCCACTAATTCCTCTGCGCATTCTACTAAAATTTTTGGATAAACATTATCAGGTCCTGGAGCCTTATTTGCTTTAATCTTTTTCAAATGAAACAACACATCATCCTTAGAAAATACAAAATCCGCAAGCTGTATATTAGCTTGCGTCTCGCTTATGTCAACTGTTGAGATACAGTTTCTGTTAAATACACTGGAAAAAAGGATATTTAGAATATCAACAATATCCCCTTCATTTTGAATCAAGTTCCCGTTCTCGTCCACTAGTGGGCCTACCTGAGTATTACGAGCTTTCCCTGAATTAGCATAAGCAAAAAATTTCTTAAGGTTCCTTTCATTGTTATCTGCAAGCTTTTGCTCCAATTCTTTTTTCTTACTCCGTACCAAATACTTGAAAGTACGTCTAGCTTTACAATACAAAATCCTGTCAGCGTGACACCCAGTCTCTTTAAGTAGCCGAAAAGTGGCCTGCTTATAATTGAGAGAACGGATCCTTCACAAAATTCGCGATCACAAAAATGGCTGCTTTCTAAAATGTTAAGCATGAAAAAGATCCTCTGGTATTTTGGTTAGTTAACCAAAATTATTTAATGTGTGATTTTTACAAAAAAAATCCTAAAAATTAGTTTAATATTTCCTCTATTTTTCCGGATCATATGTCATTTTATCTATTGATGTTTTTCAATGAAAACAGTATATTTTAGAAATCAGCATTGTCTTCTAACCTTGTGACCAAGGAAGGTTCCTTTTTTCCCACTTTTTTTTTTAATTTTGTTCTCTGTGAATAGATAGAATGAATAAAGATAATTCTGCATTCACAAAGGGCTTAAATTGTTCAATCATCCCAAGGAATGATCAAGTTGTCAATCTTTCCCCCATGTTATTATATATGATAAATAGGGTTCCTAGATTCTTCTTTTCATTAATGAGGACAAAGTGGCAGATGAAAACTAACATACTCCATTTAGTTTGTATTGAATTATCAGTTTAGAATAGTAGTTTTATTTCGAGATGTTTTGAACAAGCGTCCGCTAGTTGCGGGAACAGCGTGCAAACAAACTTTTTTTGAGTGGGATTTCAAAAAATATTGCGGGAATCGCAAAGCCTAGCGTGAACCCTGAGTATCTCCAATATGTTCTCTTATACTCAACCCCTGAACAGAACTTCCAACATCACTAAAAACTAGGTCCAAATTAGCACCATTCGTTGTCCCCTGGGCAACAACTTGATCAAAAAAACAGTCACCAATCACTTTCAGAAAATCTTCCTCCCTACTGTTGCTAGTGTAAAAAATATTCCAGTCTATGTCCGGGAAATTGAAATCCCCCATTATGACGACCGAGTCCTTTCCAGACATTCCCTAATAACACTATACATCTCCTTGTCTTGATCCTGACTAACATTAAGCAGCCTGTAAACATTTCCCAAATGTAACTTCTTACCTTTTTTGCTCAGCAACTCCACCCTGACCATTTCAATGTCCTTAGGCTTGTTATTAATGACCAATTCATTGCAAATAAAAGTGTCCTTAATGCAGAATAAAAGCCCTCCAACTTTCTTACCCAGCCTGTCTTGCCTAAACAAATTATATCCAGCAATGCTTACTAAATCCTTGTCATCATCAGTAACTCATGTTTCCGTAATTCCAATAATATCCAACTCCTCACCTGCGATAACACTTTTTAACTCATCCATCTTATTCCTGATATTGAGAGCATTAGTATATAGAATCCTGAGCATACCGATTTTGCTTGTCTTAAACATTTTACGATGCCTAAAATCACTAGTATTAATGTTACTATTGCTTAATATTTTACCCTCATTTTTAAAACCTCCAGAATAGAAGTCAACACTATGACATTCTCCAATCCCCCCCCCCCCATCCAAAATTAGTTTTTTGAATCCGTAGCCTCCAAAACCATATCACTAACCTTAACGACCGCTCTAGAACTAAGATGCAGACTATCCCTAGCAACCCAATCACGTTGAGAATAACTCCAAACATCAATGAACCTAATAGAATGCTTTTCGCTAAGTTTCTTAAGGACCAGGTTCATGCTCCTAGCCAGCTGATTTAACCAGCCCCTGTGCACCCCATACCTGGGAAGCAAACCAACTACATGGACATCTGGAAGTGAGGTTTTCAACATTTCCCTGGGGGAACAGTTCCCCCAGGGAAATGTTGAAAACCCCACTTCAATCACCAAACTTAAACCCAATAAGAACATATTTGGACCAAGCATGCTTGGTAACTAAACACTGGGGCTCAACTGCTTCTGCTCCCCAGGGTCCTCGAAAGCTGCGATGGGCGCAGTAGGCCATGGTCCCCAATGGGCTGTAGCGCCACTGAGTTTAGTTTTAAGAACATATTTGAAGAGAGCTGAAGGTTAGAGTACGGAAACACGATATTAAAATAAAAAGCAAACTAAAAAACTGTATCAGTACCATACTAATCAGAGAAAGGGGAACTTGATGCAGAAATAACAAAACAAAACAAAAAGTAAATGAATAAATAAAAAATATTTAAAAAACCTAGTGAAAACTACTACTAGACATTTAAAAGCTGTTGTGTGTGCCTAAAGATTTCCTACTACATATTAATTTAACAAAAAAATTTGAATGTTTTTAGTATATGTAGAAATATATATACAGAGATAGTTTTGCACATGCAGTACACATTGACTTAAGCTTCCAAAAAGCTGTTTCTTGCATTTATTTCTTTTTAATTGTTGTATTCTTCTTTTTTTTGAAGAGAAATTCATCTGAAGCGAGAGGAAAATCTGAGATGTATATTTAAGATGTTCAAAAAATTGTCAATCGAAAAAAAATTGCAGTTTTTTCCTTTTTTGTTTTTTGTCTTTTTTTTTTTAAAGAGTTGAAATTCAATAGTATTGAAAAAAATTCTTGTTACACACAAATGCGATTTAGATGAGCTTTTACTGTGTTGATGCCACCTACTTATCAAGAAAGGGTGGGGTGTTTAATCGGTACTTTTTTTTTTCCACTTTAAGCGTTTGAGCCAACGCCGTAACCAGAATTTTTTTCCGGGGGGTGGGGGGCACTGACTTTGAAACACTTATGCTGAGGGAAGTTTCAGGGAGGAATATGTGCTACATTGCAAAATGTTTCGGGATTTCGGGGGGAGGGGGGAGGGTGTGGGCCCTCTGAATACGGCCTTGGTTTGAGCCCTCCCTCTCATATTTCTACAAATTTCGGGAAAATTTAAGGGCACTTATTTGTTGTTTTAGGTTATATATATATATATATATATAAGCTTTTTTTAATTGAAAAGTTCGTCATTGTTCACATTAAGCGAAGCAAGTAGAAAAAATGTCAGAAATGGTAAAAAAGGAACTATCAAGACAAACCTTGGAAAAGGAATTTTGAAATAGGGTAGTAATATTTAAAGCATTCAGATTTTTAAGCAACTCATTATTAGGCAGTGTACTCAAGATGTTTAAACATTAAGTTTATGTTCTGTGTTGTTAACAATTTGCAAACGACAATACAACTAATGCACTATGACATGTTTTCGGAACTGAGCACTTGAGGCTCATTACGATGTCTGTTCAAGTTTATTTTGTTTTACCATACATTTTATTATGTTGAAGTCTATATTGTTCACTTTTCTATTAGAGTTATTTACATTAAAGGGTTATTCCACAGTATTTGGCTTCACAACTTGGAAAAAAAAAAAAAAAATCTCATAAAACTTTTAAGTATTGAATATCATTTTAAAGCTTAAAATATCTTCTATTAAAATTTAGCAACAAAATTTTTCTATTTTCTACTATAACTGTGTTACATATGAGACAAAATTTTGTCTTTTACAAAATGCATTTTTATGATTCAAAACTTTACAATTACTAATAAATTTTAAATTTTTTTTGTCATTTTCTTTCATGTAAGTTAGTGCTATTTTATAATATTTTACTTAAGTAGCATAAAAGAATATCTGTTTGATTTTAGGACCTTGAACTTGTGTGTCTTAACTTGTCTTTAAATAGTTTTGTTTATAAATTTTTCAATTTCTAAAAGAAAAATAATCATCAAAAATTTGTAACAAATTCATTATTTAACAAACATATTTATTTATTCATTTACTAGTAATTTAAAAAGAAAAAAAAATTAAATTTCATTAATATATTTCTTAGTTATTCTTCATGTAAGCTTGCAAATACTTTATTCTGAGTTGAAACTAGTAGAAATATAAACTATTATTCACCATTTTTAACTTTTTTGTGGTTTTTTAATTAGATGCCTCTTACGTAACATGCTGTGTAACGTATCTAACACCAGTACTTAGCTCATCATTAATTTATGAGAAAAGTTAAAAAATTAGTTTTGACAAATGAAGGGTCCGCTGGAGAAACGACCTAAGACACATACTACTTGATGAACTTTTCTTTATGTTTTAATCATTCATTTTATAACATAAATGTTAGTTTTAACTGTACTATAAATTAGATTTGGGTGTTACGGGAAAGTTGACTCATATAGTTAAAAATTAACATTTATGTTATAAAATGAATGAATGAATAAAACATAAAGCAAAGTTCATCAAGTAGTATGTGACTTAGGTCGTTTTTCCAGTGGATCCTTCAAATATGAAAAGAATGAATGTGTATCAAATTGCAAAATTTAATTTCAAAACGTTTCATAAATTCAGAGAAAAGCTCAAATGTAATTATGCATCAAAAAATGATTTTTTGCAATGTCCCATATGCAACAAAATTTTAATATTTTTCAAATAAAAAACTTTTTGGCCCAATCGTAAAAAAAAATCAATCCTAATGTTGCTCCAGATATACCAAAATGTACTAAAAAATGGGAAAATTTTTCATTAATAATTTCATAAAGCAGGCATAAATACTTCAACATTTTGCTCTGAAATGTCCCATACGTAACACATAAATACTTTTCTCCACCAGACCCCTTACCTGTTAGTTGAGGCCTTAGGATTGCTTACGCACGGGGAGAGGTAGTGGGGTCTACGGATTTTACATGCACATATCCCCAAGTATACATGGTGGTCTTCAGTGGGTATCGAACGCGCGACCTTCCAGGTGGAAGTCCGACGTGCTAACCACTAGGCTACCACGGCCCTAACACATAAATACTGTGGAATGACTCTAAATTGTTTAAAACTAAGAAGTTGTTGAATTGACTTGCCTCTTACTTTGTTTTTAGAAATTTGGAATCAGTAGTACCGGCCATGCAAACTCACCAGCTACAATATTTATTTCAAAGACAAAGAGACCAGCACCTGTAGAAAAAGTCTCAAGTGAATGTACGAACAGTGCTGATATTATTGTAAGGGACCTGTTAATCATTGTTCTTATGATTGTTGTTGTCTTACAAATGATTAATTACTTTTTTCTTCCACTTAAAGGAAATAGAAACCAATTCATGCCTTCAGAGCTCATTAGAACGTAATCATTCCTCAAAGGTTGAAATTTGCATGTTGGAAAGTTAGTATTACTTATTAAAATATGTTTTGTCTGTTAATTATGTTATTGTACAGTGTAATTCAGTGTTGGCAAATATATATATACCAACATTGAATTTCAATGTTGGTTGGTTGTTATTTCAGCTTATAAATGTCAAAATATATATCAGATTTTCATATGATATATGTTTTGACATTTCTAAGCTGAAATATATATGTATATATCCAATATGATATGATGTATTTGATATATATCCAATCACCAAATTTACATTACATAAAATCGACACCATATGAAATTAATCTTATATTACCCCATTGATTCACTTTTGGCTTATTGAAATAATTATTAAAAAATATATAATCTAAGAAAAGTAAGCTGGAGCTGTATTAGGTGTGTTGAGCAGGATAATGATGTGACTGAAAACAAATAAATCCTGTAAGAGTGGTATTTCTTTTCAGTTAACTTTGATTCACTGACTTATTCACAGACAAGTAATATACTAAACTGACTGTAATCATTTTCTCAAAATAAATTTTCCTATAATAAGCATGACATAAATTAGTGTCAATAATAAAGTTTACTATTATGTTTTGGTAATTTTGGCATGTCAAAATTGGAAGTATATATACTTACTATTGCATAATTGATATTTTGTCATAATTATAAACAAATTTATAATGATTTGTTGAATGAAATGTTCCGCAGTTAATAGGAAGGGTACATATAAATGAACATAATTTTTTGCTTTAAAGACTTGAAGAAACTTGTGATAGTAATGAAAAATAATTGATATATAATTTTTATAATTACAAGCATGATTTGTACCAAATAAATAAGATTTAATTAATAATTATCTCATTGAATAGCATATTTTGGTCTGTATAATACCACACATTTATGTAAGCATAACATTTTACCAGATTGAATGAGAACAAGGATATGCATTTGATATGTATCCTAATCAGGGCTGTCTCTTGGATTTTTGGCGCCCAAGCTGAAAACAAATTCTGCGCCATCATTGAAGTGCTTTCGACGGGGTTTGTCTGATTTAGAACTTCAGAAAAACGTTTTTGTTAATAATTGTTATAACAAGGAGTTTGATTTTATAACCTTAGATTAATGACTGGCATATGTAAATAAAACAAATGTTAATTTTACATAAAATAAATATAATGTAATGTGTACAAACCTTAATGCATTATGTTAGCTGATAAAGTAGCTTTAACAATGGCTTTGCATTTTGTCTTGACGACTTATAGTTTAATAATTAGAAATTTAAATTAGTATTAGAAAAGCTACACAACAGTTTTACATTATTTATATGGATTTTATAATAGCTCCAATTGTTAGGAAATCGATTTTCAAAGTTATGCTGGTAAATATAGTTTAGGACTTCTTCAGTGTTTGATACTGAGTCATGGAGATGATGAAGAATTGCTCCTATTTGGTACTTTTCTTCATTTGTACCGTTTAAGCGCCCCCTCCGATATTTTCGCGAAAATTCAGGGGGGCGCTTATTTGGTATTTTACGGTAATTATAGAATTTATATTTCAAATTTGCGGTGGTGCATACATTTTCTGAAAATTTTGTCTGAAGTTCCGAAATTTTTTTTGTTCCGAGAATTACCCATGCTTAAGTGAAGAGCAATTCAGTAATCTTGAGGATATCAAAACCAGTTTTATGACCCGAGCGTGTGAAAATAATTAGTTATTTACTAAGGGAATGAGAATTCACACTGGATTAATGAATTAAATCAAGATTGTAATTATTTACTATACAAAAAGAAATATTTAAAATACATAGTGATCTTTATGTTTTTAAAATAAAGCCTAATGTCCAGTTCAAGTAACATTCATTAACACATTGACTTACTAATACTTCCCCCTCAGACTATACGATGGTAGTTATGCACCATTGAATAGATCTACTTATATTTTCCCTCATACTACACTATGGTAATTGTATACCATTGAATAGATTAATTTCTCAGCTTTCCAGTTGTATGTTACATTTTATGCCATCTATTGACCAGAAAGGAAGACATGCTAAAAGAAAATTTTTTAATTACCCAATGAATAAACTTTAACATATATATGGTCCTGAATGTCTTTTAAAACATCTATTAATTTTAGAACTGTAAAAGTAATTCCAGGTGATTAAAATCATGCTCAATCACTCTAAAAGTATCAATAATTAGAGCACTTAACTATGCCTATATATGTATGCATAAAAATATATATTGAATTAAACCTATAGTGGTGGTCTGCAAAACATTACAATTAATTGTACACTGCAAGAAATGTTTCCTCCTTACAAACTATTTCCTCCAAGCAACAAGCAACATTACTGCCATGAAATCGTGAATTAACCCAATACGAAACTGACAGTTCTGTTATTGACCTCTTTCAAATCTAATAGTGCTGTACAAAATTGTAAGATGATCTGATACAAAATTGATAATTCTGATACAAAACTGACACTTTTACTGATAAAAAGCTGATACAAAATAGCATTTTTGATTTTCCACCACTGAAACTGGTTCATTCTTAATTGGAGATAATTCCATCCAGTGGCGTACGCAAGGATCAAAACTTGAGCTCAAGTCAAAATTGTCTAGCTGTCTAAATTAGGGAAATAATAGTGCTTTATTACATACTCGAATTTCTTTTAGTAGCTTCAGAAAATTATGAACCCATGAAAAAATTCTGCGTACGCCGCTGATTCAGAATTATCAATTTTGTATCAGATCATCTTACAATTTTGTACAGCACTATTAGATTTGAAAGAGGTCAATAACAGAACTGTCAGTTTCGTATTG
The DNA here is from genome assembly GCA_038502835.1 of Octonoba sinensis. Taxonomy (NCBI): domain Eukaryota; kingdom Metazoa; phylum Arthropoda; class Arachnida; order Araneae; family Uloboridae; genus Octonoba; species Octonoba sinensis. The sequence continues at coordinate 90,076,922 of CM076604.1, read as the reverse complement.
GGTTAATTCACAATTTCATGGCAGTAATGTTGCTTGTTGCTTGAAGGAAATAGTTTGTAAGGAGGAAACATTTCTTGCAGTGTACAATTAATTGTAATGTTTTACAGACCACCACTATAGATTTAATTCAATATACATTTTTATGCATACATATATAGGCATACTTAAGCGCTCTAATTATTGACACTTTTCAACTCTTAATCACTGTGGCCAAAAATTTTAACTTAATTTGGTAAGATGTTTTTACTATTATTAAAAAGTAGGGATGTACCGAGTAGCACTTTGGCCGAGTAGCCGAGTACTGAGTACTCGGCCATTTACTACTCGGCCGAGTACCGAGTAGTTGTGAATAAAAAAAGAGTATTGATGTGCACATGAAGAATTTTGTATATATTGAAATGAAAACATACATTTTAACTACATAATATATATAAACTAATGAATAAACTAATGAAAGAAATTGAATGTAAGAATTCCAAAATAGAATTCTTTAAACCTCTTTATAAAAATCAGTTTATCAAAAACGATTATTGGTTGCGGTAAAAATTCATTCAATAATGTAAAATGCCTCATAATCTTCTCCTCCCCGCACCCACGGAAAAAAGTTTATATTGACACTGTATATTTTTATTTACTTTCTTTTCATTTTTTAATTTTTTCTAGTTAATAATAAAGTGATATTTTTTATATAATTCTATTTTCAAAACCTAAGATACAAAATTATTATGGTGTATTTTTACACCATAATTTATGACATATTGAATTTGATATTAATTATTAAAATATTTGTATTTGATAGAATTTTGTGTATTTCCTTTTTTTTGCTGATAATTTCTTTACTTTAAAGTCTTTTTTTTTTTTTTTTCCACTTTTACAATTGGAGCTTTTATGTAGCTAGATTTTGATTTTCATTTAGAATTGTATATATATATATATATATTATATATATATATATATGTAATTTATCCAGTTACCCAAAGAGAAATCATATTTAATGCAAATAAGTTACCACAAATTAATCCATTTAAAATGTTTAGATGAAAAGACAATCTTTTCTTCATCAGGCATCCAAAAAGATTGCCAGGGCATAACATACGAATTTCTGACATGTTTCACCGATTTGTTAAATCAAACATGTTGGACGCTACTCGTACAGCTTAAAAAGTGGCAAACAAAGTACAGAAAGTGGAAAAAATAGTCAAATTAGCATATGAATTTTACCAATATATAAGTTGTGTAAAAATATTTTATATACTTCATAATTTTTTTTAATTATTGCATATTACCTATTTATATTTGCATATTATTGTATTAATCAGTTAAAAATTTATCTACTATTAGTAAACTTTTAAAAAATGACGAAATTTTTACAACTACTCGGTAATGACCGAGTACTCGGTACATCCCTATTAAAAAGTTAACTGTGTTTCTTTTTTTAATCTCCTTTAAGTATAATTACTAAAGGAGGAGAAAAACCAATTTTTGTGTTTATTATCGACGTAATTAAAAATTGAAAGTAGAAAAATAAAGGAAAAGATAAAACCAAAACTGAGGGGGTGGTGAAGAAATACAAAATGTTTGTAACAATTTATACTTCCTAGAGCCCCAGTCTCTTTAAAATGCCAGTTAAAGACTGAAGAATGTGGTTTCTTGGAATAAATATATGTTAAAGGTTATCAACGCATTTTTTCTTAGGTTATTTTAAATTTATAATCATTCATTTGATAATTTAAATTTTTTACATTTTGTAAAAAGAAATCATGTATTTTTTTCAGATTCTTCTGACCTTCTTTATAGAGGTCAAACTTCAGGAAGATGTAATGAGTTGAAGGGGACAAAACAAATTAGTAAACCACCTTTTAAAGGTACCTCATCAAAATCAGCCACCCATTCAAGTCCATTATTTATTGATGAAATGAACTCAAATCAAGTTGATGAAGAAAGCAGGTCAAGTTTAAGTGAAGAACACGTGAAACACCCAAATGAAGAAAGTGAGAAACAGTTTGATTCTCGAGAAGCTATAAAATCTTTGATTTTCAACTCTAGTTTAGTTTCAGAAATATCTAATAATTTTGGTGAAGCATCATCTTCCACTTCAAATTGTATGGCTGTTATTAAACAAGTTGTTTTTGCACTTAGCATGGCAAATGCTTATCATGATTATAAAAATATTATTGAAGACATTATTCATTCACCACAGAGATCTTCGGCTTTTGAAGTTTTGAATAAAAGCAGTTCACCTTCAGATGAAATAATTACTGATAATCAAGAAGAATTAAATTTGAAAGATTTGCTCAAGAAAAATAAAATATTTTTACAGCTCATCAATAAATACCAACCAAAACTTCTTAGTGGAGAAATTCAGGAATTATTGAAAGATAGTGAAACTTCTGCTGAATTTTCTCCAAGCGCACCTAGACAAGTGAAACGAAAATCACATACAAATTCCTCTTCTAGACAAAGCTTTAAAAGACAAGAAGCAGATAAAAATATGCCACATCTTCGAAAGGTAATTCATTTTTTGTTTTTTGTGTGCTCATTTTTGTGAGCAAGGGTATTTTTTATCTCTACAGGTGTGGATACAGGAGGAAATCACTTCTCTCCACCAGGCCCCTACCTCTTAGCCCAAGCCTTAGGATTGTGTGCCCATGAGGCTCAGGAGGAAAGCACTGGTGGTACTTGTCCCTCCTTGAAAGTCGAATATGAATAAATATTATGTGAATAACGGATGATAAATTTTATTTTTACAGCTTGGAAAGAATTTTCTAAAAAAGAAGATGAAATTGCCCCCTCGTCAATAACATAGTTTTGTTTTAAAAAATCCAAGGAGTGTTTAATAGATTTTATAATTAAAACATATTTTACAGTTTGAGCTTGTTAAAGTTAACAAAATAATTGTAGTTATAGTTTGTCATAAAACTTTTTCATAGAATGTAAAATGCTAAAAAAAATAGACTCCAAGTCCGGAACTTTTTCAAAAAAAGGGATAGTTGGAAAAGAGAAATACATTTTGTTTTTTGAAGAAAAGTCGGTAATATCCACCGTTTTTTTGGAAATAGGCATTTTGAAAATAAGGAAAATAAAATCTAATGAACATCTTTGAGATCAGAAATGTGCAGTTTTCAAAAAAGTTATTTCGCGATTTTCTGAAAAGGGTTCATTTTTGAGATTAAGAGTTTTTATGAATTGTTCTAATTCTGAGTTAATATTATTTAGTTTTGCTTTCTTTTATTTCCTTTTGTTTTATTGTATTTATTTTTCTAAATGAGCTCTAATTTTCTCGCAATACAGAACATTCGCAAAATTTAAAATCGGCGTTTCTGGCATTTTCCCGATAGTCTGAACTTTTACTGCTATTTAGTGGCTAGAGAATACGAAATCATATCAGAAATTAACGGAATTCTTTTCTTTTATTGTTTAATTAGAGAGGTTAAAATAACATTGGGAAAAGTCTATGTTTTGCTTCGAATGTAAGCTGATTCCAACTTAGTTTTTAGTGCTAAATTCCGCTACTTATAGGCGAGTATATACGATAATAAAAAATGCTATAAATGAGGACCTGGATTGTGTTGATGCAATAATAAAAACTACCAGGACAAATTATATGGGCTCTGATGCTACTTACAAAATTTTTTGAATGGGGACCCAAAATCCGGAAAATTCTAAGATCCGGAAAGATCGCGGCCTTGAGCGTTCCGGATTTGAGGTCCCATAGTGTACTCTGATTTATCTTATTTCATAGGTTGCTTGTTTTAGTCTCAGCATCTCTTTCACTCAGTCAAGTAGTTTTCTTTTTTCTTTCTTGAAAGTTCTATAGAAAATTAAAAATCCAAATCAACAATCAGCCACACACTCTGGGCCTAGCTAGGCCGATCCCAGTCAATTTATCAATCCCTATTGAAGATAGCACCTTCTTAAAAATATGTATTAATATATGTGTAAAAAATAATCATTGCAAGTAATAGTTTCTTCTGGCCAAGGCTGAACTTGATCTAGTTAGTAAACTGTTACTGATCAGGCTGTCTCAATTCGCCAGAAATGATGGGGCAAAAATAGAGGTCCGCAGTCAGCGCCATCTATTCAACTTTGAGGCTTCATTCTAACAGATAAGAATCAGATTATTGATTGGCGTAATTGATTTGACAAAAAAAAATTTAACCATTGTCAGCCAGCGCTCGTTTCAGTAGTAATTATGACTAAAAAAGTTCAGTTAAAAATTTTAAAAATTCTAATGCTGTCAATTATTAATTTTAAACCAATTCAAGATAAGTGCTCAATTTCATTTATTACTAATTGCTTACTTCTGTAAATATATATAGTTCATTAAACATATAAAATATGCTTAGTAAATGTTATATGCAAATTTAATCTATTTGTAATATGCAAGTTTAATCTATTTGTAATATAGAATAAATAGCATTATCATAACTTTTGCTGCCTCAGGCAAAATTTGCAATACATATTTTTTTTGAAACATTCAAAGTTACATTTAATCAATCTTAAGTTAAGAGTTGACTGGGTAATTTGCTATATTTTTAATTAAAAAAAAAATTATGGCTGGAAAAGGTGATTAGAACACAACTATTTTATTCTAAGCATTTATTTCTGCACAAAAAAAAAATAATAAAATGCATGCAAGATGCAAGTGCATTAAAAAACACACACATATTGACTATAAATCAAAAGTCGAATATCATTAAATTTAATTTATTTCAGAGTTAAGAATGTAATTACTACTGAAAAAAGAATAACTTTCGGTATTTTTCCATTTTGGGGGTGCTGGCGATGGTTATTATTATTAATATTTTTTTTGCCAAATAAATTTTTTTTGTGTCTGGAGTTTGTTTTTGGGAGAAATATTTAAACATCGCCAATAGCAACCCAAAATGGTAAAGTATGATTTAGCGAAAAAATGAAACATAACCATCGCCAGCCTCCCCGAAACGGAAAAGTACCTCATTTTCATTAGAAAAAACTAATTGACTGCAAAAATCTTTAAAAAATACATTCAAAACAGAGACAGGACGACTTTCCACTAAAAATATTCATCTGAACGTTTCTGGAAACCAGGAAAGGACATCGTATTAGCAAAATAAAGAGGCTTTAAAATGATGTTAACAAACTTTTTGGGGTCGGGCACTAGCGGCGGAAAAAGTGCCATGTCGGCTCTTTTGAGGTTTCCAGAAATGAAACAGCCTGATCCGTAACAGTTTACTAACTTGATCAAGTTCAGCCTTGTTCTGGCAAACTCTTCCAGTTGCCTACAACCATATTGAAGCAGTAGCTCTTCCTATTTTGAGATTATCTTAGTATTTGAAAAGCATAAAACCTCTGTTTTAATGACCTCTGTTTCTGCCTTCTGTGCAAAAATGTTGCCCATCAAGCATCAAAATCTTCCATTTTAATAAATTTAAACAACTGAATCATATCCCCTCTATCTCTTCCCTGCATATATAGCAAAACTTGTTTCAGAAGTTTCTGCTTAAGAAGTTTTCCCATTTAAGAAGTTTTTAATTTCAATATCAGTTTCATTCCCATCTCCCTAATGTTAAAATAACCCTTTTAAAAAGTTTTGATTTTGTTTTTTCCCTTGCTTAATAAGTTTTCATATCAATAAATTTTTTTCTTTCAAATGACACTTTAGACTTCTCAAGTTTCTTTTTTTTTTCACGTTTATTTCAATCTACGTACTAATTTTTCTTTCTTAATGGAGAAATGATTAGGAGAAAGTTTAGATAATCTGTTTTGGTCAGCTTTTTCTCAAGGGCACTCTTTTCTAAAAACCAAAAGTTCCAGGAAAACTGGTGGCAAAGAGGATTAGTCAGTTGTCATGAGAACAATGAAGACTAATATGTGGAGAAAGTAATATTGGTAGAGTCTCTTATGAGGGTGTCTATTTTCTGTCTAATTTAAATAATTGTCAAATAATAAAATAATATCATCCCTAAACGTCATGAAGTACGTTCATTTTCAAACATTACCGTTACATCTTACCCGTTTAAGAAGTTTTTTCTCTTGGTTCCCTGAAAAACTTCTTAAGCTAGTTTTACTGAACATTTTAAGCTTTTTGTATATGTAATTTATAAAAATTTTAATAAGAAAGAATAAACTGCAATTTTTATGTAGTTTCATATATAGTTTTTGGTGCATACAGTTATCTTTGCTCTATTGGCTTTCCTTGAAACTCTCTTTGTGTGTGATGGTTTCCATAACCTCCTTCCCTCTTCTTTTTTGTAAAATTAAAACTGTAAACTTCTTTTTTAAGTATTTTTTATTAGACAATTTAGTTTTTTAATTATTCAAATTTAGATGTGTTATACTTTTGAAATAAATTGAGATACAATTGATGCCATTTATATATTTGTAGCATATTTTATATGAAAAAAAATTAGTTATGTATTCAAGCTTTGTGGTAGAAAGCTTTTATTTAATGCACTGTTGCTATTTACTTTCTTTAATTTAGTTAGAAATTATTTATTATACAGCTATTTTAAGCTTGTTAAAAATCACAAAAGTTTTATTTATTTACAGAAATCTGCTGCAGTGATGCAAATGAACTTGGGCTGTAATGACAAAGCTGATAGTCCAAGTGTCTTAAGTTTAGATACTTGTGAGAGTCGATTAAAATCACCTGAAAATTCAAGTTTGTTACAAAATATAACTGTGGGAAGCACTAATAAAGGCAAGACACCAGGAAGCTTGAAAAAGCAAAAAGTTTCTACATCTCCTTCCAGTGATCACAACATCACTCGACATTTGCGCTCAAAACATTTAAAGAAAAATGATGAAAAACTTACCATTTCAAAAAAGACTAAGCGTAAGGTATCCACTGGAAATAATGATTTATCAGTAACAAAAATTAGAGGCAGAAAAACTGGAAATAGATCAATTAAAGTGTGTAAATTAAAAGGAGGAGTGAAACCTGACAATGCTGAAGAAGAAAGTACAAAGAAATTACGCTTGGAAAAAAATGATTCTATACTGTTAGAAGAGGAACCAAAGAGTCTCAATGAGTCCAAAATTTCTGATGACTCCTGGTGTGAAGAAGATCTTAGCTTAGTGCAATCAAATTGTATTAGTGAAATACCTTCAGAAATGAACAAATCAGGTAGTATTTTATTTAGTTTGTTTTTTTAAAAGTTTATATTTTTAATGCACAAAGAAAAAATGAATAAATAATAATGAAATTTTGTAGTTGCCATAAAGTGCAAATTTTTATACAGTGGAACCCCGCCATTCGTCCGTCTCGCTATTTGTACAACGCACTATTCATCCAACTTGTTCAAGTAAAATTCAACTCGCCATTCGTACTTGTCCCGCAATTCGTACAGCGCCAGGGGCTAGCTGGGTTGCCAGTTTGGCTTTTTTAAGAAAAAAAAATCGAGAAATTATGCTCATTGTGAACTCATCTGGAAATAATTTGTTTGGCATTTTGGATTTTTTAAAAAATTTTAATACTTTTTAAGATTTTACTGACAATTTTAACTTTCTAAGAAGGCAGCAAGAAGAAGTGGTTGATGAACTTTCTTCTCCAGAAGAAGAAAGTAGTAACAGAAGCATTTCCTTTGCTGAAATTAAAGAGCTGTGTTACCCCTGTGAAAAAAACACAGAGAGTGGTGGAAAAATGCCATCCCAACACTGCTGTGGTCAACAGCATTAATTTGTTCAATGACAATGTTATTGACCATTCTAGAAAAATTATGAACAATCGTCAAAGGCAGACAACATTGGATAGGTTTTTAGAGAAAGAAAACCAAGATTCTTCTGGTGCAAAAAGACAGAAAAAAGAAATCACAGCAGAAAGGGAAAAAACGCCTGAAGAGCTGTTATCTGATGTTTTTATGGAAAGGGACTCCTCTTCCAAACAGTAACATCAACATTTCTCATCCTCCTCTCAATATTCCACTTATGCCATCAGCTCACCTCAGTACAAGCAAAGTGCAGTTGAATTTTTATTTATGTATAATTTCATGTACAGTACTGTACATTTGTTTTTCATAGGTTTACATAAGCACAACCAACTGTGGGTCTGGAACGGATTAATCCAATTTACACTGTATCTTATGTGAAAAAATAATTTGCCATTCGTACAAATGGCCATTCGACCTGCCTCCCGGAACGAATTGTGTATGAATAGCGAGGGTTCCACTGTATTTCTTATCTTTCCCTTTTTCTATTTTCCCCCCCATTTGTGAATTCTATTAGGATAATATTTTCTACAAGTGCAAAACTTTATATAATATATTTTAGAAGTGCAAATTTTGATTTTTCACTTATTCAATTCTGATGTTAATAAATTTATAGGGTCTCACCAAAATGTAAAAATACTAATAACTCTAAACTTGTAGTGATCATCGTTACTGATTATAATGAAGGAGGAAAAGTTGCAAAATACTATAAAATAAGAGAAATCTTTAAAAATAAAATTTCCACTCCCTTACCAGTTACCACTTAAAATAATCATTACAAAAAAAATTCTATGAAATCTAAGCTGCATATTTTACAAGGCATAAAATTTTATTTGTGATGTCATGTTGTAATTTTTTGATTCTTTTGTTGTTTCACACCCAATATTAGATAGAAAAATTTTGAAGTCAGGCAGAGTGTTTGTCCTGTGTACAATGTTGAAAAAAATAAAATACAATTTAAAAGTAACAATATCTAATGTAATATAAAGTGAGATAATAAGTTTGGCAGGATATTCCTGCTTTTTTGTTCAATATTCTGCTGCTTGCCACCACAGAAATTTATCCTGCTTTTGGAGGAGAAAAAAAAGTCTTTGAACTTCTCTTCATTCATCTCTGTTGCGAACATTTAGAAAACTTTGTTAAAACTTATTTCAATTCTTGCTTTCAGAATGATTTTACAGGCTGCAGTTGTACAGCATAAATTTTTTGTTTAGTGTTTTAGCATTTCATGACCACATAAAAGTTTTACTGATAACCGCTTAAATATATTTATTTTTGTTGAAAAATATTTTTAAACATCCCTCTGTAATCAATTGTTAGACTAACGAAAGTCATTTGTAATAATGTAGTAAATAATCTCAAAAAATAAAAACAACATAAATCAGTATTTTATTTTTAGTTCTAAATTACTTTTTAATAATTAATAGTAGTAAAATAAGCAAAAATATGTAAAAGTTCTGAAATTATTGAAAGAAAATGTAATGTCTGAACTACACCACACTATTGGTGAATTAATGTGTATTGATGTACATTTACAAAAATGCTTGTACTTCTAAAAAAATTGTTTAATACTTCAAAATTTCTTCTGGTTCCGTAACTGAGGGAAAACGGCTACTCAGCTTCATGTCTGTACCTTTTGCGTAAAAGTGAATTTCATAAAAAAATATCTTGTTTTCAACAGGTATTCAAGAAATGAAAACCAGAAGCAAAATAAGATCAAAGAGGAAAAAGGAACATGAGCTTCTTGGGCAAAATAATGCATTGGGTTTAGTAAGAAAATCTCTTAAAAGGAAATATTCAGGGAGAGCAGCTGTAATGTTGAAAGAAAGGAAAAGTTTTGCTTCAAAAGATAGGAGTGAGTTTTCCTTTTCTAGTAATATAGTGTACCGTACCTATATAGGCAATAGTCCATATAGCGTCAAAATAAACGGAAAATTTTCTCTAGTCTAAGTTCATTTTGGTGATTTTCTGATGCCTGTAATTTTGTCAAACTAAGAAAAGAGCTTTCATGTGAGCTGTGGGATCAAATAAATTATATAAATGCATCTTTAAGAGATCCTTGTGAATTATTTCATTTAATGACTTTGTAATGATAAAGAAAATAAATAAATGTAGTGGTGATATAATTTTTGCTCTTCACTAAAATTAATTTTCCTAAGAACTGAACATTAGACTTGAATTAACAATTAAAAAAGTAAAATGTGTCAATATGAAGGAAAATACAAATAAAAGCAAGTCACTTTTATTTACTTTTTATGCTTATCCACCTAACTTATGTACTTATACCATCCTCCTGAGATAAATTCAGTTGATTCCTCTGAAATTCTGAAGAATTTAAGAAAATTATAAAGAAAACTAAAACCTGTGCTTGATTTTTAAATAATCTAGCAATTAAAATGTAAATAATTTAACCATTTACTCTCATGAAAGTCTCTCAATCATTACACTCCGGTCATGAATGATTAGTGGATTATTGTTAAAATTGCAAAAATCAGTGCAATTTTGTGAAACATCTGTAGAGTTTCACTAAAAAACACCGAAATCTAGAATTCATGTAAAGAATGGAAGAAATTTTGTAGAGGTGATATGTTGGTAAGTTGGAAAAACCTTGGAAAAAAAAACTTTTGTAAAAATTTCGGAAAAATCATAAAAGTTAGCAGTTTATTTGAGTCACCACATTTTACTCCTCATTTCAAAACAAAGTTGTCTACTTTTTTTACAAATTTATTGGTTTTGACAGGCCTACATGGTTAATTTTTTCATTCTTTTCTGATTTTTCATATGTTTCACAGCTGATTTTTCAACCTATGTCTTAAATAATTTAGATATGTTGATAATGTTTTTTTTTTTGTGCCACAATCGACAGAGAAGTGATATCCTTTACTCCATTTCCCTTCATTGTAATAACTTCATTTCCCTTAATTAGTATCTCATTCTGTTATGATAGGATAGACAAAATTTTATTCAATTTAAAAAGCTGCCTTACAGAATAGTTGCTAAATGATTGCTTTGGTAGAGCAGGGATTATTTTATTATATGCATATATATGTGTGTGTATATGTGGTTGTGGTTGTGTCTTAGTTCCACTGACAATTTTGATTACAACAGGCAGAAGATTGTGATGTAGAGTTGTTTGGGTTTTGAAATTTGTACGTAGTCACGAATTGAATATTACTAACTTAACTTTGCAAGGATTCAGATCTAAAAGTCTGCTTTATGGGAAGTAAACAAAAATTTTGTACTTTCTGATTCATATTTAAATTCTTCAGAGATAACTGATTTAAAGTTTAATAATTATTGATTTTTAAATCATTCTACTAAAACCATTTTTCTCCTCTTTCGATTACCCATAAAAAGGGTTATTAGTTTGTTTGTGTCAAAAAGAGGGTTGCATCAGACATCATGTATAATATAAAACCATTAATTCGGAATCATCGGGACTGTGACGATCTCGAGTTATAGAAATGTCCGAATTATAGAAATTATGGAGGATGGATTCATATCAATCGCCAATACATCAATACAGCTATATATGCAAATTGGCAGCATTTTAATTAAAAAAAATAGTGATGAAAATGAAATTCGAACTTAATGATTAACCTCATAATCAAACTTAAAAAATAGTTAAAATGAAACACAATGATTTTTGTACAAGATGCAGAAAAATTCGAAAAGGAAGGACTGTCTCTGTTTCTTTGCTTGCAAGTGGAAATTAGGATTACGTAATTTTAAGGTATTGCTGCAGTTGAAAGGAAAAATCTAAATGAGGGCGGAAAATTTAGGGTGATAGAGCAAAAAAAAGAAGAAACCACCGAAGTTCGTCAAATTTTTTTTTCATAACCCTGTTCTCTGTATATTTTGTGATGTCATATACTGTTGATTTTCCAATTCCATGTTCTTCACATAAATTTTGGAAAGCTGTTCCTTGATAATTTTTTTTTTTTTTTAGTATTGCAACTTTTTAGTTATGGTAATAGTACAATATTTCTTCCTGTTATTCTTTGTAAAAACAGGAGTATCCAATTCTCTGTTGGCTCATATTTTAAGAAGTTAAGATACGAAATACAATTGCAAACACAGTAGCAATATTGGATTTCAAATGGTGCAGTATGAAAAACACATTTTAAGGCTTGAAACTTCTAGCTATTGACTAAGCAGATGCAAACAGAACATACACATAAATGGGCCATCGTTTACAAAGAGGTATGAAACTAAAAAGTAACAGAAAGTACGATTGGTTGTTTGAAATAAACATATCAGATTTTACTAGTGCACGATCTATTTAAAATTAAAGAAAACTATTGAACAACAAAAGAAAAAATTATGAACATTTTTGAAATGTCCGAATTGCAGATGTGTCCGAAACGCAGAAGTCCGAATTTACGATGTTGTATTTGTATTATTGTACTTATATTTATAATGATGTCGTTTATATCGATTAACGATGTTATAGCTATAGAAATGTTTATAATAGTTTTTAATTCTTAATTTGCTCATTTTTGAGGATTTTGTTGTGTTTAGCTTCATGTTAAGGAATTATGTTGGAACCCCAAATTAGCTATTATTAAAGCTGATAATAGTAACCAAACTGTTATTAGTAATAAAATGGCTTATCTTGAGAAATACCTTAATTTGTGATGATCCTGTAAAAATTAAGAGGATCCATGTTTAAAAGACTTGAAAATCATGACCACAGCTATTGAATCCCCTTCTATTATTGTTTTTAGGCATACAAAATTGTTAATTCCTTCTGTTGCATGTTGTGTCAGGTTCTACCTTTTACTGAAAGTTCGTAAGCCAAATCTCTCAGTTTCTAATATTCATGCTGCCTTAAAAAATGTGCCAAATAATTGACAGCTGTTTTTTAAATTTTGATTTTTGTTTAATGACTATCAGCCTAAAATACAGCTAAATTCAAAATTTGGCAATTCTTCCCAATCATTATTTGATACATTGCTATAAAATCAATAGTAACTTTTTTCTTAATTAAGGAAGGAGGCGTAAATCTTCATTTGTGAAAGGATTAACAAGTACTACAGAAACATCCATCAGAAAATCAAGATTATTGCATATTGGAAACTCTCTTTCAAGTGTAGAAGAAGTTGATGTGAATGATTCAAAAGGCATAAAAGGTAGTATATAGTTGCAATAATAGCAGTAGTACTATAAATCATAAGCAGAATTAAGAATCTTTTGTTATGATATCTGATATTGTAAGTAATCAATACAATATACAGTTAAACCTGTAAAGCTGACCACTTTTCCTAAGTTGACCCCTTTTGTCAGGAACTGAATTAGCCCTATATTATATAATGCAGGGAACCCTTTGTAATTCAACCACCTGTCTATATTGACCACTTATGTACCACAAATTTTGAGTGGGAGTATTATGAAAAACCCTTTCTGTAAGTTGACTGCCTAATTATTACTATATTTATTTGTGTATCTATTTTTGCAAAGATTAAAAAAAAAGTAAAATAACTTCTCCAGGATATTTTTTATGCTATGTTAGAACCAGTAATTGTTTGGATAGATGAAACATCAATATTAAGTTTACCTAAACCTCTTTGTAAGTTAACCATATAGGAAAACTATATGAGCACTCTTTTATTCTTTATATAAGTTTCTTCTTTTTTCTTTTATCTGATGTCCATTTTAAAAAAGTGAAAATTTTTAGGAAATCTTTACCATCATATAAGTAACTTACATAACTAATAAGATATTTATCTTTATTTTAACTAAGTACTTTACTTTTAAAGTTGTATAGGATACGTTGTAAGTCATTCAGGTTAAATTTTGCTAATGATACTTGAGATAATTGTGAAGAAAAAAATAGCTTATTACTATTTTAAAGTAATATTAATACATGAAGCTATATTTTAATTGATTACAAATGTACAAATGAATAAATGCGTAGTGTAAGAAATGAAAAAAAAAACTCCTCTCTATAAGTTGACCACCTGTCTAAGTTGAGCACTGAAATGCTGCACTGCAAGTGGTCAACTTACACAGGTTTCACTGTCTATTTAAAAATTTGGTACATTCAAACCTGCCTATGTCGAGCTTCACAGAAAGTAAAAAAAATCCAGACGGAAGTTTCAAGATACAAAGGTTATTTATAAGCTGTAACACTCATTAAAAATGTAAAACTATAACATAAAATATATTTTTATAAGTGCCAAGATTTTGGGCACTTAAAAATGCTTTGGGCAAATGCCCACATAAATGCCCATTTATAAATGTCTTGCCCAGTGGGCATTTGCCTGGCCCACATCACTATTTAAGGCATCATAAAATGTTAAAGACAAGCAAAATGGGCATGCTTAAGATTCTGTATACTAATGCTTGCAGTAACAGGAATAAGATGGATGAATTGAAAAGGGTTATTGCAGGTGAGGAGTTGGAATAACTAAAAGCATGGATTATGGATGATGATTCAGATTTAGTAAGTATTGCTGAATATGATTTGTTTAGGCAAGGAAGACTGGGTAGGAGATGCAGAGGGATTTTATTCTATATAAAGGACACTTTTATTTGCAATGAATTGGTCATTAATAATAAGCTTAAGGGTATTGATACAGTTTGGGTGGAGTTGTTGAGCAATAAAGGTAAGAAGTTACGTTTTTTTTTAAGGTTCACAGCCCACCTAGTGTTAACCAGGATCAAGACGAGAAAATATATCGTGTTATTAGGGACACATCGGATACAGGCTCTGTCATCATAGTGAGGGATTTCAACTTCTCGGGCATAGACTGTAATAGTTTTCACACTAGTAACTGTGGAGATGATTTTTTGAAAATAATTGGGGACTTTTTTGGATCAAGTTGTACGGTTCATACTCCACCTGGAAATCTTGGAAAAGCTGGAAAAGTCACGGAAATTGATATCCTTTGCAAAAGTAGGGGAAAAACGTAAATTTTTGACAAAAGCTGGAAAAGTCAGGGATTTTTTTCTCCCTCTTGGAGGGAACCTACGCTCGTCACGATGTCAGACTGCCAAGAAATTAAAACATCATTCAAAAAATGCGTTTTGCACGACGCCAGTAACTGAACCAAAAAAAAAAAACAGAGAAATACAAAGCATTGGAACAAATAAAAAAAAAAGAAAAGAAGAAAAATTATAAACTTTCAGTGCAGATAACTGAAAACCTTAATTTCAACAGCCAAATTTCTGAACTGCCCAAAAGTGTATGAGGTCTACTGACTTTGATTCTATTTAACATGGAGGTTGATTCCATTTTTTCATAATATTTTTATTTACATATTGTATGTATGTATATAATATTTTATTAAACGTTATTTAAAAATAAAAATTAAGTTTTCTTTTATTAACTGTTATTTTTATTTGAGTATAGAATTTGTTTCTTAGGTGCCATTGAGGGGGCAGTTGTCATTCAATGGATTTTATTATCGGATCATATTTAAGTATTGTATTTGTTTTAAAAAAGAATAAGTCCTCAATTAACTCATTTTCCTTTTTTATATAGGTGTTTTCTTTATATAATGGTGTTTATTATATTGTCATGACATAAAAGTGCCTACATCAGCATTTCTTTAAATATTTGTTTTCATGCTTTATTGTAGAGTTAAAAAGCTGATTTGTCCCCGTTGGGATCATCTTAATTTCATCTCATTTTATTTATTCTTTATATTTTACATTTATACTTCTAAATTAGCTCTCTAAAATTTAAATTAAAAATATATATATAAAAAGAGGGATGGCAAATATAAAAGCTAATATCTTTTGGCAGTGGTGTGTCTTAAAATTTTGCTTTTGAAATTCTATAGACTAGAAATTCTATAGTATAATTTTGTTATCTTAATGAGAATCTGTGTGGAATTTTTTATTATGAGGTTAATATAATTGCATGAGTATAAAATGTTATGATGGACATATGTAATGTACAAGTTGTGCATTTACTAATAAATATTTTTACTTAGAACTTTAACCTGGAATTCTTCTTTGATTTACCTGGAAAAGTCATGGAAATTTTTTTGGCTATTTGAGTATGAACCCTGAAGTTGTTACCCAGGGAACTGGGCCTGATGCAATTGTCGATCTAGTTTTTTGTGATGTTTGAAGTTCTGTTTAGGGGCAGAATATAGGGATGTTCTTGGAGATAGCAATTATAATACTATTAGGTTTTGGACCAACTTTGATGCTTACATTATCAGGTCCTCCAGCCTTATTTGATCTTTTCAAATGAAACAGTACATAATCCCTAGAAAATACAAAATCCTCAAGCTGTGTATTAGCTTTTGTCTCGCTTATGTGAACCAGTGAAATACAGTTTCTATTGAATACATTGGAAAAAAATTATTTAGAATATCAGTAATATCCCCATCATTTCAAATTAAGGTCACATTCCACTAGAAGGACTACCTGAGTATTACAAGCTTTCCCTGAATTAATATGAGCAAAAAACCTTTTCGAATTCCTTCAGCTAGCTTTTGTTCCAAGTCCCTCTTCTTACTCCGTACGGAGAACTTGAAAATCCTCTCAGCATGGCAACCAGTCTCTTTAAATTGCCAAAAACGCCTTGCTTATAATTAAGAGCTTCTTTCACCTCTCTAGAGAACCTCATGGGCCAATTTTTTGTAAAATCCCCTTTTTTCTTTAAAGGATTATAATCCTTCACCATTTTCACCAATTTCCATTTAAAGTCTTCTCACTGATCAGCTTCACTATATGCCTAAGTGGGACATAATCAACATTCCTGAAGTTAGGTAGAAATCTGAAATTTTCACGTTTGCAGTAATGCTTTGACTCCATGTACGTGGCAAAACAAAGTAAACATATACCTCAAACAAATGTTTTCTTTACAATTTCAGTGAAATTTTTGCTATCAAACTTCAGAACATGTCAAGTTTCAATAGTTCATATTTGCTTATTTTGTTATTATGTCATGAATATATTAATTTTTATAGGAAGAAAACGTAAGCTATGTGCAGTTGCGACTCCATCTGCGTCTATGACCAAGTCCCGAAAAAGAGCTAACTCATCAGTTCAAAAAGATGTTACTTATGATGAACCAATAAACAAATTTGCTTTCGAAGATGATCCAGATAAGAATTCGAAGAATTTTAAAGACACTCCAACCAAAAGTAATTTTTTAAGTACTGTCAATAATTCAGGATCTGCCATATCTGAAATGATTAAGGCTTAATGCTTGGTCTTTTTAAAAATACGTGCTTGTTTCTATTTTTCTGGGTCACACATTAGCTGGGTTGTCCGATTTTTTTTTTTCTTTTTTTCCATCCTGGAAAAAAACCAGCAGAAAATTTCTGGAAAAAGTCATCCTGGACAAAATAGCATTTTGTCTAGGGTTCACTTTTTTTGGTAAATTGGATATTAAAAATTAAAAATGTTTATTTAATAATAAATAAACTCTTCCTATTTAAGGAAGGGTTTCTTGTTTTGCCACAAAATACTTTGTGTGGCAAAAAAAAAAAACCAGTTTCTTTAGAAAAAGCTGTTTTATGGAAACATGTTTACAAAATAAATATTTCAATATTAATTATAATAGTAACTTAATACCAACCAAATTATCTGTTTTATATTGTGTAATAGCAAACTGTATTGTGTAATAACAATTATGAAGCATAATTTGCAATTAATTTTGATGCGTTCATCTGTCAAATGTCAATCAATAATCTGGTTACAAATTAAAAATAGAAATTTAAACGTGCAAAATGTTTGACAGCTTCAGACCATATTAAACAAAAAAGTTTGAAATGATATCTGAGTATATTGTATAAAAACATTTAGTATATACTCATTTTACCATAGAGAAACAAAGGTGAAGTATGAAAATATAATCATGGAAAGTGTTAGTTAACAATATTAAGTGCATAATAACAAGGAAATAATAAATAGATTAAACAGTAGTGCATAAATGCATAATAAGAAATTTTGCCATTGAATATACTTGTAGCGTTTCTAACAGGGATGAGTCACCCGGTGCGGAAATTTGTGGCGTCTCCTCAAAAAAAAAAAAAAGAAATTGTTTTTATTTTTTAGTTTGAACCAAGTACTTTTTATTCTAAAAACATCATTTAAATCCAGAGCCCGAACTTCAATTTTTTGGCGGGGAGAGAAATGACACCCATCCTCCTTTAAGTTTGATAATGATGATCAAAAATTAAAAAAAAAAAAAAAATGCATGAAATTATAAAATGTAACTTAAGTTTAATACTGAGATATTCTTTTACATGAAAATGTTTTGGCTTTAAAGGAAAGATGATGCTGAAATTTGCTATTGCTTTTTAAAAGTACAATTTTGTTTTCACTTTGGTGATGTTAGGAAAGGCGGGGGTCAGCCAAAATTTTTTCAAAACTTTTGTTTTAAGAATGCAGTTTTCATCATCTTTTGGGCAGTTAGGAGAAGGGGGCCCCTATCCTGAAAAATGTTGAAGAAGTCTTAAAAACTAGTTTTATTTTCTGTTTCCATTTTATAATACAATCACAATTCAACAGATTGTTTAATATACTTGACATGAATGAAACTGTTAAGTAATATGTTTAAATTTGAAAAAGTCGGAAAACAAAAATCATAACTATGCACAAATTTAATAATAAATAATTCTAAACTGAGATTCGAACCCATAAATGTTCTATATCAATTTTTTGCCGAAATGTTTTCAATAATTCATTAAATTCTTAGAATTTTTTATCGAATAATTTTTTACTTGTAAGAGTTTGAAGCACTCAAGGCAGAGTTTCTTCTGAGCAGTGGCGTTGTCAGCAGCGGGAATTACTTTTTTTAACCCATTAAAGCCTACCATCCCGTTTTAGGGACAGTCTGAAAAGTACTTCTGAAGCACCCAAAAAGTTTCAACAAAAAACTGTTTTCATGTATTCCTAACCAGTTATTTTAAGGTTAGGAATACATTAAAACAATTTTTTGTTGAAATGTTTATTTTTGGGTGCTTCAGACGTACGTTTCAGACTATCCCTAAAAAGGGACGGTAGGCATTAATGGGTTAAGAGCAGAAGTATATACAATAAAAGAATTTTCTTATTATAGGCAAGCCAAGTCTTGAAAGCACTGAAGTAATTAATTCTAAGTTGCATAATAAGAGAAGAAAGTTGAGAACAAGAGATATAGAAAATGAGTCAAGTTTGTCAATTGAGAACCAAAAGAATGTTAGAAAGAAAATGCTAGCAATTCAACATTTATCTCCCAACTCTAAAATTGCCAAGAAGTCTCCGAGTATGTTATATTTATATTGTATTTATTTTTATATTGTATTTATGTAAACATCCATTTACATTCCTATTTATGTATAGGTTAAAAGGGCTGTGTTAAATTCCTTATCATTTGTTGTGCCCTATTAAATTAAAAAAAATTCTGCTTCTTACTAGTTCAAACAAAAATGAACAAGGGAGTTGGATTATGTGTGACATTGTGTTTGTAAAGTACAATACTATTTTAATTGCAAAAGTAAAATATTGTTGTAATATACATTGTGGACTAACAAGGGGACATTACGAGGTGGGAATTTAAGTTCGGGACGAGACTTCGTGTGGTAGTAGTATACCCTTAGGGTGTTAACATACTTTAATAATAGGGTGCAATATTCAGCCAGTTTCGAGAAAAAAGGCTTCAAAATTTTTCAAGCCCGTTATATACCAAAACTGTTTCCTTCTGTCGAATGGTCCGGCGGCTCAGGCGGTAGCGCACTTGCTGCACAAGCTCGAGGTGACGGGTTCGATTCTCGCCTGATACAATTTTTTTTAATCCAATTTTTTTTTTATGTCACAACCTCTTTAATGTATTTATTTAAACACTTATTATTGGAAACTTTTTTTTACGCAATTTTTAAAATACATTTTTATTATTATAAGTATTTACGTGGTAATAAAGTGTTTTCTGTGGAATATTATGAAATCAATATATTTATGGAATCAATATTTTTAAAGAAAAAGCAGTTACTTATCCAAAAATTCAAATGACGAAATAAAACACAGAAATAATATTCATAATATGTTACACATATTTATTGTCGAACTATAATGATGTACAGGAACCAGAATGATAATTGTCGTAGAAGCATGGAAAATAAAAGGTACCTTGACAATTCGCACAACAAATAAATGAGGATATTTTACAAGAACAGGGTGTTTTAAGAAGATTCATTGAAAAGCATACCTCGTTTACATTCATAAAGACGTCTCTTTCGTTAGAAAGTTTACAAGCATACCAGGCATATTGGATCATATTACGAAATATTGGAGATGATAGTTGATGAACTATTGATTGAATTTTCATACAATCTTCGCGGGAATTTATTTCTCGGTTCTCTTCAATTAGATAAGAGCAATTTTGTATGCGCTTTATTAAATTTTTTACCTGCCTATAAAAATAAACATCGCAGGGTTGAACCAGAGGAGTGCACTTCGGAGGAATAACTTTTATAGTACAAGTTGGCATTTTATTATCATCCTGGAAGACCTCATCGTATAATTTAGGCTTCGTTTGCCCTCCCCAGGAGTCGATGAGAAGAAGAAACTTCTCTTTTCCCACGTAGGATTTGACACAATAGTTGAGGAAGTCGATGTATAAACTTGTGGAAAGCTTTCCAGATTTCGATGACGGGATGACAACATTCTTATATTTATTTGCGTATTCATTCACCAGCTTCTTAACCCTGGGTCCAAATGTACCTGTTGCCTCTTGCAAACATACAAAAACGTTGGGTAATACTCGTCCAGACAGGGTGAGAGCATATTGTGCCGTATACGAATGCGTAACTTTATTCATTTCTTGTCTTTTGACAAATATGGTTTTTTTTCCTTTTTCACAAAGAGTCCTATTAAAAGTAGATTGATACTGACAGCCTAAAAAAATAAACAAAATGCGACATAAATTATATGAAATGGTATTTTCGAAATCGGAAATCTTTGAAATGTATATTATTTTTTTAAATGTATTAAAATGTTTGAACTTTTTAGAACTTTTTAGAATTTTTTTCACATACCTGTCTGATCAGTATTAATGACGTAATCCTTACTGAAATTTGGTATCAACTATAAAGTTTGTACCCGGAAAGTTTCTGCTGAGGCCAAGATTTCTTCCATCGTTGCTGTTTCTTTTTGAGATACGAATTTGGTGATTTTTCGTTGACGAATTTGATGGTTTCTTTAAAATTTTATTACCCATGAGTCATAAGCTTTGAATTGAAAGTCTGATGAATATTGTCCTGCAGCAGCTAAAGCCCATTGTTGTAAATTTCTGGTTGTAACTTGATATTTTTGTCTAGCTTCAATGAAACGGTCGTAAGTCCAGGAATCAATAATGGAATATTTATCGAACGTATTTCCACCTTTTTTTATGTATTCTTCCCACTGGGATAAATATTCCATTTTTTTCAAACGTCGACAACCATTTTTATGCAAACTTTGCAGACGCCACGTAGAGATGTGCTTTGGCAATGTTGACAACTTTTCTTTTATAATCCAAAGGAATATATTCTATCTCTCTGCTCTTTTTCTTTTCTAGTTCATACTCATCCGATGAAGAATCTTCAATTTTCTCAAAAGAAATTTCTTCACCCTCTTCATTCATATGAATCAATGCCTCATCAATTACAATAATTTTCTCACCCAGCATTTTTAATGTATTTTCATAAACTTCTTGTCCTATCAGCATAGCTTCGTGAGAAATTGTAGCTGAAGCAATCAAATTATGATGATGAATTATTTGATGCAATCAAATAATTTTCATAGAGCAGTCCTTCGTAATATACTACTGCATCCTTTAATTGCAATTTCAACATTTCACTATACAAAGATTCTTCGGGAATTTCCTATTCAACCCTCGAAGGACCAGCAATTTCTTCATTCTCCATTTTCAGCGGAACACGTGTTCGTTTTCTGCTGTACAATTTAAAAAAGCACGAGAAACTTCCAACCACTTCAAGAGCTAAAAATGGAATGCGGTAGACGCTCTCGTTCGTAACGGCTCTTCGAACCCTTCGCTCCCCACACTACTAGGCGACGGTTGGCGGGAGAAAAATCTAGAATATTCTAGACCCTTCTTATTCACTTTCACTTGAAGCTCTCTGCCTATCTTTTGTATTATACTAGAATAATCTTTTGTATTATAAGAAAAAGATAAACATGTCAGGTCAAATCCGTAGCTTCGAAACGATTTCTTGGATAAGTAAGTGCTTTTTCTTTAAAAATATTGATTTCATAATATTCCACAGAAAATACTTTGTTACCACGTAAATACTTATAATAATAAAAATATATTTTAAAAATTTCGTAAAAAAAAAAAAAAAACCGTTTCCAATAATAAATGTTTAAATAAAATACATTAAAGAGGTTGTGAAATAAAAAAAATTTGGATTAAAAAAATTTGTATCAGGCGAGAATCGAACCCGTCACCTTGAGCTCGTGCAGCAAGTACGCTACCGCCTGAGCCGCCGGACCATTCGACAGAAGGAAACAGTTTTTGGTATATAACGGGCTTGAAAAATTTTGAAGCCTTTTTTCTCGAAACTGGCTGAATATTGCGCCCTATTATTAAAGTATGCTAACACCCTAAGGGTATACTACTACCACACGAAGTCTCGTCCCGAACTTAAATTCCCACCTCGTAATGTCCCCTTGTAAGATGTTTTTTGTGTTGTAACATACTCACCCCATAGAGTAAGTTAAGAATTGTTTTTATTTTTTAATGCATATTCACATGTTTCAAATAATCTGTTTTAGCATTACTGCTATTATTTTGTAGATCTATCTTCCAACGCATTACAGAGAATGAAATAGCAACATACAGACGTGTAAATTTTTCCGTATTTTCGGAAATTTTGGAAATTAAGAAGTTTGTTTTCGTCATAATCCTTAATTTTGAAAAACTCTCTACCTTTTTTTTGTATGAAAATTTTTGAAAATAGTTTGCCAACATACATACCTACCAACTTTTACAAGTTATGAGTAAAATTTACGAATTTTTGTCCATTTTTTTCATTTTCAAGGGTCGGTCCCGATTTTTTAAATGCATTTCGAAATCCGATTGCATCAGTTTCGGTAAAACTTACAGTTCTGATTTACTGCCCGATTCTGCTTCTTTTACATTTGTTATTTTGATCTTACCGTTATTTTTATCTTTATTGAGTTTTACCTTTTATAATAAAGAATTTGCATGGACGTAATTTTGCCATGCCCACTTGAAAATTTGACAGAGTATATAAGGAATATTTCAAAAGGTCTTTCAAGCTTTAGTGATTATAGCAGTTAATTATAATTCGTACTATATCTAGTTAAAAGAGATTTTTGCTTAAAATCAACCCCCCCTTCAACAACCCCTTGTATGTCATTTAAAAGTTTTTAAATTTTTGGCTATCTTTATCATTAGGGGTTTTTTCCTTCCAAGTACCTCATTATAATATTGTTACAAACTACATTATTATATTGTTATTACTTTCTGTCTTCATCCAATATATAATTAAAAAGCATGAAAAAAAATTCAGCAATTTTCTGTTGGGTGATTTTTTTTAAAAATTATTATTATAAAACAATTGTTAAGTTTGAGAAAAAATAAGCATAAGGTTTTTGATAGTGTTTTTTCTTGATCTTAGAAGTTTATTAATCCAGTAGTTCAATGTTATTCACATATTTAAATAAAAGTACTGTGTGTTTAAATCACAAGTATGTTTATATAAGTTCCAAAAAATGTAGGCCTTTTTTTTGTTAGATATTAAGCCACAATTACTTTTTTATTATTAAAATGTTAAGTAATGACTTAATTTAACTTTGCTTTGTATTTGATAATTCTATTTCATAGTAATTTATGTTTCTAATATAAGTTCTTTTTTAAGCTTACAATGTTCTGTCGTGATGTCGGGATGTTTCAGTATTTTTTTTTCTCAGTGAGTCACATGTCTGAACTTTGTTTTCCCAACTAATTTACAAACCATTGTTGTTTGCATTGTTGTTGCTAAAGCATTAAAATCTTTCAGTATTAAAGATAAGTTATTGTTCTTTTGTAAAATATTTATTATATTCTTTCCCTGTTCTTTTTTTTTTTTAAATTATAGGTAAATTAGGTTCTGGGAAAAGAGAAAAAGCAAGCCCCAAAAAAAGAATTCTGAGATCCAGGGATATTTCAGTTGAACTGCAATCTCCAATTGCAAATAAAGGCACGGAGAAAGAAGAAGCAAAATTATCTTCCAGTATCGGAACGGTTGAAAAGATACCAAGTATGTTATATTTCATATACATTTATACTTATGTTTAATATAGGTATAAATAGATAAAAAAAACCTTTTGAAGGTAGATGAAGGCTACCAATGTGAGTGAAGTAAGACTATTAACCCATTACATACCAAAAATAAAACTTTTAAATCTCTTTCTTTATTGTAATTATTGCAATTAATTAGTTTCAGGAAATAATATTAAAGGATTAAAACAAATTGCATACATTTTTTAAATATACCTTAAAGAGTTACGCTTTCATTTTTGGAACAACGTCAAAATATACTGCCCAAAATATTGCTATTAGAATTCAAATTTGTATTCGCTAATGCTGCAAGTTTACCAATATTTGCAAAACAATTATCAGGACAAAATTTGATTATTATAGTTGAGCTTTGGAATTTAGAACTGGTTGAGTACCCTTAATTATATCTCATGCAGAAAATGTCAAGCTTTTAAATGACGTGATTATCAAAAATGTATGCATAAAAAAATTGCCTCCATATTTGCGAATTTATGCAAAAATTGAGCATAAAGTTGAAATGAGAAAAGAACAAAACCTATTTTTAGCTGTCTGAGGTGCGCTCTCATGCTTTAAATTAATTTAGTGCCAAATTTTATGAAAATCAGCAGAACTGTCTCCACCATGTGTCAGGCAGAAACACACATATACATAAGTACTTTCTGCTTTATTCGTAAAAATTATATTTACCTATAGTACAGTAAAACCCCGTTATACCGCTCCTCAGTATACCGCAGAATCGGATATACCGCGTTGATTATCATGTCCCCCAATGTTTAAATATCCCTTTATCATTGCCATTTGAAGGTGATTCCTTATTTACTATTATAAATAAAGCCAGCCTGAGCACACAAATATTCTAGCCTCCCATCCAGCCACACACAGCGCTATCAACCTTTGTATTCCAGATTCTTTAGCATTCTGGAAAAGTAAACATGTTCTCCAGTGTATGCAGGCTTAAAGCATTGTTTTTTTGAAAAGTGCGCTCCTCCCCTTCCAAATCTAATTTTTTCTTAAGACCTGCTCCCCCTTCACAATCCCATGTTGATAACAGAAAGAGATTTTTAAGGCCCTTTTTTCTCGGAACACAGTTGGTTTATAACCTATCGCTCTATAGACTGATTGCACAGTTGAGCTGTGTGCTTCTTGCACAGAAATTACAGTGAATAAAATGGCAGCTAAGAAGAAAAGAAAAAATTATACTATAGAAGAAAAGTTACGGGTAATTGATAAAGTTAAAAATGATCAACAAAAGGGAGTATAATTTCGTGAATATGGTTCCGCCGTATAGCTTCACAATACCGCGGTTATGCTATAACGCGGGTGCTAAACATGTCCCCCGACACCCACGTTTTAACGAGGTTTTGCTGTGTTCAAAAATTCAATCAAAACTTAAGAAAACATGAATAGATTGTATGTCTCAAAATAATATAAATGCATTTGCTGCTGCAAGACTAATATATTAGAAAGTCTACGAAATGCAGAATTGAAAATTATGCAACTTCTGTACAATAGCAATAAAACTTCCTTAGACTTGTTCAAAATAGCCTTATTGATAAATGCAGCATCCTGTTACCTTTATTACTTACTATGCTGCACTGCTGGCTAAACTTGATGTGGTGACTAATCAATACTCCTAGATTAACAACTGTTTCTGCTTCACTAATAACGGAACCTTGTAAATAAAATCTTGCATGTTTATTCCCATGATGAAAATAAAGCACTTGACTTTTCCCAATATTAAAAGACATTCCCTACCTAATTGCCCACCTAGAAATTTGATTTAAGTCTTCTTGAAGGAGCTGATTGACTTGTTCTTTCCTGTCAACAATTCCCATGACTTTGACCTCATCGCCAAAAATATCAATGTTCCCAGAAATGCTCCGACTAATATCATTAATAAAAATAATAAATAATAACAGTAATAAAACTGAAGCTTGTGGAACACCACTAAAAACATCAATCCACTGAGAATAATTGCCCTTAACTACTACTCTTTGTTCCCTCCCAGTCAGCCAATTTTTAATCCAAATTAAAGTTTTTCCACCAATCCCAATATAAGCAAGTTTCCTAAGAAGAGCTTTGTGCAGTACCTTATCGAACACTTTCTGAAAATCAATGTAAACAACATCTACGCACTTTTTATTATCTAATGCCAGGGTAACCTTGTCATATAGAAATACAACAAATTAGTTGTACATTACCTACCCTTCCCAAAACCATATTGAAAACCAATGAGCACTCTGTTTGCCTACAGGAAATTCCCTATCTTGGTTTTGATCAGAGTTTCAAAAATTTTAAATTACTGAAACAAGGCTCCACAGGACTGCCAGCTTTAGACCCTTTCTTGAAGAGCAGCATTATGTTTGCCAGCTTCCAATCCACTTTTTTCCACCAGACCCCTGCCTCTTAGCCAAAGCCTTAGTATTGCTTGTGCGCGAGGCTGGTATCCGAGCTTCCAATCCCTTGGCACAGACCCCAAGTTATATTTTATAGAATTGAATGAGTTAGTTTATTGGAGTGCATTATTATTTTATGAAAAAATTTCTAAATGTGTTAACCCAAAATCAAAAATTTAGAAGTATATTATTTTTCTTTTTGGTTTTCTTTACTTTTCTTTTTCTTTAACCCCCCCCCTCGCATTTAATAATATTGTCATGGGTTTAATTTTTAATTGTGATGCTAGTAAGTGATCCATGTTTCTCCCTCTACCAATACTTTACCCTAATACTTTAATTGGGTTATTTTGTTAGTTGAATGTAAGGGATTTAAGTTTTCCAGTTTTTTTATAATTAGATCTAACTTTTAACTGTAATATGCAACAACAAATTTTACAAAAGACAAGGCATACCTGTATGTAGATGCTTGATAATAATGAACAAAGACATAAAGGTATTTGTGTCTGGATGTTATTTGTGTCTGGATGTCATTTGTGCTATCTGTTTGTGTGGCAAAAAATTGTGTACATTATTTTATTTTTTAATTCCTTCTAAATTCTAATACATGTGAATACATTAATGCAGCATATTGTTTGTAAAATACAGACTATATATAAAATATATAGATAAATAGATCTAATGTTTATTTATGTTGAAGGTAAATCAAATGCTGGAAAAAGAAGAAAAACTAATGTCACCTTGAACCGTAAAAGAAGGAACAAGAAGTCCGAAGATGTTCCAAATGACGTGAATTCTCCTATTGGAAACCAAAATAGTGGCAGTGCAAAGGAGGATGCAGGAGTTGAAAAATTACCTTCAAAAACCAAAGTTATAAAAAAGTGCCCAAGTATGTTATGTTTGTATCCTTAACTATAGTCTCTGTAATTAAAATAGGCGCATCATGGTCGCGTTTCCTGCTTTTTTTTTACAATTGCAACTGCGAGAAAGATTATAAGCGTTTTTCTTTGTAGTTCGAAATTATTTTTTCACGGTATTTAACTTACATTTTATTTGAATTGTTACCATGCCGACTGGCTTGTGATCAAGGCTGTAGCCAGAAATTTTTTCAGGGGGGGGGGGGGGCCTGACTTTGAAACACTTACGTTGAGGGCAGTTTCAGGGAGGAATATATGCTACATTTTGAAAATTTTCGGGATTTTGGGGGGGGGGGGTGTCAGCCCCCCCTCTGGTTACGCCCTTGCTTGTGATCCCTTTTTTTAAATGAATAAACATTTATTTCTTGTGGTTTTTAGCATTTTGGGGAGCAGCCTATGTTTAATTTATTTATTTCATTGTTTTTTGGATTTTGATTATTCTTTTTTTAAAACAAATTAAAATTTATTTCCTGCAGCTCACAGGCGATCAATAGCTTTAGTTTGATTTACTTAGTTTGACATGCATTTTATGGGACCATTCTCCATACTGCACAAGAGTTTTTAAATAAATGTTATCCTTAATAGCAATTTTTGTTATTCCAACTAATTATTACTATTTATATTTTTTATTTAATTGTTTTTTCTTGAGTGAATTAGCACACAGGTTATTTGCCGATGGAAAATAACCTGTGTGCTAATTCGACTGATCTTTTCTTTTTGTTAACACGGGCATAGCTGAGCGGGTACCGCTAGTTGATGAATAAAGACATAAAAGTATTTGTCTGGATGTCATTTGTGCTATCTGTTTATGTGGCGAAAAACTGTGTACCTTATTTAATTTTTTAATTACTTCTAAATTCTAATGCGTGTGAATACCTTAATGCAGTATATTGTATGTGAAATATGTGTATATAGATAGATAGATTTAATGTTTATTTATGTTAAAGGTAAAGCAAATGAGGGAAAAAGAAGAAAAACTAACATCGCCTCGAATCGTAAAAGAAGGAACAAGGAGTCCGAAGATGTTCCAATCGACGTGAATTCTCCTATTGGAAACCAAAATAGTGGCAATGCAAAGGAGGATGCAGGAGTTGAAAAATTACCTTCAAAAACCAAAACTATAAAAAAGCACCAAAGTATGTGATGTTTGTACCCTTAATAAATATTGAGTGGTCATGGTCACTTAGCGGTTTCTTGTGGTGTCATCTGAGTACACCTATTATTGGGCGTACAGTCGTACTTCCACCTTGTGGTGCTCAGGCAAAAATGGAAGGCTCTTCCTTAAATTCAGGTGGTTTTAGCACCCAGTGCTTGATGGCGGTGATTCACCAATTGCGACATAAATAACAATAACGGCCCTAATATGAGCAGAAGTAAACTATATGTTTATTCATTGTAAAATAAGCCTTTTTTAAGCACAAAAATAATGAATGGAACGATTGTCAAGATTTTGTAATAGTTCCTTTTTTATATGCTCCAAGATCAGAAGTAAAAAAGTTGCGAATTTAAGTTCTGTTTGAAAGCTTATATTTAAAACTTTTCAAATTAGGAGGCGCAAATAAAATGCTAAACCTTTAAACTTAAAATTAGGCTGATATTATGAAATGTTTGCATGAATCTGAAAATCTTTTAAAGCTCTTAATTTGTTGATAGTAACCACTGAAATGAAAATTATAAATGAAATTTTATGGTGTGGAAGAAACCAAAAGTTATTCTCATAAGGAAATTATCCGAGTTGTGAAAATCTGAGCATAAAAAAATGTTCAACAGTTTATTACTGCTAAAGTGCAAATCAAAAATAGCTCGATAAAAGATTATTAAAAAATTACTATAAAGCAATGAATTTTTCTTCGTTTCTAAGTCTGATTCTCCAGATATGATTGTCATGGGTAATTCTGATCTGAAATTCTCTGACATCTCCAAAATTTTTAAAGAACTTGTTCCAAAAATTTTTCAATGTATTTATCTTCAGATTTCTTTACCGAATAATATCTGTGCCTTTTTTCTACCTTCAGACAAGCAAAATATTTTATACTACTTTTAAAAACTTTCAATAACATTTCTGGAAGAAAAAATTACTTCTGGTATTGATACTAGATCTTTCATTTGATTACTTGAAGGATCTTTTTTTTTTGAGCTTACGAATATATATACATATGTGTTAGGGAAGGCATGTTCACCTAACTATGTAATTTTTATTTTATGTTCATGATGGCATACTTTTTCCGAAAATATTGTGTGTAGTTCCGAAATTGCTTTCCGGCTGATGATGATTGTGTCATTTTGAATCATTTCAGGAGAGCTAGTTGAAGTTGTGGAGCTTTATGTGAATATGTTTGAAAATTCATATTGTAAGAAAGGGTGCAGAACCTGTACTGTAGGTCAATTTTCAGTTTAACCCCTACGCATTCGCCCCCTTTCCCGACCATCCCTGGTAGCCAAAGTAATTTTGCCAAATTTGGTGCAGATTTGGTGTAGGTATATTCATACCTACACACAGTCTCTTTTTATTTATTTTATATAGATAGAAGAGAGAATGCAATCCCTGTTAAATTTACTTGTGTAGAAAGCACTGCCTCTTTAGCTTTTTCTTCAGCTTTCATGTTTTCAGATAGGCCTCATGGTACAATGGAATGTGTCATAACTTCTCGCACCTTTCATTATCATATGCAATTGCAAATTTGGACTAGCAAGGTTTTGTCATTGCTTCAAAAATGTCGTCAATAACTTTGCTTTCTAACATAGGCTATATGTTCTCACACAGTCTTGAGACTATATAATTTTTTGACACTATAAATTCTTGACACAGGTTTCTAGTTTGACACATTTATTCTCTCTTCAAGTTTTCATTTATTTTCATGTATGATTTAAGTCAATGCGTTGTAATCTTAAGATTGCTTTGAAAGTGACTTTCTTTTTAAATTTAAAATAATATCTTGCTTTAAAATAATTACTATATACAAACAGTGACAGGGGAAAACTTCCTAAATCTAGTAAAATTACTAGATGTTATACAAGAATTACTACAAAAGTGACAACCAGCAACAGGAACAGGGCCCCACTGGGCTGGTCCTAGTCAATTTAACAGTCCCCAATGAACATGAAGAGCTTTCTTAAAGGTTTTTTACCCCCTGCAAGTAACAGTCGCTTACAGTAAACTATTCCAACTGCCTTCAGTCCTATTGAAGTAGTAATTTTCCCTCATTTCAAGATTAGCCTGATATTTGAAAAGCTTGAAACAATGACCTCTGGTTCTACTTACGGCACATAACTGTAGCCCATTAACATTTCCCATGTTAATGAATTTAAACAACTGAATCAGGTCCCCTCTAGCTCTCCTTTTCTCTAGACTATACATATTGAGCCTTTTAAGCTTAACTTCATAATCTAAGTCTGAAAGACCACTTAGAAACCTAGTAGCCCTATTTTGAACTTTCCAATAAGGTAACATTCTTTAGGTAAGGAGACCAAAACTGTAATAATGTTGCAATATTAGAGATAGTAGCACATGAGCACTTTGTGCACTGAAGAAGATGTGTGAAGAACAATTTAATTAGCTGTATGTAGTTCTTATTTGTATGTTTTAAAATTCTTTAACCCTCTGGCTGTGTATCCAGGGATTTTCACGGGCAGAGCAAATCAAAGAAAATTTGGGAAAAGAGTGGTTTTCATAGTTAAATAGGCTAAAAAAAATCCATCCCTGCGATAAATGCTGGTTTTGCAAATTTTGCTACATCTGTTCAGCCTGTGTAAATTGCGGGATATGCATCCAGAGGGTTAAGACAAATTTAAATAGTTGCTTATGAATTTTATTTAATAGGCATAATTTAATGTTGCATGCTTGCCTGAAATTCAAATCTCTTCTGCTAAAAAAGATACAATTTTAATGTAAGAGATGCCCCGGGTATAAAATTTACTTTTATGAAGAACCAAAGATAGCTTTCAAGTCTTTTTTTGAAATTCAATTTGTTTGAAATAATTTTTGGAAATTATAAGTATTGCATGATATTTGTTCAACATTTTTTTTGTCATATCAATTTTAATATTTAGCTATTTTAATATTTCTTATTGATCAAAATTCTTTAGAAAAAAAGAATGCTTTTCAGGATTTTTGAAAATGAGTCAATTGATTAGATTTTGAAGCCAAAGTTGTAAACATTTTATGGTACAATTACATATATGTTTTTTAATATAGTTCGTCGCAAAAATGTATATAATTTTGATGACCTTATAAAAATTCAGTGATTATCTAAAGCTACAAAAATTTAAATATTTATTTATTGGATACTTGAATAAGTTCTCTCCATTTTCGAACAGATGCCATTACCGAACTGATTGCATTAGTTTATGATAGTGATACATCTATTTACAAGTACTATTAGCAAGCTTGAAATTCAGTGTATGTTATTTTGCTGAAGTGCAAACAACTTTATTTTTCATTGCGTTAAACATGTGAAATTTCGTGCCAAAAAAGAGTATATGCAGAGAATTTTACTGCACTATTTAATTTTTAAAAAATATGCAGTTGAAGTTTACAGAATTCTTGTTGAGACTTATAGAGATCATGCTCTGTCTGAAACAACTTGTAGAGATTAGTTTAGACACTTTAAAAATTATGATTTTGATTTTGAAGATAAAGAATGCTCTTGCGCATCAAAACAGTTTGAAGATGAACATTTGAAAGCAATATTTCATGAAGACCATATCAAACTCTCGCTGAACTTGCAAGATCATTAAGAGTTGATCCCACAACAGCATTGAAGGAAGAATGGCTGCTATATGAGCAGAGACACGACAAACTCTTTTTGCAACATGACAACGCTCGACCACCTATGGAAAAACCGGTAAAAACTTACTTTCAAATGCTTAAGTTGGAATTCCTACTCACCTGCCGTATTCACTGGATATTTTCCCCTCCGACTACCACTTGTTCCGGTCAAGGACACATGGCCTGGCTGAGCATCACTACCATTCTTAGGAAGATGCCAAAAATTGGGTCGACTCTTGGATAGCTTCAAAACAGTGGTGTAGTCGAGGGGGAACGCAGGGGGACGGTGTCCCCCTACCTTTTTTATTTTAATACAAGCGTCCCTCCACATTTGTTAAATTTTAACATAAGCCTCCCTCACTTTTGATTTCAATTACTTACTTCGGATGTATAAGCGTTCCCCCTACTTTTGTTTCAGGACTACACCACTGCTTCAAAACACGTGTCTTTTTCCGATGTGGAATTTAAATGCTGCCAGAAAGTTGGGGAAAAGTAGTGGCTAGCGATGCACAGTACTTTCAGTAGCTGTTTCGGACAAGCAGCTACTGAAGCATGTTTTTAAATATTTTTTTAAAAAAAGCATTAATTTTCAAAAAAAAAAAAAAACAGAGAGAAGTTATTTAACATCCCAATATAAAAATTTACATTTTTCTTTATTGTTTTAAATTTTATGTAACTATTAAAATTTTTATTTTCTGTAGGTAAAGGAAAGGATTGTAAATCAGAAAAAAGAGTTTTACCCAAAAGAGTAAGTTTCGAATTGCACAAATTTTTGATTAGTGAATTATTAACTTTTTCATTAATAACATTTGGGCAGTCCCAAAGTTACATGTTAAATGAATGAGATATTTTGTCACGAACCACTAAGTGGTTAAATAAAAATCATGAGTTAATATTAACATAATTTCCTTCCCACCCCTCCTTTAAAAAATATATATAAGTAATGATACCTTTAACAGGGTTCTCTCATTTTGTTGAAAAATATCTGTATGGAATGTAGTAAATAGAAATGTAGATTCTTTATAATAAGGTAAAAACAATATAATTTTCAAGAGATTTTGCTAAAAAAGTTATTTATTTGGCGTTTTTCGTGCATATGTTGCCCACATATCGAAAAATGCGACCTTTTTGCATTCACAATGGGAACTGGACTTTTCAAATTTTCTTATGATGTGCCAAAAAGTAGACAAATAAAATGTCTTTTTTATTTTCATTAAAACTTTAATTTGAAATTTTTAATCAAAATTTCGTGAATCGTGATCATAAGGGAGAACTTTCAAATGTCATATCTCTAATTTAATTTTTCATTTTAATTTTTTAATTCTTGCATAATTCTTCAGATTGTTTGAAATACTTGAAATAAAGAAGGAAACTTAAATAACATATTTAAATTTTAAAAAGTCGGAAAACAAGAATCATTAACTATGCACAAGTTTTGACTTCATTATGGAGACAAAATTTTTTCTATTACACACATTCATTCATCATATAAACTGATATTGCGCAGGAAGAACATGTTAAAAATCAGCAATCAACCTCAAATGAATAAATAAATAAAAAAAATAATTTAGAAAACTTTTATTTCATTTCATATTCAGTACACATGTTAAATCTTGGAATACATTTTCATGCTGTAGATTAAAATATTTATTTATTTCATGTGCACAGTTCATTTTTTTGATACACTAGCATTAATCCTTAAATGTTTGATCTTTGATGAAAAGTCTGTTCTGGAGCTTGGTATTTCGTAATAGAATTAAATTCTTTTTTTATCTTTAAAAAATGCATAATTTTCTTAATAAAATTAAAGTAGTTCAAAACAGAAGTTTGAAAGTTATGTTTGTTCATTCTTCTTTCAAGCAATTACTCTTTCCCCTGTCAAATATAAATAGAAGCAAAATTAAGAGAAATGCTGTGCTTGTTGAACATTAAACTGCTAACAGGTGGTTAAAACATGCATTTTGTTTCTCCCTAGAATGACTATAAAACTAATTTGATGCTTTATTTTTGTGCTGCAATGTTTTTTCACTGCTGTAGTAATGCTTCTTCTTCAAAATAACAAAATTACCTTTTTAAAAATTTAACCTTGTGCAAATTTTATTATATCTAATATTTTAATGTAGCATTCATTTTTGTTTTAAATAGGTCTGCTTTTTATCATTTGTATGTGTTATATATATATATATATATATATATATACACATGCATACAAATGATAAAATGACTGTATATATATATTTATATATATATATAGGAAGTTGGATTTGGAAATAATTAAAACAGAAAATCAAACACTTATCACCTAAAAATGCACAAAGCAGCAATAATTTGAGTAAAGCAATATATAACTTAAATGTAGTAAAATATTTTGGAAAGGCTTAAATATATATAAAAAAAACTTTTTTTACTGTTAAACTTTATTATTTTTCTTTTGATTTGTAAATCTTTCAAAAATATTTTACTACATTTCTATAAAATCTCTGAAAAATCTGTGGGAAATCAGGGAAAAGTCAGGGAATTTAGCTTCAGAAATTCTGTAGCCACTCTGAAGCACCTTATTAGTTTGAAACTTTTTCCGCATGCAATGTCTTTCAAATTTGTTTGTATTACTTGCATTACATATGCATGGGCTTGTATTAAAAAAAAAAAAAAAAATTTTTTTTTAAAAAGAAATTTTTTTTTGGATTTCCATGTGCTTGATTTATATTTCCCCCTTTCTTTTTTAATTAGATGTCTCCCGAAAAGAGAGTTACTCGTTCCACACGCAGCAAGAATGTAGAAGGGAAAAAGAATTGTTCCTCCTGAACTTTAATTATTATTTTTTTCCTGCAGAATATTACATCATAAGAAGTGTTAGTTTTATTTACCCTGTTGAAGCACTTGTTGTCCTTAAACTCCTCGATTTTATTGCTTACCTGTTGTAAAATGGCAAAATTTTTATTATAAATGTTAGAATTAAATTTACATTTCGAATAACTTGCTTTTTGTGTTTCATGCAAATACAGTAAAACTCTTTTTAACGGACACCCTTCAAATGCGGGCTCTTAGGCAATTGGTTTTTTTCCCTCACAGCAAATCATTGAACCTAAAAAAAAAAAAAACCTCTTTTGTGGGCGCTCCTTTATTAAGGACACATTTTTTTGTCCCACTAGTGCCTGTTATGTAGGATTTTTACTGTATATGCATTATATTTACCTAAGAGCTCATTCAAAAATCATTAAATAATCTTCTATTTGTTTCCTATATTGCTATTTTTCTCCCCTTTTCTTTTTAAATATTTGGATATAATTCATTCTATTTTATATTAAATAGCATTTTGATAAGTTAAATATTTTCAAACAAAGTACAATACTGGAAATGGGTTATTGGTAAAAATGGGTTGTCTCCAAGTTATCACATTTATTTTCATTAATATTATTATGGTTTTTTTCCTCTCATGTTACCAGATTACATCTATGTATAAGACACTTTACATTTTCTTGAGAACAACTATTAGTTGTTCTTTTTTGACTATATGTATATGTTTTTATAATTTTCATATTTCACTTTATTTTAATGTGTGGAATGTTTGGTTTTTTGTTCTGCATTTGAGGCTGTATTTGCAGGAAATGTTTTTCCAGGCATTTGAATTTTGCTTTTTAAGATATGTGTTTGTTAGAGTTTCAAAAACTTTGAGACTTGGTTAGAAAAGGAAGTATTTTTCAGATCTATATATAATTCATATTGAATTTGCTGATTTGGACTGCTGTGAATGATTTTTATGTCTAACCTGGATAAATTTTACTATAAAGGACTTCTTAAGTGGTTTCTTTTACGTTTTACAAAATATTTTTAATCATTTTTCAAATCTAGATTTCGCCTATGCATTTGTGAGTGATCACTTGTAACACATACATTGAGGCATAGCGTACACACACGTATTTTTAGGGCTTCATGTGGAGGGGCCCACCTATACCCCTTCTCTATGCCACTAACTTTCTTCTTTTAAAGTTTCTGTGAAAGTCCACAGTTGGAAATCGGTAAATCTTCAACTTTAACAAAAATATCAGGATTCACTCAGGGCTCAAAAATTATGGAGCACGACATGCCTACGGCATGTAAAAATTCCGGGCATAAAGCTTCTACCCTTACATTTTTAGTCAAATATTTCTATCCAAATCATTATTATTTCGTATTTTATCGAAAAACCACTGCAACCTTACCGGAGCTTAAAATTGACATGTTGATGGACATGCATGTCAGCAATACATTTGCTAATACAATTTAAATTTTGCAAATTTTGACTTATAACAACTTATCATGTAATATTTTGTTTGTAATGTAATCTTTTATTGATTTAGATTAATGTTAAAATAATTCTTGATTCAGATATCAAGCTGTTAATTTAATTTTTTGTCTGCTTAATGCTACACAATAAGCTCAAATGTTTTTAATAATGTGCAAGAAAACAACTGTCGGCTTGTAATTTTTTAGACAAATATGCCCTGCAAGGGATGTAAAATTTTAAAGATTTTTTCGAGCTTTGGTATTCACGGTCAGTGCATGATGAATGTCGTCACTTGTCGGATTCACTCGCAATAGTTATATTTTCAGGTATTTTGGACATACAGCTAGGAACTTGTTAAATACTGACATATGAATGATTGTCGATATTTATCGTACGTTGAACTTTCACAGTAACATGTATATATATTAGCAAATTTTATGAAGTTATCGAGTTTAAATATCCTTACTCCATATTAAATTTAATTAATTAACACTCTCACATTTTATTTATATTCTTGGAAAATTGGACAAAAATAACTTAAACGTCTTTTATGTGTGTTTCTACGATCATATTGTGTATAAGTGCATACATTTTTAACATATATACATTTGTTTAAATATCAAAAGCTATTTTTGGTACTAATAAAGTGTTAGCAAATATATGCTATATGAGTATATTTTTCTTCTGATGAATAACTATCATAAAATACATGATGTGGCTAGGTGATTTAAAAAATATGTGTGATCTACTTCTTGAGTTTAAAACACAGTAACACCAAATTAACATGAAAGGATTTGATATCTTACCAATTTCATTTCAGAAATCTTATTTTATAAAAATACAGTCCATCAGGGTAAGTTTGATCCACCATTTCTCTATTTTTAATTGCCCCGCTCATATTTTAATAGTGTTATTGTATTTACTGGCATAAAACTGAAGAACTCCTAAAGTATGTCTTGTCACCTCAAATTAAGTAATAATAATTTTTAAAACAGACTATTTACCTGTTTCAAAGTGATCCTTCTATTCAGGGTAACTTTGAATCACCTCAGAAAAGTGATTTAAAAAAAAATATTTTAATAAAAGTATTATAGTTGTGCCACTCTGAAAAAGATAAATAAAATTTATAAATGTTTAAAAAAATTTATTTTACAACATCACACAATTTCTATAATTTATGATGGTGCATAGAACAGCTCCAAGAATTTCAACAACAAGGGCTTCAGCAACTTCAAACCTGTAGTGAAAAATAGCTTCAAAGCAGTGACTTCAGAATGACTGTACTATACAATTATCTGTGTACAGCGTTGCAACTTATTTCGCAAAATTAAGAGTGGAAAACTGATTTTATAACCTCACCTCCCCACCTGAGTGCAGTACTGTACTTTTTAGTTTTGTTTAAAATCAAATATACTAAATAATATGACGTGGTGCAATGTTAAGCCCCATGGTTCAAGGTATCCTGAATGACTGTAATGTTTTTCAGTGCTATTTGTTTGTAAGTCCTACATCACCTATTACCCTGTAGAATTATTATTTCCTCAATTAAATTACTAACTAAGTGAGCAATACTTGAGCAGCAGCCCTATTTAACATCTTCAATCTCCACATAAATTTCTTCTTGTCTTGAATTTATCTATGAAATTATAAGCTGGGTTGGATTCGTATATTTTTGCATTAAAAGTTTAAAAGAAAGCATGACAGAAGGAAAGATGAGTTGGTCATCCACATAGATATGCACAGAGTTTTAGAATTGGAGGAGGTACCACACTCTACTGTGGGTCTGGATATTTAATTACACTCGGAAAATTGTGTTTCAAGTGTTTCCTTGCAGAAATTTTGGAGGAATTAACATAAAGAAACATTTTTAAGGCATTTGTGGTATAGAATTTGGATTTACACTGCAAAATTCTGTCTGTTGCATATTAAGCACTCATTTTTATAAACTAATCACTAATGAGGTACAACGGTACTCCTGGTTAGCCTATGGTCATTTCAACTCCCTTGCCCTCAAAATCAAAGTTAATGCATCTTTGAATATATAAAAAAATGATCCAATTTTTATGTTTTAGTTGGTCAATTCCAAAAATACCCTTTCATGGAAATATTTGAAGCCCCCTGAGACGAAGGGGAAACGGGTAGCAAGATGTATACAGTGCTTGGAAGTTGTATATTTATTTTTTTCAAGGAGCTTAAAGGTGTTTAATTTATATTTAGGAAGCTTAAGCTTCCATAAAGTTCCTTAGTGTATAATGCCTTAAAAGATTTCTTCAAAGAGGTGATGCAAATTTGGTAATTCTCAAAAGCTAATCGTCTAACAAAGCGTGAAATTTGTGTAAGAAAAAGATGGTGGTAGTTTCCAGTTTGAATAGTCGTAATTTTTAGGAGATGAAGAATTTGAAACAGGAGGGGGTAGAGACTAGGGTCATTGCTCTTGTTTCAAACAGGATTATTGCGCTCACTTTCTGCTTCTTTGTACTTCCTCTTTAAGTTGAAGTTGTACCTTTATTGCCGGAAAAATGTATTTCTGCCAAAAAAGTTGTAAGAACTGAGAAATAAGACATAACTCTTTGTATTACGTATCAAAAATAGAATACAATGTATATTATGTACACATTTTTTGCAAAAGATTGCATACACTCGTTTTGCGTTCGTAAGGAATCTCTTTTCAATGCAGAAGTGAGATTCAAGCTGAAAATCATCTAATTGAAGCAAAGAGACCAACAGAAAATGCTTCATAAATATGATGAACCGTGGTACCGTTGAAAAACATGTTGCAGAGTGTTTTCTACTCTTACTGTGAATAGAATCCTTCGATATATCGCAACAGAAACTCCTTACAAAAACCTCATGTTACGAGTAGTATATACAGGGTGGGGCGGAAGTAATAGCCCGATTTTGAGAGGGTATAAAAAAAACTAACACAATTTGAGATTCAAAATTTTTCATATTTTGATCTGTATATAATCCCAATTTTTTACATTAAGTTTTGATTACCATTTCAGCAAGGGGGTGACCTTTAGCAGCAATACACTGATTCAGTCTCTTTCTGAAGTATTGTGAAATTTTTCTGCACATTTCAAGGGGTATGGTGGATATTTCCTTGTTCTTTCAGCTTTTCTAAAGGATGGGGACGATGTTTCCAAACTTTCGTTTTCAAATATCCCCACATAAAAAAGGTTTCCGTTAGGGATCGTAACATAGCCTGGATATTGATTTGCACACAAAGAGCTCTTTGCCTCAAAGAATAGGCTGCATCAGTGAATTGCTGCTAAAGGCCACCACCACGGTGAAGTGGTAATCAAAACTTAATGTTAAAAAAAAGATGGGATTATATACAGATCAAAATATAAAAAAGTTTTTGTCTCAAATTGTATTAATTTTTTTTAATACCCTCTCAAAACCGGGTCATTACTTCCGCCCCACCCTGTATGACGAGAGTTTGGGCTCCAGAGTAGTAGTTGCCAAACCGTCAATCGCAAGCTACTGGTAGCTTGCAAGGAAATTTTCGATAGCTCGTTTTCTCCGCTGAGGTGGTTAATCTGCACACTATTACAGCAAAGATTTTCAGTTGATTATTCATATTGCCAATATTCATAGATTGCTCAGAAAAAAACCAAAGGATATTTTGTTAGCAAAAATATAAAATATACGAGGGGGCAAAAGTGCTATTTTAGTACCCTGCTCTTGTTTTTTTGATGTATTATAAGTAGCTGAAGTTTTAAATGTTTCAAAGTTTTTTCCGGAGGGGGGGGGGGGGGCATCTGTTGGGAATAGCTTGCTGTACAATTTGAAAAGGGTACGAATGCTCAGTGTCTTTTCATAAGTTTGAAGACTACTGATTTATACTACATCAATTCCAAAGAGATTCATATTTTCAAAGAGTAAAATTCAGCAGAGGTCTGTATTTGTATCTCTCTTATGAAGAAAAATTACTTCAAGAGCTAATATCTCGGACCAAAATTAACTAGATTAGTCTTTAATTTTAATTTCTGACCACAATAACTTGTCCATTCGGTTTTTAACCTTTAGTTAAAACTGAATAGAAAGAAAAAATTTTGTTTTGCTGCAGCACTTTTGAATTTCTGGAAAGATTTTTGAAAGGATGAGTTTTCCTTGGTAAAATTTAAATTTAAAAGAAAAGAATTGTAAATATTTATAAATTTATTAAAATAGGCAATTTAAATAGAAAAAGTGTTTCTCACAAATTTAGTTAAATTTAATTTCACTGTGATGGAGAGAAAACGCCCAATAAAGCCCCCTCCCCCTTTTATTTCATAACCAATTATTAATTTTCAACTCGACATTCTATTTCCACTTTGGAACAATGAAAAATGCACGCTATATTATATTTGATCTGATTTATCAATGTGCTCACATGGTTAATCACTGAGGGGGGGGGGGGGGGGTGAATGAAAGTACTCTAATTGGAAATCAGCTTTAGAGTACGATTCTGAAGTCGGATTTTAAGATTTTCAGTTGTGAAAACAGACTGAAAATTTTGCAATAGAATATATACAATATGAACATGAATGGCTATTTTAGAGGAACTAATTTCTTCAAAAGATGTTTAATTAAAGGGTTAATAAGGTACTCTACTTTCGTTTTATGCATCAGAGTTCATTATAAGAAAGAAATGTCTTGGTAACTTGGGGTGAAACGGCAGAACTGCTTTCCCAAGCAAGCTTTTCACTGCTAAGGCAGTTGTATTGTAAAGAAAACATATGTACAGAGTTTAGTTTATTGGTGTAATTGTAAAATTTGATATATTTGCAGCGAAAAATTAAATACTAAATGCTTAAAACAGTTGCTAGTAAAGTCTTTTTAAGACTCTTTATGGTAAAATAATTAAATTCTTTAAAATTTAATGACAAATTAATGAAATTCATTAAAACATTCTAGGAAAGATAAAATTAATTTTGCGTTTAAATTTAAAAAAAAAAAAAAAAATCTAAAATTTTTGAAATTGTGTCATGCCTCATAAAATTCAGGTTTTCAGTTATATTAAAAATATATATAAATGAATTATTTCATAAAAGATGTATTCCCTAAATTTATTTTTTCTGAGATTTTAAAAAAAGGCTAAAAGTCATGCAATAATGCTAGTAACTTCAAAAGTTCACTGCCGCATCCTCCCAAAGCAAGCAAGTTTTTCACTACTGAGATTATCATGGCGTAAAAAAAACATATATACGGAATTTACGTTTTTAATTGGCAATGGCAAAATGTGATACAATTGTAGCGAAATATTAAATAAGAAATGCTGCTTGTGCAGTTTTTTCATGCTAAATCTTCATACTAAAATAATGAGTTTCCTTAAAGTTTAATGTCATAGTAATGAAATTCATTAGAACACTCTAGGAGATTTAAAATCAAGTTTTTTATTTGGATTTAAGAAAAATAAAAATTCACGTTTCTAAAATTAAGATAATGCACAAAAAAGGCAGGATTTTATTAGTTATAAGTGTGGATGTTGGTGTGGGAAAAAAAAGGTTAAGAATAAACTTCACTACCAAAGATATGTTTACTAGTCTTAAATTTCCAAAAAGTTTTAAAAAGTAGAAAAATCGTACATTAACGCCAATAACTTGAAATGTGTCATTAGCCGCATTTTCTAAAGCAAATTTTTCACTGCTAAGGTAACCGTATGGTAAAGAAAACATATGTGCATAATTTAGTTTATTGGTTGCAAATGCAAATTATGATAACTATTGTAGCGCAAATAAAATATTAAAGGCTAAGAAATGTTACTTATAAAGCAGTGTCGGCAAAACTAGCTCACGAGGGTGCTTCCACATCAATTCAACACAGCGTTTGAACCTCACCATCTCAGATTTTCTTGAAATTTGGCACACATGTATTATTGGTACAAACTGGGGAAAAAATGAAAATTTAATCGGATATATATATATATATATATATATATATATGCATTCGCTCTTTATTTTACAGCACATTTCGTAAAAAAAGTGCAAAAAACAGTGAATAGACGTTTTAATTGCTCTAAATTATATCCTAATTGAGATAGAGACATGAAATAGGTCTCATTTTACAGCTCCTTTTTTTTTTCAAAATCAAATTAAAACTAAATTTAATTTGAAAACGTACCGTGCTCAATGTTCTAAAAAATTTGGGGACCACTGCTAGAGCGTGATGCTTAACTAAACAAAATCCACACTGATAAAGAATCCCGTTTACACACACACATTTTCTGGTATTTGGATCCAAATGTAAAAGAAGCAGATCCTGCATTAAGAAGAGAAATTTTGAACTCATCCAGAAAGTGAAACTCTTCATTTGCATATAGTGCTTCCATCTGAGCCAAAACCTCTCTCTAAAGGTGCACTTGACTTGACCCTCAAGCACAAAGGTCAGTTTTGGATGAAATTATGAGAGTTGGAAATGATTTCTGTTCAAGCAAGGAGATTATGAATGATAAAAGTAAATTTTAGGCATCGCTAAATAGTCTTACAGTTTCACTTTAGCTTTTTATGCTCACGGATTTCATTAACCACTCATTAATAAAATTGATGAAAATATTTTTTCAAATTTAATTGAAAATTAATGAAAAAATGCTGTATTTTAAAAATATTTTTTGTGTACTATTTATTTTAAAAATGAATACTTAAGTAGCTAATTTTTATAAATGGATTTGTTTAGAAATTTCTTATTTAAATTGTAATGTTATGTTGAGGTGATAATTAATTGGATTAAAAAAACCAAGTACTAGTGAGCTACAGTAGGAACGCATTCCACCTCTTATTCCCCAGGTACCATTCCTTTCGAACAATGTATAAGGGAAAATGATCAATGCGGGTCAATATAAAGTTAGACGCTACATAAGGGAAAAGGATTGTTGCTGGAACGATGCATTGAGGTTGGTGCTACCGTGTTTTTAAAAATGATTTATGATAATTTTTGTCAGAAATGTAAGACTATTTTTTGTTACACGCTTCAAAAAAAAAAAAAAAAAATCATTTCTGCATGTTTTGGGAAAAGTGGAACTCTTCATTTGCATATAGCGCTTCCATCTGGGCCAAAAACTGTCTGAATGTGCACTTGACCCTCAAAAACAAAGGTCAGTTTTGGATGAAATTATGAGAGATGGAAATGCTCTTTCATCAAGCAAGGAGATTATGAATGATAAAATTTTAGGCATCGCTAAATAATCATATAGTTTCTCTTTAGCTTTTTGATTAGGATTCAATAAGTTCTTCATATCTCTATTTGAATTAGAATTATCAAAAACTTGGCAAATTTGTAAAACTTACTACCCTTTTGATTGGCGAAATTGGGATTTCCACACTTCGTACGTTTTTTAATGATTTTACTATTGGGCCTCCGCTACTTGTCAATCGGCGTCTTCAAAACTTGTGATGCCTTTAAAAGTTATACATATCTAAAGGCACGATTGACTACATAACGTTGCCAAGTAATATTTTCAAAATATATGAATTGACGTTGTCAATTCATATATTTTGATCTCGAACTGAATGTATCCCGGAAGCAGTTTTACTAGGTTATCTTCAAATTTAGTTGCAACGCCGAGGTTGTAGATTCCGTCCTGGATTAGCGAGCCTTGATTGCATCAATCTGCCGTGCTTGCGTGGTGAAGAAAATTACCGCTATGGTTTCCTCTAATTTTCAAGGCACTCTATTTTAAATGAGGTTTTGAAAACGTTATGATGCTACTCGGAAACGATGCATAACAAGTGTGAGCTTTGTGTATAAGGTAATATTCG
Organism: Octonoba sinensis; assembly: GCA_038502835.1. Lineage (NCBI taxonomy): Eukaryota > Metazoa > Arthropoda > Arachnida > Araneae > Uloboridae > Octonoba > Octonoba sinensis. The sequence continues at coordinate 90,032,919 of CM076604.1, read as the reverse complement.
CAAAGTTACTCAGATCTAAACATAAATTTTTCTTTTAAGACGTACATCGTAATAATTGTTATTAATGTTATGAGTATGTTTTCACGAACAAAGGTTTAACCCTCTCATGCATGAAAGCCTCATTCGAGGTGACATACATTTTTGCTTCAAATTTTTATGCAGATTCGTTGTTGTGCTGCAATTTGCATGTCGTCCTCATCTAGACACTCCAAACAGTTCTTGGAAACCACAAAATGTTTCATAATGTATTCAAGATTGTTAAAAGATATCTTTGGGAGTCCACGGAGGATTCAAGAAAGAAGAGAAATCTTAGTCTCGAATCAAATTCTGTTTAGTTATTTTGAAGCGTGTTTTACATTACTGGGAAGTTTGTTGTTATTTTACAGCATCTTATTCCTTGTAAATGAAGTTTTAATATTCAATTTCGCCATTATTATTATTATATTGAATAAATATGGCAAAAAAGCATAAAACGTCTTCATACAAGAACACGAATTTTTGACTATACAGGGCAAAATTTCTCATCACAACAATCCTGAGATGCTAAATTAGTTTTCGGAACATTGAGTTTCTGTTTATAACACAAATAAATAAATGCATGCATGAGAGGGTTAAGAAATCAAATTAAAAAATAAATATATTTGCTTACTCAGGATCAAGTCAGACACGAAAACTACAAACGAAAGAAACTTTTGAAACATGTAGGAAAATCTTATTTCCTCCGAATCGAGAAATAGATTTAACAAACTAAAAAAGCAGGCTTTCCACGCTCTACTTCAAACAGCGATAAAGAAGAGAATTCCTGCGAAGGAAGTAAAAGCTTTGAACTAACGCACATCAAAGAGCTGCGATGGACGAATCGGGTCACGTTTTCGGGACTATGTCTATTTGAAAACTCCCGTATAAAATCGCAGAAAAACCTTTGCTATCTTTTTGTATAAGACAGGTTTGGCTTTTCTTTCTTACCAAGTGTTTCCGTCACAAATGTTGTGAATTGACTGAAATGATTCACTGGGTGTGTTTCTGAAAGCGAGAGAGAATGTTTAAAGATCGGAGGGAAAAAAAGGTATACTTATATGGATGTTCTTTGAGTTAACAAAGATGACCCGTCGTAGGTCTCACCCCCCTCGTCGATTATCATTATTATTTTTTGAAATCAATAATATTTATTACTCATTTATTGAATGAATTCTCTTATGTTTTGCACATCATATTGAGTTACAGAAAAAAGTGAATAATTATTGGCACAATATTTTAAAAGAATAAATAAGGAAAAGCGAAAAAAAAAAAAAAAAAAAGACAAGAAAAATGCTCGAATTTTTCTGATACCGTTTTAAGATCTTTGAAAAATTTCAATCAAATTGAAACAGGGTCTAGAAAACTTCATTAACTTATTAAGATTAATTAATATTTCAATTTTAAACTATATCTGATGAATATTTTACTAATGGGAGAAGAATAAGTAGTCAGTTAAAATATAAAATTGGAAATTCAGGTGCGATATTTGAAAGTAAGATGTATCGCAAAAGCAATTACGACCTAATGATATCATTTATTTTACCCTAAGCGTCTAATTTGCAGTGGACGCCGCGTGCAGTTGCCCGAATTGAACTTCTGATAATTATGACATTAGTGAAAATTTATGTTTGGTAGAAATGCTGTCATTTTGTTAAATATATTAAGACACGGCGTTTCATAAGTAGTTCATTATTGTAATTTCCCAACTAAAATATATTACTTTGAAATCTCAACTGATTAACTGAAGCATAATAACTCACTAATCGGAATTCGTTCGGGAAGTAATTAATCGGAACTCTAGATAATATTTGTTAGTTTTGAAGCCATTAACTAAGTTAGACATAATTTTATCATGTTAGCGAGCTTTTTAGAAAAAGTTTGCTGCAAATGAATCAGTATTAATATGGGAAAAAGTTAATTCAACAGTATACGGTCTACATAACAAATTACTTATATGTTTTGACTGAGTTTTTCACATTAATTACCGTTGTAATGAATTATAAATTTGATATTTAAAGCTGCAGCTTGGTGGGTAACAATTGTAGATATGAGCTTGAAAATACAGGATTTCATTATCTGATACAAAAAGGAGTTATTTCAAAAACAGTTTCATTACAGTTTTGTTACTTAAAATTTTAGAATACTGGGTGAGGATAAAGTAACGTGAGGAATACAGGGTTCTGTAGCACGTAGTGTACAAGGCGAAATGTAACAAAATTTTGTGCACGCACAAGCACATTAGAACAAGATGATTTGATTTTCTCAGGAGCAAAAATTCAATATCAAAAGTCGCCACCTGGGGAAATTTTGACGATGTGGTTAAGGAAAGGAAATAAAAAGAGCTTTGTATAGAGCTATCATGAAGACGAAAAAAAAAAAGGTTCAGAGAATTATTATCTTTCATAGGCAATATTTATTCTTTCTCGTATGTGCTGACTATAACACGTAACTTGCTTTATTAGCCTCTTCAGACTCCAGAACTAAGCACAAACAATTTTGACGCAATTTTTTGGTTCTCTGATTTAAAAAAGGATTACAAAACAAAATAACTCAAAAGAATTTCTTTTTTCAATTTTAACTAATAATTAGTTTAAATAATAATTAATGTCCAATTTCCATGTTTTCCATGCTTAAAACGAAGTAAACTATCTGTTGATTAATTTTAAAAACAATTGGGTGTTTTATCTTCCAAATTGCACATGCAGTATTTTAAAATGTACCCAATTGGGTACACTTGGAATGAAGAGGTTAGTCATGCTGTTTTATCATCGGAGCAAAAAGTTTACCTTGTATACTGGTGGAAGATGAAATTACAGCCCCAAAAGAGCATTGACTAGGAAAAAGAATATTTTTTTACGTCTATATGCCTTATCAGTTAACTGGGTATAACTAAAAGGTACCTAATAATAGTATCCCTAGGTGCCCTTAAAATTTAAATGCCTCAAGCAAATATACGTGTGCGTGGAAACATATCCCATGAAATGTTTTGGTACATTAAAAACTGATTTAGCAGCTACAACGTTGAATGCAAGCACACAAATTTGCATACATTCCTTCATCGTTTAGGCGTTGTATAATGTCATTTCGTGGTATATTTGTTATTGTTTCATTCGGTCCGTTTAAAAGTCAACAGCCAATGCTGTTTGGGCTGTGGATCATGTTCGATTTGACGTAATGTGTCCCAATTTTCCCTTAAATGATCAATTGGTCCATCAAAAAGCCAACAGGTTAGCTGGTTGTGCGTCCTGCTGGGTTTGAAGTATAATATGTTTCATGAATGAACGATTGATTCATCAAAAAGCGCCACCAGCTATTACTGGGTGTGGATCATGCTGGGTAGGAATAATATGTTCCAGGCCTGATCGATTTGCACGTCAAAAAGTCAGCAACTATTGTTGGTCGTGGATCATGCGTTATTTGACGTAATACTCCGATACATATGTTAAATTGCTATAGCCATTGCTACTTGTGGTTCATGCTGGGTTTGACATAATGTGTCCCATGCATGATTAATGGTAGGGTGATCTGGTGATCTTGCAGGCAAAAGGCAACACGTTGAAACATCATATAAAAATAGGTATAATGGAACTTTTTTTTTTATTCTGCTCTATTTGAAATGTTAATTATCATTGCAACTTTCTCTCGCTTTAAGAGGGTATTCTAGTCTAGAATTTTCAAAAAATTGATTTTTTTTTTGCACATTTTCAAAGCTTAGACCTTCAAAAATATGCCTGTAAAAAGATTTTAAAAAACTAAGTATTTTCAAAGTTACAGCCGTATTTGTAACGTGGCAGCTAAACCGGTCCGACCGTAGGCAACTTTTAGCTACCTGAATGCTTCCTGTATTGGACAAAATCTTTTATTTTCAATATAAACCGCTGCTCTAGACATTTATATATATATATATGTATCGCTGCTCTGCATTTGCACCCAAACACATACACGCTGGAAGTCACACTATTAAGATTGCTACGAGTAACTACATAGCTGTGTGTATTTTTAAGAAAGGTTTTATGACACTTTTAAAAATCTTGGAAACTCTGTCTATAAAGATTGGTTCTAAAAGCCATGTATTTACTTATAACAAGAAGTTCCGTCTAGAACTATACGAGCCTACTTTCCCGTATACACCAAATTCAAATTTATAATCTAGCTATCTCTTTCTCTCTCTTTCTTATTTATCTTTAGTTCTAATTATTGAAAACATACCTTTTTCAACGGATAATACATATTCATTCACTCACTCATTCATTCTTTCATTTATTCAGCCATGCATTTATTCATTCATTCGTTACCTCATTCAAGTGTTTATTCATTCATTTACGCATTCATGTATTTATTCACTCATTTATTTATATTTTCATTTATTCAATAATTTATTCATTCATTCTTTTCCTCATTCATTTATTCTTTCACTCTTTCATTTATTCATTCATTCATTATTTCACTCATTGAGTCACTGAGAAATATCCTTGAAAATCCCGATCAAAAAATTTCATAGCAAAATAGGCTCGTAAGTTCTGGATAAACTTTCTATTTCTACATGTTCTACGTTATAAGAGCTTTCCGATAAAGTTTGTTCCAAGCAAATCGGTCCGTTAGATCAGGATTTATATAGGGTTGAAATTTCCCCGTAAGCTCTGTGTTAATTTTTTGAACTGTTCAAAAATGAACAAAAACTGTTCAAATCAATATTTCACACCGAGAACTCCTTTCAATAAGCTTGCAATAGGAACTTGGCTCTTGTGCCCAGAGTTTACAGAATTTGCTTCAATTTTGTCCATAGGCGCTAATGTTAAAAATTTTTGAACTGTTCAAAATTGAACAAAAAATTGTTCGAATCATAAAGTAGAATATAGAAATGAGATGTCCTCGCCGAGATCTTTCGAATGCAAAAAGAATTTTTCCAATCGGACAATTCGTTCAAAAGTTATTAGGGGGGGGGGGGACAGACCGACAGACAGATCGACAGACAGACAGACAGACCGACAGACAGACCGACCGACAGACAGACCGACAGACACACTTTTTCCCCATCTCAATACCCTACTTTCAAATTTTTTATTTTTCAATCTTTATTTAATTACTTCACTTATTTTTGACTTTTCTTGTTTTTTAACGATATTTTCACGATACCATTAAGCCTTCTTTCATGCTTTATTATTATTTTTTTTACTTTTACGGGAAAGTAGGCTAAAAAATGAGCAAAGCATCAACCGCTCCGATCGACAGGCTTCTGACGCTTCTTAAAGATGGTAGATCTGCTCGTACGGCTGAAAGAAGGTCAAATGTTGTTGGTTTTGAAAAGGAGGAAGGGACATTATACGATGCAGTAATCGCTGATTAATAGATGTAAGTAAGTATACAACATCATATAAAATTACTTCTTCCAGAAACGAGACTCAAAACTTTAAACGCGTTTTTCTAGAAACTATGTTTCGGAACGGTTGACATGATATCTCAAGTTTCAGTGGATCGATTTACTTCAAATTTGGATAGAGCTTCTTAATATATGTTTGACGAGTTTTTTTGAAAAAAAAAATTGCCAAAGTTGAAAAATTGGGGGTAAAAAATTATCATTATTTTTTTTTTCATGGTAGCCATTTTGAGATTTTTTTTTTTTTTTTTGCAAATCGCTCTCGTCAAACAAAAACTAAATCCCTACTCTTTTAGAAATCAAGATTTTGTTTTCGGATCTTCAAGGAGGGTGGAATCGTGTCAACGAGGGGACAGCTTATTTATTATTATTTTTTTTAGGCTCCACTATGCGCGCCTGTACTATTTTGTATTTTGACTTTTTTTTTACTAAACTTTTTCGTGTTCTTTAAACATAAATAAACAACCGATAAAAAACCCGATGATAAAAATCTTTACCGTTTTTTAGCCTAGTTTCCCGTAAAAGTAAAAACAAATAATAATAAAGCATGAAAGAAAGCTTAATGTATCGTGAAAATATCGTTAGAAATCAAGAAAAGTCAAAAATAAATTAAGTAATTAAATAAAGATTGAAAAATAAAAAATTTGAAAGTAGGGTTTTGAGATGGGGAAAAAGTGTGTCTGTCGGTCTGTCCCCCCCTAATAACTTTTGAACGAATTGTCCGATTCGAAAAATTCTTTTTGCATTCGAAAGATCTCGGTGAGGACATCTAATTTCCATATTTTACTTTTTGATTTGAGCAATTTTTTGTTCAATTTTGAACAGTTCAAAAAATTTTAACATTAGCGCCTATGGGCGAAAATGAAGCAAATTATGTAAACTCTGGGTACAAGATCCAAGTTCCAATGAACAAGCTTACTGGAAGAAGTTCTTGGCGTGAAATATTGATTTGAACAATTTTTATTCATTTTTGAACAGTTCAAAAAAAAATTAACATAGTGCCTACGGGGAAATTTCAATCCTATATAAATCCTGATCTAACGGGCCGATTTGCTTGGAACAAACTTTATCAGAAAGCTCTTATGACGTAGAACATGTACAGATAAAAAGTTCATCCAGAACTAACGAGCCTTTTTTCTTATGAAATTTTTTGATCGGGATTTTCAAGAATATTTTTGAATTAATGAAAGATGAAATGAATAAACAAAATAATGAATGAATAAATGAGTGAATAAATACATGAATGACTGAATAAATGAATGATTGAACGAATCTGTATTAACCGTTGAAAAAGGCATATTTGAAGCAATTAAGAACTGAAGCTAAACGAGAAAGAGAGAGAGATAGCTAGATTATAAATTTGAAGCTGGTGTATACGGGAAAGTAGGCTCGTATAGTTCTAGACGGAACTTCTTGTTATTATCAGCGTTTTAAAAAGAATCCAAAATTTTAAATTGGGCTCTCTAGACTAGAATTCCCCCTTAATTCAATTTAAGACTTTGCTACCGAAAACACATTTTGATTAGCAAACAAATGTTGTAGTTTCCGAGCATGTGAAAACTATAACAGGTACCGCAAAATCATTTCTGCAGAGAAATGTTTGAAAACTTTCTAGCTCTAAATTTTAAACTTTCGACTTCGAGGTGCACGTTCGCAGTTTTCAGATTAACTTCTGGTTGTAAGTGCTATAGATTCGTCAATACATCTCTACGTAATAGATACTCAAATACATAGAGTTTTGTAATGGCAGAAATAACACTTTAATTGTTTTCAATAACAGTTTATTTTTATTTTTGATTTTAAGTTATCTTACTTAATAAAGTAAAATTTGTATTTTGTATGTAAGTGCTGAAACAGGAGGAACTTCCATCAATGTTTTATAAACATCAGAAAAAAGGGCTTTCTTTTCTTAAAATTACATTTGTAAAGGAATTTTGTTTTTAATAATATGAACTGTGAATGTGCTTCATATGCGAGTGTAAAGAACTGGTAATGACAAGATTCTCGTTTTTATTAGCCTACTTTCACGTAAAAGTAAAAAAAAATAATAATAAAGCATGAAAGAAGGCTTAATGTATCGTAAAAATATCGTTAAAAATAAAGAAAAGTCAAAAAAAAAGTGAAGTAATTAAATAAAGATTGAAAAATAAAAAATTTGAAAGTAGGGTTTTGAGATGGGGAAAATGTGTGTCTGTCGGTCTGTCGGTCTGTCCCCCCCCCCCTAATAACTTTTGAACGAATAGTCCGATTCAAAAAATTCTTTTTGCATTCGAAAGATCTCGGAGAGAGCATCTCATTTATATATTTCACTTTTTTATTTGAACAATTTTTCGTTCAATTTTGAACAGGTCAAAAAAATTTAACATTATCGCCTATGGGCGAAAATGAAGCAAATTATGTAAACTCTGGGTACAAGATCCATACTCCAATGAACAAGCTTACTGGAAGAAGCGCTTGGAGTGAAATATCAATTTGAACAGATTTTGTTCACTTTTGAACAGTTCAAAAAATCAACATAGCGCTTACGGGGAAATTTCAATCCTATATAAATCCTGATCTAACGAACCGATTTGCTTGGAACAAACTTTATCGGAAAGCTTTTATAACGTAGAACATGTAAAAATAGAAAGTTCTTCCAGAACTAACGAGCTTATTTTCCTATGAAATTTTTTTATCGGAATTTTTGAGGATATTTCTCAGTGAATAAATGAATGAATGAAAGAATGAATCAATGAATAAATGAATGAGGAAAAGAATGAATAAATGAGGGAATAAATACATGAATGAGTAAATGAATGACTAAACATTTGAATCAGTAAACGAATGAATGCATAAATGAATGGCTGAATAAAGGAAAAAATGAATGCGTGAACGAATATGTATTGTCTGTTGAAAAAGGTATATTTAAAAAAATTAAGAACTAAAGCTAAATGAGAAAGAGAGAGAAAGAGATAGCTAGATTATAAATTTGAATTTGGTGTATACGGGAAAGTAGGCTCGTATAGTTCGAGACGGAACTTCTTGTTTTATATGATTTTTTTTTTTCAGACGACTAATTTTGACTAAGTTTTCAAACGTTGGACGATGTTTTCAAAAAAATCAATGCTTTTAGAAACTATTTGCAACAATATAGCAATAATAATAACAATTTCAAGAATAAGAATAAAATTTCTACGCACGGTAAAGCTCCTACTAATACTGCTATAGTAGTAGTTGAGTTTTAAATTTCTTCTCTTATTTGCAAAACCAAGATCTAGAACTGAGTTATAAAATTGGTCTACTAGTGTGTCTTTCTCAGCAAACTTCCTTTCATTAAACATTGTTTAAAAATTCTGTGCTTTTTGATGATGACGATGATGATGATGATGATGACGACGACAATGATGACACCAATAATAATAATAATAATAATAGTAGTAACAATAATAAACTTCATTAAAAAAGGTTGAATATCTATGACTTTTACTAAAACAACTGCTGGTTGATAAGCCGACTGAACTAGCTGAAACTTCAGCATAATGCTATAGAGCAGGGGTCTCCAAACTTTCCAGCCTTAGGGCCATATTGATTACTCCAGTAAATTCCAAGGGCCAAAACTATATTATCATTAACTGTTGCCGGTGGTAAAAAGTTGAATCAGTCCACTAGTGGTGTAAAATATGATTACTTTTCTGCCAGATGCCATTAGCGACGGGGAAGCTGATCTGTCCGCGGGCCGGATGTGGCCCGCGGGCCGTAGTTTGGAGACCCCTGCTATAGAGTATCAAAAGCTACATGAAAGCGAAACAAAAATGTTGAGAAAATAAATATTCTACTCTGAATATCAGATACGGGAAAAGACGAATGATTTTTTTTTTCAAGATTGGCATCAGTAAGAAACGAAACCTGCTTACGCATCATTTCGTATTTCAATCTCGATAGCGACGTATCTGCTTTTGCAATCAAATAAAAGAAATTCCATTATTTTAGAATGATAACACCATTCCAATTTTAATATAAACGGCTAAAAAAGGTCAACTTCTATTGATAGTTTTTTTCAGAAAAGTGAATGTTACGAATCTATTGCATTGTATTCTAATATTTAAAAATTTTCTGCTCTTTAAAAATTTCTCCTACACAATACTTTGAGTAAATCATATCATTTGGATAAATTATATCAATTTATGAAAATAATCATCTAGATTTATAGCAAGATGCAGAAGTTTGGATCCTAATAATTTTGAAATAACATGTTTGTTTATGAAAATTTACAAGTCTTCTTAATTATTGAAACTTTTTGATTCGCAAACGGGCTATACACACACGAATTGAATGCAATGGATGCCATTCTACCCCTCCCCTCTAAATAAATAAATAAATATAAATGGCAATAAATAAATAAATAAAATAAAATAAATGAAAATTAATAAATAATTAAAAATGGAATATAATAAAAATAAAATGGGTGTGTGTACTCGTACGCCTGTTACTGGTTTTGCTTTTTAAATTCTTAATTTTTTAGTGAATTTTTAGACATTTTCCTACATTTACAAAGCACAGTAAATAATTGAGAATGGTACAGCAGCCCCTCGTTATATCGCACTTGTCGGAGAACAACAACAACAACAACAACAAAAAAAAAAAAACGCGATATAATCGATGCCGTTAGAAATAACTCAAAACGTACAAGTGAATTGAGTGGACCTGCGCATGCCAGCTGAGCATGGTATGAAAACGATGTCAGAGATAAAGGCAACCATTTTCTTTCCAGAAAATTCCTTTACCTATCACTCTCCCTTTCTTGATTAAGGGGATTGTATATATTTGGATTTGTTTAGGCAAGTGCGAATCCTTTATGTACTGAAAAATATCCATAAAGGGGTGTTTTTTGTTCTCCTACTTCTGTCTCTTTCATTCAATGGGCGTTAGGATCAATACAAAAAGAACAAATTAAACGTCAACTGGCAATATGTAGAATCGTTCTGCGGAAAATTTTCGGAGACATAGCAAAAGCGCGATATATCCGAATGAGCGATATAACGAGACGTGATATAACGATAGGATACTGTATTTTCAAACCTAAAGAAAGTCAATTATTTTGTTAGCATCTGAAATTTGTGATTTCAATAAAATTAAATGGAATGAGTAAGGCGAACAATGTAAACATGCCTCAGAGTGAGAAGAGGAACCTTTTAAACACCCACACTTCCTAGTTTTCTGCACTCCGACGATTTGGGGATACTTTTTTGACGATTATTTCTGATACAATTGATGAGCAAGATGTCAATTATTTAATTTCATCCGAAATTTTCAACATTATTATTATTATTATTATTATTAATCTCAGCGGCGCGATAGCCCATTGGGGACCATGACCTACTGTGCCCATACCAGTTTTCGAGACCGAGGGCCGTGGGGGTGCAGAAGCAGATGTTCCGGTCAAGTGGTCAGTCTGAGGTGGAACCCCCAGTGTTTAGATCCGAAGCATGCTCGGTCCTCATTTCGGCCCCGCTGAAGGGATGAAAGGCTGGGATTATTATTATTATTATTATTATTATTATTATTATTATTATTGTTGTTGTTGTTGTTGTTTTCGCTGTTGTCGTTGCCGTTGTTGTTGACGACGACGACAATGATGATGATGCTGTTGTTGTTGTTGTTGAACGATTAAAGAGTAAAATAATTTTCTTAGGGAATAAAGGGTTATAATTTCAATATTATCTGCTTAAACTTAGGCGCCTTTATACAGTATAAAAATATTTCTAACTTTATTTTGATTGTTTTTAGCCTGTTCAAGTTTTAAAATTTTATGCAATTTAAAAAAACACGTTTGGAATAAGTTGGAATCGAAGCCAACTGAGAGAGACACGCAGTTGATGTCGAAAAATCGATGGTGATATACAGGAAAGTAGAATTGTTTAATTGTCCACAAATAACTTGTTTTTTACTCTTTTCACTCTTTCTGCAATCATGCTTTTTGTATAGGATAAAGTCAAACTTCTTCAACAAATCCATTTCAATTTTCCCCCGTCCTTTTGGTTGTTTTCATATAGAACGATTTTGACGAAGCATTCCGCTTCATTCACTTGTACTATCTCCCAATCGGTTCTGAAATTCAATTTCACCGTGGTATGCTTTTTACTTTAAATATACTTGGAGGCTATTTCTTGTCCTAATTTTTAAATGTTACAGAACTGAATAGAAGGTTTTAGAGCCCTATTGCTTTTAGTGTTCCGTGCTGCTCTTACTGTCCGCCACTGAAGCTTTTCTTCTGAATTCCAAACGTGACTTTCGCGTTAAAACATTTAAATGAATTTTCTGAAGTTCAAAGTGGGTGCGACATTTGTCGTCACTTTTTGGGAAGCTTTTATGCGGCGGAAACATGTTTGTTATTCTGAACAAGAATTTCATTTAAATGCTTCATCTGTATAGAGCATCGATATCATAAAAAAAAATAAAAAAATCTTGCTTCTTAATTTGTTGCCATTAATGCAGCAGTTGTTCTCTAACGTTGCTTCGAATGTTAAACGTCACACACGTTTTTAGCGCATCATGTCTACTCTAAAATGTACTTAAGACAACTGCAATTTGAACGTTCTTTAAAATGATGTTCATAAAATTTTTTCACAATAATTGTTGTCTTACTTTATATTAGGAAAAAGAATTACAAAGAAGTTTTTTTTTTTTAAATCTGTAAAGAAAACTTTCGAATGTGTTTATTTTCCTTTACATTTTCCCGATGAAGTAATGCAAAACAGACATAAAGCTTCTGAAAAAAGTTAAGAATTTTCTAGTACAATTCATATTTTAATAATAAACGCTGCTGTGAAGGATTGTAACAGTGATACTTCTAAACATCACTGTACTGTAGCACTCTAGGGATATTTGCTTTCTTTTTTCAATTTAAAATTAAATGTCTTCGCTTCGAAAATGTGTTTACCTCTAAATACAGCCACACCCGATACTTGACTTTGGGGCGAGGGGGGGGGGGGGATCAAGATCAGGAATGAGGATACATCGGATATTGATTTATCCGGATATGAACCATTCGTTGTCTTTAGCCACAGCGAATGTCCGCTTCTGATATTTGAACATTTGGAACCCGTAAATTCTACACATATTTCTTAACATCCCACAGCTTCCAATTACGTAGTAAGTTTGTAATCTACGTATATATTCAAAACATATTCATTCATGAAATTTTTAAAATCAAATTTACATACCGGATAACCAGATTTTTCGGGCAGTTTTGGATAATCGAATTCCAGATATTTAATCCTCTGGATACCGGATGTTCGATGCGTTCCAGGGGGGAAAGCCTCCCCCCTCCCGTTGAATGCACCACCGCTGCTAGCTATATAATTCAAATATATAATACGGTTGCATGCACGAATTTAGCTTTAAGGTTTAACTGCAGTTCTGTTGAAAATGAGGAGAAAAGGAAATAGTTAATCTGTGTTGTTGAACAGGCTCTTGAGGCAGCACTGCCTATCCGTGAAGTAAAAATTGGGGATAACAATAACTACTTAGACCGGGAGGCCAATAATGGACATAATACTCTGATTAAATGCAATACAAATTTTAAAATATTTTTAATTGGGTTGAATAAATTCAATAAAAATGTATAAGTGTAGAAGCGGATGCAGATTCGAAAGCTCGAGCACAAGTGTTTAAAAAAGGGAGAAGGAAAGAAAAAAGAAGAAAAAGGAACACAGAATCTTTGCAAAGATGCATTATACCGCCATTTATGAGTTATATGATTTCCTGTTGCCATCAATGCCTTCTAAAGTTTTCAATAAATAGAAAACACGTGCTACAGAAGTTGAAATAAACTCTAAAAACATGATCATGGAATTCATGTTTTAAATTAAAAAATAAAAGTTCGCTTATGAAAAACTAAACGTTCCAACAGAAAAAAACTGTAAATTCTTTGATTTAACTCAGGCTCAAAATGGTTAAAAATATTTATACTTTCCATTAGTTAATAGCAAATCATACTATTTTACCGAATATTCATGGCCATAACTGTATGTGGTTTAAAGGAATAAATAATGTAGGTACTTTGAAGTAAACATAATAGGGTCAGGTGGGGTAAAGTGGTCATAAAATCCACGTTTTTCAACTTTCTTTGCCAATAAATATAAGATTTTTTTTCAAAACCTTCAGAGTTTTTGCTTGTTGTTTTACATTACATTATTAAAGAACAGATTGCATTAAATTTTGAGCAGAAAAAAATTAACTAAAATAATTTTATGACTCCTTCTTTCTGGGATGTATGTATGACCACTTTACCCCATGGGGTGCGGTAAAGTGAGTAGTGCATGGGGTAAAGTGGTCATAGTTGAAAAAAAAAAACTATATAAAAGTATTAATAACCATAATACATCAAAATACTTAACAAAGGTTCATTTTAGAACGAAAACCACTTTTTTTCCCTCAACTGAATTTATTTATGTCCTCTATTATGGTCAAAAGTTAGCCTCATCTTCATAACGTTTCGTAATTTACTTCAGTCTCTTCAGCTGCTGCATATATGGTCTTAAAACGAAGTTATGGACCAAAACATGTTAGGACACGTAATTAGTAGGTATTATTGGGTTTAAATCCCTAATTATTAGATTTTAAGTCTGTACTTTAACTCAATACATACAATAAAACATAAATATGAAATTCAAAATTTTCCGTGAAAAAATTTAAAATAACTTTTAATTGATGACTAAATTATTTAAATAACATATTAAGAAAATATTACTAATAAGAGAGTTCTGGATAATTATAGCTTATTAAAAATCAATAGGAGAAAAATACATATTTTAACCTAGTTATTTTTAATTCTCGCTCTCTTTCATGTATTGCTCTTGTTTGAAACACTGCTAGGTTTTAAACATTTACAGCTTAATAATACTTATAATAAGTCTGTTTATAAATGAATCATTGATACTTGAAAATTCTTGTATTAAATGTGCTTCTGAAAATTTTTCAATACTAAACACACCATTGTAAGAAGACTGTATTATAGTAATTTTAATCTCTATTCATTTGAGCTCGATTGTGTTAGTTCCGGCTTTCTAAAAAGTAAATTTAAAAGTTATGTTTTAAAAAAAATAACACAGCATTAGTGCTATTTGTTAAAGTGTAACTGACATCTGTCTCGTGGCTTAATTTCTAATAAAAGAAGTGCGAGCACTGTAGTCTTCAAAATTTATTTTCTTGCGGGAATAGCTTGAATTCCCTCTAATCGTTAAAAATTGAAAATAAATATGGAAACTGAGCTTCCGTGAATTCCTATGCAAGTCAATTCCTGGTCTACCACATAAATTAACCTAAAGTAATTTTAGAACATCGACGCACGTTAAGCCTAATACCTATGACCACTTTACCCCTTTTTACTTAAACTACAGTAAAATAATATATAAACTAAATCTAGCTTAGCGGTTCGTGAGGAAGTATTTATGAGATCTGTGTAAAATTACCTGAACCATCCATTTGCTGCAAATTCTTTAAAACAAAATGTCAGAGAGAAGTTAAAAGAGCTGTTTTGTTGTATAAACAAAGTGTTGTATAAACAAACAAATCGAGTGTTTTCGCCACCTAAAGAGTTGCTATTAATACAATTTTGTATGTAAAATTTAATTTTGATTATTAAAAGCTAAAAGAAGAAAATTTAAACCAATTCCTTTATTTATTTCAAAGCTATAGCTTTTTATTTGCCATATGTCCATTTTACTTCACCTGAACCTATTGCATTAACGTTTCAAATTTTTGACGTTTTTATTTTATTCTAAATGAATACATATCTCAATTCTAATTTAAAGTGCTACTTACTTTTCTCATTTTAGATTAATACTTTACTTTATGTAGATATATACATTTTTTAACAACAAAAGCTTAGTTATATTACGTTAAAACGTGAAGCATTTCCAGCCGTCTTTTACAACGGTTTTACAAGTTTTGTAGCGTCAAAAGGTTTCTAAGTGAAAAAAGCTGTTTATATTCTTTTATTTCGCGTTAACGTCAAAGAAACAAAATCATTTGAAAATGTGAAAACTAAAATAGAGCATCCAAGATCCTTTTCCTCCGGTGAAGGGGGGGGGGGGGGACATTTTTCCTGGAATGTCATGAATGTCAAAACACAATGTTATGGATAAAAAAGAAGGACTAAAGGATAAGGAATTTCTTTATAGAAATTTTTAAAAAATACCAGAGTTTGACGGGTTTTATGTAGCATTTGATGATTATTTCCAGAAAAGTGCGTTAACATATTCTGTTTAGCTTGAATTTAGAAATTGCTTTTTGATATTCTGCTTCGAGTATATATATTTTACTCCCAATTTTTGAAAACATAGCTTCATTATAATTCTTCTTGCAGACATATCTGCATATCAGCTCTTTCATTCCGTATAAATGAAACGGTACCATGCTGCACTGAAACGAAATAATTTTTACGACTCTCGAAGTAAACAGCTTAAAAACTCAATAATGTTAAGCGAGTAGTTGGATTAAAGTGTTTCAATCGTAGTAAAAGTTAAATTCAGTTAAAAACATCTACTTTAAAGCGGATTATTTATCTATCGCTACTACTCCCCGCCCATTTGGTTTTATGCATGATCTATTTTCGAGCATTTTAAAAGTTATTTCCACCTTATTTCATATAATTTGTAGGTAAATTTGTTTCATATAATTAGAAGGTAAAACGTATTATGGTATGGTGCTTAAAATTCGACAAATGAGGGTACTGATGTCTGGTGTAACAATGACATGATGAAAACACGGTTACTAAATTCTTTTGAAAAATGTCATTTAAAGCTACCTTTAAATTATTCTTACGTTCCAATAATTACTCATGAAAATAAGTTTTATTATCCAATTTTTCTCCCGATCGTGTTCAATTGCAATTTCTGCAAAAAAAAAAAAAAAGGGGGGGGGGGTGAAGAAATTAAGCTCATTTTATGCATACATTTGGGTAAATAGCCCTTTTCTTTTTGGTAAGGTAGAAAGGTTTTCAATATTAAAATTTTTGTTGTAATTTCTGAAGGAAAACTAATTATCCTTCAACAGACATTTCAGCTGTTTCGCAAATGCAACGGAATAATTTTAAAAGGAATGAGAAGGGTTCCCGAGTGAATTCATCTAATTTCCACGTTTCTGTATTAATAAAATAACTTTTGCTCGTAGACATTTTTACGATTCCCATTAAAAGCTTTAGTTGATTTATTCAAACATTTCAAAACAAAGAATTCTTTTAAAAGTAATGTGTAAAGTGGACAAAACTTTTATCATTGATTTATGAAAATCTTTACTAATCTCAATAGATAGAAGTGCAAAAAATATTTTTATTCCCAAACAATCGATGGCATTGAATACGATTTTCAAAAGAATTGTCAACGCCATTATTCTCAGAAAGGTTTTGAGTTATCTTTCAGAACAATAGCACAATTGTTAGTTTACAAAAAGCGTACTTTTCTGTTTACAAAAAAAAAAAAAAAAAAAATCCTAATACATAAAATAAAACAAAATTGTCCCCTTATTCCTTCTCATCTCGTCTTCGATGATGCTCGTTAGGAAAATCATTCCCCTGCACGGTTCTTCCTTCATCACAATTAGGGCTCGACCGATGGCATTTTTTGGCCGATAAGCCGATGCCGATTGTTGGCTGATTGTTCCAAGATCGGCCGATGGCCGATGCCGATGACCGATGGAAAAAAATCGCTTTAAACCATTAAAACGTGTAGAATGCTTGTCAAAAATGTCATTTAAATCATTTGTTTATTTCTATGTTTATAAAAACATAAATGCATTATTCAAGCTCCATAAAACTGTTTGAGGGAAGTTTACATAATAATTAAAACTAAAGAATCACTCGTGATTCTAGTAAAGTAATTAAACTATTTGGGGGTAAAAAAAGCTATATCCAGAGGATTTTTAATTCTTTTTTCTTATCTTTCCAAAAAAAAAACTCAACAACTATTGGATCGGATCGGGTCTCCTTCCCTTTCCTTCAGCATTTTCTCTTTATAACACCTGCACTGCAAATTCCAAGCGCAGCTGCCTTTATTTTCTTATTTTTTTCCTGGGGGGAATGCAGATGTTATAATACAGACTAACAAATATTGTGGGTTTGTATCTTTAACAAAATTATCAACCCCTTGATAATTTTTCAATTGACAATTTAGTCAATTGGGGTTGACAATTTAGCAAAATTGTCAACCCCATCCCCTCCGATTTCTTTCATAATTTTCCCCCCGTTTTGAAAGAATAACGAAAAGTTTATTTTTCTTTAAAAAAATTATTTAAACTAAAAATAGCTCTTCTTATAAAATAAAAACATTAAAAAGTTTCGCTCGAAATAACTCCCCCCCTCCCTCTTTATAACCAAGAAATACTGAATATTGCTTTAAAAGCATAGAGGTGGGATTTTTTTATCATTACAAATAAATGATGGGGGGGGGGGGGGGATTCCTTAAGAACAAATCTTATTTGCTTTTTTTCTTGTGAGTTGAAAATTACACGAAAATACTTGACATATTCTTCATATTTTTCTGAGCACAATGTAAGGTCATAAAAATAAACCAGTATTTTGTAACGTGAAAAATATTTTAAGCATCAGCAAATCTTCTGAAAAAGACGTGATCTATTATAAAAAAAAAGATGTATTATTGAAATATATATATATATATATATATATATATATATATACACGTTGTCAATTTTTGGAAAATAAAGAAATTATAGCATTATTATTAAGATATTATTCCACCCTGTCGCGCGAACTCGTTTTTTAAGAATTAAATTTTTGAGAATTGCAAGTCGAACTTGAACACATAAAATTTCGATCATTAAACATTTATACTGAAAAATTTATTCATATCTTTTATCACTATGTTCTGTGTTGTAAACAGAATAAAATAACAACAAATATTCTAAACTGAAAGCAGATACAACGAGATTGCTTTACAATAGAAGAAAAACTGTCAACTGTCCAACACGTGGCATTGAAGAATCCAAAAAAAATATAAAAAGGACGCTGAAAAAACGAAGTTTACACGGGGAAAAATTAAAATAACCATCGTATAAAAAAATTTCGATGCATTTTGAAAAAAAAAAATTATTGATCAATCTTTGAAAATAAAGAAATTTTAGCATTTTTAGTAAGATGTCGGGCGAACTCGCATTTTGGGAATTCAATTTTTGAAAATTGCAAGTCGAACTTGCACCACATAACATTTCGATCAATAAACATTTATACTGGAAAACTGTTTCTTATTTTTTATCAATGTTTTCTATGTTGTAAACGAAAAATAAAATAATGAAAATAACCGCACACCAAAAGAAGATGCAACGAGATTGCTGCACAATTGCAGAAAAACTGTAACACTTGGAATCGAAGAAACAAAAAAAAAAAAAAGCACTAAGAGAAAAAAAAGTTTACGGGAGTAAAAATTAAAATTATTATCGTACTTTGATTGAGTTGACTTTGTATTGTTTACAATTTCGGAATAATAAGAAAGATGACAAACTAAAAGCAGATGGTATAATATTATTGCACAATGACATCTAATGCACTAAGTCATTATTAAACGAAAAACGGACAAAAATGAGGCAACAAACCTAGTGCGAAAAACAAATAGCACTCATAAGACGCCTCTATTACTTTTACTTTGACATATTCTATTTCGCGAGCATTCTGTTCAAAGAGAAATAATTTTAATAATGAAGGTTGTCGGGAAGCGATCGCTTACACTATTTTTCCGAATTTTTTATCAAATGTAGAATGACATTATTTTTGTGCTTTTTTTGACTGCTGTGCTGCCTGTTGTTGTATGGAAGCAGAAATCTAGCTAAGGAAAGAAAGAGAAAGTTGAAGACAGAATGTTTTCTAGAAAGTTGTCCCTACGAAAAACATCGGCCTTCCATGGGCCCTTTTTTCGATGTTTTTCAAGGCCGATGGGTCGATGTTTTTCTAAAGTTAACATCAGCCGCCAATGCCGAAGGCCGATGGCAACTTTGTTGAACAATCGGCGCCGATGCATCGGTCGAGCCTTAATCATAATACTTTCATAAGCAAGTGGTATTTCTAGAACGGATGTCACCCGGGGCGGCAATTTTGGAATTTCAACCCCCCAAAAACCATTGTTGGGTTGTATGTACTTGCAGTTTTGTAGTTTGTATTATTCAATAGTAAAATAAAAAAAAAATTCTTTAAGAATAATTTGGGAATAATATTTTTCAGAATAATTTGGTGTAACTCTCCGCGCTCTCAGAAATAGAATCTACACTTTCGAGGACTTTTCAATCGTCAAGCAAATTTTGTCATTTATAACGATACTTTCCTCGCGAGATCACGTGACTTAAAAAAATTACAATAGAAATTTCGGAAAGCTGACGGAAGGTTTACTCGGAGCATTTTTCACGAAGCCATTTTGTCTAATACGACGAAAGTTTCGTGAGATTTGAGCATGCGTTTCTGAGAGTGAGTAAATTACAATTACTTTCAATTAAGATACGTTGAAATAGCATCAGTAAAACCGTATAACTCAAGTATATGTATTTTTCAAAGGCCCTTTATCTCATTTTGGGTGTCAACACCAGCATCCGCGAAAAGATTCTCACCCGGGGTGGGCCGTCTCCACCCCCTCCCCGGATAGTCACGCTACAGCATTTTGAGAAAAAAGAAAAATCCAGAAATTGTGTTTCTTAACCATTGGGGCCTTTTTAAAGAGGAGTGCTTTCTTGAAAAAACTTCCCTCTACGGGGCCCTTTAATTTTTGAGTCAGAGCTGTCTTAACTCTCGAACCAATGAAGTAGAACTAATACCCAAGCAGCATTGAATGTTGGCTTAATATTGGCGCAAGATTGTTTGTCTTGGCTATATCTTGGGCAATATTGGAGCGATTTTCCCAGTGTTCAGCCAATATTGGCTAAATGCTGCATGCGCAATATTGCATATAGCCTGGAAACCAAGATTGATCCAATATTGGTTTAATACTGCTCCAACAGTATTGCTCTCATAATGGAAGCCAAGATTGGTTCAATATTGGTTTAATACTGCTCCAACAATATTACTCTCATAATAGAAAGCAATATTGGTGCAAAATTGGCTACATTCTGGTAAACCAATATTGGACGAATGTTGCTCTGTAATGTTTAGCCGATAGATCTTTGTTGAATGTTGCTGAATAATAAAAACTACTTCATTTTCAACAACTATCATAACTTTTTATACACCTTCATTGCTCCCTAATGCAACTAATAGAAGATAATCCACCTGCGTAAATAGATAACATATAGTATAACTTCCGCTGGCAACAGATGTGGCGCAGCGGTTACAGCGTTGGATTGTGATACGAGAGGGCGTCAGTTCGAACCCAGTTCCCGACTCACTCATTCACACACCAGGAATGGTTAATCCGACGACTCATAGATGGCGCCATGAATTTTTGCATTTACACTTTTTTTCTAGCTAAATTCAGGAATAACAATAACAATTTTTATATTTTTAAGCAATTAGAAACAATAAAACTTGTTCGCCAGCGTAAAGCCAATATTGGCGTAAGGCTGGCACGCAATATTGGTTCAAGATTGAAGTAGCAATATTGGCCATTATTGTTAAAATGTACCCTCCTCCAAGCTACAGCCAATATTGTTTGCCAGTCTTATCCCATTCTTTTGCCAATCAAGTTACAGTATTGGGCCAAGATAAAATGCTACTTGGGTATCAACCAATGAAGTACAGTTATTTCTGACTCCAAAACAGAGAATACGATAAGCTTCAGATTCCGCTGCTGAAGACAAAAGTCTGTGAATTATTCTGTCATCAAGATCACTTTACATCAATGAAACAGAAAACTTTCCTTTCAAAAAATTAATGAGAAAAGAAGCAAATCAAAACCTCAAACATCAGTTTTGCTTGGTATTTTTTATGGCATATACAACATTGATATCTTAAATAGTGAAATGCAACTCGAAGCTTTCTTTTATTTTTGCTATTATCTGCACATTAAAGCTCTCTCTTTAAAGCTTAGTACGCTAAATTTATCAAGTTTTCCAACTTAGGACGTAATAACTTGACTGAAAGATAGATGAATGAGCTAAAAATTATAGAAATTTGTTTTTACTTCTTAGAAAAAAGAAATTCTCTTAGAGTAATATTTTTACTATCACGAGAGTAGGCGGAAAGCGGAGGCTGTCCTTTCATCTTTTGTGACGAGACTCGCATAGCGATAAAATTGCGCCAAGATTTTCCAATCCGTTTTAGATTGTCATATTTTCTTCGACTTGTGTAGGCGTTCTTCGAGATTACACAAAACGATAATTGTCAACACACATTTCGTAATGACTGAATCACTAAATTATTGACTCGAATCCTGCATGTCTGTTTCGTCTGCTTCTATTTTTTTACCAAAAAGTCCCAACAGTTACGTTTGGCACTTTTTAATAAATTATTTTAACTGAAAAGAAAAATCATTTTCATCATATCAGTGCAAGAATGGAAATATTTTTGTATTCGTACATGCACAAAATGTAGAAACAATCCCCAGAAAGTGATGATTATGCAAAGCTAAGGAGAATTCGATTGGAATCTGTGTAGGAAGGAAAATAAAATCAGAGGAGGAGAGGTACTACTATACCTGTTTTTACAAATTTTTTCCTCGCCATTCTTAGCTTACTCCATTCTCAAGTTCTGTTTCTTTGCTATTTGACGCACGTTTTACTTTCTGAAAAGTTTAAAACTACCCCGCATGATTTCACCTTAACTCTTAACGGAGCATCGAAAATAGAGAAATATTAAAGAAAAACCCCACACTGCCTGTAAAAAAAAAAAAAAAAAAAAAAACGAAAAAAAAAAAAAAAAACAACTATTCCCTTGCTTTACTTTAATGTTTTTCAAACATATTGATTTCAAAGAACGTGACTTGCCTGCCGTTTTGATTCCGTAGTTTAAAGTCCGTTTTGCCAGTTGTGATTTCTTTTAAGAGCTTTTATAGATTCGCTAAAAATAGAATGAGAAAATTCGATTTTCAATTCTTGAAAATCTTTTTTTTGTAAAACGTAAAAAAAAAAAAAAAAAAAAAAAAAACCCTTCCACTTGGCATTTTTTTAAAAATCCGATCCAGGTTTTATAAAATAATGTATGCATACGAAGAAGTTTTTATTACGTGTCTCAGTCAATTGGAAAGAGCTTTTCTATGAACTTGAGTTCGCCCAACAGCCGCAATTCGACCGTAATAACTAAACTTATCATTGAAAATATTATGATATTTATATAATTATAAAAGTATTATTCATCAAATTTGGCGAGTATAACGGCGAGTATATTTTGATCAGCCTCACTTAAAGCAAACGTATTGTAAATCATTGCCTTCGCCGGGTCAATTGAGCTCATAAATGTAGCCGCTTATGCTTCTGCCGATTTCGTACGAATATGAGTGGCAGTTGCATAAAACTTAAATGTTTGCTTCCATACACTTTTTCAATCCATTGTTTCAGAAAAGCCTTCACTCAAACTCTTATTATGATCGCTTTTAATATTACTGCTTAATGGCAACAAACTCTTTTTAACAATGAGTTTTATGTTTACTACCTAATAATTTACTCAACAAAGACAGGTTGCCATCTGCTATCTATAACAATATAATATTGCAATCATAAATGAGGCTTGCCTGACAAAAGAAAAGGGGAAATAATTTACTAATAATAAGCTGTTTCCAAATTGTTTTAATTGATATTACTAAAACTCGTCAATAGCTACTAAACCAAAAAAGTAAGAAAATCATTTGAAAAACAAAGGAGAAAATAGTTGTTAACTGTTTTGGGCTTTGCCTATTTATACATAAATATCATTGCAGATCACTTTTTTTTTTTTAAATAAGAGGCATAGCAGTAAAGCTTTCAACATTCAAACATTATTAAAAAGAAAACTTCATGCTTCATTGTAATCATTAAATCTTGAAATAGTACGTACACAGCAACAGCAACAAAAAATTATGACGGTTCATTTTTATAATTAAATCGATTTAAAAAGTAATACTTTTTTTTGTACGTACAGTGGTGTAGCGAAGGAGGGTGGGATTCAACACCCCCATGGGGGACTTTATATGTGCATAAAAATGCTAGCATAATGTGTATATGTTATATGCGAACTCTCCTCTTTAAAAAGTGACCCCCCACCTAATGAAAAAGGTCGCACTATGCTGCCAGCAACATGTAATATAAAACTAAAACGATAAAAAACCTCAGTTGTGCGAAAAATACTTAATGTGTTGCTAACGTCAAGTAATTTTGGCAATGGCAGTTTTTCTTAACCCTTGATCCGCGGAACACTGGTGCTCCGTGAAGCCACTTCAAGTGTTCTGCGAAAAAATTAAGTGCACACTTAGAAAACGCTTCAAAAGAAAATGTTGCCTTTTCTATTTATTTCATGGGCCACCGCTTAAATTATGACAAAAATTATACTATAATAATAAAACTGTTCCAATAGTGATTGAAAAATGTCTGGCAACAAAACAGAACCCTTTAATTCAAAAAGCTTGACAAAATCTGTTTTAATTTTACCAGGAATTGCAAGTGTTCTGTGCGACAAAATATCAAAGTTTAGTGTTCTCCATCCCTCCCTCACTTCGATAAGGGGAAGACTTGAGAACCACTGTGTTGAGGAACTACACTAAAGCCTTTTGCGTGAGATGTGAGTTTTTTACTCTTTAAAACATACTATTCTGTATGAAATCTATTAATCAGTGTCATTAACTAGGTAATAACCCCACTAGAAAAATTTTTCAATTAAAGTCATTTTTTTGCATAAACGTCAATTAATTGTAACACAAAAGAAAGAGGAAAATTAATTGTAATTTAATTAAACTGTTTGAAAGTTCATTATAGCGCAAAATACAAATTATCATTCCAGTTAATAGTTTTCTTCTGAAGCATGAAAAATGAGTTAAATAGAAAAAAGCGAAAGTAATTTGTTTTATAATTAAAGGAATTTGTACAAAACATTTTGGCTCATCAATTATTGATACTCACTCTACATACATTTAGGTTAATCGCATCAAAAAAAAAAGCTGTTTTTAATCTTTTTTGCAGTATATGGGGCGTCAAATCTTTGAAATGTCTCATGTATGTTATTAATTTGCAATTATATTATGTTTTGTAATTATGTATTTATTATTATGCTAGAAAATTAATGATAGGTATCTATAACTGAAATCTTAGTGATTAATATTAATGTAACTGGGTTAAAATTTATGCAGATACACTAGGGTGGAGCATAAATTTTTTTTGTGATTTTCAAAATACCCTAGGACGAAAAAGTTGTTTATTGGTAACCACGTGCAAAAAATTTGAGGAAATTTTAATAATATCTTCCGGTTAATCCTGGGCCCTAAAATTTCAAATTTTGGGGACTGAGCATTTTTAAAAATTTGTGATACACCCCAGCATCGAATAACTGTGTTAAACCACGAAAAAAAAAAATGAGTATTATTTGAGCAAAACTTGAGAAGCTAAAAGAAGTTAAAAAAAATAATTTCGAATTTCCAAAGGATATTTTATTTTTTGAAAAGAAATTAAAAGTGTTAAAGCCGAGAGATATGAAGTAAATTTAACGAAGAATCCATGGGTGATGATTCAAAAATAACATATTAATAGCAAGTGATTAACGAAAGGCAAAACTGAACTGCAACTGAACCAATCTTATCCCAAAAAAATGAAAATATTTCAAATTTGATCATTGAACTTCATGAAAAGGTGAAAAAGCAACACTGGTTCATAAATAATTAAAATAAAAGTAATCTCTTAAATTAAATCCAAAATAAAAAAAATAGCAACTGAATATACAGAATTGAAAATGCAAACATAATTAGAAAATTTGGGTAATTTTTATTGACTATTAATTTGTTTTTATAATTCTTATCTTGTGTCCGTACAAGAAAAATAGCAGAAGTTAGAACACTTGAAGTAGTTCTGTCCGCAAAATGATTGATTTAAAAATAAATAATTAATCATTGGTACTAAATCTTTAGTACTAATATCTTTAGTACTAAAACGTATTATATAATTAAACTAAATTAATATATAACAATTAAAATACGTAAACAAAAAAAGTATTGAAACAAGTGGAGTAATTTGCTGCTTCCTTTTCCTAAAATAATTTTGGACAGCTTACTGAAAGGTGAAGCTTTTTATCACAGTGAAAAATAAAATTTAGTTTAAAATTACATAAAAGTTTAAGCAATTTGTAATTACGTAAAACTAAGGGGGAAAAAAAAACTTTAAACAAACCCTAAGGATAAAAAAACTAGTATTTTTTCAATTTTTTATCCAGCTGAAAGAACTAATTTTGTGCCTGTAAGAAAAGAAGATATAAATACCACAGCAAAAACTTCTGCAATGGCCATTAGATTAGTTCTTAATTGCGAGATAATTTTCTTGAAGAGGGAAAAAAAGGGGGAAATTTCACATTTCCTCGAATGTTTTCTTTTCCTATCTTCTAATGCATTCAGGTCAAAAAGGTAATTTTATAAAGTGATTCTCCCTCTCTTTTTGTATGATCTCATAAAAAAGCCTGAATTCGTTGACTAATAAAGAAGAAACGCTTGCTACGTGTTCACATCACCCATTAATTTAAAGAAATGTTTTTATGCTAGAAGTGTGGTACACGGTAGGAGATGAGGTTAGCCCACACAATTGACTTTTGAATTCTCTTTCTTTCTCTCTATCTCTCTCCACACACACACACAGTCATACATATATATATATATATATATAAATATATCTTTCTCGTGAGTAAGGACTCAAAAACGAATCTTTATGCAAAGAGAACGGAACGAGAGGGAAGTGTTGCGAAAGCGTTTTTCTTCCATAGCGGCTTGTTTGAAAATAAAAAGTTCTTTTCATGTGATCTGGTCAGGGGCAGTTCATAAATGATGTCACGTTTTTGTATTGTGTCCCCCCTTTGTCACAATATGTCACACTTCAGAAGACCCCCCTCCCCCTTTGTCACATGTCACGCTATGTTGCATAATGCCTGATGTCACACTTTGTCATAATTTCACGAACCTCCCTCCCCCCTCGAAGCGTGACATCATTTATAAATGATCCCCCAATCGCGGAACGAAAATGAAATCGCAGTAACTCGGTCTATATCTTAAGCTAAATGGTCAAAGATAAGACCAATTTATCCACTTTACCATTTTCCTAAGGAGCGAAGAATGTTTCTGATTCAAATATACGTTACAGTTAAAGTATGATTCTATGATTACGATTGAAACCATCAGTCTTTGGCGTCATTTTCCATCTAAACAGGTGCCTGTGCTTTTTTCTCAGCTTATACACAAATTATTGACTGTTACGGGGCTACAAACATTAGCTTCTTCTAGAATCTTCCGTTAGGTATATCAAATAATGGTTTAATTGTATTTTAAATGATCTCCCACTTTTTGGTAAAAATTTTGAAAGAAATTCAAAACTTAAAAAATTGCCGCTCTGTGCTCGAACCAATAATGGCACGTTCCTAAATACGGCCCTGTATACATATACATATATATCTATACACACACACACATATATATATAGATATATATATATATGCCTAACACTCACCTTATGTGCATAACACTCATTCTTATATGTATAACTCTCACGTATATATGTACATGTCACGCATATATATATATGTACAACTCTACTGTTACTGTTCGTTTAGAGAAGTTGCGCCACCATTCGCAGACTATTCTATTCTGCAAGAGAGGAGTGGGGAAAGGTGATGCGCTGAGATAGGGCTTTTTTTCCGAAGTTATATTTCATCGTTTTTCGATTCCATATCCGATTTTGGTCTTGAGCTGAATATAAAAAGGACTCCGCCGGTATGTTATTTTTCATAATAAGTAATCATTTGTTCTACCCTTCTCATCCCTATTTCTGTAAAATCCAAGCAAACCTAATACATGCATAAAATCGTGAAAGATTTCAGCTAATAAAATTACAGCACACACACACACACATGGTTGGGGTTATGATAAAATAATAAAACATGAAAGCATTAATGATTTGAATGCGAAACGTGATTTAAATTGGAATCTTGTACTTGCTAATGGGAATTTTGACATCAGTAGTCCTGCGTCTAGAATAGTTTGAGCGCATGAAGCACGTAAAATGATATCCAGAAGTCGTTCGTTACTCGATGATCGATTCTTGCACTTTACACTTTCATGGTTGTTGCTTTAATAAACTTGTCAGTGAAGATGCAAAGCGTGGAACAAACCCAAATTATTCCTGGGAAAACTCGGATATTTTGGGATGGAAATTTTCAAAAATCATTGGACAACAATAACAATTTCGCCAACGGTACTGTGATGGATTTAGGGGGTTAAATACTTTTAGTGAATTATCCATACACAATATTAATTAATATATGAGGTAACTACAAATCCCATAATTAGAATGAATTTATTCGTAAATTATTAATAATTTATTTTATCCATCTTTAGTGTTTTGAAGGGAAATAAAGGTAACTATAATGTTCAGGGTATTATAATGTTGACTGTTGTTTTCACCCCACATCAATAAAATGATGAAAAATTTCTTCCAGCAGGGAGTTATACTGGATTCGCTTCAACTTTGCACATTTACTAATTTATAGTGTCGCTTAGACGTATCTCCAGATATATATATCTGGAGATACTTATAAAATGTAATCCTGAAAGTAAATAATGTAATTCGGAAATATTACATCTGAATAAAGCTTTTAAAATTTTAAAAATTGTTTGGTAACAAGAACTTTCACCTAGAACTATACGAGCCTACTATCCCGTATACACCAATATCAAATTGATAATCTAGCTGTTTTCTCTCTCTTTTCTCTCTTTCTCATTTAACTTTAGTTCTTAAGAATTAAAAATATAACTTCTTCAACGGTTTATACATATTCATTCACTCACTTTTTTCATTCACTCAATCACTCAGTCATTTACTCATTCAGAAATATCCTTTTAAAAACCACACTAAAAAGTTTCGTGGAAAATTAGGCTCATTTAGCTTTTGGATGAACTTTTTATCTGTACAAGTTCTACGTCAAAACGTATTTCCGATAAAGTTTGTTCCAAGCAAATGCGCCTGTTAGATTAGGATTTATATAGGATTGAAATTTCCCCGTAGGGGCTAATGTTAATTTTTTTGAGCTGTTCAAAAATGAACAAAAATTGCTCAAATCAAAAAAATATTTCACTTCGAAAGCGTCTTCCAATACGCTTGTTCATAGGAACTTGGATCTTATGCCCAATGTTTACATAATTTGCTTCATTTCTGCCCATAGGCACTGGTGTTAAGATTGTTTGAACTGTTGAAAACTGTCCGAAAAATCGTTCAAACAAAAATAAAGTAAGGAAATTAGACCCCCAGATCTTTTAAATTCAAAACAAAATCGGAAAATTCCTTCAAAAGTTAATTTTGGGGGAACGGGGAGACAAACCGACCAGACACCTTTTCCCCATCTCAAAACCCTACTTTGAATTTTTTTAGTTTTTTATATTTATTTAATTACCTTTAAAGTTTTTTTTGACTTTTTCTTATTTTTAACGCTATTTTTACAATACATTAGGCCTTCTGAAATTATTTTTTATTTTTACTTTTGAGAGAATGTAGGCTAAAAAAGCAATAATAAGGAGAAAAAAGAAGAAAAAGAATTTCAGGATCCGAAAGCTTTTAAATGAGATCCTTTACAAATTATACATAAACCGTGCATATCAGCATTTAAGGTAAATGACCCAGTAGTGGACACTGCTCTAGTAGGGGATACTTAGATCTTTAAGCTCCTAAAATAAGCGAATGTAACATTAAACTTAAATAAAATTATCAGAACCTATATCGAACGATTCCTAGTGCTGGTTCTAAAGTTGGCGTGGAGCATCTATGCAAGTACATGGATCATAATATTTAATAGCTGCCTAAACAACGGTCACATTTGCTGCTCTTTACTAAAGCCGATCAATAAGAGGGTTAAGGATTTGGGGAAATTATATGGGAAAAAAGCGTGACATCATTTATGAATGGTCTCTTAGTCATTCTTAAAATTATTTCTCCAAGTTAACAGCATAAAACAGATGATATTAATTTCTGTCCACTACTAATGCAAATACATGTCTTATAAATGTCCACTATAGATATAATTTAAGCGTTTAGTAAATTTGACGTAAAAATGCTAATTTTTCATCAAATGACATTTTATAGATAATTAATTTTTAGAGAAATAGTTGGCGATTAAGCTAAATATGCAAATATTGATGTAAGTCCCTTGAAAAAATTTTGCCACGTAAAGAGTACGAAAATGTTCTTAACTGTGTCCACTACCGGGTCATTTACCTTATGCTGTTTAAGTAGGATATGCAGCAGCAATGACAATTTAATGGTTGAAAAAATACCACTTAGGTTATGATAAAATTATAAATATTGGACCAAAAAAACCATACATAAGTGCAGATTTTTAACACATACTTGAACTGTATAGGGTATATATCAATGTTTTTATGCAAAAATAACTAACGCTTTTATTTTAAGAGAAAATACTAACTTTGTCATATAACCGAGAATTAATTATGACAATAATAATAATAATAAGAAGAAGCATAACAAATTGGCGACAGTTATAAAGCAAACTGCATTTCACAAAAGGAAGCATTAGATAATTTTAGGGAAAGAAAAAGAAGCATTACAAAATTTTATGCTTCGTATAATATTGTTTATTTTATGCTTATGATGCTATAACATTTGAAAAAGAAATGCATAAATCAGCGATATACTCGCTATCTTATGGATACCGTAATAACAATTCCGAAGACAAATAGAATCATTTCAGAGTGAAACTTAATGTTCAAAAATGGGAAAAGCCATCGGCATAATATATCAGAAAAAGTGCAACAAAAGCAAAATTTCCATTCTGAGCCAATGACAGAAGAGGAAGAACTGAAAGCTAAACAAACGTCGCGGATATGTAGCACTTCATATATCACTCATAATGTTGACACACTTTTCATAACTGGGAAAGAAAGAATCCCAGAAACCGATTTTTACAAAAATGCATTTTGTTCGTCTCGCATGGGAAAAGCACGTTTTCAGTAAAAGTGCAGTGGAGTCGAAATCAAATTTGTAGTGTCAGTTCCTTCGATGCAATGAAACGTAATTTGTGAAGAAAACAAACGGAAGCTGCATTTTTCTCATTTGCAGAAAAGTTATCTTTTCGCTCACTTTTTTAACGTTACATTATTTAATAATCACGAAATTCATTCTTTTATTTCAAAATGCTGGAGAGAGAGAGAAAGAGAGAAATTATTTAGAATTCGAGCACAAAACGTATAAAGATTGATCCCTTTTTAACCTTCCATCACTCAACAGCTCGGATTTGTTTGATTTTTGGGATTCAAAATAGTAAGGGGAAGGGGGGGGGGGGGAGACACGTATTTCATGATTTTTTAAATTTTTTATTTTAATGATTTTTATTTTTTCTATTTTAAAAATTTTCTACCACTCATAAACTCTGATTTATTTGATTGTTTTCATTCCAGATATCAAAAACAACTATAATAATAATAATAGTAAAAACACGTATTTCAGAAATTTTTAAAATTGTTTATAAAGAAAATTACGAAAACCTAACTAATCTAAAGAAAACCTAAATAAAATTATGATACCTACAGTCACACTGTGATACAGAGTAACATCGTATTATATATATTAGAATTGAAGTGATTGAATTGAAGTGAAGTGAAGTATTGTTTTTCCGTATACTGCCATGCTAAGGACAAAAGTCGCTCAAAACTATAACCGTCATATAACGACCAGACCTCTGCCTTGACTTCATTCTCACTCTGAAGAACATGTCAGATGAAACGTCAGCTAGAAATATCTTAGTTGGACCACGGCCTATTAGCCCGGAAAATATTATGTTTGGATTTGCGTACGCCGGTCGTGAAACTCAAAGTTCTTAGAACCGTCAGCATCTCATTTTTAGTTCAACTGCAGATGCGACATTTGTGCTTAGTACAGCGGGAAAACATTGATGTTTTTTTCTTCCTACGCGCCTCCTATATATGTCTATGGCAAGGTACATATTATGTTTTCGTTATAAGCTGTAACAGAACAAGACCTTTCTTGCAGCAAGTAGAACATATTCAGCTGTTATTCAATTGTGAGAATAAATGTGCCAATGCTTAGGAATACACCATAGATATCAAGCACTAAAATATTAGGAGCAAGAGCGCAATTAAGCTCCTCGAAACCTCTCCCCCCCCACCCCCCGAAGTTCACCAACTTCTCCCTCTCCCTAAAGACATTTGAGATGATGTCATCTACCGAAGCCTAAATAAACCCTAATGACAACTAATGCTCCGGGATTAGGTTCTTTCAATTTCTCCACACCTCCGATAGAAAGAAGGAGAAATCTTACGACGAGGGCAATTTTTTTCTTTCCACTTTCCGCACAACTCGAAGTGTGGTGATAAAATAAATAACATCTGTTGCAACAATCAGTCGATCTCCGTGACTTGAGCGGAAGTCGTTATTCTTTTATGTTTAAGCTTTATGGATGTCGTAGGGAATTTTCCGAACCTTCTTATTTTCTCACCCTCCTTGTTGTCAGCCAGATTTAACTTTTCTCGTTTGATACACTGTACGAAATTATACATGCACATACCATTTTGATTAATCAATTGATTGTTGAAATGAGTGCGAATTTGAAATAAGAAAAATTGAAATAATCTGAAAAGGTGGTTTAAAATGTTTGTTTTTATAACGAAGTACATTGCATAATGCACACATAAATCAAAACAACTTATTAGTGGTTAGTATCTGGTATTTTCTTTAAATTACTTTATGCATGAAAATTATATTCTTTTTCGCACCACGTGCCCCACCTTGTTTGATAACTATCGCGTTACACGCTCTATATTTGCTTCATGTACGAACATGAAGTATAATTTTGTTTTATTAGGATGACGTTCTTTCATGACGTTAAAAATATTTTGAGCTTTGTCATTTGACAAAGCATTATAAAATCCTGCAATAAAAAATTTGAACCTTCCTGTTTTGTTTTCTTATTTACAAAGCCAGCGCTGCGATAATTAATCTCATACGAATTTAGAAAACTATCGACAAATTCTGTTGCAGTTTGTCCCGTACAGCGTTCCTTTTCGTTCTTGTATATATAAGGGGCAAGTGTAACATTTTAAAAAATGAGTACATAAATTTGTATTTCTCTAAAATTCTACTTTTCATAAACCCACGATATTATCCAAATTTTTGAAACCAAATTCAATATTCATATATGTACCTTCACATATCAATCATATGACAGACGTTAATAAAATATTTTGTGAAGTTTAAAATCAATCAAATAATAAAATATAACGCACAAATATGTATAGCGTATTAATCATTGCCGTGAATGATTTAAACATTTATGTCTGATTTGGTAACTGGTGTTATAGCTATAATGCCATATCTTTTATTAGGGGATTGTGTTAAAATATACCTTTCCCGATTGTAACAACTGATCACATATCGCCATTTTTTAACTTTATTCTCTCAAACTATTGAACCACTTACAATATTAGTATTAAACTACACAAAGGTATGCTGTTAAACGCACCAAAATTCTGTAAATTATTTGATTTACAAAGACATACCTGTGATACAGAAGATAAAAAGAAGAGAGAAAGGCGGGCGGAGAGATAAAATTAATTTGCCTTCTAAGCCCCCTCTAAACAAAAGTAAATAAAATAAATAAATAGAACACATTTATCTTCTGCTTCACAGGCAATTCTGAAAAGAAGACCATGAAATTGTTGATCCTTGTTTAAACGCAGTAATTGAAGCAAATGGCTCCGTCTTGAAAGCTGTGTAAATTATGCTTCTTAAAAAAAGAAAAAAAAACACGTTTTTCTTGTGTTTCATAGGAAACTCCCAAAAATGTTACGATTGACCTGTGCTACTTTTTACCCCAGTCTCTCCTACTCCATGTCTCTTTGATGTTAAAAAAAAAAAAAAAACATTACTGTTAAACCAATAAACTAGTAGATCTGAACTTAGAGTGCCTCTTATAGTTCCATTTGATTCTTAAATTTCCCCTTCGAGCAGCTATCCTAGAGTTCATATGCATATCTACCAAGATTTTCCCACATTACCGTATTGTATTTCACTTTCGATGTCGCTACTGGAATTGGACTTGAGGAAAAATATTCAGTAGAAAATATAATTAACTCATCAGTTTACTGGTGGGTATCAACAGCACATGTTTTAGAGCCATTATGGCGCATTGTGAAGTAATCGAAAAGTTTATCCAGAAGTGAAAGAACAAGCTTTCGCACATCAGCTGTATCTTTATCCGAAATGGCTTAAAACGTAGCAGAAATTTCCCCAAAATAGAGAACATCCCAATGTGCGACGAATTATTGCGATATCATTACTTCATTTATTTGTTTCTCTTTTCATTTATTTACATAGTTATTTTCAAATTCATCTGTCACATGTGTTTATGTCTTAATACCTCGTTATTTCCCACCACTTTAACCTGTCCAACTGTATGTCTGTATTTTGCATCTGACAGTTAATTCATATCTCCTTTTCACTTGCATAAAAATTACACGGTGATCCAGCATAGTGGATAAGCACCCCTTGAGCACAAGGACCAAGCGCTCACTTCAGCTTTTTTGCAACACTATTATTCGATAGAAATGAAAATTTGAGTAATAGCGAGCGAAGGTTCTTCTAAATTAGGCTTTAAAAACACCACTCGATTTCATGCGCAATGTGTATGCACACTAAAAAATTCTTGTTTAACGTTTTACCAAACAAATGAAAACAAGAAGTTCCGTCTAGAACTATACGAGCCTACTTTCCCGTATACACCAAATTCAAATTTATAACCTAGCTATCTCTTTCTCTCTCTTTCTTATTTATCTTTAGTTCTAATTATTGAAAATATACCTTTTTCAACGGATAATACATATTCATTCACTCACTCATTCATTCTTTCATTTATTCAGCTATGCATTTATTCATTCATTCGTTACCTCATTCAAGTGCTTATTCATTCATTTACGCATTCATGTATTTATTCACTCATTTATTTATATTTTCATTTATTCAATAATTTATTCATTCATTCTTTTCCTCAGTCATTTATTCATTGATTTATTCTTTCACTCTTTCATTTATTCATTCATTCATTATTTCACTAGTCACTGAGAAATATCCTTGAAAATCCCGATCAAAAAATTTCATAGAAAATAGGCTCGTAAGTTCTGGATAAACTTTCTATTTCTACATGTTCTACGTTATAAGAGCTTTCCGATAAAGTTTGTTCCAAGCAAATCGGTCCGTTAGATCAGGATTTATATAGGGTTGAAATTTCCCCGTAAGCTCTGTGTTAATTTTTTGAACTGTTCAAAAATGAACAAAAACTGTTCAAATCAATATTTCACGCCGAGAACTCCTTTCAATAAGCCTGCAATAGGAACTTGGCTCTTGTGCCCAGAGTTTACAGAATTTGCTTCAATTTTGTCCATAGGCGCTAATGTTAAAATTTTTGAACTGTTCAAAATTGAAAAAAAAAAATTGATCAAATCAAACAGTAAAATATAGAAATGAGATGTCCTCGCCGAGATCTTTCGAATGCAAAAGGAATTTTTTGAATCGGACAATTCGTTCAAAAGTTATTAGGGGGGGGGGGGACAGACCGACAGACCGACAGACACACTTTTTCCCCATCTCAATACCCTACTTTCAAATTTTTTATTTTTCAATCTTTATTTAATTACTTCACTTATTTTTGACTTTTCTTGATTTTTAACGATATTTTCACGATACATTAAGCCTTCTTTCATGCTTTATTATTATTATTTTTTACTTTTACGGGAAAGTAGGCTAAAAAATGGTGAAATTTAGCTGCAACCAACATTTGGTACTAAAGTTGAACTATTATAATGGTTCCTAGTTCACATTCATGGTGAAACTAGGCAACACTACACCACTGTAATGGTTCAACTTAGTACCAAATGTTGGTGCAGCTAAATTACACCCTTTTTACGGTGAAAGGTAGAACTGGAATTTTTTACAGTGCGCGGCTGTACGATATCTACTAGACACACGGCAGTGTGTCCGCCAAGTTCAGAAAGTCAGCCAAATTCAGAAACGGCGACACCGGCCAATGTGTATATTTACCCGAACCATTTCGAGCAACTTTTGACCCCATCATTACGCAAAAACTATTAGACCTACACTGTAAAAAAAAAAAAAAACAGTTCAACTTTGCACCATAAATATGGTGAAAGCTGAAAGGCTGCTGATGATTGAACCAAAATCATGGTTCAAGCAGAAATACGAAATCTAAAGTTACGCCTTTAACCATAATTTCGGTTCAACCTTGAACCAAGAAGACGAACCCGGCACCCGGCCGGAAACAGAGAGCGCGCCATCTTACCAAACTGTGACTTGAAGCATTTATTTTTCATTTCAGTAAAAGGTAAGCAAACTTCGATGTAAATATAACTTTTTGTTTACACTGTCTTGTTTTCTGTGTTTTTTAGTCTTAATACGCACAAAATAGGTTGTAAAGCCTATTAAAAAAATGTTGTTAACATATACCGTCATGTCACCTTTAACTTTAAATTGAGTAATTAACTTAGTTCAGAACTTTCAACTTGTGCAGTTTTATTAATTATACTTCAATATTTCATTGTTGTTTTACCTAAATTAATGATCATTCACCCCTATACATTTTACTTTTGGCTCCCCTGATCTACCTTTAAAGTGGTCACGTTGATTTGCTTACATTTTAAAAATTGTATCTATTCTCGGGAATTCTAAATCTTTTTTTCTTTTTTCATTTTTATTACCAAGACTACTTTTCTAAGGCGTTACCTTTCTAGATGCACCTCTTAATTTTCATTTAATTGCTTGTTGCTGTCTTTTTGAATTTTATTAAACTTATTTGTTGTTCGACCCCTTTTTCACAATTTTTAAGCGTAGATTTTATCAAGGGCTTAGCCTGCGGAGGGAGGGGGGGGGGGGAGAGAAGAAGGTTCGAACCCACCTCCACTGCTTTTTTGAAGTTTCACATGCTATAAATGACAATTTGAAAATTAAAAAATTAAAACATTGTGATAAGAAAAACTCGTTTAAAATTCAGTTCTTCTACCTAATTCCAATCCCGTAGCCGAAGGGCTTAAAATTTCTGAAATTTTACATGCAATAAATGAAAACTTGAAAATTACAGAGTAAAAAATAGTCTGATTAGAAAACAGTCATTTGTATAAATGTAGATAGTTTTATTTTGATTCCAAGGCCATAGCCAGGAAGGTGGAGGGGGGGGGGGGAGATAGGATCCCTCCTG
The DNA here is from genome assembly GCA_038502835.1 of Octonoba sinensis. Classification (NCBI taxonomy): domain Eukaryota; kingdom Metazoa; phylum Arthropoda; class Arachnida; order Araneae; family Uloboridae; genus Octonoba; species Octonoba sinensis. The sequence goes on along the minus strand of CM076604.1, from coordinate 89,996,167 downwards.
CCCTGAATTTTTTTACATGCTCTGAATGAGAATTTGAAAATTAAAAATATTCTGATTAAAAACACCTTTTTTCAACTGGACCCCCTCCCCCCTCCCTCCTCGAAAAACAATCCTGGCTGTGGCTTTGATTTGTAATGATTTTTACTTCCCAATTATTTGAACTAGCTATTCCACCAAGAGCAGGTAAGCCCGGCTTTGTATTAAAAATATGTCCACTATAGGTATTTTTTGAGAAATTGGGTCAATTTTGCGTGATTTTCGAAATAGCAGTTTTGTTGCCGTTAACGTTGAATTAACTTTTTTTTTTTTAATTTTTAACCTGTTCATGTACTTTATTTTGCTTCTTACCTGGTTTAATACTTTCCCCCATGTATTTTACATTTTACTCCGTTTGCTCTACCCTTACAGTTGTAAGAATGGTTTGTTTTCGTACTGAAAAAATTGCATGTTTTCTCAAGATTTTTGCTCTAAATCATTATTATTTTTCCCTCGTTACTACCAAACCACTTTTCCAAGCTGTTACCTTTATCCTTTCTGCTTTTTATATCTATATTTTAAAATTAACTACTACCGGTGGCGGATTTTACGAAGGACACAAGAAGCATGTGCCCCATTCAAAACGAATAAAAGACATTCGTAATTATTCCACTAAATATTTTTTACACATTTTCTGCACTTTTAACTTCATTAATTAGTTTTAAGGCATCGTAAAAACACATTAAAATTCCTAAAATAACTTTATTATTAAAATATTGACGAGGAAGAACTGTTTTTTACTTCTTGGTGCGGATAATGTCCATGGAATATTAAATAGACAGCGTACAAATCAGATACGCTGTAATGTCAGTTCTTTTATATTTTTACAGGGTGAAGTCTTAGACTCATCTGGGCGATCTTAGTCTGAAGTGCCACGAACTACTGCACGTTTTAGCCTTGGAGTAACATCTGTGCCGGAACCCCCCAATAACTTTTGACTATTGTTATTATTATTTGTGCATTTTATGTTTTTCAACTTCACTTCTAGGCATATGCTTTCAGTCATTTTTGTATGCATATAAATAAATTTAATATTTTTGATGCTAAAGAGTGTTGCAATATATTTTTGAAAAAAAAGTGACATAATTCAGAAATTTAAAATGTTCGCTATCAATTACACTTATAAGCGAAAATTCAAATGCCATTTTTTTAACACTATCTGTTGACGAGCATAAAAAAGTGCACACATATTTCAAAAGCCTTCCTTATGTGGCTTAAAAAAATTAACAGTGACTTGTATCACAATTTTGGAGAATATAACTAAGTAACATAGTTACTTAAATATGTTGAAACTTTCTGATACAGTGCAAAATATGTTGATTTAAATAAATAGATAACTAAATACATTAAAATATATGGAACACTGAATCAATTATTGAAATGCATGAATCTGTTTTCATAACTAAGTCTAATATTTAGCAAAAACTTAAGTTAAATTTACAGATTAAAAAAATGGAAAATTCACTTTGCCCAATTAAAATTGGTAATAAGCTTTTTTCCTGTTTTACGCTTGAACATTAAAAATTATGTTAAAGTATTTATGCTAAAAGTCACCATTGCAACAAAAAATGGTGCAGCTCTAACTTCACTTTCATGATATAACTCTGGCTAGTAGAAAGTCCATCATTATGGTTCAAAGTTAAACCATAATACTGGTTAGAAAAAAATTCGATATCATGGTTCAAAGTTGAACTGTAATACTAGTTAGAAAAAAATTCGCTATCATGGTTCAAAGTTGAACCGAAATAATGGTTAGAAAAAATTCTGTAATCATGGTTCAAAGTTGAACCGCAATACTGGTTAGAAGAAAAATCCGTAATCATGGTTGAGTGCTGAACCACATTCATGGTGAAACTAGTAAACCAGCATAATGGTTCAAATTAGTACCAACTGTTGGTTGCAGCTGCATTTCACCAATTTTTAGTGAAAGGTTGAACCAGAATTTTTTACAGTGTACATACTTGAAATTTTGTACGTCTATACGTCTAATAGAAATCTCCTTAACCCCTAGAATATCAAATTTCATTGATGTACCTCTTATGGTTATGGAATTATTAAGGTCTGAAAAGTGTCATTTTTATCCCTCACTCACTCACTCATTCACTCACTCATCAAAAACCTAACCCACTTCTAAGTGACTTAGAAACTTAAAACTTGGTATTAAGGTAGACAATTTAGCATATATAAAGGAAAATATCCGAAACTTCAAAAAAATTACATTATCTTCGAAGATACTACCATACTCATAAGTAGCATCATACCTAAGAACTTCAAACGGCAGCCATATTTTTCTGCCTTTAACATAAACAATATACTCTCTCGCCTTAAGGCTAAACTCCAGCTGAGCACAAAGAATCCACTGGTAGTGGTTATACAGAGCTTTTCAACGTTTTTTAAAAAAAATTAATTACGTAAAGATGGATTTACGGACTTATTACGGAGAAATGTAAACAAACGAAAAAAACCTTAAATAATTAATAACGACTATTTAGCTTGGTTTAATTTAGTATGACTTATCATCAATATAAAAACACAAATTTTAGCTTTTCAAAAATTAATGATATCCCAACAAAACATAAACGTGAAAAAAGGGCCAAGTTCGGTAGAACAAAAACGGCCTTCGGAATAGTCAGTGTCCCAAATCCGCGGTTCTTATAATTAATTTCCATCTTAATTAATAAAATAATTGATATCTAACGGGTGCCAAGTTACATAGCAGATCCCTTAATCATAGCTGTAAGAGTACAATGTTCTTTAATTTATTTAAAAACATTTTTTTATCGAATTCCTAACTTGGCAAGTTTTAATTAAGATAAGTTACGTTCAAAAAGACGATTAGAAATTAACTATAATAGCTTGCCACATGATTTTACTAACTATTAAAAATTTCTAATTGAAGATGCTAAATTTTTTGAATGTAACTTACCTTACTTAAAACTTTGCAAGTTAGGAATCCGATAAAAAAATTTAGGATTAAATAAATTAAAGAACATTGTACACTTACAGCTATGATTAAGGGATCTGCTATGGAACTTGGCACCCGTTAGATATCAATTATTTTATCGCTGACACCGACTATTCCGAAGGCCGTTTTTGTTCTATTGAACTTGGCCCTTTTTTTCACATTTCTGTTTTGTTGGGATCTGTGTTTCCATACATGTAAGATATCTCGAAGCTAACTAGCAGGCTCCTTCCTGTCCAGCTGAATATAAAATTAATCATCCCCAACTGGAATCTAATCAGAGAGTGCCACGAGTTGATTCACACCCCCCTCTCCGTATAAATAGAGCGAGAACTTTGTTAGAGAAAGGTTGTTCTAAAACGCTTATTCGTTTACAACTGCATTAATCTTTGATGTGTCAAAGCATACGGTAGCAAGCTATTAAATCTTCACGTTTTGAAATTCAAATTGAAATTAATTATAAGAACCGCGGATTTGGGAAATTAAGTTTTCTTCCGACGAAGGAGCGGAGGAGAACGTGTTAAAACATTCAGAGATGAACGATGCTGCGATAAATTTTCATGTCACAATGGAAGGAAAATAATTGTCAGTGTTAACTTTCCCTATATTTTTAGAAGTTACGCCTAAAAATGCAAAACAATTAGTTATTTTTTGTTTCGATATGTTGTTTATGGATTCTTTCCTATTTAAATATCAGGACCAATGTCCTTGCTCAAATATTTTGTTAATTTCAAATGATAATTTCGTCAAAAAGCAGAATTTAGAGTAAATCTAAATTTTTTGCGTAGCTTGTGCAAGAAATCAAACTTAATTTTGAAATTCATTGAAAATTTTGCCTGATCTTTTAATAAAAAAAAAGAGAAAGAAATAATAATAAATAAATAAATAAAGAAAATTAAAAATAAATAAATAAATAAATATAACTAAAAATAAATACATAAATAAATAAATATAAATAAAAATAAATACATAAATAAATAAATAAATAAATAAAAATAAAATAAATAAATAAATAAATAAATAAATAAAATAAAAGAATAAATAAAACGCTGTCAAGAACTTCGAGGATTTTAAAAATTTACCCATTTTTGGAACCTTGACATAGGATATTAAATTGTACCAACAAAACTATTCTAATAAAATAAACGTTCACCTATAATATCTTTTCACCATTTAGCCATCCAATAATTTATAATAGCTCATTAAATCTGAAAAAGTTTGATCTATTAGCATATCCAAGTTTGAACTCTTATTCACTCAAATCAGAGTTAAAGACCAACATTTTTTTCTAAAGTTTACAATTTTGATTTTAGGCCAGAGTTTTTGGCTCAAATACCATTCTGTGCGTCATTAATAATGTATTTTCATTACACAAGATTTCGAGCGACTGCAACCGGAAGGTTTATGCGTATGGCTAGCTGTAGAATGTATCACTACCTACCTATCTATCTATCTGTTTATCTATCTATCTATATGTATGTATTTTCAGAGAATTTAATGAGTAATATTTATACTTCAAAACGTTACATAATATGAGTTCATGTATTTTTACATGCTCCATGAAATTTGAAAAAGAATTTAAGTCCCCAAATCTGCAGTGATGTGTGTGTGTGTGCAATAGTTGTTGAATTAGCTATCTAATTTAAAGCACCATTTGCAGACATACAAAGTTATTTCAATTTCTATGTCCATTTCGCTGCGTTATATAACAATCTGAAACTCACTGGTAGAGTTCAAGATTTCTAGTAAGATGTCAAGTGAAAAAATAGAACCAAAATATTCATTTTTCAAATTTTTAGAAAAACAAATTTTACATCAATTTACAACTATTATTTTCAATTATTATTGTTTTATACATTTTCTGCACAATATCTTATGTTTTTAAAGCACATTCATGTAAATGTTTCAGGAGAAACTAGCTGATTCCCCGCAGAACATCTGTGGGCTATAAGTTCAACAATCAAACTAAACATGAGAATACTCGCTTGATATAAACAAACTAAGGTGTTGCCACTGCAAAGTATCTTAAATTAACCATTTTCAAATGGTAAAAAACGCTTTAAAATTTGAAAGGATTATGAAAAGATCGCCAGATATGAACAAAAGAATAATCGCTTGATATAAATAAACTAAGGTGTTGCCATTGTAAAGAATCGGAAATTAAGAACTGAGTTATGAATGGAAATACTTCTTAAGAAATAGAAATAAATTTGTTAATGTGCCCGTGAGTTATAATAATAAATACCAATAGTATGTTACTTTTCTAGTCTAATCATTAAACAAATTTTGAAGTATCGTTTTACCATTCTTTGTTTTTTGCATGATGTCAGTATCGTATCGTACCGCAAAATTTAACTGTAACTGGTGCACACGTTAAGTTAAATATATATATGGCTCGATGACTGATCGGCATTAGTTATTTCGTCATTGAAAGTTACTTTCATGCAGAGGACCGTGATTTGATGATTGCGCTATGATGTCTTTTGGAACCGATAAATCCTCATTGTTAATTTGACAAGCACTATATTAAGACAAACTCAGAATGTCGCCGTCATCACTGGTGAGAATGCTTTCTAAATCACAAATTCTTTTTTTTAACAATTTTGTATATCAGAGAGAATTTTCTTGTACATCAAGCGCTGGAGTTAACCATTAAAAAATCGAAAGAAAAAATACAAATTATAAACGAATAAACATGGTTCTTATTTGCTGCACTAATTTTATAATTTTAACAAACGCAACTGTCTTACTCAGCAAATGGAATAGAAAGCAAACTTCTTGCCACAGAAAGAAGGAAAAAATGGCATGGAAAGAAAAAGCTTCTTTCACTAGTCTCAGATAAATTGATCGATTCTTCTGGCCGGAGCTGCTGCACAAACAACGTATTATCGATAATGATATCTAAAACTACTTTCTACGCATCGAAACAGCTGCTTGTGCATTTTTTAGAATTCATGTCACCGCATATTTCCAAACACAGCGGGTGACAAATATTGGTAGTTTGAACTTATCATTAAATATAAGGGATAAAATAATACGAAGTTTGAACATAATTAATATTGATTTAATTATAGGAAGTATTGATACAGATACTAATTAAGGGACTTTGTTACACTTTTTCTTGCCACAATACTGGTACAAAGTTAGTTTACACAACTGGTGCGTGCTGGCTTGTATAGTACTAGGTCTGATCTCTTGTGGTACATCTTTAAACAATTCCTATTTAGAAAAACAGGGTATGAAAAAATCATGACATTTTTTTAATAAAAAAAAAACGGATTTATTTGATTTAAATCCAAGTCAATGAATATGGTTTGAGTCTGATATGTTGAAAAATATGCTAAGTAGCATTACATTAAAAAATAAAAAAAAAATAAACACTTTTGCACAAAATTTCAAAATTAATAAATTAAGTGATTTAAATAAGGGATCATTCAGAAATGATGTCACGCTTCGGGGGGGGGGGTGTTCTTGAAATTATGACAAAGTGTGACAAGAAGAGGGGAGGGGTTAACAAGAAGTGTGACACCATGCATTATGCAACATAGCATGACGCATGACAAAGGGGGGGGGGGAGGGGGTTCCGCTGAAGTGTGACATATTGTGACAGAGGGTCAAATATATGGGACAAAAGCGTGACGTCATTTATGAACGGCCCCAAAGAAACGTTTAGCCGCTTTTTGCACTACTAGTTTATTTCGGAACCTATTGGTGTATGTACACCAACAGGTTCAATCTCCAAATTTTGAGAACATTTATTCAATTCATGCTGAATTTTGTTGTGATAAGCTTTTAAATCATTTGTTCTAATTCTTAATCCCTAACGCATTTATTTTTTTCCAAAAAGAAAATAAAAACAGTGAAAGGGGATGCCCGAATAGGCCTTGTCTTTTAAGTAAGTGATCAGGAGGGGGCAGTTGACTCTTATATTTTTGAATGTAACATATTGATACCTGTGTGCGTAAATTTTGATGCCCAATATGTATCGGGTATATTTACTCCCCCTTCCCTTCCTGGAAAACTTTGAAATTATGACCTATGAACCAAATATCAATTTCAATGCAATGCCAAAAAATTCAATTACGTTAAAGTTTTCTTTTAAAAAAATGTAATCCACAGGTAAAAGTCCTGCTTTATATTTTGATATAAGATGGACTTTAAAAATTAAGTAACATTGTCTTTTTCCTTCTTTTTTCTTGAAAAAAGATGTAGTCACACTTATCTTGATGCCTTATATTTTTTCCTTTTTTTTTAATTTTCAAAAGCTTCAGTATGTTGCAATTATCTGCATGTACTTTGTCTAAAATAGCCCTTCTCTCCCTGCGTGTACTTTGTTCTTCAACAATCCGCATAAAAATTGCTAATTTTTCGTGAGATTTTGGGGGAAATATTGAAATTAGTTTTCAATTCTTGAAAATTTCCGTCTCTTCAAATTTTTTGTTAAACCATTGATTTAAATTATGTACACCCTGAAAAAAACTTTTGCAAACTTACACTATTAATTTAAACTACAATAATCAATCAGTAATCATAATGTATCTTTTTTTAGTACACTGTAGTCACCAAGCAAAAGTAAAATAAATGAAAAAAAAAAGAACCTGATTTTCTTTAGTATTCTTTTATGATGTGCCTGTTGTCGCGGGTAAGCGTTATAAGTTTAACAATTAGCTATCGTATGGATTCCAACAGAGACACTTTTAGCTGCAACAGTTGTCTTAAAGTAGGATTTCAGTGAACAATATTTATGGGAGACTTTTCACAAGTATGCTAAGAAATGCTGACAATAATTCTGTATCAGAGAGCCATTGTATCTCGTGTCCAATTTTCGAGTTCTTGCGATGAAGTTAAAAAATAATAATTTTTTGTGCTACAAAACTAGACTTCTCCGAAGGACTCTTAGAATAAAGATGTCCGATGGGAGCTACAAAAGTTCTGAACCCTCATGTAGCTAGTGACTTTGTCGTCGGTACTCTGTATCTTTATTAACTGTAAACTCGCAAAAATTCGAAAGATACTACGGCTCTCAGGTTCAGAATTATTGTACGTATACGAAAAAAATATTGTACTTTGAAAGCGCAGATAACATACTTTACTTTAAGAAGATATCATTTTGAGAAGATGATAAATTGAAACAAGACAATTCACGTAACTCAATTAATATATGCTTGTAATTAGTCCATCTTTTCTTAACGAGTTCCAGCATAGAGCTAAGAGATTATGTAACATGAGCATTGATAGATTACGTAGGGGTTATTGCATCGATTTTATTCTTGAACCTAGTTTCAAATTTAATAACCACTCTTAATGCAACAAGCTATCTTAATAACAATTGGAAATCGCACAAAGAGCTATACAGATATTATTTAGAGCACTAATTTGGAGCTGCAAATTATGTTCATGTGTAAGTTTGAATAAAATTTATGCTTTAAACAGAGATGTTCAAGTGAAATTGTGTGTAAATAGAGACATAAGATAAAATGTCCTTGCAGTGAAGAAAGATTCAGTGAGGCTTGAAAATATATGCAAGATTTGTAGTCGCAACTCTGTGCCTTATTAGATATGGCTGTTTTTGAAAGGTACAGTTTCAGAGGGAGAATAATCATTAACATCCATCTATGGAGTTTTTGGACTCAAGATGCTTGTTCTTCAGATCATGGAGACAAGGTGCCAACATAGGGTGTTAGGCAGTTAAACAACAATAGTACTCATGGGCCATTAAAATTTATTTTCATGTAACTATCTATAAGCTCAACAAGAATTGAAGGTTATTTTTTTGTTAAGCTTATAGATAGGTATATAAAAATAAATATGAGTTGTCTTTGTCACCGTCCCCGTACTTATTACAGTAAGGAGACCTGTAATAATTACGGGGGTCACATTTGGAGCTAAGATAATGTAAGAGGAACTATGGAAACACTAATGCAATTCTTTTCTTACTACGGTAAATGTGTATTTTGAGTTAATTTACTTCACTAATAAAGTTTGAAAGGTACAAACATATAAAACAGCATACAAAACATATGAAAAAATTGCGTGCACTCATGTAGGACCTCCCCCTCGTTAAAAGTTATATTTTTCTTAAATTCATATTTTTAGAATGAATTTTTAAAGATGAGAGTGAAATTTCACCATGCGACAAATCTTTGTTGGTCTTCAAAATAGAATCAGCTTTGTAACCTCATGAACATTTTATGTTAATCCTATAGAGTGGACTATTATATGAGTTTTAAGAAGTTATAGTTTAGTAATTCACGAGATATTGTTATCAAGTAGTTTCTTTTTTTATTCGAAATGATTAATAACTTTTTCTGCTTCTTTCCAACTTATAACCAACAAATAAGATAATAATGTTTAACAAAAGAAATTTAAATTAATAACTATCAATGCAACAAATTAGTCCTAATAAAGGTTTTTTTCTGCTTTGTCTTATACCTTGTTATTTATGTATGCATAATTTTGACAGTTACATTATTTCCGTATTATTTACAGCGCAGCCATCTCACACAAAACCCTGAGCTATTCCCAGAAGCCCTTAATAATCCCATTTGTGCAGTTACATTTCTCTCCTAAGTTCAATGACGATTCCAACATTTCCGGAACGTGTGCGCCACCGAGCAGGAGCTGAATCTCTCAGCGGAAGAAAAGTCATCAAGAGGTTTTATAGCCCAATTAATTTTCCCTCAAATGGCCCGGCAGTTCTGGAGCATTATCTCACAATTACCAGGATATTGTTTCGAATGTTGCGAGTTCTCTAGTGTGCTCTCAAATGCGTTTCAATAGCAGTTTATTGATTCAGCTTAACTAATGATAACGCATCAAAAACAATTTCGAATTCGTTAAATGAAGTTCTATTCGTTATTTTCCATTTTGTTTTGCACTGCAAGTGCAGAATTTTCGAAACAAATAATTGTGCGACAAATACAAAATAAAAGTTCTCATCGAAATTTGAACTAAAATACTTTATTTTTTGCGTTAGAAATATTATTCAAAATCAGTGACGCATAAGAATTTCAATCTTTAATTGTCTGATATGAGTTCATGCGGACAGCTTTCCTTTAAGCACGCACACACACACACACACACATGTTAATACATTTTGTGGTTTAACATGGAAGGATGAAAGGATAAAACATAATATGTATAATGTGTATTATTCTTTCTTGTTAAAGATGACACCGTTCAGATCTTAAATGTTTGAAAAATATATATATTGTGTTACGAACACCTTATGAACAAGAAGATTCGGAAACCTTGAAATTTGACGTTTTTTAGGCCCAAAATTATGATTAAAATAAACAAACAGACCATACTAACAAAACAATAGAGGTTGCCACAGAGAACGAAAAAATATTAAAAATCCTATCGGTGCCGAAATATCCACTACTGAAGATTAATAAATATCATAATAAATTTTTCACTAACAATTCTCGACTATCAAGCTACATCGTAAGTTGTTTTTGCTGCAAATGCGATAGTCATAATTCATCATGACTATCGCATTCATTATTATTTCAAGTCATAATGAATGAGATGCTATTGTTGTTTCTAATGCCATTTGGGTATCCAAGCTCTATTTCGCAGAGCGACCAGGAATTAAGGCAGTAAAGAGCGCCTTCCGTTTATAGATCAGCACCACAACGGTGGAATTACGACTTGGCTCTTTCTGTATTTGGAGGACACCAGATGGTCCCACCACAAATACGACACCTACCTTTTTTGACCTAAGGGCGAAGGGAAGGGAAATTCTCCACCTCCGGTACTCTGAACTGCCTCGGTACTTCAGGGTCCGCGGATTTTACATGCACGTATCCCCAAAGGATGGGTCTTCAGCCGGACGGGTATCGAACACCCAGTCTTCTGGTTAAAAGACCGACATCCTAACCACTAGGCTACTACGGCCCCTGAATGGGATGTAAAAGTTGTAGTTCACCATAAAAAAAATGCCATAACAATAACTATCACGTTAGGAACGTCGCAAATGTTTAACCTTGGATCGTATTGGACAAACTGATACAGGATTTGACCTCTACTTTTTGGCGCCAAATTAGTCCCCAACTCTGTGATGTATCGCCAAATGATCGCCTATTTATGACGTCACTTTCGGTTGCATTCCGTTTCACATTTTCCCTCTCCCTTATTTTTCCTTTATAATTCCTCTCTTTATTCTGAAAGAACACAGGAACACCTGGGAAAAGAAAACAGTAAGCAATCTTTTCCTTTTCTCCAAAAAGAAAAAGAAAAAAAAGCACCACTAAGTAAGTGGAAATAACTTAAACCTTAATATTTTGTACATAATTGTGATAGTCATTAGTTTCTTCGGCTTGTTGTAAGAGCATGATCCACGGCCAGTAAAAAAATGAAAAAACGAACACCATTAAAGCAGGTATGGGCAACCTTTCGCAAGTTATGGGCCCAACCTAAAAATTTTAATGAAGTCGCAGACCGTAGAAAATTGGCAATTTGGGCTTTGGTTTCGGGGGGAGGAGAAATAATAAGACAAGATAATCGATGTTGGGATCAATTCCACTAATACACTGGCAGAGAATATTTTCAAAACTTTCATCTGTAAGCCTGTTTCGATACTTCGATTTATTAGTAAACCTTTTAATTTGTTTCTTTATCACTAATTATCTTAAGAGAAACCCATTAGAAAAGGTTTTAAAATGTTTCACGGGTTGGATCAAAAGCCAGGGTTATCCAGATCCGGTCCGCTGGGAAGGCGTTGCCCACATATTCTATCAGGATAAAAAAAAAAAAAAAAAAAAAAAAAAAAAACAGGTTTTTTTTTTTGGTTTAAACAAGGTTTTTTTGGTTTGCATAGCATTTGTAGGAAAAACAAGTTTACTTTTGGAAAATCATGAAGATTTTAGATCATTAATTGTGAATAAATGTTATAAGTAATTAATTTATTGATAATTAATTAAATAACTAAGTTAAAACCTTGAATTTTAATTGCCTTATAAATATAGCTTTTATTTTTTCAGAACGTCAACTACAGTGAAACCTACGTAAGTTGACACCTTAGAGTGCAGCACTTTAGTGGTCAATTTAGACAGGTGGTCAACTAATAAAGGGTGGAGATTTTTGTTTTGTCATTTCTTACACTGTGCGTTTACCCATTTGTGACTAATTAAAGTACAACTTCATGTATTAACGTTACTTTAAAATTAGTAATTAGCTATTTTTTTAACAATTATCTAAAATACCATTAGATAAATTTAATCTGAATGACTTACAATGTATCCTATACAACTTTAAAATTAAAGCACTTAGTTAAAGCTAAATATGTTAGTTTACTTATTTGATGGTAAAGACTCCCTAAAAATACATAATTTTTCAAAATGGCTAGATCAATTAGAAGAAAAAGAAGAAACTTATTTAAAGAACAAAAGAGTGCTCATAGTAGTTTTCCCGAATGGTTAACTTACACAGAGGTTTAGGCAGACTTGATATTGATGTTTCATGCATCCAGACAAATACTGGTTTAACATTATAGCATAAAAAATATTATCCTGGAGAACTTATTTAAGTTATTTTTTATCTTTGAAAAAATAGATAAAAAAATAAATATAGCAATAATTAGGCGGTCAACTTACAAAGGTTTTTTATAATACTCCCACCCAAATTTGGCGTACATAAGTCCTCAATATAGACAGGTGGTCAAGTTACAAAGGTTTCCCTACATTAAATAATATAGGGCTAATTCCGTTCCTGACAAAAGTGGTCAACTTAGACAGGTGGCCAACTTACAAAGGTGGTCAACTTTACAGGTTTTACTGTCATATTATAATACTCTACTTATACAGACCTTTCAGCAAATTATTAACGAAATAATTATTATGCGAGTTGTGTTTTAACAAAAGCATATTTGACTAAATCAATAAAAAGTAAGCAAAAATGAAAGATATATTAATGTGTTGATTTTATAGTAATAGTAATATCAACAAATGATTACGAGTCTCTTACTATATATATATATATATATATATATATTACTTTAAAAGTAAAAAAATCAATCCCTTACCGGATTTAGCAATGAAAACATTTATACAAATCAGCAACCTTGACGCAGAACTTATCCCCATTATTTAATTTTTTTTTTAAATACAAATTTATTTTTCCTGATTAAAGATTAAATATATTTAAAAAAAAAATAATTTAGAAAAAAAAAAAAAAAAAAAGAAGAAAAATTTGCACTGATTAAAAAAAAAGTTTGTTAATTTACAAATTCAGTAATTAATTATTTATCTAATGCTGTGCTTGTGGTTTCTGCATAAATTGGATTTTGTAATTTTTAATAACATGCAAAATAATTGAAAAAAATGTTTGGTTTAAATCAAGTAGTTTAAAAAATACCATTTGGTTTAAACCATGGTTTAACTTAGTTAACCCTGTTTGCTATAGAGCTGCTTTTCCCAATTCATGGTTCATGAACCCCCAGGGGTTTGCGTGGTGTAGAAAGGGGGGTAGTTTTAGTTATATAAATAGCCACACTATCCAGGCAATAAATAATGTTTCCTATTACTTCATAAAACTTTCTACCAGCATAAAACTAATTGATTTTTCGTACGGTATATTGAAGGTGTTAAAAGTATATCTGAACGAATGTAAGACGCCTTCATCTTTCATAATACCGAGTTTTATTGCATTTAATAAAAATATCAGATTATTATATTCTTATCGGGCACGATAAAAGTTCTTCTATTCCGCTGAGAAAAATATTTTATTACCCATTCCAAAGATTATATTAAACCTATTAATTTTTATTAGGTAGGAATAAATGCTTTGAAAAGTAAAGTTTTTTTTTTTTTTTTTCAAAATCTAATAGCATAATTCACTAAGATAAAAATTCCTTTGTCTACTTTGTCGTATTTATTTTTGAATGTGATAAAGTTTTTGTGTCAAATACATCTGAACTTAATGTATCTCATTAAAAATAATTCAAAATTTTTATTATTAAGAAGGAAGTAAAATAGAAACTGAATTTTCAGTGAATCAGAAGTAATTAAGAGTTACTTGAATACTTATATGCAGCTTCTTTTAAACGATAGCGATGAACCTCGGGATACGTTTATTTATTTCTGTGCCTTTATTTTTTTAAAAAAAGATAAGTTTTTAATTTTAATGAGTACTAAAAATATTGAAAATGCTACAGAAAAAAGAAAAAATGGCAAATCCAACTGGAACAATTCTCTTCAAAAGTATATTTTCAATTTCATTCAGAGATCATTTGCCCATTTATGTTTATTAATGCCATTTTAAAGTTTTTTGCTTCCACCTGATTCGAGCTAATTGTTTAGGCACTGTAAGAACTTTCTTGTGAGTCAGATCAAAATATTTTTAATTCAAATATGTATAGCAGCCACGCCTATTTATTATGCATTTTCCAACTGCTGCAGAAACCTCAGCATCTTTTGTATTGAATTAATATTTTATTTAATCATAATAGATTGACCTCAGTGCCGGCTGTAATTTGATGAATCAAACAAATTCACTCGCAATTAAAACTTCTTAAATTTAATTAAATTTCAAAAATAAATTAATAAATAACTTAACTAATGCAATAAATATATTAACAAATTAATAATGAACTAAATAAATCATAAACCAATCTTGCTATTTTTCTATACTTTTTTGAATTTTAGTAGCATAGCAGTTGGACATTTCATAGGCACTTCTTTTTCTCATACTCTGTTGGAAATGATGTATAATTAAATTGTCTATTGATATCTTACAGTTAGCTTGTCACTGATTAGCCTTCAAATAAAACAACAAGCTAAAGAAGAAGAACTCAACACGTAATGTTCCTAAAACATTGAAGTCTCTTGAAACAGTAATGTTAACCAGCGTTTTTTAACCAGGGTTTCCTGGAACCCTTAGGATGAGTAAAGTATTGTTAAGTGTTCCGAAAGAAAAGAAGTCGATTGTACTTGTTCTCTTTAAGTAAAAAATAATCTTGTTAGGTTTAACTGGGTTTAACAATGTGGTATCACATTTTTAACATCAAACGTAATTTATATTAACTGTTAAAACATATCGGCAACTTATGCACATTTAAGTAGTTTTCTACTCCATTAAGTGGTTCAGTCTTGCAGGAAAGAATATAGTACCTCTTATTTTTTTGAATTTCGCCAATCATTTTGTCATTTTTGCCTTTAAATTGTTTTGTAAAAATACAATTTATTTATTTATTCTTTGTTTTTTATCTTTTAATATAAGTATTGACTCTAAAAATAAATAATATACATACTTTAAAGAAACACGTCAGTATTTGTACACGTCAGTAAGGGTTCCCTGAAACTTGGGCAAGAACAAAAAGGTTTGGTAAGAAGGTAAAGGTGGGGAAAAGGTAATGCAATTTATAGAACGGACGGTACGTCAGACACAATGCCTCAGTTTTGATATAATCCCCACAACTTATCGTATTTGGAGTGATCAAAGCCTTTTTTTTCCCTTTCTAATGGGATGCGCATTGGTCATCAACTTTTGCAGACCTTGTGCATTCCCCAGAGACTGGTATCCATTTTTTCAAGTAGCACCACAAATGATCAGAACTTAAGTAAAATTGAAAACTCCGGTTTTTAAAGATATAAAACCTAACCATTGCAAAATAAATATAAAATACTGTTTGTGCTGAGAAAAGGAAATTTTAATG
Source organism: Octonoba sinensis (assembly GCA_038502835.1). Lineage (NCBI taxonomy): Eukaryota > Metazoa > Arthropoda > Arachnida > Araneae > Uloboridae > Octonoba > Octonoba sinensis. Next base: position 89,980,514 of record CM076604.1, on the reverse strand, counting down.
AACGCAGAAAGTTGCATAAAATACAAGAAAGTAAAAGATACACAATGGTTTTTCGGGAAAGAAAAAAAAGAAAGAAAAAAATCCCTATGATAAAAGTGGGGGGCAGATTTCTCTCTGAGTCGATATGGAACTTAACAAAAGATGTTCTTTATTCACCAAACCACATGATCAATTGCAATAACTGTCCCAAACAATAGTACGTCGAAATGAATGACGATCATTTCTTGCCGAAGAACTGACGAGGTCCAATGCAGATTAAATCAATGATTGCGCGCAGTAAAATATGGCTGACATCGACCAGCTCGATGAGGATGAACTTAATCTCAGATTGGAAAAGTTGTTCAATCGATGAAAATGCTACTCAATTTTGAACGGAGCGATCACATATTATCGATTCACCATATGGAAATACTTTGTAAAGAACGTTCACTGTGAAACTGGCTGGATAATCGAATTATAGAAAAAAAAAAATTATTGCATTGGAAAGGATGTTTGCTAGTTGATTGTTATACAGATAATCTCTTCATTTGAATTAAATTGATGAATTAATAATATCTTTTAGCATTTTTAAAAACATGTACAACTTGTTTTTTTACATACTTTTATATAAAACTTGTTAGAGATTGTATTTTGGTTAAAAAATTATTCTTACGTAGCTCCTTGCACCAAGATCGTTCTTATATATTTATTTTCCTAATTTTACAAATATTATGCATTAGTTGAAATTGAAAAAAGTAAGTAATTTGAATTAAAGAAAACGAAATATAAGCGCCATGAACTATTGAAATGCGCTGAAAATCTTTTATTTCAGAATTATTAATCCTTATTAAAAAGGACATGTATTTGTCACGGAATGAGGGAATGTAGCATTGATAGAACTTTTGATAACTTATTTTTCAATCGGAATTTTGAAAGTTTTACATGAGTCTTTATTTTCGCAGGCGATATAGAAATCAACGCTTTGTAATTGAGAAACAAAATTGTTTTTCATAAGAGAATGCTTTAGTATTATGTTTACATTACAGAGGTACAACTTCTGATTTTCCTTATTTATATCTTTTACAATCTTTGTACGACTGTATGACGTAAACGATATTGATACCGAAGTATCAACCCATTAGGAAGGATCAACTTCATTCTTTTAAAATAAGTGATTTAGCAGCTATAAAAATAACACAAAACGGACAAAATCCGAGATTGAAACTTATGATACTGGGATTATACGAAACCGAAAAAGTTGGTAACAATAACTCTTACTATGCCAGGTAAAAAAAGTGAACTTGAAGAATTGATTTAGTCATAAACATGTGCTGGGTTTATAAAATTTCCAACTGTGTTATACTTAAGGATTGAGTAATTATAACTAAGGGTGATTATGAAAACTTGTAATCTTGATTTCTACCTCAGATCATGACAATTTTAATCTGTATGAGGTCGCTAATCCCGAAAACTACCCGTTGGATTTCGCTCAAACTTTCAATTTGTCTCTCTTATCACAAAGCAAGTTTATTCTTTTCTTATTCCAATTTTAAGCAAATTTGTCCGTATAAAACAGGATGTTGGTATGAGGTCGCTATTCTCGAAAACTTCCCGTCGGATTTCGCTGAATCACTCGCCCAACTGAAAATCGCCCAACATGATCGGATTGAAGTAGTGTACACTCATCTCACAACAATCTGCAATTTCGTTCACCAGCAAAGGTTGCTAAGCGACAAAAATGAAAATTTGTAAACTACTGCAAATGGTAGGATAAGCACCATTCTGTTTTATAGCAAGAGGTATTGGTGGAAGCCCTGATAGGTGCTGCTATCCAGCGTGATTAAACAAAAAAAATCTAAATGAGGATTCCTGTATGATTCAAGCTTTGCATTCGCTTAACTCAAAATCTCTTAAAAACTTACACACTTTTGCTTTTAGCTGCATCATTTCATAAACCGACAAAGGTTTTAATAAATAAAACTGGGGCGGTCGTTCGAGAAGCAGAAGGAATTCAGAGCTTGATCAGATAAAGTTGACGATTTTGGGGTTGCGATTACTGTTTGCCCGATGGTTGCCAAACTGCACCTAAATATCCTCCCAGGTAGCAAGATAGAGTGTTTGATAAGACGTTCAACATTGTTTCATTTACCTAATATGAAACTTTATACTAGCTACTCGTCGAAAACGGATGTTTTTCCAGAGAAAAAAAATACAGCAGTCAGAATTTTTTCAAAATTTTGTTCGCTTTTTAATATTTTGGTGCTTTGTCATAAAAATTGCTTAGAAATTTCTTTGGAATATGTCATTCTACTCGAATATAAAAACATGAAACATTCAAAGATGATTTTGAAAACATTAAATGACTTCATTCCGATGGAAACATTCAATAGATATGAACAAGCTCCAAATGGGACACGTTATGGAATTATAATAGCTCGAAGAAGACACATATTCTGCGTGATGCGGTTAAATAATTCAAAACACAACTTATACTTCGAAAAATTGACATTTTTAGATTACGATTTCAACATCTAACCCATTCAATATTAAGAATAAACGTGCTCTGCAAAAAAAGTGATTCCTAGTTACTCGTTCCTTTTCGGTTCTAAATTTTTTTGAGCTTTGATGTACTAAATTTTTAATTCACTTCGTGCGCGATAATTCCAAGAGACTTTTGCAAAAACAGCACCATCCTTTTGTTTTCTCAGCAAACCCTTTTTATGAATTATACAGGGCGACTCAAAAAGAAGTATACAAATTTAAAGGGCCGTGGTAGCCCAGTGGTTAGCACGTCGGACTTCCACTTGGAAGGTGGCGCGTTCGATACCCACTGAAGACCACCATGTATACTTGGGGATATGTGCATGTAAAATCCGTAGACCCCACTACCTCTCCCCGTGCGTAAGCAATCCTAAGGCCTCGGCTAACTGGTAGGGGTTTGGTGGAGAAAAGTATACAACTTTAATGCACTATAATCAAGAACAATGTAAGATATCACATGTTACCTGCGACAGAATAATATTGGGATTGCTTTAAATTTTGTTAGAGAAGTCACAGATGTTCCATGAGTGACACTTTAGGGATCATTCATAAATGATGTCACGCTTTGTAGGGGGGAGGGGGGTTCGTGAAATTGTGACATAGTGTGACAAGGGGAGGGGAGGGGTAACAAGAAGTGTGACATCATGCATTATGCAACATAGCGTGACGGGTGACAACGGGGGGAGGAGGGTCCGCTGAAGTGTGACATATTGTGACAAAGGGGGGGGGGGAGGTGGTCAAATATGTGGGAAAAAAACGTGACGTCATTTATGAACGGCCCCTTAGTCCAACGCCACACATCAAACCGATAATCCATTTCCGCCCAAACACGTCATCAACTGGAGTCCATTGATAGTGGCTGTGATGCGCTGTTTCAGCTCAGCTGTATCAACAGAAAGGGGTGGGACGAATAACCTGTACTTTAAGTACCCCTACTGAAAGAAATCACAAGGTGTTTGGTTAGAACTTAATGGTGGCCATTGGATAAGTGGTATAAAAATAGTGGGTTGATTAGCGCTCGGCACGTCCAATCTGTAGTGTGGAAGGGGTCACACATGAAATGTCTGTGACTACCTCTAACAAAACTCAAAATAATCACATACAATTCTGCAGCAGGTAACATGTTATATCTCATAGATCTTGATGTATAGTGAATTGAAGTTGAATACTTCTCTCAGAATTACCTGTATTTTAATTTTATTACTTTGCAATCAAAATACAAAATTAATAAACTTGTAAAATATGATTCGACACCTTTGATTTTGTTAGTAACGAGAAATTTTTTTACGAATGTTATAAAAAAAAATCTTTAACTTCTTTCGTGGAATATCTAGCTTCAAATGTTCACTAGTAATTCGTTAAACATACAACTTTCAACAATCACAGACGTTGTTTGATGCCTTAAAAACATGCAACATTCATTTCCGTAATTTAGCCATTATAACAAAGACTGTCCTCATGATAAACTACACGAAATTAGTTTTCTTAAAACGAAACTCAAGAAAAAAGAAACTATTAGTAACTAGTATAATATTTTTTATTTAATTTTGAGGCTTCAGTACTAAATTGGATGAAGCAGTTCTGGCAGTTTTCTCTGAAAGAAACTCATTTCTGGAGCCGCCAGAGTTGATTATTATTAAGAGAGAAGACATTTTTCTCTTGGATCACATTACGTTGGTTCCGAGGCTTGTGATTTTTCATCATTTCTTTCAAAATGTTTCAGGAAAATCCGGAGAAAAGTTATTTTGGCAATGACCCTAATTTTATGCTGTAATAACAAAAGCTAAAGTAGATTTAGTAGAATTTATGAGCATGAATAATGTTCTACTACTTCAAAAATTTTCAATGCAAAAATTGCGTAAAAAGTATTGCTTAAACAAACTGAAATATGACAATAAATCTAGTAAAATATAGTTTCTTGTAATTTAATAATAAACAGAATATTTCGAACCAGTGGGGTAAAGCTATTAATAAGAACATAAAGAGAAGGAGACGTTCCCTACAATTCTGAAACACGTGCCTCCTTTTTTCGTTTGAAATTTGCGTTTTAGCAAAATTTGTTTTTTACTAATTTACAGTTGGGCTATCTCAACGTTCAAAAGCAAGAATATTTATTTTCTACTAAAAGAATTACGTTTAAAACTTCATGTGTTGTGAAGAAATGGTAATATAATTCTTATCTTTATAAAAGTATAAAATATTTCTAATAAAATCCTTTACCAGAAAACTGGCAGGGTGTCGTAGTGGTTTAGCGCTAGCTTCTTCGGCCCAAGTTTGCGGTTTCAAAACCGGTCCTTGTCGGTGGACTTTCGAGGTACATAAAATCGACAGCGTCCATCTCGTATGATTACGCAGCATGCTTTTCCTTTGAATATCTATTTAGCTTGCATTCTCTCGTCGAAATCAAATTACACGTGCAATTTGGTATCACCAGAGCCAAGGGCCTTCCTTCTAGTGAAAAAACTGGGAGTCAAAATCCTCAATTGGTAGTGGCATCGGTCGATACGGGTGCTATATGAAAATATAGATGCCAGTCTCCATGGAACGCACTAGGTCTGCAAAAAGTAAGGATCAATATGCATCCTTGTTAAATATGACTTTATTGGAAAAAAATATTTAATACATTTAAATGCAACAATATACTTGTTATTTTTATTCTCGATGGAACAAAAACAAATTTAATATATTTTTTAAAAGAGAGCACTGTGGGAAAGCTTTACAGTATGACGGAAACATTATTTTTAAAAGCCCATAAAAATAAATAAATAAATAAATCACAAGAAAAAAAACTCTGACAGACCATTGGATTGGTTACATCTAATACATGTCACACAAAAATAAAAGAATTTGAAAGTAATTCATAGGCACATATTTTTTTGCTCTTTTATTGATATATTTCTAAATAATAATGATGAAAGTGAAAAAATAATAACAATATCTATAGTAATATTATTATTACTAGCTGTACCCGGCCACGCGTTGCTGTGGCTCAGTCTGGTTAGATGGAAAAGCAAGAGAAAGCACAGCTTTCTAATATGTTTCATTTGACAATGCTTGTTGTTTCATTGTCTGATAATATAGATTGTCTGGTTTACCCATTCTAGAACACGCAATATATAATTGTATACATGAGAAGCAATCCATGTCTAGATTTAAACTGCTCAATTTGATTGATTGGTCTTGAGATTTATGTTTTTTCACAATGCTTGCGGGCTTTTTTTTTTTTTTTTTTTTCGTTCCATTGTCTGTGAAGATTTTGACATTGTCTGGCTCGTCACATTGAAAAATTCCAAACATAAGAAACACAAACACAAAAATTCTAAATTAAAAAATTGCCGTTCAAAATAAATAATCTGTGTTTTAAAGGTCCCTTAATCGTTGTTAAGTTCAAAAATACTAAAATACAAACAGAATTCAATACAAACAGAAAAAAACAGAAAATTTTTAAATCAGAAAGAAAATAGCTAAATGAAACTGTTAACATTCAAAATAGGTAATCTTAGTTTTATAGTTCCATAAAATCTTCGAGTGCAAAAATACTAACAAATACTTCGATACAAACAGAAAAAAAAACCAAAATTTTTAAATCAAAATGAAAATAGCTAAATTGAACTGTTGCCATTCAAAATAAGTAATCTTTGTTTTAAAGTTCCCTTTAATCTTCGAGTGCAAAAATACTTATGAAAATAGCTGTACCCTGCCAATCGTTGCAGTGGCTCATTCTCCTTAATAAAACATTAAAGAACGAAATAATTAAATCAATGCTAAAATAAATTAAAAGTGATATATAAAAACATATGTTCTGATAAAATTTCAAAGCAATCGGTGAAGTACTTTCGGAGATTTGAGGTTATGAACCAAATCTGAACTTGATCGTAACCGTAAACTGGATCAAGTTTAGCCTTGTATGAACAAACGAACACTTACATTTTTATTAATATAGCTTATATAGATAAGCTAACACTGTTCACCCGGAGTTGAGGAAACTGCTAATTATTATTTTTGAATCAAGGTACGCCTTAAGAAATCGAACTATAAAGTTTATAACTGGCGTTATTATTGACTTAGAAACTTCGAACAAATTTCATCTTGTGCAGAAAAATCAGCGCTTTCGATCGATACATTATATTAATATGTGCAAGGTTTTTTTTAACCTCCGTCTTAGGGAATTTATGTGGAAATTTGAGTAAAATTGGAATTTCAAAAGGAACTACCTGTCGGTTTTTTTTCTAACGGGTCTATAAACCTTCCTCTTGAATCACTCTGTCTACTGGCAAAAATTTCAAAGCAACCGGTGAAGTACTTTCGGAGATTTGCGGTTAGGAACAAACGAACACTTACATTTTTATTTATATGGATATAGATTAAACTAACACTATTCACCCGGAGTTGGGGAAACTGCTAATTATTATTTTTGATTCAAGGTAAGCCTTAAGAAATCGAACTAAAAAGCTTATAACTGGCGTTCCCATTGACTTCGAACAAATTTCAGCTTATGCAGAAAAACCAGCGCTTTCGATCGATATATTACATTAATATGAGCAATGTTTTTTCACCCCCCATATTAGGGAGTTTGTGTTTAAATTTGCGTAAAAATAGAATAAAAAAGGCACTACCAGTCGGATTATTTTTTAACAGGTCTATAAACCTTCCTCTTAAATTACTCTGTCTATTGATGAAAACCGCATTAAAACCCGTGAAGTAGTTTTGGAGATTTGAGGTTATGAACAAACGAACACTTACATCCAATACTTCATTTGGATGTTTTGCATCTAGAAGCTCCCTGTCGCATTGAAAAAGGGATTCCAAGCAATCCCGAAACATACGTCTGCATTTTATTGCTCATTTGTGCTTTAAATTAACGTGTAATTATATTTTTATTATTGTTTACTTGCACAAAGTTAAATTATTTTTAACTTACATTTTTATTTATATAGATTAAGCTAACAGTATTCACCGGAGTTGAGGAAACTGCTAATGATTATTTTTGGATCAAGGTAAGCCTTAAGAAATCTATCTAAAAATCTTATAACTAACGTTCTTATTGACTTAGAAACTTCGAACAAATTTCATCTTGTGCAGAAAAATCAGCGCTTTCTATCAATATATTATAATAATATGTGCAAGGCTTTGTTCACCCCTATATTGGGGAATTTATGTGGAAATTTGCGTAAAATTGGAATAAAAAAAAGGAACTACCAGTCGGATTTTTTTCTAACGGGTCTATGATTCGTCCTTTTGAATCAAGAAAAACAATAAATCAACTGCGAAAACGATTAGAACTATAGCAACAATAGTCGTAATTATTATAACAATAGTAAAAGTCAACTTTTATCGTACGTCTGACCATGCAACGTTTAGCAATCGCCAAACATGTTAGATGAAAAATGATAACCCGTAATGGAGGGAAAACATTGAAGTTACAATGCCCTTCAAAAGCAACGCGGTTTTTTTTCCTTTCCTTTTTTCAGTTTCAGTTGTAAAATTTCGAAAATGCATTCGAGGTATTTTTCGAAAATATTTTATGTATATGATAAGAAGTAACCCGACATTTAGAAGCTCATTTACAACTGTCACATCCCCCCTCGCAAGTTTTTAAATATACTATTCTTTATTTGCAGAATTATTATCAATATTTCACAAGTTTTCGTAAATAATAAAGATTGAAAATCCGCCAACACACCTTATGACATAGAAGAGGAAAAAGAATTTCTCCGTTCAAAACCCCCCCACCAAACATACTTCAAAACACATTTTATTTTTGGCAGTCGCCTTTGGTGATGTAATCACTTTCTGAATTGAAAAGCCTCGATGTTTCAAAGAAAAAATGTATAAAACGATGCCATAAGTCATCAAAAGTGGTATTTTTTCACTCAAATATTTTCAAGCAGGAAAAGAAGTTATTTAGTAAAGCAGAAAAGAATTTCTCTTTAAATACATATATAGAAATACATATATATAGTATGTATTATATACATACATATATAGATACATGTATGCATATATATATATATACACACACATATATGTATAGATTGGTAGATACATAATATAGGTTGAACATTTCATATTTCGTTTCCCAATATAATTTATTTTGAGCATTAATGATGAAAAATATTAGGCATAATATTATATGCTGAATATAGGCGTGTTGGAGAAATGAAATGATAAAATCAATTATAAGAATAAAATTTTTTATAGATATCACAAACTGCTAATCAAATACTGTGGGATAGCAAACTTTATGAACAAGCCCAAATTTATCACGCAATAAATTTTAAGTGGAAAGATGCACGTGGAAAGGATGTTTTTACGAAACGTAAATTTTGCTGTTATTAAGATTTTTAACTCTCCGACATGAGGTTTACGTTAAAAAAGAGCTTCATTATGTAATGCTGAGTTGTAATACAACTTTTGTTTTAAAAACTTGAGCTACAGTAAATCTGGAAGTTTCAGAAGAATAAGATTTTGAAAGGGACCAGTATCATTTAAACTCATTTTGACACTTCCCAGCTGACGTACAAGGCGCTGCGCGAGCTATTTTAAGTACTGCATCATTTCTTGTTGGAGAAGAGAAGTGTTGTCAAATAACATATTGCCAATATTCTGTCATAAATAATTGCCGAGAAACTTTCTTAAAAATTCTCATTAGAATATGGGCAACAGGCCCTCTAAATTTTCCAAATGGGAAGGGCCAGTTCCTAAATAAGGGCAAAATGCACTTGGAACCTTCATTAGAATAAGGACAACAGTATTTGAATCTCTATCTGAATTAGGGAAACAGTTAAAAAATAACATCTCTGCACTGCGACAGCCCATGGTGGCCAAGGCCTGCTGTGGCCATCTCAGATTTGGGGACCAAGGCTGATGGGGTGCAGAAACGGATGTTCTGGTCAGGTGATCGGCTGATGCGGAATCCCAGCGTGTTTAGTTCTCAAGCATGCTATTGGTCCCCGTTTTATTGACCCACTGAAGTGATGAAGAGCTGAGTAGACTCTGACCAGAACGGGAGTAAAAAAAAAAAAACATCAACAGCCCCAAAATCAGCCAACAGATTATGGACAATAGCCTCTAAAAGTTGCTATTTGAATAAGGACATCCATCATTAAAAATTCCCATTTGATTAACGTTAACTGTATTTAAGCTGCGTCAGCAGTCCCTCCAAAAATCTCCTGAAAAATATTTATAGCCGTTTCTATAATCCTTTATTATAACATTGTCAAAATTCCCATCGGAAGATCATCGTTTCCTCCAAATTCAAATAAGTTATCGCTTTTGTTGAAGAAATAAATATTAAGACGCCCAAAAAAGAAGAAATAAATAAAAGCGATAAAATAAAGGAAACGAGATATACATTTAAGGTCAAAAATATCCACCTAATCAGTATTACTTCATGAAATGCACTTTCAAGGGAAAAAATATAGCAAATTTCAAAAGCATTTTTAAGCACTAATGACGCCAGTTAGAGTTTATGTTCGTGAATGGCATAAATCGCTAAATAAAGCAACAGTTTGATGATAGGTAGCATCTATATATACAAAAACGAATGTTTGTTTGTCCTTTATAGACTCGAAAATTAACCATCGGATTTCTCTGAAAATTTTGGTTGGTTTTTGCTAACACTGATGAAAAGATTTAAAGAAATGTTCGAAAGGAATCCGATAGAGTTCGTTTTATTCCAATTGTAAGCGAAATTTTTACGTAAATTCTATAATATGGCGGTGGAAAAACTACTTTCACATATTAACGTGCTTCTTTTTCTGCATAAGATGGAGTTAGCTCGAAGTTTCTAAGTAAATTAAAAGGGGAGTTATAAAACTTTTTTGCCGAATTTGTAAGGTTTCCATGATTTAAATGATTAGATAGTGCTTTTTTAAAATTAATTCCTCGTAAATATCCAGCCTAGCGTATCTTTAGTTTACGACCGTCCGATTTTTCATGGCTTTCTTCAAGTCAGTTAATTAATTAGCACATTTTCCAATTGTTTGTAAGTAGCTAACCTTGCGTAAAATAATATCTTAGTGTTTCGTAAACTTTTCGTACTTCTGGAACTTTTCATTTTTACAGAAGGCTCACACATACACACACACAAACTCTCTATTTTATTTATATAGACAACGGAAAATACCGACATAAGTTTCACTTTGAAATAAAAAAGTGAATCTTGTACTTAATTTTATATTGATTTTTATTTTCACTACGTTTAATTTTGTTTATAATAGCTCCAAAAAACTGTCCTGTCCTTTCTTAAATTACACCGCAAGAGAAAAAATTCTTATTTACACATAATTAAGAGAAAAGATAACTGTAACGCCAGTTAGAGTTTATTTTCATGAATACCAATAAAGCGTTAAATAAAGCCAAAGTTTAATTGTGCATTTATTCCGTTCACAAATTTAAGAGATTAAGAATGTTTTCAGTATAACGTTAAAAAGTTTAATAAGTAAACTTTTCAAAACAAAAATCGCTTTTTTCTTGCGAGTTGAATTGACGCAATGCATTGGAGAAATATGTTTATATTTTTTTAGGTAACAACGTTCCTGTGTGGTCCGAACTTCACTTTTAAATTCATCCTGGTTTCTTAAAATTCGTAAAGCAAAACTTCTTTTCTAACACGCATTTAATTTATGCCTGGTGTCTCATAAATTGTATAAAGCTGTTCGAAACCGTTAGCTAGTCTTTTAAATTGGGAAGTTTTCTTTTGGTTTCTTATTTCTGCAGTTTACGCAGAAACATCTAAATGACTCAGTTTATAAATGCTTTCATGAAACAGGTGCCCATTTCTAGCTTAAATTAAAGTCCAAATTGGTTTTTTAAAACCTTTTCCCGCAAAAGTAGCATGACGACCGAACAGCATTTAATTAAAAATCCGCGTCATCTTTCTCTACAGATTTCTAATCTCAGCTTTTTGGGCTTTCACCCTCGTTTTCAATTTGGAAAGAGGGAACTTATTAGTGGAGTAAAAAATAGAGTCAACTGTTTCTGCATCAAAACTTTCCTCTGGTAAAAATAAGGAAATACGATGCTAAAAATAATGTTTTTGAAGTTTAACGCAGTATACTTACATGTTTTAAGATTTCTTTTAGAAGCAAACTTGGAAGTTAAATAATCGTGACATCACTACCATCTGTTCAAAAAAAGAAAGAAGGAAACTTCTTCTTGGAGCAAAGTTTTTTAACGTATGTTTTTGTTTTTCCCACCTTTTTGTAGCTGAAATTTCTTTTTCAATTTTTCTACTTATCTCCTAACACTTCCAGTTGTGTCTAACATTGTAAATGTTACTCTTTTGATTATTTTAGTTTCTTCAATTTGTTACTTGCTTTTTTACTTTTCCTTCCTTATTTTCCCAAATGTTAGTACATTTTCTGTATGTTCTACACCATCCTGTGGAAAATACTTTCCCTGAGATTTTAGCATTTACACAGTTATTTATATCTCTCATTTTTAATCACCGTAACAATGTTTGGTATTTTACAAGTAATCGGGAATAGTTCATTTGCAACTAGTGTTGTTTTGAAATCTATGTTTCAAACCTGATATTTAAATAAAACTGTAATTAGCTATACGTGCAACTATACCGTCAAGTACGCCAACTTTGTGCCACAACGTCCTTTTAGACACTAGGACTACCAACTGGATGTCGAGGTGTAAATAGAGCTTCGAAACTTTTTTACAACTCTTAAAATTTTTTCGAAGCTCTAGTTACACCTCAGCATCCGTTAGGCTGTTGAGGTGTCCTAGTGTCTAAAAGGACGTTGTGGCACAAAGTTGGCGCACTTGACGTACCCATTTACACATTTTTCTTTGAAAATTATTTTTATTGAATACTGTTGACGATACCTCAGGTTAGAGGGCGCTGTTAGCGCTCACAGAAGGAAAAATAACATTCTAGAGTTGAACCTTTAAAAACCGCTGAAATCGAATCGTATTGTATGTCTGTCGAAACCTCAAATGTTAAAACTTTAGCATAATAAATCTGAGGCTAGGGATACATCTAGTAGTATTTATTCGTAGTCCATCCTTTCTTGGTTTCATAGTTGTCTTCTTTTAGTCGAAAATTCGAAAGCAATCGCCATAATTTAACTAGGTAAACGATATTCCTTATTCAAATTTAGTAATCGTGTAAACGTGAACTTTAAATACTATACCTTATTCTTAACAAATACAAACTTTGAAAAATTCTCAAGTTCAACAAATAATTAGTGGTAAAATGCAAGAAACACTTTCGTTTGAGTTTCAAAAGGAATTTTATGCGTTAATGAAGGAGTACTTCTTAAATTTCTACATTCGTAATTAAGTTACAATTTGTTTGAATTAATCCAGAAGTTACTTGAAATCGACTTAAACAGATTGCATTATTATTTGATTTTGTTTGCTGGCATCCAGACTAAAAATTTGTAAAGTAGATAAGCCATTTTCCAATATGTTGCAGTCAATTTTCTCGCTTTCTAAAGTAATTACTAATTAACTTTCGTAAAGATGCTTAAAACCTTTTCGAAAGCATCGCAAAAGCGTCTTAAACGTCAATTTCTTGGGATTTCATTAAAAACCAAGTTTCCTTTTAGCTAATCAAGTGCTAATTTAATGACTAATCGGAAGTATTTGGAGTCTTTTCCAAAAGAAAAAGTAAAGTATTAACTTCGTCTCTTATTCAGTATTTTCCTAAATCAAATATGTCATTGTTTAGCTATAGAGCATTATTTGTAAATGTATTCAAGAAATGAAGTAGGTGAAGATGAAAATTTTATTTACTCATTCGACTAATCGAATAAGAAAAAACATTGAGAAGAAATGAAGTTAGAAATTCCCTTGAATATTTTGAGACACGTGATATAATAATTTGAAATTATTTGAGCTATTTAATTTTAGCACAACCAAGGCCTTTTAAATTTAATGAAAGAAAGTTTGAGAGTAGATAATAATTAATATGAGAAGGAAAAGGAGGTCGTGTAATTCAAAGATAAATAAAAATGCTAAATCAAGAGATAAAAATGTGCATATACGCTACTTTTAAAGCTCATTTTAGCACTTTGCTTTTATACTTTTAATCACGTGGTCTCATATTTTAGTACAAATTTTTCCACTGTTCTTATAAATTCCCAGCAATAGAACATTTTAATGCCTAAGACGCCAGGGTATCTTTTAGAACATTGTCCATAAATATATTTATTTCAATGATACGTAAGCAAAAAAATAAGCCCTTCTGATCAAAAAAGAAAACAATAGATTTATTACCAATACATACACAGTTACAGTGAAATTTCGATGCCTAGAAGAGGTTAGTATCGAGAAAAATATTCGTTGAAACGAAAGTTCGACAAATCGAAGTTTTTAGAAAAGTCAAAGGTAAGGACGTTAAGAACACAGTGGATTTTTCGTTAAATTAAAAAGTCATAGCCTTTAAAATGCATGGAATCATTGTTTAATTACTAAGAAAACAGGGGAAAAATAACTGATAAAACCACAAAATTAAAATTAAAATTTAAAAAATACCAAATGAGAACTCTTACTCACTGTGTCGCATAAAAATAAGCGGAACATGAGGCCAAGAATACGCACCCTGGAAATTTGTTGCAGTCGCATACAAATGCTCCACTGCATTCGTAATTGGGACATTCTTCATGCCACCTCTCTTCCTTTTGGAATTGTTTTTGGATAAAATCTTCACTGTATGCTTGTTCGCCTCCTGGGCTTATTATCTCCACATTATTTGCCGCATTCGTTGAAGGACTTGGGTTTTCAATACAATTCAGAATGAGTTTTTTGTTTGAATTCAGGGATTTTAATTTTTACAATTGCCACCATTTCTACTTTTTTTGAAAAGTTCGATTGACCTTTGAATTTCTAATTCTTCCTTTTCCTTTTCGTTGTTCTCTAAATTTTTTTTGATTAATTAAATTTTACTTAGCACTTTAACACTTAGCACTGTTGTAAATTACTGATAAAATTGCAAGAAAGGGTGACAATGGCATCACTGTTTAAACAAAAAATGAAAATTGAACTCTTTTTAGCAATGAAGAAATCATACTTGTAAAGTTTTTAGTATGTACTTTAAGAAAAAATTAATTTATAATTCTTAATTAGATTTTGAGAAATGTTTTAAAATCTTAACCTATATAATGTTGCATATCATTAGAAAAACAATAAAATTACTGTAAAATGAATCCTTACCCAGATCTCTAGCTTAATTAGAAAAATTTCTATACCAACTCCATATCTGCTGTGTCTGTTTTCAGCCGAACTTTAGATATGTAAACCAAAACATGAGTACAGATAAAGAGGGCTGCTGGGTCGGAGACGCTTAAATAGATTCCGGGTGTCCTTTTTTTTCATTACCGACACTCTTCACGAAATGTCTGGTTTTGCAATATACTTGTGTCGCTTTTGCATCACATTAAAAAAAATCTTTATTATTATTATTATTTTCCTTTTACATAATTCGGTGTTTTTCTTGGTTTGAATGAAATATTACTTAAATAATGAATTTTTCAAATTGTTTCACTTACTAAATTTTTTATATAGAAAATATAAGTTTGGTACGAATCGCATCCATTACGTCTTTTATTTTATTTAAAAAAAATAACGTGTGTAGATTATTAGAACTCAAAAGACATTCTACATTTTAATTAAGAAAAAAAAAGTAGTCAAAATAATTCAATATTTTGTTTTAGCATCCATTTATAGACCCTTATTAGTATTTTACAGAGAGTAATGTAATATACTAACATTTGCAATCGAAAATAAAAATGAAAGTTTATAAAATTTGTAAGTTAATTTCATGCGAACAAGATCTTTCGTGCAGTGGCCGGATCGTGTTCTGGATACCCGATGCCCTTTGGGGGTGGGGGTGGGGGGACAGTATCCCGTGTCAATGCACCTCATCATGGTTTAATTTTGTCTATCTGATTTCTTCTACCTTCTATCATAGTTTAAATTCATCTTTGAAGACAATTCAAATGGAGTTTTTTTATGCTGTCGCTTCCCCTGCTTCTATAAATCAATGAACCCAGGAAAAGAGAGCACAAAAGGACTATTTACATTTTCTTCAGAGAGATGATTTTTAGAAACTCTTCTATATTCCTGCTGAAGGATCTGCTATTACAAGATTGCCTTCTAGTCATACTTTTAAGCCTAAACTTGAAATATTTACCCAGTGTTTCCCAACTCTTTCCACCTCGCAACCCCATAAATGTACACACACATACACACATACAGACAAGTACTTTCACACAAAAGTGATACTTAGGTTCTGGACTGTTTCTGAATCCAACCCTACATACAAACAAGGTCTTTCGTGCAGTGGCCGGATCGGGTTCCGGATACTCTTACTGAAAACATAATGCTTAGAATGGAACTAAATTCGGTGCATACACGGACAGTAATGGAAAGTACTGCTGGTTCGGTTTTCGGTGGTAATTCCATCCAAAGGGATGGCTCAGTTGAACGTTTTTCTCGTTACGTGTTACTGCTCTTAAGAAATAATGGACACATTTAAACAAAAATTGGTTATCGCCATATAATGAAACTGCTTTTATTTGAATATTCTTCTTAATTATTGGAATTTATTTAAATTCTGTATATCGTTTGAATATTTTTCTTATCTTCCTTCAATGATCCTTTATATTATTTGAATATTTTTCTTATATTATTTGAATATTTTTCTATATTATTTGAATATCTCCCTTTTCAATATTTTCGGTGGATTTTATTCTAGTCGGATAAGACGAAAATTGTCATGTCAGTAGTCATGCAATTTCTTTGCAATTTATGCCCTTAAGTTGAGCATAAAATTCAAAATTATATTTAATATAAGAAAAAGTCGTTTTGTCTATGTGGAAACGCTTTTTAATTTAAAATTAGGAGCCATATGGAGACCTAGCGAGAAGGGTCTCGCGACCCCATTTGGGGCAAGACCCACAGCTTGAGAGCCTTTGCATTTAACAAAATTTAATTTTGCTGGGCACATGAGTTTTTTTTTAAATTAAAATTTAACTTTCTGGTCACGTGTTACGTCACTCGAAAATTTATTATTTCTGGGCGTTTTTAGGTCAATAAGTCGTGTCAACACAACTTATTGACATAAAAACATATCTTTTGAAAATATTTTAGAAATCATTTTTGGTGCAGATATTTTACGAGTGGCTTCATCGTTTAAGATGAAAGATTATAACTTGCAAACGTGGAGGTACTTACCTGGTTGGCATTCGCTCTTTTAAAAGCCACAGGAATTACTGGCCATTTGTGAAGGGTCACCCGATAGGTGGACAGCATTATCCAAAACACAGTGTAGTCGAACGACACAAGATGGCGTCCCCACATCTACGCCACCTCCCTTTATGGGCCTCAGACTAAAAGGGAGGGAAATATTCTCTAGTCTCCGGTACCCTTGGAACTGCCTCGGGACTTCAGGGTCCACAGATTTTACATGCACGTATCCCCAAGTGTACATGGCGGGTCTTCCAGAGGCTCGGATTCCTAACCCAAAAACTTTCAGTTCGCAGTACGACGCACTAACCACTAGCCTACCACGGCCAGATACAAGACATTAATCAGAGAAAAATTTGTATAGCGCATTTTGAAACAAGCATAATTATTCCACACACTATTGGGGACATGCCAGGAAGGAAAAAAGATTTTGAAATTTAACCTCATTAATATATATATATATATATATATATATGTTACGCCCAAAGCCCGAAGTCCGGCCGTTTCGAGCTTTGGCCGAGAGGTATGGCCAAAGTGCGATGTAATTGAAACGATCAGTGAATATTCTACTTTGGCCCGGCCATTTCGCGAAGTGGCCACGATGTTCCTGCCAAAACGCAATGTGCTCATTCAAGAATGCCCGGTAGGCGTATTTTTATAGTATGCTGTATCGTATTTCTATAGTATTCTCTATCGTATTTTTATAGTATGCTGTACCGTACTTTTTTTTGTATGCTGTATCGTATTTTTATAGTATTCTATATTGTATTTTTATAGTATTCTGTATTGCATTTTATAGTATTCTTTTTCGTATTTTTATAGTATTCTATATCGTAGTTTTATAGTATTCTATATCGTATTTTTATAGTGTTGTTCTATATCGTATTTTTATAGTATTCTATATCGTATTTTTATAGTATTCTATATTGTATTTTTATAGTATTCTATATCGTATTTTTATAGTATTCTATATCGTATTTTTATAGTATTCTATATCGTATTTTTATAGTATTCTATATCGTATTTTTATAGTATTCTATATCGTATTTTTATAGTACTTTGACTGATCCTCCCATACCACTTCGCGATCTGGCCGGCCAATTCCCGAAATCAAGAAAAGATCGGACATTGGCCAGCCAATTTACAGCGTTCTTAGCCATTTCGCGATTTGGCTGACCAATTCGCGAAGTGGCCGAATTCGGGCTTTGGCCGTAACATATATATATATGCGAGGATTCGGTCCTTTTTCCAACCGATTCCACAACCCTGTCTTATAACATATAACAACGTAAAACTTCATATTTTTTACGTACTCCTCTATAAAATTTCAAGAAAATTTTAGATGGTGCGATTTTATCCCCGTGTTGAGTTGATATGAAATGATCTATTTTTTGAGAAATGCTTACTCTAGAGAGGAATATAACATATTAAAAATGTGTGATTAGTACTCATATTTTATGAATATTTCGGATTTTTATTTTGAGTTACATTTCAATAATATTTATTCATGGAATTTTGTCTAACTGAGCAAGAGCAGTGTGAATAAAATATTTATCACGCTGTAGCATAATAAAGGCAGCACTGTATTTTTATAGGCATCTTTGTTTATATCTGTTGCCTAGCATGGTCGAGTTTTATGGCAAAAAGGTGAGATACGGTTCAATAGTAAAAACGAAATTGCTATACATTGTGGGAAGGATTATTCAAAAAAAAAAAACTTAGATTGACTTCTTAAATTTTAGATTACAACTAGTGCGAAAGAGAGGTCTGTTTCAACTCCACCATTAATGTTGCAGTGCAGCACTGAATAACAAATATATGTTTTTGTGCAAATGTAAAATTTGAAAATGCTCTGCGGAAAAAAGTGGCAAAAGTCACTTTAGAAATGTGTATACAAAATCACTAGTATAAGATTCTGAACCAAAAATAAAAATGCGTGATGTTTAAGAACAAAATGAAGCTCAACTTTTAACATATACATTAAAAAAAAAGCCTACACTGTGAAAAATTTCTGTAAAAACACTGAAAGGAAACCAAGAGTTATTTTGTAAAATTACGAAGAACTTGTTTCAAATAAAATAATCAATTTTTTTGATAAATTTCTCAATAAAATTCTTATTTTTTGCACTCTGTACAGCTGTAGAGTTACGTAAAACTGAACACTTCCCATCTGTGAATACCAGATTAAAAGTTTTAAACAAATGCACAGATAAACATTTGAGATCTGTGACTATTAGTTGAAAAATTGTCAAGAAATGCATTACATATTGTTGGCATACGGTTTATTTTCAGCTCTAATGAGCAGCCCGTCCTCTCAGCTCCGGGGGCACCGTTGGCCGAGCAACATAAGACACAGGGATCACAACAGCGTAGACTCAACTGAACTCACCTGCGATTTTGCGTACCTGAAGTAGTAACTGAACGTATTCACGGAATGCTGCGGCACATTGTGTGTTGCTATCAATTTACGTAATATTCTTTGCTTTTTCATTAACTGAAGTTTCCTTTTAATTTCCTGTTTTTAGTTCTCGGTAATTTTTAGTCAGACTCAGGATAAGTGATTTCCAGGAGATTATCATGTAGTTTTGGGCAAAAAGTTTTTACGGTGTTGTAAAAAAAAAAGAATACTAAAGAATAAAGCAATTGTGAAAAACACATGCTAGTTATTGAATTAGGGAGAATTTTTGGATAAATTTGTGTATGTGAGAAACATGCAATCTTTTTTAAAAATTGTATCGAAAACCTTTTGAAATCATAACTGTTGTGATATTAAATAAAAATTATTTATGTATAGCTCATTACAAACAGATTCAGCTCACACGCAAAGCACTTGTAAGTCATGCGATTTTAATAACATATTTGTCTCATTGAAAATAGTGCAATAAAAATCTGCCGTTCTCGACGTATGTTTTTGTACTGATCTGTCTTATACTTGCAGAAAAAATAAAAAAAATAATTAGTTTATTATTTTTTGTCTCTGGAGATCCTTTGCTAACATGTTCATAGCGAAGAAACGAGAAAACTTCTGGTTATTTCACTCAAGAAAATGACCTTTCTTCACTAATGATACCAGTGGTACGAAAAAAGAGATTTTTAATGGAGGAGGCTAGTACTGGAGAAGATAATGTCTGTTTTATCTTAAGTAGTTCCAATTGTCCTCAGGAGACATACTTAAGGGAGAACATGTCCGTTTCCCGCAAAAAAAGCAAGTAAATATAAAATTTACAATATGAAATGGGGGAAAAAAGGGAAAAATCACCACTACAACCTTTAGCTTTGTAAAAAAAAGGTACATTTCTTGGGAATCTTAGCTGAAAATAAAATCAAAAGTATTTCTGTAATTCGCATAAGGCCAGGGTCATTCGGTTGAGTTTTCTGAAATGTAGTGCAAAATTAGTTTGGACTAGAGCACCTAGAAGCTGTGTTTATAAAAGTTGATTCTTTTTTTTTTTTCAAATTTCATTTTGAAATATATACCCCTATGCGTTCGCTAACAACCAACTTGACAGACCAGCTTGTTCTTCCATATTTTTACTAGGCACTCACTTTAACTATGGGATCATGCATAAAGGATGTCATGCTTCGAGGGGGGAGGGGGGTTCATGAAATTGTGACGAAGTGTGACAAGGGGAGGGGAGGGAACAAGAAGTGTGACATCCTGCATTATGCGACATAGCATGATATGTGACAAAGGGAGGGAGGGGGTTCGCTGAAGTGTGACATATTGTGATGAAGGGGGGGGGGAGGGGGTCAAATATATGGGAAAAAAGCGTGATATCTTTTATGAACGATCCCTATATTAAAAACCATTTTACACAATACAATTATTTTCCAGTTTTCTAGAAATTTTTCATGTAGATTTTTTAAAATCAGTCAGATTAAAGTTGACTCTCCTTCTTAACAGACTTTTACCTGCTTATTTTCTGTATTACTTTGTTAGGAAAAAAATATTGAATATTTTATGTGTGTATCACAACAGTTACATTTGTTTAAAACTATCTTTGCTTTGAAGACAAAAATCTTAATGGAAAAAATATGCAAGTTTTTTTCCGCTTATAATCTGTGGTTAGTTTAACAATTAACAAAGTACATTTGAAATAATTTGGAGCTCAGACTTAATGAAAAATTCGAACACTGGGTGAGCTGTCTGCTCCCGTTCCGAGTGCTACACGCCGGCACGTATGTGACTACGCCACATATTTTGGAATCGAAACTTTATAATCACAAATCATTCATACCTGTAAAGCCCCACACATATTTTATGAGAGCAAATCAATATAGCATTTCCAACAAGACAAGATTCCCAAAAAAGCGATAGATGATGAATATTGAACAGAAATACTTTTTTTAAAAGAAAATATAACCAATGTTTTTGAAAAAGAAAAATGAGCGGCATTATTAAGATTAATTTTTACGAATTGAGACAAACGATGAATGGGAATTCAAAGATTAATTTTCTCTCTTCTTCAATTGAAATAAATGAACATGAAAAAAATATTGATTCCACGGTTGCAAAGCTAAATTGCTTCTTTTAACTGTTTTTGTAATATGAGCCATCAATTTTTTCACTGAATATTGCTTTTTAAATTGCGAATCAACAGCCTGTAGCGCTCGTTATTTTGCGGGGAGAAAAAAAAATGATGAATATATTTTACTGTAAAATATGACAGATGATCCTTAAGTACCATAAGAAAATTATTAAATATTAGCAAGAAATATTGAGAATTTTCTCCGGAAAAAAAGAATTAATGATGTCTCACGAAAAATACTTATTATTTCAAGTTTGGTATTCATGAAGTATGTGAAAGCGAATTTATTACTCCGTATTCGAATAGTTTAGTCAGTCAAATATCAATGCAAACATCAATGAATGTCTATCAATAAGGTACACGGATTTTTGCAAGTACTTTTTCGTATCTTCAAATCGTCCCCATTCATCCTTGCAGTTTGATGTCTGCACAAACGTGTCCAAAGTGAAAAATTCGTTCAAGCGATATTTATCTCATTCTCAGGTTTAGCGCAAATAAATTATGCAATGGTAGCCACATTCTCTTCAGAAGATTTATTCAGAAGTCTCAGACATAAATTCCTAGAGTAATTCTAAATCCCGGACCTCTGTTGCATGGATTGACCCCCCCGGGAGCATGGGTCTTAAAGGGAGATCAAGGGGGACAAAAGCTAACGCTGATAAATGCGAAACGTGATCTCTGAGAATTAATCCTGCTTGCAGAACTCATTTTTCTGCTGCGCTGCACTCAGGGCAAAATGAAACTCATTTCCCGTTGAATTGAGGCAGCTTTGTTGTATTTGATATTCGTTTTTACTTTGTGTACTTTCAACTTGGTTCGTTTGGTGCTTTTTTATTGGTGCCTTCCCGGTTACTTCTTCTGCTTTTACTTGCACTTCCACGCTGCCTTTATTCTCATTGGTTTGCGGGTAAATCTTGGGCTATATAAGCCGTGTTTTTGTTGTTTTGTCGGCTTCATTCGGATGTTTTCGCATCTAGAAGCTCCGCTATCGCATTGAGAAAGGGATTCCAAGCAATCCTGAAACATATGTCTGCATTTTAATGCTTATTTATGCTATAAATAACGTGCAATTTTACCTTTATTAAACTCTCACCAGATGGAATACAAAATACATTTGTTTCGAGCTGCAATTTCAAATGCTTTGATGAAACTTATTTCGTATGTAGGCAGGAAAATTAGCTTCGTGTTATAATAAGTAATATTACTTAATTTGTATAAGTGCTAATAAATTATTTAGTGAAAAACACTATTTTTATTCGAACAACATTTCATATTGTTTTAATCAATGAACTTTTCTGTTCCACTATAAATAATAGTTCAATGCGTTATTGAACTATTGGAAACCTTGAACATAAGGTCCAGTCATTTCTTTTAAGGATTAACTTATGGGACACTTTGGATACAAATGAACGAAGGTACATTGGGACGAACTCTAAGCATAAAAAATGTTTAGGCAGCTATTTTATATTTTATTTTATGGTAATGAATCGCAGACAATAACTTTTAATTTCGGCCCTTTTTTCATCGCTATTTTAAACATAAGGTAAATCGGGGGAAGACGCCACACTTAAGGGTTTTTTAGATTAGAACATTGAAAATTGAAATAACAAGATCAAGAAAAAAATACACATTGTTTTTCAATGTTTAATTTGTTACGTGCACAAGTTAATTCTCTTCTCAGTATGAAAATAAATGAGAAATTTAATGTTAAAAAAATCACTCAATTGTGGCATGTTCCCCCATATATATGGGGAAGATGCCACTAGTTATAGGGTAAGATGCAGCACCAAAATAAATAAAATAATAAGAGAAAC
Organism: Octonoba sinensis; assembly: GCA_038502835.1. Taxonomy (NCBI): domain Eukaryota; kingdom Metazoa; phylum Arthropoda; class Arachnida; order Araneae; family Uloboridae; genus Octonoba; species Octonoba sinensis. The sequence continues at coordinate 89,957,446 of CM076604.1, read as the reverse complement.
ATTACAAAATTAACAATGACTATAAAAAAACAAAACAAATCAAGTCCTTTCATAATTAGTTTGCTAAAAATAATAGCAGCACGGGTCGAATGATAACCTAACAACATTTCACTCGGTGAAAATGATCATCATTGTAATCTTCGTTCATTTGTTGCATTCGATGCACTGAATACAGTCACACTTGGGAACTTTTTTACCATAACAGTACCCTTTACACACAGCACAAAAATCGTCATTATTTTAATCATTAAAACTGTCATAACTGGTATCTAGAGGAATTTCTTCACTTGAGGATGACAAGCTGGCACGTCTCTTTTTCTTGTTTTTTCGAAGGTTTCTTGTTATTTGTTTTGCCCTTACCCCACTTTTCTAGATTTCCTCGGGCCTTTTCTCGCATAGTTGCTCTAAAATCTGATTCAGTTAAGTTTGTTTTTTACACCCGGATGGTTTACGTTTTCTGATCTGATGAATAAGGCTAATTGTTTCTAGGCAGTAAATTCCGTGTTCTGTGCTTGTGGAGGCAACCGATGGTGATAGTCCACGGCCACTAGCTCTACTGGTGGAAGCAACTGCTGGTGTAGGCATGTCACATGCTCCACTTGTGGAAGCTACAGTTGTATCATTTCTGGAACCATCAGAAATAGCAAACGCATGCTGTATATTGCTTGTGTGGGTTATAGGGTTAAATTCTAGTAGCTGAAAACCCAGAAGTACCATTTCCTACTGTGGCTGCCTTGCTCCAAGCTGCATTCAGAGGAGATCCAAACTGAAGTCTTGACAATTTACGATCTAGTTCCTTGTGTATCCAGAAGTTCAGAGCTTGTTGCCAATATGTTTTACAATGATTTGAAAAACGAGCGATCAAGTGGCTGTAAATACTGTGTGGTGTGGCTTAGAAGATAGAAAAGAATTACGTTATTTTCTGTATTATAAAATAAAAAACATGTTTTAAAGTTCATTTCATTTAGTTCTGAACAATGTGGCGTCTTTCCTCAAGCATAGGGGGAAGATACCACACACGCTTATTTCCCTATTGCTAGTGTTATGGAAGCTTCTACATGCATCGTACGTGTAACATATTGCGCAACTCACTTCTATTGCTAATATCTTTAAAATAACATACGTTTATAAACTTTAAATATGAAGAACGGAATATTACAAAAGAGTTATCACCACGGTTAAATGCTCACGGGATCCAAAAATAACGCCGATTAAAGACGGTTGATTCAGATAAATTCACAAGTCACACCTAATATCGGACCAGACACTTCGCACAAGTGGCTCAGCTTTGCAATCTATCGAAACATGAAAATACTATTAACAAAGTTGCGTCTTCCCCCGAATTACCTTATAATTAAATTAGTTTTAAATCAATTAATCTCAATTAACGAAAAATTAATTTAAATGAGGAAGGTAATGAAAAAAATAAGTTAGTAGTAATTCTCTGCATGAGCAAAGGTACCCATTTTTTCTCTCAAGAAATTGCCATTATACATCGTAGATGTATAATGGCAATATTCTCATGAGAATAATCGAGGAGAACGAGAATATATTGAAAATATTCCCCTGAAGTTGAAATTTGGAGAGTAATCTAGAACATTCATTATTCTTAAAAGTAAGTATAAAATTTTATGAACATTATTAATATAATGAAATAATATACATTTATATTTTTCTAAGCATGTAAACAAAATTATTTTTAAATTTTTTGCCCCGTATAATGATAATTTCATACAACACAAATTTCCCTGAACAATGTGAAAGATTTTACTCTGTTGAGTAGATGCTTTCAACTAAAGCAGTTGAGCTGGGATTAGCAATTCCAGTAGTTTTAAAATGATTTTATTACGTAAAAAATAATTTCAAAGTCTAGAGATGTTGCTAAAAAAAAGTATTTTTTTAAAAAAAATCTTCTGTTGGTTATGGGAAATAAATTACTAAGTGGAATTACCGTAGCTTTAATTTGAATTAAGAATGTTCTCCTTAAATGTTCTATTTGCACCAGAATTGTATCAAAAAGCTCTCGGTTTTATTTCTAAAAAGCGTTACATCTCTAATTCCGCGTAAATGAATTTAGAGCGAATATAAAGGAATTTTACTAGGAACGCAAGAAATAGAAAATTACTAAAATGTAATAACATGTGTTCATGATGCAAAGAAAGAAAGAAAATAATCTACAAAACTTTATGCCTACATGTGAAAAATATTTTGCGTATCGGATTTTCCTGATAAGAAGAAATTCTTTCGAGGGGATCTATTCCACTGCTTAAAGAACAATAAGGAGTTTATCGAATATTTGTTTCAAGCCCGATTTTCTGATAAAGAAAAAAATTTGGAGCTTTTCTAAAACTATTTTCAATCCAATTTTTCTCCTAGCGTTCTGTCCTTTCTCACAGGGAAAGGAAATGAGCATTCTGTGTTTAAAGTATGTAAACGTTTTTTGAAAAATGGAATTTGTAAAATATTCCAAGCGATGTGTTGGAATATGCATGCTTTTGAATCGGTAAAAGCTTACTTTTGTGTCACACATTTCAATAACTCGATTTTAACTTTTAATTTCGGATATTCTAATGGCTATAAAATGATTTTTGCTTTGTCAGTCACAGCAGAGGAAAACTGAAAGTTTGAATTTTTTTACTTTGGAAGCACAGAAATATTGAGAATATTTTGTTTTAAAGAAATCATGAGTGAAGTTAAATTGTTTGTCGGACACTGAAAAATTGTTTTTACAAAGACCAAAAACTATTAACAGGATTGATTTATAAACTTAGATTCTAATTTTCTACTCAGAGGAAATTTTATTTTCTTTTCAATAAAAGGCTGGTAAAGCTTGAACACAGTTTAGTAATTTTCCCCTATCAGGATGATACTAATTCCTAAATTTCGAGAACAAAATATACTTTTCATAATTTTTTTAGGCAGGTTTTTCTTAAATTCTTAAAATAATGAGTTTTTATTTCTCTCCTTAAGTATTTTTTTCAGTAGATTCGTTTTAAATATTTTCTTACAGGGTGTTTTACAAAATAAAATTTAAACGATTGCTTGCAAAATCTCTTACTGTGAAATCTGATTTATTATATTTTTCGCTCCAAAAATACCATATTTTTCTCTCCAAAATACTGTATTTATTACACCATATTTTTTTCGTGTTCGATTTTCTTTTTTAGTCTGTAAATTTTGATTAAGAAATGCAATATATTTTGGTTATTTGAAATAATGTTTTAAGGCTCATCGGATACAACTGTTTTTAAACCAGTTATATTATTATTACTTGCCATTATTTTTAAATTTAGTATGATAAGTACTTTATCTTTTAATTATTGAATATTTTTTAAAAAATATTAAATTGAATTAAAATATAATAGCAGTGAAATAATATTATACCGGGAAACACCGAGTAATTTTGCAAGTAAATTAATAACTAAATAAACGCTCATGTATTTTGAACATTTATTTTCAGGAAATGTAATCTTTGTAGCAATAAATTTTCATAAAAATGTAACTAAGATTTTCAGCTGAATTTCGTACATATCCCTAGCACCATTTTCTTTGTAAGTAATCTTACCAGTAAAATAATACATACTGTGTGTATGACCGAAGTTATTTAGAAACTATCCAAAGCTAAATCTAGTTGTCACGGAATTAATTATGACATTCACATTCTTTCACAGTGACTCAAATAATCCAAATCTCAAAATTAAACATTTATTTCACACAAAAAGACTAGCAAGTAACGCTATATACAACAACTATTTACACGACATTTTCAAGCATAAGAGCTTTCAACAACGGCGGTGATCTCAATTCTAAATCAATTATCTGCGTTGTTTAGATTCCAAAAATCAGTCGCTCAAGTTGAGCAGTAAGTTGCTGCTATGTGATGGAAATGAGTCACTCAACACTAGTCAATACTTTCAAAAATTTAATTCAATCATGACGACAAAACGGCAGCTGTCGCAAAGTCATCAACAAATGACGTCAAAACAAATGCCGTGGATCACAAATTTGTCGCTTAAAATACTTTACTCTGTATTTTATTAAATAGTTTGTGCTTAGACTATTTCATAATTAGAGCGCTTCCAGCAGTTTCTGGATAAAAAATATGATACATACTGTTTAAATATGTAATATACAAAAAGTATGTTGTTTATTTACTTATTTAAACTTTTGCCTTCCATTTTTTTAGCCTACTTTCCCGTAAAAGTAAAAAAATAATAATAAAGCGAGAAATAAGGCTTAATGTATCGTAAAAAATACCGTTAAAATTGAAGAAAAGTCAAAAAAGGTGAAGTAATTAAATAAAGATTGAAAATAGGGTTTTGAGATGGGGAAAATTTGTGTCTGTCAGTCGGTCTGTCTGTCCCCCCCCTAATAACTTTTAAACGAATAGTCCGATTCGAAAAATTCTTTTTGCATTCGAAAGATCTCGGTGAGGACATCTCATTTTCACATTTTACCTTTTGATTTGAACAATTTTTCGTTCAATTTTGCACAGTTCAAAAAAATTTAACATTAGCGCCTGTGGGCAAAAATGAAGTAAATTTGTAAACTCTGGGCTCAAGATTCAAGTTCCTATGAGCAAGCTTATTGGAAGAAGCTCTCGGCGTGAAATACTGATTTGAACAATTTTTGTTCAATTTTGAACAATTCAAAAATAAATAAATAAATAAATAAATAGCTAAAAATAACATTAGTGCCTACGGGGAAATTTCAATCCCATACAAATCCTGATCTAACCGACGGATTTGTTTACAACAAACTTTATCGGAGAGATGTTACGATGTAGAACATGTACAGATACGAAGTTCAACAAGAACTGAAGGAGCCTATTTTCCTACGAATTGTTTTGATCGGGATTTTTAAGGATATTTTTTAATGAGTAAATGAATGAGCGAAAGAATGAATGAATGAATAAATGAGTGAATAAATGATAAAATAAATAAGTGAATGAATGAATAAAAAATAAATAAATGAGTGAATAAAAAACATGAATGAGTAAATGAATGAATAAATACATGAATGACTAAATGAATGAATGAATAAATACATGAATGAGTAAATGAATGAATGAATGAATACATGAATGCGTAAATGAATGAATGAATAAATGAAGGACTGAATAATTGAAAGAATGAATGAGTGAATGAATGAATATGTATTGTCCGTTGAAAAAGGTATATTTGAAGTAACTAAGAATCAAAGATAAACGGAGAAAGAGAGAGAAAGAGATAGATTATAAATTTGAAGCTGAGTGCAGACGGGAAAATAGGCTCGTATAGTTCTAGGCGGAACTTCTTGTTTGTTTTTGAACTACTAAATCAGAGCCTAAATTGTAATTTCAGACCCCTAAATTGGTATTTCTGGTGTCTACCTTGGTTGTTTGGACTCCGTTTTTGTACCATTGGATGATACCATTGATTAATACTTTCAGGTATAAACCTGAGTAAATTTTATTCCCAATCTGAAGAGAAAACCAGTCTTTAAGTAAAATAAAAAAGTATTTATTATTATTTTTGAAATTAAGAAAAACATGCCTCAAAAAATAAGGTTTTAGTGAAATCCAAATATTAATTTATTTTCAACACATAGCACGATTTATCTCAAATCCCAATTTTTGTTATCGGATAAGCATATATTTTCTTAAAAAATAAATTGGTTTTCGATAACAACAAAAGAAGTTTATGCTAAGAGCTTTTGCTTGTTGGCTTTTTTCCATTTAGTTTGAACTACAATGCACATTTTTAATAGCAGGAATATTTTCTTAGGATTAGGGTTTTGGAAAGAAAAAAAACAGTAAATTTTTGAAGCTTTCCTTTAAATTTAAGACACAAGAAGGTAACGCGATTAGCTTTACAAGAAATAATAAATGTTGCATTTACTAATTTTGCTTCTTTGTTTTATGTTATTAAAACAGAACTTTTTTTCATTTTTTTCAGCTTGAACTCAAGTTTTACATTAATTTAGCCGACCCCTGTCAAAAGCGATGAATATGCTTCTAAAAATCTATACTCAATTTTAGGGCTCGACCGATGGCATTTTTTGGCCGATGAGCCGATGCCGATTGTTGGCCGATGGTACCAAGATCGGCCGATGGCCGATTGCCGATTATTCTCCTCTTCCATCGGCCGATGGCAGATGCCGATGGCCGGTGGAAAAAAAGTCGCTTTAAACCATTAAATTGTGTAGAATGCTTGTCAAAAATGTCATTTATATCACTTATTTATTTTTATGTTTATAGAAATATAAATGCATTATTCAAGCACCGTAAAACTGTTTGGGGGAAGTTTACATAATAATTAAAACTAAAAGAATCACTCGGGATTCTATTAAAGTAATTAAACTATTTGGAGGCTTAAAAATAATTAAAAAATGCTGTATCAGAGGATTTTTAGTTATTTTGTAATATCTTTGCAAAACAAACTCAACAACTATTGGATAGGATCTGGTCTAATTCCCTTTCCTTCAATATTTTCTCTTAAAACGCTTGCACTGCAAATGCGTTTATTTTCTTATTTTTTTCGTGGAGAGGAATGCAGATGTTTATAATACAGACTAACAAAACCCCTCCTCTCAGATTTTTTCATAATATCCCGCCCCCCCCCCCCGTTTTTAAAAGAAAAGCGGGAACGTTTATATGTTTATTTTTCATTATAAAAGTTATTTTAACTAAAAATAGCTCTCTTTCCAAAATAAAAATAAAATATTAAAAAATTTCGCTCGCAGTAATATTTTTGCATATGTTACACAAAATGTAATATTTCAGTCTAAATAATTTTCGAGTTGAGATGTACTAAATGAAAAATACAAAGGTTCGACTCACCTTAGTTCTTCATCTGTTTTGATGCTAATTCAGTGAGGCAATTACGATTCAATTATAAATACTCATGAGGAAAGAAAAAATTAACATTTAATTAAAACTAACTATCTACATTGAATTATTTGCATTGAATTAAAACTAAAGGGAACATTAGCACTATTCGAGTGCTTCAAAATGCACAACCCGCTCCGGGCAGTTCTGATGAGCATCTGGTGATGAAAGTTTATATTTCTTAATGCCCTGACGTCATGCCATCTGGTGAAGCAGTTGGCGCAATCTGCAACATTCTCCGGGCCCCAAGAAGCAGGAAAGTCACTCTCCAAATCACGTGCTAGCTGCTGAGCTGGAAAGTTCAAGCGGATACAGAAGCTGCACCGGTCTCTTAAGTGAAGTTCCATTTGGCAATCTGACTGTGCAACTTCTAACTTTTCCATCACGCCAAGGATGAACTGTTGTGATAAGTCCCATTCGCCATAACATCTTTGGTTGGTTGCAGTCCGCTACGATGACTGCGTCGTTAGGTTGTAGATTTGATGGTTTCCTGAACCTTCGAGTTTCATGTGCAGATCTGAGCTCTAACAAATAATGGTGCTTCCATTTCTTCCAAAATCTTTCAATCAATAAGAGTCTGTACTTGTATCTCTTAGTTAAAGTATTTTTCGTAGAGCTAACTGTCTCTCGTCTTCCATGAGGTAACGTGGTGAGTCTTCGGCCTATCAGAAAATGTCCTGGTGTAAGAGATTCGGGTTCTTTGCTATCCGTGTATGTATATGTTAGCGGTCTGGAATTCAATATTGCTTCAACTTCAGTCAAAACGGTCTCTACTTCTTCAAACTTCAAGCAAGCCTTCCTTGATGATTTTCTTCAGACATGTTTTTACGGACCTAACCATTCTTTCCCAAAAACCTCCCCACCAAGCGGCTCTTTCTACTATGTATCTTCACTGTATTCCTTGTTTTCCTAAAAAATTGAGGATTTCAGGTTCTTCTATCATAGCATATAGCTTCTTTAAATCTTTCTCTGCTTTCTTAAATGTTTTAGCATTATCTGTATAAATCTTCCGGCATAATCCTCTTCTCGCTACAAACCTCCGAAATGCCAATAAGAATTTATCAGTTGTTAAATTCGATACAGCTTCCAAATGAATCGCTCTAGTTACTGCACACGTAAACAGGACTATGTAGGCCTTCCCTTCTTCATCCTTAATGAACAGTGGTCCTGCAAAATCTATGCCACAGTGTTCGAACGGAAAGGTTTCTAGAATTCTATCAAGTGGTAAAGGTGCCATATCTTGCATCGCGGGCTTTATTTTAAATCTGTGGCAAGTCAGACATTCGTTTATGACGCCTTTAACACTTTGTCTTCCTCTGATAATCCAAAATTTATCTCTTATCTGTGTTAACGTTTCTGCCACTCCTCCATGTCCGATACATTTATGATTTTGCATAATCAGTTGTTTCACAAATCTGTTCTTATTCGGTAAAATGATAGGATGTTTTTCATTGAAACACAAGTTAGAATTTTGCAGTCTTCCACCTATCCTCAATATTCCTTCTTCATCTAAGAAAGGATCAAATTTGTATATCTTCGAACTTGAAGGTAAAATGACTTTATTCTTTAATGCATATAATTCTTCAGTAAAGTGCTCACTCTGGATTCTTTTGATCCAATAATTCTCTGCAGTTGTCAACTCTTCTGTTGTTACAGTAGTCAATTTCTTTGGATTCTTCTTTTGAATATTGCAGATAAAACGGAAACACCAAGCAGTGATACAAAATACTTTCGGAAGGTCACTATACTTATTAATATCAAAAATTGGTTCATCTGGTGTAGTCTGACAAAATAACTGGATTGATTCTTCGTGATTGATCTTTTTTCTTCGACTACTTCTTCTACAGTTGGAATAATTTTATTTTTGGGCCACAAATTCTTCTCCTGCATTAACCCACTTCGGTCCCTTCCACCACTTTTCTTCTTTCAGCAACTTTTCGGCACTACATCCTCTTGTCAACAAATCTGCTGGATTTTCCTTTCCGCTACAGTGGTTCCAGTTCTGTGGATCAGTGAAATTTTGGATTTCTGCAACCCGATTCGAAACAAATGGTTTCCAATCGTTGGCGTGTGCTCGAATCCAGCTTAACGCAATATTGGAATCAGTCCAAATGAATATGCCTTGCGTTTCGATCTCAAAAATTGGCTGCATGTAACTGGCAAGTCTGGCTGCAATGACGCATCCCATTAGCTCCAATCTAGGAAGCGTCAAACGCTTAAGCGGAGCAACTCTAGCTTTTGAAGCAAGGAATGTGATGTAAAATTCTTCTTCTGACGAAAAACGTAAATATGCAACAGCTCCGTACGCAGACTCACTTGCGTCACAAAATATGTGCAGTTCAATATTTTCCTTGATAATCTGGAAGTTTTGAGGGAAATAGGGGCGTGCGATGGTCAAAGATTGCAATTTCGGTACTTTATCCGTCCATTTATCCCATTCCTTTCGTAAATCTGAGGGTAATTCTTCATCCCATTTAATTCCGCGTTCCCATAACCTTTGAAACAAAATTTTCATTCCTATCATAAACGGGGAAATAAAGCCGATTGGGTCAAATAATGTACAAGTAATTTGCAATATCTTACGTTTAGTATATGATTTCATTTCTAACGATTTTAAAGTAGTAGACAGTTCTAGCTGAAATTCATCTTTCTCACTGTTCCATTTAATTCCCAAAACTTTAAGTGTCGATGCGCAACCCTCATCATTACTCAGGTGAAAATTTTCCTTTTTCCATTATTCTCGCAACTCCTTTAAATTTGTTTGCCATTTTCTTAACTCCATACTAGCCATTTCCATAATATCTTTCGCCTGTTGTGACAAATTGCATGCATCTTCTACATTTTCAGTTCCTGAAATAAAATCATCAACACACAAATCTTCATCAAGTTTTGAGACGGCTTCTGGAAAATTATCCTTGAATTTCTTTAAATGATGCTTGATCGTGGCAGCAAGAAGAAATGGACTAGAACTCTGACCAAATGTAACTCTTGTCATTCTTAAAATTTTCAGTTTCATCGACTCACTAAACGGATCCTCTACCCAAAGAAATCTTTGAACATCACGATCTTCCGGAGAAATTCCTACCATTAAAAAGGCCATTTTTATGTCTCCAATGAACGCTATCTTATGTATCCTAAATTTCAAAAGAATGGTCAATAAATTCGTATTAAGGTTTGGACCCGGTGACAAACAATGGTTCAAAGATGAAAACCCATTTTGATGAGATGAACAGTCAAAAACAATTCTTAATTTTGTTGTATCTTTATCCTGACGTCTTACCCCATGATGTGGCATAAAATAAACTCGATTAGTTAGTTCCTCATCCTCGGAAAAACGGGAACTTCTTCAACAATACCTTCCGAAATTTGATTTGTGATAATTTGATTATAATCTTCAAAATAAGAATGGTCTTGATTTGACTTAAATCGCGAAATTAAATTTATTAATCTTCGTTTAGCTATCGCGAAATTATTTGACAGTTCTTGTGAGTTGGAATTCCATGGCAGTTTAACTTCATACCTCGAATTTTCATATTTGATCCCTCTCTCAAATTCCTCTAATATTTCCGAGTCTATTTTAGACAATTCAACGGCATCATCTTTTATTCCCAAGCAATTTAATTCCCAAAATTTCTTTATTATAATCCGAGACAATTATGTCTTCTTTTATAAGTTTATCTTCTGTCATGACATGCAAAGTCACCGCATTATTTGCATAAAAATGTTGTGTCCCACTTAAGCAATGTCCAAAAATTGTTTCAACTGCAACCAGATTTTTAGAAATTCTTTCTACTTTACCTGTATAAATTTCCCACAGATAATCGCTTCCAATTAACAAACACATTTCTTTTGACAGAGATTCATCAAACCCTTCTGATAGTTTAATACCCATTTGTTTGCACAAATGTCTCATTTCTTTATCGGGAATAGGTACTTCAGCATTAGTTATAACATCGGTCAAAATAGCTTCCAGTGTAAGACATTTTTCATGATCAAATGGATTCTGAATTTTTATTTTTACTCTTTCTCTATTCTCAATACGCGCAGCCGCTTCACCAAAAGAAAAAACTTTCATAGGTTCGTCGGAAAGAATCGGTAATTCCAAAATCTTCGCGCATTTGCGGAGGCAAAAGGATCTGGTACTTCCAAGGTCAAACAAAATTCGAATGGGATATGCTCCATTTTTACTTATTGCTTCTACGGTGATGGTTTAAAGCAGGGGTCTCCAAACTACGGCCCGAGGGCCACATCCGGCCGCGGACAGATTTTGTCCGGCCCGCGGAGAGCTAGCTAATGGGATCTGGCAAAAAAGTAATCATATTTTACACCACTAGTGGACTGATTCAACCTTTACCACCGGGAACAATTAATGATAATATGGTTTTGGCCCTTGGAATTTACTGGAGTAATCAATATGGCCCTAAGGCTGGAAAGTTTGGAGACCCCTGGTTTAAAAAAAAACAGATGGATTCAATTGATTCCCTTCGCAGTTAGTGGTGTACACGTTAGTTATGGTTTCACTGCTGTCTGCCGGTGGGGGAGGGGAAAGCGTAGGCGCTGAGCCCTTTTCATTCCGTCTGTTGTTGGGATGTTCCGATCGCCTCTCGTTGGGTTTTAGACATAAGCAATCGCATATTAAGCTGTTATGTTTTTTGCCGGCTACACATGTGGTTTTTCTGAAGCAGTTAATCTGCCTGTGACCTCTGCGCAAGCACACGAAACACTTAGCTTGTTGCTTAAGCTTATTTCTTCTTTCCAATATACTAAGAGGGCAATTATCTGATTCATGACTTTCATCATTACAGAATGAACATTCTTTATGTGATTTAATCACATCTGTATGGAAAGTAGCTGCACTTGGGATTGTGGGATTTGAATTGGAATCTTTCTTACTGTGCAGGGGTTTAGAATAATACTTGTTAGAAAATTTATTATCATGACGATTCCATTTATTTACATTTTTATTTGCACATTCATTACTTTCTACTCGTTTAAAAAACGCGTCATTTCTTTCACGACACTCTATTTCAGATTTCAAAAATAGCAAAAGATCAGAAATTTTGCCTTCTGTTTTGTTATACATTGAGCGGGTGAAATTCAAAGCTAATTCCCGCGGTATCGCTTTAATGAGTATCGGGTATAACAAGCGACTGTACTCATCAGAATCTATTCCAAGATTTTGTAACCCACGTATTTGTATTTCACATTCAGAATATAAACGGCGTAATGCAAAAATGTCATTCGATCTTCGTACTGGTGCTAAAGATAAAAGCTTGCTCATGTGCGCATCTATAACAATTTCCTTTCTCCCGAAACGTTCCTTCAAAATATTAATTGCTGTTCTATAATTATCGCCAGTGAGAGATAAACCGCGAATAGCTATTTCAGCCTCATGTGTTAAGTATGACTTTAAATAGCTAAACTTTTCCACATCCGTTAAACTTTTGTTTTCATCGATCGCACCTTTAAATTGCTCAAAAAATTCTTGAAAATTTTAAAATATTGCCATCAAACTTATTCAACTGAAGGCGTGGTAATTTGACAGTACACTGTACAGGACTTCTGTTTTCTGAGCCAGAGGCCAAATCACTAGGAACAATGTTCTGAGCTGCTGTTGTATTTGGTTGATTCAAAATTCGATTGGCGCGAATTTTCCACATTTGGATTTTCTGATTATAGGATTCTGTAGAAGAGACTTCGTCATCTAATTTATCAACCTCTGCTAACTTTTCTATGTCTGTATCGAGCTCATTTAATCTTGTTTCTTTGATACTTAATTGTGCGAGATAATCTTCAATAATGTCGGTAGACATTTCTGTTCCCTTTTCTATTTCTGCTTTTAAATTAGTCAGCAACTTAGTTGTTGCTTGCCTCAGACCTTTTCTAGAACTTTTGAGTCGACCTATCTCCATTTTCATAAATCTAATTATTTCTAGATTTTCAAATTTAAATTATATAAACTGAATCAAACTTGTGTATCATCTAAAGTCCTAGGAAATCTCCCAGGTTTCGGCACCAAAAAATTTGTTACACAAAATGCAATATTTCAGTCTAAATAATTTTCGAGTTGAGATATACTAAATGAAAAATACTAAGGTTCGACTCACCTTAGTTCTTCATCTGTTTTGATGCTAATTCAGTGAGGCAATTACGATTCAATTATAACTACTCATGAGGAAAGAAAAAATTAACATTTAATTAAAACTAACTATCTACATTGAATTATTTACATTGAATTAAAACTAAAGGGAACATTAGCACTATGCGAGTGCTTCAAAATGCACAACCCGCTCCGGTCAGTTCTGATGAGCATCTGGTGATGAAAGTTTATATTTCTTAATGCCCTGACGTCATGCCATCTGGTGAGGCAGTTGGCGCAAGCTGCAACAGCATATATATTACTGCTAAAATTTCGCTCGCAGCATTCATAACCAAGAAATACTGAATATTGCTTTAAAAACATAGACGTGAGATTTTTTTGTCATTACAAATGAATGCTGCGCCTTAAGAACTAATCTTATTAGCTTTTGTGTGTGTTTTTTTTTTTTTTTTTTTGTGAATTGAAAATTACACTGAAATACTTGACATGTTCTTTATATTTTCATGAGCACAATGTAAGGTCACCGAAATAAACCAATATTTTTAGCACCAACAGTTTTCTGTTGACAAATAATCTTCTGAAAAACACTTGATCGTTTATAAGAATTAAGATGTATTTTGAAAAAATCTATATATATTTATATATACGTTGTCAATTTTTGAAATTAATGAAATTGTAGCATTTTTATTAAGTTATTATTCCACCCTGTCGCGCGAACTCGTTTTTTAACAATTAAATTCTTGAAAATAGCAGGTCGAACACATAAAATTTCGATCAATAAACATTTATACTGAAAAATTGATTCATATTTTTTTTATCTATATGTTCTATGTTGTAAATTAACAATAAAATAACAAGAAATATTCTAAACTGAAAGCAGATGCAACGAGATTGTTGAACAGTCTAACACGTGACATCAAAGCCAAAAAAAAAAGGCCCTAAAAACGAAGTATAAATGGGGAAAAATTAAAATAATTATCGTATAAAAAAAGTTAAGACGTATTTTGAAAAAAAAAATATGCACTGATCAATCTTTGAAAATGAAGAAATTTTAGCATTTTTATTAAGATGTTATTAAACCTGTTGCGCGAATTCGCATTTTGACAATTCAATTTTTAAAAATTGCAAGTCGTAAAATTTGGATTAATAAACATTTATACTGGAAAATTTTTTCCTTAGATTTCAGCAATCTTTTTTATGTTGTAAACTAAAAATGAAATAATGAGAATAACCGCGCACTAAAAGCAATATGCAACGAGATTGATGCACAATTGCAGAAAAACTTGAACACGCGGGATCGAAGTAGCAAAAAAAAAAAAAAAAAAAAAAACTAAGAGAAAAAATTTTACGCTGGTAAAAACTAAAATTATTATCGTACTTTGATTGAGTTGACTTTGTATTGTTTACAATTTCGGAATAATAAGAAACATGACAACTAAAAGCAGATGGTATAATATGATTGCACAATGACATCTAATGCACTATCGTTATTAAACGAAAAACGGACAAAAATGAGGCAACTAACCTAGGGCGAAAAACAAATACCACTCATACGACGGCTCTATTACTTTAACATATTCAATTTCGCGAGCATTCTGCTCAAAGAGAAATAATTTTAATAATGAAGGTTTTCCGGCAGCGATAGCTTAAACTATTTTTCCGAATGTTTTATCAAATACTTTGTAGAATGACATTATTTTTGTGCTTTTTTTAACTGATGTACTGCCTGTTATTGTATGAAAATAGAAATCTAGCTATGGAGAAAAAAGAAAGTTAAAGACAGAATTTTTTCTGGAAAATTGTCCCTGTGAAAAACATCGGCCTTGCATCGGCTTTTCAATGTTTTTTAAGGCCGATGGGCCGATGTTTTTCTAAAGTTAACATCGGCCACCGATGCCGATGGCCGATGGCAACTTTGTTGAACAATCGGCGCCGATGCATCGGTCGAGCCTTACTCCCAATTTAATATTGTAAACGATTTATTGTCCCGCAGTGGATCAGCCGGTAGAAGCTTGGTTCCCGTAGAACATCGACTAAGGTCAGTGTTCGGGAGGGTGACAACCTCTCGCGGGTGGTTGCTGAGGTGTACGCTAAAGGGAGCTGGTGCACGTTAAATAGGTCGTGGCTCCAATGTCCTCCAAGTGAAACGATACCTCTGGGGATGCGAATGCCAGGTGACGGTCTCTCACCTGGGAGTTGGTTCAAAAATAAAGAGACCTCTCAAAGGAGCGGAAATCGGACTCTTGCCTATAAGGGCCCCGTTAGACTCAGGAGCAGCGTACCCATTCTTCCTCGCCACACGCGAGGACTCGACAGCAACAACAACAAACGATTTATTCATTGCTAAAAAGAGTTTCAAAAATTGTGTGAAAACCTTTTGCTGAGTATTTACCTACAAATGTCTTTCCCGCTCCGCTTGTTGGAGCAAACCCGGGTTGCCAGTCTCTGCAACTTGGAGTGGGCGCAGTCGCAACAATAACTCAGCAGAGGCAGGAGTGCGTTTCACTTTCATCTCCTCAAATGTTGTTGTTGTTGTTGTTGTTGTCGAGTCCTCGCGCGTGGCGAGGAAGAATGGGTATGCTGCTCCTGATCTAACGGGGCCCTTACAGGCAAGAGTCCGATTTCCGCCCCTTTGAATGGTCTCTTAATTTTTGAACCAGCTCCCAGATGAGAGACCATCACCTCTGATTGGCACCTCCAGAGGTATCGTTTCACTTGGAGGACATTGGAGCCACGACCTATTTTAACGTGCGACAGCTCCCATTAGCGTACACAGACACCACAGCGACCAGCAGCAAGAGGTTGTCACAATCCCAAATACTACTGACCTTAGTCGATGTTGCTTCACTTTTGGTGTTCTGCGGGAACCGAGCTTCTTCCGACTGGTCTACTGAGCGACTCCTCAAATGTTTTTATGCTAATATGATCATGAATAAAGGATGTGATTAAATGAGTTATGAGTGATTTAGAAAATGATTGGAAAACAAAATAACTAAAAAAAAAATTTTTTTTTAAATTTTAATTAATAATTATTTTAAATCATAATTAATGCCCAATTTCCATGTTTTCCATGTTTAAAACGAAGTAAATTATCTGTTGATTAATTTTAAAAACAATTGGGTGTTTTAGCTTTCAAATTGCAAAAACAATAGTTAATAAACAGTATTTTAAAATGTACCTAATTGGAAAATTGCCCAAAATCACGATCCCAAATTCACGAGTTGGAAAAAAAGGTATTTCTATTCATGATTATAAAATGAAGTAATTCAGTCAATTACGAGAAGGCAGTCTTATCATGAATAGTGTAAGGAATCCACTGAGGACGGATGGCAGGAGAGAGGTGTAGATGGAACTGTCTTGTGAAGCTGTAGTGGAAAAGGTAACGTTCATAGTCACCATGGTCCCCACAGATACAATTACTGTCTGGGAGAAGTGAGCGTCGAAAGAAGTAGTCCGCAGTTAAGCCATGATTTGTGTAAAACTGGTTCGTAAGGGAATGATGAAGTCTACCGAAGGAGACAGTAGAAAAGATATGGTACGGCCAGCGTCCCTTGGTAGAAGAAGCAAGTAGGGGGGGAGCGGGAGGAAAAGATTAGTAGGTTGTTACGCAGCATTTTTTGCAATGAGGTCAGCAACATCGTTTCCTTCAGAGTCTGCATGTCCTTTAGTCCAAGACAGGGTTTGTAAGTACCCAATTGGGTACACTTGGAATGAAGAGGTAAAAGACTCGAAATCTGATGTGACGGAGCATCCGGCCCTTTGAGCCCCTGCACCGACTGCGTGTCCTTTTTCTTCGGCTTACTTTAATATTATCTGCGTCTGAAAATTGGATGCTTCCAAATCCATCCTCTGAAACTTCGCCCTCCTTAACCCTTGCCCAGTGGAGAATCACCATTCCAAAAATTCGTTTCCGTTCAATGGCTGAGTATAAGCCGACAAAGCGCGGCCCGCATTCATCTCCTGTTTTTTCTCTAAAAAGGGTGCTTGGCGAATTTCCGCTGGTCTAGCTAACTGTTGTAAAGGTATAGTTGAAATACTTTAGAACTCTAGCAAAACGAGAGAAACATATTTATAAATTTTAATTACAGGGTAAAAAAACTAAAAAAGCTTGTCAATAAACGGTCTATTTGACTTGGCCGTGGTAGCCTAGTGGTTAGAATGTTGGCTTTCCAATCGGATGGTCTCGGGTTCGAAACCCGACCGGCTGAAGCCTCATCATGTACACTTGGGGATACGTGCGTGTAAAATCCGTGGACCCCACTACCTCGCCCCGTGCGCAAGCAATCCTAGTCCTAACGCGAAAGGGTTGGAGGAAAAAAGTAATTTTGACGGTTTCGAAGCTTCCATTTTGCATAATTTGCTACTTATTATAGTGCAACTTTCAATTGCATTTACTAATACAGTAAAACCTGTAGAGTTGACCACCTTTGTAAGCTTACCACTTATCTAAGTTGACCACTTTTGTCAGGAACGGAATGAGCCCTACACTATGTAATGTAGGGAAACCTATGTAACTTGACCACCTAAGTTGACCACCTGTCTATATTGGGGGCCGTTCATAAATGATGTCACGCTTTTTCCCCATATATTTGACCTCCCTCCCCCCTTTGCCTCAATATGTCACACTTCAGCTGACCCCCTCCCCCCTTTGTCACAGGTCACGCTATGTTGTATAATGCAGAATGTTACACTTCTTGTTACCCCCTCCCCTCCCCTTCTCACACTTTGTCACAAGTTCACGAGCCCCCCTCCCCCCCTCGAAGCATGACATCATTTACGAATGATCCCTTGACTACTTATGTCCGCCAATTTCGGGTGGGAGTATTATAAAAAACTCTTTGTAAGTTGACCGCCTAATTATTGCAATATTTATTTGCTTATCTATTTTTGCAAAAATAAGAAAGACTAAAATAACTTCTCCAGGATATTTTTATGCTATAATGTTAAACCAGTATTTGTCTGGATGGATGAAACATCAATTGAAGAAATATAACTTACAAGGAAGTTTGCCTAAACTTCTTTGTAATTGTAAGTTATGACAAAACTACTATGAGCACTCTTTTTTTCTTTAAGTAAGTTTTTTCTATTTTCCTCTATCTGATGCAGCCATTTTGAAACATTATGTATTTTTAGGAAATCGTTACTATGAAATCGGTAACTTACACGGTTAATACCATATTTATCTTTATTTTAATTAAGTAAGTTATTCTGGTTACATTTCTCTTATGATAATTTAAATAATTGTGAAAAAAAAGCTAATTACTATTTTAAAGTAACGTTGATACATGGAGCTATATTTTAAATAGTTACAAATTTATAAATGCATAGTGTAAGAATTGACAAAAAAAAAATTCCACCCTCTATAAGTGGACCACCTGTCTAAGTTGACCACGAAAGTGCTGCACCGCAAGTGGTCAACTTACACAGGTTTCGCTGTACACGGTCAGTAGGACAAGTTAATGCGACTGAAAGTTTTATTATAATGAATAGCAACTTGGTGTAAAAAGAAAGTTTAGAAATGGTTGAAAACGGCCTGGTAAATCGAGTGTTATTAAATAAAACTGTTTAAAAAGTACCCTCAGTTGGTTCCCGGGAGAAAAAGGCTGTTCAAGAAACAAAAGTGTGGAAATTATTTTAAAAGAATGATAACATCAATAATTAAAGTTTGGTATAAACAAAAATGGCTTTTTTTTTTACTATTTACAAGACAATTTTTTTTTATCTATAACTTTTTTTATTTCTCCGGTTCAACTGATAAATGAAACTAATACAATGTCTTTCTGAGTATAATTAAAACTTGTCTAATACTGCTGACAGCCCCCATTTATTGGCTTCTAAATAATCTTCCTCCCACGTTTTTGAGTAGACAACGGAAGTATTGATTAATGGAAGCATGGTCTAAAGTTTTCGAATTCGTTTCATGTTTGTTTCATCAATATTTTCCGCCATGTGGGTGAGAAGAAAATACCTATTATTCGAGAAACATTTTGAATATAAATGAACCTTGTTTCGAGGACGAAAAACTAATGGAACATTTCATTCTATTTTTAGAGTTTGAGAGTTATCATTAAGATAATAAATAGATTTTTCGATTGTGTATGTGAATGAATGTTTCATGTTTGCCTAGAAAGAAACTTTCAATTCAGGAAACAACTTGAGCGTTTTCGAATCCATCAAGCGTAGTTGTAATGTGGAAATTATTGTCATAAAAGTGCTGGGATGTTAGTAATGACTGCATTTAAGTAGAGTGCATTTAGTGTTTTAAATTTATTTTTCAAACATTTAGTTTCAATTCTAACAAATTTGGCGAATGTCAAATATGTGCTTTTTTTTAATACTTCGGTAGAGAAATTGCATTTTAATATTCGCTCATTTCAAAAAACTATATTTGTATCATTTTGCGTAATTTTTCGATATAATATCGCAACTTTATCAGAAGTGGAATGAGATGAATATTTAAAAGTCCAACATAATTAAAGATTGCTACATTTTGAATTAATTTTTCTTTTTGAATTCCAGTAAAAACAAGAAGTTCCGTCTAGAACTATACGAGCCCACTTTCCCGTATACACCAAATTCAAATTTATAATCTAGCTATCTCTTTCTCTCTCTTTCTTATTTATCTTTAGTTCTAATTATTGAAAATATACCTTTTTCAACGGATAATACATTTTCATTCACTCACTCATTCATTCTTTCATTTATTAAGCCATGCATTTATTCATTCATTCGTTACCTCATTCAAGTGTTTATTCATTCATTTACGCATTCATGTATTTATTCACTCATTAATTTATATTTTCATTTATTCAATAATTTATTCATTCATTCTTTTCCTCATTCATTTATTCATTGATTTATTCTTTCACTCTTTCATTTATTCATTCATTCATTATTTCACTCATTGAGTCACTGAGAAATATCCTTGAAAATCCCGATCAAAAAATTTCATAGCAAAATAGGCTCGTAAGTTCTGGATAAACTTTCTATTTCTACATGTTCTACGTTATAAGAGCTTTCCGATAAAGTTTGTTCCAAGCAAATCGGTCCGTTAGATCAGGATTTATATAGGGTGGAAATTTCCCCGTAAGCTCTGTGTTAATTTCTTGAACTGTTCAAAAATGAACAAAAACTGTTCAAATCAATATTTCACGCCGAGAACTCCTTTCAATAAGCTTGCAATAGGAACTTGGCTCTTGTGCCCAGAGTTTACAGAATTTGCTTCAGTTTTGTCCATAGGCGCTAATGTTAAAATTTTTTGAACTGTTCAAAATTGAACAAAAAATTGTTCAAATCAGAAAGTAAAATATAGAAATGAGATGTCCTCGCCGAGATCTTTCGAATGCAAAAAGAATTTTTCCAATCGGACAATTCGTTCAAAAGTTATTAGGGGGGGGGGGGACAGACCGACAGACCGACAGCCCAAAACCCTTTTTCCCCATCTCAATACCCTACTTTCAAATTTTTTATTTTTCAATCTTTATTTAATTACTTCACTTATTTTTGACTTTTCTTGATTTTTAACGATATTTTCACGATACATTAAGCCTTCTTTCATGCTTTATTATTATTTTTTTTTACTTTTACGGGAAAGTAGGCTAAAAAGGACATCTGAAAATGAAGATGAGTATAACACATGCAGTGCTGGTCAAATAATAATAATAATTTGTCTCAAGTTTTTAATGTTAATGTAGTTACAAAAACTTATATTAATAAGAATTGAAACTTCAGATCACGTTTTATTACTTTAGTTATTTTAAAAAAAAA
Source organism: Octonoba sinensis (assembly GCA_038502835.1). Taxonomy (NCBI): domain Eukaryota; kingdom Metazoa; phylum Arthropoda; class Arachnida; order Araneae; family Uloboridae; genus Octonoba; species Octonoba sinensis. Next base: position 89,936,711 of record CM076604.1, on the reverse strand, counting down.
AAAAAAAAAAAATGTTCATTACATTCACACACACATGAAAGAAAATAATCCTTTTTGACGTAAGAGTTGAAGAAATACGCAATTTCTATATCTTTAATACTTCTTAACTTGCATAAACGTGAAAATTTTTTCATTTTAACTCTCGTCCTTTCCTTTTAAACTTTCATATGAAACTGAAATTGCATAAAGGAGGAAAATATTCTGTTCCATCGAAAAAGTGAAAAGTGATTTTTAACTTAAAAACGGTAACCGCAATCCTTTTAATTTATTCTTTGAAGTATTTTTTGACCCTTTCTTGCAAATCTTTTCGCAGTTTTCCACACCGCTTTTTATTAAAAGTATTGCTTCATGCCGATTTCCAAACTTCATCTTCGTTGAAAATGTATTTCGTTTTATTTATCTTCAACTGACAGATATAAGACTATTCATATCATTTATTCTGACTGCCGGTTACTTTTAGATAAATAAAAAACACTTAAAAAAAAAAAAAAAAACAGATGTGTAGGAGCACCTTTCACTTACATAAGCATCCCAATCTTGCTATTCTACTGTAAAGTGAGAAGAAATGAAATTTCTCTAAAAAGCCAAGTCATAAGAGAGATATTGAATCTTTTACATTCTCTCTTTTCTTTGTGAATCTTCGGAAATACGGTGAAACTCTTCTGAAAAGGCTAAAATTAGACATTCAACAAATTGACATTCCTTTAAGCATACACTATAGTTTCAGTTTAAGGAATATTTGCATTTTACTAAATTTCTTCAACTTTTGCAGTTAATTATTTGTTTAAATAATTCTTTGGCAGATATATAAAATATTTCTAAAATTTTTGCTTAAATTCATGTATTTTTTTAATGCTACTGAAATGATTATTTTCCCATAAATATGTCGTCCAGACAGGTGTAAAATAATTTGCAATGAACCTGAATAAAAAATAATTTAAATAAAAAATAATTCTATCATAAAAAAATAGAATTTAAATTAAAAATAATTCTGTGAACAAAAGTATAGAACTTAAATTAAAAATAATTCTACGAACAAAAGTGGAATTTACATTAAAAATAGTACGGCGAAAAAATATAAGAACAGGAATTAAAAATATTTGTCTACGACTTTTTCTCATAAATAATTTTACAACAACACATCACATAACCAAGAGGCAAATTGTACCGAAATAAGTCTTATTTCCAGAAAAATGAATCTAATATATAATTATCTGTCAGCTTTCTTAACTATTGAATACATTCAACATAATATAAGGCAAACTTTTCAATAAAAATTTCTTACACTTGTTTTAAAGTAAATAGGAGCTCTTTGTTATTTACAATGAATAATAATAATAAATGAATAATATTCAAAGTACATGTATTAAACCTTAAAAAAATTAATTAAAGCTTTTCCTGAAACATTTTATTGTATGATTTTTCTTTCTTTTTTTTATGACTGATCTTGTAAGCTCTGAAGGAAATATTCGTAAACAGGAATCTTGTCGCACTCAAAATACAAAACAGCAAAATTTACATTTCTAGTAAATCAATTTATTAGTTAAAAATTTGAATTTATTCATACAATAGTACTAAGCGTACAAATATAGTTTGAGAATCAAACATGAGACCGTGGCTACTAAAAGAGCTCCCTGACATTTATCATAATTTTCCAAAAAAAAAAAAAAAAACTCATTAAAAATTTATTAAATGTTCATTTATTGTTAGAGCTTAGTTGACTGCAAATTTATCCCGATAGCTGCTTTTTTAGCTAAATATTTAGATCACTGGTGAAAAGTTCGTTCTTTGAGATAATCTTTTTAAAAGGCAAGTATGCAAATGATAAATACATATCATAGAAGATGTTTATTAGAGCATTTGCCAGATTTAGATGAGCGAGAAATGTTGATTCATCGAATGCATTATGATAATTGCTAATTTTTGATAAAATTCCGTCACTTCACGCCCAATAAGTTTCGTATTCTAATTTAAATATGAATGCTTTTTGAAAAGACACTTCCTGCTTATGAATATGGATGCACTTTCCTCATGAATAAGTTTTATAAAAATATGTATGAGTTCTAGATTTGGAGGCCGATTCCTCACTTTTATGTTATCGAAAATCTTACTGCCACTAGAACTCAGTCTTCTATTAGTTACTATCGTGTGCTCTTCTAAATGTAAATTACGTTCGATATCTTCTCAATTGAACCTTCTTTTTGGAAGTATAGGTCATTTGTGTAAAAGTTGTTGTGTGTGGAGGGATGCGTGTTTGCATATATTGGGATTGCAGTTAAAAGTATTTATTCTACATATCAGGCTGAAAAATCTACAAATAAAATTCGATCAATCGAATCTTCGTCAGAGTCGAAGCTCATATTTCTCACCTGGCACTGCGGAAAATAATAGTTAACACTATCTTGCACTTTTGCTGGACACTTACTGCAGTGTCCCTTACAATTTTATGAGTATAGATATTTAATAGGAAATCTCTCATGCTGTTATGTCGCTTCATTTTGACCGTCTGTCTTCTCTAAATCTTAAAAATAAATGATATTGATTCACTCCTTACCCCATTAGATGACAACAGTACTTATCGTCGTTTCCAAAACAATTTTTTTTAGTAGTAACACTTCATTAAAATATTTCATGAACAAATGGTTCATTAGTTAATGGTCTTTGGTAAACTTCACATTGTTTAGGAAAATAAATGGGAAAATAACAAGTTTAATGAATGAAATATTTTGCTTTTCCCTATTCTACACACACTGCTTAGCATTAAAAAGCCATGAAAGCGGCGTAAAACAAGCGTCTAGTTTTTGTGAAAATTTTTACACACTAGAATATGAAAATCAAATGCATTCTAGCGCATGCGCACGGAACTGCTTCTTATCATTCCGTGACGTTGTGAACTGTGTTGGTCATGACTCATTCGAATATGGAACCAATGGGGTGCAGATATGCCATATTTCCCCCCTCAACGCCTTATCTTTCAGCCTGAGACAATGATTTTCATGCAGCCCCCAACGCTCGAACTCTAACCGCAAGATCACTAGGAACGAAGAACGTCGTACTTTTCTCCCTAACTGCCTACTGTTCTATCTTGAAGCCTTTGAAATACTATGTGTAATTTCAAAGTCTTTTCGAATTGGCGTTTCCAGCGACAGCAGATTTTTGATGGTGCATCTCCTGTTTCTGAATCCACTTTGACATGAACATAGAGTTCAGAAGCAAATTAATAAAGTAACTATCATCTGCGTAAACGAAATTTCAGATGGCGTGGAAGGCGATACCACGTGAACCCTAGAGCCCAATGAAAATAAATTTTGTTTTCAAATAGCCAGAATTCTCAATTTGTTCTTTGCTAGAAACAAAACTTTCTTGGTATGTTTCTCTACTACCAGTAGTGATTAATTTTTAACTGTAGTTTGTAGAGTTTTGTTATTGGTTAAAGTTTTTATTAAAATCAAAGATTAAAAAGATCAATATTTCAATAGTTATTTGCACCGAAGCATTTGACTCTTTTTTTACAGCATTCTTACATTTCGTATTTTTCAAACACGAGATGATTTGACTCGCAAATATACCGGGTGCGGCAGCATAATTTCCTTTTTTGAAATGTGCGACTTTCAGGCTATAAATGTTGTTGCGGGTTGGGAGTTGTCTCATTTCAAAGGGATGGTTCTAAAGTTTTATTCACACCTTGGTCAGTCGCCATTCTGCATTGGAATCTTGAAGGAGCGTGAGTCTTCTATCGAGGCAACTTTTCGAATGAACATTCAGTGATTTGAAGTCGCCAGCCGCTTCCCGGATTTGGCCCCTTGTGATTTTTCTTCTGTTTTTTTTTTTTTTTTTGAAATATTGACTTTATGTAAATTGTCCAATGACCCTACAACATCTAAAGGCCAGCATACAGACTCAAATTGCTAACATACCAGCTGCTATGTTGGTAGGATCGTGACGAGCGCTAGAATTCGGCTTTCAGTGAATGAGGAATAGGGGGCGTCACCTACCTGGCTTGATTTTAAAAACTGTGTAAAACATAACTTTATGCATGTACCTACACTATAAAAAAAATTAAAATTTATAAGATTCATAAAACGGGTTTCATTCAGTTTTGAAAAAAGGAAGTTATGCTGCCGCACCCTGTACATCAATGTTTAGCCATTTTAGAATAGTAAAGAAGAAAAATTCAAAAAATCTAATTAACAAACATAATTGAACAAATATATTATGCACTAAATCTAAAAAAAAAAGCATTAAACACAAACTTATAATATGTACGTTTTCAACATATTTATGAAATTTTAACTCATTTTGTACACTTTGTATGACTGATCGAATTGTTTGGCCAGCGTAAAAGAGGCTCAGAGTTGTAAAATGTAATTAAAGTTGCTAAACGTAGTTCAAAGATCGGTTTTAAGTATGTGTTTTGAAAGTTATCTGTAGCGTTGTATCCAGTGCTTTTATGGAGAGCATTTTAATATCTACTGGAAATGTCAAAACTGTTTAGAATCATAAAAAAGCTTCTGTGTGTGCTGTATTTCCTACACGAAGCTCTTTTAAAAATTCGTATTACGAATCAAATAAGTTGGCCAGCGTAAAAGAGGCCCCGAGCTGTAAAATGTAATTAAAAATGTTAAACGTAGTTCAAAGATTGTTTATAAATATATGTTATGAAAGGTTATCGGTAGCGTTGTATTCAGTGCTTTAATGGAGAACATTTTAATATCTAGTGAAAACGACAAAACTGTTTAGAAATCATAAAAACTTCTGTGCGCCCTCTGTTTTCTACTTGGAGCACTTTTACATATTCCATTCTGGTTATAACCTCTCAGAAACTAATACGAGCTTCTACATTTTCCCCACGTTCTGTTGTTCTAATTACTGAGTTCACTTATTTGCATAGCAATGAGTCTTTCGACATACTTTAGGGATTATAATTCAAATTTAGGAGCTCATGTCTAAGTGAAGTAATTTGGATATGGGAATGGTTTGTTAATACGCTTAAACCATGTTTAACGAAAGAGCAGAAATAAGTTTTGATTTAAAAGTATGAATTTTTCGTGTTTTATTGAAAAAAAAATGTAGTCACAAATGTTTAAAAAGTTCCCTGGAAGTCCTCATTCTAGGTTTATAAAATCGTTTTTCTTTCTCCCTTTTCATTAAATATTTATTTATATTTTTTGGGGGGGAAGGGGGGAGATTTAGACGACTTTTCAATTATCTAATTTTTAGCTTCGAAAATACATTTTATTCATTAAACCATCAACATATAAAAATAAACGAACAAATAAATAAAAAATGCCAACATAATCCATCGTTTAAAATGTTAAACAAGATGTTCCTCCAGAACTAAACGTACCTACTTTCCCGCACACTAACATCTGTTTTATAATATGGATATAGCTTTCTCTCAATTGACTTAATTTCTAAAATTACATTTCTACCAAGAAACTCTTTAACATTTTTGTTAATTAAAGAGAACTATCAGTTAATATAAAAATGACTTTAAGTTCTTTATTTCAAATTTTTAGGTGAATGTGCAAACGTAGATTCGTAGGGGAAACAAATTGTAAAATTGTTGTTGCTTTTGCTTATGCCATTTGGATATCCAAGCTTCCTTTCGTCGAATCGACTAGGAATTAAGGCAGAAAGAAGCGCCTTCCGTTTCAAGATGGGCACCAATGGTGGAAGTACGACTTTGCTCACAATGTACTTGGGTGACACCATATGGCGCCACCACAAATACGCCACCTTCTGTTTTAGACCTATGGGTGAAGGGAAGGGAAAATCTACACCAATCGGTACCCTCGGAACTGCCTCGGGTGCTTCAGGGTCCACGGATTTTACGTGCCCGTATCCCCAAGTGTACATGGTGGGTCTTCAGCGGCTCGGGTATCGAACCCGAGATCCTCCGATCCGAAGCTCGAGATCCTAACCGCTAGGCTACCACGGCCCTCATCCAGAAACATTGTCCATACTTACTTCGGAATTTCCAATGTTTTTATTTCTCCCAAAGATTCACAAAACAATTCATTGCGATTACAGCTATCAAAAACTACACCAGGAGAAAGTTTAAGGTTCCTTTTTTTTTTAACCCAATTTAAGTCTTTTCTCCGTTTTTACTCATCAACAAATCGGTAGGAAAAATCGCTGAAATGCGAGTAATTTTTACAAAAAAAAAAAAAAAACATTAACGGTGTATTGTATTGGCTGTAAAATCTACGGCAGTTGGAATTCGCTTTTGCATAGTACTTTCCGTCCTTTTCCGTATATTGTTAAAAATTATGTGCTTTTAAATGAGAAAATGCAGTTGCTTATTCTTTAAAGTAATTTTTACTTAAAAATCAGAAGGCGCTGTTCTCATTTTTTTAAATTGAGAGGCTGTTTGCTTCTTCCAATGGAGGCACTTCACCACTAGAGGGACTCATGAATGATCACCGTTGTCACGTGATATCCGTTCTTTGTTTACGAAGATTTTCAATTGATTTCTACGTGGAGTTTTTAGACAAAATTAGTTATCTTAGAATTAATTAGACTATTTGCACACCTTTTTCTGATTAATACCCAGCATTTTCATTTAATTTAATCATTTTCCAAGAAATTTATTAATTATTAGAATAGTTATAGTGTTTTATTTAGTGTTAATTTTATGCAATGTAGAAGAACTTTATTTAGGCCTAGTTTTTAATTAGATTTGTCGAACTCGAAGTAAAGCGATGCTACGGCTTCCTTTGTTTACATTGCTTTCATCTCTGCCACTTGACCAATGACGTTGCTTGAATTGCCTCCATTGCAGACCTAGTGCGTTCAAGAGAGATTGGTACCATCTCTTTCAGCGGCACCACAATGAGTGTGGTACCATCCCCGCATGATAATTTTGATGTCCGGTTTCTCCACCGGAAAGGCCGAGCACCCGGACTCTGTTGATGCGAAATTGCACTAGGAATTCAATTTAGTCGAGAGCATCCAAGCCAAATGTCTACTCAAGGGATCTTTTACATGCCGCATAATCATACGCCATGGGCGCGAACGACTTTCTGGATCTTGAAAATCCACCGACTCAGGCCAGGTTTGAACCTGCGATCTTGGCGTACGAGGCTTGCGCTACCACTATGCCACCCTGTCGACGCTGTTCTCATTTTTAAGGACCGATACTTAGAAAGAATGGGCAAATATTATTTTGATTTTACTGCAATAAGTTGTGTATAGAGAAACTTACGTTCACAATTAAACTTTTTTTTTTAACGATCACTTATTCAGAACAATAGTATCTCTATCAAAATTAAGAAACTACTTACCACGCGAGGCGTCAGAACGACGGTGATTCAAGAATTTGAGTTGTCTATTCGTCTCTTCAGCGCAGGAATACAAGATAAATAATTCGTCGGATGCGGATCAGACGTAACCAAAAAAAAAAGAAGGCGAGTGGATAATTAACGCTCTTCTGGAATGGAGTATCAAGTGTTTAGGCACGAATGTACTGTGGCATCCTCAGCTCGAACGTTTGGAAGTTATACGATCGAACTTTCTCCCTCGCTTTTCGATGGCTTATGGCACAGTGGTATTGCTCAAGTTTGCAATCAGGAAGGCCCAAGTTCTATCACCAGTATCGACGGTGATCCGACGTTTCCTTGCTTCACACATGCTGTGCCACTTCTGATAGACTGTAATCGTAAAATTGAGAGCACATTTTATTTATTTATTTATTTATTTATTTTCGAGAATATGTTTTTGAGAATAGTGGCGTCTCAAAGACGAGATCATACTGAATCATTTTTGAGAAAAGATTTACTTCAAAAAATAAAATTGCAATTTCCTTAGTTGTTTTGTACATGCAAGTCATTTTTACTCGAAACTATTACAAGAACATGATGAGCTTGAAAACGAGCCTTTTTGTTCTAATAATGAGAATGTTAATTTAACAGTGTACTTTCAACTACAATTTCATGAAAACATTTCAAATTAATCTTTTAGAATAGAACTCAAAGTTTTTCTGCAAAAAATTGCTTACTCAAAAAAAACAAAAAACTCATAGTGGCACTTTGCTCTTCCGGATACTTCCAAAAAGTGTATAAGAGATCGGTCGCGTGGGTTCAAATGCTTCATTAGCAGCTATAAGAAAGAAATAAATGCCTTTCGACGACAAAGTAAGTAATGTTTCTTATTGATGATAAATCCATATTAGTCGACAAAATGTACTCCATGTTAATTCCTCGTACGCTTTTCATATTGTATTACACCATCAAAAAATATTTAACTGTAACTATTTACTTATTTAGTCCCCCCCTTCCACTTATCGGCAACCATAACGCTACCAAGTCGAACGAGGGTTGTTTAACCTGATTACGCTCATTTTAGTGTTCATGACATTTTCCATTATTCAATATGGCTGAAGATCAAGTTTCCACCGCCTATGTATTTGCAAAAGACTTATTCTTTTATATTTCTGAAGAATATAACCTTCCAGCTGCTCCTTTGGCTACTCCCACTCAACATACAGTGCCCAGAGTATTCACGCTACAAATAGGGAAAACAGTTGCAGATTTCTCCGAACTTTTGACGGTACCACGCCGATATTTAGATGTTACTTCAATATTTAGAAGGTACTTTCTGCAACTCAATGACTGTCAACTTACAAAAGAGGACGTGTTCTGTCAGTTTGTCGAAATAGGAGCGGAAAAATTTTCCGATGAAAATAGCTTTTCCGATTTACCTTCATATAGGCCTGGAGTAACAGACCTACTTTCCTTTTTTGTTTTTTGTTCATATGTAGTTATATTATACAAAATTGGATGCGACTGTGGACACAATTTATTTTCAAGAGCTGTTTCAGTACTAGCAGATAAGTTGAATGAAAAGTTTTCTTGGCACTCCCGCACTGATTTTCAAAGTTACGACTATGTAGCGACGCTATACAACATACTAAAACAATTAGAAAATGAGGGAGTTTCGGTGTCTCAGGTGAATATTTTGAGATCTTTTTGAGTGTATACAGTGTTACTTTGCACTTATTATCTTAAACGTTTCTGTACAACGTTCAGAAAAATGTGCTTCTTGATAGTAAATTTTAAACTTTTCCCATTTATGAAACTTATGTGCAAACATTTTGCGATGCAATACAAATCTTGTTGAGCAGTGTAACTTCAAGCAAACTTGCAGTAATGTGATTCTTAAATCTTTTTCGACGGGTTTTTAATGTGTTACTTTGTATACTTGTATTCGTTGTATTCTCTTTGAATGTATACAGTGTTACTTTGCACTTATTATCTTAAACGTTTCTGTATAACGTTCAGAAAAATGCGCTTGTTGATATCGTAAATTTAAAATTTTCCCCATTTTATGAAATTTAGGTGCAAACATTTTACGATGCAATACAAATCTTGTTGAGCAGCGTAACTTCAAGCAAATATGCAGTAATATGATTCCTAAATCTTTTTAGACGGGCTTTTAATGTGTTACTTTGTATATTTGTATTCTTTGTATTCTCTTTGAATGTATAATGTTACTTTGCACTTATCTTAAACGTTTCTGTACAACGTTCAGAAAAATGCGCTTGTTGATATCGTAAATTTTTCCCATTTTATGAAACTTATGTGCAAACATTTTACAATGGAATACACATCTTATTGAGCAGTGTAATTTCAAGCAAACATGCAGTAATATGATTCTTAAATCTTTTTAGACGGGCTTTTAATGTGTTACTTTGTATATTATCTTAAACATTCTAGTACATTGTTCCAAAAAATGTATTTGTTGACTTTAAAATTAATCGTAATCAAACTTATGTGTGAACATTTTATGACGAAATTCAAATCTCATTGAAAAATGATATTTCAAACATGAGTTGCACTAATGAGCTCTGTATATTTTATTTTTAAATAAATCGCACAATTTTTAGAGCAATGAATTTTTTATTCCGTTATACACAACGCAGCGTTCAGTAAGGGGCCGTTCATAAATGACGTCACGCTTTTTTCCCATATATTTCACCCCTCCCCCCTTTGTCACAATATGTCACACTTCAGCGGACCCCCTCCCCCATTTGTCACGCGTTACGCTATGTTGCATAATGCATGATGTCACATTTCTTGTTATCCCCTCCCCTTGTCACAATTTCACGAACCCCCCTCCCCCTTTCGAAGCGTGACATCATTTACGAATGATCCCTAAGTACTCTGTTTAATATTTTTTAGATAATCATCCATTACATAAAATTTTCACGGATCTCTTGCAGTTTCTATTTAAATAATTTATGTTTTGCGTTTTGTTGTAAATATCTATAAAGAGCTGCATGAATGGTTTTTCATATTTGAGGTGGGACTTGCAATTACTGTCGTAAGTACAGTTCAAATTTCCTTTAGGATAAGTCATCCTTTCATTCAGCATTGAACGCTAAAACTTTTATTTTTAAATGAAGATTTATTCCATTCAACTACTTATATTTGTTATATTTGTTTGTGGCACCAATGCTTTCTATCTTAAAATTCATTTTCCGTTATTTTTCTATGCAATAATTGTCATATCTCTACGTTTTTGAAATATTGACCAGGAAATAGGTAATCTTTTATTCCCTCACAGCCGTGTAATGATCCAAAAGGCATATGCATCAAATGCTGATTTGAGTTCGTATTTATAGTCGTGCTATATAGATAAACTTTCTTCTTACAACTTTCTTGGGAGATAGTAAATTTACAACTGGGGCTTACCACAGTGAAAAGTATTTTAAAACAATGGATCGCGCCTGCAATATGCGAGAGTTAGCGAACCACAGCCTCGGTTTAAGAAGAAGAAAAAATAATTTGCGTGGCCATCAGACATTTCATGGTATTCATTCCAAACGTTAATCAGATGTACGAAATAGGGGAGAGGGGGGCATATGTGAAAAAAAACGGCATTTTTGTACATTTTTCACTATTGGTTTGAGATATCAGAAAAAGTGGTATATAGATAGTTTACGCACTTACTGATATTTTCGTGAAGTTATCTAATGTCTATATCAGTAAAATCCAACCTAAAAATTCATTATAAAATGTTAAATTTTGTTCACATTTGCCCCAGTGAAGGGGCAAATGTGAACACAGATACATATATGGTATAAAAAACTACTGAACATTTTTAAGACTCATTTAGTTCATTTGCTCATAAAGAACATATCTGAAATTTAACCTTCTTCATGATTAATGAATCTTAATTAAATTGCTTTAACGAACATTATACTGACTCAGTTTCACAGAAAAAAATAATGATGAGCTTAATGTGTGCCGCATGAAATTATAGGTGCTGGTAATTTCAGAATATCATCAGTGTTCACCATAGATATATCTTCTATTTCTGGAAAAATAAAGGTTTCATTACTTTTTTCCTCATGAATTTCACGTATGCTTTATCACCTTCTATCTTCTCAATATTGCCAACAGAACAAAAAAAAAAAATTATATAGAAAATTCTACGAGGGCAAAATAATTCGCAGCTAAATTTTCTGGTGTAATGTCAAGTTCTGCACCAGTACTTTGAGAATTACTTTTTTTAAAACTAATGTCGGAATCAGGGTAACTTACAGCAACCTTTGACTTTTCTTTTTGAACAACTTTACAAGCTCTTTCTATTTTGAAGTAAATTTCTGTTCTTTTAGTAAATGCTTGTCTACTTGCATACTTGTTTGAAAATATATTCTGCAATTCAACTGGTCCAACATCAGTAAGATCTCTCCGAGTTTATTGGCCCTTTTGCAGAGCATTGTAGTTTTCTAACTAAAACTCTCAGCTGCTCGTCTCAATGGACATCTTATCCTTAATGACAGCTTCTACAGTTTCTCCTAAATTTTTTTTTTCTGATATTAAAGCCCTATTGGCCGTTTTTTTTGTATGTTCTCACCATTGCTTATTCAAATTCTACAGATAAAATGTGGTACTTCAATAATAAAATATTTTCCTACAAGAATAAAACTCATCAATAATAGCTGCTAAAAACTTCACCTATTAAATATTAAAACTTTTAACTATTAAATATAAGAAACTTTTCGGGTATTCAATATTAAAATAACCAAAAGATCTTTATGGGGCACATGTGAACTGTTCACATCTGCCCCTATATAATGTGTCCACATGTGCCCCTTATATCAACTTAAGACTAATTTGATAAAAAAAAGATATTTTTTCATAAAATTTAGAAAGAACACTTCATAAAAATTTAATGCATGAATGCCACTTTAGATGAAATGTTGAAATCACATTAAAAAAAAAACTGTTTAAACGTGTTTTTACACCAAGAACTTCAGTATGTGCTTTTACTTTTGCCTTCCAAATCAGAGGATGTTATGATAACTAAAAAGCAAGATCACTGAGAGCTTTGAAATTTCAGGCAGAAGATAGCACTACTGCTGCTATCTGCATATATTTTTTCTAATTTTTATCCTTCCTATTAACTGGATGAAATATGGTTTCTTCACATGTGCCCCTCCCTCTCCCCTATAAGAACGTCGTTGTAGATTCTCCTCTTTCAGAAGGAAAGGTAAAGTGACACAGAAGGTATTTTTCGATTAAAAATGAATTGAAGGACATTTATTTTTCAGTTCGTGTGCTTAGTCTAGGGACTCGCTTATGAACTGTCGTTCAATACGACAGCACAAGACAATACACGAAAGATTTTATTACATACACAAAGGCTTGGAAATAACAGAAATACACCCAGGGCGAGGTGCGAATCGAACCCACGACCTCGTTACTGCGCGCAAGCAGTGGGCTGAAACTGGTACAAAGACCGCTCGGCCACCGAAGCACCCGTTTTCATTTTTTATTAAAATGAATCAGGAATTAAACCTACAGGACAAAAAAGCATAATAAAAGAACTTTACATGAACTCTTCGTAAAAGCGTGCTTTCACACCAAAAGTGGCGGAGACGTTTTGTCTTCATCGTGAAAGACTGACAGGCTAACAGCGATGACGAGTGATTATGCCTTCGATAAGGCAATTAAGCAACCTGTTAGCTGGGGGAAAGTACACAAAATGCAAATCAGTCAACGCAAGGGCGGCGTGGTTATGAAAACATGAAGAGCCAATGACATAAAAAAAAAAAGTCTTTTTGTCATACGTCGCTGTTTCGTTTGGGATGTAAACACCTTAAAGGTACGTCTCCTAAGAGGCAGCTGACGCTGTATACTGCTTAAGAAATGTTATTGAAAGAAACGTACTGAAACACGGTCAGAAAGGAGCTAGGTTTTGGCTCACTACAACGCATTTACAAATCCATAAATATTTGTCAAAAATCTACCTATATAAGCATAAATGATTCCACTCTTTAAAATCCTGCCTACTCATAAGACTTAAAGTTTGCTTATTTCTGGTTGTTTCCGAGACAAGAAATTTCACGAGTTTTTTCAAAGGAAGTAATGAAACATGAGACAAAAACAGTTAAAGGAAATTATCAATAAAAGTTTGGAGGGACGTTCATAATCAATGAACTTTGGAGCAAGTGTGTGAAGTCGGAAAGAAACTTATTTCGACAATACTGTGGCTTACGTTTTTAAAAGCGCAATAAATTGGTTTTGGTCGGATGTCTTGTCATCCATAAGCTCATTGCGTTTTGCATTAAAAAAAGGGGTTCCTCGTATAACCGAAACACATGACTGCAATTCTTATCGGTATCCGTGCTTTTCTGAGTGTTTATAACAGTAAATTTACTTAGGTTTACAAACAACGCGGGATGTTTTGACTCTACAACTTAAATTATTAAGTCACTTTAAAATTCTTACATTTTTTTTCTGTTTAGGGGTAATTCATAAATGAAGTCACACATTTTCAATATACTCGAATTTGACCCCTCCCCCCTTCGACACTAAATGTCGCGCTTCAACATACCCCGTATCTCCTTGTCATATGACACACTGTATTACATAAGCCCATGTTCAGAAACAAAAAAGCACCACTTTAATTATTCCATTCCCAATTGTACTTTTGAACTTATAACGACATTTATGAGCATAACCATCTTAATGACTCTATGTGTACTTAAATTTGCTTAAAATGAAATTGAGGATTACAACAAAAAATACAATCGGTATATAATAGAAAAACATATGAATTGTTTAATTCGATTTCTTTATAAATTACCTGGTGCTATTTTGTCAGAATAATGTAAATGCCCAAGAAAAATAAAATAAATAAGAATACAAAATAAATAAATAATATAAGTAAATAAAAAAATATTATGTAAAAATGTTTAATCTTCTGACTTTAAAATTTTTTATTTTAACTAAAATATGTGATGTCACACTTCTTGCTACCCTTTCCCTCTCCTTGTCACAACCCACATACCCCCTCGATGCTTGACATCATATGTGGATGACCCCTAATATGCATCATAAGTACATATTATTTTCTCATTTAAATAATTTGCGGTGAACTATTATATCAGACAAGTAAAACATTCCATGTGTTCAAACTCTTCATCTGGTTGCAAGTATGTACTCAAACTGTTGTAATTGTGAAATTGTCAACAAAACTTTTCGATCGAACTGTTCTGAAAATTATACTAACAAACCACTTCAGAAATGTCCTTTTAGACCTCTATTATAAGTATTCATCTGATTTTCATTGTTGTAAAGCATTTGTTGAGATTACAATGCCTTCAGAATTTATTCTAGTCATGGAAGAGGTTAAATTTGGAGCACCTATCATATAAATGTCGAGATAATACAAGTCAAATGAGCTGACATCGTCGCAATCGGAGGTGGATTCATATTTCATCAATGATACAACATTAGCCAATCACACAGTAGACATCTGCTCTATGTCCATCAAACTACTATAGCTTATGAATATTTCGTGTAGTATTTATCAATGTTGAAACAGACAGCATTTGAAAATTGTAATTCAAACAAAGGCGTGGTAGTATTTAGTATTTTTTCAAGGAACCAAAACTTTTCTCAAAATAAGTAAATGAAAAAAATAATTTTTAGAAAAAGACAGAACCGACTTCAAATTATAAATTGCGCTAAAAAAAATAAATTAATTCTTTAAACAACATCGATCAGATTTTTAAACATAATTTTTGAAGTCGGTGCAAAATCACGATGGATTTTGATGCATAATTACTTTTGTAACCATGAATCAATTACAAATATAAACGGCCTAGAGCTTGCAAGAGTTTTAATGTAAAATAACGCATTGGTGTAATGATAATTAGACTGTCATGATTTTGCACGGACTTCAAAGATTATGTTTAAAAGTCGTATCGATGTTGTTTACAGAGTAATTTTATTTTTTACTTTTTAGCGCAACTTATAGTTTAAAGTGGGTTCTGTTTTCTCCAAAAAATATTTTATTTTATTCTTTTTAGTGTAAATAAATTTTAATATAAATACTCTATTTAATAAAAAAAATATTAAAGAAAGCTTGCCCCCTTTGAGGGAATGACACTTAAAACCAATCGTTTGCATGATAAATTCCGTTTTGAAATCGATTTTAAAAGGTCACTAGAGCAAACAAACTTAAAAGATTAAATTTTTTCATTAGAGAAGCCTTTAGTCAAACTCTTGTTATAATTGCTTTTAATATTGCAGCTTAATGGCAACAATCTCTTTTTTAACAATGAGTTTCATGTTTATTAACTATTTTACAAACAAAGAAAAATCAAACCAAGCCTTTCCAATTAAAATAAATAAATACCTATTTTTCAATCATAACGTTTTTTCTAAAAAAACAAATGTAGTTAAATTGATGTGCGATGTTTGAGTTATACGACCCTTTATCGATTAAAGAAAAAATCCTCGCATTCGGCGCATTTAGTAAAAAGTTATGGATTACAAAGAAAGGACCACATTTCTGCAGATAACTGTCTGTATAATTATCGAACGTGGTCAAACAAAGGTACGGGACCTATGGGAAAACATCATCGGTCGAGGTTATATTTAAAAAAATCTGCATATATTCAAAGAAATCATGAAACTCGGTTCATCCGGAGAGAAGTTATGAGGGGACAAACAAACAAAAAAAAATCTACATACATACAGTACGAATGTATAACCCCCTGTCTTTGTGAAATCTGTTAAAAATGAAAATAAAACGAAAGGAAGTAAAGAATGAAATAACCTGTATAAATTTGAGGGGGGGGGGGATACCTTTCGGTTGGACATCGAGAAGAATATCTTACGCCGCGAAATTGCAACGTTTAAGACTTTTACTCTTCGGTGTAATTAAATGATTGTGTATGATATATATACAATAGGAGCTTCAAAGAAGCAACTTTCTCATAATGTCTATGTTTCGTAATCTGAAAAGTTCCCTTTAATTCCGATTTTATAATATTTTAAATTAATATAATTCATATATTTTTCCTAAAATCTCTTTGGTAATAAAAGAAAAGTACCAAACCCCTACTTATCTACATTTTCATCGTCAAAGTATAAGTCTCGTTAGTAGACATAAGCAGTTGAATATGGCAGACTTCTTGTTGACGAGAGTTTCTGCAAATAAAATTAAGAGAATAAATTTCGGGGGTAAGATAAATATCCAAAGATATTTCGGCAATTATTTTCATACACCCTTTCACTTTTAATAACAAATGCTCGCGTACCCGATTAATAAAGATCTATGTAAAAAGTAATAAAAACCAACATCATTGAAGCACAAATTTTGCAAGAATACTGCATATATGCACAATAAAGTGTTTCGGGATTTATAAATGATCCCTTTTGCAAGAAAAAGGTTTGGATTTCCAACGCTAAGAGCTATCAGTCACAAAGCAGGTAACTTCTCACCGAAACACATTTGCCTGCAATATTTTTGGGGAAAGTTCGTACTTCAATACATCCCCGAATGTGTCAATTAAATTTTATAATTTGGCGCAAATGTCTTTATTTCTTACTAGCTGACGTACCTGGCGTAGCGGACTATACCGACCATTGCTTTATTTCCTGTGGATAAAAGAAATGAAGTCACGTGGCCCATATCCAACATTCAGCCATATATAAATAAGGAAAAACTTAGTTAAAAATTTTCGTTAGAAGATAGGTTTCATTCTTTAAAAATCTGAATTAGGATAGTAAAAGTTCTTTAAGTTCCCCCTTATAATTCTTATTAGACAAAACCCATTAGTCTACGGGCAACAATTCATAAATATTTTCAGCAGTTCATATCAAGATCCCCATCAGTAAAACAGTTCCTAAATACAACATGGTTAACAGACTCTAAAAATCTCCATTAGAGTATGAACGAAATTTCCTAAAACTTTTTAAAAAATGGTGCTTTCATCAAAGAAATAAATATTGAGTCAGCAAAAAAACATAGGAAATAAAAGCATCATTTACAAAAGGAAATAAATATGTATTTTTAAGTTAACAAATCTTGAGTCCTTGAACAGTGCTGGCATATAAAGAAAATGTATAAAACATTTTCAACTTCGTATTCTTTAATGGAATATTATGTGCTTTGAAATATTTAACTGAGCATTTATTCAACTGCAACGATGCGGATAGCACATATCTTTGTATGATATGTAACAACTCCAAATACTGTATCTATTTAGCATGCACTTAGTATTTTTATTTTTGGGTAGCACTTCGAAATTTATTGAAATTGAGCTGAAACTTTTCGCCAAATTCTAGTTCATGAGATGCTGCATCGACAACAGATATTGTCGCGCTTTCCGCTTTCTAAAATTAACAGTTTCAGTGAAATATCATCATGAAATAAATGCCGCTTGACAGGGAAAAATTGAAAGTCATTGAAACATCCTTTTCATACATATAAAGCGAATTCTTTCTATTTTTATGTCACAGAAATGGGAAAATAGAAGGTGGAAAGTGGTAATATTGAATAATTCATGTCTGATGCGAAACTAACACTATATATCAAAGGACTGAATCCTACTCACAGATGCCCTTACTGATTTCATCGCTCAAAAATCTTGGCAAACAACTCCCCGACATTAAATGGTTATTTACGATGTGAAAGTTACGGAATCTGCAACGCATTTCAGGAGAGCTGTGATCCACACAATATTCTGTAGCGTTACGAATTTTGTTGACAGAACATATTTTTCAGAAATATAGTGAGCATAACGAAAAATGTTGAAAATGCGAGACATTTTTAAAGTTAACGCTCTGTCATGAGCTGTGCGACTTTTTAATTTTTAGACATCATTGAAAAAAATACTCCCACTCTGCTATTCATTTTTAGTTTAAACATACATACATTTTTACTCATTCTTACTTTATTACTAATCCTTTTTTTAATGCAAATTTGATAGTAAGGACTTCTTTGTTTCCAGAAATCCAAACGCTCAGGTAGCTAACAATAATTTGCAATTGTGCATAAATTGTTAGCTATAAGCTACTGAAAGGTCCGACTTTTTTACCCGAACATAATGATTATTTGAGGTTAAAAATCAGGACTTAAAGTATGTATCTTTAAATTAATTAAACATTTTATGGATTTTAGTTATACGAATTGTTTAATGCTGTTATGGCTGTTTTTTGTTGGAAGCGACCTTCCCCCTTTCAAAAAATGCATTATGAGTGAAAAAATAAAATATTCCACGTAAATGATAAGTTTAATGGAATATCACTTCGGATATTGAATTTTATTCAAAAGATCGCTTTTTATCCTTAAAGAATTCTGTAAGTAGGATAATGCTAGTAAACTTCTTATTTCTAAAGAAGAGATTTCGAGGGGGAAATACACGGTGAACTACTAAAAAACGTAAATATGCAACGTAATGCCGAGGCAAACGTGTCTATTTACCCGAGGGAAATTAAAGTATTTTTGCAAAGCTAGAACGGAAGGGAGTGACGTTATTTACCTTGTTCTCCTAAAGATTATCATACCTGCTGCGAAATGCTATGGCGGAAGTTAATCCTTTTTAAAGATTCAATTTTGTTTCCAAAACAAAGAAAAAAAAATTCTCCGAAGGAAAACTTTACAGAAAAACAAGATCTTGTCTTGTTCTGATCTTGATCATGAGAGTAACAATCTATTGATATTTATTTTTGAAAAAGTTTTCCTTTGCTTGAAAAAAAAACACGGGCTAAAAAATTACCAAGTATCTCGCTGCGTGTGCATTTAGCTACCATTTGCAAAAGGTTGGCAATATCTTGTCAAATTGGTCATCAAGCTAGTTGTCAGCCATAAAAGTACGGAATTTCAGATAGATAGATGCACACAAGTGAACAGATTTCAATTGCATAGATTGTAATAAATATCATCTGTGATTAAATCCCTACACTGTAAATACTGTGGAGTAATATGTCTCCATATTTGGTGTTGAAAAACATTAAAAAACTGGGTTAGCGAACACTTTATTTCAAGTTAGCACCAAATAAAGCGTCCACAAACACTTTGAGTGGTGTAGTTTGCATCAAACACCGATACTGGTGAATTCTTACACCATATTGACACCATTCGTGAACGACTTTCACCCAACAGGGCTGAGTGCAATGACATTGCTTTCCCGGAATATATCGGATCAGGTATGACATCATGCATTATACAACATAGCGTAACACGTGACAAAGAGGGGGAGGGGTCCGCTGAAGTGTGACATATTGTGACAAAGGTGGGGAAGGGGGTCAAATACATGGGGAAAATGCGTGACATCATTTATGAACGGCCCCTTAGTGGCTTTAAAAGGATCTATTTCGATAACTTTTTTTCAAAATGCACTAATTACCTACATCCTACATTAAATATAACAAGAAGTTTCGTCTAGAACTATACGAGCCCACTTTCCCGTATACACCAAATTCAAATTTATAATCTAGCTATCTCTTTCTCTTTCTTTCTTATTTATCTTTAGTTCTAATTATTGAAAATATACCTTTTTCAACGGATAATACATTTTCATTCACTCACTCATTCATTCTTTCATTTATTCAGCCATGCATTTATTCATTCATTCGTTACCTCATTCAAGTGTTTATTCATTCATTTACGCATTCATGTATTTATTCACTCATTAATTTATATTTTCATTTATTCAATAATTTATTCATTCATTCTTTTCCTCATTCATTTATTCATTGATTTATTCTTTCACTCTTTCATTTATTCATTCATTCATTATTTCACTCATTGAGTCACTGAGAAATATCCTTGAAAATCCCGATCAAAAAATTTCATAGCAAAATAGGCTCGTAAGTTCTGGATAAACTTTCTATTTCTACATGTTCTACGTTATAAGAGCTTTCCGATAAAGTTTGTTCCAAGCAAATCGGTCCGTTAGATCAGGATTTATATAGGTTGGAAATTTCCCCGTAAGCTCTGTGTTAATTTCTTGAACTGTTCAAAAATGAACAAAAACTGTTCAAATCAATATTTCACGCCGAGAACTCCTTTCAATAAGCTTGCAATAGGAACTTGGCTCTTGTGCCCAGAGTTTACAGAATTTGCTTCAATTTTGTCCATAGGCGCTAATGTTAAAATTTTTTGAACTGTTCAAAATTGAACAAAAAATTGTTCAAATCAGAAAGTAAAATATAGAAATGAGATGTCCTCGCCGAGATCTTTCGAATGCAAAAAGAATTTTTCCAATCGGACAATTCGTTCAAAAGTTATTAGGGGGGGGGGACAGACCGACAGACCGACAGACCGACAGACACACTTTTTCCCCATCTCAATACCCTACTTTCAAATTTTTTATTTTTCAATCTTTATTTAATTACTTCACTTATTTTTGACTTTTCTTGATTTTTAACGATATTTTCACGATACATTAAGCCTTCTTTCATGCTTTATTATTATTTTTTTTTACTTTTACGGGAAAGTAGGCTAAAAAGTAATACCATTTTAAACGTCATAAATAGATTCCACAGTGTTTGCGCCCTCTTGTGCGATAAACTCTTCAACTTGAACTCATCTTCGCTCTCTTGGCGAGCAAAGTTCAGTGTGTGTTTGAAAGCATACGATGATGCAACAAAACGCATTCCTCTTTAAGCGAAACGCTATTGTTGAAAATATTTTATAATGAGTGCAGTATGGTCGGCACAAAATATGAGCTATGGTGCTCAATGTATATATGTATAAAGTGTTGTAAATAAAACCTGTAAATAGTTACAGAGTTGTTAATGAAGGAAAATTAATATTTATAAAAACGATACAGTCCACTAAGCATTTAGTCAGCAAGAAAACATGTTGGTCCGTAGCGACCGTAGATGAATCAGCTTGCTACTGTATATTATAATTCTATGGTGAATTCCTAATTGCAACTCGAAATTAAATTTTGGTTTCTCGAAAAATTCAACATGACGGAATGCAAGGCATTAAACCGTCGAAGAGGAACATTGCGAGCAAAAATAACGAGAATTACAAGCTATGTTGACAGTGAAGCAAAAAAAACTGATGACATAATAGTCATAAATGCAAAAATCAGTATTGTGGAAGCTACTAAATCGCAGTTAGAACAATTGCGCATGGATTATTATGAAAAGCTAGAAGATAAAGATGTGCCTGAAACTGAGAAACTTCTGGACGAGATGGAAGCAGATCTAGAAGATTTTGAGGTAAGAATTTTAAAATTCAAATCCTCTCTTACGAAAATTGCTGCTTGTAATCAAGTTAATGATTCTAATATTAAAGTGAAATTACCGGAGATTCCTCTTCCGAAATTTTCTGGTAATATTGAAGAGTGGAATAATTTTAAAACACAATTTAATTCTTTAATTTCTTCTAATGAGAAACTTGATGAAGCTTCTAAGCTTTTTTATTTGCAATCGGCAATTATTGGAAATGCTAAGCAAATTCAAACAACTGAAGACACTTTTGATTTCCTTTTTAAAGCCTTAGAAGAACGTTACGAACATAAAAGGTTACTCGCCAATTCACACATTAACGCCCTTATAAATCTGGAAAAATTTAACTATGAATCCGCCTTTGATCTAAAAAGCCTTCTTGAAAAAGTAATAAAACACGTGAGAGCATTAAAATCCTTAAATTTAGAACTAGATGAATTAAGTGAAAATATTTTGATAAATGTTGTGCTACAAAGAGTAGATAAGGAATCAAGAAAATTATTTGAAATGTCAGTAAAAACTGCTGAACTACCCGAATGGGCATAGGCGTAACTAGGGTTGGTAAAAGGGGGGGGGGGTCACCCTAAAAATGTACAGACCAAACACCAATAAGAAGTGTAAAAGAGTTGAAAATTTACTAGTCATAAATACTTGTCTCTAAAGATATATTCCGTGTTTATTTCAGGCATCTCCCAGGGGGGGAGGGAACTACCCCCTCGGAGCAAGACAACTGCTCCCCCCCCCCGGCAAAAAATTCAGATCACAAGTTTTAAAAAAAGAAAGAAAAGGGAAATTACGCTTTTAAGACACTTTACTTTCAGAAACACTTTCAGGGAAAGGACATTGAACACTATCACAAGCGACACAAAAAGTAACTTAAAAGATATAAGCTTTATTTTGAAAAAAAATGCTGGCGAAGAGTAACCAAACTCCTTTCTGTTTCCTCTAACATTAACAAAGTATCCCGAAATTGCATTGCTAGGAAGATTTCAAAAAGTTTCCTGGGGAGAGCCCTCGAACCCTTGCCTCTAGAGTTAGCCTAAGCATTATAGATGTAAGACCAGTTACAAAAATTTAAGTTGCAGAAGCCCCAAATACCCACTCCTCTAACTTCACCAAAGATCTAATCATACATCTACTATATATATATCAAAAAGCTATCATATATGTAAAAAAATTCATATTAACATCATTTGTAGTCATATATATCTATATATATGAATATATAAAGGGTATGATTTTGAAGCATACACTGCCCTTCCTAATTCTTAACATGCTTCCCCTGCTCCGGAGCCAAGGCAGTATCCAGAATATTTTTTCGGGGGGGGGGGGGGAGACTTCGACACACTTATGTTAAGCAAAGTTTCAGGGAGGAATATATGATACACTGCAAAATATTTCTGGGGGGGGGGGGGTAGCCCGTGGGTCCCTCTTCCCCTGTGGATACGGCCTTGATTCACAAAAACATTAAACATTCATTACTAGATCTATTAGTTTATTTTTTAAATCAAACACAATAGAAAATTCAATATTTGGCGCTAAGCAATCTTCTATGTCCAAGCATTCATAATATTAAAACTGGGAAATAGTGGAATTTTAGAGAAAAAAATCCAAATTCCCCTACAAAAATGCTCATCCCCACAATAAATTTCTAAAAATTTTGTTAAATTTATTGCAAAACATACCTCAGCAGTGGGAGCGTCTGAAGCAAATTTTCTTTTGTTTTTGGATGACGAACGTGTCCATCGCTGGAGTGCAAACATTATTATGTATCGAAAATAATTAAAAATTTAGCTGAAATATAAATAATACTTGATTGTAAATTAAAACGCAACATTAAGCCATACCAGTGAGATTGGAAACGTTGAACGGGTGATTTCCAGAGCCGTAATGCAATCAGTGATGGACCATAATAAGAAAAAAAAAAACATTTAAAATATAAGAGATGAGAGAACATCTGAAACTGAGAATGCAATGCAAATACAGTTCATCAGTTTTCCAATCGGCTCATCTACAAAAAAGATTTTACCAAAATGGGTGTTTGGACAGGAAGTTATAAATAAAGACAAACTGTAAGTTTCTTGACGAGCATCCCTTCCTGGCTTGAGGGCTTAACCCATAAGGACATCTGTTGGCTAAGGGTCCTACATTTTCAGACCCCAGCGCCCTGGAGCGCCTGCAACACCGGTTTATCAGAAAACAAAACTCCACCCCAGTAGGGAATATTTTCCACGAAATTTATTACTTGTGCGATTGTATTCCCAAATTGCTGCCTTTGGGTAAAAAAGACATCAAGAAGGAAAGAAAACCCTCTGGAGTGATTGAAAAGATCTCTGTTTGTGTGTGGTACGGTGATTGAAGCCACCTTTCACTGTAAACCCCCCCCCCCCCCCAAGGTGATAAGGGGGTTGATTATAACCAGATGAAAAGTCCTCTTCATTATGAGCTGCATACTTTGGTCACGATCACAACCCTTCAGAGAAAGAGGAAATAAAATCATATGCATATGTGTTTAATTTTCTTAGGGAAAAAAAAAATGTGCTTTGCAAGGCCGTAGCCAGAAATTTTTTTGTGTGCCTAAATGTGCCTAAATAAGTGAATACCCAATGGGGGGGGGGCGGTTTGAACCCCCAAAACCCCCCTGATTACGCCTATGCAAACGGGAAGAACTAATAGATTTTCTAAAAAACCGCTGCCAATTTCTGGAAAATTTCCAAGGACAGTCATTCCAAGCAAAAACAAAACCAATAAATAAATTTAAAAATCTTCTTGTGGACTCAAATGATAAAGCACCATCTTGTATAATATGTAAATCCCATTCTCATTATATTTATAAATGTCCTGAATTCTTGAAGTGTAATGTAAAACAAATATATTCCATAACTAAGAAGCATTCATTATGTGTTAAATGTTTAAAACCATCTCATAAACAAATTAATTGTAAATCGAAATATAATTGCTTTTCTTGCAACAAGCCGCATAACACTTTGTTGCATTATGTTTCAAATTCAGAAGAAGAGAAAAACAAAAACGAATTGGCGGAGCCATTGAAAACAAGTAACCCTGAAAGAAAATATGACTCACAGTTCGGCGCTTCAGAGCTTTCGTCTGCCGCGTCTGGTGAGACCATCTGCGCTACGAACACTGCTTGTAAACATCAGAGTAGGATCATTTTGGCTACAGCTGTTATTTACGTGAGGAATGTTTATGGGAATCGAAAGCCTTTTCGATGCCTGCTCGACTCGGGCTCTATGGTTAATGCCTTTTATAGAGATAGCATTAATGTGCTACGTTTGAAAGAAGAAAAAATAAATATGTCGATCTCCGGTTTTTGCGGCACACAAACTTCAATAAGGTCGAAGGTCACTATTGAGCTTTCGAATGCTTCCAGAGATTTCGTAAGAGTTTCGGAATTCCTTGTAGTACCGAAAATAACAAATACAACACCTGCAAGGCAAATAAAAGTTAATTTGGGGGCTTTAAATAAAAATATTCAGCTTGCAGATCCCTCATTTGATAAACCGGGGAAAATAGATGCTTTGATAGGAGCAGAATTGTTTCTTGACATGATAAAATCAGGAAAGATTTTCCTCAAAGATTCCCGTTTAGTACTCCAGGACACAGTTTTTGGATACGTAGTTAGCGGTTCTGCAGCAGTGAATGTAAGTTCAACAGATAAAAATTATTGTGGGTTCTTGCTAGAATCTCCAAATATTGAAAACACACTTAAGAAATTTTGGGAAATCGAGTCTATTGGTGATTCGACTCCTATTTTAAGTAAAGAAGAAATGGAATGCGAAAGGCACTTTTTGGAAACACATAGCAGAACATCAGATGGCCGATACATCGTAAAGATGCCCTTAAAATCCGAGGAAATGTTGGGGGATTCGAAAGAGTTAGCATCTAAACGTTTAGAATCTCTTTGGAGGCATTTAGAATGCAATCGCGAAATGCGCTCTTTATATACTGACTTTATTCGAGAATACGATGATTTAGGACATATGGAGGAGATTTCTGATTTTGCCCCAAATGTTTCTTATTATTTTCCTCATCATGGCGTATTTCGCCCAGATAAGATTTCCACTAAATTGCGAGTGGTCTTTAATGGTTCAGCTTCTACTTCCTCAGGTGTTTCCTTGAATCAACTCCAAAAAACAGGTAAAATACCTCAAGAAGACCTTTTTTCAATTATGCTTCGCTTTCGAAAGCATGCGTTTGTATTTGTTGCCGATATAAAAAAGATGTAACGTCAAATTTTGATTCACCCTTCACAAAGAGATCTACAACGAATTTTATGGAAAGAAGGTGCTGACAAACCAGTTAAAATTTACAAACTGTGTACAGTTACTTACGGCACCACAAGTGCACCTTATCTTGCAACAAGAGTTTTAAAGCAACTAAGTGATGACAATGAGGAAGTTTTTCCTGAAGCAGCAGCAGTTGCACGTGAAGATTTTTATATAGATGATATTCTAACAGGGTCTCATGATTTAGAAACCCCAAAAAATCTACAACTTCAGTTGATAAAGTTGCTAGAACGTGGAAAAATAACGTTCATAAGTGGAGTTCAAATGACATTAATCTTATTAATAGTGTATCTGAGTGTAAACATTATTCTTTTGATAATGATGATAAAATGAAATCCGTAAAGGCATTAGGGGTGTTATGGAACCCTAAGATTGACTGTTTCTCTTACAAGGTAGCTGTTCAAGAACAAAACTCATACACTAAACGAACTGTTCTTTCGGAGATTTCGAGAATATTTGACTCTTTGGGTCTAATAGGACCAATTACAGCTATGGCTAAGGTGTTTATGCAAAGCCTCTGGGTTCTCCAAATGGATTGTGATGCTCCCTTACCTGAAGTTTTTAGAAATAAATGGATAGAATTTGTGGCGCAGCTTAAGAGCATCGAAAATCTTGCCATCCCAAGATATTTCCCCAACAATGATAGCGTAACAATTCATGGTTTTGCAGATGCCTCTAACGTGGCTTATGGGGCTGTTGTTTATGCACAGTGGCAGTCACCTGATGGAAATATCCATGTTCACCTACTGTGTAGTAAATGAAGAGTTGCTCCAATTAAACCAGTAACGATTCCTAGGTTGGAGCTTTGCGCAGCTCTATTACTGACTCAGCTAACAAAACGAGTCATCAAAGCTTTGAAATTCAAGGACTATACCACCGTGCTATGGTCAGATTTACGATAGTGCTTGCTTGGCTGAAAAAACCTCCGAACGAGCTGAAAACGTTTGTCAGCAATAGAGTTTCAACGATCCAAGAACTGACTAAGGACTTTCAGTGGAGACATGTAACTTCAGCCAATAATCCAGCTGACCTCGTCTCCAGAGGTATTCCGCCTGACCAGCTTTAAAAACAAGAACTTTGGTGGAAGGGTCCGCCATTTCTCTCACAAACTAGTGACTTTCAAGAAAACTGACTTGAACCCTATAACAAACTGTAGTGATTATGCGTCTGAACTTAAACAGCCTGTGGATACCAGTTTAACTATAGTGAATGATGAATCAATATTATCGCATCTTTATTATGTTACAAATAACTATGTTAAATTAATCAAAATTTTAAGCTTTCTTTATAGGTTCATAGATAACGCAAGAAAGGGTAAGGATAGAACAAGTGGCCCACTAAATAGTGAGGAACTGCAACGGGCAGAAAATGCTGTTTTTCCGTTGGATCCTACTATCCCATTTTAAGCAGGAATATAATTTAGTGAAAGAGGGTAAACAAATTACAGGTAAATCCAGTTTGAAATCCTTAAATCCCTTTTGTGACAACAACGGTGTCCTCAGAGTTGGTGGTAGACTTATGCATTCAAGGATTAATTTTGACCAAAAACATCAAATTATACTACCAGCAAAGAGTAAGTTAACTTCATTAATTTTGGATTATCTTCATAAAAAATATCTGCATACAGGTGCTCAGTCACTACTGTACTATGCTAGACAAAGATTTTGGCCAATTAATGGCAGAAACTTATGTAGGAAGGTTGTACACAACTGTGTAACTTGTGTAAAAAACAAGCCTATTACAGTACAGTAGTTGATGGGAAACCCACCTCCTGAAAGGGTAAATATCAGTTCCCTATTTACCAACACAGGTGTAGACTTTGCGGGGCCCTTTCAAATCAAATACAGAAATCAGCGAAAGGGTACTCTGCATAAGGTTTACGTAGCAATTTTCATTTGTATGGCCACTAAGGCTATCCATATAGAGTTAGTTAGTGACTTAACGTCAGAATCATTCATAGCGACGTTAAAAAGGTTTTTTGCTAGACGTGGCAAATGCCACTCCTTATTTTCTGATAACGCTACTAATTTCGTAGGGGCTCAGTCAGAGCTCAAACGACTTCATCAATTGGTCAAATGTCCAGAGGAAGTACTTGGAAACTTTTTGACTCTTGATAGAATAACCTGGAAATTCATCCCCCCTGGTGCTCCAAACTTTAGTGGACTCTGGGAAGCGGGAGTAAAATCTTTCAAACATTATTTGAGAAGGGCCATGGGAAATGCAAATTTAAATTACGAAGAATTTAACACATTAATGACAGAAATCGAAGGAATTTTGAATTCGCGACCACTGACCCAAATTTCGTCTGATATAAATGATCTTGAGGCCTTAACGCCTGGACATTTTTTGATTGGAAGACCAATAAATACCGTTGTAGAACCAGATATTACAAACATAAATGAAAACCGTCTTACTAGATGGAAACGTGTCGAAAGACTGACACAAACTGTATGGACGGTGGAGTTTAGATTACTTAAACCATCTCCAACAACGACAAAAATGGCAAGTGTTAAAAAATAATGTCAAACCTGGTATGATGATCGTTTTGAAGGAAGATAATCTTCCAAAGTGCAAATGGGTTCTTGGGAGAATTTTTAATGTAATTTCAGAACCTGACGGGTGTGTAAGAGTGATGAATGTGCGCACAGCACAAGGAGTTTTGAAACGCCCAGTCTCAAAAATTTGCATACTACCTGTAGATACTGATGATTAATTGCATATTATTATTGAACTGAATTGTTATTTTTCTGTGCTAAACTAATTGCAAATATTTTGAATTTCTGTGTTAAACCAACTTTAAATATTTTGCATATGTGTAAAGTTAATCAGGATATTAATATATTAATTTACATATAATTCAATTACTTTATATGCAATGTTTCTATTATTTGTATTCATAATCAATTGTTAATTAGTTTAAAGGAATGCTAATGTTTTGAATTGTAGTTAAGAGAAAGTTTACATACATATTGAATGAAGTTTTTGTTGAATGTTAGAACATTCCACGGGGGCCGGGATGTTTGCGCCCTCTTGTGCGATAAACTCGCCAACTTAAACTCATCTTCGCTCTCTTGGCGAGCTAAGTTCAATGTGTGTTTGAAAGCATACGATGATGCAACAAAACGCATTCCTCTTTAAGCGAAACGCTATTGTTGAAAATATTTTATAATGAGTGCAGTACGGTCGGCACAAAATATGAGCTATGGTGCTCAATGTATATATGTATAAAGTGTTGTAAATAAAACCTGTAAATAGTTACAGAGTTGTTAATGAAGAAAAATTAATATTTATAAAAACGATACAGTCCACTAAGCATTTAGTCAGCAAGAATACACACAGCATCAAAAAAAAACAAAGTTAACAATGACTACATGAAATAAATTTTGGGGGAAATATAGAACCGATTTCAAGTTAAAAATTGCATTAAGTAGTAAAAAATATATTCATTCTTTAAAAAACATCGATACAACTTTCAAACATAGTGTTAGAATTTGGAGCAAAATTTTAACTGTGTAAATACCATCACACCATGTGTTACTTCATACTGGAACTTACATGCATTTGAATCTGGGCGACATGTATTTAATTGATTCTTGATTACCAAATATTTTATGCATCATAGTTTTGCACCGATTTCTAAAACTATGAGATAGAACTTTAAGAGTTCTATCGATGTTTTTTAAAGTATGAACTTATTTTTTCCTTTTTAGCGTAATTTTTAATTTGAGGTTGGTTCTATTTCTTTTCCTAAAAAAATTTTTATTTCAGTCTTTTTAGTGTAGATATATTTTTTTATATTAACACTCTTTTGCATTTCAAAAAAAAAAAAAAATATATATATATATATATATATATATAATATATATATATATATATATATATATATATATATATATGATAAAAGGGTACATCCACTTTGAATGACTGGCACTAAAAACAAATGATTAGTATGATAAATTCCGTTTTGAAGATTTAAAAAAGTCAAACTTATTTACTGAAAGAATATAATTTTTGTTTCAGAGAAGTCTTCACTCAAACTCTTAAATTGCTTTTAGTATTACTGTTTAATGGCAACAAAGGCGTTTTAACAATGAGTTTTATCTTACATTTATTAATATTTTTTCTAACAAATATATATCAAATCAAGCCTTTCCAATTAAAATGAAAATACCCTTTTTCTAACACATAGCGCTCCTTTTAAAGAATAATTGTAGTCAAATCGATATGCGATATTTGAGTTATACTACCCTCTATCGATTAAAGAAAAAAAATCATCAAAATCGGTTTATTTAGTCAAAAGTTATGGAGGAAAAAAAATCACTACATTTCTGCTCATAACTTTTTTCTAATTATCGAATGTGGTCAAACGATGGTACAAGAGCTATGGGAGACCACGTTCGATCGATTAAAAAAAAGAATAATTACAATTGGTTAATTCAGTGAGTAGTTATCAATAAAGAAACAAACAAACAAAAAAACATGCACACGGTTTGAAATGATAGCCTCCTCCTTTGTCGGAAACCGGTTAATAAATAGATAATACATGATAAGGCTTTGAATATGGTACACGTTTATTGTTATTGCAGCCTAGACTTAAATGATTGAATAATTATTAATTAATATAAAAACAATTAGCAACTTTAGAGAGGATTAAATTGCATATATCAGTTGCGTAATAAATTGCTTGAACTTCCGTTTCAAAATTAGGCTTTAATTTAGGCTTATCAAAACGTTAATTTCAATTTAACTTTTCATTAAAAGATGTTATTTTTCGTCTTCTCAGATTTTGTGCTAATATCCCATAATCAATACTTTTAACTAGACTCACGTACTTTGCATTTATTCATTTAAAAATTTTATTTACTTGTTTATACTTATCAAATCTTATTGACGATTAAAAAAATACTGAGGCTCTGTGACCGTTGAAGCAGTTTTATGAAAATGTCTTCTCTCTTTTTATCTAAAACTGATCTTTTTGCTTGTTTACCGAAACTTTTCCCCCTCAGGTCATTAATGCTTTTCGTGTACTAACCTACTGTTTATAGCTCGTGGAGTTTTGTTTTAAATGCCTCTTTCTGTTTTATCTAATCAGAAAAAAATCGACCATAATGGATTTCTAACTCCTATTTCTCTCTATATAAAGATTGAAAATAGCCCATAATCTACCTCTTCAATGCGCCTAGGGCAGCAATATCCCAATATCCAACTATATCGAGCTTAAAAATGCTGCAACGTTTTCCGATAACAAGTTTTGTAGATTTATGAACCTTGTTGTCAATATTCTAACTTGCCTTGAAGTTTAGGTTATGAGGGGCGCAGCAGATTATTGTAAATATCGAACTTTTCCAGTGTAGAAAAAAACTAGTCTGTCGTGTCCATTACGGAAGTTTCTTCTATGATATATCATACATTTAAATAATACTGTTCGCGAAATATCACTATAATGATAGAATTCCTTATGGAAAAAATAAATAACTATATAAAAAGAATGATATAAAACCAAGATAAACTAATTGAAATGTTTGTTTTACCAGTGCAGCTAATCATGATCAATCAGTTCCGCTCAAAATGCTAAAAATGTTGATAACAATTTTATTTGTTAACGTGTAAACGAAATGGGAACAGTACAATATAAAACAAAGGTTCTACTCCCTTGGCGCGATTGGTGTCAGAATATAGTTACCACTTTTTCATACTGAGATATACGCTTACAATCATGTTTAGATTGTTGGAATGTTCACAAACACGCTAATCGAGAAAAACGTTCGATGGAGCGAATGGTTCAAAAATTTAATCAACACCACTTACTATAAGGACACATGTGTATAGCGAATTTCCTTTAATTCTATTCATTATGTCTTAAGTTAGTGTCCACAAAAAAAAAAAAAAAAACTAATAGAAAGTGCGATTGCTCCACCCGCCTTGGCGTCAAAATATCAGCACCTCCCATTGAGGCCTCCCTATCCGTTACTTGTTGAGCTATAGCACTCACGCTTATCGAGAAACACGTTCGATTACTGTGCCCCTTTCAAATGGATTAGCACAAAAAACTAATCAACACCAGTTCCCATTGGGCTCCATGTGTGCACCAATTTTCGTTTCATTCCATCAATTACTTTTTGAGTAACAACGGCCCCAAAAAAAAAGAAAAAAAAAAAAAAGTCAACATACGAGCACAGGCATACATTTTCTTAAAATTGTCAAAATGGATTCAGCACACCTCAAAGCCTGTAATTCTGTCAAAATTATAAAAAATTCAAGAATCCAATACTTTTTTCTACATATTGGATATAGAAGAAAGTAAAAACTTTGCAGACCAAAATGCCTAAGTGTATTCATAGTGTTTTATGTATTGTACACCTCGTTGTTACTAACAATACGTTGCGAAATATTTTATTATTAATATTTTTTAATTTCACAAGTATTTAATAATTATTATTTTTTAATTTTAAAGAAGTATTTTTGAAATATTTGAAAAATTCTTTAAGAAAAGATAACTTGGGAGGTAATTAATTCCAAACCATGCTTTCATACCAATTGCAAAGATGTTGGGGAAAACCAGTAAAATCCAGCAGTACCTGCTGTACGTTGTCTGCGATCTGATTTTTGACTGGTAGTGAAGCAAAGCGGAAGCAGTTTATGAAAAACGCGCAGTCAAAAACGGTCTTATTGCACATGATTCACATAATTTATATTACTACCTTCGTAAATGTTTCCTAAATTATGTACAAGTTTCACAAAAAAAAAAAAAAAAAACATTAATTAATATAAGGATTACATATAACTGAATCTTATTGCACATAGAAATATATAAGTACACTTAAAGCATAACAAGCAGGCTTCAATTAGAGATAAATGAATTTATTCTGATTGCTAATTAATGCATTATGAAAAGAAAGGAAATTTCATGACCTGTTAAAAATTATTTATATTTTATATTACATTGAAATATTGATATCACATTATACAGTTTTAAGTATAGCACCACACTGTACAATATCTTTTCCATTTAAACAAAACACATCACTTATGTTTTGCGTTATTAAACTTAAAAATTCCAACTACTTTATGGCAAAATATCTTGTGTTTAGTTCTACGTTCGTGTTATCCTTTTTAAGAGTTTTGTCCCTCAAAAGCAACCATCCGAAAGTGCAAACATCTTTTATGAGGGAATGGTATATTTTAATCTATCGTGAGATTTATTTGCAATTACAATACATATTCCAAATGTACTCTTCAGCAAGTTATTGGAAGATTTTTATTGACTACACGGAATTATTTCTTTGCATGGGAACAAAAAAGAAAAAATGTCCGTATGTTTTAGACTTTAATTCTACTAACGTAAGATCAGTTGTTTTCAATTTTACTCTTTAATCGATATCGGCATACTTCTTTATGATTTGATTTATAAAATATTCTACTTACTTCCTATTGATTTGAAGCTCCGACTTTTAAAGAAAAATTGATGACTATTTATGAATATCGATAGATCTTTATGCATTAAGTGATGAATGATGAGCGAACCGCACAGAAAGATAAAAGGAAGTTTGAGCGTAAAAATAGGAATATTTTTTCCCGAGGATTGATTTTCTGCAAATGGTGGTTTTCTTGGAATGCCGGTCAAATTTACAATGCGATAAAATTCCCTTTAGGAAGAATATGCAAAGAATGTGGAAGAATATTGGATGCCAAATGTGACGTTATTTTTTTGTCTTATTCCAGTGTATATAAATGAATGTCGCCATATATCTTTCTGTATTAAATTATTTTCCTCCTCTCTTCATATTTTAAAAATTCGATGCCCGATGTGAAAACAAAATGTTGAACTAAAATACCAAGGAATTTTACTCATTGGCACAGATATAAATGTGTCGATTGGCCATTTGCACGTCAATTCTTTCATGCTTATGTACATAATTTTTGAAAGTGAAAGTTTTACAAAAATTTTAATTGTTCGGTAACGTAGTTCTATTTTTTAAAAAATCAATGTTTCAAATATGCAAAACCACCCAATGCTAATGTATTAAAATAAAACAATTTTCTGCTTTTTGCTTGCTAAGATTAGTGTTTGGAATTCTAAAATTATCCACCATATTTTTTTCTCATACAAACATTCCATTAGAATGGACTGAGATAGAACTTGACACAGAAGCTAGAACGTGTGTGGAGATCTTTGTTTAAATACTTTTGATTTACATTTTTTAAATTATTTTTTTACATTGTTGGTCTTGGTTTTAGTATGAATATTTGTGTTAACCAAATATGTTTTCCAATGTATTTAAAGATCATTCGTCGCTCTTGCTGGTATTATGGTTTTAATGTTTCAAAAATAATTATTCCCAAATTATTTCAAGCATGTTGCGGCGAAATGTTTTGCGAACAACGAATTGAAGAAGAAGTATGTGATTTCGTTTTCTGATGTAACGTATTTGATATACTTACTGCTGTTGAATTTACTGGAAATTTTTACAATCATACCATATATTTTTAAAAGAAAATTGATTGCCCTTTCCATAAAACTAGGACTTCTTAGGCTCGGTAACGCTTCCGCAATCCACTGGTTTGCTATGCAAGCCAAAGAATTCCCGCGCAATTCACCACAGTTTCACAGAAACTGAATGTAAGCATTTTAAAGCATTATTGCAACATGCAAGAATTAAAAATAAATGAAGGAAACGTCTGTGTTAATGATACAGTACTAAACGTGTATTACTTAAGTAAATTTATTTAATACTTACGTTTTTACGGCTCTTTAAAATCGAAATGACTTTATTTACTAATATTTTTAATTCCTGATTTCCTTTCTCTCTCTAAACATTTTTTTCTTCAAATTTTTTATTTAATTCGTTAATTGTTATAAAATAATTCCAAAACTGATAATTGCATCGATAAATGCTTTGAATATACATTACCTTTCTCATCAGAATTTTTTGTACAATACATTCAATTTCACAAATTTTCATCGGCAAGTTTTTTACTCGTCCAGAGTGGGAAGCATGTAAGGCAAAAAATTGTTTAAAAACACTTGAAATAAAGCCTCAACAACTAAGCCATTCTATTGGCTTCAAAAAAAAAACAAAAAAAAAAAAAAAAAAAAAAACGAGTAAAGATTCCTTTTAGAACCTTGGATTTCTAACAAAAAAGGTAGGTGCGCAATTAGACCCTTTTCAGATTCTACATACAAAATGTCAACCTTCTATGGGTTACCGTCTTTGAGTTATGCAAAATGCATATATACGGACATACACTCTTAAATACAGAAGGCTGGACAAACATTGCCATAACGGGGTCGAGGTTGGTCAAAGTGGATAGTTCCGGTTGTTCCGTAAGCAGTAAGTATGTACGGCCATTGTGAAACACTAATAAAAATTTATTTATTGGTGGTTAAAAGGAAAATTCAGGTTGTGCAATTTAAGTGCTCATTTCTTTTTTTGCGAATACAATACTTCGTATGCGAACTACAGTAAGCATTGCATTCGTGAAGTAACAATTGCCTTGGCACTGAGGCATTAAGAAGTGCGTTTTTGCTTCCAGAAGTATATGTAAAAAGTAACTGAAATTATTTTCAACCTGATACATTGCAAAAAATTTCTGTAAAAGCACAAAAGGGAAACTGTTTGTTATTTCAAGTAGTGAAGTTTTTTGACAACAGTTTTTCAATAAAATTCTTGTTTTCTGCGCTTTGTACAACTACAGTGATAAATCCGTTAAATTACGTAAAATTGTACACTTGAAATTTGTGACTACCAGTTTAAAAATTGTCAAGAAGTGCATTATATATTGTTGGCCTTGATGCTACGTCCAGCCTTCGCCCTCGACGGCCTCCCAAATCCGGAGGCATCTGTGACCGAGCGGCGTAAGACGCACAGTGGGAATTCAATTGCGCTCACTTTCCCCTTTGTGTTAACCGAAATATTATTTAAGCGTATTCAGAGATATTGCCACTACTGCAGCATATTATCTGTTCCGGTCAATTTACAGAGAGTTTGCTTTTTATTTTCCGTAACTTCCTTTTTTTAAAGACGTTTTTTTTTTTTTTTAGTTTTCCGTTTTTAATTATCTGTAGTTTTACGTCAGACTCCGGATAAATTATTTCTAGAAGATTCTTATGTATTTTCGGTATTTTTTTTTTTACATTGTGTACATAAATTTATTCACACTTGAAAAAAGCCAATACACTGTAAAAGATTCTAATTCAACCTTTCGGCAGAAAAAAATGGTGAAATTTAGCTGCAACAAACATTTGGTGAACCATGATAATGATGTAGTTTCACCTAGTTTCTCCGTGAATGTGAAATTAGGAACTATTATAACGGTTCAACTTTAGTACAAAATGTTGGTTGCTGCTGAATTTCACTATTTGTTTCATTTTTTTTTTTTTTTTGGTGTAAGATTCAACTGCAATTTTTTAGTGCACCGTACAGCACAGACTTCGGTTTGCATCTTTCGCTGTAATTCTTTGTGTTGGATATCGGTCGCATTTTTCTTAGTAAACATGTAGTAAAGAGGTAGTCACTTATAAGAACATAATTCAGATGGAAAGCTTAACAAATAAAAAAATAATAATTTAAGTAATCCAAGGATAAAATTTTGAAATTAAATCTGAAATTGCCTTTTTTTTTAAATGTTTCATTTACGACACCGTCTTTGTTTCTAATCCAGTCTAACACAAAGAAAACAGTAACTTGACTACACACTCCTTTTTTTCTCATTTGGTGTTTCAAGTTAGGAAGTCAAGGAGTCTGGAGCAGAAGCTGATAAATGTTGACAGTAATCCCTTTACACTAATTCCACCAAAGCGCTTCTTTTTCATTTTAGGTCCCAGAGCTTTGATGTATTTTTTTTTTACGGAACACATATTGTGTGGGCAGCTAAGATACACTGCGATCTATTTTTTCAGGTCATTTTAATTGAGTTTGCGTAAAACTTTAGGGAACGCTTTTGTTACTGTTTTCAGCAAAAATTTTCTTTAGAAACAAAGAGAACAACTTATCAACTACAGCCAAAACTGCATTCGGAATTTTTTCGGAAAAAATTGTCTACATTGTTTTTGTTATGCAAAAAAAGAAAAAAGAAAAACATAGCAAAATGAATTAAATGTAAAGCTAAAGAAATGCTTTTTTGTTTCTAAAAAAACGAAAGGAGGAAAGAAAAAAGAAAAGGTGCAGAATTTTGGTCGGATACAGACGGTCAGATCGACAGACAGACGTACATACATTACATTTTCCCATCTCGAAGACCTGCGTACATTTTTCTTTCAATCTTTATTAATTGTTTTCTTTTTTCTTCTTCTTTCCACTTTTTTCTTTCTTTTTCTTTTTTTCTTTTGGAGCAATATTTCTTTCTTCAATGTTTGCTTTTTGCCTTTTAGGTTTCATAGGTTTACGGGAAACTAAACTAAAAACATGTGTTAATTATTTTTCACACCACACAAATACATCAAAAGTAATTTCGAAAAAATATTTTACTCGGTTTTCATAAATTTATTATCAATTTTTAGATAGTTTTATGGTGCTTGGGGCACCGGAAAATGTAATGTATTTCAAAGATAATAATAATTTTATAAGTAATTTTTGATAAGTAATTTCGAAAGAAAGAAAAACCAAATAATAATAAAAAAATGAAATCCTATACTTTTCACTCCATCCTTTAAAATATATTTCTTGTGTAATAAAACAAACGTGGTCAAGTTAATTTAGTAAATCTGTATGCTTTGAAATGTAAAATATAGTTTCGAATACTATTTAAATA
This sequence comes from Octonoba sinensis, assembly GCA_038502835.1. Taxonomy (NCBI): domain Eukaryota; kingdom Metazoa; phylum Arthropoda; class Arachnida; order Araneae; family Uloboridae; genus Octonoba; species Octonoba sinensis. Next base: position 89,899,162 of record CM076604.1, on the reverse strand, counting down.
ACTGATCCTAAAATTTAGACCAGAAAACATTTCTCGTTTGTCTACTGCATCGATTCCCAAACTGTGGGACGAGTACCACTAGTGGTACGAGCAGCCTCTCCAGGTAGTACGCGTGCAGGCGGGTCGAATTTGACCAATTAGAGTTGGGAAAATTTTGGCTCAAAGTTAAAAATGAATTCTCGTTATTGTCAAAAGCATCGCTGTGTTTACTCCGTTCACATCTACTTATCTTTGTGAAACTGCTTTTTCCAATGCGATATTTATTAAAAATAAATAAAAAGCAAATTAAATGTCGACCCAAATTTGAGGTTAAAACTAACTTCTACTGAAGCAGATATCACCTCGCTTGTATCTGCCATGCAGCAGCAACCTGCAGGGTTCGACTAGGCCGCACGATTCCCGCAATATTTTTTGAAATCCCACTCAAAAAAAATTTGTTTGCGCTTAAATTTTAAAAATCCCACTTAACATTTTGGTCAAGGAGGGAAATACCACCTTGTATTTTTCCCCAGTGTGAACCCTGTAACCTTCTCATTAATTTCGTTTTTTCACCTTTTTTTACTTAAGACGTATTTCTAATATGTTTTGGAAGTACGTAATTAAAATATATTTTATATAATTCATATATTTTATTTTATATATACAATTTTCTTTTAATAATCGCTTTTCTCGGCATTAATAACCATCAAAAATAGTTTAATTCGCAGTGGTACGCAAATGATTGGCAAGAAAACTGGTGGTACGCGAAAAAAAAAAAAGATTGGGAACCGCTGGTCTACTGAAGTTAACCCTACGAATGTGAAAGCAATATTGCTCCATAGCTCAGAAACAATGCGGCTCCTCCTTTCCCTTTCTTCGACTTTTCGCGTTTATTTGCTTTCGCTATATAAGAAGACATTGGAAAAACATCATGCTCTGCAAATAAATGGTGTGCAAACACATTTCTCCCATTTGTCTACGATAAATCGATACACTCTCCAACCTTAAATGCTTTTTCTTCATAAAAACAGATGCGAGAAAATTCTGCCAGAGTATATCGCTACAATTTTTCAATCTGCCTTGTTTTAAAAGTTAGAAAATAATCATCTTTCACTCTGATGCTGGGTCTGTTCAATCCAAATTGTAAGGAGTATGATATTTTTAAATTATTGTGTATTTGAAACCTATTCCAGAGATGTTGTTCTTTAATAGATATTCTTTTCACGTGCAACACTTAAAATATTGTTTGAAATATGTATTATCCCTTAATAGGAAGTTAATTACACTGACAGAAGTCATTGTTTCTCTGTTATTAACAGCACCATTTGAGCTGATTTATCTATATGTATAAAAGAGTATGTTCGCAATAGAAAGCCACACCGATTGAAGCAGTAGAATGACATTTGGGCGCAAAATTCAATCATTTCCTAAGAAAAGTAGCACAGGAAGATCGAGTGCACAAAGGATCGTGGAGTTAAGGTATAGTGAAAGTTCATATGGAGGAGGAGTGCAGAACAATAAAATTTATCTGTAATTTTTGTTATCAATACAAGATGACGCGATTGAACAAAATTCAAGAAAATATTATATGCGGAGATTATTAAAAAGTACTCTTTGACAAAAAAAAAAGAAAAAAGAGAGAGAAAGGAATCTCAATAACGTTCTGAATTGAAAATTTAATGAATTACAGTTGAATTTCACTAGTACTTATTTACCGGTTAAAATATGCAATACAAAGATTCATGAAATTTTTGTTTGTCAATACGTAGGATGACTGATCTCTGATAATTTTGGAGTTGTGTTCCTTATGTTGCGGGAATGCGATGTTTTGATTTAAAATCGTAAAAATAAAATTTTATTTTACAAGGTGAAGAAAATGATCAACAACTACTACAGAACAGAAAAGAAAGCGTATTATTATAAAAGTGACAAGAATTTTCAGCATGGAATCCTTCCTGTAACTACTGCATACATAACCGTACAAACAAACGGACATATATTTTGATTTCAAGATTCAAGAATAAAATTACTTGTGAGTATGGGCTGGCTTTTTTACTAACAACGAAAAACACGTCAAAAGATGCAGCACAAAAGATACAAATTACCTATATAGTAAATACTACACTGCGAAGCATATACTTTAATCACCTATAGTTTCACTTTCGGGCATATCTTCCAATTCCGAAACGCGTTTGTGCATGCATTTTCATTGCAATTTGCCTCATTACGTTGTTTCTGGTCATGTTATAGTAAGGCAACGCGTAATTATTTTCAATGCAAAATAAAGCAGCTCTTAAATAATTCATCAATAAACCTAAATATTTTGTTTATACAATAAAGAACTAATTGAAAATTTCATTTGGCACTATGCTTTAACTTCATTCAATTTAAATACTATGAATTCTATTATGAAATATTTTTTAAAAAATCTTCTATACACATAAATATTTCCTTATTTAGTCATAAAAACCCTGCTCCTCCTTTTCTATTGTTTTTGCTGTTTGAGTCTTATTTTTTAAATTTTACACTTGCCAAAATATCACAAGCAAAAAGCACCACATTTTTATGACATTTTGAAAGAAAAAAAAAGTAGGCACTTGTGTTTTAAGTGGCATTTTGTTGGGACTTTATAAATTTTAATTATACTGACGGGGGGAAAAACCGCATCATCAAGGAGTGGTCGGAATGCTGCCAAATTTGATGTAAAAGTCGATAATGGGGAAATATGCAAATGATAAGATTTTGGGTGTGGGATAAAAGCGTATGCTGTGAAAGCTCGTGAATGTTATTTTTCACTTGCGTGAGCAGTTCTGAGTTGTGTGGCTCACTGTGATGCCCCTGCAACGCATTCGATGCCCATACGTGCAGTTAAGAGATTGAGATAAGCCACATCATTGGACTACGGGAAGAGGGTAGTCATCGCTGCATTGGGCACCCCCTGAACCATTCTGACCGAATTGTTGCTTCCAGTGGTAACGTGAAGGCATAAAGGAATAAAAATACATTTACCGTGTAATTTCAAAAGAATATAAAAGATGAATGTACATTTCTAAACTTTGCAAACAACCCTACAAATAAAGCTAATCATTAAATTTTAAAAGAAACATTAAAAATGAAATTAGTACTTACATTTTAACTTTGAAGATGAAATATAAAAAGAAAATTGCTTCTTTAAACTTTTAATTTCATTCTTTATTTCACAAATATTGCGTATTTCACCATGCATAATAAAACTTGCATGCACCTGCTTTTTTCAATAACTGCATTTAACCATCCAATAGTTAACGTGGGTTTAAAGAAAGTTTCAAGGCATTCTAAGCAAGTATTGGTTAGCATCACTACGAAACTGTTTCTTCAATTATACGTAAGACCTTATTTAACCCTCTAATGCCCAACTTTGGTTATCGTCGTCCGCCTGGAGGTGGAGTTGGGAATTAGAGGGCAATCCCCTACGCCCTTCCCCTCCATTTACGATGATAGGTATGGGCGAGACCACGGATTGGCGAAACCTATGGTCAACCTAATGGGCTCTTAATAGCTCAGTAACTCCGCCTTCGTATTGCCGGATTGGCGGTTTCTACTGCGTCAGTAAAAGTACCAATCAGTCAACACAGGATGGGTTAAAATCAATCAGTCAGGTTTCTCTATAACACTCACTCAGAAAAATACCTGTACCTGTTTTTCCGCACTCTATACAACTACAGAGAAAGGAACAAGCATGTTTGTTGAGTTACGTAAGTACTCGTTCAAAAGCGACGATTCAACTTTCTCGGTAACAGATCCGCCGCGGAAAAATGCTTCTTTTTTCTCACTGTGACTTATTTCCGTGAAAATGCAAATAAAAAGTATTGCAGGTGTGCTGTACATTCAACATAAATAAATCTGACCCCTCAGAGGCATATTTCACTAAGCGGTATAAGACACCGAAATCACGATAGAGTGGGCTCAAGTTTTCAATCTACCTATCGGAGATTCGCCAATCTTTGAGTGCCAGAAATTGTGATGCAGTGAACATAGATGGCGCAACTACTGCGGCCAATTATTATTGTTATTATTATTATATTATTATTTATGTAATTTTTCAGTTTTAAGTATAACATTTCTATTTGTTTCCTTGGTTTTGGATACTTTATTGCCGTCAGAGTATTCTCTAAATTATTATGAGATGAAAAGAGAGGTAAGTGACAAAAGAATGGTTTCAAGTAAAACGTGTGCAAAACTCAAACCCTATGAAAACTTAAGTGTATTTTCTCCCCTTCTAAATCACGACGAATAAAAGCACCTGCTAGAATTATCACTAACGTCTTTCGTCACAAAACAGACGAGTGTTTGCCGTTTCAAAGGCGCCAGTTATTGCCAAATTTTCAATTTTGTTACTTACCCCCTTTCCTTCTTAGTGACTCATTCCTTCTTTTCTATTTCTTAAATGGACAAAATATTTGCATGTACTTTTTGCTAGGATAGTTATGGGGCACCTCGACACCTTGAAGGAAAATTACGAGTAACTGATAAATCATTTGCGGATTTAATCATTTACTTTTTCAGAAAATATTTACTCGTACATGAGTATCATAATGTAACATTTTGGTTTGGCTTAAAAAGCTATAAATCATATAAATATCAGAAAAAACATAAAAGCCAAAAGTCTGCCTTAGTTGTAGTATGTCTCGACAGGTACTTACTAGGTGACAGGGGCAATTCAGAACAATGGATTTTGGAAGAAATATTAACAGCTATGCTCCTGAACGTCTGATCTACCACCCAGTCACTTGGAAACCGCCAAAAACCAAAGCCATGAACATTTATTACCGTTACCAATGTCAGTCTTATACTTCAAGCTTTGTAAACTACAAAGAACTTACCAGAATTTACATGAGCTTCGATTCACATCGATGCACCCTACACTTCAGAGTTTACACCCTTTAGGTAGGCTTGAGATATTTTTGGTTAGTGAAACCGTGACACATTAAAATGGGATGGGCATACCTGGGGTCTGGGGGTATATAAAACCCCCCATTAGCGGGGGGGGGGGGTCTGGGTAAATTTAAAGGAAAAAAATTTAAAGGAAAATGGAGTTTTACGCCTTTTTTTTTTGCCAAGTAACAGGAATGGGAAATCTGGAACCCTAAATTGTTAGTCTACCCACCTTTTAAAAATAAAAAAGGTATTTTTGCTACTTAATTTACTATAAAAGATTTTTTTTTCCTTTTTAATGAGATTTTTTCTGGTCTACCATCTAGAAAGAAGTGTTAATAAAATAAAGTTTAAAATATTTCATAAAATTGTTTAATTGAGCAATTAATCGCTAACTCTTATTTTTTGAAATTACAACTTTTTGTCTAACTACAAAAACCATTAAAAAAAAAACATTTTTGTTAAACTAAAAAAAGCAATTAATAAGTCAACAATGTTATTCTTTGTTTTCAACCCACTCATATTTCTAATTCGAATGTTCTTTTTTCAAGATGTCTTTGTTAAGCTCGACTTTTTCATAAAAGTCAGAGCAAAGAAAACTCCAATGTTTATTTTACATACAATTAATGCTCTCGCAGTGGACTCCTTCATTAATTCTCTGTCATCTTAAATATTCTTAATGTCTTCATAAAAGATTCTTAAAAACATAAATTCATTACTTTTTACATCTTACAATCGTTTCCGGGACATTGATAAAACTGGGCGGGACACCGGGACAAAAGCAAAATACCAGGACTGTCCCAGTCAATCCGGGACTTATGGCAAGCCTATCTTTAGGTTATTTCAATAGTGGTTTCCATACGCGATTGGGTGCGGAACAGGCTTCTAAAGATTTTTCTTAACCACTTAACGGGCATTTGCCAGTGTCTGACATGAGCGAAAGTTACCGGAAAGTTTGCCCATCCCTGTGCATTATTTTGTTTCTAATGCCCGTCTGAATCCGTTTACACTTTGTTTGTATAATATATTTTTTTATGTAACTTTTAATCCAACCCTCTGATCCCTAGTAACCCCCCCCCCCCCCAACCTGAAATGGAAAAGAATAACTTACACTATACTAGTTTTTCAGAAAAAAAAACGTGATTTAAAGGGTTAAACAAGTCGAGATGTCCCTGTGACTTTAAAATTTTTTTTTCAAATTGTTGAGACAAAGAAATATGAAATTAGTTACATATAATTCACGTAATAATAAAATAAGTTCCGTTTTGCGTTTTAGGGAAAACATGGCTTAAGAAGCGTTGCGACAAGTTCAAACATATTTGCCACAACTTTTAGGTTTATACATAAACTTCTTTCTGCATTCGCAGAAAAAATAAATCTTATTAAGCTAGAAAATGTAGAAGGCAATTGCTCCCTAAATCATGTTAGGAACATAATTAAGAATATTATTTTACTTTTAAACTATTAAATAGTTGCTTCAAAAGAATTTTAAGACAAAATATGACACGGTAAGCAACTATTTCAGGAATTTCAGCACTTCCCATATTTTTTTTTTGGTTCTAAAGCCAATGTAAAACTCAAAATTCAATTCAATGCGTAAAAATATCTCATTCTAGTTTGTTTCTAAGAAAAGCACTAGAATTCCGTTTCTTCATGGACCAAATGCTGTTACCAGAAAGTTCTGTGTTTCAACGATAAATTTTCTTACTCACTGAACTTTCCGGTCGAATAATTATAATCGTAATACTTTCAGAAGTTGCATTATTCATGTTGTTGAAATTGAATATTTTAAAAGTAAAGAGTTTGTATACATATATATATATATATATATATATATAATCATAAGGTAACAAAGTGAATCGATCTGTAAAAAGGCGCACGAGGCAGCACACTTAAACAGATGCGAAATATATTCATGAAACGTAAAAAATATATACATAATTTAAGCAGAATTAAAATTAGTGGGTATGTAAAAAACAACAACAATTAAATTTTAAACACTGAACGTGGCAAATCTCAAATATCAAAACACGAACATTAAAAAATGAAGAAAGCCTGCCTCTTCATCAGTGGGAGGGAGCAGGAAGTTATATATAACGAAATATTGGCATTTCTGAGAAATTCCAGCATAGCATGTGAGGAGTTTTTATTTATAAATAATAAAAAGGCTTTCTTCATTTTTTAATGTTTGTGTTTTGATATTTGTGATTTGCCACGTTCAGTGTTTAAAATTCAATTGTTGTTGTTTTTTACATACCCACTAATTTTAATTCTGTTTAAATTATATATATATATTTTACGTTTCATGAGTATATATATATATATATATATATATATATATATATAGGTGTAGCAAGTTGTTAAGTATATGAAATTGTAAAAGTTAGTGCCAGGCGCAAATGCAGCATTATGCAGCGAACTTTAATATATTGAAATATAGATGTAAATGAAAAGAAAATGAAAGTTCCGGGACATGTAAACTAACATTAACGAAACGTATAAATTGATAATACGAAAATTAAAAGTCATAAAATAAGAAACAAAAACAAATAACTCTCCTCATCAGTGGGCGGGGAGTATAACGTATTCAAAAGAAACCAAGAAAATAGTCCTACAGGTTTCGGAATGCGTCGCAGAAATGGCATGTAAAAGGAAGTATTGTAAATAAATTAAAGCGACGAAGTTACATAATGTGGTGAATAACATAAAATGGAAACTTTGACGGAAATAACGCAAAAGGCTTTGACATAAAAATTACAAAATTAGACGTACGTGAAACATGCCACCAATACGACGCACCCGCCCATACCTGCAGGACGTTGGCACGTAGCAACGATTATACTCACCTACACCCAGAGATGAGAGGTCCAAAGCTGCGACGACAAAAGCAGAAAACACAAAATATTTTCATTGTTGTTCCGTGTCCGCAAACTCCTGATCAAACGTTCGTGTCGGATATCATCCGCTGCAACACATCCAGGTTGAGGCCTTCCATAGATTATTAGAGGACTTTAGCCACGACCCTTCATAACATCCACAGCGAACAGCGTCACCAGTACGTCAGCTAGCACGTGCGTCGTACATGCGCACAGCCCTCTTGAATATTTTAACGTAATGTTTAATAAATTCTAGTGGAAAAAGGTTATTATAATAAAGATTTGCTGTATTGCTGAAAATTTGTTTATTTAAAAAGATATTATTGTTACAGATTTTTGAAAATCTGTTTAATTGATTAATTATTACGTTAACAAAAATTCTTTTATTTAAATTACTGTGCCAATGCGGCATATATATCGTAGAAAAATTAAAATCTTTACGTTTGTCGTAAAGATCGAGATTTAGTTTGTCAGTTTCAATATTTATATAGATATCTAAGAAGTTAGCGCGGGTTGCAGTATTATTGGTTTTATTTAACGTAAGGCATTTTGGATATATTTTATAGTGGATGTTGCAAAAATCTGAATCGATTATTAGAATATCATCTATGTATCTGTAAATCTGCAATTTTTTGTTAGAATTAATCACACAGTTATATTCATAAAAAAACAAGAATAAGTTAGCAGCGGTACTGGAATAGTTAGTTCCCATGCCAATACCGTAAATTTGTTTGAAGATATTGTTTTGGAATAAAATGTAGTTATTATTAAAACAGAAATGACACAGATTTATGAAATAACTTCTGTCAATTTTCAGTTCAAGTTCTATGCAAAAGGTATCAAAAAGTCTTTCGATAACTTCATACAGATTATTAATTGGAATATTGCAAAACAGGTTTTCAAAGTCAAATGTTTTCGTATTATCAATTTATACATTTCGTTAATGTTAGTTTACATGTCCCGGAACTTTCATTTTCTTTTCATTTACATCTATATTTCAATATATATATATATATATATATATATATGTATATGGTATATACAGAGTGAAATACTTTTAACACGATAAAAATAGTTCGGTCCCATCAGTTTCGCGTAAACGTATTCCACTGCGTACACAGTTCCTGAAGATTGTACAAAAAATTTTGCCGTCATATCTATCAATACATTTTTAAGCATTACATTCAGTTCGTGGAATTATATGACACAGAAAAATATCCTTTCAGTGGTTCCCAAAGTTTATCATGTTCACTGTTAAAAATGAGAAAATATATTTTCTTATTTTTTAAACATAAATTTGACCATACAATGAGCAAGCGCCGCTCTTAGCTTTAAGTGCCAAAGTTTACTTAGAAATTATAGTTACAGAAAGTGAAAGTATTTCATTTTTACTGAAAAAAAAAAAAAATAAATAAATAAATAAACAAAAATTTATGAAGCAACTTTGGGTTTATATTTAATGCAGGGCGTTTTTCAATGATTACTTCTTCATAACAGTATTTGTACGAAAATTAAGGAGCTATTTACAGTGCGAGACAAAAGAACGATGGAATAATTTTTGCATTTATTCAATTTGAATGATAATCTGCTCGTCTCTTCGGAGCGAAAATACAACATTCGTATCGGGTGCAGCAATACGAGAAAACAAAATGGACGATAAGATAATGAACGCTCCTCTAGATTCGGCTATGAAGAAATCTGGTACGGAAGTACTTAAGCACTCAGCCGTCACGGTGGCGTGGTGATAAGGCGGCGGATCTCTTATGTTCATTAGATCAAGCCTGGTAGTGTCGGTAGATTTTCAAGAAGCAGAAAATTATCTGCAGCCGTATCGTATGATTATGCGGCATGTAAGAATGGAGAAACTGGACGCATCAGAATTCTCTTGCGGCGTTCCACACCCATTGTGGTGCAGCTGAAAGTGTTGGTACCAATCTCTTGGAAAGCACTAGACCTGCAATGGGACCGTTCATAAATGATGTCACGCTTTTCTCCCCTATTTGACACCCTCACCCCCTTTGTCTCAAAATGTCACACTTCAACGGACCCCCTCCCCCTTTGTCACATGTCACGCTATGTTGCATAAGAAGGGATGTCTCACTTCTTGTTACCCCCTCCCCTCCCCTTGTCACAATTTCACGAACCCCCCTTCGAATTTCCCCCATTTCCCCCTTCGAAGCGTGACATCATTTATGAATGGTCCCAATGGTTAAGGACCACTATATAAGCAGGTCATTAGAAACAAGAAACAAAAACTTTAGCACTCTCAGCCTGTCCATTTAGAAGCTATATAATCCAAATTGTCCGCTTGCGGCTCGATGTCCTCCTGGATCAGTGCATAGATAGAGCGTTTGACGTGCCGTCCAAGCCGCCCGGGATCTAACCCTGGCGTCGGTTGCGTTCTTCCAGTCTCAATGGGATGATTTTCATTTGGCAGCATTTTTCTTGTTCTTTCCTGTTATATGCAATATTTCATAAATTAAGATTAAATAAATCTCAAAATCTTATCACTGAAATTGTTTTAATATATTTTTTATAAGTACATAATTATTTTAAAATTAATTTTATGTGTACTAAGTAGTGCTGTAAGTCCCAGGGGAAAAGAGAAACTTGGGAGATAAAGGCCTTATTGTTAAAAAAATTCATCTGACAATTTTTCAATTGAATAAATTCAATATTTTTTTAAGAGCAATGTGTTCTTCATTTTATTTTAGAGGAATGCGTGTGTGGGTTTTATTATTACTATTAATTTTAATGATACGTTTAAAATATTTTTGGAAGATAAAATTTGTCTTCTAAATGAAGCATAGGCGTAACTAGGGTTGGTGAAAGGGGGGGGGTCACCCTAAAAATGTACAGGCTAAACACCAGTAAGAAGTGTAAAAGTGTTGAAAATTTACTAGTCATAAATACTTGTCTCTAAAGATATACTCCGTGTTTATTTCAGGCATCGCCCAGGGGGGGGGGGAGGGTTACTCCCTAAAAGCAAGTCAACTCCCCCCCCCCCCGCCAGAAAACGTTCAAATCACAAGCTTTAAAAAAAGAAAGAGAAGAGAAATTACGCTTTTAAGACACTTTACTTTCAGAAATACTTTCAGGGAAAGGACATTGAACACTATCACGAGCGACACCAAAAGTAACTAAAAGATATAACACTTTATTTTGAAAAAAATTGCGGGGTGGGGAGAGTAACCAAACTCCTTTCTGTTTCCTCTGACATTACTAAAGTATTCCGAAATTGCATTGCTAGGAAGATTTCAAAAAGTTTCCTGGGGAGAGCCCTCGAACTCTTGCCTCCAGAGTTAGCCTAGGCATTACAGATGTAAGACCAATTACAAAAATTTAAGTTGCAGAAGCCAGAAATACCCACTCCTCTAACTTCACCAAAGATCTAAACATACATCTACTATATATACATCAAAAAGCTATCATGTATGTAAAAAAATTCATATTAACATCATTTCTAGTCATATATATATATAATGGGTATGGTTTTGAAGCATACACTGCCCTTCCTAATTCTTAACATGCTCCCAATGCTCCGGAGCCAAGGCAGTATCCAGAATTTTTATTCGGGGGTGGGGGGGGGGGGGGCGACTTCGACACACTTATGTTAGGCAAAGTTTCAGGGAGGAATATATGATACACTGCAAAAGATTTCTGGGGGGGGGGGCGGGGGGGGGGTCCCCTTTGGATACGGCCTTGATTCACAAAAACATTAAACATTCATTACTAGATCTTAATTCAAACGCAATTCAATATTCAGCGCTAAGCAATCTTCTATGTCCAGGCATTCATAATATTAAAACTGGGAAATAGTGGGATTTTAGAGAAAAAAATTCAAATTCCCCTACAAAAATGCCCATCCCACAAAAAATTTCTAAAAATTTTGTTAAATTTGTAACAAAACATGCCTTAGAAGTGGAAGCGTCTGAATCAAATGTTCTTTTCTTTTTGGATGACGAACGTGTCCATCGCTGGAGTGCAAACATTATTATGTATCGAAAATAATTAAAAATTTAGCTAAAATATAAATAATACTTGATTGTAAATTAAAATGCAGCATTAAACCGTAGCAGTGAGATTGGAAACGTTGAACGGATGATTTCCAGAGTCGTAATGCACTCAGTGATGGACCATAATAAGAAAAAGAAACATTTAAAATATAAGAGTGAGAGAACATCTGTAAATGAGAATGCAATGCAAATACAGTTCATCAGTTTTCTAATCGTCTCATCTACAAAAAAGATTTAACCAAAATGGGTGTTTGGACAGGAAGTCATAAATAAATAAACTGCTCTTTAAGTTTCTTGATGAGCATCCCTTCCTGGCTTGAGGGTTTAACCCATTAGACAATTGTTGGCTAGGGGTCCTTCACTTTCAGACCCCAGCGCCTACAACACCGGTTTATCAGAAAACAAAACTCCATCACAGTAGATAATATTTTCCACGAAACTTATTACTTGTGCGATTGTATTCCCAAATTGCTGCCTTTTTGTAAAAAAAACATCAAGAAGGAAATAAAACCTTCTAGAGTGATTGAAAGGATCTCTGTTTGTCTGTGTGTGGTACGGTGATTGAAGCCATCTTTCGCTGTAACCCCCCCCCCCTTCAGGTGATAAGGGGGTTGATTATAACCAGATGAAAAGTCCTCTTTATTATGAGCTGCACACTTTGGTCATAATCACAACCCTTCAGAGAAAGAGGAAATAAAATCATATGCATATGTGTTTAATTTTCTTAGGGAAAAAAAATATGTGCTTCGCAGGCCGTACCCAGAAATTTTTTTGTGTGCATAAATAAGTAAATACCCAATGGGGGGTTTGAACCCCCAAACCCTCCTGGTTACGCCTATGTGTCAGTGTGTGGTATGGTGATTAAAGCTACCTTTCGCTGTAACCCCCCCCCTCCCCAAGGTGATAAGGGGGTTGATTATAACCATATGAAAAGTCCTCTTTATTATGAGCTGCATGCTTTGGTCATGATCACAACCCTTCAGAGAAAGAGGAAATAAAATCATATGCATATGTGTTTAATTTTCTTAGGAAAAAAAATATGTGCTTTGCAAGGCCGTGGCCAGAATTTTTTTTGTGTGCCTAATTAAGTAAATACCCAATGGGGGGGGGGGGGTTTGAACCCCCCAACCCCCCCCCCCCTGGTTACGCCTATGAAATGAAGCAACGATGTCACGCATTCAAAAATGCCAATTCCGCGTTAAACCAGAAAAATCCTAGTCGCTGAAGTTTAGATTTAAAACTTTACGAAAAAGAGCTAAATTGTATTCAGAGATTTCTTCAAAAACTTAAATTACGCTTGGGCATATTATCCGTCTAATGTTTTATCGAAATTCGATCTTAACTTTTTTTACGAAAAAAAGATCTGTATTTAAGGTGGTAAATTCATACTCATTCAAAATGTTTCACTCTTTGGGGAAAGTCTAAAACTTCCTTAACTTTAAGTTCCTTAGGAACAATAAAATCTTCTGACACGTTGCGAAAGTTCTGCAAACTCAAGGGATTTGCCGATAAAGTAGTTCTTTCTTTCAAAGATCGAAAAGAGATTCTGAAAGAAATAAAGTAAAATAAATTTTCTTGTCAATAACCAAGACGGGAAATTTAGAATTCAATGGAGTTCTTCGGATTAGAAAATAATAACTTAATCCTAGCTGTTTGTTTGGAAGAGATTACACAAAATTTTTGTTGCACCTCTTTCGTTCGAATTATGGATTGATGAACAGTAGCTCTAATTAAACGACGGATTTAAATTTGTAGGTAGATTACATTTTTTTACGTATGAAGTTGAAAAAACAAATTTAACATCAATTATAAAATAAACCCAGTCGTAATTTATATATATATATATATATATTGTTATGGCAGAGTATTAAGTACGAATAATTGTAACATAAAATCGTAGTGCAAATGAAAAAAGAGTACTTTATGCTTAATTATGATTAAAAGTGCTTACATCAAGAGGCAATTATACTAGGGAACATTTTTGAACTTGTTTTCTGCTGTCAAACTCCTCAATTTTCACTAAAGTGGGAAAATCTTCGACTTCAAGACTTTCTTTCAGACTTCATTGTCCAATCGTTCTACGGAAGTTACCTGTCAAGGGGAGAGGCATAATATCAGCTGAATACTTTGGCTGGTTTTGACTAAAATTGACAGGCTGATTTTGAAATCGTAGTTAACTTCCTTTGATCACGTCAGGATTTTCATGTACTGCTTCTCCGCGTGAGGTTACAGCAGCCCAAATGTTTACCCATAGAAGCCTGGAAAATGATGCTCAGTCACGTGCGAGAAGTAGAATTTAACATACAGATTGGCCGATAGATGGTCTGGGTTATTCCAGTATTTCCAATTCTGGGTATAGAAAAAGGTTCTGTGTCAGCCAAATAAATATAAGTTCATTATGAGCGAAAAATTATTTATTTATTTTATGAACGCATATTTAAATTATTTCCGACCGCGTCTATCTTTTCTGTTTCCCACCGAAAGAGTAAGAACAACTCTGATTCCTTTTGTTATGGCTTAAATTTCCTCAATTCCCAATCAAAGAGCACAAATTGGTACTACATTTGCAAACTAAGCCTATTTTTCGTACTTCAACTTTATTCAAGTTGAACTTAGAGATCCGGATTAATAAGTGGTGCGGAGGGTCCATGGAGACGCCAAGAGACACCGGAGAAGACTTCACAATTTTCAATAAAACCTGATGATTCTGGCCCTCATGATTTTTTTTCAAACTGCATTATCTAAATCTTTTTACGGAAGTTACCAGTCTGAAGTAATAATAATAACAATAGTAATAAGTAACACATGAATATTAAAATATTCTGTTAGTAGGAAATAATTAATTAATTACATAGATTAGATACATAACATAATATATATATATATATATATATATATATATATACATAGTTAGAAATACGTTCTTCGCACAAATATCTTTGTAAATAGATCAAATGCGTAAAAATGTCGACTCGTGGTCAATGGCGATGTCCATGGTTGGAGCTAGAAGGTAAAGAAATAGAGCCCCAAATTTTACGGTCGTTTTTATAGGAATGATGCATTGTAAATTTATCATCACCTGCAGGAAGTTTTCATAGTTTTCTCCTGTGTAATACACGATTATCGAGATCGAAGTCCGACACCAAAGCAGAAGTACCGAAAGTGCTCTGCATGGAAAAATTATCATATGAGACAAATTTATGTACAAAATGACGAAAATGGACTTATTTTTAGGAGTTAAAAGTGGTGTCTGGAAAGCTTGCTGCTCCACTGATAGCAATGCAGTTATAGCTTCATTAATTCTCGTCTGCGCATGAAAATTCGTCAGTTGCATAAATCTTTTTCTTTTGAGCAAAATTACACAGCATTGCCAAGTTGAAATGAACCTTTCTTGAGCATCTAATCGTGTCGAGTTTTAAGGTTTCTGCAGCTCCCTAAAGGAAAAGTTTTCTTCACGAAGAGCGGAGTTGTATTTCCAGTTTAGATTTTTCTAAATGGCAACACTTTAATTTCGGTTTCCCCGTTGTTTCCTGTCACCAAGTGGTGAATTGTGGGATTTCTATATCACTCTTTCGTAAGGTTTACTACTTTACATCGTCGTTCCTGTCTAGAAAAATCGAGTTGCTTTTAATATTTGTATTGCCTTGAATGACCTCGCATTTTACATTTAATTTAATGTATAGGCTAATTATTAATTAATCTTTTTATTAATTAATCTTTTTCTTACAATATAGATATGAGTCTGTAATCAGCTATTTTTATGTGCAGTGAAAATAATTTTCCTTCATTTAAAACCTTTATCTTGTGCGCCAACTGTTGTGTTGGAAGGCAGCAATATTATGAATGCTTTTTTTAGACAGGAGCTCTTTACTGCAACTTCGATTTTGGTACAAAGCAAACTACTTTGTAAGCAAATGAAGAACGATCAGCATTCCAGAACTTTTCTTTCCTTATTTCCCCAGACATTACTGTGAGGAGAATTTGCTCTTATTTCTATCGCTGAGCTGTAATCCACGGGCATCGTTACGGATAGCAGTATTTGCGCATTGTTGGACACGTTCAATAAACGTCACCCTCACTTTCGCTGATGGCGGCTCACTTTCCCGCTTGTACGAACATAAACAGATAAAAGTACGGACAGAAAAAGCTGATAATTATTTCTGAAATAAACTAAAATTTGTTTCCGAAATTTAATTTATATAAATGATTTACAAAAAAATGTTCTATCTTTTTACATTAATAAAATGATTGTGTATGTGGTCAATGGAAAATATATTCACTTATATAGTTATACATATATAAAATAAAATGTTTGTGTATTAAGCACATATTATATTTGTTCGTTGTTTTATTTATTTTTTATCTGTTTTCATGCAAGTAGTATTACCTTTGCATGTGCTACAGACAAAAGTTTTCAGTAGGAGAGCTACAAATTAATTCATTGTTTTATTTTATTTCATACAATACACGCATTTCTTTTCGTTTCTTTCTTTCTTTTCTTCTATTATTATTATTATTATTATTTATTTATTTATTTATTTAAAAAAGAAAAGCATTCATTCATTATTTTGAAGAAGTTTCGACTTACCAGCAAATGCTTTGATACTTAACTGGAGAGATATACTTTTTAAATTAAACACAATCAAGGGGAAAATGGGTAGTTGTTTTCATTATTTTTACTTTTTTAAAACCCTGTACACAGTTAACTATATAAGCACATACGCTCACAAGTAAAATATTTATATTTTTATGTATGTAAATACAAATACAAAAGTGACGACCAGTAACAGGCACACGCCACAGTTAGGTTGGTCCTGGTCAACTTAACAATCCCCAATGAACATCAGCAGCCTTTTAAAAATATCGATACAAAGATACGGGCCTCACACACACACACACACACAACGTAAGGGAGATCCGATAGTAAACGTAGAAAGCAAAATTACACCAGGCGCCTATAATGCTATAATACAAGAAAATATTAAATACATTTCAGAAGCATTAAAGTATTTTTTGTTTATTTTTCAAGCAATTCACCGTAAATTTGGAGATACTTATAGCAGCGTAACCAAAGCAGTGGCCTAATCCACAAAGCGTTTTACTTCAAAAGAAAAAAAAGAAAGAACGAAGAATCAATATTAAAATAATGAATAATAATTTATAGGTTATATATCTATAGGCATATCCTTTACATATCTTAATAAATGAAAAACCGAGGGATAGAGGCAAAATATTTTTACCCTGCTTTCACATTAAAAGTTCAATAATTTCCACATTTTTATCTTTCTTTTTTTATATATCCATGTAATCTAAACTGTCGTGACTTCTGGAGAAATATTTGACAATTTTTTACCCAAAGATGTTTCCATATTTAATAGTTTTTCAACTTACTGACAATTTATTTCTTCTTTTTATTTTTATCGTTACGAAATTTATTTCAGAAGTAAAAGTACAGATAAAAGCGAGTCAGTTCAATTAATTAAACATTATTTTCCGTAAAAATACACTAAATAAAACTGCAAAAAGAAAAATAAGTTGTTTTCCTTCTATTTATTAAAATCCTGAGCGAAAAAAGTTTTGATAAATGACATTTTGTATTTATCAATAAATTTTCTGGATCTGACTATAAATATTTTTACTTTTCCCCTTAAAAACTTATTCATCTCTCTAATAAATCTTTGCTTTCCAACTATGACGCATTGCATAGCGGAGAAAATTATGGAATTTTTTATATTTACCAAAAAGAAAAATAAACACATCATATCCAACATGAAAGAAAAGTTTCCCTGTCTATTATTTTGACAGCTTAAGAAAAATGTTAGCACGTCAGAAATGAAATAAAACCAAATTATTTATATAATAATCAGAAGTTGTATTACTTTATGTTTCATGAAAATTAATGATAGAAAGATTCTAAATCATTTCAGTCATAAATGTTTTCTGTAACTGAAACACCATTAATTGGGAAACTGTTCGTCATAATTCATGATAAAATTGAATAACAAATAATGAAAACTGCACCTGTCTTCGACAGTAGATTGAAACAGCGAATACTGAATTATAAATTTGAAATTTATTACATCTTTTAAAGGAAGATACAAGTTTTCTTTTCTGACTGCAAGCATATCAATTTTTATAAGCATACCAAACCGGAAACCCTTTATGGTCTGGTTTTCCAAATTTCTAATTACTAAAAGTATAAAATCAGTTACAATGAATTAAAATAGCTGAAATTATAATTCAACACTAATAATAATAGGGCCCCGAAAGTTGATGACCAAACAAATCCCTGAAAATGCTTTAAAAACACATAAAAATGACCCAAAACAATGCTATTAAATTTAAACAATGCACTTACCATCAGAGGCGTAGCTAAGATGGGGGGGGGGGGGGCAAGGGGGGACAGCTGTCCCCGGGCGCAGCGTCAAAGGGTGCCAAATTAATGTAAATTTATTTTATTTTTAAATGCGGAAAGAAAATTATTTGAACTGAAAAGGTGTGAATATGTTCGACAAAAAGTGGGAGCATCGCAAATCCTATCGGGAATGACCAATGTAGCACAAGAGTGCGTGCGAAATGACAAAAAAAAAATCCGTACCCTCTATAAGTTGACCACCTGTCTTTTGAGTTGGATTTGGGATGTTTTCTATAGATCGGTCCCGTGATGACTCTCTAGGAAGGGCTAGGGGCATTTTCTTTGAGCAGTAGAGATAAAACCGGACGTCCAGAGAACCCAGGAAAGGTCACTTCAGAAAGAAGAAAAACAAATAATTTTGCGAAGCCAAAGTCCCATTTTGCGCTTCAAAGTGAATGGTCGCGAATAAAAATGCAAGTTAAAAGGCTGCTCTTTAGAGCTATTTGTCATTTAGGAAGCATAAATTTTTTTTAAATTCCCTACCCGGCTCCCCTAGGCCCCCAGGGATGCGGAGTGAGAGGGCGCAAAATCTTCAGTAGTCCCCGGGCGTTGAAAACCGTAGCTACGCCTCTGCTTACCATTTTGAGAAATGCACTTAAGAGCTGCAGACAGAATTCCACTAAAGCATTAAAAAATATTTGTTTTTTGACAAATTATATTAGCAACGTCTATAACTGACTTTCTAAAGTTACTAATATAAAATAATAAAAACAATACACCAATAGCTATTAAACATATATTTTGATAACTTGACTGTTTTAAATGATAGGATCTCAATTGCTCTGAGCAGTTAAAATGTTTTTTTACAGTATCAAAGACCGCATACGAAAGTAAGGTTTTTATGTGATGAAAAACGTTTTTTTTCAATTCACACAAATTGGGTAAAGTAGAAATAAGTAGAATCAAGCACGGATTAATTTTCTTCTAACTCACACGCGGTATCTTCACTGACTAAATCACACCATTACCTTTTTTCAACGTCAAAACTGCATTGTTTTCTTCAATTTATCTTTATTCAATTTTGTGCAAGTTGTACTCTCGATCAACCCTTTTAAATGTTTGGTCACGTAATGAATAAATCAAGCTAAGTTTTAGTCAAAAAATTAAAATTTAAAAAATGAGCTAAAATGGAAAAATGTTCTAAAAATGAAAAAAATACTTAAAAATGCTGTAAAAATCGAAAATATATATAACAGGAAAACGACGAAAAATGCAAAAAATGAATTATTATCTACTTTCGCGGTCTGCTAATAATGCTTGCGTTTGTTTTAAAGAAAGAGACACATAATTTCTCGTGATTAAAGTGATATTTCAGTTTCACGCAAAAGTATCCTCCGTATATTGACAGAAAGGCAATGAATTTAACAAAAAAGGAATCGAAAAAACCCACATGTGTAATAAAGATTTTTTTACTCAGATTTTTAAAAAAAAATTTTTCTCTTATTTTTAAATTAAGAAAGTAATAACTTTAAAACGCTAATTTTTAGACGTTTTTTTTTAAAAGTACTTTTACAGATTTTTGAAAATCTGAAATCAATCTCATTTTCTTCTTTTTCACGCAAATGTTTTCACACATATTCTTTACGAACGTAGTATAGAGTAAAAACAATTAGATGTACATATAGAAATTTAGCGAAAAAGAAGATACTCTTTTTCTCACTAAATTTCATACAAATTTTCTTCACATACCATCCAACAATTTAAATTATAATCCAAAATTTATGTTATCAGCTTGAAACTAATGAGGAATTAATTTCTGCATGGCTTAAGATCAAAAAATGTAGACGGTATTAAGCTATACGTTCTAAATGTAAAGTACAGCACATGAAATAAGTTTCGAAATTATTATGAACCTATTCTCTGGAGTTTACGTAATCTAAACATAATTTGTTTCGTTTCTTGAAGTTTAAAATTATTTAATGCCTTATATTTATGTTTAAACTTATTTTTAAAGAGCACACTTCCTTAAACCTCCAATTCGAAACTTCCCCGAAAATAATTTTTTAGTTTCAGAAAGCGTAATCATTTTCCTACTACAATTATGCTCCGAAGAACAGTTTCTTAACAAGTGGGTAACTTTTATGGACTCCAGGATTTCCCCAAGGTTTGGTCTTTGCATTAGGCTCAGACAAAAAAGATTTTGGTTTATAAAAACTCTTCTAAATTACATTACAGGCGAAAGTAAATGAAAGTTTAGAATAATTTCCTCATCCACTAACAGTAAAGTCACTTGATTTTCCCTTAAAATGTTTCAAAAGTATACTTAATTCTGCTGTGCGATTTTTCTTTTGATACAAAACTAGCTGTTTGCACTCTTGCGTTTTTATTTCATTAACATAGAAGTCCGTCCAGAAGGAAACCAACCTACTTTTGCGTATACGAAAATATATTTTTTAAACATGAGATATATATACGTATCACATTTAGATTAGGCTTTAAATTATGTCAGATACCACACATTAATAGCAGCTGATTCACATGCTCCCGTGAAGTTAAGTGTTTATTGAATTTACCTCAAAAATTCTGCTGGGTGAAGACTTTGCAATCGTTTTGATTAAATTAAAGTTCAAGAAATTAGATAAATAAGTTGCGCAAAACTGCAGTTTTAAATGTTAATACAAAAGCTCATGCTGCACGGCAATGCAAATCAGTAACATAAAAGTGCTTAGAACGTGCTTGTGACTTCACAAAAGAAACTTTGCTCTATTACAGGAGTAACAAGGTGAAGTTGAAGGACATAATGGTAAATTTTATACACAAAGATTATTCAACACATAACGGATTCTTCGAAACAAACAGAAATAAGTCAAATGAAATATAAAAATATACATAATTAAAACACAGCGGAACCTCGATTATCCGAGGTGATGTGGACCGAAGGTACCTCGGATAATCGAAAACTCGGATAACATGGACTCTATCCAAAACGAGAGGGAAACGTGGGTAAACGGTGAAATGGATGAAAAGGTCAGAGATGGTGAAAAAAAAAGGCATTTTCTGTAAATATTATGAAATGATGTTCCTCCCGCACCTAAATTTGAAGCCCTTTTTTAAATTGTCTCTCCTTAATCGATTCTATTGATTATTTGTAACTTTGTCTCCAAATACACAACAGTTCGTTTGCGTTTGGCACTCATTTACGTAACCAATACAGTACGGTACAAACGAAAAAAACTAACAGTAAACGAACTGTTCACTGAAATGAAAAAGCAACTGAAGTCAGTCAGTGACTGACTACCGTCAGCCAATGACGGCGCCACATATCAACTATCGGCAAGGGTGCCTCGGTTAATTCGGAACTCGGTTAGTCGCTGCTCGTATAGTCGGGGCTCGGATAATCGCGGCTCTAATGCATGTGCTAAATAAATGAATTAAACGGATGGCGTATTAAAGTTAGTAGCATTAACTTATTTTGAACTTTTATCTGGGAAACCAATTTCAGTAATACGTAGGAAACAGGGCACCATAACCCTCTGCGATTTTCTTTAAGAATAGGAATATCAAGGGTGGCAAGGTCCACACAGTAAGAGTCAAATGAACAGGTAGGTAGGCTGGGTTGGAGGGGTTGTTGTACGCATAACAGTCCAGCAGACCTATATCGGCGCAAAAATGGGCCCACCGTAGTCGACCGACGGCCACCAGCTCCCAGCTTCGGCGCACCTAAGGCCTTGGCTAAGAGGTGTACGGGTGTCTGGTGGAGAAAAGTACGTAGGAAACAAGGGACTCTAAAGGACATTACCTTCCAAAGACGAGGGAGGCGAAGGAAGTTAATGTGCAAAGGACATTAACTTCCTTTGCACTTGTATCTGGGAAACCAATTTCGGTAGTACGTAGGAAACAAGGGACTCTTTGATAGCCTAGGGAGCGGTTCGAGCGTCGTACTTCTACCTGGAAGGTCGCGCGTTCGATACCCGCTGAAGACCCACCATGTACACTTGGGGATTCGTGCATGTAAAATCAGTGGACCCCAATACCTTGCCCCCTGCGCAAGCAATCCTAAGGCCTCGGCTAGCAGGTAGGGGTCTGGTGGAGAAAAGTATGTAGGAAACATAAAACATTTCAAATGTAACGTTTATTGAATTTAAATAGCTTTTCAAAATCAGCCGCTTAATGAAATGAAATCCTTCAGAACAGAGCTTTTTATATAAAGGGGTGATACACTGAATAAAGTTGTTACCCGAAAATATATAAGAATCTTTTGGAAATCATTTATCCGGAGTCTGACGCAAAATGATAGATACTTAAAAAACAAGAAACTAGAAGTATCTCTAAAAAGAGAAATTACAGAGAATAAAGTACAGAACAATCTGCAAATTGACGGCAACAGATAATGCGCCCAGTGGTGGTGCTACCTGTGAGTACACTGAATTACTATTTTTGGTACACAAACTCGAATTTGAGCCCACGCTGCAGTGATTCCTCCGGCTGACCACCAGATGCTAGCAGATGGCTCACCGCAGCTGAGTTAACTTGTACGCCAACAATATATAAGGCCCTTTTCACGACTTTTAAACTGGTAGTCACAAATATCAAGTGTTCAGTTTTACGTAATTTAACAAATCTTTCTCTGTAGTTTTACATAGTGTGGAAAAACAAGAATTTTGTTGAGTAAATGTTATCAATTAACTTGATTATTTGATTTTAAACAAGTTTTCGTAAATTTAAAGAAACACTCAACTTGTCTTCTGTACTTTTACAGATTTTTTTTTTCATCGTACTAATGGAAGGGGAAAATATGAAACGAAATGCAATAGAAAGTGACGTTATATTTTTTTTACCTTTATTATTATTGCTGTTGCAATTTCAGATTTGAGATGCACAACAAAAACATTAAATTTCTTTAAGTTTAATATAGGCAGTGTCATTCTTTATACCTAATTACACAGCAGTTTTAAATTAGGGAATATATGCTATCAAATTGTTCCCATAAACGTTCTGACTGTCGGTTCTGAGTTGAGTGTTAAATAAATGCTAGTTCTGTTTTAATGAGGCATTTATTACATGTTCCTACTAAAAGCTACTATTATTGTAGTCAGAAAAATTTGTTGCTTAATCCATAAGTATATATTAAAGAAACAAAAAGCTAACTGCAACGCTTGGTTGTGAAAACTTCTTGAAGACTTTGCTGTTCTCGAGGGCCTAGCGGCGCAGTTTGAAAATTGGTTGCATTAGTGTTTATTTTTATGCACACTCTGTTATTTTCAAAACCGCTAACGCTATTTTTTCTTTAATTTTCAAATGTGTTTCATTATCTTGATTGTTTTTTTCGCTTTGTTCTTTTAAAACTGCTTTCAACTCCTCTGTGTGATGTACCTCAACGTGCATTTAATAACAACAACAGTCAGGGATCTGGAGAAGTCACTTCTTTGAGTTGCTCCGCTACGACTTCTTAATAACTGCTCCGGCTCCGCTCCATGTCCCGAATAGTTTTAATATATTATTTTAATTACCGCTCTTTCTTTGATAATTTATTTTTTATGTTATATGATGGAAAAATTAATAAAATAATTTTTATAAAAAAATAGAACCGACTTCAAATTATAAAATTGCGCTAAAAAGTGAAAAACAAATTAATTCTTTAAACAACATCGATGTGACTTTTAAACATAGTTTTAGATGTCGGTGCAAAATTAGGATAGATAAAATCTTTTGTAATCATGAATCAATTATAAGTATATAATTTTTTGCAGAATTAGCAACAGTTCCAATAGGAAGTAAAAATAGTGTAATGGTAATTAGACTCATAATTTTGCACCGACTTCTAAAACTATGTCTAAAAGTCACATCGATGCTGTTTAAAGAATGAATTTATTTTTCACTTTTTAGGGCAATTTATAATTTGAAGTCGGTTCTATTTTTTATAAAAATTATTTTATTATTTTCTTTTTAGTGTAAATACATTTTTTATATAAATACTCTATTTTAAAAAAATCCATGTCAAAGGGCAAACCTTCTTTGAATGAATGGCACTAAAAGCTAATCACTTGTATAATAAATTCCGTTTTGAAGTCGATTTTAGCAAAACTGATTGGATTAAATTTTGCCTCAGAGAAACCTTCAGTCAAACTCTTGCTGTAATTGCTTTTAATATTATAGCCCAATGGCAACAAACGCTTTTTTTAACAATGACTTTTATACTTATTAATTGTTTTCCCAACAAAGAAAAATCAAGCCAAGCCTTTCCAATTGAAATAAAAAATACCTATTTTTCACCAGCAACGTTTTTTCTAAAAAACAAATGTAGTCAAATTGATTTGCGATGTTTGCATTAGTCGACCCTCTATCGACTAATGCAAACATCGAAGAAAAAAAAAATCATCAAAATCATTTCATTTAGTCAAAAGTTATGAATGAAAAAAAAAAAACGCTACATTTCCGCCCGTAACGTTTTTTCTAATTAATATGGTCAAACGAAAGTATAGAACCTACGGGAAACCCCTCTCGATCGATTAAAAAAAATCATGAAAATCGGTTCATCCAGTGAGAAGTTATGAGTGGACAAACAAACAAAAAAAGACATACATCCAATATGAATGTATAACCTCCTTCCTTTGTGAAGTCGGTTAAAAAGTAAAGAAAACGAAATCGTAGCACAAATTTCTTTACGACGGTAGTTTCCAGCAAAATCTCTTTGCCTCTCCGCTCCTCTCCAGATCCCTGATGATAATCTATATATAAATAGGCAAAGACAAAGCATTTAAGGACCATTTTCTCCTTTGTTTTCTAATCGATTTTCTTACCTTCTTTTTCGTTCAGTAGCTATTGACAAGTTTAAGTGATATCAACTAAAAACGTTTGGAAATGAATAATTATTCCCCCCCCCCCCATTTCTGACGTAGATTCGAAGCCTATTTTAGAAGTCCTTATTCGTCATATTTTCATACTACTCCTTAAAACTGCAACCTACCATATTTGTACCACACTCAATACATTTTTTACTTTTTATAATTCAAAGAAGGGGGGATGTCAAGAACGAAACAAAAGAGAGAATGCAATCTATTAAATGAATAAAAATGCAAAATAATACAAATCTTAAGGTGTCAACTAATCCATTTCTAATTAATCGATCATTTATTTACCTATCAACTACAAATAGATTTATTTACATTAAAAGAAAAGAATTAGTTTGCTTAAAATTTTCAAAAAATATCTGCATATTTTAAAGGTTAAAAACCTCACTAAAAATTTTCGAGTGTTTATGTAAATTTACGAAGAACTTGTTTCAAGTCAAATAGCTAAATTTCTTGATAACAGCTTAACAATAAAATTTTTGTGTTTCAGCACTCGGTGCAGCTCCCGAGTAAGATTTGTTGAGTTACATAACCTCTTCAGACCCCAGAACTAAGCACAAACAATTTTGACGCAATCTTTTGGTTCTCTGATTTAAAAAATGATTACAAAACAAAATAACTAAAATTTTTTTTAATTTTAATTAATAATTAGTTTGAATAATTACTAATGCATTAATGCCCAATTTAAATGTTTTCCATGTTTAAAACGAAGTAAAATATCAGTTGATTAATTTGAAAAACAATTGGGTGTTTTAGCTTTCAAATTACACAAAAAGTAGTTAATAAACAGTATTTTAAAATGTACCCAATTGGGTACACTTGGAATGAAGAGGATAAAACCGAACACTTGCGATCTGTGACCACCAGTTTAAAAATTTATATCCTAGGTAACTAGACTTAAACTAGGTAACTATTAGCAGATTGAATGACGCTAAAAGTACGGAAATTTTTTACGTTAGAACTAGTTTTAAATATGGCTGGAAATTGAAAGAACTTGATTTTGTAACATTCCGTATGAAAAAATTAAAACAAAATATTATGCTTTATGTAAAACAGAAAAGAATAGGATAAGTTCTACTTTGATGTCCTTTGTAATAATTACTCCACCATTAAATAATTAGTAGAAAATATCCGTTCACAAATAAACACCTTGCAAAGAAATAATAACTATGTAAATGTCTTTTCACGATGCACATTTTGAAACAGTGTATCAAGATATTAAAGGAGTTCTTTCAGAGACACACGGAAAATACGTTCGCATGTTGCCTTGGGGGCAATAAGAATAAAACCAAATTGAAGAATTTATTCTAATGGATGCAAGCGATTCTGTATTTCGCTTTGTATTTTTATCGAGGTCCCAAAGGTATCTTTATCGAAGGATAAATTTTACAAGAGCTCTGAAATTTCTTTTGTACCAACACGTCGGTCTTTCCAACACGCTTGCATCAAAGAAAGCATTTTTTGCTTATTTTTTGGTACATTTGTTGACTTACTTATCTTTGCTTTTACAGAGATATCGATTTCGATATATGAATAGAGGGTAGGATGTTGGTATTAAGATTTTACTTCTCGAGTTGCATTGTCGAGTGACACAATAGACACTGCACCCTCATAAGCTCTGAATTGAAGTTTTAAAAACACATGCGGATGGATACATTTGAAGGAATACAATGAAATGAAAATATTTTAAAATTTGGAAATTTTACATTTTCATCAGAACATATCAGTGAAAACAAGAAGAAAAGATTTAAACCAGAAGTAACTTTGCCATACTAAAGGGCGAAAAATGTTAAAAAGGAGAACTTATTTCTCTCTATATATAAGATTTTTGTTGGCGTCTAGGGGCTTCTTGAAAAATAATCCACAATGAGAGATATAACATTGAATATATTTACACCTAATTTATTTACAGTTAATTATTAACAAAACTTCGACCGAGATTATCATAACACTCAGGCACACACAGAGCTCGCATGTCCACACAAGACCGGTCTGCCGCTGTCTCCTTTTTCCACCCGAGGGTGCTGCGGTTGATCTCGCATCACACATTGGATCCCACATACATATATATATTTACATGTGTGCGTGTGCTTGTGTCATTAAAAAAATAGTTAATCAAACTATGAATTTGAATTATAATATTGTTTTTTCGAGAATTTTAATAAGCTTTGCCAGAAATTAAAAAAAAAAAAAAAGACTTTTATGTTCATTTATTTCGAAAGGTCTTTTAAAATAGGACTTCTTGAAAGGAAGTCTATCAAATACTCGAGCTCAAACAAAGCACAAAAATACAGAAGCGTTAAAGAAATGTCCTAAAACATTGGGTTAACTGTTAATATTGTTCCCAAATACTTAAATCCAAATTAGTAACTAATGAACTTATCGTCTCCAAGCTAATTCAACTTGGAGTTGTTTGCTTTTTTTTCGCTGAAATATCGAGCTGCAGCTTTCCTTTTTCTTTCTTCACTAGTGTTTTTATATGTGAGAATGCTTACGATTTATGCGCTTTGTGATTCGAATGTCATGTGAATGATGAAACCAAAAGGTCCCTACACTTTTTGCGTGTCACTATCCGGTGTGCTATGTTCACTGAAAAATAAGCGGAAGTTTTTATTTATCGGTAGAACTCCCGGATAAGGGATAAGATACT
This sequence comes from Octonoba sinensis, assembly GCA_038502835.1. NCBI lineage: Eukaryota > Metazoa > Arthropoda > Arachnida > Araneae > Uloboridae > Octonoba > Octonoba sinensis. Next base: position 89,871,521 of record CM076604.1, on the reverse strand, counting down.
GAAAATTTTAGACCAATCGTAATTATTCAAATCACTGCGATCTTTTATTACATGTTGTTTATGCAAGGTGGCAACATGTTTGCTCTGCTTACAGAGCACTTTCAGTATCATGTGATTGTTCTGGAGAACCCGGATCACACCAGAATCAAAGCTTGTAGCAGGGATCAGCTGTGGAAAACCAAAAATTCAGTTTTGGATCAACTTTGCATCAGTTGAAATACCAGTTTTGTATCGCAAATAACGGTTTTGTATCAATTCAACTACTATTGATTCAACTTTAAAAAAACTTTGTATTATAGATACCTAACATTAAAAAAACTTTAAAAAATACCGTCACTAAAAACTCAAAAAGAAAATGTATTTACAAATAGCAAAATTGTGTTTCTCGTTTGTTAGAAGACAAAATGCGATATGATGAAAAAAGATTTATTTCTTGTGAGAAACGCAAATTTCTTTAGATGCATTCAACTTCCGAAACTATAAAAACAAAGTTGTTGGAGATGCATTTCTTATTTTTCCATTTATAACGTGTTTTATTATTTTATGGGACGAAAATTCCTAAAAATTTCAATTGAGGGGGAGGGGGGGGGGAGATAGAAATGCAACTCTTTCTTAAGAGGATGGTGTTTTCCTTGGAAATGTTTCCTCACTTTGTACAGTTTTTGGCCATCCTTGATCACATGAAAGGGTGAGGGAGGAGGGGGAGTTTATTAGTAGTTATCCACATCACAAAGTGAAAAATCAGGAGATTTTTGCTTCATAAAATACCAGTTTCTAGCCTCTTCTGCATGATGCAAGAAAGTTGTTGGCTTTGAAGGCACCAAATGCTCATATTCAGAATTTTATCGTTGGAAAAATTCATAACAGTTTATTGGTATGTTATTTATTTACATTATATGGGGAGGAAGGTTGTAATGTTTCCTAACTATAAGTTTCAAAGGCAACAAGGTAATATTTTGAATTTTCATAAATTTCTTCTATTCTCTTCAGTTTATTTTCTACCTTTTTTGAAGCAACATAGCTGAACTCCTGTATGAACTTTAACAGACATTAAAATCGCTAAAATACAAAAAATAGTGCAAACATGTTTTTAAAACGAACGTAACAAACTTAAAATACAGTTCATTAGTTACTTTTATTGAAACCAAAACAAAATTATGTCTAAAAAATTGATTTCCAGTTTTAAAATATTCCTTGTTTTGAAAATTCCACGAATAAAGAAAACAGGAGGAAAGGATTAATGGATCAATATTTGTCCCTATTAACGTTCACCGCTGTAAACTGAATTGAATTCGCTGGAAAATAAATGGTTTTCATAAATTACCTTTCATGAGTAATTTTGGAAAGAGTAGGAATATAAAATTAATTTATACTCTTTTAATATTCGATCAAAATCATTTTATTGTAACAAAATTCGGGCCGAGAAACATTTCTTTTCATAAAACGGATATTCCCCAAAGAATTTACTAAAGAACAGAAAATATATAGATAGTATGAGTTGTGTCTGATTTTCTTAGCTAAGAATTTCCTCGAATTTACGGTCAGGTTTGTTTCTATTTCATCGAAATAAAAGGAAATAAGACGATGAATAAAGATTAGGGAATGTTTAGCCTTTATAATGAAAAATAAATTCTCTGCCCTTTTTTCTTTTTTCTTTTGTGTTAAAGATTCAAATTGGAAATGGAATATCCCTCTCATGCATGAAAGCCTCATATGAGGTGACATAAATTTTTTCTTAAAATGTTTATGTAGATTTGTTTTTGTGCTGCAATTTTCATGTAGTCCTCATCTGGAGACTCTAAACAGTTCTTGTAAATCACCAAAAGTTTCCTAATGTATTCAAGATAGTTAAAAGATTAAGATATCTTTGGGAGCCCATGGAGGATTCAAGAAAGAAGAGAAAATCTGTTTCGAATCAAATTCTGTTTATTTATTTTGAAGCGTGTATTTCGTTACTGGGAAGTTTGGTATTATTTTACAGCTTCCTATTCTTTATGAATGAAGTTTGAATTTTCAGTTTTGCCAGGTGTGTTATTATATTGAATAAATATGGCAAAAAAGTATAAAATCTCTTCGTACAAGAACACGAAATTTTGATTATACAGGACAAAATTTCTGAAAAAAAAAGTATTACACAACAATCCTGAGATACTAACTTAGTTTGTAGCATATGAACCTTTTTTAGCCTACTTTCCCGTAAAAGTAAAAAAATAATAATAATAAAGCATGAAAGAAGGCTTAATGTAACGTGAAAAGATCGTTAGAAATCAAGAAAAGTCAAAAGTAAATTAAGTAATTAAATAAAGATTGAAAAATAAAAAAATTGAAAGTAGGGTTTTGAGATGGGGGAAAAAGTGTGTCGGTCAGTCCCCCCCCCCCCTAATAACTTTTGAACGAATTGTCCAATTGGAAAAATTCTTTCTGCATTCGAAAGATCTCAGCGTGGATATCTCATTTCCATATTTTTCTTTTTGATTTGAACAGTTTTTTGTTCAATTTTGAACAGTTCAAAAATTTTTAACATTAGCGTTTATGGGTGAAAATTATGCAAATTATGTAAACTCTGGGTACAAGATCCAAGTTCCCATGAAAAAGCTCACTGGAAGAATTTCTTGTCGTGAAATATAGATTTGAACAATTTTTGTTCATTTTTGAACAGTTCAAAAAAAATTAACATACCGCCTACGGGGAAATTTCAATCCTATATAATTCCTGATCTAACGGACCGATTTGCTTGGAACAAATTTTATCGGAAATCCCTTATGACGTAGAACATTTACAAATAGAAAGTTCACCCAGAACTAACGAGCCTATTTTCATATGAAATTTTTTGATCGGGATTTTAAAGAATATTTTTGAGTTAATGAATGATTAAATGAATAAGCAAAAGAATGAATGAATAAATGAGTGAATAAATACATGAATGACTTAATAAATGAATGATTGAATGAATATGTATTAACCGCTGAAAAAGGTATATTTGAAGCAATTAAGAACTAAAGCTAAACGAGAAAGACAGAGAGTGAGATAGCTAGATTATAAATTTGAATTCGAAGTATACGGGAAAGTAGGCTCGTATAGTTCTAGATGGAACTTCTTGTTTTATAACACAAATAAATAAATGCATGCATGAGAGGGATATACTAGTCAACCCGTGCGGAATTCTGCACTAATTTGGGAGAAAGGACATTATGAAGAAGATTAAAAAATAGTAAACGGGTGATGGTACAAAATAAGACATGTAATTGAACACATCAGTAAATAGCTGTTATAAATATTTCCTCTAGTATTATTTTTAGATATTAAAAACAATAAAATAATACCAAGTTATGATAGTTATGTTTATTATTAGTATACATAACATTAAAATACAATAACGAAACAGTTATACTTAACATATAGTTACTGTTGGTTGGTTATTTCATAATATAAATGAATGTATAGGGCCTAACAATTGAGTAAGTTTAACGCACAGCCGCAGCTAAAACTGTCCAATTTTATACACATTAAAAACAGAAGAGTTTCTTGTTTGTTTACTTGATAACAGATGACGCCAGCATACACAACACCAATCCATTACATCAAAAGACCTCTTCTCTGATGATTTTAAATCTCAAATTTAAGAAAAGCGATGCATTTTTAGATCGTGGTTCTATTTTTCGTCATTAGCCGGCACGATAAGCTTTAAAATGAGGCATAAATCATGGAATTTGATAAAGGAATAAGGAAGATATAGTGGAGCGACAGAAAACAGGCTAGAGAAATAATATATGTATGGATCATAATCGGAGAAAAATAAAAAATGAGGGCGTAATATATAGTTTCGAAAAGGGCCCATTTAGCTTATCACCCCTTTTGTCGAATAGAATCTCTCCCACAGATAGACTGACTCGGCTTTCGTAAACGTACAGTATATATAATATGTATGGGGCATTCTTCAATAAAAAAAATCAATGTTGTACATGTCTTAACCTGTACATTTATTCTTTTTATTCTTTACTTATTATTTGGTTCGTTGTTTTTCACTAAATGTCACGTTTGTACCACATATTTAACTACAATTTATTAATGAGATAAGTTTATGAAATAATTTTGATTAAGTATTAGAAGAATGTGTATTTTTGTATCATTCATTAAAATTTCACTGTCAAACATTTCATAAACTCGGAGAGAAGACCAAAAGCACTTGGGTATCGTTAAAACAACTTTCTTGCAATTGTCACAGGTGACAACATTTTCGTATTTTTTAACACTAGATTTAACAGAATAGTCATTTGACTGTTTCGAAGCTTCCATTATGCATAAGGTTTTACTAATCATAGTGCAACTTTCAATTACCTTGGCGTTTCCTAATATACGGTAAGTAGGACAAGTTAATGTGACTGAAAGTTTTATTGTAATTAATAGCAACTTGGTGTAAAATTAAAGTTTAAAAATGGTTGAAAACGGCAAGATGCCAGTGTTAAGTAAAAAAACTATAAACCATATCTGGTAGAAATTTTACATTAATGTTACTCAAGATGAAAAAAAAGGTAATGAAATATTTAAAAAATTTTATTATTAATAAAACTTAAAAACAATTATTCACGTTAAGAAAGCACAAATGAGCATTAAAATGCACACATACGTTTCGGGATTGCTTGGAAACCCTTTTTGTATGCAGTAGTGGGGCTTCTAGATGCAAAAACATCCAAATGAATTGAACGCGAATAATTGTTTTTCACTTTTACTAGTGCACAAAGTTCACTTATTTTATAACTTATTATTAATGTTAGAGTTTTAAAAAAAATTATGTCTAATGTTATGTTCCGGATGAATACTGTGGAATGACCCAATGTGGGAGGGATTTCAGATAAATGGAGATTTCAAATGAATGTGAAAAACATCTGTAGGAAAAACTGCAAAATGTAAAGTGTACGCACAGAGAATTTTACAAAAAAAAAAAAAAAAAAAAATTGGAAAGTTTTTAACTTAATGCTATAAGTTAGATTTTTTTTATGAACAAACAAAATGATCTTGATCAATTTTAGAAATATTACTTAAGTATAAATTAGGAACTATTCTCTCTTGACTATTGAAAATTAATATTAATTTTACTGAGCCCAATAAATACATTACATAAAAATTTGCCGACTTATTTTCACCTTCCCTGTTTTAAGCATATCTTACATAAATGGAGTTCTAAACATTTTAAGTGTTGAATTGAATGTCGTGAAAACTTCGAATTCGTATGTCACAATTTAAGAATATTTCTCTGTTTCTACAATCAATTAAAATGAAACAAAATTGCTTCAAGATTTCAGATTTCAGGGCTAATGAGAAAAATATTTTCTCTTTGTTAGCATGAACCATCATGACAGCAGCCTCCAAATGGTAGCGACTCTCCAGTATTTTAACAACTGTTATAGTGTCATTAAGAATAAACACGTTCTGAGGCCTTTCAACATTAATTGCATTTCATCTTTCTCATTTTAAATACAAACTTCGTATGAGCTTTAAATTCTTAATCACTAGTGCAATAATTAAAAATATTCCTTTGAATTCTGCCATATCAAAAAGACACTGACAAGTTTTCAAGCTGCTTTCATTTTGAGCTTAATGTAAGGAATGAAATAAAAAAACATGTATAAGACAGATTTATTTAAAAATGTTTTGTTTTAAAATTATCATTACTGGTATGAAGTTTTACTTTCGTTGATTTGTTTTTTTTTCTTTCAGTCCACTTAAATTTAATTTTTTTATTTACTTTTAGGACGAAGAATCAACTTATTGAATTGTAAAAATAACCATCCAACAATGTCAAGATATTCCACATTTTAATCGGTACTGATTAAAATGTGGAATATCTTGACATTGTTGGATGGTTATTTTTAGAATTCAATAAGTTGTTTCTTAACACAATAAATATTACATGCATATTTATTGTGATTTGAATAGAAATACTACGTCATTATAATAATGACAATCATGGGACGAAAACATCGCACTGCGCAGAAAGTGCGGAATAATATGTGCACAACAAACAAATAAATAAATATGAAATATTGATTGAGATATATGATGTGAGTAGGGAAGAAGGGAGCTAGTGCGGACAATTTTTATGAATTTTGTGAATAAATGTACAAAATACAATATTTTTAACAAATGAAGTATGTTTTATATGAATTTGGATTTTTACGTTTAATTTGGCTGATACATGAAACTATTCGGCTAAACAGTTTTTTAATAGTGCATTTTTGAAAAAAAAAAAAAAAAATATGTTTCTGTCCATACCAGCCCATCTGGTGGGGCCAGTGTGGACAATCTAGAAAACCGATTCAAACAATATAATTCAGCACATAAATATAAAAGTTTTGACCTAAACAGAATGCTCCTTAGCACTGTAAATATTAATAAAGTACATGATAAGACGATAACTGTTATTATAGAAGCACGCTCGGTGCATGCTCTTGGAATAAATCCAGAATCGCAAAGTTTCTTACTTTTTTTCTTTTCCTTTCTTTCTTGGGGGGAGTAGCAAGATGAAAAAATTCGGTTTCTCAGTGGCTCTATAAGTTTGGTGTGATATCCTAGGCCTTAGTGTTTAGATCAGAAAAAATTGTAGCATCAACTTTTTACGTCACGAAACGGTAAAAGAGATTACCAGAGACATGGAGCAGACACTATTTTGAGTCGCTTCGCTCCGACTTATAAATACTTGTTACGGCTCCATTTAGGCGACAATCCGTGCTCCAAATAGTGTTAAAAGAAGTTATATTATTTATCACTAGCTGACATGCCCGGCGTTGCGCGGGATAAAATTGCATCATTCGCAGTCCAAGTGACGCATGTCCAAAATTCTGTAGTAAATGTATAGGGAAAAATTTTCTTAAAAAATCCAAGTAGGAGATAAGCAACAGTCCGTAAAAATCATATTTATACAGTAAAATTCACTAAAAACCACGATTGCATAAAAACGAACTTCCTAGAAAAGTTCCTTTTAGACCAAAAATAAGTCCATAAAAATCCACATTAAAATGCCAACAAAAGTTCATAGAAATTGTAATTAGAATAAGAGAAACAGTAACTATGCAGCGGGATAATTGTGCTAAAATGATATCAAGAGGCCGTAAAAATCGCAATTAAAATATCAACCACAATACATCTAAAATTTCCCATCAGAAAAAGAGCAGTACTCTCTTTCAAAATGTTCATCAGATCAAAAACAACTCTCCCTGAATATTTCTTCTACAATAAAGAAAACATTATTTAAAGCCCCCCATTTCAATAAAGACAACTATTCCTAAACATTCCTAATAGAATAATAACATTAGTCCTAAAAAATATCCATTAGAATGAAGACGTCAGTGACTAAATATAGAATACTGACCTTCAAGAGCTACTGTTCCTAAAATTACCCAGCAGTCCATTTTAAATTCCCCATCAAAATTCTTAAAAATCCCGCTTGCAAAATCGTCAAAACATTTCCTGAAAATTCAATTGAAAAGCACTTTCATAAATTTCTAATAAAAACGAAAGAAAAGAAAGTATCATTTCCAAAGGCAAATGCACATTTAAATTAGAAAATGTTTAATGCTGAACCAATTCTGACGTGTGAAACTTAAGTTGATAGAAAAAATAACTAAATTCTGCCTAAATGGCGCCAAATAAACAGTACAAAAATTAAATAAATGTTAGAAAATAAATCACTTGTGTAAAATATGGAATCAATAATCGCCAAATTGCACTAAAATAATGGCAGTATTTCGCAAATACGCCATGATCCTATGGTGTAAATCATGTATTGAATTAAATGAGAACAATAGTACTGATAAGGATTATTGAGCTCGGTTTGGAAAAGTTATGAAGCGCAAAATAATATATTGACAACAATTAACTGGAAGATGGTAGGGTAAAAAGTTATCACCAAATGGCGAAATTTTAAATTTCATCAAAAATAAGCGATATCGAAGCCCTTCCACCTATTTCTTATCGAAGAAATGAATATTAAATCGTCAAAAAAGAAAGAAGAATAAACATTAAAAATCGCATGCAGTTAATAATCCACAAAATATCCATAAAAGTGAAATGAATTTTTAGAATTTGTTTCGTTCATAAAACGGACACTCTACCATAAGAAATAATGTTTAATGCAATAGTTGAACTGCTACTATACTATTAAATCGCCAAAAAAGGAAGGAGAATCCACCTCAAGGTAAAGTAGTTAAAATTCGTCTGCAGTTCCACAAAATATGTATGGAAAAAAAAATGAATTTTTAGAATGTGTTTCGCTCATAAAACAGCATGAATAAAGATAAAATAGCATTTTCTCAATCTTACGCTTTCTGAAATCATCTAGTTGGCGACAAAAGTACTATTTATTTTGGTGAAAACACGCAAATTGAGCAGATAAATTCAGAGGTAAGCCTCGTTTTAAAATTCGAAAACGACTTAAAATTAACGTTGCGCGTGTTCTATTTGTTCTACGAACTTCAGAAAAAGATCATCTTGTGCAGTTTTTTTACGAGCATTAATATGCTGCAAAAACCTAAAACGTGGGACATTTCTTCAATGAGATAATTAAAAATTAACAGTTTTTCTTCAAAGTGGAATAAAAAAAGAAAAAATTTGAATTTTAGGAAAAACGCTTCGAGGTGCACGAGGACCTGACCCAAGGTACCTGTAACCGAAATTTCGTACTTCTGGACCATTCCATCTCGCCAGGAGGCGATCGACAAACAGACAGACACACACACACATACACACACATACACACACAAACTTTTTGTTTTATTTATATAGATTTTTTTTATAGTTAATTATTTTTTTATGAAATAGAAAATTTAAAAGGTACCTATTGGACATATATTTAGCAATAAATATACTGTTTCATACGCACTGTGTTGAAAAAAAATTCCCTCCCTTACCCCGCTTTTCAAAGAAAAAAAGGATAAAAAAAAGCCATAGTTGCTTATCTTTAAGTTTATGAGTTCAATTAAATTTAAAGAAAAAAAAAGAAGCCCACTGCAGCAATAAAAACCCTTTCGCTACGGTTCCGATCCAGTTTCGAACAAAATATCGTTGCTTCGCGCTTCTGCTCTAAGCTCCATTCCAGACCCCTGGAAATTACAAAACAAATAAATTATTATAATTAATTTTTTAAGTATAATTTTTTAGGTTGATTTGGATTAAAACAAAACAACCACTGATTGTCACAAAATATTTTGGTAATAAGTTCTCTAGTATGGACACCTTAAGGAAAATGTATTTTTTTAAAGCCCTGTGTACACGTCATAGGAGTCCAAAAATGTATGACCACTATCCCTGGACTATTGACTATCATTATTAAAATTAGCGACCTTGTAATTATCCTGGTTTATTTTAAATGATAAAAACAAAAAAAAATTACAAGTGTCCATATAAGGAACCACCTGTCCCTATTATGGACATGCATGTCCATATTAGGGACAGGTGGCTTCTTATTGACCTACTACACAGGGTGTATGGAAGAGACATTCTTCCAAGGGGTTTTAGAGGAGAAGGGATAAAAAAATATAGCTTAAAGGATTGCGGGGCAGGGGTGGGGCACAGTAAATATCTTCAGAACATGCACTTTAGAAGGGGGAGGTTATTTTCGGTTGTGGCTCTTTGAAGAGCCATGCAAAACCCCTCAGTTACTTCAAAATATTATGAAATAATATAGTTGCTTTTGCTTAGCTTTATTGCATCTGTCTGCAGACTTAACATCTGCTATTACTCAGTCCTCACACGATGGACAAATAAAAACTTCATCATGAGCGCTAAGTCCCACACAATCCTCATGAACATATCTGTCGCATTTGATGCGTGGCCGCATGTCTGCAAAAGCATCAATTAAAAGTACATATAAACATTAAGTTATTATGAATTAGCAAAACAAAATAACATTAAACAGATATTTTACAGAATTGTGAATACAAAGATTCACTTGCTGTACTTCCTCAACAAAGGAGAGCTGGTACTGCTTCTTATGAAGTATTGATGCAGTTGCAGACATGCGGCCCTGCATCAACTGCGGCAGAGATGTCCATGAGAACTGTGTGGGACTTAGCGCCCATGATGAAGAAGTTTTTATTTGGACATAAGGTGTCCATATTGGGAATCACGCGTAGTTTTACTAAATCTTCTAATAAATAACCAAAGAAAACATTTTAAAGCAATATATGCAATAGCAATCAAAAATATGTTTTATCAGCTTTCTAAAACACTTCACTTTCCAATATTTAAAGAGTCATTCCATATCAAATAATCCAGCCACAAATGAAAATGAAACCCATGGTCTCAGATTCTTATGATTTTTTTTTTATTTGTTCATTTTACTATCACGATTACCCCTGTAAATGTTTCTGTTGCTATATTTAATACTTTTTGAGATATGAATTTTCTAAAATGTGTTTAAAGGGACGTCTTCGCTTTGCGGACAAATTTTGTGCTAGCGACATAGTTCGAGCAAAAAATTCATAACTTTGCCAATTTTTATAATATCACAAAAGTTTTTTCACTAAAATGTTCAGAACAACTTACAGAATTAGAAAAAAATGCATTTAAACAAATATCTATTAAATGGTGCATTTAGGATTGGCCCAAACTTGGATTTTCTAAATATTTTGAAGAAAAAACATGAAATTTTAAAACAGCAATAAAATTAAAAGGCGCTGCAGTAATCAAAATATATTTTTTTAAATAATAATCCTCTGAGTATAAATAAAAAGGTTCTGAAATAAAATTGGTGGCTTTTTTCCTGAAAATATATTTTAATTTCACAGTAAACAATTTAAAAGTATGTACACAATAGCTTTCACAACATTACAAGTTTTGCTTCTTATTATAAAATACTAATTGCTTTAAAATAATAAATTACAGACAATATAATGCAAAATAAGATTATTTTTACAAGAGATAAGTTCATAATTTAAGGTTTATAAAGTTAAAAAAAAAGCATAAAATTGAGAAAGAAAGAAAAAGAGGTCATTGAATCATGATTTTTTACCAAGTATCTAAACATAATGCAGGCATTTCCTATTTACACCTGTGACATACCAAATGACCAAAAATAACTTTCATTTTTTAAATAAAACTATTTTAAATTAAATTTTGTGTGTGACAACACCTTTTTTATTGTCCCTGAGTCTGTTTTAAAATGTTTTTGCACTGGAGATCGATTGAAGTAATCTCCTTCTGCAGAAAATAATAAATTCTACCTGATGCTTCTGTAATTGGAGGATTGACACAAGAAATCACATTGCTTATGGGAATACAGCAAACATCTTTTGTGGGCCAGTAAAAAGATGCAGCTGGTCCATGGGGATGCATGAATGAAACTTTAACGTCACCTTCATCTTCGTGTTTTGATATAACTAATCCAAAAAACCATTGGTAATAAATGCAGGCAATGTAATTGTGTACACCAATATCAAACATCTTTACTGATGTATTTTGTTCTGAAAAATTAAAGACTGTGCAAAAGTGTTGGTCAAAACTTACACGTTTTGTTGCAATTGAGTCTTCAGATATAGGCTGAAAATGGTGAAAACTACGTGTTCCAGGAACAGTTTTGGCTTTGGAGAAACGAGTCTGTAGTTCTTCACGTGCTTCTATAAGTGTTTCTTTTTTTACCAGTGTGAAATTTATGTTTTCAATTTTTGTCGAGCAAAAATCGAAGAATTTTTGTGCATTGTTAATAGCACAACCAGGAGTCAGTTGGAGACTAGCTTTTGTTACAGTACGTTTGACGGTGCCGCCAATACCATCACAAGGAGACTTCCCATGGCTGGTGGCAAAGAAACACCATTGAGCTTTTAGTTTAAAATCATTTTCATGAAGATTCAAATTGAGAAAATTTTTGCAATTTTTGTACTGCGCAGCACACTTATCGCTATAGTACGTCACACTTCTCACAGCTGGAAAATTATTTTTTAAGTGCTCCACGAGAATTTGTTGTGTTTCATGAACAAATGCTACATCATGTTCCAAGTCATCAGACACTATACACAAATTAGAAACTATTAACTCATTATTGTTTTCTTTATGTGTATATATTATTACTGGATGAAGAGAGCAGCTATCATTTGTCCAATGGTATCCTTGGGCTTCATTTTGCAAGACAAAAGAGTAATTTTCACTGAAATCCATTAGAACAATGGCTTCATCCAATTTGATATTACTTTTGATTTTTTTAAATATCTAGCTTGAGATTTAGCTATAAAGGAGTGAGGCATTAGTTTTTCTAGACTTTAATTAGAATTTCCAAATATTCTGCGAAGGTAACCGTGAACTGCACCTGTTGAGTTCTGTCAGTGGAAATCCAAGCAGAATAAGTTACTTCATCATCAGGATCCCACTGTTCAAATTTCTGCATGATAAAAGATTTCAGATTGTCACATGAAGGGCAGATTGAACATCGCCGTAACATACAATCTCTTCTTTATTTTGAGCAAACTAACTTCTCCATGAGTTCATTGTAGTTTTCCTCAATTGAACAAGCATGCAACAACAGCGAAACATTTTCATGAATTGTACAAACACAAACAAAATGTGTCCCAGCTGTACCTGCTAATACACACCATTTAGGTCTAAGCATGCAGAACTTGGACAACCCAATTTTAATGTCCGGGTGATCTAACTTGAAAGCAGAATACAGCTCATTTAGATTTCCAAGCAGTAACACTTTTTGCATGTGTACATTTTTTGAAACACTTACTTTATCTTTAGTACCTGGCATGACTCTAGAATATTCTTCATTTTGGTAAAAGTTTTTCACAAGCATAATTATGTTTTCAGAAAGTGGATGGCCTTTTCTTGGATCAGGCAGTGCAATTATGTCTTTTAGGAGGTCTTTTGCTTTTCGGGCAGTGTATTCAGTGACATTGAATACTTCGCTTATTTTTTTTCTGCTCCATGAAGCAGGAGCTAAGGTTAAAATTTGTACTTTTTCTCTCTGTGAAGTTGTAACATCAAGCTCTTCTTTCATTAGTTCTGTTAATCTGTCCAGATCATTTGCTTTTTGTTCAGTATCTTTTGCCACTGTAAGTGGAAGTTCATCATCTGTCGGAATTTCCTTTTCTAAAACTTTGCTTACTTTAAATTTTAGTGTATTAGTAATAGATTCAACTTTTCTCTTTGCATAACTTGATTTCCTGTGTGGTGCTATCCCAAGAAGTTTCAATGGTGATTCTCCTAAATTTTGCAGAGATGAATTTAGTTCTTCTAACGTTTGTTGTTTGCAAGTAGATGCTTCTAAGATGTTCATTTCTTCACTGTAACTGATCATTTCTTCCTCTTGCAATAAAGTACTGTGTTTGTTTACTTTATCTCTACAGACATTGCATATTTTCCGCTCAGGTACCGATTTTACACAATTTTGTATGCTGTGAATTTTTTGGGAAAATTCCAAACTTATTACTCGTAAAGATTTTGATACTTTTTTCTTGTGAGATTTGAATGGGTCCACACAGAAATTTTGGTAGATTTCAAACTTTTTTAAGAAAAATACTTTATGATGCTCACAGACAGTAATTAATTCATTTAAACACACTCCACTTCTCAGACTTAATAAATTAACTTCTGATTGGTCCAATGACATAACACTAATCAGATTCTTCTTTTGTATGTAACTCAATGCATGACATTCAGTTTGGTTTCCTTTTCCAATACTACACAGTTCAGAAAGATTTGCAGACATTTTCAAGATATAAACTGTTATGTTCTAAATTTTGAAAAGAAACTTTTCAGAATAACACTAACACAGAAACAACTCCCATATACTACAATAAAACGTCCTTTAGTTACCACTGTAAAGAACCAAAAATGAGGGTTCAGCACAATTGTAAAGCATCACAAGTAGTCAAATGAAATGTAAAAAATAACTAAAGAATCTTCTGAGGCTCTTTTTTAAGTACTGAATCATATTCCTCCTGATTGTCCTGGAACTTTCCAGAATTCTTTTTTGATTGGTTTGAAACCTTTCAAAACTATATTATGCCAGATGTTGTTTTTGTCTACACTACTATAAACAACTCTTAAAGAGCAAGTGTTTCTGTTTCCATATGGCTCTGTTTTCTTATTCATTCTTTTGCAGGCTGTCTCTCCCCTTCCTCCACATCTTCATGGGAGCTTTTATTTAAGATTCAAAATATTAAAAAAAAAGCAAAATGATGATTTTTTAATTTTTTTACAGAGATTATGGACATCTACTTCTTTTTCTGCAGCAGCTGGGAATCTTTACTAGTAGTTTTTCTTCTTCTCTTTTTTTTTTTTTTTTTTTTTTACTTTTAAAACATAAAATGAGTCAAAAAAGTACAAATTTTGTGTTTGTGCCTATTAATAAAAATTTTAAGGATTACTAAAAAAATAATAATACTTTGTCACACAGAAAAATTTATGGGTGAAAATGAAAATGTTTGATATTGGTGTACACATCTACATTGTCTGTATTTATGACAACTAGTGGGAAGATGAAGGTAAGGTTAAAGTTTCATTTATGCATCCCCATCAGCTGCATTTTTTTACTGGCCCACAAAAGATGTTTGTTGTATTCCCATAAGCAATGTGATTGCTTGTGTCATTCCTCCAATTAAAAAAGCATCAGGTAGAATGTATTATTTTCTGCAGAAGGACATTACTTCAATCGATCTCCAGTGCAAAAACATTTTAAAACAGACACAAGGACAATAAAAAAGGTATTGTAACACACACATTTTTATTTAAAATAGTTTTATTTAAAAAATGAAAGTTACTTTTGGTCATTTAGTATGTCACAGGTGTAAATAGGAAATGCCTGTATTATGTTTAGATACTTTGTAAAAAAATCATGATTCAATGACCTCGTTTTTTTTCTCTCAATTTTATGCTTTTTTTTAAAACTTTATAAACATTAAATTATAACTTATTTCTTGTAAAAATAATCTTATTTTGCATTATATTGTCTGTAATTTATTATTTTAAAGCAATTAGTATTTTATAATAAGAAGCGAAAGTTGTAATGTTGTGAAAGCTATTGTGTACATACTTTTTAATTGTTTACTGTGAAATTCAATATATTTTTAGTAAAAAAGCCACCAATTTTATTTCAGAACCTTTTTATTTATACTCAGAGGATTATTATTTTTAAAAAAAATATTTTGATTACTGCAGCGCCTTTTAGTTTTATTGCTTTTTTAAAATTTCATGTTTTTTCTTCAAAATATTTAGAAAATCCAAGTTTGGGCCAATCCTAACTGCACCATTTAATAGATATTTGTTTAAATGCATTTTTTTCTAATTTGGTAAGTTATTATGAACATTTTAGTGAAAAAAGTTTTGTGATATTATGAAAATTGGCAAAGTTATGAATTTTTTGCTTGAACTATGTCGCTAGCACAAAATTTGTCCGCAAAGCGAAGACGTCCCATTGAACGCATTTTAGAAATTTAATATCTCAAAAAGTATTAAAGTTAGCAACAAAAAAATTTACAGCGGTAATCGCAATAGTAAAATGAACAAATTAAAAAAAATCATAAAAATCTGAGACTATGGGTTTTATACATTGGAGGAATTGGTATGGATTGACCCTAAAGTAATTTTACCATATCTAATACAAATTTAAACTTACCAGTAATTACGAGCGGCACACCACGAAAAAACAAGTTTCCTTCAAAATGGCGAACAACGCGCTTTTTTTCACTTTCCTGGCTAAATTATCTTTTCAACTGTTTTTCTGCACGGACATGTAGTGCTATTTCTCGATCAAATCTGTTACTTTTAAAGATAGCAGGGGTGTCCATATTGAGAGCACTGTTCATATTGGGTACAAGTACCTTATAGTATATTTAGACGTAACATTAATACAACTTTATTTTATTTTCATATTTTATTATTATAACTGCAAAACTTAAAAATAATTACTTTATGCTACCTTAACAAGCATTAATTGCTTAATTCTTTCAGTACAACAACGGTATTTTCATTAAAAAAATACACGCAAAAATGTGTTGCGATCTTGAAGTAAAACTGCTGTGTAAGTTGACGTTATTAAATTCAAACCGTGTTGGAAACATTTAAAAACCAGATTGGAAACTGTGATAAAATATAATTTTACGTTAAGAAAGCATAAATTAGCATTAAAATGCAGACATATGTTTCGGGTTCGCTTGGAATCCCTTCTTCAATGCAGTAGCGGAGCTTCTGCTTCTGGATGCAAACCACCCAAATGGCTTCATTTGGTTCACTTAGCAAAAAGTTAATTTATTATTTTAAGTTTAGAGATTTTACAGTCAACTTCAACTTTGTGCAGTATTATCAAAATATTTCTTATTCCAAAAATTGAAGCGTTTTGAGGCAATTTATTTATATATGACACGAATACCAAAATAGACTTTTCCTAACAGACATGAATGACTGTAATGAACCTTAAAGCTCTTTCTCTACGAAATACTCCTGTCTAAATTAAGCTCACTAAAATGGCATACAGAAAAATAATTCCTGAACGCTTTTGTACAAATTAATTAAAAATAATCAAAAAATGACTACATTCCATTATCACAATCCACTTTGATTTGTCAGAGAAATGAACGAAGTTAAATATGTTATGAGAGTGGCGTACGTCATAAAGCAACTGAATTCGATACAGAATAACTTTGATTTGTCAATTTTCGTATCCATTTTTCATTTAATGACAACTTCCAAAAGTTAGAGCTTGTTAAATATAACTACGAAATTGAATTGAGTTATGCTTCATGTTTGCCTTTCGGATTAAAGTTAAAAATAAATAAATAAATAAATAAAATTAAATAAAGAAATAAAACTTTATAATGATAATAATACTTAAAATTTATACTGATAAGCTGTTTTAAAATCTATGCTCGCATTCCTTGTTTTAAAAGCATTGTTTTCTTCACAATGAATAATGCATTACATGCATAATTCAAATGTTCAACTACAGTAGTGGTTTTAAAAATTCTGTTCTCTTAAGAGGTTACCTGAGATTAACCATAACGCATTTGTGAATAATTTAACTCTTTTTAATTGTATAAGAATAAATTGAATTAAAATTTTACAAGAAAGTATGAAGGCTTTAAAATATTTTAACTTCTACCATCCAATGAGAATATTAAAGAACACTGCATTTGGGATGGAAATTTTTAAAAGGATAGTAAGCATGAAGGAAAACTTCCTAGTAAGTACGAAGAGTAAAAAAATATCTTTATGTTGTGTGATAAATCAAAAACTTATGTTTAAGTAGAAAGCCAAATAATGATCTATAACTGAGGCAAAAATTATAAGAAAACCAAGAGGGAAGTCAGTAGGATTGCCACATTTAAAAACTGCAAATACGGGACAGCAGGAGCGCCCCGATGGAGGAAATCGTCTGGATACTGGATATAAAAATAAAATTCTGGATATATTTTTAATATCCGGCCACTGCACAAAAGATGCGGTAGTCCAGAATGTCAATTTTGTTTTTTTGAAAATTTAATAAATTAGCATATTTTGAATACATATACAAATTAAAGAACTTATTACATATCTGTAAGCTGTGGGTAAAAAAATTCATATAATTTACAGGTTTGAAACATCAGAGACGAATATCCGGTACTGCACTATTGCAAGAATGGTCATCGGATACCCGATATCCGATAAAATCAACATCCTGACAAGAATACGGCCCTTTTGCCGTCCCGTATTGAAGTTCCCCGGGACGCTGAAAATCCAGGACGTTTGGCAACCGTGGAAGTCATAAACTATGAGTTAAGTGAAACAAGCAAATGATGAAGCACATGCCTCCAAATTCTGAAAACTAATTTCTATTTCATAAAATTTCTCTTGTTGCTCAAAAACGAAAAGCATATGTTTTCTTTCAAAATTAATTTAACACTACGAAGCACACATTGCTACCAAACTTGTAAACTTTCCATCTATTTTTCAAATACGTCTCAAAAGAACTCCTCAATAATTGTAAAACGAAATGCGTCTGAAACAAAAGAAATGTGGAGTTGAGTTTTCATTCCTTTTTCTCGGAATGCACGAGGAAGTATTGATTTTACAATCAACATTGCTCAAAGCATTTTAGAGGCGATTTTTCAGATGCAAAGATAAATAAGAATGATGCCTGTTGTTTTATTGTTTTCTTTAAGGAGGAGGAATTCTCATTGATACTAAAATGGAGATGAAGCTACCTCAAAATTTACTGCAAAAAGAAACATTTTTTGAGTAATCTTTTATTTCCTCGTGCTGCGGATATTGAAGCTAACCGTTTGCGCTTCAATGCAATACTGAACTTGCTACCATATTGACGAAATTATTTCAGAAAAGTATTGAAAACAAAATGTTTGCGCCTAATACAAATATTTTTGAGGACAAGCAAATTACATACAAGCGACCATGTGTGATTGTGGTTTTATAAGGAATTGATGAAGTGTAAAATTAATTAAATAATTCCTTAGATTCATTCATATTAGATCGATACGAGCCGTTCAATGCCCACGTCGATTATCGATTAACTCCATAAAACAAAAAGTTGAGAAATACAATGACATAATGTATATATTGATTTTTTAAATTCCCTTTATAATATACATTCAAATAAACATACAGTTGTAGCTTTCCTCCAACAGTTAAGAAAAAAGATAAAAAATAGCCAAAAAATAATCATAAGTAATATTTTTGTGATTGGTGGAGTTAATCGATTTGGCAAGTGGTAATAAATTTATTTTCAGGGTTTATCATTTTATTTTTTTATTACAGAAAAAGTAAATTATTATATATATTTTTTTAGATATTTGCATAAAAACAAATGTAAGCATTTCGTTTATAATATATTATGTGTGATTAATTAATAAGAAATATAAATAATGTCTTCGTTACTGGCTGTATGTGAAGACTCCTCATTGCAATTTGTTGTTAAGGTTTTATACAAATCGTATTTAACAAGAGGAATAAGTTTTAGCAGGTTTATAATGTCTCTCCTTTTTGCCCTGGTGACAAATCTATTTACCCTTAGGATACAATAACGACTGATATATCTTTTTCAAACTTTGTGGTCTTCCTGCTACAGATTTCTTTTTATTAATAGCATCGCATTCTGCATCTTTATTAAGAACCATCAGATAATTCAATGTTTTCCACAACTACAATGATATTGGTCTCAATCAAATCTTATAACGAACAATACAATTTGAATTCGAGCAAAAACGAACAATTTAATTGAAAACTTAGTTACTATTTGACCGTGACAAGATGTTTATTGGAAAGAGATTAAACAATTTTATTTGTTAAAATAGGGGTGATGAAAACATGGTTTATCTGCTGATAGCGCTATTGGCTTCGTGCCAGTGCTTGCTAGAGCATTTGAGTTGCATTTCTGCAACGATTTACACTGGAGCTGTGATCACCAAACTGTTGGGGACAATTTCGGTAGATCGGCACGGCCGTGCTCAGATGATTAGTCTGCACATTACCACACCAACAATTGTTAGTTGATTTCTCACATTTTGACAATATTCACACTGAATAGCTTGTGGATCATTAAGTACAGTAAAAATTGTGTAAGATGATCCCTTTCGGTGCAGCACTTTAGTGGTCAACTTAGACAGGTGGTCAACTTATAAAGAGTAAGGATCCTCCCCCATTATTATCATTATTATTATCATAATCATGATTATTTTTATTTTTTCATATCTTACACTATGCAAAGTATATCATGTATCAACATTACTCCATTACTTTAAATAGAAATTAGCTATTTTATTTAGCAATTATCAAAGTATCATTAGGTAAATTTAACCTGAATAGTTTATAATGTATCACACACATTTAAAGTTATTTAAATAAGATAAATATCTTATTAATTAATAAAGATAAATATTTTATTAATTAATAAGGATAAATACCTTATTAATTATGCAAGTATTTATTTTATATAAATATTTCTTTAAAATAGATGATCATTCAAAATGGCTACTTCAGATGGAACAACAGAAGAAGAAACTTATTTGAAGAACAAAGAAGCCCTCATACAATTATTCCCATGTGATTAACTCACGAAGAGGTTAGAGAAATTTTATATTGCTGTTCCATCCATCCAGTGAAATACTGGTCTAAAATTACAAAAAATATACTGGAAAAAATATTTCAATTTTTTTTTATTTTCAAAAATAAATAATTAGGTGGTCAACTTACGGAGAGTTTTTGCAATACTTTTAAACACTAGGCTACCACGGCCCTTACTGTGAAATGTGACTTGGGGGTCGTGATGAAGTGCGACATTTGTGACAAACGGGGAGCGTGGGTAAAAAATCATTTATGAAAAATCCCGAAATATTTTTTCATAAAAAAAATATATTATGGTGTAGTATGTCGTGCAATTTTTCAAAAAATAAATAAAAAAATAAATAAATGGAAAATCCTATGCATGAAGATAAATGTGTGTGTGTTTTTTTTTTAAATAACGATTGTATTGCAATAGAAGCTTTATAAATCAAAATCTGCGAGAGGCAACATCTTATGTGCCACAAAATTATGACTCCGTGCGGATGTCATCAAGTCATGATTTAGGTTGGAGGTGGAAGAGTGGTTGTCGCTGTCATCACGAGCTGCTCTGAAGAGACACGGAAAGGCGACGGATTCCAGACTCTCCTCATTAACAATGTCGTCCAATCTCCGAGGAGAGTTACATGCAGCTCGGAGGCAGCTGTGGTTGACGACGAAAATAATTACAAATTAAATAAGCAGTATCCTTTTATGTTATCACTTATTTTGCTTGCTAGTAATTTCGTAGTTGCTATGTAGAATATCATTTGAAAAATTTTGAGGACTTGGAATTTTGTTCATTTCATTGTACTTTTGTTGGGAACATTTTTAAAAATCATTTTCACATTTGCTTTATTTTTTATAGATTTTTAGGTTCCAACGGCTGCCCCAGTGAAGAGAACTTTTATTGGCAGTCGATCAATGGGCAATCTATCAATATGGTGTAAACTTAACGCTGCTCTTACATTCTTCATAAAACGGCGATATATTTCGATTTTATAACTCGGTCTTCACTTAGCAACATTGAAATTATTAAGGCACTTATGTGCCAGTTGTGGGTTTTTAAAAAATGCTATTTTATTTTATACCTTCACATTTTATAAGCTCATTTTATATTTTGGCAAGCAATAGAATTCCTTTCGGATGCCTTCAAAAAATTTGAATAACCGAGACGTTTTCTGAAAACCTGGCAACTGCTAGTAAATAATTATTAATAATGAGCATTAAATAAATTTTTATCAATCGGTCTGCTAGTGGATCATGTATACTTACACCGTTTGATTGATTTTTATGAAATTCGAGTCGAAACTACTACGTTTTAAATCTGGATAGTTTTAATTTTCACTAAAAAAAAATAAATAAGTAAATAAATGAACAATGGTAATTAGATAATTATTAATATTTTATGTGGTCACAAAGCAGCAGACTGTGCACATAAAAGTAAATTATATAGTCATAAATAATTCCGGTAATGGCAGTTGTAATTAGAGACGGGAAAAATTAATTACGACAGAAAGGGAAAAAGTATTCAGTCTTTGGACACGATTGCAGATATTTTAATGATCCGAAATGAGTTTTACGAAAAAATTGGAGCACCAGCATATTCTAAAAAGAATGTAACTCTGAGTGGAATATCAGGAGAAGAAATATCTCCAATTGGGTAGTTTTCAACTGATTTAAAAGTTGATAACTGTATTATATCTACAAATGGTTTACGCTTTGGAAAATTTATGTACTGAATTAATCGTAGGAACTGCTGTAAATAATCAACAAAATACATCTATAACAGAAAATGGTATTGAAGCATTGGGAAAAAGAAAATTTCATTTGCTCATTAGATTCGCCTGTAGTGATTTAACAAGATACACTGTCTGGTTTCTTAGTTGAGACTTTCCTTGAATTTTGCGCATGCGTCGGGTTTGCCTATATTTCATCAAGAGGATGAATAAAGATTAAGAAATGTTTAGTTTTTATGAAGAATAATAAGCTTTCCTGGACCGCTTTGGTTTAGGAAAACAAAACCGATTCTGATGACAGAAGCAGTAACTCGAAAAATGATAACGATTATGTTTTAGCTGCTCTCGCGAACGCGATAAATATTGATGAATTAGATTTGACTCATATCCCCATGTACAGTTCAGTGAAGAAATCTTTTGGAATTAATAAGATGCTACCAACCACTTCAGATAAAAAGTTCGGAATTAAAAATGAATGTAATCTTGACAGACGAAACATCTATTTGTTTTTCACCCAGAAGTATTTCTTTCACGGAACGGGAAATTGTTGATGATCAGATTGAAGAATGGTTGCGGGAGGCAACGATAAAACAGGTCGATGAAGTTGGGCCCCAGACGGAAGCAAAATTGAAAAGTAAAAGTATCTACGTTATGTACCCCTTTTGCCCGAAATTTCACGTGTTTTTCACCCTAAACCGAAAAGAGTTATGAGTAATTTAATTTTTGGCTGCTAACTTAAGCTTAAGGGAGGCTAACTAACTTAATCATAAGCTTAAGTTAGCCCCCCCCCCCTCACCGCTAAATTATGAACTGCAAAAATTGTTTCAACAAACCTCGTTTTGCACCCCGCATGCACAAAATTTGACGTTTTGCATCCCAAACGGAAGGAAATTACAAGCGATTTGAAAAAGGGTATGGCAAAAAGCAATGCAACTAGCTCCTCTGTTACATTTTAAAGTAAGAAGACATTTGGCGTGCCGCTCGTTATGCACCCGTTTTACACCCGTGATTTAATTCGGGGAGGGCGAAGGGCAGCATTATGTAACACGTTTCCTGATGTTACATAATTTTGCACACTCAGAAGTAACCACATATTTCACACAAAGGATTAACGTTTATACAAACAATATGTACTAGGCCATAATATTTTATTAATGAATTATTTTATAAAACAAAAGACGTTTATAAAGTATTGTTTGAGAAACATTCTTCTAAACATTTTTACCTATGGCTTGCTTGAAAATATCAAATACTCATTGGGGTCGCCAATAGCGATCACTGCTCGGTCCTTTAGGTCCAAAACGTATCGACCCGGTGTCTGTCTCCGCCACTGCTTTCTAATGTTGGCCACGTAGAATATACTTTCGCTTTATTCTGCTGTATAAAATAGTAATTTATTATCGATATCGTTTTACGAATCTACTGATCACTTCCATTGTACTTGTAGGTTGAAATTGCGTTTAAGACTAAACTGTAAATCATGACTTTCAAAGTTGAAAATATTTGTAATTCAATTGTAAAAAGAATTTCTGGATGTAGTGTTGAAATACAACGTAAGAAGGCTAAATTGACAGTACTTAAGCATCATTAGCTCTTTGTTATTTTGAAACACGAGGAGTCAATTTTTATTCAAAGTTTTTTTTCTTACCAGAATGGTTTTTTTTTCTTTAAGTCGACAGGGTGGCGTAGTGGTAAGACGCAGGTCTCGTATGCCCAAGATCGCAGGTTCAAACCTGGCCCCAGTCGGTGGATTTTCAAGATGCAGAAAACCGTCTGCGTCCATGTCGCATGATTATGCGGCATGTTAAAGATCCCTTGAGTATCCGTTTGGCATGAATACTCTCGGCTAAATTAAATTCCTAGTGCATATTGCATCAATGAGAGCTCAGGTACCGCCATCTAGTGGTAACTGAACGTCAAAATTCTCATGCGGCAATGGTACCACACTCATTGTGGTGCCCCTGAAAGAGATGGTACCAACTACTGGGGGACGCACTAGGCCTGCAATGGTTGAGGACCAATACCGCAACCCCATTGGAAAAGAAAAAAAAATGTTTTTCTTTAATCTATTTAAGACATTTAAATCCCCTTCTTCGTTTTGTGTAGCTAAATAAAGGCATAGTTCAAACGTAGGATCTGTAATGCATTTTCCCACTCCGAATTTAGGTGATGGAAAGGGGAAAAGCATCAGTGGAAATTTTGAAATCTTAACAGAAATTACACACTAAGCAGTTGTAATGCGGCGCGACGTTTGATTAATTAATCTCATGAAGATTTAAATTATGTATCATGTGTCACCGTTTTTTCCGTTATGCAATGCGTTAAAATGAAAAGATGAAAAGTAGCTGCGCTAACTCTGTCATTTTGATACCTAATCTATTGAAAGAGAAGATTAAAAAATGAGGGGATAGAAAGAAAAAAAAGAAGGTGGAGAAGCATTAAAATGCAAAATATTCCAATTGCATTTCAAATTTAAATGTCAAACTGTCCATTCCATTTCTCGATACGTGAGAGAGTTGCTTCTATATTTATTTATCAAGAGGAAATATTTAGAGCTATTTCCTGAAAACTAGTATTGCTTTTTCAAATTTTGTAGCCCTGGTTATCGCGAGAATAATGGACGGCAGGACAATGAAGTGCATTATAAAAATGGAAGACACAGTAATTTTCGGCAACAAGTAACGGCGTTTGGCAACTAGTACAGCCTGCGCAGCGAATCAGGTGACTGTATAACTGAAATCGAAGGGGAATTATTAGCTTTATTTACTTTAAATAATAAGAACACACAGTAAACGTAAAAAATTTAGTTTTCAAAATGAAAAAATAAAAAGTATAAACATACCAAAAAAAAAAAAAAAAAATGCCGTAACCTAAAAGCATGATGTCAAAGTATGACAACGGCGTGGACTCCATTGAAGGGGCTATGTTCTCGAGCCGACGCAGTTTTTTCCAGGGCTGCGGAGTCGGCTGGAAAAATGACCGGCTCCAACCTCAACTCTAAAATTTTAAAGGTTCCGACTCAGACGCCCTCATAAATATGTATATATAATACTTATACAATATATATATATATAGATAGATAGATAACGGAGACCGCGGCAAAATGGACCGGCCCCTTTAAACCTACTACTATCCATTTCCTTTCATTCATATACTCATAGGCGGTTATGGTTGTTTACAGCCAAATAATACTGGAAATGCTTAGGCACCCATGGTTCCCGTTTTGATTTTATTAGAACGGAACTAATGTCGGTAAGTAAAATTTTCGAAATTGATATTTTAAAAATGTTATTTTGGGCTCTCTCTCTTTGGTTACATTACGGTAGAGTTCCTTCTCGATATTTTTTATGAAACTGACATCAATTTTAGACTATCTTTGGCAACACTATAGGAGTTTGGGATGGGGTCGGCAATTTTCGTCCGAAAACTATTTAATGTATCTTTGGTGAAGTTAAGGATATCATGGGCAATCCATCAACATTTCTAAAAATATAATATTTGACGACGATGACGGAGGGAAGAAGGTCGGAGATATTCCTCTGAAAGTTTTCCGAAATTGTAATCTTATAAATCGCATTTTTGGGGTTTTTTTTTTGGGGGGGGGGTTACTTTAAGAAGGTCATTGCTTTTATTGGATCCAACGCTGACGCCGCATTTGAATTCACCGCATCTCAGAAAATATCGCCTGAGACAGACACAGTAGTGCATTTAAGCTTTCTAAAGATGTAGTTAAAAATTAGTCGAACTTTAGGGCATTAAATTATTTTGAACACACTCAAAATAACTCAATAGAAAGTGCGAACCACATTACATATATTCTTGCCAGAAACTTAAAATCAATGGCAACACAAAAGATAACACAATTACAAATAAGCATCAAACATAAACAAACATTACTAAACACCGATTAAAATAGAAAAGTTATTTACACTATTTATACATTATATACAAATCGGGGGGGGGGGGGGAGGGCAGGATGAATGTCCGAAAGCACAATATGTCCTCGATATTATTGACCTGGACATTCAGTTAGAACATAGTCCCCAACCTTTTTGTACCTGAGAGCACATACCAGAATATCGGTCAAATGGCGGGCACCATTAGTTTTTTCAAGATAAATTTATAGTTAGTGAACATAGTTAATAATACACATTACGCATAATGCACAAAAAATTTAATTTCAAAAATTAATTTAACGTATGAATATAATTAGTATTAATATTTTTGTGTAAAATAAATGATTACTAAATTTCTTGCAAAACATACGACGCATAAAATTTTTTTATAAAATATAAAATGCAGTTAATGTAATCTTTGGCATTGCATTTCACTTTCTTATACCTGTGGGAATGAAGGTCGTTTTCCTGGCGATTTCTATTTTGGTTGGGTTTATCATTGTAGGGTTCTCCATAGTTATATGGTCTTTTATTCAGTTATATGGCCATTTATTCATATACTCTAGATTCTAAATGTTCTGTAGTTTAAAATGGAAAACGGAAATATTTCATCCTTAGGTAGAAGCAGCGGGTGCACCTAGACCGATCGACGGGCGCCGTGGTGCCCGCGGGCATAGGGTTGGGGACCCCCTGAGTTAGAATATTTGAAACAGTTATCTTATAGGGTATATATTTAGCCAGGAAAAAATAACAAATCTGGAGGATCTAAAAGTTGTAAAGAAATTTGCAAACCCAAATATTGCAAACCAAAGTCTAGAAAGGAAATTAATATAATGCATGCTATATATTTAGCTGTTTTACACTAGAATAAAATTTTCATGTAATAAAAAGTCCCTGTAAATCAGTACTATGCAGGTACATATTGTACGCGTTACGCCCGCAACACAACTGTCACACGTGGAACCAAGGTTAAATATTTATTTTAAAAAATGAAAAATTACATGTAATTTTATTTTTTTTAGGATGATAGCGTATACATTTGTGTTTACTGACAAAAAAAAAATCGTACATCTATCTGTATCATTCGCATAATTTCGGATAATTATACGGCAAAGTGAAAGTGTGTCTTTTTAATGTCACACCCGCAACTTGTACAAATTATTATTTTTTCATATAACATGTATATATACATATATATTTCTTTAGAAAGTTGGTAATACATATTAAGATACATGAATGTTACTTGCATTCAAATATATAAAAATTTAATTCTAAAAATGTAACATTATTTAATTATAGTGAATTATGGAGCGAATATTTACGTACAAATGTCACACCAGCAAAATGTATTTGTTCCTGTTATGTGTTAAGTGTTTTGTTCGTTGTATGTTCAATATGTCCGTGTCGGCAATAAAAAAAATGATGTCTAAATCATGTTTTCGATGAGCAACCCGGCTACATTCATAATTATAATATTAATAAAGAACGAGTCTTTAAAATATATGCAAAAGCGACACAAGTATAATGCAAAACGTAAACAGACGCTTTGTAAGGAGTGTCAGTAAAAAAAAAAAAAGAAAACAAACCTGGGGCCCGGAGTGGGAGTCAACACATTTTTAATTCGCAGAGTGGCCGTTAAAATACGTAAAAAACGCAAATTCATTACTCAGCAATAATAAAAAAAGAGCTCAGTAAGGAAGATAACATTTTTGTCTTTAAACATTTGTTCTTCACAAAATGGAATATTTTATTTCGTCCAAAACACTACTTTTGTAGTCACCCATTTTTGCCACAATATCGATGAATAATTTCTTCAACTTTAGAAAAAAAGCACTAGGAGTTAACTAAGTGTGAATAGATTGTTATTTCTCAATTTTTTAAAAAATAATTATATATTTTACCTGAAAAAAAAATGCTTTAAAATGCATTTAATTATTGTTTCTGGCAATGAAGTTTTTTGTTGTGATATTCAATTCTTTAAAATATTTTTTTTTAAAGCATCAATTTATCTAATGATAATTTAATTCGCAATTCTGTTCTATTCAATTCCCCACTACACTTCGAGAGAAAGACGCGTGTGTACACATAGTAAGCAATCCAATCTCTGTTCCTAATTAAAGATTAATGACACGACAGCGCGGGAGGTCAGCTCTTGATTTCCGAGACATCTTAATGCTATAAGCACTGTTTAATTAACGTCTTATAAAAGGTAATCAGTGTCATGCACGGTTCTCAAGTATTATGGTTTTCGGCGTGAGTCTGATTACATTTGCATCATTCACTAGTAATTTCAGTACTGAATAAGATCACTCACTTTAGTTAAATAGAAACAATGCAGGTCCGTCATTTGGGCGATCGGGGGAGGGGATCAATTGAACCCTCCCCCCCCCCACAACTTTTAGAAATACATCGAATTTATGCATGTTATTGTATTTTGTTGTTTTTTACCTATAATATGCATTGGAAATATATCCTTTGCCTTGGAAAAAATTTTGAATTGACGGGCCTGGTTTTATGTGAGAATTGAATTCAAAATGAACTATGTAAATGTGGATAAATCAATGGAAAAAAATCAGTCTAGTAACAAAATTAAAGATATGAAGTTAAATAATATCAGGAAAAAGCACAAATAACACGCTGAAATCCCCCATGCAAATCCCTATCCTGTTGTCTGAAACCCAAAAGTAACCAGGAACACAACACAAGGCTAGGTTTAATCAGATGTCAAACCAACAATTCCACCAAACAGTACCTCGTATGAATTTTTTCTCTTGTGCCATTCCTTCGTCTAAAAATGGGACAGAATCTGGGGGAAAACAACTACAAAAATGAGTTATTTAATTAATGAAAGTTCTGCTACTGGATTGATTAGTAAATAAATGTATTGTATTTCTTGCCTGATTCTGTCTGCATTGCAACAGTTTTGGAGGTAACTCCTAGCTGTATGTGTAGTATTGACTGCATACAATACAATTTTATGCTTCGTACATTACATTTTGCGAGATCGGTGCATTCACTTTTGTGTTTAGTGGTAAATTAGTTACTGTACGATGTTTATAACAGGTTTCTGGATTACAGGCACTAACTAAAAAAAGAGTCCGGAATTTTTAAATGCCTGTACCTTATCTGTCCTTCATTTGGATTGTCCATTAAAAAGAGATAATTTTTCCTAAGAAAGAAGTTCTTTATTGTATTCTGCAATCAATGTATAAACAGTTACTAACTTGAACTCTTGAATTCAACATTTATTGCCTTTTCAAATTAAGTAGCTCAGCACGTAATTTTCTTGAGACTAATAATTGAGTAAAAATTGCATGAACAACTGAAATATTTAAAATTATATTACAATTTTTAATTATTAAGTATTAAACTCACACTGCATTTTTAATGATTTAAACCTTTTGATGATTTTATATATTTGATATGCAATAACTACGCAATGTTCTTTGCTTAAATGAAAATTCAGAAAAAAAGAGGAAATCTTGGTTCTTTTTTTATACAAAGATAAAAAAAATCAGCTTTATACTGTGACATTTACAGCAGTGGTCAACTTAGAGTATTACAACAAAAATATCAAAAATATTTCAATCACTTTATCCAAGTACTTATTTTCTTTTGACTTGGATTAATTGATTTTTAAGAATCTTCTTTAAAAATTCTACTAAAAAAAAAACATCAGAAATATTCAGACTTTTTTTTCTGTCTTTTTCCAGTTTTACCTTTAAAAAAAAATGTATTTCGAGCATAAATTGCACTTAAAACTACTGTTACGTCTCTCGTTACGTATAGTTAATGCTCCTCTTTAACCCAGAGCTAATTGAATATCCAAATGCTTTTACCGTAGAAACATTTATTTTTACTCGAACTGATGTTCCCTCCGGGCACGAAAGATAAAGTATCGTTACAAAATGTTTCTGTATGGTACTTAAGTTAAATTTCAATGGAAACATAAAAAGTTTCACTTCTTTTACGATCCATTCATCGTAACTTTTCAAAGCATTCTTTTTCTTTTTAGAAGTTGAACCCAGCTTTTCACCAAGCAGTTTCTTTAAATGTTCAGCTATTTAAGTAAGTTCTAATGCTAATTTAATTTAGACATATGAGGAAAATGGAGATGATATTTCCATTTGCAACAACGATAGTTTCTTTTTTGAAGATCTTATGTTGTATGCTGGAAGAAAAAAGGAAAAGTTGGAAATTTAGTGATGTTACTTTCTTCAAATTTAAGAAGCAAAAAGGGTGCGAGACTTATTCTTTCTCGAAAATTTCACAACACGTAGATGTTCCCCATAAGAAACCATGCTATTAGTAAAAGATTCTGCTTAAGAAATTTCTTGTATCATGCTTAAAGAGTAATCGCATTATTTTCCTTTTATAACAAGAAGTTCCGTCTATAACGAGCCTACTTGCTCGCATAGACCAATATCAAATTAATAATCTATCTCTCTCTCTCCTTCTCATTTAGCTTTAGATCTAAATTGCTTCAAATATACCCTTTTCAACGGTTTATACACATTCATACACTCACTCATTCCTTCATTTGGAAATGTCCTTAAAAATCCATATCAAAAAGTTTCGTGGGAAAAAAGGCTCGTTTAGTTCTGGATGAACTTCGTACCTGTACTTTTTCTACGTCATAACATCTTTTCGATAAAGTTTGTTCCAAGCAAATCCGTCGGTTAGAACAGGATTTATACTGCATTGAGATTTCCCCGTAGGCGCTAACGCTAATTTTTTTTTTTGAACTGTTCAAAAATGAACAAAACTTGTTCAAGTAAAATATTTCACACCGGAGCTCTTTATAATACGCTTGCTCTTATAGGAACTTGGATCCTATGCTCAGAGCTTACATAATTTGTTTCATTTTTGCCCATAGTCGCAAAATGTTAAGACGTTTTGGACTGTTCAAAATTAAAGAAAAATTTGTTCGAATCGAAAATTAAAATATGGAAATGAGGTGTCCTAGCCGAGATCCTTCGAATGCAAAAATAAAAAACTTTTGATTTGGACAATTCCTTCAAAAGTTATTGAGGAGGGAAAAAACAGATCGATTGACACGCATTTTCCCTATCACAAATCCTACTTTCAAATTTTTTGTTGCTCAATATTTGATTACTTCACTCATTTTTAACGACATTTTTCGATGCATTAAGCCTTCTTTCATTCTTTAAACTTTTAAGGGAAAAGTAGACTATAAACGACTTAATTTAATCGACTCTTTTCTGCCGTGTTGGAAACACCAGAGTAGGACAGCTCAACTTAAGTAAGATTTAAAGTAATAAAAGTATTTCTGAACGTAATAACGAGATTATGTTGATGTATAGGAGTAGGGTAGTAATACTTGAAGTGAAAATAGTCAATTAAATGCTAGCATACGCAGTTACTTGTAAAAAACCTAAGGTAGTATTAAAACGAAATTAAGTGCATAGCAGTGTGTTCAATAAGAACTATATCAGAAAATATGAAAAGTCTGCTAACTACAAATAAATATGCATTGTATTGTATACATTCTGATAAACTAAAACTATTCCACTACCAGGTGCGTCGCAATCAGTCACCTCTTTTAGTTTTTCCATTTCTTATTAGCCTACTTTCCCGTAAAAGTATTTAAAAAAAATAATAAAGCATGAAACAAGGCTTAATCTATCGTGAAAATATAGTTCAAAATAAAGAAAAATAAAAAATAAGTAAAGTAATTAAATTAAGATTGAAAAATTAAAAAATTGAAAGTAGGGTTTTGAGTTAGGGAAAATGTGTGTCTGTTGGTCTGTCTGTCCCTCCTTAAATATTTTTTTTCCAATTAGAAACTTTTTTTTTTTTCACTAAAAAGATCTCGGCGAGGAGATCTCATTTTCATATTTTCTTTTTCATTTAAACAATTTTTCGTTCAATTTTAAAAAGTTCAAAAAATTTTAACATTAGCGCCTATGGGCAAATTATATAAAATCTGAGCGTGAGATCCAACTTCCTATGAACAAGCTCTCGGCGTGCAATGTTTTTTGATTTGAACAATTTTTGTTCATTTTTGAAGTTAAAAAATAATGATAATAACATAGCGCCTACAGGGAAATTTCAAGCCTATATAAATCCTGATCTAATGAGCCGATTTCTGATAACAGACTTTATCGGAAAGCTCTTATTACGTAGAATATGTACAGAGGATAGGAAGTTCATACAGAACTAACGAGCCTATTTTCCTGTGAAGTTTTTTGATTGGGATTTTTTAAGAATATTTTTGAATGAATGAATAGTTAAATGAATAAGTGAATGAATGAGGGAATGAATAAATAAATGAATGACTGAATAAGTGAATGAATGAGTAAATGAATGAGTAAATGAATGAGTGAGTAAGTGAATGAATATGTATTGACATTTGAAAAGGGTATAGTTGAAGCAATTAAGAACTAAAGCTAATTGAGAAAGAGAGAGAGAGATAGCTAGATTATAAATTTGAAGTTGGGGTGTATACGAGATAGTAGGCTCGTATAGTTCTAGAGCTTCTTGTTTTCAATTAAGAGGGTGCTAGTCAGCTCCAAGAATTGAAATGTGAAAAAAGTGCCGTTCTACGGAAAAAAGACTTTTTGTGTCCCACATGTGACAGCTACATTTCATTAAAAATAATAATTGAAAAACGGAATACATGTTTTTGCTTAGGAAATCACTCTCTATTTCTTAAACAGAAAATGTAACTACTTTAATTATAATTTTTTAATGATATATAGCTGTTGTACGTGGAACAAACTGTCTCTTTCTCGACGTAACAATCCACAAGATGAGTTCAGACGCTAAATTGTGAATTTTTCCGGTTTTCCCTGAATTAAAATTCTTTGGCGACATTGCATTCGCTTTTGATCGGGTCTGTTAAGGGAATGGTACTCAAAATTTTTGAATTCACCATCCCATAAATGAATGTCCAAAATTTGATTTAAACAAAATCTGATCTTTGCATTGTCATTTTAGTGCGTAAACCTTTACACAGTAGAGGTATTTTTTAACGGACTTAAATCGAACGATGCTATTTCATTTCTTGAAAGAAAGTCGTAAAATTACCTTTTTATTGCTCAGAAAAGAAACACGAGTTTATTGATTTAGAACTGAGAAATCTTCTTGTATAAGTCTAATTTTATTTGTCCTAGCGCTCGTAAAAAGTACGATGCTTCTTAACGAAATTAGGTAACGAAACTTGTTTTTTAAAGTGCTCATATTGACTGTGATTTAATGCTATTTCGTGGTCTTATTAACTCCACTTAACTTAAATTAAACATTTTAGTCTGTTATCATAAAATAGTAACATTTAAGCATTGAAATGACAGCAAAAATTCTATGTTGTGTTTAAAAAACAAGAAAGTATTTTAACGTTTGTAATTTTGGAAATAGAGACAAAAAGAGTGCATTTTGTGACATTGCATAGATTGGAAAGCATTCTTTTCTTAGGTACAAAGAGCAAAAAGATGCTAACGTTTGTCAAAGTTTCCTGACGGAAAACCACCACCCTTTCAGTACATTACAATATCAAGATACACAGTAAATAAATACAGAAATACATAACCATTCTACAATTGCTGTCACATCACGCGAGAATAAGATGCAAAAGTGAATGATTACGACTTTATTGAGTCTCTGTAATTGAAACGCTTTAAATTGAGCTAAGAACAATATATCCAAACATTTTTTACGCATTAAAAGGAAACGTCAGCCTGGCGCCACTTCGGTTTTGAATTAAACAATTTCTTTGAAGAATGGATAATAGGTTTAGAGGCTTCGGATTTGGAAAGCTTGAAAGAATTAATCGTGCCAGGCAATTGAAACGTAGAGTTCCAACTGAGATAAATGAATAAATGGAACATTTTATTGATAAATTTAGCAAAACTAAAACCATTGATGAATTAGCAACAGAAGTAGAAGATTATGAGGCTGCAAGGCGTAATTTGCGTAAATATCCAACTGTAAGTGAGGAATCTCTCAGTAAGTATACGACAAGTAACCGACAGTAAACCGGCCAAAAACTACTTTAAAAACATCGATAAAAAATCAATCAGATGCTACTCGTGTAACGGCTAAGGTGAAAGCTCTTATTCTTGTGAAAACAATAAAGAAACCTCTTTGTGCCGAAAATGCAACATGTCTGGTAATTAAATGACTGAATGCCCTTCTCAAGTCATGAAAGAAACTATGATTACCCGTTAAAAAATAAAAGAAAATTCGGAGTTAATGTAACTATCAACGGATGATACACATTTGAAGAAAGATTCTGACTTTTCCCTTCGGTGCACAGTAAATTGAATCGTTTCAAAAATTTAGAAGTGTTATCAGAAAAAAACAGTTTTTCACATTTCCAAGCAAGATCAAAAGCTAGAGCTGCACACATACATAAGTAGCCATAGTTTTCCAGTTCACTATTTCTGTTTAAAAAAAATACCACAACAAGAGGAGTGCTGTAGTAACGAGTTAGAAGCATTGGCAGTGATTGAAGCGTTAAAGAAATTTAGAAATCACTTTCCAGGTTCAAAATTTAAAATAGTAACATATTGCGCAGCGTTTCAGAAAATTTGTCAAAAAAAAAAAAAAGGACTTAACACCTAAAGCTGACTGGTGGGGCATGTTTTTGAAGAATTTGAATGCGAAATCATTCATAGATCCGGTACCCAGATGAAATACATAGACGCGCCTAATACTGATTTAGTTGTAACTCGCTGTCAAAATGAAATGACATCTAAAATCGCTACAGCTCAAGAGGAAAACCCCGAACAACTAAATCTGATAAAAACATTGCTTCGGAAGGGTGAACGGGACGATTATCTTTCAGAAACTAATGTATTGTATAACAATGAAAAGGGAAAGTATTTGTTAATGGGGGGGGGGGGGTACCTGACAAAATGTCAGATGAGATAAATGAAGTAAATTTGCCGAATTTTTGAGCGCGTGAAATTTCGAGCTCATTTAAAGATATTGAAAGTACTATTACAAGAAATCATTTTTCCAGAATGGAAACAAGTTCGAAAAAATTGACTTTGAGAAAAATGAGCCTTTACAAAAATCAGAGAAACAAAAGCGGATATTTCACAAAATTCATGCTCGTAAAGGGGGACTAGTGTGTCTCTAAGTACTAAGAGTGATGACAACGGCAACTACGGCCGCCATCTTTTTACCAGTGCGCCTGCGCATTGCCCACTTTTACCCAGCTTCTTGGCGATGCGCGGGCTCGCTGGTAAAAAGATGGCGGTGGGGAGCATGCGCAGTAGCCGTTGTCATCACCTCTACTACTAGAGGCACGCTAAGGGAGACAACTCTCACAATATACCGGGGAAAAAATTGTTGTTATTTATTTTCAGTTTTTAAAAATGTTTTCTTTCAACTTTTACACAAGTGGTATATTTTTAACTCTTCAAAAGCAAGTTCAAACCAAAATGGTTGTATTGAAATTCCTTTTTTTATGGAGGAAGACAAAAACAAAAGATTTGTAATTGGAAAATCAGCAATAAATAGCAAAAATGAGTAATTTTGCACGTACTGAGAAATTTTGGAGTGCATATACTTTTCTTCTTAGACCAGACATTTGAAACATCTGTTCCATCTTGCTTAAAATTATGTAAAAAAGCTCATCGTCGTTTCGCATCGTTTAAGGGCTCCAGCAAATGTTGAACCTTATTACGTACTGACTCTTTCGCTTGCATCACCATCATCATCAATTTCGTCATTCTCTGAAATAATTTAGTGAACAAAAATTTAGCCACACGTACCAGTTTCTTCATTAACTGATGAATAATTATCAAACATGATGGAAAGAGAGACTTAATTAACCCTTTTTTTTTCAAGGTAGATAAAAATCTTTTCTGAACGATTGGAACGAGGCTTTGCTAATTCCAGAAACTATCTAAGCGGATAAAATTAATTCAGTGAGCATTTATGACAGTACCGTTAAAATAAAACAATGCATGCGAAAGAATGCAAGATGCGGGAACGATGGATCGAGGTTCTGCTGTATATACATATACATATATATATACTAAGGGACTCCGCCCTGCTTGCTGTAAAATTTGCGATGTAGACAGTTCGAAAGAGCAACCATTGATGCACAACTTTTTTGCGTGCGATTTATATTTACTTATATGTGTCTAGATATTGTTTCTAATAACTTTTTGACTAAGAGATAAAAAAAACTTTAGAACATTATAAATTATTTATCATTTTTTGCGTTTGTAATTAGTCAAACATGTTGCAACAATATTTTATATCACATTTCCCTGATCATTTATTCTGTATTAAAAATATAAATGAGAACATACAAGCCATAAATACAAAAATAACTCATTAAAGTCGCGTTTAAACATTCCACAAGAATTATTTAGTTTATGCATCGTTTGCGAAGTCAGTAATGCACGCATTTCTTTCTCAGAAAAAAGTTTATTTAATTACTCAAAAAAAAAAAAAAAAAGAAGGAAAAGAAAAAAAAAAGCCTATCAGTTAGCCTGGGCAAAAGAAATGCATGATATTTTCAAGTGTTTATTTTTTCCCTATTTTTTATTTTCTTTTATTAAAAGATCTAGAAGTTGCTTGAAAGTGAAGATAGGAAAAGTGAAAGAATTTTAAATTAAAGTAATTGTTCATATTTTTTTATGGACGTAGTAGTAATGACATGACTAAATTTAAAGCTTTAAGAAAGTAATTTTCCGGACATTCTTCCAAAAATGAGAAGCCTTTGTGTAGCAATTTTATTCTCAGAATATTTCAACTTTATTTCGTGAATGAATGTTTTGAAAATCACTTTCATGTTTCTCCGTTTTAATTATATTACAAAATGAGCAAAATTTATTTGAAAGCATCCTTTTCCTTTTACCGTTGTACCGTGATCCGTTTGTCATGCAATTCAGTGAGGCGATCTAGTTCTCAAGTTACTGAAGCACTCGTGTCATAAACACTATGATGAGTATATCCCAAGGCTATCCCGCTTGATTGGATTTTTGAAAGTGCAAATCGATCGACTCCCGATTTTCCTCCCTTCCAAAACAAGATTTCTTCTCATCTTCACGAAATAAGTTCCTTCGATTGGGGTGGGAGTTATATGACTAAATCAACAAGGAATGCGATACTTATTTGGGTCTGCTAGAATAACAATAAAAATCAATTTCTAACGATCCCGTGAATAAATATTTTTTTTCATCGTTGTTCATGGAAAGTATTGAATAAAATTATTCTCCGAACTGAAATTAAGTAAAATTTGATTTGAGTTGTCTCTTAAGAAAAAATTGTAGAACTCCTAAAATGCCAGGGATTTGGTGCGGAGCGTTTTTAAATAGAATTTCATTAAAAATTTCAAAGCAGCGATTTCCCACAATAAAATTACACTGTAATAAATTATAGTTCAACCTTTCACCAAAAACATGGTGAAAATGGTGAAATTTAGCTGTAACCAACATTTTGGATAAAAGTTGAACCATTATAATGGTTCCTTGTTTTCCATTTATGGTGAAACTAAGTGCAACGTCACCATTATAATGGTTCAACTTTTATGCAAAATGTTGGTTGCAGCTAAATTTCATCTTTTTTTTACCATGTTTTTGGCGAAAGGTCGAATAGAATTTTTCACAGTGTAGTTTTGACCAAGAACAACGACGAAGAACGAAAGATACGGTTTTCAGCTGCGAAATAAATTGTCTGTAAATAACTTTTAATTTGCTAGTATCAACATAAACAAAGTTATTAATAAAAATGAAATCGTGGCTACTACTACTACTCTCTTGCGGATTCGCTTGCTGCCTTATGCTTTATGCACAGAAAATGACTGTACAGTTTATGCAAGCCCGTGTGCATGTCTTGCGCTTTGGTCTGTATGCACTTTAGCCGAAATCCATTTCATTATTTCAGCACAATACTTTAATTTGTGCATAAAAAACACCAACTTCATTTTGTGTTTCCTTATTAATATGAAAAAGTTGGTCAAGGATTTTTAAAAAACACAAATATCCCTATTTCATCTTCAATTTAACTCTGCTTTTAAACATTAATGCCCCCAAAAATTAAAAGTTTCATGATTTCAGCAAATTATGTATCGAAATTATTTTAACGTAGATAACTCCGATTTCATTAACTAAAGAGAACGATGATGAGCGAAAGCTTAGTAGTGCAGCAAAGCGTATTGTTAAGCTTCATTATGTACTTTATTTCGTTTGCATAAACTAATTAGATGATAAAATGCTCATCCGAAAGGAAATCTGAAATCAGTTGTCCCTCGAGATCTTTTCTTAGGTACTCTATGAACACTCTGTAATTAACTTATTACTTAAACGTGTGTGGGTTTCTTAAATAAGGTGTTGCGTAAAGCCGATCATTTAATGGGATGCGCATATTCACTGCTGTCATTTTTAATTTAAATCTTGACACACATTTTCACTTTACTACTTAATCTATTTCAGTCAATTTTTATTAACAATAAATCGAATCATTTTTGAAACAGATGAAACTAATGAATATATTAACAACAATCTATTTAATATTCATGCCTTAACAGACACTTTCAGGGAAAAATTCTTTGATAATCTCAAATAATCTAAAAATTACAATCGACGTATCCTTTTCTTCATTCGAAAGCTGGGAAATTAGTATTGAAGTGAGATTCATTTCTTTAAAGAGCGCTTAAGATAGTATAATGGCGAATGGGCAATCTGTGGTTTTGGGCATTTTGCGTTGTTTGCATTTATTTGTCGTCACAAGAAACGGGTCGGATTTTTGCGTTTACCTAATTAACATGTCTTCAAGTAAAAGAATACGAGATTCTTTCCAACTAGTAATACCAAGAGATAGATGGATGTTTAAGTTGCCAAATAAATTAACTCCACGGTGACAGAGCTTGAGAAAACTGAGTAAGAAGATTGTGCGTTCCATGGAAAAAATCGGGCACTCGCGTTACGTTTTTTGCTGTAACATTAATTCACTCATTCATTCATTCATTTATTCATTCATTCACTCATTCATTTAGTCATTCATATATATATATATATATTTTAATGTAGTCCCTCATTTATTTACTTTTTCATTTATTCACTCATTTATTCATTCATTTATTCATTCATTCATTCAGAAATATCCTCAAAAAACCCGATCAAAAAATTTCACAGAAAAATAGGGTCGTACATGTTCTACGTCATAACATCTTTCCGATAAAGTTTGTTCCAAGCAAATCCGTCTGTTAGATCAGGATTGATTTAGGTTTGAAATTCCTTGTAGGCGCTACGTTAATTTTTCTTTTTTTTTTTTGAACTGTTAAGAAATGAACAAAAACAGTTCAAATCAAAAACTATTTCACGCCGAAAGCTTCTTCCAATAAGCTTGTTCATATGATTCTTGCATTTTATGCCCGGAGTTTACATAATTTGTTTCAGCCCATAGGTGCTATGTTAAGAATTTTTGAACTGTTCATATCAAAAGGTAAAATATGAAAACGAGATGTCTTCGCCGTGATCTTTCGATTTCATAAAAAATCTTTCGAATTGGACCATTCCTTCAAAAGTTATTAGGGTTACAGACCGACAGACACATATTTTTCTCATCTCATTCTCAAAAAGAGAGAAAATAACCATTACTCACAGAAATTAACTGTTAGCTAATTCCATAAAGTTGGAAATTGTAAACAAAATGACAATGAATAATTAAGGTGAACTGACAGTATTAAAAATAAGCATAATTACAGTTAATTGGTATCGGCCGATTATCTTCTGCCCTTTAATTGGTAAGCTGCCAATTTGCTGATGGGTGCATTCCTAGTCAAAACCAAAAAACAATGCACACAACATGCATAATAGTAGACTAGCAAATTGGCAAAGGTTTTCTACATTTTTTAATTTCATCCCCCTTTGGTGCAAAATGTCATTTTTTCCTTTTTTCGACGGTATACTTAAACTGTAAAGTGTTACAAACCACACAATTACACTCAGAGTTTCTCATTAGTATGATTCCTGTGATTAATTTTTGCGGTTTTGTCCCCTATGGGAGTTATCAGCCCTTAAAATTTGCAAAATTTGCTATTTGAGCTTGAACGTAGACCTTTAGTCATTAATTAATTATTAACGTACAGTATTCTAACTGAGCATGTTTAATACTACCTAATGCACTATAATACCAATATGTAAAACTAGCAGCCATAAATTTAGTTCATATAGATTGGGGTCAAAATATAACTGTCTAATGATCCCATTTTCAACCCCGAGAACTACTTTGATGACTTATATAAAATCCAAGGTCATTACTAGGGAAAAAATAAAAACTGTTATGAACATCTTTTATATGTAGCAATAAGGGGTGCGAGTATCAAGAGAAACGAAAATAGTCTAGCAGCGCATTTCTTAAAAATCTCATGAAATTATATTGATTGACTCAGAGTTGTTGAAGCTCAATTGGAGCTAAAATCAGTAAGAAAATGATGCTATTCTTTGTTACGCCTGATCATTTTACATTGAGTTTCAAATTCAAGTGTAAAAAAATAAAGAATTAATTAAATATGTCTACACTGAATAAATAAATAAAGTTTAAATTTCAGTCACGTATTCAGCAACTGTAGATGCTCTTAATTATATTACATGATAAAAGATTTTTAATTATTCACTTGAATTGTATGACTGAAAAATTCAACAGAAAAATTACAAAGAATTATCTACTAAGTATGCTATGAAAAAGAATTTAACTTTTCTTTTAAAACAGGATTATATTACCACAAATGCTTGTTTCACAACCTGTTCTATATAAAGATATAGTTCACGCGTTCAGCAAGTTCCTTTCTACATTTAGTTAATTTTACCAACACTTAATTTCGACAGAATCAAAGAAAAAAATTATTTTGCATCACATTAAACTCTTTACTCACATTAAATCAATTAAAGCACACATTTCGCACTAAGAATCACAAAACAAACTGCTTTTTACCAATACTTTTTACTGTATAAATTACGGTAGAAATTCGTACGCTTTATTTTTTAAATAATTTTATTTTATATTAGTTTCAAGTATAAGGTACACATGAAATTTAGAGAGGCAATTAACGAAAGAAAAAAATTCGTCTTTAGTCCGTTAAATACGGTATTAAGTTATAGGAACTCATGAGAGTGTTTTTTTTTTTCCTCTTCGTATGAAGTGTGTCATTGAAGGGGCACGATGGAGAAGAATACTTAAGCAACCATAATGAGTTCTAATCTTATAACTCACAATGGAAAAATCTAATCTTATAACTCACATTCCTCTTTCAAAAGCTTTATAAAAAAATATGGCGAAAAACAAGAAATGAGGGCCCCCCCCTTCCCCCTTTCATAAATTTTTTCCTTATTGCAAATAACCACAAGGAAATTTCCTAACTTAACTTTCCATTAAATCAGATTAAATTTCTTTCCTTTTCTTTAAACAAAGCGTTTTCTAGCACAAAAATGCAAAATTGACGTAGCAATTAAAGACGTAAAGCTCTTATAAAAAGCCACTAAAGTGTTTGAAATATTTTTTAGATGAGTAATTATCAAAGCTACAAAGAAAAAAGCCTTTTAAGTAGTAATATAAAAAGTTTGAATCTTTCATTGAAATTCTTATTAAAGAGCTACAAAAGCAAGCAATAAAAGTAGCATAATTTTAGTCAGAAAAGCGTTGTTCTTTTAATGCCCGAGGCAATTAAATAAATAAAAATAAGCAGACGCTGGATTTGAAGGAAGAGTTTTAAATGGATACACAATAACATTTATTTCTTCAGAGAAATAAAAAAAATTAATGGCGTTGAAAAAAAAAAGAAAAATTAAATTATTGCTCTTATTTTGTGAATGTACGTTTGACACTTCTTTTGTTGTTTAATGTCTTACAAGAAAAATATGTCAGGAAACAATTGCTTTGGGAATCAGTTCATGAATGATTAAAGCTGGAATTCATTTTCAAGGGGTTTCAAACATGAAAAATTTAATATGTTTTTCTATGCATTCCAGTTTAATCTTGTTAAAATTCTGGTAAAACGTTAGAATTATTCTGTATTTCTATTTCAATCAGTTCAAAAGATGATAAGCCAAAAGTGCAGAAGAATACTGATTGCACTTCATTACTGTATTGTTAACAATTTCTGTTGTATGTAAATACATGTTTTCCTTCATCACTCAACATTTCCGGTTCTAAATAAAGATTACTTTATTGGATGAATTAGTGGACCACTTCCCCCGCGCAAAACAGCAAGGATTGGTTTAGCGTTAAAAATATTTTTCCTATTTTTTCCATAAAAAAAAAAAATTATAATTAATTTGTACACATTTACGTATTTCTTCTAGAAATAGTGTTGCGAAAGAAAAACGAAGATTTTGATTTTGCAACTGAGTAGTGAACTGCTTAATTAATATTTTTGTATTTACTTAATTGAAATTTACTTATCAAAATTTTTATGCTTATAAAACATAATTCATTTATTATTAATCTTTTAATTTTGTTCACTCAATTTATTTCAGAAATTTTAGTCTTTATAATATATTAACAATAATTACGTAATAAGAACTACTATTAATTATTAACATCATGTATTACCATGCTAATTTCCCCCGCATAATCGAATACATTTGGTAGCGTCGTGGTACGGTGCGGAGCTCGTGCGCGCCAGGTCTGAGGATCGAGCCTGGCAGTATCGGTGAATTTTCAAGATGCAGAAAATCGTCTGCACCCTTGTTGTATGATTATACGGCATGTCAAAGATCCCTTGAGTAGACATTTGGCTTGGATGCTCTCGGCTAAATTAAATTCCTAGTGCAATTTCGCATCAACAGAGGCCGGGTGCTCGCCCTTTCAGGTGGAGAAACCGGACGTCAAAATTCACACACCCTTCTCACTCGCTCCCGTAAAAATCACGGGGTACAGTTTCTCCATTTATTTCTCGTACCCTTGATACTTCCGGGTTGAAGTGTTCAAAAGGAGCTCATAAAAAAGTTTGAAACAAATCATTTCTAATGCTGTGAAACTTTTTTATCTCTTATTTCACGTGCCAGATGCCAATTAAAATGTATTAATTGCAATTATTTCTTTTCCTGAGTCTATTTATTTTTCAAATTGTTTGTACTTATTTTTCAAGTAAACAACTAAAAGCTGTTTTTATTAATTTACCGTGCCACTAAGGCTTGAAATTTTAAGTTCTTATTCAATACAGGGGAGACCGGGGCATGTTTTCCATAGGGCAAATTTTTCAGATGGGATTAATTTTGAATTTAGCCGCTCATTAATGCCAGTGGATGAACTGGCTGAAAATGTTTCGCGTCACATATTATCTACCAAAGTTTTAATTCCGTAGGCACAGAAGAGCTCTTTTCTTTCTTTTTGCCTACTTTTAAGTAAAAGTTAAAAAAAGAGAGCAAGTATGAAAGAAGGCTTAATGTATTGTAAAATATCGTTAAAAATAGAGAAAAGACAAAAGAATTTCGAATAACATTTTTTTTTTTTTTGCATTCGAAAGATCTTGGTGCGAACATCTCATTTCTATATTTTATTTTTTGATTTGAACAATTTTTCGTTCAATTTGGAACAGTTCAAAACGTCTTAACATTATGCCTATGGGAAAATATGAAGCAAAGTACATAAGCCCTGGACTTAAGATCCAAGTTCCTTCCGACAAGGTAATTGAAAGGAGCTTTCGAAGTAAATCATTTTTTGATATGAACCATTTTTGCTCATTTTTGAACAGTTAAAAAAAACATTAGCACCTTCAGGGAAATTTCAATCTTATATAAACCCTGATATAACTGATGGTTTGCTTTGAACAAACTTTATCGGAAAGATGCTATGACGTAGAACATGTACAAATACGAAGTTCATCCAGAACTAAACGAGGCTATTTTCTAACGAAAGTTTTTGATCTGGGTTTTTAAGAATATTTCCGAATGAGGCAATGAATAAATGAGTGACTGAATGAATAAATAAATAAATGAGTGAGTGCATGAATATGTATAAACCGTTGAAAAATGTATTTGAAGTAATTAAGAACTAAAGCTAAATGAGAAACAGAGAGAGAGATAGCTAGATTAGCAATATGAAGTAGGCTCGTATAGTTCTAGACTATACTTGCTATAACTGTAAAGGAAAATTCATTTCAAAGTTGAGAAGAACTTCCCAAGGAATCATACACTTCACATGACACTTGATTTCCTACGGCGAATTTCTCCTTTCAGAGCCAAACGGAAGATATGCTGAGGACAGGGTGCTTTTGAAGGGATGCTCGTCCGTGTGAAAGGATCGCTGTGACATCGAAATTCACTCCTCGGGGGCGCCACCGCCAACTCTTTCGGCCCTCTTGCGCACGTGGCGGAGGCAGACCCATTTGGCCCTCCGATGCCATCTGTGTCAGGTGAGAGGAGAGAAGGAGAACACGTAATCCATTCCTCCCAAATTCGTTCCAGATTCTGCGGCGGAGATGACAAAACAATCGCACTTGTTGCCGCTAAGTAAGGATTAAAGGCAGAGACCGCTCATGATCGCATCCGGAAGTGAAGAAAGGGAACAAGATTTCGGTGGCGGTGAAAAAGTGCCTTTGCGATAAAGGTGAGTTTATAAAATGTATGGGAAAGAATTGATTGTCAAATAATAATTAA
This sequence comes from Octonoba sinensis, assembly GCA_038502835.1. NCBI lineage: Eukaryota > Metazoa > Arthropoda > Arachnida > Araneae > Uloboridae > Octonoba > Octonoba sinensis. The sequence goes on along the minus strand of CM076604.1, from coordinate 89,827,286 downwards.
GCAATATTTTGAGGAAATTAAACATAATTTTTAAGAGGGGCGGGGAGAATATCCTTTTCATGTTATTTTATGTTTTTGGAAAACAAAACAAAAGACGAAAGAAAAAATTGATTTTGTGAGCGAATTGGATCAAATACGATGTATTATCATAACTATTTAAAAATATTATAGTAAGAAAAACATAAGTAATATTGTAAGTTATTAAAATTATTGTAATTAATTTTGCTAATGATAATCTTATCACCTTGTTTTATATTTATATTACATATATATTGTAATGATAGTGCAGTTTAAACCTTCGCTATTTCCAAATATTTTATTAAATTGTTCACTAGCGATCACATTGGACATAAAGTTTGAAAATTTATTATACGATCACACGCACACTCACAACACAAATATGTATGGAAAAAATTAAAGGAAAAAAATGGATTGGGAAGAAGGAATCATGAACCAATCAGATGCCAACACATCAGACACCCGGATGTATAAAGATCTGCAAAAATTAGTAGTTTAGCCTACAAATCAGGCAAATTAACCTGCGAATGAAATTGTACCCAAGAATTCAGCAGTGTATGGATAATTTGGATAATATAGATTATGAACATGAAAATAAAAACGTAAAATTCAAAACAAAATTTCACACGTGTATTTTTGTATTTTGTTACCTTTTATTGTTTTATAGGTTTTCACATTTTCACACGCTTCAGTTTTATTCTAATTCTTATCCAAATCATCTAATTAATGCTTAATTCTACGTAATTTCTCTCCCACGTTAACCTGCTTGTTTTTTTCAGTTACTCGGTTAATAACGAAAAATTATTTATGCCGCTCTTTAAACACTCAGATATTTGATGAGTTGTAGTCCGATCGATTGCCCTTTATCTTACCCAGTTTCTTTTTTTTTCCTCTTAATTTATTCCACATTTTAACATATATTATCTTTGCAGCTTAAACGCAAGGCTTATATGGTACTCTTCTTATTGGTTTTCATTTTTCAGGGATTTGATTTATTCTGCTTTCCTTTTTTAATTTTTAGCATTCCCTTTTTATACAAATTGATTCCTTCTTTCCTATATATCTACATCACACACATACACAGATAAATATACGTACATATATATATGCTCATGTATATATATATTCAGGCAAATTCGGGTTTTACGAGTTCGGATTTAATGAGAATCAGTTTTTAACCAGGGATATTACGTTTCAAATAAAGTGTGTGCTGGCGGAGGGGGAGGTAATGTGAAAAGTAATCTTTAAATACCAGTTATTACAGGCAGAACTCGCATTTCGCGCGAGTTTTTTTCACGATGCCTTCAAAATTTTCTCTCCATAATCAAATTTCGCAAAATTTCATTGAATTTCGATGTGGAAAAACCCCCCCTAGAACTGGATATTTGCACAAAGGATGTTGAAATCTGCCAAAAGTATGTTCATCTACAGCTTCAGCGTCGGCAATTGCCTAAAATTTAGGTTCAAAGGTTTTCCAAACAATACTGACGGGTTGTTTTCTTTTCCTTCTCTTACACTAAATGATAAAAAATGAAAGTGTGTATTTTTAAAATTATGTTCATTAAATTCCTTTTTATCTAATGAGATGTGAATTTATAGTAAAGCCTCTTATAATTTTCGCTATAACCCACTCATCTATATATATGTACTCATCTATATATAACCTCTAACCAGTTTTCCCATCTCTCGTTTTCCCTTGTGCATGGTTAAAATGCATGGTCCCGTGAAAAACTATCGAATGACTTTCCATTGTACTTAAAAACAGGAAAAAGTGTACGATTAATAACAACTGTAAAAATTACAACCCTTAGTGGTAAGAAAAGTTGATAAAAACTCAAGTTTTAATCCTTAACTAGAAAGACAAGAACAATCAATTTAAGTGTAAAATTGTGCTATCCCCTTTCCTCCCCCCTAAAACAAAGTCGGAAAAATAAATTTCAAACATTTGTATAGTAAAAAGCAGCGAAGGTTAAAGAATTAAGAGAAGGTTGTGCCTTCCTTCCCAAAACACGAAGCATTAAAAGAAATTAGTAGTCTGTTAGACAGGATACATAACAATATACCAGACTGTTCTTTATTCTGAAGCACTTTTTTATACATATATTTGTAGCATATTTATCCACGTACATCATGGTTATGCAAAAAGATATTATAAAACTAGATTTTTTTAAATTTTAAGTTAAAGCTGTAGTTTTGTGCCAAATTAATTTCCTTAACAGTCTAAAGTACAATGTACTTCAAGCGCCTCAGTTTATTTCAGTTTTTAGCGAAATAACATGCCCTATCAAGCTCTTATTGATTTGCAGTTTTTCTTTCTTCCAGTTTGAGACAATATTCTCCGACAAATGCCATGCGTCATTGACGCTTTATTTCATAAACTTCGTCACTGTTCTGGTAGTTGTCAGCGACGCTTACAAGTTAAGCATCCTCTTTAGTAAAATAAATTCTGTCATATACGTTTTGAGGAACTTAATTATCTGTGATGTTCAGCGATCTCATTTTGTTACTGCCCCAATAAAAATTCACTCCTCTTAAAAAAAAAATATTTCACCTTTCTAATTTTTTTTTTCAATCTCCTTAATATGTTTTTCTTATTGTGTCCAGCCTTTGATATCTAGTTGGCCGTGGGCGAATTGACAGAAGTTCGACTAACAGCCTTATTCACCAACCGATTCGAACTTCTGTAAAATACTCGAACCTCCGATTTGAACGTTCTGATTGATTAAGGAACCTTTGATCTACATTTCGAAGGTCCAACTCGCCTGGTGAATAAGGGTGAAAGTTTCTCTCTAGACAATGAATAATATTACAAAGCTCTTCAAATCTCTAAATAGCTACCCATAATCATTTTTCATTGTCTTAAGTGATCGTAAAACAACTTGAAATAAGTTTTCACGATTAAAAAAAAAAAAAAACTCTTCTTTATGTCCATTTGCTGCTCAGTATTACCAAGCTAAACTCTTGCAATGTCAATTGTGTTCCATTCACCTATTGCAAAGGATCTCTCGTTGTCCACTTTGATTCATCAATCCTTCATTAGCCACGCATAGCTTCGCTCATGTGAATCACTAGGAGTTTCATATTAGAAACCTTTTGAGAATGCAGTCCAATGATATAAATTCTATTGAATAGTTCACGTTTACTGCGCCAAAACCGGTAATCAGGTACATTGAAGAACCTTTTTACTTTAAAGCGACTCACGCAATATACGGAATAATTCCTTATAGATTCAATTGTGATTTCTATAAAATGGGTTTTTTTAATTTTAACTACCAAATTATTTAATCTAAAAACACAAATATTTTGCATCTGTTTCCTTACCTTTAAAATGTAAGGAAGAAGAAGGAGGCTGGTGATTAGATTTCAGACCGAAATCTAATCACCAGCCTCCGCTCTGGTGATTAGATTTCGGTTATGCAATTTGCTTGTTTTCTTATTTATTTTTTGCTTATTTTCCTATACAGAATAATCCATCGCTTACAATATTGGTTTCTTTTCTTTAATCTTATATTTTCTTTTCTTTCAAGTTTTATTTTCTATGGCAAATAAAGGCCAAAATACGTATGCAATGGACAAAAAGCACCCGATAATTTATTGAGCTCAAATATAAAGTAAAATTTAGCTTTTTTACCCCCTCATAGCTCTATCCGCACGAGCTAAGTAGATGTTCCTCGTAACTCTGAAACATGTACATATAGTTTTAATTGCAAAATTCATGAACTAACACGTTTAAACGATGTATATTTCAGCAATATAATTGTTCTGACGGCCATAAGAAGTTTCTCCACATCAAAATAAAAGCAAAGGTTCCAGTTTACCATTAATAAGCGTTAACATTTCACTTATTGTGGATGAAAACAATAAAAATATACACAAAATAAATAGATTTGTCCTTTATCAGTTTTCGAGAAAATTCCCATAAATTTGTGAATTTATGATTTTCAAAAAATGTAGAATGAGTTGATATTTTTTTTAACAAAAATAAAGTGAGAACCCTTTAAAACCTTGGGTTTAATAAATTTTTTAATTTTCCTAAGACCGAAAAAAGGTTTTTACTTTTGGTGCAAAAATTTAGACTTTAATACTTAACCTTTTTCCATAAATGACCCCCTGCCTTTTGTCCAAATCCCTTTGGTTACATACAAGGTGCCAAAAGAAGACGTTTCTCACGTATAATCACGTGATCAAATGAAGAGCCCTCTCATTTTTGACCAAATCACCTCTTTGATACATACAGTTGGTTTTCCTCGCAAACTCAAGTTTCGCACGCATTATTGGTCTAAGGCAAATAAAGTCTCTCTTTTTGAAAACATTTTTTTTTTTTTTTTTTTCCCCCCCCCCATTGTAAATAGTATATATGTAAAAAAAACACTGGTAACTTTTCATTTAAGTTGCGATCAGAGCAAACAGAAAATATATTTCAGAGTTCATAATAGGTAAAATAAAAATTTTATTCACTGGGCGATGTTCATTTGAATTGAATATGATATGACGCAGATTTTTATGAAATGAAAATGTTAAGAACTTTACTAAGACTTCGACTAGTTATTACACACAATTTCAAAGAAACAGCCTAACAAAATATTATACTGAAATATTTCATTTTTAATACTACATTTGTATAGCTTTAAATAAATGCGTAGAATCCAGATTGTTGTAGCGCTGTACCCATCTTTTACTGTAAGAAAAGTTAGTTTCGTTGATCTAAGATTAATTTTTTTTTTCTTGTATTTCTCATCCTTTTTTCATACATATTCTTTTAAAGTCCATAAAAAACTTTTTGGCAGCACAAAAGATTGAAATATATATTTCTTTATTATGTACGTTTTATAAATATCAATACATATTTCAGACTAAAAGCTTTACTTTTTTTCTAGTGAAATACGATTTTTTTAACCAAATAGTTTTCACACGTAATAACGGCGTTTTTTCATGAGACTACAGTGATTCATAAAGTTTAAGAATGAACTTTGTGATATATAATATCCCACATGTGCCACAAAGAAAACAAAACCAAAGAAATTCATTAGTTATTTCGTCATCCTTGAAGCAAAAATATTACATCATAGCATTAGACATCTTTAATTTTAAAGCAGCCCTTCTAATTATGGAAATTCTTAATAATGGTTGTACTTTTCTATTTGAATCAAAATCAGGAATATATATATATTTTCCCTTGCCTTCCTAATCATTGATCAACAAATTGCTTCTTCTCAAAGTTTTTTTTTCCTGTGGAAAATATTGTGCATGATTTTGAATGTCGTAATATTTCTGCAACATTTCCCAAAAATAACTCCTAAGGAAAAGAAAAGCTGCTATTGTTTTATTTTTATGGCAATTATGATATAAATTCTTATTTTTTTTTCTCTGTGTTAGGAACAAAAGTACTTCAACAATTTCATGCATAAAAATATAAACTTCAAAGGTTCATTTTAGGTGTAGTTTTTATTAAAATCGATTACTATACTAGCAGGCTGGAACATAACAGTCATGAACAGGGCTAAATTTTGTACGTAGAAGTGTAGGGCTCAAAAGTTTTCAAAACTTATTTCAATGCGTAAATAGAATTCCATTTAATAAGCAAAAATATGCAAAAAATCACAAACAGGCTGAAGAATTAAGCTTCCGGTGGGCTTACATGCAAATTAAGAACTGCCTGTAAGAAATTATGAAACTAACTAAAATTATGAAGTAGGATAGTTATAATGTAGTCTACAAAAGAGTTTATGGTACTGTATTGTGTTTATAGAAATTATAAGAAGATTTTCTAGTCGTCGTTTTTCTGCACTAATAAATTTCTGATGTAAATTTACCTTTCTTTCTTTCTTTTCATCCCTATTTCGTTTTCTTCGATTTTCCATATTCAGCATAATTTAATTTTTTGTACTCTTTATTTGAACTGACCTTTTGTTACAGATGAATTATTATATCACTCTCGAAATAAAATCAGGTCATAATTTCTCATTCTCTTAAACTTCTGAATTCGGTAAAAAAAAAAAGCCAGAAGCTATACAATATCTAATAAAATCAGAAGAAGAGTTATCTGTTTTACATTATGAAGTTCTTGCACAAAAAATGCAAGAAACGATGTTTCCAAACCGACAAAATGAAAGAAAAACATTTATAATAGCAGAAAACGCGAGCAACAACTATTTCCAGTCTCTCCGTTCTGTTCTCCCATATGCAATTTCTTTTTACTTTTATTTATTTAATTTATTAATTTTTTTCATGTTATTTTTATTGAACAATGAAAATGTGTTTTATATTTATACTCGTTTTTGATTTTGTTTCTACTACAGTTACGCATAAAAAACGCTCTTTTATTCTTTGTCGTGTTGTTGCTGTTCCTAATGCCATGTGATTATCCAAGCTCCCCTTCGCAGAGCGACGAGGGATTAAGGCTGTAAGGGAGCGACTTCCGTTTATAGATGAGCACCACAACGGTGGAAGTACGACTTGGCTCATTATGCAATTGGATGACACCACCACAAATGCGCTACCTTCCTTTTTTTGACCTAAGAGTGAAGGGAAGGGAAGTTCTCCTCCCTCCGGTACTCTCGGAACTGCCTCGGGACTTCAGGGTCCACGGATTTTACATGCACGTGTCCCCAAGCGGCGGGTCTTCAGCGGGTCGGGTATCGAACTCCTAATCTTTCGGTTGAAGGTTCGACATCCGGGCCACTAGGATAACACGACCCTATTCTTCGTCATTGTTCACTCAAAACAAATTTTAATGCGGATGAAGTCATTTTGAAAATTTAATAAAATTCTAACATTTAAAAAAAAATAAATTTGTGAATTGGAACATGACAACGTTTTTTGCTCCGGCTGCTCTACTGCTCCAAGGAATTTTTTCTACGCCATAAAAGTGCTCAACTTTCGACTCCAGATCGCCATTTTAATAGATATAAACAAATTGGGGAATGTCGAATAAAATCACACGCTCAGTGCTAACGTATCTAATGTAGGTTTTGTAAGTCGAAATTTTACTTCATTTAATCTTTGCGATTTATCATAAAGTCAAAATGCCACGCATTGCGGTTTGTTTGATTATAAAAGAATACGTTTAATGACTATCCGTCGGTTGTTATTTCAGTTTAAGGGGGAAAAAAAGGAAATATAATTAAAAAACCCATAATCGTGTGTTTTTTGTCTATCCAAAAAAATAAAAATACTCTCAACACCGAGTTACAAACAATAACTACTTTACCTTCGGAGGCACTGCACTTCTCATAACACTAATTGACGCGACCCATGTTAAAGGTAGTTTTATTATAAGAATCTTCATCTACTCAGAAAGTAATTAAAAGAAGATCACAGACTGAAATGAGCTGACCGATAATTGTGGGCCAATAAAAAAATCAATCCTCTTTTTTTTTTGCTTTCATTTGCCAGTTGCTCCTAGTTTTAGATCTGTAATTACTCTATCATTTCCTCTTCGCGATTAATAAGAAGATTTTCTTGTCATTGCCCCCCCCCCCTTTTTGTTGTTTCATACACGTTCTCTTTTTACCCCCTTTTTCTTTAAAAGCTGTGAATTTAACAACAATTTTACATCAGGTAGTATTTCCTGTAGGGTTAGCTTCAACTGCTTCAACGTAGAACCACTATTTTGGAGAAATATTAATACATGGGCATTAGGGTTCCCTAGAGGCCTAGAGCTTGGTCCTTTTTTTTTTTGGTAAGGATGAAATAGTTATAAAATACTACCCAAAATTATGAAGATCTACATAGGTGAAGAAGTTAAATCAATGAAAATATTATATAACTACAAAAGGAAAGTTTTCGTTTGGTGATTTCTGCGAAATGTTAATCCCCTGCAAATGTAGTTATAGCTTCTTGTTGAGGAAATTTAAATAACATGGCTATCAGCTCAACCTTTTTTTCCTTTGTGTTCAGATTTTTTCCTAGTTTGGAAAATATTTTTTATAATAACATAACCAGTTGCAGTTCATGCATCGAATCCTTTACAGCCGACCTCAAGTTCAGATTCTTATCTAAACTCTCTCTTGCCTTTAAAAAATTGATTTATAGCTTTGTTTGATGAGTGATATTTATATATTCAGATATTTAAATATACGCATAAATAATATTATAAAGGCGCTCATATTTTAAAAAAAATTTCATAAGAAAAATCTTTCTATCCTATAACATAGTTTCATATTTGGCTTTCAGTTGGGATGCATAAACATAAATATTTTTTGCCGTGAATGGCTTTTCGTTTCACAATGTATTGCAATAACGGTGATTTTTGATGCTGCTGACTGAAGGTATTTTTATAGAAGATATTTTATATGCTTTTTCTTTGAGAAATAACAATTTGCTGAAATGGTTTATATCCAGTGGTTTTTATACTTCTGTTGCTTAATTCCTGATTGCTTACCATTTAAATTTTATTTATAAACTTACATAACACTAAGAAATTGCTGATGCATTGCACCAAAAAATGCTAGTTTGCTGGCTGGAAAAAAAAACAGTGCTTAATTTTACTATATTTCGTTTTTCTCTCTTTTTTTTCTTTTTAGCCTACTTTCCCGTAAAAGTAAAAAAAAAATAATAATAAAGCATGAAAGAAGGCTTAATGTATCGTGAAAATATCGTTAAAAATCAAGAAAAGTCAAAAATAAGTGAAGTAATTAATTAAAGATTGAAAAATAAAAAATTTGAAAGTAGGGTATTGAGATGGGGAAAAAGTGTGTCTGTCGGTCTGTCTGTCTGTCTGTCTGTCGGTCTGTCTGTCGGTCTGTCTGTCGGTCGTCGGTCGGTGTCCCCCCTTAATAACTTTTGAACGAATTTTCCGATTGGAAAAATTCTTTTTGCATTCGAAAGATCTCGGCGAGGACATCTCATTTCTATATTTTACTTTTTGATTTGAACAATTTTTTGTTCAATTTTGAACAGTTCAAAAAATTTTAACATTAGCCCCTATGGACAAAATTGAAGCAAATTCTGTAAACTCTGGGCACAAGAGCCAAGTTCCTATTGCAAGCTTATTGAAAGGAGTTCTCGGCGTGAAATATTGATTTGAACAGTTTTTGTTCATTTTTGAACAGTTCAAAAAATTAACACAGAGCTTACGGGGAAATTTCAACCCTATATAAATCCTGATCTAACGGACCGATTTGCTTGGAACAAACTTTATCGGAAAGCTCTTATAACGTAGAACATGTAGAAATAGAAAGTTTATCCAGAACTTACAAGCCTATTTTGCTATGAAATTTTTTGATCGGGATTTTCAAGGATATTTCTCAGTGACTCAATGAGTGAAATAATGAATGAATGAATAAATTAAAGAGTGAAAGAATAGATCAATGAATAAATGAATGAGGAAAAGAATGAATGAATAAATTATTGAATAAATGAAAATATAAATAAATGAGTGAATAAATACATGAATGCGTAAATGAATGAATAAACACTTGAATGAGGTAACGAATGAATGAATAAATGCATGGCTGAATAAATGAAAGAATGAATGAGTGAGTGAATGAATATGTATTATCCGTTGAAAAAGGTATATTTTCAATAATTAGAACTAAAGATAAATAAGAAAGAGAGAGAAAGAGATAGCTAGATTATAAATTTGAATTTGGTGTATACGGGAAAGTAGGCTCGTATAGTTCTAGACGGAACTTCTTGTTTCTTTTTTTTTTTTTGTAACTGAAAATAAAAGACGATTTTCTTATAATGTATAAATATTTTATTCAGTTTTACATTCACCATTTTGGTACAAAACTTTTTGCCTTCTTTCTGGGAGTAACATAATTCCAAGCTCATAAAAGTTCTGGTCTCAGCAGGCAAAAAACTGATGCAAATCATTTCTGAGTGACTCATCTGAAGGAAATGTTTTGGTGTCTAAAAATATTGTAGATATCGAAACAATCAGAAGGGAACAAATCCGAAGATTATGATGGGTGTAGTAAGTAGTACACCCCATCCAAGTTGTAAAGACTTTTGGAGAGTTATCAAAAGGAGTCCGGTCTCGCAGTATCTTTGTGGAACAATACCTTCTCTACTGATCGGTCCTTTGTTGTTTGAATGAATTATTAATTTTGTTCAGTTGAGGTTAGTACACTTCAGAACTGATGCACTTATCGTGATATTTGTTGCTCTGTAGTAGCTTAAAAAATCAGCTCCCCTGAAATCCCACCAAACAGAAAGCATCACTGATCTTTTTGATAGTGCTATTCGAAGTGCTTTGGGCAGCTCATCGTTTCAACACATGATCTCTTAAGGGAACACCGTTGTAGACAACCCTTCTTATACCCAGTTATTATTCGCGCCAAAAATGGATCCTTTTCTTTACATTTGGGAAGAAAATCATTAATGTCAATGTGACGGAAGAAATTTCTTTACGTAATAGCAATTGAGCTCCCAAGTCGGGTTTTGAAATTGAACCAAGGTGTGCCATGTGATCATGACTAGTTAAACTTGATAAATTTAAACTCTAAGTTATCTCATGCATTGTTATTCGGTGGTTTGCATCACTCGATGCTTCTATCAGATTCAACAAGCTTTCCAGAACATGGCGCATCTTCCAAATTGTATGAACGAAATTTTGCACAGCAGTTTTGGCACTGTTATTATGTCGAGACCTCTTTTCCATAATACACTGACTATTTTTTTTCTTCCTTAAACATTATTTTTACGTTTTCGAGAGTGTAAAAGTAAAATGTGTCGAAACAGCTGCTTTCGAGTTTTTATATCTGATAAGGCACCAAATGAAAATTATTACACAGAACCAAACACTTTTTTCACAAACAACCTTGCTAAATAAACCGTCAAAATACTTAATAACTATGAGGATTAAGTGTGGCATTGTTCATGAATAGATGCCATCTGGTCCTCGGCTGGGAAAAACGAACCAATATTTTTATGCAGCAAGTAAGCACCAAAATGCAATAAAATTAAGCAGTATTCATTTTTCCATCCTACTGTCATCATTTCTTCACCTTTCGTGCTGTCAAGCTCGAATACATGTTCCAGGATTAGCGTGCTCTACTACCCGCCCAGGGCTATAGAGAGAGAGAAGAAGGGCTAGTTCATTCGCTTCTCTCCCGTGGAACCGGGAGGAAACAAGTGATGACGTAGGCATGCTGACAGTACAGAGATCGCAGGGGAAAAAACGCGTACTGCTAAGAACAAAATTGATAAAAAAAAGAGTTTTTTTTTTCAAACGCAAACAGATTATGGAGTTATGAGGTGGTTGTAATATACTTAAGAGCAATAAAGAGTAGTTGATTCAATTTTGATACAGACAAAAATGAAGTTCTAAGAAGTTGAAAAAAAAAAAAAAAAAAGAACATTTCTTTTAGTACAATGCAAATTAAAATACAAATTAAAAAAGGGATAATGACTTTGATTCTTTGTTTCTAAAATTTTGTGTACCAACACAATATCATTAAGGACACTAAATTTGGAATTTAAAAAAAAGGGAGCTTACTTGATTCAAGTTTTTATCTTTTTCGATTTCACCCATTTTTGAACTTTCTGCACATCTTTTTGCTTGCTTGGATGAAACTGAGTTTTTTCTGTTGATTTGCCGGATCCTTATAAATGTTCTCAAACGGCAGAACAGCCGAATTGCGCTTTTTTCAACTGTCGGAAAACGTTCCTGAAGTTCATTAATAAGTTCCTGAATGACTCCTTTACCCTTTCGGAAAGAGGATCCATGAACACACCGAAATATGCTGTCCATCTCGTAAACGGTGTTCATCCAAGAAAATGATGGAAGAGTAAGTCCGCCCAAAGACAACATTTTAGTCCACTTTAAATGATCATCCTCTTGTTGAGATTTGGCCGATATTGCTCCTAAGGAGCTATCGACGCTCCTAACCTTATGGGCAATATATCCAGCGATGTAGGCTAACGCTTCTTTTTCCAACGTTTCAATATTTTCATTTTCAGCCGGATTCATCATTTCGATTTCCCAAGACATTGGAATGGGATAGTTTGTGAGAAGGAATTCCTCTTCATTTGAATTTTCTGCAACAATGTTCTCCTGAAACTCATTTTCAAAAGCATTTTTGAGCAATTCAGCACTTAAATAGGCACTTTCTTTTTCGCTTTGGAATTCTGTGTTTACTTTGGCTGATAAATTAGGGAGCTTGTTACACATTAATAAATGTTTCAACCGTTTAATTACTTCTGAAGGGCTTGGGTGATCATCAAACCGTCCAAGTCCTCGTATTTGACTGAAAAGGCTTTCTAAGGCATCTTGCGTGAGCCTAGCAGTAAGCAGATATTTTACTCCATCGCACTTTAAATCTTCATGTAAAGCTAATAGAGAATTTATAGAAATTATAATTCCTTTCTGGAATGGTAGGAGCCCTTTCTTCCCTGTAACTCTCATATCGTTTATCTCTTCTTTTACTTTAAGTAAAATATCTTTTTGCTCAGCAAAATGTTTTGGATTTCCAAATGCCGCTCGCAAATTTTTCCCTGGGGGTGGATCGTGATGCTTACTGTTCATTATATCAAAAAAACTGTCGATCAATTTGAAAAAATTACAAGCTTTAAGATTCCCAGTTAATCTTAATATGCCTGTTGCTACAGTAGCTGAAAACAATGTTTTTGCTGGGGTAAATTTTTGGCGGTCATTGCCTTTAACATGTAAATAGGCTGGTTTCAGTTTGTGGCATAGCTGAACTTCGCCATTGTCTTTGTTCAGCAGTTCTTCAATAATTGCAGTTGTTATTTTTGTCCCATCTTTTAAAAGCAAACCACTATCTAAAAAGTGATTTCTGAGTAATTTTATGTAGTGGGGCATATCTGCGAACACATAAATTTTTGAAGAGCTTTTTACAGGATTGAAAAAGAAGCTTTGCTGCAGTGTTATATTTAATTCCTTCCAAAGCGTTCCGCAACCTCCTAAATCGGAGACTATTGCTTTGACGCTTACATTAATGTTTTCTAATTGTGTTATGATTCTAAAAAGTAACTCTTTGTCCATTTTCACTTCGAAATCATAATAAACTGGCTGCTTCCAATTCGAGAACAATTCTTTTAAAAGGACAAATTGCACTTTTCTAAACGGACCGAGAATCTCGTCCATTCCAGTGTCGTAACATAAATTTGATGACACATGCATCTCATCAAAACTCAGAACACACATTCTTTCTAAATTAGTTGCATTCTCCGAATTCATCTTCATCAGCAACAAAACATTTTTTTGTAAACCAGGGGCACAAGAAAATTTTGTGCACCAACGTTTCAAAGTGCTTGCGCTAGGCAATGGAATCTGCATCTTAAATTTCCAAAAATCATAAGCTTTCGCAGACAGAGCGCGAATAACTATGCAACGAGAAATGTCTTCCACAGTCCATCTTATTTTTTGCGATTCTCTCTTTAATGCCTGTATTTGCGTTTTAGAGAACATACGACTAAGTTTTGTTTCTAAATTATGTTGCTTTTTAAGTTTTAAACGCATTTTTCGTATTTCAGTCTTTTGCTCTTGAATCTTATTTAAGAAAGACTTTCGTGATTTATTCCACCGCTTCATTCGCCGAAGAGATTCTTTTCTAATTCTATTTCTGTCATTTTTTGTAAGTTTTAACTCCTGTTCTAGAGCTTCTATTTTATTTTTTAAGATCAAAATTTCAAGATTGTCATGGTCAAGAAAATCTATATTTTCTTCAGCTTTGAACTCTGATGATGATAACTTTTTTGGGCTCACCTTGTTTAATTTCTCTAAAGCTGTGCTTAACGTACTTCGTTTTTTCAGCCTTTGCATTCGAAGGGAGTTACTCTCAGAGGTAGTAGAAGAAATATCAATCTTCGGCACAGCATCAGATCTTAGAATTTTCCGCATCGGGAGTCCCAGCAAGCGATTTTTCATATCATCTTCATAATCAGCCTCTTTAAAATGATTGCTGCATATTCTGGCACACTGAATGTTCACAGAATCTTGGCGGCGGCATTTATTGAGCCATTCTTTGCACAGTAAACTATTTTTTTTTTGGAAAAGAATGAAACGTTATACCTTTACCTTTTGTATTTTTATGAGTATTCCGGCATGTTGCTACCGCACAGGATGACATGTTAATGTATAACTGCAATGAGCTTAGAGCATCTGCTTTCTAAAAAAATACGAGAAGGCCAAAAAACTGCTGAAATGTAATCTTTTTTGAGCTGGCGAACTGAGCCTCGTGCTGACGCGATTTAGTGTTTTTTTATAACTCCATCTCTCTTCTTATTTCTTGAAAGATAAAAAAACACACATCCGAGGGAAAATCTGATTTTGGGCGTGGTATAAAAATCCCTCCCCACAAAAATTACTGGTTCAAGGGAAATTTTAAAAATATTATTTGCTAACTACATTTTTGGGCGTGAGTAAAAATAATTCCCACGGAATCTAATTCGTTAAATCAGTTGAACATTATACTGAGAACATTCAACCCTTTTTTTGTAAACAACGTCGAAAAAACAGGAAGTTCCCACAACAAACAGGAACACCCCTGTTGCGCCTGAGAGTGGTTGCTAATTAAAACCAGCAATACTCCAGGCAAGAGAGCAACCAGATGCCAACGAACTGCATTCTCACGAAACCCAAACATTTTAAAATTTAACTTCAGAAAATTATTGATATGGACGCAAGGAAAAATATTTCTAATTATATTTTTCTCAGCGTCCAAGCACTCGGGCACCTTCTAGCCACCTCCTAGGTTCTCCAAGGTGGTCAGTCAGCACAGTGACGTCACAGGGAGAAACCGGAGGGACCACATCGGTGAAGCGCTTCATAAAGAAATGAACTAGCCCTTCTCCTTATCTTTATAGCCCTGCTACCCGCCTACGTAGGGCAGATACAGCTCAGCTACCTAAGACATCAGCTGGACACTGTTAAGCCTGGCACAGTTCAACCACGAAATTTTGACATTTGGACGCTGCTGCGCATGTCAGAAAAGAACGAATTCGTTCTAGTTTTAGGGAAGTTCGTTTTGCAGGTGCTTTTATTTAGTACGCGAATCAGAATTTTTGTTTCTCTGTTTGTTGAAAGAAACTAAATTTATAAACTGGAACATAGCATTAGTTCGGAAGAAATCAAGTATGCTAAACGAACTGGAACGAGAACAAAAACGGCACATTCGTTACACTAGCAGTTCCTTACTTGAACATAAATAGATTCGTCTGGGCCCTATGCCATGCAGATCGCTTTGGTTGATGGTAGAACGGTAAGTCACTCCAAATGTTGGAGCAATTGGTTGCATCACGGGTTGAAATTTCGAGTTTGTGTACCAATTTAAGGCGAAAGCAGCATGGACTTGGACTTCTCATTATCTGTTCTTTAGCAAAACTCGAAAACATGCACCGTAATTTTGCTCATTTTTTACATTAAAGAATTTGTTTTCGATTAGAATAAGACAAAAAATCAACAACAAAATGTTGTTGCATTAAGGCACAAATGAAAATGTCTAGTGTGTTTATGAGCTTCGCGTTAGCAAGAGGTTACAGATTCAGTTCTATTCATAAGTTCTTTCCGTCGTTTAAAACAATCACTTCAAAGAAAAGAAAAGAAGTTTCTCTTTTTATGCAAAATCGAAATTAATATTGTGAAAGTGATATCAAGATCTTTCTCTCAATTTCTTAGGAGTTATACTTTAATGAATTTCAGCTATCATTTTTCAACTGAAAAATTTATAATGTTCTCTTACAGTGTTTCAAAATGTGTAACCAAAAACGTAAGAAAAAGTTAACATCCATCTAGATTGCAAACAAAGAAACACCGCATTTCAAGAATTCAGATTCGAACAAGTACAGAGAAAATTAAAATAAAAGAAGATTTTACCGAAATACTTTTGAGAGTCTATCATGAGAGCAACAAATATTTAAACACAGTAAATAATGAAATAGCACAATTATTTTTTGACACGAAACAACTTATTCTATACTTAAATCGTAGGTAAATAATCATAATATAGTAAATATTTCGCCTATACAATCTGCGTAAGCGACAGACCAAAAACGGACGCATAAGTGAAAGACATATAAATGACTTTATTACTTTATTTTAGATGAAATTAAATTTAAAGGTTAATAAATGAATGAAAAATGTAAAAGTAATAAGTAGCCTTATTTTAACGAATTATTTTTCCATTGAAAAACGATGTTAGCAGAAATAAAGTTAAAATAAAATAAAATTTAAATAACTTACATGTTTACCAATTTATTAAAGCACTTCGAAAATAAAGATTGGCCCTTTTATTTAAAATAAATTATTTAAATCTCATTCAGATGTTTAGGACTTAAAACGGACACAACAGCATTTTGTATGAGACTATTTTTTGAAAACCAAAGCTTTAAGAAAATTAGAAGAAAAAATGCAGAAGAAAGAATTTAGAAAGCCACAACTATGAGATACCACTGAATTATAACTACATAATGTAACATTAATTTTTACATGCTTTTGGTCGGAGCTTGTGAGAACATCCAAAAAACTGGTAGAGTAGCAAGAAGGGCAGCAAAAGTGATAGATTACTGTAATAATAATATTAAGAATTTAAAAAATAATGAGAAATTCGTTTCTTCATCTATCCATCGTTCGTACTAAAAATAAAATCACCTTTTACCACAAAATTAAAAATATTGTTAACATCAACTCAAAAAGATACTTCTTATGATGCTCATTTCTTTACAAAACCCAACATTTATGCACATAAAACTTCCTACATTTCCCCTTTATCTCAATAAGCTTTGAAGAAGCGAAGAGATTTTTATTTTGTTGTGTGAGCGCACAGATGCGAAAGTACCAGAGGAGGAAATGTCTTCCGGGCAGACAGTGCCAGTGCAGAGGTCAGTTTCTCGGGAGTGGAATGATTCGGCCTCTCCGGAGACTCTGCCTTATGATTAGCTGACTGAAAGAATAACAACCGTAGCGGGAGGAATGGTGAAGGAAAGACTAACCAGATCGAATGATCGGTTAGAAATATTGAAATATCTTACCCCTGACATCGTAATAGTTCTTGTTATTAAAAACGAATGACTAATTTTGGCATTTTTATTCGTAGATATATTGATCAAACAAGAAATGAACATGCAAATACATGTTTTAAAATTACCGAAGTTATTGCTTTATTGAAATAGAAAAGATTCTCCATGAAAAAAGAAAAGCTTTGTTTATAATTTTCGGAGTTACGGAGAGCGAGGTTTCTCCACTTGTATAACGTACTGAAAAATAAAATAAACAACTGGAAATTATTGTTTCGGTGATAAAAATAATCTTGATTCCTCAGTATCTGATAATGATGTCTATAGTTTTCATAACAAAGTTTTTTCTTAATACGCTTAGATACGTGCAATAAATTATTCATTAACAATAGTTAACAAGTACAAAAAAAAACTAAGAAGAATATTGTTGAAAAATACTGCTCTGTAGAAAAAAAAATCGAACCTTGACACCAATTTTTGCCGATTCCTATGTAAATTTTATTCCTGAATCCGAATATGACTTCCGTTTTCCTCCTTCAGCCAGTTTTATTCTGGGAAAGCCCTCCTCTTATGATTACCCAGTGCTCGATAATTTTATGGCCATGCATTTCATTATAGGAAGGAGATTATTTTGACCGTTAATTTTCTTCTGAGGGACTGCAGAAGTGAAAAAGCTTTAAAAACACGGACAGTTCTAATAAAAGGAAGGAAACTTGAAGGGACTCGTGTCCTTAAATTGTACTGCTAAATTGCGTACTTAAAAATAAGGGAAAGGTACGGAATATCTCCGTGAAAAGACGCCTTGATTTTGGGAAAACAAATTCTCAGTCTGTATACTTGTCTCATGTACTCATTTTTGAAACAATTGTACTTAAAAATGTCAGTACGTCGGGACTCTAATCTTTAAGTTTTTTTCTTTTTTTATAACAATGTTTTGATAAATAAATAAAGTAGATCATTAAATTGTGTAGAACAGTGGTTCCCGACCTCTTTTTTCCATTCGAACCCCCATCTTCAGCCATTAGTAACGGGTAAAAAATTATAAAATTGGCTTGCATATTTATTGCACAATAGCTCAGAACAAGAAATGAAAATATTATGGTAAAATATCTTAGTTTAGATAAAAACTACAGCTACTTTTTTATTATTTGTTCTTTTTGAATTATTAATATATATTTGTAAAAAAAATTCTTTAAAAATTATTTTCCTGATAGTGTGTAAATGCGGCATAAGAAATGTACTCACACAATTTTGTCATTATGTTCAATCATGAAATATCGTTTCGTTCCACTTTTAGGTTGAAATATACAAAATTAGCAAAAGTTGGAATAAAGTGATAAATGAGAATACAAAATTTGAAATTAATGAATAAATATCTTCTGATTCCACTTTGGGGTCTGTATATAAGAAATTAGCCGAAGATAATGCAAAATTTTATTTTAGTAAATTTTCATGTTTCCTACTCTTTCTTCGCGCTAGTGAGAAAAATTTAGAAAATGGTAGGAGAAACATCCGTTCCAAGTTTTAAATAAATCAATGAATATCATTCACTTTGAGATTCAATTTTTCAAGTAACAGATGTGTTCAAAATAAGGTTACAGTTAGAAATAAGTATAAAATTTCAAATTTTGCACGCATGCTTCCTATGCCAGTCCGCAACTTTTTTGCATTAACGAGAAAACAATTTATATAAAAACAAGAAGTTCCGTCTAGAACTATACGAGCCTACTCTCCCGTATACACCAAATTCAAATTTATTATCTAGCTATCTCTTTCTTTCTCTTTCTTATTTATCTTTAGTTCTTAATTATTTCAAATATACCTTTTTCAACGGATAATACGTATTCATTCACTCAGTCATTCATTCTTTCATTTATTCAGCCATTCATTTATTCATTCATTCGTTACCTCATTCAAGTGTTTATTCATTCATTTACGCATTCATGTATTTATTCAATCATTTATTTATATTTTCATTTATTCACTAATTTATTCATTCATTCATTCTTTTCCTCATTCATTTATTCATTGATTTATTCTTTCACTCTTTCATTTATTCATTCATCCATTATTTCACTCATTGAGTCATTGAGAAATATCTTTGAAAATCCCGATCAAAAAATTTCATAGCAAAATAGGCTCGTAAGTTCTGGATGAACTTTCTGTTTGTACACGTTCTACGTTATAAAAGCTTTCCGATAAAGTTTGTTCCAAGCAAATCGGTCCGTTAGATCAGGATTTATATAGGGTTGAAATTTCCCCGTAAGCTCTGTGTTAATTTTTTGAACTGTTCAAAAATGAACAAAAAATGTTCAAATTAATATTTCATGCCAAGAGGTTCCTCCAGTAAGCTTGTTCATTGGAACGTGGATCTTGCACCCAGAGTTTGCATCATTTGCTTCATTTTCGCCCATAGGCGCTAATGTTAATTTTTTTTGAACTGTTCAAAATTGAACGAAAAATTGTTCAAATCAAAAAGTAAAATATGAAAATGAGATGTCCTCGCCGAGATCTTTCGAATACAAAAAGAATTTTTCGAATCGGACAATTCGTTCGAAAGTTATTAGGGGGGGGGGGGGACAGACAGACAGACCGACAGACATACAGACCGACAGACAGACAGACCGACAGACCGACCGACACACATTTTCCCCATCTCAAAACCCTACTTTCAAATTTTTTATTTTTCAAATATTTATTTAATTACTTCACTTTTTCTTGACTTTTCTTTATTTTTAACGATATTTTCACGATACATTAAGCCTTCTTTCATGCTTTATTCTTATTATTTTTACTTTTACGGGAAAGTAGGCTAAAAAACATTTTTGCATTCCATCCCAACACGTATGAATTTATTATTCCGTTTCTCTTTTACGTTGATTATAATAAGTTCCACAATTGCAATAATATTTTCGTGAGCCCCTTTTCCACACCACGCGAATCCCTGGCGGTTTGTGAACCACGGTTGGGAAACGCTACTTAAGAACATGAAAATCATGCGGTGAAGAATATGTGCTCATTGTACAGTTTAAATACATAATTAAAATAATATATTTTCATAACTAATTTTGATAATTAAATTAGGTGGCGAAGGTTTCTGCGTAAGAATATTTCAAGACTTTTTTATTTGTTAACATTTGTATTAATTTTTTCATATGCAGAAATTTTATATTTTGAAAGCACATTTAAGACATTTTGTATCGTCGACTTTCTGATTTAGGTCATAAGCCATAACTACAGTTTACAGATTCTGACAATTACACCGTTGAAATTGTTGTGAAAAGTAGTAAAAACCATTTATAGAACCCTGCAGTAGGCTTACTTATGTAATTTTTAAATTGTGTATTCAGTTTATACCATGAAACAGCGAATTGCAAATTCAATTTGTTGAAATAATCCGCCATTTTAATCCTTGTTATTTATTAAATTTTTGTGGATTTACTAATTTGAAAAGGGAAGACATTTTAATTATTTTTCGTTTCTTATGTCACTTGAATACTGATATTCTTTGTGTAGCGCTGTCGGATAAACTGAATTTATTTAGGATGTTGGTGAAACCTTTATTAATGGATTATGTAATTTTTACTGAAAGGATTCGCGTTGTCGGCTAATGAAGATAACAAGCAATAAAAAGATATCATAATAAATGCACCCGGTTGAATTTTTCAGTAATGAAACAAAACTATATTAAACTGCTAATATAATTTTTTATTTCTTTGAACTGCTTTGATTTCGTTGTAACCTGGTCCTTTCGTAATTTCATTAGGTATTCGTGAAGAGTAAAGAAAAGCGCATTATATTGAATGAGAACATTCTTCGGAGCAAAACAGATTACAATTTTACCAACTGTTCACTTTGATTAAATTTGCGCTTATCTTTGTTTCCCAATTAGAGTAGATAACATAGTTATTCTGCTCTTTCCAATAAAAATATTCAAACGTAAAACTCGATTTTAAGTTTGTTAGTTTCTTTTTTGGTTATAAATAATTTCGGGGAAAAAATATTGTAACTTATCTTTAATAAGAAACTAAAAGTATCACAAGATCTTATGATATAGTATATATATTTTTTCTTCAACACTCGTTTGTGTTGCATCATTTTTAACTTTATCAATTACTCGTAACTTTTCTTCTATAGTATATATATTTTTTCTTCCTTGCTGCTATTTTACTCACTGTAATTGCTGCGCAAGAAGCAAACATCTTAACTGCCCCATCAGTCTATCGAGCGATTGGGTTATAAACCAACAGTGTTTCCAGAAAAAGGAAGCCTAAAGGTATCTGTATGTTATCAACATGGGATTGGGAAGGGGGAGGAGAGGTTCTTAAAAAAATAAGATTTTGAAGAGGAAAAACGCACTTCTCAAAGAAATAATGTTTTAAGCCTGCATACACTGGAAAATAAGTTTACTTTTCAGGAATGTTGAAGAATCTGGAATATAAATTGTTGATAACGCTATAAAAGAAGTTATACACGCATAACTTGACTTCTGAAAATGGAAGATAGTTAAGTGTTGAACTGAACCGTTTCTGACAGATTGAGCTCCGCCCATGTCAAGAGAAACAAGTTAGATCCAGTCAGGACGATTGCATCCGATTTTGAAATCAAGCTATATAGTGTCCTGGGTGGAAAGACAGAAAAAGCGTGAAACATATGTACATGAGACCTATCAAAGTGTAGTTCTTTATCTCTTAGTGTGTGTGTGGTGGGGGGGGGGGGGAGCTCTTTGGCTAGAAAATTTTTTACTTGGAAAAGACTGCTGTTTGGCTTTATTTACAATGGTAAATAAGGAATCACCTTTAAATGACAAGAATAAAGGGTGCTATATCCGATTCCGCAGTATACTGAGTCGCGGTACAACGAGTTTTTACTGTAATGCCATTATGATATTTTTCTGTGCATACAGCTTCCACTATTTAATATTTACACAATGGTTGTACAAATAAAAATTATTTTATATAAAGTTGGTTTCTAGACTATTAAAAATATAAAAAGTCGTGTATATACGTATATACTTATAGATATATAGATAGATAGATAAATCCATTAAAACTAATAATTAATGATATACGAGACACTGTTCTTTAAATTTGATGATGAATGTAATGATTTTTTGTTACAAATTTGCGTAATTTTAATATTAGGTACATTGCAAATTATGAATTATGTGATAACACTTATGAATGAAATGCAATTTTTAATAAATAAAAAAAAATTTAAGAATAGAATTTACTGTAAATTCTTTAAAAAAGAATTTACAGTAATTTACTTAAGTATGGTATTAAATTATTAAATGTATTTTATAAATTTAAAAAAAAGAAAATATTCGTCACGTAGTTCCATTTCTAAAAGAAAGATTTATTTATTTTTTTCATTGGAGATATGAGTTAACATTTTTTTCTTCTTTTCTCTCTGCACCCCATGAAGGCAATATTCTAAACAGTCGTTGTAACGCTATATCTTTATTACTGACAGGATAACGAAGTGTCTACTTCATTATATTAAAAACAGATAAATCCATAAAGCAATAGAGGTTGATAGTCAGCCTAATCTAGTACCCATCCTGTTTCAAATCTCAAGCACTCGGTAAAAAAATTTACGTAGAAAAAATGGTGTAAAAAATAGAAAGAAATAACTGGAAGTACCGCTAGAAAAAAAAAAAAAACGCAAAGACAAATTGCTTTCCTGGATTGACACTGTGCTGACAGAAAAACAACATTTACAGAATTTATTCAGTTTAATTGAGTCCCATTTACTCTACATTTTTTTCGTCCATAAACTCACATCCTCTTGCATATTAAAAAGAACTTCTCGTACCCCAAAAACACGTATCTGCAGTTTTCATTGCAAATTTCTACTCTAGTTTTTCAATTTTCGCACGGAATTTTTTTTTTCCCCCTCTTGGAACATTTTTCTGTGCTTACAATTTTAGAGATACTGATGAAAGTTTCTTTTTAACACTACTTTACTGCAGACAAATGAACGGTTTTTTTCATGATGGCGTTCATTAAAATAAACTAATACTCCTTTCAGCAAAATAATTGTACCTAAATGATAATTAAAAGCTAGTTTCCTCTCTCACGTTGAATCAAAAGTAACGACATTTTTCTGATATCAAGTAATAATTATGTTCTTGAGGGCCATAGTATCTTCAGTCCATTTTTCGATATTTTTCCAATGAAGTTTAAAAATAAACGTTTTTAGTACTATAAAGCTAGACATGTCCTAGAGAACTTTTGAATAAATATGTCCGATGGTAGTTTTAAAAGTTTCAAATCCACACGTAGCTTGTGGTTTTGTCGTCGGTGCTCTGTATGTCCATCAAATGTAAAGTCGCAAAAACTCGAAAATATGGACTTAAGATACTATGGCTCTCAGGTGCAGAAATTTATCACAAAATCCTAGACAAGCAATCATCTTCGGCATTTTTCTAAATGCGTGAAATATCTTATGCAAGACATTTTTACAAAATAATATTCAACATTCTGCTACATCATTAACAGTATTTGCAATAAAAGACCGAAAATACAATACCGTTCCGGTATTCGGTATTTTTTCACGAGATGAAAAACCAGGAACTGTATAGATGGGATGGAAGGGTCCGATGCCAGGCCAGTTAGTCCATGTCTTAAATACCACTCAATAGATATTCAGACAATTTGCCTATGCGTTTAGCATAACGTGAGTTTTTCATCGTCTTTCATTAAAAATACGTATAATAAGCAAATTACAACTGGAAAAATATATTTACATAAAATTGAATTAAATTTATATGTATGGTCAGACGGATTTAAAAATATAACTTCACTCAAAATTCAATTGCATAGCACGACCGCCGGGGACAAATCCATGTTTGCAATTCAAATAATTAGATACTTTTCACGAGTGTTAGAGGGACAAGAATATATGCTAACACTTCTTTTCAGAATTAAGAAAACCGTTGTTCTGTAAAAGACTCTATCCTAAAGCAGTGGTGTAAGCTTCTCCTGGCCACCCTTCTATAATGTAAAAATATAAATATTAAATTCATTGGAAATAAAATTTCACGTTAAATTAAAGCACAAATGAGCATTAAAACGCAGACATATGTTTCGGGATTGCTTGGAATCCCTTTTTCAATGCGACAGGGAGCCTCTAGATGCAAAACATCCAAATGAAGCAGACAGAACAACAAAGACAAAGCTTATATAGCCTAAGAATTAACTGTAAACCAATGAGAATAAAGGCAGTGTGAAGTGGAAGTAGAAGTAGTAGGAAAGGCACCAATAAGAGAGCAACAAACGAATGCAGTTGGAAGTAGAGGAAGTAAAAAGGAATATCAATAAAAACAAAGCAAAAAAGACAACAGCGTGCATAAAAATGTGAAAATACATGAAAATTGCAAAAAAATAAAATAAAATACAAGGAATAAAATGGAAATAAAATAAGTACAGAAAATACCAAAAACAAAAATCAAAACAAAGTACACATGCAAAAGAGGGGGAGGGGGGGGGGAGAGAGAAAAAAATTAACACAAAAAAGGAAAACTAACAAGAAAACCAAGAAAGAACAACAAATTAAAGGAACTTATGCCAGACCTGTGAAAAATAAGGAGTTGAGGAAGAATCATTAACCAAATTAGAACTATTCCTGTTAATATGATAAGCTTCCCAAAAGTCAAGTTCTAAAGGGGAAAAACATTTTTGAATAATTTTCCCAGAATTGAAATCAAAAGAGTGGTTGGAATTCCAACAATGTTGAGCAATGCTAGACTTATTTAGCTCTTGCTTTCGTACATAACCTTTATGCTTATTTAACCGAATTTTCAGAGCACGTTTTGTCTGTCCAATGTAAGAAAGGCCGCAACGGCAACTAATTTGGTAAATACCCCAAGTATTAAGTTGATCGACAGGATCTTTAAGAGAAGAGAAGGAAAGTTTGTTGCTAGGAGCAAAAACAACTTGAAATTGAAACCTTTTTAGGATTTTAGCAATACGAAAACTTACAGAATGAAAGAATGGTAACACAACCAAATTCTTTCTAGAAACCACATGATTGGGACCAGAAGTTTTTTTAGAAAGTTTGTTATGAATAGAATCAATTAAAGAGTGAGAAAATCCTCTATCAACAGCTACAGCTTTCAGATAGTTGAGTTCAATCTTGAGAAGCTCAGGAGAAGAGCAAATATTAATAGCACGATGGACAAGAGCATTAAAAGCCGAATATTTTTGGTTGGGAGGATGAGACGATAGTCTGTGAGGAGGTAAAGAAACAGCGAAAGGTTTACGATAGACAGAAGTAGTGAAACCAGACTCACTCCTAGAAATCAAAACATCAAGAAACGCGAGGCTACTATTAAGTTCTTTCTCACAAGAAAACTGGATATTAGAATCAATGGAGTTCATAATCGAAAGAGCATCATCAATACTTAACAAGTTACTGTCCGTTAGGACAAAACAATCATCCACATAACGAACATAAAATTGAAATTGCAATTTTTGGAATAGTTTTTCCTCAAAATAATGCATATAGAAATCACTTAAAATAAAACTAAGAGGACTTCCCATGGCCAGGCCATCTACCATAGCATAGAATTTACCATTAAATACAAAAGTGCTCTGTTTCAAGCACACACGAGTAAGAAAAACTAATTCCTCAATTTCCACAGAAGTAAAATGGAATTCAGAAAGCCTTTTCCTGAGGCAAGTCAAAGCGCCATCAACAGGAACATTAGTAAACAAAGAATTAACATCAAAAGAGGCCATAACCGAATTATTCAGAACGAAGTTATGAAGTCTCTTAACAAAATCGGTGGAATTTTTAACAGTGAAAGCATTCCGACTCCTAAGTGGAGAAAACACAGAAACTAAATACTTGGAAAGTTTATATGAAGCAGTGCCAATATTGGAAACAATTGGTCTGAAAGGAATACCTGCCTTGTGTACCTTCGGTAAAGCATAGAAACGCGCACAATTAGCAACAGAAGGAATCACAGACCGTTTAGCAATCAAAGGAATAGAATGAACAGACTTAACAGCAGAAGAAATAGCTTTTAACTCCTTGTCGCTAGGATCTTTATAAATTTCAGAATAAGGACCAGAAGCAAGTAAATCATTAGTTTTTACAACATAAGATGATTTATTAAGAACAACAATCTGACCACCCTTGTCAGCTTTGGTAATGACCAAATCAGAATTTGAAACTAAATTATTGATACAGCGTTTCACAGAATGGGTAAAACCAATATTAGGAACTTTTGAATTGAAATCAACATTGGAAGCAATAAGATGCCGAACTGACTCTTTTTGAGTGGAAGTTAAGGCACTAAATTTGAAAGCTTTAATTTAACGTGAAATTTTATTTCTATTACTTTGCACAAAGTTAAATTATTACTATTAAATTCATTGTTTAGTTTAAAATTTTTTAGCAATGCTTTCACGTCTCTTATCGACTTGAAAGTAATGTGTGGCAAACAAATGAAGCTCGCTCGAATTCGAAATGTCAAACAGATCTTATTACGTAATAGTAGGCTTTACTTCAGACATTGGGGGACATGCATACACTCATGTCGATCTTTATTTTCATGAAGATGTGAATATTAGGGTTGAGGTATTAGTTAACCTGAATATAGAGATAAATTAATGGACATGGAGCTACAGTTTCTATTTCATTTTTGCCAGTGAAGCCATTACCGTCCCAATGGCTTCACTGGCAAAAATGAAATAGCAATCCAGATTTTGTTTTCACCTGTGAAATAAGACAGTAGTAAGCGCCTATAGAATTTATTTGAAAAATTTTAATTATTTACTTTGCGAAAAAAAATTAATTTAAATTTTTAATTAGATTTTGAAAAAAATATTTTATGTCATAAACTATATAGTGTAGCATATCATTGAAAAGAACGGGAAAAAGGCTGTAAACTGAGAGCTATTTCATGTCTCTGTCTCAAGTAGGAAAGAAGTTAGAGCAATAACTTCCGTTCACTGATGTTTGCCCCTTTTTTACGAAATTTACTCCCCCGTAAATAAAGAACGAATACACATATCTGGGTAAAATTTCATGTTTGTACCACTAGTACACATGTGCTAAATTTCAAGATAGTGCGGTTCAAACGTTGTGTTGAATTGATGTGGAATGACCCACATGCTGTGAACCCCTCCTTCATAAGGTGTTCTTATGCTGCTATAATGAATCTAAATTTTATTATAGCAGAATAAGACTGAATGATAGCTCTCTGAAATTGCATTAATGGTTAATTAGTGAGAATCATATTTAAAAAGAAAATATTTTATGTATATTTTTTGTAATAATGTTTACATCAGTTGCATTAAAAGGCATCAAACGATAGGAACAAATTACTTGAAACAATTTCTTTAGCAACCATGATTAAATTGCTGTGCGTTTTAATTTGGTTTTAAATAAGAATAAATGCATTTCGTACGGGGAGTAATTTTGTTTTCTCAACTGTACATTATTTAGTGCCTAATGTCGCTACAGAAAATCTTTAATTACTTTTATTTTAATTAAAAATATTTCTCTTATCAAATTAAGATCAGCTAGAACTAAATGTTAATGTCGACAACAGCTGATACTAAGTGTCTACAATAGAACTGTTCACCCTGTCTGACATTTTTGTTAAAAGAGTGCTTTGAATCCAACTAATGGGCAAGTCTTTATTTGAATTATTTGTAAAGTTATTTCAGATAATTCAAATAATGAATGGAACTGAAGTATAATTCTTTAATTATTGCACACATTTAAACGCACATTAAATCTTACATACATTTAAAAACGATAATGCCTACATTAGATTATAGCAATCCAGAATATCATTCAACCTCAAGTAAATGTGAATTAAAATGAAAATTTAGTTCTATAGTTCATGATTAAAATTTGTGGATGTCTCTCCTGAGAAATTAGGCGGTTTTGAGTTGTGGTTCTCTCGCACAAGGGATGCAAATGCATATATAATGGTTTCGATGTTTGCTATCGTAATAATACCCAATAAGATGTTGAGTGAAACGCCATTTCGAGCAAATCTAGCAAGGCAATTGAACATTTTAATGCCACAGTTTATCGGAAAATGTTTGCGGTAAAAATTTATTTATAATATTATTTATATTTTCACTTCTCATTTGCTTTAAATCTGAATTAAATGAAATCTGCTGTTCTTGTAGACTAAAGTAAGAATAAAGGAATGTTTCAAAAAGTATTTAAGAATTCCAAATTTCTATTTTATATCTATAAATCATAAGAAAATAAACAAAATATAAACTTTACTGCTAAGGTGCTAATAATTTCAGGTACGCTTATGGGTATTTCCGGTTTTAACTAACTATTAATACTTAATTATTTGACATGATTAGTATTCTTTAAATTAGGTGCAAGCATTTTATGGTCAATTTAAGCTTAATAATGAGTTATAATTCCTAAAAAATTACAAAATTTGTTTTACAATTCGTAATTGCATCAATTGTTATTATAAAAGTAATACAAATACTGCATTAAATCTCAGTTTCATAAGAATTTTACTTATGCAAGTTATGCAGAATAAACAATTACTTAAAAAAAATTTGAATTTTTAAAATATATTTCATTAATTATTATTTTTAAAAAATCTTGGGCTGGAAATTCAAAACTATGGGAAAACACAGAAAGCTAGAGCTATTAAAGTGTCTAAATATTTACTCTTAACTGAAATATCATACAAATGTTACTAATTAGATATAAAACTAACTACTCGTAATGCGATGAGACTTCACATGATTACTATCAGCTATATTTTAGAATACAAAGAACTAATAAGTTTAAAGGGAAAAACAATTTTTCGAACAACTAAATTGTACAATAATTAAAATTACTTGTGCTTTCGTACATACTGAGCGGCCTCCTCCATTTGTCTAAAATCCCTTCTGTAGTGTGAAATTTTACCCAATCACTTACAAAGTTTTATTAGCACTTTAACGGTCAAGTTTCTTTGATTATTTGAATACATTTACTGTCAATTTGTTTTATTGCAAAAATAAAATGTAATAGTACAAAATAAAATATACTCAGTAGTTAAAAACTGATATTTTGAATTACATGCATAAAAATATTAAGTTTTTAAAGCCACTGCATATTCATCAGAGGCGGTTGCCACTCAATTTGGAACATCAGAGCTGTGCCCGAGATAATCTCGGGTATGACAGTTAAAAGGTTAATTCTTCACCAGAAAGCTGGAACATTCACTATTCTATCAGTAAAAGTAGAAGTGTAAGTTTCACCATAATGTGTTTAAAAAGCTGAGAAGCGAAAATAAGGGGGCCGAAGTAATAAATATGATACAGACTGTAGTGGTTAAGCGCTCGTCTTGGAACCAAAATGTCTGATTAATCTGATCCTCTAAAACAGTTTATATTTTTATGCCTCACTATCCCTAATGATAACTATTATGGTATTTCTCTGGACGGAAAGAAAACTTCTAATTTTAGCAATAAGAATGACTCTCTAATGTTTCCCATTTCTCAAGTGTGCATTTATATCTTTAATCTAATTATCCAGGTTACAGAATGTAGTCTTTCGGGTAATATTTCGAATTACCATAATGATGTAAACTAGTCTAGGAATGATAAGTTGAATAAAGACTTGTTTCGAAATGCAAGCCTTAACTATGCTAACACTGTCGGTATCTCTTTTAAGAATACTTTTGACGAACATAATGCTGCTTAATATTTATTATAATGAAATATTCATGCAACTTTTTCTGAATAATTCCATACATTATACTTGAATTGGAGAAATGGAACTGGAGCTCTTTAAATGTATTTTCTGTGCGCGTTAGAAATTCATTTTAATTTGATTCTGTGGCAGAAATTGCACCTTGCACAATTTACCATAAACATTAATGAAATGTCAGATGCTTGGTTATATATGATGAAAACAACTGAAATAAACATGCGGCGTAGAAGTTTATCTATGTCTTCAATCTATAAGAAAATATACGTGCGTTTATCAAAAGGCAAAAAATCTGCGGAATACATACAGCTTCCCAGACTGGTATATTATACAGATATTCTTAGTAGAACAAAAGATGGATGTGGTGTTAACAATAACTGTACTAAACGCAATGAATAATAATAATACTGAAATCTTTCGCGGTTATAATTTTTTCTTGCTACATACAATATTACAGCAACTTTCAGAAAGTGGTGCAAGATACTCATTTAATCAAGGGATTGCATAATGCTTTGAGGAGAATAAAGAATGTACAACTTTCGTACGATATACGACAAGAAACAGAACGAAACGGGGGTCTGTGCAACGATACGCATTAGTACAAAATTTCAATGTTCTTTAATTAGCAAAATAGTTACCTATTGACAGCATATTTATTAATTTATGTTTTAATGCTTACACAGTAAAAAATACCCAGCCCTTTTTTTTTTCTTTTTTTTGTGGCTTCTTTATAAACATATATATTTTTTAATATCATCCATGAATTCTTAGGAGGGTGGTATCTTCTTCTTTTTGTTAACCAAACTGTGAGAAATCAGTATTTTGCATTCTTTTTCAGTGTTCTGCACTGAAAAATTGCACAAAACACTAGTCCCAATGTTTGCACTTGATATTGTGCCATCGATCGATGCGACAGTTGGCGTGCCGCGAAATATTATGTAGTTCTTGTTTAGTACGAGTACTTGAAAACGTTTACGCAGTGGATTAATGGACATTTCTGCTGGGCTTTTGGAGAATAGTGTACCTAGTTTTCTGCACTGACTTCATTGAAAATAAACTTCCTTTTTTTGAGGCGCCCCACCCCTTAAAAAAAGATGGGAGGGGAGGTGGCGAGGCAAAATTTACTCTTAATTTTACTTTTATTCTTTTATCTAATGTGTTCAAAAAATATCTTCATGGACTTATGTTAATTAAGGGACGAATTTTTTCCCCCAACTAGCCCTATTTGGATTTGAGACTTTGTGCAAAATTTACTGAAAAAAAAAGGTATAGTTCTAAAACAAAATTACTTTTGTTTTAGAACTATACACATTTAATAGTTATAAAATACAATCTTTATATAGGTATTTTTTCAAAATTCGTATACAAGATTTTTTTTCCTTCAATAAATGCACGGTTAGTTCAACGTTTCTCAATCTTTCAGTATTCGCGACCCAATTTTCTATCATCATTTTCATCGCCCCCTCCCCACTTAAAATAAAATGTATACAACAATAATTTATATTGAGTACTTTGGATTCTGTTTTGAATTATTTTTAACTAACTGCCAAAACAAGAGTAAAAACGAGTAATTTAGTAATAAAATTAATTTAGTAATAAAGCTCTTTGAATTTTCGGCAGGAGTGGAGGATGATTTTTCTGCACTAAAAATGAGGGCATTTCGCATTCTATTACCATTTTCAACATCCTACTTTTGTGAAACTGGATTTTCTGCTGTGGCTTCTTTGAAGACAAACTATAGATCTCGTCTAAATATAGAAACAACTGAGAGGGGCTATTTCTAATATTGAGCCTTCCTTCGAAAAACTTTGTTTTGAAAGACAGGCCCAACGAAGTCACTAATAATTATTAAATTTGTTTTTAATTTAGTATGTTTTGATTGAGAAAGTTTTAATTTAGTAATTTGTTTTACTTTAATCAGTTGTTAAATATGTCGAAATATATTTTGTTTTCTATGTTTATATGTGTCTTTCCTTTCAGTCAATTAATATATTTTTTAAAGTAATATTTTCTCTTGGATATTCTTTCCCCTTCTCGTGTGCTCGCGCCCCCTAGGGGGCGCGCCCCACAGGTTGAGAATCGCTGGGTTAGTTTCATTCAGCTTCTTTATTTAATCCAGCAGTTTTAGCGTCACAAAACGAAATTAAAGACGACTTGGAATTTTGGCGAACGTCACGCTCGATCTCAACGTCACATGCGCATGCTCTTGATACAGCGTTACGATGTCTGGAGTATGCGCAGTAGAAAAGTACTTTAAGGCGGTCTGAAACGGTGAGTTGGATCTTGACGTTCGTTCAAAAATCAAGCCTTACGAAGAGATGTTAGTACTTAATGGTAAATTACAAGAAATCTCTGATTTCATTTATCTGAGCAAAATAAATAGTAAAATAAAAAATACAAAAAAGGGACTTTTGCTGTTGTATTTAAACTATAACGCTACACCGACCTACAGCAAAATTGATAAAATGTCACTTGCAGCTGAAGCTTGCTATTTAAAACAATTTATACACCACATTGGAGTGATAAGACGTAAGATGGCAGATAATCACAGGGGGGATAAAAACTTTTTTTTAACTGATCGGTGTACGAACAATTTCTTCAATTTCTTATAACTACTAAAACTAATGTCCATGTTAAAATTTTTGCAACAGAATTCTAGAGGCAGTAATTTTAATTCACATTTTTTTTCTTTATTAGAAGTAAATTTGTAACACAAAGAAATGGTGCAGGCCTCAAGAGTAACAACATCTTGTATTTATAAAATCGCTTATCACCAAAAAATATCAAATTAACAATAATTTAAAAGTGCAATATAGAGATGTTTTTCTCCTCCAGATAATTACTCTGTTACCGAGAGATGTTTTTTTTTCTCCTCCAGATAACTATTTTGTTACCGAGGGATTTTTTTTTTCTCCTCCAGATAATTATCTTGTTACCGACAATTTTCACCAAACCGATATTGAGCTCATTCAAAGGCCATAGCTTTTTCTTGTTCACCATAATTCATTTTTGGAAATTTAATGTCTTCATTTCTGTGTCAGCTGTTATGTGCTTAGTTTTAATTAAATTCATCTATTTTTGATGAGTGGTCAGGCCAATAGTAATGTTTCACAACCAGTTCTACACCAAGACAATATCTCCTTAAACTTTTAAATAGAGATATTTGATACAGGATGTCTCTCTACCAACTCTTGAGAAAGATTTATTTTATTCCCAACTAAAGTACATTAAGCATCTACTGGTGTAAAAGTAGTTTTAATCAACGTATTTCATCTTCTATATCATTGCTATAAAATTCTCTCGCACTCGGAAGATAAAATGACTTCTTTCTTTCTCCCTACATCGTTTTCCCTCGCACTCTTTCGCTGCGATAGTCACTCCTTCTTCAGTCATTAATATATACATGTGATCTCCAGGGACCTATATTCATTCTGTCAAGAAAAGAATTGACCCATGTCTCAGCTCCGCCTTCCCATATGCCATTTTTCGTTGACTCATCCGGGACTTACACTTCAAGTGACAAGAAAATGAGTCTATGTTCTTCTTATTTCGAATGAAATAAGACATATCTTCTTTCTTTTTTTCCTTCCTGTTAACATCAACGGTGGAGAGAGAAAAAAGCATTTATAGATATTTATCAGAGCATTTTCATTTAGTATTAAATGGTTACTAGAAGATTTAATCAAACCCTTAACAATGTAAATGACAATTTTTTTTTTGGTGGGGGAAGGGAGTGGATACTCAAACATAAACTGAAGAAAGTGTCATATAAATTTTCACTAAACATTTTTCATGTTGTTTTTAACCAATCCAAATCTATATAATTTCGCATTAAAATAAATAATTTTTAATCGGTTTATTCGGCAGAACTGATTACTCATTGAACATATTTGTCTTATTGAAACGTAAGATAACCGATAAATCCTCAAACTGATAACTTATTACCAGCAGAAATTAAAACTTCCGTGTAGGAAAAACCTTGAAAGAAAAGAAAAAAATGATTTGGTTTTTAGCCAAACGTTGTCCTACAGTTTTACAAAAGCAATTCATTGATTGCATACGTTACATTACGTTAAATGATTAAAACTCCGAAAATACCAATTGCTTATTTTTTCTGTATTATTAGGAGGCGGTCTTCCTTTTTTAAAAAGTTGTATAGTATTTTGACTTCAAGAAAATTATGTCAACATGCACACGTACTATCCATTGTTTATTTTACATTATGCAGAAGATGAGTGATTACTTATCAACGGATGGTCATAACATTATTCACTGACTTTGTTTTTTAAAATTAATACACGTGTACGTAAACCATTCCAAATAATGTCATAGAAAAAAATCTTCAGAATTAAAATGGGTTGTTGAAACAACGAGCGAATAAAGTAAAAAAAGTCGTATAAGATTTATCATACATCCTGTTACGTTAGCAATCTAATGCAGAGGTTTCCGATTTTTTCCCTGCCATGGTCCGTCAAATCATGTCTAAAATATTGATGCCTCCGTCTACGGTGATACATAATTCATGTTATTCTAAACATGAAAGTGCTTTTAACGTGGAGAAGCCTTAACTTTATTTAAATAAGTCCTCAAACAACGCATAAAAGTTTTTAAAAAGCTGGTTGTATAGTGTAAAGAGGAAACACCTTTTAAGTCAAGAAAATTCCTAACTCATCTTTGAATTACTCCCTTAAAAAATCTAAATGCGCCTCATGATGGGAAATAGCGGTATATTAGAAAGTTTCATCTAAGACATGGTATTTTAATACGAGATTCACATGAAATTAAAAGCGTTTATAATAAGGTACCTGCGCCCAATATGGACACCTTAGGGAAAATGTATTTTTTCACCCCCGTGTACACGTCATAAGACTCCAAAAATGTATGACCACTATCCCTGGACTATTGACTATCATTATTAAAATTAGCGACCTTGTAATTATCCTGGTTTATTTTAAATGATAAAAACAAAAAAAAATTACAAGTGTCCATATAAGGAACCACCTGTCCCTATTATGGACATGCATGTCCATATTAGGGACAGGTGGCTTTTTATTGACCTACTACACAGGGTGTATGGAAGAGACACTCGTCCTAGGGATTTTAGAGGAGAAGAGATAAAAAAATATAGCTTAAAGTATTGCGGGGCAGGGGTGATGCACAGTAAATATCTTCAGAACATGCACTTTAGAAAGGGGGGTTAATTTCGGTTTTGGCTCTTCGAAGAGCCATGCGAAGCCTCTCAATTACTACAAAATATTATGAAATAATACAGTTGCTTTTGCTTAGCTTTATTGCATCTGTCTGCAGACTTAACATCTGCTATTACTCAGTCCTCAAACGATGGACAAATAAAAATTTCATTATGGGCGCTAAGTCCCACACAATCCTTATGGACATATCTGCCGCATTTGATGCATGGCCACATGTCTGCAAAAGCATCAATTAAAAATACATATAAACATTAAGTTATTATGAATTAGCAAAACAAAATAACATTAAACAGACATTTTACAGATTTGTGAATCCAGATTCACTTGCTGTACTTCCTCAACAAAGGAGAGCTGGTACTACTTCTTATGAAGTATTGATGCAGTTGCAGACATGCGGCCATGCATCAACTGCGGCAGAGATGTCCATGAGAACTGTATGGGACTTAGCGCCCATGATGAAGAAGTTTTTATTTGGACATAAGGTGTCCATATTGGGAATCGGACCACGAGTTCTTCATGGGTGCTGGGGACCCAATGTATTTGGGAATCCCCCGGTTCACTTCATGGAAGTGGGGGACCCCAAACTATTTTAAATCATGCCTTAAAAAGTTTCCAAACTATACCCTAGAAAATTTTTTGGGGACACCCTTCCAGTACATACAATTTAACGAGACACCCTTTCACTGATAATAATAAAACAGATTCGATTTTATCATAACAAATGGTATTTTAAAGGAATAATTATTTTATATGTGAATTGGAAGTACAGTATCATTAATACATTAAACACTTTTTTCACAGATACAAAATTTTCCAATACTATCAAGAATTCAAAGGCTCACATGGGCTTGACGACCATTACAAATCTGTCTTATATTAGGTCGGATGTAAGACAAATTCACACGCATTTCTTTATCTAACTTTCTCAACTTACTACGTTCAACTGTTTTTGTATTAGTCATAACAGAAAATGCACGTTCACACGAATATGTTGTAGAAAACTGCAGCAAAATGAAGAGTGCCCTGCTACTTAGGTGAGGATAATCATGCCGAATAGAAATCCAGAAGTTACACGAAATCTGATTCCTGGAACGTAAGTTTTAAAATGCGGTTGTTCTCCAGGTCGGCCAGTTCCTCCTCTTCAGTAAGTTGAAGTTCACAAGTGCTGGAAAGCGCAAAAGGGTTTTTCTTATCCAGTCATACTGTTTTATATCTAATGTTGGAAAATATCCATCCAACCTATCTTTCAATTGCAGTAAATGGCCATGAATCAATGGTTGTATTTCATTACTAACTACACATTTATACATTAATGCAAAATGTCAAAATTGTTTTGTTTTGTTTTTCTCAACCATAACTCGACTTTAACTTTGAAGGTTGCTATTTTGTCTGTAGCGGTAAGTATATTTACATCCTTACCTTGTAGACTAGCATTTGTCTTGTTGAGGATTTCAAATAAATCAGAAAGAAAAGCTAACTTTGTACTCCAGATTTCATCTTTCAATGCCCCCGCAAACTCGGTTTTGTTTTCTTGCTCTAAAAAATGCAGCATTGCATCCTTGAGTTCATACACACGACTGAGTATTCTCCCTAGGGATAGCCAGCGAACTTCTGTGTGAAGGAGGATATTAGAGTGCTGTGTTCCTAGCTCGTCACATACCTGAGGGAATATTCTTGACTTGAGAGGTCTGATTTTATTGTAATTTATCATCGCAACAGTCTTGTCCAAAACTGATTTCAAATCCTTTCCAATAGTTTTTGCCACGAGCGCTTCTCTACGTAGAAAGCAGTGCGTAGTATTCATGTTTTTGTTACATTGTTTCGCCAGTGTGATGAACCCTATTATGGAGCCTTTCATTGAAGGGGCGCCATCTGTGCTTATGCCCGACACAATTCTTCCACAACAAATTCATTTTCTCCAAACATCCATTTATTACTTCAGCAATGTCTTTGCCTTTGGTAGTTAAGGGAATTTGCTTGCAACAGAGATACTGTTCAACTACGTTTCCTTCATGAATGAAACGAATAAAAGAAACGAGTTGAGCAAGTCCACTTACATCTGTAGATTCATCCAGTTGAATAGCAAACATTAATTTGTTTCACCAACTTGAGTTTTGATGGAATGTTCAATGTGTTTTCAGACATATCCTGAATACGTCTTCCGACTGTATTATCAGCCAAAGGATATTTTTTTTACATCACTTTCGTACTGAGGGTCAAACATTGTCTTCACTATAGCACAGCGAGCTGGAATAATTGCTTTCTCTGCAACTACATGAGGTAACGTATTTTTTGCAAGAATCTCAGCTTCAAGATAACTGGCTTCTTGGGATTTATCAGAAGTCTTAAATTTCTTAATAAAATCACCACTCTGTTGTTTCTTCTGTCTTAGAATTTCTTTGAAATACTCTGCACTCTTTCCTTGTAAATGTTTGTGTTTCGTTGAAATATGAAGTAGCAACTTATTTGGTGCCATACTTGGCATTGGAAACGTTCTCTCCACAATCACATCATACGGCGTTGGACATTCTTAAACTCCACATCACGTAAATCCCATTTTTATGCATTCTTCCTTATACATTCTCACTTTCGTGTTGTTGCTACTGCATATTGGCGAGGAATAAACAGAGGTTTGAGACACACTATTTAATTGTTGTTCAGTAGCTACTGAAGTTTCAGACACACCCCTTGACTGTTGCTCAGCAACTGATGCTTCATAAACTGCCAAAGGTGTCTTTCTGACAATAAATTTATCCATAGCAGACGAGTTCCGTAAAATTTATAGCGTAATTGTGTCACTTTGGAGTAGCTAAAATAACGGCGTGTGTCACGAATGAAAGAAAGAAGCAGTTTGAAGGAAATGTGCAATGACCCAATGTCGTCGCTCGAAGAACTAGTTAAAACAAGAAGCTTATAGAGAGCGACAATGTTCAGCAGCAGTACAGGGACATCTATCGCCATAATTGAAAGTTACATGCACAAATTGTAGAAATCAACATATTCGATCACGGGGTTACAATGTGATCTATGATTACACTCAACCAAGAAAAGGATGTTTTATATTATTTTATCATAAGCTCTTCAGTCGTTTTATAATCTCGCGACACCCTTGATGCTAATACGCGACACCCAGTTTGGAAAGCACTGATTCTATGCCCTAGCCAGGGTTCGATCTCCTGCATCTCCTTTCCAGGTATCCTACTTGATATCCACCTTGACGTGACGGATAACTGGATCTTTAGTGTAATGGTCGGATCACATTCCGGATATTTAAAAATCGGTCCTGGATATTCGATGCCTACTGGTGGAAATTAGGCCCGTTTGTCTCTCCCCGTCGATTCACCGCTTGTTGCTTATATCATCTCTTGTCCGCTTCTGTTTTAACACTGGATTTTCCAGGCCGTTTTCAACCATTTCTAAACTTTCATTTTACATCAAGTTTGCTACTAATTATAATAAAACTTTTAGTCACATTAGAACTTGTCCTACTTACCGTATATTAGGAAAAGCCAATGCAATTGGAAGTTGCACTATAGTTAGTAACAAATTATGCAAAATGAAAACTTCGAAATTTTCAAAACGACTGGTCTGGTAAATCTATTGTTAAGTAAACATAATGAGAACTCATAACTACTGTCTCCGCCATTTATTGGATTCACACATTCGGTGGCAATTCAATCGGTTGGTGGTAGTGAGCATGATGTACAATATTCTTCTCATAATTATTATTTCATTTATTTGTAGAATATTTACTGAAAATCTGTAATATTTTGAAATACATTTTTTTGAGAAAATATAGCTTTGTTTTACTTTCTTCTGTTATTATTGCAACAAAATAACTTCTAAAATGTTGAATATATCGCTAAATGGAATTATGAGTTCTTCACGCTGAAATTGCTACAACTCCGTGATTTCATTTATCTAGTTGAAAAATAGTCAAGGAAAAAGACCTCTGTTATTAATACTGAAAATAGCAGCTATTTTCCACTATTTCTTTTGCTACTTTTTAAATATTTACATTATCACTTTATCGAAAATGTATGTTGCAGAGTAAGAAAAATATTACCATTAAACACATACAAGAAGATATCGATCAAAAAATATTTCAGTTATGTGCTACGTTCATTAAATTCCCTTTATCCATTGCTTTTTTCTTCTCTAAGGCGACAATTATTCTACTCCATTTTTTTCCTACATCATTTCACTAAAAATTTCTTCAATGAAAGCCTGCAGACACTGGTAAATAAGCTTTAACTCAGATTTTCATACAATACCGTTAATGCAATTTCTCATAACATTATTTTAAAACTAATTACTAGTCTAGGGGAGCGCCTAAAGCATGAGTAATACATTTCAACACGAAGTAGAGTCCGACTAAAAGTTTTCATTTAAAATAAATTGAATAATGGAGCGAAGATTGGGTTAAAGAAGTAACGTAATAATGAACTTACTCTTAATTAAAAATGATGAATTCCATCTCTCCGGAAGTTTTACTTGCACTATTCACATTTTTCATTTATGTTTACTAAATGTTGTAGGGAGAGTAATTCCTATAATATGTCAGAATTGTGTGTTGTCATGTATTTATATCAACTTATTCTCTAGAATACTGGATGTGGAACGTAATCTGAAGAGGAAGTTTAAAGTGGGATTATGCAGAGTAGTGGCTTCCATACATTTGCCTTATTCTGGCTGCTGCAAAGTGTAATCTGCATCGAAATCTCAGCGTGAGTCTTTTCTTCTCTTAAATTCTCTTACCTTAGTCTGGCATTTTTGTTACACTGAAGACCACTGATGTCAAATTGGGCTAATTAATATGTTTACATTTTCTTAAAAATATTATTTTAAAAACGCTTTGCCCATAACTTTTTTCTAATTATCGAATGTGGTCAATGCAAATGAGAGTCCATATCAGAATCCATATGAGAGATCCCCTTTGATCGATTAAAAAATGAATCATCAAAACCGGTTCATCCGATATCGATAATATCATTATCGATATAACCTCTTCATTCCAAGTGTACCCCATTGGGTACATTTTAAAATACTGTTTATTAACTGCTGTTTGTGCAATTTGAAAGCTAAAACACCCAATTGTTTTTTTAACTTAATCAACGGATAGTTGACTTCGTTTTAAACATGGAAAACATTTAAATTGCGCATTAATTATTATATAAACTAATTATTAATCAAAATTTTTAAAAAAATTAATTATTTTGTTTTGTAATCATTTTTTAAATCAGAGAATCAAAATATTGAGTCAAAATTGTTTGTGCTTAGTTCTGAGGTCTAAAGAGGTTATAAAAACATGCGGTTAGAATTGATAACCTCCTCTTTTGTAAGAAGTCGGTTAAAAATATCTTATTGTAACAATTTAAAGCGCTAACATTCAGGGCCATCAGCAAAGCAGTTGAAGTTTCCCATAAGTAAATCTATAATAATTTATAGAAGCTCTCTATAGATGATAGAGAACCTTAAAACTACTCATCCACATCCAACTCTCATCAATTTCATTTACAGTACTGTAAGATCGAATCATCCTCAACACAACAACAGCTTTCCAATCAGCCTCAAGGATTTCTTTAGGGGAGGGAAGTACACCCACGATAGATTTTATTCGGAGAAAAAATCATTCCTATCTTACTTTGAGATGCTTCGATGCTGAAAAGAAGAGAGTTAGAACGATCAAGATGAAAGATTCCTTTCACACAAAAGGCACAAAGAAAATAACATAAAATAAAAAGCCTATTAAATAAAAACAATCAAGAGCAAAGAAGGAATTGTAATTATAATTTGTTACTGCAAGTGCCTCTTTCAGGTTATTTCTCATCAAAGACCAAGTAGTTTCCTCGAATAAATAAGCAATTTGCTAATAACTCAAATAAAAGGAAAGGTGGACTCACCCTCTCTTAGGATTTCATTTACCCGCTGTCTGTGCTTAAAAGATTGCATTGTTTCCTGCCTAATGGTTTTCACTTTGTTCTTTGATTATTACATTTCTTTTTAACGTAATTTATTAATCTTAGAGTCTTTCATCTATTGCTTATTATTTTATGTTATTCTTTTTCACAAATAATGCTTTGAATAATTTTCAAAGGCTAAATCATTGCAGTGTGCGTATGTGTGATGTACTAGAGAATGCATAGATTTTATTAAAATATCTACAATTATTTTAAATTATATTTCGTGATTGCTAAATTTTTACTGCTGCTTTAGCTTTCTCTTGTATTTTTCTCAAGGGTTCTCGGTACTACTTTTAAATAAATAAATAAATAATAAAGAAAAACTCCAAAACGACCAGTGTAAGTGTCTTTCGCTTTATCAGCAAAGAACTAAACCAAAGTAAAATATGAAAATAATTAAAAAATAAATAAAATGGTAAGTAAGCATGGCAACCGATCAACTTATCAGACGTCCGGGAAATTGAAAAGTGAAAAAAATAGTTTTTCGTAATTGAAAATGGAGCATAAAAAAACAGGCTTTTTCATCCAGTACTGAAACTGTGCTCAGAAAATCTTCAACACCGGTATCTTCAGTATATCAAACTTAATAAAGCAGTAAAAACTTAACCTGGAAGCAACCAGAGCCCCCTATACTAAATGCCTTCCGATATAGGAGAGAAAAACGGCCGTGAAAAGTTCTCCGCTAGGTGGCTCAAATAACCTGCTGAATCAACTTTAAATTTCTTTTAAGAACTAGTTAGGTTTAAATTTTAGTCAAAATTTGCTTTCTAGAATATTTTGTTTGCTGATATGTTTAAAATTAAATAGTTTATGTAATTTAAGCACTCAGTTCATTCATCTTTGCCATATGTATCTACTTATAAAAGCAGTATTATGAGCAGGAAACTAGCACCCTCTATATAAAAAGTTGCGGCATGGGGCTCTGAAGCAACATTACATGTTGTAGATCCTTTTCTCTTTCCAGGAAGAGGACTGTTCTAAAGTCAAATTTTCTTCATCTTTTTTCTGCGTTTTAAAGGCATTTACGGTTTACAGGTCCAGTACTCGATTTACGGTTTTTGATTTTTCAAAAATTCAATGAACTTTCTTTTTTCTATTTATTTTAAATAAATTTTTTCCTCAATGTGTTTCTCTAGTTTTTTTTCTCATTAATCCGTATACGTTTTTTTTAATAACATATATTCGTAAAAAATAAAATCGAAACACTTTCTCTAGAGCAGCGGTTCCCAAACTGTGGCACGTTAAGTCTCTCCAGGTGGTACGCGTGGAGGCGAAGAAAAAAGAAGAGATAGAAGCAAAGAGATTAGGAAGCATTGCGTCGTTTTCTGTTCTGATGGTGCTCGGGCAATGAAAGGGAAACGGAGGAGGTTTTTCAAAAAATAAAATCTTTGACAGAAAACTGCATTTTTGTTCATTGCAGCAAAGAGAGAGAAGCATACAGCTTTATTTTAATAAACACTTTTCTCTGCATTAATAATTATCAAAAAAAAAAAAAATGCTGTAATTTGTATTACCTAGTCCTCCTAGTATTTTTCTACAATCTGTTAGTATTTATTCAATATAATAAAGTTATATTCGCAGTGGTACGCAAATGGTTCACAAGAAAAATGATTAGAAACCGCTGCTCCAGAGATTAACGTCTAATAATCATGGATGTTTCGTTGTGTATTTATGCAAAAATGTATGGATCACTAACGGAATTTTCTTCCATTGCAGACTTCAGAGCTTAGAATTTGACTCCATATTACCAGACAACATACAAGCGTACGACAATTTACAGCCTCCTAGAGATAAAGGTAAAGAAAGCAATTCTTTCAATCTGAGCTTCATTCGTCTCATATCTTTAAAGGAAACATTAATATAACTGTAGTATTTTTACTTGTGTCTTTTTAAAAATATTGAATGAAAAAAAATACCGAGTTTGTAATTGTATGGAGTTTTGTCTCGGGTAAGGAAATAATTTTGAAAGGCGAATTCATTAAGGATGATTAATTGCAAATAAAAGGGAATGAAGAGCAGTTGGTGAGTTTAGTAAAATACTGAAAAGAAATTCTACCAGGCTGAGAGTAGCGACTTAAATGAAGTAGGTGATACTTTGCCTCAAATGCTTTCAAATAACTCTAGTGGTTCAAATTTAATGAGGTGACTTTGAAAGTCAATTAGGACGATATCTTCATTAGCGTCCTTTCAGGTTATCCCATGAGAAGAGAATAGTGGGCAAGCTGCACTATCACTTAATTAATAGTCTTCTGAATATTTTCCCATGTATCTAAGTTCCACAACGAAAACAAAATAAAATGAAATGTAATTTTGTGCGTTATTTGTTTCAACAGGAAGGAAGCAAAAAAAGTCACAGAAATTGCAAATTGACATTAAGCTTGAATTTTGAATTATACTACTTTATTTATTTACATTATGATCTTTTAAGGGTACTTTTTAACGCTTAAAAGTGTCTGAGAATAACTGATAATGGGCAGTATAAAGTGCTTTATTTAAGTTGCTGGATTTTTCTTTTTTTTTTTTTGGGGGGGGGGGGGGAAATTAAGGAGATTGTTTGTTGCCTGACACTTTACTTCGCACTGCGATTGATGT
Source organism: Octonoba sinensis (assembly GCA_038502835.1). Classification (NCBI taxonomy): domain Eukaryota; kingdom Metazoa; phylum Arthropoda; class Arachnida; order Araneae; family Uloboridae; genus Octonoba; species Octonoba sinensis. The sequence continues at coordinate 89,783,884 of CM076604.1, read as the reverse complement.
TCCTTTAAATTTTCAGCTGTGGCTTACATTAGAGAGTTCAGGGCTATGTATATAGAACGCGTGATTATAATGCTGGTTTTTTCTTTTTTTTTTTTTTTTATCCAGCGATTTTCTTGGTGAAAATCCAGTGTTGCAAAACCATTTTGCAAAAAGATGTCCAACAGCCAGCGAAAGTTGGATTGTACCTTCATTGAAATGACTGTCTTCTAAAATCTCCATTTAGGCGATTGTCTTCTTTCACGTGCAGTTAAACGATTCCCTTCTGACATTTTCATTTAAACAATTCTCTTTTTAAAATTTCATTTAAACGTTTCATTTGCGGCAATGGCACTGATGAATAAAAAGAAGAATGAGGAAGAAAAAAAAACGAAGAAACAAAGAAATGAGCGGAAAAAAACCGTACTCCAATCCATGATGGTTTTAAAACATTTAATTTGTCAGAAAGGAATTTTAGTTTATGTCTTTTTTTACTTCTTCCAAATTTTATGATTGGATTAAAGTCCTTTCCAGTAACATAACAAACTTTACACAATTGACTTAACTTTATGATCTTTAATATGTCATTTTCTGGGGAACTTATGTACAAATTATTTTCTACGATGTAAGGTCCTGAAATTAATGATGTGTAAGGGGTTTGTTACGAAGCTTCCTCTTTCCTAGAAATTTCTGGAGTTCATTTGTCGCCGTGATTCATTACAATGTAAAATTTCATTTATCAAAACACGCGGACATTATGTGAGCTTTAGTCTGCATTCCTTTGCTAATGAAAAATAGGAAAAACGAATCATTTCTCTATCTACGGAATAAAATAAGGAGCAAAATTTTTGGATCAGAGCCACAATATTTCTACGTTAAACAAGTTATCCCTCTTTAAGAATTCTTACTCTTTTATATTCCTCATAAACGAGCTTCTTTTTTTTCTTTCAGGGAAAGCCACAGTTGTGCGTTTTCATGTTACTGTTCTCAGCATCGACACAATAGATGAAGGTTCTATGGTAATTATTTTCTTTTCTATTTTTCAAACCTGAAACGTCGCAGTCCGACAACAAAAAATCATAAACATTATTTTATTTAATAAAGTATCCTAAATTAAAATCAAGTGTTAAAAAATGCAATAATTTACGAATAGAATTTTGTAGCTATAGGTAGCTTCAAGGCCTTTTACGTGCGTTTTGGACTCTTAAAGGTTTTTTTTTTTTTTTTTTTTGTGTTGACGATGAGAAAAGATGTAAAAAAAGAACTAAATATGGTCGTGGGCATCAATAACTGCCTTTGCAATATGTTCAATGTTATTATCGTATAAGTCTATATGGGCAGAATGCCAATTTTCCGAAGACTCGCAATTATGGCTGGGCAAAGGAAAATGTGGTCAGGCGTTAATTTTGCCTCTAAAAATTGTCTCAGTTTCATAGGATTTTCCTGCCTTCCTTATCAGTCTTCATTCCCCTATGATGTCCTGTTCTGAGTCTTGCAATGGTTTTAATGATGAACCGGTTTGTGTTCATTTTACAAACCTGGTTTTTTGTTGGGATCAGTTTTTCTCTTAGTTAGGGGGTTGTAACACTAAAAAGGTTTGAAAAACGATGCCTTAAAGTAATTTATGGATATTGGGACTCAATCGCTAACTTCTGCCTTGCTATTTTAAGCGGAAATATCGCGCTACATCTATAGTTTTTTGCTACGGGAAATATGACAAACATGTTAAGTAACGCTTAATTTTTGCTAAAAAAATCGGCAACACATAAGCTTATTCGTATGTATTCGCTCGGCATTGGACTGATTTAAAATGCAACATGTTAATCCGAAGAAGAGAAACGAACAATGCAAAGACCTGTAAGCTTAAAAAAGGCTTCAAAAAAGATTATGAGAATATGTCAGAGTAAACTAATAAGAACCAAAGTAATTTATTCTACAGAGAAAAAATTGCTATGTTCTTTAAATTTTATAATTTTTACTGTAAGGGGTCGGATAGATGATCTGATAAAAATCTAATCATATGCCATTAAAAGAAATTCACTCGACTCAAATAAATGTGTTTATTAAATTAAAGGATTCCACATGCCTAGAAATTTTTCTTTAGAAATTCTTACAAAAATGTGACGCATTTTAATCTATTAACAAAGAAGCTCCGTCTATAACTATACAAACCGACTTTCCCGTATGCGCCAACATCAAATTTATAGCGTAGCTAATCTGTCTCTTTCTCATTTAGCTTTAGTTTTTAATTACTTCAAATATACCTTTTTCAACGGTAATACATATTCATTAACTCATCTTCAACTCACTCATTCAATCATTCATTTACTTATTCATGTATTCATTCATTCTTCCTTTATTCATTCATGCATTCAGGAATATCCTTAAAAATCCAGATCATAAAATTTCATGGGAAAATCGGCTCATTTAGATCTGGGTGAACTTCGTATTCGGTGCATGTTCTACGTCATGAGATCTGGGAAAATGTATCAATTGAATTCGTCTTATTTGTTACAAAATTCTCGGATTTTCTGCAAAAGAATTAAACGTCAACGTGATCCTTGTATTTTGTCCCCCCCCCCCCAAAAAAAAAAAAATTTCCAATTCTCAAAACAAATTTTATCTCGTGGACTTAACTAAATACTAAAATTTAATCAATAATTATTTGCTTTTTACCTCAGATACAACTGTTGATTAAAATATCCATTTAGCATGTTTGTGCACACGTTTCAATATACAGCTGTTAAACTAGTAATTCAAATAAGAAGATTTCTAACGATTTTTTTTTTTTTTTTGATTTTTTTTTTTTAGACTTATGTCGCTGACATTTTTATGTCCCAGAGCTGGAAAGACCACAGGCTCTTGTTGCCAGAAAATATGACAACCAAATATCGGCTGCTTCCCATCAGCTGGCTCAAGAAAATGTGGAGACCAGATTCATTTTTCAAGAATGCAAAAAAAGTCACCTTTCAAGAGATGACTATACCAAACCACTACATTTGGCTCTACAGTGATAAAACAATTCTTTATATGGTCAAGTAAGTAAAATAAAGGCTATCATGACAAACGTTTAGGTACCTTTTCTCTACATTAGGCATCCTCAACCTTTTTTGATTACGTTTAAAAATCAATGAAACTGTGTGTATTAAGAAAATGTTCCATGAAAATTAATGTTATAATTAAATTATTACAAAAACAAACGGAGAAATATGGACCGTTTTTGCTAAGCTTAACCATTTCTCCCTTAAACTTTACAACTTTTATCCTTTAAAAATTATGAACCCTTGTTCGTTACTGCTACTTTGAAATCAAATAAAAATATTATTGTTCTTGCTTAGTTTCATAATATTTTATTTCATTTCATATTTTGTGTGCATTATTCAAGTACATTTTATGCATTATTCATTACTTTTCATGCATTAATTTCGCAGTTTACGAGCGTACATTTAAAACCATGAAGTGGGTCATTCTGTGTGTGACCCGCGGGTCATAGGTTGCCGAGTTCTGCTCTTGAAAATAACTTTTTAATATTTTCTTAATTACAAAAATTAAGCTGTATGCCATTAATAACATTGAATAAAGAGCTCTTGTAATTCCAAAACCCCTGTGTGCAAATTTTTAAAATAATCTGTGCCCTATTTATGTAGTTTCACTTAGTGCTGCACCCGGCGCAAAAGTAACCGGTTTCAATTCAATATTTTCTTCCCTTTCTCTTGTAGGCTGACTCTGTTGTTGTCTTGCGCGATGAAATTTGAATCTTACCCACACGATACACAAACTTGCACAATGAAAATTGAAAGCTGTAAGTAGTTCTTTGTTATTAAATCTCTTATAAAGTTTTCATAAAAATATAAATGCCAGTATGCATTTAAAAATATTTCCCATTAAATAATTATCAACCAATTTATGATTACACTAATTGAAATTTTCAAAAAGCATAGCTTCTTTTTTTAAGATGGGGAGGGGTGAGGGTTCTCATAAAATTTTAACTTAGCTTTACTTTAACGACATATATATTTAACCTTATTAACGGATAGTTTTTTTTTTTCACTTGAGACAAACAGTACTAGAGCAATGATTTTCCTATTGACGGGCTTAAATACTGGCTAGCTTCGTTTAAGTAATTACTATTTTTCCTATATTTAAGAACATGAAAATGAATCGGTATTACGCGGTAATTTAATGCTGTGCACGGGAGCAACATTTTTTTGAGGCCCTTTCTCCTTTAACACTTTTAGTGGAAAGTTCCTTTTTATGTCATAAAACTTTGAGCTCCTTTGTCAGCGTCCCTCATCCTTTCAATATTCGCGGCCCAGTTTTCTATCATAATTTTCATCGCCCCCCCCCCCCACTTACCATAAAATGTATACAACAACAATGTATATTGAGTGCTAATTCTGTTTTTGAATTATCTTTAACTAATTTCCAAAACAAGAGTAAAAACGAGTAATTTAGTAATAAAATTAAATTAGTAATAAATCACTATTTGAATTTTGGGCAGGAGTATATGATGATTTTTCTGCACTAAAAACGAGAGCATTTCGCATTCTATTACCATTTTCAACAGCCTATTTTTGTGAAACTGGATTTTCTTCTGTGGCTTCTTTGAAGACAAACTATAGATCTCGGCTAAATATAGAAACAACTGAGAGTGGCTATTTCTAATATTAAGCCTTCCTTCGAAAAACTTTGTTTTGAAAGACAGGCCCAAGGAAGTCACTAATAATTATTAAATTTGTTTTCAATTTAGTATGTTTTGATTGAGAAAGTTTTAATTTAGTAATTTGTTTTACCTTAAGAAGTTATCAAATATGTCGAAATGTATTTTGTTTTCTATGTGTATGCGTACTTTCGTTTCAGTCAGTTAATCATTTCTTTTTTGGATATTCTAGAGCCCCCCTTCTCGTGCGCTCGCGTCCCCTAGGGGGGCGCGCCCCACAGGTTGAAAATCGCTGTTCTATGTAAAAACCTTTATATGCATGACACGATCAGTTTACAGAAGAAAATTTCTCGATCCTAACAAAATGTGAATTTAAGACTAATCTTCTAGTATTTCGTTGATAAGGGTTTGGGCCAATCATAAGCAGATTTCTTATGTCGTTGGAATGTTCGAATTTCTTGTTTATCAACTTAAAACAAAACTGAAGTGGCCCACTTCTGGAGAATGCCTAATGAACGTTTTCTTTAGGGTTAAAGGAAAGGCCGTGTGTTTTCCAAAGAGTGCAACCTAAAGATTTTTTGGTTTATTGTTTTTCAAGGGTAGAGCCTAACCTCTATTTGACTCGGCGCCAACGCCCTTGCACATATGGACGGCGCGGGGAAGGAATCCGGCTAGCTCCCCGTTAGATCCGTAGGGCATCCGAAGGAAACGACGAGCACCATGTCAGTTTTGTCGCCGGTTCCCCTAGCCCAGTACGCCTGGCTTTTCTTAGCCGCATAAACGTTTCACACTCTGCACTACTCCGATGCACAATAGGGCCCTCTCCAAGGCCCTGTGAATTAGCCAGTCCTGATACCCCTCCTTGCCGGTCCTGTAGATCAGGCACTGGTGTTGGCCCACTCGAGGATAGCTGATTAGCCCCCCTGACCAGTCCGCCCCTGGTAAAGTTAATTGAAACCAATAATTGTATTTTTTGTTAAAACTTTTACATCAAAGTACTGTAAAGCAGCTCAAGTTCAAGACTAGAAGACAACTTAATTCTTTAGCAAAACTCAAATTAGTCATGCAATCCTTAGTAGTTTTGTAAAAAAAATATTTTAGTTGCTCGAAACAGTATTCTGTGTGCATTTTACATTATTAATTAATATAGAAATTATTAAAACTGATCCTTTAATAGGTTATTTAATCAACTTACTAGGATGTAATTTGTTCTCTAGTATCATATACGACGGATGACTTAGTGTTCGACTGGGAGAAAGACGTCCCCTTAGTTGTAGATGAATCAATAGAGCTTCCTCAGCACAACCTCGTAGAGACGAAGCTCGGGGATTGCACCCAAGAATACTCAACAGGTCTGGATTGCAATATGATAGAACATTATTTTCTGTTACTTTTGGCTATCGTTGGTGCAATGTTGGTGCGATTTCAGCGCACTAAAATAATTGTTTTTCTAATTGCAGCACAGAAAAGCATATGGGAAAAAATCTTCACGATTTTAAAACGAATATATGACAACGATGATAGAAAATTCATTACACCCCTCCTCTAAATTCGTTATTTTCTCACATAAATCTGTGCTTATAGTTAAATTTTGCTCACAAAGGAAGTGTCATAATTAGAACAGGCAGAACTACATAAATATATCTGCGTAACTAGGTTAATGGTGCCAAATTGAGTAGTGATAGTCATTTTCTGCGAAACGCAGAGTTTGAATAAGAATAAAATTTTAACCGTTTACTAACTACGTCAAATTTGTAAAAAAAAAAAAAAAGTCAAAAAACCAGAATAAACAATACAATTAAGTAAGTGAACGAAAGTTAAAAGTAATTACAATCACATTAGAAGCGGCACCTTGTAAATAATGAAATAAAAAAGCAACAATTCAAAGCAAAAACCATGTGGTCAATAAATAAAAAAAAATCAATGAACGAAAAGAAAAAAGATGCAAATCGTGGAATTCTGAGATCGTCAGTGAAGTGTTATTACTAGTCTCTCAAAAGAAAAAGACATCAATGACTTCTCTAAGAAATAGAGTTTAAACAAACAAATAACCTTTTCCTGACTACCTCAAAATTCCATGATTTGTTCTTGCTCTTTAAGGGCTCTGAATTCATTGGTGACGATCCTTTCTTCCGCGAAGCGCAGGCATTTTTTCATGTGTTTCCGCGTTTTCTAATTCTGGCGTTCCACTTGATAACACCTTAACGTTCGTTTTATTTAACTTTGATAGGTTAACCTTCTGAATGGTTATAGGTCAATTCTAGTTTTAACCTTTAACGAACGAGCGCATTTTTCTAAAACAATGACCGGTAGGTCCTCGGATTTTTTTAAGAAATGAAGTGCTTCATTTCCAGAGCAATCAAAGGTTCATAATTAATATCGCTTGAATTTAATGAAACCGTACAGTAATAATAGGCGTTATATGAACAGATATGTCCATACAAAAGGATATTGAAGTGAAAATTTCAGAAAAATAATGGGAATTGAAATAAACGAATAAATGCGTATATGTAATGTATAGATTTGTACGCATTCATAATTTTTTTTAAATAGATTAATGATGTATTTATACAAAATGATTTATATTTCACTATTACCGTTTATATTTTCGTTCTGGCTGAGTTCATCATCAGTATCACTATCCGTAATAGGCATAACTCGTTTCTTTTAGGAAGTAAGTCGCTATCAGAACTGTCGTAATTATTATTTTAATCACTGTCCGTAATAGGCATAACACGTTTTTTTTCTCGAGAAGTAGGTCACTATCAGAACTATCGTAATTATCACTTTCATCTTCATCTACTACATTTCTGCAATTTTCTTTTCCAAACACATAAAATTCATTTTCACTACTAGAAAATTACAGGTTTCTACTGGTACTTGTTTCTTCAACGCTCCTTTTCTTTGCCATATTTTATAAGGCTTAAACTGTGGATAAAAAAAATAAAAATAGCATGCATGCACGCACGACTTCGTATCTCTTCTTTCTAACAGACAGCGCTCCGAAAATGACAATACAAACTTTATTGACCGTATACAAAACGATGTATTTTCGTTCAATGCTCTAGAGCGCGTCAGAAAACAATTGCCGATCGCCGTTTAATTGTTGCATGTACAGTTAAGGCCAAACCTAAAAGATTTCCTAAAATATCAGGTCATGCGGTCTGTACGGCGGCATTCGACTTTTTTGGAATATTTATAATGCCGCGAGTATGGCGGTATTCGTTCGTTAAGGGTCGTCGAGCATTCGTTCGTTAAGTATGAGTCATCGACTGAAGGTACTCATAATATGATATTTACGTTACAAGCAAACCTAAAGCTTTCTAGCATAACTTACTTTACGAGGGATATCAAATTTTATAGTGCAAATATATAGAGTGTCGCTGATGTTGGATAGTCAATATATTTACAAGCTAGACAATAACAATTGTCAGATATTAAACTCTCTTAACATCAATGAAGGTTCATTATATATGTTACGGCCAAAGCCCAAATTCGGCCACTTCGCAAAATGGCTAAGAACGCTGTAAATTGGCTGGCCAATGTCCGATCTTTTCTTTATTTCGGGAATTGACCGCCCAGATCACGAAGTGGTATGGGAGGATCAGCTAAACTTGGAAAAAAAATCATTGGCACGTATTATTGGCTCTGCATAACCATAACTTCATTCTTTAAAAATTACTAGCTGCGGTACCCACAGCTAACTGCGGTGGGATGTGGCCAGTTGAGACAAAGTTAAAAATTTAATTTTTTAAATTTTAATTTAAAAACTTGTCTATTTTTTTATATTTTTAAATTAGAAGATTTATATTTTTAAATTAAAAAAGAAAGCAAAAGGTGAAATATTCGCAAATTCTCTTTTCAATAAAACAAATATTAAAAAGTTGTGGTCCCACCGTACCACCCAGTATGTGAAAAAACATACCACTACAATTTTTTTTTCTGTAAAGTAAAAGTTATTAGAAATACAAAAGACATTAAAAAAGTAGTAAAATGGTCAACATAAAAAATGTACCTCTTCTCCTTTAATTAAAAAATGTATTATAAATCACCGTAATCACTTACGGTGAATGAGCACATCGCGTTTTGGCCGTAACATCGTGGCCAGTTTACGAAATGGCCGCCAAAGTGGAATATTCACTGATCGTTTCAATTACATCGCATTTTGGCCGCAACATATACATTGAAGTAAAATAACAAAACTTACTTTCTATAAAATGATTATATATATTGTAATGTTCATAAGATTCATCACGTAAAAGTGGCTATAAAAATGTACTTTTTTAAATATATGCTACAGCTCATTTTTTTTCTGGACTATAGTCTGTGTATCACTGTTTGTACAGAGACTGCAAATAAAGGCAACTTAAGGATAGGTTGCGACGTTTCATTACCAATGCCATGATGATAAAGTGACCAGTTCTGATTTTATTTCTCCACAGTAATAAATGAACCAATTATTACATTTATAGGTGGAAATTTGTTCTTCATGCGTTAAATAACCAAATGCATTTGAAATGAAACGTTATTTTCTATTCGGCTAGGCAATTTCACTTGCATCGAAGTGTCTTTCCGTCTGAAGCGCAGGCTTGGTTACTATTTGTTCCACACTTACATCCCGACCTGCTTGATAGTGATCATGTCCTGGATATCCTTCTGGATCAAGGCTGAAGCTGTCCCCGCCAGAGTCACCCTCTGCGTCACCTCCTTGCTCACACTGTCCACCCAGCACGCGCAATCCCAGAAGTCCCTGCCCCCCGTGTCCTATATCAAGGCCATAGACATCTTCATGTCCTCTTGCACTGTCTTCGTGTTTGCTTCACTGATGGAGTATGCCCTCGTCAATATTCTCATGGGCGAAGCCGGCGACGGCGGTCACCAGGATCTCTGCACAATAGAGAAAGTTTTGCCAAATGATGCTGTCATTGTGACCAAACTACTGGTGAGTTTCATTTAGATATCCTCAGCTTCAGAAATAGTAGGTATTGTTCGCATTGCAACATGCGTCATACTGTCTATAGCATCAAGGGCCTTCACAGATTACCCCGCTCTTCCAACATTTCTTCCACAAACTCTCAGACAGCTTAACAACCAGAACTGACCGTTGGACCGAACTGGCGAGCGTTGCCTACCTGCTTCACTGTCCCGGTGTCGCGGACTCACTACAAAGTGTGTCCTACATCCGCCGGAACAGATAGGCGGGGATTTAGCGTGACCCAGGCCCCACCACGAAGAGACCCCCATCATTACGGCCCATAGAAGGTGCTGTATAATCTCCATCAACTTCACGTTTCTGATATTCTGACACTGGATTTTGTCCCGTTTTTCATTCCGTACTAAGGCAGAAAGAATATATGAACGATTGAAGTTACCTTCTTACATTTCCTATGCAATAAGCACCATCTTTAAGCTATAAATAAATTTAATAATCACATTCATTTTAAGAAAAACATCTTTATACACGCTTAGCGGTTTAAGGAAAAGTAATCAAATTTAGTGCTTCAACTAAAGAAAAAAAACCCCTAATTATAAATGAAATATTTACCAGTATGTATTTCATTCGCTCTCTTTGTCAAGTAATTAAAAATAAATGAATGAGGGAGAAATAAGCGGCATCACTATTGGGTAGTAACAAAATTAGTTAAGAGGTTAAATTATCGAAATTGAGACTCAAACCTGAATAAATATGTTGATAGTATTTCATTAAAAAAATAAATATCATATCTAACATTCAGGCAAATCACAATTGGTATTATTTAAAAAGCCACACAATAATATTTTTTTCCCCCAATATTACATCAATATTCAAAGTTAAACAAGTGAGAGTAAATAAATATCGTCATTATTGGGTAGTTACCGAAATAAGTAAAGAATTTAAATTATCAAAATTGCGATTCAAACCTGAATAAATATGTTGATAGTATTTCATTAAAAAAATCAATATCATATCTAACCTTCAGGAAGTCACAATTGGTATTATTTAAAAAGCCACATAACAGTGCTTTTTTTTAAATATTACGTCATTATACAAGATTAAACAGGTGTGGCATTGCACGAAAGACAAAACATTTTCCACTTAAGTTTGTCAATAATTCAAAGGAAGCGAGAAAACATATTTACTATGAGTTTAACAGTAGTAGACTTAAAACTAAAACGCAGTGTTGAAAGTCCTTATTTCAACTTGATAGGAAACAACATCGAATACAGTATAAGTAACGTGCTGTCAATATTTCAAATATTTCAGAAATATTTATCATTATCTCTCCAAGTTATAACGACTGCAAGACTAATGTAACTTCCTTTGCATCAATGTTATTTTTATCGATCTTCATATGTGCATCTCCATAAATACAATTTATAAATATATATATATTAATAAAAATTTTTAAAAATCCGAGTATTGATCAAAGGATGCATGTGTACAAGCACGTTTTCGTGGTATTTTCTACCTGCCGAACAATATAATATTTCACTTGCGAAAATCAAAAACTCTACACTGTTAAAAATTTTCGTGAAAAATTCTCTGTTTCTCCTAAGGAACGTTTAATTAACCGTAGTTTACGAGCGCCACCTAGGTCTCGTAGTCAATAAGAATCGGGCGTCCATCTTGGTTGTGGATCAAAAAAGTGTGAAGATAAGAATTCCATCGCATAATATTGTATAGTTCCTTTTTTTATCTGAAGGGGGGAAATGAAGAGAAGATGAAGTTAGTAATAGTCATAAAAACTGGTTATGGAAACATATTCCATACAATTATTTTTTGATATTGCATTTTTATCTTTCTCAGAATAAGAAAACTTTTCAAAATCTTTCACATCCAGTAAGTACCTCTTGGCAAAGCATGGAAGAACCCGGCTTTGCACCGTGGAGATCCCGGGTTCTATCCCTCTCTCCAGCAGACCTCCTGCTCCATCGTGTCCTCGCACCTCGTCGTCCGCCAGAATATAATAGCTATGAATGGTTTCTACGCCTCGAGGATTCTACGCATATAGTTCATTACCATAGCTGTATGTTATCATAAGTGCTACTGAATGGTTATGAAACCGTAATCCTTTTTAACCAAGCTGATTGGAAATGGTTTAGAACCCGTAAAGACCCAAAAATGCTCCAAGCCGCAAATTTAACAGTTAATTAGATGGACAGACTGCTGCTGGCTATTTCACCGTAATTTCATGATGAAATTTCTAACAGTGTGTCATATGACTGAACAATATCCCGTAAAACCGATTAACGTAAATTTATGTTCATTTAAATTGCAATGTCCCTCCCGTGTTCTGAATAGAATATAGAAGCTTTGTTGCTGGGTAAATGGCTGGATGTATTGTAATATTGTGTGAAACTGATAATATCCTTATTATCATTTTCACTCGAGAGATCAGCTAAAATACTTAAAAATTCATTTCGCCCTATTTCTATCTCATTCATACGTATTAGAGTAAGTGGAGATATGCCGCTTCTGGTATATATCATTTTACTAAAATCTGTTATGCGCTATAAGAAATACTATAACGCTATCACTAACTAATGAACGTGGCCATCCTCCATGTATAGTTTAGTTGCCAAAAGAGTTTTGGGAATCCGTTCTGCTTTAAAATATGATACAAACCTACTAACTCTCTCACATTTTCATACGAATTCCCACTTACCCGCAACACCATGATAAACTCTCGCAATAGGCATTACCCACGGTGTGGCAACGGGGATTATTTAACTCGACTATGCTTTGCGGCAAGTCGTGTTTACCTTCGGGAATCAGTGTTAATGATTGGCCTTATGCGCTTTATCTCATAATAAAGTGGCATCTGCATGAATTCTGAACACGCACAGGCTTTATACATAATTAACAATTGATTTTCAGAGCCGTGAGAAAATGAATAAAAGAAAAAAATATTAAGTTGCACCGATTTTCTGCTGCGGTACGCAATAGGCTTAAAATCTGAAAAATACAATGAATTAATCAAGAAGAATTTCGTTGTTTTCATGCACTATTTCATGAAAATAATCAAGAATTAGGTATTCTTTTTAGCAACAATGAGATACTAATTTTTGTATCTCGGAGAATAAAACTGTATTGTTTTTCAGATTAAAACTTAATCAATAACATTAATTTTTACATTAATATAGGCTAAAATTGTCCCATTTTGATCCCAAAACATATAAAAAAATTAACACCGTTAAACAACTTCGCTTTTAACCTCATAGTTGAAATGGTAACCTCGTTTTGAACGTCATTTTCCCAAGATATCGTTTTTCAGTTTCTTCTTTTTCAGTTAAAATTCTAAGAATTTAACCCATTGGTGACGGGCTACGGAATTATCCGTGCTTAAATATCCAGCACTAGATGAAGAACCACGGAGATTACTGGTTTTACGTAAGTTTTGGCTACATGATTTCCTGTCTTTTAATATTTTCGTAGCCCGTCGTCAATGTCTTAAACTGAAAGAAAATTATAAGGCTCTAGAATTGTCACCTTCGTCCCACCCCTAGCAGTTGTAACTGGAATGGATTGATCTTAATATTTTACCAGTATACTGCCAATTATCCGTTTCCTAGATCTCAAAAAAAAAATAAGAATTTACTGGCGCATTTACACGAACGGCAACAGATACAATTTACTCTGTAGCAATAGATTGTTTCTATGGTTATCAAACTAACAGCAATCAATAAGTACCATTAGCATTATGCAATCAATGCATTATGGTACACTGTAAAAAATTCTGGTTCAACCTTTCACTAAAAATTGGTGAAATGCAGCTGCAACCAACGGTTGGTACTAATTTGAACCATTATTATGGTTTACTAGTTTCACCATGAATGTGGTTCAGCACTGAACCACGATTACGGGTTTTTCTTCTAACCAGTATTGCTGTTCAACTTTGAACCATGATTACAGAATTTTTTCCAACCATTATTTCGGTTCAAGTTTGAACCATGATGACGCATTTTTTTCTAACCCGTATTATAGTTTAACTTTGAACCATAACCATAGATTTTATTTTAACTGCTATCTTGGTTCAACTATGAACCATAATGATGGACTTTCTACTAGCCAGAGTTATATTATGAAAGTGAAGTTTGAGCTGCACCATTTTATGTTGCAATGGTGAGTTTTAACATAAATACTTTAAAATCTTTTTTTATGTTCAAGCGTAAAACAGGAAAAAAGCTTATTACCAATTTTAATTTGCAAAGCGAATTTTCTATTTTTTAATCTGTAAATTTAACTTAAGTTCTTGCTAATTAGGGGTTGCTTCGAACCTTCTTCTCCCCCCTCCCTCCGCCGGCCACGCCCTTGATAAAATCTGCGGGTAAAAATTGTGCAAAAGGGGTCTAACAACGAATAAGTTTACTAAATTTCAAAAAGGCAATTAAATAAAAATTAAGAGATGGATCTAGAAAGGTAACGCCGTAGAAACGTAGTCTTGGTAATAAAAATGAAAAAAAAAAAAAGATTTAGTGTAAAAATCCCGAGAATAGATGTAATTTTTAAAATGTAAACAAGTCAAAGTGACAACTTTAAAGATAGATCAGGGGAGCCAAAAGTAAAATATATGGGGGTGATTTATTATTAATTTAGGTAAAAAAAACAAATAAATATTGAAGTATAATTAAATAAAACTGCACAGGTTGAAAGTTCTGAATTAAGTTACTTAGTCAATTTAACGTTAAAGGTGACATGATCGGTATATGATAACAACATTTTTGAAATAGGCTTTACAACCTATTTTGCGCGTATTAAGACTTAAAAACACAGAAAACAAGACAATATAAACGAAAATTTATATTTACATCGAAGTTTACTTACCTTTTACTGTTATGAAAAATAAATGATTCAAGTCACAGCTTGGCAAGATGGCGGCTCTCTGTCTCCGGCCGGGTGCCGAGTTCGTCTTCTTGGTTCAAGGTTGAACCGAAATTATGGTTAAAGGCGTAACTTCAAATTTCGCATTTCTGCTTGAATCATGATTTTGGTTCAATCATCAACAGCCCTTCAGCTTTCACCATATTTATGGTGCAAAGTTGAACTTTTTTTTTTTTTACAGTGTAGACTGAGGAAAGTCCTTTTCATGACGCAATAGAAAATGCCAAAATGCCAATCAGACTATACGAGGTTGTAGTTATTAAATGAAGAATAATCAATGATGTACGTTTCGTTAAAGTCGTACGTTTCGTGTCGCACCCTAATAGTTTAACAAGATATGAATACATGTGAAACTGGAAGACATCTGGAAAACTAATGAAGAAATTACGGACTCTAAAATCAGTCACGAAATGAAATATTTTTGTTAAATCAGTGTTATAAACAACGGCCATGACAGCCTTGTTACATACTACACCAGAAGCTTTAAGCACTTTAAAATTCAATAAGTAATGAATAAAAAAATAGTAATAGTGATAGTAAATGACTCATTATTATTATGAAACAAATTTCATGAAAAAATTGTAAAGCTTCAAGCTATTTAGTTGTATAAAAAATCTCACGCCAGACAGGTAAGGTATTTTTTATCGTGTTACAGTAAGTAATTTACCTTGTATTCTTTAGAATGAACCACGCTTATATCGTGACACCGATTTTAACGTCATAAATATCTTTTTCTCTCCGATGCCGTTATAACCGTGGTCGATTGCTTTTAAAACGGAATTTTCCTTTATTACGAAATTGCAGTGAAGCCTTCTAAACATTGTAAAATAGTATATTTATTTATTTACTTATTTTAGAATAGAGAGGATTCTTCACAACAACTGCCCAATGGCAACAAATCCCGTCTGTCATCGATCACGTTTCGGCCGAATCGCCATCAGCAGTGGGCAATCTGCATTGATAAAGTCTCTCGGGTGACCTTTCCCCTCCTCTTTCTCATGCTCAACGCCGCGTATTGGTCCTTCTACTTGATTCCTGAATAAACAATTCTCAATATGTAAATAACTTGAGATACGTAATGAGTTTTCTCTTTGGTGCAATAGCCGGAGTTCCACGATATTCGAACGAGTAAGTACACTAAGACAAGAACTTATCTCATGTGTAAACTCACCATAGTAATCACATTTAATTTTGACATTAAGGGAGCCCAGTACATCAAAATTGGCCAAAATATCGATTTTTTTTTTTTTTTTTTTTTTTGAATCATAAATACATATTTTGAAAACTGAAACTGTTTTTTTGTTTTGTGCAAACTGTGCACAAAAACAATTTAAAAATTCAAAAAAATAAATTTTAAAAGATATTAAACTTTGAAAGATATTCCGTTCTTTTAAAAGATGTCAGCTGCATTTAAAATCTTAAAACGCATTTTTTTCTGTTTGTATTTTTGACTTCTTAGGTGTAATAAAATTCCTCGGGATTTTTTTCAGTTAAAACTACAGCATTGGTTTTTTTTTTTTTATTGGTACTTTGCACAGAGTATGTTTAACAAAAAGTAGCACGACTTTGACTCTAAAGCCTGTAGTTTCTCATTATTTTTAAAATTAATTACTATTTTTTGTTATTTATTACTTGTTGAATTTCACTATTTTCTCCTTTTTTTCTGAGCTGGAACCAAGAAAAAAAAACTGTAACTGAGAAGGATGCAAAAATATATTTTTAAAAACTTATCATTATTTTTAACTTTAAATAACTGGTTTAACATCATATCCTTCTTCCAAACTTTACTTCTAATCATAATTAGAGTTAGACTCATGTATTTCCTTTATGCAATTGCTAAACCAAAAGAAAAAGGAAAAAGGTACCGAGCTTCCTTAACCCTGTTACAAAGATGAAATTTCTAGACATTTTTTGAATTCCTATTTTTACTTCGTTCTCCACTCTCCTTCCTTTCAATTGCTATTTAAAATACTCTATCTAGTATTGAGAAGATAAAATTGTGTGGAAGGTCAAATATTATCATAAAGGAGAGAAGTCACATTTGTATAGGTATAAACATGTGTTACATCTGATGCTACTTTCTGTAATAAAACTTGTGTCAATGAACCTGGCGACATCTAGACTTGATACATGAAGCGTTTTAAAACTGCCAGTAGTCCCTTTGTTAAGCTTCAGTACTTAAACCATTTGTTAAGCTTCGGCAAAGCAAATTATTCTGTTTTATTAATTAAGTATGAATTCACATCTTTATTTTAATTAAAGGGAAACGAAAACGTAAAAAAAAACAGAAATTTTTAAATTTTGTAGAGCAACTTTTTTTTCTATTTTCTTTTTTTTAAAAGTAACCAGCAGGGTTTTTTTTACTTGGAAATTCAGCTTCTCTGTAAAAAGCTAGTTTTTTTGTTTTCTGTATTTTTTTTAAAAATGAAACCGTCTTATGAAGCATTTCCTTTTCCTTTCGATTCTTCGATTATCTCAATTTAAACGAAGCGAATATGAGCACAGCTCTCTGTAAAAAAAAAAAAAAAAAAAATTAACTCAAACTTCTTTTTTTTAAATTCTCTTTTCTACTTTCTTTTTTTTTATTTAAAAATTTTCCTTTTTTTCAGCTTATAAGTATCGCATCATTCACTAAATAACTTATCAAAATGTCCTAAAAAGTGTACACATGTTCAAGCTCTATTTCCTACATAAATTAGAATTCCAAATCCGATTCGTTTCGCTTTAAAGTTAAAATGCTTCTTCTGATTCTCAGAACAATTTAACTTTTTCCTCCAAATTTGAAACCACGGAAGTGGCATTGAACTAAAAGAAATTTTACATTTGCTAGTCAACAAAGATTTAAAACACGTATCCAAGTTTGGTACTGAAAGTGATGATTCTTATGGCAAAAGCTACACATTTTTGCTGAAATATGGTGATGTGTTCAGTGTAATTTCATTCTTCTAGGAAATTCAACTTGGGCCAAAGCTTGCATTTATTGTTTTAGATTAGTAGAATAAGGCATTTGTTCGTTTGTTCCTCAAATTATGAGTATAATTTTGTACAAGCAAATCGTGTATTCAATGTATTTTATTCAAATTGTATTACGTACGTTGTCGTAGTATCAATGATTTTAATCTAAATTTTAGAATTTTAGAATCATAAATCACTTTTTAGATCATAACTTTTTTATCCATTCATTTAATAGAAAATATGTATTTTAAAACATTGATCCGTCTTATGGTTGTCGTGAATAGTGTGTATAAGTTTATTTAACCCCTTAACGGTCGCTTAAATTTCACGAAAACAAAAACAAAGCGCCAATTTGCTTCCCAGAAAAACATTTTTAAAATGTTTATTCTCTGATTGTACTATAAATAGTTTGATACTATCATCTATACTAGACTGCAATGTTTCTTGACAATGACGTCACAACGCGCGGCAGAAGAAATGAGTAAACGGCGAGGCTTTTCTCCACCACACCCCTACCTGTTAGCCGAGGCCTTAGGATTGCTTATGCACGGGGAGAGGTAGTGGGGCCTACGGATTTTACATGCACATATGCCCAAGTATACATGGTGGTCTTCAGTGGGTATCAAACGCGCGACCTTCCAGATGGAAGTTTGACGTGCTAACCACTAGGCTACCACGGCCCTAAACGGCGAGGCTGTTGAAGTTACAAGGACGAGGGTCGAAAAGACGCCCACACCAATTTGGCGAAATAATCCGATTAAGCATTCTATTTGGCACATTGCGCCTTTGAAAAATTCATTTGTCAGTTTATCAGAAAAAGATAAACAGATGTAACAAATTAAAAAAACCTATTTCTTTTTACATAATCATAAGTTATCTGATTGGATCAAATCTACTTTTTCTTAATGTAATCATTAAAATTATATTCTTCTAAAAATCCTTTTCTCCCTTCAATAATTCATAAAAGCGGTTGGACTTCTGAACACTTTCGCTTTTACAATAATTTTTTTTTTTCCTTCCTGTTACCCCCTGAGCAAAATTTTTTGCGTGTAAGTTTGTTTTTAATGGAAAATTACGATATTAACGAAAGAATACCAGAGGCGTAGCAAGGGTTTTCAGCACCAGGGGACAACTGTAGATTTTGCGTCTCCCTGTGCCCCTGGAGGCCTAGGGGGCCCCTAAAGGGAATTAAAAAAACTTTTATGCTTCCTAAATGATAAATAGCTCTAAAAAGCAGCCCTTTTAGCTTTCCTTTTTATTAGCGACCATTCACTTCTAAGGGAAAAATGGAACGCTAGCTTCGTAAAATTATTTGTCTGATTTCCCACGCATTCCTGTGCTACATTGGTCATTCCCGATATGGTTTGCGGTGCAACCATGTTTTTGTCGAACATGCGCACACCTCTTCAGTTCAAATAATTCTCTTTCCGCATTTAAAAATAAAATAAATTAACATTAATTTGGCGCCCTTTGACGCTGCGCCCGGGGACAGCTGTCCCTCCTTGCCCCCACTTAGCTACGGCTCTGAAGAATACTAATAGCGATATTAACGAATGGAATAATAATAACTATTTAGCTTTTTGCAAAGTCACAAGCCAGCGAGTCAGACAAAAACATAAATCATTCTAAATCTCGCCAAACCGCTCATGGGAAGATCGCCAACTGCTCGTGAGCTCTTATTGGCTGAGCGTTCAGTTCTAAATGAAGGTATTTCAATTTTACTATGCGTTGCACTTCTAGTAAAATTGAAAATATATATAGCATTTTATGAAAATTTTGACAAATAAACGTTATATATGTATAGGTCAAAATACCTTATCATATATAGCGAAAAGTGCTTAGTTTAACTCGAAAATCGGACACAGCGCCGAGAACTACTCTCTTCGTTTGCTCTCAGCATATTTCTCCATCGTCAAGAAACTTTGCAGTTGAGTGTAGTATGTAAGAAAATAAATAAGTTTTTGAGATTAAGGAGACGATTTTGTAAAATGTTTTGGTACGCTACTTTGGAACATTACATCCCGTGATTTTGACAGGAGCGAGAGGTAAGGGGTTAGTAAGAATCTTTCTCTCTCTCTCTCTTTTCTTTTTTGCATTTTATTCCGTTTGATAGTGTTTCAAAATTCTTCCTAAACTGTTAGAACAAAAAGGGATCAAGTGAGCGTATATTGTAGCAGCGTTTTAGATGTGTACTTATATAAGACGTAACATAAGATGCATGGATGGTGTGTGTCATATGTTTTAACAATTGTGTTACTAATTTCAATTTTGTCTGTGATAAATGATTGCAATATCATGTCATTGTGTATCCTAAATGTATCTCATTTCTTTTGTCATGTTTAGTATACTTTGTGTGTTTGTGTAACATTTTCTACATGGTTTGTTATAATGCTTTGTGAAAAAATGTGAAGTACTGGTGCCAATAAAATAAAACTATACAATCATCTCTCTTTGTCTATTTTAAATAGCGTCACTAAACAAAAGTTTCTAAAATGTTACTCTAAAGAGCGCATATTGATCTTTATATTTCGACAGCATTAGAAATCGCATTTTATTAGTATCTCAACCAACCATTTTTAAACTACATTCTAATATTTTTATGAAGGTGTCACAGCAGATATGTGAAAAGCTGTACGCTTTTAAGAACATTTTCAAACGGAGTCGAATCACAATGTGTGGTTAATTTTTTCCTCGTCAATATTTTAGTACCCGTTAAACCAAGATCAACTAGGTACCAAAGAACGGAAGATAAAACTAATAGCGTGACTTTATTGAGTGAGAAAAAAGACGTCTGAATTGCTTTTTCTCCTCCTTTAGGTTAAGTCACCAGACGGAATGTGTCACGTGACCAATCATCATCTCTCCGGCCTATTAATCTAGTTAGTCGCGGTTAAACCAGGTTTTGGAAAAACTGAACACGCTGAAGCAGAAGGATAAAGCATTTGTACAAAGTAGTACAAATTTTCGACTTTCAACCAAAACTTGTAGAAGTTCTTTTGACTTTACTAATAACCATTGCGATATTACTTCAAACTAAAAACACCTTCAGGTCTCACCTTGTCTGCTCCTGGTAAAAACAGTTCTATCTACCCTATATACATCTACAGTTGCTTTTTTTTTTTTTCTGGAAGTTTTACCAGATATTCGATAAGAACACCAGATATTCGATATCCGCCAGAATATATATTCGATAAATCACCGAACGCTCCCGAAAAGGTCACGAAATTTCACTTTTGAAAATCTGCAGACCCCTGTATATCTATATGTTCATGGTTACGGTGAATAAATGTTCTTATTGAAAACGTAACGTCTTTTTGCTTTTTTTTTCAATAGATATGTACCAGAACAGCAGAAAGTTTAGAACGTAGAGTTTTATTTTCATTAACACTAATTCTTCGTCGTTTCATAATATACATATCCTTACATGTAAACGTTCAATAGTTACACTAAAGTAGTGTCCTCATTGAACATTGCAGAAAATTAATGTACTTTTCCTGCTTTTGAGTTTTATCAGAAAACTAACAGCGCAATGAGTTTTTGCTTAGTAAAATTTGTGCTATTAAGAAAACACTTTTGTTAGAACGATTCATTTTTACTTTCTCCTATAGCCAATACATAGAAGAAAGTACTGGATTCGTAAAAACTTTTGAATATCGAATTCGACCTACGTTTTTACGTGCTTTACGCGGTTGAGGCTTGTTGAACCCATTTTCCCCATTTTTGTGGGTGTGTGTCTGTATGTGGGCATTTTTTTTGGGAGGGGGGGGGGGTCATTGTAACTCAAAAAGTAATGCATGGAATCAAACGAAATTTGGTGTACGAATGGACCCTGATAGGAACTGGTGCTGATCAATTTTTACCACGAATCCATTCCAAGAGAGCGGAGCAATTGAACATTTTTCTCGTTTAGCATGAGAGCTTTATCTCAAGAAGTGATGGAAGAATTCAAGCAAATTTTGGTTTACAAGTGGACCTGAATAGGAACAGGTGCTAATTACATTTTGGCGCTATTCGCTCTAAAGGGGAAGAGCAA
The DNA here is from genome assembly GCA_038502835.1 of Octonoba sinensis. NCBI lineage: Eukaryota > Metazoa > Arthropoda > Arachnida > Araneae > Uloboridae > Octonoba > Octonoba sinensis. Next base: position 89,762,398 of record CM076604.1, on the reverse strand, counting down.
TTGAACTTTTCCCTATTTTTTTTATTTATTTTTTTTTTTTGTGGGGCTGTAATTTAAGACGTAATACATAGAATTAAACGAGATTTAGTACACTCATACATCTTCATAGGAAGTAGTGCTGAATAAATTTTGGAGCCATTCGCTACAAAGAGTGTGGAGCAATCGAACCTTTTTATCGCCAAGCGTATATTTCAAGAATCCAACAATTCAAACAATTATACCTATTACAGAGACTTTGTTTTGTATTGTATTGTTTCCATTTGATCTACACTTTAACAAAGAAAATTTGTGGTAATATTTTCAGCATTTTGAGGGGTCGCTGGTAGCAAAACCTTTTAATTCGTTTATCTTGGTTTAAAATCATTCTTTTTATACATTTTTTTTAAAACAAGATTTTTATCAAAATAGGCATACTTGGTGAGTAGGAATATTCATATGTAGGATATAGAGGAATGTTCGTGACGGCCACAACAGACTAGTATAATTGTGATTTCTGATCTTTAAATAATAAAAGATTCCTTTCAAAGCTAGTAGATTCTTTTGGTGCGGTTTATATAGTTACCAAAGAAAATAATTAAAAGAACATTAACATTTTCCTGAAAATTCTAACTGAGATGTAGACGTCGTATTAACTGTATGCATTTCAAAATTAAAAGTAATGCAATGGGAGTCAGTTAGCCAATTATCAACGAATTTTAAGCTATACTCAAAATAGGTTACGTAAGTTGCTATTGTGTATATATACACTGTTTATCTTGGAAGGCAAATGTTTTTAATGGCAAAATGGGGGTGGTTTAAAACTCAGAAGTTTAATTGAAAAGTGCAGCTTGTATTTCCAAAGACAACTTTCAAGTTTCAACATCCCAGTTAATTTCGTTTCCAGTTAAACAATTCTCGAAGCCACGAACCTGAACGGACCGAATTGGCGAACGAAGATGCTCCCAAAAGTTTTGAAGTCTCATTAAAGAACTGGCGGTTCCTTCTTTGTGACTTTTCTTTTGAAAACTGCTTCATTTACCGAAAGGCAACGGGGCTGCTTTTAGTGATTAAATACTTTCATTAGGTAGCTCCGTTTAAATCGATTCCCTGATTAGGAAGTAGAATTTTGAGAATTAAAGTGACGTTTTCTTGTTTGTCTCTTTCCGCCGTCAATAATCCACGCAAAAGAAGCTATTTAGACTAATCACTCAAATTAAGGGTTTTAAAACTTTACCTTAGAGTGTTTATCCGATTTCTGAGCCATGGATTTGATTAAACTATTTCTATTGAGGCTAATTGCTATAAATTTATTGTTTTTCTATTGACATAAAATAAGAACTAGTTTCTTCAGCAGGGTATGTTACTCAGAAGTACTTCAGAAAACCACAAATTTTTATACATACATAAACACATAGAGATACATAGCAGCAAATAAAATCGATATAAACAAGAAGTTCAGTCTAGAACTTTCTTATTTTGTTATATGAGCCTACAGTCCCTTATATACCAACTTCAAATTTATAATCTATCTATCTCCCTTTCTCATTTAGCTTTACTTCTTAATTCATATATACCTTTTTCAACGGTTAATACATATTCTTTTACTCACTTATTTATTCATTCATTTACTCATTCATGTATTTATTCACTCATTTATTTATTCATTCATTTATTCACTCATCTATTCATTTATTCCTTCACTCAATCATTTATTCATTCAGAAATATCCTTAAAAATCCTGATTTAAAAATTTCATAGGAAAATAGGCTCGTTTAGTTCTCGTTGAACTTCGATCGGTACATGTTCTAAGCCATAAGAACCTTCCGATAAAGCCTGTTTCAAGCGAATCCGTATGGTAGATCAAGATTTATATAGGACTGAAATTTCCCCGCAGGCGCTAATGTTAAATTTTCTTAAATTGTTAAAAATTGAGCAAAAATTGTTCAAGTCAAAAAATATTTCACACGAATGCTCTTTGGAATAAGCTTGTTCAAAGGAACTTGGATTTCATGCCCAGGGTTTATAAAATTTCCTTCCTATTTCCCCAATACTGCTAATTTTAAAATTTGTTGAACTGTTCAAAATTAAAAGAAAAAATGTTTTAAGTTCAAAAATAAAATATTGAAATCAGATGTCCTCACCGAGATCTTTCGAATGCAAAAAATAATCTTTCGAATCGGGCAATTTTCTAAAAAAGTTATTAGCGATGTGAGGGGGGTAGACAGACCGACAGACACACATTTTCCCCATCTCAAAGCCCTACTTTCATTTTTTTAATTTTTCTATCTTTATTTAATTGCTTCACTAATTTTTGACTTTTCTTTATCTTTACGATACATTAAGCCTTATTTCATACTTTTTTTTTTTTTTTAACTTTTACTGGAAAGTAGCAGGCTGAAAACGATGATTAAAGAACAAAAGAGGGGTAAATGCGGACGCATGTTTCGGGGTTACCAGTAAACCCTTTTTTAACGCAAAAAGAATTTGGAGCTTATGAATGCAAACATATCCGAAAAAAGCTTTCGTCACATGTTTTTGCCGTAACTAAGCTAAAAACTTTTCCACACATCATTTTTAAATACTAAAAACTAGTATCCTAGTATTTGGAAGACATTTACCTAAAGCCTGTAATTTTGATGGCTACAAATTTTTACTAAGAAAAACATTTGTGAATTTTCATCGTAATATTTTCCTTTTAAAACAATATTCATGTTAATATATTAAATGAATAAGGATATATTTAAACGTAAGGTCATAATAACTTTTTCAAAATGTCTCATACTTGAAAATGCTGCTCATGAAAAAGAAAATAATTTATGCTCACACAGCTATGCAATTTTAAACAGCAGATTCACCACATTAAGTATTATCATTTCTTATTTTTCGGTGCATTTTTGTAAGGCTACTTTTTTACACAAATCATGAAAGAGCGCTCTTCGCATAATCGAAGTGCATAAATTTTAATTTAAACTGCAATTCTTTCCTTCAAAATCTTCTTTAAAACATTTTGTTAAGAGTTCCTTTCCAAAATTTTTCATTTAATGCTTAGTACAAATTTCATTAGGAATAGTCAGTTATAATTTATTGTTCCCTAGGCCTTTGGAAAAAAAAGAACCTCCAGTATCATTATATTCTTTGGATCGTCAGTTTAAATCAACTTGTTTATATTCATTATTTTTTGTGAGGGATAGTGCTGCATTTCGTTAAATGCGGAAAAAAGAAAATGCAAAATTAGTGTTAACCATCCTTATACTTAGCAATTTTCCTTTTTTGATTGTTTTGTCTCAAAACATTTCACTTCAAAGTAATGTGATCAATCAAATACTTTTTAACAAATCATAGTTATTTAGCATCTGTTTATGAAACTTCTTACTAACTTTGTGGCAAGCTCTAGATATACACAATGTGTCAAAGAATTTTTAAGGTTATTTTTATAAAATGAAATAAAAACTAGTAATTATCTTTTTTAGGAATTTTTATTAAAAAAAAGCTCTTTCGGCTTCAATGGATTTGTTACAGTGGTTTAACAGCGATTCGAATGCCTGTTCCAGCTCATATTGTGCGACTGCCTCCAAAGCTTGCGTCGAAGCTGCTTGTATCGTGTCAATTTCATCAAAATATAAAAAAAAGAACACAAATGAACTAATGTTTTGGCAGTGGATCAGCTGATAGTGAAGGAGTTTCACGAATCCTCGATAACACAGATTGCGCCGTTGTAAGCTTACTCCAGCTGCAGTCTTAAAAATTCTTTGACACACTGTGCACAAACAGCTTCGACGAGAGCTTTGGAGGAAGTCCCACAATGTGAGCTTTACTAACTAAGTTAAGAACTTTTCCACACATAATTTTTAAATATTAAAAAACAGTATCTGGGTTGGAAATTGGAATCGTTGTTAAACCGCTGTAACAAATGTACTGAAGCCGAAGGACTGGGCATGTTAGGAAGACACATTTCATTCTAACACAATCATTTGATCTTCTGCTTAGATGACTGAACACAAACGAATTGTTATCATCTGTCTCTGACCCACACAAGTGGGGACCTGCTTACTATTCTGATGGTACCCAAAATCATTATGCTACGCTGACGACCGACGTGGCCATCAATAAAAGAGTCTCATTCGATCAGTCTCCCAATGCTTTTAGACTCTCAACTGATGCCAATCATCAGACAAACAGAACCTAGACTCGTCGTTAAACACCATTATTGCGCCATTTATTTGCCCAAATATCTCGTTCATGATTAGGGTTGGCAAACATCCCGGACTTTCCGAGACAGTCCCGTATTCTGAGAAATTGTCCCACGTCCCGGGAACAGGACGGCAAAAGTCGCATATTCTTTTTATGACATTCATCTTGCCGGACATCGGGTATCCGCTGACCATTGTGTGACGGGTCCGTACCAGATATTCGGCTCTGATGTTTCAAACTTGTAAATTCTATGCATTTTCTACCCACAACTTCCAAATACGTAATAAGTTTTCAATTTACAAAAATTGACGTTCTGTGAACCGCATCCTTCGTAATGGCCGAATATTGGATTCTGGATATTTAAAAATCGATCTGATACCGAATATCCGGCATCAGAAACCGGATATCCAGTATGAGTACACCCCTTCCCCCCCTTGGTGCGCCCCTGCTGTCCTGCATTTGTCACTTTTAAATTTGGCAATGCTGATCTCGACACTTAGGATATTGCGTCATGTTTAAGACAACTCCTCAGAAGGTGTCCTGCACCCTAATGTCAAGCATGGAAACCTTTGTATTGGAATAAGCTGAGTGTCTTATTACTCAATTATTTAGAGCTTCTGTTTGCAACATTAACATACAACCATAATTTCGCGTATGGAAAACACTGTATTGGAATAAGCTGAGTGTCTTATTCCAATACAGTGTTTTCCATACGCGAAATTATGGTTGTATGTTAATGTTGCAAACAGAAGCTCTAAATAATTGAGTAATTAATTGAACAAGAAAATGAATATTAAAAGTTTATCTGGTACGTTCTTCGTAGTTTACAAAGCTTGAGGTGCAAGATTGACACACGACAATTAATGTGGATGAGTTTTGGGGATATTCGGCTTTTACATTTTTTTCATTGCAATTATACGATACATATGTATGTGGGTGTGTGCGTGTAAATTTAAAGTAACGTGAATTAAAAAATATATAACTGGGTAACCAGCTGATTGACATTGCGGAGAGGCTAATTGAAATACAAGCTTAAATTGGATGTAAAAAGTGAGTTTTTCAGTGCAAAGCAAAAAAAAAAAAAAAAATAATGTAGGAACGCATGAAATAAATGGCGAGACGAATGTGTTGCTGCAATGTAAATGTTTTGATGTTTATGCAAATAAATCTGCCTTTTTATAATCACGGAATACATTAATCGCAAAAAAAAAAAAAAAGAATACATGTAAATCAATTTAGTAAGCAATTTTAGATAAGTGCGTCCGTGTGTCTGTGTTGGTTATGTGGGATGCATTTCCTTTTGCTTCATATTTATTAGAAGCTCAACTAATGCCATGTTAGTAGAAACAAAACATTACGAGCAGAAATACTGGTGTTAGCCCGATCTTCAACCATCTCAAATCTTGTGCGATATTTCGGAGATGTAACATAACAATGCATAAAATTCGGCTAAATATACCATCTGTAAGAAAATCAGTTTTAAGAATTATAAACAAGAAATTTCTGATACTGATAAATTTCAACCAACCACACATTAGTACAACATAAAATTATTGAACTGTTGGAAACATTTCAGTAGTTTCTGTTTCAACAGAGCTCGAAATATCTCATCTAATTCTAATTTTCATACTGCCCCTCCACCACTCACCCGTCCTTTCGTTGGAAATCCAATTTATCAACCCCACTATTGATCTTATCCTCAAATATATGTTTCCCTTCAAATAGTTAAGAAACCTATGATTTTAAATCTTGGCAGTGATGTAATGTGTCGCACAGTTTTGCAACTGTAGATTTACTGCTAAAGCATATTACAGGGAGATCCATCAATTTAAAGATGTTCCGAAATACTCTTGTGATCGCTTCATATACAACTAATACCACACTGTGTACCTCTCTATTCACTCATACTCCTATGGAGTTTCGTTCCTTTTTTAAGTGGATACGTTGCAGGAAAATGAAACTCAGCGAAGCAATAAATATCTCTATGCCTCGCACTGCCCCTAATCCCATCGTCATAAATTATGTTGGAACACTTTTCCAGAGGTATTATGAAATCTCTAAATGCCAAGACTGCTTCTCAAACTAATGAGATTCTTGCGCTCTTTCAGATTACGTCACAAATGTTCTAAAGCCTGATTCTCAAAGTTTATTGCTCTCAAGAATTACTAAACGAATTTATTGTTATGTATACTCGTATAGTTTAAAAACAAGTGGATTTTCACCCATTAAAATAAATCCACATTGTTTTTTTTTTATTCTGCTACATGTATCATATCGGAATATTTTAGATCAGGGGTTTCTAAACGTTTGAAGATTACAACCCACATTAAGAAATTTAATCTACAGCGACGCTTAATCTGTGGTGCTTTTTTTTAGGTACTTGATGAACTACATAAAGACACAGCAAAAATGAAACTGTTTATGCTTTTTTTTTGCTACCTTTAATATCACATACTTGACGTCATTTTAATGAACAGCATGTATTGCTATAAAAGAATTTTAAGGTGAAAAGGGAACTTTATAAAGAAAAACATTTTTATCATCAAAATTGTACTTCTAAAACTTAGTTTATAAAGTGCTATTTTAAAATTTTTTTAATTTAATACGCAAATTAATGTTTTCTGAAATTAAAACAATAAATAAATAAACAAATAAAAGACGTTTACCTGGTTTTTTATGATACTTTTATTGATTTTCTGGCCTCTAGGGTGAAGATTGTAGTTCTGCAGTGGATCCCATCCCATGCAGGAATAGATGGCAACGAACGGTTTGATACTTTAGCTAAAAAGGGAACTGAAATTTTACAGCAAGGTAAAAGTAAAGTGCCGTTCTCATCAATTAAAAGAATCACAAAAAATGTGGTGAAACAGAACTATGTCATCAACTTATCAAAAGTAATCAAGAATAAGAAATGGAGAGACTCAATTAGTAAAATCCCTAACTCCCCAAGATCCATTGCGGTAGCGGCCTTTCGTCTGGAGACTGGACATGACTGCTTAGCTAAACATTTATACACCGTTAATAAATACAGCAGTCCTGTGTGCACTTCGTGCAATCAGAACTTTGAGATGGACCAAGATCATTTGCTGAGCTGTCCGTCATTCAACGAAGAAAACGTATATAGTCGATATTGGCGGGCTAGGGAACTGATGCAATTGGCTTCCGGGGACTGCAATTTTTCTGCAAGTTTATGCAGTTCATTTTTATAATTTTTGTTGCACTTATTGTATTGCTCAGCTGTTCTATTTATGTCTTGTTTCAGCTCCAATCTCATGCATCGTTGATGCATGGGAGCCAATGATGTACAATCAGGTGCTCTTGCAATAAACAAAATATATTTTCATTTTACAAAATATTTTAAGGTCAGTTGAAAATTAATGCTACCAATATAAAAGTTGTTGTTGTTATTTCTAATGTCACTTGGATATTCAAGCTCTCCTTCGCAGAGCGACCAGGAATTAAGGCAGTAAGACGCGCCTTCCGTTTACAGAAGAGCACCACAACAGTGGGAGTACACCACTAATGCGCCATTTAATTGCCCATATATATCGGTTCATGACCATGGTTGGCAAACATCCCAGATTTTCCGGGACAGTCCCGTATTCTGAGAAATTGTCCCGCGTCCCGGGAACTTCAATACAGGACGGCAAAAGTCGCGTATTCTTTCTATGACATTTATCTTGCCGGATATCGGATATCCGCTGACCATTGTGTGACGGGTCCGTACCAGATATTCGGCTCTGACGTTTCAAACTTGTAAATTCTATGCCTTTTCTACCCACAACTTCCAAATGCGTAATAAGTTTTCAATTCAGAAAAATTGACGTTCTGTAAACCGCATCCTTCGTGCAACCGAATATTGGATTCTGGATATTTAAAAATCGGTCTGATACCGAATATCCGGCATCCGAAACCGGATATCCAGTATGAGGACACCCCTTCCCCCTGTTGGTGTGCCCCTGATATCCTCCATTTGCCATTTTTAAATATGGCAACACTAATCTCGACACTTTGGACATTACGTCATGTTTAAGAAAACCCCTTAGAAGCGTGTCCTGCACCCTAATGACTCATTATGTATTTGGATAACACCAGATGGCGACACCACACATTCGCCACCTTTCCTTTCTGACCTGAGAGAGAAGGGAAGGGAAATTTTCCACCCTCCGGTTCCCTCGGAACTGCTTCGGAGCTTCAGGGTCCACGGATTTTACTTGCACGTACTCCCAAGTGTACAGGGTAAATCTATTAATGGGTATATGGATGAAAAGATTAATAATGAGAGTCGGAACCTATAAAACTCGAATGACCAATGAATCGTGACCCACAGCTTGGAAAACGCTGTTCGACGCATAACTTCACGATATATTTACATGCGTTAAGCTTGTATAGCAGAAATCTTTTTCAAGACCCGATATACAGTCGGGACAAAAGACGTACTACTATGTTCTATGATTATTAATGTATTTCAAGTATTTAATTTAGTACATCATCAATAGCACGGGAAAAATAGGAGTTGAACCCCAACATCCAAAAAGAAAGTTGAAACCTGTTGAAAATTGTTCATTACCCTTCCCCTAAGAAGAGGTAAAAAGTCCCCCTCCCTCATTCTACGTCGGGTTTAGGAATGGGAGAAGGGGTCATCTAAAAAAAATGTATGCACGGACGGACTTCCACCTGGAAGGTCGCGCGTTCGATACCCACTGAAGACCACCATGTATACTTGGGGATATGTGCATGTAAAATCCGTAGACCCCACTACCTCTCCCCGTGCGTAAGCAATTCTAAGGCCTCGGCTAACAGGTAGGGGTTTGGTGGAGAAAAGTATGCGTTCAAATGGAAGCATTATTATATACAAAGTTGAAAAGTATCGAATTGTGATTAAAAATTATATTGTGCTGTATTTTACATGCAACATATCTCCGATACCCCAAACTCTAATGATACTAACTGTCTAATCATTCTAACACCCTACTGTAATAGAAATATAATTTCACGTTAATTTAAAGCACAAATGAGCATTAAAACGCAGACATATGTTTCGGGATAACTTGGAATCCCTTTTTCAATGCGACAGGGAGCTTCTAGATGCAAAACATCCAAATGAAGCAGATTATATTTCTATTACAGTTTACTTGCACAAAGTTAAATTATTATTACCCTACTGTCTTTTCTTATTTTTTAATATCAATTTAGCAAGCGAAACCTAAGGTGACCGACTACGTTCGGAACAAATTTGAGTTCGTTTATTGACATTTCTCTGTTATCAAGAGCTTTGGCGACAGAAAATAAATATATGACAATGATTGTTTAACGTGATAAAATACAAGAGAATGAATTTTTATTCTGAATATTATTTAACTGAGTGTGCTGGGATAACAAATTATTTTTAGACGCAATAAAGAACATGAGGAGCGACGATTGCGTTCTGTTAGAAAACCAAGAATTGATCATCATTATTCCAACAAAACGTCAACAGCTAATTTCTGCCAACTAATTTAACAGGCTGGAGAACTGAATGATCACTCAACACATTCCGTCCCAAAACTTGTCGCGATCGTGGAGAAAAACACAATGAAAACCGATTTATTTCCCGTTCAATTAGATGGATTTAAGTCACGTGATCACCGAATTTTCCGATCTCAGTAAGTTGTTTTTCAAGTTGGCTTTGCTTCTGGCGCAATCTTGCATTCATTTTTAGAAGATGATTGGAAGCAATAGAGTTAGGGTGCTTTCACACCAAAAGCGAGGGAGACATTCTGTTTCCGTCGTAGCAAACTGTTGCTATGGTTACCAAACTAACAACAATGACGTATGCCTTCGATAACGCAACGAACCAATCACTGTCGGCTCCTTCTAAATGACGCAATAAAAAGTGCCAATCAGTCAAAGCGAGGGCGTAGTTATGAAATTATACGGCAACACATTTGGGTAGTCAGCAATAAATAGTGCAATGTGAAAGTAAAAGAAATTGAATTACTTTTGACTTTTCTCATTAGGGAAAAAAGAATCGTATTTTTTGAAATTGAAAATTAATTAAATTCAGTAGAAGTTTAAAAATTGTTATATCCACAAAATTTTTTATTTCTTTAGGCTCTAACGAACGTAAGTGTAATAATTTCTCTAAGAAGTCGTAAGAAATAAGGAGAGAAAACATGATTGCATGAATTTTTTAATGATAAATTAAACATAGCTTAATATAAACCTTCACATAAGAAAAAAGGCTTAAAATAAGTGCATAAATAAATAAAAAATAACAAACGTATAATTAAGACCTATGTTCGATCGTAATTTTTTTATAATGCAGGGTGTTTTTTAAAATGTAATTTACTTGTTTAAATATTAATAATGTTTTTGTTGGTAAAGTATTGAAGTTTTTGTGGAAAAACTGCTAGTTTTTTCTTCGCGTAATTTAAGAGGGCGCAAAAACTCTTGTTTAGTTTTAATTATTTTGTTACAAAAAAGAAAACTTGCAGCTCTTCATTAAGATTTCGTTTACATAAAAATGAAGTATTTAGTTTGCGAAGAAAAAAGAAATTCAGTGACAGAAACAATTTTGAATTATTAAGGTCAAAAACAGCTGAGATGAAGAAAGAATATAGTGTATTAGCGTGAAAATAATGAGAAAACTAATAATGCAAAATAATATAATCGCTTTTACCAAAATGTACCTATATAGTGCATTCAGCATATCAGAAACTATACTAGAATCTAGTTTTGAAACCGAAGATTATAACTAAACATTTTCGGAAACATTAAAGCCCCATAACTATAACACTAATTCGCAAATTAGCATTCCGAGGCAGTGTTAGGCCGTTCCGAGGATACCCGGAGTGTGGAGAATTTCCCTTCTCTTCACTATTCGGTCAAAAAAGGAATATGGCGTATTTGTGGTAGCGCCATCTGGTGTCATACAAATACATAATGAGCCAAGTCGTACTTCCAACGTTGTGGTGCTCATCTACAAACGGAACGCACTGCCTTAAATCCTGGTCACGATGCGAAGGGGAGCTTGGATTACCAAGTGGCAGTAGAAATAACAACAACAAATCCGTAAGGCTGTAAAAGTTATTAATATTTAATTAAAATGATGCTCTAAAATACTCTTCATCATTCTTTTATTTCATATTCTAACCAAACATTTTCAAAGAAATATCTATTCTTACATTTTCTTCAGTACACATTCCCGAAGATGACAATTTTTAGCAAAACTAAATATTTACTTTTAATTTAATATTTGTCACAAAAACGAAACAGATTTGGCTGTGGGTGTTATCATACACCTGAAAATCTATATAATCCTATTGTTTACGCAACATACATAATAAAGTATTCTTTAGAGTATTAGAGAATGATAAAGACAGAATTAAAATAAAATATTCAGGATCCAAACTGCAAACAAAATTTTAGCAGAAAGAAGAACTCAGAGAAACTGAAAAACCAATATTAAATTTATTTCGAGCATGAAATAAGAAACTATTTGCATCATTGGTGGTCCTATAAATAAGTAATGTTTTAAGTTGATGTTGTATTTACTTTACCAAAGATGCAAAACAATTTCCTTTTTCAAATTATTTTATGCACTAAATATTCGTAGTTTTGTTTAAAAAAAGCCCTTTCAAATGTCTTTTCGTGTTTTAATTTTAAAGTTGCCAGAATGTGGTCATCATTTTAAAGAGAAGAAATCGTTTCCAAAGCTGTTGCTTGAAAAAAAAGCCATTTTTCTTTTTCTTTTCTTTTCTTCTTTTTCTTTTGGTTGAATTATAGCACGAAAACATAAGTCATCTTTGATTGTTAGGACGGTACACAGAAATACATAGTGTCGTGTTTGATGGATAAAATGGGAAAGATAGATAGGACTTCATTTTTGTTATCTGCGGCTCAGTGCACAATGCGTCAGTTGCGTTATGCGGATAGTTTAATGATAAGTAATGGCGTAGGAGCTAGTGACAGAAACAATATTTAGTTTTGTAAGTAAACCCTTTTATGCGGGTTTCATTTTTTTCATATTCCCGATCGCTCTTCTGAAAAAAAAGCGAGCAGAGAATGCGATAAGTCACTAAATGAATTTTCATTGTTTATAACTTTTATTGTTTATGTATTCTTCTATGAAAAGTCAAGAGGAAGTATCAAGTTAAAAAAATTACTAATTAAAACATATTTGTTGTGTATCTTAAACGGTGCAACAAAATCCTTTTATGCACTTTTATTATATTCTTCTGGGGATTTCAAAAAAAAATATCATTTCAGAGAACAAATCTTTGATTTTTTTTTCACAACCTTTATGTTAAATTGTTTTGTAAAACATTATTGAGGAAGGAGAAATATGCAATCATAAAAATAATTGCAATTTGGATTCATTTTGTCAACTACATATTTCTTTTTAATCATGAATATTAATGAGAAAATGTAAGATTGTGCTGAAGCTTGGAGAAATTGGAATTTCTGCCTTAAGCCTTTTTTTTTATCCTGACATGGAAGATAATAGTAATGGAAGTTTTTTGGGTTTCAGACCCTTTCTTGAATAGGTAGTCAAAAAACTGTTTGCAGAACTGAGAACTAATTACAGCGTTTCTTAATTTCTTTGATACGCGGAACCCTTTTTAAGGTTGATTTATACCGTGGAACCCCTGTTCTCTTCAACAGTATATGGTAGTAAAAAATCATTCTGTAAATGAATAATGTGTAATAAAAATGACAATTGCATCAATTAAAAAAATAATTATTAGCTTAAAAAACTTTTGAAAAAGTAAAAGTTGAAGCAAAAAATATTTACCTTCAGATATTATAATCAAATTGGGTTTTAAAAGGTAATATTTTAATGATATGAATGGTACTAATTTTTATTATACACTAGCTGAATGCCCGGCTTTGCGCAGGATAATATTGCATAATTCGCAGGCTAAGTGACGCATGTCCAAAATTCTGTTGTAAATATATACGGAAAAGTTTCTTAAAAACTCCAAGTAGAAGATGGGCAACAGTCCTTAAAAATCCCATTTCACAGTAAAGCTCCTTAAAAATCACGATTGCATTAAAAATAAGCTTCAAAAAAAAATTCCTTTTAGAACCATAAAAATCCAGATTAAAATACCAATAACAGTTCATAAAAAATGACCATTAGAGTAACAGCAACAGCAACTAAAATGCACATATGCATCAGGATAATTGTTCCAAAATGAAATCAAGAATCCGTAAAAAATCCCAATTACAATATAGACAACACCACATCTAAAGATACACATCAGAATTAGAGCAGTATTTTCTTTAAAAAGCCCATCAGATGAAGAGCAATGGCCCCTGAATCTTTCTGCTACCATAAATAAAACATCCCCCAAAGCCGCCCCCCCCCCCATTTGGGTAAAGACAACTATTCCTAAGCATCCCTAATATAATAAGGACATGAGGCCCAAAAAATATCTATTAGAATAAAGACGTCAGTGACTAAAAATGCCCATTAGACTACAGACCTGTAAGAGCTGCTATTCCTAAAATTACCAACATTCCATCTGAAAATACCCATCAGTATAAAGACACCAGTTCCTAAAAATCCCGCTTGCAAAATCGTCAAGACATTTCCTGAAAATTCAAAAAAATAGCCCTTTTATGAAATTCGGCTACAAACTTCAGAAAGAAATCATCTTGTGCATTTTCTTGCGGGTATTAATGTGCTGCAAAAATCGAAAAGGTATGACGTTTCTCCGATTAGATATTAGTAAAATTAACAGTTTTGCTTAAAATTGAAATAAAAAAAGAACAAATTCGAATTTTGGACCTGACCCGAGGTATAACCAAAATTTCGTACTTCTAGACCCTTCCATCTCGCCAGGAGGCGAACGATACACAAACAAACAGACAAACTGATACACAAATTCTCTGTTTCATTTACATAGATATGTACAGATCGACTCCAGACTTTTGACATTTGGATGCTTCTGCGCATGGCAGAAAAGAACGAATCCATTCGAGTTTTAAGGAAGTTCGTTTTGCAGGTGCGTTTATTTAGTAAACGAATCAGAATATTTGCTTCTCTGTTTGTTGAAAGCAACTAAATTTATAAAGTGGGATATAGCACCAGTTTGGAAAAAATCAAGTATGTTGAACGAACTAGAATGAGAACAAAAACGTCACTTTCCTGATACCAGCAGTTCCTCCCTTGAACATGAATGGATCCTTCTTAGCACTCTGCCAGGAAGAGGGCTTTGGTTTATGGTAGATTAGGATATTTTGAAGAGCGTGACATTGTTGCAGCAATGGTATCGAAGAAAAATGAGTAAAATATTATTTTCGAAAACAATTTTTAAAACGCCAATACACGTGTCTGAAATATTTACTGATAGTTCTGCATTTTTCATTGCTTTTAAGCACTGACACAGAGGTAAACTTTAATATTTAAAAGTAATATTGTTTGCAAAAAAAAAAGAGGAAAAGAAAGAAAATACTAACGAAAGGGGGAGGCGAGAAAACAGAACATAGTTTTTCAAAAGAATAATTACACAAGAAGTGAAACTTTCACAAAGTACTTATTTAGTAAATAACCAGTATTTATGAATTTCTGAAAAGTACTTTGAACGTAAATGTTTTGCTTGCTGGTTTTGAATGAACCAGAAATACTTGGGTAATCCTCATAAATTCTTAGAAAAATCAAGTTCGAAAGAAACTTCTTTTGAGGCCAACAAATTACAGTGAATATTTCCATGAGAGACTTCTTTCTAGTCAAACTAGCAGCCAATTTCCAAGGTGCAGCAAACCAGAGCGAAGCTCAAGGAAAAAAAAAAACCTTGTTACGAAGGAGATTCCAACTAAGTAACTTTCAGAGCACTAGAATATTTCTTCTTTTCTACAAGTTTTCGAAATAAATTGAAGGCAACGCTCCTCTTTCTGTTTCTGTTTATAATATTTTTCTCCTCAGAAGTTTGATGTATTTTCAGTGCAGGAGTTTGAGTTATTGTTAGAGCACATCAAACCTTCCACCTTAATTTTCCCGTTTTTGTCAAACATTACCTTATTCGTGGTGTCAGGAGTTCGAGGATGGCGTTGCAAGAAACTACTTTTAAATTGGAAAACTACAATCTATTCCGCAAATTGGCATTTGTGAGAACATATTTGATTTTTCATACTTGAGAACATGCTTTTGGTTCTATTTTCAAGCAACGTCTAGTGAAAGAATAAATTTCAGTCCAAACAGTCATTTCGTGTTTCTAAGTACAGTAAAACCCCGTTAAAATGCGGGTGTCGGGGGACATGTGTGGCATCCGCGTTAGAACATAACCGCGGTATAGTTTCACTATACCGCGGAACCATATTCACAAAATAATACTCGCTTTTGTTGCATCATTTTTAACTTTATCAATTACTCGTAACTTTTCTTCTCCCTATAGTATAATTTTTTCTTTTCATCTTTGCTGCCATTTTATTCACTGTAATTTCTATGCAAGAGCCCAGATCTCAGCTGCGCAATCAGTCTATCGAGTGATAGGTTATAAACCAACTGTGTTCCGAGAAAAAATGTGCTTAAAAATCTTTTTATGTTATCAACATGGGATTGTTAAGGGGGGTCTTAAGAAAAAATTAGATTTGGAAGGGGAGGAACGCACTTCTCACTGGGGAATATGTTTACTTTTCAGGAATGCTAAAGAATCTGGAATACAAAGGTTGATAGCGCTATAAAAGAAATTACACACGCATAACTAGACTTCTGAAAATGGAATAGTTAAGCATTTAACTGAACACATATGAATTTATTCCAGAAAAGTTTTAAATTATTAAAATTAATTTCTGCATTCATTATTCATGAACCTATTTTTATCTAAGCTTTTTATGTTATAATTCACCTTATATGTTGTTTCTACTGCCACTTGGGTATCCAAGCTCCCCTTCTTCAGAAGCGAAGGGGAATTAAGGCAGTAAGGAGCGCCTTCCGTTTGTATATGAGCACCACAACGATGGAAGTACAACTTGGTTCATTATGTATTTAGATGACACCAGATGGCACCACCACACCCCTTCTTTTTTGACCTTACAGGTGAAAGGTAAGGGAAATTCTCCAAGGTTGGAGAGGGTTGAGAATTTCACAAGGTAAGGGAAATTCTCAACCCTCCAGGTACCCTTGGAACTGCCTCGGGACTTCAGGGTCCACGGATTTTACATGCACATATCCCCAAGTGTACATGGGGGTCTTCAGCGGGTCGGGTATCGAACACCCAATCTTCCGGTTGAAAGCCCGACATCCTAACCACAAGGCTACCACGACCCTACTTATATACTTATATGATTATAATTTAACTATACACAATTCGTGTTTCATTATTATGAAACGTATTTTCTGAAACCCATAATTTTTTTAAATAAATCTGTAAAAAGCAAATTTACGCAGTACTCATACAGTGTTTTGATCGACTTTTTTCATTACTTTTTAATTTTTATACATTTTAGGGGCCGTTCATAAAGGACGTCACGCTTTTTTCCCATATATTTGACACCCCCCCCCGTCACAATATGTCACACTTCAGCGGACCCCCCCCCCCTTTGTCACATGTCACGCTATGTTGCATAATGCATGATGTCACACTTCTTGTTACCCCCTCCCCTCCCCTTGTCACACTCTGTCACAATTTCACAAATCCCCCCCCTCCCCGAAGTGTGACATCATTTATGAATGATCCCTTACCTCTTTTGCCGTTACGTGAAAAATCGTGCACTAAGCAACACCGTGCGGGTACTGTTAGTATTCGTAAATTAAATCGGACAATTATAGAACTGAATTAAAGCACCTTACGATAGTTTGAAAAATTAATTTAGCCTACTCCAAAGAGATTCGAATTTCGAAAAAAAAAGAAATTATAACATCAAAACGCAGTTATTTATAGCCACAGTTGGTTCTAAGCCAATGAGCTGTTATGAGAATTAATTGTTGCGTATTTGTACAGAAGTTTAGCAGTGGTAATTGAATCATGTAGATGACATAAAAATAGGAAGATCACTATGGGAATTAATTGTTGCGTATTTGTCAGAAGTTCAGCAGTGCTAATTGAATCATGTAGATGATATAAAAATAAGAAGATCAATAAGAGTTGATATTTGAGTTTCTACTCTTGTTATGAGTTTTGATGAAGTTAGTGATTTAGAATACTTTAAGCATGACAGTATCCATGAAAATGTGTTGCTTGTTAGGGAACTGTGAATTTACTTGCTTGATTTCAAAGTTTTATGCAAACAGTTAATGTTTTATTGCAATATTTTTTTACATTGTGCTATTATGGAATGTTTGCCTATTTGAAATTTCTTTTATTATCGCATGCCTGCTATCTACACTGGAAAAATTTTGCGCTTAGTTGCTACCATTTTTGGTGTTGCTGAACACCGTTTTTGGTGCTACTGAACTCCGTTTTTGGCGTTACTGAACTCCGTTTTTGGTGTTACTGAACGCCATTTTTTGGTGTTACTGAACGCCATTTTTGGTGTTACTGAACTCCGTTTTTGGTGTTACTGAACTCCGTTTTTGGTGTTACTGAACTCCGTTTTTGGTGTTACTGAACTCCGTTTTTGGTGTTACTGAACACCTTTTTTGGTGTTACTGAACACCGTTTTTGGTGTTACTGAACGCCATTTTTTGGTGTTACTGAACGCCATTTTTGGTGTTCAGTTGGTGTTAAGTTGGAAATTATTCATTTCTTGATATATTTAAATTCTTTTTAGAGTGTGTCTAAAAAAATACTGGCAACAGAATGTTTTTTTGGCATGTGATGTTCGTTAACTCATTTACGTACCAAAAGTTCATTACGATTTTTCATGTATTCTATTTTCATAGAAATGAGCAGTTGTAATGAAATTTCGGTATGTAACTGAATTAACAAATTTCATGTGCTATGAAACATTACACGGCTTATATTTTTTTAGACAGATACATTTAAAAAATTAAAATATACCAAAAATGAATAATTTTCAGCTTTGCACCAACTGAACACCAAAAATCGTGTTTAGTAACGCCAAAAATGTGGGCAACTAAACACAAAATTTGTACAGCAAAATTATTGAACAAATTTATAATACATAACAGTATGTCAGATTACAGATATTTTTGAATTATAAGAAAAAATTACGCATAAATTAAAAAAACAAATACAAAGATGTGAGTCGAGAATGTTCTCGAAGTACGAGAACATTCTCTTGAAGTTGAAATTTAGAAAATAACCAGGAATAGTCCTTTTTCTTGAAAGGGAATGTGAAATTTTATGAGCATTAATATTATAAAATAATATTCAATTATCATCATCAAAGCATGCGAAGAACACTATTTTGGGTTTTAAATTCATTCAGGGAAAAAAAGTTTGTTCAGTTCAGTAAATGCGGTGTAATAAAAATGCAATATAGATGTCCTTTAAAAAGTTGCAAAAGTGAATAACTTTTTTCCTTTTTTATGTTTCATTTGAAAAATTAAAGTATGCTTTAAAATTACGAAAATGATCGATCTTTTTCTTTCCGAAAATGATAACTTCCCACTGGATGAACCGATTTCGAAGATTTTTTTTAAATCGTTCAAGGGTGGTCCCGTGCCTTCATTTAATTATATTGAATAACTGGAAAAAAAAAAGGTTGTTGGCGGAAATATAGTAGCTTTTTTTTTTTTTTTTTTCATCTATAACTTTCGATTAAATGAACCGATTTTTTCCCAACGATAGAAGGTCGTCTAACTTAAATAAAGTACATCGATTGGACTACAATTGCTCTTCAGAAAGAACGTTACGAATGAGAAATATGAATTTTTCTTATAATTGTAAAAGCTTGCCTCGATACTTCTAGTAGATTATTAGGTAATATTTATAAACTCATGGTTAAAAAGAGCTTGTTGTCATTAAACAGTAATATTAAAAGCAATTATAAGAGTTCGAGGGAAGGGTCCTCTGAAACAAAAAATAAATTCTTTTAGTCTGTTTTAACACTGAAGTCTGTTCTGAACTCTTAAAAATCTACTTCAAAACGGAATTTATCATACAAATTATCTTTTTTTAGTCCCAGTCACTCAAAGAGGATATGCCCTTTGATATGTTTTTTAATACAGTACTCATATAAAAAATGTATTTACACTATAAGAAATGAAATAAAATAATTTTCAGAAAAAATAGAATCGGCTTCAAATTAAAAACTGCGCTAGAAATAAAAAATAAATTCATTCGTTAAACGACATCGATACGACTCTTAAACGTCATTTTTGAAGTCGGTGCAAAATCATGAAAGATAAAACCTTTAGTAATCATGAATCAATTACAAACAGAAATGGAATTCGCAACAGCTCTAATGTAAAGTAACACATGGTGCAATGGTAATTAGACTGTCATAATTTTGAGTGGATTTCTAAAATCATGTTTAAAAGTCGTATCGATGATTGAAGTCGTGTTAAGTTGAAGTCAATAAGTCAATTCTATTTTATTCGAAAAATTATTTTCAATATCTTTTTCATAAAAGTATATATATATGTATAGGTATATATTTATATATGTATATATATTAGGGGGACTGGAAAGTAATGTCGTTTCCTCTACATTAAATTATAACACATGAATTCTTACCAAGTTTTTATTTTTAATTCAATGATGCAACTACCCTTATTACCAACAACCTTTTTCAATCTAATGTGCACATTTTCAATGCCGGATCGCCGAAAATCAATTGGTTTTTGAGCAAAATACCTAAAGATGGTACTTATGATATCCGAATTTTCAAATATTTTGCCTCATAAAAGATGTTGTCCCACACAAAAGGGACCTGAATGGAATCGAAATCCGATGACATATTATTGGGCGAGTATGGTGGGCGATGCAATGACTCCCATTCCAACAAATTAATTTTTTTCCACGGTTCGTCTTGCGCTTTGCTCTCTTGACATATCGTGCTGCAGAATAACACCTTTTCTGTTAAGAATCGCTGGGCATTTTTCAATGATAGATTGATTTACTCTATCCATTTGTTCTCAGTAAAAGTCTGCACTCACAGTTGTCCAAAATACACAGTTGTTTCAAAATTAACGACCGCTAGAATACTCCACCACACACAGAAGCGCCGTTTTGGGGTGTAAACTTGGCTGTAAATCCGAGAGAGCCACCGCGTTTTATGGTTTGGATTATTATAGAGTACACTTTCTTTTATGTCCAGTGACCAAGCAATCAAAAAGCGCTTCTGTATAGTGCCGCGGAAGTAATAAGAGTTGCATGAGGTGGATCGGTAGCTCGGTTTTCTTTGGACATATTATGGGGGACCTGAACACCTACGCAGCTTAGTTTATCAATCTGCCGCAAAAGCTCTTGGATGGTCAATTAAGGTTGGTGAAGAGTATTTGACAGTTCATCGATTGTCTGACACGGATTTGCTCCCTTGACATATTTTTCGAAGAGATGACATGTATGATCCGGTCCCCCTAATATATATATATATATATATTGAAATATAGATGTAAATGAAAAGAAAATGAAAGTTCCGGGACACGTAAACATTTTATTTTTCTTTCATTTTCTTTTCATTTACATCTATATTTCAATATATTAAAGTTCGCTGCATAGTACTGCATTTGCGCCTGGCACTAACTTTGACAATTTCATATACTTAACAACTTGCTACACCTATATATATATATATATATATATATATATATATATGCAATAGAGAATATATATATAAAAAAATTAGTGGGTATGTGAAAAACAACAATTAAATATAACAGGCTGAACGTGGGAAATCACAAATATTAACATTCAAAAATGAAAATGAGCCTGCCTCTTCATCAGTGGGAGGGAGCAGGAAGCATATATAATGAAATATTGTCATTGCAGGTTTCTGAGAAATCCCAGCATAGCATGCGAGAAAAAATATTTTTATAACTAAAAAAATATATGGCTGGGAGTTACAAGCAAAGTGAATAATCAAAATAATTTGAATAATCAAAATAATTTATCCAGTTATAAAAATAACAAAAAAATTTTTATTATTAAAAGAAGTTTCGAGTTTACATTATATTGACTGAGTCAAAATGTAAAAATAGAAAGAACAACATGCTATAGCCGAAATTTCCCCTCCCAGACCTGCAAAGCAATACGATTAAAATATAGCTTCTAAATATACTCACCTTCCAAGGCCGGACAAGAAAAGGAAGACATCAACATCTAGTCGACAAAAATCATTTAATTTTTTCGACATTAACAGTTCTTCTAAAAAAGCTTACAATATTTTTCCTATAAAAAATTGCAAAATTCAAAATACATTTAAGTACTGCAAACCTTTCAGCGCAACTATGTATAACTATAGACAATTTGCATGCAAAGATCCGAATGACGATTCTAGTTGTTTATGACATAAGTCTGAATTCAATAAATATGTCGACAATAATCACGGACATGTACTAACTGGAGATCTCAATTTTATTGAGAATCCAAATATAAGACAACTACTATCACTCGGCGCAAAGTTCAGATTAAATAGAAAATTAAATTTCAAAAAAGCCTTAATAAATTTCACAAACAATATTAATGATTTCATATTGTAAACCGCATATACATATACCACTCCCTTCGAAGCTTTTTCAGAATGGAAACATAACATACTACTTGATTTTATATATTTTTTAAATACCCATCTTAATAGTGATGAATTTGAATATCAAAAAATTAGTAACAAAGACTTAAGCTATGTAAAAAATATACAAAAATCATTCATATTTGTGCCTGTGGATAAAGCGGCCAACAACTATGCAATTATATGTAAACAATTTTATAAAGAAAAAATTATGACCGAATTAAATAACACATCTTTTTACAAACCTGTAGACACAGAATTAAGTTCTATTTACAAAAATTTCGCTACTTTTGCAAAGGAATGCAAATCACTATTCGAAAAAAATTTTTCGGTTCCTAGGGAATTAAAAATTCCTTTTCTTTTTTTGACTCCAAAATTCCATAAAACTCCAATCGGCTTCAGATTTATCTGTTGCACTATTGGTAGTGTGAATAGCTTTTTCAATATACATTTACAAAAACTATTAAAACAAATTTACGATTTTTTAAAAAATAAATTTCATAACACCAGCTATTTTTGGTCAATCAGCAACAGCTCGGATGTTGTAAAAGCCTTAATCGCTTTCCCTCCTACACTCTTATACTCTTATGATTTTGAAAATTTATTTAACAATATTCCAATTCATCTGCTGGTACATGCAATAGACAAATTATTTGATTTTTTTTCACCTAGAGTCTGAAATTAACTTGAATAAGGATTTTACCCTTAATTTATGCAGCTTTTGTTTCAAAAATATTTTTTTAAAATTCCACAACTTGATTTATAAGCAGATAAAGAGTATAGGAATGGGAACCAATTACTCTAGCACTGCTGCAAACCTTTTTTTATTCTACTACGAATTCAAATATGTGGTGCATTATAACAATAGAATACGTGCATTGAGATATATTGATGACATTCTGGTTATCAATTTTAATATTGCTGAGGGGTTGGAAAAAATTTATCCCAATTGTTTAAATTTAAAATCTACTAATAATAATACATACAGAACTAACTTTTTGGATTTATCATTGAACATTAGAAACAGTAATTTAATTATTGACGTATATGATAAACGTAAAGACTTCAATTTCCATACCATCACTATGCCACACTGGCAAAGTAATTTGCATAAAAAAGTTTTCATAAATATTATCACAGGTCAACTATACAGGTATTTTAAAATATGCAATAACAAATATAACTTGGATAAAAATGTTTTCACCTTCTCTGCAATCCTTTTTTACTTTAATAATTATCCGTTTATTAATTTTTACATTAAGTCGTTTAAAACTTTGGCGTAGCGTCTTGCAGTTGCTATATAACCATAACGGAACCTCATTGGCACACACGGGATGAAGATTCCTGGCTAAAGTCCATCATTTGGAACGCCAGTTTTTGGATGTTGTGTTGGTCTGTGAGCGAGATCGGAAAGTCAAGGTCAGCCACATGGACACGGACGGACTTAGCCATCACATGGCGTATCTCTTTCTCGACTAGATGTTGATGTCTTCCTTTTCTAGTCCTGCCTTGGGAGGTGAGTAGATTTAGAAGCTATATTTTAATCGTATTGCTTTGCAGGTCTGGGAGGGGAAATTTCGGCTATATCATGTTGTTTTTTCTATTTTTACATTTTGACTCAGTCAATATAACGTAAACTCGAAACTTCTTTTAATAATAAAAAAATTTTTGTTCTTTTTATAACTGGATAAATTATTTTGATTATTCTAATTATTTTGATTATTCACTTTGCTTGTAACTCCCAGCCATATATTTTTTTAGTTAGAAAAATATTTTTTTTCGCATGCTATGCTGGGATTTCTCAGAAACCTGCAATGACAATATTTCGTTATATATGCTTCCTGCTCCCTCCCACTGATGAAGAGGCAGGCTCATTTTCATTTTTGAATGTTTATATTTGTGATTTCCCACGTTCAGCCTTTTATATTTAATTGTTGTTTTTTCACATACCCACTAATTTTTTTATATATATATTCTCTATTGCATACATATATTTTGCAACTGTTTAAGTGTGCTGCCTCGTGCGCCTTTTCACAGTTAGATTCACTTTATTAACTTTTGATTATATATATATATATATATATATATAAAAACATTTGTGCGTGTGTGCAAAACCATGTATTTGTTAGAAATACACATAAGAATAAGGAAAAAAAGATTACTAGTCGCTTTAAAGTTAGAACGGAAGTTTAAAGTAATCTTAATTTTAAACTATGTAAAACGCTTAAATTCATAAGTGGCATAAAGTAACAAAGACATTGCTTACACCCAAAAGAAAAGACTTATGGACAAGTGACTAATGCATAAAAGTTAGAAATGGAGAAATTTTCTCATTTGTAAAAGTATTATTCAAAATTATGAAAAGAAAAAGTTTTGAGAGAAAGTATTACCGCATTCTTATTCATTCCAGAAAAACAACCTGAACGAAATTTTCTTTGAAAAAGTAAAGAAATGAGTGAGAAAAAAAAATTTCTACCGTTGAATATTTTAGTTAATTAGCAAACCTCAAAGTTCTCCTGAATACACTGATGGTACTTAATGGAAGCGATAATTAACTTTTAAAAGAATGAAAACGGAAAAAAAAGTTTTGCTCCTCAACTCATTTATTTTAGGTTTGAATATTAATTTTGAATACCCTTTATGTATGTGTGCGTCGTCACACTGAGAATCTTAAGGTTCGAAAATAGTATATTATTCCGCATTCAAGTTCCGTGACCTTGGTAGCAGTAAGAGCACGACGCTGCGACACTCGTCGAAGATTTAAGAAGAGATCTGCAGGCTATTTTTTGATTAGAAAGAATTATTATTATTATTTTTATATTATCTTTCGATCAGAAGAAAAAATCGCTTCCTTCTCGAATCTGTCAAATGTAGGAAAGCGAAATTCAGAACGAAAAAGAAAGAAAAGATAAATAAAAAAGAAAAAAAATGAAAGAAGCGCTAAGCAGGCGAATAAAAGGTTAATCTATGCAAAGAAGGGAGCGGGAACTCAGAATTATAAACGAAGCCTATAGTTATTCCCCCACTCCTCCCCCTCCCTCCTACATCGTCCACTGAGGTTTTTGACTTAGCACTGTGAACGTGATTGCATTGTTTTTTTTTTTTTTTTCGTTTATTATTTGCCACCATGTGTTAGATTGTGCGCACTGACATTTTATTACTTTGCTAGCATCGAAAACTCGGAATTTTGCTGATGATGTCGAACTACGACGATAAAGTGCGTTGTTTCGACTGTGAAAAGTAATTTTGTGCAAAAATCTTAAACAAAATTATTTGCGTACTGTAAAATGCCGACCAAGCGCCCTACTCCCCTTTTCCTTGAATTTTTATCAGTTGAAAATACTGAATACGCAACCCCCTCAACTTGGATTGTTGTAGAAATTAGAAGAAGGAACAGAAACAACAATTAACAAAAATCGCTAAGGCCAAAACTAGCCCGTCAATTCGAAATTTTCTGGGTGGGGCGGGGAGGTGAGCAAAGTGCACCCAAAGAATCTCCCATGCCCTCTACTCTACCCAAAGGTTTCCAGGGAACTAGCACGAGGTACACTCAATGTATATTGCATTAAAAAACAACAAAACACATGTACATGCATATAAATACATTACAAATCCCAAGCCAGAAGCGGGCCAGTTGACCCTCCCCTCCCCCCCCCCCAACCCCCTAAGTAAAAGCGAATTCAAAAACAGCGATCGAAAAATCTATTACCAGCACAAAAACCTCAACCTGGATTGTCATTAAAATTATAAACATGAAACAGAAGCATTAATTCACAAAATTCGGGATGGTTGTAACGAACTTTTCACGCAAAATCGAAATCGGGAAAAACAACTAATAGTATACGAAAATAAACATTTCCGATCCTAAATTAGTTAATTGAATTTTATTTTCATTGGTTTCAAAATGTTTACGTCCAATCCTCGCGCTATTCTAAAAAGAACACATTTTCAAAATGGTGCGAAACTTGTAAGGGCTAAAATTTTTAGTTCCACAAGTTCAAATGAAAGTATTCGATTTGATGTGGATAAGTTACTTCAAAAATAGAAAATGTTAAAGTTTATTTGTAGGGGGATTTATCATTCACATGGATATACAATTTAGAACACGAAGTCTGAGTTTTAAGAGGATGAATCACTCGAAAGAATGTAAAGGGATAACATTAGGGATTACGATTTATTAACGATTTTTTTCTCTTCTTACAAAAAGAGAAATGTGTCAACAAAAAATATTAATGAATAAATAAAAAAAAACGTAAAAAAATGGGGTCTTTCGAAAAAAAACACGAAAAACAATATAAGATTACAAATTAAGGTATTTAAATACAATGTGCACTCCTCCCTCCCTTCCCTTCTCTTCATTCTAAAGTAAATATTACAACAATATGAATCATTAATGATTTTTAAACAAGTTATGTAAGTGAATAATTACTAAGCTATAGAAGCTGTTTGGTTAGATGTATTGAATGATATATTCGTATCAGAAATGAACGGAAAAGAAATTCCGTCGCATTTTTTCCCGCCGTTTGCTCCGGACGGGAGTTCCACCGAGGGAGTTGGGAAAGTGTAATGTTTGGCGACGAAACGTTGGCGTAATTCGACGCCACGCAAAATTTTTTTAACGCAATTGACTGCAACCAGGCTTGGAGTCGATTACAAAGAAACGTAATCGATTACGATTACGATTACAAAGTGAGAAATTGAGAGATTATGATTACGATTACGATTGTAATCCTTTGCCAAAAAGTAATTACGATTACGGCAGCGATTACAGTCGTTGAAAAATGTAATCGATTACGATTATGACATCCGATTACGATTTTGATTACGATTAGATTAGCATAAAATTATCCGATATTATGCATACAACTCTCATTTTCACAATAGTGTCCTAAATCAAAAAGTTATGATTTTTAATTAAATTTTTGATTTAATAAGAGATAACTGAAATGATGATGAATGCAATTATAATGAAATAATTTCAACATCACAGTTCTGGAATTATGACGTCGTTGCAGAAATGAAAAATTTGTAATATATGTATATATATATGTACATATATAATCAGGAAAGGCACATTCAGTATTTTTCGAATATTTAAAACTCATGTGAGGGATAACTACAGTGATCGTATTTTGTATATAAGCAAAGACGATGCACTCTAATAATGCATAAGTGATTTACCTGGTTCGTTGTTATTTTCTGTGCATACAATCAAAATTTAGTTGGCTGCAATTTCTGAAAATGTAGTATATTTCTCCATTGTATTTATTTTCTAGTTTAAATTGTGGAAATATTTACATAACACCAATTACCAGATGTGCATGAATTGTACGGGATAACAAAATATTCAGATAGTGTAAGAGATAAATAATCTTTTGAAAATAAATGCTGCATTTTAGAATAATTTCAAAAAATTTGAACATGAACATTCAAATAACTCTTAGCAAAATTAGTAATCATTAAATTAGTAATCATAAGCAAAATTAGTAATCATTATTATTCTTAGCAAAATTAGTAATCATTATTATTCTTCATATTACTTATGAAGAATAATTATAATACGAATGACTATAATATTTTAATAGGATTTTTGTGTTTTTTTTTAACATGCACGAGCATATAATTTTTTTCCATGTATTAACTGTTTTAATAAAAAGATAAAGTGCAATTAATTTTACAACACAAATTTAACGTACACGATGCAACTGAAATACAAAATTTTGTTGAGATAATTCTAAGAAGAAAAAGATAACTAATTTTTAAAAATAATTCCTAAATATTAATTAATGCATGTAAAAAACAATTGGGAGAATGTCTGAACATAAATCACTTTTTCTTTTACATACCTATTAATTAAAAAGAATATTAGCATTAAAATATAAATATATTTAAGATTTAAATGTATGTATTTTTTTAAATATTCGAAGAACATATTGAAAAGAAGTAATAATAATCACACATACCAGGGTTAAGATTTCATATATCTTAAGCATAGAGCATCATGTAACGCCTGCTCCTAAATTGCTGAAGTGTAAATGTGCTATTTTTTAGAAAAATTCTTCACTTCTGCCGTTAAAGAAAGGAGAAGAAAAAAAAACGCCAAAAGGCATTTCTTCTTTTTTTTTTTTGTGTGTGTGTGTGTGCGTCTCTTTATGTGTGTAGGTGATAGTACTCTTTCCACTAGATTTTCGGGGGGCAGTCTGCTTCGATTATTGAAAGGGAAAGTGGTCCATTCTTATTATGCCATCGCCAGACTCTCGCCTATAGCCCAACCGTTTGAATATGTTTTGAAGGGGTAATTAAGGAAGCAAAATGACCGAGGCATTTGGTCAGACACCTTCCCCTTATCTACCCCGAAATCTTTGACTTGCGGACAGATTACCGCTCTTTTACCGAAACTGGACGACGCGAGGAGACCCGAGACCCCCCTGAGAGCCCCAAGGCGATGCAAGTGACATATCCAGACCTCTTTCTTCTCGGGCTCTCCAGCCATTCCCCATGGAGAGTGGAGCCGCAATTAAGAATTCTGAGAGACCGCAACAAGTAGGACAACAAGCGTCTCTAGCAGACTATTATATGGTCCTGCCATCAAGGCTCTGCTACCGCCACACAGAACCTTTTATATTATGATCGCCCATAGGTTATTTACAGTTAGGATAGGACTTCAGTACACAGTTTGAATCCTTTTTCTTGTAATCTTATCTCTTCTATCCAATGGTAGAGCTAAAAATTTCAGCTTTCAGCAGGTCAAGATTACACGATTGCAGGACCAGCAGATTACGGATTTTTTCCTTAAGATTACGATTAAAATTACGAGAGAAAAAGGATTACGGGATTACACAATTTCGATTATGATTATGAGAATATGCCATCGTCAGATTACGATTACGATTACGATTTTGTCAAAATGCAATCGATTACAGCCGATTACGATTACGTAATCGCGATTACTCCAAGCCTGACTGCAACATAAACTAAAACATATACTTCCAATTCAGCTGATGCAAAAGTTAATTATTGTTTTATTTAGCAAGCAAAGCAGTTAACATACATCTGAAACTACTTTTTAAATTGCCATACAACATAAAAAATGAATTAATTAATATAACTACTGGGTTATCCAGTTTTAGCTCCACAGTAAACAAAAGATATATTTACTAATGTCAAGCAGACTCTTGATAAAATTGCTTCTCATAAAAAATATCTTGTATATTGACTGTGTAATATTTATTGTAAACATTGTTTTCACAAGCCAGGAAAAATTACATTTCAAAATTTAAAAATACAATAAACTGTCAATACCATTAGTTGTAAAGTTGTTTTAATAATAATGTTATTACTGAAATTATTATTTATTTATTTTTTCATTTTATAGTATATTATTAGATTTTCTGTCATAACGACTGTACATCGTCGTATTTCGAGAGAATATATATAGTATATGTATACACAAGAGACACACACAGCGCTCAAAACCATTGCTAGTCCGCTGGACCCAAACCAATTTGGAATTGGACCACTCCAAAATAAAACTCAATAGTCTGCCGGAGCAGAGTCATCGCTCTTCATCAATGACAGCCTTTCACATATTATTTACATATAAGTAAATGTTTCTCGTGTGTCAGCTTTTTCAAGATCAGTTTTAAATGTCCAATTAAGCTACTCCATTCAAAATTTATCTGAATTTCAAATATTACTGCATTGTCACCAAAAAGAGAATGTGTCCCCAAAAATGAAAGTTTTTAGCAGGTAACCCTTTACAATTCATGAAAATGGCGCGGCGGAATTGTTCCGAGCGAGGTAGAAGGAGATAAGAGTGGATATGTCCCCTCTGAGAAAGGGGGGGGGGGTAAAAATTGTCCTGTTCCGGATCTTTGGAATGCAAAAAGGAAGGGGGGGGGGGAATTCGAATCGGATCATTCCCTCAAAAACAGACCGACAGACAAACATTTTCCTCATCTCAAGACCCCTACTTTCAAATTTTTTTATTTTTCAATCTTTAATTAATTACTTAACTTTTTTTAATTTTTAACGATATTTTTCACTATACATTAAGCCATCTTACATTCATTTCTTTCAATTATTTTTCTTTCTTTACGTTTATGGGAAAGTAGGCTAAAAATGCAAAATCAAAAAAATACTATCAATAAATTAAATAAATAAAAAATTCAATTTCAAGCCTTAATACGCAATGACTTTCTTTTTCGAGAAGCTACCCTAAATACAAGTGAAGGGTCCACTGGTATTAATTTTAACTATACGAGCCTACTTTTAGTAACACAAAAATTCAAATTTATAATACATAATTCTATTCATTAATAATACATAATTTATAATAAAACATAAAGCAAAGTTCAAAAAGTAGTATGTGACTTAGGTCGTTTCTCCAGTGGACCCTTCAAGTAAAAATACTTTCACACTTTAAAAAGATAAATAAGCAAAAAAACAAAATTAAGAATGAAAAATAGAATGCAATTAAAATCTAGATACCCGTAAACTGCTCAGACTCTTTGGAAACTTTGATATTTAGACCATTGCATAAACAGCACTTTTATAAAAATAATCTATAA
This sequence comes from Octonoba sinensis, assembly GCA_038502835.1. Classification (NCBI taxonomy): domain Eukaryota; kingdom Metazoa; phylum Arthropoda; class Arachnida; order Araneae; family Uloboridae; genus Octonoba; species Octonoba sinensis. The sequence continues at coordinate 89,732,093 of CM076604.1, read as the reverse complement.
CGCTTACTAATTAGCCGCTGGAAATCTATTACAATGGGAAAGGGGAAGCAAATAATGATTTTTCTGCACCTCCACTTTCTCATTATAATGGCTTCTAATTAAAAATACATTAAACTTTGAAGCAATTTTGCAGCTCAAATCACTCGAGCATATTTATGATGCTAATTAAATTATTCTCAAATAACCTTTTAAGGGTGGAAGTATACTATGAGTAAGAAATTAATTTCAGCTTTAATTGGTTTAAAATATCTACACGTTTTAAATAAGCATTTTCTTCTTCTTCTGCAAGTTTCCTCTTCTCCTCGGTCCTCTTACCTATTTAGTGAAAACTACTTACAAATGAGCAGGAGCCAATAAATTTAATTTTCGGTAAACTCATTGAGATAAATGTTTTAGATTAAATGTCCATCTTCAAGCAATTTTTCTGCTTTGTTACTTGTTCTTTATTTTCTATTGGAACATTTTGCATTAGATTAGTTTCGCTCATTATTTATTTTGTTAAACCTTATCAGAAATACATCATATATATTTTATACTTCAAATTCAAATCAGGGTGTATATGATTTAAATCAATTAGTCTAACTCAAGTTTTAAATTAGGTGATTTATAAAAAAATCAGTGATTAAAATGAAATGCTTTAGCAACAATTAAATAAAACAATAATGTTAAACAATTAATAATTAATTTCAATAAGCACATGTGTTGGGAATTGAGAAAATCACTTTTTGAATCGTTTATGAAACTTTTAGACTTATTTATTTATTTAATTTTTATTATTTATTTATTAAAAAACATTTTTTTAATATAATTATTTTCTGATTATCTGTTAATTTGTTTCATGTTTTAATAACTGATGTTCACCCTAATCTTGGTTGATTTATTTTTCCTGTACCTTCGTGTGTTATATAATATGCTGTTCTTTGCTTTTGTGCACTTGGATTAATCTGGTTTTGTTGAATTTATTTGTTTTCGCTTGTGTATACATGTTGTATGGTTTTTGCCATGGTGCATGTTGTCTATGGATTTAGTAATTAAAAAATGTGTTGGGAACTAAGAAAATAATTAACGCCTGTGCATGTAAGTCAAAAATATACATTATATATATATATATTTATATATATATATGCAGACGAATAGCCGGATACGCGACAAGTTAACTAGTTTGGAAATTTAATTGTATATTAAAAACTTATGTACAAAATATTTACCCATTCGCTTCAAGAAACATCAGTTACTATAAGAATATTGCGATCGTCTTAATGCTTTAATTTCAGAGTCTCGGGTGAGCCGCGTCGTTTTTCACATATTCTCGTCTATGTTCATGTTCTCCCGCGTGTTGTTAACATCCGTACCACGGACCTTTGCCCCATTTTGAATGTTTAAATAAAAAATAGAAATTTATAATGAACAATTTATTATAAACAAGTTAAGAAAAATATTGACATGATTTCGGAGTTATTACGAGTACAAAGATTTTTTAATTAAGCTTTTTTTTCTTTTCTTTCTCTTCATGCAATTTATTTTTATTGGGGGTCGAAGTAAAAAATAAGGATTGCATTCTGCGATCTCTTTTATTTGTAATTTTTATTTTTGGAAGAGGCATACTGTCGCTGGGTGTTTTTTACACGTTGATGGATTGGATGTAGATAGCGATGATGGGGAATGCGGACTTTAGCCCCATTTAGTGTTTGGATCTTTCCCCATTTTATCAAATCAAGAAAAAGATGAATATAAACAAACAAACCCGAAAATGAATTCAAAGCAGCAGGTTATTTCTACACTATTTTAATACCCTATTCGTCTTATATATAAGCGCCTTATTCTGTCTGTGTCTGTCCGCGATAGGATCCCAGGCCGTTTTATCGATCGGGCCACATTCGGCACAATTAATGTTTACGACTCGAGAAACGCATCGCCGCAAAAATGAAAGTTGTGACTCAATTAGTTTTTTTTAAATTAATTTTTTAAAATTTTTCAATGATTTTTTTTGACCCGTTTTATTTTACTTTTGCATTGTTGCCCTCATTTCCAAACATATAATTACAGTTGCCGTGTGAACAAACAAATCAATGCAGTTGCCATTGTTATTGTCATAAATGTAACAAATATACTAATAACAATCGAAACGTTTATCTCCGTTAACGTCATATTGAGTGAGGCTTCGCTGTATTTCAATCTCCGTTAAAAATTAATGTATACGCGAATTTAATTTAATCCTTTCTTTCTTTTTAATTTATTTATTTATTGTCTGCCCTTTTCATATTTTTCTTATTAGAGTGGCAGCGCTCTTTTTACCCAGTTTCGTTAAAACTGTTGTTTTGAAAAGCATAATAAAATTTTCAATAAGTTCTTTCGATGATAAATATATATTTTTCACAATTTGATTATACAGTAAGTAAATGTATAGTAGTGTGGGGCTGTAAGCGAAGGGGCGTCCTCGCCACCTGATCTGGGTAATTCAGTTTGAATTAGCAGACACCTTTGCACAAATCATTTTAACTACAATTTATAATATCTAGAACAGCGGTCATTTCGTATGACTGCCAGGCGTACTAGTACAAGTATATCAAAATTACAATTCAATAACATAGTAATCCATATAAATAAAACTGAAAGTTTGTGTGTGTGTATCGTTCGCCTCCTGGCGAGATATAACGGTCTAGAAGTACGAAATTTTGGTTACAGGTACCTTGGGTCATGTCCTCGTGTACCTAGAAGCGTTTTTCCTAAAATTCGAATTTGTTCTTCTTTTATTCCGATTTTAAGTAAAACTGTTAATATTGGGATTATCTCATCGAAGGAACGTCCCACGTTTTAGATTTTTGCAGCATATGAATGCCAGTAAAAAACTGCACAAGGTGATTTCATTTGCAGTTCGCAGGTCAAATAGAACAAGCGCAATATTCCTTTAAAGTAGTTTTTGAATTTTAAAAGGAATCTTACCTCTGAATTTATCAGCTCAATTTCCGTGTTTTCGCCAAAATAAAAAGTACTTTTGTCGCCAACTAGATGATTTCTGCTACAGTAAAACTAATGAAAATCCTTTTCGGATTAAATCGCAAAAATATACTTTTCTCGCCAAGAAAGCTCTTTTTTCGTGTAGTTACTAATTGCTTTTAATTTTTTATTTTACGTTTCGTAATTTTGCTCCATAAGATGCCCATCTGTAATTTGTCTGCATAACTGTACAAGGTGATGTTTTTCTGAAATTCGTAGAGCAAATAGAACGCACACAATATTCATTTTAAGTAGTTTTTAATTTTTAAAACGATGTTCAAATTAATTACCTCTAAATTTATTCGCTCAATTTGAGTATTTTCGCCAAAACAAAGAGTACTTTTCTCACCAAATAGATTATTTCGTTTAACGTAAAACGAATGAAAATTATTTTTGGACTAGCTGCGACGCCCGGCGTTGCACGGTCTATCTTAAATTATTGCAAATACAGCGATGCCTCATCAACATGCTAGAAACGTTGATTATTAATATATTTAATTTGTTTAACAATGACAACTGCATTGATTTGTTTGTTCACACGGCAGCTGTAACAATTGTTGAAAAGATGCAACAATGCAAATAAAATAAAACGGTCAACGAGTCAAATAAAATTAAAGTTGATTACCGTGAAAAAATACTTTCAAACTACAGGGAAAATCGCTCATAACTTCTTTTCTATTTAATTTAGAGGCTTCCAATTTTAGCATGAGGGACATAATTCTTTCCAGAATAGTTTTTTACGTGCTTTTCAATGGTATCGAGCTCGAAAGGATGCGATAATTTCTTCCAATAGAAAAGGACTATTTTATGCAATTTTCGGAACTCCGCTCCTATTGGTCTTAGAGTGATGATATATAGCCTATAGCCTTCCTCGATAAATGGGCTATCTAACACTGAAAGAATTTTTCAAATCGGACCAGTAGTTCCTGAGATTAGCGCGTTCAAGCAAACAAACTCTTCAGCTTCATAATATTACTATAGATTTAAGCAGACTTTACATACACGTTCTTAACCGCGGTCCGGACGGCGAACCATTCAGATCCGCGGTCAAGAGCGTGCGTGTAAATGCAATTTTAGGACGCTCAAGAACGCGGTTAAGAATGACACTCAGATGCGCGCTCCAAGAAATGATGCATTTTACATACACGTTCTTAATCGTGCATCAAAGTGGGAGGATTGGACAATGCTGCAGCAGGCTGTGGCTTCTGTAGGGGACTTCAATGGAATGCCCCGCATCTGAACGCGTTCTTGCGCGCGGATAAGAATGTGGTGCATTTTGCAACATTCTTAAACGCCACGGTTTTACTCGCGTTCTTGACCGTGGCTGGATGCGCCGCGTTCTGTCGCGCGGTTAAGAACGTATGTGTAAAGGGCGCTTAGGTCGCATACTTTTACTAGGTTGGAAGGCTTTCGATATCGCTGATTTTTGAAGAATTTTAAAATTTCGCCATGAGGTAAAAACTTTTTTCCCCGTGCAGTTAATTGTCCTCAATTTTTTATTTTACGCTTTGTAACTCGCCAAAAATCCCAAAACCCTCGTTTTCAAACAGCGCCAAAAATCCTTATTAGTAACGTTGTTCTCATTCAATTCAATACGTGATTTCCTCTGTAGGACCTTGCCGCATTTGCGTTATGCCCCCATTACTGTAGTGCAGTAGGATCGTCTACTTTATTTTAACTTTCTTTACGTAGTAGCGGTTTTTCACATATTCCATATTTTACTCAAGTGATTTATTTTAGAACATTTATTTACTTTTTGTACCACCTATTTCGTGCCATTTGGACAGAATTTAATATCTTTCTATGAACTTACATTTCACACAATACTGGCTCAGTACTGAACATATTTTAACTTAAGTGCGCATGTTATTTGCCTTTGGAAATAATGCTCTTCTTCCGTGTTTTGGCGACTTTTATAAAAGAACTATTTATTTAAATTTTCTGAAAATGTTTTGACGATTTTGCAAGAGGGATTTTTAGGAACTGGTTTCCTTATTCTGATGGGGATATTAAGAGGGACTGCTGGTAATTTTAGGAACAGGAGCTCTTAAAGGTCTGTGATCTAGTGGGGTAATTTTAGTCACTGACGTCTTTATTCTGATAGAGCTTTTTTGGGACTCATGTCCTTATTCTATTAGGGATGTCTAAGAATAGTTGTTTTTACTCAAATGGAGGCCGTTAAGGAATGTTTTTTTAATTCTAGCTGAGATATTCAGGGACCGTTGCTCTTCGCCTAATTGGCACTTTAAAAGAGAATACAGCTCTTGTTCTGATGGGAATTTTTAGATGTAGTGTTGTCTGTATTGTAATTAGGATTTTTGCGGACTCTTGATGTTATTTTGGAGTTATTGTCCTGGTGCACATGTGTCGTTTTGTTTCTGTTGCCTTTACTCCAATGATGATTTTTATGAACTATTGTGTTCATTTCAATTGTATGCTTTGTTATTTTTAGTCCGATGAGAGGAATTGATAGAGACGGCTGTTTTTAATGTAATTTTGCTTTTTAAAGAGTTCTAATGTTTAAATGGGATATTTAAGGACTGTTTCCTATCTTCTACTGGAATTTCTTAGCTAAATTTTTCTTTATATATATTTACAACAGAATTCTTGACACGTGTCACTTGGCCTGGGAATGATGCAATATGCAATGTTATCCTACGCAACGCATGGCATGTCAGCTAGTTAATAATAAATTAATAAAATTGCATAAGACATAGATTAAAACGTAATAAAATAGACTTCCCTCATTTTTTTGTCAACACTAGAAACAAGTCTGGCGTAAATTCACTGGTAAATAAGCCTCCATAGAGAGAATCAGTGTAGCCATTCTTCACTAGAAATACATTTTCCCTCTATTTGTTTAAACACTGCAGACATTTACACCATACGGATCTTTGCATACACGTACCCTAAAGCAATTGATTTACAAGGTATTTACACGATGTATCGGTTTAAGCACACAAAAATATCACACATGTAAAACCAACAGTAATCTCCCTAAATACGAATCGAATCAAGCACAACAGCTCAGACTGCATGCACTCGTCAAAGTCTAAAACTGAACTGAACTCTTCAACTTCTCGCCAGAGCTCCTTATATAGCATCGCGAATCATGTGACACAAAGATTCCAGAAAATTCTGGCAAAAACTAGAATTACAGTGGAACACCTCCATTTGTCCGCCTCTCTACTCGTACAACTCGTTATTCGTCCAACTTGTTCAAGTAAAATTCAACTAGTCATTCGCCGCGATTCGAACAGGGTTCTCAGTTTGACTTTTTTTAAGAAAAAAAACCGAGAAATTCTGCTTTTTTCGAACTTGTCTGGAAATAATTTGTTATTTTGTTTTTTTTTAATTTTAATACTTTTTGAGATTTTACTGACAGTTTTAACTTTCTAAGTGGAGCAGCAAGATGAACTTTCTTCTTCTAAGGAGGAAAATAGTAAGGAAAATGTAAGGAAAACATTTTCTTTGCAGAAATTAAGGATCTGTGTTACCACTGGGAGAAAACACAAAAAGTGGTGGAAAAACGGCGTCCTAGCACTGTTGTGGTCAACAGGAGCATCAACTTGTTCAACGACAATATTTGACTTGACCATTTTAGAAAAATTCTGAAAAATCGTCAAAGACAGACAACATTGGACATTAATAGAAATATAATTTCACGTTAATTTAAAGCACAAATGAGCATTAAAATGCAGACATATGTTTTGGGATTGCTTGGAATCCCGAAACATATGTCTGCATTTTAATGCTCCTTTGTACTTTAAATTAACGTGAAATTATATTTCTGTTACTGTTTACTTGCACAAAGTCAAATTATTATTAACATTGGACATGTTTTTATAGTAAGAAACCCTAGATTCTTCTAGTGCAAAAAGACAGAACAGCAGAAAGGGAGGTTACCTGATGTTTTTATGGAAGGTGACTCCTCTTCCAAACAATAACATCAACATTTCTCTGCCTCCTCTCAACATTCCACTTATACCATCAGCTCACGTCAGTACCAGTAAAGTGCAGTTAAATTTTTATTTATGTATAATTTCATATACAGTACTGTACATTTGTTCTTTTCATAGGTTTAAATAAGCGACCATCTGTGGGTCTGAAACGGATTAATCCAATTCACATTGTATCTTACGTGAAAAAATAATTCGCCATTCTTACAAATCGCCATTCGAACTGCTTTCTGGAACGAATCGTGTACGAATAGCGAGGTTCCACTGTATATAACATGATCCAAGAGTTGCCAAGCTTGGCGAGAGACAACTTCGCGTAATAATATATAATTAATGAAATTTCATAATAGTATAGGTATATGGTATTCTAGAGGACGACTATCCATCTAGTTTTATCTATCCTTTAACTAGATGTTGTAAACTATTCAATGCAAAACATGTTTCATTACTAAAAAATATATTTATTAACTATTTGCAATTTAAATGAAACAAAGGTAATAAAAACATTTAAAGCGACCTGCCCGCCACTGCTGGCACAGGATCAAGCGCGAGCTAGCGACTCCAGAATATAGAAATTTCCAGAATGTAGTAACACAAGTTTAGTGTTAATCGTCATCGATTAATGTCTTCTTATAGAACATTGAAATAAGATTTTGATACGGGGCCGTATAGATATTGAAATGAACACTAACTCCCAAAACGCAAATAAAAGGCTATAGTTTTGACAACATAAATTTATTCAGCGTGCAAAAATTAGCCTAAATACCAAATTTGTGTAAAATCGGCCCATTAGAACCGGAGATCTTGAAAACAAGACCACCTCTAGTTTTAGTATTCTAATTTATACACTGTTAAAAATTTCCGAAGAAAATAGTAAAATAACCATTTATTTGATTGTTATTTTACCATATTTAATTACAACAGTTGAATAACCATTAAAAAGATGGTACTCAAACCGCTGATTGTGAAAAAAATCGTTTATTCTCTGTTTATCCTAAAGAAGGTTTAACTAACCGTAATCGGGCGTCCATCTTGGTTGTGGAATCTTACCGTCGTACGTTGTTGGTAAAATATAAATAAAGATTTATCAGTTCAAATCTGCATGTGTATATAAAACAAGAAGTTCCGTCTAGAACTATACGAGCCTACTTTCCCGTATACACCAGCTTCAAATTTATATTCTAGTTATCTCTCTCTCTCTCTCTTTCTCGTTTAGCTTAAGTTCTTAATTGCTTCAGATATACCTTTTCAACGGTTAATAAATATTCATTCAATCACTCATTTATTCAGTCATTCATGTATTTATTCACTCAGTTATTAATTCATTGTTTTGCTTATTCATTTAATCATTCATTAATTCAAAAATATTCTTGAAAATCTCGATCAAAAAATTTCATAGGAAAATAGGCTCGTTAGTTCTGGATGAACTTTTTATCTGTACATGTTCTACGTCATAAGAGCTTTCCGATAAAGTTTGTTCCAAGCAAAGCGGTCCGTTAGATCAGGATTTATATAGGATTGAAATTTCCCAATAGGCAATATGTTATTTTTTTTTTTTTTTTTTTGAACTGTTCAAAAATGAACAAAAATTGTTCAAATCAATATTTCAAGCCAAGAACTTCTTCCAGTAAGCTTGTTCATTTGAACTTGGATCTTGTACCCAGAGTTTACATAATTTGCTTCATTTTCGCCCGTAGGCGCTAATGTTAAAAGTTTTTGAACTGTTCAAAATTGAACAAAAAATTGTTCAAATCAAAAAGTAAAATATGGAAATGAGATGTCCTCGCCGAGATCTTTCGAATGCAAAAAGAATTTTTCGAATCAGACAATTCGTTCAAAAGTTATTAGGGGGGGGGGGACAGACCGACAGACACACTTTTTCCCCATCTCAATACCCTACTTTCAAATTTTTTTATTTTTCAATCTTTATTTAATTACTTAACTTATTTTTGACTTTTCTTGATTTCTGATGATTTTTTCAAGATACATTAAGCCTTCTTTCGTGCTTTATTATTTTTTTCTTTTTAGTAGGCTAAAAAAAGAAGAAAAATAAAGTGGCTTAAGCAGTGGTTATTAAATAGAAACACACACACACGTAAATCAAAAATCGGAGACATCGGATTGCCGAACTGTTTGCGAATGAGCGAACCCATAACTTGAGCTGCTGAAGCTTGTTTGTATTTTAATTTTTGCAGCAAATAAAATGATTTTCGTCAATATACAGTAAATTTAGACCAAAAATGGCTTTGGATCCAATCAAAAACTGAAATTTCACTTTTAATGCCGTTTATTTATCAATAAATCTTTCTTCTGATGAAAAGAAAGTTTTATTGATAAATAAATGGCCACACTAATGAATTGTGCTTACGTTTTCTAGGTACGGTTAAAATTCAGCACGAGCAACGCTGTGCGGGTACCGCTAGTAATTCATAAAAAAAATGAATTAATATTTTCGACCGTGAAAACTACATTTTTATTGTTGAGTTAGCTCATATTCTCTTGTAAAAAAAAAAAAAACGATCTTTGCCACACCCATGAAATTTTAGACATTATATGGAAAAATATCAGAAAACTTTTTAACATTACAAGACGAGTTTTTCTCCATTTAATACTAAAGCAACGGGAGAACGGAATCACACGTAAATTGCTATACAAAGTCGATTTTGATGCTGAATACAAAGTTGTCATAAAAAAGGGGGCTGTCATTCAAAATTTTGAAGTTTATGCTTATTTTAAAGTGAAGACGACCATTTTATATAATTATAATAATAACAGAATTTTATAGAGTACATGATTCCTGATAAAATGACATATTTCATGTGTTTCTAGTGTAATAGTATCAAAATACAAAGGAGTGTTTCGGTTTTTTCTTCCCCGACTGTACATTTTCCTCACTTCCATGCATCACCTATGTTTCTCATTCGAGACAAATCTACTCCCTACGTGACTTAAAGACTTTCGCTGAGAGTTTACCTTAATTCTATGTAAATGAGTTTTACCGATAGCAGCGGGGAAAATCTGTGCCTTAATTTAGAGAATGCGGAAACGAAATTAGCATTCATATAGCCTTTAAACTTAACGAAATATCGTCAATATGTTTCAAAGGACTTTCCAGAAGAGCTTTGTTATGTATTTTTAACTCCCTACTCAAGTAACCGAAAATGCTCTTTTTAAAACTTTAAGTACACTAAGAAATTAGGAAAAGTAAGAAAAGGAAACCGATGAATAATGCAAGGAAGAAATTTCTCAAAGAAGATAAACTTGGCTCCTAAACTGGTAGAAATTTCCGTCATAACTTTACTGTTTGCTACAATGTCTTTATAAGATTTCCAAATTTAATAGAGTGGGAATGTAATTAAGGTAAATATAAATTGCAATTAAGTACACGTTTCAACTTTATTCTTAATTTTCGTCGGGGACAAATCGCTTTTACGCAGTTCGAAAAAAAGGGAATTATTGTTGTTTTTCGTAATTTTAGGGTTGCTTTTAGAATAAATGAAATTTTTTGGACATATTTTTTCCTCCGTATGTAGAATATATTGTATTCATGCAGAGTTACTTTGTAGACGAAACTGAAGAAATACTGAATAAATTTAATACAAAAAAAAAAAAAAAATGTGTACGAATTATGTTTCTGCATCTTTGTAAAGAAAAAGTATTATTTATGCTTCTACATTAATTTAAATTTTAGAATATCAAAGAATTTTTTCGAACCTGTTCCGCACACGCGGTAATTAATAGCCGGTGAATTTAACTTTGTATCTTCGGGAGGCATCAAAATTATTGGATGGAATTAATTTAAAAGCAATAACATTAAATTTGATGATATTAATGAGTAATGCTAAATTACAATAGTTTATAACTGTTCCTAAAATGAACCTTTGCGTACGTTAACGAGTAAAAATTTAGAGTAATTAAACTATGTCATAAATTTTATTTCAGTGGGTTGAAACTCAAGTTCAGAAACGGTAACACCGGATAATGTGTATAGTTACCCGAGCCATTTCGAGCTACTTTCGACCCCGTCCTTACTAAAAACTATTAAACCTACACACTTGAAATTATGTACTCATTGATATACCTCTAATAATTAGGAAATTATTAAGGTCTGAAAGGCGTCCATTCTATCACTGACTGACTGACTCACTCATCAAAAACCTAACCTACTTATAAGGGACTTAGAGACTTGAAACTTGGCATGAGGGTACACAATCAAGCATATATAAAGCAAAAAATCCGAAACTTCAAAATCTACATTATGTACGAAGTTACAAGCATACCAATAAGTAGCATCATACCCCACAATTTCAAACGGCAGCCATATTTTCCTACCGTTGGCAAAAACAATACTGTTCTCTTGAAGGAAAATAATCGTTGCATTGAAATTCATTTTAAAATTCATTGCTTAAATTTTTTGCTTTAAGGCTAAACTTAAGCTGAGTACAAAGAATACAGTCTAGTTTTATAAATACAGAAAATAAATGAGTTTTATTTCTACAGAACTTTTAAACTTTTTAAAAGATTAATTAATTAAAGACGGACTTACGGACTAATTACGGAGAAATGTAAACAAAACAAATAAATGAATAAATAAATAAATAATAATGATAATGTTGCTTAGTTTAACTTATCGTCAATATAAAAACACAAAACTTTTCAAAAATTAATAATATTCCAACGAGAACATAAACGTGAAAAAAGAGGCAAATCCGATAGAACAAATGACTTTGTGAGTAGTCGGTGTCAGTGCTAAAAGAAATGATATCTAACTGGTGCCAAGTTCCATAGCAGATCCTTTAATCATAGCTGCAAGAGGATACAATGTTCTCTTAATTTATTTAAAAACATTTTTAAGCGGATTTTTAACTTGGCAAGTTTTAATTAAGATAAATTACTTTCAAGAAGACGATATAAGAAAATAATTAGAAATTAAATGTTATAGCTTGCCTTTTAACTATTAAAACTTTCTAATTGGATGAGTTACATTTTTTTTAATGTTATTTACTTTAATTAAAAGTTTCCAAGTTAGAAATTCGATATATATAACGAATTTTTTAAAAAAACTTGTTTTTAATTAAATTAGAGAACATTGTACTTATTCTGACAACTATGATTAAAGAATCTCTATGGAACTTGGCACCCGTTAGATATCAATTCTTTTGTCTCTGACACCGACTACGCCCTCCGAGGGTCGTTTGTTCTATCGAACTTGGCCCTATTCACATTTATGATTTCGTTGGGATAACTCTTAATTGCTAAATTTGTCGTTTTATTATCAGTTACAGTATTTTCATCTTAATTTTCTAATACTAATAGTTATAATATGTTTAAACATTTCTAAAGTATTTTCAATCTACAAGAGTACCCTCAATTTGTTTCCTGATAGTTTTGAAGATAAATTTCTCCATTAGCGTTTATAAATATTTCCGATACGTTGCTCAGCTGTACAAGAACTATTTTATCATAAGTTTCTATTATATATGAATTATCCCCGCCCCTAAAATAAAATTTCATAATTTCTATTTATCAATTCCCATATTGGAAAATAAAAAATAAAATAAAGAAAAAAAAAGGATTGCTCCGTAATGTAAAATTACATAGCATTCCTCTTTTTCAAACACACTTAGGAAGCAGTAGTCAAATTTTTCTTTCTAAAAAAACGGGTATTGCTGACAGCCTGAAGTTTAGTGGATGTTGACATAAGAAAAAAGTAAAATAATATACATTAGACCCAAGAGAACGTCAACATAATTTTAAAAACCGAAACGGTGTACTTTGATGAACGATTTTATTAAGCTGTCAGTGAAGTTTGATGAATTGAATTTTAAAAACTACGGGCGTTAACATTTATATGCCTTTCCTCAGTATGTCATTATGCAAAGATAAGCTTTTGTTGCTCAAACAAAAAAATTACTTGAAAATTATAACAAAATATATTCTAATGTTTCGTTGCTTTACGGTTTCTTTTATATTGAATAAACGATTGTAATCTTCATAAAATAGATAATTTTAAAACATATTTTTCCAGAATATCACATGCTGCTTTTTCTGTTATTTTGAAACTGGTTTTATATTAATGCTTCAATTTTTTTGGAAGTGTTAACTGGCTTATTTTTTTATCTAGTAATTATCTTAACTTATTACATAGAACTCTTAGCATGTATTTATTTCAATAAAAAATTTAAGAAAATATAATAACATGAAAATGATCCATAACTTTCTCATCGTGTTAATAGTAGTTTCAGAAAACGTCGTGAAAATGCGTAGTGAAATATTTTAAGGAAAATCATGCATGAGATTACCCCCCCCCCCCCCCAAAAAAAAAGGAATTGATTTATTTTATGCACTAAACATACAATCATAAGAGAAAAGATTACCTGCAAATTTTTGATGAAATACTACTTGATAGAAATAAAATTTCACGATAAATTAAAGCACAAATGAGCATTAAAACGCAGACATATGTTTCGGGATCGCTTGGAATCCCTTTTTCAATGCGACAGGGAGCTTCTAGATGCAAAACATCCAAATGAAGCAGACAGAACAACAAAAACAAAGCTTATATAGCCTAAGAATTAACTGTAAACCAATGAGAATAAAGGCAGTGTGAAGTGGAAGTAGAAGTAGTATTAAAGGCACCAATAAGAGAGCAACAAACGAATGTAGTTGGAAGTACAGAAAGTAAAAAGGAATATCAATAAAAACAAAGAAAAAGACAACAGCGTGCATAAAAATGTGAAAATACATGAAAATTGCAAAAAAATAAAATAAAATACAAAGAATAAAATGGAAATAAAATAAGTACAGAAAATACCAAAACAAAAAGCAAAACAAAGTACACATGCAAAAGAGGGGGAGGGGGGGAGAGGGAAAAAAAAAAAAAAATTGACACAAAAAATGGAAAACTAACAAGAAAACCAAGAAAGAACAACAAATTAAAGGAACTTATGCCAGACCTGTGAAAAATAAGGAGTTGAGGAAGAATCATTAACCAAATTAGAACTATTCCTGTTAATATGATAAGCTTCCCAAAAGTCAAGTTCTAAAGGGGAAGAACATTTTTGAATAATTTTCCCAGAATTGAAATCAAAAGAGTGGTTGGAATTCCAACAATGTTGAGCAATGCTAGACTTATTCAGCTCTTGCTTACGTACATAACCTTTATGCTCATTTAACCGAATTTTCAGAGCACGTTTTGTCTGTCCAATGTAAGAAAGGCCGCAACGGCAACTAATTTGGTAAATACCCCAAGTATTAAGTTGATCAACAGGATCTTTAAGAGAAGAGAAGGAAAGTTTGTTGCTAGGAGCAAAAACAACTTGAAATTGAAACCTTTTTAGGATTTTAGCAATACGAAAACTTACAGAATGAAAGAATGGTAACACAACCAAATCCTTTCTAGAAACCACATGATTGGGACCAGAAGTTTTTTTAGAAAGTTTGTTATGAATAGAATCAATTAAAGAGTGAGAAAATCCTCTATCAACAGCTACAGCTTTCAGATAGTTGAGTTCAATCTTGAGAAGCTCAGGAGAAGAGCAAATATTAATAGCACGATGGACAAGAGCATTAAAAGCCGAATATTTTTGGTTGGGAGGATGAGACGATAGTCTGTGAGGAGGTAAAGAAACAGCGAAAGGTTTACGATAGACAGAAGTTGTGAAACCAGACTCACTCCTAGAAATCAAAACATCAAGAAACGCGAGGCTACTATTAAGTTCTTTCTCACAAGAAAACTGGATATTAGAATCAATGGAGTTCATAATCGAAAGAGCATCATCAATACCTAACAAGTTACTGTCCGTTAGGACAAAACAATCATCCACATAACGAACATAAAATTGAAATTGCAATTTTTGGAATAGTTTTTCCTCAAAATAATGCATATAGAAATCACTTAAAATAGGACTAAGAGGACTTCCCATGGCTAGGCCTTCTACCATAGCATAGAATTTACCATTAAATACAAAAGTGCTCTGTTGCAAGCACACACGAGTAAGAAAAACTAATTCCTCGATTTCCACAGAAGTAAAATGGAATTCAGAAAGCCTTTTCCTGAGGCAAGTCAAAGCGCCATCAACAGGAACATTAGTAAACAAAGAATTAACATCAAAAGAGGCCATAACCGAATTATTCGGAACGAAGTTATGAAGTTTCTTAACAAAATCGGTGGAATTTTTAACAGTGAAAACATTCCGACTCCTAAGTGGAGAAAACACAGAAACTAAATACTTGGAAAGTTTATATGAAGCAGTGCCAATATTGGAAACAATTGGTCTGAAAGGAATACCTGCCTTGTGTACCTTCGGTAAAGCATAGAAACGCGCACAATTAGCAACAGAAGGAATCACAGACCGTTTAGCAATCAAAGGAATAGAATGAACAGACTTAACAGCAGAAGAAATAGCTTTTAACTCCTTGTCGCTAGGATCTTTATAAATTTCAGAATAAGGACCAGAAGCAATTAAATCATCAGTTTTTTCAACATAAGATGATTTATTAAGAACAACAATCTGACCACCCTTGTCAGCTTTGGTAATGACCAAATCAGAATTTGAAACTAAATTATTGACACAGCGTTTCACAGAATGGGTAAAACCAATATTAGGAACTTTTGAATTGAAATCAACATTGGAAGCAATAAGATGCCGAACTGACTCTTTTTGAGTGGAAGTTAAGGCACTAAATTTGAAAGCTTTTTCAACCGGAGCAATAAGTTCAGAAAAAGAAGGCTTTTTAGCCAAAGCAAAATTGTTATTACATTTCAAAGCATTAATTTCATTACTATTCAAAGAAAATTTCGAAAGATTTACAACCGCATTCCTATTAACAAGAGGCAAATCAGCCGGAACAGGAACATTTGAATCGTTACACAACTTGGTAAATTTCTTATTTAAAGTAATTTTGTGACTGTCAGATGAATGAAGAGCTCTCGCCCATGACATTCTATCAATAGAATCAAAATCGAAATTAGAATTAGATACAGAAAGATGTAAATCATAAAGTTCACGTTCTATGAACGAAAGTTTTTTCCTAGTTTCCTGGATAGAAGCTCTAAGTAAAGCTAATTTAGAACGAAAAATTACCTTATCAACCCTAACAGAACGCGGTAAATTACACTTTAAAGTGATAAACTTAGGAATGACTTTCTTGCGCCTGCAAGCCTGGAGAAATTTTAAATGGTTCAAAAACCGAACCTTTTTAATTCGTAGATTACAAAATCTGTTAACTTGAGACATAACCAGAATCAAAACAAACAAAACATAAGGGGAAAAAACAATAGCTAAACCGTTCAATAAACAAAAAGAAACAGAAAGAACAAATTGCAAAACATACACCACGTAACAATATGCGGAACAAATGTCAGAAAACAAAAAAGCAAAAATAAACACAGTCAAGAAAAGCAATGAGGAAAGAACAAAAATCAAAAACTCACCAAGCAGCGAACAGATGGGAGAACAAAACAAAAGAAAGAAGAACAAATTCAGGCACGTTAAGCCTAAGAGATAGTAATGATTTAATTTATCGTGAAATTTTATTTCTATTACTTTGCACAAAGTTTAATCATTACTACTACTTGATGTTTTATCAACAAAAATAAACAAGGTATATAGTTTGTTCGCAGAAAGCGAATTTTTTAATCAATTGGAATTATGCATCGCATTTTCCTGTTTTGAAACAGTTTCCAAAAACAATAAATGTTTTTGCAAAAACAAACTACAAAACTTAGACTATGCTTCAATTTTTAACACGTGGCTTGAATTGCAATAGAAGGCCTTGTATGTAAATAAGAAAATTTAGTTTTACCGTTACGTGCGATGCATTCAGTTGCTATGATTCGGATACGTGTTCACGACTGTGTTGTTGAAAATAATACATCCAAAATACAATCAAATAGTCAGAGCGTTTTTCGCTTTTATTTTAAAGCGAAATTCAACATGAAATTCTTTTAAACTATTTTATAATGTTTTTCATCATGCTGCGGTGTTTCGTTGATAGATTCAATAGCAAACTGAGTGAATCAGTCAGAAACGTGGTTATGAAGCATAAATATTGTAAATTAAATAATGAATTTTGTAATGTGTGCAAGTTATTGCACACATGTGTTTAGTGGTTATCCTTCAACAAGCCAAAGCTGGTAGCATCGTAATGAAAACTATCAGGAGCAAAGAAAAACCTGATTATAAAGGGGGCACAGCAAGTGCAACACACAATTTAAAAGCAATAAAATAGTTAAATATAAATGGTATTTCTAACTAGTTTGTCGTGGCCATCACGGAAATTTCTTTTATATACTTCAGATGGATACTACTCGCCCAATATCCCTATTATGTTACAAAACTTTATGGGAAAAAATGATTTTAAACCAAAATAAACTAATTAAATGGTTTGTGCTACCAACAAAGCCTCAAAATATAAAAAAATATTACAAAAATTCTTATTTGTTAACGTGTAGGTCAAATGGCATCAATAAAATAGAAAACGAAGTCTGTGCTCCCTTGGCGAGTTTGGAGCCAAAATA
The DNA here is from genome assembly GCA_038502835.1 of Octonoba sinensis. Classification (NCBI taxonomy): domain Eukaryota; kingdom Metazoa; phylum Arthropoda; class Arachnida; order Araneae; family Uloboridae; genus Octonoba; species Octonoba sinensis. The sequence continues at coordinate 89,714,615 of CM076604.1, read as the reverse complement.
TTATTGTTTGAATTGTTGGATTCTTGAGATATACGCTCAGCGAGAAAAATGTTAAATTGCTCCACCCTCCGCCTTTGAACGAATGGCGCCAAAATGTAATCATCACCTGCTTCCATTGAGGTCCACCTTGTATACCAAATTTTCTTTGAATTCTTCCATTACTTCTCGAGATATAGCATTCATGCTAATCGAGAAAAAGTTTGATTTATCCGCCCCCTTCAAATGGATTCGGTGGTGTAGAAAAATGTGGGACATCTTTGTATGAAATAAAGTCCTTAACTTCTAACTAATTTAGAATATTTCTTGCAAACCTAATAAGAGTACGACGTTAACAATATTAGGCTCGGAACGAAAGAAAACTGCAATCAATAAATTTTATAATTTTTTTCCGTCCTCTCAGGTCCTTTTTTTTTAAGGAAAGAGAAAGGAAGGGGGTGGGGGAACTGCTATCTTTTCGGTGGGGGAAGTGGGATTTACATTACTTCTCAAGTTTCTGCTCATTAGTGCGTTTTAGAATAATAAAATGGATGAATAACGGAGAATATGATATTTAGCTCATTCCGTGTTATTAATTAAAAGTTGAAATGCGTACGATTTGAACACAGTTTAAACTGAGCTATGATTGATTGCTTATTACCTACAAAAAGATCAATTAATAGGGGAAAGTTGGACAAAACCGGGTCCCAAAGTGTTTTTTCTTTTTCCTAAACAGTTAAGTGAATAACATTGCTTAAATTTCTATTTGAATGATAAATTAGTTCTTTAGTTACAGAAATAAATATTTTTCAATGTGGAAGAACAATATTTTGGAGGGTAAATAGATTTTTTTTGGAAGTATGAAAGTACCCGGTTTTATCCAAAGAGGTTGGATAAAACCGGGTATGTTTAGGAACAATTAAAAAATGCTGTTGTCTTACTACTGAAATATTTATTTATAACACTAAATTGATACAATGGCTGTCCTATACTGAGAAACATAGGGGTTAAAAATATATCTTCTGGAAATTGTATTTTTTAATTCTTTTTTCTGTGTAGACTTCTTAAAAGATTCCTCCTTTTTAATTAATTCCCCGAGGAGATATTTTAAAAAATACGAATGCATCACACGCCTATAGACTTAAGTGAGCTGAATTCACAAATTGACTGACGAGCAGCCTTAATTTTTATGGGTGAAATTTTTATTCTAACAACATTATAAATTTGTAAAAGCATTAACTTTTTCATTCTCCCCTACTTAAAAAAAAGAAGAAAAAACATTTTTTGGAATAAACTGACAAACACGATTTAATTTTTAAAAAATGATTTTTATTTTAAACGTTAATAATTTTAATTTTATATTTGTACTAAGTGGGATACTATAAGTAGCCTATATTCATACGAAGTCCCTCCTAAAAAGTAATAAAGATTTAATTTTATACCATTTATGAGATGATTCTTTAAGATTTATATTTTACAAATTAAACTATTTATATTTCACACAGTAAAAAAATAGGTCGTCCAAAACCGGGTACTACCCTGTCTTGTCCGACTGCCAAGGTCCCGGTTTTATCTGACAACGCCATTAATCAGAAAAGATGGCTTAGCAAATTTCAAACATGATGCAAAACATGGTTCAATAGTTTAAAATAACTGCTGAAAAAATGTGTTATCAAATGTTGTACTTACCTAAAATAAATCTCCAAGCAATTAGAAACTACAAAGTGAAATCGGTGGTGTAATAATCAAAACTTTTCCACTCGAATTTTTCGAAACATTGGCATTGACAAACAAATAAACAACACTGCCTTTCATTTAATTTCAAATCACATGGTGGTTGTTTGCAACAAGTTTCAAGCGTTTTCCGACAGATAGCAATAATAATCAAGCTAAAACTGCTGGGTCCCGGTTTTATCCACCTACCCGGTTTTATCCAATTTTCCCCTACGTTTAATTTTAAGGGAAGTAAGGAAACCGGCGGTGAAACAGATTATCACTAGCAATGTAAGCAGAACAAAGAAAACAATATTGATTTTGCAATCTAGTGCATCATTGAACCTGATTAACTAAGCACTTTCAAACCTGACAATGCAAATGATTTTGTGTCTGCAGTTGAAGTTTTTTCAATATAATGCGTCGTTTGAAATTATTGCAGAAAAGAATATGAGCTCAAAAAAAAATCGGTTTTTCTAAATGATAAGAAAAAGCTAAGATACGTGAACATTATTTCGCTATGAACAGTGAAGGACAGTTACTAAATTCGCAATACTAAAGAAAGCGCATTTAGGATTGTTCATTGCTTTTAGATAAAAATGTTAACTGTGTTTATAGAATATATTTTTCCAGATAGTATCCCATCTCTTCTCTTGTTGAAATTATGTTCTGAATGCTTTCTTAAATTCTTTTGCATTTGTAATTGCTTCAGTATAATTTCAATAGCTCTAAGCGAATTGTGTTTTGATTGCTCAGTGATGTATGTATCATGCATGTTTTATCTAGGTACAACAGGAATCGTTTTAAGCATTTTTCCTTCGCGGACACAAATTATATACATTCAATTCGCGATAACTTGAAGTATGATAGTTCGAACATTACTATGAATCGAATTTTTTATCAGGTCCCGATCCCTTTCCCTATGATTCCAAGCTAATTATTCCTCATAACGCGATGTTTACATCCTTTAACTCGAAACTATTTCAACTAAGCCTCTCGGATTTTGATATCTGAAAAAGCGGAAAAAGCGAAGCGTATCCTGCAAGTAACAAAGTCTTTCACTTCTGTTGCAATTCGATCAACATAAACTCGGAAAGTCGTACCGGAAACGATTTGTTTTTCGGCCTTAATAAAATTTGACGAAAACATCGCGGTTTGCAGTTATGTTTCCGATGAAGTTTTTATGCAAGACACGGAAGAAAATGATGAAAGTGTTACTGGGGAAGAACAGAGCCCCCTGAAAGACCGGCCCGAAACATTTCAGAAACGCGTGCCTCTATTAAAGTATGTAGTAAATAAGAGAGGAAATAAAAACCACTGTATTAATGCACATGCAAAAAGCTTGAGAATTAACTGTTTTACGAGTCAGAAAAAGATCTATTGCAACTTAAAATGACGTATTTGTTCAAGAAAATATAAAATATGAAGAAAAAGTAAGATTTATTTTCATTGGAAAAGCAATTGCACTAATTCTAAAGATTAATGATTTGTGTAATTGAAAAATAAATCCCCAATTGATTTATGAAAATATGCACTGGTAATAAAATGTTCAGTTAAAATAAGGACATTATCGAAAAAAATTACGTCCTTACAAATTAACCCTTTATAATACTCTCGAAGTAGTACAAAAGGAAAAAGCGGTAAAACGTTGCTTTGAAATGTGTCAAAGAACAGATTTCTAAATTGGCAAAGTTGGCGGCTAAGCAGGACGGAACATTTTAGGGGGCGGATAAATTTTGCTCTTGATACTTTTTAGCCTACTTTCCCGTAAAAGTAAAAAAAAATAATAATAAAGCATGAAAGAAGGCTTAATGTATCGTGAAAATATCGTTAGAAATCAAGAAAAGTCAAAAATAAGTTAAGTAATTAAATAAAGATTGAAAAATAAAAAATTTGAAAGTAGGGTTTTGAGATGGGGAAAAAGTGTGTCGGTCGGTCTGTCGGTCTGTCTGTCGGTCTGTCCCCCCCCCCCTCTAATAACTTTTGAACAAATTGTCCGATTGGAAAAATTCTTTTTGCACTCGAAAGAGCTTGGCCAGGACATCTCATTTCTATATTTTACTTTTTTATTTGAACAATTTTTTGTTCAATTTTGAACAGTTCAAAAAATTTTAACATTAGAGCCTATGAGTGAAAATGAAGCAAATCATGTAAACTCTGGGTACAAAATAAAAGTTCCCATGAACAAGCTCACTGGAAGAAGTTCTTGGCGTGAAATATTGATTTGAACAATTTTTGTTCATTTTTGAACAGTTCAAAAAAATATAACATAGCGCCTACGGGGAAATTTCAATCCTATATAATTCCTGAGCTAACGGACCGATTTGCTTGGAACAAACTTTATCAGAAAGCTCTTATGACGTAGAACATGTACAAATAGAAAGTTCATCCAGAACTAACGAGCCTATTTTTCTATGAAATTTTTTGATCGGAATTTTCAAGAGTATTTTTGAATTAATGAATGATTAAATGAATAAGCAAAAGAATGAATCAATAAATGAGTGAATAAATACATGAACGACTTAATAAATGAATGATTGAATGAATATGTATTAACCATTAAAAAAGGTACATTTGAAGCAATTAAGAACTAAAGCTAAACGAGAAAGACAGAGAGAGAGATAGCTAGATCATAAACTTGAATTCGGTGTGTACGGGAAAGTAAGCTCGTATAGTTCTAGACGGAACTTCTTGTTAAATTACTGTTGAAAGCAAAATATGAGTGAATTTTTATTTTCTCGAAAGCAATATTTTTCTTTTAATTAAACAATAGTGGTTTTATGCCCAACTCGTTAAAATGCGATATAATGACCTGTCAATATGTTGGCTCTTGTCATGACAATAAATATAATTGAATAAAACAAAATAAAAAGTTATAAGAAAATCAGCGACGGCAAAGTTGTTTGTTTGAGGCACTTTAAATTTGAAGAAATAGGTTGCCGCTGCCTTCTAAACTGTTGAAAAGTAGAAATATGGTTGTGGAACAAATGTAATGTCAACCTAACTAGACTCCGCGTCTAACTAGTCCGACCTAACTAGTCCGACTGTAATGCACTGAACTCCACAATCAAAAACCAGCTGCTGTGTGCACCACATGACTTCCTTGTACTACACTAATTATATGAAATATCTTTTTAAGAACGAAAAAAATGGGTGCGTGTATCAGATACGCACGTTAAAAGTTATATTTCTTAATTTCATTATTTTTTAAATAAAACTTTGGTTCACTTTTATTTCCCTACACCTGTATAGCAGAGTAAGAACAAAGAATGGCATTTTCTGTATTGAGGGAATAAATTATTTTTATTGGCCTGAGTAAGCTGAAAGTAAAACACCATAGTAACTAAACGGAATATGAAAATGTAAGCATGTGTTAGGGTGAGGCGTGAAGACCACTTTAAACACTTAAACTCAGTAGTTTGTTGAGATCCAATGAAGGAACAACAGTTTTAAGGGATCCTAGTTCTTGCAAATGTTTTAACATGAGCTGAGCGTTCTAAGGAAAATTCGCCAATCATCGCATAAATCGCTACTCCGTCACTGGATTTGACTTCCCTATTTTAGCACCAAATTTGGCGAGATAATATTTGGCGACTAAACTTGTGGAACCCCACTCAAAACATCAATCCACTGAGAATAATTGCCCTTCACTACTACTCTTTGTTTCCTCCCAGTCAGCCAATTTTTAACCCAAATTAAAGCTTTTCCACCAATACCAATATAAGCAAGTTTGCTAAGAAGATCTTCATGCGGTACTTTATCAAACGCTTTCTGAAAGTCAATGTAAACAACATCTACGCACTTTTTATTATCTAATGCCATGGTAACCTTGGCATAGAAATGCAACAAATTAGTTGTACAGGACCTACCCTTTCTAAAAATATACTGAAAATCAGTCAACACTCCATTTGCCTCCAGGAAATTCACTATTTTGATTTTTATCAGAGTTTCAAAAATTTTACAAAGAACGGAAGTAAGACTCACAGGCCTATAATTTCCTGCCTTAGTTTTAGACCCTTTCTTGAAGAGCGGCGTTATGTTTGCCAGCTTTCAATCCACTGGCACAGTCCCCGAGTTATATGAAGATATGAAAATAGTCAAGACAACATCCACTAATTCCTCTGCACATTCTACTAAAACTTTTGGATAAACATTATCAGGTCCTGGAGCCTTATTTGCTTTAATCTTTTTCAAATGAAACAACACATCATCCCTAGAAAATACAAAATCCTCAAGCTGTGTATTAGCTTGCGTCTCGCTTATGTCAACTGTTGAGATACAGTTTCTGTTAAATACACTGGAAAAAAAATTGTTTAGAGTATCAGCAATATCTCCCTCATTTTGAATCAAGTTCCCGTTCTCATCCACTAGTGGGCCTACCTGAGTATTACGAGCTTTCCCTGAATTAGCATAAGCAAAAAATTTCTTAGGATTCCTTTCGATGTTATCTGCAAGCTTTTGCTCCAATTCCCTTTTCTTACTCCGTACCAAATACTTGAAAGTACGTCTAGCTTCACAATACAAAATCCTGTCAGCATGGCACCCAGTCTCTTTAAGCCGAAAAGTGGCTTGCTTATAATTGAGAGCTTCTTTCACCTCCCTAGAGAACCACATGGGCCAAATTTTCGTGAAATCCCTTTTCTCTCTAAAAGGAACATAATCCATCACTGTTTTCTCCAATTTCCCCATAAACTCTTCCCACTGAAGATCAGCTTCACTATTCTCCAACCCAGAAGAAAAAACCTCTTTCAAACCCTGCCTAAGTGCAACATAATCAACATTCCTGAAGTTAGGTACAAATCTGAAATGCTCACCTTTGTGAGCATCGAAGCTGGTCCAAAACCTAATAGTATTGTGATCACTATCTCCAATATGCTCCCCTATACTCAACCCCTGAACAGAACTTCCGACATCACAAAAAACTAGATCCAAAACAGCACCATGCCTAGTCCCCTGGGTAACAACTTAATCCAAAAAACAGTCCCCAATCACTTTCAGAAAATCTTCTTCCCTACCATTGCTAGTGTAAAAACTATGCCAGTCTATGCCCGGGAAATTGAAATCCCCCATCATGATGACCGAGCCCTTACCAGACATGTCCCTAATAACACTATACATCTCCTCGTCTTGATCCTGACTAACATTAGGCGGCCTGTAAACATTTCCCAAATGTAACTTCTTCCCCTTATTGCTACACGTAACTCTAATAATTCAGCACATTTTGTGCAAATATATTCCTGCTCTGTAGCTGTATTAGTGTTTCCCCCCAACTTACTAAACATCTCACACCTATCACAGCAAATCCACCAACTCCCATTACCATTTTTAATTTCCTTCATTAAACATATAACTCCCATAGCTGAATAAATCTAATGCAAACAATCAAAAAAGCAAAATAATACACAAATCAGCAAATTTAAGCTATTACTCTGATTAAAAACACAAATTACATATGAAAATGCAAATAACTTTTTAAACACAAATAACTACAGTAAACAACAAAACCAGGCTGTTCCCCAAGACTTACAAAATGTACACAATCAACACATGGTTAGGCTTAACTGATAAAATTGAATTATACCCCAAAAAAGCAAATAGAATGAGTTTCAGTCTCACAAAATTAAAACATACTAATTACATAATAAATTGCAACAAATATACAAGTAATTAAACAGAAAAGATCCAAAAATACATAAAATATACTTAATTTCAGTAGGAGCAGAAAGACTGGCATGCAACACTTGGCCCCCTGGTGGCCAATCAATCTAGTAGAAGCAACACAACAGACCAAGTAAATCAAAAAGTATATTTTGAACGCGCTGATAAATTGCCATGTTAAGAGAATAACTCATCCAGAATAAAGAGGATTGGCAGTTTTTGATATTGCAGCAAAAATCAAGAGAGGGCTGTATTGGTCCTTTTTTTTTTATTGGTTTTTTTTTATTATGCTGTTGTGAAAGAAACAGTTGGCTCATGAGATGTAATGAGCATGCCAACTTCCTTTCGCTTAAAGCTAACATTTTTGCCTTTCTGCTGATCTTTTTTCACGTAAAGTTAATTGTCTGACCAATAAAAAAAAAAGGACCAATACAGCCCTCTCTTGATTTTTGTTGCAATATCAAAAACTGCCAATCCTCTTTATTCTGGATGAGTTATTCTCTTAACATGGCAATTTATCAGCGCATTCAAAATATAATTTTGGTTTACTTGGTCTGTTGTGTTGCTTCTATTTTATGTTTCATATGGTATGTATATTTTTCATACAAATATTTGATTTTCTGTATAACATGTTGTTCCTGCCTTACTGGGAGCTTAGACTTTCCCCAAAATGGTAAAATTTGTTCATACACAAGAGCCGTACTTTAATTGTATGCTTTTGAGAAGAATGAAAGTAAATAAAGTTTCTCATTTCATGTCTTCCTGTTGGAAGTTGTGCACCTTTGATAGCTTTCAGTTGGATATTCAATAAGCATACATAATCATTTTTTCTAGCACTAATAGACATAATTCCCAAAATAAACAATAAGAGCTGCGTATTTCCTTTGTTGAAAGAAGCAATCAATATTCAATCTGCTTATGTGGAAAGCAATGGCTCTATCTGGTTAGAATAATATTGTTACAGCAAAAGTATTTGTATCCATACTGTGTAAATAAATAGAGTTAAGGTATTGTTTGTATACATAAATGGTTGTTATAAATAATATTTTTAACACTTTAGATAGTTGTAGATGGTGCCACTGGATTTTTTGTGAAATACTGTTAAATTTCGATCGATTTTGAAAATTTTGACCATCTTGGGGGACCTCTAAATATTTTCTTAGGGTTTTAAAATTTTACCAGGTATCTTATACTCCCAAAAGGAAACTTTTTAGGGGGTGAGAGTGTAAAGATTTGAAAGTTGGTTTTTTTGGGACACCCTAATGTACCTGTTATTATTTTTGCTTAATTACACGCCATTATTGAATCCAGTTCAATTTTTAAAAAGATCAGAATGCATAAAATTTAGAATGGCCCAATACAATTCCATTACTCACAAGATTTACTTTTAAATATTTTATTAAACTAAGCATGAAGAAAGGAATAGAAAGAAAAAAAGACACATATACGGTACGAATGTATAACCCCCTCCTTTGTGAAGTCGGTTAAAAAGAAAAACTTCTGGTTGAAGCGAAAAACTTCCTTGCATCTTTGAGATTAGTGTTGCATTTAGAAAGCTTCAAATGTCGCAATTAGTTTGCTAAGTTCAACAGTGATTCATGAGCCTAAATGCGATGTACATTTTTAAACGGTTATAAATAAAAATAAACTGTCTAGGCCAGCGATTCCAACTGGTGGTTCGCGAGGTGCAAAAAGAGGGTTCGCGGAAATAATATTGCAATGGCGGAATTTTTTATCGCTATTGTAAAAGAAAAAAACGAAACAATAAATTTACATACGTATTAGGAAAACACGCAAAAAGGATTCCTTTTTTTTTTTTTTGCAGAAAAGTAGTGGATTATTATAGGAAGCATACATACAAAATTTGAAATGCACCTGCTTCTACTTTGCCTGATTTCTAAAATTTGGATCACAAATTAATACCGAATGATATTCATTGGTGCATTTTTAGAGCGTATGTTTCTTCTACCATTTCCCACTTTTTCAACACAAGCGCAAAGAACGAGTCGGAAATATGAAAATTTACTACATAAAATGTAAAATTTAGTATTATTTTAGGCTAATTACTCATTATACAGACCCAAAAGTGGAACCAGAAGACTTTTATTTTTGAATTTAAAATTTGGGTTCACATTTCTAACGCTTTATTCCAACTTTTCTGCATTATCAAAATTAGAAATTTAAAAATGTGTAAATTTTAATTTTTTTAAAAAATTCCAAAGTTTTACCAAATTTTGTATATTTTAACCGAAAAGTGGAACCTATCAGGGAAATGATTTAAATTTTTTTTAGGAATACATATGTTTACTGCCCTAATAATAATTCCAAAAGAGCAAATAACAAAAATTAATAAAAAAAATAATTATAGCTGCTTTTTAGTTTTTATTCGAATTTTAGTGTTTTACAATAATTATGTTTTAATTTCTTGTCATGAAGTATTGCTAGTTAATGTTATTTTTGTCACCCGTTACTATCGACTACAGTAGGGGTCTTCAACCGCTGCTTCAAACCGTGGCCCGCCGAACCTTTTGGATAATAACAAAAGGGGAAAGAAAACGGCCGAAAATAATTCAAAAATTCACTTTCAAAGATAATAGGACGCTGTATGAGAGCATGAACTCGCTCGTCTACTTGTAGATTCTTTTATGGTACTTGTAGAATAAAATTTTCATGGAAATGTTCTGCTTGCCATACTCATTGGATTCACTACGTTCAATCTGAACTAAAATTAGAAGTAGAAGATTTTCAGTGTGACTCTGCAAAATACAAGTTTTTTCATTTACTTTTATTAGAGCTATGTGTCCGAAACGAGTATCCAGGAATAGGAATACGCAAACATGTACTATTCATGTCTTCTATCTTTAATAGTACCTATGTGTGGCCAGTGCCGGATCTAGGGCGGGGAGCAAGCTGGGGTCCCTGGCGGTGCTTCTGAGAGCGGGAAATTCAACTGTGATGCACAAAATAAAAATAATAATAAGGAAAAAAGAAAAAAGAAAATAAAATTTAAAAAAAAAAGAAAATTTTAACTTTTGGAAAGACAATTAAAAGTTTTAAGTTGAAGTTAATTTCGTTTCCTAATATTTTTGCAGGCCCAAATGCGTCTCCTAAGGCCTCACAATGCACCAGTTTGCATATAGTTTTCAAAAATTTCCCCGGGGGAGAGAACCCAGGACCCCCCTTAACTGTCACTTTATATCTCCAGTTAAGGGGGTCCAGTTAAGAGACTTTTATATGGCTCTACCCCCCTAATGATGAGCTGAAAAGGCCATGCCGTGGGAAACAAATTCCTCCAAAAAACTGTTATGAGTTCGTTACTGTTATTTCTTTTACTGTCAATTGATTTTTTAGCACTGTCATGTACCATGTCACTTTATAATTTAAAAATGTACAAGGTAATATTTTTCGGCTTTTCATTGAACACTTATTTTTAATAAAATCCACGCTTAAATTTTTGTCTGAAGCTACTTTTTCGACAATTTGTGGCCCGCCGATCTTTATAAGCTTATTGATGTGGCCCGCGGACTTAAAAGGTTGAAGGCCCTAGACTACAGAAAGGGGTTCGCCATTTTCTTTCAGGTCTTAGAAGGGGTTCGCAAGAGAAAAAAGGTTGGGTCTAGGCCCTTATTCCAAACTTCGACGCGTCGATTCAATGATACCACCTCGAAAGAACAGGTCTTGACGTCATCTCTTCGAAGGAGTCGATTTGAAACTCCTCTTCGTTCAAAAGCGTAGGGTAGAAGGATTCAATCGAAGGGGCAAAAGGGATTTCGTGGCAAACTGGTTCAGCAGCCAATCAACGCGTTTCTTCGGAGTTCTCTAGCGCGCTATTGTTATTAGTTACGTGCTGCTTGAGGGATTTGCACCTCATAATTTTAGGTAATAGGGGCACACCGATTTCAGTTTAGTGAGGCAAAACAGAAGGATAAAAGCTTTCACATTCTTAATAAAGATAAAGAGTGCATTAAAAAAAAACAGTAAACAATAAGTAGTTTATTAGAAATAATAATTTTTATATAAAAATAAAAAATAAAATAAAAGTTCACAACATTTTTCTTTTTTTTTTTTTTTTTTGAGCTAAGAAATACGTATGTACATTAAAAAAAAGTGTACATATATAATGGCGAACCAACTGGTCTTTTCACTTTTTAACACGGGCATAGCCGGGAGGGTACCGCTAGTCATTAATATAATGGAATGTGATGATGCCAAGTTTTCAGGGGCACAATGATTTAGTAAATTATGTATACATAACTTGTTTAAATTCTACATACACAAAAAAGGGGGAGGGAAAGAGAGTGAGAGAAAAAAAGAGGTTTAGATATTTTCTGTTAAAATATTTAATGAATAACATAAATAAAAAATAGCTGAGGGTAGACTTTTGCTCTCTCTTGCTTTATTTATTTATTTACTGAATCCGTAGTACATCATCAAAACAAATCTAAATAACGATGTTACAAAAACATTTTTAATGCACAACCGAATAAAAAATTACAGCCACATTTTATCTATTCAGTTTTGTTTTAGTATCTGCCAGTACTCACAACTGATCTGAGTGAATTTATCATTGTGAAAGAAATCCTAAATAAATAAAAAAGACAAAGAAAAAAAAATGAAGCAAAATATTTGCCAACAAATGTGAAGTGGCGGTTGAAAAATCACCGAAAACCTTTTTTGGATCTTGAACTTTTATGTTTTTACCCTCTTTTCTTTTTTTCTTTTCTTTTTTTTTTTTTTTTTGTTCCGGGAAAGATTTAGAAGCATTGCAAACTATGGTACTTCACTCTCTTTCTAGGTACTTCAACAGAAATTTATTTCCAGATTTTTGTTCGTATGATTTCTATTATTGTGTTTTGATATTAACTTTCTTTAAAAAATGAAGAAAGCTATACAACTTAGAATAAACTCAAATATTTTTAGCAAGTTGTAATGAATAGCAGTGATATATATATAACATCATACCGCAATCAGAATCTTCTCTGGAGGGAGAAGGGATCATAAGAATCCGAATATGTATACATATGTGCAACCCTTATGCAACTGGCAGTACAGTAAAACCCCACTATACCGTGCCTCAGTACACCGCGGAATCGGATATACCACGGTGACCATCATGTCACCCGACGTTTAAACCACCCTTTATCATTGCCGTTTAAAGAGGATTCCTTATTTACTATTGTAAATAAAGCCAGCCCAAGTACACAAATAGTCCACCAAAGAGCTGTCATCCCCCCCCCCCCCACCACCACCACACACACTAACAGATAAAACCCTAATGTTGCATTGCGATAGGCTTGATGTACACCTTTTTCACGCTTTTTCTGTCTTTCAACCTAGGGCACAATATAGCTTGATTACAAATCGGGTGCAATCGCCCTGACTCGTCCCTCTTGACACGGTCGGAACTCAAATTGTCAGGAACTGTTGAGTTCAGTGCTTAACTATCTGCCATTTTCAGAAGTCTTAATTATTCGTGTGTAACTTCTTTTATAGCGTTATCAACCTCTTTATTCCAGATTATTTAGCATTCCTGAAAAGTAAACATATTCTCCAGTGTATGCAGGCTTAAAACGTTATTTCTTTGAGAAATGCGTTCCTCCCCTTCCAAATCTCATTTTTTCTTAGGACCTCTTTCTTCCCCTTCCCAATCCCATGTTGATGACGTAAAGACATTTTAAATCCCCCTTTTCCTCGGAACCCAGTTGGTTTATAAACTATTGCTCGATAGACTGATTGTGCAGTTGAGACGTGTGCTTCTTGCACATCAATTACAGTGAATAAAATGGAAGCAAAGAGAAAAAGAAAAAATATATACAATAGAAGAAAAGTTACGAGTAATTGATAAAGTTAAAAATGATGCAACAAAAGCCAGTATTATTTCGTGAATATGGTTCCGCGGTACAGTTTCACGATACCGTGGTTATGTTAAAACGCGGGTGCTAAATATGTTCTCCGAAACCCGCGTTGTAACGGGGTTTTACTGTATTGCTAAAAATCAAGGCTACTGCTTGCGTTTTTGCTAAGCTCCTGCATAACATTTAACTGAATTTAGGGAATAAAATGTTCAAGGCAACTGTTGCAATTTGTTACAATTCTATCAAGCTCCCTTTCTTCGCAGCAGAGAAATTTTACGGTTTTATCAATAAAACATGGGGCGTGAACATATCTCACTCACATAAATATCATATTTGCTTCTGCAAGTATGGTATTACGACATGTCTTGTATACTGTTGGTGCAAAGACGTTTCTTTCTTGCTTTTCTCAGAGTGTATTTCATTTTCCACAAAAGCAAAATGAGTAATAAGGTAAAACCTCCAAAATTGACCACCTCTCTATGTTGACCGAAATTTTACAGTTTGAATGGTCACAACGCATTTTCAATGGAGATTTACCTCTCTATGTTAACCACCTCCATAAGTTGTATGTTGACCACATTTTAGTATGTAATTTTAAATTTTTTTTTATAGCTTACTCTCTGTAACTTGACCACTCATGTTTTCTTGTTGAAAGTGCTTTTTACAGTTACCTGAGGAACAAAAAGAGGACTCAAAAAAAATTGAATCATTTCTTTAAAAAAAGGTAAAAAATAGACTGTACCTTCAGTAAAAATAAAACTGAATAAGTGCTAAATTTTTCCTTAAAAAATACTTAAAAAGTTTAATAAATATGCTCTAATATTGTACTAAATTTTTGCTAAAAATTCCCTAAGTTGACCACCTCCGTATGTTGACCACGTAGTTACAGTCCCTTCGGTGGTCAACTTATGGAGGTTCTGCTGTAGTACTATTATTGGGTCGTACAGAAGTGAATGAAGCAATGCTGTCACAGGGCGGAGAACAGTTTATTCCAACGATACCATAAATGTGAACAAGAAATTCCGCCTAGAACTAGCTCTAGTTCTTAATTGCTTCAAATATACCCTTTTCAACGGTTAATATATATTCATTAACTCATTCATCATTCATGCATTTTTACACTCATTTAATTATTTCTTCATTTATTCATTCATTTTTCACTGTTTCATTTATTCACTTATTTATTCATTCATTACTTCACTCTTTCATTTATTCACTCATTTATTCATTCTTTCATTCTTTTCCATCATTCATTATTTATTCATTCATTCAAACTTTCCATCAGTCATTTATTCATTCACTCACTCATCCTTAAAAATCCCGATCAAAAAAAATTTTTTTTTTTTTCAAACTGTTTAAAAGTGAACAAAAATTGTTCAAATCAAAAAATATTTTCCGCCGAGAGCTTCTTCCAATAACCTTCTTCATAGGAACTTGGATTTTTTATGTCCAGAGTTTGTATAATTTTCTTCATTTTTGCCCAAAGGTGCTAATGTTAAGATTTTTTGAACTGTTCAAAACTGAACGAAAAATTATGATTTTATTTTTTTTTTTTTTAAATTTCAAAATACTTTCTTCCTTTCTCTCCCTCCCCGTTTTTGAATTAAACTGCAAGCAAAATGTATTTCTCACTTATGTGTCGTATAACTGTCATACTTAAAATAACTTTCAAAAAATATTAATCTACTAGCTGATACCCGCAGAACACCTGCGGGCTATAATCATTTTGAAATCGTAAAAAACACTTTAAAATTTTAAAGGCTTAAGAAAAGTTCGCTAGATATAAACAAACTAAGGTGTTGCCACTCCAATGATTCGGAAATTAAAAATTGAATTGTAAATGGAAATACTTTTTAAGAAATAGAAATGAATTTGTTAAAGCCTCACCCCCCCCCCCCCCGTAAGTTATGATGATAAATTCAAATATTATGTTACTTTTTTATGATAATCATTAAAAAAAATAAATATCGTTTTACTATAGTTTGCTTTTTGCATTATGTCAGTATCGTATCGAACCGTAAAATTTAATCGTAACTGGTCCACGTTGAGTGAAATATATATATGGATTTCCAGTAGCGTAACTATATCATATGAAGCCCGTGGCAAATTTATTGGATGGGGCCCCGGAAAAAGTCGTCACGTTGTAATTTAACTTTAATAAATCACTGAAGTAGTTACCCAAAAATATCTAGACACACGGCAGTGTGTCCGCCAAGTTCAGAAAGCCAGCCAAATTAAGAAACGGCGACACCGGCTAATGTGTATATTTACCCGAACCATTTCGAGCTGCTTTTGACCCCATCATTACCCAAAAACTATTAGACCTACATACTTGAAATTTTGTACGTCCAATAGCGATTCCCTTAACCCCTAGAATATCAAATTTCATTGATGTACCTCTAATAGTTATGGAATTATTAAGGTCTGAAAAGTGTCATTTTTATCACTCACTCACTCACTCATCAAAAACCTAACCTACTACTAGGGGACTTAGAGACTTGAAACTTGGAATCAAGGTAGACAATTGGACATATATAAAGGAAAAAATCCGAAACTTCAAAAAATTACATTATCTTCGAAGTTACTAGCATACTCATAAGTAGCATCATACCTAACGACTTCAAACGGCAGCCATGTTTGTCTGCCGTTAACATAAACAATACTCTCTCGCGCTTGAAGGAAAATAATTGATGCATTGAAATTCACTTTCCGCTTTAATTTTTCGCCTTTAGCTAATCTCAAGCTGAGAACAAAGAATCCAGTGTCGTAGTTATACAGAAATTTTCAGCGTTTTAAATAAAAGATTAAGAAAAGATGGATTTACAGACTTATTACGGAGAAATGTAAACAAACGAAAAAAAATCTTAAATAATTAATAGCGACTATTCAGCTTGGTTTAATTAAGTATAACTTATCGTCAATATAAAAACACATTTTCGCTTTTCAAAAATTAATGATATCCCAACAAAACATAAATGTGAAAAAAGGGCCAAGTTCGATAGAACAAAAACGACCTTCGGAGTAGTCGGTGTCAGCGATAAAAGAATTGATATCTAACGGGTGCCAAGTTCCATAGCAGATCCTTTGATCATGGCTGTACGAGTGTACAATTTTCCTTAATTTATTTGAAAACATTTTTTTAATCGGATTCCTAACTTGGCCAGTTTTAATTAAGATAACTTACGTTCAAGAACACTATAAGAAGACAATTAGAAATTAACTACGTATTATAGCTTGCCACATGATTTTACTAACTATTAAAAATTGCTAATTGAATGAGTTATATTTTTTGAATGTAATTTACCTTAATTAACACTTGCCAAGTTAGGAATCCGATAAAAAAAAGTTTTTAAATAAATTAAGGAACATTGTACACTCGTACAGCCATGATCAAAGGATCTGCTATGGAACTTGGCACCCGTTAGATATCAATTCTTTTATCGCTGACACCGACTACTCCGAAGGTTGTTTTTGTTTTATCGAACTTGGCCCTTTTTTCACATTTATGTTTTGTTGAGATTACTTATATTGCGTGCATTTTAGTTAAATATCTAATAAATTTAATTTTCAGACGCATAGGTATTACATATTTATGATAAAATAATACTTTAATATTAACAAGATGTTTATTAATAAAATTCTTTTCTCCAAGTTTTCTGTTCCGCACAAGTATCAATAACTTCAAAGTTTAAAGATCGGGCCATAGAACTTTCAACAGACGGAATAGCCAAGTTACTTTGCCTGTTTTGTCCCATACAGTTCCTTAAATAAGTTTTTCTTAATTTTAGTTTCGAAAATGATCTTTCAGCAATAACTGTAGCTACAGGAATTGTGACAAATAAAATAAATGCAGTACATATTTCAGGAAACCTGCATGACGTAAAATGATTCTTTAATATTAGTAAATCAGCAAGTTCTCTAATACACGAAGACTTTATTTCATCTCTGAAGGTGGACCGAAAACTGAGAATTTCCCTGGCAAATGATTCAAATGAACCAATGGATGCATTCTAAAATTTATCCTTTTCTTATGAATGCGTTTTTCTTAATAATTTTTTGAATTTATGTATGGTATTTGGTTGTGTTTAAGTTTAATTAATTTAAATACTTTTATAAAATTTATAATTTTTACTAAATTTTGTAAAAAATGTTAGGCTACTTCTGAGCTCACTGCCGCTCAGGCCGGGGGCCAGTGGCATTTTGGCAGCTCTGCCCCCTATAGCTACAATACTGTGGATTTCAGAATCCTAAATATCGTTTCCCCTTTTCTCGTTAGCTACTTCTCCTAGCAATACTAGCTTGGCTTATCAGTTCCACTTAATTTTCGTTGCAATAATCTTTTATTCCGTACATCTAAACGGTCTAGATTCGCTTCAGAATAAATTTTAAGATTTGGGCAATTCGGGGGAAGACGCATGAGGGGGGGGGGGAGATGCAAGTTTATTAATAGTATTTTTATCTTTCGATAGATTGCAACACTGAGCTACTGGTGTGAAGGCTGGTCCGACATGAAGTGTGGTTTGTGAATTTATCTGAATTAAACGTCTTTAATCGGCGTTATTTTTGGATTTCGTGAGCATTTAACGTGATGATAGATCCATTTTACAATATTCAGTTCCTCATATTTAATGTTAATAAACGTACTCGTTATTTTAAACAAGGGATTAGCAATATAAGTGAGTTACGCATTATGTTACACATACGATGCATGTAGAAGCGGCTATATCTCATTAAAATATATCTGAAATCAAACAATTAATCAGGAAAAAATTATTATTAATTCATAAATAATTTAATTTGTTCATTTAAAAATAACTATTGAATAATTTGAAAATAATACTTTAAAATAGCTATGATAAGGCAAAAATGTGCATATATTTGTTGCCCCCTCCTCCCAAATTAATTTTGAACTTGTTCATTTCATGCACAGGCATGTTCATACTTGTTCATTCATGCATAGATGTGTTTAGAATGCTAATTAAATGATCGCCTTTAAGGAACCATCATCTTAAAATAGCTTGAATCCCAAATTTGTTCATTTTTTTGTAAATCAAATATTTTTGAAAATTCTGAAAAATATGATCCCATTGAGTCCCTAAGTAGAAATTTTGCATAGATAAAGATAAAATGCACGGAAATATTTGAGAATTAATTTTTTAAAGTCATTATGCGTGTTTCGAGGAATTCAAAATTTAAATTTTAAGGTCAATTTTTTTTATTCAAAATTTTTATAAAATTTGTGATGAAGCATATCATATGAAACGGCATTCAATACACTTCAAAATGCTTTTTACTAAAACTTTTTATCTCTATTTGTTCATGAGTTATGGCCTGTTTTGTGTTGAAACAACATGTAAAAATGGGAGTTTTTTACAAAATCAAAGTCTGATAACTATAAAACTAAACAAGAGTAAAATCTAAAAAATTAGACTTTTAATTATCTTGAGGGGTACAGTTTATGAGCCAAATATGAGAGAAATCAAAAAGGGTGAGGCAAAATTCCTTGGACCACTTGATATGGAATCACCCATATAGTATAGAGAGACAGATATGAGTTCAATTAAATTCAGCTATTTTATTTAGCCTCTGCGATGTTGTTGATATTGCAACATAATCTTGGGAAATGCCCGTAACAGAAACTCTGCCGCTTCCGTAACACTTCTAAAACAGAAGATCAATAATGTCTCGAAATAAAAATACCGATGCAGTTTCCCCGACACAGCAGCGAAGACAATCAAAAAGCATCATTTTAAGTGTGTGTGTGTGTCCCCCTCTCTTTCTTTCTTCTCCCTTTTCTTGTGCGTTCACTATATATAGAAGCATTTCGAGAAAATCCGAAGGGAAAAGTATTGTTCGATTCCGAGAATTTCCTTTTAAAACTTTCCGTAGTACGATTCGAAAGTTAACGCTTTTAGGAAGGGGAAAAACTTGTTTAAGATTCAGGTGTTAAAAAAAGCTTTCTGATACATTCTTTAAAAAATAATGAATTATGATACAAAAAATAGCAACACTTTTAGCTCAATAAAAAATTTCATTAAATTAATTTTTAATCTTTTTTTTAAATTAATTAACAACTGCAGCTTTTAGAATAATAAATTTGGTACGTTGAACAGAAGCCTTGGTTAAAATAATTGAAAAATATAAAGGTTTCTCTGGTAAGATAGAAAAGCAGCGTTAATCGGGCGAAGAGAATAAATGGGTTGACAATCCGGTCTGGACCATTTTAGAAAAATTCTAAGAGGAGCAGCAAGAGAAAGTGGTTGAAGAACTTTCTTCTTCAGAGGAGGAAAGTAGTAAGGAAAGCATTTCCTTTGCAGAAATTAAAGAGCTGCATTACCCCTGCGAGAAAACACAGAGAGTGGTGGGAAAATGGCATCGCAACACTGCCTTAGTCAACAGCATTAACTTGTTCAACGACAGTGTTATTGACCATTTTAGAAAAATTCTGAACAATCGTCAAATAGACAACATTGGACAGATTCTTAGAGAAAGATACCTAAGATTCTTTTAGTGCAAAAAAAAAGAAGAAGAAGAAGAAAAAAGGAAAGAACAGAAGAAAGGGAAAAAACATCTGAAGGGATGTTACCTGATGTTTTTATGAAAGATAACTCCTCTTCTAAACAGTAACATCAACATTTCTCTTCCTCCTCTCAACGCTCCACTTATGCCATCAGCAAAGTGCGGTTAAATTTTTATTTATGTATAATTTCATGTACAGTACTGTACATTTGTTTATCATAGATTTAAATAAGCAGCCATCGGTGGGTCTGGAACGGATTAATCCAATTTACATTGTATCTTATGTGAAAAAATAATTCGCTATTCGTACAACTCGCCATTCGAACTGCCTCCTGGAACGAATTGTTTACGAATAGCGGGGTTCCACTGTATATATATTGGAAATGAATTAAGATTAGTAATATTACCTTAAGTAAGTCCCTCTATGAATTTCTTAGAGTAAAGAGAAATGTGTATTATTCTTTAAAAAATTATAAAACTTTGAAACTTTGAAAAATTGTAGATCTTCGTAAAATTTTTGCTTTTTTCCATTTATTTTTATTCATTTATTTATTAATTGTTTAATTTTAGTGATTATTTTAAAAAAATAAGTTTAGCTCATTTGCAAATCTGTTTCTGCACCCCAAGGCCCTCCATTTCGAAAGCTGGGCTGGGCCCAGTAGGCCATGGCCCCTATTGGGCTGTCGTGCCATCGATATTTTTTAATTTCGTAATACTTTTTGTAGAGGTACAAGGTAATTTGGAAGCTTGTTTTGCAACAGTCTATTTTTAAATGATACCTAAACTCACATATTATGTACTACGCACCCAAAACTGAAATCCATTTTTGAGAAAAGAACTTCAAAGAAACTTCTTAACTGAAAAAATTCTTCTGTACTTTTATAGACTTATTAAAGTAAGCACAAAAGAAATATAAGCTGCACTTGTAATTTTTAAAGAGGTATGTCACCGATAACAAGGAGTTTTGAATTCAATATTTACTTCTACCGCTTATGGATATCGAATTAATAAATAAGTAAGAAAAGAAAGAAGGAAACTGAAGTTAATTTTAATGATTTTAAAAAGTAAATGAATATGTCACTTCTTAATTGCAGCAGTGAAAAATTCTCGACACCTTTTACACGTTTTATGCTACCATGTATTTTTTTTTAAAAAGAATATATCTTAAGCAATTAATTTTCTAAATGGGACAGAATCAAGTGTGCAAGTACTAGATTTTCATATAAATTACTGATACCAGATTCCTCCGTCCCCTCTTCCAAAAAAAAGGGAAAAAAAGAAAAAAACCAGCCATTATAATTCTAGCAGGTAGATAAAGATAAGGAAACAAATTTCCTGCGTCTATTATATGAGTTTTTTTCCTAACTTCTCTTCGGAAATTAATTAAAGCTGAGTTTTTTTCTCAATTTAACATGAACTAATATAGTTTACATACACCGGAAATTAAATAATTTTTCAATTTTTTTATTCATTAATTTTCTTTTTTGGTATAATTAAATATTTTTCAATTGCATTATTTTCAATCAACTTAGCGACGGGAGCAATATCTCTAAAACTTCTATCAAAAGTAAATTTTATTAGCGTGAAACTCAGAAAACTAATATTAAATTATAGTCTTAAAATTTAATGAGCTGAAGCTTTTTTGTTATGTTTGGTTTTGTTTTTAAGCACCTAAAATAAATCGTTCGAACAGAAAAATTTACTTTTTAGAAATTGCAGTAATTTATGATTTGTTGAAACTTTTACCAATAATTAAAAACATTTTATCTGTTAAATAATCTTCTCTTTTTTTTTTTTTTTTCGACTTGGATTTTTACACCTATCTTTATAAAAGTTATTTTTAAAATGAAATCCTGCAATACATTTTACACACAGAAGAAGATTATTCATAGATTTAACGGTAAATAGTTTGTCCAGGAACCATTCATTAAAATCCTGAAAATGAAAAGAATGGTGGAAATCCTTCCTTTTTTCATATCAACATCAAGAAAAGAAAAAAGAGAGTAGGTGCGAATTTCGCTAGCGAACTGTACGTCATTATTCAAAAAGTTCAAACCGGGTTGAAAACAATTGCTCGGTGCTGGAATGAAACCGAGCTTCACGAAATGCTGGTGAACACATTTGTTACGAGAAACTATACCTTAGCCTTCTCTAATCTAACCTTTTTAATTAAGAATGCATACTGCTGGAATGGTCAAGCTTGATCGCATCTGATATTGGACAATGGTTTAGTTTCGCAGCCAGGTTTACACCTACAGTTGTTGTTGTGTCCTCGCGCGAAATGAGGAAGAATAGGGGCGCTGTTCCTGAATATATCGGGGCCCTTATAAGCATAAATTCCGCCCCTTTGAGAAACAATTTTTGAACCAGCTTCCAGATGAGAGACCATCACCTGGGGCTAACACCAGTAGTGGTATCGTTTTACTTGGAGGACATTGGAGTCATGTGCACCAGCTCCCTTTAACGTACACGGTCCAAAGCCCCCAGCCGCGTGAGGTTGTTTTCCTTCCAAGCCGCTAACCACAGTCAATGTAGCTTTTTTCGGTGTTCTGCAGGAACCAAGCTCCTACCGACTGGTTCACTGCGGGAAACACCTACAGTTCTTAACTGATTTTATCAGAGCTGTTTCCGATTACATCAGTCGAGTACTCTGCCGAACGCACTCTATCGGCAGGTGTAAATACGGCCTAAAACGTAAAGGAGAAGGCTGAACACCAAAATGAATCACCTACCAATATTCTAATCTATCGCTGGAAGAAAAATTATTTCTTGCTTGCTTTAAGTGGGACTTACAATTTAGGGCCGATACTGTTGGCATACCCAATTCTATTCGCGAGAATTAGCGATTAACGCGAATAAACCGATTGTGAATTTTTATTGTACAAGATTTCCATCAACGTACGCAATGGCTTAATCTGCTACAAATTCTTATTGAAGTCGAAATTACTTTTAAATGTATAAAGAAGTGAATTATAATGCGTCTCGTGCTTCTCCAAAACTAACATCAATAAAGTCCATATTACTCAAAAGGAAAAGATTTTATCGGAAATTGTTAACTTCTGCAACTTGTATTATTCACGAAAAGCTTTCAAAGCCTTGAGTTCGTTATTGAATATCGATACTTAGACGAACAAAGAGAATTCATTATCAGCGATTCCTTCCTTTTTAGACGTAAATTATGCAAAAGTTAAATGAATGCCAACTGGGAAGAATTATAAATTTTCTATTACAAATAAAAATACTTTAGTGTTATCAGTGAATTCCTCCTGAAAGGTATGTATTTCTTACATGTAGAAATACGCCCTCCCCTTTATTCCTAGTATTACCATACTAGGATCGGAAATATTTCGTAAAGTTAATTTTACGAATTTTTTTACCAATTTTCGTAAAGTTGGGTATTGACTCCCAAAACTACCCTATACTTTGTTTTACTTCATTGATAAACATGCATTATTTGAGTTACCAACCTGTAAAAACAATTATCCATAACAAGCATGGTAATTTTCTATAGTTTCTCTCTCTCTCTTTTCCTTAACTAGGTGGAAGAAAAGGATAATTTTTTGCCCTTAATCATGAATTCTGAATTCAAATTTAAGATTTTTAACAGAAAATAATGAATAGGACTGCGTTATCAGAGCATGCAGTAGCATATATAATTAACTGAAGTCAAAGAAACGTATAAAAGTCTATGTACTTAAACATAATGCTGTTAATTTGTACTGCTATGAGACATGTAACAACAGGCAGTGTATTTATAAACGGCTACTTCATTTGATATTCACAAACATAAAATACAAGATTTAAGAAAATCCCCCCCAAAAAATAATTATTAGGTCAATCATTCTACAGAAACATCAGTGATAAGATGTCAGATTTTGCGTTATTACTTTCAAAAATCCCATTAATAAGAAATTACAATTTTTTGTCGAAAATTTGGCCTTTCTGTAGTCTGTAGTAAACAGAAAATTTTGGCTACTATCCGTAGCTAGTACGGGAAGTCCGTTGTGGTTGGGGGAGTCCGAAAAAATTTTTTAATCCCTTTTTTATACTGCCAGTAAATATAAAACAAAAACAAGTACTTTAAATTATCAATTAATATCGATACTATTCAGAAAAATGACAATAAAAATTTAGGAGGAGAGATCGGTAGGGGGGGATGTGTGTCTCGTTAGTATTTTTTAATGGAACACACATGCCCCACCAGTACAGAACTAATGATTGAATATGCATCAACAAGTTATTTTTACCGAGCTCGAAGTCTATTTCCCACACGATCGCTTGAAACTGCCCGCGGGAAGGACATAGTGCATTGGCAGCAAAGAGGTTTACAAATTAACTATCTACAAGAGGAAAAAGAATGTTTTTTTACATAAAAAAAAGCCTAAATAAAGTAACATTACTTAATATTTATATAAACAGATAAATAATGCGACAAATTTGCTTCAATGTGTGTGGCCTCGTGTTAATTGAACTGAGCCTCCAATCCACCGTGTGCATTTCATGAAGAAGAAAACCGATCCTGATGCTATGAAGTGAAGTGAGTTACATTTTTCCCACGTCCCTGCCTGCTTTATTTAAAAGACGCTGGGATTCGTGGTCGAAGTTGTGTACTCAAACCGCCCGATCCAAATGCCGTGCTGCTGCTGCTGCTGGTCGAAGTTGTTATTGTGTTCTGGTGTCCCGATTGTTGTGTTCCTGTGACTATTCATCATATTTTTAGCCATTATGTAATTGTCAGTTTTTAACCTTTTTATTCATGCTTTTAACTTGTCTTAATCACATTAAATCTTACTCATTTTGTAAATGAAGTCTCTATCAGCACCTTTGCGTTTACAATGTGCGTTAGTTCTTACAATTTAAGTTTTTAATTTTTTAATCAAACAAATAAAGTTATGTTCGAGTGTTAGCAGAGAGAACATACAACAAATGTACATTAAATGTATATTTTTTAGAGTGTGTCTTGTAAAAGTAGCTACATTTAAAGACAAACTTATCAAGGAGATTTTGGGTATTACTTGATTAAGCTTTGGTTTTACCTTTAGTTTCTAACCCCAATAGCGTGACCATTTGGTTTTTCAACGCTTTAGTTGAAAGCAAATAGAAAGAAAAAATTGTCCTTTTCTGCAGCACATTTGGATTCAATGAAAGATTTTTGAAAGGATGAGTTTTCATAGGTAAATTTTACATTTATATAAGAAAAAAATAAATCGAAAATATTTATAAATTTATTAACCTCTTCATTCCAAGTGTGCCAATTGGATACATTTTAAAATACTGTTTATTAACTACTGTTTGTGCAATTTAAAATCTAAAACACCCAATTGTTTTTTAAATTAATCAACAGATAGTTTACTTCGTTTTAAACATGGAAAACATGGAAATTGGGCATTAATTATTATTTAAACTAATTATTAATTAAAATTTTAAAAAAATTAGTTATTTTGTACTACCTTGTGCTAGAAGGGCTAATCACAGAAAGGGAGGGAGTACGTGAAATTACTGTATTGAAATAAAGTTTAAAGTGCGGACCTGAAGTCGGAATTTAAAATTTTAAGTGATAACAACCTGAAATTTTCGCAATATAATACATAACAAAACAGACAAGAGCGGCTAATTTTTAAGGAAAAATTACCCCACAGCTAAAATAGTGCTGACTTCTTATAAAAATGTTAATTAAAGGTTTTAAAGTAAGTTCTACTTTCGTTTTTCCATCAGAGATCGTTATTAAAAAAAATGTTTTGGTAACTTGACAAGGACAAACGGAGGAACGAATTTTTACAAGCAAGGTTTTCACTGCGAAGGTAGTCGTATTGTAAAGAAAAGATATGTGCAGACTTTGGTGGAAATAGCAAAATGTGATGATAGAATTGTAGAGAAAAAATTAAGCATTAAGTGCTAAGAAGTCTTTTTAAAATTCTTTGTTTCAAAATAAGGGATTTCAATGAAATTTATTTAAAAACTCTAGGAAAGTAAAAATAATTTTTGAGTTTGAATTTGAAAACAAATACCTATTTCTATAATTGAGACATGCCTCATACCTAATTGAGATGCTTGTGTATATGCGAAAGAAAAGGTTTTTTTTAACAAACTATGCTATAAGAGATATGTTTACTAATTTTATGTCTACTAAGTTTTTTTTTCGGAAAATCATGCATTAATGCCAATAACTTGAAATGTGTCGCATCTGAAGCAAGCAAATTTTTCACTGCTAAGATTATCGTATTGTAAAGGAAACATATGTACAGAATATAGTACGTTGGTATGGGAAAATGTGCTAATGATTGTAGAGAAAAATTAAGTGTTAAGTTCTGAGAAAAGTTGCTTGCAAAGCTTTTTTTAAATCTTTATGCTAAAATAATGAACTTTCTTAAAATTAATGACATGGTAATGAAATTCATGAGAACATTCTAGAAAAGGTGAAATTAACTAATTTTTTCGTGTAGAAAAAATATCTATATTTCTGAACTTAAAACATACCTCATAAAATGCAGGGTTTTTTAATTAGTCATAAGTGTATATGTAAAAAACGGTTAAAAATAAACTGATATAAAAGATATTTTTACTGATTTTATAGATTTTTTAAAGTGGAAAAATTGTGCATTAACACCAATAACTTAAAATATTTCATTGTGCATCCTCCTGAAGCAAGCAGACTTTTCCATGCTAAGGTAATCTCATGCCAAGGCAACATAAATTACACGTACAGAGTTGATGATTACTCTGTACGTTAAATTGATTGATCACGTTAAATTGATTGATTAGTTGAAATTTCAAGATGTGTTACAAATGTAGCAAAAGAACATATTATATGACTTCATATAATTATAATTATTCACAAATTGAATTCCCATTATCTAATCCTATTTCAAAACATATGCTATGAATCTACAATAGTCACACAAAATTTTAAAGTATATTTTACAAAAACACTCTCAGTGGTTACTTCTAGAACAATTATTTAAAAATTTTAAACTAACTAACCCCAGCCTCCCTCTATCCACAATAAATTTATACAAATATAATCATTTATACGTATTATTCTATTTTTATCCATATACTTGTAATCCAAACCTTTTTCTACAATTTTTTATTTTAAAAAGAAAACCATTAGGTATTTGTATAGACAGTTTATTTTGTAAAAATAAACTGTCGTTGTGGAAGGGTAGAGGAAAGTGACCTTTAACGCAAAGCACTAAAGCAAAATGTTCCTTTTTTTGCATAAAGATCATCCCTTTCTATGTAGCAGAAATTTCTTCTATTCAAAACATGCTGCACCGGAAGACAATTATGCAAGCGAAGCGGAAAAAATATTTGAATTCCAAGCAAAATAGTACATTTAACAAGCTCTTTTATATTCACAGCTTTTAGTCTGTTTATGCATTGCAGAAGGACACATTCGAACAAACAAATTTCCAGAACTATTTTGTGCGAGATAAAATTCTCGTACATTTTACTCATCTAATATTAGACATCCGAGCACGGAAGCCATAAATATAGGTTAATAGCAATGTATCTTTGAAGGATTTTTGAAATGCTATATGAATTGCAGTATGCGTTTGTTAGTTTAAATTTTGAACATTTTCCCTTGTGTCTAAAATATTAGGAAAATGATATTCTTTGTCAACCTTTTGATAGGTTGAATTTAAATTTGCATTTGTGCTTTAACTTCAATTTATGCCATGATTAAAAATAAATAAACAAATGAATAATAAAATAATTTTTATAAATAAACAGAACCGACTTCAAATTATAAATTGCGCTAAAAAGTGAAAAATAAATTCATTCTTTAAACAACATCGATGTGACTTTTAAACATAGTTTTAGATGTCGGTGCAAAATTAGGATAGATAAAATCTTTTCTAATCATGAATCAATTACAAATATATTTATTTTCGCAGAATTAGCAACAGTTCCAATATGAAGAGCAAGGTATAATGGTAATTAGACTCATAATTTTGCACCGACTTCTAAAACTATGTTTAAAAGTCACATTGATGTTGTTTAAAGAATGAATTTATTTTTCACTTTTTAGCGCAATTTATAATTTGAAGTCGGTTCTGTTTTTTTATAAAAATTATTTTATTTTATTCTTTTTAGTGTAAATACATTTTTTTATATAAATACTCTATTTAAAAAAATCCATATCAAAGGGCAAAACTTCTTTGAATGAATGGCACTAAAACTAATCATTTGTATGACAAATTCCCCTTTGAAGACGATTTTAGCAAACAAACTGATTGGATTCAAACTTTTGCTGTAATTTCTTTTAATATTTTTTTATAGCCCATGACAACATACATGTTTTCAACAATGACTTTGGTATTAATAGATTAATAGATTTCCCAACAAAGAAAAATCAAGCCAAGCCTTTCCAATTAAAATAAAAAATACTTATTTTTCACCCGTAACGTTTTTTCTAAAAAACAAATGTAGTCAAATTGATTTGCAATATTTGAGTTAGACGACCCTCTATCGATTAAAGAAAAATCATCAAAATCGGTTCATTTAGTCAAAAGTTATGGATGAAAAAGCAAAAAAATGACCACATTTCAGCCCATAACTTCTTTTCTAATTATCGAATATGGTCAAACCAAGGTATGGGACCTATGGGAACCCACCCTCGATCGATTAAAAAAAATTCATGAAAATCGGTTCATCCGGTAAGAAGTTATGAGTGGACAAACAAACAAAAAAAAAAAACGACATACATACAATACGAATGTATAACCTCCTTCCTTTGTGAAGTCGGTTAAAAATAAAACCAATCTCTACTTATAATAAAGCAGCAAGTACGACTGTCTATCTTTCTATGACCGTCATAGGGCCAAGACCGTTCGGCGGATTTTCCTGAAATTTTTCACGAAATTAGTGTGGAACATGTTGGGTGTGCAATTCGAAGAGTTTTTCTGAAATTCGAATTTTTTGCTTTTTTTATTGCAGTTAATTTTATTTTATTGGAATTGTTACCATGCCGACTGGCTTATGATCCTTTTTTTTAACGAATTAAAATTTATTTCTTGCGGTTTTTAGCATTTTGAGGAGCAGCCGATTTGTAATTTATTAGTTTTTTGAGGGGAATTTGATTATTCTTTTCTTAAACAAATTAAAATTTATTTCCTGCGGCTCACAGGCGATCGATAGCTTTATTTTGATTTCCTTATTTTGACATGTATTTTACGGGGCCATTCCCCATACGTCACAGGGTTTTTTTTTTAAAGAAGTGTTATCCTTACAGTAATATTTGTTATTCCAACTTTTTACATTTATTTTTTTTTTTATTTTTTTTACTTTCTACTATGCATATTTTTTTTTTCTCCGGTGAATTATCACACATGTTATCTGCCTATCTGAGCCCGGATGAAGGTTTTTTCCGCTTGCTGCAAAGCTTTGCGAGAGAATATTAGTTTGTTTCTGAAAGATACAAAATTTCGTCTTTCTATTTTACTGTCAATGAATAATTGATAAAAAATAATTATACTAAAAGTTTATTAATTGAAACTATTCTAATTTATTTTAATCGTCCTTTTTGTGTGGGTACTTGAACTAAACAAACAAAATACGTTTTCTTTTAAATATTTTCTTTTTCGTTTTGTTTCATTTCTTTCTTTTTTCCTTTTTTTTGTTGTGTGTGTTTTGTAAAAAAAATGTTTAAATGTGTAGGATCGCTGGTTGATTGCCGTAGGCGGTTAATTTTTAGTTATGTGGAATGCTATACATTTTAATAAAATAACATGATTTACACATAAAAAAGTTATCACTATATACAATGGCGAACCGACTGGTCCTTATATTTTTTAACACGGGCATAGCCATGCGGGTAACGCTAGTAAATAAATAAAATAAATGAACCCCTATTTACTTAGCTTATTATGCATTTCTATTGCATTATTTTCTTATATACTTTTGTCACTTCATTTCCATTTGTTTTACCGTTGCTATAGTCTGTGTAATTAGAATAGGCGCGTCAAGGTCACACAACTCAACCTTTTCCTCTTCTGGTCGTCATGGTTTCCATGCTAGAAACTTTTTCCCCACGTAGGCTTGGGGGACATGATAAGCAAATTTGTTGTTTTAGTTCGAATAACAATAGGCGGATTCAAATCAGATTTATTTCTCAATGGCAAAAATAGATTATGCCAGATAAAATATTCTAATATTTTGAACCAATATAAATCTTATTCTATTATTTTGATGTGTTTCATAAAGCTATTGTATAGCTCATTTATTGTATTTTATATTTTGAAATCGTTAAAATCTTATCTAAACATTCTAGATTTAATTTATGAGACATTTAATTGCATTTACTTAGTATCAAAAATGAATGAATGGAAAATATATTCTTTCTTATTACTTTTTCTCAATCGTTCTAATATTTTGAATCGGAGGTGTAGTCATGCAATTGCCTTAACTGCAGTGCAAAAAAAAAAAAACTCTGGCGCGGTTATCTTTTTCAGAGTTTCCATGGCAACGAACCAGGAAACGCGAAATTGACGCGCTTATTCTAATTACACAGACTATAATACTATGCAAAGACCAATTTAAGGTAAATACATTTTCGAGGTTGTTTGCTATAATCTCGAAAACGTATGCATGTGAGCTCTCATCTAATACGACAGAGAGTAGGGGCAATGTGAGGCGAAGTGAAACAGGTAAGAGAAATTACATTTTTCAAAATGAATAGATGGTCGAAATATATATTCCAAGAAAAGACTGCAAACCATTAACATATTCTAGAGTAAGTTCAGGTTTATTTTATTTTACAACTGTGATGCATTTTATGGGTAGCATTTTGCGTTATATCCCACCTGCTGACGATATTTCTGTATGCCGCCTAGACGAACATTGGCAATGCTATAAATTTACTACATAGCGTTGTAATGAAAATTTACCGACTATTTTCCAGTTTGTCTCCAACGAGAACTTTAGCAATATACTAAGTCAATTTCTCAAATTCGCTACAAAACATAGCAATAAAAGTGCGTAATATAAATTGATTACTGCATTACTGTTGCAAACAAAAAAAAAATTAGAAATAATAACACAAACTTACCTAAAATATCTCCAATTGCTGTAAGATTGAATTTGGAGGTCTTTCAATGTGTTTGCAAATGGTTTACATTTTGAAGTATGCGGCAAAATTATGTCATATTCAGTGGCGTAACTATCGGGATTATTTGCAATGGGATGTCAAGGCATATTTTCTGTGTAACACACAACAATACAAACTGTCATATTATGTGTGATGTATTCAAAAAAAAAAATTATCTTGAAATGTTTGCAAAACGTTTAAACATCCTATTTTTATTGAAATGTGGAGAAAAACTATTTCTTACATTATCATGCTTCGATAACAACTATAACTAATCAAAAAGACCTTTACTAAACTGTTCGAGAAACTTACTATTTAACTGAGGAAATTGTGAATTCAATTGGATTCCTAGGGGTCATGCCCTGAATCTTCTAATGTCTTCAAATCTAGGCTAAAATTGCAATTTTGGCACCAATATCGATGAATTTTCTGCGGAATTCATTGACAGGGAGGGGTGAAGTACCTGAACCACTCCCTCTTCCCCAGCAGCACTAAATATAGCTTAAAATTGCGTGTTTTAAACTTCAATTTATAAAATTTTCTGAGGGAGAGCTCCGAACCCCCTTTTATTTATGAGAAAATATCAGTTACTAGATTTATATCGCTTTTCTGAATACCATAAAGCAATTTTCTAAAAAAAGAATTGAAAATTAGTTACAACCTAATGTCGCCGGTGCTGGTTGTCAAGTGTCTAGAGCAGTATTTCCCAAACTATGGGTCGCGACCCACTGGTGGGTCGTGAGCGAATATTGAGTATGCCCTCGACAGTGTATACATGAATTAGGAAGTCAGCTAATAAAAGTAACTAAAGCTGAAGTATCTTCAATTTTTTTAAATTTCAATTAGACCAAATAAGACAGTATTAAGTAGTTCCACAACGTGCCACTAGGGGATCAAGTGGTTTGTCCCAAGATTGGAAATTTTTGCTATATGGGTCGGAGCCCAGCCAACTTTGGGAACCACTGGTCTAGAGAGTTTGTGGGAGGTTCGAAGGAGGACAGCGCTGCGGCCGCACCCCCTCGTATAGGGGGTAGTCTGTGAAATCGAAAAGGTATAGACAGTATGGCCGTAGTTAGCATTCATTACCTCCCTCCCCTCTCTCGCTCCCATTTTTTGACTTCAGGGATGTTCTGTTGTTGGCACGGTTGAGGGGCGGCATTTTCAGATTTCGCCCCAGGCGCCCCTAAATCTCGCGTTTTGCCGCTCTTCCCATATTATGCAACGTTTTTATAAAACTTTAAAAATGGTGACTTTTTCCTTTAAAAGTCATGTGTATGAAATGCCGAATTTAAATTCCGTTGGCTCATTGTATATATATTGTATCAAATAAGGAACGATTTCATTTTATTTTAATTCATTTCTCAATCATCTGAAGGGTTTTCTATGATTAATCTGATGGGGGCAGAGGGAAAATGTGACACCTCTAACCTCAAAAACGTTCAATTAGATCTTTTGTAAGCGTAAAAACAACAGTAAAATAAAACAAAGTTATTCACAAGTGGGAATTGCATTTTTCTCCTAACTATATGTGCTCAGAATTTCTGAAATGTTCGACCCTAAATTACACATTAACCAACTCGAAAACTAGCGTAAAACTCTTTTCCAAATGCAGCACTTTTATTTCCCTTTTAATTTTTTCTTACTTTAACTGCAGAACAACACTGTATTTTGAATTTCTAGTAGTGTTTATATATTGCCTTCGTCTATTATGTTTGATTCATATTTTTAAAGTTTTTCCAATTTTTTTAATGATTTGAAGTGCATCTATATTTGAACCACTTTAAAAACGCACTTTTCTCATGAAAATGTTTCAGAAAATTAAATAAACAAATGCATTTCTCATATTTTTTTTCATTAAAAAGTTTCAAAGAACAATCGGCTCATAAATTTTTACTTGTGCCAAAGTTCAGTTAAAACAAGAAGTTCCGTCTAGAACTATACGAGCCTACTTTCCGGTATACACCAAATTCAAATTTATAATCTAGCTATCTCTTTCTCTCTCTTTCTTATTTATCTTTAGTTCTAATTATTGAAAGTATACCTTTTTCAACGGATAATACATATTCATTCACTCACTCATTCATTCTTTCATTTATTCAGCCATGCATTTACTCATTCATTCGTTACCTCATTCAAGTGTTTATTCATTCATTTACGCATTCATGTATTTATTCACTCATTTATTTATATTTTCATTTATTCAATAATTTATTCATTCATTCTTTTCCTCATTCATTTATTCATTGATTTATTCTTTCACCCTTTCATTTATTCATTCATTCATTATTTCACTCATTGAGTCACTGAGAAATATCCTTGAAAATCCCGATCAAAAAATTTCATAGCAAAATAGGCTCGTAAGGTCTGGATAAACTTTCTATTTCTACATGTTCTACGTTATAAGAGCTTTCCGATAAAGTTTGTTCCAAGCAAATCGGTCCGTTAGATCAGGATTTATATAGGGTTGAAATTTCCCCGTAAGCTCTGTGTTAATTTTTTGAACTGTTCAAAAATGAACAAAAACTGTTCAAATCAATATTTCACGCCGAGAACTCCTTTCAATAAGCTTGCAATAGGAACTTGGCTCTTGTGCCCAGAGTTTACAGAATTTGCTTCAATTTTGTCCATAGGCGCTAATGTTAAAATTTTTTGAACTGTTCAAAATTGAACAAAAAATTGTTCAAATCAAAAAGTAAAATATAGAAATGAGATGTCCTCGCCGAGATCTTTCGAATGCAAAAAGAATTTTTTGAATCGGACAATTCGTTCAAAAGTTATTAGGGGGGGACAGACCGACAGACAGACAGACAGACCGACAGACCGACAGACAGACAGACCGACAGACCGACAGACGACAGACCGACAGACACACTTTTTCCCCATCTCAATACCCTACTTTCAAATTTTTTATTTTTCAATCTTTATTTAATTACTTCACTTATTTTTGACTTTTCTTGATTTTTAACGATATTTTCACGATACATTAAGCCTTCTTTCATGCTTTATTATTATTTTTTTTTTACTTTTACGGGAAAGTAGGCTAAAAAGAATAAAAAACTTCTTCTGTGCTTTGAATTCTCCTCGTATTCATGATTTATATTACAACATGAGTTTAAAGTGCACAATCAATCGGTAATTACTATTCGTACGCAAATTAGTCCAAAAAAATGATGAACCAGCTGGTAAAAGAAGTTCATATGCGAAGGTATACATATATTCAATTTACATGGATATATTGAATTATATGTTGCTTTAAGGAAATGAAATTTTTTTTTAAATATTATCAATCAAAATAGCTTATAAAATTCTCTTTTTTTTTTCAAAATTGATTATTATTTTATTGCTTTACACTGAATTAAAGACACAAGTTTATTTAAATATTAGTTAATATATCAATATAAAACAAATATTTTATTATTATATTTTTTATCATAAGTACTTTCAATGTTACTTTTTTTAAATCATAAGTACCCCCCCCCCCCCTCCTGACTTAGAAACACTATGACTTTATACAGATGCATATATTTCGATGATTTTTCTTTTGTGAGGGATAAATATGTGTCCTCCCCCCCCCCCCCGGGTAAATTTCGATATGTCGAGCCAGCTTATAAAAGAAGTTCATATGCAAAGGTACATATATTTTCAGTTTACATAGATGTATTGAATGATATGTTGCTTTAAGGAGATGAAATTTTGATTTTTAAATATTAGCAATCAAAATAGCTTATATTTTTTTTCCTTCAAAATTGATGTTATCAAAAAGGATTGTTATTTTATTGCTTAAGTTAAAGACACAATTTTATTTAAATATTAGTTTAAATATCAATGTAAAACAAATAATTTATTGTTATTATTTTTAATCTTCTGTACTTTTTAAGAAATCATTCATATTGTATCGCAATGTATAATAATAACAATGTTGATTACCAGCTTATTATAATGCTTACCGGAAAAGAAGTTCATGTGCAAATCAAGTAAATAAAACCCAGCTTATGTAGATTTACATAATGATATATTTCTTTAAGGAAATGAAAAAAAAATGTTAATAAACTAAATAATAATTTTTTACCATTCATTAATTTAAAAAAATGTTGTTGCTAAAAATATTATGATTTTATCGTTTTAAAGTTAATTAATAATCAATTCAATTTACATATTAGTTAAAATACCATATCAAATAATTTAATATTAATTTAAAATAATGAGTGATTTAAAAAACATTCATTATGTGTAGGAATTTTGTCCGAAAATTTCACTTTTCTGTCATTTTATTTACTATATACTATTAGAAAAACCACACAAGAAAATTTTATTCAAAAAATATTGTAAAGTTTATAAGTCATCATGGATCGTTAAAGGAGATCGTTTTCTTCAAGCTTTTGTGTGTTAACACACACAAAAAAAAAAAAAAAAAAGTTTAATTTCGCTCTTCTTAACAAACGCACAAGAAACCAAAAGTAACTTGGCAAGAAAAATCCTTGAGAATGAGTTATGTTTTTTGAAGTATTAAAAACAATTCGGTGCCCATAAACAAAATCTGATGATAACAGCTCAGAAAGTAAAGAATGCTTAACCATTTCGTGTCCTTCATAACTTTCCTAACGATTAAAATAAACGAGTACTCCGCATTTAAAATCATGCAAAATCCCATAGAAAACGATGTAAGCGAGTCTCTCAGCCCTGCTCTCATCTTGGGATGAGTAGAGGCGTTTCCCCATAGGGTTGCAGCAATGCCCCCTGCATCAGGAAGCCCGTTAACAGGCAAGTCACGTGATCAGCAGAAGGCCAGTCTCTCAGTCTCCGTTTGCTAAACACGATGAGTGAGAAAGACCGCTTCGCTTCGCGCTTATTTCTTTTCAATTGACTGCTACTTAAAATAAATCAATATTTGTAAAGAAAAAAAAACAGAATAATTAGAAATAATAATTGTGAAATTAAGGGAAAAAAAAAAAACAGACACCAAAAATTCAGTCATTCCAAAATATCTTTTACATTATTTGTTTCTTTTAACGCTCATCTTAAATTCATTAGTTGATAACTTTTCATCTTAACCCATTTTTAATTTAACCTTCAGCCTTTTTTTAATCTACGCTATGATGTTTTTCTTTAATAAGAAAAATAAAATCTTGTCTATTTTGAAAAGCAATCCAATATTGACATTCTCTCATATATTTTCATGAAGGAATTATCCTCTCAATTATTCTATATGAATTTGCAATTTATTTATATATTTAGTTCATGTTAATACTTAACACTTGGAAAAAAGTTATAACCTAAAATTCGGTATTATTTCTATCAGAACACTTAAAAGTGTAGAATAAACTTAGACATTGTTTGTAAAAGTGTTACTACAAGCTGTATGATTCTTTCTTTTTTTCTTGTGTTTTAAACAACCATTTGATATTTACTGTTAAATTTCAAAATAATATTAAACTGATTTCGAGCCAAAAGAATACACTTTATACAAATATAATCTACCTTGTGTAATAAAACTTGTGAAACGTTGGACTATGTATGAACTTGTGAGGGAGGTTACGTAGAAAATTCCTATCATTAGAATAAATACCTCTTTTCTCAAAAGTCCCTTTAATTTTTTCGCCCCCCCCCCCTCGTATTTGAGCTGTGGGTAAGGGATCATTCCTAAAAGATGTCACGCTTCGAAGGGGGAGGGGGGTTCATGAACTTGTGACAAAGTGTGACAAGGGGAGGGGAGGGGAGGGGTAATAAGAAGTGTGACATTCTGCATTATACAACATAGCGTGACGTGTGACAAAGGGGGGAGGGGGGGTCCGCTGAAGCGTGACATATTGTGACAAAGGGGGGAAGGAGGGAGGTCAAATATATGGGGGAAAAGCGTGACATCATTTATGAACGGCCCCTAAAATCTTTAAAATATTGAAATCCCTTTTAAAATAAAACATAGAAGAGTCATTCCACAGCATTTTTATGTTACCTACTGGAAATGTTAGAACAAAATTTTGGTGTGTTTAATTTTGAAAATATTAATGAAAAGTTTTCAAAAAATTTTATTACATTCCGTACATTTGGAGCCAACCAGTGGTACAAAATTTCTTTTCAATAGGGTCAATAGTTAATTATTTAAAAAATATTACAATTTTGATAAGTACGGGACATTTGTGATGTCCCGTGCGAAACAAAATTTTAATATTCAAAATGTGTTTCCAGCTGTACAAAATGTTCTAAAAAATTTTGAAAACTTTGCATTGATATTTTCATAATTAAAAATAATTAAATAAATATAACAGAATTTTGCTCAAAAATGTTCCGCACGTAACACAAAAATAAGGTGGAATCACTCAGAAAGCAATATGGGACAGTTCATAAATGATGTCAGGATTTTTTCCCCATGCATTTGACCCCCCCCCCCTTGTCACAAAGTGTCCCACTTCAACATACCCCCTCCCCTTGTCGCTGCATCACGACCCCCCCCCCTCGAAGCGTGACATCATTTATGAATGATCCCTATGCTGTATTCACATAATATAATACAGTGAGTAACCTACCCCCTAAATTATAGATAAAACAGAGCACACTTATTATTGGTAACAGTACTCTTAAACAAAATTATGAACACTAAAGAAATGAATAAAGAGTATTACGTTAAAAGTAATTGTACATTAAAGCGTTCAAAAATAATTTTAGTTAATAAATAGTAATATTAAGAATAATAAAACAGCTAAGTAATGAGTTTTAACTTAAATGTCAATGTGTATGCAAAACGATCAAGAACCAAAATCAAGTTTTCTAACTTCATAAAATATGATAAGCATAGTATAACCTTGTCACACATAAATGACATACAAACTAATAAATATATCAAGTCGGTATTCTTTCAAATTGTAGGATTAGGAAAGATGAAAGTCGTTCATGAAAATTAAAACTTGTTAACCATAAAACTTTAATTCCACAACATTAATGACGAATGATAATGTAACGCATCGCACACTGGCAAGAACAGTGACACAATTCAAAAACGAAACACCTTCCCAAAACATAATTGATACATTTCCAGTTTCTATATTCTTAAAGCGAACTATAAATTAACGAATTTAATTACTTACTCGGGATCTATTCGATGGTTTGAAGTTGTTGCTCCTCGTCTTTGATGTCCGCACTTTTAAAAGAACTGAATCTTTCATAACTTTGAAATTGACACCTTCTGTCCGGAAGCATAATTCCATAATTGCCCTTGCAGCCGTAAACGGCACACTTGTAAGGCATTTTAAAACTTTGAAAATTGATTACAAGAAGATAAAGATAATAGAAACGATAACCAACAAACATACAACTGTACCGGTAGCGACACAACACACTGCAATGGCAGATTTGATGGCCTTCTCAAAACCACGTGACATTATTTAGACTGCTCCCGTGCAAAGGCTTCCTAGATATAGGGGGCGCTGGTTGCAGGCCTTCATATCTCCTCTACTAGCGGTGGCGAGCAGCTCTCCAGTAGCCCCTATAGAACTGAATAGTGAATACTATCTATCTATCAAGTGTATCTTCTATCATATTTATCTATAAATCTATCTATCATATTTGTCTATCTAGCAAGTGAGCCGACCGGCCCAACAAAATCAAAGAGAAGACTGCGAACTAGCGCCTAGCCTCTCGTAAATTAAAGCAAATAAGCAAATTGGATACTATTAAAGAGGATACCATAACGGAGTCATGTGTTGCTCAAAATTAAATGTTGCCCATATACATAATGAGAGCAGAACGAAAAACGAAGGTTCAGGGTTGAGAAGAGAGAAAAATGAATGGTGAATACCTTTCATAAAAGAATTAGATTAACCGTTGCCATTCTATAATTCTGCGGTCACTAGCATAGACCTTCTAAACTCTAGACATGGGCCTCAGTGGCTGAGCGGTTAAATCGACTGGCTCCGGTGCCTCCCTGCGCGTAGAGAAAGAGGCGTGGGTTCGATTCCCACCTTGCCCTGGGTGTATTTCCTTCTTTGTATATTAAAAATCTGTTGTGCTGTCTTGTTCTATCTGTCATATTAGACGAGAGTTTGAAGCACATCCTTGAGAATAGCAAATAAACTCGAATATTTATGTGACCTGAAATGGTCGTAAAACAAACAAACAAACTCTAGACATCCCGCAAGTAGGTGAAGCCGATTAAAGAACGAAATTGCAAGCAGTGTGGAAATGAAGATTGTCTCTTTTTAACGACACGTTTCCGAGCTGAAAAACAAAACAAATATTGTGATATTGTGCTCGTGGTTTGTGATTTTCTTTCACTGACCTTGCTTAAAATTTGCAATGAATGATTTAGTGAAGAATAAAGAGGTAATTGAGCAAATAGGAAACTTATTAGTTGATCAGACGAGACCCATAAAGGAAAGATTTCGAGCCTTATTTACTCTAAAGAATATTGGTGGCGAAACTTCAATAAAATGCATTGAAAAGTGCTTCGATGACCCCTCTGCACTTTTGAAACATGAATGTGCTTATTGCCTTGGGCAAATGCGAGATACTCTTGCTATCCCTAAACTTGATGCGATTTTAAAGAATACTAAAGAAGAACCCATCGTGCGTCACGAAGCAGCAGAAGCTCTCGCTGCTATTGGAAAGGAAAGTAGCTTGGATATACTTGAAAACTTTATTGATGATCCTTGTACTGAAGTTTCAGAAACATGTCAGCTTGCTGTTCAAAAAATGAAGTATAAGACAGAGTCGGAAGTTTCTAAAAATCCGTACTGTTCAGTAGATCCAGCACCCCCTTTTCCTTTGGACCAGCATAGTATTGAAGAACTTGAAGAAATTTTTTTGGATGAAAATCGTCCACTTTTCGATCGGTATCGGGCAATGTTTAGTCTGAGAAATATGAAATCCAAAAGTGCAGCTCTATCCCTAGCCAAGGGATTTAACTGTGGAAGTGCATTATATCGCCATGAAATAGCGTATGTTTTGGGGCAAATGCAACAAGAAAATACAGTGCAACAACTCGCTAAAGTTCTGTGTAATGAAACTGAACATGAAATGGTTCGTCATGAATGTGCTGAAGCATTAGGTTCAATTGGCACAAAAGAATGCATGGAAATTTTAACTCAATACATTAAAGATGAAAAAAGAGTTGTAAGAGAAAGTTGTGAAGTAGCATTAGACATGTGTGATTATGAAAATAGCAAAGAATTTCAATATGCTAATGCATTGTTGAGTATATGTTCTTGATAATGTATTAATTTACGGAAATGCTTAGGAAATAAAAATCTATTCACAAATGTTTTTGTATTTGCTGAAACATTAAATTCAAGAATTCTACTGCTCTTGGCAATCAAGAGTTTAAAAAAATTTATATGCAACATTCCACATTTAACTAGTCTGTAGTGGCCATCACAGAGCTTTCTTCAATGTCTTTCATTTAAATATTACTACCAGGAGTCTCACTGGAAAAAATTCAGGTACGAATTCGGACCCGTCACAAGATCCCAATCACAAAAACTGACTTCACAAAGTTCCAGTTAATCAAAACAGACCTTTCAAATTTTCAATCAATCAAAATGAACCCTTCAGAAAATTCCGAACTACCAAATTGTACTTTTTAGATTTATAAAATAAGCAACAAAAACAAATTTTTTATCACTATGTATCAATTTTGAATTTTTGCAAAAGTATTTGATTTTTCACAAAAATGTTTTTAAAAGTCAGAAAAAACAGATGCTGTTAAAAATGCTGGATCGACCCCCAACTACTTGCCAAATATCCTTATAAATATACAAACCCTTATTGAAAAGTAAATTAAAAATTGTATAAAAATA
The DNA here is from genome assembly GCA_038502835.1 of Octonoba sinensis. Lineage (NCBI taxonomy): Eukaryota > Metazoa > Arthropoda > Arachnida > Araneae > Uloboridae > Octonoba > Octonoba sinensis. The sequence goes on along the minus strand of CM076604.1, from coordinate 89,674,017 downwards.
CTGATTTTAAATGAAGATAAACTCATTAAAAGGTTTTGCTACCAGCAAAGGCTCAAAATGCTAAAAATTATATTTGTTAAAATGTAGGTCAAATGGCAACAATACAATACAAAACAAAGTCTGCTCCCTAGACGCGATTGGTGCCTAAATATATAATTAGTTAAATTGTTCAATATATGTTTAGCGAGAAAATGGTTCAATTGCTCCACCCCCTACATGGTGAATGATGCGTAAATTCAATCAACATTACTTTCTAACTTTATTTAATTCTTTGCATTACATCTTGTGTTACATCGCCCACAAAAAACTAATAAAAAGATTGATCACTCTAGACCCCACTGAAGCGCCTGTTCTTATTGAGGCCCACTTGAAAACCAAATTTTGTTCAAATTCTTCCATTACTTGTTGAGCTATTGCTCTACCCCCTTCGATTGGATTTGAGCCAAAAACTAATCGGCTCCAGGGTCCATGTGTGCACCAAATTTCATTCGATTCCATGCATTACTTTTTGAGTTACTGCAGCCATTAAAAAAAAAAAAAAGACTACTTACAAACAGACATTTTCTAAAAGTGGGTTCAGCACAGGGCTGCAAAAAAGCCGGCTTTTTTTAAAAAAGGAAAGACCGGCCGGCTTTTATTAAAAAAGACCGGTCTTTTTAAAAAAAGGCCAGTCTTTATTGGCCTTTTTCAATTAGACACAAAACTATTTACACCTATACTATGTCCATTTATGTTGCTACTCTTAATTTGTGTAAAATGAAGTTCAATATGAGCTTTTAATGGAGGTAATTTAAAATTAGATTTAGAATTATTTTGTTACACAACCTGAATGCATTTTACAATACTGATTACCATTTCGTGTTTGTGAAACCAATCAAATTTGGTTTCTTATATAGTCGAGCACAATACTTTATCTTAATACATATGAAAAGCTATGCTATTACAGATTTAAGTACATACTTCTAACTTAAAATTGATATTTTAATGTTGTGAATTTAGCTACTTCAAATATTTCAGAATACTGAAACTTGCAATAAAGAACTACTATATTCATTAATTTTTTTCTATCGCATATTTTATACTACAAACAAAAAAGTCTTTTGCTCAAGGCGAGAAGAGTAGGAAAAAGTGATTTGCAGTATCTCCTTTCCTTTAACAAAACACTATGTACATAATCCTAATTAGCTAAACTAGTGTTTACCTACAGCACTACTTATGTCAAAAATTTAAAAGAAATCGTCTGTGGTGAGTAGTTGGCTCGCTTTTATATAAGTTTTTTTATATATACAGTAGAGTCTCGATAGCTCGAGTTTCCCATAAATCCGAGCTAGCGAAATAAATATCGGCTTAGCTCCCAAATAATGACCAACAGCACCGAAACTGATGAAAGAATTACCAAATCTGGTTTTTATTGTTTATTCGACGGTTCATGCGTAAAAATATCAAATTGGGCTACTTTTATCCATGACTGGTGACGAAAAATCTCATTAATAAGTAGGCTGGCTACATTTAGAGTTTTGAAATGGTGGCAAATTAAAAAATATAATTAACTTTCAATCATGTAATTGTATGTAAGAACATTTCTCCTGTAAATATACAATATTGAAATTTAAAATTTGCTTTACTCCCTTTTACTTATTTATAAAATGTTGTGATTTCTATAATTCGAGTTTTCGATAGTTCGAGGTAGCTCCGGTCCCGTCCACCTCCAATTATCGAGACTCTACTGTACATAACATTAAAATAAGTTTTTTTTTTAATATACTAATAAAATTAAAATTTTTTAAGATTGATATCATTCTAGTACAATCTAACGTTGACCAGCTGGTCTGCTTCAAGATGGGCATCTTTTATTTTATGCAATTAATTTGACAAATAGCTTTTATTTTTATTCGGATCAGAGAACTAGTTAAGGTTCTGAAAAAAGTTTTAAAAAAGAAAGGTGCTTTAAAATATACAAAAGATTATGAGTTAACAACTAAGGCAAATGATTAGTAATCTTTAGTTCATATAGTAGTGTCAAGTGCACTTTTGAATTCTTAGTAAAATTCTTTGAAAATAAATTGTTTAAATTGCATTAAATCTAAATAAATTTCTAATAAGCAGCACTTTCTCTTTGCTATTTCTGTAATGTATCATTCTATTAAATAATTTTAATTCTTATCTCGAGTATTTTGCTATTGCAGTAATTTAATTGTATAAATGATATAAATGTAATTTTTAATTTAATACTTTTTTGGAAAAAAAAAATTTAAACATATTTTTTAATAAAAGCCGGCTTTTATTTAAAAAAGCCAGCCTTTTTTAAGCGGTTTTTAAAAGCCGGCCGGCTTTTTTTGGCCCGGCTAAAATTCGGAAGCCCTGGTTCAGCACACCTCAAAACTTGTAAGACTTGTAAATTTGTCCGAATTTGGAAAGCTTCATAAAGATATAGTTATATATGTTTTTAAAAGTTTTATTCATTCACTATGTTTCTTTAAAAAGAGGAAACGCTCTATCTAGTGTAAAATTATACTGTCGGGTTTATTCAAGTATGACATTAAAATGTAATTTTCATGCACAATTATTATTAATCAGAACTAGTTGCAGATTTGGGCACCTATGATCAAGTGAAATCTGTACTTAGTGGTTATAGGCCCTACCTTTTTTTTTCTTTTTTGCTTACCAAACATCACCAAATGAAATACAGTGAAACCTCGATAAGCGGGTGTCAAGTTACTGAGGTTCCGTAATTTCAATTGCTAATATTGGTCTGTCTTGTTATTTACTTACCATTCAAGTTATTAAAGCCAATTTCAGAGAATGAAATTATCTTCATTTATTATTTATCTATTATTATAATTATTTTGAAAAGTTATACATTACAAATAATTAAAACATAGTACATCAAATCAGAATACCTCATGAAGAAAAATCCATAATTTCTGTTCATTTTTCCCTATGAAGAGAAAACATAAATTCTTCAACACTATTAAGGTAGCTAATTTTCAATCCACTTTTTTCTTTTGTTCATAGAAAGCTCCAGATGATATCTACAGCTTTTAATGGCTCGCGCCTAGACAATTTGGTCATCTTTGTCCGAACTTGATCAGTTTTCAGCATTTAACGGATCTGCAGTTTGATTTATAGCTTTTAAGATATCTCTATCTTCTAGAGCTCCTGAAGTGATCAGTTCAAAGTCGATATTCACATATTCCTCACAAATGGTGAGGTTCCCCAGGGTACAAGGGGAATCTTCCAGGAACACTTTCCGAAAAAAAATTGATTCATCGAGGAAGAAACATCACAGTAAAATTCTCAGGGTTGTATACCGTGAAAAAAATACCGGAAGAAAAAATTAATACAAAATGAAGGTCGACTTACAGGGGTTCCTGGAAACTGTGTGGAGTTAGAGAGTTTTTCGCCCATTGAAATTAGCATTGGGCCAACCATTAGGGGAGGGAAATGTCGACTTACCGAGGTAGTCGACTTATCCGCATATCGAGCTACCAAGGTTCCACTGTATAAACAAAGCAATTTTATTAGATTCAAACAGCCAAGATTGTATCAGATTTACATAGCATGTTGGCAGCATTTGTAAAACCGTTGTAAAACTAAGCCGTATGACTGATAAGTAACGTAAAACCAGTGATGGGATTCAAATCATTCAAGAACCTGTACACTTGAAGTATTTTTGGGATTTTTTTTAATAGGGAAAAATGATAATGCAATATCAAAATAAATGAAGTACATACTCACATTCTTCAAGCTTATTTATTTTGACAAAAAATAACTAACAACTACTTTTTTAATATTTCCAGATAGCTTTTTCGTGTTCACTAGCTTCTTTGATTTTTTTCTTTCTTTTTTTAACGTGAGGATCATCTGCAGTGTGATAAAAATTCTCTAACCATTTTGTTAACAACGGCTCTGGATCCCAATCTTTTAATGGTAAATTAATTAAATTTATTGTCATAATATGAGTATATTTGCAATATTTTTGACAGTCAATCAGTTTCTTTTCTCTGTACAAATTATATTCATTAAGCTGAAGCTTCTTTCAGCTTCAGCAGAACTGCCTGGAATGGTTTTGAGTTTTCATGTTGAAAGTTGGCAAATCTTATATTGATGCTTTCTTATTGAGTAAATGATTAAATATGCAATTCATTGTTTAAAACATAGGTTTCCAAACAAAGAAGGCACTCATTTTCATCATACTTGAAGCTAATAAAAACTTACACTTCTGATTTGTAATATCAGTAGCAGAGGCGTAGCTAGAGGGGGGCAAGGAGGGACATCTGTCCCCGGGCGCAGCGTCAAGGGGCGCCAAATTAATGCAAATTTATTTTATTTTTAAATACGAAAAGAAAATTATTTGATTTGAAGAGGTGTGAATATGTTCGACAAAAAAGTGGGAGCACCACAAATCGGAAATGAGCAATATAGCACAGGAGTGCGTGGGAAATCAGACAAATAATTTTGCAAAGCCAAAATGTCCCATTTTGTCCCTTAAAAGTGAATGGTCGCTAATAAAAATGAAGGTGAAAAGGGCTGCTTTTTAGAGCTATTTATCAATTAGGAAGTATAAAAGTTTTTTTTTAATTTCCTTTAGGAGCGCCTCTAGGCCCCCAGTGGCACGAGGGGGGAGGGCGCAAAATCTTCAGTTGTCCCCGGGCGCTGAAAACCCTAGCTACGCCTGTGATCAGTAGTAAGTTCATTGCCGAGGGGGGGGGGGGGCTCCCCTCAAAATGTTGACGTGTAACTGAAACTTTACGCGACAGAAAAAAACCGTAATAATACGAAATGTCTTTAAATTTTGTTTTAAGCTAAATGTTATAATTTTCTCATATGCCATGCCTTTTGCTATCTCTCAACTGTTTTAGAACTACTTGGGTGAAACTTTACTCTCAGTTTCGCTGTTTTGGAACTTTCAAATATAAATACTGCCCTAATTGACTTTCGTTAGATTGATACTCATGAAAAGCGTCTGCGAAAAACAGAAAAAGTGGCAAGAGGTCTTTGACATAGATGACAAAAATTCATTGCACCAGTTTTCTTAGCTTAGAAGCCCTAATGAATTTTTGGATATCAGACACAATTTATTCAGAGTTCAGGCTATTGATGTATAAATGGGAGTTCTGAGAATATAAGGCTTTCTCTCAATGTGACATCATTCAGGCTAAATAAAATAGTATTAGAGGCCAGTTGCTACATATTAATTATTTGTTATTATTGTAGACATTAAGATAGTACTGTCTTAATGCCTTAACATTTGCAATTAACTGCTAACATTAACAAACTGATTTAGTAAAATTTGTCATAAAATGGGGAAATTCAAGTTTTTAAGAAAATTGGTTGTAGTATTGTGTCTGGGGGTATTCATTTATCCATTTACTGTTTAAATGGAAATGACTGAATCAAAATATAAATACCTTTTCAATGAGAAGATGAGCAAAGTGCTGTGTGTACCTGCATATATTCTGAACTGATACTCTAGTTGTTTTATTTCATCATAATTTAAAAGAACTATGATGGCATTCATCAATTTCATGAAAAACTTACTGTATGTGAATGAATCATTGAAAACTAAAATAATGTTTTGATAAAAGAATATTAAAACTTTATTTATATAAATACAGTAAAATATTATTTGAAATTCAATTTTATAAAATATTTATAAAAACAATATGTAAAAAATATCTATTTACAAACACAACATTACATATTTCATTAGCATAATATTCACAAAATCGTCACTACAGGTCATAATAATCACAGCAAAATTATGATTGAAAAAAAAGTTGAAAACACAAAATATATTGTGGTTCTTACTTTAAAAATTTTATTCAAGCACATTCCACATAAATTCCATGTTTTCCATATGACAATGGAAACAACTCTGTATTGTGAAAATGTTTAAATAGAAAAAAAAGTATCTTACTAAGAAGCTAAATCGAGGGTTATATCCCCCCCCCCCCCCCAGATAAATGTGCAATGCGTGTACCTGAAAAAAAAATTCATGATTACAAAAAGAAAAAAAAAGAATTATTAAAAGCTTTTCTTATTATAACCTTAATATTTCTTCCAACTTTCTTTAGTATAAAAGAAATTATTAAATTATAAAGACATTTTGTTATTTTTTCTGTTTCATAATGAGTTATAAAACAAAAAATAATATAAAAATTTTTGTAATATTTTCTAGATATGTTACAAACTGCCTTTTGTTACCTTGTACCTACATTTTCATAAAATTTACATAATGAATTTTTTTATTTGGCTTTAATGCTTTTTCCAGCACTCTAGATCTGTGACATTCAGTAATAAGATTGTAAGGAAGGTATATGTCTTCAAGAAACGGATTATGAGGGCAAGGTAATTTTGTCAAAGGGGTGTAGTTTTGAAAATTTCTACTGCTTTGTTAATTGGCTGTGTTTGTTGAAGATATTGAATACTTAAAATTAAAAAAAATATTCATTTAAGTACAACAACCTTAATTCTGATAGCATTGATACAATATGTATTAGTAATGGATCAACCAATAAAATATACTGTTGGTAAGTTTTGGTTTGACAATATGGATTTCACATTAATATCTACCAAAAAAGAAGAAAAAAAACCCATAGAAAATATTTTTTTACACCCATTTACTTTTTCTTGTAGTAATAATAATTTAAAATACAAACAAAATATGAGGAAGGCCCATGTTATAATCTGAATGCAAAATGTCTTCTAGGGTCATCAAATTTTATGAATTCCTACATACATATAAATATTATTTTTATTTCAAACCATATGGTTACTTTTCACAATATTTAAAAATGAAAAAATTCCGTTGTAAGGATTTTTTAAGGCTAAATCTGTGTATTATGTGAAGAAAAATCTTTAATCCTTTTTAAGCAATTGAGTATGATGCGAGATTTGGCACAGTGAAAGTTTATGTCAAGGAGAAGTGCAATAAGATAAAATTTATGGCTAATTTGTGTTACAAATACATCAAATTTAAAAACTAACTTAGTGGTCAAGCCGTTTCAATGAAAACATATTATGGCTAATTGAAATATTTAAACAAAACATTGTCAGAAGGAAGCATTAAAATCTTTAAAATTTGATTATACGTTCAAGGCTGAACTTGATCACAATAATCTCTAAACACAGTGCAAAAACCGAGTTAACTATATATTAATAGGTGGAAGAAAAATTCCACCCTTTTTTAAGCATATTGAGTGCACAGTGAGATTTGGCACAGTAAAAGTTCATTTGGAGAAGGAAGTTAAAATTTATACATAATGTAAGTTACAAATACATTAAATTAAATTCGAATAGAAAAAAAACTTGCATGTTAAATACTAGCCGACTCCTTAATATACTAAATGCCTAACGCATTAGAGTTTTTAACATATGGGGAAAGATAATCAAAAACAACATAACTGTGTTGCCATCTATATAAAACTAGAGGGGTGAAAGTGAATTCAGAGTGGATGATTTCTGATTGACGTATTTTAAGCAGGGCTCCCACCGCCTTAACACAATTTGTAGCAGCTTTCGGAGCAGGTAAAATGTCCTTTTTGTATCAGTTTGGAGCAGAAGAATTTAACTTTTGTATCAGTTTGGAGCAAAAGAAATAGACTTTTGTATCAGCTTAGGAGCCGAAAATATCAAATTTGTATCATTTTTGGAGGTTTTTTTTTTTTATTTTTTAAATATTAAATGGCTGTTTTAAAGCAATGTCATTTTCATACATCAAGGGTAAGAGCAGTTTCAAGTCTTCAAAATGATAGGAAATGTAAATGTCAGTCATCCTTCAAAAACTGAATTAGATTGTTTCAAAAACTGGATTATTTTTATATTTCTTATAAGAAATTATTCATAACCTATTCAAAAAGTAAGACTAACTAAACCTATTACCCTTATAAAGGTGTTTTTCAATACTTTTCTTAAGAAACAGATTATTTAAATAAATGTTCTGCAGTTTTTTTTTTTTTTTTCTTCTTCTTCTTCTTCTAATGATTAAGAATAGCTAGAAGAAAGCTTAAAATTTTCTTCTTTTCAAAAATCATTACATTCTCTCTTTTTTGTTTAATAGCTAAAACACTATTCTTACAAGAAAATAAGCAAAAACTAACTAATATGAAAGGTTAAACTATTTAAAACTATTTATCATTGATTAAAATTTGTTTTTTAAATGGTACTTATTTAGGTATAACCATTGTGATTATAGTAACAGTAAAATTTTGAATCAATTAAATATAATTTCATATTTTATCAAAAAGTATATTTGAACTCTATCCTATTTTCTACCTGCAGTAATATTTATTATTTTTCTGATTAAGAAATATTCCTTTAAATTTCAATCCTAAATGCTCACTTAGATGCCTTGGAAGTAATTAATGGCACCAAAAGTAAATTGCTGGGTTTCATAATTTTGCAGCAAGAAAATTCAAGAACCAAATTATATTTTTCAGTTCTATAATAGAAAGGCAAAATGTATTTCTTATTATAGGTTGATAATTTATTGTCTAATGATTTTTTTTCTAACAATTTATCTTTACATCTTTCAAAAATTGTGTAATAGTCACAATTAAATTTTAAGAGTCCTAGGGTTACAGCAATTGGATGCTGAAAGAAACTAAATTGAATTAAAAGAAAGAGAAAATGCATGATAATTTCATAACTTTCAAATCTAGTTAAAAAATTGAAACTTTAAGCAAGAGTACTTTTATGAGGTCGTTCACCCACAACAAAATTTATATTTCTTCAAATAATAGTGCTTAACACATTTGCTAAAGATCATCAATTCATTAAGATATACATGCTTTTTTTAAATTTTCTAACTTAACTAATTTTTTAACTTATTTTGTTCTTTATATTTGTCTTTTTTAATTGCTTGTTTGTAGTTATATGATATAGATTATAGAGCTTAAAGAGTAATGATGAAAGAAAAAAAGCTGCAATTCAATGTTTAACTTTACAGCGTTTGAAAGTCTATCTCTAAACACTTTCGGGAACAAATATATATTTTCAAACAATGTTTTTATTTAAAATAAAAATACATTTCATTTATTTACTTTGAAAAGGAACATTATAAATAGTTGAAATGAAAAAAAATCCGATTTTTGTAGCGGATGCAAAAAGATTGTAGAACGTATGCACTCCTTTGCTTGCACGTGGAAAGTAGGCTTAAGGAATTTTTACGAATTGTTATAATGGAGCAATAATCTTTTTAACATCTGTTCTGTTATTGATTTTTCACATTGATTAGTATTTCCTAAACATTAGAATAGAAAACACAAAGTGCTGAGGAAAAACGCTAAGTTTATTTTTTCCACGTCCTATGAAATTTTAAACTTTTTTTATCTATTTCAATAAAAATTTACTAAAAAAAATATTGAACATAAATAGTGATAAGAGGAATTATTTTTCTCTCTATAATACTACAAAATATGAGAAATCGTCTCACTGTTTCTTATACAAGCGTGGGATACATCGCTCATTCTGCTCAATTTTCTCATCCACACTTGATGTTCTTAAGAGAGGATAGAGCTAATATTCATTAATAAACTGCTTCAAAGGTAAAAAATTAGTTGACTAAAGGAAAAATGTAACGAATAATGCCGATTTTATGGTGAAAAAAATATAATATCTAAATTTTTTTCGATTTTTTTCCCGAAAATCGCGATTTGGCGCAATTTTTCCAAAAAAAACGCATTTTGTAGCAGCATGTAGCAGAAAAATCGTTTAGGCGCAGTTTGGCGCAGCCGTGGGAGCCCTGATTTTAAGTTCAATGGACAGCCTTTAATAATAATAATAATAAAAACAAGGAATACCAAAGAATGCGAGATTTCTTTTAATTTTAAGTATGGCTTAGCTTAGCCAAGCTATACCTCATTTTTCCTGTTGTTTATATTTCAAATAACTCAAAATTAATGCTTAACACACTAGTAGTTGACATAATAGAACAAAATTCAAATAAATTATATGCAGTGATTGTAAAGGTATATGTTGATGTGGCACTTTGTTTGGTGCATTCTGTCCTAGCTCTCCTGCTTGGCACTCACCAAATTTATTTTTTGTAACACTTTACTGTTGGTAGTCAGTTGTGTTTTTGGAAGCCTATGGGTGAGCGGTGGTTCAACACCCAATCAATAAAATATATTTAACTGATGCATAGTTTTAGCAATCTTTACAACTTAACAAATTTAGTCCACTTTAATAAATCTTATTTTGAACTACGCATCATCTGGTCCACAAAAGTCGATTCCAGTTACATTGAAGGGAAATGTTAGGGTAGCTCTATCCATGGGTAAATTTACCCATTAGCTGTTGCAAAATCTTTGGTTTTCGTTCATAACAAGTAATACAATCATTAACTATTTTTCTAGCCATATCTCTCCCATTGATAGCCCAAAGCCGCTTGCGTACAGTATGCAAGAGTAATTGGGGTCCAGCATGCAGGTTCTTCTCATAATAATGTTCAAATGTTTTTGTTAACTTGCCTTCCTTGGGGGTCTAATAGAAAAATTTTGATCAAATAGATCAGAACTTGCTATCTGACTACCAACTCTTAGCAATGAATTTTCATCTAAAAATGGGGTTAAGCACTTTAATTTACTGATAGAATTAACCAACTCACCTTTTCAGAGCCTCATATTTTCTTTACTAAAGTATCTTACCTGAACTAGTTTTAAAATATCAACAAATTCAAATTAATGAAAACATAGTTTTACAAGATTCCGTTTTTTTGGGGTCTATAGTTTCAGGTATTTTACCTAGTACACAAATTGTGGGGCCGTGGTAGCCTAGTGGTTAGCACGCCGGACTTCCACCTGGAAGGTCGCGCGTTCGATACCCACTGAAGACCACCATGTATACTTGGGGATATGTGAATGTAAAATCCGTAGACCCCACTACCTCTCCCCGTGCGTAAGCAATCCTAAGGCCTTGGCTAACAGGTAGGGGTCTGGTGGAGAAAAGTACACAAATTGTAAAGACCTGTTTATTAACAGTCGAGCAAACAAATTTTGAAGAAAATATTGCCCGATTTTGGCAATTACAATCGGTACAAGAATATTCTAGCACACAAAGCGAAGATGAATTATTTTGTGAAACACATTACAAAACTACTACACACAGAGACAAAACTGAACGATATGTTGTGCAGATACCCTTAAAGGAAAAACCTGGTTCATTAGGAAAATCCAGGGAAATGGCTTGGGGAAAATTAAATCACACCTGGAGCCAGATTTCAAGAAAACCAGAAATGGGTGAATTATATAGGCAATTCATGTTGGAATATGAAGGCATGGGGCACATGGAAAAAAGTAAAGAGATTAATGAGCCATGAAAATACATATTACATTCTGCACCATAGTACTTTTCGTCCAGAGAAGACAACCACCAAATTAAGTGTTGTGTACAATGCATCAGCGCCTTCATCCAATGGAAAATCTCTAAATTATTTGCAAGTTAATGGTTGTATTGTGCACGAAGAGCTTTTTTCTTTAATGTTACGATTTCGCACCCATCCGTTAGCCCTCACTGCGGACATTGAGAAAATGTACAGAACTATTTCAATTGATCCCATCCTGCAGGATTTGCAGCGCATATTATGGAAAAAGCATCTGAGTGATCCGGTGGAAATATTCAGATTACATACACTCACTTATGGCACCATAAGTGCTCCTTTTTTAGCCACATCAACAGTATACTCTTTGATAAAAGAATCTCAATAACGTAAAAACTTAAAAATTTAATAAATTACGGTTGAATTTCGACCACAGAGTGACCACTAGTATAAAATGCAAGCTGTTGCATAAAATTTCATTTTTAAATGAGGATTTACCATTGTTTGAATTATGTGGAAGGCCTGAGTAATATGCAAAGCAAACACACCATATCCTAAAATATTAAAAATTAACTCAAAGAGAAAACAGTTCTAACATTTAGGAAGATTAATGTTTATAAAATACATTATACCTTAAATCAAAACACACAAAAAAACGTAAATATGTAAAACTTAGGTATTTTTGAACTCAATAAACTACCAACTTTATTTTTAGACACAATGTTCATCAGGCCCGGTGCAAGTATACGCAAAGCCATGAGGTAACAAAATAATCTTCTGTTCCTATTTGTATTTTGTACAGTGTAGGGACTAAAAATTTTGCAACTAAATATGTGCTTATATATGTAAATAATATTAAATATCCATAGCACAGATTTATCTTTCTTATTCATTACAAATGTAATGAAAAGTTACATATTAAATTAATTCGCTGTTAATAGCTGCCGCCCATAAGAGCATTGCGCCGTGAGGCAAGCTCCTTGCTGCCTCAGCCTCTTGCTGGTCCTGATGATCATTTCTTTATGGTAACAAAACAAATAAGGGCAGAACAACCCCTTATACTACTTAGATGAATTGAAGATCATACTTTTAAATATTGAGAGCAAATTTAAAGAAAAAAATCTTCTATTTGAAAGCTTCCTTATAAAACATTAATGGTGCTGAAAATTTACTGTTCATTAGTACCTTATATGGTAGTGAATAAAGGAGGAGAAGATTTTGTGACATCTAAATAAATTTATTATAAATTTTATAGATTTCTGAAAAAGATGATTGCACACAACTAAGACATGTGTGTAAAAGTGTCATCTTCTATGGTAGCAGATTGATACACTATTTCAGTTGAATTTTCTATTATGAGAAAAGCAAGCAAAAAAATTATATGTAAAAAAATATTCAAGGAGAAAAATTATTCCACTACATACAGTGAAGTTATGCTTTTTGCTACTTATTTAACTTTTGAAATAACAACTCCACCTCCTTTTTGTAGTAACTAGATGTTTTTCTAGAAGACTGAATAGATTTGTGCAACAGGATCAAAAAGCTTAATACAAAAATTAAGGACTTTTAAACATTAGATCTCGCTCAATTGAGACTCTATTATATGACTATGAAGTATGTAAAAAACGATCTGTGGAAGATTCTGTAGACTAATAAGACATTTTATGCCAAAAAATAGCAAATTAAGAATATCACAACCATTCCCCATAACCCAGGGTTAACTGTATCTAAAAGAAGACATTTAAAAACAGCCAATAATTAACGGCTCCCAAGCAATATCAACCACTAAAAAAAATTTCTGAATACACTACTGCTGTGGCTCATCAGGGCACTGCAAAATGTTACAATGACATCATAAAAAAATTAGAGGTTTATAATTTATGAAGTTTTTACAATATTTTGTGGCATACCTGCAGTTAAATAAGGGCCATACAATCAGGGTTGGCTAAGTTTTTCTCACCTCTGGTTAATACCATAGTAAAAATTAGTATTCATTGTCTTGGCAAATATTCAGTTTTTCCCGCCAGGGAAAAACTAAAAATATGGTTGGATAGGGAAATTAAATGAATGTTGATAAAAGTAATAATGCACATTATATTCATTTAACTGACATTTTCAAAACACTCTCAGTAGCTAAATGCTACCCAAAAGTAAATATTGAGCATAGGCATTAAATAAATATATATCAGCCTAACATTTCTATCACTTTGAATGAAGAATTTGTACGTACTTGCTGTACTAACGTGTTAGATTTTAGCTGCGTTTTTCACTACAAACATCATTACTAGGGTTGGACCGGTTTTCCCTATTCACGATAAATATCATGGCAAAAACTAATATTTACTCTTATGGGAAATACGGAGTTGGGGTGGCTGAAAAAACTAAAACACGTGGTTATATTGATAAAGCCAAATGAATAATGATAGAAATAATAAATGTATTGTTATATTTATTTTTTCTCCTTTTATAACATCTGCAATTACTGAATTTTGCACAAGAGTGAATTGCATTAAAGAAAAAGGAATACATTTCTATCATGTCTGTTGGAGACAAATTTACATGAATGCCAGGTTTTTTTTTGTTAGTTCATCCCCAACTCTTTTCACATCCAGCATTTGCATTCATTTATATCTTAACACTCCGTCGGCCGCGCTGTATCTCACAGATACAAAGCTTTGACATTCTTTTCTTTATAACCGAAGGAGGAATGTCAGAACATTGACCAGAGCAATATCTGCCCTTCAGGTCATGAGGTCTACTGAAATATTGTGGGAGTAGGTGTCGTGGGATTTTTTTTCCCGCTTTTAGGGGTTCATTTGCGGTTTTTTATCGGTGGGATACAGCAAGACTGATGACGTTTGCCGTGTGTTATACTGATTTTATTTATTTTTGCGTTTATTTTGTTTTGGAAAATGAGTAAAAACACTTTCTAGATTTAAATAATCAGAAAGTTCTTGAAACACTTCATAAAATTTTATTTTTCGATGAAATTGAAGGTTTAGATGCAGAACTTTTCGATGAAAGTGATAAGTATCAAAAAGATTTAATTGAATGTAATTCTGGTTATGGAGGGAGTGTCATTCAACAAAAAGATTAGGTTAACGCAATATAAGTGCCTAAAATTCAGCAAAAGTTTTCGACGGAGTGTTAAATTCCTTCTCCCCTACTTTTATACAAATTATTTTTTTCTCTATCCTATTTCTGCAACTCCTTATTTCGTTATTATGATAAAATATTGCACATGCATTTTTTTAGAACATGCGTATAAGTGTCTCAATAGCACAACTTAACTGCATAATTATTACATTGTTACACAGTATAATATTAAAAAGGTGTTTTCCTTTAAAAAAAAAAAAAACAGAAAAAAGTTGCTGGATCTGCAAAACTGAAGCAATGAGCAAATCCTTTAATAACTTTAAAAAATATTATTTATTTCATTAAAATTTAAAATCAGAAAATATCAAAATACATGGACGTGTGCCTTTAAATCTTTCCTATTAGGTATAGTAATATAATAAAGCATTGTGAACTTATATATATATATATAAAGTATTAGAGATAGAGGGAAAGAGCTTTTATGCATTTTTTAAAACACAGTCACTAACTTTTAAAAGTAGTGGGTAAGTTTACTTTTGGATAGTAACATTCTTTTCTTATTCTTTCTTTCTTTTATTTTTGACTGAAGACTATAGCAAATGGGCTAAATTATACCCTTTTGCTCTAGTAATATAAAAGATTAGACACACATAAGACATAAAAAGTAGCTTTATAGTTTTTACTTCATATTTAGTGTTGGAAAGTTTAGAATCTCTCTTAGCACATATTATTAAATTATATAGCATAAAGTATTATGGTTTCCGAAATTAAAATTGAAAATTGGTATTTAACAAATTCAACTCTTAAAATATGGGCTTTGAATTTAGACTTTATAAAAAAATGTTTACTTATGTAAACCAATTAAAACCATTTAAGAATACAAAAATAAGATAAAAATTTATTTCACTCAAAAGTCAAACAAACAACTGAGACATAATTCTGTGCAATTTCTGTGGGATTCGCACCGGCCATTCATATTCATTTGGCACAGGACCTTCAACTCCAGACTCAAAAAAATAAAATAGAGGAAACCAGATCCGAGTTCGTCTCCTGTCATCACGAACAAATGCTCTATTATTTGCTAATGCATGATAGTAGAGAAAAAGGCGAGTGGATATGTAAAATGCTATAAAAACATCAATGGAATAGTGCTCATGTCCAGCAAGAATAAAAAAGACACCAAAAATGTTAAGGACCCATGTGAATGTATGCAAATAGTACATGCTTCTTGGTGTATCTGCAAGAAAAAAACAGTAAACATTTAGAATATATTTATTTAATGTTTGTTACGTATTTTATTTCAAACTCAATATTTGTTACATATTTTATTTCATACTCATATTTGTTTAATATTTCTTATCTATTTATTATTATATGTATTTTTTTAACATTTAAACACATGACAAATGAATTTAATTTCTAAAGTTTCATTACGTCTACTTTTACTTTATGATCTGTAGTTACTTTTCCTTCTCCTTCAAAGCATGAAGGCAGTAATTATGTTGTTGGTACATAGTTTTAATATTTTTGGTTTTGTAAATAAAAGTATGTGTATGTCAGGATCGTACAAGATTATTATCGCAAGGACTGTGACAACACTTTGACATGACAATATTGAAAACTGAAAAGAAGTTATTCATTGCATGAAAGTTCATAAATAAATATTCCCCAAGTAGAAAAGAAACATGCTGAGCTAAGTGCCCAATCCATGCAATATATTGGTCACCAATAATTGACACATAAATTAGTACTATTACGAAATTTGGTGTTACAGTTCAGTTAAATATACATTCAACTTCAAAAATAGAAGATAAAAAAATTTATGTTTTTTTTTTTTTTTTAAAGAAAGGGAAACTTCCAAAGAAATATTCACTGAGCGAGAAAATGTACACATGTACACAAAATGTATAAACATTTGTCTTTTAATAAAAGTTGAATAATTCAAGAAAAATTCTGCATAAGTAAAATTTAATTAAAAACTATTAGAGATGTGAGTCAAGAATATTCTCACGAGAATATTCTTGGAAAACGAGAACATGCTGAGAATTTTTTCCTGCATTTGAAATTTGGAGAACAATTGAGAATATTCTTTATCTTAAAAAGAAATGAAAAATACAGTTGAACTCGGTTAATACAAAATGCCAAAAATTCACGAATATGTTCATACTAGCCGTTATCGGTAACAACCATGAATAAGCGAAATAATGGGACGGGGGGAGCAATGCATGTCTCCATTTTGAAAAGACATACTAGTATTTATTTTTACTAATATGCACATTTAAATCTAATTAGTAGTACATTCCGAAAAATTGAACTTTTTACAATTTAACAATTTGAACCCAATCTTTAATGTTGTATATTGGACACATTAAATTATGCCCAGCGCAATTTTTACATTTGAACTTAAAGGTTTTGTCTGGTGTTAGCTTGTAAAATACCCCAGTTTCATCTGCATTGAAAATGTTACCTTCACTACAGCCAGACATAAGTTCAGGCTGGAAACAAGGTTCGTTGATTCAAATCAAGTGATTTTTTTTTAAATCATAGATTTAAATTATTTTTGAAATGTTTCCTTAAAAGTTTATTTTAGTGTTAGAAATTGTTGATCTAAACATGAAAATATGTTACATTTACAACCACCATTTGAAGCAAAAATTTATAGGTTCCTCTGTCTGTGTGTGTAATCTTTAAATGGATGTGATTGAAAAACTATTTGACCTAGAAAGGTAAAACTTGTACTGTTGTGTTCAATATTTTTTAAAGTTTAATAAAATATATAACATGACCCAGTTACTCAAAATAAAAAATTTTGTTTGTTGAGCAAAGTAAAACGTTATAAATTTTTTTAAAAAAACTCAAAATCTAAATTTTTAATTTTTTGAAAAAAATATTTTTTACTTAACTTCCTTTAGCAATATTTATGAAAAATTTCATGATGGTACTCTTGTGGTATCACGAAGGGGGAAATAATTTATCCTTCAGTTGCTCGATTAATTGTTACATAATTTACTAATAATGTTATAAAAAGCATTTGTTCTGTTAAATAGTAATTCTAGCATAAAATAAGGCTTCTGTATGAAAAACTATATATGTATATTTAGAACAATTTTTCCCTGAAAAATATTTATCATTTTTAAAAAATTTAAATTTTTAATAAAATATGGCATTTTTAACAGAAAATTGATTTATTGAACAATTTTTTTAACAATGTTCTTTAAGAATAAATTAATTCTATTCTAAATATTTTAACTCTTCCTCACCATAGTGTTTTTAATTCACACAAAAAAGTGATAGATGGCAAGTTTTTCAGTCCCCACAGGGAAAATTGAAGAGGGGTTAGTATTTAACTATCTGTTGAGCTTTGGAGGCTAACTTTAGCAGCGAGCCTTTTTACTGCACCACCTATACCATTGCATACACCTTAACCGTGAGCTGAAGCATAAAAAATGTCACTCAGTCTCAATAGGGAACCACAACCCTCTAATGATACTCTTTAAGCATGGGGGCATCAAGGAGGGACAGGTCCACAGCAAGAGTTAGCAAGGCTAACCTATCTTGGAGAGGTAATGATCATTCGTCAGACTTCACTTCCCCGTGCCCTTGGGGGGTGGGGGGGGCAACCCTAAGGCCTTGTGCCAACAGGGGAGATGGATTTAGTAGAGAACTCAGTCTCAATTTTATCAAAACCTTCCTTATGATAGAGAATTTTCATGGTTTTTGTACTAAAACAGGTGACACGAGACTGAGATGTTTTTGCAGAGATCTTTTAAATCCCCCCCCCCCTCCTTTATTCCAGGTTTGGTAAAACTACCTTGATTTTGAGCCTAAATTGTCCTCCCCCCCTTTTCTTTTAAAGGGAGGAAAAAAATTGCTCCTAAAGACTTTATCTTGTTTTTTTAGAACTGTTTTGATCATCAAATTTTTTTTGAAAACTTCTGAATGCTCTTGAACAAAGAATGTGAATATATAATTTTACTTGGGGATCATTCATAAATGATGTCCCGCTTCGAGGGGGAGGGGGTTCGTGAAATTGTGACAAAGTGTGACAAGGGGAGGGGAGGGGTAACAAGAAGTGCGACATCATGCATTATGCAACATAGCGTGGCATGTGACAAAGGGGGGGGGGGGTGAGGGGTCAAATATATGGGAAAAAGCGTGACATCATTTATGAACGACCCCTTGCTTGAATTGCAACATTTGTGTTTATTTTTCTTATTTTTATAAAAGCTTTCTATTATTTTACTGCATCAGAAAAGTCATAAACTAGCTTTTATAAAAATGATACTTTTAAGTTTATGCTTAATCAATCAAATGTCATATTTATGAAGCATTTTATTAATTTTTGAGGTTCTCAATCATACCTATGACGAGTAATGAAGTTTATTATTGTAGCTAGGTTTAAGGAGAACACTCTCAAATATTCTCCTTTGTGAGATTGTTCTCTCTAAAAGATTATTTACTGAGAATATTTCTTTTCTAAAAACAATTTTTTAAAAATTCAGAAAAAGTTATAATATAGAATCATAAAAGACATAGTATCTTTCTTTGTATTTGTTTCAGAAAGTTAAGCTGGAATGTAGGAATATAAGAAGGGGGAAGAAAGTAAATGAAACTCTTTTCAAGATATAGTAATGTTTAACTCAATTGAGTTTCACACTAGAGGATGTTCAGCATAGATCAAAACAATAATATGCCCTTAGGTTTCCTTGCTAAAGTCTACTTGATAGAAAGTGATCTTTCAAAACCAAATTTTAAGAACTTGAAAGAAAACAAACGAAGTGTATACCTTTCTTTTCTCTAATGCTCAGAATGAAATAATTTAATACATACCCAAATTTGCGAGCAGTAAATCCATTCACAATGAGAACAGTAAATCCATTCATTTAATGTTCTAAAATATGAATTCAGAATATTGAACTTATTCATTCTACTTTAAATATAAACCCCATTCGAAATTTGTTTCAAAAGTTAGTCAACGCCAATTGATATCTTATTTATTTTCATAGTAAGCAATAGTAAGGGCCGTGGTAGCCTAGTGGTTAGCACGTCGGACTTCTACCTGGAAGGTCGCGCGTTCGATACCCACTGAAGACCACCATGTATACTTGGGGATATGTGCATGTAAAATCTGTAGACCCCACTACCTCTCCCCGTGCGTAAGCAATCCTAAGGCCTCCTCGGCTAACAGGTAGGGGTCTGGTGGAGAAAAGTAAGCAATAGTAATTAAGAGTATTTGATTTGTTAGTTTTAACTAGGTAATGTATCTATGCATCAAGACTAAAAATAGAAAAAAGGCAACAAAATTTTCCAAGTAAAAACTGAATATGCTTACTGAGCGAAATTACTAACATTTCTCTTAATTACAAATACTTACATTCAGTAATAAAAAAATTTAGAAGTGTTAGTGCAACAGTATGCCCACTAAACATATAATCTCCACATGTTCTCACTCCTTGAATGGACATTCCCCCACCAAGCCAGATGAAAAAAGCTGTACGAATTTTATCAGTCCAGGCACCATAAGACTGAAATAATTTTATGCATATGAATAAATAACATACATAAAGCATGCATCAATCATAAATTAATTTTGTTCTTGTTTCTTTATCTTTATTATTTTTACTTTTAAGGTTAATTATTCATTTTTAATATTTTAGTACAAAGAATTTTTTATCATTTTTTAATTATTCCACACAGCAATTTTCTGGTTAATTAGTTTTGCATTTAAAAAATCATCTTTGCACTTATAAGTATTCACATAAGTGCTGTTCTGTTTGCAGTAACATGACTTTAACAGCAAATTCTCCAGAAAAAAAAAGTTACTCATGGGACCTAAGTTGAAAAATAACGGATTTTTACAGACCTGTCATCACTATTAATGTTGCTATTAATAGGTAGTAATAATACTAATATGTAAAAATATTACTAATAATAAAATAAAAATCATTTTTTAATTTGATCTCAATCCAGTTAGTATCAAAAAAGATCTGAAATTTAAGTTTTTAAACATTAATTTTTCTTGTTTGTTGGTGTTAACATTCAGAAAAGACATTAGTACATTTATAAGAGGTAACATGTTTAAAAATGATTTTTTTAATAATGTGCAATAATTAAAAGTGCAAACATATAATATAATAGGATTAGCAATATAGTACAAATCAAATAAGGAAACAAATTTAAAGAGCAATGTCCATAGGTGCAAATAAAAATACATTAAAACAGCAGACAGCTTTCAAGAACCACAGCTCCTTCATCAGAGCAAAAGATAAAATGAAAAAAACTACTGTCAGAAGGAAATTTAAATACTGGAGAAATAGATCTAAAGCCAATCAGGATTCAGCAGTGTGGGAAGGCAAAAGATAATTATAGCTTCAGAAAGTTTAAATAAAAAGGCAGCACAATTTTAGAACAATAACAGATATAGTGCATTTTAACCCTTATTCTCATAAAGTAGCGTATATGCTACTTTATGAGAATAAGGGCTAGCAAATACCAATGCAACATACTCGCTGACGTCACTTAACAAATAGAAAGTAGGAGAAAACCCCAGGTAGCAATATGCTACTTCATGAGAATAAGGGTTAACAATACAAAATCATCAGAAAGTTTTCTACTTTCATCCAAAATTTCTGAATTTTATAAATGTAAAATTTTGAAAATTACAAAATACAAGTAAACAAATATTAAATCAATACATTAATAAATAAAAAAGAATAAAGAAAGAAATATAATTTGAATCTAAAGAGAAATTGGCAAGAGATTATTGACTAAGCTTTGGTGACTGACAAATTGGAAAATAGTAAAATATTTTACAGGTTAAGTATTATACCATGAAAAAGCAGATCCAGTGATGAGTTGTTGTTTGTAAGCCATTTCATTTCAGATCAGGCAGGGCAGGTCACATGACAGTCACAGAATTATTTTCAAAAATTACAGTAGCAGTAGTTACAATTGATGGACATATAAAACATTTGAAAAGGATTTTGCAAGAAAAATCCCCTCCTCCCAGTTCAGCCTTTGAAAATTCATCACAAAATTGGCTATTTTCAGAAAATCAGCATAACACTGATTTTGAAATGAACAGTTTTAGAAGTATTTAAACTAGGGATGTAACGAATAGTGATTTGGCCGAATAGTCGAATACCGAATAGTCGGCCACTTCTTCCAGGCCGAAGCCGAATATTCGGCCAATATCTTCGCCGAATACCTAATATTCGGCGGCCGAATATTAAAATATCTGGAAAATCGCTGTAATAGAAAGTATTTGTCAAATTTAAAAGTTTTCACAAAGTCAAACACCAAGTACACTCAAACTATGATGTTTGATTTAATTCTGTATGTTAAGATTTTAAAACTATTTAAAATTAATTTATTTTCTCTATTGTTCTGAATGTAATAAAACTAAGAATTTCACCCACAACGGAAATAGTAATGACAGCTTTACAGTAGTAAGCATTAGCATTATTTTACTAATTATTTAATTCAAATGCAAGAACTACTATTGCTTCGTGCCTTACTCAAAACTGTTTTATGAAGATATTTTAAAAGTACTAAAAGTTAATATTTTTATTTTATGGGATTTTTTACATACCTATTTTTAAAAGATTTAATACACTTAACTGGAATATATTTTTATTTTCAAAAACCTCAATAGCTTATGCTATCTAAATATTCAGGATATATTCTTGGCTTTTCACATTTATCTCTTACTCAATATTCACAATAAGCCAGTCTACCCAAACAAAGTCTGACTTCCACTTTGTTAGTAATAACAAAATAAATTTCTCATATTCTCCATCATAATTAACTATTGCCAGCTTTTAGGAGCAAATGCTAAATATAAAATACAATATCACAACTTTAAAATCTGTTTTTGCTCAGTCAAGCCTAAAACAAGGTTTATAAAAGTAGTTTTTTTCTAAATTATTTTTATTTAATAAAACTATATACTAATGTATTCTTTTCAATAATTATAATACAATTCTAAATGTTTAAAACCGACTAATTTCTTTATTTTTTAAAATTTCTATTGCAGCAGAACTATTTGGCCGAATAGTACATCAATATTCGGCCAGGCCGAATTTGACCTTACCCAGTATTCGGCTAGGTGACGAAATGACTATTCGGCCAGCCGAATATGCCGAATACCGAATAGTGGCCGAATATTTGTTACATCCCTAATTTAAACAATGCCATTAATTTTTTTTCTCTACAATAAGGAACAATATTTCATTTGAAAATTTAGTCGAATTATTGATAAAGAAAAAAAAATCTTCTTCAGTTATAAGCATTGAACAGAACAGTTCCTGGCAGATTGAGTCAGGTTGAAAGTCAGAAAAAGCATTAAAAAGGCGTACATCAGGCCTATCACAATGGAGAGCTTTATCTGTTAGTGTGTGCGGGGGATGAGAGCTCTTTGGCAAGAATATTTTTGCTTCTAAGAGACTGAGGCTGGCTTTATTTACAGTGGTAAATAAGGAATCACCTTTAAATGGCAATGATTATGGGTAGTTTAAACGTAGGGGGACATGATAGTCATTGTGGTATATCTGATTCCCCGGTGTACTGAGGCGCAGTATAATGGAGTTTTACTGTATACATTAAATTTTTTTAAAGTTGGCAGCTATGAAAATTGTTAGTAGATAAGAAACTATAACTTCAGTTTTTATGCAACACTTTATGTATAAAATTTTAATTTCGAGATTGTATCCAATTTCGAATTGAAAGAAAGATTTGAAACTGGGAGGGGGGGGGGGGGACGACATTTTACTGGCTACCAGAAATTTCTGTTTGTCCTACTACTTTTTTCAAATTCCCAGAACCTTGGTCATGTGACATTTTTCAGATCTGCTTGCCTAATTGGAAATGGAATGACTCTTGTGGAAACTTTCTTTCAATGCTAAGATCAGTGCAAATACTTTAAAAAATGTTATGAATCTTCAAAAACAAGAGGCAAAAATATAAATGCTAACAAAAAAATTCAGTCATACCAAAAAAAAAAGAGAAAAATACTTTTATAACAATCATTTATTTTTTATATAAATTTTATTTTTTTCTTAATTGTACCTGGCTATTTGTATCTAATTATTTCATTGATCATTGACGGGTTTGCAGTAAAAAAGAGTTATACTCCATTCTTAAGCCAAACAGAGTTAACAACCGTTTCTTGGGGGGAAAAATCATTCTTTCCTTTGGTTCAACAAGGAGTTATCGCCCGATGAGAGTTCTCAAGGTATCCGCTATAATAAGTTAGTTGCTTCATTCGCTTGAGGCAACATGGAGTTAACTCCAGGAGATATAAAAGGGATTATAAAAATTAGAGTTAACTCTTTGTTGCTGCAAAACCCTTTCATTGTGATTAATGCGAGTAACACTATAAATTTTAAACTTAACATCATTTTTTAGGCGTTCACTATTTTCTTGTTTGATGTTTTAAATTCATTTTATATTTTTTAAATGAATAAAGAATTTTATATATTTTTAATGTAAGATAATACATATTAGCAAATATAGATTGCACATTTCTGATTTTCTACACTCCAAGTGCATTTCTTATGGTAAATTTTCTTAAAATGTGTTAAATGATTTTTCACAATGATCATAAAATTTAAAAAATGGCACATTTTGAAAATTAATAGGAGAAAAAAAAACTGTTTCTGAGAAATTAAATTACATGCACTTGCTTAAAACATTATTGCTTTTGGCTGAATATTTAATTTACTTATTATTGTATTCTTACTTCAAATTTTCAGAAAGCAAAGCGGAATTTAAAAAAGCTGTATTAAATTGCAAATACCAAATTGTAACTTAAATAAAATTTTAAGAAGTTAATGCTTCTGAACAAACTTATTTGTTTTCAATAATGTAAATATTTAATTAATTTAAAATTCTTACTCTTGCTTTGCATTCTAAATGTTTTCCAGGAACAGAAAGAGAGGTAATGATCATTGTTATGCATCGTAATAAAAATACGGAGCCAAATAATGAAAACATTCTCCTCAAAAGAATAAACCTGAAAAATAAAAAAAGTAAAATAAAATGAACAATAAATTACTAATTGCATTTAAAAAGAGGAATACAGTGCACATTTAGGCCATAAATACATAGAATGGAATGTCTGTTTTGGAAAAATGTCAAAAACTTCAAGATATTAGTTAAATTATTTGTCATTCAAATCATTCATTATTATTGTTATTTATACCATTGTTACAGTGGAACATGTCTATAACAAAAGTTATGGGAAAGAATATTTCGAGACAAGGAAATTTCAATAAAGGGTTTGATAAAGTTACAAAATGATAATTTGACATAAAAGTCAACATGTTACTACAGTAGAGCCTCGGTTATCCGAGCCCCGACTAACCGAGTTCCGGATTAACCGAGGTACATTTACCCTTGAAAAAAATTTCTTTGGCGGCTGATGGCGGCGTCACTGACTGACGTCAGTCATCCAATTATTTTCTGGTGATATAAAGACCTAGAACAACAGTCAGGGACAACTTTAACAGACCTTTTACGGCTACAACCATTTTGTAAAACGGCAGCAAAGAAGCGAGCGAATTCCGTTAAACAGAAAACAGTATATATTTAAACTATATACATAGACTTCTTCAAGAGACAACGTTAACTGGAACATGTACTCTACTGATGTGTACATATAAAATTAGATATTTGTATATATGTAACGTCATTTTTTCATTTCATAATATGTACAGCAAATGCCTTTTTTTTCTTTGCGCCTTTGACGACATTTTTATTCATTTCATCCCATGTTTCCCTCTTGATTTGGACAGAGTCCGTATTATCCGAGTTTTCGATTATCCGAGGTACCTTCGGTCCACATTACCTCGGATAATAAAGGCATGAGATTGAAGAAAGATGAAAAAAGAGGAAAAATGCGTTATCAAAAGTTCAGTTACATTAAGAGATGAAATGCTCAAAATAAGTTTTTTTTTTTTAATGCAACAGATTTTCATCCATTTAATGTGCTTATATTACATTATAAAAATATTTTTTAATTCACCCACCTAAGGTTTCTTAATTAAACTATATAATATATGCGCATTATTATCAAAAACTGAACAGATAAAAGAATTGCCACATTGCTGATGTACATAGCTGAGTTTAAAAAAAAGTTTTAATGAAAATAACAGGAGTATGTAAATAAATGCATTTTTTTTTAATCAAAAAAAGCTCAAAACTTTATTGACAAGAATTTTTCAGGTAATTTTTCTAACAGCAAACATTTCTTTTGTGGTTAAACTGGGTTTACTTGTTTCAATTTTCTGCTTTTTTAATGGTGGTCTGAGTTTAGTATAGTTGCATCTGAAATTTATGTGGGTGGCATTAACCATTGTACTACTTTTAGTGCTTGAGGAAATGTTTCTCGCTTCTTCTAGTTGATGTTGCTGCACCTGAATTTTTCCTGTATTTTTCTTTGCGCAGATTGGTTCATTTGTTTTTTGTTTTGTTCTATCTATGTGTTTGTTCACATTTTCATAGCATTAGAAGTAATTTTTTTTGCTGCCACCTTAGGTAATGCTTTAATTTTTACAGTATTTTTTCCTCAATCTTTTTCCCCTAATGAGACTGTTGTACTGATTTCCTTTCTTATACCTTTTACAAGATGTTCTCATATTCTTACAAAAATTGGAATTTACCTTTTCTTTAAGAAAATCTATCCTAAAAAATATAAGTAATGATTTTTCTTTTTTTTTTTTAAATTCAGTTCGTACTTGATAGCTTGGATGGCATTGAAAGTTGAAACATTCAGCCTACTGGTCTGTGGGGTAATAATATTGTTCACATGGAACTGAAACTGGCTTCAACTTGAGGGCCATGAAAGCACGTAAGAAAGGCTAGTGCCAATTTGGGCAGTAAATGATATTTCAAAACGTTCTTCACATTCATCCACCAAACATCAATAGTGTCACTTTTATTTGGCTCAGCAAGAGAGTCAATACCTATGATATTTATGCACTTCTAAATCATACTGCTGTTTTTCATCTACATTTATGATATTTGTTGCAAATGCTGACAGTTCTTTCATATGCAATAATGAAGAAGAGCCTATACCTATGATATTTATGCACTTCTAAATCAGACTGCTGTTTTTCATCTACTTTTATGATATTTGTTGCAAATGCTGACAGTTCTTTCATAAACAATAAAATAAAGAAGAGTGTTGCCTATACCAGGATTCATTCAAACTGAAAATATTCTTCTAATATAAAATGTGGGTTCAAACTTTGAGCTCATGGATTGTTGATACAATTTTCTTGTTATTCATATCTTTACATTTTAGAGCTCTCATTCTTTCATGTATTCTATTACTGTATAATTTTATAAGTAATAGGGAATTGAAAATTAATAAGAGTGGAAGTTTTAAATAATTGTCAATTCCTTCAATCAAATGAGTTTGCAGACATTCTCAAATCTCAAAAAATAACGCTAAATCTTTTTAAAAATGAAGGCAAAAATTTAGGAGTTGCAAGAAAACTTTTGTATTTCTGCTCAACAAGCTTTTTTTTTCCTTTTTTTTCTGTCTGTCGATTAGAAAATAAAAATCAGATGCAAAAAGATTGAAACTCAATTAACGTATTTTCTGGAGTATAATCCGCGGGTAGTATATTTTTTTTTTTTTTTGGGGGGGGGGGGGGGGGGAGAAAGTCTACAGTAATGCTCCAATGCAATAAAAAATCATATTCCACTAAAAATTGCTTTGTATATTTTCTTGGTAGGCTTTGTATTGTGCGCTAATGAGAAAATAATAAGAAATATATTATAGTGAAAGCAGATGCAAAAGGATTACCGCAAAATTTTGGCAAAACGATAACATTGTGCAAACACATGGCATTGAGAAACATAAAAATAAGCGATAAATTTGCGATTCTTAATATATAAGAGCTGAATGTGAGTGATTTTAAACGTTTAAAATTGAAAAAGAAAGTAAGAAAACTTTAGCACTGAAAGTTAAAGAATTATCAACGTTGCAATATGGCGCCATTTATTGTTTCTTTTTCTCATCATGAAAGTGTTTGATTCTGGAACAAATATTACTGTAGTAAAAAAATTACTTAAAAAACAATATAAATAGCAATAATTAATTCTCAAGATAAAAGTTCAGAAACTTAAAACTTTGTAATTTGATTAACAAAATGTTTACTCGTTTGCATTAAAAGGAAACTAAACATCTTCCGCCATTTTGAAGAATGCTATTTATGCATTTAGATGTGCGATTTGGGATAAAACATGACTTCCTCTATGTAAAAAAAAGTAAGTATCAGCGTTGCTTCCAATCTTTATTCTTGAAAAATCTAGGTTTAAAAGTTTACTACAAAAAACATTTTATAATACGCAGCCCGAAGTCATGAAGTTAGGAATGTCCAAATGCTGTTGGAAAGAATTGTACTGGCGGTTGTGTTTTCCAACATCGCGATTTCAGTGCGTCAGTTATTAGCGTGAACGAACCTAGTTTTGCAGCGTTTGTGTGCAAAAAAAAGGGAAAACAAAAACGAATGAAAAAAAATTTTCTGAGGCGGAAAATTGAAAATAAAAAACAAAAAATCGCGGAATCTCCAAAAACGAAAAAAAGCGGAAAATCACGGATCCGCGGAAGAATATCATGCCTGATAATCGAGGCTCTACTGTATATGCTTCATCAAAATTCTTTAGTATTCAATATTGTTCAGGATTTTATGATACTATATACAACATACAAATACAAATACAAAAGTGACGACCAGCAACAGGCTCAGGGCCCAGCTAGGCTGGTCCTAGTCAATTTAGCAGTCCCCAATGAACATCAAGAGATTTCTTGAACGTTTTTACCCCGCTGCAATTAACAGTTGCTTCTGGTAAACTATTCCAATTGCCTATAACCCTATTGAAGTAGTAATTTCTCCTAATTTCAAGATTAGCCTGAGATTTGAACAGCTTAAAACAATGACCTCTGGTTCTACTATCAGCACATAGCTGCAGTCCATCAACATTTCCCATTTTAATGAATTTAAACAACTGAATCATGTCCCCTCTAACTCTCCTTTGCTCAAGACTATACATATTGAGCCTTTTAAGCCTAACCTCATAATCTAAGCCTGAAAAACCACTTACCAATCTAGTAGCCCTCCTTTGAACCCTTTCCAATAAGGTAATATCCTTTTTTAGGTACGGAGACCAAAACTGAACAGCATACTCCAAATGAGGTCTTACCAAACTTCTGTATAATGGCAATACAACTTAATGGGTAATACAACTTAATGGGCATGATTTTTCAAATCAATCTTAGCAATTTCATTGATTATAAATGTGGTTAAACATGCCTTTAGCAAGAAAACAATTTCAATGTTTTTGTTTTTGGTGCTTGATTTTCTTTGAATAAATAATTTATTTAATTATTTATTTTTTCAGACTAATGATCGCTGGAAATACAACTTGGTCAACATTTTTCTGAGATTTGAGGAATGTTCTTAACACTTCAATAGCCTGTTCTACTTAGTGATATTGACTATAATAATAATATCTAGTAACCTTTTTAAATCCAAAAAATAAGAATAGATGTTGAACATTTCACACATTTAAAATGAAAAGTAAAACTAAAATATTTTTTTTTTTACATATACAAAAATATTTTTATAATAAATATGTTCCTTTTTGTTACTTTGCAAACTATTGACTGCAATAAGTAATTTTTTCATCCTAGATACATTACCACAAAATAAAATAATAAACAATGCATCATCCCTAAATTTTTTTTTTTTTTTTTAAGTTTAATGGCAATTAAAAAAAAAAAAAAAAACTTTTACTTAGTTCAACTACCAAAACTATGGATAGATAAAATAGTCAACGAAATTAGTATAAAAGATTTAAATATGGAATCATGTTCTTAATTTAATGGTTTGCAAGGAAACAAATATGTTTTCAAAACTTTTTTGGACATTAATTGAAAACTAAATTGTTAATTAAAAACGGGGATTTTTTAATATGTTATTTCAAAACAGTTTGTTAAATGTTTTGAGTGAAATTAAGTTCATTCTTCTGATGGATAAAGAAAAATTAAAAGTTTCCACCCCAAGGGCACTGTTATTTCTACTACTTCAAAGCATATTATTGTTTTAATGCAAAGACTATTCAATAACAATAATCACTGAATGTGGAAAGGATCACCTAAATTTTCAAAATGCAATAAAAAACTTCCTTAATATTTGCAAAATTCCTTGACAATTCTATATTTTTGGTTATGTTGCCACATGCCACACCAGAAAGAAAAGTTACTATCAGTAACCTGCAGTGAGGAGCAAAATGAAGTGCATTTTAAAGAAATATTGCTAGAAGTAACAATGCTTAGTAATTGCTGTTGGAGCTAAAAAAGAATCTAGGAAACACAAAGAAAATCTTACAAGGAATGTCAATTCACTTCCTTATACTGAATGTTTAAGAAGAATAAAGTATTCCAAGTTTTAAAATATTGTAATTATACTTCAATAAATAATAGATACAAAATACCCAATTAAGATTTTATATTACTTTTGTTTCCTTTACAAATACTTATTGTATAAGTATTTGTTCTGATCAAGAAAAGACTTATGTATAACTATGAATTATTCACTATTAAAATTTAACTTCTGAGTCTTTGATAACAGATTGATTGATCATTGATGTTTACAGCTTTTGGGAAATAATTGTGAAGCAAATCTATGATTTACTTGGTTGAAAATGTGTAGAATTGGATACTCTGCTAGGCAACATATAGTTTTGAAAGAAAAGAAAATTGTTACTATCACTAATATAAGGTAATTTTCATAGCAGCATGGAACTAAGAAAAGAATATTCTTTTACAAAAATATAAATAAATAAATTTTTACCTATGCTTATGGAAAAATAAAATGGCCATCCAAATTAAGAAAAGAATAATGCCTGTGAGTTCACACATGCTAAATGCCCATGGCATATAGGGAATGTTGTCCAGAAAAATGTCCGGAAGAGGTGGATAAGTTTGCATATCAGGCACACGATCATGAACTATAACCATAACAATGGCTGTAATCCAAGTAACGCTAAAAAAGTACACCATGCCAACAGCTGTTTTCCACACTTCAGGTTTTAGCTAAAACATTAGATGTGAGCAATTAGTTTAAAAAATGACTAACAAAATTAAATGATTCACATTACAGAATAGTTGGTTGAACTGAATACACTTAGTTAAAATGGCTTTTAAAATGAAATACAAGAAAATTATTATTGAACATCAAACTCTACTCATAATAAACAATTTGGTCTTACGGAAAATTTTTCAGCTAGAAACAGTAAATACAATTATACTTTATATTGTTAAGAATTCCCTTGAAATTAGTTGTATATATAATTAAGGCGGTTCAAAACATTGGATTTGAACATATGAAGGCAAAGGCAAATTGATTTTATAAAATATTGTTCTAAACCACCAAAAGTAACTCATTTACCTAAAAAAATAAATAAGTTAAATAAAAATGATATTACAGGATGTGGTTCCTTTAGCCATTTTCTACAGGGGGTTAACCCATTAACCGCCAAAAGTTGAAATCGTTATTTGTTTTCGATACAATTAACAAAAGTTGTTATTTAGGTCACATACAGTAGTAATATGCTGCAAAAAGAAGAAAATTGTAACTATCTTTAGAAATATGGGGTATTGTGTTGACACAATGTCAGCGGAAAAGGAGTACGGTTGTGAAGAATTCTCGTCAGAAACTATGCTGCAATTTCAATGTGTTTTAAAAATTGGAAAATTTTATGAGCACTATTATAGTTTTAAAACATGCATTACACCTTATAGGTTACTTAAATTTATTAAACATAAGGGTATATGTGCACTTGAGGAATTATACATTTGAGAAAATAATCAGTAACTATTTTCCATACACGATATGCTTCACTGCAGTCATGTTGTAAAGCGACATTACAAATACTGCAGCGATAAATTGTTTGGCTGTGGCAATGCATGCAGTGTATTCTTTTCTTGTCAGTTGAATTTACAATGAAATGTTTCCCAGTTATTGGCTTTAGAAAGCTAAATTTACTTGGCCGTCGCATCGCTGTTTTTTCCTGATTTACATCACTATCAAAGGGGGGGTCAGCAAAAGACGAAGTGCAACCTCCCTTTCAAAATCCCAGCAGTGCCTTCTTATTTCCAACTTCAAATAATCTTGAAAGTTTCCAAGCATTTGTCAATGCAACATAGATATAATTTGTAAATATTTACCACCACCATTATTTACCTCAAACTCCAATTCTGTAATTTGAAACCACGTTGTCACACGAACACCCCCCCCCCCCTTTTCAGGTTATATTGCTCAATGATACGTGGCTGGGGAACTAAGGGGAACTAACACCATTCTCTTCCGGATTTTGCAGTAGCGAGAAACATTTTTTACAGGTTCAATATTTCCAAAATCCTCCTCTTCATGCAAATCCTCATCAGAGTTTTCATCTAAAATCCGTGATAATGCTTCTTCTAATGTAAGATACTTTGTTCTAGGCATTTTTTACGAAAAGGAGAAGAGAATAAAAAAAATTCACACATTCAAATTGCACAGAATAGAAATGAAATGTCTTTACCCCGAAACCAGTAGAAACATTTTACCCCTTTTCCACTGAGACGTTGTGCTTGAGAGCACAACACCTGTATTTGCTTCCCCCTTCACCCCCATACAAACAGTTGATTTGCGGAATATACTGATAAGCTATGACCTTGAACCAAAGCATTTTACTTCCAAGCTCTATTTTGTGTTTTTTAACAATCTTTCTAGAACAATCTGAGATCTCAAATTTGGACAAATATGGAAAAAAAAAATCAGCAAAAATAGCGCTTGTTTTTAGAAGTAAAAATTTTTTTTTGAACCATTGTTTTTTGTTGTGGCATTTCTATTGATAGTACTAAATCTAAAACTGCAGTCGTTACAAAAATAACTTTATTAGTGAATTTTTTATGATTTTTCATAGTATCTGTTGCGTCAACGCAACACCAGCGGCTAATGTGTTAAGTAATACAATGCTTTGGCACTGGGATGCCCTTAAAGATACAAAAATAAGTTACTGAAGTCAAAAAGTGGGGGTATGCTTCTGTTAAAACTTAAGAGTGGAGCTGATTCTGTTAAAGTGAAAAAGTGGGGGGATACTGTCCTCCTGGATCTCATAACTGGGTTGCTGGCTATATTATTCTTAGGAAAACACATTTCATGAAAGCAAAGTTTCTGATTTTTAAATTTTTTTTAAAACAGAAGTTAACGATTGTATATATTTATTATGTTATACTTATAAAAATAATATGACATGTTAAACGTTATGGAACTAGACATTGTAAGCTATTTTCATGGCAGTAGATATTTCTTAATAATAATATCGATAAACAAATTTTAATACAAATGCATGATGCAAATGAAATTTAACCCTACCAAGAATAACAATACACTCTAAGTACAGGAAAAAATAAACAAATTTAATCTGAATTCTTTTGCTGCTGAATGCTGAAAAAAAAAAAAAAATTGTGTGCACTTATTTTTACATTAAGTGCACTTTGACCATTTTTCAATTTTATAATCGAAAACTTGAATTTTTTTTTTAACTTACTCATTTAGTAAAATCATATGCACACTCCATAACTAAAAATCTTTTTACTTCAATGAAATATTTTTATTGAAAAATATATTTTACAAGGAAAAAAACATACCTTAAGTAATTATGAAACATCTTTAAGGATATGTATTTTAAATTCTAAACAATGTTTTTAACACTATCATTCTAGATTCTTTTTGCCCTATTTATCTTAGGTTAATTTTCCTTTAAACCTCCACATTTTAAATTCTGGCACAGTCATTTTTTAATTTCATGCTCAACAATCTGCAATAATAGCATAAGTTGGAGAGAAAGCGGCCATTTTATATTAACAGTCCTATTGTTCTCCAAATCACAGGGAACATTGTAAGCCAGAGAAAACTATGTAAAAAGAGTTAGTTTCATTTGGCTTTAACGCACCCAGACAAGAGGGAAGATGTTAATGATAAACATGTGTGACTCTGTGAGTTTCAATTTTGAAAGTGATGAAGCAAAGAGTTTATGTGATTTTAGCATTTAATGTAGTGATTTGTAAATAAAGATATGATAGGCATGAAAAAAAAGTTGAATGTTTCTATTTACCAAGGATAAACTAAAAATCTTAACATTTTTGAACAACAAAGATTCACAGATTATTATTTTCAAGTGCCTGATATTAACCTCTTCATTCCAAGTGTACCCAATTGGGTACATTTTGAAATACTGTTTATTAACTACTGTTTGTGCAATTTGAAAACAAAAACACCATTTTTTTTTTTTTTTGAAATTAATCAACAGATAGTTCACTTTGTTTTAAACATGGAAATTGGGCATTAATTATTATTTAAACTAATTATTAATTAAAATTAAAAAAAAAAATTCTTTTAGTCATTTTGTTTTGTAATCATTTTTTAAATTAGAGAACCAAAAAATTGCGTCAAAATTGTTTGTGCTTAGTTCTGGGGTCTGAAGAGGTTAAATGTATTAATCTATAAACTCATTATCAATGTAATTGTGAAAATTACAACATGTACTTAGTGTTAATCTTAAAGAAAAATCTTCACTAATATTAATTCAGCAGAATTTTATTCTACAGAATCTCTGATTTTGTTCTAACAGCCCATTTTTGTCTACTCTTAATTAAAACCTCCCTATCTCAAACTTTTCTTCCTTGCCATGAAATTTGAGATACACTGGAAAATGCGAAATACCATGAAGAGATCAGACAAAAACATTTATAACTTAGTTTGCACCTAGAGCTTGCTAGACAAATAGAACCAATTTAGTGATTATTACTTTTTTCAAACCTATGCATTGATCTCTCACATATCTCCTATTTCATAGCTGCAAATTTTATGCAATGGCATGCAATACATGAATAAAATGGCACACATTTAAAATGTGAAGTATTCATACCTCTACTGATAACATCAATGTAGGCTGCTAAGAAAAAAAAGTTCCAAGGTTTACATACCATGATTTTACACAAGCAACATATGAAATAACACTTACACAGAAATATATGCCTCTATTTCAATATTATTTTGAACAATTCCAAAAACCTATAGTTTTCTTCCTTTCTTTGACAAAATTAATAAAAGGAATAAGCTCATTTACTTGTGAGCATAAATTTACAAAAAATATTAAAATGCTGTAAAAAAGTTAACTAAACTTCAAATTAAAACACTGTTGAAATGAATTTATTGTAGAGAACACTGAATGTGTCTGAACACCTGGATTGTCTAATGTTATGCCCCTTATTCTTTCCCATTAGTTGCAAAAGACCACAAGAAGAGAAAACTGAATTCTAGGGACCTGAGAGTTACACAAAGCCAATAATTCTCAATATCTTTTGGTATGCATCTTCTGAGGGCACTCATTAGTTTAGCAGTTGGAAAACCATCCAAATTGACAAATGATTTTTATTAGAAGTCAGTTGTCAATTTTGGATAGTTTTCCACCTTGCTAAGGCAACTTTCTATTGATACTGACCTCTAGATACACATACACAATACTTGAATCAAAACCAAAAAGTACCCCAGAAATGTAATCTTACAGTTATAGAAACACTTAATACATAGTGAAGTAAACACTGAACAATAATAAATTACTAATATGTACACATTATAATTCTATGTATAGGTAAATAAAAAATATATAGAACATGCAGTTAAAAATAAGAATTTATATCTAGGCATCATGATGATGCCCAGGATGAGTTTCCAGGTGTCAAAATGAACAATCCAAATGCCATTTTTAATAAATTTAAAAATACAGAATAAAAAAATCTTCATTAAATGGAAATGCAACACAAACAGAAGATAGTATATAAATGTGTTACCGGCATTGAATGCAATTCGGCATACTATGCAGAGACTGTATTCTATAGAATACGAGTGTTGTAGGCATTGTCAATAGCAATTTTTTAAAAAATTTGTGAAATATGTGGAAGAAAATGATTTTTTACAAGGGCAAAATTGACTATTTTAAAATTACTTTTAAATTT
This sequence comes from Octonoba sinensis, assembly GCA_038502835.1. Classification (NCBI taxonomy): domain Eukaryota; kingdom Metazoa; phylum Arthropoda; class Arachnida; order Araneae; family Uloboridae; genus Octonoba; species Octonoba sinensis. The sequence goes on along the minus strand of CM076604.1, from coordinate 89,638,525 downwards.
ATTCGGCCTATGATTTGACCATTTAGCGGCCCAACTGAACTACAGAAGAGTTTAGTGCGGTAGCATGCACAGTGCACAGCTCACATGATAGAAAGAATGAAATTTGTAGCAAAATACGACCATAGCCTTTGTAATTAAAATAGGCACATCAAGGTCGCATTTCCTGCTTCATTACCATGGCAACTGCGAAAAAGATAACAGCGGCAGACTTATTTTTTGCACTGCAGTTAAGGCAGTTGCTTTACTACACCTCCGATTCAAAATATTAGAATAATTTGTAAAAAGTAATAAGAAAGAATTTATTTTACATATATTTATTTTTGATACTAAGTAAATGCAATTAAATTTCTCATAACTTAAATCTGGAATGTTTAGATAAGATTTTAACATTTACAAAATATAAAATAATAAATTAGAAATACAATAGCTTTCTGAAACACATCAAAATATTTTAATACAATTTAGATTGGTTCAAAATATTAGAATACTTTATCAGACATCTATTTTTGCCATTGAGAAATAAATCTGATTTGAATCCGTCTATTATTATTATAACTAAAACAACAAACATTCTTATCATATTTGCCAAACCAACGTGGGGAAAAAGTTTCTCGCACGGAAACCATGGCCACCAGAAGGAAAAAGGTAGAGTTGTGTGACCTTGACATGCCGATTTTAATTACACAGACTATAATGACCGCTCATTTCTAACACTAAGAGCATAAGTATATTGTGCAGAATAAGACAACATACATTACTATAGTTAAAACATTTCATTCTCATGTGTCATTATAGCACAAAAGCTTAACATCAAATTTATGGAAATGAACTTAACACTAATAACTTTTTCCAAAATGTTATTCTCTTCTGATGAAATACATGATCGCAAGTTGGTGATTATTGAAGAATTTGAAGAAGCAGAATGCGAGGACTCGGATTTTATAAAAATGGATGAAAACATTGCTGTTTGCAGTGATGTTTCCAACGAATACTTTGTATAAGAAATGGAAGAAAATGATGAAGTGTTACTGAAGAAGAAATATAAGAGATCCTGGTGTCACATTTATAAAGAAGAGCATGCTTCTAATGAAGTTTTCCAGAAGTATGTAGAGAGAGAATAGAGACTACTGTATTTATGCATATGTAAAAGCTTGAGAATTTACTGTTTACGAGTCACAAAAACACACAACAACTTAAAATGACAGATTATTTTAAGGAAATTTGAAATATATGAATAAAAAGTTAAGATTTATTTTGATCAACTTTTTGTTAACTTTTTTAATGAAATTATACATATTTTGCTTTGAAAACTAATCAAGTATGTCATTTTATCAATGATCTACATATTTATTGAAATATTAGAAAGTTTTCATTGCTAAAATTTTGGAAACCAAAACTAACAGAAAGTCGAACTTTCAATAAGTCAAAGTTTTTCTTCAGTTCCTTTAGATTCAAGTTATCGAAAATTAACTGCAGTTACTTTCATCACTTTAATTTTCCTGTGTCTTTACCAGGGTTGGCACGGTTTAAACCATTTGGTTTAAACCATGGTTTAAACCAAGGTTTAAACCAAATGGTTTTTTTTCAAAAAAACCACATTTATTTTTTTAATATCTTATAATAGTTTTGGTATTTTAAATAAAACATTTTTATTTATGAACTTCTACTCTCATGAAAAATCTCAATTCTACAAGAACATGTAGTATTATTTTCAAACAATTTCCATCCATTCTATGTTCTGAATGTCCTGAATCAAATAGCCATGGGTAAAATATTCGGTCTTTTGACGGATTTCCGTTTCTTTTTTGTTTTTGTAAATTGTTAGATGGAAAAGGACAGAATACTAAGTAATACTTAAATCTGTACTAAAGTATTTTAATAAAGATTTAAATGTGCTGTAAATGTTTTTTCCGATTTCTTCATTTAAAAGCTTAAGATGTGATGATGTTGCTAATTATAGTAAATTCAGTACTTTGTTAAAATACTTGAGGAATGATTTTTAAAGTGTTCGACTTGAGTTCCCACCTTAATTATTAAATATTGTTACTGCTAATATTAATCTATTATCGGGGGTTTGGGGAGATAATTAATTTATACATGCAATGCATAAACAAAATTTCTAGAAAATGCATGTTTTTGGAGTTACGGAAATTTATTTTAACTTCCGTCCTTTAAAATCCTCTTATTTTCACCCATGCAAATAGCTAAATTCACAAAGATTAAATTATAAAAATGTCTGGGACAGGCAGGAAAAAACATGAAATTTGGATTAATTTTACTGAAATAAAATCAGATAAGAGGAAAGGTACAACAGCAGTTTACAAAATATGCAATAAAGAAATTGAAGGCCAAGGTTCTGCACATGAAGAAATGTTATGTTCCTGATGATTCCAGCTTGAATGAATATTAAAATGCAAGTTAAAACTAGGGATGTAACGAATATTCGGCCTGGCCAAATAGTCATTTCATCACCAAGCCGAATATTCGGTAAGATCAAATTCGGCCTGGCCAAATATTGAAGGACTTTTTGGCAGAATAGTTCTGCTACGGTAGAAATGTAAAACTTAAAGAAAGTAGTTGATTTTAAACATCTAAAATTGTGTTATAGTTATTGCAAAAGCCTGCATTAGTAGATAGTTTTAATAAATAAAAATAATAGCTATAAAAATATAATAGTATATAGTTATTGAAAAAAACTACTTTTTTAAACCTTTGTTTTTGGTTTGATTGAACAAAAACAGATTTTAAAGTTATAATATTGTATTTTATACTTTACAATCGCTCCCAAAAGCTAGCATTTTTATTATGTCATTTTTAACAAAGTGGAAGTCAGACTTTGCTTGGGTAGACTGATTTATTGTGAATATCGGGTAAGAGAGAAATGTGAAAAGCCTAGAATGTATCATGAATATTAAGATAGTATAAGTTATTGGTGTTTTTGAAAATAAAAGTATATTCCAGTTCAATGCATTAAATTTTAAAAAAACTTTTAAGAACAGGTATGTAAAAAATCCCCATAAAATAAAAATATTAACTTCTATAACTTTTAACATATTTTCATAAAACTATTTTGAGCAAGGTAAAAGTTCACTAAGCAATAGTATTTCTTTAATTTGAATTAAATAATTAGTACAGTAATGCTAATGCTTACATTAAAACCTGTCATTTCCATTCCACTTGTGGGTGAAATTCTCAGTTTTATTGCATTCAAAACAGTACAGAAAATACATTAATTTTAGATAGTTTTAGTTTATTAACAAACAAGAACAGATGTGTGGAATGGGTGTTTGACTTTGTGAATACTTTTAAATTCGACAAATTCTTTCTATTACAACGATTTTCTAGAAGATTTAATATTCCGTATTCGGCCAAATCACTATTTGTTACATCCCTATTGTTAAAACTAAAGTTTTAATAATGAATAATCATTTATTTATTCCCTATTTCATTAATCAACATTCACTTTTAAAATATTAAAAATTAGCTATCATTGTTATACAGAATTTTTGGCTTGGTATTACATAAAGTTGATTCTTTTTACTATATTGACAAGAAATTAACTAAAATTAATTGATATTTTAAAGAAACATTAACTATTTATTTTAAATAGTGACAAATAGAACAATAACTAATCTTTTAAATAATTTCTTTAAGCTTTAAAAGTGCTGCATTAGTTTAAACCAAAAAACCTGGTTTAAACCAAAAAAAACCCGGTTTTTTTCCAACCCTGGTCTTTACTATACAAATTTTAAAATTTAGCAAGCTTACATCATAACAGTTTCAAAAGTACAATGACCTGCACAACTCCATGTACCACATCGTCAGGGTTCGTGATTTTTTTTCATTTAAAAAAAAAAAAAAATAGGATTTTTTAAATTTAAATCAAATACTGGTTGATCAGAAGAAAAGTGCGAGTAAGATGAAATTAAAAAATAATTGTGGAAGAACTGTGGAGCCGTTATCTTCATATTCAAAACAAAAAAAAAAAAAAAACACATTTCATTGCAAAATTAATGCCCTTTTTTAGCCAAGACCTTCAATTAGATTATCTGAAACAAGTTTCTGATAGTGTATATACTTAGCCAAGAAAAAATAACAAATCTTGAGAATCTAAAAGTTGTAATGTCAAGAAATTTGCAAAACCAAATATTGCAAACCAAAGGCTGAAAAGAAAATTAATATAATGTATATTATATATTTAGTTGTCTTACACTATAATAAAATTTTCATGCAATAAAAAGTCCCTGTAAATCAGTACTATGCAGGTACATATTGTACGGGTCCCACCTGCAACGCAATGTTAAATATTTATCAAATAAATAATAAGAAATAACATGACACCTTAACTTTTTTAAGATGATAGTGTATACATTTGTGTTTACCGACATTAAAAAATTGTACATCTATCAGTATAACTCGCAGAAATTCGTATATACTTAAATGGTAAAGAGAAAGCGTGTATCTTTTTTATGTCACACCCGCAACATGTACAATTTTTTTGTTCATATAACATATTAAGATACAAAAAGATTACTTACATTCAAATATATAAAAATTATTCAAATTATAGTGAGCTATAGTGCGAATATTTACGTACAAATGTAACACCTGCAACAATGAATTGAGCACAGGACGGTTTTAACCAGGTTTTTCCCATGGTTTTTTCTGCTTATGGCAAAAACTTTCCAACCCTGTTCTATCATCATTCAGATTTGTCCATAGCTAAAAATTAAAGGCACATCTGAATGAAGACAGAATGGTAGTACTTAAGTTCATGTTTTGATTTTATATTGAAAGAAATATCAACTTTTGAAGCGCAAATATCTTTTGAAATCACAGGGAAAAACAGTCGAAAGTAAAAATAAAAATAAGTGAACATTTTTAACATTCTTAAATGCAACTAAATCTATATCAATGAATAATAATTACTTGCTTATGAGAATTTTCCGAGCGTTCAATATCATCTTCACTAAACTCACTGCCAAAGGTGTTGAGGTCAGACGAATCGCTGGCTTCCCTTCGGTGATGCCTCCTGCGAACCCTGGTTCCATTGTTGAGTGCTCGATATAACAGTGACTCATCACCTGATCCTTTCCATTGTGTTGCAATGATTGGATTTAAAGTTTGTAGTTCATGAATTGCAATTGCCAAACGTTTGATATCTCCAAGAACCTATGGGGGAAAAAAACTTCCTGAATTTGTAATATGAACCATAATTCACTAATTTTCAGAATAGGATAAGATGAATTACTTATTCTTATTTGCTTAATCTGAAAGTTATGCCTTACAGAGCTGCACAAATCTAAGCACTAATCAAGGGAACATAGCAACGTTTTTCATCATGCAAAATATCAACAACTGGTTTTAAAAATGAGTTCACTTATTTGAAAGTCAAAATATTGTGAAAGTATAAATTCCTTTAAACAAGGAAGTCGCTATGTTAAAAAAATTAGCTCCCATGAATGCACAAAAAAAGTTAAGAAACTTATTCTATCCTAAACTTGACAGTAAAAAGTAAAATAGCAAAAAAAAGAACAATAGGACATAGAAGTTAGTAATAACTATTTATAGCATTGCTTTGCTGTAAAGAAGTTTCACAAATTAATATCTTCAAAGTAGGGTTGGCAAGTTTCTTACAAAGCGAAAAAAAAACGGCCAAAAGAAATAGAAGAAACTCATTCATTGAGAATTTACCATTTAAGTTGCAATTTTGTAACAAACAAATATATATTTTTTTTTCAAGAAAACCTTAAATACATAAAGTTAGACTTATAAACATTTAATTACACATGCTAAATTAATAATTAAACAATTTACTGTTGCTAATAACTTACTTTTAGCACAAATACTTATTATTTTAACTTCTTACAAGTTTCATATAATTTACAGAACTCACATATTCTTCTGTTTTGCCATGTCTAAAGCTGGAGGATATATATCCAGACCTGTCATTTCAAAATTTTCCAGGGGAGGGAGGGAAGGGGGGCAAAGGACCTCAATAACCAGGGTTTGTGATTATTATTATTTTTTTTTTAATTTTTTAATTACAAAAAATTGCATTAAAAAAAATTAAATCTGATTTCTTACACAGACCTTACGGACTTTACATATTTATTATTTCACACTTATAAAAATAATATGACATGTTAAAAGTTATCATGCAAAAACACATTTTAAGCTATTTTCACTGCAGTCGATATTTTTTAATAATAAAAATCAACAAACTTTTAATACGAATGCATGATTTAAATGAAATTTAACCCTACCAGGAATAATAGTACAGCCAGGTACAATAGTAAAAAATTAAAATTTGATCTGAATTCTTTTGCTGTTAAAAGCTGAAAAAAAAAAATCAAACAATTGTGTGCACCTAAATTTACATTGAGGGCACTTTATTCATTTTTCTACTTTATAAATGAAATAACTAGAAATATTTTTTAATTTACCCATTTAGTAAAATCATATGTTCACTCCCACCATTACTAAAAACTGAAAATTTCTGTTTTAATTGGATATCTTTATTAAAAATGTCCAAGATAAAAAAATATTTCACAAGGAAAAAAACCTTAAGCTATAATGGAACATAGATGAAAAATTTTTAAGGGTACATATTCTAAATTCTAAACAACTTTGTTTTAAAAATTATCATCCAGAATTGTTTAGTCCTGTTGTTAGCACACAGCCATTGTTAGTAGCTTGGCGGCACTTAAAAACCGCCAAATTTGTAGCTGCGGTGGGGATAATATGTAAATACCTAATCAGGGCCCAATCCAGGCAAAAATTGGGGCCGTTTGATGCCCCTTTCACAAAATTCAAATTTATAAAAAAAGGTCCCTTCCAAAATTTTAACTCATAAAAAAGGCCTCTTCACAAAATTAAAAAAAGGCCCTTTTACAAAATTTAATAAAATTTAAGAAAGGGGAAAATATCACTTTCTTAAAAAATTTTCATGGTCACATCATTTTTGCACAATTTTTTCCCCCCACAAAAATGGGGCTCTAAAAGAAAATTAAAGACACTTATAATATCAATGATAGTTTTGATAAAAAAGATAGAATAGAATAAAAATTTGATATACACACTTGTATTGATAAAGGTGGTAACTTCAAATCATTTTCGGACAGAGTTAACAAAGCTCTCCCATCAATTTTGTGCTGGTCACACAGAAGATCCACATACTGCTCAAAGCCATTTGTTTCAAGCCATATTTTGACATCATCAGTTTGCCATAAACAAACTTGATCTAATTCCAGGGTCCCCATAAGCAGCTTTAAAAAAGTTATTATTGTACAAAAGTATTACATTATTGATGTACAAATAATCTACTTAAATTCTTGATCATATGTGGAATAAGGTGGCACAGCAAGTAAGGATAAGAAAAATCCACATATAATCAACAAAATAGATGGAAAAAAGCAAAAATTAACACAAAATACATTTAATCCAGTTTTAATTATAAATTATTAAGTCGACTTCATTTAAAATATACTTACAGAAACTTTTTTTTTTTTAAACTACTCCTTTGCTGCTTTAAAAATAGACTGTATTTTCTGATCATGACTTAGGTGTATAAATACTGCTTCAGTGAGCAGATGTTTATTTTCTACATTTCCTAAAATATTTTCATTAAAAAAAAGATATTGCAAAAAAAGAGATTGTGGATAAGCTGCAATCCAAGTTGAAAATAATCCATGCATGACTTACCAGGAATTTAGAATTTATTGCATTTGCATTTTTATCAGGGACTGACTACTCCAATGAGGGGCCCAGGCAGGGGCTGGTACTAACTTGCAGAGCTCCCCTCCCTATTACTAACATATGAAAACGTACAAAAGTTTTTAAAATAAGTAATAGCATGCCTTCATTTCAAAATTTCACGGGGTACAGAGAAAGAGGTACCTATATATATATTCAATGCATATCAGAGGTAAAAAAAACAACAAAATACATAAACACACCTATAAATCATTGTATTTCATAAAGTTCGAAAGGGGGAGGGGGCGACAATTGACTAACATGATTGCTAAAAGGATAGACTGAGTAATACCAATTAAATAATAAATTGATCAATTTTAAATAAGCACATTAATTACATGAGCATGCTCAAAGTTACTTTGCTTCAATATATTATGAAAAATATAATAAACATACATATATTCATTATAATTATCTATATTCAAATTCTTGTTCACCATCAAATTTTACATAAAGTGGCGTTTGCTCTCCCTCTATCTTTTTTGCTTAAGTTAGGTCTATGATTACTGAAAATATACTTTGAAAACACAGACAATATAGAGGAAATTGTGATTGGATTGAATCTACCTATATTAAATGCATAAACTGAATCAGTAAGGTATGTATGTGCCACATTTGATATTGTATCCTGCAGATAGGTCATGAAGATAAGGTGACAAAAAGGGCAAAATCACCAGGTCCCATCACCCACAGAATAATCCTTGGGTGGAGGTTGTATAGGGAGACATGCATTTCAATATTTTACCCTAGCACCCAGTTAAGCTCTTGGAAGCCCTCTACTGCAGCAAGTTTTCTCAGCGAGATTTTCTCTTTCAACTTGTACTACTGTTTTCTTTATTTCAAAAATATAAAATTGTCTATATATTTAAAATGCATGTTCCACATTTTAAAACATCATATAGTCTATCCCAGAAAACTAACACTATAATCTTACTTTCATTTGGACTGTATGAGGATTTTACATAGGAATTTTTCAAGGAAAAGCACAATGAAAACATTTTTAACATAACCCTGTAGGAATGGCCCTTTGGTTCCTTCAGACTTAAGAAAACGGGAATTTTCTGCCTTTCTAGTGTAAAAGCTAGTGTGAACAATTTAATAGGAGCTCACTTCATGCATCACTTTTAATTCAGCTTATGAATTGCAAAGATTGAATTAAAATACAAATTAATTACATTTACATTTTTAGTAAATCAGCAATAGAGCGATTTACTCATATTTCAACTATTTTCTATTGTTTACAATGAAATATTTAAAATTGACAATAAAAGACCACTTACGCCAACAATAAGGAAAAGATATTTTTCTTGTTCACTGATAATGTTTTTTCATATAGCTCAAAATCAAGAATCATTAAAGCGCAACTCAACATGACGAAAAATGACTATACGGATATAAATAAAAGTACACGGATCATCTTTTACGAAAGAAATTTTAAAAGATTGGGTGGGTAAAGTATTACTTCGGAATTTCTACCGCAAGATAAACACACAAACACGAGATGCGGTCATTGCAGGAAAAATCCTGACAGATAAATAAAAGCAACCCTATATGACTGCACTGTTTTGTAACTTAAATAACGCTATAGATCGCAATGCTGCGCAATGATTTTTCATTACGGGTTAAGATATTTTTGGTTTTGAATATGTTTAAAAGCAAAACCCATGTCAATAGAGAAATAAATACCTAAGTTGAAAGTCGACATTTCAACATTTTCTAGGGGGAGGGGAACATTTTCTCCTATGCAGTTTCACATCTTCTAATATAAGTTTACCATTTTTTGTTATAAGATCATTTCAAATGAGCAACAGAATCAGGCCGTCATTTTCATATAAAATGCATTAAAAATATACCTTTTGTCCTCCTCTCCCCCCCCCTCGTAAAATTTTGAAATGACGAGTCAACTGAAAATAATGTTAAATAAACAGCTGCCGTCCAACTGAACATAGTAAATGTGTCTCAAAGAAGCTAAATCTTCTTGGTTGAAATAAAGAAAAAACAAATAATAAACTTTAATATGGAAAAATAAATTAAAAATTTGTCAATATAGGCCAAAATTGCGTGCGGCTAAATAATTTTAGCCAGCAGCTAGCTATAATGGCTAATTTTGTAATTTTAGCCAAATCTGGCAACCCTGGCAACTCTGTCGGCACTTTGGCAGAAGAGCTTTATCGCCAATGCACTAACAATTCTGTGGCAACCATTCCAAAATACTACCGGAGAACGGAAGGACAGAGGTTTGTCGGACGCGACTTTAATTTTACTTCGGCCGCTACCGCTCTCGCACTTCTCTCCTGTGTGTTGCTAGTTGCTGTAAGATTGAAAAGGTTAATTTTTTTGTTATGAAAGCAATTAATGCTTGTATATCTTCAGTTGTATTCGTGTAATGCTTATTCTTGAATGTATTTCACTATTCTAATCAGACTGAAATTTTATTAATGTTTGTTATGAGTGATTGTTTGCTTTCTAAAGTATTTTTGCTGTGAAATCCTGTCTATTGTACCTTAAATTATAAGAATGCAAGCACATTATTTACTATTTACTTTAATGGTGTGAAAAGGCACAATTTATTGGGTTATGAAAGCATGATATCATCCGTCTAAGGAATGCATAACTAAGCCTGGCACAAAACCTCGCGAATTTTCATGAGAATCTCCATCTTAATCTAGTTTAATGTTGACGAACATTCTTTTAGGCAATTCTTAACAAAAAATAGCTTTTTGCCTTAAAAATTGTTTGTTTTTGCCTGATCAAAAAAAAGGCATCATCCAAGGACACCACATTGTTATGGAAATAAATTTCTTACTCAAAAATGTATTACAGGTAATTAGTTAAACAGAATATCATGGGATAATTTGAAGAAAAAAAATAGAAAATAAAATTTAAAAATATGAAATAAGCGAGTATGGCTAATCAACTTAGAAAATAATTTTTAAGAGTTGAATTTGAACTGTGTTATTTTTTAAATTTCGTCCCTGTGGAAAAAAATCTGTTTTTATAATAGTATTGGGTATTTAGCTCTTATACCTAAAGAACCTCCAAAGTGGTCATTTTGACCAGCACAGTATATATATATATATAAAAGGCTTTATAGTTGCTTATAATTTGTTTATAAGTCCCAACATGCACTTATTATCAGTGGTGATTGGCAATATGGATTAAAACCAAAGACTCAGGAGGCTAACCCTCTAAACGCCTCCTTTCCCTTACGTTGCACCCTAGTTGATATGAAAGGAGTACATTAGTATTTGTAAAATTTTTAATGATTTTTTTCCATGAGCGCAATAAAATGCTGCAAAAATCAAGTTAAAATAAAATGTAAAGAGATTCATCCACTTTAGAGATTAATATTGAATATTTTGGGGGGGGGGGGAGTGAAGATTCTATTTCCAATTTATGATGCAAAAAGTTCGCTCATGTCATTTTGTGGGTGTAAAAGGAATGGAAAAGAGTTGAAGCGGAGCTCTTCTGTTTTTACACATGTAAGCTTTTCAATTTTAATATACTGATAGTTGGTTATTGCTAACAATGACAAACAAACCCCTTACATCTGTTTTTATTTTCTTTTTTTTAAGAATAATATGGCTAACTGTGTTCTAGTACGGGGGTTGAATCTTCCTCAGGTGGGAGTCTTCCCCCCTTGTCTATTTTCAAGGAATGGATCTAAAAAATTTGGGTATATATATATATATATGTTTTTAATTATCGTTTTTATTTATTCTTTTAGATTCTGACTGTCTTATAAAAATTTAAAGAATGGCTCCTCCTAGCTTTTCAGACTTAGGAAAGCAAGCTCGTGATATTTTCAGCAAAAATTATCGTAAGCATTTTGATTTTTCATTGGAAGGATGCCGACTGTTTCTTATTTTAATATGTTTATGCATCTTGTAGGGAGAAACTGCCAAGAGTCATGCAGGACCATAGCCAAGGTTGGCCAAAAACATTGAGAGGGTAAAATAATAATAAATAAAATGGGTACTTAACCATTTCGGAGCACTAGTAATTTTTTTTTTTGCCAAATCAATTTGTTTTGTGTTATACTTCACTTTTTAAAGGCAAACATCAGGGTGATATTCTATCTACAAGATTGATAGAATATCACCCTGTCTCAATCCAGTCACAATTTCAAATTCCCTGGACAATTTGTTTAGTTTCTTCACTTTTTCCTTACTTGGTGTAATTGTCATTTTAACCAACTTGAACAATTTAAAGGGAATGTTAAACTCATGTAAAGTCTTTATCATCGTTTCTCTATTTATTGAATCATTGGCTAGCTTGAAATCAAGCTTTTTCAGGATATTTCTTATGCAGAATATCTGGTCGACTGTTGATCTATTCTGCCTGAACCCACATTGATAGTCTCCAATTTCTCTCCCTATCAGTGGTTTAAGTCGAAAAGCCATGACTTTAGTTAAAACTTCATAAATCAAGTTAAGTAGAGAGATCCCTCAATAATTGTTGTAGTATAAGATGCTTCCTTTTATTTTTTAAATTGGACAAATTATTATACTGTTCCATTCCCTTGGTATCATTTCCTTTTCCCAAACTTTATTTACCAAATCATACACCATTTTGTATAACTTCTTACTACCATACTTTATTAGTTCTGTAGAAATCAAATCCTCCCCAATAGCTTTTCCATTGCGTAACTTTTTAGCTGCTTCAACAACTTCTTGCACCTCTAGAGAGTTGCAATGCTTCTCTGATGTAACCAATTCATCTTCTATTTATCCAATTACTTCATTTTAATAGGTTTTCAAAATATTCTGCCCATGGCTCTTAAAGCCTCATCTGCTTTTCTAACCAACTTTCCATTTCTTCCCTGACAAAATGTAGTTTGTTGTTGGTACCCTCTTCTTATAGAAGTTAATTTTGAATACATTCCACGGATGTCCTCTACTTCCTGTATATTTTCTTTTTCTAGTATTCTTTTCTTAGAACAAATAGTTCTCTTTCATTGTTTTCTTTTTTCTTTGTAGACTTTTTCATAGTTTCTTGTGTTGTGGGCAATTGAACTATTCCCCCTTAGTTTTCTTTCTTCTCCAGCTATGATTTCACTCTTCATCAAACCATTCTTTTTCATTTTTCTTTTCTTCTCTTCCTAAAATTTCATCAGCTGAGTGTGTAATTATATTTTTATGTTTCCTACTTCTCTTCCACTGACAGCTTTTCTTAGATTATTAATTAGATGCTCATCATTAATCTTTGCATTCAAAGTTCTGCTATAACTCTCTTACATCTTTATTTTTTAAATTCCTCTCATTAAATTTTGTTTCTTTTGTACCTTTGATGTTACGTGCCTTTGATATTCTTTGCGTATATTTCAGGACTATCAAAAATGATCGCTATCACAATCTGCTCCCCTGTAGGTTCTGTTGTCCATAACATTGGAAGCATGCCTTTTATCAATTACAATATGATCTATTTGGTTTTTCGTTTTCCCATCTGGGGATCTTTATGAATCCTTTTATGATCGAAACATGTACTACTAATAATCATGTTATATGTTGCAAAGTCAACCGCTCTTAATCCATTTTCATTGCTAGTTTCTTGCAGACTAAACCGACCCATTGTTGATCAAAACTTTAGCATTTAGGTCTCCTAATATTATCTTTTTATCAAGTCTTGGTACCTTTGAAATTTCATTATTGAGATCTTCATCGAAATAATTTTCCTGTTCCTCCTCAGCATCCTCTGTTGGAGCATGCACACTAAGCAAGGTTATGTTGAAGAATTTAGCTCTTAATCTTAATATACAAATTCTTTCATTTACTGCTTGAAAGTTGATTATTGCACCCTTTATCTCTTTCCTCACAATGAATCCTATGCCATGGGAATTTCTATGTGAACTGGCACCATTGCAAATAGAATAATGTCTAAGATCAGCGACATTATAAATCTATATCAATTCTATATTCATCGCATTGACTCTGCAATTGCTTCACTGCTCCAGGTCGAAAAAAACTCGACACATTCCAAGTTCAGAATCTCAAATCTTTTGTCCATTTCAGTCGGTCCCTTTAACAGTGCGGCTTTTTTGTTTCATTAGTAGTGTCTGAGCAAGGTTTTTTTTCCCCGAAGTTGGCCTGTTAGCCCGGTGTTCAACCTCCAAGGAGGATCCCGTTATACATCCAGACCCCGGGTAGCTCAGGAACCTCAGGAAAGCCAAAGCCTGTACTCACGCAAACTGAATGAGCCCCTGAGGGGGAAATGACTATTCGGCCAGGCAAAATTTCGGCCAAAGGGCCAAATACCCAATAGTGGCCGAATTTTCATTACATCCTTAATAGCCTTACGACTGTATTTTAAATATTTGGATTGTCTGATTATTATCTATGTTTTAATTCTTTATTTTCTTAACATATTTATGTACATTTAAAAAATTATATATATATAACAGAAATGTAGTAAAATATTTTTGTAAGGTGTACAAATTGGAAATTTTTTTTAAAGGTTTGAGAATGAGACAAGGACTCATCAGTGTTGGTTTGTCTCAAAGAATGAGCGATGCAGAGCACCTCACAAACCCCTTGCAAAAACACTAGAGCTGACATTTTTTTAAAATTTGTACACCTTTCAAAAATATTTTAGTACATTTCTGATCAAGGTAAATGGGTATGGATCAAGGTAAGCCTTAAGAAATCGAACTAAAAAGCTTATAACTGGCATTCTTTTTGACTTAGAAACTTTGAATAAATTCCATCTTGTGCAGAAAAATCAGCGCTTTCGATCGATGTCTTGTATTATTATGTGCAAAGTTTTTTTTCACCCCCATAATAGGGAATTTATGTAGAAATTTGCTTAAAATGGGAATAAAAAAGGAACTACCTGTCGGATTTTTTTCTAACGGGTCTATAAACCATCCTCTTGAATCACTCTGTCTACTGGCAAAATTTCAAAGCAATCGGTGAAGTACTTTTGGAGATTTGCGGCTATGCACAAACGAACACTTACATTTTTATTTATATAGATTTTAAAAAAATAGTAATTAATTTTAACCTTATGAAATATGTTATGCACACAGACAGATGAACCTACAAAGTTTTGTTTGAAACAGTGGTAATTGCAACATATTTCACTTTTACAACACTTTCTAACATTGTAAAATCAATCATTTTTTTTTTTTTTTTGAAAAAAAAAAAATCACTTGATTTAAATCAACGAACCCAGGTGATAAGTGTTTATTTTATGTATACCTATATTATACTCATATATATTCCTATTTTATCTTTTATATAGATTTCAGTTTGGTAAAACTTAGTTTAAACACAAAAACTAGTTCCGGTGTGGAATTTGACGTTAGCGGTTCTTCGAATACTGACACTGGAAAAGTAGCTTCATCTCTTGAATCAAAATATAAGATTCCAGAATATGGTATATATTTCTTATCTTTCATATTTTCTACTTGTTTATTTTTCTCTGACTGCTTCATAATTCTTTGTTATATCTCTGAGGGAAATACTTCCAGTTAAAATTATGCTAAATTTGAATTTATAAAAAATTACATATCTCATTCAATCTCGTAAGTGCATGAATTTCAATAATTTAAGTTTTTGCCTATCATGTTCAGCAAATTCTACTTTTCTTTTTTCCTACTACACCTGCACGAACAATTAAAAATTCTTCCTCCATATATTCAGGTGAGTGATAGAACCTGGACATTGTGAAATTATCCTAATTCTAATGTCCTGGGAAATCGGGCAAAGGCCTTTGCTTAAAAATTTTCCTATTTTTTAACAAAATTAATTCAAAAGAGGAAAAATTGTAATAGCTTCTTTTACTTTTTGTTGAAAAATGCAGGCATCATAAATTTTTTAAAATGCAAATAAAATGTTTTTGAAAGCGTAAATTGAAAATTTCTATTGAGATTCCTTGATTATTTTGTACACAAACTTTCAAATCTTTTAAAATCTCTAGTTTTCTTTAATTTTTATTTGAGTATTAAGTTTCGTAATGTATGCATAATACTTTTGATCATTTCAAAAGAGAAAAAAAACTTGAAATGAAGAGCAGAGAAGCAAAGAGGTGTAAGTGACAAAATTGAAAAATTTCAGATAACTAGTGCGAATGGTAGAAAAACGCACCATTCTATATTGTAGCAAGAGATGTTAGTAATAACTCTCACAGTTGCTCCGCCCCAATGCAATTTAGGAAAAAAAGATCCCAGAAAATCCAAACTTTGAATGCGTTTCACTCCGAATCGTTTTTTGGTCACTTACATCCCTTTGCTTCTCACTGCCTCAACTAAAAATCTTAGAAAGAAATTATAATTTAAAATTTATTTTCTAGGTTTGTGCTTGAAAGAAAAATGGACTACGGATAATATCCTTACAACCGAAGTGACACTGGAAGATAAATTCTTGAAAGGTGCAAAACTTGTTCTTGATACAACTTTTGTTCCTCAGACTGGGTAAGCTAATAAGTTGCAATTCTATATTTTTGCCCTTTTAAATACTCATTTAGGTACTTTTAGTTCTCATAGTAAAATTTAGTGTAATTTTTGTACAATGGACACCTAGAAATTAAAGCAAATATTTCTATATGTACTTTTTAAAGTATTGTTGGTAAAACCAAAATTGCTTTATGAATTTATATTATAAATGTCAATTGTATATAAACTTAACTGTTAGTATATTTTTAACAAAAAATATTATTGATGAAAGAAATTTTGTTGAAATAGATATGTTTCACTCAATATCAGGCTTGGTATTTTTACCAGCAAAAATGTATTTTTCCAGGACAGTGGCAAAAAGGGGGAAAGTATCCATTGTTCATAAATAATGTGCAGTAAGATCTACTGTTTAGTATGTTTTAAATTGTAGAAATAATTGAATTAATTTTTGGTTATTATTTCCATTATTTGACATTGAATATCTCAAAAAATATATTTTTTTAAATTCTGGGGAAAAACATTTATTTATTTATTTAAAAAAATTTTTTTTGCTCTCCAATGTGGTATACGTGTGGTGAAATTTTCAGAATGGGAATGCAATGGGTTCATGGAGAAAACTTATTCTAACCTTTTACCTTCTCATAACTGAATTGCAGTGTTGATGGCTTCTGAGCATATTTCCAGATGTATTACACATCAAAACGCAAAACGCATGGTTATATATTGTTGGTTGAATTACTTTCTGATGGTAGGGCTGTTAGTTCATGTAAAGCTTTAATGATATATGCAGAACATATATCATTAAAGCTTATATGTAGAACATAATATAATCCTACTATTGTTACTTCATTTGGAGATCTCAAAAATTGTCCTGTTCACGAAAAAAAGTTGAAGAAGTATTGCAAATGGTTTTGAACTTCTGTGCATTTAATATATTACCTATTAACAATAAATACAACTTCAAAAGGGGAACAAACATATCTTGAGGCATAAGGAGTGTGGGGTTGGTATTCCATATAATTACAAAAATGCCCGAATTCCTGCTTCCCCTAACATCACCAAAGATAGCATGAAATTACCTTTTTAGAACTTGTATGTATTTTTTTAAAAGCATTAAAAGTATGTATTTTATATGAAGAATTTCTTATTATTAAGCTTCTTATCTGCAATACATTTGCCAATTTTGTGTTTACTTTTATTTATCATTTTCATACTTAAAGCTTGATAGAGAAACTTGAAGGAGATTGGTTAGAGTAACAGTTTTGAGACTACTCCACCTAGGAAAAATCAAAGGTCCGACACAAACTAATCTTTTAAGAAACCTACAGCTTTCATGCATAAGTGTATGAATTCTCAAAAGAGGAGAATATTATGTTCTAATTGACCATCGCCTTACATCTTTATGTAGATACCGGAATCCCATGAGACTGGGATATTTAATGTGAGCATTTTAATTGTTGTCACACTGTGTAAAAATTGAATTCCTTCTTGGGAGGTTGAAAATTCATGGGAGGTCTCATAACTTGTGCACCAAAAGGGATTTGCATTCAGTCTCTGTCTATAAATGTTTTAATTTTGGTACTTTTAAAAAAGTACTAAACATTATGTTAACATGTTTTTTCTTGCTAGCCTAACAGTTAATGTTATAGTTATAAATTAATCAAATTTATAGTATTGCATTTCATGTGCATAAATTACACATGTTAAATTTGATTTTTTTTTTTTTTCAATTTTTCCGTAGGAAGAAAAGTGCTATTTTGAAGAGTGCATATAAGTCTCAATATATTCATCTAAATGCTGATGTTGATATTGATCCTAAAGGTCCCACTCTCCATAGTGCTGCTGTTTTAAGGTTTATATATTTTTGTCTTTTGTTATTTCTTTTTAAACCTTTAACTGCTGTGTCACAAACTCTGATAAGTCATTACTAATGTGGCGGGAGCTTGCATACTTTGCTCACTAAGTGAGAAAATTCATTAATATATTATATTGGTCAAGAGACCAATATAATATATCAATGAATTATTCTTAAGTCATGTTTATTAGTGTGATAAGCAATCTAATTTAGATTTTCAGAAAAATCTCATTTTTATGTTTAAAATAAAAAAAATCTTCATACCCTGATATTTATTTAGGATTAAATGCCATATCAAAGAAATTTAAATTTGGATAATTTTGATTTCATAGGACCATTATATGACTATGTTATAAACAAACTTGTAAAATATATGGCAAAAGAAATTTGCCTTTTTGAGAAGAAAATTTTTTTTAAAAAAATCAGAAGGTTGCAGCAAAAAAAAATTGAGCAGATATTTTTAAATGTAGCCGCTAATTTTAAACAATAATATAATTATCTTTCAATTAAAATAAAGCGTATGAAATTATTTTGCACCGTTCAAGAAATAGCGCAATTTTTTTTTTTTTTTTTTGAAGATCGCAAGTGAGAAATAACGGCTGGGGTCGCCATATTTGGAGGCCGGTGTCTCGGGTCGGGAATTTTTTTGAGCGAAACAAAACATATCTTATCTTAAGTTTTAACATATGTTTAATTCAAAAACTTCTTAGACTGCAGAGGTAACCTCTACCTGAATCGACATGGGACGATACTGAGGATAAAATTTTTGCCAGGAAATTCTATAATGGACAACACATCAAGAAAAATGTTCTGAAATGATACATAAAAGTTTGTAAAATGTAATTTAAAACAATATGTCACAAATTATTTTTTTCTATCGTATGAAATTTTATTTCTATCAATCAACATTTAATGATGTACTGAACAGTATTCCAGTCAATCAAAACGGAGTCTTAATGAAATTTCGAGCTACCAAATCATACTTTTCTCAGAATTACTTATTAGATAAGCTGCAAAAAATAATAGAAGTTTCTATATGTTAAATTCTCAAAATTATTTGATTTTTCAAAAAAGAAAATTAAAGCTCGCAAAAACAGGACCCAGTTTAAAATGCCGAGGTGAATTCCACAGGTAACAGAAGGACATTTTTTACAATAAAATAAGACTTTGTGAGCTTGTCAGTTAAAAAAAAAAAAATTGTTTTCAAGAAACTGACAGTCAAACCTTTATATTTTCTATTAAGTTATATGAAAATTAGTAAACTTGGAATTTTACAATAAATAACTTTTTTTTAAATTGAAATTTTAAAATTGGAAACAAGGAAATTTTTCTGACATGATAATTTTGCTTGCACCATGGGTGCAGGACTTCCGTCCACGGGACGGATTTCCGTCTTTTGAAAATACTCGAGGACGGAAAAAAAATACGAAAAGATCGCGAGGAAGGAAGGGATTTTTTTTCATCTGCAAACGAATTTTTCACTCGCTCTAATCAATTAAAAGTTACAAACGCAAAAACGAACCCTTTTACACAAATCACGATCGCATTCTAAATGGATCATTTACAAGTACAAAAATAGCAAATTTCCGCTATTCAATTCCAACATTAGCTTTTATTTTCATTCTTTTCAAAATCTTTGTTTGAATTATCGGACTATTTTTAAAACAACGTGGTCTCAAAATGGCGCGTATCGTTTTACTTTACATATGACGACTTTGTGGGTTTATCGCCATTGTTCCTCAATTTGACTAGCTGATATGAAAAATATCCTTTTTGAAATGCATGAGTTGTACCATACTAAAAGTTTCTTTGAACAAATTATTGATGACTCAATAAGTATAAGATTAAAGACCAATTGGTTGATGAATCATTAGAAGGATGTTTTACACGTATTTTGATTGCGTAGTTTTAATTTGCACTTATTATTTTTACTTCATTTTAAACAGAAAAAGCGAATGAAAAGAAAAGCAGAACTGTATTTAGCTCGATAAAAAAAGCTATCGGACTTTTTATTTTTCTTCCATTTTTGAAAAAGTGAAAAAAAACTTTTTGTCGGAATTCCTGTTTTATGAATGGAAAAACTAATAATTTTTTACCACATTAAAGCTTTCAACTAGTCATTAAAGAGTACGTAAAAAAAATTAAAAAATATAATTTCACGTTAATTTAAAGCACAAATGAGCATTAAAATGCAGACATATGTTTCGGGATTGCTTGGAATCCCTTTTTCAATGCGACAGGGAGCTTCTAGATGCAAAACATCCAAATGAAGCTTCATATGTCTGCATTTTAATGCTCATTTGTGCTTTAAATTAACGTGAAATTATATTTTTTATTACAGTTTTGCACAAAGTTAATTAATTTTTATAAAGAGTACATTCAATATGTTCTTTTTCTCACTCTTACTTTTTTAAGCCTTCCAAAATTTTCCGATTTCTGCAGGAATTAAGGGGGTTTATTATCGGTATTTTTCAGATATTTTCGATATTATACTACGGTAAAATTCCTTTTTCTTTTCCAGCAGATATTTTGGACAAATACCCCCATTTTTAATGAAGGAAACTTAATGTTTTCTCCGAAAACGGCAAAAAATGCCAGGAAAATAGACAAGCGAAAATTTTCCCTGTTTCCCTGGATCGGCCATTAAATTTTGGTGGGAAGATACGCATCAGGAAAAGATATTTCCTTTAATTTCTTAATCAACCATAATAAGCTGGTCACAACTGATCTTTTGCCTAAAAGTCCCCCTCCCACTTTTTTGTGTTAAATTTGAAGTCCTTTTTTTATAATCAACTGGCCTTACTTTTTCCTTTACTTTTGTTTAAAAAATACTTCTCATTATTATTTTTTATTTTAAATTCTCTTGATTAATTCATATTCAGGTGTTCATTTATTAATTATAATAATTGTAATTTTAGTACATGAAAATGTGACATGTACGTTACCGGACCCCAAATACGGAATCCCGAAATCCGGAACTTTTTCAAAAAAATCGGCAGCTGGAAGAAAAACATCTTTTGTTTTTCGAAGAAAAATTGGGAAAGATTTTGCACCATTTCTTTGGCAATAGGCATTTTAAACAGAAGGAAAACAAAATGTAATAAACATTTTTAAGATCGGAAATGTGCAGTTTTCAAAAAAAGTTATTTCGCGGTTTTTTGAAAATGGTTCGTTTTTGCGATTAGAGTTTTTATTAATTGTTGCTTTAATTTTAAGTTAATATCATTAAATTTTGCTTTTTTCCCCCATTCCTTGTAGTTTTATTATATTTATTTTTTAAAATAAGCTCTAATTTTCA
Source organism: Octonoba sinensis (assembly GCA_038502835.1). Taxonomy (NCBI): domain Eukaryota; kingdom Metazoa; phylum Arthropoda; class Arachnida; order Araneae; family Uloboridae; genus Octonoba; species Octonoba sinensis. The sequence goes on along the minus strand of CM076604.1, from coordinate 89,617,225 downwards.
CGCGATACGGAATATTATCGAAATTTTCAATTTTGCTAATTCTTCAATCTTCTCGCATTTTCCCGTTCGTCTGATCTTTTACTGAAATTTAGTGGCTAGAGAATTAGAGCATAAAATCATATCAGAATTTGACGGAATTCTTTTCTGTTATCGGTTAGTTAAAGAAGCTAAAATAATATCAAGAAAAGTCCAGATGGTTTCAATGTTTTGCCTCGAATGTAAGCAGACTCCAACTTCGTTTTTACTGCTAAACTTCACAACTTATAGAGGAGTATATACGATAATAAAAAAAAACACCATAAATAAGAAAAATGCAAATAAAATCTTCTAGAGAAAACTAAATCGCACTGATGCTTCTTACAAAATTCTTTGAATTAGGATCCAAAATCCGTAAAGATCGTGGCGCCGAGGCTCCGATTCCCATACTCTGTATTTCAAATTTTAACTCACTCACAAAGTATATTTGAAAGGAAAAAAATAGTGGCATATCAATGAGGTTATATCAGTAAAAAAAGTAGTAAAACTTACCATGTGTAGGTATGTATATAATCTTATTGCTTATATCTGGTCGATTCAGCATTTTTAACAGGGGTTTTTTTTGTGAATTTTAAAGAGATTTTTGTGAAAAATCAATTTTGTGAAAATTAAAAATTTAAACATATAGTGATGAATTTTTTTATTATTATTTGCCACTTTTATAATAAATAATGGTGTAAAAAGTAAAATTTGGAATTTTGTGAAGTTGTGTGTTTTGAGTGATTTGATACTTGTTAAGGGTCCTAAAGTGGACCCGAATTTCCTCTGGCGTGACTCCTGTATATAATAAATACTCCCCCCCCCCTTAAATTTCCCTTGAGTCAGCGCAAAATTTTTTTTTAGTCCTGGCAACTTCCAGGACTTGCACCCATGGCTTGCACTATCAACTTTAGAGTTCAGTTAAACTATTTGTAGAAATTTCTTGGAACAATTTGGGCATGTTAAGGAGGGCTTATTCAATGCATATTAGGAGAGTTTTTTGAAAATTACATTTTTCACTAAAAATATTTTGTCATGGTAATGGAAGGACGGTAATGGCAGGATAAAAGTGCCAAAGTACAAGATACACATTAAAAAGTTTGACATTCTTTCTAGATATGTGTGAAAATCATGTGTAAGACTTCTTCTTGGACTTATTCATCTCAGTCAAGTAGGGGTAGTTCCTATAATTATCTTAAGTTGTTGTTTTTTGTTATTTGTTCATTGTAGGTCCAACATTTGTTCCCTTTTACAGGATAAATATATGTCAAACATTCATGAATTTAGTTTTTCAAATGCAACACTTTAAAAAATATTCTCCCCCTTAACTTCATCTCTTGCCTCATCTAGTTAAATGTTTTCCTCTCCGTTCAACTAATGAAAAATTTCTGACTTACAATTGCAGCTCTACTATTACACTTTATGGATATTTTGCTAAGTATTATGTAGTAGGATTAAAACTCTTCTTTCCACTAGAAACAAATATTCCTATATATGTTTATAGGATAGAAAGCATTAATTACTACTTAATGGGTGCTTTGTGTTTCTGGCAGGGATTTATTCCCATCTTTCAGTGAGGTACTCATTGAATTTTTATAGTTACCCCCTGTGAAGGAACATGTCCAACTATAAGACTTTAGCTGGATGTGCAATGTCTACAAAGTCTTTTGCAATAATGAGTTTCTCGGATAAATGTTGCTCTAGCGTTGTTGACATCTTTTTCTCTGCGACTGTTGTCAAAGAAGTTCTTTGATGCCTTGATCTTTAACCTGTTTTTCAATGAAAATTGAATTTATGACTAGATACTGATGTTCAAGCAGGTATATTAAGCCCTGTAACTGGAAAAAAAAAAAAAAAAAATCCGAGTATGGAAATGCACTGTGTAATAAAACCAGAAACTTGCTTTTCCATGGTTTAGTTTATCATTAACCAGTGCATATCTTTTACCTTTTTCCCACACCAAACCAAATAAATACAAGGAAGATAAGTTTTATGCAGTGAATCCATGTTGCTTATATTAATAGAGTATTTTTTAAATTAAGTGGAAATGAGTTGAACTATGACTGTCCTTCCGTTACCATGAAAAAACTCCTGAAATTGCATTTTTGAAAATTTTTGACTCTGCCTAATTAATGCAAGTCTTAAATCTGCAGTGTACTGAAAAACTTGTAATTCTTGAGCCATTATATTCCAAGTGAGATAGTCCATATCCACTTTTAAGGTAACAAAAGATCACGTTCAATATGACTAATCAGAACGCTATTATTTTTTTGACAAGAATTTTTTTTAAAAATTTATTAAAACCTTAATGAACACCTAAAGTGTAATAGTTAATCTGTTTAATAAAGTTTTATGAAATAATTAATCAAATTTTTAGGTTAATTTAAAGTTTAAGTTATTTGGCTCTACAAAGGTGTGACATAAAAGAGTAACTTTGAACACAGGTTTTAAAACTTAAGTTATGTCAAATTCAAAAAATGTTCCTATTTTCAAAAAGTTTACTTATTTCTAAAGAAAATGATGTATTATTAGTGGACCACATCCTTTTCTATGTCTTTTTTTGTGTATTTTAGAAGCATCAATGAAAAATTTTATTTTCAAGAAAAGCTTTAGCGATTTTTATTTTCTTATCCAATTGTTATTCAAGGTCCTTAAAAAACATATTTGTTCTAAAATTCGATGAATTTACTTTTACTAATTTAAATGCATATAAATTCTGAAATGAATTTTCATATGAAATTTTTAATTTTATAACTTGTTTGAATTTAGAATTATTCGTGTATCAATGACGTGAAACCTGAATACATTGTAAACATTCTTTCTGTAGTCATTCTTTTTGAAAATTTAAGCATTTTATTTGAACATGTTTAAAAATTAACTTTACTTTTTCTTCTAGTTTGCAAGGCTGGCTTGCTGGTGCGCAGGCTAGCTTTGACACATCAAAAAATAAACTGAAAAAAACTAATTTTGGGATAGGTTATGCAACTGATGACTTTGTTTTGCATACAAGTGTGTAAGTAAAAAATATTTATTAAATATTTAATGTTCATTTGCATTTGAATTACCTTGAAAAAGGGTGAATAGCATCCATTTTTAACTTTCGCAACTGTAATTTTTTATGTAAAGAAAATTTCAGTCTGATTTTTTTTTTCTTTTTTAGCCTTTGCTTCTAGTTTTGAAATAATTTTTCATAATTTATTTAAACAATACTAATTAGTTTATGTATTTTTTTAAATTTTCTCTAATCCTCTTTGTCCAAAAGTTAGGGCGAATCGGTTCAACCATAAATATTTCCTACGTTTTTGTATTCTTCTCTCCTAAAAGACTAATAGAATCACTGTCCCTTAAAATAAAACAATGAGAAAAAAGAACATTAGCTATATATGTAATAAAAAATTATGACCAAAGGAAACTATACATTATTTAAATTAGTATTATTTTTAAAATAAATGTTTAACTCCTTCAGCACTTATAAGAATGTATAGGTAATCACACAGAACTTGAAAAAAAGTAAAGTAAAAATTAATAACTGCTCAAAATGGGTGAAGATATTTATAAAAAATAATCATTAAAAAAACTTGAAATTTAAACAGAATCACTCCAAAATCATTTCATATAAAACCAATATTGTCCTCTAACAATTTTTTTTTTTGGAGACATGCATCATTCCATTGGCTTGTGGGGTACCTCACAAATAGCTTCTAAATCGGGGAATATGATAAAATCTTCTTTCGCTCCCACTCGTTTACAAAGACAATTCACTGTCAATGTTTTGTGGGACACACTTTCGATTTTTTTTTATCAAAAAATGTTTTTTTACTACATGCCTAAATTATCAAAAATATTCTGTGTAAACAACAAAGAAAAAATTATACTTTTTGGATGGTGGAACTATTCACCCCCCTTATACAATTTTTAACATACTTTAATCTCTTAATGTTTTATAAAATTTTAAAGACTTTTTTTTTTTTGTGAAATGCAAAATTGAGAAATTAAAAAAATAGTGTTTATTCACCAATTAATGAAATAAGTCTGCACTAGTAAAAAAAGAGGGACATAAAACACTGATAACTACCATCACTGATTTAAATCTGAAGTTTTGGAGGGACTGCCAACAGCTGTGGGCCCAACATAAGTTACTAACCTTACCCAAGAGCAGCGTAGCCACTTTTTGAAGTTATATAATTTTTTTACTATTTGAGTTAGTTCAGGTCACCTTTGCACTATTGAAAGAATTTTTTAACATACTTTAACCTCTTGATGTTTTATAAAATTTTAAAGAACTTGATCCTATTTACCCTGATGATTCTATTCTCCCCATTTAATGGTATAGAGTGAGATCCCAGTCACCCCAGACTTGCGTGATTTTAGGAAAGATGAAATTCTTAGAATCGGTAGTATAACATAAACTTAAAAAGGAATGGATACTCGCTAAGCTGAAAGGGGGTTCCGTTTTACAGGTTGCAGATATCAAAGGTGGAAAAAAACTATGCTAACTTATGTCATTTTAGGAAGGCTGAATTTTATATATAATAATAAGTATAATATTTTAAAGTATTTTCCAATGAGCGAGACAAATCTGACGGGCCAAACATCCTCCCAGACTCGTTAAAAGTTCCGCTGTGCGAGCAAGCATGAGCATTTTTGGCGTACCTGTTAAAAGCGCCACTGACGGCAATAAATGCGCCCGTATGGCAAAGAGCTTTTGTTTATGTTTATGCTTGGCATTTATCGCTGTCAGTGGCGCTTTTCAGTCAGTAGGCATCCCTAATTTGCTTGCATTCTTACTTATTATATAATTACAAAAGATGACCATGTAAATAAAACCCAAACTATGTATAAGGGATGAAACTCTCTCAGACTCAAAAACCCTGAATAGTGTTATGAGCATGAAGGTTGATAATCTAAACAAGGCACAACAAAAATCGTTGACTTACCCCCCTCCCCTTAGGCAAAAATCTTTTTTTACTAGATTAATAATAAGGATGCAATAAAAAATAATTATAATTTAACTGATGTAATCACTAAAATTTAAAATAACTTTCGAAAAATTCCTTATTTTTGGCCGAATTTTCAAGTGGGCGCGGCATAATGACGTTCCTTCAAGTTCGTTTCTATAGAAGCTGAAGCTTAATAAAGAAAAAAAAATGGAAAGCTCAAAGTAACTGATGTCCAAGAGGCAGAATCGGACAGTAACTCACAACTAGGAAGTGTTTCCAAAGTCGATGCATTGAGATTCCGAAATCCATAAAAAATAGGGACCGACCCTTGAAAGCGCAAAAAACGGTCAAAATGCTTAAATTTTACTCCAAATTTGTAAAAGTTGGCCGGTATGTATGTTGACAGGTAACTTTCAAAACCTTTAATAGAAAAAAAAGTAACGATTTTTGCAGAAACTTTCTTAATTTCCAAAATTACCGAAAATACGGAATTCCTTCAAAAATACGGAAAAATCACATGTCTGAATATGTCTTCCAGTCCATGTGGAAAAAGCACTGCATTATTGCTTTTACTATCTAATAACCATAACTAAAACTGACTTCTCATTAAATTTTCTGCAAATTATTTTTCAATGGATTCATCCCTGGGTTTATTGCTACAAAGTTGAAGTATTTGGTAAAAAAAAATGCTTCACATTTTGTACAGAATCTAAGCTTCCAATATGTAATGGTTATCAAAACCTTTTTACGGTGAAATGTCTGGAAAATGAGAAAAAATTCACTTAAAATTTTTTTTTAAACCTTCTTGTTTGAACGTTATTTTACCATGAGACTATTTATTTTATTTTATTTATACCTCATCAATCACCACCGTACCTACCCTGACGAGGGTTTAACCGGATGTGGTGATTGAGAGGAAAGAACAGAAAAATAACAGAAAAGAAAGACATTTCGAGCGACGCCCATTGGGTGTCACAGATCATGTGATGTTACTTATACAAATTTTGAAAAAATAGAAAATAGAGTACAAACTATTAAAAAAAAAAAAACACACACACACAGTAACCGTAAATAGCAAACAGCAACAATAATAATAAAAAATGACATAAATATGATGAGCAATTAAATAGGAAAGATTTCAGAGCTGCGAATGAAAGTCCTATTGAAATTATTACGAAGGGAGCGGAAAGTCATCTCCATGAGTGTTTAGGAGGAACATAACTGCATGCAAGTTCTTCCGAGTTACTGGATGAGATAAAACATGGATGATGTTTTGAGAGAAAGTGCTACTGAAATCATATCTGCAATGGAAGGAACTGGTCAAAGGACACTTGAAAATGTAATGATCTGGCGTACCCGGTTGACTGCAAACACATACTGGAGAATTGATTATATTAAAGCGATGTAAATATGAAGGAAAAGGACCGTGTGCACTGAGAAATTGTACTTCCGATGGATGTTTGCAGCGCGGCTTCAGTTTTACTTTTCGCAGGACATCGTGAACCCTGCGACCAGTTTCAGCGGTGTCCCATATCTGTTGCCAGTTGTTGAGAAGATCTGTCCAAAGTAGATATTTGAGATACGATTTAGGTAAAGGAATTTTATATTGTAATGGATGAGTAGAGTTTTTTGCTGCGGTCTTGGCCAATGAGTCGGCTCGTTCATTGCCGAAGTGGCCTTTGTGAGCTCTAATCCATGCCAGTTTTACTATGGGATGTTCTCTGCTGAGGGATTGAATATCACGGACTAATTTTGAAGTATGCATAGGGTCCTTTAAAGCTTTAAGAAAAGACATGCTATCGGAGAATATTGTTGTGATGGAGTTTATTTTTTGTTGTAATATAATGCAGAGCGTGAAAGATTGCAATAAGTTCTGCTTGAAAGACTGAATTATTGCAAGAAAGTTTAGCTGACCAATCGTAAACAACCTGATCATTGAAAATGTGAGTAAATGCTGAAGCTGTTCCATCACTTAATTTCGATCCGTCCGTAAAAATACCAGAATGAAGTGCTGACACGTCGGGTTCTTCTAAACAAATATTCGGAGTTATGCACTGTAGGTTTGGATGTTCTGTCCATTTATGGTAATTTTCTTCAAAGTCATCATATGAAAAAGTATTATTAGGTGAAACTTCAGTTATAACTTTGTGTAAGAAGATATTACCTAGAGAACTTATTCGATGAATCGTGAGAGCTATTGGTGGAATTCCCGCAAGAACATGTAATGTGACGTGCGCTGATGTGTTATAGGCACCCAAAACAACAAGAAGGAAGTGGCGTTGTATAGTTGCTAATTTCTTTAGGTTTTTCTGTTTCAAAAATGGACCCCATACTGCTGCTGCGTAAAGAATTGAAGGTTCTATTACTGTCTGGTATAACAATCTGCGTAACTGGATATTAGCTCCCCAAGATTTTCCAGAAATGCATTGCAGTTTACTGAGGAGATGAATTGCTTTTTTATGAATTTTTTCCAGATGTGCTGTACAGTTGAGTTTTTTATTCAGCCTTACGCCAAGATAATCTATTTCTTTATGCCTTTTGATGAAATTGTCGCCAAGCTTTATTATTGGTTGTCGCTTATAATTTTGTGGTTTACTAAGAAAAAGAGCCTTAGTTTTTTCTATAGAAGCTTGTAAGTGGTTTATTTGGAGCCATTCTTGAACTTCGCTAAGTGCATTATTGGCTGTGGATTCTAGTTCACACAGGGTTGAGCCGGAAACCACGAGAATGATATCGTCTGCAAAGGCCTGTATTTGGACGTTTTCAGACCATGATCTGTCAAGTAATGGAGCAAGAACTAAATTCCAAAGTTCTGGACCACTACAGGAACCTTGCGGGCATCCTTTGGATGGGTGCGATGTCACCGAGGTGGATCCTGAAATGATTGTGATAGCTCTGTCTGATAAAAAGCTTTTGTACATCCTGAAAACTCCGCTTTCACATTTTACACGAGTAAGTTGTTGCAATATTGAGTTCCATGTAATATTGTCGAATGCTCCTATTACATCGAGTGAGAGCAATAGGGTAAGTTTGCCGTTATTTATGCAGTTATAAATTTTATCAAACATGTTTTGCAAAGCATTTTCTGTGGAGCGGCCAGGTGTGAATCCAAATTGATGAGGACTATTAAGATTAGAGCTGATAAGATGATATTGTAATCTGTTAAGAATAAGCTTTAGAGAATAAATTTAGTGGTTTGCCATGTTTATGAAATATACCATGAGACTAGGAGAGTAAAATACCAAACAACCACTTCCTCCTCTTCTCCTTGAATTTTCCTTAGGCGAAATTACTGAGTACCCCCCCCCCCCCCATCTAGATTGCTATTGAAATTATAAACAAGGAACAGAAGCAACATAATTAACAAAATTTGCAAAGGAAAAACTAACTCTTAACAAAAATCGCGATAGAAAAAGCAGACAATAGTTCAAAAATGAGCAACTGTGATTCCAAATACGTTTTTAGGATTATATTCTCACTCTTTCAAAAATGTTTATTTCTAATTAGTGTGCAATTTAAAAAAAAAAAATTGTTTTCAAAATAGCGCAAGATAGACGAATAAGATATTTATAGTTTACAAGTACAAAATGTTTGATCTGAAATAAATGAGCTACAAAAAATAATTTTAAAAAATAAAGCAAGGTGTAAAGGTTTCTTTGCATCAAAATCAAAGGATTAATTATTCATATGACATTCAACAAAGAGAACCAAGTCCAAGATGGCGAAAGATGAATTACCAGCAATACGGAACAGTTTTTTTCCCCCGTGGTTTACATTTTGCTTTAGTTGCAAAAAAGACTATTTGTGATTGTTTATTGTCTTGAAGGCAAATCTGCGTTGGTTGTGTATAGTATATAGCAGCGTTGAGTTGGTTGTGTTGCGTATACTGGTGTATAGCGCTTTTGCTTTTTCTTTTTTTTGTGGTTCATTAGCACTCCTAGGAGAAGACGGGGGGAAGGGGAAGCTCCTCCGCTAGCGGTAGTGGTGGTCGCTCTTGTGTCTTGCTTTTGAATACACGTGTGTGCTTGATCGACGGTCGGTCGTACTTCAGCTTCAGTTCGTTGCGTACATCTTTGTTTGCTAGAATTTGAGACCACCTTCTCTCTATAGTTATAAACCTTGCTTATTTCCAATGAACACATGAAGAGCTATTGCATTAATTGAGTTTTACATATGTAACTCGTCATTTCCAAGCACCAGAATTCCTGGTTATGTTCGATTAAAAAAACCCGGAATTCCGGGGTGGCCCTGGAAAAGTTTCGCCCCTAAATATATTTGTTAACTTTCTTTTTTTCTTTGGCATTTAACTTCTTGCTGTAGTTAATTAATATTTGTGAATGAATGCATTAAAATTAAATGCAATCATAAATGCATGTATTTAGATTTTTTTTTTTTTAATTTCCAGTAAAAAAAATAATACAGTCGAACCTGTCCGTCTCGAAAACCTCCCTTTATCGAAATTTTATGTTTTTCCTGCATTTACACCCTAAATTCAATGTATTTTCCATGTTCATCTCGAAAAATTTTTCTCCCAAAACCTCTATATCTCGAATTCTGGTTTTGCTGTCATTTTCGAATTCGAAGTCGAGTGACCTTTCAGCAGCAAACAAAAATGATGCGGAAATCGTAGCGAACGTAAAAGGTGATTCGGAAGAAGGATTGAGGAAAATACAGTTGTCGCAAAAGTCACTGTAAAAAGAAGCAGAGAAGGCTATTGAAACATTAACAACTTTCCTCGAATTTCAGGAAAATTTCGGTCTAGGTGAACTTACAGCGATCGCTACCCTCAAAAGTATAATCGAGTCCAAAACAACCAGACAACAAAGAACACTGAAAGACTATTTTTCTTGTACTTGCTAAAGAAAGTAGTAGTACTTGTCTTGCATTTTGAAAGACTTGCAAAAAGGTATGCTGAATACCATTTTTTTATTGTCTATGTTATTTTTACGAGTATAAAATTCGTTAAAAGAAGTTAATGTTATAGTAAAATGCTTAATAAAAATAATACAGAAGATTTTTTACCTACAGCAATAGTCTTTGTTTCAGTTGCAAATTTTAATAGTTTTATCCAAACCTCTGTACCTCGAAACCTCTTTATCTCGAATTTTTTTCCCTTCCCGTGAAATTCGAGATAGACAGGTTCGACTGTAGTAACTATGAGAGGGGATGTATGTATGTTTGTTTGTTTAGGATTTCCAAATAAAATTAATTTCTTTTATTTTTAAAGGTTCATCCTTGAATTTTTATGTAAATCTTAAGTCTTCAATATTTATCACAATGCTAGTTAGTAATTTCTGTAGTTGTAATTTTATTTTTTAATTGATCAACATTTGTTTTAGAAATGATGGACAAGAGTTTAAAGGCGCAATCTATCAAAAGGTGAATGAAAATCTTGAGACGGGAGTTCAACTTGCGTGGTTTGCAGGCAATAATGCTACAACATTTGGATTAGGCTGTGTCTACACTATAGATAAAAATACTTCTCTGAGAGTAAATATTAATTTTTTCTGAAAATATTTTATGAACTTTTTTTAAAACCATTGTTCAAATATTTTAAAGTGTTTTTGGTTTTCGGTAAATATTTATCTTTGGAAATAGTGTCTAAGAAAATACAGTCGGGGGGGGGGGGGGGACATACTTTATGGGATCGTGAAAAAGTTTGGAAAATCTAAAAGCATCAAAAACTATGTACAGTTACTGTATGTAATGTGCAGATATTTCTATGGTAAGCTATACTGAAAGCAAAAATTTTGTAAAATACTGAATAGAATGTATGCTACAACAAAATTAGGATATCCAATTGCAACACTATTTTGTTCATCTTCATTTAGGCATCACACATTGAAGTAGTAAGAAGAATTTTTCTCATTTTATCAACACTAATCAACATTTATTTATTTATTTGCTATCCAAAAATTCAGATAATGAGTTCCGTGCTGACTGACCGTAAACCAGTTTGTTTCTTTGTAAGAATAAATATTCTGCAAGAAGATAAAATTACAGTTGAAATGAAAAAGATTATCTGATTTCCAGTCCTTACTGCTGGAGTGCTCAAGAAAGAGCTGTTTCAGCCTTTATCTTTAATTGTAAAGAAGAGATTTTTACTGTTTTAGTACATAAAAGCAGATTAAAAATAACACCAATTCGATGGAAGATTTTGTAGGACAAATGAGTTTCACGAAGTTGTGAGTGTTCATATGTACTGGTTCATAAAATCGAGCATCAACAACACTACATTGAAACTCTAAAATGTTGAAGATTCTTTTGTTGCTATAAAAGATGCGCGTTGCAGCCGTCACAACTTTTGTAATAAAAATGCACTTTCAGCTGTAACATAAGAATGTTTTTTTCTTGGATTTCCATGGGGGGGGGGGGGGTATTTATAGAAAATTCATTTTCATACTAGAAGTATAGTGAAACCTGTTTAAAATGGAATGTTCAGGGACCTTCAAACTATTCCGTATTAAGACCGGTTTCCGTCTCAGAGAGGGGTATTCTTTTCAAATAAGTAAAACTAAACTTATTTTGCTTACAGTTTCTGGATCAATGTCAGCTGCTTCACCACATATTTCTTTGAATTTTATTGCATGCCTTTTCTTGAAACTTTCTAACCATCCATTGGAAGCATGAATCTTCTTTCTCAAGCCCTTCCAAAATTTGTTTGGCTCGAGCTTGTACCATAGGACCTGAACTAGGTTTTTTTGCTTATCTGCATTCACTTAAATTTTCTTTCTCTTTTGCATCTAACTTTCATTTTTTCATCTAAACTTAGCACATGCTTCTTACAAACGATCGCCACTTCTTCACTGACGTTGTCAAGAGAAGTGCCAATTGTTTAGAAACAGAAGAAGAAGAGTTGACAGCAGCTGTCGTATTGCTTGCAAAGGACTAAAAAGGAAATTCCACTTACATAGAGTAATTGGTATGTGTACAGGAGGGGCGAGGGATCTTCATTTGACTCCAAGCTCCTGATTATACTTTCCTTCGCTTTCTCACCCATTCATTTCCCGAAGCAATAGTTTAGTCAAAGGGAGTATATAGGATCAGGTGGGGTAAAGTGGTCTTACAGCAAATAAAAAGCTATAGCTTTGAAATAAAGGAATTGGAGTATTTGTTTTTAAATTTTAGCTTTCAATATTCAAGAATTAAATTTTGCATTCAAAATTAGGTTAATGACAATTCTTTAGGTGAATAAAACCGTCAATTTGCTTGTTTATACAACATTCTTATTTATTTATGACGAGAGATTTATAGATCAATCAATTTTTAAACATATAATTAAACTGTCAATGTTTAGAACAAGCAGTTTGTTGAACAAGAACTATACATGAAAGAGAATTAAAAATAGTAGCTAAGTTAAAAGATGTAATTTCCACCTTTTTTTATTATTAATAAGCTATAATTATCTCAGAACTCTCTTATTATTTTTTTCTAAAAATGTAATTTAAATAATTTAGTCATTCATTAATAATTATTTTTAATTTCTTTATGACAAATTTTGAATTTTGTAGTAATATCATGTTATATTAAATTAAAGGACTAACTTAGACTGATATTTAAGGATTAAAACTTAAGCTTACCTATCATGTATCCTTAAATATTTTGACACATATCTTTGTTTTAAGACCTATGCAGCAACTGAAACGATGGAATTGCCTTAAGAGTCAATATGAAGATGAGGCCAACTTTTGGCTATAAACGCATTAATAAATTCAATTTGTTTAAAAAAGGTTTATTTATTTCAAAAATGAACCCTTGTTGAGTATTTATGAACATCATGGTTAATATGTTTAAATGCCTTTGTTTGTACTTATTGGAAATTCTTATTTGAAAGATTTTTTTGTAATCCAGTACCATTATCTGTGCACTCTGTAGTTTTTCTAGCTTTTGTACACTTACAATTTAAAACTGCTTTCATATTCAAACTGCTTTTCATAATCAAAAGCTTATGGTTAGAATTTACTAAAACATAATGCCTAACTATTTAAAAGAATGAATTGTATATTGTTTTTATGATAAGTAATAGGGTGTTTTTAATGTAAAATTGATATAATTTGTTGTCAAAAAATTGTTTGCTGTTTGAAAGGTATACTTAAAATTATTGCAATTCTAAGTTAGTTCATCTTGGTTCTTGTTTATCTCTCAAAAGATATTCTAAATTGAATATTTTTATATTGGTGATTATGCAAACATATGTACTTATTGTGTTGATTTAGTACATTCTCAGAGTGGCCACTTAACCGAAAACCAAGGTTTTTTTCTAACGTGGAAAAGTTGGTGAATGAAGTGAAATGTGAACCAGAGAGGGTCAAAAGAACCAAGCACTGTAAATAGAGGTTTGTTATAAATTTAAAAAACCCAAAACGAAAATGACTATAGAAACCCGTAGCTGAAGCAAGTCCAAGTTCAACGTCCAAGGTGTTGAAACCTTTTTGCATAAAATTTATTCCTTTAACATAAAGGCAACCCTTTCAAGTTCAGCCATTACTGCCCCCCCCCCCCCCACCCATAATAGCGAGAGGCCACTTAAAAGTACAGTGGCCACTGGCTGGTAAGAAGACCAGCCTCCTTGACACTATTTCTGTTGAAGCTTAAAACCTCCTTTTCTAGGGTATAAGTTCCTTAGCCTGGTGTTGACCAGTCATGTTATGCCAACTACAATGCTGCTAATTTTTAATAATAAATCGGGGATTTAAGAGAAAGAACTGGAATTATAATTTTTGAGTTTTTATTTTTACCACTAGGCATTGGGATTATAATATCAACACTGCAGTTGGGGTTAGAGAAAAATATTATGTTTTTTACCATCTACTATTTTGTGTTGGAGAAATTCTTCAGCAGACAAAGAGGAAAACAGCTCCAATGCATCCTGCCCTCACCTGCCCTTTAGTTTCAATTTTGTGCAAAATTTTAAGCAGGCTCAAAACAGAAAATGCGATTTCTAATGAATATTGCGCACAATTAATGTTCAACAATCTCTTTAATTACAATTCGGCAATTTTCTATTTTTTCTCAGGGGGAGGGAGATCGGGATTAGGAATGCATCAGATATTTATTTTGCTATATATCAGATATCCAATGTCTTTTGTCTGACGGATTTGTACCGGATATCTGCTTCTGATATTTGAAACCTGTAAATTCTCTACATATTTTTCAACCTCCCACAGTGTCCGAATGTGTAGTAAATTTTTAATGTATGTACATTTCCAAAACACTCTACGTAATTAAACTTTAAAGATAAGATTTGACATGCCACATAACAGGATCTTTCATGCACTGACCAGATCGGACTTCAAAGATTTAAAAATCGGTTGGATATCTGATGCTTTCTGATAAAGTTGAGGAATTTTGTTGCAAAATCTGGAAAATTGATTTGTTCAATTATTGGCCACTCTGATTCTGATGTTCTGCTGTATTAGTTTATTAAATATATTTCAATTTGTTTATTTTTTAGGCTAAAGTTAATAATTCTAGCCAAATTGGTTTGGGTCTCACTCATAGACTTCGAGAAGGTATGTTTTCTTCATGTTTCTCAAATCAGCATTTTATGCTCATTTATTTTTATCAAAAATTGTTACTTATTGAGTATGTCTTATTTGCATTGCATGTTTTTCATCAATAGCTAACTTTTATTAAGTACATTTTTTGATTTTCTAATTTTTGAATTTAATTACAATTGTAAATTGATGTCTAGGGTTCTATTTGCATAAAAGGGGAAAGCTTGTAAATACCGTGAAAGAACATTTATAGCAGCTACTGAGTACGCATTACAGACGAGTCGCATGTGTTGGCAAATAGAGGACCAGGATGGAGGAGAAAGAAGAAAACAAAGTCTTTAAATACAGTATATTTAAGCAGAAAAATATAAAACACACTCGCAAAGAAGGAGAGAGAAAAACACGTACACACATTTTGCAAATTATGAAACTTTAAAAATAAGTACCTTTCGTTTAAAAAAAATAATAATAATGCTGCCATTATAATGGAAATGTTACCTTTTGCAGAAGATATAATTTGCTTTGAGTGTTTAATACCTCTGCGAAACATAATACATTTTGACCTCAGGCCGTCACTCAAGTTTGTTTCATCATAATTAACTTTATTTTCTGGCTGGATATCATCCATTGATTCCTCCAAATGGTCAAAATATGTGGTCAATGAAGTGACCTCTAAACCCACTTAAGCCCTGGAAATGTTCTGACACCTTCTTACAGTCAGGTCAGTTTTATGGCATTTTTATGAATGAATCATACCAGTCATTACCAGAAAAATTGTTTTTAAATTTGGGGACAATTTTTCCAAGCTTGTCTAAATAATGTTTAACGATTATTTGGTAGAAAAGTGGTAGTAAACTGTGGTCTTCCCAGGAAAACCCTTGGAAATAAAGTACAAGAAAAGCATTGTGTGAAAAGCAGAAATGTTGGAGGAAAATGCGCCCCGACTTCAAACAAGGGGAAGGCAAT
Organism: Octonoba sinensis; assembly: GCA_038502835.1. Classification (NCBI taxonomy): domain Eukaryota; kingdom Metazoa; phylum Arthropoda; class Arachnida; order Araneae; family Uloboridae; genus Octonoba; species Octonoba sinensis. The sequence goes on along the minus strand of CM076604.1, from coordinate 89,601,807 downwards.
AGTCAAACAAATAATCGGTCTGCACTGATTGGGCATTGCCTCTTGGGCCTTTAGATACCACCTTTCTTCGCTGCCTCAACATATTTGATGGAAATTTTCTGAGTAATTTATTGCTATATTTATAATGTTTTCTGTTACAATATAGAATATTATTCTAAAAATGACTGAGTGAAAATTTATTTGCTGTCAAAGCTTAAAAGTTGACATCTGTGTCAAGCTCCCATTTTTTTGAGAACTAGGCTTTTATAAGAGTGGTAAAGCATTCTTTGAAATAATAAAATATGTTTTACCTGTTGTGCTGATATTTTTTCTATCTAAAGCTGCCTATTTTGCATGCCTTCCTTGAAAGTTATTAATTTACCCTTTCAATCCAGAGATATTTCAAGTGTCAGCCATAACAATTGACAAACTGCAATTGCCTGCCTTCTATGAGCATCTGTAGCTGTGAAAGTGTTAATAATTTCAGATATTTTGCAGCATTTTCAGTTTCTTTTTTGGTTAATATTTTAAAATTAGTTCATTTCCTAATGTTTATTTTCTTTTAAATTTATAGGTATCCAGTTGCATTTATCTGCATTAATTGATGGGAGAAGTTTTAATCAAGGAGGTCACAAGCTTGGTATAGGCATTGATCTTGCAGCATAAACAGCATTACTAGTGTATTCACATTTTCAATGATATGTTATATATTTTCTGATATCTTGAGTAGCAGTTGAAAGCATTTTTGAGTGGCCAAAATGTTGAAATTTAAAAACTAGGGTAGCTAATTGCAATATTTTCATCATAGTGCATTTGCAGCTTCATTACTTTGTATACAGAATATAACTAGTAGCTTTTTTTTTATTTATTTTTAACTAGTTGGAAAACATTGTTTTGTTGTGTAGGTTTGGATTTTTAACAAATTCATTTTCTATTTTTAAAAAAGTCCAAAATTAAGATTTTCAAAAAAAAATGTAAAAGATATTTATACCAAAAAGAAGTACTCGGCTGTATTCATTAGTTTATATAACTCTTTCATATTCTAGTACTGAAATTTTTTGAATCATTCTTAAAAGTTGGAAAATTAACTGGTTTTCATTTTGGTGCATTAATATCTTATTGTATTCCCTGTTTTTTTAATTTTAACTGATGGCATTCATATTCCTTTTCTCAGAATCTCTTTATTTCTTTAACATTTTTCATCATGGTTATACATCTGTAGTCAGTGATGTATAAAACTAGTCCTAAGTTAAATGCTTCGTTTTTTGTTTTCTGTTTTCTGAAGACTGAACTTTGTGAAGCTTAAAATCAATGTCCAGTATTGCACGTATTATTATTATAATGCTGTTTAAAAAATAGAAAAATTCATTGCTTTTTTGTGAAATAAATTTTGTCGAAGTAATCCGGTGTTCATTTATTTGTAAAAATGTCATGTGTTAGTGTCTTGATTCCCAAAACTTTCTCCAAGCATTTTGAAAGTTGACAGTCACTGAGCATATTAACCTTTTCCCTACGGCACTGGTACAATTGTCATACCAGTTAAAATTCTCTTTGCCACCTGGCTAACTGCATAAGTAAAGCATCCAAAGGAAAAATTTCCCCTTAGTATAAGGACTTTGGTTGATATAGATTTTGTTTTATAAAATTACATAGCTTAAGTTTTTACAGTTACTATTATGTAATAGCATAAACATATGCTAACAGTTAGTTTTATTTCTCAACTGCTTGCCATAGCGAAAAGGTTAAACAAAATAGTGTTGACTTCTTTGATCATTAATATGTTTAGAATAAAATTGCTATTATAAACTACTTTCAATACCTTATTTTTAAAAATCTACTGTTAAAATCCTTGAGTAAACAAATGTATCTGTATGATGCTGTATCCTTATGAAAAGCTATACAGAAGAACAGAGAAACTATATTCAAAGACAACAATGTGACAACTGAATAAGAGGAAATATTCTCAAATATGATAAAATCAAATCAAGAGAAAGAAAGTTGCAGGTTTCAGTGTTACAAAGAATAAATTATTCAATGCAAGTAGTAAAGCTATGTGGAAAAAAAAGCTATGAATGCTAAATAGAATGCCTTAGTCATGCATATCTATTTCTTTTACTTAAGAAGGGATTTCCTCATACTCCCGAAATAAATGATATTGATTTCTTTGCAAGATTTTGCCTTATTAATGTTGGAATTAAAAAATGTCTAGCTGTGTATCTATTTATCAAAGATGTGTGATGGTATTGGGTTCAGGAAAAGCCTTTGCTGCTTTAACTGACTAAAATACCATTCATTTGTGCAAATACGTTGATTAATATAGTTGTAAAACGTATCAATAAATTGAACATGTAGTAATTCATTTTCTTAATTCTTATATAATGGGCAGATATTTAAATATGCTAAGTAATTTTATTTTCCGCTTCATTGTCTCAACAGCCCAGAGTGAGCCTTAGCTTTTTCCAGGCATCTCTACTTTTGGCAACTTTTTTCAACGTTTAATTTTTAGAATGTGGTAGCGTGGGAAGGGCGGCAGACTTTGAACCAGAAAATTTGCTGTTCAGAACCTGGCTAGCGGCAGATCCTCCATGTATACTTGAGGATACATGCGTGTAATATCTGTACCTTGAAGTTCCGAGGGTACAGGAGGCTGGATAAAATTTCCCTCCCCTTCAGTATCAGGTCTGAAAAAGGAGGTGGTGCCATCTGCTGTCAACCAATTACAGCATGTAATGGTTAATGCTGGTCGCATGTCAGGTGAACCTTCACAAATGTCGAACAATTTGCAGGCCCTGTTAAGAGGGATGATTGATGAAAGACTATCTAGTCAACAAACTAAGCTCAAGTGCTAAAAATTTTAAAAAATCTAGAATGTTTAGGTCTCCACACAGTCAAACCATTTTAATGGGCTTCTGCCATGAAGATTACATTAATTTTTAAAATGACATTTATTCGTAACTGCTAAAAAAATCACATCTAAAGTGGTCGGTGAATTTTTGAGAGTTGATCAGTGAATATCAGGGAAATTTATTCTCGACTTTCTGTAGATTCCTGCATAGATGATTTAGTAACAAATGTGATAATCAAACGTAGCAACCTATTTGCTCTTATCCTACTTGCTAAAGTGGCCAAGAGTCTCAAAAAAATATTAATCTATAATAATGGTCAAAACTAAATTGTATTCAATCTTAATGTGCTCATGTGCTTGCAATTATGCGTGTGCTTATTGTGCCACTTAATGGCACTCTTGATTTCTTGCATACACTAATCATGCATCTCTAAATTGTGTTTTAAAAAAGGATGCAAAACTTTATTTTATTTTTTAAATGATGAATTAACTTATCAAGTAGTCAAAAAAGTGTAATGAAATTGATTATGATTTCTTAAATTGTTATTTTTAAAATATACAGTAGTATAGTCGAAGGAGGGTAACATCCAATCCCCCTCCCACACACAAAATTTTATTTCATTGGCTTTTTAATTTCAATCACTTATGCTGGTCCGCCTTTCCGAGGATCTTAGCACTGAATATATATAGAGAAAAAGAAAAATTATAATTGTCTTTTGCACTGAATCTAAATAGCTTCAGTTATGCCTTGAACACTTTAGTTGTCTTATTTGTATAACTTGATACTCAAAGTTAAGGTGAATGGTGACTGCCAGAGTTTATATTAATGTCCATTGCTCGCATTTTGTTGCTAAAAAGTTCATTTGCTAATTTTTATTGGCAACCACATCCTACTGCAATCATGTCATCATATTGTTTGAGAACAACGTTCATGTGTTCATCAAAATACAGCAGACTTACTGGATGCAATTCAGTAGGTACACAGCACGGTGCCTTTACTCCTGATGCTAATCCAAGTTCATGTACAATGCTTTGTATAGTAGCATGGTTTGTTGGTCTTTGGTTCTGACCAAGTGGAAATGCACACGCTCCTGCACATATGTAGGCATTGTACCACTTAGGAGAAATGATCCACATTGACCAACCTAGCTTTTCGAAGTCCACTTTAAGCTCATGTCTTGCACATTGACTGTTCTGTACTGCAGATCTTGTGTTACGTGTTATACTATGTTCTCTCTGAGTGGTAGAGTTTTTTTCTTTTGGTGAATTTATTGATGTAGATTCAATACTATTTTTGTGAATGGAAGTGTCTTCAAGATAGTTCACATTTATTTCTCCATCTGAAAACAAAAGGAAGGTTTATGTTAACTGTAATAAAGTCTGATGTCTGCCACATTTCCCTGTATGCCAATTAAACAATATATACCTTTAAACCTTTAAAGGGTACATAATGTTTGCACGTTACACATGACGTAGCAGTAGTAGACATACATAGAAGTTTTAGACTCGCAAACTTATTTTTTAATTTTTATGAATTTTTACTAGACATTTCATACATTAGATTAGGCACTTTCTGAACTTAAAGTATAGAGATCCTTCATAAATGATGTCACGGTTCGAGGGGGGGGAGGGGGCAAGAAGAAGTGACATGTTTGTGCAACATAGCTTGGCATGTGACAATGGGGGAGGGGGGTAACAAGAAGGGACATGGTTATGCAACATAGCTTGGCATGTGACAAGGGGGGAGGAAATCAAATATATGGGGGAAAAGCGTGACATCATTGGTAGATGGCCCCATAGTAAATATTCAGAATGGCACTTTCAAACTTGAAGAAATTTGATGTTCTTGTTGCCACTGAAATCTGGAATTTAAATAAATATAACTGTGGAAAAATATTTGTACAATGGAATGTGTAAAAGGAACGGCAGATGGAGAACATTTTAAATACTCACCCTCTTGTTTTCTGCGAACCAATTCAGAAAAGAGTTTTACAAGATGGAACAGTCGTGAATGAATTCACGACTAAGCTCATCATCAGAGGATTCCAAGTGGGTGCGAGGAGGAATGTTCGAAATGGATATACAATCACATCTCGACAACTCAAGTCTCGAGAGACCAGCTACAAACTTTGAGTTATCGGAAGTTCGAGATAGCAGAAGTCCCTCTTCTAGCGTCCTTGCAAAACGTATGTTTTTGTTATCAGAAGTAATGCGTTATTAATAGTTATGCAAATATAGTAAGATAAAATTAGTTATTTTTAATAGGTGGGGGGGGGGGATATCTTTTTAGAGAATAATTTTTTTTAAAGTGACTCGCTTAGAAAATAGGCAGTTATTTTCGACTGCTTCACATTTGTTTTCTTTATCGTATCTTCAAAAGTAATTTAACTTGTGAACACAAACAGTGACTTATAACACAAATAAACTGAATTATACACAATTTCAGTATTTCCCAGGTATCGTAGTAAAATAAGAGCTGCATCTGATGTTTGTTGATTAGTTGGTGTAGGGTCTTCGCCGTCATATTCATCCGAATATAAACGTGAACTCTCCACGAACAGCTTGCACAATCGTTTTGTTGCAGGATGGATTAAAAATTAGGATGATAGGGGCGACCACCCCTCCAAGAGCTAACAGAAAGGTTTTTTTGATAAAAAGGCTTACCTACAAAAATGTGTATGGAAATGCGAGATCGGTGAATAGTTTGAATCATTCAAGCTTTACAAATGCCGTTCGCCCCGCCTCCTTATCCCTCCGCTAATTTCAGAAAATAAGCTGTTTCTTTAAAAAAAAATTTTTGCCAAAGTCGTGCACAAAGACGAAGGGTCCTGGGTCCTGTGATGATTTCATCATCCAAGGATGAGCAAAGATCACTCCTTCTGAAGTAATAGTCTATTAAACAATTTTTTATAATGAAAACTTTACTTACTTTACTAAATTAAAATTTTATTTTATTTTAAAACTCATTAACTTTTTGCCAAGGTTTTTCGTGGAAAGGAAAAAAGTGTCGTTCAAAGGTTGTACTTGTGTTGTCCGCCCCTTCTGTGCACAAAATGCTATTATATATTACAATTTGGAAAAAAAAAACTGCCACAGAAACGAAAAACCTCCGTTAGTGGTTTTTTCTGCTAAAGTTCCCAAAATAATGGAAGTTTCTGCGCATAGATTGAGTCATTCAAGGCTCTACACGCAACGTTTGCCCCCCCCCCCCCTCAAGGCCGTAGCCAGAACATTTTTTTCGGGGGGGGGGGCCCTGACATTGAAACACTTATGTTGAACGTTTCAGGGAGGAATATATGCTACATTGCGAAAAATTTCGGGAGGGGGGGGCGGGCTCGTCGCCCCCCCCCCCTCTGGATACGGCCTTGCCCCCTCTATAACAACAAGGTTCAATTCAATAATATATTTTTAAAAAAACCCTATTTTTTTCCTGCAAAAGTCAGGATGATCCTGTGAATATGAGTCGTCCAAATATATTCGTGCTGTCACCTTCCGTCGGCAACAGAACCCAGGATCGGGAGTGGCGTGAGGGAGAACAAGTCGAAGCCTACGACCCAGGGCGCAACTTCGCCAAATTCAGGTGCGGCACCCAAGAGGGAGGGGTCGGGACATTATCAATCTCAGCATGAATAAACATACCCTAAATATATATTTTTAAACTTCAATTTCGAAAAAAAATTAATTTTACTAGAGAAAAGCTTGAATCCCACCCTATTCCGCGAGTACTGTAAAAACAGCTTAAAATTGCGTTTTCTGGTCTTCAGTATTAAAAAGAAAAAATATAAGGTCAATAAGCCTAAAGGTGACGCGATCCTCCTAAGTTTCGCATTTAGGAAGTTTTTGCCCTTATATATGGCATATTGGAATGTAAGGAAATAAGAAAAATGCACGTATTCTTTTGATGTTAAACTAAGTTTGTATCAAAGAAATTGAACTTTAATTATAATTAAGGAAATAATTTGTATCTCTGTCGCATTTAGGTTAGCTAAAATTTAAATGCGACAGTGCTACTTATGCATCCCAGTTACTACATTTTATTAATTTACGGTAATATATTTTTGAGTGCACCTAATTTTATAAATCAGGGGTTCCGAAACTGAGTGCGGCGGCACCCTGGAGTGCCATACCGAGAGATTAAGGGCCCTTAACATCTTTTTTCTCCAAAATCGTAAAATTACACAATAATCACACATTCCACGGATATGTATTATATGAGTAGGGTGCCATGACTAACAAGGGAACTTTGGTTTTGACGGAAGCTACAGGGTGCGGCAGCATAATTTCCTTTTTTGAAATGTGCGACTTTCAGGCTATAAATGTTGTTGCGGGGTGGGAGTTGTATCATTCCAAAGGGATGGTTCTAAAGTTTTGTTCTCACCTTGTTCAGTCGCCATTCTACATTGGAATCTTGAAGGAGCGTGCGTTTTCTATCGAGGCCTACTTTTCGAATGAACATTCAGTGATTTGAAGTGGCCAGCCGCTCCCCGGATTTGGCTCCTTGTGATTTTTCTTCGAGGTTTTTTTGAAATATTGACTTTATGTCAATCGTCCAATGACCCTACAACACCTAAAGGCCAGCATACATGCTCAAATTGCTAACATACCTGCTGCTATGTTGGTAGGATCGTGACAAGCGCTAGAATTCGGCTTTCAGTGCATGAGGAATAGGTGGCGTCACCTACCTGGTTCGATTTTCAAAACTGGGTAAAACATAACTTTATGCATGGACCTACATTATTAAAAAATTAAAGTTTATAATATTCATAAAACGGGTTTCATTCAGTTTTGAAAAAAGGAAGTTATGCTGCCGCACCCTGTAGAAGCGCGTTTGGATAGCAACGTTGCGAGAGCCTATTTTTTTAAAAAGCCGAAAATAAGTTTACGGCATTCTTTTTATTTTACTTTACTCTTTTCTTTTAAAAAACAAGATACTAAATCAGGGGTGCCCCTCAGAACAATGGCGCACCCCCTAAAAAGTTTCAACCCCCCCCCCCCAAAAAAAAAAAAAACAATGACACCATTAAAAAACAGAAACTCCCTAATAACACCCTATTTTTTATTACCCGCTTCTCATAAAAAGCTATAACCACCCCAAGAAAACGATAGCACTCCAAAAATTGGGCAGAACCCCCAAATTTTTATTACAACCCCCTTAAATTGCTGCGGAGCCCCCAACCCAGCAAAACGTTGACACCGACAAAAACCGGCCAAAACCCCCTTAAAACAGTCCCCCCTCATTTATAAATATTTCCCCCTCCCCCTGAAAAGCTACGCATCCTCCCCTAAACGATAATATCCAGAAAATCGGCCAAACTCCCGAAAAATACCCTCTTCTGGATTCCCAACCCCCCTTAAAAAGCTACACCCCCCAAAAAACTATGGCACCTCAAAAAATTGCCAGCCCCCCAATTTTTTTAAGTTACCGCCCCCTTAAGTAGCTACAGAGCCAAAACAAGCGATGACACCGACAAAAATCCCCTAAAAACAGCCTTCCCCCATTTACAAATTAACCACCCCCTAAAAAGCTACGGATCCTCCCCCGGAAAAAAAACGCGATGACACCCACAAAAATCCACCAAACGCCCTGAAAACCCCACTCCCAAAAAATTATTAATTATCCAACTCCTATCGTTGCAGACCCTCCCCCCTCAAAATAATTGATGGTACCCTTAAAAATCGGCCAAAACCCGTAAAAATACCTCTCAAACAATTTAATTATTTTTTTTCTCTCTAATGGGGCTGCGTATGGTCATTAACGTTTGCAGGCCTAGTGCGTACCAGGTAATCGGCATCCATTTTTTCAATTTCAAGTTGCACCACTGTCAGTGGATGCCATTGTCACTGAGAATTTGGACGCTCAGTTTCCCCTAGATGGCGGCACCTGAGCTCTCATTTGATGCGAATTTCTCCAGGCATTTAATTTAGCCGAGAGTATCCAAGCCAAACGTATACTCAAGAGATTTTTAACATACCGCACAATCATGCGACATGGGCGCAGACGATTTTCTGCAGCTTGAAAATCCACCGACTTGGGCCAAGTACAAACCTGCGATCTTGGGCGTACGAGACCTGCGCCTTACCGCTACGCCACCCTGAATACCAATATAATTATCTACTCCCCTAAAAAATTTCCGAACCCCCGCCTCCGAAAAAGTAACGATCACAACCACATAAATCGCCAAAATCTTCCAAAACACCCCTCAAAAAAAAAAATTGAATGATAAATGTTGAGAATAATTAGCAATCCAGATGACGAGAATAATTAACAACACTTTTAATCGATTTTTGGCTGTACCGCCGGTCTACGTTGCTTTTCAGTAGGCTGCGCCATCATTCTGGGGGGGGGGGGGAGCACCACAACATCAGAAAAAAAAAAAGGTAAGCAAACATTCGTTAAAAAAAAGTAGAAGGGATTTTAAAATTCTTAATTAAATATTTTTTTCTTTTTTTTAAAGCTCAAATTTTCAAATTTCTTATTAACTTGATTTTTTTTACTAAAGAAAAATAGATATTTATTAATAATAAAACTTAATACACATGTGATAAGTAAAAATACGTGAATAAACTTTAAAACATGACGGAAGGTATTAACTCTTCTTACAAAATAACAAACACACAAACACACATTTTTACATATAAAGTCAAATAATAATTCTAATAATATCTTTTCCGAAAATTTATATTTGTATAAAATACACTTATTTAATTGACGTAAAAATAAGCAAGATTTAATTACTTCCATTCACCCCAAGAATTTTCAGACCATGGAACGTCGCAGCTTGGAAAAAATATTACATTGATTAATATATATGTTCTTATTTTTGCTTAAATACACGCCATTATTGAATTCAGTTCAATTTAAAAAAAAAATCAGCTTGCATGGAAGTTAGAATGGCTGAAAGCAGAGGCGGACTGAGAAGAAAATTCGGCCCGGGCATATTTCAAAAAGACCGGCCCTTGGGGGGAGGGGGGGGGGGAGACACTACCAAGGAACGGAAAATGAACGCTAATCATATATTATGCATCCACCCACCCCCGAAAATTTTTGAAATTTACTCAATGACAACAACGAGTTTTAATAGCATTTTAAAAAGAATTTTGGGTTTCAAAATTGCAGGTAGAGTTGAAGAATAAACATGAAAAATTATGCACCCATCGTATTCTTTGTGTATTGAGTGTGCTACAATCAGTATGTTAACATTAAAACAAATTAGTTCTAGTTACGGAAAAGTTAAAAGAAATGTTTATTGTTCTGGTTTCCAGTACTATAACTATAACATACAAATAGTAACAGGTTTGTAAAAAACTCACCCACAATGAAATCATTGCAATATTTGTTTTAAAATTTTTTTCCTTTTGAAGGCCATTTAGTACTTTAAAAGCGATTTTAAAAGGGGAACTCTTATTTGCAACATCATCTATTAGACTTTCCATGTCAAGCTTTACTAATATGTCTTTTAGTAAGACTTATCATTTTCAAGCGACATTCACATAAATGATTCCAATTTGTCATGAGTTAAATTTCTTCTTTATCTGTTCTTAATATACTTCAACCCCTTAACGCATTTTCCCGTGGCTGACACGGACGAAAGGTACCGGCAAATTTGCACTAGCCCGTGTCTCATACGGCCGATGTTGTATCTCGCGTTATTTAATTTCTAATGCCCGTTTGAGATCCGTTTGCACTTTTCTTGTATAATATTTTTTTATATACCTTTTACCTCACCCCCCCCCCCCCTCCGCTCTCTAGTTACCTCCATAACTGAAATTGTCAAGAACAACTTATGCTATATCCAGGGCTCGATTTACATTTTGAATCACTATAGGCACAACTGATTTTTTGGGGGCTCCTCACGCAACAAACTTTTTTTAAACATAACATTCAGTATGTGTTAACGCAAAAACTAATTTACTTTTCAAATTTCAAAGAGTCACACCAAAATTTGGGGGCCCCCAAAGCGCAAAAACTAATTTGTTTTTCAAATGTCAAAGAGTCAGACTAACATTTGGGAACCAGCAACGTGCAAAATGATTTTGTTTTTAAATTACAAAATGTTTGAATAAAATCTGGAGGCCCTCAAAGTGCAAATTCGATTTTTGTTTTCAAATTTAAAAATGTCAGACCAAAATTTGGGGGCACCCAAGGTGAAAATTCCTTCCGGTGTTAAAATAATTTAATAAATACAAATTTTCTGTGAAGCAACAGAACACTAAAAGTTTGTTTTAGAAAGATGCTATTTTAAATATTTTCTAAAAAATTTTCAATTACAAAAAAATAATAATAATAATCAAAATTAGAGGGCACCTCAAAGTGGGGGCCCTAGGCCCGGGCCTCACGAGCCTAATGGCAAATAAGGCCCTGACTATACCTACATATTCATTTCATGTCAAAAAAAAACTCGATAATTTTTTTACCAGTTTTTCCGGAAAAAAAAAAAAAAAACTTGGCAATGGACCGAGACAACTAGCCGCGAGAAATTCTCCGGGCCGGCCCTGAGAATTTGCATCATCTGGATTGAGAAATTCTCAGGGCCGTATTTTTTAGATTGTAGGGATTAAAAATATTGTCAGTAAATATGTAGATAAGTATTTAAATATTAAATGCCTACAAGATTGATTTATTTTTCTTATTCTTTATAGAAGGGCAACAATACGTAATATGTAATTAGCTGTTAATAGCTGCCGCTCTTCAGGACGTTGCGATGTGAGGCAGTCCCCTCGCCGCCTTAGTATTCACTGTCAGCACTGCTCAAAATAAAAAAAAATTAAAAAAACACAATTTTGCAAATCTCAAATGTTGTTTGTATCCCAGACGGCCGCCTAGGTTTTCTATATGGACGAGTCGGCCCTGAGAATTTCTCAAGCGGGCCTCGAGAGCTCGTCCAAATAGACAACTAGGTGTGGCAGCCTAAAGCGCAAAACTGACGTATTTTATTTATTTATTTTCAAAAATAAAATAATAAAATAAAATCAATTTTGCAGTCCCCAAAATTTTGCACCTCAGGCATCCGCTTAGGTTGTCTATACGGACCAGCCGGCCCTGAAAAATTCTGCCCCCTCCCTCTCATGTGGCCCGACGGCCAGACCCCACACCCTGGAGATTTTACTCCGTTGCACTCTCTGAAGCCCGGATTACGGCAAAGTTTTGGTTCCCGTTTTTTTTCATTAACATTTTAAAAGCTGTATACTTTATATTAAGAAAAAAGATAGATAGATATTTTGCGACTGGCCTAGGGAGAACCGGACCACCGGGCATTTGCCCGTATGCCCGCATAGCCAGTCCGTCGCTGGCTGAAAGAACTTAAATTATTTACAGTAACATAAAAAAGTGAATAGAAAGGAAACTACTGGTCAAAATCTTCTCCGCATCTTACTAGTGTCGCATTTAGAAATTTCAACTTTCGCAATTAGTTCGCCAAGAGGGATTTATGTGCCTGAATGCAACTCATATTCTCAAACGATTATAAATAAAAACAAATCGTCTGCTCTTTTTTCAACTTGGGGGCAGGCTAGACGTACGTTCAAGGTTGAAACGTGGATAAAATTATTTGAATTTCAAACATAACCCAAAAAAATGCAGATCGCTAATTCACGCTTCTTTGTCACCATTAGAAAATGTTGGGGGCGATACGAAATGAGTACCAATACCCCTTTGTGATTCAAACTTCCAAATCATTCAATGGTAGAAATAGTGCATTACAAATCTTGTAGGTAGGCTTCTTGTGTGACAGTTTACAACTTTTGCGCATTATCGGCAAAACACTGTACTAAAAAAAAGTCCTTTTTACACTCCGACCTAATACATAAAATTTATTATTTCAGCTTTTCTTTTTCGTTAGCAATTAAAAATTCCGCCATTGCAATATTTTTTCCGCGAACCACCGGTTTGGAAACGCTGTTTATTTTTTCATCTTTTCCTTTGCGTTAGCAATTGCTGTTTTACTTAAAGCATAAAGGCGTTAAATAAGTTGTCATTCAAAATTAACTTCCCCCTACTCTCCATTCATACTACAAGGTTTCAAATCCGATCAACCTGTCAAATGCTACATATTTGTGTAAGTTATGTAATAAAAATGTCTTACTTAATTGAACAGATGAGTTATGTTTGGTGGATGCTTGTGCATCTTTACTGAAAACAATCAAAATCGACTTTTGGGAACTTTGCAGCTGATTCACTCTTTGTTGCTTCCAGATTTTACCTGATGAATCCAATATCTGAACTTTCAAGCCTGAAAACAAGGTGAATGGGAAGCATTTTAGCAATAAAATATAAAATACTTTAATAGAAATAAAGTACATATAATTAATTAAAATAATTATTTTAAATATTTGAAATAATTTTGATACATAATTCAAGTCGAGAATGAAATTTACTTTTATTAGTTTCATTGTATTTATTTCAGAAAACTAGCAAGACTGCTTAGAGTTGAATAATAGGAGTTTATGTTGATATTGATGTTAAATCACAAGTTGTCTGAAATTTGCTTTTTTTCTGTCACCAATCGTTTCTACGGCCGTGATATCCTAGTGGGTAAGTCGTCAGACTTCGGACGAAAAGGTTTTAATGTTTGGAACAATGGTGATTCTGATCCGAAATTTCCGAAATTTTTTAAGAACATGCGAAAATTGAAAATCAATTTGGATTTCTGAATTAATTTTCAATTCCGAATTATATTTTCAATTAATTAAACTTATCCCAATCATTAAAGGAGACTACCGCTTTTCATCCAATCTGTTCTTCCGTTTTTTAGTTTAATTCTCTCGATTTTCGAAATTGTTCTTAATAATTTCCCAGAGTTTTAAAACGTAGCTTAACATTTTGATTGATGAGCAAAATTCTTCGCAAGCAATATTATCGCGTTGCAACTGTTCATTACATATATTACTGTGCTAGAAAATAAGATTTTTAGCTGCGCCCTCCCTTCAACATCAACCACACGCATTATTCAAAATTCGTTATTGCGAGATCTTCTTTCAATTGCCTCGTCAAATCGGCGGCAAATTTGCATGAACTTTGAGAGTTCTTTTATATTTCAATTGCATTTTCTTAATTTCTGCAAGGTACAGGTAAACACTTATATTTTGGAAGCATGCCAACATCGAACACGTGCTTCGCTGAAAATTGGTGTGCCGTGAGTTACAATTACAGTCCTTTTGCATCCCAGAAATATTTGATTTGTTTTAATAGTTAGAATGTATTTTTCATATGCTACTTTAAGTTGTCACCTAATTGCATAATTTTTATTTTAAAATCATAATGCATACTTTCTTGAAAGTTTCACGTAAACTTCAATTTTTTTTTTTTTTTTTTTTTGTTCAGAATCACCATGGTTTGGAATCTGACCCGCAGTAGGTCCACTATGTGCACGCACTTGGGTAAATCTGGACTCTGAAGCAGCTCCGAGGGTCCCGGAGGTTGGAGATTTTCTCTCTCCTTGGGTCTAAAAAGAAAGGTGTCATATTTGTGGTGGGCACCATCTCTATACCCACCCGAGTACACTTTCTGTATTGAGCCTATAAAGTCGAATTCCCACCTTTGTGGTGGTCTTGAGAAAACGGAAGGTACTTATCAACCAGCCGTAAATTCAGGTATGGCCTTACTACACGAACTCGGAGCCGGTGATTTACCGAGTGGCATAAGTAACAGTAACCAATCGTTTCTTAAGTTTTTAGCGTTGCGGCATTCTTAAAAGCCAAAATAAGGTGTAAAAAGGCTTACGATCCGCTGTAACGATATTTATATCAAAGCTTACATTGCTAACGTCACAAAGAATCTACAGTACCACAATGGTTTTATATTGAATTTAACGTTTATCAAAGTTTTGCATCATTAAATAAAAGTAAGCTTCGTGTAAAAAAGTTTCTTTTTTTTTAAGGCAGTTTTATGACCTCTTTACACCTTAACGCGAGCCTCAAGTTGGGGAAACTTTGAATTAGAGAATCTGATTGGGAAAAGAAAACAGTTACAGTTCGACCACGAAATTTTGATACTTGCAGGCTTCTGCGCACGGGCAGAAAAGAACGAATCCATTCGAGTTTTAGGGATCTTCGTTTTGCAGGTGCGTTTATTTAGTACGCGAATCATAATGTTTGGTTCTCTTTGTCGAAAGCAATTAAATTTATAAACTGGCACATAGCATCAGTTTGCAAGAAATCAAGAATGCCAAAAGAACAATAACGAGAACAAAAACTGCACATTTCTTATGCCAACAGTTCCTCCCTTGAACATGAATGGATTCTTCATAGCACTCTGTCAGGTAGATTGCTTTGGTTGATGGTAGAACTGTATACGCTCAAGTTTTACCTTGGTTCGTAGCCGGTTGAGCAATCCATCTTTTGACGCTGTCGAGGATTCGAAAGACCTCCCAACCGGAAGAATAAGCACTTACAAGACGCGATTCCAACAATCTATCCTCGTTTTCTTCAAAAAGTTGGATCTGAAAGAAAATATAGACATTTTTCTGTTTTCACAACATAATCAAAAGCTTCCAGCTATTTTTTTCATTACGTAACTTTTTGCGAAAAACACCCTATCGTAATAATAGCGCTGAATGCTAATTTTATTGCATGTTCACAAGGTATTGATTCAGAATGTTGTGTCCAAGATATGGATTATCTCAAATGGCATTTTTTTGCAAAGCAAGGCTTGATTCGTTTTTAAAAAAAATAAATAATCGAAAATATGAGAATTAAATGAAAATACATTTTTATTTTTCGAAGTGTTCGTTTATTTTTATTATTTTTTTTTAATGGTCTTTATTTTTCTGTTACAAAGTTTAACTATGTACACTTGGATGCATGCAAAATCTGTGGCCCCTGAAGCAGTTCCGAGGGTCCCGGAGGTTGGATATTTGTAGATACATAGAATTAGCTTTTTTAATAATTAATTATAAAATTTATTAAAAACTCTTTTGCTTTTGAATCAAACAAAAAATTTATTTAGCATGTAATAACTATAATATAGCGTTTTACTTAAAAATTAAGCAAATAGATGGTATGGAAAATTAGATCTTTATAAAATATCTCTTCAAACAGGTATTGTTTTAAATCGAAGAATCTCCCTTAATCGTTTCTAGAGATTAATAATTTGAGTTACTATTTATTTCAGAGACATAGTCGTAAATTAATGCCGCCGTTATTTGAAAATCAGTTGCGGGGGAGCTCAAGAGTAAATGTCAAAGTGGAAGCAGGCGAGAGTGATCTGAAAGAGGTTAAATTTAAAACGTTAACCCTCATAATAAAAATGTGCGTTAACCTTTTTTTTCTCATTTTCTTTTGTTTGAAAAAATAAACTTCTTGAAGGTAAATATCAACTATTGTCCTAGTATAAGCCACTTTTTTGCAATAATGAGAGAGTACGAAAAAAAAAAAAAGAAAAGAAAATAAGGGAGAAAAACCTCACATAAAAAGGAAGTAAAACATAATAATCAAGGTTTTTCTTTTCTTTTTTGTCCCCCCCCCCCTCTTTTTTTTTTTTTTGAACAATACAAAATTGAGTCAAAAGGTAAGTTAATGATTCTAAAACCACAACTAAACAGTTTGAAGTTCGTATTGGTATTTTAAAAGTACATCAGAAAGTAAACGATATTTAGGCATTAAGAAAAATTAGGATTTTTTCCCTTAAATGTCTCTCTTTTCTTCCACCAACTTTCTTGTAGTGGGAGTGCCCAGCATCCCTCCCCCTTCCCAACAAACATTTTAGGCTCGGCCCACAGAGCCTAAAGTAATTGTGAGTACTAACTTTTTTCTACAATCTTACTTGTGCAAAATGACCTTTGTTATGCTTCCATTGGGCTCGAAAATGGATTAAAAAATGAAAATCTGCATCAACTATTTCTTCACGATTCAATACTGCATCCGAGATGTCAAATCGGAACCTCTCCACTTCTTCGAACGATCCTGTAACAACAATTTTTCTATATTATTTTTCCCTTAAATGAAATCACGCATTCTATGACAGTTAATTGAGAAACTCTACAAGGAAGATTTTTCTCCTCCCCCATATTGATTTAACATTAAAAAATTGTCATATCATTTGTTTGTCCCTTTGGATTAATAGCAATAGAACAAGATTTAATAATTCGAGTGAATGACAGCTACCGTTAAAGCCCATTCATTAACTCAGATGGTTATAGCCGACTCGTTATAATAGACAGCTACCGTTGTTGTCGCAATAAAAGTTGCAATTTCAGGAACAATTTTTCTTAAAAATAATGCATGTAAAAGTCACTTAAAATAGAACTAAGATGATTTCTCATAGCCAGGCCACCTAACATAGCATTGAGTTTTCTATTGAGAACAAAAGTGATCTATTGCAAACACACACGAGTATGATTAATTAATTCCTCAATTTCCATGAAGGGGAAATGGAATTCCGAAAGCCTTTTCCTGAACCCAATCAAGGCGCCCTCAACGGGAGTTTTAAACAGTAAATACATTTCGACTCCTAAGTTTAGAAAACACAGAAACAAGACATTTAGCAAGTTTATAAGAAGCAGTACCAATGTTGGAAACAATTGGTCTAATCCAGCGTTTCCCAACCGGTGGCTCGTGAACCCCCAGGGATTCGCGCGGTGCAGAAACCGGGGTGCCCCGCGAAAATAATATTTCAATGGCGGAATTTTTTATCGCAAACGTAAAAGAATAAACGAAATAATAAATTTATACTTATCAGGAAGGACTGCAAAATTGATTTTTTTTTTAATAAATAAATTGTTTTTCAGATAATGCAGAAAAGTAGAGGATTGGCATAGGAAGTATGCATACAAAATTTGAAATGCAGTTATTTCTATTTTCGTCTGATTTCTAATTTGGATCACAACCAAATTTGGGACCAAATTGGTATAGAAAGATATTATTTTAAATTGTAGAACTTATTTTTCTCTTGCCATTTTCCACTTTTTCATCGCAAGCGCGAAGAACGAGTCATAATGTGAAAATTTACTACATAAAATACTGCAAAATTGTAGGCTAATTCTTCACTAGATAGACCCTAAAATGGAACCAATTTTAAACTTCGACTCACATTTATCCCACTTTATTCCAAATTTGCTGCATTATCGCAATATAGCAATTAAAAATTTGAAAATTTGTACATTTTCATTTTTCTTTAAATTTCCAACATTTTTCCGAATTTTGCATATTTCAATGTGGAACTTGTTAGAAAAATAATTTTAAAAATTTTTTTGGAACACATATGTTTACTACCCCAATAATAATTTAAAAAGAACAAATAATAAAAAGAATATTTGTAACTTTTTTTGTTTTCATTTAAACTTCTCTGTTCTGCAATAATTACGGTAAAGTGCCCTAAAGCTGACTCACCCCCCCCCCCCAAAAAAAAACGGTTCCTAAAGCGACACCCTTAAAATAATTTAAAAAAAAAAACATTTAAAGTATTACCAATTCCCTAAAATAATTTGAAATGAGATTTTCTTTCTTTTTGAACGGTATCCCTTCTTAAATCTCTTTAAATTGGTAATATACTTCAAAAGTTTTTTTATTTGAGGTTGTCAGGTTTAAGAACCGATCTTTCGGTGTCAGCTTTAGGGTACTTTATCTTATGCTTTCTTTTTTTTTTTTTTTTTGTAATGAAGCATTGTACAACATGGAAAATAAATGTGCTGGTAAATTTTATAGTTTTGTCACCCGTTATTAACGACTGCAGAAGGGGCTTCGCCGTTTTCTTTCGGATCTTAGAAGGGGTTCGCAAGGGTAAAAAGGTTGGGAAACACTGGTCTAATCTAAAAGGAATACCTGTCTTAGGTACCTTTTATATTTTACGTTGATTTTTAATTAAATTTTCTTTTTACAAAGGTTTACATTTTATTTCACTATGATGATAATTGAATATTTATCTCACTCTGAAATTTTAACTACACTGTTTGCAAAAATTAAATTATAAAAGTTTCAAAAACAAGACACAGAAATCAAGTAAATTTGAGGCAAAAAATATTAAGAGCGAAAAGATTTCTGTTGAAAACGGTACAGTAGGATTTTTCAGAAATATTTAGAAATTTAACTTTTTTTTTCCTTTGAAAATGTGGGAAATTTTCTGTGAGAAATTTGGTGTAATGTCGCAGTTGAAAATAAGCTGCTAGCTTACTTGAAATGTAAAAGGTGGAAAGAAGTTATCGTCCTAGTTTTGGGTGTTTTTAAGGTGAATGCGATGTCTCAACGAAATCATTCATTTATCCTCTTTAAAAGTAAGGACGTTTAAAAAGCGCTCTTCATAACCAATGTTTTCGCCAGCGGCCAAATGAACGTTCATCTGGCCGCTAGCGAAATTCATCTCTTTAACAGTAAGGACGTTTAAAATTCGCTCTTCATAACCAATGTTTTCGATAGCGGCCAGACGAACGTCAAGCAGAAAATTATTACACATTTATGACGCAAATTGGGGAATAAAGATGATACGGTCGAAAAAAAAAAACGATATCCTAAAAAATGCCTTAAAAAGATACCAGAAATACGCCTTACTACACTAAAAACATTTGCTTCCTGAAATTGACCAGTAATATTTACTATCAAAGAGATGATGAACGACTGAATCCCTAGAATTTCAGTCTTATCTGTGGCATTCTACACTACAAAACAAATCCAAACAATCAGCTATTATGGCGAGAAAGCTAACGTTTTCCACTAGTTTAGCTGAAAAATTTATTAACTACTGACAAAAGTAAAGATTCTTTACATAAACCTTTAAGACACTGCAGAATTAAACCTTCTACTAAATCTCCTCCTATTCCCTTATATATGCTTGCCATATTTTTGGTTAGTGAAACCGGGACACTAATATGGGGTGGGCATAACGGGGGGTCTGGGGAAATTTTTAAAAAATTAAAAGCAAAATTATGAGTTTTAAGCCTTTTTTTAAGCTTTGAAAGTAATGTACTTTAAAAGATTTTTTTTACTTTCTAATGAGAATTTTTTCTGGCCTACCATCTAAAAAGAAGTGTTAATAAAAAAAAGTTTAAAATACTTTATAAAATTATTTAATTGAACAATTAATTACGAAATCTTATTTTTGTAAACTACAACTTTTGTCTAACTACAAAAATCATTTCAAAAAAACATTTTTGTCAAACTAAAAAAGCAATTAATAAGATAACAATGTTATTCTTTGTTTTCAAACCACTCATATTTCTGTCTTGAATGTACTTTTTTCAAGATGTTTTTGTTAAGCTTGATTTTTTCATAAAAGTCAGATCAAAGTAAACGCCAAAGTTTATTTTACATACAATCAATGCTCTTGCAGTGGACACCTCTGTCATCTTAAAGATTCTTAATGTCTTCATAAAAGATTCTTAAAAACATAAATTCATTACTTTTTACATCTTACAACCGTTTCCGGGACATTGATAAAACTGGGTGGGACACCGGGACAAGAGCAAAATACCGGGACTGTCCCGATCAAATGTCGTATGGCAAGCCTACTTATAATAGCGTATCCATTCAGGATGAGGGGAAGGGGTGTTACTTTTGGAAAGTATTCAAGGGGGACGGCGCCCTTGACTGCAGGTTTGGAGAGCAGCAACAAAACAAAAAGCAATGAAGCACAAAAATGAAAGTGAACAAATTATTTACTGCTGCTGAAATATTGCATTTGTAAAAAGACGAATTTTTTATTTTCTGCTTATGGCTTAATTTATTATATGGATTGTAGTAGTCGATTTAAATGCTTGTCAGTTAGCATGTGCCTGGTTAACCAGGTTTTACCTATACATATAGCATTCTTCAAAGCAGAGGGGAAATGTGTTGATTTACAAGGTTCTACTGTTTCAAAATTTTATTTTCATAAAGTTTTAAAATTAAAGTTGTTTTTTAAAATGCATTTTATTTTCAAAGTAATCAGTCAGCTAATTTAAATCAATAAAAGTGCGATTTAAATTTTAAAAAATCTGATTTAAATATTTTTAAAAATCCTATTTTATTTTCTTCTTAAAAAAAATCATGATTTTTCAAAACCCTAAATGTGAGTGACAAAAGAAAGATTTTGAGTAAAATTCGTATTAAGTTCGAATTATATGGCAACCTTAATGTTTTTTTTTTTGCAAAATCTGCTGTTACCACTGTAACCTCCTGTTAACGTACTACTAGCATCTATTGCCACAAAATCAAATGGTGTTTCTCATATCATTTCCCTAGTCATCTCCAAATTGTTCCATTTTGTCACTTACATCACTTTTTAGTGCCTCGTATGTGAAATATTTTTCAATGTATATTAAATTTCTTGAATTTCTGCAGACTAGCATTTCGGAATCAACAACGTACTAATAAGTCACACAAGTTAAATTTTAGAGGGGGGAGCTACTTCATCACTTCGACAATATATACATATATATATATATATATTCTGAGAGTAATGACAACTCTCTGACGTAGACTCAATTTGCAAAAAGTCGCCTAAGGCAGCACAATTAAACAGTTGTATAATAGTTTAACAAAAAGAAAGAAATTAAAATTAATCAAGTGGGTGTGTAAAAATTTAAACATATTTGAAGTGGCAAATGACAAATAAACAAATATTAAAATTCGAACGGCAAAATAACTAATGAAAAAAGCGCTGCCTCTTCATCAGTGGGAGGGAACAGGAAGCATATACACCGAAAATATTGGCATTGCAGGTTTTGGAGAAATCCCAGCACAGCATGTAAAAAGTTTTTATTTATATAAATAACTACAACTAAATGGTGTAAGTTTTCTAAAAGAAACCGAGAGGTACATAAAAAATTAACTGAAGTGGATTAGAAGTACAGAGTTTTATGGCAAATTTAACAAAATTTAAAAGTTTAAAAAACAGACTGCAAATCATTTGTCATTTGCCACGCTTCAAATATGTTTAAATTTAATTGTTATTTGTTTAATATTGTTAAAATTTTTACATACCCCCTAGATAAATTTTAATTTCTTTCTTTTTATTAAACTATATATATATATATATACATATATATATATATATATAAATATAATATATATATCTTGATCTAAGTTGTTCATCTAAAATATTCAAGTCTTAAACATGTAAATTATAGTTCAAGTACACGGTAATATTCAGACGAGAATGTTTGATCATCTCCTAAATTTTGAATGTTTTGTTGTTAAAGTCAAAAAAAATAAAATATTTATATGTTTATTATATTTAGTTACTTATTAAATTATTATTATTATTATTATTATTATTATTATTATTATTTTAACAACGAACACAAAATAAAGTAAAACTGACCTTTGTTGAAGAAACTTCTCACTGTATTTGCTCCATGATTCCTAATCTTTTTATCTGAATAAGTTCCATCGGCCAATGTGTTATAGAGATCCAACATATACTGTGGCGGTAAAGTGGTTGCAGGTGCTTGCGGAATCATTTTTTCAAGACCGAAGAAGTGCATCAATTTCTGCAAAGCTTCTTCTGTGCTGTTACGCTGACTAGTTGGGTTCGTCACCTTCGACAGTAAAGTCGAATGGCTTAAAGAAATAGATAACCAATACAAAATGAAAAAAAATATGAAATTGATCTTCATTAAAGAATCCATTTCGAGAATTAGCAGGAAATAGAGTAGACTAGTTATTATTTTTGCAGTCTGGATATAAGTATTTCACACAAAAACCTCTTATACGGTATTGTTTTTTCAGCAGTACAGCAATGAAAGATTAAATGCATTTTTTAACGACATATTCTACGGTCCACACGTTTTTTAATGGTACGATTGTATGAAAATGACTTTGTAACCGCTACTCTTTCTAATATTTTCCTCCCGATAGCTCACAAAATATCCATCTCTGAGAACATATTAATGAGCACAGCACAGCTTGAATTCCCGAACGACTCACCACATTGTACGTACAGGGATATTTAAAGAGTACATACACATAATACGATAACTTGAACTGATGCAACACAAAAATATATTGAATATGGTCCAATATCCTTAATTTTCAGTGAAACACGGCAATCGAAATGGAAAAGTCGGAACGTAATACAATCCCAAACAGAAAAAAGAAAAAGGGTTCTTTAAAACTCGTAAAGGTTTTTCAAAAATGAACAATTCTCTTCTTATAAACGTTTATATATGCCCGGACATGCACTTTCAAAAAAAAGGTAATAATAATAATAATCTCATTAGAAGTTGTCTGAAGATTTTTTCAGCATATCTCATGAGAAAGGAACTATTTTTATTGGTAGAGAATAGCGACCCATAGTCGCCATTGGAAGAAATATTTGTATCTTGGTGGAAAGAAGGGACGAGAAAAAAGGAAGCAAAAAAGACGTGTCAAAGGATGCGGCGCCTGTGGATGGGTGTAGGAAGTCTCTTCGTCGACAAGTTTATGGGTAACACTTTTACCTCTTTTTGGCCCAGGGAATGGTTGGGATGCTCAGGAATGCCGTTGTTCTATTCCAAAACTGTTTGAAAATCTACTTGGTGGATATTATTTCTCGTGAAAAGATACATTGAAACACATGAAACTGGTTCACGAAATTCAAACCCGCATAAATTATCCGGTTTTTCTACGCGGTCACAGTAAGACTTTTCGTAACTCGTTTTACGTATAAGTACTCTTTAAAAATGACTTCCAGAGGTTTTTTTACCTTTTCTATTCTATGTTATTTTTCTCGAATGATTTACACAAAAGAGCAAATCCTAACCCTCTCGCAGCGATGGAAAAAATGCTGAAAATTAATTTAGTTTTTTGTATTTTATTAAATCTAGGGATGCGTTTGTTTCAAGCAGTTTTGACAAAAACTGATTTTAAATTTTAGTGTATGTGTGAGGGGGATAATTTCTTGTTTTTAGGAGCCTCAGAACTTGAAGAGCAATTAACATTTTAAATTCGTTTGGGTTTAGTTTTATACGTGATTGCGCAAAACAAATTGCACTAAAATATTTAGAATAATTATTGAAACTGTAAACATTTTTCTCTTTCTTTTTTTTTTTTTTTTTGTAAATTAGTTTTTATTGATAAGAAAATAATCCATTATTTCTCATTTTTAGTTTCTGATTTTTAGGTCATTATTCTTTGATGCAATTATTTTCATAAATTTAGCTTATATTGTGTTATTTAAAAAGGAAGAAAGTTTATCTCAGGACTGTTTCTGACCATATGTGTGTTTTCTTCTTTTTTTCCACTTTCTGTTACTTTATTCTCATTTTAGTTTCAGGCAAACAAGTAATATAGAATGTACCAAAAAGGTTTAATATTTTAACTTACTTTCGTTTTTTTTTTTGGTGTATCCCAATGACTGACCATCTTGTGGCCTTATGTTCGTCTAAATAGGCTAAGCACAAAGTCTTCTATGGATCGATGGCAGAGTTAGGTGGGTTCCAAGCCATTAGGGCACCTCATTGGAAAAAAATGGTATATCTATCAATAACATCCATGCGGGTTTTTGAGCCAGGCCAACTGCACATTAATTATTGATGAAATGTAGCGAAAATTTACTATAAATGGAGCACAATAAATTTAAATCCCTCTATCCCTTAGAGTTCCTTCCCTTATCACACGTACTATACGTTATATATTAAAGCGTTTTTATGATTATTGTGAGGCACACATTTATGGCGAACATACAAACAAGAAATAATATTAGTTTACGAAATTTATTCATGGAAAAACTTATTTAAACAAATTTCTTGCGATTGTTAGCAGGTAAAAACACAAAGCAAAAAAGTCTTACAGGCGTTCAACACTTTATCGTCCACGTGTTCAGATCGATATGGTTTCGGTTACATTGCGTTAGGTTAATATCGATTCAATTAAATATCCAGAAATAACTACAAATATAACAAAAAATTAAGTTTTTAAAAGCATACAAAACTTTCATAAAATATAAATTACTTATTTTACAATCAAAGAATTCTTTTAAGATTATAATTTAATTTTATTGTACATGCTGACGGTGATCCGAGTAAAATTGAAAATTCACTTGAACTTTGTTTTAATAGTACCACCATCTAGATTGACAAGATGGAGGTAAAAAGTATTATATTACTTTCATTTCTCTGATCCGATCAAACGGATTTTTGGTCCCAATAAGCGACTGATATTAGGCTTATGTGATAGAAAATATTTTGGTCCAAATAAGCTGCTAGTCCGATTATCCGGTGGTCCAATTAACCGGCTTCCACTGTATCGTGTTTGGTATAAAGCAGTATTTCTATTCGCTTTACTAGGTGAAATAGTTTTATGTAAAGATTTTGAAAATAGCCACTTGGGGTTTTTTAAGTGTTTTTTTTTTTGAAAAAGCCCATCCGGGTTTTTTCTAGTTGTGCAAAATCAAGCCAACCCTGCTGATACTACTAATCTGCGTTCGATGAACTCAAGAGTAACATCATTAATGCAAAATGGCACATAAATTCTCAAGCACATCGTAAAGTGTGGACCGAATTGGGAAAAAAGGTACGCTCGTGTATCCGGGAATACGATCAGCATTTTCAAAATGTACTGTTAAGTCATTTGCAATATTTGTCATCTGTCATTAAAGCAATGTTTCAGAATGTATTTAATTTCATTATTTTTTTTAGATAATTCGTATTTCTTAAAAAATAATAATAATACTGAATATTGTTGTAAGTGATTTTTGAAATACCCTCCATGATGGTTTTTTTAAATGCATGATGTTTCACGACTGCAATACTGCATATAAGATCAATGCGACTATTGCGTACAATAGTATTAGTAACTTTTAAAACAAATTGCTATTTTTATAGAAACCCGCTGTTCATAAACACTTCAAATTTATATTCCCATTTTTAACTGCTTTTTTTACATCATTTTATTTCTTACACCAGTTTAGTTAGTAAAACATCCGTTTAACGCAGAATAATAATTCGTGTATCATAGCAAAAAGGAAAAAAAATCATACACAATTTCACGTATTATAATTTCCTCGTAATATTCTTGTTTGCACAGAACTTCAGGATTTCATATAAAGTGTTCTCACGACGATTGTTTGATAAGGATCGTTTCCCCGAGGTCGAGGCCACAGACATATTCAATACTTCCCGCTAGAGATGGGATTTATGAGTCGACCTTCCCAAGGACGGTCTGACGCCTTTGGCCAAAGCCAAATGACGAAAGAAACAACAAATAAATCGTGAATACTGTGATAACATTCAAGCGAATGAGGAACGCATACGAAGCAACATAGAATTAGAAATAGTTACGTGAGAGGACAGACTACATATTGTGTCATCTTTTTTTTTTGGCATATCTGTACTCAATTTAAATTACTGAGGGACGACGGCTCCTTTGCAATTTTGAGAATTTTCTTCCGTCAGGATGGGAATTCATATTGATATTTCGTACAGGCCCCGTCATTTAAGAGGGCAAAAAGTTTCTTATGAACTATTTATTTTTCAATAAATATATATTTAGCAAACACATACACTCAACAACCTCAGACATAAAAGTTTTGAGCATAAACAAAAAAAAAAAAAATGGAGCAGTGTAGCACAATAAATTCAATCGTTCCGCCTCTGCTTTAGCTGCTTCCTGCTCTGCTCATCTGCTTCACGCTGCGCTCCAAATCCCTGTCAGGGATTTTGAGGGGAGCTTACACTGCCATAAATCAGGGGTGCCCCTTCCCAGTGATGGCACCCCCCCCCCCAAAAAAAAATTGCGGAGCCACCACTTAAAAAACGGTGACCCCAAAAAAATATTGGCAAAACCCTATGAAAACAACCCCTCTAAGAGTTTCAATGGAGCCCTATTGGACACCCCTGCATAAACAGCCATGGATGTACCCTCATGTAAATAACAGCTAGTTTAGATTTAAAAAATTTTTGTCGAATGTCTAGTCCAGTGAAGCAACGAGATTTTGCTGTAAACTAAAGCGGAGCCAAAACAAACAAATTTGTTTTGCTGCACTGCTCCGACTTTTTTTTTTTCCAGACATAAGACAAAACGTCTGGATCATTCACCCAGAAATTTCAGGGTTGTGAGGAACTTATAAGGTCTCATATATTTCGAGCAAAGCTTTGTCTCGAAGATGAAATAGGAGAACAGCAAGAAATTGAAGGAAATTTTTTTTTTTGTGGGTCATTATGTCAAAACTAATGCATGAAATGCACTTAAACTGTAGCACATGGCTACGATCTTCTTGAAGTTATCTGTGTGTTCCTTTTTATGAGATTTTTATGTAAATTTTTGGAGATATGAGGGTTTCTTTGGAAAAAAATGGTACTCGAAATATTGAGCGTTTTAATGTGATAACGGATTATGGAATATCACACTAAAAAAAAAAAAGGGTGGCAAATTGGCTATTTAGCTGCTCGACTGTATATACACACTTCCACACAAGTATTTTGACTCAAGAAATATAAAACGCTCCGTTCGAGTCTGCACTAAATGTATTTATTTTACAGTATCCAAGGACATTGTAAACAAAAACAACTTTACAAGATCTACACGGGCGCTGTAAAATAAGCAAACTTACAGTGCAGCAGTTGCGTTCCTAGCATGGGTATCACCGTCGGTATGACTCGGGGAGCAAATTTTTGGTATTGTGGTGTCACCCCTCCCAAACATACACAACACACGCGCAAAAAAAAAAAGAAACTTTTTATTGTAGTTTTGTAATTTACAGTATTATTTTCAGTAATTCCTATACCCCAAAAAAAGGGGGGGGGGGAATGAAAAAGAAAAATCTTTTATTTGGTATAACTTTTCGTAAACCACATTCTATTCAGATATGGTACGTTAAAATGGCACCGGTAAAATTATTGTATAATTGAAGAACATGTATTTTTCAAAATTTTGTTTTTACGTATTTAGGGTGTCAACTCGAGAGAACCCAATGACGCTAATTGGTGAGGTTAGCCAGAAAGACTGCATTTTTAAGAAATTATATGGCATCAACTATCTCCGTTAAAACAAAATCTCAAAATAGAAGATTAATTTGTTCGATGTTTTTGCTGAAAAAGAAATCCCAAATCGTATAGAAACGAAACCCCAAAATGCGTTTCTATTATAACCAGTATTGAGTTTAAATGTAAATGTAATTAGTAATGCGGTAAGCGTCATATTATTTTTTTTCCCCTTTTCTTTGTAGAATGTATTCTGGAATGTTTCAGACTGTGTGTTGCAAATATACACTTTGCTCCCAGAAGTTGGCACTATAAACTTACATAGCTCTAGGGCTGTTATATAGTGTTATAGTAGAGACTCTAATTATTTTTATCAATACCATGTACTGAACTGAGAGTTTCAAAATTTTAGCTTTTTCTAAATTAGGCATTATTAAAAAACAGCTAAATTAACTAATAGTTATTAAGCGACTATTGACTTACGAGCAGGCAATATATTTTTCACCGGCCGTGGTAGCCTAGTGGTTAGGATGTCGAACTCCGGATCGGAGGATCTCGGGTTCGATACCCGAGCCGCTGAAGACCCACCATGTACACTTGGGGATACGTGCATGTAAAATCAGTGGACTCTGAAGTCCCGAGGCATTTCCGAGGGTACCGGAGGGTGGAGATTTCCCCTTCCCTTCACTCTTAAGTCAAAAAAGGAAGGTGGCGTGTCTGTGGTTGCGCCATCCGACTACAGTGTGTTAGGGTTAACGCTGGTCACCTATCAGGTGACCCTTCACAAATGGCCAGCAATTCCCGTGGCTTTGAAAAGGGCGAATGCCGACAAGGCAAGTGCCTCCACGTTGTAAAAAAAAAAAAAAATCACCAATAATATTTTTATGTTAAACATATAAACACAAAGAAACAGAAACCTAACTGCAGTTCTTAAATGTGAAAACTGGAGCCAATATGTCAGAGAGCACTTCAAGAGTTCGCTTCAAGGAAAAAACGAGAAACGAAAACGAACAAAGGGTTTGAGAGGAGAGTCTCCGGGAGAAGTCCACGGTTTTAAATAAATATTTGCATGTCGTTATCTGCACTTAGGATGCTCTCTAGAAATTCGTATTTCTCAGCTCGGTCACTTATGTACTGTTCCCTGCATAAATTCTGGTTTTTGTTAGTCTGAAACTTTAAAAAAACCTTTTCTCATCTATTGTTTATCTATTATTCCAAATGCAGGGGTTCAATCTTGACTAGGGATGTAACTAATATTCGGCCACTATTCGGTATTCAGCCCATTTGGCCATTTAGCCGAATGGGCCAAATTATATTAATAAATATTCTACCTAGCCGAATAGTGATTTCATGACCTAGCCGAATATTTGGTCAGGCCGTGAAATTTCGGCCAAATTTATTGGATCAAATTCGGCCAGGCCAAATATTGATTAACTATTCGGCCGAATAGTTCTGCCACAGTAGAAATGTAAGAAAATTAAGAAATTAGTAGATATTAAACACTTAAAATTGCATTATAATTATTGCAAAAAAAATACATTGGTATGTAGTTTTAATAAATAAAATTAATTTAGAAAATAACTACTTTATTTAAACCTTGTTATAGGCTTGACTGAGCAAAAACAAATTTTAAAGTTGTAATATTGCATTTTATATTCAGCATTTGCTCCCAAAAGCTGGCAATGGTTAATGTTGGCAATAGTTAATGCTGGCAATAGGTAATAGTTATGATGGAGAATATGATATTTTTTTCACCAATATGGAAAAGAAATTTCTATTCCACTTTACTTTTATTTTGTTGGTATTAACAAAATGGAAGTCAGACTTTGTTTGGGCCGACTGATTTATTGTGAATATTGGGTAAGAGAGAAATGTGAAAAGCTTAGATTATATCATGAGTATTAAGATAGCATAAGTTATTGGGGTTTTTGAAAATAAAAATATATTCCAGTTAGATGCATTAAATTTTAATAGATCTTTTAAAAATAGATGTATATATATCTATATATAAAAGTTCATAACATAAAAATATTAACGTTTATAACTTTTAAAAGACCTTTGCTCAAAACTCTTTTGAGCAAGGTAAATAAATGTTCACTAGACAATAGTATTTCTTTAATTTGAATTAAATAATTAGTAAAATAATTCTAATGCTTACATTAAAACCTGTCATTTCTATTTTACTTGTGGGTGAAATACTCAGTTTTATTGTAAGGTACTTGTACCCAATATGGACAGTGGTCTCAATATGGACACCCCTAATATCTTTAAAAGTAACAAATTTGATCGAGAAATAGCACTACATGTTCGTGAAGAAAAGCAGTTGAAAAGATAATTTAGCCAGGAAAGTGAAAAAAAGCGCGTTGATCGCCATTTTGAAGGAAACTTGTTTTTTCGTGGTGTGCTGATAGTAATTACTGGTAAGTTTAAATTCGTATTAGAGATGGTAAAATTGCTTTAATTATTGAAAAGTGGAGTGTTTTAGAAAGCCGATAAAACATATTTTCTATTGCTATTGAATATATTGCTTAAAAATGTTTTCTTTGTTTATTTATTACAAGATTTAGTAAAACTACGCCCGATTCCCAATATGGACACCTTATGTCCAAATAAAAACTTCTTCATCATAGGCGCTAAGTCCCACACAGTTCTCATGGACATCTCTGCCGCAACTGATGCATGGCCACATTGTTTGCAACAGCGTCAATACTTCTTAAGAAGAAGTACCAGTTCTCTTTTGTTGATGAAGTACAGCAAGTGAATCTTCAGATTCAAATTTGTAAAATATCTGTTTAGTGTTATTTTGCTTTGCTAATTCGTAATAAATGAATGCTTTTATCTATTTTTATTTGATGCGTTTGAAGACATGCGGCCATGCATCAAATGCGGCAGGTATGCCCATGAGGACTGTGTGGGACTTAGCGCCCATGATGAAGTTTTTATTTGTCCATCGCTTGAGGACTGAGTAATAGCAGATGTTCAGTCTGCAGACAGTTGCAATAAAGCTAAGCAAAAGCAACTATATTATTTCATAATATTTTGCTGTAACTGAAGGGCTTTGCATGGCTCTTCGAAGAGCCACAACCGAAAATGCCCCCCTCCTTTCTAAAGTGCATGTTATGAAGATATTTACTGAGCCCCACTCCTGCCCCGCAATACTTTAAGCTATTTTTATTCTCCCCTCTCCTCTAAAATCCCTTGGAAGAGCGTATCTTCCATACACCCTGTGTAGTAGGTCAATAAGAGCCACTTGTCTCTAATATGGACATGCATGTCCATAATAGGGACAGGTGGTTCTTTATATGGACACTTGTAAATTTTTTTTCTTTTTATCATTTAAAATAAACCAGGATAATTACAAGGTCGCTAATTTTAATAATAATAGTCTACAGTCCAGGGATAGTGGTCATACATTTTTGGAGTCCTATGACGTGTACACGATGATGAAAAAAAAAACATTTTCCTTAAGGTGTCCATATTGGGTACAGGTACCTTATTCAAAACAATTCAGAAAATACATTAATTTTAGACAGTTTTAGATTCTTAACAAACAAGAATTGAATCATACACAATAAATTAATGTGTGGAATTGGTGTTTGACTTTGTGAAGACTTTTAAATTTGGTAAATACTTTTTATTACAGCGATTTACTAGAAATGTTAATATTCAGCCTAAAATAAATGACTGAAATTTCGGCTTCGGCTTGGAAGAAATGGCCGAATATTTGATTTTCGGCTATTCGGCCAAATCACTATTCGTTTCATCCCTAGTCTTGACTACAACAGAATTGTGTCAAAGGTCAAAGCAATGACATCTGTGTTAAATTGTATTTAAGACAACTCTGAAGATAAAACCTTCCATCACTCAACAACTCGGGTTCATTTGATTTTTTGGATTCGAGATCATTACAAAAATATAAAACTCATGCATTTCAAGATTTTTCATTTAAAAACATATTTAAAAACAAATAAAAATTTTAACCCTCTCTCTCTACCCCCTCCTCCCCACCCCTCTCTCTCTCTCTCTCTCTCTGTCATAAATTCGGATTTAGTTGATATTTTGTAATAGAGATAATAAGACAAATTTAAACACATGCTTTTCAGAAAATCTTTCAATTACCGGAAAATTACCGAAACAGTGATCAAACGGTGTGTGCTTACAGTCTACACTCTGATACAGAGGGTTAATTTATACAATATTCTTAAAGAAGATGGACAGTTAGAAAATAAGAATTCTTAGAATCACTGCTGTTCAACAAAATCAATCTAATGCTGCGCAAGTGCTGATCTTTTTCGAGTACATATCCTGTACCTGTACGGATTTTCTTATTTTTGAGATAGATGTCCACTTTTCAGATCAAAATAATAATGTCATGTGGAAGTTAAAAATTTAATGCCCAAATATCATGTTGAACCAACTTTCCCGGTGAAGCTACTATTTGATGCCTCTCGAAATACGAGTGTGACTCACCTTGAAATAAATCGAACTTTATGAAGAGATACTTTCTATGTAAAAGCACTTCGTATAAACAAACTACTAAAGTAGACAAAAAATGAATCGAAGAACACATTAATTTTTTCCCTAAACGTCTACTAACATATAGTGCATTATTTAGAGAAATCTGTGAGTTTAATAATGCAATAGTTCACACAGTCCCGTTATTTCAAAACTTTCCAGGGGGAGGGGGGCAGGGGCGTATCCAGGAAAAATTTTTGGGAGTTCGCACCAGGTGTAAAAAGTAGTTGCCCATTGTAAAATTTTGCACAATAAAAAACTCATAAGCTTGTTTCACGTTTTTAGCCTACTTTCCCGTAAAAGTAAAAAAAAATAATAATAAAGCATTAAAGAAGGCTTAATGTATCGTGAAAATATCGTTAAAAATCAAGAAAAGTCAAAAATAAGTGAAGTAATTAAATAAAGATTGAAAAATAAAAAATTTGAAAGTAGGGTATTGAGATGGGGAAAAAGTGTGTCTGTCGGTCTGTCGGTCTGTCTGTCTGTCTGTCGGTCTGTCCCCCCCTAATAACTTTTGAACGAATTGTCCGATTGGAAAAATTATTTTTGCATTCGAAAGATCTCGGCGAGGACATCTCATTTCCATATTTTACTTTTTGATTTGAACAATTTTTTGTTCAATTTTGAACAGTTCAAAAATTTTTAACATTAGCGCCTATGGACAAAATTGAAGCAAATTCTGTAAACTCTGGGTACAAGATCTATGTTCCAATGAACAAGCTTACTGGAAGAATCTCTTGGCGTGAAATATCGATTTGAACAGTTTTTGTTCATTTTTGAACAGTTCAAAAAATTAACACAGAGCTTGCGGGGAAATTTCAACCCTATATAAATCCTGATCTAACGGACCGATTTGCTTGGAACAAACTTTATCGGAAAGCTCTTATAACGTAGAACATGTAGAAATAGAAAGTTTATCCAGAACTTACGAGCCTATTTTGCTATGAAATTTTTTGATCGGGATTTTCAAGGATATTTCTCAGTGACTCAATGAGTGAAATAATAAATGAATGAATAAATGAAAGAGTGAAAGAATAAATCAATGAATAAATGAATGAGGAAAAGAATGAATGAATAAATTATTGAATAAATGAAAATATAAATGAATGAGTGAATAAATACATGAATGCGTAAATGAATGAATAAACACTTGAATGAGGTAACGAACGAATGAATAAATGCATGGCTGAATAAATGAAAGAATGAATGAGTGAGTGAATGAATACGTATTATCCGTTGAAAAAGGTATATTTTCAATAATTAGAAATAAAGATAAATAAGAAAGAGAGAGAAAGAGATAGCTAGATTATAAATTTGAATTTGGTGTATACGGGAAAGTAGGCTCGTATAGTTCTAGACGGAACTTCTTGTTTAATAATTACTTGACAAAAGTTAATATTTTTAAAAGTACGAAGAACATACTTAATTACATCAAATGAAAAAGTACAATCGTTTTTACATTTTAAGACAATTAAACGTCAATTCCTTCAGATAATTTTGCGAAATACCATTATAATTGATTCGTACTAATAAAAAATTGTTTTGAAGATTATAATAACGCTAGAGAATGAATAGCTGGTCAAGCGGCATTTTAGCCATTACCGACTGTTCTCAAAATTCAATCTCAAATAATACAATGTCAATGCTGTGATTTCAATACTTTTCTAAAGCTCTAAATTAGCAATTTTGGGCTTCCGTTGTTGATGTTAGAAATAGGAGGAGTTTCGGGACTTTTTCTGAAAATTTTTTTAACATTCAAGTTATAAAATGCATATTAGGCTATCATTGACGAAGGTAACAGACAGCTAAAATTTTCCAAAGATAAACTTCTAAAAATATATTTTTTTGTGATTTTTGAGGATGTGAGGGGATCGAGGGCTGCCCCCCAGAATTTTTTTTGAAATTGAAGTCTTAAAAACCCATATTAGACTATCTTTGGTGACGACAAAAGACAGGTGGATTCAACAACTCTCCCGTGGAAATTTCTTGAAATTGAAGTTCGAAATAATTTTTAGAGTATCTTGATAATGTTAGAAAAAGAGGGAAGGGGGTTTCTCATTTTTTGTGAAAATCAAGTTTTAAAACGCATACTAGGCTATATCATCTGGGGCCATTATAAGACAGCTAAATTTTTTCCAAGATGAAGTTCTAAAAATACAATTTTGACGATTTTTGAGGATGTGAGAAGACGAAATTGGAGTTCGGGGGCTCACCCCCGGAATTTTATTGAACTTGAGGTCTTAGAATTGCATATTAGGCTATCTTTGGTGACATTAAAATACAAGTGGAGTTGGGCTTTCCACTGGAAACTTTTCAAAATTGAAGTTCTAAATTCGCAATTTTAGGCATTCATTGCTGACTTAATAGAAAAGGGGGTTTTTCGGGGCTCTTTTTCAAACTTTTTTTTTCAAATTCAAGTCTCACAAACGCACGACAGCATCTTAACGAAAATTCTGAACAAGAAAAAAAGATAGTGTCCGTGTGCGTGAAGTGGGGGGGGGGGGGGGAACTCCCCCCACTCCACGCACACTGAACGTTTGCTAAATATAAACGGAAGAAGAGTCGTTCCGACTCTTCTTCAAATCACCTGGGCAACCCTTCTCCCTGCCTTCATTCATTTATTTCAAATAAAACTGCATTAACAGTCCCTTCCTTTTTTTTTTTCTTTTCTTCAAAAAACATGTTATTGCTTTAGTCTTCTAATTTTTATTTCCCAGCTCAATTTATAGTTAATTGAAATTTAAACAACGTCTTCGGTCCCTACAAAAAAACTTTTAACATTTCAGACTGCAGTATTATTTTGCATTGATACTGTACGTAATTTTTCATATCATTCATCCTGAATCTTACTTTTGAAGTTTTATTTTTGGTGTGAATTTTCCTTACAATGTTTTGATAAATCTCTCTCTCTCTCTCTCTTTGTTTATCCATCAGTTTGCAAAATATTTCGGCGGCCCATGCATTTTTGTACTCTTTGCTGCGATTTTCTTAATGGGATATTGATTAAAAAATTCATATATATTTATATAGAAATATAAAACTTTCGACTGCCCAACTATGAAATTATAATTTATCTATATAATTTTTTTGTCATACTCATACTTGCATTGCATTTCTATATTGTTTTGAATACTTTTTTTTCTCTTTCCGCTAAGAAAGGTTTGAAACGAAACGCGCATTTCGACGGCCCTTAATTAAGTAATAATAATAATAGTTTTTGTTCGTAAATAATGTTTTAAGATTGCATTTTTTTTTTTAAATTTTACAGAAGGATTTTTCCTTCTGTAAAATTTTAATTTTGTAATTTTTGATCCTCCATTCCTTCCTTATTATTATTATTATTATTTTCATTTTTACTGCAAAATTTTTAGCATCCCCACTCTTGGTAACGGCCCTGATTGCATTTTATGTAAGTTTAGTTGCTGATAAGAAAGCGACTGTCATCTACTTGCTGAAGTTCATGTACGCATATCCATAGCGCACAGTCGAAGTCATTCCGAAGATTAGAAAGGATTTGTTTTTCACTGTTTTTCGCCAGCTGAGGGAGCTTTGAAAAGTTATATTATGGGAGGCACTTGATCCCACAGTGACTTTGATTGCCTGGGCCCCCATCGCTACTGGAGGGGGGGGGGGGCAAAGGGTATATTTTCAATGCATTTTATAGGCAAAAAACAACAAAATACATGAATATAAATTCAATGTATTTTTAAAAATAAGGGGATTCAGTTGCCCCACCCCCCTGATCGTCCTTCCAAATGACCTGCTTGAACTTACGGGAACTGAAAGGTCGTCATTTAGACATTTTCAAGATCCACACCATGAGTCAAGTGAAACTGAAAGGAGAGAGTTTGCTAAATATAAACAAAAACATGAATCTTGAAGAAGATTTTTAGACTAATATGTCTTTCAAAAGGAACTCTTAGTCAAAATTCTCAATTTTTTTTTAAGCTATTTTTATGAACATTTTCTGTGTCTGAAAAAAAAATTAACATACCTACTTATAAAAAGCTAAATAAAAATTAAAAAAATAATAAAAATCGGTGCTCCTTTTCGTCGATTTTTCCTGAATTTTCTCCATCGTCTTTATTCCACTCAATATATTTAAAAACTTTCCGCCATTGATGATTAATTATTTTTATTGTGCTAATTTGAGATTTAAACTTTAGCAAATAATCGTGTAACGATTAAGCATATTTTCCGGTTATCTTTGCTAAACTAGATGGCAGCACTACTCTACGTATTTATCTGAAAAGTATTTTAGATTTTTAGATTGGGAATCAAATAAACTAGAACCCTAGAACAAATGTGTCGCGTCGCACTTCTCATGAGTTTCAGGGCCGGCGCTAGCACGAATGGCGCCCTGAGGCAAAAAGCTTTTTTCCGCCCCTACTATATATTATGAATGAATAGAGATTAGAAATGATCGATATAAACTTTAATTATATATATTTTAACTTTCAAAAGGCTGAATGAAAACAATCGCTGATCAGAATGGACTGTATAAGGAAAAGTAAAAAACACAAAAAGAGAAAAGCAATAGTATATTGCATTTAGCTCATCATAAAATAGAGAAGACACTTTCTGGAACTGAACACTTATAAAGCGCCCCTTCCGGATACATTGAAGCATATCCGGATAATGTGCAAAACAAGAAATAACCCAGTAAAATTATATCCTTTCAACAAAGGAAAGAAAGAATGAACGGAAACGTTTTAAGATGTTCCTGCTGTGTTTCTGTGTTAGGTTTTATTAAAATTGTGTAATATATATTAATGCAAAAATGAAATTAAATGAAGTTTTGATGCATCATTTGTAAAACTAAATAGTTTAAATATTATTTAATCTTTTTTGAGATAAAAATTATTGTTTGTTACTTATAAAGATGCAGTCAATATTTATGGCCAGTGCGCCCCTAAGAGCGATGCGCCCTGAGGCGGGCGCCTCACCGCCTCAGCCTAGCGCCGGTCCTGATGAGGTTGTCATGTAATTTCTAATTTTAAATCAAAAAAGTTTATGACCTTGACAAAATGACTCTTTCTTGCTAGAGCAAGAAAGAGTCATTTTGTCTAGGTCAGCTAATAATTTTGAATTATTTCAGGTAAACTTACGGGCGTAAATGACAAAGAAACCTGTCTAGTGGCGTGACAATCCGACCGGAGAATACATCAAAAAAATTAGAAGAAAGAAATGCATGAAAATTAGTCAAATTATGTACAGAAATATTCTAACAATGTAGGAAAAATATTCCAAATGATGTGCAGATTGGAGTAATTTTCAGAAATAGTCAAATAAATACAGCGTCTCTCTCCACTAACGCCACAACCATTTTCTTTTATTTTTTTTAATCCTTCCTTTTTGAGAGCAAATACGCGTAACAAACAAAACATTTAATTGAGTCATTCCTCTTGACGGGACTACCGACAAAAACTAATCAGCACTACTTCCCCTTAGTGTCTATGTATGTACCAATTAAGCTCCATTCTAAGCATTATATTTTCAGTTACAGTGGATGCAAAAAAACTGCCAAAGTGAAAATGCAACCTTTAATCTTTCAGTCCAACTCCACTGTAAATTTGTCTATTTTACAATCCTTGGACATTTGGGGTTGGATTCAGAAAAAGCTTGGAATCTAATACATCGTTTTTGTGTCAATATACGTGTGTGAAAGTGTGTATGTACCAGGGTTCGAAAAATCTATAGAATTTTACATGACTTGCTGGTTGCTGGGCATGTTTGTCTAAAAAATTACATGCCGGAACAAAATTTTTACGTGCCCAGAAGTTGTTTCATTGCATATTAATAAAAACATTTGAATTTTTCGTATAACATTAATCAGACAAAAAATTAAATTAAAAGCTTTATATCTGAATCAGGAATTATTTTAACTTTAATCTAAATCATTAAAAAGTCACATTACAAATAAATATTACGTAATAAGTCGTTACAAGTCCAAACTTGCGACATTTAAATTCTCCAATTTCTAATTGTTTGCATGCATGTTCCGTCAACATGTCAATTTTGAGCTCCGGTAAGGATGCGGTGATTCTTCAATAAAATACGAAATAATAAAGTTTTAGAAAGAGATATTTGATTAAAAAATTACATGCCCTGTTAGGCATGTAAAGGGTAGAAAATTCATGCCCGATCGGAATTTTTACAAGCCCGGCATGTCGGGCAATATAATTTTCAAACGCTGGGGTGTGTATATATATGAGGTCGCGGATTGCTAATTTGTAAAACATGGGGTTGTGACGTGAAAAAAGTTGGGAAGCACTAAACTAGAGCAATGATTCTCTTTTCTTTTTTTTACTAACTCCTCCTAAACAGGGTCTGATCTAAAGTCTAAAAGATTCGTGATTCCCTTGTGGTTAGTAACAGATAAGAAAATGATAAAATGAAGAATATTTATCTTACAAAATCTATAGACATAAAAGCGTGCGCAGAGTTTTAGAATTAGGGTACCATTGCGTTAATGGGAGTATCAGGGTACCGCTGTGTAGGGCGCTTAGATTACACCCAGGTCTCAGGTGCAGCCATACCGGAAAAGTTTTAATAATTAAACAAAAAGAAACATTTCAATGCATCTGAGGCAGGAAATTAATAAATCAAAAACACAAAAAGTTTGGCCGTTTTCGTAGTAGCGTGCTAATAGGGATACGATCACACGGTACCTGGTGGCCCCCGTGCGCACACCTATGTTAATTGGTCTATTTCGAATAAGACTAGGGAAGTTTTTTTGCTATAGTAGAACATTAGTCTCTTTGTTCCTACGTCTTCGACACTAGTCGGAGTAGTGCAGAGGGTAAAAGCTCTCTATGGTCTATCGTTGCGTCCCTTAAAATAAGGTTGGTTGTTTTTATAGATTCAGTTATTAAAACTTTTATGAGTAAAAAAAGGGGGGGGGGGGCGTCCGTCAAAAACCTCATCATGGCCTTGGCTCTCGTCAGTCTCTGGGTAAGGGGCAAATAACTACGGGGCATGGATCTTTGCTTCGTGTCGTGAGAACAAGAGAAAAAATTTAAAAAAGCAATTAGGGGAAAAGAGCATATTTCCGACTCCTTTTAGTATTTTTCATTATGCTTCGAAACTTTTCTTAGGAAATTATGTAATTTTCAGAAAATTATTGTAGATATCCTGGGGAACATTAGGGAAAAAAGGTATAGTTGCTTTCATTGCTAAAAGCTGTTTTTTAGTATATTCGCATATTTATGCATGCACACTACGTGTTGGTTTTTAAATAGTACTAGTCCCAATTGTGTTTGTTTTAACCCAGAGATACTTAGATTAACCTATTTTAAACGTATTAGGACAAGGGACACGGTTATTAACCAGAGACAGAGCAGCGACCTTTTTCAGTTGCTCAGCTCCGACTTCTTAATACTTGTTCCGGATCCACTCAAGTGCTCCGAATAATTTGAATAAATTACAAAATGTATCTCTATTTATTTTTTTATGTGATGAAATATTTAAAAAAGTAAAAACAAAATTAATAAAAAAAAAATCTTTGCTCCGTTTCCGTTCCAATTTCGAGCAAAATTTTGTGTCTTCCACTGCTCTACGCTCTTGCTCCAAATCCCTGGACAGAGAAATGTGCTTCTAATGCCTCTTGGATATCCAAGCTCCCCTTCGCAAAGCGACCAGGAATTAAAAGTCAGTAAGGAGCGCCTTTCGTTTATAGATGAGCACCACAACGGTGGAAGTACAGTAGAGCCTCGGTTATCCGAGCCCCGACTAACCGAATTCCGGTTTAACCGAGGTACATTTGCCTTTGAAAAAAAAATTTTTTTAGCGGCCGATGGCGACGTCACTGACTGACGGTAGTCATCCAATTATTTTCTGGTGATATAAACACCTAGAACAACCGTTAAACAGAAAACAATAGATATTTTTCTATATATATAGACTTCTTCAAGAGAGAACTTTAACTGGAACATGTACTCTACTGATGTGTACATATAAAATTAGATATTTGTATGTTGTAACGTCATTTTTTCATTTCATAATATGTACGGTAAATACCTTTTTTTTTGCATCTTAGACGACATTTTCATTCATTTCAACCCATGTTTCCCTCTCGATTTGGACAGAGTCCGTGTTATCCGAGTTTTCGATTATCCGAGGTACTCTCGGTCCACATTACCTCGGATAATCGAGGCTCTACTGTACTACTTGGCTCATTATGTACTTGGATGACACCAGATGGCGCCACCACAAATACGCCACCTTCCGTATTTGACCTAAGAGGCAAGGGAGGGGAAGTTCTCCATCCTCCGATACCTTCGGAACTGCCTCGGGACTTCAGGGTCCACGGAATTTACATTCACGTATCATCAAGTGTACATGGTGGGTCTTCGAACACCTGGTCTTCCGGTTGGCAGCTCGACATCCTTTTTTCTTGGCTGCCTGACCCTAAGCGATTTAGGCCAGCAAAAGATCTCGAATTTTAAACGTCAAAATGAACGCTTGCAGCAGGAAATAACATTGAAAAAGAACATGAAGACTTTCGGGGTCCTTGAAACCCCGTGAAATCTAAATGCTACTTTTCGCTTTTAACTTTTGTGTTTAATATTTCAGCACAAATGTAAACTTTTTACTTCTTCAGCTGAAATCTCCCAACCCATACGATTCACGCCTGAGTATTATAGGTTGACAAGAACTATGTTAGGAGCTAAAGGTGGTAATTTCAATGCGTATTTTGGTTGGATAAATCTTTTCTATTTCTTATAGCTTTGGCAATGGGCTCAAAATTTCCATAATGACTCGAAGTTCATAGAATGAATCAAGACCGAAAGCTAATCAAATGCAGTTTTTCTAGCTTTATGACGTGCACGTGAATCAACTGCACGCGTTGTATTATTATTATTTTTTGTTTTCCCTCAGCTTCAGGTGTGAAACTAGAGAGTTCCTGACGCGACCTTGGAATGTTTCTCTGTGATTGCCATTTTTCAAGTAATGATGTTATAATGAATCTCAAATTGCATAACACGTATTTAAATGATTGATAGCGAGACACTTTTCTGAGAAGGAAGAAGGGAAATGGGCATTCATTTGAAAGTTGAAAATTCATCACGTTACAAAAGACATTGTCATTTAGCGTCGAGGACGATAAGTGCGTTTTATCGGTGATACAAAGGTGTTAAGTAAACACTCAATGTACGAAAAAAGAAAAAGAAAAAAAAAAAAGAATTTGTGGGTAACATGTTAAAGTTTTCGCAATCAAGAAGGTCGCAGTTAATTTTTTGTTTTTTGTTCATGAATCCAGCTTAAAATGTTGCTTGGCGACAAAAATATTAACGTGTAAAACTTGTTATAAAAGGCTTATGGGAACAGAACTGAAATGGGTTTAAATCTCATATTAGAATGCTTATGCAGTGCTTTCCAAACTGGGTGTCGCGACACCCCGGGATGCCGCGTATTAGCATCAAGGGTGCCGCGAGATTGTAAAACGAATGAAGAGCTTATGATAAAATAATATATCAAACATACTTTTCTTGGTTCAGTGTTATCAAAGATCACATAGTAGCCCCGTGATCGATATGTTGATTTCTACAATTTGTGCATGTAACTTTCAGTTATGTCTCGCGATGTCTCTGTACTGCTGCTGTACATTGGCGCTCTGTATAGGTTTCTTGTTTTAACTAGTTCTTCGAGCGGTGACATTGGGCCATTGTACATTTCCTTCAGTCTGCTTCTTTCTTCCATTCGAGACACAAGCCATGTTTTTACCTGCTTCAAAGTGACATATTTACGCCATAAATTTTACGGAACTCATTCGCTATAGATGAATTTATTGTCAGAAAGACACCTTTGGCACTTTATAAAGCAACAGTCAAGTGGTGTGTCTGAAACTTCAGTAGTTATTGAACAACAACTAAATAACCTGTCTCAAACCTGTTTATTCCTCGCCAATATGCAGTAGCAAGAACACGAAAGTGAGAATGTATGAGGAAGAATACATAAAAATGGGATATACGTGGTGTGGAGTTGAAGAATGTCCAACGCCGGTGTGTGCGATTTGTGGAGAGAAACTTTCCAATCCAAGCATGGCACCAAATAAGTTGCTACGCCATATTTCAACGAAACACAAGCTAAAACGAAACAACATTCTAGTCTGCAAGGTAAGGATGTATATATCCTTACCGCTATAGATAAAATAGCAACCTTAAGAGATAAAGTCGAGGTATGGTTGAGAAAAACAAAACAAAACAGTTTTAACATGTTTCCATTAATGTCTAAATGTGCAGTTAGTAATAAAATACAACACCATTGATTCATGACCATTTACTGCAATTGAAAGATAGGTTGGATGGATATTTTCCAACATTAGATGTAAACCAGTATGACTGGATAAGAAACCCTTTTGCGCTTTCCAGCACTTGTGAACTTCAATTTGCTGAAGAGGAGGAACGACAGACCTGAAGAATAACCGCAATTTAAAACTTACGTTCCAGGAACCAGATTTCTGCAACTTCTGGATTTCTATTTGGCATGATTCTCCTCACCTAAGTAGGGGGCAGTTTTCTACAACATATTCGTGTGAACGTGCATTTTCTGTTATGACTAATACAAAAACAGTTAAACGTAGTAGTTTGAGAAAGTTAGATGAAGAAATGCATGTGAATTTGTCTTACATCCTACCTAATATAAGACATATTTGTAATGGTCGTCAAGCCCATGTGAGCCTTTGAATTCTTGATAGTATTGGAAAATTTTGTATCTGTGAAAAAAGTGTTTAATGTATTAATGATACTGTACTTCCAATTCACATATAAAATAATTATTCCTTTAAAATACCATTTGTTATGATAAAATCGAATCTGTTTTATTATTATCAGTGAAAGGGTGTCTCGTTAAATTGTATGTACTGGAAGGGTGTCGCCATCAGGGAAAGTTTGGAAAACTCTGGCTTATGGGAACAATTTGAGTGCCTATATTCGGTAATTCAAAAGTAAAATGCAATACAGGGGTACCCACAAAAGAGGATCATGCACATACTATGCCATTGAAATTTTTAGGGGGGGGGGACTAGCTTTTTTTTTTAGGGTTCTTGTTTTTGGGGAAGAGGGGTTCCGTAAATTTTGACAGAGGTGCGCCAGCGCCATTACTCTCGGAGGAAGTTGGCACCCCAGTGTAATAGATAGAATAAAAAGGCACTTATCTACACCAAACTTAAAAAGAAATTAATTCATCTCGTTGCTGATGCTGGCAATTGAAATGGGAAGTTGCTATTGAAAATAACAACGATGATAGAAATATTGATAATTTTTAACATTGGGCCACTTGGGAATGTCACCAAAAATCACGAAATTTGAATATTGACACACTAGATTTGGCATCTCACTTTGCCAAATTTGACGCTAAAGTACCAACATATCGCCAACTAGTCGCCAGTTTATGATGTCATTTCCGGACAAAATCCGGTGTATATTTCTTCCTCGCCTTTATAATATATCCTCCCTTTATTCCAAGCATAAGAGAAACATCTCTATCTATAGATGGGGGGGGGGGGGTTATTTCCTTGATTTCTCAAAAAATAAATAAGGGCAAAAAAGTTTCTGTCAGACCGGTTAGTAGTTCTGCCGGACCGATTTGTTTCTTTTTCCTTATCACTAGCATCGAAGTTACCTGTATCAGGTATTAATTGGTCTCAAAATATAGACTTTTTTGGGTAATTCATAAATTTATCTTCCCATCACGTAATCGTCTTTTTTTTTTGGCAAAGATAAATCTTGTGACTTTCCTTGGCAAAGATGAATGTGCTTGGTTTGCAAGCACAAAAACGATACGTTACTCTGAATCCAACCACACTGCAAATTTGCTTATTTTATAATGTCCAAGGGCACTGTAAACTAAACAAGTTTAAGGTAGCGTTGGACTGAAAAATTGCGTTTTTTACTTTAACACTTTATTGTGTCCATTCTAACTGAAAACGCTATGCTTGGAATGGAGCTAAATTTGGTACAAACATGGACCCTGATTACAAAAAGTGCTGAACTGTTTTCGGTTGTAATCCTATTAAGGGGACTTGGCACTTTTCAAATGTAGAAAATGGCTGAAATAACGATTTTTCAATTTTTTGCTTGAAATGGGGTTTGACTCTCCCAGTATATCTGAGTGAAGTTTTGGAGCGATACAACCAATATAAATGTAGTTAAGTGAGAGAACTCAAATA
Organism: Octonoba sinensis; assembly: GCA_038502835.1. Taxonomy (NCBI): domain Eukaryota; kingdom Metazoa; phylum Arthropoda; class Arachnida; order Araneae; family Uloboridae; genus Octonoba; species Octonoba sinensis. The sequence goes on along the minus strand of CM076604.1, from coordinate 89,557,490 downwards.
TTTCTGATGTTTTAGTAGGATTTTGCATTCTTTAAACTGCGTTTTCTCGGTTTGTGTGTTCTCGCCATATTGTAGTACTTAAAATGCTAAAACTTCTACATATATTCATGTAGCAACTTGAAATTTTTTGTGTGTGTTCGATATGATGTGCTTGATAAAATTAGTGATGGAATTCGCTATATATTTTCAAAAAAACATTTAAGAAATGAAAATGTAACAAAAGTCGCTTTTTTTCTGTACTCTACTATCGTTGTAACTTTAAAAACTTTTTTCTCAAAAACTAATTAATTAATAGCAAAACCCATCCCTAAAATTGTAAACCATACTATAATAAGCACTTAAAAAAATTTTGGTAAAAAAAAAAAAGTCAAGAAATGAAAAAGAAGAAAAACATTTAAAATTGTTAATTAATTTTTAAAATTTTCTGTTAGCTGAATTTTGATTTTTCATGTGAAAATCATTTTGTTGAACAATAGCACATCATAACATACAAATGAAATAGGTAAAAGTTCTTAAATTTAAAAAAAATGACAAAAGGTGCCAAGTCCCCTTAAGAGGGATGGCTCAATTGAACGTTTTTCCCGTTGCGCGTAACTACTCTCAAGAAGTAATGGAAGGGTTCAAACAAAAATTGATTGTCGCCATGTAATGAAACATTATTGTTTTTTTTTTTTTTTTTTGCACGCTTGGTACTGACGAAGGAGGCTGGTTGCCCTTGAAAACGGTCTGCCATTTTTAATCGTTTTACCCTTGCGGCCATTTAATATTGTTTTCAGGCATTTGAATATATGCCCTAAGTGAATTTCTCTTTTTTAATAATAAAACTTTCACTGCTTTGCCTTTTTTAAAAAAATATTTCTGTAAAAGTTTTGAATTTATTGAAATTCTGTTAATTGCTGGAATATTATTCGTATATTACTTGAATATACGAAAAATATTCATGATGATTTCTCTATATTATTTGAATATTTTTCGTACATTTATTTCTTTTAAATAGTTTGATGGATTTTTTTTCTGGTCGATATGACGAAAATTGTCATGTCACTGAGCAATTTATTTGCAATTTTCGCCCTTAAGTTTAGCACAATGCTATTCAAAATGACATTTAATATTAGAAAGAGACATTTTGTTTGCGTGGTATTTTTTTTTTTAAATTTAAAGTTAGAAATTTTGTGGCGACTCCATGAAAGGTGTCTCGCGTCCCTATTTGGGGTCGCGACCCACAGGTTGCCAACCTCTGCGTTAAAGCATATGCAAAATATTGTTTTATTTATTTATTATTAGCAGATTGTGCCATCGCCTCCTACGTCATTTTGCACAACGTACCGAAGCAACACGTCTGACTTGGAAAGAAAAAAAAGGGAAAAGAATAGCTACTTTTTTTATAGCTGACGAGCAAAATGCTGTATAGCAAAAGTAACGACAGAAAGTTTAAGTTTTCACTTTGCGCAAGGTGCGAATCAATTTTCCTTCCATCGCGAGAGGAGAAAGGTACATTTATGACAAGAGTAGACAATATATTTTTTAAGTAACATAAATAAGTAACCTAATATAATTAGATTACTTCCGATATATCGGTTTATCTGAAATTCTATAAAGAACGATTTTATGTAAGATATTTTCCATTTTGCTCAAAGTAGGCTACAGTAGGTCAGAGATTAATGTATTTAGCAAAAATTTGATCCCCTGGATAAACGGGAATTTTGCCCAGGATACGGCGTGCTTGATTGATTTGGCATAAATTATTTTTATTTTCTCTCCTGAAAGATAGCCTCCTTCAAGTAGCGTTGCACTGATATCTTCAGAACTCCGTCGGATAAGAATGTCCTGATTAGGCATTCCAAGTTTAATAAATTCATCTTCTCCTTATCGAGGTACTTCTGCACTCCTCTCATAAGCTGCCTCAATAGATATCTCTCCTTTATGTTATCAGTACATGTTTGCTCTCGCTCTCGTGTTGGGCAACTGCAAAGAGGAAAAACACTTTTGCCACGTGCAACTGCCTATCGCCCATCACGTGATGGTCTCGCGATTCGCAATCACGTTCTGAGCGTATGGCTTGAAAGGTGACCCTCTCGTGTCGAGCGATAAACACTCCCTTCAAAAGGCGAATGATTCTTCGAGTATTCGGAGGTGTTTTTCACGAGCTTCCTCCGATCTCTGAGACCTTTTTAATAAGGCTTCTTCCTATTTTCGTGAAGTGAAGGTGTGATTTAGTGGTGTAGTCTTGGAAAAAAGAAAAGTTGGGGGCCGCTTATACATGCGGCCCCAACATATAAGAGATATTGAAATTAAAAGTGGGAGGATGTTTAAAAATGGGAACATGAGATTTAAGGAAATTAAAATGGGAGGAAGCTTGAATTAAAGTTTGAAAAAAAAAATGAGATGAAAATAGGGGATTATGAGACTAGATCTCATTTAAGTACACTCTCAGGAATAGAACTCTCGCTTTCGAGGATTCTTCAATCGTCAAACAAATTTCGTCATTTTCAACTATTCTTTCCCCGCGCGATCACGTGACTTATAAAAGTTACTGCACAAATTTCGCCAATTTGACGAAAGGCTTACTCGGAGCAATTTTCACGAAGCCAAAGTTTCGTGAGATTTGAGCATGCGTTTCTAAGAGTGTAGGTCTCTGAATTTTAGACGTGATGCACCCCACAGCAATTTGGCCAATCTCACTTGGTTATTTATATAACAAGCATGTAAATTTACTAATTATATACTCGTAAAATATATTTCATAAATTGTGGCAAGTACGTACTCATTCTCTTTGGGCTTGTAACAAGTAAAATCTTGCACTTTTCATGACAGTAGGAAGGCTGTCAGCCAGTCAATGTATAAAAGTAAAATTTCACATGATAGAAAAAATATTTCTTAAAATTTTGTTTTATTTCGTAAGTTTCACCCCCGCACTGTTTTAGAACTTCTCGGGAGAGATTTTACCTTCAGTTTTATTGTTTTGGAACTAAAAAATATAAATGTTGCACTAATTGGGACTTCTTTTTGAATGGTCCTCTAAGGTTCCCGAAAAAGAGAAAGGTCCACGGGATAAAAAAAGTTTGGGAACCAATGATGTAGATACTTATGCTTATATATTTTGTGAATCTTATCATTATTTCAGCAGCATCTAACTATTATTACTATGTTGAACATTTAAATTAACTGATACGTACTCGTAAAACAAATAATAATTACTGAACTGTCAGTTCATGTTAATACCATTAGCCTTTTCCCTACGGTAAGTACTTAAGGAACAAATGAACTGTTAGCATATATTTATGATATTATATAGTTGCTACTGTAAGGATTTCAGCACTTCAGTTTTTGGAAACAAAATCTACATCAACAAAGCTCTCATACTAAGGAAAATAAATTATCCTTGGATACGAGTACTCTACTTCTGCAATTACTTATGCGTACTCTACTTATGCAATTACAATGGTGGCAAAAAGAGAACTTTTACTGGTACAACAGTTGTACCAGTGCCGTAGGGAAAAGAGAGGAAACTGAAATAGGTAATATTATTTAAAACCAAGGGGGAAATAGGGGTTCTATGCCCCCCCCCCCCTTGGTTGGCTCTCTGGACGTCATTACTGACAAAAAACAGCAGGCCCGTCATTTCGAATTTTTCCAGGGGTGGGGTGGTATTCCATAGTAGTCTCCAATATTCCATGTTCTCAAAACCATCAAGGGGATGTGCCCTCCTCCGATGATCCCCCTAAATGACGGGCTATGGCTGAGCGGTCAAATCGACTGGCTCCGGTGCCTCCCTGCGCGGAGAGAAAGAGGCGTGGGTTCGAGTCGCACCTTTGCCATGGGTGTATTTCCTTCTTTGTATATTAAAATCTGTTGTGCTGTCTTGTTCTATCTGTTCTTTCCTCTCAATCACCACATCCGGTTAAACCCTCGTCAGGGTAGGTACGGTGGTGATTGACGAGGTATAAATAAATACATAAATAAATAAAATGACGGGCTAATGAACAGCTTTGAACTCAACTTTGAAGAAAAAGAAAAAAGAAAAAACTTTACAAAAGGTATAAGATAAGCCAACTAAAAGCTGGATGATTCTTTCTTGTGCAATCATTCAGTATGCTTTTTAGTCTTGTGAAAAGGTGTGGCCTAAAAAACTCATAATTCCTATAAATAAAATGTAAAAATGCTTAATGGCGGGGAAAACCCATGTAAGTTGAAGCTCAAATTAACATAATAATTAATTTCAATAACACTCTTTATTTTTAGGATAAGTTAAGATAAACTAATTTGAAACTGATCTGCAGAGAAACTCGCACATCTTTTTTTTTTTTTCATATCCTTTTTGTTATGAACACCTGCACTTTTCCTTCTCTATCCTTTACATAAAACTACGTATAAAAGCACAGACATTACAGCTACTGTATTCAGCATTTGTTTTTGAATCGTACCTTTGTTCATAGGTTTGTTCACAGCTACTGCAGGCTGAGCCTGAGCAAACAAGATCAGTTTTCACAAAAACAAAGGTAATAAATCGTTCTTGTTTACTACATAGAATCGTTATTCAATAAAGGATGTAATGGAGACCTTTCTAGAAAATAAACAATGTGTTTTTGGTTTAAAAATATCCTCGTATATACATTTGAGTAAATATGTTCAAATTATTTTTAATGCTACGCGATAACTATTTTTCATGAAGGGGCATACGTATAACCTTTTAGTTGAAGTAAATTAACAGTTTTCCGAATACAAAATTAATGTCGAACAGGACTTTGTGAACAAAGTATTTCTTAAAACTCCTCTGCACAGCACAGAATGGATGTTTCATTGCTATGAATTAGTAAAAAGTTGTGTGTCTACGCATCTGAGATAGTTGGTTAAAAATATTGCAAAAAAGTTAGATTGACGTAAAAGTGTAGATTAAAATATTGACAAAACCGAATTTCTTAAGTATTTTCCAAAAAGTTACGGTTGAAGGAATGCATAGTGTTTTTGTATGTGCCTCAAAATTTTCTTCATTCTTCGTTAATAACGTCGTGACATTTTTATACAACATTGATAAGGAACTTTCTGGTATTTAAAACAACAAGTAATAATCTTATTTTTCTGAGCTTGAGAAGATTGCAAAATAATTAAAGATGATAGCAAGAAATGCGTGATAAGAAGAAAAGTCGGGCTCATCTATGTTATCACTAAGTGAGACGGCCAAGGAACTTAATCAAATATGGAGGGCATCTAATTTCAAGGACATCAAGTTTTCGTTATCACCACTAAATTATACTTTAAGATTGCACCACCTAATTTTCAAACCATTTCTTCACCTCCTTCTTTCGATATGCATTTGTACCTTTTTTTTTTGTGTTTTGTTTCACATTTGACTTTGGAGTACTTCTCGACCTTCCTACGTTTGAGGCCTACTTAAAAATAAAAAAATATACATACAAATCCTTGCTTGCCAAATTGTTTGCTACAATGTTTTATTTGTGCAACATTGGATTTTGTTATTCGTGACTTTCGATTGCAATTTAAAACACTTTATTTAATTAAAGGTTGTTTCTCATTTATTTGGTTAGATTGAGACTTCTCTTAAAGCTGAGCATGATCCTCCTATGTGTCGGTAGGGATTGAGAAATGATGCTTAAGAGCACTCAGTATTGTGGCATTTCATTTCCGTTGTGGCGGTTAATCTGAATATTCTATTTACTTGCTTTATATTTACGTATTGTACTTTTGAATGTTCAAACTTCAACCATCGAGCGGGTGGCAACAGCCGATTGTTTGTATTTAAAGATATTCAGATGTAGTCTCTTCAGCTTGCTCACTTTTGTTTGATTCTGAGCCGACCGTGGCGGAACGGCCACTTGTTATGGCTTTTAGTACTTTTGTTTAAATTAAAATGTAAATAGTTAATAAATGTAATATTTAGTTTTAAATTTTGACTACGTATCCAGTCAATTACAGCATCTACAAAGATGGATCGACCAACCCTACACTGGTGACCTCTAGGACATCGAATTCGCCCTTAGGATGCGGATTTTTTCTTATATGTGAGTTTATTTTATTGTTTTGCCTTGGAAGCTGATAATTTAAGATGACTGAACCCAAGAGTTACACCAATGTCAATAAAATTGGCATGAAAATGCCTATTTTTTTTCCATTAAATGTAAAATTATATTTCGCGCAACTTGAGGCCAATTTTTCTATAGCTAGTATAACTTCTGAATCTACTAAATACAGCTATTTAATAGCTTCAATAGATGCTGAATATTTAACTTATGTGTCTGAAATTGTTTATTCGCCACCGAAAGAAAATCCTTACACTCAATTAAAAGATAAATTAATTGAGCAATTTGAACATTCGGAAACTAAAAAAATTAAAACTTTATTACAAGACTTAACTTTAGGTGATAAAAAACCGTCTCAACTCTTGCATGATATGCGTGAACTCAGTAACCACAAACTTGATTATAGTTTCTTAAAGAATTTATGGTTAAGTCACTTGCCCGCTAATATGCAAGCTATTCTAGCAATAAGTTCTGAAAGGGTTGTCTCAGCTAGCGCTAATGGCTGATAAAATTTGTGAAGTTGTGACTCTTCCGTCAGTAGCGGTAGTAAATTCTCCTCAAGCTGAAAATTCACTAATTTCTCGTTTAGAGAACCTAATTGAGGATTTATCAGAGAAAGTCCAAAAATTGTCTGTGCATAGACCTAGGAGTAGGTTTCGGAATTTTCCAAAGTCGCGCTCGCGAAGTAAAAGTTTTAGTCGAAATTCAAGCAATTCTCAAAATGTTTGTTGGTATCACGCGAATTTTTCTGATAAGACAACTAAGTGTAGACCTCCATGTCATTATAATAATAAAAAAAAACGAATAAGTCTGTCAGTAGATACGGCGTCAACTGTGCAGAATTATAAAAATCGCCGTCTTTTTATTAATGATAAAATTACAGGTGCTAGTTTTTTAATAGACACAGGAAGCGATATAACGTGTATACCCCGTGCGCGTTTTAAAAGCCTTAAGACAAGTAATCTTGTTCTTTCAGCAGCAAATAATTCCTGTATAAAAACTTACGGCACAAAATTGATGACTTTAGATTTAGGTTTACGACGGAAATTTACGTGGGAGTTTGTTGTTGCAGATGTAAGCAAACCAATAATTGGAGCGGATTTTTTGGAACAATACGGTTTAATAGTTGACATCAAACGAAAAGTGCTTATCGATCCGTTAACATCTTTAACTTAAAATGGCCGCACTGTACAATCTAAAATGCCAAATATTAAAAGTATTTCGGGTAGCTCGCGATTTCATAAACTCTTAGAGGAATTTAAAATTATTACGCAACCCAGCGCCGAAGTTAAAACTGAAATTAAGCATAATACATTGCATTACATTCACGCAATAGGTCCTCCAGTTCAGGCGCGTGCACGAAGTTTACATCCGGCGCAACTTAAAATTGCAAAAAAGGAATTTGAATACATGTTGGAGCAAGGAATTTTCAGGCCGTCTCGCAGTAACTGGTCTAGCCCGCTTCATATGGTTCCTAAAAAGTCCGGGGATTGGCGTCCGACTGGGGACTATAGGTTGTTAAATAAAATCACACGGCAGGATAGATACCCTATCCCGTATTTAAAAGATTGCGCATAACAACTCCACGGTACTAAAATATTTTCTAAGCTAGATTTATTGAAAGCATATCACCAAATTCCTGTAAATCCAGATGATATATGCAAAACCGCAATAATAACTCCGTTCGGATTATTTGAATTTCCCTATATGAATTTTGGATTAAGCGGAGCGGCACAAACATTTATGCGCTTCATTCATGAAGTTGTTCGTGGCCTTAATTTTTGCTTTGTATATCTGGATGATGTAGTTGCTAGTGCAAATCCCGAAGTACATGAAAATCATCTTAGAATCCTTTTCCAGCGCTTTAAAGACTATGGGATAAAAATTAATTCTGTAAAATGTATATTTGGAGTATCGCAAGTTAATTTTCTGGGGCATTCTATAAGCGAATCTGGTTTTAAACCTTTGCCAGATCTCGTAAAAGCCATTTCAGAATATAAATTGCCAAAAACAGTCGAGAGTTTAAGAGCTTTTTTAGGTATGTTGAATTTTTATCATAGTTTTTTACCGGGAATCGCAGAAGTGCAAATACCACTCAATGAGTAATAATAATAATAATAAAATTACACGTTATTTAAAGCACAAATGAGAAAAAAAATGCAGACATATGTTTCGGGATTGCTTGGAATCCCTTTTTTCACTCAATGAGTATTTAAAGGGTAAAAATAAGAAAGCTCGATGCGAAATTAGTTTGTCGGAAGAAGCAATTTCTGCTTTTAACACGTGTAAAGAAATGTTGCGCTTTTACATTATCCTTTGATGGATGCTAAGTTAGCGTTAATAACAGACTGCAGTAATATCGCTATGGGTGCGGCTTTGCACGAAGTTACTTCGCAAGGCATAAAGCCCTTAGGTTTCTTTTCCCGCAAACTAACTCCAACGCAGCAGAAATACTCGACATATGATCGTGAACTTTTAGCTATATATTCTGCTATAGTGCACTTCAGATTTATGTTAGAAGCGCGTCCTTTTTTAATTTATACAGATAATAAACCGTTAATTTATGTGTTTAATCAGAAAAACGATTCGAAATACTCTCCTAGGCGTTTACGTCAACTAGATTTCATATCGCAATTTTCGACAGACATTCGTTACGTAGCAGGTCGGGATAATATCGTGGCAGACACTTTGTCGCGTATTGAAGAAATTTCTATCCCATCCTCTATTGACATGGAATCCTTAGCTGACGCGCAATCGAAAGATTCTGATTTTTTGAAGAATTTAGACGACTCAAATGTTAGCCATTCGCTAAAAATTAAGAAATTTCAAATCCCAAATTCAAACAAGCTTTTATATTGTGATAATTCAACCTCAAATATTCGGCCTCTTATTCCAAATTCTTTTCGTAAAGCAGTGTTTAATTCTTATCATAATTTATCCCATCCAGGCATACGCGCTACAATTAAATCTATTTCCGAAAAATATGTTTGGCCAAATATGAAAGCCGATATCAAATTATATTGTCAGACTTGTTTAGACTGCCAGCGAACTAAAGTTCATAGGCATACTAAATCTCCTTATGGTGACTTTCCCCTACCTGACGGAAGATTCAAATATCTTCATATTGATCTAATTGGGCCACTTCCGGTCTGCCGTGGATATACGTATTGCTTAACGGCTGTTCATCGCTTCACACGCTGGCCGGAGGTTACCCCCATAAGTGATATAACCGCGGAAACTAGCTAAAGCTTTATATTTTTCTTGGATATCACGTTTTGGTGTTCCTTCAGTCATTACAAGTGACCAAGGCAGGCAATTTGAATCCTCACTTTTTAAATCTTTTACCGCCCTTTTTGGAATTAAGCTCAACAGAACATCCACATATAATCCAAAGTGCAATGGACTAGTGGAAAGACTTCACAGACCACTAAAACAGGCATTAAGTTGTCTGTCGCCTCTGACTTGGGTCGACGCTCTCCCTGCTGTGCTCCTCGGACTACGGACGGTATACAGAGAAGATCTGAAGTCTTCCGTTGCTGAACTTGTCTATGGGGAGACAATTCGTTTGCCCGGAGATTTCGTCGCTGAATCTCCAGTTCCGGTCCTAAGTTCGACGTTTCTCCAACAGCTGCACAAAGTCATCGGTTCGCTTCGTCCAACGCAAGCATCACGACATGGAGTGCCAACATTTTTCGTCCCTAAGGATTTGACAACTTGCACCCACGTCTTCATTCGTCATGATGCTGTCCGACGAACCTTGCAACCACAATACGATGGACCTTTTCTGGTGCTCAAACGTCTTGCAAAGGACTTTGTTCTTTCTATAAAAAGGATAGCTAGAATTGTTTCCATCGACAGATTGAAACCTGCATATATTTTAAATCAAGATTTAAGTCTAAAGACTGTGAACGCGAATCCTGTCGGTGTAACTACACGTTTCGGCAGGAAAGTACATTTTCCGGACAGATTCGTCTCTCCCTGATCTGCTCGAGACTCAGAGGGGAGTATTGTGGCGGTTAATCTGAATATTCTATTTTCTTGCTTTATATTTACATATTGTACTTTTGAATGTTCAAACTTCAACCATCGAGCGGGTGGCAACAGCCGATTGTTTGTATTTAAAGAGATTCAGATGTAGTCTCTTCAGCGATCAGAGCCATGGGAAAGCGTGGAAGGAAGACGACGAAGGAGTCCGCTGCAAGGAGCGACAACGTGAAGGATAGGTCGCCGACCCTGATGGACCGAGACACCGAGGCCCTTCTCAGGGCCGGCGGGGGAAACCCCGTCAACGCGGATCTCGCATTGGGAGAGCTTCCAACACTCGCGTCTTTTTCCGACCATGATCCAGACTCGGAGTTTGAATCCGATGATGACGAACCAAAAGAGTACGAACGCTTAGTTGCAGACGAAGGCATCCCTCTCCAGACGATACAAAGCATCGCTGAAAAAGAGGATCTTACTACCGTAAGAACCAAATACTATTGCAAGATCGACTACGCTTTCGGTCGCGTCCGCTTCTTAATGGCAGATTTACCCTGGATCCACAGAAGGGACCTCATTGCCTTCGATAAGCTCTCGAAAGCCTACGCCACCATTCAGAAGCGCATCTTAGAGCATGATCATAATGTGGTCCTTCAAGCTTACAAGGCCAAAGAGGAACTACTAAAGGAAATCACGGCCCTCCGTGATCACTCGGAAAAGGATAAGCCGTCCCCCCGGCCCAGCAAAAGAAAAAGGAAACCTGTTGTTCTACTGAACATTCCGGATCCCAAGAGGACAGTCGAAGAGATCAAGGTGAGAAGCAAAGAAAACTTCGACTGCCTTCTCGTCAACGACCAAGTTAGAATCACCCCGGAGACCGACGACGGCCAAAAGGATATTGAAAGTTACGCACAAGAATGTAAACTCGATTATCACGCTCCAACGGTCACGTCCCGCCCCTGCGGCTAGTTCTTAAGGGACTACCCGCAACGTAGAAAGAAGAAGAGGTTAAGAGTGGCCTGTTGTCCCACAGCATAGAGATTCACTCCGTCAGACAGTTCAAGGGAAGAGACGGACTCCTACCGATTTTCTGCATTCAGCTACTTAATAGCACAGAAAACAAGAAGCTTAGAGGTCAAAGACTCAAAATCGGCGACTTCTCGATAAAATTTGAAAGCCTTAGACCTAGAAGAAGCCCTCTACAATGTTTCAGGTGCCAAAAGTGGAACCATACATCCTACTACTGCCACGTGCAGGAGAGGTGTGTGGTCTGCTCCGGCGCTCACAGACTTAGAGACTGCCCGAACAGAGGTAAAACCCCTGTCTGCTCAAACTGCAGTGCTAACCACCCCGCAAGCTACAAAGATTGCCCCGAAAGGCCCAAAAGCAAGAGACACGGCCCCACCGCTCCGCTCAAATGGAAGAAAACGCCGTCCAATAGGTACGACGACATTTTGCAGATCCTTCGTAAAGCCCTTCCGGCGTACGATGAGCAACATCAGTGAGCCGTAAGTATGGCTCACCCCTTGTGCTCCGCCTACGGCGGAGACTAGAAGTATTTTTAAACTTAGGAATAATTTAAGTTCTATGTACAAATGCCATGATTATCGGGTAAAAGGGAATATACTCTCTGTACGCCCATCGAAAATGCTGTGCTGCTGCTGCTGAGTCTCTTCAGCTTGCTCACTTTTGTTTGATTCTGCGCCGACCGTGGCGGATCGGCCACTTGTTATGGCTTTTAGTACTTTTGTTTAAATTAAAATGTAAATAGTTAATAAATGTAATATTTAGTTTTAAATCTTGACTACGTATCCAGTCAATTACAGCATCTACAAAGATGGATCGACCAACCCTACACCGTCCTTAAAGCAAATTAAAAAAAAAAAAAAATAATTTTGAGCAAAATTTAGTTTGATTAATGCTTTTAGTTACAATTGCACTACAAATGAATATAGCGCATCAAGATTCACCATTATATTTTACGAACTTTTTTATATTTTTTATTTCCGATAGAGACAATTGCAGCAGAACAATAACATAGAAAATATGAATAAAAACAACCAGACTAAAACCAATCTAGAATATATTCTATAAATCTATATTGTGTCTCTCGTCAGTAAATCTTGTCTGTGAGGTAACTCTCCTATAATTCAACATTGAGTGCAGGGAGAAGACATGCAACGATGCCATATTCTTTTTTCGTAAATTGCATAACAAAAAGAGAAGCACATCTATGTCGAGGCACTAAGTTAAATTATTTAATAATTTCATAATTAAAAATTCAGTTTTTTTCCTCATCTTTTTTGTCTTGATTTTTTCCATTAATTTCTTTTCCAAATTCAAATGGTTTTAACTTTTTGTCTCGAAAACCTCGTACTCTTTTACCGCATGCAAAAGGGGGATAGTCGAGTTGTATTAGCTAATTCAAAGTGTTGGGGTTAAACTGGAATCCTTAGCAAGATGTGTTGTTAGATGCAGAATGAATTTTTAAAGGACTAAAATCATTGAGCAAGATGTGTTTTTGGATGCAGAAGGAATTTTTAAAGTACTAAAATCATTGATGAACAGTAACTATCCCTGTAATGATTGTTTCATTAAGTTCAGGAAGTGACTTTCGCACCATATAGAAGTTCCCGGTAACGTAGTTACACCTTTATTGCATATTAATTATTGTCAAGTACATATCTCTCATTTTCTGCAACAGCGTCATAACTTGAAGAATTGATTTTTAACCTACACTCCTATAAAAGCTTTTTTAAAAAAAGTATGAAAAAAGGCTTAATGTATCGTAGAAATATCGTTAAAAATAAAGAAAGTCAAAAATAAGTGAAGTTTTTAAATAAAAGAATGAAAAATAAAAAAATGGAAAGTATGGTTTTGAGATGGGGAAGATGTATGTTTATCGGTCTGTCTGTCTGTCTGTTTGTCTGTCCCCTCCTCCTAATAACTTTTGAGGGAACTGTCCGATTCAAAAGATTAATTTTTGTTTGCATTTGAAAGATCAAACGCAACGATGTCTAATTTCTGTACTTTATTTTTCAATTGGAACAATTTTTGTTTAACTTAGAACGGGTAAAAAAAAAAGCAACATTAGCACTAATGAAGGAAATGTAAAGCAATTTACATAAACCTCGTACAGAAACTCTTGGCTTGAAATATTTTTTGATTTGAACAATTTTTCTTCATTTTTGAGCAGTTCAAAAAAAAAAAAAAAACATAGCGTCTACGGGGAAATTTCAATCCTATATAAATCCTGATCTAACAGATGGATTTGCTTGGAACAAACTTTAACGGAAAGATCTTATTACGTAGAACGTGTAAAGATAACAAGTTCATCTTTAACTAAGTGAGCCTATTTTCCAATGAATTTATTTTTTGTTTTAATTTTTAAGTGCTTTTCTGAATGAATAAACGGTAAAACGACTTTAAATGCATTCAAAATTTCTGTAATTTTTTCAATGTTTTTGTTCTGACATTTTATATTTAGCGTTATTTGTTTTAAAATAAAAGTTTCAGATCTTCCGTAGAAGCTAATTTTAGAGATTAAAAATAATTAAATAAAAAAATCCTTACATGGGCAATGCACGTTTTATGCATCAAAAGTTCCCGCTATTCAAGTAGGATTAACAAAGAAATCAAATTTCCTGTCAAGCCCAATGCTGTTTTTCTCTACTGTCCAGTGTCAAAGCTCAACGAAAAATTCTTCAAATAAAAAAAACGATGCATGAGAGTGAGATTTGTTGACCTTGTCTGGAGTCTCTGTTTATTAGGATGGGAAGGTCCCTCCGAATAAACAAAAGGGAATTAGGATGAAATTATTAGGATGGGAGTGTCCTTCATCTAATAAGCCTGCTCTCATGTTTTTTTAAAATATTTATTGACTTAATTTATCTTATTTGTTGAATAGTTTACAGGGTATTAGGTCTTCTTTCATGTTCTTATTTATTTATATTTCTTCCCTGTAAAAACAAATTTTACAAGAAAGAACGTTAAAGATGAAACACACTATACAGTTTTGTTAAAAAGTGTATTGCAGCAAATCTAACGATACATTATTAGGAAAAACATTGAGGGAAAAATTTTACAAGAAAGAACGTTAAAGGTGAAACACACTATACAGTTTTGTCGAGTCGAAAAGTGTATTGCAGCAAATCTAACGATACATTTATTAGGAAAAACATTGAGGGAAACATTTTACAAGAAAGAACGTTAAAGATTAAACACACTATACAGTTTTGTCGAAAAGTGCATTACAGCAAATCTAACGATACATTTATTAGGAAAAACATTGAGGGAAACATTTCACAAGAAAGAACGTTAAAGGTGAAACACACTATACAGTTTTGTCGAAAAGTGTATTGCAGCAAATCTAACGATACATTTATTAGGAAAAACATTGAGGGAAAATTCCTTTCCCCCATGAAAACTTTGCCAAGAAAGCACGAAGTTTCATGCCTTGCGCTCCTCCATAAGTTGAGGGGGGTTTTTCTTCCTTAAATTAAAATAGACAACTTTATGTCTATTATATACCTCTGAAAGAATTGGTAAATATATTTGTATGGAATATTTCATCCTTATTATGGTAGATTTTAGAAGCTTGAAATGAGTCATGGCCTCCTTCACATGATTCATGACTCCCCTATTTTCGTATTTTCTCCTAGGGCCCCCTAGATTTTTTCTATGGCCCCCAGGGGTCCATATGACTCCCGTTGCGAAAACCTGCTCTAGAGAGAACTTCTTGTTCAGTTATGACATTGTTGCCATAAATCAGTGATGTAACAACTAGGGGAATATTTAACAGTTGGTATAGAATGACATCTTGTAAAAACTATTCCTGTTGCTAAGATTTTTAACTTCATTGTTTATTTCTAAGAATAACGCCAAGAAATCTTTATCGGTTTTGGCAACACGTCATTATTACGATCATTACGGTGAGAAATCAAGATGTGTGACGTCAGAAATGTCGTGAATACTGACGAACTAACAATGATGACGTCATTAAAAATGAGAAATG
This sequence comes from Octonoba sinensis, assembly GCA_038502835.1. NCBI lineage: Eukaryota > Metazoa > Arthropoda > Arachnida > Araneae > Uloboridae > Octonoba > Octonoba sinensis. The sequence continues at coordinate 89,542,457 of CM076604.1, read as the reverse complement.
TCAAGTACAGACTTTTGGCTAGAATATTCTGTAAATAACCTCTGTTTTTACTTATCTGATCCGAGCGATAAAGTCGAACAAGAACTTAAGATATGACATTTTTTCCCTATACATAAGCATATTCTAGAAAAATTCTTTGAGAGTGCTCCTTTTGTTAGAAATATCGGCTTACCTCTTAGATAACTGCTATCGTCCTACACATGAAATAATAAGGAATGACCAAGAGTCGGATTCCGTTTCTTTTCGAAAGGGGTATTTGTTAATTCTGTTTTTGCAGGTTCAAGAAGAGCGATTTCTATTAAAAATTATTAAATTAAATTCTGAATAATGTAAAAGTTTTTATCAACTTTAAGTGTTAATCAAAATTATATATTTTTACACATCCGTATTTGTGCAAAGTAAAATTTGAAGAAAAAAATTTGTAAATATTTTCACCACTAAGGCCAGCATTGCGACATTTAAAGTGAAAATTATTGTCAGCGAAGCAAATTATGATTGATATGATGTCTTTCTCTTTCGTTTATATTTAAAAAGTAACCGATCTATTACATCGATTCCCCGCGAACCTTTGGGGAGCGTGAAGACAACTCAGGGGACGAGGAAGCGACAGTTGAAAATTCAAAAAAAATCTCTCTTGGTTAAAATTTTAGCACACAAATAATATTTAATAAATCATAGTACATTATTACTATTATCAGCACATGTGGTAATAAAACTAAGTATCAGACCAAACTCGCTGTTGTTCTGGACTTGCGTTGTGCCTTCACTGAAATGCAAAAAGAGTAGGCAAACAAACTAGTTGAGAAAATGCAAACTCACTTAGCTCACGAACTTATTTTTCTCTTACCAGTACTTTTTTTACTTTAATTGAAACTTATAATGTTGTATGTTGTGACAGTAAAAATAAATGTTGTGTTTTCAATGTAATGCTTGTTTTTTCTTTTCTTCATGTGCTCATACAATTTACTGAGTAAGGGGAGGGGGCGTGGGAGGATTTTATTTTAACAGGACGGGGCGTTTTACAAAATAGTATAGGAACCCCTGCTCTATAAGAAAAACGTTTTGCCAAATGAAATTTATTTTTGAGTTCCTGTCGAGCAAAAATATATAAATAAATGTACTGAGTAAAATGTAAACAAAGTTTTAAACATTTTAGTTGATTGTCATTAGTAATGTGTGTATGAAGAGAGAGAGAGAGAAGCAAAACCACGCATTCCGAATAAGCAACTATTTAGACGTATGGGATGCTAAAAGTTATTATACTTCTAACAAATTAAAGTAAGAAGGAACCTCTGACAAATTTCCTTGTTTGTGGGACGTCAGTCATAACCGATGGCAAGAAAGCTACTATATAGGTTGAAAATAGCGAGTTTATCTCCGCGTTTCATTTTATACTCGAATATCGCAACTGGCGCCGCGGAATAACTAGAATCAGTCTCCCCTACATATAAAAGCAACATACATTATTTATTTCTCAATTAACATTAATGGGCAAATTGACGATGTTTTATTAATTGAAGAGCTTTAAGGGATCATTCATAAATGATGTCACGCTTGGGGGGGGGGGAGGTTCGTGAAATTGTGACAAAGGGAGGAAGGGGGAAACAAGAAGTGTGACACCCTGCATTATGCAACATAGCGTGGCATGTGACAAAGGGGTGACTGGAGTCAAATATATGGGGAAAAAAGCGTGACATCATTTATGAACAGTCCCTAACTATAGTGCGAAAGAAAAAAGGGCACCAAATGCTTTTCTGTCTGATATACAGGGTGCGGCAACATAACTTTCTTTTCTCAAAGCGCAAAGAAAACTGTTTTATGAATCATAAATTTTTATTTTTTTTAACTCATGTAGATAGGTACATCTAAAGTTTTGTTTTACGCAGTTGTGAAAATCAAATAAGGTAGGTAACGCCCCCCATTCCCCATACACTGAGAGCCGATTTCTGGCGATTGTCACGATCCTTACCAGCATAGCAGCGGGTATGTTTGCAATTTCAGCTCGGATGTTGGCTTTTAGGTGTTGTGGGGTTCTTGGACGGTTGGCATAAAGGTGGAATTTCAAAAAACAGTACAAGAAAAAACTATAAGGGGTTCAAATCGGGATAGCATGCTAGTCACCCAAATTACGAAACATTCGTTCGAAAAGTAGATTTCGACGAAAAACACACGCTCCTCACTGTTTCTAGGCATGATGGTGACTGATCAAAGTTGGGAACAAAACTTTAGTACCATCCGTCTAGAATGAGATCACTCCCGTCCCGCATCAACATTTATGGCCTGACACGCGCGCATTTAAAAAAAGGAAGTTCTGCTGCCGCACCCTGTATGTGGTTACTGAAACGTAAATCTTTAATTCCCAATTTCAAAATCATTTTTATGTTACGTTTTTCAATGGTTAAAAGTAAACTATAATGTGTTTCCTTTCTAATAAAAGCAAACTATTTTATTATTTACCGCGTTTTAACCAAGTTCTCAAACTAGAATTGAAAATTTGACATCGAAAACAGCTTCAATTCTATTTTTTTTTTCTTTTAATTAGCGATTCAAGAAAATTCGTGTTTTCATACCGCACTTTCACTAACTTGGTAAAGTTGGTTCTGCTAAAATCAACACTTGGATCTGTTGATTACACAAAAGAAGTACATCTAAATCTACGAAAACATCAGTTAAAACTTATTTTCCTGGTCTTCTGAAAAATCATCCTTTTATGCACGGGTTGCTTTGATGTCAGTTTTTAGCCTACTGTCCCGTAAATGTTAAAAAAATAATAATAAAGCATGAAAGAAGGCTCAATGTTTCGTGAAAATATCGTTAGAAATCAAGAAAAGTCAAAAATAAGTAAGTAATTAAATAAAGATTGAAAAATAAAAAAATTGAAAGTAGGGTTTTGAGATGGGGAATTTGTGTGTCGGTCGGTCTGTCGGGTCTGTCTGTCCCCCCGTAATAACTTTTGAACGAATTGTCCGATTCGAAAAATTCTTTTTGCATTCGAAACATCTCGGCGAGAACATTTCATTTCCATATTTACTTTTTGATTTGAACAATTTTTTGTTCAATTTTGAACAGTTCAAAAAAATTTAACATTAACCCCTATAGGCGAAAATGAAGCAAATTATGTAAACTCTGGGCACAAGATCCAAGTTCCAATGAACAAGCTTACTGGAAGAAGGTCTTGGCGTTAAATATTAATTTTAACACTCTTTGTTCATTTTTGAACAGTTCAAAAAAATTAACGTAACGCCTACGGGGAAATTTCAATCGTATATAAATCCTGATCTAACGGACCGATTCGCTTGGAACAAACTTTATCGGAAAGCTCTTATAACGTGGAACATGTACAGATAGAAAGTTCATCCAGAACTATCAAGCCTATTTTCCAATGAAATATTTTGATCGGGATTTTCAAGAAAATTTTGAATTAATGAATGATTAAATGAATAAGTGAAAGAATGGATGAACAAATGAGTGAATAAATGATGGAAAAGAAATAAACGAGTGAATAAATGAGTTAATGAATGAAAAAAATAAGTAAATTAGTGAATAAATACATGAATGACTGAATAAATGAATTAATGAATGGGTGAGTGAATGAATATGTATTAACCGTTGAAAAAGGTATATTTGAAGCAATTAAGAACTAAAGCTAAACGAGAAATCGAGAGAGATAGATAGGTTATAAATTTGAAGGTGGTGTATCCGGGAAAGTAGGTTCGTATAGTTCTAGAAAGGAACTTCTTGTTAATTATTCTTATCCTTTATGTTACTTTTTACTTATTCGGTCTTGAAATTTTCTATTGGGCATTTATGATGTAAATCAGTTTTATATTTTATTTTTTCTACATTTTATGCATTCACATATTGAAACACTATGGTACTTGTACTTGGGTATTACAAGCTTTAAAATTAAAAAAAAAAATGATTGTAGGAATTCACTGAAACATAGAGAGACTGAAATATAAGTGAGTGAAGTTAATATGGTTTTCACAATAAGTAATAGTTTCCTTTTTACACAAAAGTGATCTGTATTGTTTTAAAGCAATTGTTATAGAAGATCAGATATTTTCTTTTCTTTTTTTTTTTTAAATTTGGATTCGAAGCTTTGAGATAAACTAGAATTACAAAATCGATTTTGGATTATGCGAAAGTAGATTCCTTAAGTTCTGCATGAACTTTTTCTTTTTTAACAAATCCTATTCATATCTTTTTTTGGTAAGTGATGTACAATTGAGATGCACTTGTGAAATTTTTTTTTTTCCAACTAAATTAATTTATCTTCTAGCAAAAACAAAATGAAATTGCTTTACTTTTTTATGCTGAAACAAATTTAAGTCAATTTTTCCACATCAATAACAAAAAAAAGGGGGGGGGGATGAAAGAAAGACAGAAAATGAAATATTTAAAACGGTGATAAACTTAGAAAGTAACTGATGTTACGAAATTAAAACACATCCTAAAATTAGACATGCAAAACGAAGTTTAAGGAGATTGAGCCAAAAGTTCTACTACAACTGAGAATGAGGAAACAGTTCAACGAACTACAACTTAACGGTCGTATTCGCTGTATCAAATACCAAGACGGGTTGCCAATTTTTAGGTGGGTTAATCTTTTTTGGATGATTCCACAAAATAAACTATCCTTTCTATTATTTTACCATAAATAAATCAGCCATAGCTATTTCGGATGTTCAAATGTTGTTTTGACATCGTTAACAGGAGTCTTGATCAAGAATTACTAGTCACGCCATCTGTCTGCGGAAAGTATCGTAAGGGATCATTCATAATTGATGTCACGCTTCGAGGGGGAAGGGGGTTCGTGAAATTGTGACAAAGGGAGGGGAGGGGGTAACAAGAAGTATGACATCCTACTTATGCAACATAGCGCGACATGTGACAAAGGGGGAGGGGGGTCCTTCGAAGTGTGACATTTTCTGACAAAGGGAGGGAGGGGGGTCAAATATGTGAGAAAAAAGCGTGACATCATTTATGAACGGTCCCTAAAAAGCTTAATGTATCTCAAAAATATCGTTCGAAAATAAAGAAAAGTCGAAAAATAAGTGAAGTATTTAAATAAAGAATTAAAAATGAAAAACTTGAAAGTAGGGTTTTGAGATGGTAAAATGTGTGTCTGTCGGTCTCTCTGTCGGTTTTCCCCCTCTCCCTAATAACTTTTGAGAGAATTGTCCGATTCGAAAGATTTTTTTTTTTTTTTTTTTTTGCATTCGAAAGATCTCGGCTAGGACATCTCATTTCCATATTTTGCCTTTTGATTTAACCAATTTTTCGTACAATTTTGAACAGTTAAAAAAAAGGTTAACATTAGCGCTAATGGGCAAAAATGAAGCAAATTATGCAAATTCTGGGCATAAGATCCAAATTCATATGAACAAGCTTATTGGAAGAAGCTCTCGGCGTGAAATTTTTTTTTATTTAAACAATTTTTGTTCATTGTTGAGCAATTCAGAACATAAATAATAGTAATAACTATAATAATAATAATAAATGAATAAATAAATATAAATCATCTAATCGGTAAATCTAAATTTTAAAAGATTTATGGAATAAAATAATTTATTCCTATTTTTATTTATTTGTTTTTAGCTTTTAAAAAAATATTTAACGTTTGCGAAAAGTGAGTTACTATACCAATCATAAATATTAAGAATATCTGGGATGTTAACTTTTTCCATCATTTAGCGATTTTTTAACAACGGTCAAAAAATCTTGACATATAACGCAATAATGTCGAAGCATCGTCATAATGATTTTTTTTTTTCTGAATTAATTATTTATTTTCCACTCATCTTAGCGCCAATTCCAGCAACTTCCTCAAATTTAAATTTCTGTAAACTACGCATGTCATTTTCTCCCCCTTCCTATTTACATCACTTTCTCACTTTAATTTTTTTCTGATACCTATGTAATAAATTTAAATAAATTAAGCACTTCACTTATTTCAACCACGGAATGTCGCAATTCAGTTACAGTTTTTTTGAAACAAATTAAACCTTTTAGATGTCTTCTCTCCTTCTACGAAAAGCTCATAATTTGGAGAAATTTATATATAAAAAAAGGTTCTCACATTAAGGAGAAAATTCTATTTCGACTTCGAGAGATTAAATTCGTCTGACTTACATCAACGGCTCTTGGTCGCATACTCACGAAATCAAATATTTGAGTCACTGATAAGAAAGTGATGAAATTTTTATTTAAATATTCGAGAAATGCTTAAAATTTAGGACAATGAACTTCAGTCGGTAAACACTCTTGCTAAGTGGATTTTTTTTCCTGTGGGAAAAATTAGCAGTCGCTTTCTAACAAACGAGGAATATTTTCCTGAAACTATGATCCACAGTGATACCGAGTTTTGAAAAGTGCAAAGGGGAAGGAATCGGAAAGAGGTTAAATTTCTAATTTAAATCCTCATGAAAATGAGTTTTATGTAGTTTTTTATTGAGAAATAAAAAAGCTGTGCATATACACACTGTATTGGTGAAATATTTGGTGGAAGCTGGTAAAGATTGTTATAATTTGGTTAAAAAAATCAAACAAAAAATCCACCTAAAGAATAAAACTATGTGCTTATTGTGAACATGTAAGAGAAGTTTTATGGTGCTTAGCCCGTCCCCTACAACGTTCTGTGGGGATACTTGAGCACCCCAGGGAGCAGTACTCCCGGAGTCGGTGCCCCTGATGATCCGCTTATAATCAGAATCATTTAATTTAATCCTTTCGTTTAAAAACCGAGATGTCCAAATCGTAAGTCTTAAACATATCCTTTTTAAGTTTTTAGGCATTTAAAGATTGGTACTTTTTGTACAATAAATACTATTTAAGTTTCAACTAAAGTAAAAGAAGTACTGGTAAGAGAAAAATAAGTTAGTGAGCTGAGTCAATTTGCATTTTCTCAACTAGTTTGCCTATTCTTTTTGCATTTTAGTGAGGGCACAACACAAGCCACCAGCAACATCGAGTTTGTTCCGATACTTACTTTTAATACCACATGTGTTGATAATTGTGTACTATAATTTATTAAATACTATTTGCGTGCTAAAATTTTAACCAAGAGAGAATTTTTTTATTTTCAACTGCCGCCTCCTCGCCCCTGAGTTGTCTTCACGCTCCCCAGAGGTGCGCGGGAAATCGATGTAATAGATCGATTACTTTTTAAATATACACCTAAGAGAAAGACATCATATCATTCATAATTTGCTTCGTTGACAATACTTTTCACTTTAAATGTCGCAATGCTGGCATTAGTGGTGAAAATATTTATAAATTTTCTTCTTCAAATTTTATTTTGTACTATTTGAATATTGCCTTGTGCCTTCTAGCAGTTACAATCGCGTAGCTGTTGGTCAACAGCAGTCAGCATTCCTGTTGCAATTACATGTTTTCATGTTCATCCCACAAGAAGAATTAAAAAGCCTTTCAAGGGCGTTTCAACTAATTGCCGATCATTCGCGTGGATTTTGATACAGGAGAAAAGACAATTTTTCAAGGAAATTTTTTTTTTCTTGGGTAAAAATGCTATCATGTGATTTTTCCTTTATCCTACTTATAAATGACTAACTGGTAAGGAAAAAAACCGTATGATTCTGCTTAATATCATGCTGCCATACAGTGCTGTCAGCTAAATAACGGCTTTAGTATTAAAAACGTAAGGTGGGTCAAGCCTCCGTAGTTTCCCCTAAACATATTTGTTTCATCGTAAGCGTTTCAATTGCATGTATTTGTTTCATTATATACGATGAATAATAAGTAAGTGACTTTTATTTCAAACTTTATTAGCGATTAGCCGACGTGCCCGGCGTTGCGCAGACTACCTCAAACATTGTATCATTCCCTGACGGAGAAAAAAAATGAATTCATGTGGCACGAACATTCAGCCGTGAGTAAATGAGGAGAAATTCTAGGTGAAACCAGGAATATCGAGATATTGCTTAGTAGTTTCCTAACTGCATTCGATTCAATGTCATTTCATTCATTGTTGCAAGCAGCTGTTTGGATCGCTCAATGAAACGAAGGCGATTGGCGAAAGTTATTTGATTAGAAGCATTGGAAACTTACGAAACGCAAACTCTTGGTTTCATAATACCTGTAATAAAGTGCAAGTACTCTTTTTTATAGCAACGGCAGATGTATGCTTGGTCAACAAGGAGTTTGCTGTGCATATACACACTGTGCTTACTACGTACTACGCTGTGTTAAAAAGTAGAAGCCAGCGGAAAAGGAGGATTGTTTGTTTGAGAACATTTAAAGCAAAGCAGGAAAGGGGGGGGGGGATTCGAATGATTCTTCCACGTGAAATAAAACTATCAGCCTGAAAAGAATATTGGTTTACTTTAGAACATATATTCAGTTTTCAATTCATTTTCAATTTCTTTTAGTTGTCACCATTTTCGAAGATTATTTTCTTTCTTCTTTTCCAAGATCAACAAGAATGTCAATAAGAATTATTGCGAAGGATATGCGCAGAGCAGTTTTTAAACTTTATTTATAATTTAGATTATATTATTATTTTAATATCTACATATATAGATATTTGTTGAGGGGGAGGACGTGTCCAATACGATCCCGCTACAGATATCATGATTGCAAAAGCGCGTTCTTCACAAAATTATCAGCTTTCATTAGTATGAAATCATTAGCTGCATAATGATGAATGCTCTTTCATTTCATTTCCATGTATTCAAAAATATTGGTCTATGATTTTGTCTATATTTCTGATTTTGTGTGATTCACTTTTAAGATTTTTCACAGAGAGTGACAGACAGACAGAGGGAGAGAGAGAGAGAGAAGGAGGGGTAAAAAAAATAAAGGAAGGGAAAGAAGAAGAATATTGCTAAGAAAATTAATCGCGCTATAATATTGAAAACTTCTTCTTATCCGTATGTTCATGTTTGTTTGCCCAAACATATTTCTTTTGAACAATGAAACAATTTTTTTTTGCTTTAAGACCACAATATCAATAATTTTCAGTTTCAGAAAACGGCTCGTATACACATTAGAGTGGCATTGGTTTCGCTGTTTTAACGCAAAACCTTTCTTTTGATGAAAATTCCGTGAAGATGGGCTGAGTAAGTTACTCGTTGTTTCACAAAACCTCAAACAGAGAGATTTAAAAAGTAGGTATGAAATTTCAAACAACAGCTTTCCTTTTCGATACTTTTATTCCAAAAAGAAGAAACAATGTGTAGATTTTGGGAGAAATCAACATAGCCGATCCCGCTCTGATGAACGAAGGCAAATATTTTCCGGAAACAAAATTAATAATGTGATCTTAAATAAAAATAAATTTGGTTCCTTGTCACAAAATATTCAGCATTGTGCAATCATAAATATACGGTTAGCAATAAAATTTTCCGATCCATTTTTGTCAATTTCTAATTGTTTTTGCAAAAATGAGATTACGTTTTATAGCTTTTCATTTCGATGTTTACTTCTTCTTTTCTTTCCGCGAAATACTTAAAGATGAATGTACACAAAGTCAAAAATATAGACGAAATATTAGACGTGCTATATGAAAATGATTTGAGAAAGAAATTTAGGTATTTATGACTTTTATGCTAGTGAATGCTGAATTAAAGTGACTAAAGTCTAAGAAGGTTATCAGCGATAATCAATGGGGCCCACGGACCCTATGCCAGGGTTTCTCAATCTTTTTCGACTTGTTGCCCCTTTAGACGCCAAAAATTCTACCATGGCTCCCCTTAGATATATTCATCATCAGTAGTGCACCTGGGATTTTCTTTGTCTGTGTGTGTGTGGGAGAGTGGCAAGGTTGATATAACGGATACATCGGATGTCAAGATTTAATATGTCAAATCTGACGTATCCGTACCGGATATCCGGCTCTGATTTCTGAGACAGATAAATTCCATACACCTTTTGAAATATCCAAAAATTCTATTGTTAGTTTTTTACGTATTTATATACTTTTTCAAGACATTTCATGCTAATTAATTTTTAAAAATCAAAGTTGACATGCCGGATAACCGAATCTTTCGTACGATGGTGGGATCGGATTAGATTCCAGATATTTAAAAAGTGGTATTACACCGGATGTTCGTCTACCCTCACCTTCGGTGCGCAGCTGTACATTGGCATTATTTAATTAACTGTGATCATAGATAAAATAGGTAAATAGGATACAAAACACACTAAAAATGAAGAAGAAAAAAGATGTGTTGCTTTGAAAACAAGTAAGATCAATAGAAGTTACTTGATTACAGAGAAAAATTTTAAATTAAACAGATATTTCCGATGTGTAAACATACAACAGTAGGGGAAAACGTAGAACTCAATCAAAAATTTATTCCCAATATAAAATTTGAAATCTGAATGAGTGAAACATAGAGTGTAAAGTAAATTGAAAATCAAAATTAAAGATTTTTTATGTTTCTATAATCATTTGTATCAATAATGTAGTCATTTGCAACTTTGTCTTTTCCAAGGCAAACAATGCGTTTTAAATTTCTTGAATTTTTTAATTGAATCAGACAGTCAATCATCACTGTAAAGTCTACGAAGATTTTTATGTTTTTGCCTATTATTTTTTCAATAATAAAAAAAAGCAAAAATAATAATAATAATTAAAAAAAAAACGAAGGGAAACAATGCATTTAGAATCTCTGCAATGTTTTCAATTTTCTAGCCTGAACATTTTATTTTTAGCGTTATTGGTTTTAAAGTAAAGGTTTTAATCTCACGTAGAGCGTTAATTGCAAACATTTTTCATCTGTCCAAGAGTATCCTTAAAATAATTGAATCAAAAATCTTTTCATGTATACATTTTACATCAAAAGTTCTTTTTTATGAGATAAGTTCAAAGCTAATCTCGCTATTAAATCAGTATGAATAAAAAATTTAAATTTCCTTGTAAAGCTGAATGCTGTTTTTCTTAACTGCTCAAAATTGGAAAAAAAAAAAAAAATTTCAAAGCAAAAGTAAAGCATGAGAATGAGATATCTTGATCTTTCCTGGAGTCATTGTTTTGGGTCATTCCTTCCGAAATTATTAGTATGGGAAGGGTTGATCAACATACATCTCCCCCATCTAATGAACCAGCTTTCATGTTTTTTGTTTTTAATAATTTATTGACTTAATTTTATTTGTTGAATATTTTACAGGATATTAGGCTTCATTTCATATTCTTATTTATTTATATTTTTTCCTTCTATGAACAACTTTCACAATAAAGAACGCTAATGGTGAAACACACCATACAACTTTTAAATTCAAAAACAAAGATAGATTATTAAGAAAAGCATCGAGACATTTTTATACCCCCCCCCCCCTCCACGTAAGCAATTGAAGTTTGATTTGCCACTGAAAACGATCATCATGGCTATATAGCCCAAGTGTAAAAAAAGTAGAGTACCACTGATCTACATGATCTTTAGAAATTTTTATGCTTTTCTCTACAGGAAGTTTATGCGTGCACTACCACTGAAGGCTCACAAAGCCTTCAGATAAAATTAAGATTTTTTGTATTTTATTAAAATTGACTCTTACGCTTATTGGAATCATCAATAGAATCTAGGGCAATAATTATTGTTATCATATGAGCAATCTCAAAGTTCTTAATTGTCCGTGAATAAGAGTTCTTAATTTAGATCTGGTAAAAACATAACTTTACTACCTGATTTTAATTCTTTTTAATTCAAAATATCCACCAACTGAAACATTTTATATCACTGTTATGCTGTTTTTCGACAACGTCAGTTATAATACCTTAAAACTTCCTTTACGGAACTACACCTGATTTTAGCTATGCTATCAATCAAATAGCTAACACAGCTGGTTACCATTTCTTTTATTATTTGGAAGGAGTCCTGGAGCTATCCTGGTTTTTCTTCTGAGGAATGAAGAATGGGAAGTTCTGTTCTTGTCATTCATTATCTACTTATCATTGAACTAGATGTTGTCACACCAGTCACGATAATAACTATTTTCAAGCGGATATGTACTTAGAGAAGGCGCAATGATCATTTCTTGAAACCGACTTTTGTCGTGATGCCAAAACTAAATGAAAAATTCTTAAGCATTCTTTTATAATTTATGTTTCAGGACTGCTAATTTTTTTGCTCGTAAAGCTACATAGATCGAAACTTGGTTTGCTTGATTGCGAGTGCACTAGGCTAATAATTTTCCTTATCACGTACGGGGAAAAAAATCATTCAAAAATTGAAATACGGGGAAAATGCCCAAATAACATTGATTTCATTTCCATTTTAAATGCTTTACTTTTCACTTTTACTGATTGAAAAAACTTTAAATTTTACGTTTCTGATATTATTATTTGCGGTTTTTCTTCTTTCATTACAGCTCAAGTATTTTGTGATCGAAACTGCGTGTGGTTAAACATACACGGGGGGGGGGGGGGGATGAAAATTGAAAATACAAATGTGGCAACTTTTCAATTTTTAATTAGCAACTTACAATTTAAATCAAGGTGGAATGATCAAGGTGAGTATATAAACATTGTGAAGTTTTTATTAGCTCTTTATAAAATTTAATTTCAGTCGCTTAAGCCGGCTTTTAGTTTAAGTCCTTGACATATTTATTTTCTTTTTCAGACATGATGAAACGATAAGGATATTGCTCATTTTGGGTAAGAAATCCAGTCACAATGAAATCATTGGTAGATGACATGTAATTAACCGAAACATTATTTTCCTGCACATTCTATAATTCAATTTGCATAAGAATATAATAAATATTTTATTCTTTCTCGGTCAAATCGTGTTCACTGCATTCATATTTGTACCTTGAACTTTGATATCAAGTTGTTGAATGAATAAAACCTAACTGTAATCATGAATTGAGAATATTCAGCAACCTTTTCAAAATTCAATTTTTTAAAACAGCATGTTGTGTTAGCAGTTGGCTATTTAAGGCAATTCAATATGATTTTTAGTCTACCTTGAATGAGTATTACAGTCACGTTCTTGTCGATGATTGTTTCTAACCTGAGAAGGGGGCGATCCTAGGGAGTAGGGGCGCAATTTGTTCCAAAAAAAAAAAAAAAACGTAAAACCAGTATGCAAATAAGTTTTTCATTAATAAGCGTTTTAAATGAAAATCAAGTGCTACAAACTGTAATGTTACCAAGTAATAGCAATCCTGAAGTGATATAATAGTTGTTTGAAAGAATTAATCATTAATTAATAATCCGACGTTCTTATGCATCCAAAAGGTATAGAATAAACCATCGGATTCGTGAAATTTGTCGATTTTCGAGTTTTGATGGATTTATTTGTTTTAAAGGGTGCTGAACCCATTTTTATATTTTTGAAAATGTCTGTCTGTACGTGGTCGCTGATTTTTTACTTATTTATGCATTTTTTTTTTTGGGGGGGGGGAAATAACTTAAAACGTAATGCATGGAATGAAGCGAAATTTGGTACACACATGGACTCTGATAGGAAGTGGTGCTGATTACTTTTTGGGGCGAATCCTTTCAAGGAGGGTTGAGCAATTGCAAGTTTTTCTCGTTTGGCGTGTCGTTACATTTTGCTGTAAGTTAGATCGAAATAAAAATAAATAATTAACTAGCGGAATAAACGAACAAATAAATAAGCATAAAAAGCAGAAGACGAAGCAGAACGGGAAAAAATGTCAATCGATGAAAAAATCATTCTATAATGTTTTTCAATTGAAATATTCAAAATTTTATGTCATTGAAATTAAAAAAATAATAAATAAACAAACAAATATAAATAAATATGTAAAAGAATTTAAAAAAGAGAAACATACATTATTTTCAGGACAATCGTTCTAAAAAGTCGGCATTCTGATAAAGATCACTAAGTAAACAAAAATTTTATAATAGATTACTGCAATGAATTGTAATTTGCAATTGGTTATTTCATGATATAAATAAATTACACAGCTTAAAATTTATTTTATGTAGGTGTTAGGAGGTCTATAAAGTGTGATTTTTGCCGCTTTTTTTATAATAATTTAAGAGTTTGAATTCACATTATTTTAAAATTTATTTCGTGGATTTGGGGACTTGAGAGTAAAGACTTTCACCCGAGCGCCAAAAAAATCAGATGACAGATGTTGCTGGGAACGGACGGAAGGAACTGGCAATGCATCTTTTGTGTCCTACTTGGAATACTGCGGAAAAGGAAGAGTTACATGTAACGTGCACGCAAAGAAATCTGAACGTTTAAGAGGATATAGAACTGTGTATAAGTAATAACTACATGTGAAAGAAATTAAACTTTGCATGGCTATGGAAATGAATGATTTATCTCAGAGGATTGATTATTCGACAACGTTTTTTTAGATAGCCCTCAATTTTTTTTCTTTACTTCTTTTTCTTTCTTAAGTTTTCTTATTGCTACTATTATTATTTGTATATTTATTATTCCTAACTAAACTTTTATTACCTATAAGGCATAAGTCATAATAAATAAATAAATAAATAAAAGTAAATAATTTCAATGACAAAATTAATTAGGATTTGAGGAGAAATTATGATTGTACTAACGACTAGAGAATCCAAAATTTTTGTTAATCTACTGTTTATACCAGTAGTTCCCAAAGTGGTCCACGCCAACGAAAGAAAAAACTGGGAGTGCATGAGATGAAAATAGGTATAGTAACTAGTAAAATCTAGCACTTTTAATGTGAGTAGAAAGGAAGGGCAATCAAATGCTGGTGCAAAGAAGTAAAATTTTGCATGCTAGAAAAAGTAATTCATAACATTTTGCTTTAAATTTCGTAGCTTTCACGTGACATTTTCTGTATCTCTCTACTGTTTAATAATTTCTTGGAAGAAACTTTAGGCTCAGTTTTGGAATTTTCAAATATAAATGTTACACTAATTCACTAATTGACTTCTTTTTGAACAATACATTACGAAGGGGACTCACAAAAAAAAGAAAAAGAAACAGAAAGAAATCACAAGGGGTTCACGGTATAAAAAGTTTTGGAACCTATGGTTTAAAAAGACGGTTCAGTCTGGCTCTTTTGTGATCATACCATATCCACCTGTGTCTGACACTGTGACTTTGATTGGCGTTGAGATCTGAAAGAGCATACATCCGTGACTGATGTCCTTTTGTGCAAAAAACGAAAATTGTGACCCCGAACGAAAGTTGTTAATTGCAATAAAACTTATTACATTTCTGCACTAATCACTTTCTCTTCATAAAAACATCGCAAAACCACTGTTATCTAAATTTCCTTAGTAAAATGTGACGTATGCCCTTTAATAATCAATTCGCTTAATTCCGAATTTACTTCCGTTTTCTTTTTTTTTTTTTTTCTTCTTTTTTTGGAGAGGAGTGAAAGGCTAACAATTAAATATAAACTAAAAGTTGGTAAATTATAACTTAAATATACGTGTTGGTTGATAACCGTTTTCTTATTTATTTCGTAGAATTTTTTGTCCTTGTTATTTCCTTTCTTATATATTTAATAGAACGAACCGTGGGGGGAGGGTTATTATGGGTAGATGAACTCATCCTACACACAGCTAAAGCTTAATTCCATTTGAACGTCCATCCACTAGAAGAAAGAGAACGGATTCTACTATTTATTTCCGATCTGAGTCAGACCTTTTGTGACAGTTATCTCGGATTCCAGGGTGTTTGCTGGTTCTTATAAGAAAAGGGCAAACCTATTTAAGTGGCATCTCTTTGTCAGGGCATTGACTCGCAGACACCTTTTGGACATTGGTTTCAATCGAACCAGTTTTATCAGGGCGTATTAAAATACAACGCACTTGTCGTTCTGTGAGTAATGATCCGCCGTGCTTATTCAGTGTGTCACTGCTATTGTTCTTCTAATGTTTATTGGATCAAATGACTGTTTATAATTTCAAACGATGAGCAGAGTTCGCGCAATTTCTATCTTTCAATAATGCGTCATTTTTGAGTTTTCTACACTCAAGCTGAAATTAACAAGCGGCATATTATACGAATTTAATTGCATTTGGATTATTCAAAGAATAAATAAAAGATAGTAATTACATCTGATATCATTCGAAATTCATGATCGGAATTTTGTAAGGCAGTTTTCGCCAACTAGTACTGCATAAATTATCTTCAAATTTTGCACACAAGCTTATCTTCGATGACAATACAATAATCCATCCATGTTTTAATTTATTATAACTTTAATTAAGAAAAAAAATTAATAATTTTGGCTCTGAGGAAATTATCAGCATTATCATTTGCCGTTTGGCAACAATAGTTTTGTTTGGATAATGCAACGATGTTTTGAATTTAAATAAAACCATGTAACTTAAAACATTTTTGGTGATTTAATATTATTGAAGCTGTATATATTCTGCAAATAAAACACCTTGTTAAGTTTTACCATCGTAATCTCACTTCAGTTTAGCTGTTTTGATTTCTAATTCGGCATGATAAGTTCTATGACTTCTACAACCTATTAATAAGTAAAATAAACAAGAGTGATAAATAATTAAGTTCCTATTAAAACTACTCGGAGCACTAAGCGGAGCTGGAGAAGGTACAAAGAAGTCGGAGCGAAGTCAGAGCGGATCACCTCAAAAAAAAAAAAAAAAAAATGACTACCCCAGTTCCCTGGTTAAAATAGTTATAATATATAACTAACCAAAGACGAATTCGAACTAAAAGAGTTTCTTCAGTTTAGTCGTTTTGATTATTAATTGCGCTAGACTGGAGCCATTCAAAGCAGATCGTTTCTAGATTTCGAAATCTATTAAAATGATTAAAATGTCTCAATAAAATTTGTGGTTATTTATGTTAAACTGATTCAAGCCTTAAATTGTTGATTCCTATTTTGTTCTGTTGAATGATTATGAACCGTATTCCCCCAATGCTAATGCAGTTTTTCTGCTTTCAGATTCACCTCTGCTACGAAACATTGTTCAATGCTTTATATTATGGCAGTTTTTTTTTAATTTATTTATTTTACTATCTTTTGATTTGTGAAACGTAACCCTTTGAGAGAGCCTCCTTTATTTAAGAGCTTTTTTCTCAATCAGTTACGTTACAACAAGTGACTCGAATTTTCCAGTGGTAAGCGTGTTCGTAAATATTTCGCAACTTCGAGAGACCGAGAATAATTTATAGAGATATTTTGCAATAACCAACAAGTCAATAAATCCTTCGCTCTCAACTGGAATTATCTAGGATATTTGATTTCACTGTTTTTCACGATTTTTCCTTTTGACAGATGACTTCCCATTTGAATAGAACAAATGATCGAGAGAGAGGGAGAGAGAAAAAAGTTTTTGTCTTTTTTTCCTACGCAGTATGCATCGAAATTTCGTGTACAAACTGCTATATTAAATAATTTGATTGCAACTGCGTAATAAATAGAATAGCATGAGGAAAGAAAAAGGGAGGGGAGATAGAGAGAGAGAGCAAGCGAGAAAAAAAAGAGAGAGAGGAAAAACTGAGCATTTGGTGGAGAGCAAACAAATGCTTTTGGAAAAACTATCTCAAATAGGAGATGGGAAGAAAAAAAATACGCTGTTAGAATTATATATATATATATATATACTAGTAAGCCCGGCGGTCGTACGAAATGACCGCTGTTCTAGATATTATAAATTGTAATTAAAATGATTTGTGCAAAGGTGTCTGCTAATTCAAACTGAATTACCTAGTTCAGGCGGCGAGGACGCCCCTTTGCTTACTGCCCCACACCACTATATATTTATTTACTATACAATCATATTGTTTGTGAACAATATATATTTACCATCCAAAGAACTTATTGAAAATTTTATTATGCTTTTCAAAACAAAAGTTTTAACGAACCTGGGTAAAAGACCCTAATAAGAAAAATAAAAAAAGTGCAGACGATAAATAAATAAATTAAAAACAAAGAAAGGATTAAATTAAATTCGCGTATACATTAATTTTTGACGCAGATTGAAAATACAGCGAAGCCTCACTCAATATGCCAGAGAAACCTTTTGATTATTATTAATATATTTATTACAACAATGGCGACTGCATTGATTTGTTTGTTCACAAGGCAACTGTAATTATATGGTTGGAAACGACGGCAACAATGCAAAAATAAAATAAAACGGGTCAAAAAAATCATTGATAAATTAAATAATAATAAACTAATTGAGTCACAACTTTCATTTTTGCAGCGATGCGTTTCTCGGGTAGTAAACATTAACCGTGCCGAATGTGGTCCCGATCGGTGAAACGGCCTGGGATTCTATAGTGGACAGACAGAATAAGCCGCTTATATATATATGTATGTATGTATGTATGTATATGTATATATAAATTTGCAATACAATGAAGTTTTTCCAAACCGCATATTATTAAACTGGTGGCTTGATTTCCTCGCAAGATTGCAAGATAGCTTCGTTCTTCGCCTTTTCATTGTTTGCATTTATGTTATTTCACTTTACATCACATTGAGAAACCTCTTTTCCCCACCACCCTTTCTATTGCACTTCTGAAACCTGAGTCTTAAGGTAATGATTGATTTTTTATAAAAAATAGACGGTTAATATATGTAACACAACCTACCGTTGGGCGTGGGTTTTCGATTTATCACTTGTCACGTGAAATACATCTCCTTGCAAAAAGAATCTTCAGTAAGAATATTTTAAAAAACTGATAGGACTAAGCGAATGTGGAAGATTTTTATTTCAATCAAATTCATAAACTTCAAGTGTTTAGTTCTACATTTTGTTGCATGGCATGTGTTTAAAAACTGAACGTTTTGATAGACATGGTGCGATTATTTAATCCTATTTTGGCACAAAACCCCTCAAAGTCAGTCAACATTACAACAAAAATCAGTTTATAAATCGTTCAAAATCAGTCACTTCATGAAGGCCACCTTTCGCATAAGATACATTAATCTATTAATCTGTTCTAAATTTCAACATAGCCTTGCTTTGTGCTGGGATTCAGAATGTTCATATCTGTGATGATTTCATATTACATTGGGTCACGCCGATTCTCCTCCTTTCTTTCCCTCTCCTTCTCCTTTCTCTCTTTCCTTTCTTTTTTATTTATTTCCGGCATATTTGCTAATTAATTAGCTTACAATAGTGTTCGGCAGTAGTTAACTAGAAGTAGTTAGCTACTTGTGGCAACTACTAGTTAACTACTAGTTGTAACTACTTTTGTTTTGAACTAGTTAACTACTAGTTAAACTACATTTTTCCCAACTACTAGTTACAACTACTTTCAAAATTCCAACTACTTTCGAAAAAGAAATTTTCAAATCTTTTTTTTTTTTGAAAAAAATAACTTTTTTAAACATTAAATTATTTAAATTTTTAGCTTATGAATATTGCTCACACAAATGTATTTTTTATATTATGTTATATAATGAAAAAGTAATCATTAAAAATAATAATATTTATTGCAGTATTTACGCAAATTAGAAAAAGCTTTCTTATATAGTCAATAAATAGCCCATGCACAATGAAGTTTCACTTAAAGATCAAATTTTCATTATGGGGAAGCTTTACCTCTACTCCAGTACCATGCGTGCGTTTGGGATACCATAAAACACAAAAAGAAAGAATTCTTTAATAAAAAAATCCTGATTCTTAGGATTTTTTTAGAAGAAAATACTGATTTTTATGATTTTCTTTTTAGAAAAAAAATACTGATTTTTTTTTATGATTTAAAAAAATATTTATATCAGCTTCTTCTAAATTATTAAAATATAGATTTCTTATTATAAATGTTAGTATATTCTGGGTTTAAGTAATTCATTAGAATTTTAACTCACTATATGGTAGCCACTATATGGTAGACATTGCAAAACTATACCAGATAAGTTTTGTTACATTTGTGGGCGGTTTATTTTTAAATCTCAAGGTAAAAAAGGTGAATAAGGCTTGTTTCTTGTACTTCGGGTGCCAAGTTGGTGACCAAGATGAAAATTGGGCTCCTCACGTGAGTTACGTGAGTTGCAATGTGGTTCTTGTTCAGTGGATGAAAGGCAAAAAAAGCGCTTTACCACTTGCTGTCCCAATGGTGTGGCGAGGACCTTCAAATGCTTTTGATGATTGTTACTTTTGTCTTACAAACATAGAAGGATATTCCAAAAAGCAAATACATAAAATTGAGTATCCGAATATCCCATCTGCACAGATAGTTCCTCACGGCAAGCACTTAATGGTACCAACTGTTCCATTGAATTGAAAAGATATTGACATTCAAGAGAGGTGAGTGACATTGAAGACACAACTGAAACACATGTTGTTGAAGGTATTTGTAACCCAAACAGCGAACTTCGTTTTATTCGTCAAAATGAACTGAATGATCTGCTTCACAAACTAATAGCCCACTTAGCTTCCATGAAAGAAACGTACGTTAACGTGGTGACTATTCTAATTGCATTTAAGTATAAACAGTTCAATTGGCGAATTTGTGGAGACTCAAAGGTCGTAGCTACATTAATGGGTCTTCAGGAGAGATTTACTGAGTATTGTTGCTTTTTATATTTGTGGGATAGTCGAGCAACAGCACAACATTTCGTAAAAAAGGAATGACCACCCAGAACATCACTTCACCTTGGAGCTAGTAATGTTAAAAACCAACTCTCTTTTTGAAAGGAAAAAATTTCTGCTCCCTCCACTTCACATTAAATTAGAACTGATGAGAAAC
The DNA here is from genome assembly GCA_038502835.1 of Octonoba sinensis. Lineage (NCBI taxonomy): Eukaryota > Metazoa > Arthropoda > Arachnida > Araneae > Uloboridae > Octonoba > Octonoba sinensis. Next base: position 89,521,845 of record CM076604.1, on the reverse strand, counting down.
CTTGTGAAGGGCATGGACAAAGAAGAAGGATAAGGATTAAAATTTTTAAAAGAATGTTTTCTACAATTGAGTGAAGCAAAACTTAAAAGAAGATGTTTTTATTGGACCTCAAATTAGACAAGTGATTTTCGACCCTTATTTCGAAGGGAAGCTTAATCAAACAGAGTTAGCAGCTTGGAAATCGTTTGTGAAGGTGGTGAAAGGATTTTTAGCAAAAAAGAAAGATAAAAATTATAAAATCCTAATTTAAGATCTTCTTAAGTCCTTCCAAGCCATGGGGTGTGGGATGTCATTTAAAATTTACTTTCTACATTCATATTTGAATTTTTTCCCAAAAAGATCTTAGTGAACATAGCGATGAACAAGGGGAAAGATCTTACAAGGACATTAAGATTATGGATACCCGATAGCAATGTCATTGGGAACCAGCAGTGATGGATGACTACTGCAGGTTTATAAAGAGAAAAGATTTAACGTCACATAAGAAGAAAAAAATCACCTTTCCTCGCATTTATTAAAGTTTGATAGTTTTATGTTTTATTTAGTCTAAAATATGTATCTTTTCTCAATCAAAATAGAATTTCATGATGAATTAAGGAGATTAATCATGGTAAAAATTGTGATTTAAATGCATTGTTGAGTTTCTTTTCGTACTATACGATAGTCATAACAAAAAAACTGTACGTGTTACAGCTTTTTTGCAATTATATTCAAATTCTACGCTACAAAATTAGTTGGAAATAGCTAATTGTATTTGTGTTAGGAAAAAAAAGTTTTTTTTTGTCGGCTGGTGTAATTATTTCAACGGAAATATCTTAAAATTAAGACATAAATAATTAACTGAATTTGTTATTGTATTTGCGTGTGCATACATATTTTGCTTTAAAAAATCCAAAAAATCTGATTTAAATAAAAAAAAATACTATTTTTAAATTTTTTTTCAATAAAAAAAAATTACCAACCCTGCCTTCAACACTATTTGAAATAATATAATCTTAATTCTAAAGCATGCGCATTACTGAGATATTTTGTTAATAAATGGGAGTTGGGCAGAGGGAAAATTTTAAATTGATATTAAGGGTAAACCCCTTCATTTTACAACAACTGCTGAAAAATTGTTATTTCTTAAAAACAGAAATTATTAACTTTATTAAACAAATACATATTAAAATAAAAATTTAAATTTATAGAAAAAGGTTTTGTCTTTATTCATAATCTCTTTCTATGTTAATTGTTCAGTGTTAATCTCTGAATGTTTTACAGGAATTTCTTTAAAATTGTTTTAATGATTAAAAATAATATTGAGTTGAATTATTAGGAGGAAATATTTAAGAACAAGCTTAAAAATGGAAATTCAAATTAATTATACTTAAAAGTAGTTAACTAGTAGTTAACAACTTTTGGAGAACAGTTAACTACTAGTTACAACTAGTCTCAGAAAAATGTAGTTAACTACTAGTTGCAACTGGTTTTGTTCAGAGTAGTTAGTAGTTGGTAGTTAACTACTTTTTAACGAGTAGTTGCTGAACACTAGCTTACGAGCACAGTAAAAAAAATCAAATAGTGCTTCATAATCATTTTTACTATTTTTTTAAAACATTCATCAATAAAGTTTTTTTTAATGACTTTTCCTTTTCTGTCCTTACTTTCCCGTATCCTTTTGTTAGAATAAGCCTAAATCTGAAGATGAAAAAAAAAGTTAAACTAGAAAAAATTGCTTAGGAACGTCCAGGCTTTGTAGAAAATAATTGATTTGACAGTAATTTTAAGGAACGAGTTATTCTCAACGAGCGATTTACTTTTCAGTTAAAGCAACAGCTACGTCGGATCCCGAATTAAATGTCTGTGATGGTTATCATTATTATTATTTTGGAAATTTGCTCTTGCAACATGTTGATTTTCATAAAATTTGACTTTTTTAAAAAGAAACTAATCATTAACTGTAAATTTCAATATTTATACCAATATAATTTGTGTAAACTAATTTATAACGTTTTTCTTATTAATTTAATACAAGTTCCATGGAGTTTGTTAAAACACAAATTATATATTGTTGTTCTTCCAGAATTTGTAATCAGCTTTTTTAAATGGGTTTTTGAGGGGAGAAATAAAGGAAGAGAGGTGAAATTGGGATTCTCAGAACATTGACTACAGCTGAGTGCATGAGAAATATGCTTAAAATGCGGTGACGAAACTTTCAAGGGGAATTTCAAAGAAAAAGGAAAAGCAGAGAACTATTTGCCAGAGATTACTAAATTCTCAGCTAAGTCATGCCCTTTGACCGCCCCCAAACAAAACCTAATCTGCTATACTAAGTGTCCCTTATCTGAGATGAATTTGATGTATTCGAATCTTGGCTGACATTTATCGCTCCCGTTATCGCCAGGTGTCGCCAGGCTACTTCATCCACTCGGCAACCCCGGCCAGAGTAGCCGCGCTATAAATAGGGAGCACCTTCGCACGTTAACTTGTACTTCAAAATAATATTTGACTCCTTAATAATTAACCTGAAAATTTTCAGTTTTGAAAAATGTCGCTCGGTCCGCTAGAAAAAATTCCCAGAGAGGAGACCCTGAGACTTCGTAAAACTTATATTGGGTATGTTTCAATTCTTAGTTGATATTATGATGCCAGTTTTATTCAAATTTAAATCTTTATTTACATTTAAATTAATTGTTCGTCAATGCTTTATAAAAAATATTTATAAAGCAGTTTGTATTTATTTTGTATTATTCAATGAATATTAATTTTTTTATAAAATGTATTTTTGTTATTTATTTGCGAAACTTTTGTGCGTATGTTAAACCCCTCATTTTGTGTGTATAAACCTTGATCGCAATATATTATAGGAGCAAGCTTTTGTCCTTCCCTTTCCATTGATGAGCGTAAAATTTAATGGTTTCAAAAATAACATCCGTTTCAAATTTAAAAAATAAAAGATGACTTTACTTTTTTGTTTTCATTTCTGCATTAAAATGCACAACCTCATTTCAATTTCAGCTATAGTAATTCGAAATCCTTTTCGCATTTTTAAACACCATACCGAAATTGAGAATGAATCGCACTGCTTTAACGTACAATTATATTACGCTATCTGTTAAACAGAACCCAGAAAATATTTTTGTGCATATTTAACTCGCATGTTCGTGTAGCACTTGTGCCGCATGCAATAAAAACAGCTCGGTCTTCTCGATAAGTTTTAAATTCAACGTAGGCAGAGTAAAAAAAGAATCTAATTATTACAGTAAACCCCGATTATAAAAGTCTTAGGAAGAAAAATAACGTAGTAACTATCTTCCACAGTAAAACGTTCTCACTTTTCGTCAGCAGGAAAATGAAATCTGTCAAAAATATTTTTATGTATTTTTATTGTTTCTCTGGACATCTTTTCGAGCATTAGTTTGATTCAAATACCTCATTTCTCTTTGATAAATTCTTCCGCTCTTCGTAGAATCTACACATCCATCCGCTTTTAAAATTATTTTACTTTTTTTTTCTTCTCTCCCAACCAATCCTTTAAGATTTGTTGCTCAACTTTCATCCTGTAATCATGTTTTTAAATTTGAATGATTTAAAATGTTTTCGGAAAATAATCTTCGACAAATTTTGAATAAATTAACTCAAAATAAAGTTAATAATGGAAAATAAATCAGGTATTTTTGAAATTCATATGGTAGTTAGTAATTAATTTAAAGCATTTATTTTATTTTATTATTTTTTTTCTCCTCACCCAACCAATCCTTTAAGATTTGCTACTCAATTTTCATCCTGTAATCAAGTTTTAAAATTTGAATGATTTAAAATGTTTTCGGAAAGTAATCTTCGACAAATTTTGAATAAATTAGCCCGAAATATAGTTAAGAATGAAAAATAAAATCGGGTATTTTTGAAATACATATGATAGTTAATAGTTAATTTAATGCATTTATTTTATTTTATTATTTTTTTCTTCTCTCCCCATCAATCTTTTAAAATTTGTTACTTAATTTTCATCCATGTAATCATGCTTTAAGATTTGACCGATTTAAAATGCTTTTTCGAAAGATATATAGAAATGAATGAACCTCCAAAACTGTATGTTCTTCTGATTATTATTTCGGACGGCAGTTTCCACTTCGTAGGCCAGCGATAAAGCACTCGGTTGGAAGTTAAATGGTCCCGGGGCTCGAATCACTGTGTTAGATGTAATTAACCTGAGGAAAAAAGTGATAAAGCGGTTGTTGTGGTACGGCTGCCACATCCAGTTACTTTAGGAAATTTCTTCCTAACTTTGTGATAACTTTTCTTTACCTAATTTGATAATTGAAGAATGTACGTAAAATGAGAAGTAAAAGATTGATGTAATCATAACTCCTTCAATTCACGATATCAATTAGCAATCTCAAGAAGCCAGAGGATTATTTTTTTTTTTTAAATACGATTATTGAAACGCAGAAAAAATATTTGTTCTTTAATCAGAATGTGTTCTGAATGTTTAACCGAAAAACAAATAGCCTCTAATAAATTCCCACTTTCTCTTTTTACTTTTATATTTTTATTTTTATTTTGCAAAAGTACCACAACAAAATACAATAGAAATTTAATGTAGTGTCATATACTAATGACAAATGCATGTGTACCCTCTAGAGTGCTAAATACGTGTTATTGTTTTCCTCTCCAAAACGTTCATTTTACATCGATATTACTTCCGGAGATTTTTTTTCAGTGTTTCGCAAAGAGCAATTACAACGTTTGTGTTATTCCTGGAAACAATTTTAAAAACAACGAATGTATGTGCATTTATAATTTCTTATTTGTTTATCTGCATAACGGAAAAAACTGTACAAAAAATAAATTAATTAAATAAATTTAAAATTTTAGATTTGCTTAAAATTTCATTGAATATATAAAAAGAAAGCTGAATAACAAATCTGGAAGAAGACTGAAAAGTCAGAAAATATTATTTTTTATAGATTCTAATCAGTTCAAAGTCATCTAGTCAACCTTTCTCTTTTTCTTTCTTTCTTTTTTTCTTCCTCTTTCTTTTTCTCCTAAAAGGAACTTTTATTGATTGAGTTACTGATATTTTTTCTGTTTGATATCAGTAGTTTTTTCTATTTATTAAAGATATTAATTTTGAAGAGCGATTTGAACTATGATGCTTTACAGCAATGTTTTGAGAAAATAAATTTATATCTTATGAAATCCTTAGGGTAATAAGGAAACCATAAGATTCAATTTTATTATCTGCAAATTCATTATTTTGAGCAAAAGTTACATTTTAACGTGACGAAAATGATTTAATATTCATCGAAACGTACACGTAAAGTCTGTTATGAAGAACTAAAAATCAAATGTATCCTGCGCATGTACTTCGGTTCGACAAAATAGGGTCACTTTAAGGGAAGGCTGTTCCTGAGGTCTTTCAGAAATCGGTCGGTAATGACGTCGTAGCAGCTCGAATGTTATTAATTGTTTTCTTCACTAGGTCAGGAAAAGGTTTTCTTGTGTTTCTGTTCCTCCCATTACGGACCAGAGATAGGATGCCATAACGCTGCAGCGGCCTTTTGAGGTCATGCGGTCTTTGTTTTATATTTTCTGCTTGAAATCACGAGAGGTAGCTCTTTTTAGACTAAAGACAGCAAATAAAAAAGTTAAATAATTGCTAAACATTTTAAAGCATTTAAGAATTACTTTTGCCATTACACATAGGTTCATATGCATGTTTGAAGAAACAAATGTTTAACTGAATTTAAAAACATTTGAGAATAAAATGTTTTTACCAAATAGCATTTGTTTATTGCCCTCTCCCCCACGAACCATTTTTAGTTTTTGTATCTTACATTTTGAAAAAGCGCATTATGATGAAGTGCATATATTCTTTCAGCGTGATTATCTAAGAAATGATTTTGATTTTTTCAAAATTTTATTATGATTTAATTAAAATTATTAACATTACCGAAATATGTATATAATAAAAATGTAAACCTAAAGTATTCATGTATTAAATTTAATAATGAATTTGAAATATTACCAAACTGCCAAATTATAAGAATTTACGAAAGGGAACTGAGACAAAACATTCAGAATAAACTGTTTTTGGAAAAAATTCCAAAGTATTTTAAAAGGCTAAGAAAAAGATTTTAACTTCATAAGTTCTTTGATCATAGTTTCAATTATTTTTTAAAGAAGAATTGCTAAAAAAAAGGAGTGTAGGTATTCAATTAAAAGGGATATATGTTTCATTTACATCTTGGAATATCTAACGAGGACTGTCAGTGGGCGTACTTACTGTGTATTATGCTTCAATACAATATTGGGAAACAATTGAGAAAATGATTCGTGTAGAAAAATGTGAATCCAATTCATGCGACGAGAGCGAGTGGATTATAGCAAAATAATTTACTAAAACAGGCTGTGTCAAAATGATCATACCAAACTGAGATTGTAACAAATTATGTTTATAAAAGAGAACTAAAACAACACTGTCAGTAAGAAAATTTCATTTTTAGAAGTTTTTAAAAAGACTGTACAGTAGCTGCTGTCTTTATTTCTTAAATACCCTCTAGTTTATTTCTAAAATAGAACAATGTCGAAATTTAGCTCGGAAAAAAACCCGTAAAAAGCGGAGAAAGTATAGTTTAATTTCTTAGGGAAGGGACATGTAAAGATCAGCCCTAAAAATACGGACGATGTTGTAAAGTAGCTTACAAGGTAGAGAAAGTTCTTAATTTTTTTTAGAACTGCGAGTAATTAATTTTCTCGAGATGCCTACACTGACTGATACAGTAAGCGATGCTTGGAAAAATCTTCATGCAAAATACCATTCGCTAATGAAATATTAAGCTAGGGGTCATGTACGCAATTCCTTTTGTAAAATTCCCAAAATGGAAGGGCAATAGACGATTGGCTTGCTCCGCGTATGCCTGTAAAAGTGTGGTTGGGCTTGCCTGTAAGAGTGATTGTCTTTGTCTGTAATCTATGTTTCAGTGTTTTCTAGCGTATTTAGCCACCCTCTGGATGGCTGCCCCGGTATGAAACCTTACTAATCGCCAAACGTTTTTTCAGTCCTTTTTCTAGGCGAAGAAGACGTGTCCCACACTTTGCCGCAAGGAAGAAAGAAGCCTAATCCTACTTCCAGAACACAATGGGACACTCCTTAAGCGAGTGTGACATCCCTAATAAAATCCATAAACTTTTGTTTCGCTGTCTACAGAGAAGACAGCGACCAGCATGCTTTTGTAAATTAAAAGGACTAAATATAACAATTATTCTTGCCCCTTTAATCCTCTCGGCCTGTGATTGCGCCCAATGTTTGATGTCGCACAGGCCGAATAACCATTTCTTCTATTCGTCCATCGAGGGGAAGGTAATGTTTCACCTTTCATCTTGTGTTCTTATTGTTGAAAAATAACTGCATGCATGTACTGTTCCTTTATGTCTCTTCCCCCCCATTCCCTGACTCTGCATCATAGTATCACGTGATTACACCCGCCTTCATCATTCTTTCCTACGAGTGGAGAGATCTGATGTTTTCCAGTTGTAATTCAACTTACATTTCTTAGGGCTCAATCGAACTCTTTGTTACTTTTCAAACTTGGACTGAAAGAAACTAAATAAGTTGAGTTAGCTTGAAATTATGTACCATATTTAGCCACTAAGCAGAAGGAACTTTCATTTTCCTCATAACTCGGCATTTTCATCCACTTTGCCATGCTCAAAGACGATGGCGGAAATAATTTTCATTGCTAGCACTTCCTAACTTTATGCTTTAGGGTAAGACTTTTCAGCAACAGTGTTTCAAAAAAAAAAAAAAGCCTTGATCTTTCTTTGAAGGAACATCTCTTCACTCCAAGATCATAAATCAAGTTCATCCATATTCCCTTTTAGCCTTCCCCTCTGAATCCTGATGAAAATGCATCCCTATGGCATCACTTCTATGTATTCTTTTAATGCTACATGTTTGCAGGACAAGAGAATTTCTGATTTAACTTATGTGTTATGTATCAAATATCAAGAGGCATCAACTAAAAAATGTAGCGCTAAAGGTATAAAAATAATTAATCATTTCGTTGCTCTAATACTGATTACTTTTAGCGATAATCATTAATCTGACGTACCTTGTAGATCTATGCTCTACAATCAAAATATTATTATTCATTTTTAACTTTTCAGTTTAAAAAATCTACCTTTTGTGCTGGAATTATAAATTTAAAAAAATGAAAGAAATGATTCACAGCAAATACATTTTCTTTTGATGCCTCTTTTCCATGTTTAAATAACAACCAAAACTCACGTAATTCTTTATTACAGGGAATCATGTAAGCTATTTTTTGAGCGAGATCCTCTCAAAATAGTAAGAGGTGAAGGTCAATACATGTTTGACGAAAATGGTAAAAGGTATCTTGACTGCATCAACAACGTTGCTCATGGTGAGTTTTTGCTGCTCTTCCTCTAACTTCGAATTTTATTTATAAAGGTACAAAAGCCTTATGTATATGTATTTATGAATATCTTACAAAACAGAAAGTAAAATGGCAATTTGTTTAATGAAAAGCACATGAGTTGTTACTTAATGTAATGCAACATAAAATGAGCATATAAAGTGAATGCTCTCTATCTCATAGAAATAAATATATATATATAGTATATATAAAGGACCGAAAGGAGAAAAGTATTAACCCACACAAACATAATAAAAATACTATCCCTATCTATAAACAATACTCCCCCCCCCCCCCAAAATGTAAATGTTTGCGCCTATGCCACAAATAATAAATACCATTAAAAACATGGATTAATTCAAAAGAAAATAAAAAATGTAGTAAAAAATGGCATTATATCAAACTACAACTTGTCAGACACACATGAACTTGAAGAGCCGCTAAAATATAGTTTTTTATGATTAACTGTAAAGCCTCAAGGCCAGGCTAAATAATACAAGCAGTTAGCTAATACCCGGATTAGCTAACGTGGTCTTTAGAGTTTATGGTTAATTAGGAAACATTGCATTTTCGAAAATCTTCAAGCTCCCGGGTGTCTAATAAACTGAAATTTTATAGGTTGCCATTTTTACATTTTTAGGATCTCGATGATTGTTTAAGGCAACAAAATTATTAAAATATGAATATTTTCCAAGCTTTAGGTTTTTAATAACGTTTGAAAAAGTAAAACATTTGCACACATTTTAATTTCTTCACTGAAATGCTAAAAATTTGCAACCTATTTACTAATATGAGTTATTAGAATAATTGAATTTGCCGAACAGGCTGCTGCATCTAAAGGAGGTTAATGTCTTCAATAGTAAATAAACTATGTTTTCTTCTTTTATTAGTATTTTGGTAAGTTTCAGGGACTTTGCATGCCTGCCAAAATTGACAAAATTCCATTCGCGAATACTACTCATACTTGGTTGCGAAGTTTCATTGCACCTCAGATTTAGCTGAAAAGGGGGAAGATCACTTCATCCTTCATCGATTACCTAGTGCCGCAGACATTGCGGTGTTGCGCAGTTACTCGCCTTCTTTTTTTTGAACGACTGCCAATTGGCGGAGCTCCGAAAACTTTTGGCGACGGAAAGGTCTTTCCACGAATCGAGGAGCGGGACGTTTAGTCTACGTTTTCCGAGCGCTTGGCTTTACTTTTTATTCTTATCCGTTCTTTTTCGACTTTATCTTTTTATAGCATATTTGCCCTTGAACTTCACCGCGATTGAATAAATTGCTTATGAATTTATTCATGAAGTTGCCTTATAATTATTTCATGAGGAAATTACAAAAAAAATAATTGTTGCAAGAGTGTTATACGTCAGTCTATTTAGATAAAAGGAATGGGAAGGGGGATTCAATTTTTCGTACACTCACAATAATTCTCAAAACAATAAACTTGACTGTTGACATCCATAATTTACAGGGATTTATTTGTTCTTGTTCAAATAAGAGTAGAGCAACATAATTTGAATTGAATTCTTGAAGTAAATGTAAAACTATATTCTTATTCTTAAAAAGTAATAATAATTGTTGTACAGTTGAGCTCTGAATTATTGAACAGGGTGAACCAAAAAACTTGCCTTACTTATAAATACACAGTGTATCAAATAATTTGTAAGTTCATAAAATAAATTAGAAACTAGAAATTACATTTTTTAAAGTATTTTAATTCAAAATAAGTTCCTTTGGCTTTAATACACTTGTTACAGCTGTTTAACAACGATTCGAATACCTGCTCCAGCTTACATGTTGTGACTGCCTCCAAAGCTCGCTTCGAAGCTGCTTGTATAGTGTCAATGTCATCAAAGTAAAAAAAAAAAAAATTCAAATGAACTGAGGTTTTGGCAGTGGATCTGCTAATAGTTAAGGAGTATCACGAATGCTCGATAACACAGATAGCACCACTGCAAGCTTAGTTCCAGCTGCAGTTTTAAAAATTCTTTGACGCATTGTGTACTTCGACACGAGCTTTGGAGGCAGTCCGACAATGTGAGCTGGAACAGGCATTCGAATCGTTGTTAAACCGCAATAACAAAAATGTATTGAAGCCGAAGGAGCTTATTTTGAATAAATATACTTAAAAATATATGATAGCTAGTTTTTATTTTATTTTATAAACTTAGTCTTAAAAATTCTTTGACACACTGTGTATTTATTGCGCTGAAACTATTATAGTTAGACATATGCTTGTTTAAATATATTGTAAATACTGTTATAAATTTTTGTATAAAACCATGTACTTCAGTAAACTTCAACAAAGCCCCCTTGTTGCTCAAAGAATATCTAAGCGGTATTACAATTCCCGCCAAGTGTTCTTCAACTTGTCTTCTGTTACAATACAAGCAGTTTCTTGTATGATTATGCTAGGTGAATTCATCAGTAAAGCAAAGGTAATTTATGTAATCGTTTTCAACATCAATTGTGCTTAGAATCGGAATTGTAAATTCTGCACGTTTTGGGCAGTCATTTTGTCCGAAAGGCCTGAAAGATTTGCACTTTGAGCTTCACAAGCAAAGCATACTGTCTAAATATTTTAGGAACAATTCTTATCAAACTTGTTTGCACTAATTTCTGACGAAGAACTAAAATCTAGGACACATGCTAATGTGCTGTAGCAGAAGAGAAAGAGAAGTCATGTTAAAAGAACACTTTGTGAGAACTGGAATACCGCTTATACTTATAGACATTCTTCGGGCTTAAAGGGGCAGAAGTTCAAGTTTAATGAGGTACTTGATCGTATACAAAAATTTATAACAGTACTTACAATGCATCCAAACAAACATTACTTTAATATTGATAGTTTGAACACAATAAATATGTGTAATCAGGGGAAGAGTTTCGGTTCTCAGGGCAAGAGTTGAAAACCTCTATATTAAACAATAATTTCTGTAGAGTTGCTTTCCTGATTACTGTATTTTACACAGCAGCTTAAATTAGTGGCAATATTAAAGCCAATTCTGGGATTTGTGCTCACTTGCTTTCTTGTAGATTTTGTGAACATCTTGAAAATGTATTCTGTTCCGTTATTCTTTCTTGTTAAATATTTCCATTTTGTGTTCTAGTGGGTCACTGCCATCCCCGTGTCACCCGAGCCGCTATAGAGCAGATGAGTCTACTGTACACCAACAGCCGTTACCTTCACGACAATTTAGTCCTCTATGCCCAAAAGCTTTGCGCAACTTTTCCCCAGAAACTCGGAGTGTGTTTCTTTGTCAACTCTGGGTAAGTGATCTGGAAATTTCCATTGTTGATTAATATTTTCACCTTCGAGTGTGCACAGGAAAAAAACTTTCTTTAAAAAAAGAAAAAAAAAAACCAGTCACATTGAATTTTCTTTTTTTTTTTGACGTGAATACGTCTTTAAATTTGCTACCAACGGGAGCAATCCAAAAAATCTAATGATAACAAAAACGGCGGATACAGTTTGGCGTTGTAGTTTCGAATCTATCCTCTACATCCAAAATTAAATAATACCACTGGATAGCTAAAGGATCAAAGAATTCATTACGAAAAGCGAGAACAGTGACGCATCGCGGGGGTAAAGAGGGAAGCACCGCCATTTTGAGGTTATTTGGCTGCGTATCGAAATTTGCAATTAGTATAGATTTTGACTCGTAGAAGCTACGATGTTCGTTTAGGTTTTAATCATCAGCTGTCGTCAAAATCTATCAACTGTATAAAACATTCGTTTAAAGTAGTGACAGTGAATATAATAAGGTGTTAGAATAAAATAAATATCAAAAATATATAAATGTCGGCTTATACGCGTCGAAAAGCCAAAACTATAAAGTTATTAATAAATAAAGTTATATTGTAACACAATAATTATTTGTTTCTTTGCTTTTATTCTAAATACATAAATAAAAATATTTTATTTAAAATATGTAACCCGTTACATAAACGTATTCACGTACAACACACGGCCGTGTCCGTGACACAGCCATATCCCCCTCAAATGGAAATCCTTTTGTTTCACTGCATTGTGACTGCTCGTTGGTGTCTCAAAGTTAACATTTTCACAATGGAAAAGGGACTCCTTGTAACTTCGAAACATGTTATGAAATATATTTTGCATTTGTGGTTTACAACGTTGTTGTCTCTCTATTATTTTGTTCAATTTGTTCAACAGCAGTGTAGAAATTAACTGTTAAGAGAAAGTTTTAGTGAGAAGATTATTGTGCTTAATTTTATTTTTTTATCGTGGAATTTTAATATAAATAAAAAGGGTATAGGGTTCTTTTAAATATGTTAAAACTAAAAGTTATATTTAAAAATAATAATCGAAAAATATATTAGCTTGTCAAAAAAAAAAAAGAAAGAAACGTCACATACTGAATTGTCAACTGTTATGTTCTGCGTGAGTAGACGATGGTTTCGTAATTAGAAGCTTGATTCTAGGGATCTCTAGTCAGTACTAGTGAGACGTTAATTGCGTGGTGGAGACATGTTTTAATTTCCGCGTATAAAATTAACCTCTCGTTTAAATCTCTTATGCATGTGTTTGTTTTATTACAGCTCTGAAGCCAATGACTTGGCTTTGAGAATGGCTCGTGCTCATACTGGACATGAAGACGTCATCGTATTAGACGGGTAAGCAAAACTTCGATGCTATAAATATGAAGTATTGGCAATTGCGTAAGAAACCAGAAACACAATGTTTATAAGGCTAATATAAAATACAGCCCAATCTATATTTTGAAAAAATCCTTCTTAATTATAATTTTTCACAGTACATGTTTAATAAATATATAGAAGGATGTATTTGTATGTTCACTGTACAAAGCGACTCTAATTGACGGATTGGAACGAAATTTGGCGAAGTTCAATCATTATCTGAGAAGACTGACTCACGTAGTCCTATTCGAAACTTCAAACCAATTTTTTAAATTCCAATTTTATGAAAAATAAGCGTGCTGTAAAAAAGTATTTCTTATTTCTAAATAAAGTAGATGGGCTGTGTCAGGGTCAGTCTAGCGGTTAACGCTTTAGCTTCGTTAGTTCTACGTTGTCTGCACTGGCGCAGACAAGGGGGATTTGGAGGATAAAACCCCCCTGAAATGGTGAAGATTGTCTAGAATTTGACCAATTTATCTTGTAAAACAAGGAATTTAAGCTCATTTCTTCTGAAGACCCCCGCCCCCCCCCCCCATTCGGGTCTAGCTACGCCACTGGTTGTCTGTTTGAATCCTGCCCTACGCTTTGAGTACGTTCGCCCTCATTCCGAGTTTACATTGATTTTTGATAAAAATTAACTTCAAAAGAAGTTTTATTAATATTATTTTTATTTTCAATTATTTTTCAATTTAGTGAAATTAACATTTTATTTTTGAGTTTTGATAAATTTATATGTAATTTTTAATTTAATAAATTAAACTAAAACTTAACACTGGTAAAATAACATTATTATACCGGGCAACCCCGGGAAATTTTGCTAGTTAATAACACTTTCCTAAAGGAAATTTTATTCGCTCATAATAGTCCTTACAAGTCTATCTGTATTAAAATCTAGAATTGGCAATGCGGCCTAAAACAAACGGATCTGGAGTGGTTTTACGCCCTCCAGATCCACTTGAATACCCTGTCCCCAGTTGCGCCCTCACGTTCCATCGGCATCGGAAACATAATCCCTTAATCAAACAAGCCTTAAATCAAACATAAATATGTTCACCTTTTATGCATTTATAAGTATGATATTTATTGCAGAGCATATCATGGAAATCTCTCAACCTCCACAGACATGAGTCCTATGAAATTCCAGAAAATCACAGGTGGTCATAAAGAATATGTTCATGTGGTAAGTATTCCAGTTTTTTTTTCTCTTTAGTTTTTTGTTGTTTGAAAATAACTTTCTTTTTATCTCTTCTTTTATAAAAACGTATGATTAATTATTCTTTTAATTCATACGCCAAGCATTTTAAGTCACAAATTTGGGTTTGTTAGTTGAAGCTGTATGAAAACATTTACTTCATTAAATTATACGAAAAATTTTGAAAAACTTTGCCGTTAAAGTACTATTGTGCTATTATTGCTGTTTTTAAGAATGTAAACCTCCTACCGAACTGCACCAAAATCATATGTAAAAAAAAGTTTGTTCAAAATTATTCTGAATCTTAAACAACGTAAATGGTACTACAATGAATAAAAAAAAAAAAGAAAAATCACGAATAGATCAGTGAGATGTCTAGTGATCAGGTAGTAAGATATACGTCTTTTTACATTCATGCATCAATTATTGTTTAGAATAAAAAGGTCTTTTTATTTCGAAAAAAGTAATGTAAACTTCGTTTTTTATTTCATCTGGTAAGAAGTAGAAATGAAATTGGGCTTTTTGTGGTTGGATTTTCACGACAATAAGAATCGTTTCATAAGAAGAAGAAAAAAAAACTCTTTTTGTTATTATTGTTTTTTACTGTTTCATACGTAGACGTTTTACAAGTATTCAAGCAGAAATGCCTAAGGTCGTAAAAAATTTTATTTTCTATCAGATTTTTATTTTTTAGAGATTGCTGCAAGATATTAAGTGTTCAAAATATCAATGATTAAAAAAAACGAAAAGCAAAGGCAACCAACTACAATAGAAATTATTTCTTGGGTTCTAGGCTTCTCTTCCGTGCAGCTACCGTGGCGAATACACGTCCGACCAATACGACGAGGAAACGATCGGTCAGAAGTATGCGGAAAACGTCCAGAATGTGATCAACAAAGCGGAAACCAAAGGGCGCAAGATTGCCGCATTCTTTGCCGAATCCATGGTCAGCTGTGGAGGACAAGTGTTACTGCCGAAAGGATACCTCTCCAAAGTTTACAAGTGAGTGAATAAGTTTATTCTGATCTGCACATAAGAAGTTGTATTATGCAGTGGTGTAGTCGTGAAAAAAAAGTTGGAGGGACGCGTATGCATGCGAAGATAAGCAACTGAAATCAAAAGTGGGGGCGGTAAACTCCTAGGAGAGCTCACCGCTTTTCAAAATCGCCAATTTGGCGTCCATTTCGCAGAACGATAGAAGCTGGGTTTCTATCGAATCTGGGTTACCAAGATTACGTACTTATCGCCAACCACGCCAATGGGGTGGGCTCTCCTAAGATCCAACCGTGGGGCACGCTTATGTTGAAATGTACAAAATTTTGGGGGGGGGGGACGCTTGTATCAAAATAAAAGGTAGATGCCGTCCCCCTGCGTTTCCCCTCGACAAACATCACTGGTATTATGGGGATTCGACTCTGATTTGCGACAGCAACAAAATTCGTCTAGCGCAACAGACTTGCCATTGATATCGGTGCATTCGCATCAAGCGCAACAGCGACGAAACCTTTCCGGACGCTTCATTGGTTCTGCATAACTTAACATTCCTTCGTACTGACTGGTTAGCGTTTTTTATTGCGTCATTGAAAGTGACTTTCACTCAGACGGTCGTAATTTGTTGATTGCACTATCGAAGACATACATCACCGCTGTTAGTTTGATAACCATGGCAGTAGGCTATTACGACGGAGACAAGATGTCCCCGCCATGTTTGGTGTGAACCCTAACCAGAGAGGATTCTCTTCTTCCAAATGATGTCAAAGCTCTGCCGAGAAATCATGATCTTCTGCATGAAAGTATTTTTAGTGTTGGAATAAAAAATGCCAACGCTTAAACGTTTGGTAAAAGGAGTGCGTGTTAATCAAATTATGTATAACCAATGACAGGTGTAGAAAGTATAGGAGTAACTCCAGAATATGCTGATGATCATTTATTAATATATTAAAATATTTCAGTTAAATCAGGTATAAGTTTAAATGGGGAAGAAGTATTATATTTTACGCAGAACTATTATTTTTTGATAAACAACCTTAATAGGAAAATCTCCTTCTTTGCAATATAAAGTAGAAAACATTGATAAGCCTGCAGTTAATAAAAAGATAGAGAATAAATAAATAAATAAATAAATGTTTAGTGACTTCAAATTCTAAATATTCAGCGTGATTATCTGATGCATCATTTTCTCTCTTCATTTTTGCAGATACGTCCGTGCTGCTGGTGGTGTATGTGTAGCTGATGAAGTTCAGACTGGCTTTGGTCGAGTGGGAAAACATATGTGGGCGTTTCAGTTGCAAGGCGAAGGTAAGTGTTGACGTGGTTTACACAAAAGAAATACAATGGAATTTAGAAAATGCTTAGAATAGGTTCCAGCAGAGAAAATTCCGAGGTCCAAAGAGATCATCTAAGTTATGCTTTAGTAGTCCAAAAATATAAAATAGTAAATAGTAGACAATAAAGTAAAAAAAAAAAAAGAAAGAAACGCAAGGTAAAAAAGAAAGAAAAGAAAGGACGTAAGAAATTAAGACATTCGTATGCATAATTTAAACTGAAAAATCAGTTTTTATGCAAAA
The DNA here is from genome assembly GCA_038502835.1 of Octonoba sinensis. Taxonomy (NCBI): domain Eukaryota; kingdom Metazoa; phylum Arthropoda; class Arachnida; order Araneae; family Uloboridae; genus Octonoba; species Octonoba sinensis. The sequence goes on along the minus strand of CM076604.1, from coordinate 89,505,004 downwards.
CCAGATCAAACACTTTAACTTCAAGATTGTCTACACAAAAACTGATTAGTGAAATGCAGAATGAATGAGATATTTAAAATGACAAATTTGGCGCCTACGAATGTAATTTTGGAGACATTTGCGACAACTGTAGCTTTGTAACCATGCTGCCGGGAGTCCTAAAAATATTTAATGTACATAAAATTTCTCCTCCTTTGGATTACTAGTCTCAAATCTATGCATTGATGACGAGGATTTCTGTAACCTCGAAGCATGTGTAGTGCTGTAATATCGTTGGTGTTTAATCGTTTCTAGGTAAAGATGAACGTTTTACATCCTAATATTTTTCATTTTTATGCTTGCTGAAAATCCATGTTGTTTTAATCTAACCTGCCTCATGACATTCGTTAAAATTTAAAAAGTGTTTTCATATCTTCGTGTTCAAAAGCATATTATGCCACTTTTATATTAAATATCTAATTGCCCGCTAATTTTATGTAATTATTTTCACAAAAAAGAAAAAATCACAACGATTTTTGGGACGAAAAAACGAAAAAAAAAAAAAAAAAATTACCACAGGGTTTCGGATAATCGGGGTTTTTATTTTATAGGCATAACTAAGCTTGAAATTTTTTTTTAATCGAGTAAAAAATTGAACAACTTTCTTATAATATAAAACAAAAGTGTCAATGTTGTCATTTATTGCTCTTAATAGACGTGTGTCCTGACATCGTGACAATTGGCAAACCGATGGGCAATGGACATCCAGTTGCAGCTGTTGTAACTACAAGAGAAATTGCTAGAAGTTTCAAAGAACTCGGAGTAACCTATTTCAATACGGTGAGTGAAAGGGTGTTTTTCCTTTGCTTTCTTTCTTTCGCCCAAATATAAGGGAATTTATTTTTTAATTAAGTAAAATTATTAAAAAAAAAGAAATACACAAATATTTCAAAAATTTTATAAGTTACTACACGTGTTCGGATTTGGTTTATGGTATGTTGGCGATATGTTTGCCATCAACTCAGTGTGAATCATAGACGCAAATATTTCGAAATAGGAATGTTGTGCTTCAAAAATGCATGAGAATCTTTCGTTTCTTGTTACAAATGATGTTAAGGAGTTAATATGTATAATAAATGTACAGGTATCTACTGCAGATGAATAACTAATACTGCTTTTTGATACATTAGTCACTTGTGTGAACTTAATTTAGATTTTAAAACAAATAGCAGGTTTCCAGTTTTATGTATTCTAAGCTTTTATCCCCATAAATTAATTTCTGCTATTATTATTATTTTAGTACGGTGGCAACCCTGTGTCTATGGCCATTGCAAGTGCTGTGTTGGATGTCATTGACGACGAAAACTTGCTTGCGAAGGCAGAGCGCGTTGGACAAACGATGCTTCACAAGCTTAGGGAACTAAAGAAGAGACATTCAATTATAGGAGATATTCGGTAAGACACTTTTGGAAATTCGCAACATCTTTTCTTTCAGAATCATATTCCGGACCTAAGGCAAGTTATTAAAGGCTTACGTCATCAGTTTTAAATTATTAAAATAACATAAAATAGGATTATGAAATATATACTGCTCTAGCGGTATCCACACGGCGATGTCCGTGCTAAGCGTTTAAAGAATGTTGCCTGCAGCGCCGTTCAAGAAGGACATCGCCTTCCCGCCATGGCGTGGAAACGCCAATATGCGTAGAAAACGTATTCCTGCAATCCCCTCTGGAGAAAATGCGTATTTCATTATTGATTTAATTGCAGTAAAATATTGTCAAAACGGAGTTCAACAACTGTGCGCGGAAAACGCCTATTCTCGTAGTTAATTACCGAGAAGAATTATGTTTAAAAGCACTTATAATTCCTGCTCAAATTAATTTAGAAACTTCGAACAAACATCCTCTTGTGTAGGGAAAAAAGCTCTTTCGAATCATATAAACCAAGATCCCGGTTTTTATTTCCTCAGCAATAATCATACGTGGGTTAAAGTAGTGTTTGTATGTACTTTGTTATGGTGGTATGCGTATTTGCTAGCTTGAGCCGACGGCCAGTTTTCAGGTAGCAGTTGCTAAAGGTAGGCAAAACCTCAACTCACTTTTCTCAAAGTCTCAGGACTGATTTTCTTGTATTATTCCTCAAAGAATACAGAAGGTACAGGAATTGTCCCCTGATATCATACTATATAAAAATCTTTTTCATTCTTTTTGTCTTCGGAAGAGAACCCACTAGTGTTTTTTAAAACACGTTCCTTTTCGTTTGTGTAATAAAGTATTCAATCGTTCAACATAGCTTTTACTTTAATTTTAGGGGAGAAGGCCTTTTTATCGGAATAGATTTGGTCAAAGATTCAATCACCAAGGAGCCAGCAACGGAAGAAGCGGCCTATGTAATTGCAAGGTACAATATATTTTTAAGCATTTTCACCCTATTAACCAAAATCACAGTCGTTTGAAAAAGTAATTCTGTAAAAGTTAATTTTATTCACTTTTATTGTGTACGCGGTATCCGTAAAACATTGCCTTCCTGTGCAAATCAGACTGATTTAAATTATTTAATTGTAATTATCGGGTTGTGAATAACAACTATTTAGGAGTAAAAGAAAAACACCGTTTTCGATTTAACGTCTTAATTATTTCTTTATATAAAGTAACAAAAAAAAAAAAGTAGCAGTTTCGATTATGAAAAAAAAAGGGAAGATTGGTTTTAAATTGATGCATTCTGACTTGTGGTATTCTTTACATTATAAAGCTTATTGTTTTCCCCATGATGTTTTGCGTCGGATCAGCAGAATGAATCAGAGAATACGAAAACGCAGTTTTAAGCCTGACACAAAATAGTAGAAATCTTCTCGGCTTTCTGCCATTTTTCACGTTTTGTATTCTTCATTAATAATGCACATTTGACCATGTTTAGTTGCGTTGCTTTTGAATGTACTAACAGTTTCTAAAAGAGAAAAAAACTCTGTTATTAATTTTTACCGGATACATATGGTCGATATGCATTTTTATTTTTTAAACTATTCATCAAAATAATTGTTATATTAATATTTGATTCGTTTTATAAGAATAAGTTTAAATTCGCTTCCAGTTTTAATTTTCAAGTTGTGAAACTGTAAACCATTTTTTTAAACATATTCCGAGGGATTTGTGTTATTCTGAGAGATGATGCACAAAAGTCGATAAGAACTTTTAGCTCAAATCTGCAGACATTCGGGCACACGGACTCAGGCAGAAATCATACTGGAAAGCAGGCCTCACACGCAGTGCAATGCCAGCGACGATGAAAAACCAGGCACGGGATTGGATGGGATCTGATGTCAGGCCAGTCAGTCCATGTCTTAAATACGCTCAGACATCCAGACAATTTGCATATGCGTTTAGCATATCGTGAATTTACATTCGTCCCTTATTAAAAACATTTATAAGCAAATTAAAACTGGAAAAATATATTTGCATTAACTTGAATTAAATCAAATCATATATATACATAATCAGAGGGATCTGTAACGGTGCGAGAGAGGCTGGTGAAGCGCCGGGAGTTGAACCAAGATCGTTTTGGTGGTAGCCGCATTCTTTACCGCTTTCCCAAAAGGCGCGCCCCCTGGGCAGGAGCAAAGAGGGCTATTTGAAGGACTGACTCGCACCGCTACAGATCTAAAACTGTAATCTCACTCAAAATCCTTTCGCATGGCACTACCATCGGGAACAAATTTAAATTTACAATGCAAATAGTTAGATACTCTTCACGAGGGTTAGAGGGACAAGACTATATGCTAACATCATCTTTTTGTACTAAATTCTACTCAACTACATTTGCTTTCTTTTCATGGTCTGAATTATGATTTACTTTTTGCTTCTGTGGACACTGGTGAAGTCCTGGAGAAAAATCGTGAAGGGGGAAGGTCATAGATATGAGAATTAGTCATTGGAATCAATAAGTGGGGAGACTATTGTTTTGCATTTCAAAAAGAGGGTGTCCCAATCCCTCGTATCCCTTCGAGACTAGCTATATAAGCGTGAAGGTTCCGGTTGAAGAACCTTTGATCTAATAGTGTCATTTTTCGCTTAAATTTTTAAAAAAAATCTTTTCTCTACAGAATGAAACAAGAAAGAGTGTTGCTGAGTGCGGAAGGCAAATACGAAAATGTCCTCAAATTCAAGCCTCCGATGGTCTTCAATGAGGAAAACGTGGACACCCTAGTGACATGTTTAGATCGGGTATTTTCTGAGCTCGAGAGCCAAAAGACCACCGGTTATGAATCCTCTATATCTGACGACACAAGCTCCGACGACGAAATGGCCTCTGCTTCTTCGAGTTAAAAGTTGCTTCTAAGCCCAATCATGAGACTTTTCCTCAGACATCAGGCTGATAAAACTGAAGTTAGCATGAAGCCAAGCAGTCCCAAAATCTCTTTTTAACCAACTTAATCTTGCTCTTTCATTTGCTTTTGCCTTAATTCTATTTCGGCATTATTTGCTATCGTTTATGCAAGTAACTTCAATCTATGTTGCTCAAAGTTGCGAAAAACAAGGGAGAGGGCTTCATGGTTACTGCAGTTAAATCGTGACCTTGTTGATAGTTACTTTCCTAATGAAAGTTTTTTGTGTGATATCAGAACGGAAACTAAAATGATTTTAACAGTTCAATATTCATGCTTAAAATAACGTTTATAAACCGATATAGAATATATGTTAACATAGTTATTCATTTCTTCGCCAGACATATGGTGCAACTAATTATATGAATTACCAGTTAAATTTATTTTCCTTTTTATCAGAAATTTCAGTTGACAATTACTACAAATTTCCTCTTGTTTGAGCAAATATTTCATTACTAAATTAATAAGTGGAAAATTCCTCGACTGGCATTACTTATGGTTGTGTTTTCAAGTCACACTTGATCTCAACGTGCTAAGCAGCTCTGACGTCACATGCATATGCTCGGATCATCCTTACGATGTCTGGAGCACGCACACTAGAAAATGTGTGACTTCAGGACGGCGGTAAGATTGAGCGTGACATTCGGTTGACAACCAACCCTTTTAAGTCACACATCTTCCACCGAGAATTCAATTCGGCTTTTTAATAAACATTTTATCAAACAGGGAAACACATGATCGAAAGTGTGTGAATATTTTTAAATTCTAAAACAATATTTTTGCTCTGTTATAAAGCAGTGTTTTTTTTTAATCAGAAAAAATTAAAACTACTTCATTATGTATATATATATACATATAGAAAAAGAGAGGGAGAGAGTATTATATCGCTGGGTGCTTTCGTAAAAGTCAGTAAGCCGCTAAAGAAATTTTGACTAATTGCTGCAGTGAATTAGAATTTGCAATTAATTATTTTATAATGTAGTAAACCAATTACAAAATTTAAAATTTGTATAAATAAATCTACTGTAGGAATTAGGAAGGCTTTAAAATCATTACTACTATTTTTTATAACGATTTGATAGTTGAAATCGACAAAAATGCAGCTATGGATTTGCATACTTTTACCAGAACGCCAATAATATAAACTATTTTTAAGAAATCAGCATAAATTTTGTATGCTTTCTGCAATAACTTATGAATGAAAAATTTCCCTGGCTTATCCGATGAGGAGAGATTTCATTTCGTAATTTTACTATAATGTCTGGCTTGCCTTTTGCATCCACATTTCTCAACACGTGCCTCAAAAATGACAACGAATTTTAAGAAATAAAGAATGTGTCAATCGCTCGGATCTTCCAGGAATGAGTTGAGAAGATTTTCAGAAGCTTCCTGACTTATTGTTTGTAGTTTCTTATTTATATGTGAGCCGTTGTGCATTGACATAAACTTCATTTATTGGTTAGAAAAACATTCTGTTTATTACAGGAATGATGCTATTTTAGTAACATTTTGTATATATATATACCATTTCTCACTGTAAATATTTCACTAAGAACTGTATGAAAGATGGAAGAATATGAGGGTAGATGTATGTATTTTTTTACTTAATAAATGTGTTTTATCACTTTTCATGTTTGTTGGCGTTTATTGAATTGTTATTGATTGCATTTATTGAATTGTTGCAATTTATATAGAAAATCATCAAAACAATGAACTCTAATGAGACAAGTACACAGAACAACAGGGATTTTTGATCCCCTCCCCTCCCAATAAAAAACTTTTAGCTAGAGTTCACTGTTTTGTTTTTGGCAGATCCGTTCTCGTGTCATATTTAGGGGTAGCTAACATGTCCGGCGTTGTGCGGGATTTTTAAAACATTACATCCTTTCCTGGGGGAGAAAAGAAGTGAAGTTATGTGGCACATGTCCAATATTCTGTCTTAAATAAATAATGATAAATTTAGGGGAGAATTCCCATTCGAAGATGAGCAAACAGCACTTAAAAAGCTGCTTAAGAACAGTAAAAGTTTTAAAAATCCCCATTATATATTCTCATTAGACAAAATTCATTAGTCTACAGATAATAGTTTTAAAATGTTCTCAACATTTCATTTCAAGATCCCCATCAGAATAAGGACAACAGTTCTTAAAAACCCTCTTACCACATGGTTAACAGTCTGAAATTATCCTTTAGAATATGAGAATTTTCTAAATAATCAAATAAAATAGTAATTTAGTCAAATAAATAAATATTAAGCCACAAAAATAAAAAAAAATAATAAAGAAACTGAAGAAGAAATAAAAGCATAATTTCCAAAGGATCATAAATATTTATATTTAAGCTAATAAGTTTACTGGTTTAGTCCTTGACCAGTACTGATACATAAAAACAGAGTTTTAAGGAAAAGAGGTAACTAAAACCAGTTCAAGTGGCGCCAATTAGAGTAAAATTCATGTATGACAGTGAAACGTTTAATAGCGTAAAAGTTTGCGAAATAGGCATTTTAGTGAAAATAAATAAATGAATTAATAAATAAATAAAGGAAATAAAATAAAGTGAAACCAAAGAAAAATATAAGTGTTACGAAAGAAATCAACTGAGTAAAACGTGGTATCAATCTAAATCGCAAGCTAAACTATTAAAATGAAGCAGATCTCCAAACAGAACCATAAATGGTTGATTAAAAGTTGAGCAAGAAAGGAATTTGAAAATGCGCCAGTTAATTTAAAAAATTAAGTATTTTCTGAAAGTTTCCCAAAATTTTGTTCTGTGAATGAATTATTTATCATTCTGCAAAATAATCAAAACATCCAGTCTGGTGTAATTTATTGAAAAAGTTTAAATTCATATCCGTTCAAATGCAATCTATAGCCGAATATGGCGCAAGGATTACATTTGATTATACTGTGAAGCCAAGCGCTCAAAAGTCTAGTAAAAACGCACCAAACATAGCACAAAGCACCATAATTTTGCATATTAAATTAAATACTCAAATAAGAGCCATTCCATTTCAGATCAGGCAGAGGGTGTCACATGACCCTCACAGATTTTTCAAAAAAAATTACAGTAGTTACAACTAAGGGACATATGAAATATCCCAAAAGGATTAAGCAAAAAAAAAAAATATTTTTCTAGTTACAGCTTTTTAAAATTTGGAACAAAATTTTTTTTCTATAAATAATAAAGGGATGGTATTTTATTTGGACACTAATTTGAGAAATCTAGTTGGCTTCATTGATGACGAAAAAAAGTGTTTTTGAAGTGAAAAAAAGTGTTTTTGAAGTGAAAAAAAATCGCATTTTTACCGATTTTATGATTTTTTTTTTCTTATGAAAAAAACTTATTTTTGACAAAACAGAGGTGGAAATCCAAAGTACTGTTATTGAAGTCTTGTATCAAATTTTATTGTAATCCTGAGATGCATATGACCACAGAATTTAAAGTTTGAAATTTGAAAATGTTCAAAAATTACGATTTTTAAGTGTGATTACTCAAAAAAAGCCATTTTTAAAAAACTGAAAATCTGCTCATTTGTTGCCCTTGAAGTGTTTAATGAGCTGCTATATTGTGTATTTTTGCCCCAGATATTTTATATGATTTTTCAAAAATGGCCTTTTGTGCGTTTCTCAAAAAAGCCAGAAATTCAAACTTGTACTTATTTAATCACTTTAATATAAAATTTAATCAATATTTATTAATAAATATACCATATTGCTACACAATTACGAAAGATAAGTTGTACTTAACCTTCTTAGAATTTAAACAGCACCTTGTACAAAGTGTAGCCACCGTGATTTAATGCATGTTATTCTGTTCATTCGATTTACTAGTTTCAAACTCACACGCTTTACATCAAATATCTCACAGCACTGATTTACACAGTTTTAAACACATATGTAGTTACGTACTTAAGCAAAATAAGTAGAATCAAGTTCTTGAATCATCTTCTACTCGTTATTACCAAAAAATGCAAAGACTAGGAGGGTTCAGATGGTGTTATATTTGATACTTTCAACATTACTTTATATTGGTCTAGTTTTTTTTCACCGGATTCTTCTGGCTATTGAAATATTTTGTCTAGATTATCTGTGTACAAATTATTGGATAGTGTCCCTAAACCATCGGTGATACATTCGTAATTTGTCCCATTCAATAATTGTCATTCACACGTTCAATAAATTTTCCTATTAAGAAATCATGCATTGAATTTCATTTCTTGAAGAGGCTGGTAGTTTTCTAACTGCTTCCCACTTCTTGTTTGTTCGTGCGTCCCATGTAAGCATTACTATTTTAATGATTTTTACTATTTAGCAGTATTTTAGGATTGCCAATAATGTTTTGATTGTATTCCTACAATAAATTTTACGTTTTCTGTTACATGGTATTTGATGTAAAGCGTGTGAGTTATAAACTAATTCGAATGAACAGAATAACATGTATTAAATCATGGAGGTTACACTTTGTGCAAGGTGCTATTTAAAGTCTAAGAAGGTTAAGTACAATTTAGCTGTAGTAATTGTGTAACAATATGGTATATTTATTAATAAATATTGATTAAATCTTATATTAAACTGATTAAATAAGTATAAGTTTGAATTTCTGGCTTTTTTGAGAAACGCAAAAAAAGCCATTTTTGAAAAATCATATAAAATATCTGGGGCAAAAATACACAATATAACTTATAGCAGCTCATTAAGCACTTCAAGGGCAACAAATGAGCAGATTTTCAGATTTTTAAAAAAGGGATTTTTTGAGTAATCGCACTTCAAAAATTGTACTTTTTGAACATTTTCAAATTTCAAACTTTAAATTCTGAGGGTACTGCATCTCAGGCTTGCAATAAAATTTGATACAAAACTTCCATAACAGTACTTTGGATTGCCACCTCTGCTTTGTCAATAATAAATTTCTTTCATAAGAAAAAAAATCATAAAATCGGTAAAAATGCGATTTTTTTTACCTCAAAAACACTTTTTTTCTTTGTCAATGAAGGCACCTAGATTTTTCAAATTAGTGTCTAAATAAAATACCATTCCTTAATTATTTATAGAAAAAAAATTATTTGAATCGGTTTAAAACTTTTGAAACAGAGGCCATTTTAAAAGTGAGTGTTTTTCTGATTTTCTGGAAACGGCCAGTTTTGGTCCAAATTTTAAAAGGCTGTAACTAGAAAAATAATTTTTCTTTTTGCTTAATCCTTTTGGGATATTTTATATGTCCCTTAGTTGTAACTACTGTAATTTAAAAAAAAAATCTGCGAGGGTCATGTGACAAGTTTTAGACCTGCCTGCCTGATTTGAAATGGAATGACTCTTAAATCATAAGAACTATACGTACATTTCACTAAAAAATTGCCGAAGAGTGACACCATTGATTGATGATTAATTATTCGCGTTAAATAAGGTACGATTTGGCGGGAAAAAAAGGAGTATATCGCCAACAACTTTCCGAAGCGGGGAAGTACCGAATAATATAAATAATTTGACAAAAAATGTCATGAATGTTTTGTCACTTGAAATGCGTCGAAAGTTAGGCGTGATTGTGTCAAAAATCAGCGTTATCGAAAATCGTCCCATTAAAGTTTAAGTACAATCTATTAAAAATATATGTAACACAAAGTAAGCAAACTTTTATTGAAATATAATATAAAGCCATTGATAGGAAAAGTGCAACATACTACAGCTCGAATGCAGCATAAAAATCTACAGTTTCTGGGTATAAATAAGTTATCACCTTTTGTCGGGATCTTAAATTGCATTAAAAGTTTACGTTACGAAAAGCTCAGCTTAAACATTCCATCTTAGTATGCATCTGCAGTAATAAAAATCCAAATTTGATCATATCTATGGTTCAACTCGAAATGTGTATATGGCCGCCCAAAATATTTTATACCGTACTCCTGGATTCTGGATTTAATCCAAAAAGGGTTTTTACGCACTTTATGTTAGCAGAAACAATCCTTTTGGCGACAGAATGACTATTTATTTTGAAGAAAAAAATGTAATATGATGTGAGCCTGGCTTTCTAAGTTCGAAAACTGCTGAAAACGAATATTATACGCATACTAATTGTTTTACAAACTTCGGGAAAAGATCTTTTTGTGCAATTTTTTGCGGGTATAAATGCACTGCAAAAATTAAACAGTATAACATTTCTTCTTTGAGATATTCACAAACTTGTATTTTTTAACAACTGGAATAAAAAAAGCGTAAATTCGAATTTTCGGAAAAACTCTTCGAGGTGCATCAGGAGGTGCACCTGACCGAAGGCTCGCGTAAAAAAAATTTCATACTTCTATATTAGGGCGGAGCATAAAAAACATTTTTTGGAAATTGTTTCTGCGTGAGGGATAAAACGTTGTGAGGTGGTATGGGGAACATACACACAGAATTTTAACTTCATCAATTAATATCTCCCGGTTCCACTTTTGGGTCCAAAAAACGTAAAAATTAAAGTAAAATTCAACAATTTTGTAAATTTTCAAAATTTTTATTTATTTATTTATTTATTTATTTATTTTTTTGTGATAAAGACGAATATTTAGCAGAAAGTATGTGAAACATAGATAAAAATTTTAAAATTAATTCAAACAACCACATCGCGTGCAAAAGATTCTTTATTGCTTGGAAACTATTAATCATACAGTTTAATATTCGACTCGGAAAAAGCCATACTGTCTTATTCAATTAATAAAGTAAATATATAATTAACTTTCCGTTCTTAAATCTGCACTTCTTTAGTTCTTAGAAAAACAGCGCTCATTTAACAACTAACACCTCTCATAAAAAAATGTAAATATTTATAAGGCTGATTATAAATCTCTATTAGCATTCCTAATGAAAAGAGCGTTCGGACTTTTGAACGTATCACATTATGGATGATATGAAAATCCCATTGAACAGGCAGTGCTGCTCTAGCTGCAGCACGGAAATTTTAAATGATTCAATATATTCAGACATCGTAACCATCAGACAGTTCATTTTCATCATCGTATCAACAACTCTACACTGCGCCCAGGGAAAGTAGGGTACAAAATTTATTCGTTCGGAAGCTATTTGTTTCGAACTGGTGAATCACTTAGGCACACGATTTTAAAACCGATTGAGACAAACAATTTTAAAACCGATTTTATTACAAGATGAAAAGGTGAAAGCTCCAGTTTTATTGTATGGATTTAATAATTTTTCTATAATTCCAATAATTCGTATATGATGTCATGTACGGTTGCATATTCTTCTTTGCAAGGAGAATATAAAAACTAAAACATTATGCTTGATAGATGATCACAAGCTCATGCGTTCATGCATACCAACAGCAAGCTCATTACAGTTCAATCTCTAAACTTGGCTAAAATGGAAATGTATAATTAGGCTAGTATCTAGTATTACCAATTAAATTAGTTTATGGCAGCCGGTGAGGGTGGCGTAGGGGAAAGGCACTGCCCTCTTGGGTGTTTCAAAAAAACCAAAATGTCTCAAATGTTAGCTCCGGTGCGTTTTTCCCATGATACAGACGTATCTTATACCAAATACGAAATTTCAAAATTTTCGGTCAACTCTAACCCTTGCCTCAAACACACCGAAATTCTCAAATTTTCCCCAAAAAAGCACTTTTTTTTATGAGCGTCTTATAATTATATATTAATTATTTTTAAAATCAAAAAGCAATAAATTATGTTCTAAAATGTGTTACAAAGCTTTAATAATACTTCCCAAATATCCTTACCCAAAATTTTTAGCTCCAATCCCCTCCTAAAAAGACTCTTTTTCTCTCCGAACGCAATTACTGTTCTTCAAGGAACAGTTAAGAGCGTTTTACTGGAATCGCGCGGCAATCTTTTTGCATCCGTTTTCATTTTACAATATTTTTAGTTCTTTTATTAATAATTCACAATATAAAGCATATTGAGCAAAAATACAAATCAATTTTTCAGTATTAGAATGTGTTTTAGTCGAAATTTTACAAGTCAAAGTTTGACTCTCATCTTCCAAAGATGAGTCAATTTTTTCAAATAATATTGATTATGTGTCAAATGTGAGTATGCGCGAGCCCTGCAGGACCCAACGCTAGTTTCGTTCCTTTTAAATGTCAAATAAACTCTAAAAAAGCTAAATTGAGCCGAAAAATACGCACATATTACCATGGTTTTTAACTCAAATTTGAACCCTTTTTTCTCCGGTTTACGAAAAAACACCTTTTTAGCCTACTTTCCCGTAAAAGTAAAAAAAAATAATAATAAAGCATGAAAGAAGGCTTAATGGTATCGTGAAAATATCGTTAGAAATCAAGAAAAGTCAAAAATAAGTTAAGTAATTAAATAAAGAATGAAAAATAAAAAATTTGAAAGTAGGGTATTGAGATGGGGAAAAAGGTGTGGGCTGTCGGTCTGTCGGTCTGTCTGTCTGTCGGTCTGTCCCCCCCCCCCCTAATAACTTTTGAACGAATTGTCCGATTGGAAAAATTCTTTTTGGACATCTCATTTCCATATTTTAGTTTTTGATATGAACAATTTTTTGTTCAATTTTGAACTGTTCAAAAATTTTCAACATTAGCGCCTATGGGTGAAAATGAAGCGTATGATGTAAACTCTGGGTACAAGATCCAAGTTCCCATGAACAAGCTCACTTAAAGAAGTTCTTGGCGTGAAATATTGATTTGAACAATTTTTGTTCATTTTTGAACAGTTCAAAAAAAAAAAAATTAACATACCGCCTACGGCGAAATTTAGATCATATATAATTCCTGATCTAACGGACCGATTTGCTTGGAACAAACTTTATCGGAAAGCTCTTAATGACGTAGAACATGCACAGATAGAAAGTTCATCCAGAACTAACGAGCCTATTTTCCTATGAAATTTTTTGATCGGGATTTTCAAGAATATTTTTGAATTAATGAATGATTAAATGAATAAGCAAAAGAATGAAAGAATAAATGAGTGAATAAATATATGAATGACTTAATAAATGAATGATTGAATGAATATGTATTAACCGTTGAAAAAGGTATATTTGAAGCAATTAAGAACTAAAGCTAAACGAGAAAGACAGAGAGAGAGATAGCTAGATTATAAATTTGAATTCGGTGTATACGGGAAAGTAGGCTCGTATAGTTCTAGACGGAACTTCTTGTTAAAACTTTAAATTTGGTAGAGGAAGCTTTCCTCTATCTAATGAAAGTTGAAGGAAGAAAATTCACTAAGTTCCCCCTCAGGTACAATGGTTAAAAAATGATCAAAATTGGCCACTTTTGAAAACCGCTGCATGTTTAGGTAACTATAAAGCAAAACCTAACTTAATGAAATTTTCAGAATACGTCGACAAGTAGTTGACTTAGATATATACAAAATTACAAGGGTATAAGTTTAGTTATTGACGAGATAGAGCAGTCTAAAAATTTTAAAAAAATTGTCAAATTCAATTTTCAGCCAACTTTGAATGAACATAATAGAAAAGAAATTTCTTGGCGGCCTTTCAAAACTTTGCTATTAGATTAAGCACAAAAAGTTATCTGAGCAAAACAAATTTCGGGGTTGTGCTTTTATTATGTCGCTCTCCAGGTTCATCCAAACATGGCTACTTGTTTCGCTCGTCAATGGCAGCCATTTTGGTTCCTAAACTTAGGCGCCCCTTGCTACATGAGTTTTTACTTTCAAGGTCTAAAAATTTGACTAACTTAGCTTTATACCTACTAGAAACTTTTTTATCGAAATTGGAGATGGTCGAGTGGGGAGGATTTTGAAAATTGGTCCAGTTGACATGGAATGACCCATATAATTATAAGACGCTCATAAAAAAATGCTATTTTGGGGAAATTTGAGAATTTCGGGGAGCTTGAGGCAAGGGTTAGAGTTGACCAAAAATTTCGAAATTTCGTATTTGGCATTAGGTATGTCTGTATCATGGGAAAAACGCACCGGAGCTAACATTTGAGACATTTTGGTTTTTTTGAAATACCCTACTGCCCTCGTACGACTCAAATTCGCAGGATCAAACCTGGAAATAAACTGTGGATTTTAATTCAATGTATTTTGCATTTTCTTTTAAATTCTTTGACTTATTTCTATTTTAACCATTTTATAGAATTGTCTTTATCCCTTTTATACCCCTTTTTTTTTAATAGGTGATACCGCTTAGTTCTACTCAATAATATTTTACCAAAGTTAAAGGAGTAAATTAGTCATTTTTTTCATAAGAAACAGAAATTGTCGTGCGGTTGCCCTCCCGGATTACGAAAGGGACATCCGTTTTCAAAATGTTCTATGTGTGATTAATGAGCTACCAGTGTCAAATGTCAAGTTCATGAGTCAAGTGGCAGGCTCCTTCGCTCCATTTTCTGTTCCTCATTTAACTTCTCTGCAGACAACCAGACTAATCGCTCATTTGAATAGAAATTAGGTTGAACGCAACTTTTACCGTTTCTACGTGTGGTATTCATGAGGTAATATTCTTCACAACATGCGAATTTTCTTTTTGGTGAGGATTTATATTCACTCAAACTTAGAGGTTTCACTTAAAACAACTGCTTTTCCTTAGCTGCCAATTACGCTTTTGACATATGCATTCCCAATTTGTAAGTATATTTTAGAAGAGATGAGTTAAAATATATTTCATAATTTATACTCACTTCATTATTTCGTACAGATGACTTAAAACAATGAATATTAAAAAAATACAGTACTAAAGGGTCGAAAACTGCATAAATCACATTGTTGCATTATCCAAACAAAGCAACCGTTGCCATTCGACAAACAATAGTTGTGATAATTTCCTCAGAGCCAAAATCATTATTTTTTAACTAATTAACTTTTAAGTAAATTATAAAATATTTGGAATATTGTATTGTCATCGAAGATAAGCTTGTGTGCAAAGTTTGAAGATAATTTATGCAGTAAAAGTGGTCCAAAACCGAGTGGAAAACTTACTTGACAAATCAAGTTAAATAAAAATTTCAAAAAAAAAAAATTTCGAATTCCAGAGAAAAAAAACGGTTATAAGTTCTTTTCTAGTTCATTTAGTGGCTTTGAATTTGAGCACGTAGCGAAAAACTCTTCCTGAAGTAGTTTTTTGCGCGCTTTTCAATCGTATTAAGCTCGAAAGAATGCGACAATTTCTACCGATAGAAAAAAACCATTTCATTCAATTTTCGGCTATAAATTGGATTAAAAAAAGAACAAATTCGAATTTCAGAAAAAACTCTCCGAGGTGCACACCCCCATGTTCCAATCTAATTTCGTGCAAAATTTCATGAAAATCTACTGAACGGTCTTGGCCCTACAACGGTCAAAAACAGACATGCATACTTGCTGCTTTGTTATTAATAGAGACTAACGGTACCCACGCGGCTATGCCCGTGTTAAAGAATGAAAAGACCAGTCGGTTCGCCATTGTGTACATAGCGGTAACTTTTTTATGTGCAAATTATGTTATTTTATTAAAATGTATAGCATTCCACATAATTATGCATAATTTATTATTGCGTAGAGATGACTTAAAACAACGAATATTAAAAAATAATAATAATTAGTCAATTCCTACTTAGGCCAACAAAGCAATATTTTATTTTAATTACTTTTTTATTAACATTATTAACAGTTTTTCACTTTTCTTCTAAATTACCAAATTTCTTGTGATAATGTTTAGAAAATAGTGACCTATGGTTTCAATGGGTTGGGGGAAGAGATCTTTCTGAAAGATGGCCCTAGGAGGTCTTGGCTTTATCGACGGCTTTGGCTAATCCTGATCCTACAGATGGATTATAGCCGCTCCGTGTTTTTTATTCCTTACAATATTAAACCGCGAAAGGTACATTCACGCGCACAATGCTGAATTTCTAAAGAGGCAGATTAGGCAAGATGCTTCGTACGAAAAATGTTACAATTTCAGTAGTTATGAATGCCGAGGGGAACAGAGGGTTTGTTTTGTTTGAGTTCTTGCGTTTGTTTCAATGTCTCAGTAATCTTTTTCTACAATCGCGAAAAAGTACGTAATCTCATAATGGCATACTGGAAAAATGATAAAAGATTTACTATTCAATTAGTTGAACTTTGAAAATAACCTTCTTTTAAAATGTAACAATAGAAAATATTTATCACTGTTGTTGTATTGTTCATTTAGCTCTAAATTACGTTTTATATCTTCGCTAGACAAGTTCATAAATGAGCTCACCTGTTGTTAGATAACTCGCTCAGTGGCATGGTTCATAGAGTCATAGGCTCTCGTGCTACTGCGCACTGGTTCGAGTCTTGGGTGCCGGGCCTGCTCAGATCGACCGTGTAGAATGGCGGCATGGGGCTGGGGAAAGCAATCTATCTGAAAGGTGGCCCTATTAGGTCATTGCCTTGTCGACGGGTTTGGAATCCTATCCTATAGGTAGATTGTGGCCGCTCCGTGTTTTTTGATAAAAAACGCGGAGTACGGCATTTTTTTTTACAAAACACACACAATTAAAAAGTTAAAAAATGATGAAAGAAACGAAACAAAGAGAAAAAGAAAATATTTAAAAGAAAACGCGTTTTGTTTGTTTAGTTCGAGTACCCACACAGAAAGGACTATTATACTCCATTAGAATAATTTTAATTAATAAATTTTTAGTATAATAATTTTTTATCTATTATTCACTGATAGTAAAACAGAAAGGCGAAATTTTAATGCTTGCAGAAACAAACGGCAGCAAGCCAAGTTTTGAAAGCGGCGAAAGCCTTTCATCCAACCTCAAATAGCCAAATGACATATGTGTTAATTCACTGAAGAGAAAGAAAAATAAAATAAATATAAATACTAATAATTAGTAATAATAACAAAAGTCGCTGTAAAGGATAACATTTCTGTAGAAAACTCCTGTGCAGTATGAAAATGAACCCGTAAAATATTTGTGAAAATAAAGAAATCAATATAAAGCTATCGATCGCCTGCGAGCAGCATAGAACAAATTTTTATTCGTATAAAAAAATAATAATAAAATCCAAAATAATAAATAAATAAATAAATAATCGGCTGCTCCTAAAATTGCTGGAAAGCGCAAGAAAGAAAATGTAATTCGTTAAAGAAATGGATCATAAGCCGGTCGGCATGGTAACAAATCAAATAAAATCCTCTGGAGAAAATAAAATTGAAGTTAATTACCGTGCATAAATATTAAATCTCCAAAAAATGTTTTAAGTTACACGATTTTATATATAAAAAATAAAAAATACAGTATTAGTGGTCGAAAACTAGATAAATCACATTGTTGCATTATCCAAACAAAGCAACCGTTGCCATTCGACAAATAATTGTTGTGATAATTTCCTCAGAGCCAAAATTATTATTTTTTAATTAATTAACGTTTAAATAAATTATAAAATATATGGAATATTGTATTGTCATCGAAGATAAGCTTGTGTGAAAAGTTTGAAGATAATTTATGCAGTAAAAGTGGTCGAAAACCGCGTAGAAAACTTACTTGACAAATCAAGTCAAATAAAAATTTGAAAAAAAAAATTTCGAATTGCAGAGAAAAACGGTTATAACTTCTTTTCTAGTTCATTTAGAGGCTTTGAATTTTAGCACGTAGCGAAAAACTCTTCTTGAAGTAGTTTTTTGCGCGCTTTTCAATCGTATGAAGCTCGAAAGGATGCGACAATTTCTACCGATAGAAAAAAAACATTTTATTCAATTTAGGCTATAAATTGGATTAAAAAAAAGAACAAATTCGAATTGCAGAAAAAACTCTCCGAGGTACACACCCCCATGTTCCAATCTAATTTCGTGCAAAATATCATGAAAATCTGCTGAACGGCCTTGGCTCTACAACGGTCACAGACAGACATACATACTTGCTGCTTTATTATTATTAGAGACTAACGATATCCACTCGGCTATGCCCGTGTTAAAGAATGAAAAGACCAGTCGGTTTGCCATTGTGTACATAGCGGTAACTTTTTTATGTGCAAATTATGTAATTTTATTAAAATGTATAGCATTCCTCATAATTATGCACAATTATTTATTTCGTACAGATGACTTAAAACAACGAATATTAAAAAATAATAATAATAAGTCAATTTCTACTTAGGCCAACAAAGCAATATTTTATTTTAATTACTTTTTTATTAACATTATTAACAGTTTTTCACTTTTCTTCTAAATTACCAAATTTCTTGTGATAATGCTTAGAAAATAGTGACCTATGGATTCAATGGGTTGGGGGAAGCGATCTTTCTGAAAGATGGCCCTAGGAGGTCTTGACTTTATCGCCGGCTTTGGCTAATCGTGATCCTACAAGTAGATTGTAGACGCTCCGTGTTTTTTATTCCTTACAATATTCCACCGCGAAAGGTACATTCACGCGCACAATGCTGAATTTCTAAAGAGGCAGATTAGGCAAGATGCTTCGTACGACAAATGTTACGATTTCAGTAGTTATGAATGCCGAGGGAAACAGAGTGTTTGTTTTATTTGAGTTCTTGCGTTTAGTTTCAATGTTTCAGTAATCTTTTTCTACAATCGGGAAAAAGTACGTAATCTCATAATGGCATACTGGAAAAATGATAAGAGATTTACGATTCAATTAGTTGAACTTTGAAAATAACTTTCTTTTAAAATGTAACAATAGAAAATATTTATCACTATTGTTGTAATGTTCATTTAGCTCTGAATTACGTTTTTTATCTTCGCTAGACAAGTTCATAAATGAGCTGACCTGTTGTTAGATAAATCACTCAGTGGCATGGTTCATAGAGTCATAATCTCTCGTGCTACGGGGCATGGGTTCAAGTCTTGGGTGCCGGGCCTGCACAGATCGACCGTAAAGAGTGGCATGGGGCTGGGGAATGCAATCTATCTGAAAGTTGGCCCTATTAGGTCCTTGCCTTGTCGATGGGTTTGGAATCCTATCATATAGGTAGATTGTGGCCGCTCCGTGCTTTTGGTTAAAAAACGCGGAGTACGGCATTTTCTTTTACAAAACACACACAATTAAAAAGTAAAAAAATGATGAAAGAAACGAAACAAAGAGAAAAAGAAAATATTTAAAAGAAAACGCGTTTTGTTTCTATAGTTCGTGTACCCACACAGAAAGGACTATTATAATCCATTAGAATAATTTGAATTAATAAATTTTTAGTACAACTATTTTTATCTATTATTCACTGACAGTAAAACAGAAAGGCGAAATTTTAATGCTTGCAGAAACAAACAGCAGCAAGCCAAGCTTTGAAAGCGGCGAAAACCTTTCATCCAACCTCAAATAGCCAAATGACATATGTGTTAATTCGCTGAAGAGAAAAGAAAAATAAAATAAATAAAAATATAAATACTAATAATTTGTTATAATAACAAAAGTCACTACAAAGGATAACATTTCTGTAGAAAACTCCTGTGCAGTATGGAAAATGAACCCGTAAAATGTTTGTCAAAATAAAGAAATCAATATAAATCTATCGATCGCCTGCGAGCAGCATAGAACAAATTTTTATTCGTTTAAAAAAAAGAAATAATAAAATCCAAAATAATAAATAAATAAATAAATAATCGGCTGCTCTTAAAATTGCTGGAAAGCGCAAGAAAGAAAATGTAATTCGTTAAAGAAATTGTTCATAAGCCGGTCGGCATGGTAACAAATCAAATAAAATCCTCTGGAGAAAATAAAATTGAAGTTAATTACCGTGAATAAATATTAAATCTCCAAAAAATGTTTTAAGTTACACGATTTTATATATAAAAAAATAAAAAATACAGTATTAGTGGTCGAAAACTAAATAAATCACATTGTTGCATTATCCAAACAAAGCAACCGTTGCCATTCGACAGATAATAGTTGTGATAATTTCCTCAGAGCCACAATTATTATTTTTTAACTAATTAACGTTTAAATAAATTATAAAATATATAGAATATTGTATTGTCGTCGGAGATAAGCTTGTGTGCAAAGTTTTAAGATATTTTATGCAGTAAAAGTGGTCGAAAACCGCGTAGAAAACTTACTTGACAAATCAAGTTAAATAAAAATTTGAAAAAAAATATTTTCGAATTGCAGAGAAAAACGGTTATAGCTTCTTTTCTAGTTCATTTAGAGGCTTTGAATTTCAGCACGTAGCGAAAAAACTCTTCCTGAAGTAGTTTTTGCGCGCTTTTCAATCGTATGAAGCTCGAAAGGATGCGACAATTTCTTCCGAAAGAAAAAAAACATTTTATTCAATTTTCGGCTATAAATTGGATTTAAAAAAAGAACAAATTCATATTGCAGAAAAAACTCTCCGAGGTGCACACCCCATGTTCCAATCTAATTTCGTGTAAAATTTCATGAAAATCTGCTGAACGGTCTTGGCCCTACGACGGTCACAGACAGACATACATACTTGCTGCTTTATTATTAATAGAGACTAACGGTACCCACGCGGCTATGCCCGTGTTAAAGAATGAAAAGACCAGCCGGTTCGCCATTGTGTACATAGCGGTAACTTTTTTTATGTGCAAATTATGTTATTTTATTAAAATATATAGCATTCCACATAATTATGCATAATTTATTATTTCGTACAGATGACTTAAAACAACGAATATTAAAAAATAATAATAATAAGTCAATTCCTACTTAGGCCAACAAAGCAATATTTTATTTTAATTACTTTTTTTTAACATTATTAACAGTTTTTCAGTTTTCTTCTAAATTACCAAATTTCTTGTGATAATGCTTAGAAAATAGAGACCTATGGTTTCAATGGGTTGGGGGAAGCGATCTTTCTGAAAGATGGTCCTAGGAGGCCTTGGCTTTATCGACGGCTTTGGCTAATCCTGATCCTACAAGTAGATTGTAGCCGCTCCGTGTTTTTTATTCTTTACAATATTCCACCGCGAAAGGTACATTCACGCGCACAATGCTGAATTTCTAAAGAGGCAGATTAGGTAAGATGCTTCGTACGACAAATGTTACGATTTCAGTAGTTATGAATGCCGAGCGGAACAGAGCATTTTTTTTTTTTTTTTAAATTTTTTTAAAATTATTAGTAAAATGTTTAGCATTCCACATAATTAGAAGTTATTCGCCCACGGCAAACAACCAGCGATCCTACACATTTAAGCATTTTTTTTACAAAACACACACAATAAAAGAGGACAAAAGAAAGAAAGAAACGAAACAAAAAGAAAAAAAAATATTTAACTGAAAACGCATTTTGTTTGTTTTGTTCAAGTACCCACACAAGAAGAACGGTTATAATCCATTAGAATTGTTTTAATTAATGCGTTTTCAATATAATTAGTTTTTATGTATTATTCATTGACAGTAAAACAGAAAGACGAAATTTTGTAGCTTGAAGAAACTAACAGTAGCTTGCTACAGAACGCCTGTGAGCCGCAAGAAATAAGTTTTAATTCATTTTAAGGAAAAAGAAAAATCAAAACTAAAAAAAAAAAAAAAAAGAAAGGAAAGGAAAAAAAGAAAGAAAGAAATTAAAAATCGGCTGCTCCTCAAAGTGCTAAAAACAGTAAAAATAAATTTTAATTCGTTAAAAAAGTGGATTATAAGGTAGTCGGAATGGTTTAATTGTTTTACAAACTTCATTAAAAGATCTTTTTGCGCAATTTTTTGCGGGCATAAATGCACTGCAAAAATTAACAAGAAGTTCCGTCTTGAACTATACGAGCCTATTTTCCCGTATACACCGAATTCAAATTTACAATCTAGCTATCTCTCTCTCTGTCTTTCTCGTTTAGCTTTAGTGCTTCAAATATACCTTTTTCAACGGTTAATACATATTCATTCAATCATTATTTATTAAGTCATTCACTCATTTATTCATTCATTCTTTTGCTTATTCATTTAATCATTCATTAATTAAAAAATATTCTTGAAAATCCCGATCAAAAAATTTCATAGGAAAATAGGCTCGTTAGTTCTGGATGAACTTTCTATTTGTACATGTTCTACGTCATAAGAGCTTTCCGATAAAGTTTGTTCTAAGCAAATCGGTCCGTTAGATCAGAAATTATATAGGATTGAAATTTCCCCGCAGGCGGTATGTTAATTTTTTTTGAACTGTTCAAAAATGAACAAAAATTGTTCAAATCAATATTTCACGCCAAGAACTTCTTCCAGTGAGCTTGTTCATTGGAACTTGGATCTTGTACCCAGAGTTTACATAATTTGCTTCATTTTCGCCCGTAGGCGCTAATGTTAAAAATTTTTGAACTGTTCAAAATTGAACAAAATATTGTTCAAATCAAAAAGTAAAACATGGAAATGAGATGTCCTTGCCGAGATATTTCGAATGCAAAAAGAATTTTTCCAATCGGACAATTCGTTCAAAAGTTATTAGGGGGGGACAGACCGACAGACAGACAGACCGACAGACAGACAGACCGCAGACAGACAGACAGACCGGCAGCCCAGACAGACAGACCGACAGACCGCCCGACACACTTTTTCCCCATTTCAAAACCCTACTTTCAAATTTTTTATTTTTCAATCTTTATTTAATTACTTAACTTATTTTTGACTTTTCTTGATTTCTAACGATATTTTCACGATACATTAAGCCTTCTTTCATGCTTTATTATTATTTTTTTTTACTTTTACGGGAAAGTAGGCTAAAAAGCATAACATTTCTTCTCTGAGATATTCAGAAACTTGTATTTTTTTACAACTGGAATAAAAAAGGCGTAAATTCGAATTTTCGGAAAAACTCTTCGAGGTGCATCAGGACCTGACCTGACCGAAAGCACATGTATCAATATCTTTCGGTTCCACTTGCAGGGGTAAATGTGCGAAATTGCCCGAAAATGAAGAAAATTTTGAAGTAACATTTAATTTTCACGTTTCCAATTTTCCCGTAGCAAAAGTGTGGAAAAGTTGTGTAATGATATGAAAAATTATGATTAAAGTATAGACCAATCAATACTTGTCTTTGGAGAACACTATTTTTTCTAAATTACCGAAATATGGCGAAAATAGAAAAAAATCACAAATTATTTAAACATTTTTGCTAGGTTATAAATTTTCGAAATATTTAAACATATATTTAGGAAAATTTGGATGTTTGAAAGTAATAATTA
Organism: Octonoba sinensis; assembly: GCA_038502835.1. NCBI lineage: Eukaryota > Metazoa > Arthropoda > Arachnida > Araneae > Uloboridae > Octonoba > Octonoba sinensis. The sequence continues at coordinate 89,481,607 of CM076604.1, read as the reverse complement.
TGAGCATTAAGCAGTAAATCTTACTAACAAAACACCATTTTCGTGTAACTAAATAAGTCCTCAGTTCCAGAGTTTCAAAATTGCGTTATAACTTTATTCTCGAAGATCTATATTTTTCGCTCTGTACTGGCTTTTGGTTCAAATGATAACATGGCATGCCGTCATTTCATTCTTGACCTGATGTATTCATCACGTCTGCTCACAACGATGACTGCAAGAGAAGCTTCTGTTGTAAGTTTCACTGTTCGTTCAACATATTGAGTTATGGCATGGAAAGTTTATATTTCCCAATGTTGATACAGGAGATTCCTCAGATTTTATCAATAGCCTTATAGCTTTGCTTAATAAGTGAGTGGTAATTGGAGGTACTGTTATTTGGCAATTCTGCCAATCTACTAAAGCTACATAAGATTCAGCTTTAAAATTTATTTCAGGAATTCTGAACGCACGAACTCCTCGTTCCGTTTCTTTCTTGCTTGCTTTCAAAATCCAGCGGAGGGCAGTTCCTCACATATCTTGGTCTGTGAACACGCACTGAAAGAATTGTGGCTTCAGGATGGCCAAAGTAACCATTTCTTTGAATGACAGAGTCTACAACTAATTTGAGACTGTCTGTAAGACAAGGCGAATCTTGAATTCTTTTCCAAAGATTTTGAGGACCATCTGCAATTCTGATGTGATTTAATCCTAAACTACAAGGAGGCGTATACTTTCATTATAAACCCGGCCAGGACTTGTAGCTCGTTGGAGGGCTCCTTGGTGCCAATATAAAGACGCAAGATTCTATTCGCAGCTGTCAACTAACGAGCATGAGATATTTTTCCCGGATTTTTGTGAGATGAATTCTTTGGACACACACCATTCTTCACTGCATTGCAGATGTCTCACAGGTACCTCTGGTCTGTACTCAGATCTGCGTTGTCAATAAAAATAAATCCGGTGTCAATTTTCTTAAGATCCACTACAGGAAAAAGTTGACAACTGTCAAGTCGCTTTCCAATTGGAGCAGAAGATGTTTTAGGCCCATTTGTTAAGCCATCCAGGTGACGCATTAAGTACCTGGGAATTAGTTCATTCCCGTGAAGTGACACACAAACCAATGTAACGGTTTTTTAATGTGTACAATAATCAAGCTAAATCTTTGTACTATTACATTTTATATGCTTTTCTAAGGTCTCATATCTAGCGCAAAGAGAAACTCATGAGTTAGACAATCAAACAAAGCATTACAATTTACTTAGTTTTCGGATAATTTCGCACCTTTACCCCTGAACGTGGAACCGGAAGATATTGATATATTAATTTAAAAATTTTCATTTATGTTTCACATACATTCTGCTAAATATTCGTCATTATCACAAAAAAAAAATATCTAATTTTGAAATTTTACAAAATTGTTGAATTTTACCTAAATTTTGACGTTTTTTGACCCAAAACTGGAACCGGAAGACATAAATTGATTGTTAAAATTTTGTGTGTATGTTCCTCATGCCACCCCACAACTTTTCAGTCCTCAATCAAGAACAATTTCCAAAAAACGTTTTTTACGCTCTGCCCTATTTTACATCTTTTCAGCACGCCAGGAGGCCCGACCGACACACACACACAAACTGAACCACAAACTCTCTGTTTTATTTATATCGATAGAAGATTGTAGCAAACCCTCTTGTGTTTTATTTATTTATTTTTGTTTTGTTTTGTTTTGTTTTTTTTTTTCATTCTAATCATTTCTCAAGGCGTTAAACCATGAACTGCAAAAAGTTGAAGCTGTATTCGCTATCGCTATCCCGTCCTTTTATAAGTTTTCACTCTCACACACAGCCACTTAGTAAAGGTTCTTTAAAAACAGAATCTCCCTGCCCTCCAATCTGGGGTCTAAGAGTTAAATCACCTCAGTTATTTCTAAAAGAAGTCCTCTTCCTTTTGTATTATGTATTTTGTATGTTCTTATTTCCTTTTCTGTCGACAGGGTGGCGTAGTGGTAGGGCGCAAGTCTCGTACGCCCAAGATCGCAGGTTCGAACCAGACCCCCCCGCCCAAAAAAAAAATAAATAAATAATTAAATACCTAGTGCAAGTCGCATCAAATGAGAGCTCAGGTGCCGCCATCTAGGGGAAACTGAACGTCCAAATTCTCACTGGCAATGGCATCCACCGACAGTGGTGCTACTTGAAAAAATGAATGCAGATTACCAGGGTACGCACTAGGTCTGTAAAGGTTAATGACCATACACAGCCCCATTAGAAAGAAAAAAGTTTTCCTTTTTCCTATTTATTAGAAACTAACTAAATTATAAAATAAAAAAATAAAACAAAGGCATTCTTTTTTATAAATTCAGTAAGTTTTGAATATATACATTCAATTAAACAGAACGGATACTCTCGTTCAACAAATATCTTTAAAGAAATTATATAAACTTCAAGAAATAAGATTCATTTTTAACACTTGCAAAACAGGTTCAGAAAATAAGTAAGTTTGTTAAAGCGGATTATACTTATGCTTTAAACTTGAACATTCGTGGCAAATTTTCGAAAAATTTAAAAAATTTCGTTACTGTTTTAACATGTGGACATTATTTAATTATATTTTCTATTTTAAAAACAAATCTCCACAAGCATGATTTTATTCACAAAAGATACGCTGCAGAATTGAGGCTCATGAGTTTTCTGGTTCGAGTTCATCACATGAATGGGCATATTCTGAAGGAAGTCCTATTGGTTCCCCTTTCAAATTGACGCACCAGCATTTTCCAGTAGCTTGGCTGCACTGAAGTGTCTCAAAAAAGCCATCAACTCGGCATTTGGGCATCTCGGCCTGTGGATCTGAAATCAAGAGAATTTACGATTTACTTCCAAAATGTAGCTTTAAATGAAGTAGTACGCAAAATAAAAACAACTCAGGAAAGTCAAAATTCAGTTAAATTATAATATTTTACCTCATAAAATTTCTAAAATAAAAATGCAAACTAGTGAAGGGAGGAGGAGGGAACCATAAGTATTTGCAAAAAAAAATTTCAATATCTTGCTCGCATGCTTAATAATTTGCATACTTGTATTTTCCCCTTCTGATTTTTAGCAGAACGGTTGTTCTATTTATTTGTTATTAGCGGTACCCGTACGGCTGTGCCCGTGTAAAAAAATGAAAAGACCAGTCGGTTTTTAATTTGTGTATATAGTGATAACTTTTTTAGGTGTAAATTATGTAATTTTATCAAAATGTATAGCATTCCACATAATTAAAAATTAGCTGCCCACTGCAATCAGCCAGAGATCCTACACATTTAAGCATTTTTTTTTTTACAAAACACACACAATAACAAGAAGTTCCGTCTAGAACTATACGAGCCTACTTTCCCATATACACCAAATTTAAATTTATAATCTAGCTATCTCTTTCTCTCTCTTTCTTATTTATCTTTAGTTCTAATTATTGAAAATATACCTTTTTCAACGGATAATACATATTCATTCACTCACTCATTCATTCTTTCATTTATTCAGCCATGCATTTATTCATTCATTCGTTACCTCATTCAAGTGTTTATTCATTCATTTACGCATTCATGTATTTATTCACTCATTTATTTATATTTTCATTTATTCAATAATTTATTCATTCATTCTTTTCCTCATTCATTTATTCATTGATTTATTCTTTCACTCTTTAATTTATTCATTCAATCATTATTTCACTCATTGAGCCACTGAGAAATAACCTTGAAAATCCCGATCAAAAAATTTCATAGCAAAATAGGCTCGTAAGTTCTGGATAAACTTTCTATTTCTACATGTTCTACGTTATAAGAGCTTTCCGATAAAGTTTGTTCCAAGCAAATCGGTCCGTTAGATCAGGATTTATATAGGGTTGAAATTTCCCCGTAAGCTCTGTGTTAATTTTTTGAACTGTTCAAAAATGAACAAAAACTGTTCAAATCAATATTTCACGCCTAGAACTCCTTTCAATAAGCTTGCAATAGGAACTTGGCTCTTGTGCCCAGAGTTTACAGAATTTGCTTCAATTTTGTCCATAGGCGCTAATGTTAAATTTTTTTTGAACTGTTCAAAATTGAACAAAAAATTGTTCAAATCAAAAAGTAAAATATAGAAATGAGATGTCCTCGCCGAGATCTTTCGAATGCAAAAGAATTTTTCCAATCGGACAATTCGTTCAAAAGTTATTAGGGGGGGGGGCAGACCGACAGACAGACAGACAGACCGACAGACAGACAGACCGACAGACAGACAGACAGACAGACCGACAGACACACTTTTTCCCCATCTCAATACCCTACTTTCAAATTTTTTATTTTTCAATCTTTATTTAATTACTTCACTTATTTTTGACTTTTCTTGATTTTTAACGATATTTTTACGATACCATTAAGCCTTCTTTCATGCTTTATTATTATTTTTTTTTACTTTTACGGGAAAGTAGGCTAAAAAAGGAAGAAGGAAAGAAAGAAACGAAACAAAACAGAAAAGAAGATATTTGAAAGAAAACGCATTTTGCTTGTTTAGTTCAAGAACCCACATAAAAAGGACGATTATAATAAATTAGAATAGTCTTAATTAATAAATTTTTAGTATAATTAATTTTTATCTATTATTTATTGACATTAAAGCAGGGTCCAGACGCTACGTTTTGTACAACCTTTTGTCTGCGCAGTCTTAAGACTGAATGAAAACGTTGCAGTTTTTTATGCGTCTACATGGTGCAGAGATATCTGTATATTTCACTCAGTTTTGTGCGATGTCATGATGAAGGAGGTACTACCACTCTGGTCAATTTTGGCATGGTGTCATGTTAAAAAAAAAGACTGGAACGTCTCAGACGTACCCGGCGTTCAAAGTGGTCAAATTATTACATAAAATAAATAGTTTTTTGTTGCCTGTTCTGGTGGTTCGACAACTGCAGTCTCTTTATTTTCATCCATGGTATTCCTAGACTGCCTTGGTGTCTCCTGATCATTTAGGAAATGTAACAAATCAAAAACCAGAGAGATGGCTTGTAGATTTCGTCTCCAGCCCCAGATCGAATCGACTTATTAACTTTTGCCAATTCTTTACGGTAAACACTTCTCAAATAATTAATTATTTACAACTGTTTCTCTGTTTGCGGTTGCATCAATTTCTTTGAATTTTTCCACTAACCTCTCATAAGCCTCCCCCTTTTTAGCCTACTTTCCCGTAAAAGTAAAAAAAAATCATTATAAAGCATGAAAGAAGGCTTAATGTGTCGTGAAAATATCGTTAAAAATGAAGAAAAGTCAAAAATAAATTAAGTGATTAAAAAAAGATTGAAAAATAAAAAATTTGAAAGTAGGGTTTTGAGCTGGGGGAAAAGTGTCTGTCGGTCTGTCCGTCGGTCTGTCGGTCTGTCCCCCCCTATTAACTTTTGAACGATTAGTCCGATTCGAAAAATTCTTTTTGCATTCGAAAGATCTCGGTGAGGACATCTAATTTCCATATTTTATTTTTTGATTTGAACAATTTTTTGTTCAATTTTGAACAGTTCAAAAAATTTTAACATTAGCGCCTATGGGCGCAAATGAAGCAAATTATGTAAACTCTGGGTACAAGATACAGGTTCCAATGAATAAGCTCACTGGAAGAAGTTCTTGGCGTGAAATATTGATTTGAACAATTTTTGTTCCTTTTTGAACAATTCAAAAAAAAATTAACATAGTGCCTACGGGGAAATTTCAATCCTATATAAATCCTGATCTAACGGGCCGATTTGCTTGGAACAAACTTTATCGGAAAGCTCTTATGACGTAGAACATGTACAGATAAAAAGTTCATCCAGAACTAACGAGCCTATTTTCTTATGAAATTTTTTGATCGGGATTTTCAAGAATATTTTTGAATTAATGAAAGATTAAATGAATAAGCAAAATATAGAATGAATAAATGAGTGAATAAATACATGAAGGACTGAATAAATGAATGATTGAACGAATCTGTATTAACCGTTGAAAAAGACATATTTGAAGCAATTAAGAACTAAAGCTAAACGAGAAAGAGAGAGAGATAGCTAGATTATAAATTTGAAGCTGGTGTATACGGGAAAGTAGGCTCGTATAGTTCTAGACGGAACTTCTTGTTATCCCTGTCACTATACTCCTTGGATTCGACACGCCAAATCCATTGGGAAACTTTTGCATAATGCAATAAATTCTGTGAGAAACTCCCGAGAACATTGCCGAAAGTCGGCCATTGTCGCCTGACGAATTGAAACTGAGAAACAAAATGAGTCGGAAAAAGGTGCTAACGTCTACATGTGCCGATTTGTCTGCACAATTCAAATACATCTATGCTTTCTAGCTCAGTTATCGCTGCAACTGTACAGTCTTCGCACCGGACTCTAAACTGCGCACTTTTCCAATCTACACGCAACGTTTTATCTACAACGTGTTGAACTGCGCAGACAAAAGGTTGTGCAAAACGTAGCGTCTGGACCCGGCTTAAAACAGAAAGACGAAATTTTGTAGCTTGCAGAAACAAACAGCAGTAACAATGCTTTGAAAGCGGAATAAACCTTTCATCCGAGCTCAAATAGAAAAATAACATATGTGCTAATTCACTGGCGAAAAAAAAAATAAATAAATGAAAGTATAAATAGTAATAATAAGCTGGAATAATAAAAATCGCTATAAAGGATAACATTTCTTTTAAAAACCCCTGCGCAGTATGGAAAATGGTCCCGTAAAATACATGTCAAAATAAGGAAATCAAAATAAAGCTATCAATTGACTGTGAGACGCCGGAAATAAGCTTTAATTCGTTGTAAAAAAATAATAATCAAAATCCAAAAAAATAAATAAATTAATTAAAAATCGGCTGCTCCTCAAAATGCTAAGAACCAGCAGTAATAAATTTTAATTCGTTAAAAGAACAAGAAGTTCCGTCTAGAACTATACGAGCCTACTTTCCCGTATACACCGAATTCAAATTTATAATCTAGCTATCTCTCTCTCTCTCTCTCTCTGTCTTTCTCGTTTAGCTTTAGTTCTTAATTGCTTCAAATATACCTTTTACAACGGTTAATATATATTCATTCAATCATTATTTATTAAGTCATTCATGTATTTATTCACTCATTTATTCATTCATTCTTTTGCTTATTCATTTAATCATTCATTAATTAAAAAATATTCTTGAAAATCCAGATCAAAAAATTTCGTAGTAAAATAGGCTCGTTAGTTCTGGATGAACTTTCTATTTGTACATGTTCTACTTCATAAGAGCTTTCCGATAAAGTTTGTTCCAAGCAAATCGGTCCGTTAGATCAGAAATTATATACGATTGAAATTTCCCCGTAGGCGGTATATGTCAATTTTTTTTTTAACTGTTCAAAAATGAACAAAAATTGTTCAAATCAATATTTCACGCCAAGAACTTCTTCCAGTGAGCTTGTTCATGGGAACTTATATCTTGTACCTAGAGTTTACATAATTTGTTTCATTTTCACCCATAGGCGCTAATGTTAAAATTTTTTGAACTGTTCAAAATTGAACAAAAAATTGTTAAAAATCAAAAAGTAAAATATGAAAATGAGATGTCCTCACCCAGATCTTTCGAATGCACAAAGAATTTTTCGAATCGGACAATTCGTTCTAAAGTTATCATGGGGGGACAGACCGACAGGCAGACCGACAGACCGACGGACAGACCGACAGACAGACCGACAGACACACTTTTTCCCCATCTCAAAACCCTACTTTCAAATTTTTAATTTTTCAATCTTTATTTAATTACTTAATTTATTTTTACTTTTCTTGATTTCGAACGATATTTTCACGATACATTAAGCCTTCTTTCATGCTTTATTATTATTTTTTTTACTTTTACGGGAAAGTAGGCTAAAGAGGATCAATAGTAAGTCGGCATGGTAACAATTAAAATTAAAGTTAACAAGAAGTTCCGTCTAGAACTATACAAGCCTACTTTCCCGTATACACCGAATTCAAATTTATAATCTATCTATCTCTCTCTCTCTCTCTCTGTCTTTCTCGTTTAGCTTTAGTTCTTAATTGCTTCAAATATACCTTTTACAACGGTTAATATATATTCATTCAATCATTATTTATTAAGTCATTCATGTATTTATTCATTCATTCTTTTGCTTATTCATTTAATCATTCATTAATTAAAAAATATTCTTGAAAATCCCGATCAAAAAATTTCATAGGAAAATAGGCTCGTTAGTTCTGGATGAACTTTCTATTTGTACATGTTCTACGTCATAAGAGCTTTCCGATAAAGTTTGTTCCAAGCAAATCGGTCCGCTAGATCAGGAATTATATAGGATTGAAATTTCCCCGCAGGCGGTATGTTAATTTTTTTTGAACTGTTCAAAAATGAACAAAAATTGTTCAAATCAATATTTCACGCCAAGAACTTCTTCGAGTGAGCTTGTTCATTTGAACTTTTTCTTGTACCCAGAGTTTACATAATTTGCTTCATTTTCACCCATAGGCGCTAATGTTAAATTTTTTTTAATTGTTCAAAATTGAACAAAAATTGTTCAAAAGTAAAATATGGAAATGAGATGTCCTCGCCGAGATCTTTCGAATGCAAAAAGAATTTTTCCAATCGGACAATTCGTTCAAAAGTTATTAGGGGGGGACCGACAGACCGACAGACACACTTTTTCCCCATTTCAATACCCTACTTTCAAATTTTTTATTTTTCAATCTTTATTTAATTTTTTAACTTATTTTTGACTTTTCTTGATTTTTAACGATATTTTCACGATACATTAAGCCTTCTTTCATGCTTTATTATTACTTTTTTTTACTTTCACGGGAATGTATTTTAAACAAGAAATTCCGCCTAGAACTATACGAGCCTACTTTCCCGTATACACCAGCTTCAAATTTTTAATCTAGCTATCTCTCTCTCTTTGTCGTTTAGCTTTAGTTCTTAATTGCTTCAAATATGCCTTTTTCAAAGGTTAATACAGATTCGTTCAATCATTCATTTATTCAGTCATTCATGTTCGTATTCACTCATTTATTCATTCATTATTTTGCTTATTCATTTAATCTTCCATTAATTCAAAAATATTCTAGAAAATCCTGATCAAAAAATTTCATAAGAAAATAGGCTCGTTAGTTCTGGATGAACTTTTTATCTGTACATGTTCTACGTCACAAGAGCTTTCCGATAAAGTTTCTTTTAAGCAAATCGGCCCGTTAGATCAGTATTTATATAGGATTGAAATTTCCCCGTAGGCACTATGTTAATTTTTTTTTTTTTTTTGGAACTGTTCAAAAATGAACAAAAATTGTTCAAATCAGTATTTCACAACTAGAACTTCTTCCAGTGAGCTTGTTCGTTGGAACTTGGATCTTGTACCCAGAGTTTACATAATTTGCTTCATTTTCACCCATAGGCGCTAATGTTAAAATTTTTTGAACTGTTCAAAAATGAACGAAAAATTGTTCAGATCAAAAAGTAAAATATGAAAATGAGATGTCCTCACCGAGATCTTTCAAATGCACAAAGAATTTTTTGAATCGGACAATTCGTTCTAAAGTTATTAGGGGGGGACAGACCGGCAGACAGACCGACAGACCGACGGACAGACGGACAGACCGACAGACAGACCGACAGACACACTTTTTCCCCATCTCAAAACCCTACTTTCAAATTTTTAATTTTTCAATCTTTATTTAATTACTTAATTTATTTTTACTTTTCTTGATTTCGAACGATATTTTCACGATACATTAAGCCTTCTGTAATGCTTTATTATTACTTTTTTTACTTTTACGGGAAAGTAGGCTAAAAAGGATCAATAGTCAGTCGGCATGGTAACAATTAAAATTAAAGTTAACAAGAAGTTCCGTCTAGAACGTTACGAGCCTACTTTCCCGTATACACCGAATTCAAATTTATAATGTAGCTATCTCTCTCTCTCTCTGTCTTTCTCGTTTAGCTTTAGTTCTTAATTGCTTCAAACATACCTTTTTCAACGGTTAATACATATTCATTCAATAATTAGTTATTAAGTCATTCATGTATTTATTCACTCATTTATTCATTCATTCTTTTGCTTATTCATTTAATCATTCATTAATTAAAAAATATTCTTGAAAATCCCGATCAAAAAATTTCGTAGGAAAATAGGCTCGTTAGTTCTGGATGAACTTTCTATTTGTACATGTTCTACTTCATAAGAGCTTTCCGATAAAGTTTGTTCGAAGCAAATCGGTCCGTTAGATCAGAAATTATATACGATTGAAATTTCCCCGTAGGCGGTATGTCAATTTTTTTTGAACTGTTCAAAAATGAACAAAAATTGTTCAAATCAATATTTCACGCCAAGAACTTCTTCCAGTGAGCTGGTTTATGGGAACTTATATCTTGTACCTAGAGTTTACATAATTTGTTTCATTTTCACCCATAGGCGCTAATGTTAAAATTTTTTGAACTGTTCAAAATTGAACAAAAAATTGTTCAAATCAAAAAAATAAAATACGGAAATGAGATGTCCTCCCCGAGATCTTTAGAATGCAAAAAGAATTTTTCCAATCGGACAATTCGTTCAAAAGTTATTAGGGGGGACAGACCGACAGACAGACAGACCGACAGACCGACCGAAACACTTTTTCCCCATCTCAAAACCCTACTTTCAAATTTTTTTTTTTCAATCTTTATTTAATTAATTAACTTATTTTTGACTTTGCTTGATTTCTAACGATATTTTCACGATACATTAAGCCTTCTGTCATGCTTTATTATTACTTTTTTTTACTTTCACGGGAAAGTATTTTAAACAAGAAATTCCGCCTAGAACTATACGAGCCTACTTTCCCGTATACACCAGCTTCAAATTTATAATCTAGCTATCTCTCTCTCTTTGTCGTTTAGCTTTAGTTCTTAATTGCTTCAAATATGCCTTTTTCAACGGTTAATACAGATTCGTTCAATCATTCATTTATTCAGTCATTCATGTTCTTATTCACTCATTTATTCATTCATTATTTTGCTTATTCATTTAATCTTCCATTAATTCAAAAATATTCTAGAAAATCCTGATAAAAAAATTTCATAAGAAAATAGGCTCGTTAGTTCTGGATGAACTTTTTATCTGTACATGTTCTACGTCGCAAGAGCTTTCCGATAAAGTTTCTTTTAAGCAAATCGGCCCGTTAGATCAGTATTTATATAGGATTGAAATTTCCCCGTAGGCACTATGTTAATTTTTTTTTTTTTTTTTTTGAACTGTTCAAAAATGAACAAAAATTGTTCAAATCAATATTTCACGCCTAGAACTTCTTCCACTGAGCTTGTTCGTTGGAACTTGGATCTTGTACCCAGAGTTTACGTAATTTGCTTCATTTTCGCCCATAGGCGCTAATGTAAAAATTTTTTGAACTGTTCAAAAATGAACGAAAAATTGTTCAGATGAAAAAGTAAAATATGAAAATGAGATGTCCTCACCGAGATCTTGCAAATGCACAAAGAATTTTTTGAATCGGACAATTCGTTCTAAAGTTATTAGGGGGGGACAGACCGGCAGACAGACCGACAGACCGACGGACAGACGGACAGACCGACGACAGACCGACAGACACACTTTTTCCCCATCTCAAAACCCTACTTTCAAATTTTTAATTTTTTAATCTTTATTTAATTACTTAATTTTTTTTTACTTTTCTTGATTTCGAACGATACTTTCACGATACCATTAAGCCTTCTTTCATGCTTTATTAATTTTTTTTTTACTTTTACGGGGAAAGTAGGCTAAAAAGGATCAATAGTCAGTTCGCATGGTAACAATTAAAATTAAAGTTAACAAGATGTTCCGTCTAGAACTATACGAGCCTACTTTCCCGTATACACCGAATTCAAATTTATAATCTAGCTATCTCTCTCTCTCTCTGTCTTTCTCGTTTAGCTTTAGTTCTTAATTGCTTCAAACATACCTTTTTCAACGGTTAATACATATTCATTCAATAATTATTTATTAAGTCATTCATGTATTTATTCACTCATTTATTCATTCATTCTTTTGCTTATTCATTTAATCATTCATTAATTAAAAAATATTCTTGAAAATCCAGATCAAAAAATTTCGTAGGAAAATAGGCTCGTTAGTTCTGGATGAACTTTCTATTTGTACATGTTCTACTTCATAAGAGCTTTCCGATAAAGTTTGTTCCAAGCAAATCGGTCCGTTAGATCAGAAATTATATACGATTGAAATTTCCCCGTAGGCTGTATGTCAATTTTTTTTGAACTGTTCAAAAATGAACAAAAATTGTTCAAATCAATATTTCACGCCAAGAACTTCTTCCAGTGAGCTTGTTCATGGGAACCTCTATCTTGTACCTAGAGTTTACATAATTTGTTTCATTTTCACCCATAGATGCTAATGTTAAAATTTTTTGAACTGTTCAAAATTGAACAAAAAATTGTTCAAATCAAAAAAAATAAAATATGGAAATGAGATGTCCTCCCCGAGATCTTTAGAAAGCAAAAAGAATTTTTCCAATCGGACAATTCGTTCAAAAGTTATTAGGGGGGGACAGACCGACAGACAGACAGACCGACAGACCGACCGAAACACTTTTTCCCCATTTCAAAACCCTACTTTCAAATTTTTTATTTTTCAATCTTTATTTAATTAATTAACTTATTTTTGACTTTCCTTGATTTCTAACGATATTTTCACGATACATTAAGCCTTCTTTCATGCTTTATTATTATTTTTTTTACTTTCACGGGAAAGTAGGCTAAACAAGAAGTTCCGTCTAGAACTATACGAGCCTACTTTCCCGTACACACCAGCTTCAAATTTATAATATAGCTACCTCTCTCTCTTTCTCGTTTAGCTTTAGTTCTTAATTGCTTCAAATATGCCTTTTTCAACGGTTAACACAGATTCGTTCAATCATTCATTTATTCAGTCATTCATGTATTTATTCACTCATTTATTCATTCATTATTTTGCTTATTCATTTAATCTTCCAATAATTCAAAAATATTCTAGAAAATCCTGATCAAAAAATTTCATAAGAAAATAGGCTCATTAGTTCTGGATGAACTTTTTATCTGTACATGTTTTACGTCACAAGAGCTTTCCGATAAAGTTTGTTTTAAGCAAATCGGCCCGTTAGATCAGGATTTATATAGGATTGAAATTTCCCCGTAGGCACTATGTTAATTTTTTTTTTTTTTTTTTTTGAACTGTTCAAAAATGAACAAAAATTGTTCAAATCAATATTTCACGCCTAGAACTTCTTCCAGTGAGCTTGTTCGTTGGAACTTGGATCTTGTACCCAGAGTTTACATAATTTGCTTCATTTTCGCCCACAGGCGCTAATGTTAAAATTTTTTGAACTGTTTAAAAATGAACGAAAAATTGTTCAGATCAAAAAGTAAAATATGAAAATGAGATGTCCTCACCCAGATCTTTCGAATGCACAAAGAATTTTTCGAATCGGATAATTCGTTCTAAAGTTATTAGGGGGGGACAGACCGACAGACCGACGGACAGACCGACAGACACACTTTTTCCCCATCTCAAAACCCTACTTTCAAATTTTTAATTTTTCAATCTGTATTTAATTACTTAATTTATTTTTACTTTTCTTGATTTCGAACGATATTTTCACGATACATTAAGCCTTCTTTCATGCTTTATTATTATTTTTTTTTACTTTTACGGGGTCTGGAAAGTAGTCGGATTCAATAAAATTAGAATTCAAAAGTTCTCAGTTCGAGGTAACATTTCCTATACAATTAAAGTTTAACAATTTTTTGTCTTTCCGTTCTAGAACTTTACAATTGCCTACTCCGTATACAACGAATATAAATTTATCAATCTATTATTCAATCATCTCATGTTTTTTCACTCGATTTATTTATTCATTGCTTTTTGCCTTTTTTTTCAATTTTAATTTATTCATTAATTAAAAAATATTCTTGAAAATCCCGATCAAAAAATTTCATAGGAAAATAGGCTCGTTAGTTCTGGATGAACTTTCTATTTGTACATGTTCTACGTCATAAGAGCTTTCCGATAAAGTTTGTTCCAAGGAAATCGGTCCGCTAGATCAGGAATTATATAGGATTGAAATTTCCCCGCAGGCGGTATGTTAATTTTTTTTGAACTGTTCAAAAATGAACAAAAATTGTTCAAATCAATATTTCACGCCAAGAACTTCTTCGAGTGAGCTTGTTCATTTGAACTTTTTCTTGTACCCAGAGTTTACATAATTTGCTTCATTTTCACCCATAGGCGCTAATGTTAAATTTTTTTTAATTGTTCAAAATTGAACAAAAATTGTTCAAAAGTAAAATATGGAAATGAGATGTCCTCGCCGAGATCTTTCGAATGCAAAAAGAATTTTTCCAATCGGACAATTCGTTCAAAAGTTATTAGGGGGGGACCGACAGACCGACAGACACACTTTTTCCCCATTTCAATACCCTACTTTCAAATTTTTTATTTTTCAATCTTTATTTAATTTTTTAACTTATTTTTGACTTTTCTTGATTTTTAACGATATTTTCACGATACATTAAGCCTTCTTTCATGCTTTATTAACCTACTTTCCCGTAAAAGTAAAAGAAAATAATAATAAAGCTGTCGGTCTGTCTGTCGGTCTGTCGGTCTGTCTGTCGGTCTGTCCCCCCCCCCCCCCTTGAAAGAATTGTCCGATTCGAAAAATTCTTTTTGCATTCGAAAGATCTCAGCGAGGACATCTCATTTCTATATTTTACTTTTTGGTTTGAACAATTTTTTGTTCAATTTTGAACAGTTCAAAAATTTTTAACATTAGCGCCTACGGGCGAAAATGAAGCAAACTATGTAAACTCTGGGTACAAGATCCAAGTTCCAATGAACAAGCTCACTGGAAGAAGTTCTTGGCGTGAAATATTGATTTGAACAATTTTTGTTTTTTTTTTTGAAAAGTTCAAAAAAAAAAACTAACATATTGCCTACGGGGAAATTTCAATCCTATATAAATCCTAATCTAACGGACCGATTTGCTTGGAAGAAACTTTATCGGAAAGCTCTTATGATGGAGAATATGTACAGATAGAAAGTTCATCCAGAACTAACGAGCCTATTTTCCTATGAAATTTTTTGATCGAGATTTTCAAGAATATTTTTGAATTAATGAATGATTAAATCAATAAGCAAAAGAATGAATTATTAACTGAGTGAATAAATACATGAATGACTGAATAAATGAGTGATTGAATGAATATGCATTAACCGTTGAAAAGGTATATCTGAAGCAGTTAAGAACTTAAGCTAAATGAGAAAGAGAGGGAGAGATAGCTAGAATATAAATTTGAAGCTGGTGTATACGGGAAAGTAGGCTCGTATAGTTCTAGACGGAACTTCTTGTTATTATTATTTTTTACTTTTACGGGAAAGTAGGCTAATTACCGTGAAAAAATAATTTCGAACTGCAGAGAAAAATGCTTATAACTTCTTTTCTAGTTAATTTAGAGGCTTCGAATTTTCGCACGCAAAGCGAAACTCCTCCTGGGGTAGTTTTTCACGCGCTTTTCAACGGTATCAAGCTCGAAAGGATGCAATAATTCTTTTTCGTAGAAAATGACTATTTTATGAAACTTTCAGCTATAAATTGGAATAAAAGAAGAACAAATTCGAATTTCAGAAAAAACTCTCCGAGGTGCACACCCCCATGTTCCAAACTAATTTCGTGCCAAATTTCATGAAAATCCGCTGGACGGTCTATGCCCTACGCCGGACGCAGACACACAGACACACACACGCACACACATACTTACTGCTTTATTATTAGTAGAGTAAATTGGAATAAAAGAAGAACAAATTCGAATTTCAGAAAAAACTCTCCGAGGTGCACACCCCAATGTTCCAAACTAATTTCGTGCCAAATTTCATGAAAATCCGCTGGACGGTCTATGCCCTACGCCGGACACAGACACACAGACACACACACGTAGACACATACTTACTGCTTTATTATTAGTAGAGATAGAGATACATATTGCTCACCTGCAAAAAAAGTGACACAATTCAAAAACGAAACACCTTTACAAAACGGGATTTTTTTTTTTATTTTTTTTTATTTGTTTCTCCCGATTTCATATCCTTCAATCAAAAAGTGACACATAAGGCTGTGTAATATATAGAGTTACACGTTACTTTTCGATAGAAGAATACGGAATCGGGAGAAGCAAATAAATTCCGTTTACTAAAAATTTTTCGTTTATGAATTGTGTCACTTTCTTGCAGGTGAGTGATATAAATTCATACTAAGTAAGAGCGATATTACTACAATAACGATGTACAGTAGGTTGTACCACAGGCCCATGATAGCAAAAATAGAGAAATGAAATTTCTCTAGCAGAAAGGGAAAAAGCTGGAAGCAAGTGCTGACTAGAGGAATGAGCAACTAGAACATTAATATACCCCAACACCTCGCCTCGTGCGCATGCAATCCTATAAGGCCTCGGCTAACAGGTAGGGTCTGGTGAAGAAAAGTTTCAAAGCTCGTTGCTCTACTGCTCTGTGACCTTGCTCAGTGTTCTGATACAGATCCCTGAATAGTGCTCCTGCAATGACAATCGTAAAATTTCCCAAATTTTTCGGCCCTTTGATTATAATACCGACGATCGACTATTTTTTGCTGCTTATAAAACAGACCTAGCATCATAACAAGCACCTAAGGATCTACAGATTAAAGTGGGTTCTGAACCACTACAATGTGCTGTAGCTATACCGATCAATAACACCCATGCTCTATCTGGAATTCGATCCGGGGGTCATGACTCGACCATTGCAATACCACCTATGACAATGGGTTGAGGCCAAACATTTACTACGGTATTACTTTTACTAACCGACTTCACAAAGGAAGGAGGTTATACATTCGTATTGTATGTATGTCGTTTTTTTTTTGTTTGTTTGTTTATCTACTCATAACTTCGCACCGGAAGAACCGACTTTCATGATTTTTTTTTCAATCGATCAGGGGTGGTTTCCCATCGGTCCCGTACTTTCGTTTGACCATATTCGATAATTAGAACAAAAGTAATGGGCAGAAATGTAGTATTTTTTTTGTCTTTTCATCCATAACTTTTGACTAAATGAACCGATTTTGATGATTTTTTCTTTAATCGATAGAGGGTCATCTATTTCAAATATTGTAAATCAATTTGCCTACATTTGTTTTTTAGAAAAAACGTTACGAGTGAAAAATAAGTATTTTTTATTTTATTTGGAAAGGCTTGGCTTGATTTTTCTTTGTTGGGAAATCTATTAATAAATATAAAAGCATTGTTAAAAACATGTTTGTTGTCATGGGCAACATGGGGTAATATTAAAAGAAATTACAGCAAGAGTTTGATTGAAGGCTTCTCTGTGGAAAAAAATAATCCAATCAGTTTGTTTGCTAAAATAGACTTCAAAAGGGAATTTATCATGCAAATGATTAGTTTTTAGTGCCATTAATTTAAAGACGTTTTGCCCTTTGATATGGATTTTTAAAAAATAGAGTATTTATATACAAAATGTATTTACACTAAAAAGAATAAAATAAAATAATTTTTATAAAAAAAACAGAACCGACTTCAAATTAAAAATTGCGCTAAAAAGTAAAAAATAAATTCATTCTTTAAACAACATCGATGTGACTTTTAAACATAGTTTTAGAAGTCGGTGCAAAATTATGGGTCTAATTACCATTATACCATTTGCTACTTCATATTGGAACTGTTGCTAATTCTGCGCAAAATATATATATTTGTAATTGATTCATGATTACAAAATATTTTATCTATCCTAATTTTGCACCGACTTCTAAAACTATGTTTAAAAGTCACATCGATGTTGTTTAAAGAATGAATTTATTTTTTACTTTTTAGCGCAATTTTTAATTTGAAGTCGGTTCTGTTTTTTTTTATAAAAATTATTTTATTTTAATGATTTTAATATGCACGGTATGTCATACTTTCAAACTTTAGCATCAAGAACACTTACTATATTCATAGATATTGTACTGAGCCAAGAAACAAACACAGCTTTTGATTTGAAGACCAAAACTGGGAAGAGTCAAAGGAGATCCGTCTGGAGCAACACACATGCACACGGAAGGCCGGTCTTCGTGGCACTGCAAGTCTTCAAACGTTCCATCTGGTTGGCAACGAGGAAGCATCCACCTGTTATCAGGATCCTCTTGCATCTTTAGCCGAGCAGCAGGACAATCCACTCCGGCTGAAAGATATTGCACATGCGATCTATCAACTTAAGGCAAAGTTATCTGTAAGCCTCTTATCGCAATGTTGTAGTATATAATAGAAAACGTGAAGAGAAAACATCTTACATTGGCATCATTGCCGAGGACTTGATCGCATCGTTTTTAGTCTACTTTCCCGTAAAAGTAAAAATAATAAGAATAAAGCATGAAAGAAGGCTTAATGTATCGTGAAAATATCGTTAAAAATAAAGAAAAGTCAAGAAAAAGTGAAGTAATTAAATAAATATTGAAAAATAAAAAAATTGAAAGTAGGGTTTTGAGATGGGGAAAATGTATGTCGGTCGGTCTGTCTGTCTGTCGGTCTGTCTGTCTGTCTGTCGGTCTGTCTGTCTGTTCCCCCCCCCTAATAACTTTTGAACGAATTGTCAGATTCGAAAAATTCTTTTTGCATTCGAAAGATCTCGGCGAGGACATCTCATTTTCATATTTTACTTTTTGATCTGAACAATTTTTCGTTCATTTTTGAACAGTTCAAAAAAATTCAACATTAGCGCCTACCGGCGAAAATGAAGAAAATGATTCAAACTCTAGGTACAAGATCCAAGTTCCAAAGAACAAGCTTGCTGGAGGAAGCTCTTGGCGTGAAATTTTGAGTTCATTTTTGAACAGTTCAAAAAATTAACACAGAGCTTACGGGGAAATTTCAACCCTATATAAATCCTAATCTAAAGGACCGATTTGCTTGGAACAAACTTTATCGGAAAGCTCTTATGACGTAGAACATGTAGAAATAGAAAGTTCATCCAGAACTTACGAGCCTATTTTGCTATGAAAATTTTTGATCGGGATTTTCAAGGATATTTCTCAATGATTTAATGAGTGAAATAATGAATGAATGAATAAATGAAAGAGTGAAAGAATAAATCAATGAATAAATGAATGAGGAAAAGAATGAATGAATGAATAAATTAGTGAATAAATGAAAATATAAATAAATGAGTGAATAAATACATGAATGCGTAAATGAATGAATAAACACTTGAATGAGGTAACGAATGAATGAATAAATGAATGGCTGAATAAATGAAAGAATGAATGAGTGAGTGAATGAATATGTATTATCCGTTGAAAAAGGTATATTTGAAATAATTAAGAACTAAAGATAAATAAGAAAGAGAGAGAAAGAGATAGCTAGATTATAAATTTGAATTTTGTGTATACGGAAAAGTAGGCTCGTATAGTTCTAGACGGAACTTCTTGTTATTCATGAAATTTAACTTCTCCACGAAGGCAACTAAACAGAAATCGATTTGCTTGTATGCACCGGGTGGAATTAATTCCAAAACTCTAAAATAAGTGGAAGCCGGCAGGGTGGCATAGTGGTAAGAAGCAGGACTCGTACGCCCAAGTTCGCAGGATCAAACCTGGCCAAAGTCGGTGGATTTACAAGGTGCGGAAATCGACAGCGCCCATGTTGTATGATTACGCGGCATGTTAAAAGATCCCTTGAGTATCCGTTATACTCTCCCATCTAGGGGAAAACTGGGCGTCAAAAATTGCGGAAATCGACAGCGCCCATGTTGTATGATTATGCGGCGTGTTAAAAGATCCCTTGAGTATCCGTTATACTCTCCCATCTAGGGGAAAACTGGGCGTCAAAAATTGCGGCAATGGTACCACACTCATAGTGGTGTCGCTGAAAGTGTTGGTACCAATCTCTGGGTACACACTATTTTCACAATGATTAAGAACCAATACTACGCAACCCATTAGAAATTTTGAAAAAAAAAGTAGAACATAAGCTTCTTGCCGCTGCCGTCAATTCTCTTTTGTGGCTCAGAGCTAACCTAGATACAGGCCCGTGCTTCAGGGGCAAATTTTTGTCTGAAAATACATGAGAATCTCATGGAAATCATTTATCCGGAGTCTGACGTAAAATTACAAAGAACTAAGAACATAAAACTACAAGTCTTTAAAAAAGGAAGTTACAAAAACTAAGAAAGCATAGGATATTTCGTAAATTGATTACAGCGGATAAAGTGACTTAGTACTGGTGCCCTCTGTAAGAACGCAGAATTACTTTTTTTGGTAAGCTGGTAGTCACAGATCTCAAGTGTTCTGTTTTACTTAACAGATCTTTCTCTGTAATTGCACAGGGTGCGGGAAGAAAAATATTCAGAAACTGTTGTCAAGAAACTTGATTGTTTGCTTTGAAACAAGTTCTTCGTAAATTTACAGTAACCCTTTCACACAAAATTTCCTTTCTTTATTTTTACAGATGTTTTTTACAGCGTAAAAACACTTTATGCAGTATAAAACAGTTTACTATTAATTCAAACTTCAGTAATAATTTTTAGTTTATACCATTTACGATAACCTTTTGAATACTACTTACGATAGCCTGGATATTCCCAAGTGAGAACCAGTGGTACAATGCATACAAATACCTGTAAATAGAAAAAAATTATACTCAAACACCTTTAATGTGCACTTCTTAACCAATTCTCAATTCAGTTCTTTTAACTTTTGACCACGGGCAAACTTTGGGCGGGATATAGTTTTCATTTGAATTGCAATAAAATAAGTAAAAAACAAAGAGGGGGCAAGGGGACGGGGGAGGGGAGTGGGCTTAAGTTCAACCGGACTACTTTTGAAATTTTACCTCAAAATGTAAACATTTTATTTGGAGCATCTAACAGTTGAGCTTTGTCTCCATTTCAAAGGGCTTTGTCTCAACCCTCGAATTTTAGGGAATCCCAGTGAGCATGTGGCCCTTCCAAAGGAATAAAAGAAATTAGTAATTATCCCATTAAATTTTTTTTTTCTTGATATCACAAATTAATTTTCAAAACTACTCTCTAAAAATAATATGAAACATGTTGAAATAAAATCACTTTTGTTCAACAATCATAGCCACTGTGAAAATGAATGACCTATGCTCCTGCCTTCCGGTCAAAAATTTAGCCTATCAACACTTTAATGAAATTAAACAACTGAATCAAATCCCCATAAACTCTCAGTTAGGTTCTTGGCTATATTTCTTTATTTACACTTCGCTGCCTATTTACATATTATTTACAGTGGTTCAATTTCCACATCATTGAGTTCTTAGATGTTTCTAAGCTACGGGCACAAGCTCTCCCGTTACGACTACAGTTCTTTGGTATTTCTTACGGGCACCAACTCTCCCGTTGCGTTACGTCTGGATGGGCGCAACTCCTCCCTGTCCAGCATTCGAAGATCTCCTGCTCGTCCGACCGCAACCTCGTAGGCAAGCGAAAGCCGATCTTCTCGCCCCCGCTTCTGAGGGCAGCTTATATAGGGGGTGCCTGACCTTAGGCCGACATTGAGGGCAAGAGGACACACGTGCACCATTTCCTGTCGTGTGGGCCCCTTCGTCCTGTCACGTAGGCCCCGTAGGTTTGCCGGCCTAGGCCTAACCTGACACCCCCCGCCCAAAACTGACTACTGGGCTAACAGCTCTGTAGGCAGTCCAGCAGGTGTACATTGGGAGTCCCCTAAACCATCTCCCTCCGAGAGCATACCTTGGATGTCACCATCCCTCTCTTCATCATTTAAAAATAACCTGGAGAGCGCATCGGCATTCTGATGCGCTGCCCCTTTACGATGGGTAATTTTTAACCTATACTTTTGCAACGCGAGGGCCCATCTCTGTAACTTCGGACTTGGAGATGCATTCTGTGATATAAAAGTTAGGGGATTATGATCTGTAATTAACTCAACCTCAGCCCCAAAGGTCCAGATCTCAAATTTCTTTAATGCCCATACCGCTGCATAGGCTTCCCTTTCTGCCACTGCCCAGCGCCGCTGCGCCTGACTAAATTTGACACTGGCGAAAGCAATCGGATGTGGTTTTCCATCCTCCCCTTTCTGAGCTAAACATGCACCGGCCCCGAAATCACTAGCGTCCGCGTACACGATAAACGGGCGACCCACCTCCGGCGTATACAACGCTACTGCCTTACACAGCAGTTCCTTCAACTGTAGGAACGCTTTCTCCTCTATCTCTGACCACGGAATTATATTCGGTACTCTGCGCTTGGTCAACTCAGTCAGTGGCAAAGCCACTTCAGCAAATTTAGGAACATAGTCCCTGTAATAGTTGAATAAACCTAACGCACTTTTCAATTCTTTTTTCGTAGTTGGGGACTTTAAGTTTTGAATTGTTTTGTTGTAGTACCTTGCCATGTTATTTTGATTTTCATCAGCGGTTAATCGAGCTACGTCTGCCGCTTCCTCTAGATTTTTCCTCAGTTCTAGCAGATATTCTGCCGCACTCTTACTCTCTAAATTTCGCACCCATTCTTCCCCTGTGAAACTTTGTTTTAGAATTGACAAAGGCCCCGTCGGATCCCTCCCGTACAATAACTTAAACGGTGCTACCCCCGCTGTAGCATTCGGGACTTCCCTGTACGCCCACAATAAAAACGGAACTTGTTTATCCCAGTTTTTAGGGTCATTTTTCATGACGTGGTATAGCATACTCCTCAGTACACCGTTCCACCTCTCTACTAAACCATTCGATTCCTTATGCCCCGGCGTCGAGAACCTTGGAGTCGTTCCCAAAATTTTTAGAAATTCCTTCGTCAATTCTGAAGTAAAATTGGTCCCTCTATCAGTGCATATCATTTGCGGAATTCCAGTTCTCGAAAATATCGTTAACAACGCTACACACGTTTCCTTAGCAGTTAACCCCTTCAATGGTACACACTCAGGCCATCTTGTATGCTGATCTATCATCGTCAATGCATATCTATGACCCCTCCCTGATTTAATATCCAGTGGCCCCAGAATATCACAATTAACGACCGAAAACGGAATCTCCGGTCTTACAACAGGCGTAATAGGTATTCTATCCGCTGTCCTTAATTTCCCTCTAAACTGACAATCAACACACCCGTCAACAAATTCTCTAATATCCTTATTCATGGCTGGCCACGCAAAAGAATATTTTATCCTTTCTGCAGTTTTACGAAACCCTAAATGTCCTCCGAACACTGACTCATGAGCTAGTTTTAAAACTGTATTTCTTTTTTCTAACGGCAATACTAATTGCTCTACCTTGCTTCCACCTACCGCCCCCTTACTGTATAGAATTCCATCTATTAACATGCAATTTCCCTTTCCTTTCTTAATTTCATCCCAAATGAATTTTAACGTCTCACAATTTCGCTGCTGAAATTTAAATTTTTCTCTTTCCGACCGTGCTCCTAATTCGGCCTCTGCACTCCGCAGGGGTTCCTCTTTCCCTTTCCCTGGTGGCACTTCATCACAGACAACCGCGAACACCCCTTTTTCACTCTCCCCCTCTGTGCTTTCTTCATTTACCGGACAAAGACTCTCGGCTTGGGCCTTAAGTGCTTCATGATCCCCAGGGGTCAGCAACAAAGTTCCGTTTAATTTTGGTGTGCTCGCTACCGTTACATAAATTTCTGGTTTTAATTGTTTGAAATATTCATTTTCTAAACTCAACGGAATATTTATAATATCAGCTTCTATATGCTCGCCAAATGCCGGCTCTAATAATATTTTACCACTTGGTCTTATATCCCTTTCTTGCAACAAATTCTCATTTATTACGGAAATTTCGGCTCCACTGTCAATTATCCCTTCTATTCCTTTGTTTCTGTAATTAACCTTTACCTTAATAAGATCTGTCACAATATTTTCTTTTCCCTTTACACTATTCCCCAACAATTCTTTATTTATTTTGGCTATAACCTTATTTTGGTTCTGCCTTTGCTTCTCTGCTTCCGGTTTTTCATTAATTATCTTTACTTTTCGTGTCCTTATCCTATCCCTATTTTCTTTACAGTTTTTCGTGATATGACCTTCCATTTTACATTTATAACAAGTTACTTTCCCTATCGCATCATATCTTTCCATTTTGAACTTATTCCTCTCCTTTGATTCCGGATTGTATTTAGTTTTAATTGAATAGGAATTTTCCATAGTCTTTTCATGTATTTCTGCTAAGTAGGCCGCTTCACTAAGTTTAAAACCTTGATCCTTCTCCTGAAGCCCTACATAGCGTTTAGTTTCTAGTGGCATCTCTGCTTTTAGCCTGTCTCCTACTATTATGTTATTAATTTCTTCTGCCGTTTCTGCATTTTTACTTTTAATGTAAAACGCCCATAAGGAATTAATTCTGTCCGCGAATTGCGTCCATGACTCATTCGGTCTTTTTCTAGCCTGATCAAATCTCTTTTTATACTCGTCCGGAGTTAATCTATTGTGCTTTAGAATTTCCTCTTTAACTCTCTCATACTGATTTAATTCCTCAGCTTTCAAGTTCACAAATAACGGTCTCACTAAGTGACCTAGCAATGGTACAATCAACCTCCCCTGTACTTCCTCTGGAACCTTTTGCGAAGCAAAAACCCCTTCCACTGTTTCAAAAAACAAGGGTAGATCTCCAACGTCCGAAGGTACAGGTGGGATTAAAGATTTCAAAACCTTATGGAATCGTTCCATATTATCCATCATTGGACTTTCTCTTTCTCTCTGTCTAAAATGACCATTATTTTCTTGCTCTAATTCTAATTTTCTAATTTCTAACTCCTTCTCCCTTAAAGCAATTTCTTTCTCCCTAATTTCTAGTTCTTTCAATTTTAATTCTAATTCACTAGTACCAGCCCCATCCATTTTGCTATTATTACTTTGACTTCTCAGTACAGGTGACATGCAAAGCAAACCCCCAAAACGGAAACAGTTTAAATGTGGAGACTTACCCTAAACAGCAATCTCTGGATCTCCGCACGTTGACCACGCATTGATGTCTCAGCGATGGGTTTCCCTTTCACTACTCGCTCCTCTGCTCCAGGCGTTACTTCCGGTGTCCGTCAGTTTGCAGGGTGTCTCAGCGTCGTAGTAAATTTCCCTCGGGTAATCTCGTAATCTCCGGCACTTTTTCCGAGAATATTCAGCTCACCAGCAATCCTCTTGCTATTCTTCACTTTCTCCGATGAGGTCCCTTCATTAAGCGATAATTCATATCTTTTTATCACTTGTAGTTTCTTTCTCAGGTTGGGTCGGATCCTACCGTGGTGCGCCAGTTAGGTTCTTGGCTATATTTCTTTATTTACACTTCGCTGCCTATTTACATATTATTTACAGTGGTTCAATTTCCACATCATTGAGTTCTTAGATGTTTCTAAGCTACGGGCACAAGCTCTCCCGTTACGACTACAGTTCTTTGGTATTTCTTACGGGCACCAACTCTCCCGTTGCGTTACGTCTGGATGGGCGCAACTCCTCCCTGTCCAGCATTCGAAGATCTCCTGCTCGTCCGACCGCAACCTCGTAGGCAAGCGAAAGCCGATCTTCTCGCCCCCGCTTCTGAGGGCAGCTTATATAGGGGGTGCCTGACCTTAGGCCGACATTGAGGGCAAGAGGACACACGTGCACCATTTCCTGTCGTGTGGGCCCCTTCGTCCTGTCACGTAGGCCCCGTAGGTTTGCCGGCCTAGGCCTAACCTGACACTCTCCTTTTCTTGAGGTTATAAATACCAAATCTTTTTGAGAAAATAGTTTAGGTCTTGAAGTCCATTTACTAATGCGGGCCTGGGGCTGTAATGTTTGTGACAATGAAAATGTGCATGAGCGTTTGAGATCTATTCTATGCTTTGTAATAAAGCAAATCCACAAAACGATGATTGGGGCCCAGCCCCAGTCCCTCAATAGCGAATTTCGCATAATACCACAGCAGGCCATATTATGACTTTTTGAGTTGATAAAAATAGAAAAGAGAGCTTCTTACTAAGCGATATGAAAAAATATTATAATGGTATTGTTCTTGTTCAATTGGGTTCTCAATATTAAAAGATATTTCAATGAGTGATTAGATTACCGTTATGAATATTTTACAAACTCATGCTTTTGCTTACATTCAATCAATAATTCACCATTAAAATATTATAACCTTATACAACATATTTTTAATAGAGAGCGTTCATGTGTAATGAATTTTATTTAACAAAAGATGTTAATTTGTAAGGAAAGTGGTACTATAGAAATTATTGTATCGCGACATCCCTGTTAATCCCAGAACCAGTTTCTGTAGCCAATTCGACAGTGTTCTTGGTAGTCATTGACGTTTTTGTCACCGTGGTGGCACCCTAACCACTGGTGCCTTTGTGTGTCCCTTTTTTCAGTGATCTGATATGTTAAATAGTTATATCCTAAATCCCGTCAATCTTCTTCAATTGGCCTAAAGTGCTAAAGTCATATACTATATTCTAAATGGTCTTCGAGAGATCTTTCCAAATATGTTTCCGGCTTCTTTTTATGACCAAAATTTCGTGAGTTATTCATTTTTGAAAATTTTCATTTCCAATTTCTTTTACTTAACAATGGATCCTAATTCTGATGAACACTCCTATGCTTTAGCATTGGTGTTTTGACAACTTGTGTTTTTTTTTTGTATCAATCCTTGTCATAACTTTACATGTCATATATCTTTTTAAAACTTCTTTTTTTATCTTTCTGAATAAAATACTTGCTTGGATGACTAATTGAATTTAAGATGTTAATTTTTAAGGTTTGCATTTTCGGTTAAATTACTTTCTTGGAATTGCTAATGTTTTGATAAATACCATAGAGTTTATTATTACTTGATTCAGTTAAGCTTTTATCGTTATGCACCTCCTCTTTATTTACATGTATTTTACTCAGTGCATTTTTTTTTTTTTTTTTGCAGCTCTCTAGATACTTTTATATTTATTTGCTATTTATGCTTATAATAAACTGTTGAAGTTTTATTTTTACTCGATTGGTTTTATAGGAAATATTTTTGCTCTTTACACTATGTGCTTTTCTCCACCAGACCCCCGAACCTGTTAGCCGAAACCTTAGGCCTGCCGAAGCGTGGAGCTGGTAGCCCAAGTACTGACCATTGAGCTATAAACGTGGTACTGACCACACCCGATGTTGCTTAACTTCAGTGATCGGACGAGAATCGATGTTTTCAACATGGTATGGCCGTTGACTACACTATGTACTGGCTTATGCTTTCTTTTAAGAACGCTTGCTTGGTATATTTACAAGAAGTGTTTTAATTGGCTATATTAACTGTTTTAAAATGTTTACTGGAGTTTATTAAGCTGGAAAAAATCTTTCAATATCCTACACTACAGCAGGAAAGTTGTACAGTAAAACCTGTGAAGTTGACCACCTTTGTAAGTTGGCCACCTGTCTAAGTTGACCACTTTTGCCAGGAACGGAGTTAGCTCTATATTATTGTATTAGGGAACCCTTTCTAACTTGACCACCTAAGTTGACTACCTGTCTATATTAACCACTTATGTATGCCAAATTTGCTTAAAAATTTTTGTAAGTTGAATACATAATTATTGCTATATTTATTTGTTTAGACATTTTTTTAAATATAACAGTAACTTAAATCACTTCTCCAGGATCTTTTTTATGCTATAATGTTAGACCAGTATTTGTCTGGATGGATGAAACATTAATACAAAGTTAACCATATGAGAAAACTACTGTGAGCACTCTTTTATAATTTAAATAAGTGTATTGATTTTTTTTCTAATTGATATAGCCATTTTGAAATAATATGTATTTTTAGGAAATCTTTACTATCCAATAAGTAACTTACATAATTAATAAGATATTTATCTTTATTGTAACTAAGTGCTTTAGTTCTAAATTTGTATAGAATGCATTGCAAATCATTTAGGTTAAATGTATCTAATGATATTTTAGATAATTATGAAAACAACAGTTAATTACTAATTTTAAAGTAACTTAAATAGATTAAGTTGTATTTTAATTAGTTACAAATGAATAAATGCATAGTGTAAGAAATGACAAAAAAAAAAAAACCTCCATCCTCTATAAGTTGACCACCTGTCTAAGTTGATCGCTAAAGTGCTGCACCGCAAGTGGTCAACTTACACAGGTTTCACTGTACTCGCTCTTTAGACCTGTTTCTTGAAGCTTCTTCTAAATTTAAAATCCAAATCCATCATTAATGAAGCCATAATCAAAGACTGACAAACCTATTGGAACAATTCTTTAAAAGGACGCTGGACATACCGCCTCTTTCCTCATGTTTCCTTCAATAGATTACTTCCCTCTCATACTAATCAATTCACAAATTACGGAATCACCCGCAAATATTTTTACAATAGAGAAATTCTTAATAGCCTAAATTGTTTCTGTGGGGAAGTCAGAAGTTACGAACACTTTCTTTCCTATTGCCGCTTCACCAATAACTTTCCCCTCCATCTATCTCCTCAATTACAGGCAAGGCCGTATCCAGAGGGGGGGGGGGGCGACCGCCCCCCCCCCCCCCACCCCACCCTCCGAAATCCCGAAAATGTTCGCAATGTAGCATATATTCCTCCTTGAAACTTTCCTCAACACTAGCGTCTCAAAGTCAGGGCCCCACCCCCCGAAAAAAATTGCTGGCTACGGCCTTGATTACAGCAACAACGGTGAACCCCTATTCTTGTAGACAATAATACCTATTCCAACCTATCTAATTCCGTCTATCACATTTGCAAAAATTATAATACCTTTTTTCCTTTATTAAGTTTATGTTTTGAGCTGCTGTTGATTGTTTATTCTATTGCTGCATTTTATTTCATGCCCTTTAATGTTTTCTTCTTACTTTCTTCTAAGCCATCGATTCCAAATCTTTCTTTTCGTGTACCACCATTTTTCTTGCAAACCATTTACGTACCACTGCTAATGTAACTTTATTATACAGAATAGAACACCAATAGATTATAGAAAAATACTACTACGACTAGGTTAGTTCAATCACACCATTTCTTATAGTTAATGCAGAGAAAAGCGTTTATTAAAATAAAGCTATATATATGAAATAAAATACATGAAATATATAAAATACAATTTTATATACGTAGTTCCAAAATAGCATTAGAAATATGTCTTTAAGTACAAAATTTCTATCATGTAAAAAAATGACAAAAAAAACAAAAAAAAAATAATGAGAAGGCTTTTCGTCGCAGATACAAGCGTGGTAGTATCTCGTTCCGTAGAAGTTAGTTTTAACCTCAAATTTAAATTGATATTTAATATTTAATTTGCTTCTATATTTTATTTTTACTAAATATCATATTGGAAAAAGCAGTTTCCTAAAGATGAGTGGTTGTGAACTGAATTAAAAACAGCAATGTTTTTCTTGACAATAACGGGAATTTATTTTTAGCTTTGAGCCAACATTCTCCCAACTCTACTCGGACAAATTCGATCTTCAATCGGTTTTGTGTTTTAACCTCTTCTTCTTTTCTGCCGGCACGCGTACCACCGGGAGAGGCTTCGCGTACCACAGTTTGGGAACCGCTGTTCTAAGCTATTGATTTAGCGTTGCTTTTTAATGTATTTTTCTATTATTTTGTTCACCTACTTCTACGTCAAAGTAGAACCAGAGGTCATTGTTTTAAACTTTTCAAATCTCAGGCTAATCTTGAAATTAGGAAGAATTACTGCTTCAATAGGGCTGTAGGCTGTTGGAATAATTCACCAGAAGCGACTGTTAATTGCTGTGGGGTAAAAACTTTTAAGAAAGCTCTTGATGTTCATTGGGGACTGCTAAATTGACTAAGACCAGCCTAACTGGGCCCAGAGCCTGTTGCTGGTCGTCACTTTTGTATTTGTATTTGTCTTTTGCCCATGTATTTACTTATGTTTATATTTTGCTTATATTTCTCTAACTTTTGTGCTATCTTTTGTAACTGTTTTTGACATTGCTTTTTACTTATGTATTGTGTATTTTACAATATCTTAATATAGTTAGAGCTTCTGGTTAGGTGAAAAGACCACTACGAAAGAAGTGAAAGATACCCTACCCAGAAGAGAGCGATATCGAAAACCATAAACATAAAAAAACTAAACCATGAGGAAGAAGTGATAAAGAAATCGAGTTCTTTCGAGGAGTCATTGATCTGAAAATGTTTTCGAAATGTTATTAGAGATTGAGCTTTGGTTACTGCAGTCAAACGTAAATATAAAATGTAATCAACCTAAAGATCCTAAATGTTTATTTAAAGAAAACATTCAGAAAATATTGCTTTTAAGGAAAAAAAAAAAAAGACTTACCACATTAACGAGCATTTGCTTTCTGTATTTAAACATTTCTTTCTTTGGTCGTTCTGGTGATGAGAAAGAATAATGCTGAAAAAATCGCGAGGAAAAAAATTCTTATTATGTTCAGCTCCTATAATATGAATACTACAGTAACTGCAATGATAGAATAAAATTAATGATATACATCAAGCGCATTAGTTCTACATTGATTTTGAAGTGTCTCTTCAGTACAGTTTAAGTATACCCATCTATACCAGAAAAGCATTATTGACTAAGCATACAAAAATCAATTGAACAAACATTTTCCGCAACGCATGCTGAGTACTCTTTTCCTTTAAGATACGCGTTATTCACATTTATCTTCTTTTTTTAAACATTTTGGCACACAATTTATATTTTTCCCATTTTACGATAATTAAGAATTATGTGTCATGTACCTAACTGCTGGCAACCAATGTATTACTATACATTGCCTCCTTATTACAAGCTCTTTTTTCAAATGAATGCAACGTCTAATAATAAAAACACTCTAATTCCATGGATATAAATTGGAAGAAAAAAAAAAAAAAAAGAAAGATGGGAAAGTATTTTTCTCCATTTAATTTTTACTATGTAGCCTCAGGGGAAGATTTTGCTGAAAGTTAGTGCTTTTACCTACCGGTTGAACTGCAAGTGTTGAATTGAACTATATTCCACGGTGTACTTTCCGACAGTTTCGTCTCACCAACAGAGTTACTGGTGCCCAACTGGTAGTGATTGCAATACCGTATACGGTGTTTCGTGTTATTTTGCAATTTCATAAAACCGGTATTTCCTGGGGTAAAAGATGGGTAATAGTTACAAACGATAAAATGTTATTCAATTCAAGCGATTTTAATTTATCTTGTTAGATATCTAAAGTTAAATTAAAATCAAGCACTTAAAGCCAAAATTTAACTTCAAATCAGTGACCAGCTTGAAATATATACTAACTGAAATGAAAAGAACTAATTTCAATATTAACTTCTAAACAACGCTGGAACGGCTTTCTTAATCATAGAACGATAACTGAGATTAAAAAATCCAATTCAAAAGTATTAATTCAAGTAAGTTTCAAATATATTTTTCTGATAGTGAATTTGATTAAATTTTCTAAAACAATCTACACTACTTCCAATAAAACTGGCTTTGTGTCGGAGGGATTCCAACCTATTAACAGCGAAAGCAACAAAATAAGTTTCATGTGGCAATCATCAGTTATACACAATGCCTAAAATTGGTATAGAAGAAAGTCATATAATGAACTAGAAAATATTTTGAGATATTTGCATTATTATAACAAATTTTTAAAAAGAAACGAAAAGGGAAAAAAAAAAAAATAAGATCAAATTCATGGTAAATTTCCATCAAATCATATATGAAAAATAAGTAAAAAAAGTATAAAAGAAAGCGTAAGGTATCGTGAAAATATCTTTTAATGAGAAATCAAAAGTAAGCGAAGTAACTAAATAAAAATTGAAAAATAAAAAAATAGAAAGTAGGGTTTTGAAAAAATGTGTATCTGTCGGTCGGTCAGTCCCACTTCTTTATCAATTGAAATTGAAATTCCTTAACATGATTTATTTTGAACATTATAAAACAATACGGTTGAAACAATCAATATTTTCTCTAATCGTAGAAACAAAAGATCAAAAGATACAGTCTTTCTTTCAATAAGAAGTTGTATACTATACCTTGAAACCGAAGTAACGGTATGCTTTAATTTCAGTTAAAGATCAGAAAAAGGCTTCCCAAGTGGCCGAATTAAAGTGGAAAAGGATTTTATCTCCTCATGTACATGTTGGGAACTTTGACAGATGTTTTCTTCCGATGCAGTGAAATATTTTGATTGCCGAGCACTTTTATTTCTTTTAATATATTACTTACATAAAAGATTGTTATGTAAGTATTATTATAATACTTACATAACAGAAAATATGTATATCTGCATACTGTTTCGAAGTAAGAATAAAAAAATCTCATCAATATCACATTCGCTAAATGCAGAATTTTGTTCATAAAATTTTACCGCATCGGGTTGACCTCGTAATATGATTTAATAATAATAAATCGTCTGCAACGGTTTTTTCAATATTGGAAGTTTGCGCTGTAAGGGGTCATTCATAAATGATGTCTCGCTTCGAGGGTAGGGAGGGCGTTCAAGAAAGTGTGACAGTTTCTGACGAGGGGAGGGGAGGGGGTAACAAGAAGTGTGACATTGTACATTTTAATTTCTGTAAAACATTTAAAATCAGCAAATTAAACTTATTTTATGCAAATGTAATATAACGTGACATGTGACAAAGGGGCGGTACATTGAAGTGTGACACTTAGTGACAAAGGGGGGGAGGGGTCTAATATATTGAAAAAAGTGTGAAATCATTTATGAACGGTACCTAAATTAACCAGAAAAACACCATTTGCACATTACATCATGCTTTTGCTGCATAATAGGTACTTGAGAAGTGGACTTTTTTAAGAGTTAACCAATCCGTCACACAAAGCACACCAGATGTCTGGTATCCGACAAAACCAATATGCGATGCATCCCTATTTCTAACCTTGCCGCCCAAAATTGCATTATTCTGTTCCAGACCCACAGATGGTTGCTTATTTAAACCTATGAAAAGCAAATGTACAGTGCTGTACATGAAATTATAGATAAATAAAAATTTAACTTCACTTTGCTTGTACTGAGGTGAGCTGATGGCATAAGTGGAATGTTGAGAGGAGGAAGAGAAATGGTTGGAAGAGGAGTCCCCTTCCATAAAAACATGAGGTAAAATCCCCTCCGGGGTTTTCTCCCCTTCTGCTGTTCTTTCATTTTTCTGTCTTTTTGCACTAGAAGAATCTTGGGTTTCTTTCTCTAAAGACCTGTCCAATGTTGTTTGCCTTTTGACTATTGTTCACAATTTTTCTAAAATGGTCAATAACATTGTCGTTGAACAAGTTAATGCTGTTGACCACAGCAGTGTTGGGAGGCCATTTTTCCTCCGCTGTCTGTGTTTTCTCGCAGGGGTAACACAGCTCTTTAATTTCTGAAAAGGAAATGCCTTCCTTGCTACTTTCCTCCTCTGAAGAAGAAAGTTCTCCAACCACTTCCTCTTGCTGCCCCTTAGAAAATTAAAATTGTCAGTAAAATCTCAAAAAAGTATGAAAACTTAAAAAGAATCCAAAACGCTAAACAAATTATTTCCAGACGAGTTTAAAATGAGCATAATTTCTCGATTTTATTCTTAAAGAAGCCAAACTGGCAACCCAGCTGGCCCATGGCGCCGTACGAATCGCGAGACAAGTACGAATGGCGAGTTGAATTTTACTTGAACAAGTTGGACGAATAGCGAGTTGTACGAATGGCCAAGTTTCACTGTATATACATGTTTGGTTTGATTGTTTCATGAAACAGTATTCCTTCAGTAAAAAAAAGAAAAAATGTTTTTTGAGAAGATAAAATGTTTGCTTTTCTTAGTTTTTATAGAATAAAATTTTTGGTTCATTTATTTAACTTTTACAGCAGTAGGAGGGAGTCATGGCGAAGACTGCGCCATTGAAATATTTAAGGGTATTGTATTAAGAAGATTTTAGCCGTTTGAGGGGGGAGGATCCTGTAGTTATTAGGAGGATGCACTCCATTTTGCAGTTGATTTTCTTTTATTTTTCTTAGCTCTCCATTATCAATAGCGAAAAGGAAGCATTTTGATGTTTAAAAAAACGGATAAATTGAAAATTTTCCCGTAATAAGAAGTATTTCATTCAAGAAAATTAATTAACTGCTTATGAAGAAGAAAAGAAATAAAATTACTTAAACAACCTTAAATGTCTCGAAGAATAAAATTGCTTTCATGAGTTTCACTTTACATTTATAGCCAAAAAAAAAAAATAACATTTACATTAGAAAATATATAGTCAGCACTTAGAAATATCAAGTACAGAAAAGGATAAGAAAAAAAATCTATACTTTCAAAACAATGTATAAAACATTTATTAAACTTGAATAAATCTATATTTATTTATTAAACTAGGGGGCTCCCGCCCCCTGCTCGCTATCGCTCACCAAGCCCCTGAATTGCTCACGCAGCTCCTTCGGATCGCACCACGAGTTTGAGCTCGCCTCGCTCACTCATTACAAACTGAACTATTTTGGAGTAGCTTCATGGAAAAAATCAGTTCTCTTCCAGAAATATAACGTTCTGTATTACACAAAACTCTTTGGAATCAAAAATTAATGTATATCTTCTAACTTAATGTACTACATAGATTTTATAGTGTCGGAAGCTGTGTGAGATTCCGAATGTCCCCAAAAACCTTCATACAGTTCTACCACCAACGAGAGCAATCAGCCCGGCAGAGTGCCAAAAAGTATCCATTCAAGTTCAAGGGAGGCACTGTTGGTATATGCAATGTGCCGTTTTTCTTCACGTTCTAGTTCGTTTAGAATACTTGATTTCTTCCGAACTGATGCTATATGCCAGTTTATAAATTTAGTTGCTTTCAACAAACCGTGAAGCAAACATTCTGATTCGGGTATTAAATAACGGCAAAACGAACGTCCCTAAAACTCGAATGGATTCGACCTTTTCTGCCATGCGCAGAGGCTTCCAAATATCAAAAGTCCGCGGTCGAACTGTATCTGAAAGTCTTTCAACAAAATTCGTGCACCTCAGTCATTTGTATTCCACGATGTTCCGAACATTTTATGAATTTACACGATTTCACTGGTTTAAACTATTTTGGCGTTGAGTTAAAGGAATTAATTCGAGAGATTGCTCTTTCTACGTGTACACGTAAATTGGAGGCACGAAATTTTCATTGCGCTGCTCCACAGTGAACTGGACCTTATTTTTTAAGAAATGTGGCATGCATCATCAAATGGTTGTTTTTTGTTGCCAGTTCTTTTTGTATGAGGAAGCCTCTATCAGCAAGGATGTTGTCATCTTGTAGAAGGTTCAGCAATCCACTTCTCAGAAATAGTTCTTTGTCAGAGGTTCCTCCACACCACAAATCTGAGATAAAAGAGACAACGCCTGATGGACTGATGACAATCAATGCTTTTAAACTGTACAATTTTTGTAGTGACTGAAAGTTAATTGCTGGGTTCTTGGATTTGTTGGTTTTTGAATCGCTATCTCTGTGCAACCCAAAATTTCCCTGCAATCATTGGGATATTTCAAAACAAATGCCTCTGGTATGAATTACCTGACTTGCGACTTAGATGGCCATATATCTACATTCTTCATTTTTTCGTACATATAAAATATTGTAAAAATTTTTATCACTTTCAAATAGCTAAGTACTATTTTTCTTATAAACATTGAATGAGTATTTGAAAAATCATAACATTTTTAAGGCTGTGAGCACAGTCTTAAAATAATTCTGAAATTTGCTTTACAGCACCTTCAGTCAAATATTTTAATCTTTTTGAATTAGCCAGAGAAATCAACCTTGTTTCATTTAATAACATATTTAAAAGACATCATGATTAAATGACTATAAACCTTCAAAGAATTAAAATCTTGTAAAAAATATGTTTTCTAGGTAATATTAGTAAAAAAATTTATAACCAGGTGAGACGCAAGCATATAAAATACAAAAAAAAAAAAAAAAAAAATTCGCAAAATTTGTTCAATGTGCATTTTATTTGCAGCTACTTAGTGATGAGCATTGCAATTGATAGAATAGCAAGAAGCCTTCACCTGGTGACAAAATTTTAAACTATTATTTTCTTATTGCAGATTTATTTTCCCCAATAGTTCATGTAAAATATATGCCATGTTTTTATTAAAATGCTTACTCTTTATAGGTCTAAACAAAGTAAATTTAATTAGAACTACCCTGTACAATGCTGTTAATTTTTTAACCGACTTTGATTCTTATAAAATATTTAAATTGCTTTTGTCTGATAAGAGGAATGTTGAAAGTCTATTAAATTTTTAAGCAGATAATTTAGCAGTTGTTGTGTATGTGTGTGTTTGTTGTCTGTATATATATTTTTTTTCTTCTTAATATAGGGTGATCTTCAAAATCCTCAAGAGAGATGCAGTATAATGTAAAAGAGAAGAAAAATGTTCTATAATCGAACTAGTTTTTATAACATTTTTTTAGATTCATCTTTAAGTCATTGTATGGAATAAATATGCAATGAATGGTTTTTAATGTTACATCACAAAATCCTAAGAAGTTTAGTGAATCATTAGCAATAATAAATCTGTACAATAATTTCAATAAACAAACTCTCACATCACTTTTTAATGAATTTCAAGACTTTTTTTTTTAACAGTGCAATATTCAAGATGCTTATAATTATAAAAAATAGTTTTATTGATTGCACAGAATACTTGCTAAAATGGAAAAACAATAAAATAAAATCTAAATTCATCAGTTGTAACAATATATATTATTCTTATAACAATATAAAACTTATAGTTTAAAAATATTAATATATATATTTAATTGCCAACGGCGGATCTAAGGGGGGGGGGCGATCGCCCCCCCCCCCTCCTTGGGCTGATTCAAGTGGATACTACATCAACACTCCTAAAATTGAGTTTTTACTCTTTGTGCCCCGGGACCAGCCATTTTTTTATGTTCTTGGAATCCCAGCTAATAATAGCCCAGTTTCAAGTTCTATGCTTCCCCCCTGTCCCTTTGTCCTCTCTTAGTATTGCTGAGTTGCTAATCCTCGGAGTAATGGGAGAGAGATTCCTTGCTCTTTTCTTCTACCTATCAACTGGTGACAGCTAGCCAACCCTTAGCACTAAATTCCTGCAGCATTTACACTAAAACCTGGAGTCTGAAACATTTCATTGAACATTCATAATTACAGATGTTTATATAAATTGCACATACACGTTGATGGTTTTTTTAGTACATATTTAGTATTACATTTTTAAAATTTTAGAAAATATATTACTAATAATTGCTATTATTTTGTAATTTAGACATATCAACTCAAATTTAGAAAATGTATTTACAAGCCTACATTTTTCTTGAGAAAGCTAGAAGGAAATCCTAACTTGGTTAAAACCTTGGCTAAGAAGTAGAATGAGTGATGATAGACTCACTGGATTAGCGTTATTGCATATCTATAAAGATATTACATTCGACGTTGAAAAAATTATAGACAGATTTGCGAAAGCAAAAAAACGGCAGCTTGTGTTTCTTTTATAAGGGCTTTGAATAAACGTATTATGCATTGAAAAAATGTGTTAGTAAAATTTTAAATATCATGACACTAGCATTTTCTTTTTTGTTGTTCCTGCTGTTTGAAAAAGGGGGGGGGGGGCTGTTGAAAAGGTATGAAGAATCTCCTCCATCCATCCTTACATTGAACCCCGAGATTTCCAAAATCGCCCTCCCCCCCTTGAAGATTTTCTAGATCCGCCCTTGGTAATTGCTCACAACTGACTTTCACACTTTATTCATTCTTTTGTTGTATCTCCTTTTCACCGAAAGCATTATCATGTTGTACATTTCTTTTCATATTTTGTGTTTGTGTACATTATATTTCAAGTATGTTGGTTTTCTAACAACTTTTCTTTTTTATGTCAAAACTTTCGTTTAGAAGTAATAAATATTAGAGTTAGATACTCATGATAAAGGTTTTATTTTTACTTTTGTCTTCTTTCTACTAAATATCTATAAATTACAGAATGGGAACTTAAGCATTCAAGTTGCATTATTTTGTTTGTGTAAATTGTGTGTTTAAGAAGATAAATAAAGCTAGAGAGCCATTAGTCATTTAGTGCTTTTTCTGTGCATTTTGTTGATTTTTCTTTCTATTCCTCAAGCCAAATGGTAACAAAATATTTTACTTGTGCTGACAGCTATGTTATGCTGCATTTTTTAAAAATGATATAGATGGTTTGTGACCAATATATTTTCAGTTGTACACTTTAGACTGTGCCAAATCAATACATTTATGAACCTTACTGGTTTAGAAACTATTAAATTTTAAAATAAATAAAGAATCTGAAAAGTTACGTTTTAACTGCTTAGAATTCCATGATATGTATTGTAGTTTTGAAATTTGTAGAACTTAATTTTTTATGGTCTCATACCGAGGTTCACTGTATGAAAATGAAATTGTCAATGTATTTCAAGGTTACTTTAGAAAATTATTATTTAGAAAAAAAGTCGATGAAAGGATTTTGCTGCTTAAAGGATATTTAAATCTATATGCTTCACATTTACAGGGGTGAAACTGTTCTGCCGCTACCCGAAGTTCTAGGTTTTTTTAAACTGAAGAATGCTGATATTGAGGGGAAAATGAGAGGATTAGAAATATACATCTTGATTTTTATACAATAACAAATGCTCAAACTGCAGCAAAAAGATGGCTTTAAATACAGCAAAAAAAAAAAAAAATGATTGCGAAAGCAAATGAGCACTGATAGCAAGATTGGCAGTGAAAGAGAACCAATAAACAAATTAAGTAAAATCCTACGCTACAAGAAAAAATGCTGTGACCCTCTCTTGCTACAGCTAGTGACTTTGAAACGAAATGCTCCATCTGAATACTTTCGATAATTTTCATAAAATGTTGTCCCTCATACTTAAAAGTGCAGAATAGCTAATTTTGGAAAGAGGTGGGTAGGAACCTCTCTAACTAAGTATCTGTTGTCCTTGTTCCGGGCTTCTTGGTCTAAGTCGGTTTCACCCCTGTATTTAATAAGTTGCATTTAGTAAATATTTTGGAAATTAAAAAAAATCTTAGGAATTTTTAAATAATATTTATGGCCTATTTAGTTTTTTTTTTTTTTTTTCATAGCATTGTTACATTTCCACTAGACTATTTTTTTTTTTTCTTCTTGGAACATCAATGAATTTTATAAGTTTATTAGCTTTTACAGTTCTTAAAATGTTTTAGCGAATGAAAATTTAAAATATTAACAAATGATCAATTTTTATTGAATTGAAGAAATTGTTGCTTCTATAATTGTTTAAGCTAGTTCTAGTATGTTTATACTTTGAAAGTGTTGTGCCATTATGTAATCCTGTCGTATAATCACATTTGTACTGTACCGTGTGTTTCAAGATATTTTTCATTTGTACGTGATCTCCACCATGCTTGTACAAAAGACTAATGTCAATTTCATATGCATCTTTAAAATATTGATCTCTACATTCTGTATAAATCATGCATTTCATGTTCTGTGAAATGTAATTTACTTTCGTGGGAATATCATTTTACAATATCACTATATTCAGAAATAAACTTTATATATTTTTTCCAGTACCTTTACATTTTTGGGAAACTTAAATGGAAGAGATCTGCATTCATTTACCATTAAAATTTCCAATCTAATTTTATACTCATTTATCATGCCTGCCAAGTGTTTTTTTTTCTTTTAAGCACCTATTTTTGGACCAAGAACAATTTCAAATTTTTTACAAGTTTCCATCTTTAATAAGATATTTTTTTAATACTGGGAATTTCATTATTTTTTGCAATTTCCATTGAATGATGCAAAAAGTTAAAGCCAGTTTGTGATCACTATCTTATTTTCCTGCATCTCTGATACATGTATGATCAAATAATGCATTTACAACAAAATATCTCAACACTAGTTCCAAGAGTTACCTTTCATAAGTCAAAACTAAAAGTATGGAACTTCAATAAGCTCATGATTTTTAAACGAGACCTCTAAACTTTTTTATTCCCTTTTCTTTTAGATTTTCTTACTTTTTATCATCCCTAAAAAAAATCTTAATTTTGAGTTATAATGGGATGGAGGTTCAGGGTGTCTACAAAACCGGGAAATCAGGGAAAAGTCGGGGAATTTCGAAAAAATTTCAGAAATTCAGAGAAAAGTTATCAAACGAAAAAAAAAAAAGTTTTTGCCTTGCAAATGCAAGTAATTTTCGCCGAAAAGGCAATATTTTGGCTAATTAAGGAATATGAAACAATTCAGCTTTTCTTGGTCGCAGCTGCTCTTCTGATTTATTAGCAGCATTTAAAGATGCAACTAAACCTTTGATTTTGAAGAAAGTTTTACAAGTTTCCGTGGACGGTCTTAATGGTAATGTCTGTTTTTGTTAGGTCGGCCAACCTCCTCCTTAAAAGAGACTCCAGAAGATTCGGAAAATTCTTAACATTTGATCTTGTGGCTTACATGCTGTAAATTTGGCTTTTAAGACAGGGGCAAAATCAACTGGTTGGGAGATTTTTGATTTTATGAGAGCAATGTACTATTTATTTAAGGATTCTCCTGCCAGGAAAGCTCTCTACACGTTACTCACAGCTTCTAAATAATTTCCAAAGAAATTTTGCTCGATTCAATGGTTGGAGCAGAGCAAAGAGCAATACTTGCAAATAGCAGAGAGGTGTTTAAGTATCCTTCTAAACGCCAAAAATTTTATAGGCGAAGTAGAAAAAGATAAAAGTGCCCCCACTAGTCAGAGCTATATCATTGCTAAACGTCTCACCAGTGACCCATTGTTACTGGCAAAATTAGCATTCTTTTTATTCAGTGGCTCAGGAGTTTGAAATATTTTTAAGAGTATATCAAGATGACATGCCCCATGTTCCATTTCTTCATGAAGATTTATCCAGTCTTTTATTAAGAATTTTAAGGCAATGCATTGTCAAAGAAGTACTGATGGAAGGGAATATTTTGAATGTGGACTTTCATCACGTGAAAAATTTTCTTCTTTTTAAAAAAACCGATGTTGGAATTTCGGCACTATTCCACACAAAGAAAGTTAAAGCCTCTGAAGGCCAGGTGAGCATTTTTTTTAAAGATTGTCGAAAGTTTTTGATAGTGTGTGTTAAGAAGCTGCAAGAGAGATCCCCATTGAAATATGCTCTAACAAAAGCAGTTTCATGTTTTAGTCCTACTATTTCTATTAATGAAGCATTGTTTGATAAGAGATCCACAAAATTGTTACTAATTTTATGCGAAAAAAATTTGTTGAATTCAAGCAATAAAGCAATCATCATTCGATCAATAAAGATTGCTTGTGGGAAAATATGAAAGAAGAATCAGTTGTTGCTAGAAGAATAGTTTATGATAGTATTCAAGCAATAGGCATAAATTGTCATGCTTCGAGGGGGTAGTGGTCAAATATATGGGAAAATAACGTTACATCCTTTATGAATGGTACCTTATATGTATGTAATTCAGAGGGTGGTGTGTTTAACTAGAAATATAATTTTTATTTTAAATTGTAGGTGCATACTTTTTCCGAAAATTTTGTATAAAGTTCCGGAAAAAAATTCCACTGACAATTGCCCATGCTTCCATTAGCTCCCTGCAAATTAAGATCTGCTAATACACCTTGCGATGGCCCTTTAACTCTAATCAATTTAGCAAATTCTAATGTAATACCAGTTACATTTTTCGTTTCAGGTTTTTGAAATGTTCGTAGCACAACATTGTGATCCTCACCTTTAAAAATATAACCAACGCAGAACTAGAGGAATCCTTGCCGCTTGCAAAGCAGTAACATCCTCCAGATATGCATGTGATCAGGAACTCTCTTGTGGATTGTTTATGAATTTGTTTCCCTCCGATGCAAAGTAGTGCAGAATTGATCATGCAGGATGCTTTCACACCAAAGATGACAAAGACAACATTTCAACAGGCGACAAAGACAAAAAAAAAGAAAGACCTTCTCCTTTACGCAAGCACAGCATATTTTCCCCTTCAAGAATATGCTCTATCCTTGCTCAGATGTGGAAAAGACAAATTTTTGGTCTATTTCACTTTTGGTGTGAAAGCACTTAATTAGTTACTAACTGCAGAGGTATTGTTTGTTTTAGTTATCTACCGAGAAAAGGCTTAACTTGTTTTCATTATTATTAAATATATATCAATGAAGCACTGAATTGGATTCCAGAGTTGACCCCTTGCACAGATATGACTCTTTGAATTTTTGAAATGGTGGACCTGGAAAGGAATCATTTTTACTATGAAAAAAAAAAGCAGCTAATTTTAAAATTAGAAAATGAAACTAGCAAATAATGTTTGGAATTAAGAACAGAAATTTTAATTAATAAGGGACTAAACCACTCTCGAAGAAAACTAAAAACAATGATATCGTTAATAATTTACCCATTCAACAGAATGAATATTTTGTTTTAGGTCCAATTACTATCGATTTAAGCAAAACTTATTTCTTAAATACAATTAGTTTTACAAATAACTTTGTAAAACTAAAGAGAAAAACACTGTTATTGAGTTTTGTAATATGAAGAGGTATTTACCCTGAATTATAAATACCCAAGCATTTTACATCGATTGTGATAATCCCCTGATTGGGCTCCACACCCACTTATTTGCAACCTGGGACAAGAGCCACTATTTAAATATTTTTTTAATATTACGCATATTCCTCTTGAAGGCTTTAGTTATAAGTCGAAATAAGTTTGCTTCTTT
This sequence comes from Octonoba sinensis, assembly GCA_038502835.1. NCBI lineage: Eukaryota > Metazoa > Arthropoda > Arachnida > Araneae > Uloboridae > Octonoba > Octonoba sinensis. The sequence continues at coordinate 89,438,905 of CM076604.1, read as the reverse complement.
AAAAAAGACGAGGGGAGGCAAATTTCCAGTCAGCTTATGAGTGGGCATAGTGTTGTAAAATAAAGACAAAAATATTGAAACTTTCGATTGCAGTTTTTAAAATTAAATCATACATAATTTTTTATACATTTCAACATGACTTGATAAAGCCTTAGTTTTAAAACATTATAGTATAACAAGATATAAATAAATAATTAATCTGTGCTTTTATGACACTGAATAACAGCATAGTTTCCTGTACGTTTCCAATGTTCACACAATTTGCTCAAACTGTCTGCAGTACCAGGCTCTAATCCTACTATGACATCAGCTTTAATTGTTCTTAAAGATACTAATGATGTAGGAGAAAACCCATTGAGAGCAGTTGAAAATGATGTGGTTTCAGGCCATTGTCTAGCACCAGTAAGTTTTCTATAATTTAGATCACCTTTAAAAATAAGCAGATCACTTTTACTTAGATTATTATATAATTTAGAATCTTCTTCCTGCATTTCACTGTAGTCATGAGGAAGAGTCCAAAATGAATCTTTCTCAATAGTCCATTGCTTAGTCGAGAATTTATTAGTCCATTCTTTGCCGAACTTTACGAGATTTTCTTGCGAAGATTGAGACAATGTTTTTAACATCCATCTAATATCACTATCAAGAGTGTCTGATACAAACCATGGCATGCTTTTCACATGAAGGCGAACTTTACTTACTAATCCACAGGAATCGAGAAAATGCAGAAAACAAAAGTCACAAAATAGCTCGAAGCCAGCATTATCCAATATGAAATCAACGTGAATTTCTTTTGATATGCTTTTTGCTCCTTGAAATATTTGCCACACTCTTTCTGTATGGTTGACAAGAACATCTCTTCTCCATTCACTTAGCTGCAAAAGTGGATGATGATGCTGAACATTTTCCTTCCCAGCAGAAATTGAAAGATCACACTTGTTGCCCCACAGAGAAATCTATAAATAGAACATTCATTACTTATTGCAGTTGGAAAGTTATTTAATTGCATTGTAACAACTGATTATACTTATTTGAACCTTCAAGACAAGGTTGGCAAGTATTACCACAGATGGGAAAAAAATGCAGTTAAAACTGTCTTAAGATAAACTCATTTTGCTTGGGCAGAATTAGCCTGACACAAATTATAATTTTTTTTTTAATTTGAATAGTTAAAATTTTTCATGAAAATATATTCATTCTATTATTTAAAGGAATTTCTTAACTAAGAATTTAAAAAATAATTAGATTAATTAACTAATTCATAAAGTTTAAACAAAGCAACAATGTTGCAAAAATTTTAATAAATGATAAATAAACTAGAACTTTACCATCATACTGATATGAAAATAACAAATTCTGATGTTGACACGTGTTTCAGAGAGCAAAGTCATAAGTTTACCATTTTAAGCTGATTTTATATTTCAAATTAAAAGTTCGTTCAGAACTAAACAAACCTACACTCTTGTATACCAACATTGATTTTCCAATGAAACAGCATTGCAACTGATTCAAGACTTCAAAATATTGAATATACCTTCTTAGCAGTTGAAAACTAATTTTCTGTAAAGAAAACTATTAACATAAACTAGACTCCCAGAAGGTCCCTTTTCCTTCTAAAAGTCTGTCAGAAATGTTGGTTAATTTCTTTATAAAAGAAACTTCCAAGATTTATTTCTACTGTGATCATAAATGCACTAATAAATAGAATACAGTAGAGTACTGAAAACCAGGGCTCTCGCGGCTGCACCAATTGCGCAAAACGTATTTTCTGCTACAAAATGCGTTTTTTTTTTCGTAAAATTAGTGGCAAATCTGGGATTTCGGGAAAAAATTTTTAGATATTATATTTTTTCACCTTAAAATCGACATCATTTGTTACATTTTCTTTTAGGCAACTAATTTTTTACCTTTGAAGCAGTTTATTAATGAACATTAGCTCTACCCTCTCTTAAGAACATCAAATATGGATGAGAAAATTGAGCAGAATGAGTGGATGATTTGTAATATTTTGTAGTATTATAGAGAGAAAAATCATTTCTGTTACCACTATTTACGTTAAACATTTTATTCAGTAAGTTTTTCTTGAAATAGATAAAAAGTTTATAATTTCATGGAATATGTAAAAGAAACTTAGCAGCATTTTTCCGCAGTGCACTTTGTGTTTTCTAATGTTTAGGAAATACAAATCATTGTAAAAGTTCAATAATAGAACGGATGTTAAAACTCCATTATAACAATTCTTTAAAATTCCTTAAGCATACTTCCCACGTGCACGCAAAGGAGCGCATACATTCTACAATCTTTTTGCATCCGCTACAAAAATCTGATTTTTTTTCATTCTAACTATTTGTAATGTTTCTTCTCAAAGTAAATAAATAAAATGTATTTTTATTAGCCTACTTTCCCGTAAAAGTAAAAAAAATAATAATAAAGCATGAAAGAAGGCTTAATGTATCTTGAAAATATCGTTAGAAATCAAGAAAAGTCAGAAATAAGTTAAGTAATTAAATAAAGATTGAAAAATAAAAAATTTTAAAGTAGGGTATTGAGATGGGGAAAAAGTGTGTCTGTCGGTCTGTCGGTCCCCCCCCTAATAACTTTTGAACGAATTGTCCGATTCGAAAAAATTTTTTTGCATTCGAAAGATCTCGGCGAGGACATCTCATTTCCATATTTTACTTTTCCATTTGAACATTTTTTTGTTCAATTTTGAACAGTTCAAAAAATTTTAACATTAGCGCCTATGGGCGAAAATGAAGCAAATTATGTAAACTCTGGGTACAAGATACAAGTTCCAATGAACAAGCTCACTGGAAGAAGTTCTTGGCGGGAAATATTGATTTGAACAATTTTTGTTCATTTTTGAACAGTTCAAAAAAAAAAACATTACCTATTGGGAAATTTCAATCCTATATAAATCCTGATCTAACGGACCGATTTGCTTGGAACAAACTTTATCGGAAAGCTCTTATGACGTAGAACATGTACAGATAGAAAGTTCATCCAGAACTAACGAGCCTATTTTCCTATGAAATTTTTTGATCGAGATTTTCAAGAATATTTTTGAATTAATGAATGATTAAATGAATAAGCAAAAGAATGAATTAATAACTGAGTGAATAAATACATGAATGACTGAATAAATGAGTGATTGAATGAATATGCATTTACCGTTGAAAAGGTATATCTGAAGCAATTAAGAACTTAAGCTAAACGAGAAAGAGAGAGATAGCTAGAATATATGAAGCTGGTGTATACAGGAAAGTAGGCTCGTATAGTTCTAGACGGAACTTCTTGTTTTAAATAAAAGCATTGTTTGAAAATATACATTTGTTTCCGAAAGTGTTTAGAGGTAGGCTTTCAAAGGTTGTAAAATTAAACATTGAATTGCAGCTCGTTTTTTTCTTTACTCATTACTCTTTAAGCTCTGTAATCTATATCATATAACCACAAGCAATTAAAAAACATCAATATATAAAGAACAAAATAAGTAAAAAAATTGCAGTTAAGTAAGAAAATCATTAAAAAAAAATCATGTATATCTTAATGTATTGATGATCTTTAGCAAATATATTAAGCAATATTATTAGAAGAAATAGAAATTTTGCTGTGGATGAACGACCTCATAAAAGTACTCTAAAGTACTTTTATGAGGTCGTGAGTACTTAAAAGTTTCTATTATCTAACTATAGTTGAAAGTTATGAAATGTATTTCCTTTTTCCTTTCATTCAATTTAGTTTCTTTCAGCATCCAATTACTGCAACCCTAGGACTCTTAAAATTTAATTGTAACTATTACACACTTTTTGAAAGATGTAAAGATAAATTGTTGGTTAAAAAATACCTTTTGTTTTTGCCTTTATATTATAGAACTGAAAAGAATAATTTGGTTCTTGAATTTTCTTGCTGCAAAATTATGAAACTGAGCAATTTACTTTTAGTGCCATTAATTACTTCCTAAGCGTCTAAGAGAGTATTTAGGATTGAAATTTAAAGGAATATTTCTTACTCAGAAAAATAATAAATATTACTGCAGGTAGAAAATCAGATCAACTTCAAATATTTTTTTGATAAAATATGAAATTATATTTAATTCATTCAAAATTTTACTGTTACTATAATCACAATGGCTATACCAAAATAAGTACCATTTAAAAAACAAATTTTAATTAGTGATAAATAGTTTAAAATAGTTGAACCTTTCATATTAGTTCGTTTTTGTTTTAAAAAAAAGTTTCAGCTATTAAACAAAAAGGAGAGAAAGCAATGATTTTTGAAAAGAAGAAAATTTTAAGCTTTCTTCAGCTATCCTTAACTATTAGAAGAAGAAAAAAAACAACAAAACATTTTTTTTAATAATCCATTTCTTGAGAAATATATTGAAAAACACCTTTATAAGGGTTATAGGTTTAATTAGTCTTACTTTTTGAATAGGTTATGAAATAAAAAAATAATCCACTTTTTGAAGGATGATTGACGTTTACATTTCCTATCATTTTGAAGACTTGAAACTGTTCTTACCCTTGATGAATGAAAATAACATTATTTTAAAACAGCCATTTAATATTTTAAAAATAAAGAAAAAAAATCCTCCAAAAATGGTACAAAGTTGATATTTTCGGCTCCTAGACCGATACAAAAGTGGATTTCTTCTGCTCCAAACTGATACAAAAGCCCATTTTTATCTGCTACAAAACCTGATACAAACTCTGTGAGGGCAGTGGAAGCACTGCTGAAAACTCATCGTAATGTGACCAAAGGGTGGCTCAGTTTTAAAATTCTGCATTGTTGAAAATTGGATGAAAAAAGAAGTATGAATATTTCCTCAGAAAATTCAGCACTGTACTTGTATGCATTGTTTGCTTGCGAATGCCATAGAGAATAACTGCTCAAATAATTTTTATGCTACAGGCCTTTGCTACATGAAAATTAATGAATGCCCATTCGTGTACAGTGATTTACCTGAGAACACAGATCTGGGAAAAATACTTGAAGGCCATAAAGCTTTCTATATTGAAAATTAACTAGCCATCTTTGTAAGTACTGGCTTCTTTTCTTTAAAAAGATGTTTCATATTTTTATATATATTTTATCGTAACAAAAAAAAAAGGGCGGTGCAAAAAAAAAAAAGTTTCACATTGAACAAGATAGTTTGAAAATTAATTTAATGATTTAAAACTTCCGTGTAGATGATATTTTTTGTAAAATATCTACTATGTGTGTTTGACATCGAGATTTTAAACGTGCATTTCGTACTTTATTTCAAAGATTTTTTTAAAATAAATGATCTAAATAAGCTTCCTATTGCAGTGCATTTCATTACAGGGGATTAAATCAATTACAAATCTTCCATTTCACATTCACTTGATATTTACTCCACTAATTTTTTAATCTTTTAATTTTCATTAGACAGCAGCATAGTTGGAGGGGGTCATGGTGCCATTCAAATTTTTTAGGGGAGGTGTTTTCATAGGGTTTTGATCAATTTGGGGGGGGGGGGGCATTGTTTTTGCTAGCCTTAACGCTAAAGCAAATTCTACACTTACAATTAAGATAACTTAATGTTAAATTATTGATTGAGTTCAATATAAAGTATGAGTAAACTTTATGATTAATTGTTAACTTACTTTGAGCTTAATTTTTTAAAACGCCGTCTGCACATAGTAAGTAAATCATGGATCATCAACATGACTGTGCATGTTGGGTGTGATTTCACTGGTCCGCTGTGATTGCGTGCCGAGCAGGTGGCCATAGGGGCATAACATGTGAGCCTGCGCGGCGGGGCACATGTGTGGGCTAACCCTTGAACTGTTGGACGTTTAAACGGATTTTGTGGTCTCTCTTACAAACTTCGTTTGTAATAACAAGGGCAAATATTAAATTTCTGAAATCCAAAATAGTTAATTCATTACAATTTATTTATTTTGCACAAACTTAATCTCCATTTTCAAGGTAGCAGGATATTGCGCTGGTCTGGTCTCACTCGACACAGTCTGCCCTTCCTTATCCTTTGTGCTAGTTGACTCCGTCGTCCAAAAATTTTGAAAGCTTTATCAAAATAAATGTGCTTAGGACTAAATCAAATGAAAAAAAATCAAGCAAATGCTTTGAAAATAAATCTTGAAAAATTTCAGCTTGTTTTTTAAATTGTCCTTCATACATTAATTTTAAAAACAACAAATCTAGCATAAAAACTCTTTCAAAGAAAAGTCTTTTTGAAATTCTTAAGCTTGATTTCCTTCCATTGGTAAATGATGAAGAATTACACGAAAAAGCAAATCAATTCGTAGTGGAATATAAAGAAGACCTATAAAATGAGTTCCCTAATGAACTGCAGAACTTCCGCTTAACCTTGCGTGGCGAAATTAAAAACTGTAAAACTGTTTATAATGAAACGTATCTCCTTCTAGTGGAAAACTATAGGTTTTGGTGGGCAGCACACCAAGCGTGTGTACCGCTTATTTAGTTTTTTTAAACTCTACCTGTGACAGTTGCAACCAGTGAACGACATTTCTTTAAGTTAAAAATAAAAAAGAACTACTTAAGGAGTACCATGCCCCAAGAGAGGCTTTGGAGACTATATTATGCGTAGAAAATGAAACTGCTCATAGAACCGACATCCATACTTTTATAGGTTTCTTACAACGGGGAATACAGGAGGCCCTAACGAAAAGCGGTATGCCACTGGGTGGCCGGATATGGCAACCTGCCAAATTCTCACTAGTTGCTATAGGTAGCTTTAGTATAGCAAGGTAGCTTTATGCTAATGATGCTCGGTATTTAAATGGGAAGAGTTCTGGTTGACATATACACCTCTGATTTTATTTTTTCTCAATCATTTGTGCTTTAATTTAACGTGAAATTTTATTTCTACCCCTGGCATAGTTTTGTGGTTTTTGTCTACATATCCAATGTTAAAAACTACATTCCAGAAATACTTGAAGGCATAAAGGTGTCTGTAATGAAAATTAACTAGCCAACTTTTCCAAAAGGTGGCTACTTTTTGTTAGGCAAATGCATAGAAAGAAATTTATTACCCTGCCAAAAATATGGCCGGGTTATCAAGTTTTCAGGACTCGAATGTAGTTTTCAAAACTTCTTAAAATGCAAGTCAAATGCAAGCGGGCATTGGAAAGCAAAATATCAGAGACAGCAAAATTTGCAGTAGTGGCACCATATAGTATGCAAATTTCAAATCATACTGATAGTTAACACTTATTTACTTGTCATGCATAGCCCAGTTGTTTAATAAAATTATAAGCATGACTTCAAATTAATTTTCAAAACTCCAAGAGGCGTACAAAGCCCGACTAAATTAAATTTTTTTAAAAAAAATCACATTTGTTCCGAGACTTACTTACCTCTAGGTACTGTCTAAAATAGTTGTACATTGCATTTTTATTTTCAGACTTTTGAATATCCAACAGTGTTTGACTCAGTTCAGAACAGAATAAAACCACAGCATCCATGGACTGAAGAAAAGATTCTTCTTTTTGTTTCCGAAAATAATCATAATCTTTCAAAACAGAACTGGGGAAAAATGTATGAAAATTAAACACATACTGTTGCTTATTTATACAAAGATAACTTCTAAATAACCGTAAAGTTCTGAAAGTAACCCCTCCATTGGTTATATAAGTCCTCCACCCTTTTTTGATGAAAGTGAAATTATTCCACAATCTGGAGTAATACCCCCGCCTCCTCCCCCTAATTTAATTTTTCTTTTTGTATTTTTTCCCCTTTTTATTCATTTTGTTATTTATTTATTTTGTAAATATTCAAGGTTTGTATACTTAAAAATAAATATTGTGTACTTTGTTTAATGAAAGTGGACTTTTTTGTCCCTATTATTGCTGTGTCTGATTTTAATTTCAATAAGTGTAGTGTTTAAAAAAACTCGAAAATCTTATTCATACCTCCCTTCCCCGACTGAAATTCGTTGGTTTGGTTTTGAAAAGGGGAATGGTGAGGGGGGGGGGGATATTTTCAGAATTTTACAGTATATGCATATATATGTAGAATACTAAAAGAGGATAAATGCATCTGGACAGGTGTTCTGGTAGTTCGAAGGGTGTGGACTTTTTTGTCCCTATTATTGCTGTGTCTGATTTTAATTTCAATAAGTGTAGTGTTTAAAAAAACTCGAAAATCTTATTCATACCTCCCTCCCCCGACTGAAATTCGTTGGTTTGGTTTTGAAAAGGGGAATGGTGGGGGGGGGGGGATATTTTCAGAATTTTACAGTATATGCATATATATGTAGAATACTAAAAGAGGATAAATGCATCTGGACTTAGGTGTTCTGGTAGTTCAAAGGGTGTGTACTTAAATTTTCCACTAAAAATGTTTCCTTTTTCTCTTTATGTAAACAATTTTAATAAATTATTTAATTACAGTTATAATATCAAATATATATAAGAACAATTAATATCTAACAATAAATTGATAATTCAGCTTGTAAGTTTTCCATGCTTTATATATTAGAAACTCTATACTTTTTGCTCCACCAACATTTGTAATCTAGTAAAAGCCATGCTTGTGTTTCACTTCAACCTTGTATCCAGTTCTTGTTTCTTATATCTTAGTGAATTCTTTTTGATTCTAACAGTCAAGTTTCTGACAGTCTGATTGCTCATTATACACTGAAGATCAAGATGCAGATACAAGTTTATGTTGGGGAGGGAACAATTTATTCTCAATTTTTCCAGGAAATGTTCCAACTCTAAGAAATCAGGTCCATTTTGATCATGTCAAGGATGGATTCAGCCTATAATTTTAGAGGGGCCATGACGACAATGTATATTGTAGCTATTTGCAAGGCCACCAAGAGCCAAGGTGGGCTTCATGTCAATTTTGTCTCTGCCCCCTTCCGTAATACTAAGCTTTTATAAAAATTACATATTTCAAAACACTTAGCCCCTTTTTTTTTTAACAATGCCACAAGAGTTTTAAATTTTATCTCCTGTTCTAATGAGAAAGATTCATGTCCTGCTGAATTCATAGTCCACATAAACAGTCATAAGGGGAGTATATTAATAACTCACCAGTCATGGGTTATTCCATTGTACAATAGTTACAAATGAGTGCCAGAATGTGCAAAATTCAATTCGTAATCCAATTTGATCTAGGATCAGTTTTTAAATACAACATATTAACAAAAGCTACAATTAGAGTTAGTGCCGAGTGAAACCACATTAAGCGAGGTATTTCTGTACATTGTTTTTAGCAAAAAAATAGTCTCTCAAAAACTAATTTTAAAAATGATAGACAAAGGGGCCCCCAAAAATACAATGCAACAGGCATCTAATGGTCTAAATTTTGCAATTGGTTTTGGAATTAGAAGGAATTCTTTGTTCAATGCAAAAAGATCTAAGCTTATTGATGTAAAGACATTCAACAAAAGGCAATCTGTCTTAAACTCATGATATTGCCATGACATTTAGGAATCTCCAAGTTTAAGAGGGAGCAGGTGGTAATGTCTTTGTATATACTACTCTAAAATTAAAGTTGGTTTTACACAAAATCTTGAAATATAGTTTTGGAAAAAGTAAAATATCTCAAGAATTACAAATATCAATCCATCAATACAGGTAGATACAAGTAATAATAGAAACAAGTAATAATAGAAACAAGCAACAGTTTCAGGCGTTATATTCCAGATATAATATTTCATTGCTTTAAAATTTATTTTATTTTATTTTTAACAACATTATTTGAATTAATTTTAAGGAATTTGCATTAGAAAAATATTCATTTAACATACAGGAAAAAAAATTTAAGAATAAAATTAACTTCATGAAAATATTTTTGAAAAGGTAATTATAAAAGATAGGTTTTCGCAAATAGTTCTGCATATGATAGCTCTACAAATAAAAATAACGTAAACTTTTATTAACAGGAAGACAATACTTTTTTTCAAAAAGTATTATAAGGAACAGAGTTAATTTTCAAAACTAAAACTACTACCTTAATTCAAAAGCTTCCTTCACCCTTCGATAGAAATAACATTCAACATATAACCAAGGTGAATCAAACCATGCAGGAGCATAGTCATATATTGTTTTCTGTCTTTCTAAGTACTTATTCCAAGAATCTGTATCTTCACTATTGCACAAAAGGGGTTTAATGAGTGAATTGGTAACCATTTCATTTTGCAGGCAAGAAAGTCTACCAATAATTTCTTTTATCTCTTCTTTTGCCGACTGAAACGAAAAGGGGATAAAAATACCTTGATTAAAACTAAGATTTTATTATAAATTTTTAAAAATTGCATGTTTAATCTTTGAACTTTCATTTTAAAAACATCGAGTGTGAAAACATTTTCTATATGCACTAAAACAAAATGATGATTAACAAACCATTAAATTACCAAAGAAAGCCCTCTATATTATGAACCACTTAACGCATCTTTTTAAACTTGCGAATAATATTACCTTTGTCCCTCTTGTATAGGCTTTTATAGCAGCTATATATTAACCCCGAATGCATTTGTCCGTGCCTGACATGGGCGAAAGTTACCGGAAAGTTTGCCATGCCCGAGCGTTATTTTATTTCTAATGCCCTTTTTAGATCCCTTTACATTTTGTTTGTATGATATACTTTTTCTATGTAACTTTTACCCTACCCCCGCTCCCTAGTCACCCCCCAAAACCTGAAATTGCAAAGAATAACTTATACCATGCTAGTTTTACAGAAAAAACTTGTACTTTAATGGGTTAAAAATTTCACAAAATTTAGTTTGAAACAACATCATAGGATAACTTTTGGGTGACAGAAACTGGTTTATCACGAGAGAAGATTATGAGGTTTAAATCAAGATGAGAAAAACTTAAAAACTGGAAACAAGAAATTAATTATATATGTGTGTGCTACACAGTGGTGATCCTACATCCAGAGACTCGGTTTGAGAAAGGCAATTCTATTCGTCCACAAATTGGTGCTGTACAACTTACCAGATCACAGTGGCAATATAAGTGAATGCAAAGATAATATTTATATTTATAAATTCATGAAAAACATTAAAATCATAATTTTTTGTTCCTTTTTTTCAAGAATCATTTTAAAACTACAAGTTTTCAAAGCAATCAATTTGAAGATTCAAATTTTTGGCATAGCGGTAACAATATGTACAGGTAAAATTAATACATCTTTTATAATTCTAGAAAAAAAGTATGGTAAAGTTAGAAAAGCATTTACACTATTCAATAAATTTTTATCACAAACAACTGTTGTTTTCGACTGCTAATTTCTAAGAATATGATTTAATAGATTGATAAATTATTTTTATTTTCATCTTGATTAACTATACGTGCATTTTCAAAGAAAAAATACCTCTGTAAATATTTTTATATAAAAGAAGATTTTAGGGTCACTGACATAGCTGTGCCTGAGCCTGTTGTTGGCTCTTACTTTTTGAATTTGCATCTGTATTTGTATAGCTAAATTTCATAGTTAATTAATTTTTTTAAATAATTAGGGACCGTTCATAAATGATGTCACACTTTTTCCCCATATATTTGACCCCTCCCCACTTTGTAACAAAATGTCACACTTCAACATACCCCTCCCTTTGTCACAGGTCATGCTATATTGCATAAGTATGATGTCACACTTCTTTTTACCCCCTCCCCTTGTCATGATTTGTCTCAATTTCACGAACGAATTCTCCCTCAAAGCCTGACATTTATGAATGATCCCTTACATGCTCCAGACATATTACTATACTAGGATTGGCAACATGGCTTAAAACCAAATGGTTCTCAAGGAGGTTTACTCCTCATGGTGAAAAAAAAAAGCTAACGTGAGGAAATTCTGTGTTTAAGAAAATAAGCTTTTTCATTTTAAAAATACATATAACAATCAATACAGCTAGGCAGAGATTTCCAGAAAATTTTGAAATGGAAAATTTTGTGAGCATCTAAAAGATTTCATAAAATTAAGTTCTTGTGTACTAGAAGCTGAATAAACAAATTATGGATAAATCCCTTTCATGAGCTTATAGGATAGGACCCTTCACAAGGTTCCAATTAATCAAAACGGACCCTTCACAAAATTTTAATAAATCAAAACAGACCTTTCACAAAATTCCAAGCTACCGAATCTTACTTTTCATAGTGTTTATTAAAGGAGCGGCAATTAGTATTTTTTATCACTATGTGCTTGGATTTTGAATTTTCTAATTTTGAAATTAAAAAATGAAATTAATGCAATAAATTGTGGGCATTTGGAATAGTTCGTCGTTTACCAGAAACAGCTGTAATTAAGGTGAATAGTTTAAAGAAGGCTCTTGATATTTATTGGGGATTGCAAAAATCGACCAGGACCCACTTAGTTTAGCCCAGAACTTCTTGTTAGTGCTCAATTTTTTAGTTGTATTTGTATAACGATCAAAGGTGCTATACCAATCAATAAAAGCCATTACCTTGATAGGAATTCAACTGAGAATGCATGATGAGAGAGTCTTGCGCTCTACAACCTGTGCAGTGGCGTAACGATGCTAATGCGACAATGCGGTAGCATTGGGGCCCTTTGCAAGTCGAGGCTCCGGAAAAAAATTGCTCATTTTAAATTTCGTGGAAAAAATATTTAAAAATTAGACTAATAATTAATGATGAAATTAATATTATCCGTATTTTTAATATCCACAATGGCACATATTTATGCATGTCTATACCCAGTCAGAAGATGTTTGATTGGAAATGGAAGTTGCATACGCACAATATACTAGGAGTTACTTCAATCCCGAATCACGTTACTTCCCAGCTTGTGCGCTTGTCTCAAGTGATTGTGTCGATGTCACAGTTAAAAGATTTGAAGGTTTGTGATCAATTGCTGATCTTTTTATTTTCCTGTCACCAAACATTTTATTAAGCTGGTCTGAAGATGAACTGAAGATCAATGCAATTAGAATTAAAAATCCATATTCTAAGGATTTATCCAAATCCTTATTTTACACGAGTTACTGTTTTTCATAGAAACTTTCAGGTCTGAAATTTTGAAGTGAAGATCAGCACCATCAGAGAATTGGCTGCACTGGCAATAGCCAAATTCTACAATATGACAAGTAATTATCCCGAATTTGGTTCGCTATTGCTTTTGACGATCCCGGTGATGGTGGACACAGCAGAGAGAAGTTTTTCGAAGTTAAAAAAATATTAAAAATTATCTTTGAAATTCTACGAGTCAAAAAAGACTGTCCGGCTTAGCTCTTTTAAGTATTGAAGCCAGAAGGGCGGAACATATGGGTGTTTCCAAACTGGTAGATATATTTGCTTCAGCAAAATCGAGAAAGAAAAAATTTTAATTTCAAACTTTTCTAGTTTTTCTTTTTTCCACCTGTAATGTGTAGTAAATTTTCATATTTCAAACGTAAAAAATAAAATTCAGGGGATGGGGCCCTCTACCAACACTTGTATTGGGGCCCAAATTCTCTAGCTACGCCACTGAACCTGTGCCACCGGGTGGGCCTCCTTGCATGAAAAGCCAAATTGAAATTTAAAAAGTGTATTTAAAAATAAGTGATTAAGCAGAGAACAGAATGAGATCCTTTTTTTTTTCAAATCACAATCTGTAGCTGTTGACATGAAGGAAAGTCCCTTTATAATTGAAGCTATTTATGGCAACATGTTTTGACAGTGACAACCCAAAGATCTTTTACCATTATCTTATTTCTTTGTTTTTCTTTGTTTAGTGATACTTTATGTATTCCTTGGAAAGTTTTTTGTTATCATTTTCAAATGGAGAAATATACAAAAAGGAACAAAATTAGGAGCAAACTTAATTTTATAAGTGTCCAATACAAAATTGGAACTATAACAAGAATTTTTTCTTTGAATGATACTAAAATTGATTAATAAAAAGAAATGTGGAAATTTGTATCGCATAATACAAAAATTATACTAGAAAATAGACTTTTTGAAGTGGAAAACTTCCCCCCTCACATCGATCACTACATCTAGATATATCTGCATACACCTTGCACTCAGATTTACTTTTTTCTAAAAAATAGCTTTATATAAATGAAAAAATGGATTTTCGAGTTTTTACCGAAATTTTTCGAATTGACAATGAACAGGACCCTCCCATCTTGTCTATTACAAAGAAAGGGATCCAAGAAATTTGGGCAAAATCCTCCCAATCTTGCTGTGATAAGTTCCTGATGTACCAATCATTCTGGACATAAAGTTACTGTGCTGTTACATTTAGCAATAATGTTTGGAGAAATGTTGGATAGGGAAAATTCTTATTTATGCCTTATGTTTTTAAATTTTTTAAAAAATTCTGTGAATTTTTCATGTTTGGGTATTTTACTTCTTAAATCAATGAACACTTTTAGAATATTGTTATTGTTAGAATATTCTATATTTTTAGATGAATAAGCTTTTACAAAGCTAGTTTTTTTTTTCTTTTTCAAAAGTATGATAAAAATGTTCTATACCTCTCCATGTAAATTACCAATGCTGGTTTTATCTCGGCACAAAGAATCCACAACTTTTACAAGAATATCCGGTAACCGATCCTTTATTGTTATGTATGCAAAGCTTCTAGAAAAATTAAATAAATCATATTATACCATCAATGGAAACATTGTTAATACAAGCACATAAAATCATTAGTATTTCAATGTAGATTACATTTTTTGAACAGGTATTTTCCAAATATAAAAGCAAATATGTGACTTTATACGAAAAGTTTATAAAAATTAACACACCAACAAATAAAAATTGCAAATTAATAGAAATTTTTTGAAATACAAGCACCATAGTACCATACAAATACAGTAGGATTTCGGTTATCCAAAGTAATCGGGCATAAGAAAACTAAAATCCTTAGATGATTGAGAAAGCTTAAATTTTGGGATTACGTATATATATGATATTTCTTATATGGTATATAATCAAAAGTCGTTCTGAAGTAAAAGAAAAACAAGATACATTAGTAAACACTAGTACAGGGCTGTACAGTCTGGAGTTGGACTGATTTTGGGGTAAAGGAGTCGAAGACTCGCTTAAAAATGTGTTGACTCCAGATCAAACTCCAGTTTTTTGTTTTTTTTAAATTTAGTTGAGCTGCCTTTTTTTTTTTCAAGATTTAGTTGGAGTCTAGTATTTGAGTTGGAGTCAGGTTGATTTCAGGGTAATGGAATTGTTGCCTCACTTAAAAATATGTCAAATTTTAATTCTACAATTCTTAAACAGACAGCTTCCAAATACATAGCAAGTTTGTAATTTACATACTAGTAAAACATGCTAATTAACTAAACTTTAATCAAATTTGACATGTTGCATCTTTTATGCAGAGGTAAGATCGGATTCTAGACACTTAAAAATCAGTCGGGTACTGGATATCCAATGCCTGTTGAAAGGGGGGGGGGGGTGCTCCATTCGGGATCAAAAATGAATTACAGGTGTAAGAGTTTTAAATTTTAGGGGAGTTGAAATAACTATGAGGGTATTAAAAAAAATTATTTGCCTTAGATTCAAAATAAAAAGCTAAACATGGTAAAATTTATGCAGCTATCTACGAAACTTTAGCAGTCACAGCATAACTTTTTAACCTTTTATTGCTATTAAACCAAACAACAGCTTGGTACACTAACAAACTAACGAAATTTCATAAATCTAAAATGAATCACCTAATGCTTGTAAGAAAAAAAGAAAGGCTTTTCACATTAAAATTTAAACTATTGCAGTCATATAATTTAGAAAGGAAGGGGGGGGGGGGGAGTTGCAGAGAATATGGTAACAATGGTAAAATTTTTAAAGCAATGATTTTCCAAAATAGTTCCTCTTTGAGGTTAAAAATAGTTTAATGGACAAGAACAAATTCAGTTTTTTGTATTTCTAAGTACCAGTAGTAACAAAGATTAAAAATAATCATTTTAACACATTTCTCCGAGGCTAATGTAGGGTTCGCGCGAGGTTGCGCGATTCCTGCAGTATTTTTTGAAATCCCACTCAAAAAAAGTTTGTTTGCCCGCTGTTCCCGCAACTAGCGGACACGTGTTCAAAGCATCGCGAAACGAAACTACTATTCTAAACTGATAATTCAATACAAACTAAATGGAGTATATTAGTTTTCAACTGCCATCTTATCCTCATTAATGAAAAGAAGAATCTAGGAACCCTAAAATAACATGGGGGAAAGATTGGCAACTTCTTCATTCCTTGGGATTATTGAACAATTTAAGCCCTTTGTGAATGCAGACTTATCTTCATTCATTCTATCCACAGAGGACAAAATCAAAAAAAAAAAAAAAAGGGAATCTTTCTTGGGCACCAGATTACGAGAGAATGCTGGTTTCTAAAATATGCTGTTTTCATTGAAAAACATCAATAGATAAAATGACGTATGATCAGAAAAAATAGAAGAAATATTAAACTAAGTTTTTGGATTTTTTTTTTGTAAAAATCACACATTAAAGAATTTTGGTTAAATAACCAAAATACCAGAGGATCTTTTTCATGCTTAACATTTTATAAAGCACCCATTTTTGCGATTGCGAATTTTTTGAAAGATCCGTTTTGAGTGAACCTTGTTGATGTTTATTCTTTCTTTGCTGAGCATAGTTTACACAGGCGTAATCAGGGGGGGGGGTTTGGGGGTTCAAACCCCCTTCCCCATTGGGTATGTACTTATTTAGGCACATTTAGGCACACAGAAAAATTTCTTGCTACGGCCTTGCAAAGCACAATTTTTTTTCCCCTAAGAAAATTAAACACATATGCATATGATTTTTTTTTTCTTTTTCTCTGAAGGGTTGCGATCATGGCCAAAGTATGCAGCTCATAACAAAGAAGACTTTTCATCTGGTTATAAGGTTATAATCAACCCCCTTATAAGGGGGGGGGGGGGTTAACAGCGCGAAAGGTAGCTTCAATCACTGTACCACACACAGACAGAGATCCTTTTTCAATCACTCCAGAAGGTTTTCTTTCCTTCTTGATGTCTTTTTTACCCAAAGGCAGCAATATGGGAATACAATCGCACAAGTAATAAGTTTCCTGGAAAATATTCTCTACTGTGATGGAGTCCTAAAGTCCAATTGTCCTAATGGGTTAAACCCTCAAAGCCAGGAAGGGATGCTCATTAAGAAACTTAAAGAGCAGTTTGTATTTATTTATGACTTCCTGTCCAAACACCCATTTTGGTAAAATCTTTTTTGTAGATGAGCCGATTGGAAAACTGATGAACTGTATTTGTATTGCATTCTCATTTACAGATGTTCTCTCATCTCTTATATTTTAAATGTTTTTTTTTTTCTTATTATGGTCCATCACTGATTGCATTACGACTCTGGAAATCATCCGTTCAACGTTTCCAATCTCACTGCTACGGTTTAATGCTGCAATTTAATTTACAATCAAGTATTATTTATATTTTATCTAAATTTTTCATTATTTTCAATACATGATAATGTTTGCACTCCAGCGATGGACACGTTCGTCATCCAAAAAGAAAAGAAAATTTGATTCAGACACTTCCACTTCTGAGGTATGTTTTGCTACAAATTTAACAAATTTTTTAGAAATTTATTGTGGGGATGAGCATGTTTGTAGGGGAATTTGGATTTTTTTCTCTAAAATTCAACTATTTCCTAGTTTTAATATTATGAATGCCTGGACATAGAAGATTGCTTAAAGCTAAATATTGAATTTTCTATTGCGCTTGAATTAAAAAATAAACTAATAGATCTAGTAAGAAATGTTTAATGTTTTTGTGAATCAAGGGGCGGTATCCAGAGGGGAAGGAGGACCCATGGGCAGCCCCCCAGAAATCTTTTGGGTACTACTGTGATATAATCCCCCCTTGGCGACATTCGAGCTAGCGCGCCAATTTGTAATGATTTTCGGTTGGCGATAGTTTCAGTGGCAACCCAGCGCCATCGATGTTGGCTGACATAATGTGTGGCGACCCTCAGTGTATGATGCGGAAGGGCTTGTGTCGGTGTGATTGTTAAACTTTTTAAAAAAATTTTTGCGAATAAGTAGCTTTTTAGTAGTTTATTTTATGTTTAAAGTTAGTGGAGATCTTTCCTGTTGCTAAAGGAAGAATGTAAAGTGTTAAGTTTCATTAATTTGGTTCAATTGTTTTCTATTGTGGGGCCAGAGGAATGATTCTATATTATAATAGTTTGTTAAGGCGCCATGTTTTTGAATGTAGACGGAAACGTGATTTAGTGCTTTTGCTATCTGAAGTATGAAATTGTTTTGATTGATAAGTGCATGTTTGGTTAATTGTGACTAAAACCAATGAAAAATTAAGTGGTAATTTCCGGACCATTTCGTCATATTGGATAGCAAATTTGAAGTGATTTGGGATTAATATTGAAAAGCCAACTGGTTTAAAGTCAGTTCTTTATTTTTCTAAATTTATTATTTGCTTTTTTTGTGTTTGTAAGGTTATAAAACAATGAATTTTCAATTGTTCTAAAATATTAGCTGTAGTAATTAGTGGCATTGCTGGTTTTGATAAAGTGGGTTTCCGTTAGTTTAATGTAAAACGTACTTGAATTTTTGCTTGGAATTGCGTGATATTTTTGCTATGTTTTTCGTTGAGTAATGCATATCATTTTATGTTATGATAATTAATTGCAATAGTCATTATTGTGCCTAAAATGCGTGTTTTTTCAATGAATGGTTTTTATGGTATTTTTAAATGGTAGGCTTCCAATAGTTTAATGCAAAATGTACTTGAAGTGATGACCGTTATTAATTTTGTTATCTAGGGTGGTATTTTAAAATTCGGATAGCTTTATTAAACATTGCTTTTTCTTTGAATTGTGCAATATTTTTAATTATGTTTTTCGTTGAATAATGCATATCATTTTATGCAATGAAATTATTTGCAATAATCATTGTGCCTAAAATGCGTGTTCTTTCAAGAAATGGTTTTTATGCTAGTTTTAATGTAGGCTTCCAATAGACTGATGTAATATGTGCTTAAATTGATCAATGTTATATATTTTCTAATGAAGTATCTTATTTTAAAACTCCGACATATTTCTTTAATAAACATTGGTTTTGCGTTGATTTGCGTGATATTTTAATTATGTTTTTCATTAAATAATGCATATCATTTTATGCAATGATGAATCATTGCGGTAGTAATTATTGGGCATAAATTGCGTGTTCTTTTAACGGAGGGTTTTTGTTCAAGTTTAAGTGATTTGGTAAAGTGAATAATTCTATTTTTCGAGTAATTAATAAGCCGTTAATGTATTGAATTGTTGTTGAAAAATGCTGTACTTGCTTTACATAGTAGCGTCGATATTGTGTGTAAGATATAATTTGCAATTTTTGGTATTTTACTGTTTTTTAGTGATTTTTCTTGACATGTTTGCTATGTTTATGATGTGACATTGTTGGCGATAAAATCATCACCAAGAGTGTTGTATTCTATTTGAAGTTGGCGACATAAAAATCTTGTTGTTGGCGACGGTTTCTTGGCGCCAACGAAAAAGTCGCCAAGGGGGGATTATATGACAGTAGTTCTATCTTTTGCAATGTATCATATATTCCTCCCTGAAACTTTGCTTTACATAAGTGTGTCGAAGTCTGCCCCCCCTCCCCCCCCCCCCGAAAAAAAATTCTGGATACTGTCTTGGCTCCGGAGCAGGGGGAGCATGTTAAGAATTAGGAAGGGCAGTGTATGCTTCAAAATCATACCCTTTATATATACATATATATAAATATATATGATTAGAAATGATGTTAATGTGAATTTTTTTACATATATGATAGCGTTTTGATGCATATATAGTAGATGTATGTTTAGATCTTTGGTGAAGTTAGAGGAGTGGGTGTTTGGGGCTTCTGCAACTTAAATTTTTGTAACTGGTCTTACATCTATAATGCTTAGGATAACTCTGGAGTCAAGGGTTCAAGGGCTCTCCCCAGGAAACTTTTTGAAATCTTCCTAGCAATGCAATTTCGGGATTTGGTGATGTTAGAGGAAACAGAAAGGAGTTTGGTTACTCTCTCCCCTGCAATTTTTTTCAAAATAAAGTCATATCTTTTAAGTTACTTTTGGTGTCGCTCGTGATAGTGATTAATGTCCTTTCCCTGAAAGTGTTTCTGAAAGTAAAGTGTCTTAAAAGCGTAATTTCTCTTTTCTTTCTTTTTTAAAAACTTGTGATCTGAATTTTTTGCCGGGGGGGGGGGGGGAGTTGACTCGCTCCGAGGGGGTAGTCCCTCCCCGGGAGATGCCTGAAATAAACATGGAGTATATCTTTACAGACAAGTATTTATGACTAGAAAATTTTCAACTCTTTTACACTTCTTATTGGTGTTTAGTCTGTACATTTTTAGGGTGACCCCCCCCCCCCTTTCACCAACTCTAGTTACGCCTATGATAGTTTAGATAATCATTTTTTATTACATAGTTTGCATTCGATCATGATCGGACAATTTAGTAATATTTTTAAAGGCTAAAACAAAAAGAAAAGTTCCCACTTAAATTTTAAAAATCCCACTTAAAATTTTGGTCAAGGTGGGAAATCCCACCTTTTATTTTTCCCCAGTGTGAACCCTGGCTAATGTACAAATATGTAATAAATAAAAAGAACACAATAGATAAATATACAGAGATATATAATTATAAAGCATATAAATTTAAAATAGCTACTTTTTCCCCCTTTGTTTTCTTAATATTATGTATGCTCAAAATGCCTTCAGTGATTTTTCTTTTTGAAAATTTAAATGAAAACTTATAACTATTTTGTGTATTATTCTGTTGTTTTTTATCTTATAATATACATTGAATATACACCCTTTGCCCTCCCTCGGAAAATTGGAAAATGATGAGCCTGCAAGCAGGGTTGCTTGATTTAAATTGCGTTTTAAATCAAATGATTTAAAAAAAAAAAAAAATCATTGATTTAAATCAAGTGATTTTTTCTCAAAAGAAATCATTGATTTTGCAATGTTAGAAAGTGTTGTAAAAATGAAAAATTTTGCAATTACAACCACAGTTTTAAACAAAACATCCTAGGTTCACCTGTCTGTGTGCATACTAACATATTTCATAAGTTTAGAACTAATTACTATTTTTTTAATTTTACAATATTACTCTTATTCTTCAAGCATCTTAACAGCAAAGCATAATTCATTCAATCATTCAAATTAGAATTCATAATAATCATGAACCATTCTGTGTGTTTTAATCTTAAAAATAGCATTTTAGATCAATTTTATAAATGCCACACAATAAATAATTCAGAATGATAGTGTTTAAAACAACAATTGCTAGAATTTAGAATGTATATCCCTAAAGTTTCACTCATGTTCCCTACTAGCTTCAGGTTTTTTCCTTCTAAAATATTTTTTTATCATAGAAGTTCAATAAAGATATTTGATTAAAACAAAAAGTTTCCATTTTGAGTAATGGTGTGAGCATATTTTTACTAAGTGGGTAAAAATATTTCGGGCTTTTTCCTTTATAAAATAGAAAAATGATTCAAGTACAATCAATGTAAAAATTAAGTACACACAATTTTAACTTTTTTCCAGCTTTCAACAGCAAAATAATTCAGATTAAATTTGTTCATTTTCTCTCTACTTATGAGTGTACTACTATTCCTGGTAGGGTTAAGCTTCATTTGAGTCCTGCATTTGTATTAATTTTTTGTTTTTATCAGTATTATTTAAAAATAATTTATTGCTGTGAAAATAGCTTAAAAGGTGTTTTCGCATATTGATTGACATGCCATATTGTTTTCATGAATGTAACATAAATATCCAAAATATTTAAGGTCTTTTATGAAATAAATCCGATTTAAATTTAAAAAAAATCTGATTTAAATCAAAAAAATCACGGACACTGCCTGCAAGTGACATATCCATCTTAGCACCTTTCCTATAATTTGAAATTTTAAAAAGAAAAAACTTACCCTAGATATTTTCCAGAATAATGTAGTGGAAGTGAGTAATTCGACATAATTCCACTGAGAAAACTTTCCAAAATATTTTGTACAAGCCACAAATAAGTAACAATATGCGTTTTCTGAGGTCTGAGCAGAGCATTTATTAAATTGCTTTGAAAACAAATATTACTTCACTCGTGTCGTATATGACAGGCGGCTAAACATAGAGCATCCACTTTTACTGATCCGACATTTCATTGGCTAAAGAACATGACGTCATGTTCAATGACGTGTCATGGGCGGTATTACACGTTTAAGTGCGCGCGCGCGCCAATTTTGTTCTGTTACAAAATCCATTTCTAGTTAGAACCCCGGTTATAAGAAAAGCACAATTATTTACTTACTTGCTCCATGTCAGACAATTAATTGTGTCTATTTATTTCCATATGATTAGCGTCTTTTATTCCGTTTGAGCTACCCACTCCTTTTTCTTCTTTCTTTCTCTTCCCCTATTTTTTTTTTTTTTTAAATTTCTTTAACTTTTTTCACTGCTTTATTAGGTGTTTAGTAAAACAAAACTTTTTGAGCAATAATAACGTTTATATACCGGTTTCCTAAAACTTTTAGGCACAGATAAAACAAACACTAGATATTTTCAGCATTCAACGTGTAGTCTTTGCAGCGGTTCCCAAACTTTTTTGACCATGGAACCCTTATAACGGTTCCCTTTTACTTTGAGGAACCCCCATTAGTGTTCATATTGAAAATGAAATTTAACAATCTGAACAAGGCTTAATTAACCCCCACCCCCCGGCCGGAAATAAACTTAAAACTACTTAGTTTGAATTGAAGATTTTCAGTATTGCAATATTCTAATTTCGCAAGCTCCCTTCACGTTTATCTCGCTCCCACTTGCCTCTCCACCGCGTGGAAACGCCTAACCCTAGCCCAAGCTCTCATTCGCTTCTCAAATTTGAAAGTGTGTGAAATGAGGAGCACGTTTTCTTTTGTGTAATAATTAAGGTAGTAGGCAAGCAACGTTGTTGATGTCTCTTTTTGAATTTATGTGTATTTAATCAATGAGGTGATCCGGTTTTGAACACGATTCTTTCCCTTACCATTTTGTTGCTCAAGTTTGTTTCTCGTTCTTGTATATTTCTCAGGATTTTTTTTTTTTTTTTTTTTGTGTAACCAGGAATTGCATTCAATTCGTGTATGTTAGAAATGTGTGTCTTATTCACTAAATCCCGTGCTTGATGTGATGTTCTCTTAAGTATACGTACAGTTTCCTCTTTAGTGTATTTCGTGTAATTCATTTAAAATTCCCAGCTAACAAAGGTATATTAAGCTGTGGTTTGAATCTTTGCACCCTATGTGGAGTAAATTTTTATTAGAGAATGACTGGAACTTAAAATTAGATAGCAGGGATGCACAAACTTTTTTGGGTGAAGGGCCTAAAAATTAGACAGTATCAGGTTGGGGGCCAAAGTAACGTAATTTTAATTGAAGTACATTTATTTTCCAGTTCGTGTGCTTAGTCTCGGGACTCGCTTATGAACTGTCGTCCAATATGACAGATAGCACAAGACATGAAAGATTTTATCACACCACAAAGAAAGGAAATAACAGAAATACACCCAGGGCAAGGTGGGAATCGAACCCACGACCTCGTTACTGCGCGCAAGCAGCGGGCGGAAACTGGTACTAAGACCGTTCGGCCACCGAGGCCCCGCAAGTAACGTAATGTTTTATTCATAATAAAATAATTTTTATAAAAAAACAAACCGACTTCAAATTAAAAATTGCGCTAAAAAGTAAAATTAATTCATTCTTTAAACAACATCGATGTAACTTTTAAACATAGTTTTTGAAGTCTGGGCAAAATTAGGATAGATAAAATCTTTTGTAATCGTGAATCAATTACAAATACATATATTTCCACAGAATTAGCTACAGTTCCAATATGAAGTAGCAAAAGGTATAATATGGTAATTAGACCCATAATTTTGCACCGACTTCTAAAACTATGTTTAAAAATCACATCGATGTTGTTTAAAGAATGAATTTATTTTTTACTTTTTAGCGCAATTTTTAATTTGAAGTCGGTTCTGTTTTTTTATAAAAAATATTTTATTTTATTCTTTTTAGTGTAAATACATTTTGTATATAAATACTCTATTTTTTAAGAAATCCACATCAAAGGGAAAAACTTCTTTGAATTAATGGCACTAAAAACTAATCATTTGCATTATAAATTCCCTTTTGAAGTCTATTTTAGCAAACAAACTGATTGGATAAATTTTTGCCACAGAGAAGCCTTCAGTCAAACTCTTGCTGTAATTTCTTTTAATATTATAGCCCATGACAACAAACATGTTTTTAACAATGCTTTTATATTTATTAATAGATTTCCCAACAAAGAAAAATCAAGCCAAGCCTTTCCAATTAAAATAAAAAATACTTATTTTTCACTCATAACGTTTTTTCTAAAAAAACAAATGTAGTCAAATTGATTTGCAATATTTGAGTTAGACTACCCTCCATCGATTAAAGAAAAAATCATCAAAATAGGTTCATTTAGTCAAAAGTTATGAATGAAAAGACAAAAAAAGTACTACATTTCTGCCCATAACTTTTATTCTAATTATCGAATATGGTCAAACGAAAGTACGGGACCTATGGGAAACCACCCTCGATCGATTAAAAAAAGAATCATGAAAATCGGTTCATCCGGTGAGAAGTTATGAGTGGACAAACAAACAAACAAACAAAAAAAAAAACGACATACATACAGTATGAATGTATAACCTCCTTCCTTTGTGAAGTCGGTTAAAAATACAGGGTGTATTTCAGTTTTTATTTAGAGGTAATATGTACAAATTACATGTATTACTGTTATCGGGAACAGATTATTAAATAAAAGTTTTTAAAAAATAATGTAAATGAATTCAAACAAAATGAGGTATAAGATTTCTAAACAATTAATTGCACAACATTTATATATATCAGTGAAGTGATTGGTCAAATGGCAAAAAAAAAAAGGAATACTAAAATTTTTTACAAAAATGTGTGAAAATTATGAAAATGAAACAAATGGAAAATAAAAAGGTAATATAACTTAGAAAAACACATCATTATTCCCTAAAGTATAACTTTCCTTATAATTTAGATAATTTTTCTTTGACATTTTATAATGTAAAATTTAAAATATATATTAAGAGTTAAAATGAGAAATTAATTAAAAGTGCGAATATAAATACAGAAGAAATAAACACACATATATTAAATAGCAAAATCTAAATGCTGCGAGTCTGTACATCATGTTAAAAAAACCCTTGCGATTCAGAATTACTACTAGTCAATTTGGCTAGTAGAGTTGTTTTTTAACTAGCCATTTACAAAATCTTATCAGTTAATCTTATTAGTTAACTAATTCGAATGAAAATGCGAAAAGAAACTTTACTGTAAGATGGCTTCTTTGCAAACATCCAACTCTTTGAAAAGCCAATATTTAGTTTGCTTTTCAAAGCCACAAAAAGAGAAAATTTGTAGCAAATACCAATAAAAAAACCGAAGAAAAGCCAACATTTAGTTTGCTTTTCAAAGCCAGAAACAGAGAAAATTTGTAGCAAATACCAATAAAAAAACCGAAATAAATCACATTCATATATATTAATAGAAATCACAAACTGACTTTTCTGATAAGAAAAAAATTTTAAAGTACAAAATTTAAATTCAGAGAAGAAAAGTTTGCATGAAAATTACTACTCACATTAATATGAGATGGGGTGGGATTGAATTTTTGAAATTATTGATTTCATGTTAGGCTCAAAACTAGTTGTAACAATCTGTTGAATAGACAAAAGGTTTTCATCACTAATTCTATTTCTAGTTTTTAATGGGGGGGGGGGGGGGAGCGGAACTCACTCAGACTCAAAAACCCTGAAAAGTGTTATGAGCATGAAGCTAAACGAGGCACAACACAAATTGCTGATTTACCCCCCCCCCCCCCTTAGGCAAAATTATTTTATTATTAGATTATTAACAAGGCTGCAAAAAAATACATATATATAATTAACTGATATGATCACTAAAGCTTAAAATAACTTTCGAAAAATTCCTTTTTTTCAAGTGGGCGTGGCAGAATGACGTCCGTGCAAGTTCTTTACTATAGAAGCTGAAGATTAATAAAGATAAAAATAATGGAAAGCTCAAAGTAACTGATGTCTAAGAGGCAGAATCGGACAGTAACTGACAACTAGGAAGTGTTTCAGAAGTCGATGCATTTGGATTTCGAAATGCATAAAAAATCGGGACCGATCCTTGAAAGCGCAAAAAAACGGACAAAATGCGTAAATTTTACTCGAAATTTAAAAGTTAACCGGTATGTATGTTGACAGGTTACTTTCAAAATTTTTCACAGAAAGAAAAGGAAAACGCCTTTCAAAAGTAACGATTTTCGCGTTAACGAAATTCTTAATTTCCAAAATGACCAAAAATACGGAATTTCGTTAAAATACGGAAAAATCACATGTCTGAATACGTCTTCCAGTCCATGTGGAAAAGACACTGCATCATTGCTTTTACTATCGAATAACCATAACTAAAACTGACTTTTCATTAAATTTTCTGCAAATTATGTTTCAATGGATTCATCCATATGTTTATTACTACAAAGTAGAAGTATTTTTAGATAAAAAATATTGCTTCATATTTTGTACAGAATCTAAGCTTCTAATGTGTAATGGTTATCAAAACATTTTTACGGCGAAATGTCTAGAAAATAAAAGAAAAAAAATTAATAGAAATTTAAAAAAAAAAAAAAAAAAACCTTTGCTTTTGAACGTTATTTTACCATGAGACTAGGAGAGTAAAATACCGAACAACCGCTCCTTCCTCTTCTTGAATTTCCCTTAGGTGAAATTACTGAATACCCCCCCCCCCCCCCCCCCATCTAGATTGCTATTGAAATTATAAACGAGGAACAGAAGCAGCACAATTAACAAAATAATTTGCAAAGGGAAAAACGAACTCTTAACAAAAATCACGATAGAAAAAGCGGATAATAGTTCAAAAATGAGCAACTGCGATCCCAAATATGTTTTTAAGATTATATTATCATTCTTTTAAAAATGTTTATTTCTAATTCGTGTGCAATTTTTTTTTAAAACAACTCGTTTTCAAACTAGCGCAAGATAGTCGAATAAGATATTTTTATTTTACAAGTACAAAATATTTGATCTGAAATAAATGAGCTGCAAAAAATAATTTAAAAAAATAAAGCAAGGTGTAAAGGTTTCTTTGCATCAAAAGCAAAGGATTAATTATTCATGTGACATTCAACAAAGAGAACAAAGTTTAAGATGGCGAAAGATGAATCACCGGAAGTTTTTTTTTTTTACACGTCGTTTACATGTTGCTTTAGTTGCAAAAAAGACGATTTGTGATTGTTTATTCTCTTGAGGGCGAATCAGTGTTGCGTATATAGCGCTTTTACTTTTACTTTTTTTTCCTCATCGGCACTCCTAGGAGAAGACTGTGGAAGGTTCCGCTAGCGGACGCTCTTGATTTTGAATACACGTGCGTGCACGTGTATTCAAAAGCAAGAGCGTTCTATTTTTGAAAAAAAGAGTTCTATTTTTGAGCACGTGCGTGCTTGCTCGATGTTCGTAGTTCGTTGCGTCATATCTTTGTTTGCTAGAATTTGAAACCACCTTCTCCCTATAGTTAACCTTGCTTATTTCCAATGTTTTATTTTTTCGGATGCGGAGACGATCTTTTTACTACGATTTTTCGTGAGCTTTGTTTTTATAATTATTTTTTCTTTCGTATTTTTTTAAATTTTATTATAATTATTCTTTTTCAACTATATTAGCTGGCTATCTCAACTATATTAGCTGGCTAATTCAAAAGGTTCGGCGTGCCAATTTTGGCCCGCGGGCCATAGTTTCTGCATCTCTATTAGATAGGTATCTTTTTGTGACGATACCTTGAAACAAAAGTAATTTAAAAATTTAACATTCGAATTACAGCTCAATAACACATTCACATGTGCGTAGTGAACAATATTTTTCATTTATGCTTTATTGTGCAATTCCTAAATAATAGGTACAGGGGGGGGGGGGGGACTGGGAAGAAAATTCGGCCCAGGCATATTTCCAACAGACCGGCCCTTGGGAGGGGGGGGGCGTATTTTGTAAACTGCAGGAACTAAAAATCTTGTCTGTAAATATGAAGATATGTATTAAAATATTAAATGTTCATGCGACAGTTATTTTTCTTATTCGACATAGAAGGTGTAATGATACGTAATATAGTATAGGACCCCAAACTCGGAATCCCAAAAGACCCAAAATTCGGCAGCTAAAAAAAAAACAAAGTTTTTTTTTTTTTCTTTTTTCTTTTTTTTTTGAAACAAAATCAGGAAATATTTTGCACCGGTTTTTTTTTTTTTTTTTTGGAGTTAGCCCTTTTAAAAAGAAGGAAAATAAAATGCAATGAACATGTTTTAGATAGGAAATGTGCAGCTTTGAAAAAAGTTATTTCTCGATTTTCTGAAAAGGGCTCGTTTTTGCGATTAGAATTAGAGTGTTATTAATTGCTGCTTTAATTGTGAGTTAATATCATTAAATTTTGCCTTTTTTATTTTATTACATTTATTTATTTAAAATGAGCTCTAATTTTCTCGTGATACAGAACATTCGTGAAATTGAATTTCGGTACTTCTCGCATTTTCCCGATCGTCTGATCTTTTACTTCAATTAAGTAAGTAGCTACAAAATATAAACTCGTACCAGAAATTGACAGAATTCTTTTCTTTTAGTGTTAAGAGGTTAAAATAATATCGGGAAAAGTCTAGATGTTTCGATGTTTTTCCTTCGAATATAAGCCAACTTCGTTTTTTGTGATAATTTCGCAACATATAGGCGAGTACATACGATAGCAAAAAAAATCCTATAAATGAGCAAAATGCTATTGGGTGGTTGAATAAGTTCTCGCTGTTTTCCAACAAATGACCTTACCAGAACTGATTGCGTTAATTTATAATAGTGACACATCTATTTACAGGTACACTATAAGCAAGCTTGAAATTCTGTATATGTTATTTCGCAGAAGTGCAAATAACTTTATTTTTCATTGCGTTAAATATGTCAAATTTCGCAAAAAAAAAAAAAAGTATTTGCAAGGGAACTTTACTTTACTATTTCATATTAAAAAATTTGCACTTGAAGCCCACAGAGACTTACGGCGGCCATGCTCTGTCTGAAACAACTTCTAGACATTAGTTTAAACGCTTTAAAAATAATGATTTTGATCTTGAAGATAAAGAACGCTCTGTTGCACCCAAAAAATTTAAAGGCGAACAATTAAGCACTACTTTATGAAGACTCATGTCAAACACTAGATGAACTTTCAGAATCATTAAGAGTTCAGAATCATTAGGAGTTCATCCTCAAAACGGCCGCTGTACGAGCAGAGACACAATATGGTCCTTTTTTCAGCATGAGAACGTCCAGCCACATGTGGCCCAACCGGCAAAAACCTACTTGGAAACGCTTAAGCGGGAAGGCCACCCCACCCGCTGTATTCACTAGACATTGCTTCTTCCGACTACCACTTGTTCCGGTCGATGACGCAAGGCCTGACTGAGCAGCAGTTCCGTTCTTATGAAGATGCCAAAAATTGGGTCGGCTCTTGGATAGCTTCAAAAGATGTGCCGTTTCCCGATAGGGAATTCAAATGGTATCAGAAAGATGGAGAAAAGTAGTGGCTAGCGATGAACAATACTGTCAATAACACGTTTTAAAAAATATATATTTTTAAATACAGCATTAATTTTCACAAAAACAAAAAAGAGTGAGAACCCTGTTATGAATACCTCTATTTTGAGATTTCGTCTCTCACACATGAAATTAATAGATAAGTGTCCGAGCGGTAGACTATTTGTTTCTGCTGGGTGCGTATTCCATGTTGTGATGGTTTCCCGACTTGATGTGAAATGGATGAAACGACATTCAGTCCCAGACATTTATTAAACACATACTAATGATGGGACAGTTCCGGTTCACGACAAACCCATTCAACCTTCCAATAATAAACTTACATATAAAATTATATGAGCTCTGATGCTACTTACTACTTTTTTGGAATGAGGACCCAAAATCCGGAAAATTCCGAAATCTGGAAAGATAGCGGCCCCGAGCGTTCCGATTTTGAGATCCCATACTGTATATTAATTAGCTGTTAATAGCTGCCGGCGTTGCGCAGTGAGACAATCTGCCGAGAAAATTGGCCGCGAGAAATTCTCAGGGCCGTATTTTGTAGATTGTAGGGATTAAAAATATTGTCAGTAAATATGTAGGTATGTATTTGAATAATATTAAATATCTGCAAGATAGATTAATCTTTCTTATTCACCATAGAAGGCCAATAATACGCAATATGTTTATTAGCTGTTAATAGCTACCGTCCTTTAGGGCGTTGCGCCGTGAGGCAATTGCCTCGTCACTTTAGCCCCCCCCCCCCCCTACACTGCTCAAAATTATAAACATCAATTTTGAAGCTCTCAAAAGTTTGCTTCACATTCGGCCGCCTAGGTTTTCTGACGAGCCAGCCCGGAAAATTTCTTAAGCCAGCCCCGAGAGCTCGTCCGTATAGACAACTTAGGCGGCTGCATAAAGCGCAAAACTGATGTACTATTTTGTTTATTTATTTTTTTTTCAAAAGTAAAAAATAAAATATAATCATTTTTGCTCCTCAGGCAGCCGTTTAGGTTGTCTATAAATTGACCAGCCGGCCGTGAAAAATTATTCAACAACCCCCCTTGTAGCCCAACGGCCAGACCCTGGAGATTTTGCTCCATTGCTGCATTGCACTCTCTGAAGCCCGGGTTACGGCAAAGTTTTGGTCCCCGTTTTTTTATTAACATTGTAAAAGCTGTGTACTTTTACTTTATAAAAAAAGCTAGATATTTTACTACCTGTCGAGGGAGGACCGGCCCACCGGGCATTTTCCCGAATGCCCGCATAGCCAGTCCTCCGCTGAATAGGTATATA
The DNA here is from genome assembly GCA_038502835.1 of Octonoba sinensis. Lineage (NCBI taxonomy): Eukaryota > Metazoa > Arthropoda > Arachnida > Araneae > Uloboridae > Octonoba > Octonoba sinensis. The sequence goes on along the minus strand of CM076604.1, from coordinate 89,407,987 downwards.
TACTGATTTTTTAACAAGATTGTTGTTTTAGAGCTCATATTTGTCAAATGTTTTATATTTTATTCGCTCTTAATGGATATCATGTTTTTGCTTTCAAAAAGTCATTGTTGCTAATTAGGAAATATGAAGTTCTAGCTGAATTTTAGCCCTGATGCAGATGGAAGATGTTATGAAATTCTGCATCATGGTTTTAATTTTACTGGTAATAGCAGACACAAAGAAATTTAAGAATGTACTAATGTGTGCATACATGAAAAAAAGTCTCATTAAAGTATAAGTTTTTATCTAATAGATTCCATTTTTACTCCAATGCAATTAAGCTTGCACTCTTCTGCTTTTACATTCCATTCACTCTTAATTTATTTTTGCTTTCAGTGAATGCAGGTGAAAAAATCCTAGGTGAATTTTAGGCCTATTGCTGATGCTTAACCAAACAGCATCAAGGTATTGCTGGATATTTTTAAAAAGTGTTAGGCAGAAATAAAGTCGTTTGTATGCTCTTGGTAATATGTTTCTATGTGTGTGAGAAAATGTATAGAAATATTTTATCTAGCACAATTATTTTATAGCTTTACTTACACTCTTATGCATATTATTTACATCGGCTAATAAATTGCAAATTATTATTTCTGCCCCTAATTAATTCCAAAATATCAAATGCATTCATGTGTTGCTATAACGGTAGGTATACTGCACCACACACATACTATTTCCAAGTATAATTTCTTCTGAACATATATATAGTATATGTGTTTATATATATTTATACATATTGTACTTATTAGTTTGGCTTAAGTAATTGTTTTGTTGTTATTATTATTATTACCTTTTTCAGGGCTTGGGCGATCTTTTTAAAGGTTTTGTAGTGATCTAATTAAATTGGTATCATGTTTGTTTCCTAGATTTGTTTTTTTTTTTTTTTCAATGTGTTTAGTTATACTTTGAGTCTTGATTTTTAAGGTTGAAGTTGTGTTCCTTAAATATTTTTCATTAATGATATTGAAGTGTATGGGGAAAGTTGGCAGGTAATGTCAGAAGAGACATGGACTTGGATTTTAATTAATAGATATGACTACATTTGACAATAAAAGCTGTTTAGATTTTACTGATTATATAAAAGTAAGCATCTTCCAATCATAAAGGTTATGTTTATCAAAGAAACTTACATTTAAAGTGCTATTTAGTTAAAAAATATTAATACTGAGTTATAATAATCAAATTTAAAATGCAAAACATTCTCCAATTGTGTCATGCACCAAGTACAAGCTTTCAAATTTACGTAGTGCAGTGAAAACTGAGTGAAGTTTACTTATATTATTTCCTATATAGGGGATCCGGGCATAATGGATTATCTCTTTAAATCTGTTACTATCCAATTACTTTCATTCATATGAAGTCTCATAGACAATAGCATGGTGCATGGTTATGGTTGTTTTCAGCCAAAATGCCAATAATATCATGTAGGATATACTTAAAAAACATTAAATATTTTAAACGATACATTTATGTAAATTTTGAATGTATTAAATATGCCTTTAAACAGCCAAAACATGCATTTGATTAAAAAGCATGAAACTTTACGTATTTGAATTCATATGTTGTTATCTGTCGTTTAACGCATATCTTATTGAATGAAAATACTGTAGGGGCAGCATCTTCCTTCAAATATCTTCTGTTCGGAAATGGTTGGTATCGAAAGCAGAACTCTTCAAAATGTTGCGAACAAAGCTTGGAGCTTTTTGGTGTGAAACCTTGCCTCCGCATTTTGACCAACCATTCACGTAATACTTTTTGATTTCTTAATGGAAATCCGTGAAAAGAAACATTAGCTGATTTGCAACTTTCTTTGTCCGACGCATTAGAACATCCAACTGAAGCACAAAACGAAGGCTTTTCAATAAATTTAATGAAAACACTGGGAAAATAACTCGCAATAGCTCAATCACATCTCAAGGCTTTTGATGCAAAACGAGAACACGTGACGCCAAAATCATGTGACCTGTAACGACACGTGAAGTGAAACAGGCCCATTGAGTTATAGTTAATGAAATGTCTCTAGCTTTTTGTTATAAGAAATGCTTGTCTTCTATTTAGCTCTGCTAAATGTACTAGAGTAGCAGCACAATGAGAATAAGAATATCAAAAGTGTTTTTTTTTCAAAGTATCAGCACAAAAGTTCTCTAATTTTTTATAAGCTATTTTGATTAGCCTGTTAAGTTTGTACTTTGCAAATTTAATTTTGTTGGTTGTAATCTGAGGAATTTATTGCAAAACATGTTGTAAATAAGATGAATTTTACATTATTGTTACATATTATAGAAATATAGTGTACTACGCAAGTGCTTCTATTATCTATTTTATTAGTCAGTACTCTTTCTCATTATTACCTTATTAAAACTGAAATCGTCGTCAAACGACATATCTAGACACACGGCAGTGTGTCTGCCAAGTTCAGAAAGTCAGCCAAATTCAGAAACGGCGACACCGGCCAATGTGATATTTACCCGAACCATTTCGAGCTACTTTTGACCCTATCATTACGCAAGAACTATTAGACCTACATACTTGAAACTTTGTACGTCTAATAGGAATCCCCTTAATTCCTAGAATATCAAATTTCATTGAGGTATCTCTTATGGTTATGGAATTATTAAGGTTTGAAAAGTGTAATTTTTATCACTGACTCACTGCCCACTCAGCAAAGTCGGACCGAAGGACGTTCTGTAATGGTCGCCCGCGTAACGTCCTGAGGACGGTTGTAGGTGACGTCCTCCTGACGTTTTTTTATAAATTTGCAGTAAAATATTAAGAAATAAACGAGTCAAAATATGACAGAATTGTTGAAAGCAAATGAAAAACCCTTTTTTTTTTTTTTCTGCTTTTAAATAGCTTTCTTTTCAATTAGATAGATTCTCATTTTTTCCATTGGTCAGATATTCGCCAGCAGCCCCGGTCTCCACGACGACGTCAAGTTTCGCTTACAAGACGCTGTTTGCAGCCTTTTTATGCATGAAAAAGTATATTTCCGCGTAAAGATATACTTTTTCATGCCCCTAGAATAAAGGGAAAAAGAAGAGATTGTTGATGGATTTAAAACCTTATTCTTTTTTTTAAACACTAATATTAGTTAATGCGGTAGCAATAAAAATTAAATCATCGATGATTTTGTTCACATTTCGATTTCGTGATATTCATCCGCCATGGACATCTGTTTAGCTCGCGGCTTGCGTATGCGTTAGGCTTATGGTGTAAGGTAAGTTTATTATTTTTCTTTTACATCATACGTAGAAATGTTTGATTAATCTTACATGTTTCTTATTTGTAGTCTATATACAAGTTTTTAAGATGCCCATTGATGTGTTAGCTTCAGCTTAAACGTATAACTTATTTTTAGCAAATTCTTCACATGCATGCGATGGATGCTTATTTGCCATATTTGTATATAATTGTTTTGTGGTGCTTCTGTTTTAAATGTTACTATCTTCTGCGAAACTAAAAAGTAGTACAAGCGTAGAAGAAATTTATTTTGTAAGTTTCTATTTATACTTCCCTGTACGAAAGTTTTTCTGTAATTTGTTCTTTATGTGTGTAAATAATGAATCCATGTGTGACTGTTGTGTACGCTTATTAAGTGTAAACTGTTTACTTGGCATTTCTCTAGTTCAATTCATCAATGCTACATTTAATGGTATTTAAAAGTTGGTTTTCCTGTTGAAAAAAAGTGAGGCGTTTATTGTTAAATACAAGTGGATGTGTCGTTAAACAAAATATTTTCTTTTGCATTAATGGTCTCACAGTTTTTGAGAAGAAACACTTATGGTATAGAAGCTATATTCGTGAATATAATAAAACACACATGCGGCAATAAATAGCAAAATTAAACATTCCATTTCTGATCTTATGCATTAAAATAAAATGCATTAAAAAAATCCCCACTTTATTTTTTGAATCCAAAATTTTTTGAATAAAGGTTTGCTGTTGATCTGTCAAACGAATAATTTTTTATTCTCCTTGTGCAAATCATATTTTTCTTACAATATTTTTATTTTTACAAATTGAAATTTTATTATGCATAAATATTTGTTCATTATTCTGTAGGTTATGAGAACATCATGTGAAAATGAGTAAAATGTATGTAGAAATGTATTTAACAGCTTAAATTTTTCAAGAAGTTCCATTATCATTTCATTTGTTGTATATTGCAGGGGTATTGAACCAAAGCTATAGGTCTATATAATAGACATTGATATATGTGATCATGGTTAATGTCATCAGACTTTTAATATTACCTAAATCAACTTGTCTCATTAGCTTGTATAGAAACACATTATGAAATAATTAATTTTATTAATTATTTTTTATGTAGACTGTGTGTGTGTTCAAAATTTTGTTTATTGTTAGAATTTGCAAAAATTATTTTGCTTAAATCTGAGAAAAAATTACATATTTTTAAACGAGTTGCAAAATATTTTCTGAAATCTGTTCCGAAAGGTTTCATGCCCACATGAGAGAAGCACTTCTTATGTATCCAAATGTGAAGTAAGAAATGAAGGCCAGTTTCAGAAGCAGTATTATTATGAACATTTTATGAATGTCTTGCTTGGTAAAAATGCAGATAAGCAATAATTGATGATTTCATAAAGATCAATATTTTCATATTCTTACCATATTTTTTCATTATTATTTTCTTTTTCTTTTCCCATAGGTATATTCATTTTATTTCTGTAACATATAAGTTAAGATTGTGTGCTGATATCAATATTAATTGACAACATTGTATCAGCAAGTGTATTATACAGTGAAATCTCCTTAAATAAGCTATATTTATCTAAGTCAGTATTTCCCAAAGTGTAGTAGGCATACCCCCAGTGGTATGAGACAAGCTTAGAGGGACTATGCAGTGCACTGGGCTGAGAACATTGGTTAAACATCTGTTTCAAACTGAACTTATCGTTTAATGCAAAGAAACTCAATTGTGTTACATAAAGGGTACGCAACTTTGACAAAATTAAATTTGTAGCAAAAGATAGTTGGTAATGGAGTTGTTGATTCCTTTCCCTCAGTGGTGTAGTCGCAGGGGGACGGCGTCCCTCTACCATTTTATTTTAAGACAAGCGTTCTCCCATTTGTTTTGAATTTTAGCATAAGCGTTCTCCCACTTTTTGATGCGTTTTCCCAATTCACCAAAATCCTAATTCACCCACACCAATTAAGAGGGACCTAACAAAAGCTCCTATTGTTAATCGAAACACCCCATCTGTACACCCCTAGAGGGAAGGGGTCGGAAAAAGCTAAACTGTTTATTACGCGGCCTATCCAAGTGTCGGAATAATTTTGCTACTGAAAGTGAAGTTGGCGACTTCTTAATGAAGGGGTTGCCTCAGAAACTGTTCATGACATGACCGTGAGAAGGTCGGATCAATTCGGAAGGTCATTTGGTCATACCCCTCGTAAATTTTTTATTCGGACAAGGGGATATTCACTTTATTCCATCACGAGTGTTGACACGTAGTTGCACAAAGCATTTTTTTTTTCAGGGACGAACACCCTAAACAAACTTATTCGTTTTAATGTATAATAATAATAATAATGATAATAAAATGATAACTTAATTACGAGAATTGTTCATTTTTTTAATTATTTTCCCCAAATTATAGTAATTTTTCATTTGAAACCACTTGATTTCTGAAGAAAAAGTGCAATGTAAGAAAAATAGATTATGTACCATAAATGTAGGACGGCGTCTAGGGGTAAGTAATTTTATGGAAATAATGAAAGATTGTTTAATCTAAACATTTTATTTACTACTAAACACATAAAAAAAATACACATCACGCTATTTACAGGAAGGTAAAAAAAAGTTTAATTACAGAGCATGGTTCACCTGTAAACTATGAGATGGGGACTCCGACCATCCTAGTTTGTTTATCAATTCGATAAATCGCGAAGAGGGGCGAAGGAAAAAATAACGTTACCTCACTCGGCCATTGCACGCGGGAGTCTGCTAGCCATAACTGTTCTCCCTGAAAGTGTGACGTCACGTCCGGATCGAACTCTACTATTGGACGTTTTTAAACCGTATGGAATGAAATTCGTTTAGATCGGGATCACCACCTCTCACAAATAAAATGTACTTCCTACAAGTTCGGCCATCCTGGAATCACTGACCTCAGTGATCTGACTTTACATAAAACAATTGGCTTAAGACATCAAAATTTCGAAATAATTTAGATATGAGAGATAAACATACAATTCGGTGTAAATGAAATGCGATGAAGAATTACAATAAACAGTAATAAAATAAAACACAGTAAACAATTATGAAATAAAAATATAATTGAAAGAAAAACGTTTAATCTTTCATCCTGGTGAGTAAGATTTCATTAAATCGGCGGACGAGGAGGTCAATCAAGGACCCTCGTGGTTACCTACTTTCTCTAACTCGTATCTATCTCTAGGCTTTACTTTGATAACTCTATACGGTCCTAAAAATTTAGGTCTCAGCTTCAAGCCTGTTCCAAATTGTGTTCTCTGGATAACTACTAAATCTCCCTGCTGATACTCAGGAGCTTTCTTGCGTTTCTTATCGTAGGTTCTTTTATTCTCTGCCTGGATCTTCTGAATGTTTCTTTTAGCATCTTGTCGTAATTGGTTTCTTTGCTCGTGCAATTCTTCCACCATCTCTTCCATCAACAAATTTTTTAGGTGAAGGTCCTCCTTATTTCTCATGGTAACGCCAGTTAATAGTTCAAATGGAGACCATTTAGTACTTCGGTTGGAGGTGCTGTTGAGAATTCTTTGAAGTGTGTCTACGAACTTGTACCACTTGGCAGGATCGGCGATTGACATCTTGGTCAAAACGGGGATGAGAGTTCGGTGGATTCTCTCCACTTGACCGTTTCCTCGCGGTACGCCAGTGGTGATCTGCAGATGTTGGATCTTCTCCTCAGTACAATAGTCACTAAACGCTTTGGAGGTAAAAGCAGAGTCTCGATCTGTTATTATTCTTTGGGGATTGCCGAAAGTCTTTTGTTGCAATTTTAATTTATCTAGGACATCTTCTGCGGTGGTAGACCTTACAGGATAAAGCCACGTGAATTTAGTGAAAGCATCAACTATTGAAAGGATATGTTGGTATCTTTTGTTGGTAGAGGGCATTGGACCAAGAAAATCTACGTGATAGGTGCTTAACGGCACATCCTCTTTCGGAATAGGGTTTAGGAAACCTTCTTTTTTCCCGCTCTTTCTGTTGGTTAAAATACACGGCACACAGTTAACGAGCACGTTTTGCACTTGTCTGCTTAAGTTAGGTATGAAAAATTCTCGCTTAACGATTTCTTCTGTTTTTGCAGCTGAAAAGTGTCCTTTCTCATGAGCAAGTTTGACTAGCTCAGTTTGCATATCTCTTGGTGCTACTATCAATTCGCGGCCATCTACGTATTTGTATAATATTTCGTTTTTAATGAAAAAGTCCGAAGTAGTGTTAGTTCCAATCAGTGATTTAAAATTTTGAGTGTTTTCGTCTCCTTGCTGTGCTCTTTTCAACCTTGCGGTGAGAGTAGCGCTCGTAATTATGGCGACGGGGTATCTGCTTAAAGCGTCCACATGTTGCATTCTCTGGCCGGGTCGATGCTCAATTTCGTAATCATAATTTTCCAACAGTAGTGCCCATCTTGCTATACGAGTAACTAAATCTTTTTTGTCCATAGTTTTTTGAAAAGCTGAACAGTCAGTTATGATTTTAAAATGCTGCCCTAAGAGGTAGATTCGAAATTTCTTTAAAGCAGTGACAACAGCAAGGACTTCCAGTTCATAACTACTATATTTCTCCTCGGCTGGAGTAGTTTTCTGCGACATGTATTGAATAGGGTGTAATTTTCCGTCATCTGCTTCCTGGAGCAAAACAGCGCCATATCCTAGTTGGCTTGCATCGGTGTGTAGTTCGGTCCTTTGCCCTTGCCGAAAAATACTTAAAACGGGACTTTCAGTTAATAGTTTCTTGAGCCTTTCAAATGCTTCAATTTGGGCTTGTTCGAATACAAATGGATGATCTTTCCTTGTTAGATCACTCAGGGGTTTCGCTATTTTCGAGTACGCTGGAATAAATTTACGAAAGTAACCGGTTGGTCCTAAAAAACTCTGGACCTGCTTGACTGTTGTTGGCACTGGGAACTTCTTGACTGCTATCGTCTTCGCAACTGACGGGCGTATTGTTCCATTTTCGATGATGTGGCCCAAAAATTCTACTTTCCTCCTTAGGAATCTACATTTCTCAAACTTCATTTCTAAGCCATACTTCGAGGCAACTTCAAACACTTTCTTGAGTTTTTCCAAACCTTCTTCTTCATCTTTTGCCGGAATTATCAAATCGTCCATATAAATGACTACAATACCTTTTCGCATTAGTTCTCGAAAAATACTGTACACATATCTTTGAAATACGCTGGGGCTAGTGCTTAGGCCGAAAGGTACTTTATTAAATTCGAATTGTCCATCTGGAACAACGAAGGAGGTGAGATGTTTGCAATCTTCATTGACATCGACATGGAAAAATCCATTTCTCAAATCTAACGTAGTATACACCTTGGCTTCTTGGAGTTTATCTATTACGTCTTCTATCAACGGCAATGGAAAACGATCCTTGACTAGTTTCCGATTTAACTTTCTGTAGTCCACACACAATCTAGTGGTGCCATCTTTTTTCTTGACTAGTACAATTGGACTCGCATATTCGGATGAGCTTGGTCTTATGATTCCCTGTTCAAGCCATTCGTCGATTTGTTTGTTGACTGCTTGGTTTTCGGTAAATGATAAGCGTCGTGCAGGCTGGTAAACTGGAATGTCGTCTTTCAAAATAATCCTCATGGACACGCTTGTCGTTTCTGTCTTATTTGGCTCATAGTTGGAGATCAATTCAAACAGTTCTTTTCTAATTCGTGGATCGCTAACATGTTTGACTTCTATTTCTTCTTCGATTTTCGCTTCGTATACTTGCGTGTGCATGAACCAAATTTTATCTTCATGTTTGCGGAACTGAACACTTTCTTTGTCGAAAAAAACGGAGGCTTGTTCCAAAATATCTGATCCGATTACTGCCTGAAATTCTAAACACGGCGTAGGTACGACGTGCCACGTGAGAGAATATTCTTCTCCATCCAATTCAATGTTCCGTTGGAATGATCCTTTCGTTTTGACTTCGTACTTCCCTAACCCAGACAACACTACTATGTCTTTCGAGAGTTCTGAGGGTTTGATTATTCCATAGCACATATCTTCGCGAATGAGCGTCGCTGAACTGCCAGTATCGATGAGAGCTTCAAAATTCTTATTACCCATGGTTATTTTCTTTGTTTTAACTCTTTTTTGAGAAATTCGTGAGCAGATTTGAACCGGAGAGCTTGAAGATTTGTTAGCGTTTGGGTTTTTAGGTCGCTTTCTACAATCTACGGCATAATGACCTGGTCCTTTGCAGTAGCTACAGATTAGTTGCTTATTTCTTCCGACGTAAGGAGTTGCGTTCGATTGAAAGTATCTTTTATCATTGAAATTGTTCCCAATTTGGAAATTTTCAGGTTTTCGAGAATAAGTATCGTTAGATCCTCTGGCTTCATATTTTACTTTCCCGAATGAGTTGGATGACTTTGATTTTAATGTTCTTCGGACATCTTCATATTCTTCAAATTTTTTAGCCAGTTCGGCAGGTGAGTTAATAGTAGACCATTCGTCTAGAAAATGTTGCTGAAACTCGTAAGGCGCTTTCTTCTTAATTTGGTCGGCAATAATTAACTCTCGCAGTTGATCGAAGGTTTCAATTTTCAAACCGGAAGTCCATCCGTCGAAATACGTCTGCAGTTCGTGGTGAAAATCTTGCCATGTCCGCTCATCCGATTTTTGGTGAGATACAATTAGTTGACGAAGTTTTTCCGGAGATAATTTAAATCTTTTCAATAGTAAATTCTTGACGTGGTCGTAATCATTGCATTTATCCGCTGGTTCTCTTGCGATCAGATGAGCAACGTCGATAGGTATCAACCCTATCAGTTTTTGTACCCAGTCTTTCTTTGGCAAAAATGTCAATTCTGCGTGTCGTTCAAATAAGGTAAGGTTCAAGCTGATGTCATCCTTCATATTAAACTTATGGAAAGTTTCGTGGATCAATTTATTTGGCGGTTGGACGTTTTCGGCGTTATTCATCGTATTGACACTGTGTTGAGCCTGTATTCGTAATTTCTCGAGTTCGTGTTCTCGTTCTTCTCGCTTCTGTTCAATATCTCTATTTTCTGCTTCTCGGCGTAATTTCTCTTCTTTTTCTTCTGCTTCTCGGCGTACGCGTTCCTCAACTATGCTATCGAACAGTATTTTGACATCTTCCTTTACGTAATTTGGGCTTTTCACAATCAGCTCTTTTATCTGAATTTTAGTTGAACCCTCTTCGATACTTAAATCTAACTCTGCGGCGAGTTCTATTAGATCTTCCTTTTTCTTCGAGAGTAGAAATGCCATTTCGTAGAAAAAATTAATTAGCGGTAACTCGGAGAACAAATTTAATTTAAAACTTGGTGAAATATTCCTTCAAAACTTATTTTCAACGTAAAAAATTTATCTAATTACACCTGAAAAGTCCGCTTACTCAGACAAGAAGAAAGACAAAACGTGAACAATAAAAATGTAAGAAATTGCACTTGAATAAAAATAAGCAAATGTTAAGAACTTCTGAAATTCGAAAATGATACTTCAAATATTTATAAGCAAATACCCTTAAAACCAGAACAAAACATATATCTTCTTTTTTAGTTGCGAGAAAAAAAAAATATTTGGACTCATGTTTTCACACAAAATGCAAAAAATCTTTTATCAGTATCCAAATTCTATTTTCGATAAAAGCGAAAGAATAAAATAAACAAAAAGGGGGGAAAAAAAAAAAAAAAAACACATTCGTTAAATTCTTTCTACTGCACTGTAGCGACAGCTGCAAAAGATTCTTAAAAGAAGCAAAATAAAACTTTTTTTTTTCGATCTTTTTCTCGCAAAGGCTGTCTACCGTAAAAATATGTTAATTGATATCAGAAAAACGTTAAATATATAAATATAGATAATTCTTAACTTATAAACACGAAAAGATAAGTATTTAAATAAAATTCTGACACATATATTTCGTACAACATAAATTATCGGAGAACTGTTCTTTGGCGTTGACGTCCTTGGACCAAGTAATAACGAAACAAAACTAACCTCCTGGCGATGGCGATTCGTTGAAGCTACACGAAGTGGACCGGCTGAAAAAATGCTAGACTGACGATAATTATGCTGGAACGTGAAATGGCGGAGCTGTAGACTTCTCTTTTTTATATATATACTTTCGTTGACTGAAACTTTCGCTGTGCTGATTGCTGCCGGACCCGTTCTTGACAAATTTCTATGAGCTGTGAACTTAAAAAATACGTTAGCAAAAATACGTTGTTCTGTAAGTGAAAACCGAAAAGAGGTGAACCGCAACGGAAAAAATGCTCTTCGTTAAAAATAAAAATTTTAAAACTGAAAACGGAAATAAAAGTAATGTTGTTCCGAGGCAAATGCCTAATGTACGGAAACAGGTTTTAATCCGGGACCGAGGCCCCAATTTGTAGGACGGCGTCTAGGGGTAAGTAATTTTATGGAAATAATGAAAGATTGTTTAATCTAAACATTTTATTTACTACTAAACACATAAAAAAAATACACATCACGCTATTTACAGGAAGGTAAAAAAAAGTTTAATTACAGAGCATGGTTCACCTGTAAACTATGAGATGGGGACTCCGACCATCCTAGTTTGTTTATCAATTCGATAAATCGCGAAGAGGGGCGAAGGAAAAAATAACGTTACCTCACTCGGCCATTGCACGCGGGAGTCTGCTAGCCATAACTGTTCTCCCTGAAAGTGTGACGTCACGTCCGGATCGAACTCTACTATTGGACGTTTTTAAACCGTATGGAATGAAATTCGTTTAGATCGGGATCACCACCTCTCACAAATAAAATGTACTTCCTACATAAATATGAAATGAAAACTTGGAGAATTTATTAAAAATTACATAAAAATAAGTAATAAAGGGAAATTGATTAATTTGGGCTCATAAAATTCCAATGATATGAAAATAATGGTATTGAAAATTCTACGGACAAGAACTGTCTTCTGAATGCACATACTTTGGTTGATTCTCACCAGCAGCCAAAAAAAAAGAGAAAAATGTTTCCGATTCCTGCTAAAAATATACTACTGTGGGCCCCGCTTAAAGGAATACTGTCGGTTCTAGCATATTTTATTCGATTAAGGGGTCATTCATAAATGATGTCACGCTTCGAGGGGGGGGGGAGGGGCGTTCGTGAAATTGTGAGAAAGTGTGACAAGGGGAGGGGAGAGGGTATCAAGAAATGTGACATCATGCATTATGCAACATAGCGTGACGCGTGACAAACGGGAGGAGGGGGGTCCGCTGAAGTGTGACAGATTGTGACAAAGGGGGGGGGAGGGGGTCAAATATATGGGAAAAAAGCGTGACGTCAATTATGAACGGCCCCTAAGCGGGGTATTCGATTATACGGGGAAATTTTTTTTACCTTACAGAACTGATAATATTGCCTCGAAACGTAATAATAAATCAGTATAGCTAATTAAAAGAAGTTATTAATGTTAGTGTTTAAAAGTTTTTTTTCAATAAGATAAATAACAAGAAGTTCCGTCTAGAACTATACGAGCCTACTTTCCCGTATACACCAAATTCAAATTTATAATCTTGCTATCTCTTTCTCTCTCTTTCTCCTTTAGCTTTAGTTTTTAATTTTTTTCAAATATACCTTTTTCATCGGATAATAGGTATTCATTCACTCAGTCATTCATTCTTTCATTTATTCAGCCATTCATTTATTCATTCATTCGTTTACTCATTCATGTGTTTATTCATTCATTTACTCACTCATGTATTTATTCACCCATTTATTTATTTTTTCATTTATTCATTCTTTTCCTCATTCATTTATTCATTGATTCATTCTTTCACTTTGTCATTTATTCATTCTTTCACTCCTTCATTTATTCATTGAGAAATATCCTTAAAAATCCCGATAAAAACATTTCATATGAAAATAGGCTCGTTAGTTCTGGGTGAACTTTCTATTTGTTCATGTTCTACGTTATAAGTGCTTTCCAATAAAGTTTGTTCCAAGCAAATCGGTCCGTTAGATCGGGATTTATATAGTATCGAAATTTCCCCGTAATTGCTATGTTAATTGTTTGAACTGTTCAAAAATGAACAAAAACTGTTCAAATTATAATTTCACGCCAAAAGTTTCCTCTAGTAAGCTTGTTCATTGGAACGTGGATCTTGCACCCAGAGTTTACATCATTTGCTTCATTTTCGCCCATAGGGGCTAATGTTAAATTTTTTTGAACTGTTCAAAATTGAACGAAAAATTGTTCGAATCAAAAAGTAAAATATGGAAATGAGATGTAATTGCCGAGATCTTTCGAATGCAAAAAGAATTTTTCGAATCGGACAATTCGTTCAAAAGTTATTAGGGGGGGACAGACCGACAGACCGACCGACACACATTTTCCACCATCTCAAAATCCTACTTTCAATTTTTCAATCTTTATACTTCACTTTTTCTTGACTTTTCTTTACTTTTAACGATATTTTCACGATATATTAAGCCTTCTTTCATGCTTTATTCTTATTATTTTTCCTTTTACGGGAAAGTAGGCTAAAAACAAATAACTAAGTACATTAAAATGACCTTTGTTTACTTCCGGGTGGGAGGGAGGGGGGGGGGGGGAAATCATGAAAGAGAACGAGTGACTCTCAAATTTTGTGGGCATGGTGAGGTGTTGCTGAAAAATCAACTTGAAAACTCAAAAATTGTTCTTATTTACTTTTTTGAAATTTAATCAATTTTTTTATCAAAATATTTCAAAAGTAGACCAGTATTATTGGATTAGCCGGGGAAATTATTCGATTAACATTTATTTAACATTGCGTTTATGGGGAAATATTCGGTTCTGGAAGGTTTTATTCTTATAAGCGGGGTATTCCTTTATCCGTTACCCGATTAAGCGGGGCTGACAGTACACGTAATTATAGAGGTTCTTATTATTTTTTACAATGTTTGCAGTAGAAAAAAAACATGCACTAATAATGAAATAGGATGTCATCCAATCAACCAGTAACACTTACCGAAAAAAAAGGAATTCTATAGCAAATTTTCAAGTTTTTATGGGGGAAAACTAGAAATTTTTCTTTACTGTTTCTATTTCAAAAACTCACAAGGGAATATTCTTTTTTTTTTCTTTTTTTGTTATATGAAACTAGTAAAACGTTACCCTTGAAATTCAATGTCCGAGAAAAGATCATGCAACATGACTATTTTATTATAACTAAACGATTTACTTAAAAGTATTGATTGTAATTGCGTATAAATTGATAAGTTTTCAAAATTAAACGTAAAGTAAGAATTAGCAATTTTCTTCTTTTAATTTTAAGTAAAATTCTGTGCATTTATGTTATACAGAGGGTTTGCCAGAGGTATAAATAAATAAATGTTATACAGAACCTTTGTAAGAAAAAGCATAAAAATTACAAATTATGTTTTATTTCCTTAAAAATATGGCAAAAAGTTCACATAATGGGTTGTTCGGAAAAGAGTTTCGTTTTCTCCTAACAAAAGACTTAATTGTAGTTTTTAACAACCCACTTCACACTTAAGCCTCACTGGCATTTATGTTTTGTGTTGACAACTGGTAATACTGATAGTAATAATAAAGTAATGCTGGCTGTTTGCTGGGATTTCAATACTTTTTATTTATTTATTTATTTTTAAGCATCTACCGGACAATACCCCGTAGTGTGCGAAACTTTGCGATTACCAAAGCGTTTACAGCTTGGTTGGGATGTACTATTACTACTGCTTCTACACCCACCGCATTCACCAGATTTGGCCTTAGTATTATTAGTTACTGTTCGACTGCTAGGAATAAGATAAAACATTTTGGACGAAAAATGGAGAATATACATTCAATAAAATAAAGACAATGTATGTGTGTTTGTTTGTTTGTGCGTATTTTTCTTTTATAACTTGTTATTCTTTAGTTTATGTTGGATTTTCACCAAATTTGTCACGCAGGTATTACTGCACCTGATGAAGTTCGTCCAAAGTCTGTATGACAGGAATAATTGTTTCGGCCGAAAAGAAATTTATGCTCAGGTAGATTTCCCTCAAAGTATCAAAATACCCTAAGAAATATCAACACTAATGAAATAATATTTGCATAGTTAATAAAATATCCCGTACTTTTGTTATTATATGGTTTTAATGAACGCATGTTAACAGTACAAATGTTAGAACAAATTATTAAATCTAAAAATAGTAAAATCTTAAGGTTTGAAGATACTTTACTAATCTCCGACATAAATTACGGCATAGCATTTGGTTTATACTTTATAACCTATGCGTTTAGTTACAATTTTCCTGTTTATCGCAAATGCGACTGCTGGTTATTGTATTCGATACTATAAATTCATTACCTAAGATATTAATGCAAATTTGGCGACTATATTCCTGTTTGTCAGTAACACAAATTTCGGCGAATGGCATTATCATTCTATATACATTTTGGTGACACATTTACTACGTGTTAACATAAGAACACATTTTAATTGTAAATTTTCTGCTACATTACTATTGAAGAAAAATCAACTGCTTCGCCCATAAAAAGGGTGAAAAAAGGTTATAAATTGTCCAAGAAAAAAAAAAGTTTTCTAAATTCTTATAAAGAATTCTTTGAAATCACTCACTTAATTTGCTTCAGAAGTAAGTTCTTAATCAGAGAAACTATGTTAACTAATTCCATGTAGTACAATAGAACAGCGGTTCCCAAACTTTTTTGACCACGGAACCCTTAACTGTTCCCTTTTACTTTGAGGAACACCCATTAGTGTTCATATTGAAAATAAAAAAAAAACAATCTGAGCAAGTCCCCAGTAGATAGAAAACGAGAGTTCTGCGGCCACAGGCGGAGGCGGAGGGACCCTCCGCCTGCCACGCCCCTCCCCTCCCACGCCTGCCGAGTAGAGTTGAGTAGTAGCGTTCCTGCTGTTATCCTCGTAGAAGATTACGCGGGTTTCTGAGTTGAGTTCTTACTCTGCGTCTGAAGTTTTGTTTTTAGTTGATGGCAACGGTGATACTACATGTAGCGGTTGTCATGACAACGAACTTGTAATCTTTTTGAATCGATTATTTAAAAGTAGATCATTGGCCATACTAAATGTAATTTTTTTTTCTTCAGAATATATCAAGATTTAACTATCGTGTTAAAGCGATAATAATTATTTCCATCAGAATTAAATTTCACAATTTTTAATCAACTCCTAGCATTAATTTAATTTTAAAATCATCTCAATAAAGTGTAATAAACAACTATCTTTCAATTTTAAGCATATTTCATTTTTACATTTGTAATTTTTTCCCCTAAAATATCAAACACAGAATTAATTGTGAACCAATCAAATAGCTTCTTGAGGAAGTTTAGACTTAATGTAAACCAATCAAATCAATCCTCGGAATTGACAAAATTTAAGTCAAAGTTAATTTTGAAATGTTTAAGACTTAGAAATTTTTTAAAAACTTTTTCCCTAAAGTATTAAAGATAGAATTAAATGAGAACCAAACAATTAGCTTCTTGAAAAGGTGAAGACTTAGTAAAAATCAATCCAATCGATCCTCGTAATTTACTAAAGTCAAATCAATTAAAGGGTTTATTGAAATATTTGGAACTTAGAAAATGAACAACAATAGGTTTATACATGCTAATTTAACAATAATTTTACAAAAAAAAGAGATGATTTCTTCTATACTTAAACAGGTTTACACCCATTTTTACTGTTTTCCATGAATACAAATCAATGTATTTATATTAACTAAGACTATATTTACATTAGATAATCATCCTTTAATCAATATTATACCGCTGGATTTTTTCCAAGTTTAAGAGTTTGCATGAAATAAGAGAAGTTAGAGTATGTTCGGCAACTCGATTTTACATAGAATAATAAGCGAAGGTTTCATGTATTTCAATATAATTATTATTTTTTCTTTGTTTTTGTTTTCAATTTAGATTTTCTCTTACACATTTTAACATTTCAAACGAATACAATCTACGAGATTATTGTAGTCATATACATCATGATTAAAGAAACTTTAAAAATAGTCAAGAGCATATTGCTAAATTTGTAACTGCGAAGCAACTCAACAACCCGATTGACGTACAATACAATACATTTAACGAACATTTCACCTATTCAAAAGAGTTTCAAAACTTTGTCTTTAACATTTAACGAATTTTTCATTTATTCAAAGAATTGTTTATTTTTAGGATTTACACAGAACTCATAATTTACAAAGATTTTATGATATACCTAAAACCGAGAAAAATATTTAACATAACTATTTACAACACGATTTTCACACACTTTTCTCCACCAAACCCCTACCTGTTAGCCGAGGCCTTAGGATTGCTTACGCACGGATTTTACATGCACATATCCCCAAGTATACATGGTGGTCTTCAGTGGGTATCGAACGCGCGACCTTCCAGGTGGAAGTCCGACGTGCTAACCACTAGGCTACCACGGCCTTGATTTTCACACACTGAAAAAGTTTATTACTTAAGCACGAAGAAACTTTAAAACTGTTCACACCGCAAATTTCATGCATTGAAAAAGTCTATTACTTTTATACAAACTTAGACCTATGTATTTAACTAGTATTATGATCAAGCCATTCAATACATTAAACGAACATTTCATCTATTCAAAGACTTTCAAAACTTACTCTTTAACATAGGCGTAACTAGGGTTAGTGAAAGGGGGGGGGGGGTCACCCTAAAAATGTACAGACTAAACACCAAAGAAGTGTAAAAGAGTTGAAAATTTACTAGTCATAAGTACTTGTCTCTTAAGATATACCTGTACTTCATGTTTATTTCAGGTATCTCCCCCCCCCCCGCCCCCGGGAGAGCTACATCCTCGGAGCAAGTCAACTTCCCCCCCCCCCCCCCCATCGGCAAAAAAATTCAGATCACAAGCTTTAAAAAATGAAAGAAAAGAGAAATTACGCTTTTTAAGACACTTTACTTTCAGAAGACGTTTAAGGGAAAGGACATTGAACACTATCACGAGCGACACCAAAAATAACTTAAAAGATATAAGGCTTTATTTAAAAAAAAAATGCGGGGGGAGAGTAACCAAACTCCTTTCTGTTTCCTCTAACATCACCAAAGTATCCCGAAATTGCATTGCTAGGAAGATTTCAAAAAGTTTCCTGGGGAGAGCCCTCGAACCCTTGGCTCCAGAGTGAGTTATAGCCTAAGCATTATAGATGTAAAACCAGTTGCAGAAATTTAAGTTGCAGAAGCCCCTAATACCCCCTCCTCTAACTTCACCAAAGATCTAAACATACATCTACTATATATATACATCAAAAAGCTATCATATATGTAAAAAAATTCATATTAACATCATTTCTAGTCATATATATCTATATATATCTATATATAAAGGGTATGGTTTTGAAGCATACACTGCCCTTCCTAATTCTTAACATGCTCCCCCTGCTCCGGAGCCAAGGCAGAATCCAGAATTTTTTTTCGGGGGGGGGGGGGGGGCAGACTTCGACACACTTATGTTAAGCAAAGTTTCAGGGAGGAATAATATGATACATTGCAAAAGATCTCCGTTCCCTCTGGATACGGCCTTGGTTCACAAAAACATTAAACATTCATTACTAGATCTTAATTCAAACGCAATACAAAATTCAATATTTAGCGCTAAGCAATCTTCCATGTCCAGGCATTTATAATATTAAAACGGGGAAATAGTGGAATTTTAGAGAAAAAAATCCAAATTCCCCTACAAAAATGCTCATCCCCACAATAAATTTCTAAAAATTTTGTTAAATTTGTAATAAAACATACCTCAGAAGTGGAAGCGTCTGAATCAAATTTTTTTTGCTTTTTGGATGACGAACTGTCCATCGCTGGAGTGTAAACATTATTATGTATCGAAAATAATTAAAAATTTAGCTAAAATATAAATAATACTTGATTGTAAATTAAAATGCAGCATTAAACCGTAGCAGTGAGATTGGAAATGTTGAACGGATGATTTCCAGAGTCATAATGCAATCAGTGATGGACCATAATAAGAGAAAAAAAACATTTAAAATATAAGAGATGAGGGAACATCTGTAAATGAGAATGCAATGCAAATACAGTTCATCAGTTTTCTAATCGGCTCATATACAAAAAAGATTTTACCTTAATGGGTGTTTGGACAGGAAGTCATAAATAAATACAAACTGCTCTTTATAAGTTGCTTGATGAGCATCCGTTGGCTAGGGGTCCTTCATTTTCAGACCCCGTCACCTTCCCAAATTGCTGCCTTTGGGTAAAAAAGACATCAAGAAGGAAAGAAAACCCTCTGGAGTGATTGAAAGGATCTCTGTTTGTCTGTGTGTGGTACGGTGATTGAAGCCACCTTTCGCTGTAACCCCCCCCCCCCCCAAGGTGATAAGGGGGATGATTATAACCAGATGAAAAGTCCTCTTTATTATGAGCTGCCTACTTTGGTCATGATTACAACCTTTCAGAGAAAAAGGAAATAAAATCATATGCATATGTGTTTAATTTTCTTAGGGGGGAAAAATATGTGCTTTGCAAGGCCGTAGCCAGAAATTTTTTTCTGTGCCTAAATAAGTAATTACCCATGGGGGGGGGGGTTGAACCCCCAAACACCCCCCCCCCCCTGGTTACGCCTTTAACATTTAACGAACGTTTCATCTATTCAAGAAGTTATTAATTATTTTCAAAAACTCAATCTTTAACATATATTTTTTTTTTTTACGATTCACACAAAACTTATGATTTACAAAGATTTTATAATATACAACCGAGAAAAATATTTAACAAATCTATTTCCAACACGAGTTTCATACATTGTAAAGGTTTATTACCAAAGTTCGAAGAAAACTTAAATGCTATTTACGCTGCAAATTTCATGCTTTGAGAAAGTCTATTACTAACATACAAACTTGGAATCTTGACGTTATTCACACCTTTAATATTATAATCAAGCATATAACACATTAAGCGGACATTTCATCTATTCAAAGACTTTCAAAACTTACTCTTAAACATTTAACGAACGTTTCATCTATTCAATAAGTTATTTATTTTCAAAACTCAGTGTTTAACACAATTTTTAAGCTTTTCACAGAGTAATACAACCGATAAAAATATTTAACAAAACTATTTCCAATACAAGTTTCATGCATTGAAAAGGTTTATTAGCAAAGTTCGAAGATAACTTTCAAGCTATGTTCGCTGCAAATTTCATGTTTTGAAAAAGTCTATTACTAACATACAAACTTGAAATCTTTACTTTGTTCACACCTTTAATATTATAATCAAGCACATAACACATTAATCGAACATTTCATCTATTCAAAGACTGTCAAAACTTACTCTTTAACATTTAACGAACATTTCATTTATTCAAGAAGTTATTTGTTTTCAAAACTCAATCTTTAACACAATTTTTATAATTTACATAAGGTTTATGATGTACAACCGAGAAAAGTATTTATCAAAACTATTTGCAACGCGTCTTTCACACAATGAAAAGGTTTATTACTAAAGTACAAAGAAGTCGGTGGTGGGGAGTCAGTGCTTGGTTAGGGCTCCCTTCATTGTCGGTTAGCTGCCACTTCTTTGTTCGCGGGAAGAATATCTCCAATTGTAACTTTCCCTTGTAGTAACTTCCCCATTGTAACCCTCCAATTGTAGTTTTCCCCCAAACTATAGATTTTCCTCGACAGAGAAAAATATATAGTATAGATGGGGAGCCAGTGCTTGGTTCCATCTATACTATACTCCCCATCTATGCTATATATTTTCCTCGACAGAGAAAAATATATAGTATAGATGGGGAGCCAGTGCTTGGTTAGGGCTCCCTTCATTGTCGGTTAGCTGCCACTTCTTTGTTCGCGAGAAGAGTATCTCCAATTGTAACTTTAATATTAAAGCAGTTTTAATGTTGAACTTTTTCTTTTACATGCTTTGTTGTGTTGCACTACATATATTTAGTTTTTCACAGTTTTAGCATTTTTGTTAGCAGAACTTTAACATTTTTGCTCAAGATTTCAGTTGATGAATCTATGGTTTTGATACTTTATACTTGTTATTTATTCATTTTTATGGTGTTTTAACATTTCGTGCTCAATAATTTTATGAGTTCAGTCAGTTGACAGATCTGAATTTGTTTACGTTTTGTATTTAATATTTTGATATTTTTGTGTTGCTTTAATATATTATACTTAGTATTTTTACATCTTCATTGCAGGTTTTAGTAGATAAAGTTAAGTCTTAACATTTTGAAAAGTGCATAACACTTTTACTTTGCAAATTTCCGTACTATTATTTTTTCGTTCTAAGTTTCTCTGAATGCATTTACGTTTTGTCATTGAAGTCAATTTGTCATTTAAGTTTGAAATTAACACTCTTTCATGCATTATTGCTTTGTATTGTGTATTTTTTAATATTTCACAGTATTAGCATTTTGTTCTTCGAACTTTTACATTTTTCTGATTAAGATTGCGCTCTAAACAAATCTACGTTTTGATGGTGAATCTATGTTTTCAAGTTTTATTTGATAACTCCAAATTTTTTATGTTTTTTATTTTATACTTTTACATTTTATGTGTTGCTTTAGTATATTATACTTAGTATTTTTACGTCTTCATTCTACACTTTTTTACCTTCCGTTTTAACATTTTGCTAGTGTATAATACATGTATTTTTAAATATTCGAACTTTTACGTTTTTCTGGATCAATTTAAGTTTTGGGGTTTTGTACTTAGTATTTTTATTTTTCTAATCCAATTTTTAGCCTACTTTCCCGTAAAAGTAAAAAAAAATAATAATAAAGCATGAAAGAAGGCTTAATGTATCGTGAAAATATCGTTAGAAATCAAGAAAAGTCAAAAATAAGTTAAGTAATTAAATAAAGATTGAAAAATAAAAAATTTGAAAGTAGGGTATTGAGATGGGGAAAAAGTGTGTCGGTCGGTCTGTCGGTCTGTCGGTCTGTCCCCCCCTAATAACTTTTGAACGAATTGTCCGATTCGAAAAATTCTTTTGCATTCGAAAGATCTCGGCGAGGACATCTCATTTCCATATTCTACTTTTTGATTCGAACAATTTTTTGTTCAATTTTGAACAGTTCAAAAAATTTTAACATTAGCGCCTATGGGTGAAAATTAAGCAAATGATGTAAACTCTGGGTACATGATCCAAATTCCCATGAACAAGTTCACTGGAAGAAGTTCTTGGCGTGAAATATTGATTTGAACAATTTTTGTTCATTTTTGAACAGTTCAAAAAAAATTGACATACCGTCTACGGGAAAATTTAGATCCTTTATAATTCCTGATCTAACGGACCGATTTGCTTGGAACAAACTTTATCGGAAATCTCTTATGACGTAGAACATGTACAAATAGAAAGTTCATCCAGAACTAACGAGCCTATTTTCCTATGAAATTTTTTGATCGGGATTTTCAAGAATATTTTTGAATTAATGAATGATTAAATGAATAAGCAAAAGAATGAAAGAATAAATGAGTGAATAAAAACATGAATGACTTAATAAATGAATGATTGAATGAATATGTATTAATCGTTGAAAAAGGTATATTTGAAGCAATTAAGAACTAAAGCTAAACGAGAAAGACAGAGAGAGAGATAGCTAGATTATAAATTTGAATTCTGTGTATACGGGAAAGTAGGCTCGTATAGTTCTAGACGGAACTTCTTGTTAGTAGATGAAATTACGTTTTTTGGAGTTTTGCAAGTGCATACCACTTTTATTTTGAAATTTTTCGTAGTTTTACATTTTTGTTCTAAGTTTTTCCGGATGAAATTAGGTTTTGAAGCTTTATAGTTGTATAATTGGTCCTCTTTCATGCTTTATTGGTTTTTTTTTTTTTTTTTTTACTGTGTTTCTTTACTTTTTCAGTTTTAGCATTTTGTTCTTCGAAATTATACAACTTTGATTAAGATTTCTGTAGAGAAATTATATGTTTTGATGTTGAATCTATGTTTTGGAGTTTTAGTAGATAACTTTGAATTTTTTATGTTTAGTAATTTGCACTTTTACAATTTGTGTTGCTTCAGTATATTATACTTAGTATTTTTATATCTTCATAGTACTTTAACATTTTCGTTATGTTTTTACTAAATAAATGTATATTTGACGTTCTGTGCTTAGTACTTTTACATTTTCTATACTAAGTTTTACTAGATGGATCTAAGTTTTGATGTTTTGTACGTAGTACTTTTACATTTTAGTGTTGCTTTAATATATTATACTTAATATTTTTACATCTTCATTCCATGTTTTAGTTAAAGTTTTAACATTCGTACACAGTACTTTTTACATTTCGCAAGTGCATTTCAATGTACAAATCTATGTTTTGATACTTTATACTAGTTATTTAGTCATTTTTATGATGTTTTAACATTTCGTACTTAGTAATTTCACTCGACTTCAGTCTAAGTTTTAGAAGATAACTATTTTTACGTTTTGTATTTTGTACTCTTAAATTTTTTACATTTATAGAATGTTTAAACATTTTGTACTCATACTTTTTACGATTTTAGTTTGAATTTTTGTAGATACATCTAAATTTTTTAAGTTTCGTACTTAAACTTTTACATTTTCGTACAAAGTTTCACTTGATGAATACGTTATATACTTAGTACTTTTACATTTTCATGTTGCTTTAATCTTTCATACTTAGTACATTTGGTTCAATTACATTGTCATTCTAAGTTTTAGTAGATAAATCAGAGTTTTAACATTTTGTACGTAGTAATTTTTACATTTTTGCATTAAGTTTTAACATTTTGCAAGTGTATAACACTTTTCTTTTGAAAAGTTCCTTACTTTTACATCTTTGTTTTGAGTTTTTCTGGGTGAATTTGAGTTTTGCAGCTTTATACTTAGCATTTTTACGTTTTGTTCTTTTGTACTGCGTGTTTTTAATTTTTCAGAGTTTTAGGATTTTGTTGTTAGAATTTTTACATTTTTGATTAATATTTCAGGAGTCAAATCTATGTTTTGTTGCTTTATACTTGTCATTTTGACATTTTTATGATGTTTTAACAGTTTGTACTTAGTAATTTTACGACTTCATTCCAAGTTTTTGTAGAGAAATCATTTTTTACGTTTTGAAGTTTTAATAACTTGCGAATGCTTAACACTTTTGTTTTGTAAACTTCAGTAATTTTACATTTCCGCTCTAAGTTTTTCTAGACGAATTTGAAATTACATGGTTTATCAAAAATTTTAGTTCTAAGTTTTGACCGTTTGTATGTAATATTTTTTTTTTTTCGTTTTCTTTTTTTTTTTTTTAATTTTTATGATACATTGTTTTAATATCTTAATCTATGTTTGATGTTTTGTCTTTTACACTTTAACATTTTCATTTTGCTTTTATCAAATTAATGTATATTTGAGGTTCTGTCCTTAGTACTTTTACATTTTTATACTAAGCTTTACTAGATGAATCTAAGTTTTGATGTTTTGTACGTTGTACTTTTACATTTTAGTGTTGCTTTAAGATGTTATACTTAATATTTTTACATCTTCGTTTCATGTTTTAGTTAAAGTTTTAACATTAGTACACAGTACTTTTTACATTTTGCAAGTGCATAACACTTTTATTTTTGAAAATTTTCGTAGTTTTACATTATTCATTCTAAGTTTTACTAGATGACTCTAAGTTTTGATGTTTTGCAGTACTTTGACTTTTTTTATGGAGTTTTTAGCAGGTTAATATAAATTTTGCATTGGTAGTAGTAGTTGAAAGCTATGTTTCTTTATTTCAGTAAGTAATGCAAGTCTTTGAGTATAACGTTTCTAACTTTTTTTTATATTCTGTACTTTATGTTGCTATGATTTTAACCAATTCTATGTTTAACTTCAACTCTGTATAAAGTTGTTTGCAATCTTAGTTTCAAAGTAAAGATTTCAATTTTGTATGTAAGTAATAGACTTTTTCAAAACACGAAATTTGTAACGTAAATAGCTTGAAAGTTTTCTTCGTACTTTAGTAATAAACCTTTTCATTGTGTGAAAGACGCGTTGCAAATAGTTTTGATAAATACTTTTCTCGGTTGTATATCATAAACCTTATGTAAATTATAAAAATTGTGTTAAAGATTGAGTTTTGAAAATAAATAACTTCTTGAATAAATGAAATGTTCGTTAAATGTTAAAGAGTAAGTTTTGAAAGTCTTTGAATAGATGAAATGTTCGATTAATGTGTTATGTGCTTGATTATAATATTAAAGGTGTGAACAAAGTAAAGATGTCAAGTTTGTATGTTAGTAATATACTTTTTCAAAACATGAAATTTGCAGCGAACATAGCTTGAAAGTTATCTTCGAACTTTGCTAATAAACCTTTTCAATGTATGAAACTTGTATTGGAAATAGTTTTGTTAAATATTTTTATCGGTTGTATTACTCTGTGAAAATCTTAAAAATTGTGTTAAACACTGAGTTTTGAAAATAAATAACTCATTGAATAGATGAAACGTTCGTTAAATGTTTAAGAGTAAGTTTTGAAAGTCTTTGAATAGATGAAATGTCCGCTTAATGTGTTATATGCTTGATTATAATATTAAAGGTGTGAATAACGTAAAGATTCCAAGTTTGTATGTTAGTAATAGACTTTTTCAAAGCATGAAATTTGCAGCGTAAATAGCATTTAAGTTTTCTTCGAACTTTGGTAATAAACCTTTACAATGTATGAAACTCGTGTTGGAAATAGATTTGTTAAATATTTTTCTCGGTTGTATATTATAAAATCTTTGTAACTCATAAATTCTGTGGGAATCGTAAAAAAAAAAAAAAAATATATATGTTAAAGATTGAGTTTTTGAAAATGAATAACTTCTTGAATAGATGAAACGTTCGTTAAATGTTAAAGAGTAAGTTTTGAAAGTCTTTGATTAGATGAAATGTTCGTTTAATGTATTGAATGGCTTGATTATAATACTAAAGGTAAGAAATTCTTCACTCGGAAGTAATGAATTGAAGGATTATACCTAGGAAAGAATGAGCGTTTAATGAAAACTGTCTGAGTTTGGTGAGTTAAATACATAGGTCTCCGTAAAATTATTAAATTTATACATATGTATGTAGTTGTGTGTATGAAATATTTTTAAAAGATTTGAGAAATCAACATTGAAAGCTACTGGCTGTGTCCTTGTGAAAGATAAACCTGGTATGAATCACTGCTCGATTGGGGTGGCCTATGAGCTATTGTTGCCTTATCTTCGTCAGCTGATAAGAGCCTGAAGAGTCATTTCTACGTTGCGGTTTGGCCGAGGAAGACGTATACTTTTCCATTCTCTGTAAGTACTTGATGTTTTATATAATTTGTATTTCGACTTTAAAGTATTTCTTAGATTGCATTCTGTTAAAATTAGTTTCATGTAAGTTTAAATAAGTGAAATATAGCTATATTGCATGAAAAAATTCTTCGATTTTTAACGTGTGAATGATATTATTTTACGTCATTCTCTCTGTGTTCATTCACTAACTGTACTGCTAGATTTTGCATAGTTGATTCATGTTTGTGTATCGTATAACTGAAAATTCGCAACGATTGCTTTGCTTAGTAGGAACTCGCTGGAGGAAGTGCTAAAATTGTCCTTTATTTCTAAGAGGCTTTTTTAGCATTCATTCTTCCAAGTTCTGATAATGGATGTTATTAATTATTTTTAATGGTAGAAGTTTCAACAGATGTTACATCTTGTGTGTGTTTTTTATGTCTTTGAGTATAATATTTCTAACATTCTTTTTTATTTTCTGTAGTTTATGTAGCAATGATTTTAAGCATTACCGTATTTAAATTAAGTTGTATTCATGTGATCTTAGTTTCAAAGACTCTAAGTTTGTATGTAAGTAATAGACTTTTTCAATGCATGAAATTTGCGGTGTGAACAGTTTTAAAGTTTCTTCGTGCTTAAGTAATAAACTTTTTCAGTGTGTGAAAATCGTGTTGTAAATAGTTATGTTAAATATTTTTCTCGGTTGTAGGTATATCATAAAATCTTTATAAATTATGAGTTCTGTGTAAATCCTAAAAATAAATAATTCTTTGAATAAATGAAAAATTCGTTAAATGTTAAAGACAAAGTTTTGAAACTCTTTTGAATAGGTGAAATGTTCGTTAAATGTATTGTATTGTACGTCAATCGGGTTGTTGAGTTGCTTCGCAGTTACAAATTTAGCAATATGCTCTTGACTATTTTTAAAGTTTCTTTAATCATGATGTATATGACTACAATAATCTCGTAGATTGTATTCGTTTGAAACGTTAAAATGTGTAAGAAAAAATTTAAATTGAAAACAAAACAAAAAAAAAAAAAAAAATAATAATTATATTGAAATACATGAAACCTTCGCTTATTATTCTATGTAAAATCAAGTTGCCGAACATACTCTAACTTCTCTTATTTCATGCAAACTCTTAAACTTATAAAAAATCCAGCTGTATAATATTGATTAAAGGATGATTATCTAATGTAAATATAGTCTTAGTTAATATAAATACATTGATTTGTATTCATGGAAAACAGTAAAAATGGGTGTAAACCTGTTTAAGTATAAAAGAAATCATCTCTTTTATTGTAAAATTATTGTTAAATTAGCAAGTATAAACCTATTGTTGTTCATTTTCTAAGTTCCAAATATTTCAATAAACCCTTTAATTGATTTGAATTTAGTAAATTACGAGGATCGATTGGATTGATTTTTATTAAGTCTTCACCTTTTCAAGAAGCTAATTGTTTGGTTCTCATTTAATTCTGTCTTTGATACTTTAGGAAAAAAGTTTTTAAAAAATTTCTAAGTCTTAAACATTTCAAAATTAACTTTGACTTAAATTTTGTCAATTCCGAGGATTGATTTGATTGGTTTACATTAAGTCTAAACTTCCTCAAGAAGCTATTTGATTGGTTCACAATTAATTCTGTGTTTGATATTTTAGGGGAAAAAATTACAAATGTAAAAATGAAATATGCTTAAAATTAAAAGATAGTTGTTTATTACACTTTATTGAGATGATTTTAATATTAAATTAATGCTAGGAGTTGATTAAAAATTGTGAAATTTAATTCTGATGGAAATAATTATTCTCGCTTTAACACGATAGTCAAATCTTGATATATTCTGAAGAAAAAAAAATTACATTTAGTATGGCCAATGATCTACTTTTAAATAATTGATTCATTTAAACTTTGGTGCTTTGTTAGAGATTTCGTTTCTGGAATGTAGAAGAAGTGGTATCGATTTGTGAGTATATTTATGTTTATGTATCCTAAAAACAATTGACTGTAGAAGTGAAGTCTCACTGCATGATACTTATATCTTTTTCACTTCTAGGGTCAATTTTTTTACCGTTATGTATAATTGCTTGAATATTTACAATTGTATTGAAATGATTAAATTAAATAAACATGTACAAAATAGTTGATGGAGTGCGTGATGTAAGTCACATCGGGATGGTGGTGGGATCATCAATTTAAAAATTAAATTAATTTTCACTTTCAGGAAGTAATTGATTAAAATATTCTATGTCTAAAAATAATTTATTTCACTGGATGATAAAATCAGCGTTTCAACTCTTGAAATTAAAACTATAAACATGCTACCAATTAAAAAACAATAAATTAATGTTACCACTCGCTTGTTGGAAATCAAAAATAACTTCGGAAAACGACTAAGTCTAAAAAATATTTAAATGAATGAATTAATATTTCTCTCACTAGGTGGTAGCACGGATCGATTCAAAAAGATTACAAGTTCGTTGTCATGACAACCGCTACATGTAGTATCACCGTTGCCATCCCCTAAAAACAAAACTTCAGACGCTGAGTAACAACTCAACTCAGAAACCCGCGTAATCTTCTACTAGGATAACAGCAGGAACGCTACTACTCAACCCTACTCGGCAGGCGGGGGAGGGGAGGGGCGTGGCATGCGGAGGGTCCCTCCACCTGTGGCCGCAGAACTCGCGCTTTCTATCTACTGCCCCCCCCCCCCCCCAACCGGAAATAAATATAAAACTACTTGATTTGAATTTAAGATTTTCATAATTGTAAAATTCTAATTTAGCAAGCTCCCTTCATGTTTATCTCGCTTCCCCTTGCCTCAATACCCCCTGAAAAAAATGCCAATGAGTTGCCCTATTTCGAAGTCAACTAAAAAGCTCAAAAATGGTGGCCATTTTTATCCTTCTGAATTACCTTTGTATCCTGTTTTTAATTTATGGGGCTGTCGATTAAATACACTTTTGTAAATAAGAATTAATTACAAAGTTTTTGTTAATTATTACACCTGTCACTGTATTGTTAGCAATGACTGTAAAGGTAAGAGCTTTTGTCTCAGATAGTTGAATACATAGACCTGGTAGCGTCCAATCTAGATCTGAATTGGGTTTTAAATATGCACAGGCCAAAATATCTTGGTGTTTTGTATCGATATGTTACTGCAAAGGATAAATATAGCTTGCTTACTTAAATTCGGGTTTTCAATTTGTTTTTCTCAATTTTAAACAAAAATTCATTGCATGAAATATTGAAATATAATGAAAAGATTGTTTCAAATAAGATGAAATCGAAAATTCTGTTAGTCTCTCTAAAATCTTATTAGTGATTAATACTATTCAGCAAGGTGAGCTTTTTTGTATTTATGCTTGCAACCACTTCAAGTTATTACACTGAATGTCAAAAGTAAACTATGAAATGAAAGTTATCCTAGTGACTATTATTTTCATACCCATTGAAAACTGCAGTTTTAACAAAATAACGTTGAAATCTTTATTTGAAATTAATAGTTTTTTAAATAGGGTGAAAAGTACACGAGTCATGTTTTATCTATACTAACAATAAAATATTTAATACTAATGTTTCCATTGCACTAAATAGCAATCATTGAATTTTCTAATTAATAAAACTTAGTAAAATGAAATGCTGTGTTCCGCCGATAAAATCATATATTTTATACCATTTCTGGTCAAATAGAGCTCTCCGCACGGCCAGTTTTATTTCCCCAATTTACTTTTTACCATTTTGATAAAATTATTGTTTAAGAATATTTATTGTTCTTTATATTGTGTATATCGGATTGAAAACGGAAAAATTCAAAACTAATGTACAGTGCGGGTAATGTCACTGAAGCGTTGATGTGAAAGTTGAGTTAAGTTGATGTAGCATTGTGCAGCAGAAAATTTTAATTTTTAGTGTAAAAATCATTAACAGGAAACAAATGAGACATGATTGTGCACACAAGATTCAAACTTTTGTGAACCATTAATATGAGCGAGAGGCAAATGGAAAAAATTTGCTTTTATAGTAAAAGTGCCATCATCAAAACACTAGTTTGTTGTTTACTGAAAGTAGCCGGCATGGTGGCGACGTGTAAGGCGCGGCCCTCGTACGCCCCAGATCGTGGTTTCAATCAATCAAAAATTAAAAAAATCCCAAGATATTGTAGCGACCCGCCAAACCTTTGCAATAAGTAAAAACGAAAGTTTAAAAAAGAATGAATAAATTAATATAATAAAACGGGGAGAAAATTAAACGTTTGATTTCTTCAAGACAATTAAAAAAAAAATACGCTTCACACCAGCGCTAGGGGGAAAACAGTATGAAGAGAAAAGCG
This sequence comes from Octonoba sinensis, assembly GCA_038502835.1. Lineage (NCBI taxonomy): Eukaryota > Metazoa > Arthropoda > Arachnida > Araneae > Uloboridae > Octonoba > Octonoba sinensis. The sequence continues at coordinate 89,377,161 of CM076604.1, read as the reverse complement.
TACATATATTTCTTGTTATGTTATAGGAGGTGGGAAGGAAAGAATAATATATATATACTGTCGGGCCCCGCTTAAAGGAATACCGTCGGTTCCAGCATATTTTATTCAATTAAGCGGGGTATTCGATTATGCGGGGAAACTTTCTTTACCTTACTGAACTGCTAATATTGCCTCGAAACGTAATAATAAATAAATCAGTATATCTAGTTAAAAGAAGTTATTAATGTTAGTGTTTAAATTATTTTTAAATGAAATAAATAAAAACAAAATAATTAAATAATTAAATACATTATTATATATTTTTAAGTATAAATTAAAATGATGAAAAGTAAGGTGTTGCTGTAAGATCAACTTGAAAATTCAAAAATTGTTCTTTTTTACTTATTTATTTCTGAAATTTAATCAATTTTTTCGTCAAAAATATTTCAAAAGCAGACCAGAATTATTGGATTATCCGGGGAAATTATTCGAATAAACGGGGATCTTTAATATTGCGTCTCTGGGGAAATATTCGGTTCCGGAAAGGTTTTATTCTTATAAGCAGGGTGTTTCTTTATCCGTTACCCGATTAGGCGGGGCTGACAGTATATTATATATATATATATAAAAACAATGCTCAAGTATCCTATTTAAGACAGAAGAGACTTGTAGAGACTGAAGAGAGAATTCCTAAAGTAAAGAGAGATTTTTTCGCTTTTAAAATATTGTCAAGGAGTTTTGTTATATATATATATATATATATATATATAGTATCATTATGTAAACACATCACTATCAATCTGTTTCATAATTAAGTACAAATTTGTTCATTTGACTTCTACTAAACTTTTTTATTATTATTTGTTATTTTCTCTGGTCTGATTGATTAAAAAACACAAAGTACTGGCCTGTTTATAAAAAGATTGCCCAAACCTTCCACATAAAATCAATTCTATTGTTGTAATCTTCCCCTCAAATTTTAAATTTCCTGCCTGATGCTACTTATTCGGCAGATGAGCTAGCCCATGGGTGATTCTGATGCCGAATTTTCCGAAAATTTTGTACTTAGGTTAGAAAAAATACCCCACAAAAAATTTGTCTTAAAGAAAGGGTAGTTTTTAAAAACTTTTGAGCATTTTAAAAACGTTCCACTTGCCACAATTTTTTTAAAAAATTCAAATTTTTTCCTGATTTTAAATCCTTAGCTATCTTTTTATAAATGAATGGATAAAATAAAACATTTTATATGATAATTTACAAAATATAGGCAAAAATGTACTCATATATGAAATTTGCTGAAAATTTAGTGATTTAGTGATAATTCAAATATCTTCTTTCAAATAATTGTTACTGCTACATTTCATCCATTAAACTATAACTACGTAATAAAAAAATACTTTTGAAAAGTTTGGTAACAATAGCATAAAAAAAGTCTGCTTTGAGGTAAATTTTTGATTTTGAGAAAAAAGGCTTTTTTCATTTTAAAATTGTGTAACTATATGAAAGTACTTATATATTAAAACGTTTAGTATTATAAACACAAATTTGATACCTAATATTCATTAATACAGTGTAGGCATACTTTATACACCAATTTTTTAATTGGCCAATTTTCGATATTTTAAATGTGCACTGTAGCCTTGTTATACTCTTATACGGCTTCAAACGGACGAATTTTGACAAAGCGAAATTCTTTTGCCTCGGCTATTAATTGTCTGATGGGTGTGTGAGGGGGGGGGGGGGGTATGTTTGCAGTTGGCTTAATATAGTTTTTAACAAGAAATATAAAAAATCTGTCAGATGCTGAAAGATTGCTTAAATCAACTTCAGCCGGCCCCATGCAAGTTAGCTCATATAAGCTCGTAAAGTCACAGTACAAACCTGAATTTGTATTGCTGCATTGTTTACATAAACAGTGGAACAAAGTAAATGAATAAGTAAACATTAGTTAAATTAAAAAGTTTTAAAAATAGTAATAATTTTATTACTTGCTGAGAAAAAAGAGGAGGAGGGAGGGTGAGATCCAATGCATTAAAATGTTGAAGGCTCTTTGAAAATTGTTTGAATGTAAAACAATGTAAGCAACTATGAATTTTTCTATTCCTTGCATTGCTTTTTAGCAATTCAAGTACAGATCTGGACTCCGCAGAATCATATAATAGTCATCAGAGACTGATTTACGAAAGTGAATCCGATAAATGGTGACTGTCCGAACTCAGAGCATAATTTCGTAAATGGTATAGATGCCGAAAAGCACACCGCATACCCCCCCCCCCCCTTTTTTTAACCTGAAGCCCCACATAAAAGTCACAAGTCTCGATTTTTTAAAACTTCTGATAAGTATAATATGGGACAGCGATGTCGAAATACTCGACGTCGACATAAAATATCATACAATAATTCGGACAAAATAAACACACTTTAAAGCGCTTGCACAATTTTAAGTCTCTCTGGTGCAGAGTGCTGCAAATGAGTGGCGTTTGGCACAGTTCCTTTAAAAAAACACTATTACCCTCGTATTGTTTTTTTAAAATGAGTGATATAGTGATAGAAAAATTATATGAAGGGAGGGGAACTGCCAGAGAGGTGCCGTAATATCATTCCGGTGTGTCCCGACAGAAATGTCTGGTTCCCTTTTAAGGGGGCAGCTACATTTGAATTGTTCAAGAACAATTTTCGATTTCATCTAGTTATTTTAATTTAATTTTACGCATTTCGAATTCAAATCTGTAAATTGCCTAATTCACCTACCGCCCCTTGTCTCATTCTCTGATAGTCTGCACCACGGGTTGAAAAATATTTCCTAATCTCATTCATCCTTATTTTGCTCTTATTTCCCTTTTTTCCATAAGTTAATATCTATAAGCGTGTGTGGCACTTTATAATTGCAAGAAAACTAATAGCGCCCAGATGAATTAAAACAGATGTAACAGAAAGTGAAAGTAAAGCTAAAATGGATATCAAATGAAAAACACGTGTTGTTTGTTTCGCACCCCTTCAATCAGGGACTTAGTTTTCCGAGAATTCGCAGAAGAGGGACAATTTTACTATGGTTTTGATTGACTGGGTAATTAAGAATAGCACTTGGTTGAGTTAGGATCGGGAATTTAACCTCCCTCATTTGGCAGGATTGCAGCAATTTGGCCGCTTATCCATGCCCTGGCGAGCGAGTAGAGGGGAGTATAGCAGCGACCAATAATGACGGACTTTTGAGTTTAACGTAGACCGGCTTTTAAAGTTTCTTTCCTTATTTAAAGACAGTTTTACAATGGTTTTGATTGACAGGGTAATTAAGAATAGCACTCGGGTGAAATGGGATTCCTGTAAAATAGAATATCGCCATTTCGTGAGAGATCGGATTCCACGGAAATGGTTATTCTATTCACAAAGTGAAGATGGCGCCTTTTGCAGATATTGCGTTTTGTTTTCTTTAGAGGGAGCTGGAGTTGGGCATCAACCATTAGATAAACTTGTGAAATCCAAGTTCAACAAATGGAAAGATGCTGTTGAAGAATTTAATAACCATGAAAACACCAAATATCACAAGCGTTGTGTAGTACGAGCGGCAGAATTTGAAAATGTAGTTGTGAAAAGACAGGAACCAATTAATTTAAAAATAGATTTGGATGTTAAAAAACAAGTTGAGGAAAACAGGAAAAAAGTTGCTCCAATTATCGAAACAATCATCCTGTGTGGGCGTCAAGGCTTACCTCTGAGAGGTCATCGGGACCATGGGCCTATAGATGTAAATTCGGAACCGGTGGAAAGTGACGGTAATTTTCGCTCCTTGCTGCGATTTCGAGCAAAATCTGGCGACAGTGATTTAACAAAGCACCTTCAGATGAGCAATCTAAATGCTATGTACATAAGTCTCCACACACAAAATGAAATAATCAGTGTGTGTAATGACATAATTTTAAAAGAAGTGGTGTGCAGGGTAAACAGTGCACAGTGCTTTACAGTGTTAGCCGATGAGACTACTGACACAGCAGGAGTTGAACAGATGTCAATTTGTGCTCGATATTTTGACGAGAGCACAAAAAACATCCGTGAGGACTTTTTGCAATTTATTCCAGTAAGTGACACCACTGGGAGAGGATTAGCATCGAAAATTTTGGAAGTGTTAGAGAAAATAGGCATTAACCTGAAATACTTAAGAGGTCAAGGATATGACGGCGCAGCAGCAATGAGCGGTAAGTTTAATGGTGTGCAAGCCGCTATAAAGGAAAACTACCCCTTGGCTCTGTATATGCATTGCAGCTCCCACACTTTAAATCTTGCTATTACAGTCGCTTGTTCCATTCAAGGAATAAGAAACTGCATGGGTACCGTTGGAAGTATCTCTGTATTTTTTAAATACCCTAAACGGTTGCATGTGCTGAAAGAGTTTATTAAAACAAAAGTACCAGAAAGTGATAAAACACGCCTCAAGTCATTATGTCCAACAAGAATGACTGTGTTGAAAGACACGACTCAATCCCTGTGTTTTTGGAGCTTTTTGACGCCATCGTTTGTGCATTGGATAGCATTTCATTGTGGAATGACCGTGAAGCATCGTCAAATGCCCACCAACTACTTTGTGCGATGCAAAATTCGGAATTTTTAATTTGTTTATCCGTACTGAGCACAGTGTTTAGCTTCAGTGTACCTTTGAGCAGCTGTTTTCAGGAAGAGCAAATAAATTTGGCAAAGGCTTTCCGCTATGCGGAAATACTGGAAGAAACATCTTCACTGCGTGCAAATTCAGAGAAAGAATTTGAAGATATTTTCAATAGGGCAAAAGAAAAGGCTTCCCTATTGGAAACACAAATATGTATTCCTAGAGTAGCAAAACGCCAGACACAAAGGTGCAATATCAATACTTCGGATGCGAAGGTCGATTTTAGATTATGTGTACTTATTCCTTCTCTGGACAGTTTTCTCACCCAATTGCGCGAGCGCTTTACAGCACACAAGGCTGTTCTGGAGTCCTTCAAGTGTTTATTGCCATGCGAAGATCAAAGCAAGCCTACTGATTCAGATAAAAAAAGATTAGTCGAGTTAAAACAGATTTACCAAAGTGACGTAGAATGTTCTGAAACCACTGCCTTAGGAGAAATGTCAGTGTGGTATAGTCTCTTACCACCAAAAAACAAACCTAAAAGTGCTCTTTATATCAAAATGTGTAACAAACGCAGGATACCTGCCATATACTCTTTGCTCAAGATATTTGCTACCCTCCCAGTCACGACTGCAACAAATGAACGCTCGTTTTCAGCTTTGAAAAGGTTGAAAACTTACCTGAGAAACACAACTGGCGAAAATCGGCTAGATGGGCTAGCAATGCTAAACATTCACCGGGACATAAATATTACAACATCAAAAGTACTTAGAGCTTTTAGCACAAGGCCAAGAAGGCTAGATTTTCAGTTGTAATTTCAGCGGGGAAAACATGCAGTTTTGAATTACATTATGTGTGCTTAATGCATTCTTTCATTGTTTTTGCACTGATGTTTTTATTTGTTTAGCTGTATGTTACGTGCTGACAATGCTTCACCTGAATTTTTTTTTTTTTATAGTAAGCTATGTTTAACGTTTAACAAAGATTTGTATCTATGTACTATAATTTTTTTAATCCTATTTACATTATGTATCCATATATATATATATATATATATACTCATCCCCCTCCTATCCACTGAATAGATTTTGTGTATGGAAATATAGCTACCACACACCCCTCCCCTCCACACAACCACCAACTTTGAAAACCAATACCCCCCCCCCCCCCCCCATTGGAGAATCCTGGCTACGCTACTGAATTATTGTATTTTTGTTAGTTTGATTTGTATTGCAGTAGTTAACTGTTTAAAAAATAAGTCATTTGGAAAACCAATAATAAATGCTGAAAGATTGCAACTTAATTTCTGCAATGATTTAACATTACTTAAGCCTACTTTCTACGTGCATGCGAATGAACGCACACTTAACCTTTCTTTGCGCAATGTTTCTGCATCCTTTGCAAAGATATGATTTTTTTCTCTTCAGCTATTTGTTATGTTTTTTGATATGGTAAATAAACAAAGATTACACTTATTTTCATTAAAACTTTAGTTTAAAAATATCAACGCAATTCCGAGATTGTTTAAGATGGTCTGTCAAATCCTATAAAAAATATTGAATCAGTTTCTATATGTGTCGATCTAATTAGTTTTGTAGTTACAGTTGTTATAATGAGTGTTTTTAAAAAAAAGCATTAAACATAAAAATAAAGATTGGGTAAAAATTAAGCTTAATTTTAAAAAAGTCGAAAAACTAGTTTTTAACCTTGCAAAATTTATTTTCTTGTTTAATCAGAGATATCATATTGAAAAAAAAAATCCCCCAAAGATTGCAACCTAATATTTTTGTTAAGGAACTGAAAATTAATGCAATTAATTTTATATTAAAATAAGTGCACTACCTGAAAATGCTTTGATTGTGATAAAACGTGTGTTTTTACCTAGAAGCGTTTTGATGTGCTATTTATTCACATTGAATTTCAGCTTTATACCTTTTTAGGCACTAACATCGCTGAAAATGGTCCAAGACGTTTAGGCGCTAAATATTTTTCAAATTTTTAAAAGTTCAAATGAAACTATTCGATCTGAAATGAATGAGTTATCAAAAATATAAAAAAGTCTAGGTGTAAAGGTCTCTTTGCTTCAAAATAAAGGGATCCATTATTCATTATTCACATGACATTCAACAATTCAACGAAGAAAACATAGTCCAAGATGGAAGAAGAGGAATCAAATATAATATACATATATTATATTTCACTTTATCATTCACGCATTTTTCCCAAAAATCTCTTTAGCTGTGCAAAAAAGTTGTTTCATGCAATTATTTTATTTTTTTATATGATTTATATATTTTGAACAAGAAATCGCGAAATGAATGGGCGAATCCAAGCTATGTATTGAGGGCAATCAAATTTTTTAAGTGAATGGTAACATGAATGCAATTTAGATGAGCTTTTTTTACTGTGTAAATACCTTCTACTTGTCAAGAGGGGTGTAGAAATTGGAAGAATTATGTACACTTTAGAGCTCTAATGCTTTTCCAAAACTTTAAATATTTCAAGAAAATTGATATTTTTCGTGGGTTTTACTCCAATTGTCTCTTTTTTATGTGTGCTTATTCTGTAAACCATGGGTCCCCAACCTTTTTGTACCTAAGAGCACATACCAGAATATCGGTCGAACGGCGGGCACCATTTATTTTTTCAAGATAAATTTGTATTGGTGGACATAGTTTATAAATAATACACACTATATAATGCACAAAAAATTTAATTTCAAAAGTTAATTTAACATATGAATATAATTAGAGTATTAATATTCTTCTGTAAAATTAATGATTACTAAATTGATTGCAAAACATACGAAGTATAAAATCATTTTAAAAATAAAGTCAATGTGATCTTTGGCATTGCATTTCACTGGCCAGCGCTTCATAATTGGGAGAATATGATGAAATGCCTGCTCGCAAGCAATAGTCAATGTGTTTCTCTGCAAGTAGTGATCTAAGTAATGATTTTATGATATTCATTGTCAAAAACAATGATTCCAACAAATATGGAAAATAGGTCAGCTACAGGGTGGGCCATCTAACGTTTGGAATTTGAACTTGTTATTTTGACTTCGAAAAGTTATAATAAAGGTTATAAAATGACAGAAATTTAGTTTAGTTTTTGACATTTACGAAATGGGACGGTTTACGCTTGAACAAAATGGGGAAATATTGAACACTTACTTCCAAAGTGGTGAGTCTTCTTTTCCAAACGGTAAGAAATTTACGATGAAGCTCACTTCCATCTCGGAAGCTTTGTCAATAAGCAAAATTATCGCATTTGGGTTTCAGAGAACCCACACTTGACTATTGAGCAACCTATGCATCCACAACGAATAACTGTGTGGTGTAGTTTTTGGTCCGGTGGCATCATTGGGCAATTTTCCTTTGAAAATGAGCAAGGAGCCGCCGTTACCGTCAATAGTGAACGTTACTGTGCCATGCTAAACGAATTTTTGTTCCCAAAAACTGAAGAGGATGATATGAGTGACATTTGGTTTCAACAGGACTTGTCACACAGCCAACATACCATCGATATTTTGCGCACTGTTTTTGAGAATCGAATAATCAGCCGAAATGCTGATGTGGAATTCGCCGCCTCGGAGCTGTGATTTGACCACGTTGGATTTTTTTTTTTTTTGTGGGGAACCCTTAAGGATAAATATTACGCTAAGCACCCAGAGACGATTGGTGCCTGGAAATACGAAATCGATATTGCCATTCGTGCGGTTGGAGCCCAAACAATCGAAAATGAATTAAAAAATTGGGTTGATCGGATGGGGTACTGTCAAGCCAGCCGTGGCAGTCATTTGAATGATGTTGCGTTTCATTCATAAATGAAAATGTTCAATCTTTCTAACAAAGTCATAATTGTGAAAAAATATTAATTAGTTGTTATTTTATAGCCGATTCAAACTCCAATAGTTAAATGGCCCACCCTGTATATTTTACTTTGCGCTTTATGTCTGTGGGATGAAGGTCGTTTTCCTGGCGATTTCTATTTCGGTTGTGTTTATCATTACAGGGTTATTCATAGTTATATAGCCCTTCATTATACCCCCATAGTCATATACTCTAAATTCTAAATGTTCTCTAGTTTAAAATGGAAAACTGAAATATTTTATCGTTTTGCACAAGGAGCGGGCGCACCTAAACCGATCGACGGGCACCATGGTGCCCGCGGACACAGGGTTGGGGGCCCGCGCTGTAAACGAAGTTGGTAAGTACATTGTAGGTGTTTTCGTCTGTATTTCAAATTCCTACTTTTTTAAAGAAAAATTCCTACTTTTTTCTTCAATCTGCGTATGGACTATGGACCCTGCTAATGATAGTGTTCGATGTCTTTTCCCCGAAAGTGTTTCTGAAACTAAGTCTTAAAAGTGTAATTAATCTCTCTCTTCTTTCTTTTTTTTTAAATTTTGATCTGAATTTTTTTCCCCGGGAGGGACTGTTGAATTGCTCCGGGTGGCAGTGCCCCCCCCCTCCCCCCGGGGAGATGCCTGAAAGAAACACTGCGTATATCTTTAATGACACGTATTTATGACTGGTTAATTTTGAACTCGTTTCCATTTCTTATCGGTGTTTAGTCTGTACATTTTTACGCAGGGGCGTATCCAGGAATTATTTCTGGGAGGGGCACCAGGGGTAAAAAAGTAGTTGCTCATCTTAAACTTTTGCATAATAAAAAACACAAAGCTTGTTTCATGTTGTTTAAGATCACTTGACACCAGTTAATATTTTTTAAAGTACGAAAAACACACTTAATCACATGAAATGAAAAAGCACAATACCTGTTTACATATTAAGATAACTAAACGTCATTTCCTTCAGATAATTTTGCAAAATACCATTATAATTAATTCGTACCATAATAAAAAAATTGCTTTGAAGATTATAATCACGCTAAAGAATGAGTAGTAGGTCGAAAAGTTTTTCAAACATTACGACTGTTCTTTTCAAAATTCAATATCTCAAATAATACAAGGTCAATGCAGTGATTTCAATACTTTTCTAGTTCCATATTAGCAATTTTGGGCGTCCATTGATGTTAGAAATAAGGGCAGTTTCGAGACTTTTTCTGAATTTATTTTCACATTCAAGTTATAAAACGAATATTTGGCTATTATTGATAACAGTAAAGAACAGCTAAAATGTTCCAAAGATGAACTTCTAAAAACAAAATTGTGATGATTTCCGAGGATGTGAGGGATTGGGGGCTGTCCCCGGAAATTTTTTGAGATTGAAGTCTTAAAAACGCATAATAGGCTATCTTTGATTAGGACAAAAGACATGTGGATTCAACAGTTCTACCGTGGAAAGTTTTTGAAATTGAAGTTTGAAATTCGTAATTTTTGAAGTGTATTGATAATGTTAGAGAAAGGGAGGGGGGGGGGGGAGAGTTCTAATTTTTTGAGAAAGTCAATTTATAAAGCGGATACTTTTCTCTTTACTCCACCAGACCCCTACCTGTTAGCCAAGGCCTTAAGATTACTTGCGCACGAAGCTGGTAGCATAAAACGCATGCAAGGCATTATCTGGTGACGTCAAAACAGCTGAAATTTTTCCAAGATGTTCTAAAAATACAAATTTGACGATTTCCGAGGATTTGAGAGGGCGAAAGAAGGGTTCGGGGGCTCACCCCCGGAATTTTTTTGAAATTGAAGTCTTAAAATTGCATATTAGGCTATCTTTGGTGACGTTGAGAGGCAAATGGATTCAGGGGCTCTCCACTGGCAACTTTTTGAAATAGAAGTTCTAAATTCGCAATTTTGGGCATTCATTCATGACGTAAGAAAAAAGGGGGTTTCGAAGCTCTTTTTCTTTTTTTTTTAAAATTCAAGTCTCACAAACACACACCATCTTAACGACGACTCTGAACCAAGGAAAAAAAAAAAAGATTGTGTCTGTGTGTGTGGAACTCTTCTTCAATTCACCTTGGCTACCCTTCTCCCTGCCTTCTTTCGTTTATTTCAAAGAAAAATGCTTTAACAGTCAATTCCTTTTTCTCTCTTTTCATCCAAAAACATGTTATTGCTTTGGTCTTCTAATTTTTAATTTCCAACTCAATTTTGATTTATTTGAAATACAAACAACGACTTCGGCCCCCAAAAAAGCCTTGTCAGACTGCGGTATTATTTTGCAGTGATTAAGTAATTTTTTCCAATTTTTTTTTAAATTTTAAATATTCTTCTTGAATCTTACTTCGGAAGTCCTTTACTTTTGGTGTGAATTTTCATTACAATGTTTTGAATTTCCCTCTCTCTCTCTCTTTGTTTTCTCATCAGTTTGTGATGTATTTCGGCGTCCCATGCATTTTTATACTTTTTGCTGTGGTTTTCGTAATAATATTTTAATTAAAAAATTCATATATATTTCTGCAGAAATATAACGCTTTCGACTGCCCGACTTTAAATTATTATGTTTATTTATCTATATAATTTTTTTTTCATATTCAGACACTTTATGTTTCTATAATGTTTTGAATACTTTTTTTTCTTTCCGCTACGAAAGGTTTGAAACGAAACGCGCATTTCGGCGGCACTTAATTAGGTAATAATAATAGTTTTGCAAATGTTCCTATATAATGTTTTAAGATTGCAGGGTTTTTTTGTTTTTTTTTTTAATTTTACAGAAGGAAAAAAATAATTTCTGTGGGTCATCCATTCCTTCCTCTTTGTTTTTTTTTTTTTCATTTTTACTGCAAAATTTTTCCTTGTCTTTTTTTTCCTTTCCTTCTCACTTTTTTCATTAATTAACTGAAGTTTTGGCGGCCCCTTTCCTGAAAAACTGGGGGGGGGGGGGGAGGGTGTAGCCAAGCCCCTGGTGACTGTTTTTTATTTAACCCCTTAACTGGTTTGCTCGTACAGCGTACGGGCATTGAAAATTTCCGGCTGTCTTGTTTTGAGTTTCCCGTATTTTTAATAGATTGAAAGAGAGTCCTTCAGGTGCGTTTGTGCTTCAAAGTTATAAAATAAAAAATTACTTAAGTTCATTATTTATGAAATTTTTAAAAAATTCTTTCATTTTCCTTTTATACCGTTAGGACTTTAACTAATGCAATAAAAAATATGCTTTTTTTAGGAACATTTGTGGTAAAAGATTAACCAGTTAAGGGGTTAAAATAAGTGTAGTTTCTGATAAGAGAGCGACGTTCATCTGTTTGCTGGAGGCCATGTACTTAGATATATGTAGATCCATAGCGCACAGCCGGGTCATTCCGAAGACGGAAAAAGTTTTTTTTTCCAGTAGCTGAGGGGAGCATTGAAAAGTGTTAAAATGATGGGTAGCAGTGCTAAGGAGGCGCTTGGTAGCAGTGACTTTGATTACCGAACAAAATTTAATTTATTCAAGTAGGGTTTTTTTTTTTGTACATTATATTTTAAAATCCTGCTTGTTTCAGTAAGAAAATTTAAAAACAAAATTAACAGGGTAAAAAAATAATTTTAAGGGGGAAGGGAGGGCACGTGCCCCCTGGGCCCCCTCTGAATCCGCTACTGTTTTTAGGATGACCCCCCTTTCATCAACCCTTATTTACCCTATGGTTAACATACGCATTGGCTGTTTGACAGTTTAGGAAATGTTCCACTAGCAACCCAGCACACGCGCCGACCACCAAAGACGTGTAATAGGTGGGCGGTGCCGGGAAGTGACGTACTCGAGTACAACGTCACCGGCTCCTGACCCAATCACGGATCGCACGTGCGTTGGGCGTTACCCGAGCGGAATCCGAAAGCTATGTAAATCGCAAATGTGTTAAGGCCGGGAACACACTTGGCGTTTTTTCCCGATCGACACTGCGACATACAGGGTTCGTACGCTTCCTACTTTTCCATATTTCTTCCGACTTTCCTAATAATTTTTATCATGTCCTACTTTTTCAAATTTTTCCTTATTTTTAAAAATATTTTCCTACTTTTTCGCGCTCTATTTCGCTATTTTTATTATTTTTGCATTTTTTAAAAAAGAACAAATGCCTAGACCAGGGATGCACAAACTTTTTTTGGTGAAGGGCCAAAAAATTGGAAAGTATCAGGTTGGGGGCCAGAGTAACGTAATGTTTTATTTATAAAAATACAGGATGTATTTCAGTTTTTATTTAGAGGTAATATGTACAAATTACATGCATTAATAATTACTGTACTCGGGAACAGCAGATTATTAAATAAAAGTTTTAAAAAATTAATGTAAATGAATTCAAACAAAATGAGGTATAAGATTTCTAAACAATGGCAAAAAAGAGGAATACTAAAATTTTTCACAAAAATATGTGCAAATTATGAAAAGGAAACAAATGGAAAATAAAAAGATAATTTAAAACTTAGAAAAACACAGCATTATTCTCTAAATTATAACTTTCTTTATAATTTAGCTAATTTTTCTTTGACATTTTATAATGTAAAATTTAAAATATATATTAAGAGTTAAAATGAGAAATTAATTAAAAGTGCGAATATAAATACAGAAGAAATAAACACACATATATTAAATAGCAAAATCTAAAAGCTGCGAGTCTGTACATCACGTTAAAAAAAAACCTTGTGATTCAGAATTACTACTAGTCAATTTGGAAATAATTTCAATTTTTCAATTTTAAAAATAAAAAAGATACAACTTGTGGGCCCACGAGAATGAAGCATATGATCTTGTCATCAAAAGTGTTCATCGGTGATTCATAGGTTTAACTTTCATTTATATCACAACGTCTTTCATCCGTGAATTGAATCCAGTTCGGTTTCAGGAACTATTTTAAATATTATGGCAGATCGTTGGAGTATTACCACTTTCATAACGTGATGTAAGAATATTCGTTATTCACATTCAGTTTTTTGAATGGCAGATCGTTGAAGCATTACCACTTTCATAACGTGGTATAAGCATATTCGTTATTCACATTCAGTTTTTTGATCAGGTCCGTCAAATTGATGAATCAATAATACACTTTAAAACTGTTGTAATCATACTTGAGATGAATCATTATACAAAATCAAGGACTAAGATCATTGCAAAATTACTTCAGACTGATCACCTAACTATATGGTTTCCCCAGACAAGGAGACATAAAAATATGCCCCTCGCTGGGGAACCGCGCACACAGCGTCGTTCACTAGTGGTTTCAAGTTTCCAACTGACGAAAAAAATGCACACAGCAAGGCATTCCACGACAGGAAGTTTACGCCGTAGAATATAGTACGTGCAAACAAATTGCTGTCATTTGAATTCTTCTGACCAAATAACTTAAAACAAATTGTTAATTAAAATTGTAGGTGTTTTGAAATATTTGTAGTGCAAAAATTAATCCAGTAATTTAATGAAAATTATAAATATAAGCCCCCTTGAAAAAAAATGGCATGATGCGCAAACCTACATTAAAAGTGAGTGACAAGTTCAGTCACGGAGAAAACAGTGAAGCCACAGTTAAGCGTTTAAAATGAAATTAATATTATTCAAGGCTTGACTGAGGGAATTTTGAATAATCAATAATTTATTATTTAAATAATTAAATGTAGCAAAAGAACAACAAATTGAACTTTTGTTACATTATCCCCCCCTCGAAGGAAAAAAAATGAATTACCCCCAAAAAAATATGATTCCTACAATTTAAAATATTTTGGCCAGAAGAAAATGCAATACCTTGTACACATATAACTGCATAGAATGTGATGACAATTATTCATAAGTATTTTTCTGTCATCAACATGAATATCAATACATGATGCAGTCACTATGAATAAATATAAAAAATAATATTTCAGCAATGAATAATTAAAGTTTCTTTTGAATCACCCAGAATTTCACCCAATATATCAGATCACTTCAAATAATGAAAAAATAACCAACATTGTTTTGTATTCAGTCAATGATGTTTGTAAATAACTGCCATGATGGTGTACATAACATTCAATAAAATAATTTTCTGCGTGTTATCATTTTACCAAATTATTCAGAACGGTTAAATTCATGCAATCTCACAATGAATACAGTAATGCATTGCTAGTCTAAATTTTCCCCAAGTTAGCTAGGCTTGAGGAAGAAACAAACAATTAATGCAAACAACATATAGAAGGTAGCTAGTCTTCTATAGCTAATTCAAATGTGATTCACACACTTCTCACATTCACTGAACATCAGTATAAGACATAAACAGAAACATTTTATTATATTACCCAAATTAATTAGCTGGCAGGAAATATTTTACTTATATGCAGTTTAATTGGTTTGTCATTAGTATTTTCATTTCTTACTAAGTAATTATTATTCCTAAAGGCCTTTTCAATGACATAAGGACCTTTGTATTTGGGTAATAATACACCAGGATTGTTCAAATTTTTTATATACACTCTATCATTTATCTTAAATTTTGTAATTGATCTACCCTTCAATTGCTTTTTATGTTGTTTAATGTATTTATCCTCATTTTCAGCAACTAAATTCCTGTTCTCCTCAATACATTTTTTTGTTTCAAGTACATATTTATCATAATGATCAACTAAAATATGATCTGAAAACTTCTCCATGGGTATATTGATGGATCTACCATAAAATAATTCTGCAGGAGAAAAACCTGTGACACTATGAGTACTGGCATTATAATGGAGTTTAAATAACATGATCTTTCGAGACCATTCATAAGTTTTTTCACATAACGCGGCAATACTTTCCTTGAGTATCCTGTGGGTGCGTTCAATTGCCCCATTGGAAGCCAGATAGTAAATTGAAGCTTTCCTATACTCAATATTTAAACTGGTAAAAAATTCCTCAATTTCTTTGGAAGCAAAGTTTGTCCCATTATCAGTTAGAATGACCTTAGGAATTCCAAAACGAGAAAAATAAGTTTTTAAACACTTTATTATAGTTGATGAAGAAATATTTGCCAATGAAAATGTCTCAAGATAGCGAGAATAATGGTCTAAAATAGTTAAAATGAAAAAATTGTTATCAATACAGTTTCAATATCAGTTTCTAAAAAAAAGTCTTAAGTATTTAAATATTATGTTTAAAAGTAGTATCCATTGTTGTTCAAAGAAGGAATTCATGCTATACTTTTCAACGCAATTCATAACTGTTCTGCTTAAAGTGGGTTAGCTTTTTTCCTTTCCAAAATTAATTTTAATAATTTATTTAACTTATTTCTGATTTTTGAGCAATATTTTTACAATGCATTGAAGATATCCTTCAGGCTTCTTATTTTTTTGACTTTTACGAAAAAGTGGCCAAAAATTGGCTGTACATAAGTTATACGGACTGGCGTTTCCGGGTATTTTAAAACATCGAAGGGGGGGGGGGATACTTCCGGTGCAATTCGGATATTTTTTCGGGAGGTATGCCAGTGCAGCTCGGACATAGAGATAAGATCACAGCAGTGCAGTTGGGACGCCCCGACCATCTAGCAGTGCAGTTGACCTATACCCGTCTAACGATCGTTGCTCTGAATTAACTAAAGAAATCATAGCAGGAATGGGACAAAATTCTTTTATAGACGAAATAATGCACATAATGGCTGTTCGAAAAATCCAGCAATCGAATTTTCGACCATTTCCCGATAAGCTATTGTTCTGAAACTTTACAGGTTCTGAGCTACTCAGAACCAGTAGCTCAGAACCAGATGACAATGCAATATTCCATCACTTTTATCATGATTGGATTAGTTTCTGGAGTATTTCCAATAAAATAAAATTAAATATGGCGATTAGTTCCGAAAATTGCGACCAAAATTCAGTAGCGGCGTTGCGATCGTATTTTTTTATTACGCTTTTTCGTAAGCTTTTTTTTACAATTATTTTTTCTTTCGTATTTTTTTGGAAGGCCACATTTCTTATTTTCTTATATGCATAAATATGCTAAAAACAGATAACATAAATACTTGTACACATTTTACGTACAGAATTCATGTGTGAGTAGTAGGTATAACGTAGATTGCAAATTTATTAAAGTTTGCAATTTAAACCTTAAAAAATACGAGTAAATAAAATATTAACTTTTGTTCACTATGCAAAATTAGAATTATGTGTACATGTAACGTTTAAGATAGTCATATGCAAGCGCTTTAGCCAAAATTTAATCTAATATTTAATGATCAAAAACGAAAAAAATATATATTATTTCCAACTTATTCTTACTTTCAAAATTATATGATAAACTTCTTTTTAAAAAAAATTCACAATGCAATACAAGTTCAAAACGGCTGAAATGTTAATAAACACGTGTTTTGGGATTACAAGGAACCATTTTGTCAAAGCGAAAAAGCTGTGAGTTTTCGGGATGTAAAATGCGTGGAAGCCAGGGACACCCACCGGGGGGGGGGGGGGTCATGGCGTAGGCTGCTCCATTGGGATTTTTAAGGGGGGGGGCTCATTTTAGGAGCTTTTTGGGGGGCTTGGATGACCGTTTGACCAATGTGGCGATCATCGTTTTTGGCGGTGGGCCATAGCTCTGCGGGGGCGGGGGACACCCCTTTGGAAGCTCACTTCTTTTTACGTAGACAAAAGGATTTCTTATAACCTCAAGACACGTGCAACCAATTTATTGTTCATGCTTTTGAGTTATAACCTTTTTTCTACTCCACAAAACATATATAAACTGTATTAATTATTTTGAAAATAAAATGATTACGTGCTTGCATGCATGATTTGAAAATTATATAAAGCTTTATGAAATATAAAAATAACCAAACAGTTTCGTACAAATTTTAATTAGAAATTGAAATTTATAGGTCTTTCTGGGAAAAAACCTGAAAAAAACCTCTGTTTTTTTGAACATCTGTCAAACCTCTGGTTTGAAAAAAACCTCTGTTTTTTTTTTTCAAACATATATGTTTTTATTCATTAGAATTTTGTGAATTGTCCGAAAACAGACCTAAATTTCCTCGGGCACAACCCCTGATTTAACTTATTTAAAATTTGTATTAGAGAAGGGGAAAACTTGAGAACATGTGTGTGGTGAAGGTTCCTCATGCTTATAACTGTGTATACAATGTTTAGTGAAAACTTCAATTTCTTTTAGAATGCCAAACAAAGCACCAACAGTAAAACTGAGCAATGGAAAAGAAATTCCTATTGTTGGTTTAGGAACATGGAAAGTAAGTTCTATTGTTTTAACTCTGATCAAAGTCATTACTTGCTATTTTAATAATTGTTTGTTCTGTTTATTTAAACCCAGGGGTGCAATTGTGCCAGAACTCATTGAAATGCCTTTTCTGCATTTGTAATTTTCTGTGAATTTTTCTTTCGCATAAAATTTGTTTGAATTTAATTTCTGCCCTATTTCTTATTTTAACATTGAGCATTCATTGTTTTCATTGATTTGCCTGACAATACTAAGCAAACATTATGTGGTCTTTTTCATACAAATTTTACAAATAGAAATACTTGTGCGATTTTTGTCTATGTTTAGCCATCCTCCTATGCAAATGCAAGCTATTCATATTTTTGCAGCCTGCTATAGCACAAAATCAATCAGGGTTGCGGAGTCGGTTGGGAGAAGGACAGACTCCCACTTCTGTAGTTTTTGAACTCCAACTCCTTTAGAAAAAATAAAATGTTTATCTCTATTCAGGGCTCACACTGGGGAAAAATAAAAAGTAAGATTTTCCACCTTGGCCAAAATTTAAAGTGGAATTTTTAAAAGTTAAGTGGGAACTTTTCTTTTTGTTTTTGTTTTTAAAAGTATTACTAAATTGTTAAAAATCTAATATAAACTATGTAATAAATAAAAGATGGTTATCTAAGCTATGCTCAGCAAAGAAAGAATACTAAACAAAAGAAAGAATACAAGGTTCACACAAAACGGACCCTTCACAAAGTTCACGATCTCAAAAATGGGTGCTTTATAAAATGTTATGCGTAAAAAAAATCCGTTTAAATAACCAAAATTCTTTAATGTATGATTTTTACAAAAAACCTTAAAAATTAGTTTAATATTTCCTCTATTTTTTCTGATCAGATGTCATTTTATCTATTGTCATTTTATCCAATGAAAACAGTATATTTTAGAAACCAGCATTCTCCTGTGATTTGAAAGTGAAAGTTCTTCAATGTCTAGCGCTTTTAACGACTTAAATGATTCCCGTCAATTTGTAAATGCATTGTTTCAAATGTAGTATGAAAATTCAAAATGAATATTTTGAAACAAATGAAATTTCCTATTGCTGGGCGAGAATGGTTCGCTGAATGAATGAAGATCGCTATTTTTGCGAAGGATTTGATTTTATAATCGTGATTTTTTTAGAAAGGTTCGGTTGTTCGTTTTTGAAAATTATTACTCTTATTCTATGTGAAAAAGATTCAAATTTTACTGTTTGATTTCTTGAAACCTTATTACATTCAATATTTTTAAATGAGCTCGAATTTTCACGCTCTCGATTATTTGAAAGATTAATGCATATGGAATGAGGCTGCCTTTTACACTTTCCTAATAATAGAGGCATTTTAATAGATATTTTAATAGTTTGTTAAACACAGGCTGAAACATAAATCCATTATAAAGTGAACTAAAGGACACAATAAAGGAATGTAGATATAGGAGGTACACTGGCGTAGATAAGGGGGTAGTTTTGGGGATAACCCCCCCCCCTGAAATTTTCATATGCACCTTTTTTCGATCCTGATTTTATGGAACGATCAATTTTTTGCGCTCGTAAATTCTGAAACGAATCCATTCTAGAACAGAAATAAAATGCCCTTTTGGAGAACAAGTTTATTTAAAAAAGTGTACGTATTCCACCTTTTTGCTCTGCAGTTAACATTAGAAATAACTGGTTCTCTAGTGGTTTGAATTTGTTTTACCTCCCCCCTCCCCCTTCTCTGGCTTTTCAGTGACCAAGAAGATTCCTTTTCCACTCCTTTTTTTTTCTTTTTTCCTTTGTGAATAGAATGAATGAAGATAAATCTGCATTCACAAAGGGATTAAGTTGTTCAATAATCCCAAAAAATGAAGAAGTTGTCAATGTCCCCCCATGTTGTTATGTATGATAAATAGGGTTCCTAGCTTCTTTCATTAATGGGGATAAGATGGCAGTTGAAAACTAACATACTCCATTTGGTTTGTATTGAATTATCACTTTAGAATAGTACTAGTTTCGTTTCGCAATGTTTTGAACGCGTGTCCGCTGGTTGCGGGAACAGCGCGCAAACAAACTTTTTTTGAGAGGGATTTCAAAATATTGTGGGAATCGAGCAGCCTAGTGCGAACCTTGCTATTTAACGAACTTTTTTTGTTGGGTATTATTACTTTGTTAAATTGAGGTCCGACTATTTATTAGGGGTGTAACAAATATTCGGCCCTTTAGGCAGACTATTTGGCTTGACCAAATATTGAGTTGACAATCCAGCTTAATATTTGTCCTGGCCAAATATTTATAAACTATTCACCTGCCGAATAGGTATGCTATAGTGATACAATGATTGAAAATTTACTAGGGCACCCTTATGTGAACCATTACAATAGGCCATGCCCGTTATTTCAAAATTTTCCGGGGAGGGGGCAAAGGGTATATTTTCAATGCATACTTATAGGTAAAAACAACAAAATACATAAGAATATGTATAGACTCTATGTATTTCTAAATGTCAGGAGGAGTCAATTGAACCCCCCCCCCCCCCAGTTGCCCAAATGATCGCCCTGCAACAGGCCTGTAACTTTGAAGGACAGTCAGAGGCGCAACTGTCTCCCATCTCCAGCTTGAGAAAAATATTTTAGTTGACTGATTTTTTAGTGCAATATTACATTAAATGCATTGAAAAAACTTTGTTTTTTTAAAATGCCTTCATTACCACTAAGTCTTCCATCCTCTATGCTTACAAAGGTAATAGTATGCACTATGTCTCTTGCAACTGCTAGACTACATAACTATTGCCGAGTAACAATCCGTTTGAATAATTAAAATGCTTCTATTTTTGTATTTACTTGTCTCCAGTGTTTGAGGAAAGACAACTGATGTCTCAGTGCAGTGTGCACTTCAGTCAATTAAATGCAATGGTAGACTAAGCGTTAGAAATCTATGCACAATTGTAACGTAAAAAGCTGGCTTTTGGTTGGGTTAGAGAAATTTCCGGCTTTCAATTTGATAGGGTGGCAATTTTGACATTAGTTATTTCTTTTGAAGTTAATTTCAAAGGACACGTAAAAATTATAAAGCACTTTAGCAATTTTCAACATTTTAAGTGTGTTTTGTTATTTTTAATATAAATCCTAATGTTGAGATTTTAATTAGATTTTTAAATGTTTCATTTTAGTCCAAACCTGGTCAAGTTTTTGAAGCAGTTAAAACTGCCATCAGCATTGGTTACAGACATATTGATTGTGCTTTGGCTTATCAAAATGAAACTGAAGTAGGCCAGGCAATTAAAGAAAAAATTGACGATAAAACTATCACAAGAGAAGATATCTTTGTCACTAGCAAAGTAAATTATTATTATTACTTTTATTTAATTTTTGTTCTTTATACATGTTTTAAAAACAATGTTTTAAGCATTTGCTTAATTTTTCAGCTTTGGAATACATTTCATCGACAGGAAAAGGTTGTTGAATGCTGTAAAAAGTCTTTAAATGACCTTGGTTTAGAATATTTGGATCTTTATCTCATACATTGGCCAATTGCTTACCAGGTATTCAGTGAATTTTGATCGTTATTTATATTCAGACTAAAGCTGAAATACTTTTTCAAGGTGAATGTTTTTAGAGGAATTCTTTTTCCACTGACATTGGATGGATTTATGTGTATTAAAAAGATAACAGTGTGTACAGAAAAACAATGTAGAATAAAATTTTCTGATGCATTAACTGGAGTTCTCAGTTCTGTTGCTATATAGTGGCAGTGGGAAAACAAAAACAGCGTCATAACGAGAAATCCATCGATGCTAAATTAACTGCTAGTTTATAAAGTAAATATTTGTTGACTAATAATGTTCTATCCTGGTTTTGAGTCTCTTGAAAAAGTTTGGAATGCTACTTTATTTATATGTAATCGAACATCAAGTACAATTCTTCAATAAAAACATCCGATACTAAATCACGGCGACAGCATATGAATTTTATTGTAATTTCTGGTGTTGGACTTTTATCTGTATGCAAATTGGTCTTCAATGTTTAAAGTCTATTTCAGTTAAATGCCTGAAGTTTCTATAAAATGACTTTGCTTCTTCATGCTAGGTAACGTATTTTTATAATGGTTAAAGAGAGGGGAAAATGTTTGAACTTCATATGATGAGTTTCTGCAGCCTCAGATTGTATGTGTTGTAAAAAATTATCTCCCAAAGATATTGACGGAACTTAAAATTTTCAGTGAATAGATATTCACTGATATTTGTTACCTAATTTAATTCAGAGTAATGATCCTGTACTGAATAATTATTTTGATGAAAGTGGATAACTTACGGCGTCATTGAACCTTTTGACTGCAGAGGACCCATCAGGAATTTAATGCACTTTTAGCACAGATTTCTGCTATGATATATTACTTAATATACTTATTTGTGTTATATTTTTACTTCAAAACAAAATGCAGGGCCGGCGCTAGCTAAAATGGCGCCCTGAGGCAAAATAACTTTTTTCCGCCCCTACTATATTTTATGAAGGAATAGAGATTAAAAATGATCGATACGAACTTTAATTATGCATTTTTTAACTTTCAAAAAGCTGGAGGAAAACAATCGCTGATCAGAATGGACTGAATAAAGAAAAATAAAAAAGAGAAAAGCAATAGATTGCGTTTTGCTTGTCATAAAATAGAGAAGACACTTTCTGGAACTGCAAACACTTAAAGAGCACCTGTCGCTGTGGAGAATAAAAGCATAATGTGCAAAACAAGAAATCACACAGTAAAAAAATATCTTTTCAACAAAGGAAAGAAAGAAACGGAAACGTTTCAAGGTGTTCCCGATGTGTTTCCGCGTTTGATTTTATCAAAATTAAACGTGTAATATATATTAACGCAAAAATGAAATTAGATGAAGTTTTGATGCATCATTTGTAAAACTAAATAGGTTAAATATTGTCTAATTTTTTTGAGATAAAAACTATTGATTGTTACTCAAAAAAAGGCAGCCAAAACTATTGCTTGTTACTTAAAAAGATGCAGTTATGGCCAATGCGCCTTTAAGAACGGCGCGCCCTGAGGCGGGCGCCTCATCGCCTGAGCCTACCGCCGGCCCTGACAAAATGTATACTAATATATGTATACTGTGGAAAAATTCTTTTTTAAATACCCTATTTATACTAATAGTATTACAGCAAAATGCAAATTTTCTCTGATCCCATCCCCAGTGAAAATGCTTAAAAATTTATATATATACGGGTGAATTTTAAAAATTATAGGTTTGAATTTTGGTAATTTATTAACGTGCTAAACACAGAACTGAAGACATTTGTTTATTTGGCCGCGATTTTATAAAGCTGTGTTTTTATTCATTCAAAATAATTCAACATTGAAAAAAGAAAAACAAATGATGAGAAGAAGAATTAAAGATTTTTGCTGCCTCAATTTTATTGTTTCTTGTTTCTGAATCATAGTTTTTCTATCCAGAATTCTTTTTTTCTTTTTTTTTTAGAAATTCTAGGTCTTAGTTTTGAAATTATTGAAGTGCTAAACAAAGAAAATTTGTTCATTTGATAACAATTTTGTAAATGAACTTTTATTCAAAATTCTCCAACACTAAAAAACTGTTGAATATAGATTTTTAATCCTCAAATGTATTATTTCTAGTTTTAGGGATTCCAAAATCAAAATTCTTTTATCTCTTCATAGGAAGGAGATGAACCTTTCCCGGAAAATGAGAACGGAGAGGTGCTGACCAGTGATATAGATTTTGTTGGAACCTGGAAGGTAGTTGTTTTTAAGATAATGTTAGACTTGGTATGCACATGCATTTAGATAAGTCTTTGCTGTATTAGTATTATTCTATTATCTTTGAAGCATATTCACTTGTGTGCTTTCATTATCATTCTTGAGTATACATGGTGGGTAAAAAAAAGGATTCTAATTTTTTGCAAGCGTAGAATGTACCATTTCTTTTTTTTACCTATTAGTTCTTTGAAATTCTTATTTTCCTAAAAAGACCTAGGATGGTTGGTTTGTATTAAATATTTTTTATTTTACAATTTGTGTTGCAAGGGGCTCTTTTGTGAATGGTTAGAAAATTTTTATCTCTACTCATGTTCTTTGATAGGGATTTTGGCAACAGTATTACGCTTATTTCACTCTCCATAAGAAGCCTTTTCTTTAATCTAAAATTGCTCTAAAATCAACTTGCATGTCAAGTGCTGAGGGCATAACTTCCTCCTGTAAAAGAAGTTAATTTGCTGTGAGAAAGGCCATTAAATGTTTTAGTGTGAGAGAAAAGTTAGTAGTGAAAAGTCAGCAATGTCTATGGAGGAAGAAAAATGCAAGAGCAGTCATAAGTTTAACATAATTTTTGAGCTATTCCTTTTCTTTCTGCAGCAGTTTAGTTTGTGTGAAATAATTATATTTGTACCTTTTATGGCTTGATGTTTCTTTAAGTTTTTTTAACTGCAGCTTTTTTATGGACAATTTTCTCTTTTAGGGCATGGAAGAATGCTATAAGAAGGGTCTAGTTCGTTCAATTGGGCTGTCAAATTTCAACAGTGAACAAATACAAAAAATTCTTGATATTTGTGTTGTCAAACCTGTTATGCTTCAGGTATGAAAGTTTTTCTTTTGTTGTTATTCAGACACAATGTTCTGAATTTTAAATTATCAGATTGTTTTCAATCTAGTAAGTTATTCTAAAAATTGACTTCTGTTTGTAAGAAACTCCGTTGTAATACCATGAAAGACTCGTCTAAATGGAACAATAATTATTCCATTAATGAACTCTATTGTTGATTAAATTTGTGAACCAAAGAAAGGAAATTTTGTGTATTTATGCACACACAAGCAAAATCTGTATTTGCTGAATAAAAAGGAATCATTTATCTAGATCGTTCAGATCTAGATCAGAGATCACCAAAGCATGAATCTTCTTGAACCATGGGTGCAAGTCCTGGAAGTTGCCATGACTGAACAATTTTTACGCTGATTCACGAGAAATTTTTCACGGGGGGTTTGAGGGGCATTTATTACTATATATATGCAGGGTTTTCAAGCGAATTCGGGGGGGGGGGAGGTGTCGAAACAAATTCGGGTCCGCTTTAGGACCCTTAGCAAGATTCAAATCAATCAAAACGGACCCTTCACAGAATTCCAACCAGCCAAATTTTACTTTTTACACCATTATTTAGTATAAAAGTGGCAAATAATAATAAAAAATTTCATCACTATATGTTTAAATTTTCAATTTTCACAAAATTATTGATTTTTGACAAAATTTCTTTAAAGTTCACAATAAAAGACCCTGTTACAAACTGCTGAATCGACCTGATATAAGCAATAAGATTATATACATATTTACATGTGGTAAGTTTTACTCCTTTTTTTTTTTTTTTTTTGAGGGGAGGGCTGATACTACTTACAAAATTCTTACAATTCTTTCCCTTTCAAATATACTTTATGAGTTAGTTAAAATTTGAAATATACAGTATGGGACTTCAAACCCGGAAAGCACGGAGCCGCGATCTTTCCGGATTTTGGATCCTCATTCAAAAAATTTTGTAAGTAACATCAGAGTCCATATAATTTGCTTTGGAAGATTTTATTAGCATTTTGCTCATTTATAGCATTTTTTATTATCGTATATACTCGTCTATAAGTCGTGAAGTTTAGCACAAAAAACGAAGTTGGAGTCTGCTTTCATTCGGAGGCAAAGCATCTAAACAACCCATCTGGACTTTTCCCGATATTATTTTAAGGGCCATTTCACGGTATTTTCTAAAAATGTAGAGTCCGCAACATTACACTTTTTTTGTTATAACTACGTAATTTACAGTTTAATTATCACTAAATTTTATTTTCAAATAATGTGCTCAACACATTATTTGAAAATAAAATTCGGTGATAATTAAACTGTAAATTAAGTAGTTATAACAAAAAAAAGTCATGTTGCGGACTCTCCGTTTGGACAAAATACTGTGAAATGACCCTTAACCTCTTTAACCATGGCTGCCTGCGATCATATAGCGGCTGTCAAAACGGGCGAAAAAGTGCGGGCAAGCAAAACTTACATTTTCTGCCACTTCAGTCAATTGGCGCTGTTAACATGCACTTAAAAGTGAGGATTTAAAGGTCTAACCATAGCAATATCATCGCGTTAAAGGCTTGAATTTCAAGACAGATAAACATTTAAGTGTTGAGGGCAAAAGTAACTATCAAAATACGTCGCAGGGTTATGTATTTGCCATTAACATGTTTTTAATACAGAGGAAAAAATAAAAAGATCGTTTTTTTGGTAGTAACACATGCAGACTTTGAAGCTGCTCGTTAAGATACAACTTTTCTCACATACGTATACTTTTATATATAATGAACACAGAGAAAGTTTTCTTCGCAATTGGCTGATCATATTATGCTTTCATATTTATTTTTATTTTGAACGACAATAATTGCGCATTAATTTCATGAAATGCAATTATCCTCTCATATTGTGCAGCACAAATAAATTGGCTAGCAGGTTTTTGAAAGCCGTATTGAATAGTCTTTAAATGGTTATTAGTTACTTTATTATTAAGCAATTTTCAATAAATTCATGT
This sequence comes from Octonoba sinensis, assembly GCA_038502835.1. Lineage (NCBI taxonomy): Eukaryota > Metazoa > Arthropoda > Arachnida > Araneae > Uloboridae > Octonoba > Octonoba sinensis. Next base: position 89,350,953 of record CM076604.1, on the reverse strand, counting down.
TAATACTATTAAATAACAGCAGTTAAAAGAAAAATGACATAGGCTATGATTAGTAAAGTTATTTTAAATATATGTGTTAATTGAATTATTTTATTCCATTTATTGTAAGTTTAATTTTTTCAGGAAAGTGGAACAGTTAGGTTGTGAAATGACTTAACAAATAAAGATTAGTTGAACAATTATGTAATTAAGTAAATGATTAATGTAACAAGTTTTTATTGTTATTGACAGACTAATAGCATAATACTAATAACTAATATTGCATTGTATAGTATAGCTGACTTCAGTTAACTTCAACAGATGGATTATCATATAAGAGTGGCGACTTTTTTTTTTGCTGGTCTCATCTAAAGCAATTACCTAGTTAAATATTTAGAATAAAATCCTAAAATATTAAGTAAGAAAGGTCAAAGATTAGGCCTTTGTAAAAGAAAACGATTCAATAAAATAAACAATCAAGGGGAAATATTTTCAAATATTACATTAAGTACAATAAATGAGAAATTAAAAATAATTACTTAAAACGCTTCATTATATGCAGTTCAGAGTTATCAAGATTATTTTTAAAACTTGTAACTGACAATACATGGGTGCCAACCCCCTAAGCAAGATGGTGCATACTAATAGGTACGAAGTCCCCCAAAAAAGACAACCCCAGAAAAGGGCTAAAACTCGATGAAAGCATGCTCCGCCCCTGTCCAGGGGGTGTCAAAAATTTCATTAAAAAAATTTAACGGCGCAGTCTACGCCGTGAACACCCCTGCATAAGAGCAATTTTTCTTTAAATTTCCCTTTAAACATTTTTATTTAGCTGACGTACTCCTTGGCAGCAAAAAGCAATGAGTATTTTCAGTCGGGGGGGGGGGGGGACTGTCCGCCTACGTTTTTATTTTACACGATCATCCCTCCACTTTTCAAAATCCCTCTCCCCCACCACTATTTCATTACAATAACTTATGCTCTTATCTGTAAACCTCCCCCCTCCTAACTTTTTCTTTTCTTTTTTTCTGGACTGCACTGAATATTCTCAATTTTTAATATCAAGACTTTGCAACCGGCATTTCTTTGATGAAATCCACCAAAAGCTTTCGGATTCTCTGATTTTCTGTAACCTGATTTTCCTTGAATTCTTTCTTAAATTAATTTTTCCCCACTTTTAAATTATAAATCAGAAATACGCTTTAGGGGTCATTCATACATGATGTCACGCTTCGAGGGAGTGGGATAAGGGGAGGGGAGGGGATAACAAGAAGTGTGACATCAGGCTTATACAACATAGCGTGACATGTGACAAAGGGGGGAAGGGGGTCCGTTGAATTGTGACATTTTATGACAAAGAGGGGGGGAGGGGTCAAATATATCGGAAAAGAGCGTGACATCATTTATGAACGGCCCCTTAGATAGTTTATTTACTTTTCTATGTTTTAATATTCAATGGTGTAAAAAATGGGTGTACTCATGAACGCGTGGAGAATAAACAACAAATCTTAGAGGGAAGTCTCCCTTCCTTTTAGATATTTCAATTGTAACCCCTGTTCATGTAGCGCGAGTTTAATTTTAAAAAGGTACATTACTAGATTTATAATATAGATTCTCTCTCACTCATTCCACTTTTAACTTTATCATTCTATACAAAAGAAATTTAAACTTCTCAGAACAAAAAAAAAAAAAAAAATAGATAAATAAAAAAAGTAAAAGCATAATCTAGACATAATATGAAGTTCAAAATTTACTTTTGAGTGGAAAAAAAATAATGAGCGGACCAACGTTCTTATTATAGCGCAAGTTGCAAAAATTACTTCATACACATGTTTTGGAATTAAAAGGAACCCCATTATCAATGCGTAAAGATTTGACCTAAAAAATGTAAGTAATCCAAGTGAGTGTAAATCACCCGAATTACTTGCATCCAGATGCATACAACTCTATTCATTGATAAAAGATCCCTCTTGTCCCGAAATATGTTTTCTGAAGTTTGGGCTATAATGACGTTTGTTTTCTTATTAATAATCTTAAGTACAAATAAATAAAACCAATGCATAAATAAATAAAACCAGTAAAGTTCGAGACATAAGGGGAAAATGCAAATGTCAGCCCTCACTGGTTAAAAATATCATCTGAAGCATCAAACTCAATGGAGTGAAAAAACAATTAAAATAAGCATATAAACCCAAACGTGAATTGAGTAAATCCCTAAAATGATAAAATGTATGCATTCACTAATTTAATGCTTAGATAAAACACTCCATTGCTTTCTGTCGTTTTTATTTCATTTACGATGAAAAATTTCTTTAAATAAATATATATATGTTAGACACAATTAAACATTGGGAGACATATTTCCGATCAGTAATGCATAAACTAAAAATTTACCAAAAAGGAATCTTCCTGATGCATGCTGCAAACCCGACAAAAACAATGCTTTCGTAATGTATTTCCATACAAAACTAGTGCATGCTTGCAGCGCACCAGTGAGGAAAAAAATAACTATCGTTTGAACGCTTATTCCTTTGTTCTGGCACCGCCTCTGGACAGCCGCTATATGATCGCAGGCAGCCATGCTTTAACTAACCAATAAAAGAAAAGAATTCCGCCAAATTCCGCGATATGATTTTATATTGTAATTCTCTAACCACTAAATTGCAGTAAAAGACCAGACTATCGGGAAAATGCGAGAAACGCCGATTTTCAATTTTGCGAATTGTATTCTGTACCGCGCGAAAATTAGAGCTCATTTAAAATAATATTAAATCGCCAAAAATGTTTTAAGTTACATGGTTTTATTTAAATTCAAAACATCGTTGCATTATCCAAACAAAACTATTGTTTCCAAAAGGCAAATGATAATGCTGATAATTTCCTCAGAGCCAAAATTATTAATTTTTTCCTAATTAACGTTATAATAATTTATAAAATGGATGGATTATTGTATTGTCATCGAAGATAAGCTTGTGTGCAAAATTTGAAGATAATTTATGCAGTAATAATTGTCGAAAACCGCCTTACAAAATTCCGCCGCAAGTCAAGTTAAATAAAACCATGTAATAAAAATAAATATAATAAAACTACAAGAAATGAAAAAAAAAAGGCAAAATTTAATTATATTAACTTAGAATCAAAGCAACAATTAATAAAAACTCCTAATCGCAAAAACGAACCATTTTCAAAAAATCGCGAAATAACTTTTTTAAAACAGCTCATTTCCGATCTTAAACATGTTAATTACATTTATCCCCCCCCCCCCCCCCTCTGGTTAAAATGCACATTTCCAGAAAACGGTGCAAAATCTTTCCCGATATTTCTTCAAAGAACAAAAGCTTTTTTTTTCTCAGCTGCCGATTTTTTTTTAAAAAAGTTCCGGATTTCGGGATTCCGAATTTGGAGTCCCATACTGTACATTTATCATTTTTGTGTACTAAAAATAACAATTATTATAATTAATAAATAAACACATGACTATGAATCAATCAAGAGAAAGTAAAATAAAAAATAATGAATATAATAAAATAAAAAATAATAAGTACTTTTTAAACGAAAGTAAAGGAAAAACTGAGTTTTGATTATAAAAAAAGGACTTGATATTTAACAAATAAAAAGGGGGACTTTTAGGGAAAAAGATCAGTTGTGACCATATTATTATGGTTGATTAAGAAATGAAATGAAATGTCTTTGCCTGATGCGTATTTTCCCACCAAAATTTAATGACCGATCCAGAAAACCGGGAAAATTTTCGCTCGTCTATTTTTTCCGGCACTTCTCGCCGTTTTCGGGAAAAACATTAAGCTTCCTTCATTAAAAAGAAAAGGGTATTTGTCCAAAATATCTACTGAAGAAAAGCATTTTCCCGTTGTAAGTGGCGAAGAATATCTGAAAAATACTGATATAAACAAATCCCTTTGATTCTTGCAGAAATCGGAAAATTTTGGAAGGCTTAAAAAGTAAAAGTGAGAAAAAGTACATATTGATCGTCCTCTTTATGACTAGTTGAAGGATTTAATGCGGTAAAAAATTATTTATTTTTCCAAGCTTTTTTTATCGAGTTAAATACAGTTCTGCTGATTTTTCATTCTCTTTTCTCTTCAAAATGAAGTAAAATTAATAAGTGCAAATTAAAACAAAAATAACATCAACAGTCACCACAAAGAGAAACTAAAGTGTAAAACATCCTTTTGATGATTCAACACCATCAATTGGCCTTTAATCTTCTAGTTAATACTTATTGAGTCATCCCTAATTTGTTGAAAGAAACGTTCAGTAATGGTACAATTCATTCATTTCAAATAGGATATTTTCCATATCAGCTAGTCAAAATGAGGAGCGATGGCGATAAACCCACAAGGTCGTCATGTAAAGTAAAACGACGTGCGCCATTTTGAAAAAGAATTGTTTTAAAAATAGTCCGAAAGTTAGAAATTCAAACAAAGATTTTGAAAAGAATGAAAATAAAAGCTCATGATAGAATTTAATCGCGGAAATTTGTAATTTTTGCACTTGTACTTGCGAATGGTCCATTAAGATTGCGATCGCGATTGGTGCAAAGGGCTCGTTTTTGCGTTTGTGACTTTTGTCTTGTCCTCGGACAGCGCGAGAGGAAAATTCGTTTGCGGATGGGAAAAAAAAGTTTCCTTCCTTCCTCGCGATCTTTTCGTATTTTTTTTTATTTTTTTTTTCGTCTTTCTTCCGTCCTCGAGTATTTTAAAAAGACGGAACTATTGCACCCATGCCTTGAACATGCATGAGCTATGATCAAATTGTCACTAACACAAAATCATGCTGCAGATGCAGCATGGTCAAATGATTCTCAGATGAATTTCTAGTGACTTGTTGCACCAATGCCATACTGAGATGCTGCAATTCTCCAAGCAATAACAAGTCCCCCAAGACCTAATAATTAGAGCTGTCCTATAATTTTTAGTTCTTTAATTACGTTTTCTGTGTATATCTGGTTAACAAAATGATTTTTTAAAAAATAAAATTACCTAAATTACAAGTGAAGATAAATACGTTATGCATGTATTACTAGATTTTGCTCGAAAATAAAACTGAATAGAATTCATCTTTTCTTTATCAGGTTGAATGCCATCCATATTTGAATCAAAACAAATTGATTGAATTTTTCAAAAAACACGACATGGTTGTCACTGCTTATAGTCCACTTGGCTCCCCTGACAGGCCTTGGTAATTTTGTGTTTTTCATGTAAAATATTTTTCTTCTATGCAGAATTTTAAAGAATGCCTTGTAATTTAAACTGTGTTCATTTAAATTATAGGGTAAAACCAGATGAACCTTTAGTTTTGGAAGATCCAAGAGTAAAAGGATTAGCTGTTAAGCATAACAAAAGCCCTGCTCAGGTATGATTTCTGCTTATTTGTGTGATATTGTATTGAGAAAATTTATGAGCAACCCTATGGAAATAAATTTATTCAAAGTTTTTTGTGTAATAAATGTAAATTTTCCTTCACAGTATATTATTTAGTTTCTAAGTTTGTCAATCTGTCATCTATCCGATTTCATATCATAACACATTACGTTGTAAATTTAATATTTTTCTTTGAATCAAACTAATATTAGTGTTAATGCATAATTTCATATGCATTTACTGTTTTCTTAAGTCCATACTTCATTCTATTAACATTTAAAGTCTTTTATTATGTTCTTGTTCATTACTGCATTATTCAATATTAAGATTTATATATTTAAAGCCTTATTAATTTAATCCATATAGTTAATAAAATTTAATGTATCTTAAATATAGATTTGTGTATGTAATATCCAGTAAAATGAAATATAAAATTAAAACTTTGTTTTCATATTAGTTGTGTCTTCTATGAAGATAAAAGAACTTTTTGATAATAATTTGGTTTTAAAAAAGGAATTCTTCTGTAGTAGGAGAATTTTTTCAAAAAACGTAGCCATTTGCATTATCAAATAGAGATATTCCCCTTTTTACTTTTGGTTCATTTCTGAAGATTTTTTTTTCTTTTCTTTCAATTAAAATTTTAGTATTGCCTTTAGTAATTTTGTTGTATTGTAATTTATTTTACTCACTGAAACTTGCTTTTTAGATCCTATTAAGGTTCAATGTTCAACGTGGTGTTGTTGTTATCCCTAAAAGTGTTACTGAAGAAAGAATTAGAAGTAATTTTGAAGTAAGTTTCCATGCATATTTTAAATTTACTATTATAAACTACTTTGTGCAATTCTTTTTTGCAATGCTAGTAATGCTTCATCTTACGACATGTTTCAAAGCTTTTGTAATTTTACATCATGATGTAAATGTATCTTTCAGTAAGAAATGACCTTAGTTCTTAAGGAAAAGCTCAATTGGATGTTTCAAAATAATGTATAATTCCGAGTACCACCTGCACTGTTCTCCAACAAAATATGTATGAGTGCAAATCAAGGATTTTTTATTCTGCTACCATATTATTGTTCCGATTATGTGTGTCATGACTACAACGCTGTACACTCAATTTTCAACACATCTCGAGCTTCAACAGCTTCTGTATGAAGTTGCTTTAGGCAATTTTTGGTTTAATTTTGGAAATTTTTCATCTATCAGTCTTACAGAAATTAATTAAAACTAGGCGTGCCGCCCGGCGTTGCACGGGCCATCTCAAATATTGCGTCGTTTCCATGCGTCGTCCGGCGTTGCACGGGCTAAGCCCAGCGCTGCGCGAGCTTAAATACAACACAGTATTGAAACTCTTTATTATCTATCCATACAAAGACATACAGACCCGGATCGATATTAATAATACAGAAATCCAAAAAAGCCGCATTAGAATAAGGACAATTAATATAAAAGTCCCCGTTAAAATACGAAAAATAGTTTCTGTTAGATAGCAGACGATAAATAAATTAAAAAGAAAGAAGGATTAAATTTATTATTGCAAATACATCGAAATTCCGAATCTGACGGTACCCGCCGCGACATCGCACCGGCGCCCGTTCTCGAGGAGATGAGGTGACAGACACACAGACAGACGCGGACAGGTTTTAATAGTATAGATTTTAATAATTTTATAAAATAAAATAAATTTTGAGAAAAAAATAGAACCGACTTCAAAGCTGAACAACTATAAATTGCGCTAAAAAGGAAAAAATAAATTAATTCTTTAAAAAACATTGATGTGACTTTTAAGCATATAGTTTTAGAAGTCGGTGCAAAATTAGGATAGATAAAATCTTTTATAATGATTAATCAATTACAAATATAAATTAGCATCAGGGAATTAGCAACAGTATCAAGATGAAGTAACACATGGTGTAATGGTAATTAGACCCATAATTTTGCACCGACTTCTAAAACTGTTTAAAAGTCACATCGATGTTTTTTAAAGAATTAATTTATTTTTTCCTTTTTAGCGCAATTTATAGTTGTTCAGCTTTGAAGTCGGTTCTATTTTTTTCTCAAAAATTATTTTATTTTATTCTTTTTAGTGCAAATATTTTTTCAATAAATACTTTATTTTTCAAAAAATCTATATCAAAGGGCAAACCTTCTTTGAATGAATGGCTCTAAAAACTAATCATTTGTGTGACAATCCCCGTTTATAGGTCGATTTTAGCAAACAAACTGATTGGATGTAATTTTTGCTTTAGAGAAGCCTTCAGTCAAACTGTTGCTACAATTGCTTTTAATAATACAACTCAATGGCAACAAACTCTTTTTATTTAACAATGACTTTTATATTTATTAATGGTTTTCCCCAACAAAGAAAAATCAAGCCAAGCCTTTCCAATTAAAATTAAAAAATACTTAATTTTCACCCGTAACGTTTTTTCTAAAAAACAAATGTAGTCAAATTGATGTGCGATATTTGAGTTAGACGTCCCTTTATCTATTAAAGAAAAAGTCTTCAAAATCGGTTCATTTAGTCAAAAGTTATGGATGAAAAACCAAAAAAATGACCCCATTTATGTCCATATAACTTTTTTTCTAATTATCGAATACGGTCAAACGAAAGAACGGGACCTATGGGAAACCACCCCCGATCGATTTTAAAAAAAATCATGAAAATCGGTTCATCCGGTGAGAAGTTATGAGTGGAAAAACAAAAAAACAAAAACAAAAAAAAAAAAAAAACGACATACATACAATATGAATGTATAACCTCCTTCCTTTGTGAAGTCGGTTAAAAATAGAACAGACTTCAAATTATAAATTGCGCTAAAAAGTGAAAAATAAATTAATTCTTTTAACAACATCGATGTGACTTTTAAACATAGTTTTAGAAGTCGGTGCAAAATGAGGATAGATGAAATCCTTTGTAATCATGAATCAATTACAAATATATATATTTTCGCAGAATTAGCAACAGTTCCAATGTGAAGTAGCAAATGGTATAATGGTAATTAGACCCATACTTTTGCACCGACCTCTAAAACTATGCTTAAAAGTCACATCGATGTTGTTAAAAGAATTAATTTATTTTTCTCTTTTTAGCGCAATTTATAATTTGAAGTCGGTTCTATTTTTTTATAAAAAATATTTTATTTTATTCTTTTTAGTGCAAATACATGTTTTATATAAATACTCTATTTCTGAAAAATCCATATCATAGGGCAAACCTTCTTTAAATGAATGGCACTAAAAACTAATCATTTGTATGATAAATTCCATTTTGAAGTCGATTTTAGCAAAACAAACTGATTGGATTAATATTTGCCTCAGAGAGGCCTTCAGTCAAACTCTTGCTGTAATTGCTTTTAATATTATAGCCCAATAGCAACAAACACTTTTTTAACAATGAGTTTTATATTTATTAATAGTTTTCCCAACAAAGACTCTAACTTGAATAAAAACCCTTTCTTAAAAGAACACGCAATTTATGCCCAATAATAACTATTGCAATGATTCATTATTGAATAAAATGATATGCATTCTTTAATGAAAAACATAATTAAAATATCGCGCAATTCAACGCAAAACGAATGTTTATTAAAGCTGTGGGAATTTTAAAATAAGAGAGTCCATTAGAAAATATATAACATTGATCAATTAAAGCACATATTACATCAATCTATTGGAAGCCTACACTAAAACTAGCATAAAAACTAGACAACAAAATTAATAACGGTCATCACTCCAAGTACATTTTGTCTTAAACTATTGGAAGCCAACATTAAAAATACCATAAAAACACTTCGTTGAAAGAACACGCATTTCATGCACAATAATGACTATTGCAATTAATTATCATTACATAAAATGACATGCATTATTCAACGAAAAACATAGTAAAAATATCGCGCAATTCCATGGAAAACTTCAAATACATTTTACATTAAACTAACGGAAACCCACTTTATCAAAACTAGCAACGCCCCTAATTACTACAGCTAATATTTTAGAACAATTGAAAATTCATTGTTTTATAACCTTACAAACACATAACATAAGCAGATAATAAACTAATAAAAATAAAGAACTCACTTTAAACCAGTTGGCTTTTCAATGTTAATCCCAAGTAGCATCAAACTTACAATCCAATACGACGAAATGGTCCGAAAATTACCACTTTATTTTTCTTTGCTTTTAGTCACAATTAACCAAACTTATGCACTTATCAAAAAAACAATTTCGTACTTCAGATAGCACAAACTACAAACCACGTTTCCGTCAGATTCGAAAAATGGCGCCTTAACAAACTAATATGAATTCGTTCATCTCGCCATAATACAAAACAATTGAACCAAATTAATTCACTTTAACACTTTACATTCTTCCTTTAGCAACAGGAAATATCTCCACAAATTTTAACGATGAAATAAATAATAAACTACTAAAAAACTATCTATTAGTAAAAGAAAACTTTCTAAAAGTCCAACCATCACACCCAAAAAACACCCATTGCATAATCCACTTAGGGTTGCCGCACATTACCTCAGCCAACATCGATGGCGCTCGGTAAACGAAAAGATATCGCCAACCGAAAATCATTGCAAATTGGCGCGCTGGCTAGAATCGCCAAGGGGGGGATTATATCACAGTAGTACCCGCTCATGTCTAAGTATTTGTTTTAAAGTTAAAAAGATACCAGTAAAAGTTACAGCAGCAGTATAGGAATTAATACATTTATTTCAACTTTTAGCCTCGTTGCGGCATATATTACGTTTAAGAGTATTCAAAAGTTGAACCAATTCCTTACTGATTCAAAATAAATGAAAGATGAGAAGTCAATATAGTTTTTGGTTGTGTGCTAAAAACCACACCAGTGGTGTAATCGAGGGGGGGGGGACGCAGGAGGACTGCGGTCTTTTATTTAACCACTTAATACATTTGCCGCGACTGATATGTGCAAATGTTACCGGAAAGTTTGCAAATGCCCGTGCGTTAATTTATTTCTAATGCCTTTCTGAGATCCGTTGATACTTTATTTGTGTAATATATTTTTTCTATGTAACGTTTACCCCATTCCCCGCTCCCTAGTCACCCGCACAACCTGAAATTGCAAAGAATAACTTACACTATACTAGTTTCTCAGAAGAAAAAATCGTGCTTTAAGGGGTTAAACACAAGCATTCTCCCACTTGTTTTGAATTTTAACATAAGCGTAACCCCACTTTTTGATGTTTGTATACAGGGTTTGTCCGGAAAGTAATAGGACTGAGTCGATTTTAAAAAAATTATTGAGCCAATCGTTACAATTCTTTAAAAACTTTCAAAATAGGCTCCTTATGAGTCGATGCAGCGCTGCCAGCGCGATTTCCAAGCATTGAAGGCGTCATGGAAGGCATTCTCTGGAATAGCCTTGAGAGCCGCGGTGCATGCTGCTTGGATCCCCTCTGTCGTCTCAAAATGCTTGCCTTTCATAGGCCTTTTCAGGCGAGGAAACAAAAAAACGTTCGGGATCACTTTCACGCATGTTCAAATTTTCTTGGCACACTTCCACTCGCCGTAATTTCTGGTCGTCTGTGAGCACTTTTGGGACCATCATTGTAGAAACCAAGCACAGGTTCACTTACTAAGCACTTTATTGCATATCAAACACACTTACTAACATATAAAACTTAAGACTTATTAATTATAAAGCAATATTAACGTAAACATCAATCGTAAATGGGACACAAATCGTAGATCGTTCGTACAAGCTGTAGTTCCGCTCGAATCGAAACTCTCTCTCTCCGTTTTCAGTTACTCTGGCAGTTAATGCGTAGTTCCTTTCTATTCTATTCTATTTAAATGCTTCTAGCATCAGACGAAATTAGAGGACGTAGTTCTTTTAAGTTGCAACATACTCCCACCTTTGTGTTGATGGATTATGCAACACAAATCATAACCACATCTATTACAAGTTGAGTTTAACAGGAGCCTTGATGCTTCGTCCAGCTCTAGTGCTTCGGACTGGTGCTGATGGCGGTGGGTCTCTAGAAACAACTTTGTTCCTTTTGACTCCCCTTTTGGTCAAGCGTTTCTCAGGAATCTCTCTGACAATCTTAGACCTAGGCAACTCAGTAGCCTCCTCGCAGGTCAATTCCAATGGGTAAATTCTCTGGAGGGGACGAATAATTTCTCCAGTTGCTGTACGTAACTTAGCAACACGCTCCACCGAATCCCTTCCTGTGTACAACTCCACCAGTCGTGCTAGCGGCCAAGTTATTCTGTTAGCGTTTTGAACTTGTACAAGAACGATTTCACCTGGTGAAATTTTCCTTCTTCTAGAAGGTACTTTAGGATGTCGTACAAGCTCTCCTAAATACTCCTTAAAAAAACGCTGTCTTAAGTGGTGTCTAAGTGAATGAACATAACGCACACGGTTTAGAAGATGACGTGAGTCCACGACATCCAAATCCATAGTATCTCCCTCAGTACAATCTTGAATGAAATGTGCCGGAGTTAGTGGCTGCAACTCGTTTGGGTCATCAGACAGATAGGTCAGAGGTCGACCGATGATGGTTTTTTCGCAATCGCAAAGCAGAGTTAGCATCTCCTCGTAGGTGACACACGCTCTTTTCAAATTTCTCCGTAAAAGCTCCTTTAACACTCGAACCATTCGCTCCCACCAACCACCATACCTTGGGGCAGAAGGTGGATTAAAACGCCATTCAATACGTTTTGTTGCACATTCACGTTGAATTGATGACCAATCAATCGCTTTCAAAGAGCGTGCAGTTGCTGTGAAGTTTACCATTATCTGAGTACATAATCGAACATCGGCCTCTTCTTGCAAAGAAGCGTCTTAAAGCTTGCATAAAACTTTCTGTTGAAAGGGATGTGACCAGTTCGAAATGGACTGCTCTATATACCGCGCAAGTGAAAAGTACAATCCAAGCCTTTTGTCCACCTCTAAGGAAAACTGGACCTGCCAAATCCACACCGGAAACTTGGAATGCAGCTACTCGATGAATCCTATCTGGAGGCAAAGGCGCTGGATCAGGAATCACAGGTTTTGTTAAAGTCTTCTTGCACTGCAGGCACTGGCGTATTACCTCCCGTACTACCTTTCGACCCTTGGGGATCCAAAAGCGTTGTCTTAAAAAGGCCAATGTAGCAAGCATTCCTCCGTGCTTCAAAACCTTATGAGTGTGCTCTATAAATCGCCGCACAATAACATGATCAGGTAGTACGATAGGTTTTAGAAATTCATCATCATCTTCACTCAATATAAATCGAGTTTTGACTTTTAAGAGGCCCTCATCCTCAAAGAATTGGATTGTTTCTGAATATTTTTCTCGAACTTTGGATGATCATTCAAGCTGAATCAAACTTATCATAGTCTTCTCTGCTATTTCTAACTCTTTGGCAGTAAGTTCACCAGTAAGTTTAGGCGATCTGTTTCTGGCGTTATGACTGAACCTTAACATCCAAGCAATCATGCGTAGTTTAGTATAATTCGAAAAATATAAGAGTCTATCACTAAACTTTTCATCTGAAGTGAGACTTACTAAAGTAGTACTTGCAACTGTCTTGCGCAATAATGTCCAAATATGCTTCATCCGGAACAGTTATTTCAGAGGTTGGCGAAGATTCTTCGTTTTTATACAGCCATCTAGGACCCTCCCACCACTGACTTTGCAGGAGGTCCGACCAGTCACAACATCGAGTAGCCAAGTCAGTAGGGTTGACTTCTCCAGGAACATGTTTCCAGTCATCCATATTAGTCAATTCTCTGATCTCCTTCACTCGATTTCCCACGAAGGTGTTCCACGGCTCCATTTTCGTAATCCAACTTAAAACTACCATGGAATCAGTCCAATAAAGGATTCTAGAAAGGGTGGGTAGAACAGAATGCAGAGTTGCGGCTAACCGAGCCCCAGGGGCTTCCCCTAACAGTTCAAGTCGTGGAATGGTGGGTTTTTGCATTGGAGCAAGTCGAGCTTTAGCTGCTATTAATTTCACTGTCACTTGGCCTTGGAATTCAAATCGTAGGAAAGCACAAGTACCGTATGCGTAGGAAGAAGCATCTGTGAAAATATGCAGCATGACATTGTCGTATACTCTAGGAAATATTCTTCGGGGAACTGTGCATTTCGTCATGAGATCCGTGGTTTTCTCCCACCTTTTGTACTTCCGAACAAGTTCTGAAGGCAACACATCATCCCAGCCTAACCGTTTTCTCCAGGCTTCCTGTAAAAGCAATTTCGGCAACAATAAAGCCGGGGCTGTGAAGCCAATAGGATCGTAAATGCTGTTGATTAGAGAAAGTAGCAACCTTTTCGTAACTGACGTTTCTTCTACAGTACGATCTAAAATTGGCGGTAGCTTGCATGAAAGTTCGTTATCGACTACATTCCATCTCAAGCCAAGTACCATTTGCGTATCTTGCTTTTCCTCGGAATCAGTAGCTACCCAGTCTCGTAATTCAAAGCCACCTTCTTTCATGACTTCTACAGCTTGGGATTTCAGTTGCTCCAGTTCTCTGACGTCATTAACACTTGTGACTAGATTGTCCACGTAAAATCCTTCTCGCAAATGATCAATTGTATTTTGAAAATTCTTTGTCTGAAATTTTTGCAGTCCCAGATGATAATTTATTGTGGCATTCAGAAGAAATGGACTAGAAGAAACGCCGAACACTACTCGGCAGTGTCGATAAACCTTAAATTTTGTGCGTTGCTCGTCTTCCCACCACAAGAACCGTAGAACATCTCGGTCTTCGACCCTTAAACGTATTTGTAAGAAGGCTTGTTTTATGTCGGCAATTACTCCTAAGGCATCTGAACGAAATCTCAGCAGTAGTGGAAGTATCTTATGTATAAGACTCGGTCCCACACTCAAACACTCATTCAAGGAAGCACATCCAGGCTTTTTGCACGAAGCGTCGAAGACGGGACGAACCTTCGTAGTACTACTAGATGGCTTAATTACTGGTCTGTGAGGAAGATAATGACCTGGTTTCGTGATATGTTCCTCAGGTACAGTCTTTTTAATGCTTTCTGATTCCCACTGTTTAAATATAGCATCGTACGCTTCAAAATGATTTTCCTTTAACAAACGTTTAGTTGTGGTGCGAAGTCTTGTTTCTGCTGTGTCGTACTTGTCGTAAAGAGCAGGATGTCCGGCCAACCATGGCAAAGACACTTCATATCTTTAATCTTCACAGACTCTTAAGGTTTCCCTGAAATGGATCAAAATTTCTTCTTCGAGAAGGACCTTACTCTTCCTTTCTATCGGATCCGTAATTCCTAGAATTTCCAGCTCCCGTATTTTAGGCACCTCAACGGTTTGTAAGCTTAAGGCGACTAGGTTAGCTACTTGCCTTTTTCTTCCTAACCCCAGAATTGTCCACCAAGAAAGGTTTCCACAGCCGACAATCCCGAGCTTACCACCTCTATTCTTCCGGTAAGAAGTCTCCCCAGAACATCAGCTCCAAGAAGCACTCTCACTGGTGGGGTATCTCTACCCACGTCTGACAGCTGTATTCCTCGAGCAGAGAGCTCAGCCAACAAGTCCTTATCCTTCATTCGAGGCAATTCAGAGCAAATCCTTGGTTGATCGAGCAGAGATAACTTACACGAAAATTTGTTACAAATACTTTCAACTTGAACTTCATAACGCTCATGCATAGCTTCGGCTGTAACCCCTCCACCAAAAAGTCCCTGGGATAATAATTATTTCCCTGAAGGTGACAACTCGAGTTTCAAGGCTAATTTCTCTTCAATGTAGGATCTGTGAGATCCGTCATCTAAAAGGGCTCTCACATACTTTACTTTATTTTTGTTACTTATTCGTACCATTAGAGTTTTCAAATAAATGATGTTAGCGGAAGGTTCAACGGATATTAAAGACTTCGATGTCCCATCAATTTTTGAAACAGTTTGCTTACTTAAATCCGGACACAAGAGCGCGTAATGTCTGCGATTGCAAATAATACACCTGACAGCGCTTCAACAGGTTTTAGCAATATGTCCATATCTTAAACAGACCAGACAGCAATTTTTTTTTATAACGGTAGATTTTAAATCATCTAACGGCATGTTCTTTGCTTTTCTGCAATCATAACTATTATGCTTTCCTTCACAAAAAATGCAACGAGACTTACTTGATGATGAGGAAACCAATGCTGATGCAGATGGAATCATTTCATCTACCGAATACGTATTTTGTGCGTGTCTTTTATTTTTAGAATCTGGTTGAAATCCCATTTGAGCCAAAGCGCGGTGCTCCTCCCCTTCAACTTCATGACTCAAAAAAGCCAATAAATCTTCAAGGAGTCTTTCTTGTTTCTTAGAAGAAGATTCTTCTCGATTCAATCTATATCTTTCCCATGCCTTTAATGTATCAACCGGAAGGCAGGACTCAACTACTGGGAAAAGCATTGCTGCATAATTCTTAGTCGTGACACCTAATGTCTCTAATGCTCGCAAATAAGATCCCAGTTTATCGTACAATTCTGCTAACTTAATATAAGATCTATTGTTCACCAATGATAATAGATTTTTTACGTAAACTTCTATCAATAAATCATCTCTGCCGAATCTAGATTTAAGATGTTCCACTGCTTTCTTATAATTTTCTTTTGAGGGCGGATAACTGTCTACAATGTCTCTTGCCTTAGTTTTGATTTTTAGCGAACTTATAAGATATTGGAATTTATCCTCTTCTCTTATATCTTCATCATCATGGATTCGACCGAACTGACCCCAAAATGCAACCCAATTTTTGGGGAACAAGTCAAATTTCTTGAGCGTTAACTTAGGAAGCTTTAAATTATCTGGCGATCTTCTTCCGGATGAGGTAGAAGTACTGTCATCACGATTACTGTAATTTCTTTCGTATAAAACTCTTATTTCGATAAATTGATCCCTGTAGGATTCTATTTTGTCATACTCTTCGTCAGAAAAAACTAAAAGTTCTTTCAATTCTTCATCAACTTTAAACAAGTGCTCTGCCTTTTCTATTAATTTCTGATATTGCACAACTATATTTTCCACATTCTTATTTTTATGCAGCTCGTTAAAATTATTAGCTGCTAACTTAAACAACCTTCTTAAATTTGTTCTGTCTCGCTTTAATTGCATAACAGTACTTGTTTCAGTCTCATTTTCCACCTTATCAGTTTCTTTCGTATCCGTTTTATTCTGCTCCGTCATTTTTACTCTTAATAAAACATTCTCAATGCAAAGAACACACCAATTAAAATAGCTACTCAAACGCAAATCAAATCACTTTCGCTGCAATTCTCACAACAAGGAAGTTATTAGCATTTCCCAACGTAAACAGTTCGCTCTATCTTCGTAGGAGCATTCCTACAGTCGGAACGGCAAAAGTTTCAGTTTCGATTTAGTTACTTCAGTCACAGTCCTGTCGGGGACGCCAATAATTTGTAGAAACCAAGCACAGGTTCACTTACTAAGCACTTTATTGCATATCAAACACACTTACTAACATATAAAACTTAGACTTATTAATTATAAAGCAATATTAACGTAAATATCAATCGTAAATGGGATACAAATCGTAGATCGTTCGTACAAGCTGTAGTTCCGCTCGAATCGAAACTCTCTCTCTCCGTTTTCAGTTACTCTGACAGTTAATGCGTAGCTCCTTTCTATTCTATTCTATTTAAATGCTTCTAGCATCAGACGAAATTAGAGGACGTACTTCTTTTAAGTTGCAACAATCTTCGCTCACACCTTGCGCATGTTCAAATGCTTCGTCACAATGTCATGAACCGCAGACTTTGGTAAATTTAACATCTGGGCAATTAAACGAATACTTAGTTGACGGTCTGAGTTCAAAACTTCGCTCACACGAGTCAGATTGTCGGTGTTTGTCGAAATCGAAGGTCTTCCAGCACGGTGTTCATCGGCGACCTCTTCCCGGCCCTCCAAAAAGGCCTGGTGACACCGAAACACACCACTTCTTGCTAAAGCAACATCTGGGTAAGCCTGCTTGGTCATATCAAACGTCGCAGATTTACCGAGTTTCACACAGAATTTAATCGCGTACCTCTGCTCTAACGAACGCTGCATTTTCGGCTTGCACCACTCACAAAAACACGTCGCGCGAAAATGCCTGTCCTGACTCTCCAGGTACTCGGAGACAACTGAACAGCCGCTCGTTCGTTAGCTAGGAATGCCCTCTACCGAATCCAGTCGGTGCTCGCACGCGCCGAAGTACCGTCGCTGCGGAAGAAAATCAGTCCTAATACTTTCCGGACAAACCCTGTATGTAAGCATCGCCCCAGCTTTTTCTCCAGAACTACACCATTGAACTACCCTCCTGTATATCTGGATATACCTCTTATAATAAAAAGGGGATGCCCTATGGTATGGTCTTAAAAAGCTCTGTGTAATCAATTTTCAAGTTATGTCCTGAATGTTTTAGTCTTTACTTAGTATGAAATAAATTGAAAATTATTTTTTAATTCATTTGTTTGAACAGTACTAATAAAAATGTATTTTTAAAAAGGAGTTATTTAAAAAAAATAAAATATCTAAATTAGAAATTTCATGACTGATTATGTAATTTGACTTTTTTGTTCATTTATTTATTTATTTTTAGATATTTGACTTTGAACTGACTCCTGATGAAATGCAAACTATTAGTGATTTTAAGGAAAAATTCCGATACTGTCATTTGAACTGGTAAGCAATGCCTTTGCATTTCAATGTCTGTTTCACTACTCAGTAATAGTTATAAAAGAAATGTATTTTTCTTAACCAACTGTTGAAAACCTTCTTTTGCAATTGTTCTTGAAACATTCCATTGGGGTTGGTTTTTTGCTATTGTCAGAATATAACATTCATTTTGGTTTAATACCTATAGTGGTGTGTATTTAAATAGATATTGGTAATGATTCCTCCCTCTCCCTTTTCAGTGCAATTTTCATTGCTCTTTTAATAAATTGAATCATCTTAATGGTTTGGGGCTTTTGTGTATCATGCATTTTTTATGAATCAATATTGCATTTTCTAGTCAGTGCTACTTTATTTATTTATTTTTTATTTAGCTACTTTATTAATTTATTTTTTTAATACTCTCATGAGAATTTTCCACATCTATGAACTCGGTTCTCATTTTTGCAGATCCCCCCCCCCCCCATATTCTTTTTTTCAAAATTAATTCACTCATTTCCTCAATAGGTGTGCAATTTTATTTTACAACTTGGGGAAGCAAAAAGTACTTGGAAGTATCAAAAATATGGTCTCGGGCTTGAAAAGTATTTTTAGTTACTAATTATCGAATGAGTATATTGCATTCTGTGCATTAGCGATATCTTATGGAGTTTCACATATGCTTCTGCTTAAAACTCGAGCAAGATATGCGTCCCAATTTTGCTCAAGTATTGCAAACAATCATCTGTGAACTACATGTCCAATACTTTGAGTTTCTTCTCTCTTCTGAAGTGGGATGTCTAGATGTCTTTAAGAGCTTTTCTTTGGAGTAATATACATATTTTTAAAGTACTCGAAAAGTAATTTATATCACACGCAGCAAAAACGTGCCAAGCGCACACATAAACGTACGAGTTAGGGGAAATATTTATTTCAACTTTTCAAATGAGTCAAACCGTATTCTTGTACTCATTTTTAACAATCACACTACTGGAAAGTAAAAACTGTTGGTTTAAACTGGCAGCATTTACAAAAATCCTTAAAATTGGAGGGGATTTAACTAGTCCCAATTAATTTGCACAGGTATAGTATACATGTTGCTTAAATTCATGATGAGTCTATGAAGCAATTAAAACCAAATAACTGACATGTAACTCTACAAGCTTAAACATTCTGCTCTACATGTATATTCATTGATGCTATCTTATTTCTTTAAATCTTTCTTCTGGCTCATGTATAAACATATATTTTCTTGAAAAATTATGCTTTGTTTGTAAAAAAATGTGAACTTCTTAAACAATTATTAAACCATTCCGTGAGTATAATTTCATTGTAAATTACTATGGAAATGTTTTCTGGAGTTTGCTGGTTAGCTAATTTTTTTGCTCTCTTGTTAAAATATTGCATGTTTTATTTTTAGGTTGAAGCATGATCGTAATTATCCTTTTCATTTGGAGTTCTAAGCTATGCAAGCTAAAGTACAAACTTCAAGTTGCTTCATATAATCTATTTTGTATGTGCCACAAGTTTTCTTTTGTAGAAAAATAAAATTTTATTTGGTTATTCAATTGTTTACTTTATTAATGTGATCAATATACTGTAAGGTTTTGCTTGTTTATTTTGACCCTTTGACTTTTTTTTTACATCGTTTATTATGTGGAAGAATATTAAACTTAAAAAATAAATTAAATAAAGTACTTGGATTTTTTTTTATCAAACGGCTTTCAATCCACAGGTGACATGAGTAACACTTGTTGTAGCTGTTGACCTAATACTAGCACCCATGCATTTTGATAAACTTAATTTCTAAATTTTTAATACTATCTAGATATAAAAAGCTCAAATGCAATGCCAAAAATATTGTGTTGGATATATTTTATCCATAAGCTCACTTCTTTTTCATTGAAAGCAGGGTTTTGTTTTTGTTGTAACGCCGAAACACTTGTCTGCGATTCTTAGTGCTATTTGGTAATTTTTTATGTTGCTTTCAGTTTTTTAAACTTTTGCATTAAGGTAAACTTATTTTCTCCCATCGAAGTTCAATTAGAGATGGAATATGCGCAAGTGGATTGGCTTTATGACACAAATGTGCCGTTAGCAGTGATGCAAGTGCTGCGCCAATTGCGCCCGACAGCGCCAATAATGGAGTCCTGCGCCATTTTGCTCCAAAACTCCTTATTTTTCCAAAATTGAGCCCGACTGCGCGAAAATGGATATTTTCCTAGCGAATACCGCCAAAAAGCAGCGTTACTTCCACTGCTATCGATCGGATGCAATTTCGTCCAATCCCAATCCTGACCCAGAGCATGCGCAGAGTTGAGCATGACGTCTGAAGACGAAAAGTAGCAAAAGAGCGTGCGCAAAGTGAGGATGACGTCACAAAGTTGAAAAGTAGCCATCGCGCGAAAGCAAAACGGCATAGTCTATTATTGCTGCAATCGGGGCGGATCCAGGAATTATTTTTGGGAGGGGTACCGGGTGTAAAAAGTAGTTGCTTGTAGTAAAATTTTGCATTACAAAAAAAAAAAAAAAACTAATGAGCTTGTTTCACGTTTTTGAGGATCACTGAACACCAGTTAATATTTTTAAAAGTACGAAAAACATACTTAATTACATCAAATGAAAAAATACAATGCATTTTTACATAGTAAGACAATTCAACGCCAATCCTTTTAGATAGTTTTGAAAAATACCATTATAATTAATTCGTACTAATAAAAAAAATGTTTTGAAGATTATAAGCGCCAGAGAATGATTAGTAGGTCAAGTAGATTTTTAAACATTACGACTGTTCTTCTCAAAATTCCATATTTAAAATAACACAATGACTATGCAGTGATTTCAATACGTTTCTAGTTCTAAATTAACAGTTTTGGACGTCCATTGATGAGGTTTGAAATAGGCGGAGTTTAGAGACTTTTTCTGATTTTTTTTTTTTTTTTTTTTTTTTTTTTTTACATTCGCGTTATAAAACGCATATTAGGCTATCATTGATGACAGTAAAAGACAGCTAAAATTTTCCAAAGATGAACTTCTGAAAATACAACTTTCATGATTTTCGAGGATGTGAGGGAATCCCCAGACCATTTTTGGAAATTGAAATCTTAAAAATGCATATTATGCTATCTTTGGTGACGACAAAAGACTTTTTGAAAGAGGAAATTTTTTGAAATTGAAGCTCGAAATTTGTAAATTTTGGTGTATACTGATAATGTTAGAGAAAGGGGGACGGGGTTCATTTTTTGGTGAAATTAAAGTTATAAAGCTCACACTAGGTTATATCTGGTGTCGTTATAAGACAGTTTCCAAGATGAAGTTCTAAAAATACAATTCTGACGATTTTCGTGGATGTGAGAGTATAAAATGGGGGCTCATCCCCGGAAAATTTTTGAAACTGAAGTCTTAAAATTGCATATTAGGCTATCTTTGGGGACGTTAAAAGACAATTGGATTCAGGGGCTCTCCACTAGAAACTTTTCGAAACTAGTTCTAAAATTGTTCTAATAAAGTTCTGAAATTCGTAAATTTTGGGCATTCATTGATGACGTAAGAAAAACGGGGGTTTCGAGGTTCTTTTTTTTTTTTAATGTGTGTTAAGTGGGGGAGTTCTCACTCTTCATCAAATCACCTTGCTTGGCTACCCTTCTCCTAGCCTTCTTTCCTTTATTTCAAATAATATTTTTTTTTTCTTTTCTTCGAAAGACATTTTATTGCTTGGTCTTCTAATTTTTAATTTCCAACTCAATTTTTACTTATTTGAAATACAAAAGTCTTCTGCTATTACAAAAAAACGTTTAACATTTCAGACTGCGGAATTATTTTTCAATGATACTATTAGTAATGTTTTCCTTTTTTTTTTTTTTTTTAATTTTAAATATCATGCCTGCTGAATCTTACTTTTGAAGTTTTAATTTTGGTGTGAATTTTTATTACAATGTTTTGAATCTCTCTCTATCTTTGTTTTTCCATCAATTTGTAATGTATTTCTGCGGCCCATGCATTTTTATACTCTTTGCTGTGATTTCGTAATAATATTTTGATTTCAACAGCCCGACTATGAAATTATTATGTTTATTTATCTTTTTTTTTTTTCATTCTCAAACTGCATTGTGTTTCTTTAATGTCTTGAATACTTTTTTTTTTCTTTTCGCTAAGAAAGGTTTGAAATGAAACGCGCATTTCGGCGGCCCTTAATTAAGTAATAATAACAATCGTTTTGTCAATGCTCAAATAATGTTTTAAAATTGCATTTTTTTTAACATTTAGCAGCAGGATAAAAAATATATAGTTTTTAAGCATCCATTCCTTCCTTTTTTTTTTTTATCATTTTTACTGGAACATTTTTCCTTCTCTTTTTTTTCTTTTCTTTTTTTCATTATTAAACTGAAATTTTGGCGGTCCCTTTCCAGAAAAACTGAGGGTGTAGCCTCCTCCCCCCTGGCGACGGCCCTCAGATTGCCTTTTATTTAAATTCAAATCCTTATAAGAAAGCGAAGGTCATCTGTTTGCTGAAGCTCGTGTATATCCACAGCGCACAGCCGGATCATCCCGAAGACGGGAAGAGATTTGTTTTTCAGGGTGTTTCAGCGACTGAGGGAGTTTTGAAAAGTTATATACTGATGGAAAGCACTGGCCAGGAGGCACTTGATAGCACAATGACTTTGATTGCTGAACAAAATTTAGTTTACTCAAATATGTTTATTTTTTTTTTTTTTTTGCATAACATTTTAAAATTTTGTTTGTTCCAGTAAGAAAATTTTAAATTCTGATTTGAGATTCTTCGAATTTTCTAAACATTTTTAAAAACCGAAAATTTAAAAAAAAGAAAAAAGTGTTTCGAAATTTTTTTAAATTTATAATTCTTGATATTTCTTTGACAAATAATGTATTATCTATATAGATGCTTTATTTCCTTCTGTCTTGCGAGATGCAGAATATTTTGCGTTTTGAAAAACTCAGAGCAATGTTTCTGGAAAAAATGGACTTCTATAGTAGTGATATAACTGTCTGGTCATCACATCAAATTGCATGTTGTTTGTTTTCATTTAATCACTTGTAAGATCTTTCGAGCTAATATATATACATATAGCACGTATGTATTATGTGTGTGTGTGGAGGGGGTTCACCTAATTATATAATTTTTATTAATAAAACTTTTTCAAAAAAATTGTGAAAATATCAGTTTTTTTTAAACTGAAAAGTACCCTTGTATCTGATAAAACATTCCATGAAAAGCAATATTCAGACTTCACTGAGGCTAATGTATATTTTTAATTCTTAAACTAATTAACGTATAAATCTTCATAAGGGTCTTTCGCTACGCCCTTATACAGGGATGAGTATCGACCAACATAAACACTCAATTTATCTATTACAGAAGAAAAAAGAAAAAAAGAACGGCCAACATGCAATTTGACAAAACGGATTTAAAGTGTGAAAAAAGTGTAATTAACAAAATAAAACCCATTAAACGCAAAAAAAAAAAAAAAAAAATTGAAAAAAAGCAATAGAAATTGCAGACACTTGTTTCCGGGGTACAAATAACCCCTTTTTCAATTTTGATATATATAATATCTTTTCCCCTACAACACATTTTTAGCCCTGAAAAAGGACTCCATATAAGCCCTGAAACACGTGTCTACCTTTTTTATTAGTACATTAGACTAGTGAACCCCAACCGACGGTCCGCGGACCGGTACCGGTCCGTGGATCAAATGGTACCGGGCCGCCCATTTCATTGAAACTGAATTTGAATTCCTAGGTTTATACCCCAAATTAAAAACATTCCCCAGATGAAACCGTCTCATTGCAAAGAAACAAGCGCAGGGTTCTCATTGATTTAATGTTCTAGTAAGTGTTAAAGTAAAAAATAAAGAAATGTTAAATCACTTTATATTTTTTGGTGTATCTTTTTTTTTTTAAATTTTGAAGGAATGTTTAAATGCAATTAAATAAAAATTAATAAATCAAAATAAACTAAAATATACACAATGAATGCCCCCCCCCCCCTCCCCTTGCTTGAGAATTTTACCAAGCGCTTGAGAATTTTACCACGGCCCACTGGGGAGTGCCGCGGTAAAATTCTCAAGCGCTGACCGGTCCGCGGTGATAAAAAGGTTGGGGAACACTGCATTAGAATACGCGTTGAATGCTGAACATCTGTAGTGGATGTTTTATGTGTGCCTATAAGTTTTAGGAAACCAATAACGTTATTATTTCTCGAAATATTTTATTTTACTGAACACCCAAAAGCAATAAAAAAAAGGAAGAAATTTATTAAAAAATAGGAGGAGGGGGGGGGGGGTGAGAAGGGAAAAAGAAAAAGAAGTGGGTCGCTCAAGCGCCGCGGAATAACAGACGCTAATTATATAGAAATAAAAGAAAGACATAAACACAATTAATTGTCTAACATTGAGTAAATAAATAAATTAATTAATTGAATAGAATAAAAAAAGAGTAATAATAAAATTACTCTCTTGAGCAGTAAAAGATTGCACCATCTATGACTGAATTTATCTCATTTTTGGTGTTTGTTGAATGAAACTAAAAAAAAAAAAAAAAAAAGAAGGCGTCATACGATTGCTTTGCTGGTTCATGAATCCATTTATCCTATCTAAAACTACTGTTCCCATCCTCCACAGTAATTTAATCTTTCCTGTTAATTTTGTTTAGTTGTAGAATTATATGCATCGTAAAAGAGTTTAAAAAATCAATATGTATATAGCTACCTTCTCTATAACTTCCATAATGACATATAATTAATTATCCATTCAAATATAGAAAGAGTCGAGTGTATTGAGAGATTGCAGCAAAAAAAAAAAAAGAAAAAGAAACTATTACCAGAAAAAAAAGTTGCAGAATTACATACATTTCTAGGTCCTAAATAGTCCAATTTAAAAAAATCATGGGGGGGAGGGGGAGAGGGCGGCTTAAACTTTTCCAAGTGCGCAAATTTAAAAAAAAAAAAAAAAATAAAATAAACAATTAAAAAATAATTAACATTCACTCGTTATTATTAATATTAATTACAAAAAATCACTAATAAATGAATACATTTATAGATCATTAAAGTAAATTCATAGTTTTCACAAAGTAACCGAAATCCTTATGCAGTATCGTTGATTTAACTATACATTTATTAAACGTGATTAATGTAAAACAAACAGTAGCACTTTTTTGTTTTAAATCTATCTGTTTATAAAAGGAAAATCACACAATTAAATATTTTTGTAGTCGGTAAATTTCTGTAGTTGAGGGAAGAAAGGGGAAGTGCATTTTCAAACACATTTCTCATGTATTTCAGAGTAATTTTTCATATTTAAAATATAATAAGACTTATAAGTTCTTAAATTTAAAATTTTAGTGCAAGAAGTCTTTAAATTTTGGTTTTTATTTTAAAATTTTCTCTTTAAAAGCAGTTTTTCTCATTTAGCATTGAAATAAAAAAATTCCTCGTTTCTAATAGAGGGGCTTAAGCCCCTGACCCCCCCCCCCCCCCTTTCCTATGCACCTGCCAGTTTTAGTATCTTGCAACGAAAAACACGCTCATTCCGAAACTGTACAACTTTCGATTCTCTTCATTTGCGCTGACGTCATAAGATTTGTGACGTAGTAGAATTTAACCAATGAAATGGCAGATGAGTAAAAGTGGTACCCTATGTTTATTAGCCGCCTGTCATAAAACTAATAGATCTGATGATTGGCGTTGCCAAACTTACTTCACACCCTCTCTCAATTTTCTCATTAACAAGATAATAGATTAATAATAGAAAATTGCATGCGGTTTCACAATTTGCACAAACAGTTAAAGAAATGACCAGACAAAATAAAATAGTTGTAAGCAAATTAAAAATAATAATAATAATAACATATGCACTGAATACTAAATGTAAACATTACAACCAATCGTTTATACTTGCCCAGTGACTCTACACCCGAAATTAATGTTGCAAGAGTTGTGGAAATAAATGAAAATAACGTGTGATTCGGAATTACCACCAGCAATTTCTAAAAAATTCGTGAAGTGGAAAAAACAGTTGGACATACTTAGAAAAATTACTATTCCAAGACGTTTGATAAAAGATCCACATCTTTCAGCACTTTGAGTGTACACGTGTTTTTTGTGATGCAAGCAAGATGGCTTTTACGTTACCTGTATATATTTAAGGAGTGAAGGAAGAAACTTAGCTTCATGCCAATTAGTTCAGGCACGGAGCAAATTTACTTAAGTAGCTCCACTAAAGTCTATTACAATTCCTAGATTGGAATTGTTAGCTTGCACTATTGGCTCCCGACTGTTGCAAAGAGTTGTGGCAGATATGAAATTGGAAAATACTCCTACCTTTTTATGGACAGACTCCAGTAACGCTTTATGTTGGATAAAAGGTAGCGAAAACTGGACACCTTTTGTATATAATAGAGTGAGAGAAATTAGACTGGTGAGTAAACCAGAAAACTGGCATTATGTAAGTAAATTGAATCCCACAGATTTACCTTCGAGAGGGTGTTCTGCTAGACAATTGTTAGAGTCAGAGTGGTGGTTAGGCCCTCCTTGGCTCTGTTCTTCCGCTAAAATTGGACTAAATTTAAATTATCTGTTAATAAAGAGGAAGTATTAAAAGAAAAGAGGAAAGAAATAGTGTCAGCAATGGTGAACTTGCAAGATGTGGACAATTCCTTTATCTATAAGTTCTCGAGCTATAGCAAAACTATAAGAATTACTGGTTGGCTACTTCGATTCATTAACAATTGTCGTCTTATGAAAGATAGTAGAAAATATGGTATCCTCGATTCCGAAGAAATTTCTGTAGCTGAGTGTAGAATTATCAGAATGATACAAGAAGAAAGCTTAACTTATGAGCAAATGATGACGGTGTTGTGCGATTGTGAATCGGTAATTAATTCACGACCGATGACGTATGTTGGAGTATCGGTTGGTGACATTGTCTTGATTGGAAGCGATAACACAAAGCGTGTGAATTGGCCGCTTGGAAAAAGTCATGTAGTCCCGGGTAAAGATGGTGTTACTAGACTTGTAAAGTTAAAGACAGCAAGAGGTGAGTTGCTTTGACCAATACAGCGCCTTAGAGGTGTTGGCAGCAGAGTCAGTTCTAGTTGAGAAGAAATTTCTCAAATATTAAATTAAATCAAAAGCCAAAAATCAGCCAATCAGATGACTGCAGGTTCAAACCTTTTGAGGAAGCAAAAAGAACTAGAAGTGGTCGAGTTATTAAGATGCCTGATAAAGATAAACTGAACTTATGAACTGTTTGAATAATATTATTGTTGTAACTGTATTTGTGATTAGTTTAAGTTAAATTTTAAGATAAAACCATGGATAAAACTTAACATAGGTGGGAGAATGTTAACACTCTTTTTTATTATTATCTTTGTTTTGGTGCTTTATAGTTTGGGTTGTAAAAATGGCAACAGTTGTATTCTGTTTTAGTTTTGTTCCATTAAAATGGTTTTTGATTACTTAGCATAGTTTTTTTTGAGATAATTAATCTTCATACTTATCACTTCAAACTTATTAAGAAATAAAAGCGAAAGGAATATTGTGAGATAGTTGAACTGAGTATTTATATTTATTTAACTTCTGATTCGATGTTACCATTACGGGACATTTTCCTCACACTACTACAAAATGATGTTCTCCTCTTTGCACACATTACATAGCTTATTAAAGGATGGACATTCTTTCTGATCTGCCTCACTTTGTACAGTTGAACCCGCAAAGGACATTCTATCTCTTCCTGTTCACCAAACACACGTTGCAGATAGCATCTTAAGTTGGGTCAAATAAACGTGAACAGTTTGACCCTTTAATTTCACTCAGCATATAAATATTTTCTCCTAACAAACAAATATATAATAAACAGCCGAGAACGCTAATATAGGTAAACAAAATAACTCTGTCGCCAAGATGGTTACCAAAGATATCAGCCAAATGTGGGAATCCGTTTCATTAGCCAATCGCGTGTCGGTATTTATTCTGTAGAAGAAATGGTATGTAGAAATCGTGAGTATGCCTCCTCTCCCCCGTACGAGCAATTTCAGATTCTGATTCTGATTGGCTCAATGTATGAAGAATAATTTCTGTGCCAAAGATAATTGGGAAATGATTTGTTTACAGGAAAACCAAAATTGTGCATGCGAAAGTATATTTTGTACATTTTCGTTATTTAAATGTTCGTTTAGACTATTTAACGCTAGATAGATTTTCAGATTTTATGTAGCCACCCTGTCTGTCGTAAAAGTATTTTGTTCTATTAATTTATTCTTCGATTAAAATAAATAACCGTGATTTGCTTGTGTTTACGTGTTCACTATTCGTGCCAATATGCGTTATATAGAACTATCATGATATTTCCAATTTTTAACATGAGGTATAGAAAAATACCTTTCTTTTTACATATTTTTAAGTTTTTTTTCAAGGGGAATAAAGCATATTTCTTATTATATTAATCGTTACCTTTGTTTCATTCCCAATCAATCTTTCTTAACCTGTGAGTAGACTACAATCGACGATTGCACAGTCAATTGCTTACATAACCAAAAAAAAAAAAATAGAAATCTCTCTTTATGAATAAAGTATCTTGACTCTTGAGTTTTTTCATGTGTTACAAAATTCAATATTGTATGAATGAAATTTTGTCAGAGAGTTTCAATTATTTTTTAGTAGATTCAGCTTTTACAGCTTTTTTTTTTTCAGCAGGTCACAACACTAAAAAAAAAAAGTTGAGAAATGATGCCTTTTTAATCTATAATTTCTTAACCTTTTTTTAGTGTTGCTACCATTTTAAAAGTCAAAAACGTTTATAAAAAGTTCTTGTCGCCCCCTTGTTACAATATTTTATTTGTACAATGGAATTCTAATATTTGGTCATAATTTAAAATACTTTATTCTATAAATTGATGTTTCTTTTTTTTTTTTTTTTTGTTGGATATTCCTTTATACCTGTGACCCTCAGGTCGAGAAATTAGCGTTATCAAATCAGTCTTCTTCGATCATATAAAAATATGGGTGCATCAAAAATTGTTTCTGAACTTTATTTGGAATAGTATTGTAAGAAAGAGCTTGTTAGCTGCTCTTTGCCATTAATTTAATATTATTTTAATTCTATGTTTTTAATATTGAATTCTTATTACCATCTATTTAGAGAGAGTGAGCTACAAGCTAAACATAAATCTAACTCATGAAAGCTATCTGATGTAGACCTTTTTTCAAAGCGAACAACAACCAGAAAATGAATTTTTTTGTTTAAAACATATGTTAACATTTAAGAAAATATCCCTTTGAATGTTGCTAATTATCAATTTTATTCTTTGAGATTAATATGGGTACTTATCAATTATATACTCTACCTTGGTGACTGTTTTAGAAATGTCGCCCACATGAATTTAACGGTAATGAGTACTTTATGATGTTGAAGTAAAACTTGTTGCTTTGATTATATTTCATTGGGGGATATCTGGTGAGCAAAAAAAAAAGAAAAAAGGTAGGGCATATTTAAACAATAAGCAAAAAGCTTTAGATGCCAAATTATTTTAAAGAAATTATTGAAATTAAAATATCATCAATTGTAAGTGAGAAGCGTACTTGAATCCGTAATATAGGATATGATATGATATTTGTTAAGATAAATAAGGTCTTGCAGCTAGTGGTTTTGCTTGACTACAGAAGGATTTGATTCCTTTCCTGACCTGGATTTAATTTCCTTTTCCTTTTGTGTTGAAAAGATCTTATCACGTAATACCTATAATATTAGGTGAGGGTTTAATAAAATGATCCCAGGAAATAAAATGCCACTCAAACCTTAAAATATAGGTTAATCAGTATTTTAAAATATGTTAAGGTTGTGTAACAACACAAATCTGAATCTAATTTTAAAGAAACATCCTTAAAAAAAGACACCTGTTTCATTTTACACATATTAACAATAATAACATACATTAACACAATGTAGGAGCCAATTGTAAACAATATTGTGTAAAATTGAAACAGGTAAAAAAACCGGTAAAGACCTGCCTTTTTTTAAAAACGGCGGTGACTACCATGTCCCCTGACGTTTAAACCACCCTTTATCATTGCCATTTAAAGGTGATTCCTTATAAATATTATCACTAAAACCAGCCAGCAATCTCTTCCACCCAAGCAAATATTCCAGCCAAAGAGCTCCCATCCCCCCACCAGACACACTAACAGATAAAGCCCTATTCTGAAAGACTTGATGTACACCTGTGTCACGTTTTTTTTGTCTAGTACAGAAATAACCTAGGACACTATATAACAATTTCAAAATCGGATGCAATCGCCCTGCCTGGCTCTGACTTGTTTCTCTTGACATGGGCAGAGCTCAATGCTTAACTGTTTTCCATTTACAGAAGTCTAGTTATGCGTGTGTAACTTCTTTTATAGCGTTATTAACCCTTCTGCTCCAGATTCATTAACATTCTTAAAAAGTTAACATGTATGCTAAAAAACTTTGTTTCTCAGAAAAATGTGTTCCTCCCCTTCCAAATGTAATTTTTTCTTAGAATCATTACAATCCCATGCAATTTTTAAGATCTCTTTTTCTCGGAACACAGTTGATAGATAACCTATTACTTGATTGACTGATTGCGTGGTTGAGATGTGTACTTCTTGCACTGCAATTACAGTTAATAAAGTGGCAGCAAAGAAGAAGAGAAAATACTATAGAAGAAAAGTTATGAGTAATCGTTAAAGCTAAAAATGATGCAACGATAGCAAGGGGGCCAAGCATGTCCCCTGACACCCACGTTTTAACAGGCCTTTACTGTATATAAATACCCTTTTACTTTTTCGAGTAATCATATTTTGTGTCCATTTGCATCAATGCATTGAAATTATGGTTCACTGTGTTTGATATAATTATCACAATCTTCATGAGAATGCATTAAAAAAATAAATAAAATACTATCTTCATATGTGCTTGCTTTTGGTTCTTGCTTCTGTATTCTTAACAATTTCTTTTAAGGCTGGAAGTTTTGATCTGTTTCACTTACATTCATTTCATTTTTAACATTAGTATTTCCTATGATAGAAAATTAGTGTAATATTTTTATTTATCCATATTTTAGATACTTATGCTCCAAATTGAATGCTGAAGCAGAGAGTAATGCGCTGTGTACGTTGCATGAATTGGTGGCATTTTGGAAAGGCTCTTCTTCTTATCGGCTTTTTGCTGTTCTTATGTGAAGTAACTATTTTTCTTTTAAAATATATTTCTTCTTTGTTTCTTTTATTTTAAAAATACAAATACAAATGTGACAACCAGCAACAGTCACCGGGCCCTTCTAGTCTGGTCCTAGTCAATTTAACAATCCCCAATGAACATCAAGAGCCTTCTTAAAAGTTTTTACCCCACTGCAAATAATAGTCACTGTAATTGACAACATAAAAGTATCACTTATCCAGTTTTTGGAAAAGTTTTTTTTTTTTTTTTGACAGCAACAAAAGTCACTGGGTATATTGGTATATGACCTATGTTCTGAAAAAGGTCAAAAATGAAAGCATGGAAAAATTGACGTTAGAAGCAAAGTTGCCATTTAAATGATGTTATTTTTAGTTGGGATTTTGTAGGAACCTGCGACATATTGATATCAGTAGCACACCCAGGATTGTTCTTGGGGTGGGGGGAGGTAGGAGACAAGGTCAGGATTAGCAGAGTAGTGATGAATCAGATACTGATTTTGCCAGATATAGCATATCTGGTTCATGTGACAAATCTATATGTTCAGTAGAGTGCTGTTAAGGGGACTTGGCACCTTTCAAATGTAGAAAATCAATGAAAATACTGATTTTCCAATTTTTTGCTTAAAATGTGGTTTGACTCTCCTAGTATACCTGAGCAAAGTTTAGAAGCGGTACAACCAATATAAATGTAGTTAAAAAGTAAGAGAATTCAAATATTTCTGATGTTTTAGTAGGGTTTTGACTTCTTTAAAAACTGCGTTTTCTCGGTTTGTGTTTTTTCGCAACATTGTAGTACTTAAAATGCTAAAACTTCTACATATATTCATGTAGCAACTTGAAATTTTTATTGTGTTTTCAATATGATGTGCTTGATAAAATTAAGGATGGATTTTGCTATATATTTGTAAAAAAAAAAATTAGAAAATGAAACAAAAGTCACTTTTTTTTCTGTGTTCTACCAGTGATGTAACTTCTTTTTTCTCAAAAACTAATTAATTAATAGCAAAACCCATCCCTAAAATTGTAAACCATACTATGATAAGTACTTTAAAAAATTTTGGTTAAAAAAAATTTTAAAAAAAGAAGAAGAAGGAAATTTAAAATCGTTAAACACTTCATAATATACAAATGAAATAGGTAAAAGTTATTAAATAAAAAAAAATTGTCAAAAGGTGCCAAGTCCCCTTAAAGGAGAAGAATAGCATCTGTAACCATTTTGGCCATTTGTTTCCGTGTCAGTTATATACAGTCGAACCTCGTTAATTCAAACACGCTTAAAACGAATTACTGCTAAGACGAAGTACATTTGCGATCCCCGTCCTAATGTGTCAACAAATAACGCTAATTTTTTCGTTTAAGACAATCACGCTTAATTCGAACTATCGGATAAGTTAAACTCTTATTTGTGGTCCCTACCGTAACTTCAATACGAAACAAACGTAAAAGTCATTTTTCCCTTTACGAAACAGCGAAAAAAAGTATAATTTATCAGAATGTCTGAACAATTTAGATGCCAATGAAGACTTCTGGAGCAATTGTTCAGAAAAGAGTGGGAAAAAATGCGTTATATAACTGAGTATTTTAAAAAAAACAATACGTTATATATCTACGATAATTTTCAAAGATTTTCTCTTGATATGTAATTTCAATTGACTAGGACCAGCCTAGCTGGGCCCTGAGCCTGTTGCTGGTTGTCACTTTTGTATTTGTATTTGTATTCAGTTAATAAACGTTTATAGTTATTGAAATTTTACTTTTAAAACTTTTTATTTGAGAACTAGAAATTGTTTTGAAATCTATGGCATTGATTTATATATATGCATTAACAACTTAAATTGAGATTGTGAACTGGAAAATATCGTGAAATTCCTCTTTTGCTTTCTAAAAGATGGATTTCATTGTTTTTCGGATAAGGATAAGACGAACTACGGTTAAGAGGAATTTATTTTAAAAATCCCTTCGGATTTGTTTTAACGAGGTTCGACTAATACTTAAAAAATTAAGTTTAGCTTCAAATACTTTAAAAAGGTATAATTTTCTTGCTCTAAAAATGAGAATTCCAAATCCTGTTAAGAATGCAGAGAGACTTCAAAGTCACTAAATTTGTGCTGTAATAAAAAGAGATTGAATAAAAACTTTTGTTCAATCGGTTTTTATTACAGACCAAATAAAAAATTTTTATTCTTTGTTTTTTATTATTTCTCTTGCTATTCTTATTCTAACATCAGGGCTTAATCCAGGTCGATTTTGGTACCGTTTTTCGGTACCTTCACAAAATTAAAAAATAAAAAATCTGTACCTTCACAAAATAAAAATGTAAAAAAAATCAGTATTTCAACAAACTTTGAAAAAAAAAAAAAAACCGCATCTTCACGAAAATAAAAAAAAAAGTTCGAAGGAATTACAGTGCTGAATAGTTTTCCGAGCGGTTCATGGAAAAGTGGATTCACAGTGAACGCCGTATCGTACTCCGAAGTTCAGCATCGGGCGACCTTCCACGCAACCGCACTAGCTCGAAAACAGGCTTGATAAGCTGACGTCACTTCTCCTAAGTACGCCATTCAATCGGAGTGAGCGGTGAAGTTTTTATACTAGGCAACCGGCAAAATTGAGCTAGCGCATAAACAACACAACTCATTTTCCCAGAGGACAAGTGTTTTTGTTATGATTTAGCGTAAAACGTGTTGTATTCGTATTTTTTAACAAGATTTATGAAAAGTATTTATAATGAAGCGAGGAAGAAATTTAAGTGGAGCAGGTGGCTCACGGAATAGCGATTATTATATGAAGTGTTTACGTACGATCCATAGTATAGGAACAAAATCGATTAAAACTTTGTAATAAACTAAACTAAATTTAACTAAATAAATTTTATTAGTAAATAAGTTTTAAAAAAATTTTAAAGTTTATATAAATCTAATTTTTAACCTTAATATTAATCTGTTTAGTAAATTCCATAATTTCTATGCTGGCTGGAACTTGCATTGAATTAATAAATGGAATTAATCTGCAAGCTGTCTTATAAGCAATTCTTTGCGCAATATGTGTACTTTTTTTATAGTATTGTACTTTTTGTATACATATGTAGTTTTTCTTTTTTTTCTTTTTTTTTTAGCAATACTAAATTTTTACAAAAATAATTTTTTTTTTTCACAAAAATAGGCACTAAGATTGAAAACCTGGATTAAGTCCTGAACATATTTGAAAATAAAGTATTGCAATCATACATTTAAAGGTTAAATCTTTGTTTAATATCAGTACTTTATTTAAACAGATTCTGATTTATTACATTGTCTTGCTGCAATGTACTTGGCCTCAAATTCAGACAAACACAAGGCATTCAACAGTAAAAGCAATGATACTTGCTGACACACATTTACTTGGAACCCGTTTTGGGCACTGGTTTGATAAATTAAGAAGGTAAGATGTGTAGTAAATGACCTTTAAGTGTGCATGTATGGTGGGAAATGTTGCAAAATTATCTTTGTCAAACATTCATAATAACATTGCTGTATACTTGGTGTAAAATAATCGGAGAAAATTTCTTTCTCTTTTTTGGAAGTTAAAATCATATAGTTGTGTCACGAGTGGGAATTTATTAGAAGTTTTATTATTATTAGAAGTTTAAGAAATATTGTGTTTGAAATTCCTTCTGTTTCAGGTTTACATAATAAAGTTATTAGCAAATATATAAATTTATATTGAAATAGTTTTTACAAAATGCTCCAGTAGTATTATGCATTTTTTAAAGATTCTGTGTAAGAAAGCAAATCTCCTCCTCCCCCAATGTGTAATTAGTTATAAATAGTACAGTTTTACTATATAAAAGTTTAATACCAAAACATTTTAACAATGCTAGTTTGTATTTTTGTGTACTACATTGTTGCATACTAAGGGGGGCCCCCACATATATGGGTGCCTCTTTCCTTCATGAAAAGCAAATGTCTTTATGTTTGCTTAAAGGGTACCCAGTCTACTATCTCAGACGAATCCTTTTTCAATCTCCCTCCCGAATCATTTTGGGAGAGAGGAGTCTCCCGCCTTAATTATTTTGACGTAGAGGATCTGAGAATTTTAGGCGGGAATCAAACCATGCCTCCTCGAAGTTTAGACCCTGGTGTGTTGTATTACTAATTTTTAACAGTACGTGTTGCACGTGTTTTTAAAGTCCTTTATGTAGTATATTTTATGTATAGATAAACTAATGTAGTGTCGGCATTATCTATCTCAAATAATAATGTGAACAATATTAGATTTATTAACTCCCGCCCCTCACACGCACACACACACACTCATGATTTATATTTAATCAGTCATTTTAAAGCACATCATGTTTAAACGTTTGTACTTCATTTATATATTTAAAGAATTCTGTTTTCTCTAGGGAGTGGCAGATGTACAGAACATTCCAAACTTCAATGACTCTGCATAATCCTCAAGTAGTTTTTATTTTAGGTGTGTTTTACTCAATATTTGCATTCATATTAATTTTTCTATGGAACTATTCTCTACTTTCATTTACAACTGTATCTATTGTTTTTGCCTTTATTGTTATGCTAAAATATCATTATATTCTTCAATAACTCTGCCCTGTCATTAACAATTAACAAATACAACATCTCTTACTATTTTAAGGTTTTGCTAAAAAGTGGGAACAATAGTTCCAATTACATAACCAAATAGCCAAAAAATTGACAGATATTATAAATTTAAAAAACAAAAAAAATTCACCCAAAAGTATGTAGTTGTTATAAATTTAATCCTTTCTTCCAATAGTACAGTAAAACCCCGTTAAAACGCGGATGTCGGGGGACATGTTTGGCACCCACGTTATAGCATAACCGTGGTATAGTGAAACTATACTGCGGAACTATATTCACGAAATAATACTCCCTTTTGTTGCATTCTTTTAAGTTTTATTGATCATACTTATAACTTTTCTTCTACAGTATAATTTTTTCTCTTCTTCTTTGCTGTCATTTTATTCACTGTAATTGAGGTGCAAGAAGCACACATCTCAGCTGCGCAATCACTCTATCGGACGATAGGTTATAAACCAACTATGTTCCGAGAAAAAAGGGGCTTAAAAATCTCTTTATCAACATGGGATTGTGAAGGAGGAGAGGTCTTTAAAAAATTAGATTTGGAAGGGTAGGGGCGCACTTCTCCAAGAGACAATGCTTTAAGCCTGCATGCACTGGGGAATGTGTTTACTTTTCCGGAATGCTAAAGAATCTGGAATAAAAAGATTGATAGCGCTATTAAAAGAAGTTACACATGCATAACTAGACTTCTAAAAATGGAATAGTTAAGCATTGAACTGAACAGTTCCTGACAGATTGAGCTCTCCCCATGTCAAGAGAAACAAAACAGGGCGATTGCACCCGATTTTGAGATCAAGCTATACAGTGTCCTAGGTTGAAAGACAGAAAAAGCATAGAAAAGGTTACATCAGGCCTATCACAATAGAGCTTTATCTGTTAGTGTTTGTGGTGGGGGGATGGGAGCTCTTAGGCTAGAATATTTGTGCTCGGGCTGGCTTTATTTATAATGGTAAATAAGAAATCCCGTTCAAATGGCAACAGTAAAGGGTTATTTAAACGACGGGGGACATGATAGTCACCGCTGTATATCCGATTCCGTGGTATACTGCGGCGCGGTATAATGGGGTTTTACTGTATTTAAATTTAAGTGTAAGAAAAAACCAATGTAAATGAAGCATAAATTGTCAAAACAATAATTGTTCTGACAATGTGTGCTTTATTTACGCTGTTGTTTCCTTGCACTCATATTTTCATCATTCCATTGGCACTTCATGGGGGGTATCCTGATTTTCACCCCACCAGATGTGCCCATGCATGAGTGAAGATGGCTGATATAAAACTGTTCTCTAAATATTTGGTATAGGTTTCTTTTTACTAACCATCAGTATATGGACCATTGACAATTATTCAATGTTTTGGACCTATTTCTATATCTTGTAATTTTACATAGATTTTTGTAGCATAAAATGTATCCTGCCATTGCTTTCTAATATTTCTAAAAAAAAAAATTCTAAGAAAGTAGCTGTTTGTTTTATTCCTATAGAATTGTTGGTGTTCATATTGTCACGTATGTCCCCTGTTCCCCACTTCATGCATTTAACTTCTGGATTAATTTCAACTGTTAATTTAATAACTGTTTTTAAGAGTTTTAACGTATATGAAATGCTTTTAGTGAAAAACATCAAGCCATAGAATTAATGATAGTAATTAATTATTTCAAGTGACTAACTGCTAGTTTATTTAATCAGGTTGTAAGAGTACTTAGTTCTATTGAATTTTGTAATAGTTGATTATGATTTAAAATATGTCATTTGATAAAAGGATGTTTTGCACCTTATTCCTAAACTTAACCCCCAGATTGAAAAACTATGCCTTAAATTATACAAAAATAGATTTTTACTGCAAATTGAAAAGAATATTATATTGTTTCTGGGCAAGACAAATATTATTCCCTACTTCTTATGTGACTACGGTGACTATGACCAATTTTTCGGCCACTTGAGGGACGGGGGGAATAAAATAAGGTGGGCACTTGTGTTTACTGGAAAAGGTATCTTGATTGCTGAGAAATAAATAGTTTAGTTCTTTGGAATTGATCGTAAGTTACAAATTAGATAGAAAGTTAAGAACTCTTATAATATACTTATCACTAATGTCTTCTTACATAATCAAATTTTTTGATGTCGGATTGTAGTTTTGTCATGATATATCATACTTTTACTTTGCTCAAAATATTCTATTGCAACTTTACTAGTCCCAAATTAGTATTCATGCAAAAAAAAAAAAAATTTAATTTGTAAGTGAAGTATTGTTACTATTTGTTTACGCCCCTTTCAGATAAAATTTATATTGCAAAAGAACTTTAAAAATATATCATCTCTAATCTGCATGCTGAAATATTATGTAAAAGTCTCCATCCTATGTTTTATCTATTTATATAAAAAATTATATATGTATATATGTAACATCACCGTTACAAGCATTTCATTTTAACAAATGTCTGTCTATGAAGCTATCGTGTTAAACAGTTGTGACCAGAGTCCATTTAATCATTGGTTTATTTGAGTTTCATCATAGGAAATACAAATTCAAAGCAAAACAAAGACGCACACCAACATCAAAGTTTCTACAAGAATATTTACATCGTGAATCGAGAGCCTTTTATACCGTATCTTTATACATGCCACGTGATGATGCACCGATATTGCTATTTGTTACTATTTTTCGTTTACATTACATAATCTTTCCCGTGTTAGTTTCCCGGGCTGGGGGACATATAAAAAATATCGATGTTTCAAAAACGAAACAGAATTCAAAAAGGGGTCTAAAAAAGTTATTTAGTTTTCAATGTTATATATATATATATATATTTGAAATTTTATTTTTGCTTTCCACTAAATGACAGACTTGGAAATGTGTGTTGAGAATTACTTACATGAAAATATTCTCAGAGAACGAAAACATTCTGAGAATATTCTTGAAGCTGAAATGAGGAGAATGATCAAGGATATTCTTTTTTTTAAATTAAATATAAGAGTTTATAAGCTTCATTACTATTGTGAAATATATCATTGTCAAAGCATGTAAATAAAATTATATTTTCATTTACTTACCCATATAGTTATAGTTTCACCTGGGAGAGTTTTCACGGAACAATGTGAAAGGTTTTGGTCAGTTGGATAAATGTTTTGTAATAAACATATAGTGAAAAAAAGTCTTTGAATATAGCTCAAGCTGCAATTAATGAAGCTAAATGCAATAGTGACTAAAAGAATCTTTATTTTTCACTTTAAAAGAAGGAGGCAAATGGGACAAAATCTTTTTTAATTTTTAAGCTTCCTTTTACTTGAAATATTATTTTCGTATTGTTTAAATTGCCAAAAATTTTTATTTCTTAATGCATGTGTGCAAATCGTACGATTGCATTTGAATTTAATGGTTTTATTTTTATTTGTTGATTTTTTAAAGGTTAGAACAAAATATATTTTTTGTATTTACCCTTTGCACAAGTATGTCACTAATTGCAGCCTAAATATGTATATAATGCTATGTTATATTTTGAGCTATTAGGCAACAAAGGAATGAAAAAGGTAAATTTTTAAGGAGCTTTTGAATGTATAATTTGTTCCTATTATATTTATTTATATATATATGTCTTACATTGTCCTCTGCAGTGTGTTAAATTTGTTTTTTATGTTTTCATTGTATATTAGGAGATGTTTTTGATGAAGGTCACCATTGTACTGAAGAAGACTTTAATAATTATGTGAAAAGGTTTCATAGCATATTTTTTGTTCCTGAAAATACAAAACTATATGTGGTGATTGGAAATCATGATATTGGCTTTCATTATCAGTAAGAGTTACTTTTTCTTAATAATTTCTAAATTTTTGTGAAATTATAAAATTGTATGACTTTATGTATCTTTAGTTGGATGATCTTATAAGCACATATCTAGGTAAATGATAAAACGGCTTTAAAATTAGAATTTTTGAAATTATAATTATGATTTTCTATTTAAAAAAATATCTGTTATATTGAATCCTTGTAAACATCATCAAATGGGGTCAACTAAAATTTTTTTAAGGGCTGTAAAATATGTTTGCTTTATTGAATATTCTATTTTAGCCTACTTTCCATGTAAAAGTTAAAATAATAAATAATAATTATATTAATAACAAAAGCATGAAAAAAGGCTTAATGTATCATAAAAAATATCACTAATAAAGTTAAAAACGAATTATGTAATTAAATAAATTTGAAATTAGGGCTCCAAGATTGGGAAATGTGTGTTTGTTGATCTGTCCGTTTGCTACCCCCTGCCCCCTTTTGAGTGAAAAATTTGATATGCAAAGAAAAAGGAATCAAAGAAGCAAAAAGTGATCTGATCAACATTTGTTTTTCAAAATTCTTGTAACCAATTGCAAATTACTGACATGATGCCATTATTTAGATACTCTTAACAATTTTAACATTTTTGCACAACAGAGTGCAATTTCTATAAGAATCTTTTGTACCAGTACATATTTCAAGCCAATTGGAAAATTAGACAGAGAATTTTAATTTAGTTAAGAAAGTTTCCTTGTCAAATCTTATTCTTTGTTAACTACTGAAATTTCGAAACATATGATCATTTATTTTTTAAGAGCTAAATTTTGTAAATGTCGTCAAATGTTTTTTTTTTTTTTTAACTTTCAAGTATTTTATCCAACTAATGAATTTCTATTTAAATAGAAAAATATGATTATTATTTTACTTTTTTGTACTCTACTAATTATTTGCAACACAACATTTTATTTTGTCCAGAAAAATCCTTTTTATAGTGCATTAATTAACACTTTAAATTCCCCACTAGATTTAATAGTTA
This sequence comes from Octonoba sinensis, assembly GCA_038502835.1. NCBI lineage: Eukaryota > Metazoa > Arthropoda > Arachnida > Araneae > Uloboridae > Octonoba > Octonoba sinensis. The sequence goes on along the minus strand of CM076604.1, from coordinate 89,310,316 downwards.
GACCAGGGGTCGTCAACCTGCGGCTCTTTGGATGTGAAGTTGCGGCTCGTTCGTTCCATACGCAAATATTATTTATTTTATCAAAAAAAAAAAAAGACATTTAAAAATTGTTCTGAATTTGTTTCTACTTTAATAACCATGCAATGTCATCGCTCCCATTGAATTTGTTTAACTCAATTGTTTGTTATTGAATTACAAGTTAGTGTTGTAAGCAAATGTTTAATTGTTTTAAATTTTTACTTAAATAATAAGTAATTATCTGATAATGTCATATATATATTGTCTAATTTGTTGTAAAAACACTACTTATATATGAATAAATAGATATTTTTTCTTATGAATAAGTAGATTAGTTTTTTTTAATCAAAAAAACTTTATTTATGCAAGTAGTATTTATTCTTGGCAAGAAAACATTTTGTGGCTCTTTAAAAACTTTGAAATTTTGTAAATTTTAATTTTTGACTCTTCCGACTCAAAAGGTTGCCGACCCCTGAGTTAGACAGTTACACTTTCAAAAAAATTTTGTAAAGAAGTAAAAAAAAAAAACATGACAGATTTTTATATTTTTAGATGGTGTTTTTAATTCCAAAGATGTGTCTTTCAGAGCATCATTAGTCCCTTTCTGCTGTACTTATAGTTTTGAAAGGTTGCTCTCCTCTCAGTTTGTTAACATCAAATATATATATGTATGTATGAGGTGTTCTGTTTCACTGATGAGTCCTTGTCTCTCTTTCAATTTTTTTACTTCAGTTCATTTATATATAATTTATATATATACTAGCGGTACCCGCACGGCGCTGCTCGTGCTGAATTTTAACCGCACCTAAAAAACGTAAGCACAATTTCATTAGTGTGTTCCGATGTATTGCCAATGACTAATTAAATAAGTCAAATCGTAGCGTGTCATATTCGCCACGTTATTTGAAATCTAGTATAAACCATACGAATTCCTTTTCTGGTGATATTTATTTAAATGATATTGCTAAACCAAGGAAATCGTTAAATCGGGGCATACGAAATGATCGCTGTTCTAGATATTATAAATTTTAATTAAAATGCTTTGTACAAAGGTGTCTGCTAATTCAAACTGAATTACCCAGTTCAGGTGGCGAGGATGCCCTTTTGCTTACTGCCCCACACTACTATATATTTATTTGCTACAGTCGAACCTGTCTGTCTCGAAAACCTCCCTATCTCAAAATTTTATATTTTCCCTGCAATTACACCCTAAATTCAATGTATTTTCCATGTTTAGCTCGAAAAATTTTCCCCCCAAAACCTCTATATCTCGAAAGGTGATTCAGAAGAAGAGGAGATTGAGGAAAATACAGATGTCATGAAAGTCACTTTAAAAAGAAGCAGAGAAGGCTATAGAAACATTAACAACTTTCCTCGAATTTCAGGAAAATTTCGGTCTAGGTGAACTTACAGCGATCGCCACCCTCAAAAGTATAATCGAGTCCAAAACAACCAGACAACAAAAAACATGGAAAGACTTTTTCTTGTACTTGCTAAAGAAAGTAGTAGTACTTGTCTTGCTTTTTGAAAGACTTGCGAAAAGGTATGCTGAATACCATTTTTTTATTGTCTATGTTATTTTTAAGAGTATAAAATTCGTTAAAAAAAGTTAATGTTATAATAAAATGCTTAATAAAACCAATACAGAAGATTTTTTACCTACAGCATATAGTCATTGTTTCAGTTGCAAATTTTAATAGTTTTATCCAAACCTCTGTACCTCGAAACCTCTTTATCTCGAATTTTTTTTCCTTCCCGTGAAATTCGAGATAGACAGGTTCGACTGTATTAGTCAAATTGCTTGTGAAAAATATATATTTATCATCGAAATAACTTATTGAAAATTTTATTATGCTTTTCAAAACAAAAGTTTTAACGAAACTGGGCAACAAGAGTGCTGCAACTCTAATAAGAAAAATTTAAAAAGCACAGACGATAAAGAAATAAATTAAAAAGAAAGGAAGGATTAAATTAAATTCGCGTATACATTAGTTTTTAACTGAGATTGAAATGCAGCGAAGCCGCACTCAATATGCTAGAGAAACATTTCGATTGTTATTAGTACATTTGTTACAATAACAATGGCAACTGCATTGATTTGTTTGCTCACACAGCAACTGTACTTACACTGTTGGAAACGATGGCAACAATGCAAAAAAATAAAATAAAACGAGTCAATAAAATTATTGAAAAATTTTTAAAAATTAATTTAAAAAAAAACTAATTGAGTCACAACTTTCATTTTTGTGGCGATGAGTTTCTCGGGTTGTAAACTTTAACCGTGCCGAATGTGATCCCGATTGGTAAAACGGCCTAGGATTCTATAGCGAACAGACAGAGCGACAGACAGACACTGCTCTTTTATATATATAGATAAACATTGAAAACATTTGGAATCTTATATACATTTTGTTCATCAGCTAAAGAGGTAGCTAATAATATGGGGAAGGACAGACTTCTAGTACTTCTGTTATTAAGCAGTTAGATTAATTTTTAAAAACACTTAAAACTCAATTTGTTTTTTTGCACTTTTTAGCACTTGAAATAATACACAGGTTTGTGTGGTAACTGGTTGTTATCATTATGAATATTACTGATTAATGCCTTTTAGAGTGAATCATTAGTAACATATTAGAATAATTTTAATGTGTTAAAAAAAGGCATAGACAGGAATAAAAATTTCACACTTGTTTCATGGTTTGCAAGGAGTATCTTTTTCAATTCAAAAGAAGTTTTGTTGTATATAAGTGTGCTATATATTTAATTGAATGTCTTTTTTTTTTCTTATGTCCATGTAATCTTTATTTAATCATTCAGATTTGTAATTCCCTTCCAGCATTACTTATTATCTGAAAGAACGGTTTGAGAAATCATTTAACATGTCATCTGTAGAAATGGTTACCATCAAAAACAACATCTTTGTTCTAGTCAATAGTATGGCACTTCATGGAGATGATTGTTTCCTTTGCAAACCAGCTGAAGAGAAATTGCAAGAAATATCTAAAATTTTGAGGTGCTCAAATGTGAGTTATAATATTTTGCTGCTTGTTTTCAATGTTAGTTTTAAAATATTTATGGAGTGAGTGCATGATGCACTTAAGTGTAATTATGTTTATGGAAAATTATTAAAAGTTTCCTCTAAAAATCTTTTAAACTTTCCAACTGCTTACAAAAGTTCTCACACATTTAGCCTAAATGTGTCCTAATTTATTTATTTTAATAAGATGAGTAGAGTGAAAAATACCATTGATTTTGTGAAATTTAGAAAACTATTTGGCACTTTTATTTTTCACATCATTGAAATTTTATAAGTACAACTTGATTTAATTTCAAGGCCCTTAATTAACTTGTTTCATAAAATCTTTAAAAGAACTTGATAAAAAATTTCTGAGGAGTCTGGATCCTGTTTAAATTAAAGTGGTTTCAGGTAGTGAATTAAGGAGTAAAATGTACATCTTATTGAAAGAAAAGGTGTTGAAAACATTTTAAGTGCATTGCCAATATCATGCTGGTTGTTGGAACTATGTCTTGCCACTTGTCAGATGTTTTAATGTATAGTAAAATTCTTCAGTCTGAAAACTATGAAATGCATGTATGCACTAGTAAAAAGTGAAGAAAAATCCAAATATTAGGTCAGTGTAGTATGTCATAAGTTTTATATTCATAATATAAACATTTATTCAGTTTAAAGTGTTGTCAACTATTTTGATTTGCTTTTGTAAAAACATAATGATTTGACGAAAAAAATATGATTTTTTTTTCTCATCTGTATAAGAATCTATTAATTAGTTATCATTTGTTTTTGTTTTAAATGACTATTTTTATTATAACTTTATTTGTTATACAGATTTAATGTTGTCTGAATTTTATTTTTCAAGCGTGTAACTAATGTTTCAAATATATCATGTTCACTGTATAGAACAGTTCCCCTAATCATTTTACTTAAATGCTTGGAAAAAGTTTTTGTGAAAATGGTCACTTTAGTTGGGGTGGTCACTGGTCACTTCATAAACATAGTCACTTTTACAGGCTCCCCCCCCCCTCTCTCTCTATATATATATATATATTTATAGTACTAAATTAAAGCAAAAATGATTACAAAATTGTAGAAGAAACAAAATAATAAAAATAAATAAATAAAGCATTTACAAATACAAATACAAATACAAAAGTGACGACCAGCAACAGGCTCAGGGCCCAGCTAGGCTGGTCCTAGTTAATTTAGCAGTCCCCAATGAACATCAAGAGCTTTCTTAAAAGTTTTTACTCCACTGCAATTAACAGTCGCTTCCGGTAAACTATTCCAACTGCCTACAACCCTATTGAAGTAGTAGTTTTTCCTAATTTCAAGATTAGCCTGAGATTTGAAAAGTTTAAAACAATGACCTCTGGTTCTACTTTCAGCACATAGTTGTAGTCCATCAACGTTTCCCGTTTTAATGAATTTAAACAACTGAATCATGTCCCCTCTGACTCCCCTTTGCTCAAGACTATACATATTGAGCCTTTTAAGCCTAACCTCATAATCTAAGTCTGAAAGACCACTTACCAATCTTGTAGCCCTCCTTTGAATCCTTTCCAATAAGGTAATATCCTTTTTTAGGTACGGAGACCAAAACTGAACAGCATACTCCAAATGAGGTCTTACCAAACTTCTGTATAATGGCAATACAACTTCCCTAGACCTCTTCGAAATAGCCTTATTGATAAACCCAAGCATCCTGTTAGCTTTGTTACTTACTATGCTACACTGCTGACTGGACTTGAAGTCATGACTAATCAATACTCCTAGATCAAAAACTGCTTCTGCTTCCCTAATGACAGAACCTTGTAAATAATAGGTTGCATGTTTATTCCCATGACCAAAATGAAGCACTTGACATTTCCCAATATTAAAAGACATACCCCACTTAATTACCCACCTAGAAATTTGATTCAAATCCTCTTGAAACTGATTGACTTGTTCCTCCGTGTCCACAATTCCCATGATTTTGACATCATCAGCAAAAATATTGATGTTCCCAGAAATACTCTGAGTAATATCATTAATAAAAATAATAAATAATATAGGTCCTAAAACTGAACCTTGTGGAACACCACTCAAGACATCAATCCACTGAGAATAATTGCCCTTCACCACTACTCTCTGTTTCCTCCCAGTCAGCCAATTTTTAACCCAAATTAAAGTTTTTCCACCAATACCAATATAAGCAAGTTTGCTAAGAAGAGCTTCATGCGGTACTTTATCAAATGCTTTCTGAAAGTCAATGTAAACAACATCTACGCACTTTTTATTATCTAATGCCATGGTAACCTTGTCATAGAAATGCAACAAATTAGTTGTACAGGACCTACCCTTTCTAAAACCATACTGAAAATCAGTCAACACTCCATTTGCCTCCAGGAAATTCACTATTTTGATTTTTATCAGAGTTTCAAAAATTTTAAAGAACGGAAGTACTATTTAAGCGCTAAAGCAGCTCGAATTAGAATGACAACCATAAGCAAGATATTTAAAAATTTAAAACATAATAATAATAATATTGAGTAAGTTAAAGGTAAATTAGGGGACTTTTCGGTGGCAGCCACCATTTTAAAAATTAACATTAAAGAAGAAGTTAAAGAGTGTTTTGTCTTTGCAATGTGGAAATGCAACCGGTGCAAACCCATGTTGCAACTGCCAGATGCACCTAACCAATAATTAAATAAAAGTACAATAATTCTGAAAAAGATTAAAACTCAGAAGATAAGGTAAAATTTAAAATTAATAAAAAGATGAAAGTTATCAATTCCCACTCCAGACAAATATTTTAGAATTTCGAAATGGTTGTTGAAGAAATTAAATTTAGCAGTAACAAATCCTTTTTACATAACTTTGTTTCAAAGAAGAAATGACTTTCTTAATTGGCTTTATGCCTTAATTGTTTTTACTAATCTTGATCTTGACTGTTATTTCTAATCTTTGCAAACCTTTTTATTCTCTTTTAAATTTTACTGTTTAACTTTTTTGAAAAATTTTGTTAAAATTATTTGATTATATGTTATTGTACAAACACACACATACATATACGTATAAAGATAAAATCAATACCAGCTTGGTTTTTATTTATTTCTTTAACTATGATATAGTTTTTGACACTTTTTTTGTTATTTTAAATTTGAAAGCTGCAATGTGCTTTTTCTAAAAAAAAGTCAAGGGGGATTCATTATTTTTTTTTAAAGCAAATTGTACATTTTAATAAATGTATGTTCTAACCTGTTTTTGCTGACAAAGTGTATGTAGTAAAGTAAAGAATAGCACCTTTCAATTTGGTTTTTCATATTTTTAGGGAGAAGGAGATGCAGAATGTAAGAAGTTGGGGCCATTACCAACATATAGTCCTCCTATTTTTCTTCAGGTAATATTAAAAGAAATACATCATTTTTTGAACTAACTTTTTATGTACAGTTAAGCTTTTATAAAGCCTACTTATTTTGTACAGATTAGCAACAAAACATTTTTGTATTCTTTTTCATTGTATACAGTCTACGAAACATTTCATACATGATATTCAGTTACCAGATCCAGGGTGCGACTGTAGTTTCATTTTACTGCATAATTAGAGGGGAAAAAATTCTTGAAATTTCAACGTCCCTCTTATGACTGATTAAAAAATTTAATTTAAATCATTAGCTAATATTTTTCTAGTTCTTTTAAATTTTTCACGTTTAGCTCTTTTTGTAACCCCTTGGCTTGCCACCCAAAGTGTTTGTATTCTTTTGTCTTCCCCTACAACTTAGATCTGATGCTGACTAGTGATACACTAGATGTTGAACCCATGCATATGAAAGCTAAAACATGCATATGCATCATTTGCCATTTTCGATAGATAGAGTTATCAAACTTCTTCTCTTTCTTCCATTTCTTCCTTACCTGTTCTTATGCTTTATTTGTTTTGCAGCATTTTCCACTTTTTCGCCCTTCAGATGCTCATTGCAGAGAATCTGACTCTGCACCGGAGGAAATAATAAATGAACCTTTCCGGGAAACGTGGGAATGCCTTTCCAAGGAATCCACCAGCAAAGTAAGTTGTGAAATTATTCATTTGAAAATTTCTTCATTTTGAAAATGAAGTTTTCTAAGGTTTTTTTCTATTTATCATATCCAGAAGTTAATATTACTTGATTCCACGTCTTTTTCATTGTTAGCTGCAGTGAAATTGACACAAAATAATATTATGTACAGAACCCATCCAGGCAATAAATTGCCTATTAATTCCATATTAATTAACTAAATAATTATTGTCACTATGTTATAAATCTGTTTAAAAACACATAAATAGCTTCTTTTCAGTGCAGTTTGAATACTGTGAAATTGATAACTTTCCTATATTTTTACATCAAATTTCTCAGTTCGTAAGTGACGAAATTTGAATATGTATGGATTAAAATATTGAGTTTACCCTTAAATGCCAGATTATATTTTTTAAAGAAAAAAACTTTTTTTTTACTTTAAAGATGATTTTTATTTTGGTTTTATTGTTTAAATTGTGGATAAAATGGTTTTAAAAATTATATTTTCATTTAAGTATGGTTATGCTTAAAGAACTGCTTGATAATGGTAAGCTTCAACTGAAAAAAAAATCAAATTATTTAGTCCAATATTTCCTCATAACTTATTGGATCTTAATAATAGTTTTTTAAACTAAGGGAGAAGTGTTGTAGTAGTGTGTGTGTGTACATTTTATTTTGAACTTAAAATGCATTGAGTATTAAGAAGATTGGAAATCACCCAATACAAATTTTTAAAAAAAAAAGGAAAATTGAAGTGAAAATTAAAATTTTTATTAGTTTCCAGCAAGCAATTCATTTCTTGTTTTCAGATAAGGAATATTTAAATGTGTTGGGATAGAAATCAAAAGCTTAAATTTCATATTCAAAAGGATTAGATTAATAATTCTGAAAGATTTTATGATGAAAACATATACTCATATAATTAGCTTTCTTAATAACTAAAACTTTTAATTAGTTTTTTAAAGCAGCTTTGAATTTGTTTAAGGTTTTAAGTCTCTTGGAACCTCGAGCTGTTTTTAGTGGTCATACTCATCACGGTTGTTTCACTATGCACAGAGAAAAAATTCCGGAATGGACCATACCATCTTTCAGTTGGAGGAATAAGAAAAATCCCAGTTTTGTTCTAGTATGTTAAGTTTCCTATATTTTTGTACTTTTAAGAATAAATATTGATTAAGGGTGAAATTAGTTTTATGCAACATAGAGTAACACTTCATAATTTTCTCAGTAAAGAAGTAAATTCCAGCTAAATTGATGTATATTAAGCAACCAAATTTAAAATAATTTTCTTTCTTTGAAAGCAATTAAATAATTCGAAAACTGCATAAAAAATATCAAACTTGTATTGAATTATTTTTGCATGAGTCCTTCCTCTGTCCAGCACTCCAGGAATGATGAACCCCTTCAGCACCAGTAACATCAAGCTTATTACCTGCTAAAATATGCATGCCATGCATCACATGACTGCAGTTTGTTTTCTTATTTTATTTTAAATTAAATTATATATTTTTGCATTTTGGTTTATTATTTGTAGCAGTTGTACATTATTATTTTATTTTTATACCATTTTCTTATAGTTGATATTTTCAACTATAATCAAAAATGTATCGTCAAATTTATTTTTCATGTGCTACACAAATTTAAATTAAATGCCTTTTCTTTTAATCTTTATCTGTTAAACTTCATGGATTCAGTATTTCTGTGTGTGTATGCTACTTAAATCTGATGGATCCAATGTTACTGTGTGATACTACTAAAATCTGATTCGGTGCTGAAGGAATTAGTTAGCAAGCCATTGTACTTCTAGCATAAAAACCCTGAAAACATTTCACTCACACACAGTACATACACACACATATATATGCAGATGAGTATGTGTTGTGAGTTTCAGGCAGTTAATTGTCAGATTGAACTGTGGGAAGTGGTTGGAACAATAAATACCCGCCTCCAGCCTATGGCTACAACATTCACTTTGCCGGCTATGTCTGTACAGCTCTGGGGTTCTTACTCACGACTGTCAGATCCAAGCCATATGCTAACAATGTTTAATTTGAATATCTTTTTTAATATTCATTATTAGTTTTCAGTTTGAATCAGACCTGTCATTTCAAAAGTTTCCAGGGGGAGGGGAGAGGTAAAGAGTACAATACATTTTTTAAAAAATCAATAAAATACCAGCACATATATGTAAATACAAGTATACAAATACAAGTATACACAATACATGTATACAAATACATTGCTGCCCCTCCCGAAACATCATAAATGACAGGTCTGCTCTGGATTTAAAAAATATATATATTTACTTTTTTTTTTTTCCAGGCAACATTTGCTCCTGACACATTTAGGATAAACAAATGCCATATGCCAAACGAAAATACTGTGGTTAATCTGTATATAGTTGGCAGTTTGCTTATTCTGATTTGGATGTATGTTACAAGATACAGATTTTTCAAAGGTACCCCTTTCAAAGACAAGTAACTACCAAACAAATATGCAATTTCTAGTGATCAGTTTGCGTCTTTCACTTTTAAGTACAATTCTCAACTACATCATGTACAAAAATCAAGAAGTATGTTCAAACTATGAATCTTCCTAGTTTTTGGAACTGAATAAAATTATTACGTTTTGTACAAGTTATATTGTTGAATAAATATATATTTGTTGATATTAATCTTCATTCATTGTGTATTTTAAGAATTTCACGTTGTACATAGAATAATAGTACTACTTAAACTATATGTGTATAGGATAGGCAATCCTAATTTAATATATGCTCCTCATGCCCCTTACCCCCACTTCCCTGTCTGAAAAAGGAGATAGAAAGAACAAAAAAGTATAATGCATCTAGTATTATTCCCTCTTCCCGTCATTTTTTTTGTTTCATTGTATACTCTTTTATCTGTATTTTGTTCAAAAATTTTAGAATTTGGAACATTTTATTATCGATGGCAGTTTGGTCCAACCCTTGGTTACCCAAGTGCCAATCAAGCTTTAATTGAGGAATGTGAGGGCCAGACGCATACCAGAAAAGAAAAACAACTCACATATTTTATTCAAAAACTTTTATTAGGTTTTATATTAAAATAAGTTTAACATTGCACTTCATTTTACAATTGATAAAACAGTGTGATTGTCAGATTTACTGATATAAGTTTAACCATGTCCACTGAAAGTTCAGTAAGGCAAAGTCTTAGGCTCGATTCCAATGAAGCACTTTCAATTCGATTTCTTGTTTTTTGGTTTAATTTGTTCGCAAGATGCGAGCAGAAACAGCCCTTTTGTGCACACATATGTACTGCTAAACAGCAATAACATTTTCAGAGAGGATTTGAGCAGTTTAGGAAATCGTTTTATAGAAATCAGTTTTCAGAAATTTTCAGGGACATCACACTTTTTCATCTAGTAGAGTGAGTCTGCTTGAAGAGCACCAATTTCCATTTGAAGGTCGCAGGGCACTTCAACATAAATGGGTTTATTGGTTAAAAAGGGCAAATTCAGGTATTAGGGAGTCAAAATCCCGGAATCTGCCTTTCACTCTTTCTGGATATCCATTAATATTTGATGAAATGTACTAAAATTTAACAAATGGGAAGTATACTGCATGATTTGCCTTCAGTGGAATTTCCATTACATCAATTTTTTTCTGTAAGCTCTTAATATTTTTATAAAGACGGCAGATGTTTTGTTTTCTGCATTGTAGTTTTAGGTTTAAAGCATTTAAATGGGATGTTAAATCTGTCAGAAAATCAAGCTTTTTTATTTAAAACAGTAAGAGGGTTGAAAAAATATTTTCCAAATGTTAAATTAAAATTATCCTAGTAAGCTGGGCAAGGAAGGGCTAATAGAAATGCACGGGTTGGCGATTGGCGGCATGCAATTCGCAGGTGGGACCACACTGATATAAGGTATATAGTCGGTGGATCTTACATTAAAGTCGGAGGGGGGGGGGGGATATATTTTTTAAAGCTCTAAGCTTGGGAAATTCTGAGAATGGTTTTGCTGGAATGTGTTTTTTACTCATGTAGGCATTTACCACAAGAAGTCCCTTGACGGGAGGGTGGGGCTCTTCATCATTGCCGCAACGTTCTTTGATCTCTTAGCGTGGGCATCCCCATGTGGGTACCGCTTTTAAACACATATAATGTACCTGGCATATGAATGTAGCTTATTTATAAAGTACTGAGACTTGGTTGCACTATTCCTATAGTTACTTACCCCACTTCACTCTATTTTGTATTGCTTCATGTTTATATGTTCAAAACTTATTTCAGATTAACTTGCACTACAGTATTCCGAATATAAAACTAAACAGACTTGTCGCTATCCATCTGTATGCCGCAGCTAATTGTTTGGGAAGAGAGACAGAACCACTATAATCTAGCTATAAGGCTAGATAACAGAGAACTAGTATATATATATTATGGTTCAATTTAGAACGAAAAAGTTTCGAGGTTCCGATCAGATAAATAAAAGTCGATTTTTTTCCCATCCTAATAACTCTTGGGAATTATATTTTAGAAAATCCCTAAAAGCCACTTTTTTAAATTTTTATGTGTCAAATTTTTTTGCTCTTTGAAATTTTATTTTCTTCAACCAGTACATCAGGAAAATGTATCACTCAGTTATAATATTTATAATGATAAGTATTTACTTCTCTTTTCTTTCTCCTCTCTGTCTCTCTTTATTTTCTTCCTTTCTTTTTTTTTTTTTTGAAATTAGCAGGTTTCAAATATCAGACCCCAGATATCCGGAAAGATTCGTCAGCCAAAGGACAGTTTGTTTTCCTTTCTTAATCATTTCATGTTACATGAAAGGAGAAGGGCAGTTGTAGCCTAGTGGTTAGGATATCGAGCTTCCAACCAGAAGGTTGGGTGTTTGAAACCCGAACCGCTGAAGATATGTATACTTGGAGATACGTGCATGTAAAATCCATAGACCCTGAAGTTCCGAGGGTACCGGAGGGTGGAGAATTTCTCTTCCCTTCATTCTTAGATCAAAAAAGGAAGGTGGCGTATTTATGATGGCGGTATTTGGTGTCATCCAAATACATAATGATCCAAGTCGTGCTTCCAACGTTGTGGTGCCCATCTTTAAATGGAAGGCGCTCCCTTACTGCCTCAAATCCTGGTCGCTTTGTGAAGGGGAGCTTGGATGCCCTAGTGGCATTAGATACAACAATAACGACGAAAGGAGAAAAAGGTAAGCACTCCCCTTGACAAGGACCGCAGGTACAGCTTAAAGCATTACCACATACTTTGTGGCAACTAAGCAATTTTTTTCCAAAATCAAGATTGAATTTCCTGCAGACTAATAGTGGTGTTGACTCGTTTGCAGTATGGTTTTAGGTAGGGTAGGCCCTGTACAACTTATTTGTTGCACTGTTTCTATGACAAGGTTACCATGACGTTGGATAACGAAAGGTGCTGTGTATATTGACTTCCAAAAAGCGTTCGACCAAGTACCGCATATGAAGCTCTTCTTAGCAAACTTGCTTGTATAGGAATTGGTGGGAAAATTTCAAGTTGGGTTAAAAATTGGCTGACTGGGAGGAAACAGAGTAGTAGTTAAAGGCAATTATTCTCAGTGGATTGATGTTTGAAGTGGCGTTCCATAAGGTTAAGTTTTAGGACCTTTATTATTTTTATTAATCATAGTAGTGAGAGTATTTCTGGGGAACATCAATTTTTTTGCTGAGGATGTCAATGTCATGGGAATTGTGGACACGGAAGAACAAGTCAAACAGCGTCAAGAGGATTTAATTTCAGTTTCAAGGTTTAGCAATTAAGTGGGATATGTCTTTTAATATTGAGAAATGTCAAGTGTTTCAATTTAGTCATGCGCATAAACTAAACATGCGAGCTATTATTTACAAGGATCTGTTATTAGTGAAGCAGAAGTAATTGTTGACCTAGGAGTATAGTATTACTTACTCATGACTTTAAGTTTAGTCAGCAAGTGCAGCATAGTAAGTAATAAAGCTAACAAAATGCTTGGGTTTATCGATAAAGCTATAGCGAACAAGTCTAAGGAAGTTATATTGCTCCTGTACACAAGTTTAGTAAGACCTCCTTAGGAGCATGCTGTTTAGCTTTGGTCTCCATTTCTAAAGAAAGATATTACCTCATTCGAAAGGGTTCAAAGGACCGCTATTAGGTTCGTAACTTGATTATAAGGTAAGTTTAAAAGACTCAATAGTCTAGAGCAGAGGTTCCCAAACTTTTTTTTCTCGTGGACCACTTTCAAAGTTTTACTATTTTCGGTAGACCCCCTGCTGCTACATTTCTACTGTTGTATTCCCAAAACTCCTAAAAATATCACCCTAAATTGGGGGTGTTAAGAAGAAAAAAAAAGTAGCACATTTTCTTGTGGCCTATTTATTAAAATAATACTTGTGGTTATACAAAATTATAAACATTTATTATTACAAACAATCAACAATTGACAAAAAATCAACAATAAACTCTGAAATGTAAATAGTCATACTTTTAATGAGACGGATGTACTTGATGAATTGACATCAAATTATCAATATTTGGCTTCAGTTTTGTAAGAAGTAATCTCAAATCTCCCCGTTCTGTGATGTTCAATCTGCTCCTTTTTTTTGTTAACAGGTTGGTAACGGCACTAAAACTTCTTTCGACAAGATATGACGAGAGAAACACTATCGCAAATTTTCTCGCAATTTCCCACAGCTTTATTTAAACACCACAGATATTTATTTAAATGTTGAGCGTATGTCTGAACATCCTCACCAAGACATTCTATCTGTGACAAGTGCGGAAACTGGGAGAATTCGCTCCTACTAATATTTTGCTTCATTAATTTCAATTTACCAAGAAAAGCCGAAATTACACCCTTTGCTTTTATTAAAGTCAGGCTGTCCTTTGTAACTACAAGTGAATGTCATTGAATTTTATGAACAAATCTGTTAAGTACGCAATGTCCGCTTTATATTTGATCAGATTTTCTTTTAAATCTGGTGCTTTAATTTCCAGACGCTCCAGTACTGAATCGAAAAGTAAGTAAAATCTCGATAAGCATGCACCTTTCGACAACCAGCGTACTTCAGTATGTAAGAGCAGTCGTTAGAAATCTTCATCATCATTTTCATCGCACAATAGGGCAAATAAACGGGTATTCAAAACATTGCTTCTTATTTTTAACCGACTTCACAAAGGAAGGAGGTTATACATTCATACTGTATGTATGTCGTTTTTTTTTTTTTTTTTTTTTTGTTTGTCCACTCATAACTTCGCACCGGATGAAGCGATTTTCATGATTTTTTTTTTCAATCGATCAAGGGTGGTTTCCCATAGGTCCCGTACTTTCGTTTGACCATATTCGATAAATAGAACAAAAGTAATGGTCAGAAATGTAGTACGTTTTTTGTTTTTTCATCCATAACTTTTGACAAAATAAACCGATTTTGAGGATTTTTTCTTTAATCGATAGAGGGTCGTCTAACTCAAATATTGCAAAAATCAATTTGACGACATTTGTTTTTTTAGAAAAAACGTTACGGGTGAAAAATAAGTATTTTTTATTTTAATTGGAAAGGCTTGGCTTGATTTTTCTTTGTTGGGAAATCTATTAATAAATATAAACGTCATTGTTGGAAACATGTTTTTGTCATGGGCTATAATATTAAAAGAAATTACAGCAAGAGTTTGACTGAAGGCTGACTGAAAATTAATCCAATCAGTTTGTTTGCTAAAATCGACTTCAAAGGGGAATTTATCATACAAATGATTAGTTTTAGTGCCATTAATTCAAAGAAGTTTTGCCCTTTGATATGAATTTTTTTTTAAATAGAGTATTTATATAAAAAATGTATTTACACTAAAAAGAATAAAATAAAATAATTTTTAAACAAACAGAACCGACTTCAAACTATAAATTGCGCTAAAAAGTGAAAAATAAATTCATTCTTTAAACAACATCGATGTGACTTTTAAACATAGTTTTAGAAGTCGGTGCAAAATGATGAATCATTACCATTATATCATTTGGTACGTCATATTGAAACTGTTGCTAATTCTGCGAAAATATATATATTTGTAATTGGATTCATGATTACAAAAGATTTTATCTATCCTGATTTTGCACCGACTTCTAAAACAATGTTTAAAAGTCACATCGATGTTGTTTAAAGAATGAATTTATTTTTCACTTTTTAGCGCAATTTATAATTTGAAGTCGGTTCTGTTTTTTTATAAAAATTATTTTATATTAACTGCGTTAATCACAAATTGAAGCCGATTGGTGTCTATTACTCAAATTTTTCTCTACAAGGTGTTGTCGGTGGATGACCCAGTGAGTTGCAATAAGTCCTAGTATTATTCTTTTAAGATGGTTTATAAACCCACGAACATGGCAGGAGCTCCATCTGCTGCCATCGAAAGTCATTTCATCCCTTTGCAGGTCTAAACAAGCATCCCGGACGAGCGGGCGCACTGGCGGTACTTTGCAAGTCTCGACATGTGGTGTACACTTGTACTATTATCTATTGTTCTATTCAATTCTGTGTTTGAACTGAGTCTCGAATATTTTTGAGTACCTACCTAGTGAGTGATGCTACCTGCCTACGTTGATAGGTAAATCCAGGCCAAAATTTTTTGTTCTTTATTATGAAAACCAGAAAATTTTTCGTGGACCCCCACTTACAACTTGTGAACCCCTGTTTTCTTTTCACGTCTACGTGGACCCCCGTGTGGTCTCCTATGGACCCCTGGGGGTCCACCTGGACCACTTTGGGAACCTCTGGTCTAGAGCGAAGGAAAGTTAGAGGGACATGATTCAGTTGTTTAAATTCATTAAAATGGAAAATGTTGATGGGCTACAGTTATGCACTGAAGGTAGAATCAGAGACCATTGTTTTAAGCTTTTCAAATCTCAGGCAAATCTTGAAATAAGGAAAAATTACTACTTCAATAGCGTTATAGGCAGTTGGAATAGTTTACCGCACGCAATTGCATTATTTGCAGTGGGGTAAAAGTTTTAAGAGGGCTTTTGATGCGATTAGGGATTGGTAAATTGACTAGGACCTGCCTCTAGAGCCTGTTGTTGATTGTCAATTTTGTATTTGTATTTATTTAATTTAAATACTGATTCTTCAAAGAAAGCATTTGGAATCAAGAGGCGTTGAGAAATTCACTTGAACTTTGATAATATTTTCAAAAGGTTTTCTGTATAAGACGAAAGGGATGGGAAATACTATCTTTAAAAGTATTTTCAAAGGTCAAAAAAAAAAAAAAAATTTAAAAAATATGAACAGAACGATAATAAATTGTCCTTTGAGCTATCATCTGAACGCTGTTGATTCGTAAAAATGCTTTTTTTTTTTGAGGTGTAGTTAATTAATATTTCTTACAATACTTTTGACCTTGGTTGCTCTCCACTGCACAATTCTTTTAGGTTTTACACGCTAAATCAGAAATGCGAAGCAAAGTAAATAAGAAAAACAAAACATTCTCTTTTCCTCGTGAGGATATGTGTTCCGTTCCAGTTCTCTTAAAATTAATAATAAGAGAAATATTCCTTTTTTCGTCTGTAAAAGTTACGGCAAGTGAAGAAAGCCTCGCGACGTTATTATTTATGCAGGTCGGTTTACAAAGGACAGTGTCAGGCGCATTTTTCCACTCCAAGGTTGGCTGTGTACTGAAAGAAGTCAGAAACGCCCAGGAATTTCTGAAAGTTAGCAAGTGCAATATCAAAAAAGATAATTGAGAACTATAGCACAGCATGTACCCGGGAAAGTAAAAACATTTTTTCCCCATAACTCTGCTTATATGCAGAAAATGTAAGGTCAGGCGCACCGACTCCAGTGGTGCTGAGGAACTTGAAGACTCCCCCCTCCCCCATATTTGAGGGTACTGGGTACCCCTTCTATTCAGTGGTGGATTTACACATTTGGGTCCCCGGTTCAATGTATTTTTGGGGGCCCCTTTGTCTCTGATTTTTAAAACTATCAACAAATTTAGCTGGAAAGTTAAGAGATTTTGCTCAAAAATAAAATTTTTGCGGGGGTAAATAGCAATCATAGCATTGCATCACTAATCCAAAAGCCCCTGGTTTGGATAACGTACGAGTCTGGTTTCAAACGAATTGTTTGCTTCTTTGATCTAAATTGAAACTAGTTCTTGTACAGGTCCTCAAATGAAATTTCAACTTTCTATGACTAACCATTTTTGACGTATGCGAGAGGCATACGCACATGCAGACGGCATGACAAAACTCGTCAAAACGCACTCGATGATGGATATTTCTATGCGTATGTAATGTACATACGCACGCATCGAAAACAAAAAGTCAAAATTGATTAATTTGCTTAAACTGCAAATCTAGGCTAAAATTTTGAGTGGGAAATTTTTCGCAATGACAATACTTCCTGTACTTTGTACAAGGACGAAAAAAGAAATAGCTAAAGTAATAATAATAATAAAATAAAATGTATGTATTAATATTTTCTTTCTGACAAATTGCAAACAACGATTGCAATTAGTTTTACTTATTTATTTTTTTATTATGGATTTAACATAAAATTTTGCTCTGTCGACAAAAAATAATAGTTCTTAGTACTTGTGAGTAAATATTTTTCCAAAACCGAACTAAAATTGTAAAATTGACAAAAACCCTTCACTTCAAAATGTTGATCGGAACAATTTGAGTGCTTACATTCCCTCATTTAATAAACTATTGTGCAATAGGTATAAAGAAGGACACTGATTTGCCTTAAATTTAAAAGAAAACCAATGTTTTTGTTGGCATCTGAAACTTGAAATTGCAAACTTGCAATAAAATAGAAAGATCCAGAACACTTTTAAACCTGCTTGCATTTGAGGGAAAAAAGAAATTTGAATTGCATCTATTTTCTATAATACGAAACAGAAGCTTTTTTTTTTCGATGTAGAATTGCTTTATAAGAAAATCAAACTTCGGTTTTGCACCCGGCGCAGTGATTTGAAATTTAAAAAAAAAAAAAAGGAAGAAAGAAAAATTTTTGAAATTATTTTGGCAAATGCCATCGATACCTCACGGGCCCATAGAAAAGAATAGAAATATTTCAGGCAGTGCATATGTACTCAAGTGACATGGTGAAATTCCGCGATATTTCATTTTCATGGAATCAAGAACGTTAAAGCACAAGTCGTGTAATCAGCAGCAGCGGAAATGTTGCCAAGTGCGAAGATTTTTTTTTTATTTTCTTTTACTTTCTCACCCCCCCCCCCCCCCAACGTTAACGGTTTGCGTGTGGCATCTATAGTGCTCAACTCGATCGTAAGCAATTATAGAAACAATTAACGGTTTTTTTAGAACTTTTATGTGGTAGTAAAGCGGAATTAGCATACAAGTAACGATTTCTGCTGGAAAAATGGGTGGAGGGTTTAATAAGGAAAACTATCGTAATTTTCGTCATTATGGATGATACTAACTTCGGGTATTCTTTTCCGTTTGAGGTAGTACGGAACAAAGGCATTTTTTCGGCTCATAATTGGGGTTATTTTGCTCAAAATGCAGCCTCCTTTTTTAATTACACCGTAAAAAAATGCTGCGTTGTTCTTTATAATCAATTTCACAATTCATACCAAATAAAACTATTGCAAAACTCCCCAGTGAGAGCAAAACAAACCATTCACTAATAGAATCTTGTTTATTGAGAGTGCATGGAAAGTGAGAATTCCCGGATAACTTAAAACACACCGAAACAGTTATAGTATATGCAGTAGAATGAATCGCTACGCCTTAGATATATTGTGATTAAAGCGTCCCTTTCGTTTCGCATAACCAAATTCAACGTTATTTAGTACAAATTTGAAATAAAAATTGCTTACACGTTTTTCGGAATTACAAGAATAATATCTTCTTAAACGTCGACATTGTATCGCAGTGGTAAGGCGCAGGCCTCGTACGCCCAAGATCGCAGGTTCAACTTTGACCCAAGTCGGTGGATTTTCAAGATGCAGAAAATCGTCTGCGTTTATGTCGTATGATAATGCGACAGATTCCTTGAGTACTCATTTGGTATGGATACTCTCGGCTAAATTAAATTCCTAGTCCCGTTTGTATCAACGAGAGCTCAGGTGCCGCCATCCAGAGGAAACTGAGCGTCTCAAAAATTGAGGCAATGGTACCACACTCATTTTGGTGCCGCTGAAAGAGTTGGTATGAATCTCTGGGGACGCACTAGGTCTGCAATGCTTAAGGACCAATACTGCAGACCCATTAGAAAGACAAAAAAAATATTTCTTTAACGCAAGTAGGAGGAGGTGATATACCATAAAAGTAGCAAAAGGTTTATTATAAAATTTGAGAAGTTATAATACCTTTTATTATTTTGAAAATATTGTTGTTTTAAAAGTTGCGTTTTTTTACGAGCACTGTCAGAAACGCATGCTCAAATCTCACGAAACTTTCGTCGTATTTGACGAAATGGCTTCGTGAAAAATGCTCCGAGTAAACCTTTCGTCAAATTGGCGAAATTTGTGTAGTAACTTTTTTAAGTCACGTGATTGTGCGAGGAAAGAATCGTTGTAAATGACGAAATTTTCTTGACGATTGAAGAATCGTCAAAAGTGAGATCTCCATTTCTGAGAGCGAGTTTGAAAATTGCACGTAAATGGTAAGAAATTTAAGGAGCAAAAACTAGTTATGAATGCATTCAAACATTAACAGAGTTATAATTTTTGCAGTGATACTGCTCAGACTTAACAATGCAAGAAGAAAAAAAAAAGTCCCGAAACCACAACTTCCTACAACAGAAAGAGGCTGAAGAAGCTGTTGGAATGGAAATATGTTGTGTAGAGCGCAATGATTACCGAATACGGAGAAGTCATATCGATTTTTATTGGATTCTTGAAAAATTTTCGAATTTCGTCGGATTTACACGTTTTGAGGTGTGCTGAACCCATTTCTGGAAAATGTCTGTATGTGTTTTTTTTTTTTTTTTTTTTTGTGACCGATGTGACTTAAAACGTAATGCATGGTATTGAACAAAATTTGATGCACACTTGGGTCCTGATGGGAACTGGTGCTGATTTGTTTTTGGCGTGCATCCATTCGAAGGTGGGATTCCAGCAAACTATTCCAATTTGCCGAACAACCTTATTGAAGTAGTAGTTTTATTTTAAGATTAGCCAGAGATTTGAAAAACATAAAACAATGACCTCTGGCTTGACCTTTTGTGCAAAAATGCTTTTTATCAATATTTTCCATTTTAATGAATCCTGTCCCCTCTAACTACTGGAATTCATCCTCTGGACGTATTGAGGATTTAGGCAAAGTACTAACAAGCTGGGGGGGGGGGGGCGGTGCAACTTTTCGCTTCGCTAGTCGCCTTGAAGACACACTCTCCTTCTAGAACGTAATTTTTAAGTACGAAAATAAGTCAAAAACACATAACGTATAAAACAAATGCACTACTAAAAACCATACATCGTGTTTCAGAAAATGCACTTGTTCGACTTAAGGGGCTATTCTAGTGCAGAATTTTGAAAAAAATCGAAAACTTTTTGTTTTATATTTCCAAAATTTAGACATTCAAGAATATGCCATTAGAAGGATTTCTCAAAATTCCTATTATTTCATGAGTTATAGCCGTTTTAGTGACGTGGTATCGGTTACGGTCCGACCGCTACAAGTCAACAAAAGAAGGTAGGCGTTCCCGAGTCCCTACGGCTGAATATCCCTTATAAAATCTTTATTGTATAGTATCACTTAATTGAAGGACATAGAAACTTGTTTTGTTGGAATATTCTCCTTTTAGTTTAATTTAAGTTACCTTTTGAGCCAATCTTCGTACCAACCTTCGCAGTTAGTATTTTTAATGAAGGTTTTATACCCATATTAAAAATCTTAGATGTTTTGGGAATCACGATTGGCCCCAGAAGCTAATGCTTTTGCAGTGAGACGGGGCGAAGCGCGTATCGAGCGCTCGGAACTCCGAACTTCAAAGGCGTCAAAGGAGGGTTGAACTGCTCATCTTCACCAGAGAACATCGGAGAAGGAGCGTTTTAAAGTAGAGGAAGGTTGCTTATATGAAGCAGGATTCGCCGATTAAAAATATGTAAGTATTCTGTACCATTCTATAAGTAAAATTGCCGAAAACTTGTCTCAAAACTTTGAACGCGTTTTTCTCGAAACTACTTTTTTCGATCTGGCGATAAGGATATCTCGAGTTCTAATGGAACGATTTACTTCAACTTTGGAGAGGATGTTCTTTATACATCCCTTTATCGTGTGGACCTTGCCCAAAACTATAACTTTTCATTTAGAATTTTTAAAAAGTTCGGAATCGTTAAAAAAATATGCAAAAAAAATTTTTTTAACTTGTCCAAGGGTCATACGATAGCAGCATCTATAATAATTAAGAATCCGTCTGTTTTTTATTTTTCAGATCACCAGGAGGGTTGGAATCATACACGCCAGGGCACCCTCTTTTTTTTTTAGACCCCACCCCCACTTTGACTGCTCATTACTTTGTTAATTTTATTAATATATTTTTTTAATTTTTGTATGTAATAATAAAACATCAATAAATAAATGATAAAAAATGGATAGTAAAAATATTTTTTTTCCTTTGTACAGCGCTTCAAAAACCGGGCGAAATTCAGACCTCGACACTAGAATACCCCCCTAATAAGTAGTAGCTATACATGCCAGAATAGTTAAAAACATTAATGGAGCTTTATTTGCTTGCACTGAAACAATTGTAGATAAACATGCACAATAAAATAATTCTTACCGGCTTTTTGTTCTCTTGAGCTACATTATTTTGCTCGTCCATTTACATACAATGGATGCCATTTAACGGACATAAATTATATCTTTAAAGCCCTAAAAGGACATAGATACGGCAAGTGAATTTTGAAATTAGTTTTTTCTGTGTTTGTGTGTGTTTTTTTAAATCTAGAATGCATATCAATGCAAGTTTTTCGTCATGTCTGTCACGGCTAGTGTTGTAAAATTCTCATGCATTTATAAATGGGGGCAAATGCACGGGCATTTATGCCTTTTACTGATCATTGTTCAACAGTCAAACAAATTCTTATTAGAAACTGAAAGTACTTCAAGCTGATAAATTTATTGTAATTTTTCTGTTAGCAGTGGTTATTAATATTTCCCGCTGAAGATTAAATAAAAAATGTTTTTTGCTATTCTGTTACAAATAGGCTAACAGCTAACTCCTAACATATATAAGGTTGAATACCACTGCCACCTAACAATAATAGTGATAAAACTAAAACACACACACATATGAATTGAAATTACTTATTTTCTTCCTTGGCTTGGCTTTATCTGATCGTTACTGTTGCTCTCTGAGGAAGTGGCTTTGACATTCAGATCTGCCCATGCCCAATTCATCAAACTAGTAGTATTTCAAGACAAAAAAAAAAAAATTGATTTTTTTTTTTACAACTGATGTAGCTCAGTAGTAATTTGTTCAGTATATTGTCTATCTTTGAATTTCATTGCAGTTTTCAGTAAACACAATTTATACTAATTGCATCATTGTGGTCTTGTTTAAACCTTAGTTCTTTTTGATTCCAAATACATGCACCAAAAATCTATGTTTCTGGTTAACCGGATTTTCCGATTACCGAAGCTTGGATTAATTGATTTCCACCGGAAAATAGGTACTCTGTTCCTTAAAATTAAAGATGAGAAAAGGTGGAGTTTGATTTCAAATCTGTCGATACATCTCTCGGACCATGCAAAATTTTCTGTTTTAGTAACACAGATTTTGAATCAGAATAGTAAAACATATATAAACGTTAAATGACAAAGATTTCAAATTTCACTTTCTGATCCCTAATATTCCAAAAGAGTGACAATATATAGATTTTAATAATAACAATGATAATAATAATAATAATAATAATAATAATAATAATAATAATAATAATAATAATAATAATATTTTAAAAATATGATAATAGCAAAAGTTGATCATTTTATATCCCATCAATTTTATATCCTTTCTCCTGTTTCATGGATATCACTGCGCTAGCAATAAAAAATGGTTTATGCTGGTTCATTTATATACTACTAGGAAGAAAAAAAAATCTTCGGTTCAAAAAAGAGTATCGTTCCTGGCTGTAAGGGGTTATTCACAAATGATGTTAAGCTTCGAAGGGGTGGGGAGGGGTTCTAGTAATGGTGAGTTTGACAATGGGAGAGGTTGGCAAGATTTGTGACAGCACACAATTTGTTTAAAATAAACGCACTTCAACATACTTGATTCAACACATTACGTTGTAGTTTTGTTGCAAACCTCAATTTATACAAATTAAGTACACATATATAATCTTTTTTATTATTATTATTATGCTCAAAAATGTTAGTAAACGTTCAAAAATAAAATTAAAAATAAAATTAAAAATAATGTCACGCTTTTTTCCCATATATCTGACCCCCTCCCCCCTTTGTCACAAAATGTCACACTTCAACGGACCCCTACCCCTTTGTCACATGTCACACTATATTTAAGCATGGTGTCACACTTCTTGTTACCCCTCCCTTCCCCTTGTCGCAATTTGTCACAATTTCACGAACCCCCTCCCCCCTCGAAGCGAGACATCATAAATGAATAATCCCTGTTGAGCTATTTATTCTTTTTTAGTTTCATTTTTATTGCTTTTTTTTTTCATTTTTATATGTTTTGTATTAGGATTTAACCTAGAATTCATTGTCATTTTATTTATATTCGTAAAAACCATTCGTATTTTGCCTTCACTCCTTAGCTTATTCTTCTTTTCACTTTTAGTTCCTTCAGTCTCCAGTTCACGTTATTAATTTCATTTTGGAATGAGTTGTTTCTGTCGATTCATCATTTTGCATTCACAATTCTTTTGCAGCAATAGACAGTTATTTACCAATTAAGATTGTAAGACTTGTGTGCATTTTCCATTATCTTTATATGTCGTGCATAGAGCAAGCTATCGTGCATCAGACTAATATTTTATTATGCAAAGAAAATTTTATTTATAATGTATTTTTTTTTGAAAGAACATCATGTGTTCAATAAAGTCTAAAATGTGAAATTCAGTTTATTAACCCCGAAGCTGAAATTTCACACAGCATCTTTTTCTTTCTGGTAAACAGCATAATAATGTAAGATTAAAGTATGAGTTTAACAAAAACTGATTGCCAAAAAAATAATGTATAATATAATCCAGGCTTGGAGTAATCGCGATTACGTAATCGTAATCTCCTGTAATCGATTACATTTTGGCAAAATCGAAATCGTAATCGTAATCTGACAATGGCATATTCTTATAATCATAATCGAAATTGCGTAATCCCTTTTCTTGCATAATTTTAATCGTAATCTAAAGGTAAAAATCTGTAATCCCTTATTAAATCAAAAATTTAATCAAAAATCATAAATTTTTAATTTGGGACACTGTTTTATTAATGAGAGTTGTGTGCATAATATCGGCTAATTTTTCGCTGATCTAATCGTATGCAAAATCGTAATCGGTTATCATAATCGTAATCGATAACTTTTTTAACGACTGTAATCGCTGCCGTAATCGTAATTACTTTTTGGCAAAGGATTACAATCGTAATCGTAATCATAATCTCTCGATTTTTCTCTTTGTAATCGTAATCGTAATCGATTACGTTTCTTCGTAATCGACTCCAAGCCTGATATAATCTTATTTACACAAATCGGTGATTCTTGCGCAAGAATATTATTTTTTCGTTGGGACATCAAATGTATTTCTTAAAACTTCAAAAATAAAATCTTTCTGTCTCTTTTATTTGTTTTTTCTTCGTTAAAAAACAAATTTGCCATAAATAATTTCGGTCTTTGATACATCTTGCAAAGAAAATTTTTAATACTTATGTTTTTACAAGAACCCCAGCTTGTAGAAATAAAATTGGTCTTTTTTGTTTCTCAAGAATGCAATTTCTTTGGAAATGATTTTCATTTGTAGTATTGCTTTTTTAGTTAAAAATTGAATTAGTTTGATACTTCATAATTTTTATTATACAACTTATCCCACTATACTTTCAAAGGATTATACATTTCGCCTTTACGAATGTAGTTTCCATTTAGCAGTTATAATTATCCAGTATTAATTCCGAAGCAAAAACGTTTATTCCTCACCTGAGCCAATAGAAGCGATAAACTTTCAAATACGACAACCACAACCTCGGCAGAAATGGAACAGCAGTGAAACCGACTTCAAGCGCGTTATGGCAATTCATGTCTGCCACAGCGAAGCTGCTAGCTGCTGAGGAGTGCCTTTCAAAATGAGACACAGATCACTTTTGAAGTGTCAAAAATTTACGATATAGGGAGTTTAACGGCTCCAGTTGCATCGATCGCTACATTTGTTTTTTAAAATTAGAAATGGCCATACGACAATCAGCAGTTTCTGATTCGTTTGACATTTATCTTTGAGGAAGCCATGGTGAGGAGAATACAAATTTGCCGGTAGGTAATTGATTAATTGCCCTTTATTGTCCCTTCAGTCCAATTAAGTCATTTTAAATCGTTATTTATATTGATTGAACTAAAGAAGAATTTACTTTAAATCTTCGCTCAACTATGTCTTTTATTTAGTATGTCTATTTTTTTAAAAATCTCTTTTAATTCTTTTTGACAGAAAAAAATAAATGACCAAATCTCTGAACAGGTCAGTCATTTCATGGGGCAGGAGGGAGTAACTGCTCCTCTGGATTTGAAAATCATGATGTATTGATGTATATATATGTATCTATTTATTTGTTTTTACTATGATACAGATTAAGTATATAACCTTCCCCTTAGAAAATATTGAAACGATGGTTGATTCTAAAGACATTTACTTTTCTTTAATAATTGAATTTAGTTACTTCTTTAATTTAGGTATTTTTTCATATTTCAAATAGCAATTCCAGTTTGTTTATTTTTCTTGTTATCTTGGAAAATGAATGTATTTAACTTTCATTTAATTTATTTATTGTTGCTTTGAGTATTAACATTACTTCTTTTGCTTTCCTGAAGTGATAAGATTTACTGACTTATTTTAAGTACTAGTGGTAGCACGGCCATGCCCATGTTAAAAAGATAAATGACTATTTGGTTCGCCATTATACATACACTGTCTTTTTTTTTTATTGAATATGTATAGCAATGTTATTTTATCAAGATGTATAACATTCCACAGATTCAAAAAATTGTCGTGCACTTTCAATCTCTTAGATTTATATTTTTTATTATGCAACCAGCATTATGCAAATAATTTACAGTATTATGTGATTTTGATTTTTCAACATTATTGGCAACAGTCTTGTTTAAAATGCCCATGTGCTGTTTTTCTTTGCTATCGCCAGTAGTGTGCTGAACGTTTTTTCATGTATGTGCGCTGTCTTAAATTTGTTATATTTTATTACGTTACTTTTTGCCATGTTTAATTCTAAGCCAGAATAAATTTTATTTTATATGAGAAAATTGCCTATCTCTGCTAAATATATCCAATTCAATCAACTGGCGATGCGAACCTGCATATTTAAACAACTTTATTTCTTGTAACAGAAACACGACCACATTAAAGGGAAAAAAAAGTGCGTTTTGTTCGTTCAGTTAAAATACCCACGCAAAATGTGCAATTGCAAATTATTAAAACAGTTTACATTCATGTCTTTTAAGGATAATGAAATATTTTATTAAGTTTATATCTATTATTCATTGACAATAAACGAAATTTTGCTGCTGGAAAAAATTAACATAAGCATGTAAAAGTTTGAAAGAGGAAAAAAAAAACTTCCATCTGAGCTCAAATTACGGAGAACGGGCCCATAAAAATATCTGCAAAAATAAGGAAATCAAAATAAAGCTATCGGGTTGCCCACGCAATGCAGGAAATAAATTTTAAATCATTTAAAAGAAAGAAAAATCAAAAACTAAAAAGAAAATGATAAAGTAAATATCAGCTACGTCTCAAAATGCTGAAATCGACGATGCAGATTCGGAAATCATTCACATGATGCTACACCCGAACGATGACAAAGAGCAAGATAGCGATGAAGACGAAAATAATGACATTTTTGCTTGCTATATTCAACGAACGTTGTGTTGAATTAACTAAAGAACTTTTTAGCAGGAATGGAACAAAAATCTTTTATAGACGAAACGCACATAATGGCTGTGCGAAGAATCCAGCAATTGTTTTTACAGCAAAAGCCTACTGAAACTTCGTGAAATGTTTAAAAAATAAATGCTATTTATTTTATTTTCAAGTCCCCCCCCCCCCTCTCTCTCGTTTTCAGTTGTGAATGTTATTGATTTTTATCTTTTAAATTTCTTTCTTTCAATATTTCTTAATTTAAAAGTAATTCTTTACTATTTTCTACTTATTTTGAAGTATTATTACCATTTGTTATTGTAATTTGGGTTCGATAAAGCTTTGAATATCGGCATTTTTTAGCGATCCAAAAAACTGGGAAATTCAGTTACCCGGGATAGCGATGGGCTCGAGCATGCCGAATAAGAGGTTCTGCATTGTACATTAATAATATACTTTTATTTCATCAAAGTTATAATAAGAGTAAAAATCTAATTATAATAACAGCAATATAACATGTAATATATTCTATAAAAATATGTATGGTCATTAATATTTTAAGAGAGAAAATAGATTTTCTCAAAAAAAAAAAAAACAGCACTTGAATAGACCTCTCAGTATAGAGAGCAAAAAAAACAGAAAGAGAGAAAGAAACCACATAAACTATTAAATTGCAATGAAATATAATACGTAACAATGAGTTTGAAATAAATGAAGAGTCAATAATAAGGAAGTGAAATTATAACGGAAAAGACATCCGTGACCAGGATATGAATTCAATCTTATCGGTATCTTCAGAAAAGAAGAGTTGTATGAAAACATGTAGAATTCTGTGAAAATATTTTATATATGTATTTGTAATTCAATGCTTTAAAGTAGGTGCTAAACCTTTATTTTATTTCTAATATTTTAACGTTACTTCTATGATGAACCTTCACATTTAGCTATTTAATTTATTTGTAATGTTGCTTTTATGTCTTGGTTTTAATTATTTTCGCGTTTTTAGGATTCGTTTTGCCCTTGCTTTGTTCTGTTTCTTATTGCCTGAGTTGGATTTCCTTTCTTTTGCTTCCTGCCCAATCAGGTGGGTTCGTTTTTGATGTTTTCTTATTGGATCCTTTCTTATGGTCACAGCTTAATCCTCTGCTTTTGCTATTCAAGCTGTATTTTTGTTTGTCTCTTTCTCTTAATTTCAGTTGGATGTTTATCATCTAGCTCATTCTTTTCCATTGCTAAAGGAACTTCCTGTAACCTCGAAACACGTGTCTGCAATTTTTGAAGAATTAGTGCCTAAGTTTACGTTAATTTTTAATTTTTAGACTGATGTGTCGCTACTAGAAACACATCAGAGTTGCTTCCAGATTAGACCTGCAAGCAGTCTCACCTGATTTGTGGCACATGCGGTTTGCAAATGATTGACATATTTTGAATGATTGTCATATTTCTATCATCAAAAGTTTTATTATAATTGGTATTCCATTACCCAAACTTTCTCTTTCTCTTTGTGTATATGTGCGTGTGTGTTTAGACACGTACACACGTTCATGTCGAAATATTACTTTCCAATCTATAAATAAAAATAATCTGATGAATTCGCAGCTTGGGGCTTGGGTTGTCCTCAAACGATAGTTTTCTCTTAGCAATAATAATAAATACATAAGGAAATGAGGGGGAAGAACATGTTTTAAAACTAATAAAACATAATTTCACTCGCATGTAAATGAAATAAGAGTACCGTATTGGGTGTTATCTATTGAAAATAAAGGTATTAGAGGACCTCACCACCAAAAAAAAAAAAAAAAAAAAAGCAGGCCAACAATTTTGTTTAATGTCGTATTTAATGTATTGTTTCCTCTGGAAATTTTCAGGTTCATTTTAACCAGCAATGTTTACATTAATAAATTGCTTTAATACATCATTTATAGCAATACAAACTTCTCGAATTTCTTTAATACATTTTGGGCAGTCAAGCAACCATCGTCGCTTAATTATGTACCCGTTTGCTCAAAGAGGAACGCAATTTATTGTGTGTAAAGATATTTAGAATGTGAAGTATAAGAGAGCCTTTCAAATTCTGTAGCTACTTGCAATCGTACGATAGCGAGTGTACACAGGTGGTTTTGGAGGATTCAGGTGTTTTCGAATGCTGTAGATTTGTTGCAACCTTGACTGATTTCTACAAGTGGGTGTGTGTTCACGTAGAGGCATAAGCGTTACCTCATTGGTTGTTCCTTATCAACTCGTAATTATATCCTTCAAGATGGAGAAACCTCTGCGTTGATAGAAGTTTCTTCTGCATCCGGAATGTATGAGAACATTTTCCAGAATTAAAATTAGAAAAGCTTTTAATCTTGCACACGTTTCCGATCCGGTAGCAAATTAATCTCAAGTAGATGAAATATGGCCACCGACAAAGTTCTATAAATAAAAAAGCACATGTTTCAACTCATCAATGCCTACCGTCCCTATTTAGAGACAGTCTGAAAAGTATGTTTGTTGAAAAATAAACATTTCAACAAAAAATTGTTTTAATGTATTCCTAACCTTAAAATAACTGGTTAGGAATACATTAAAACAATTTTTTTTTTGAAATGTTTATTTCTGTGTGCTTCAGACGTACTTTTCTGACTGTCCCTAAAAAGGGACGGTAGGCATTAATGGGTTAAAATTAAAAACATGATCTAATATTAGAAAATTTTTTGAATGCAAAAATTGTGCATTAACGGGGTTTTTTCTTTCTTCCATTTCTAATGTTACCTTATTTTATACTCTTTATTTTTAACATTAGAAATTAATAGGTGCATAAATATCACATACCTGCCAAATCCGACTTTTTTCATGTGATTTAGGTTTTGATAAATTGATTCTTCTTATTATTGTTATTTTGCAAATGAACTGATTCCCCAAATGAAAGACGTAACGTAAAGACGAAACGTTCTTACATGATATGAAGTACTATATATATATTGGTTGCATAAGTTTCTTGTTTGATTTGATTCCCTCTAAATTTTAGTAATATTATTTCATGAAAATGTTTGATTTATGTTCCTTAAACCAAAGAAATTTGATAAAGTGTAGTTAGAGGCAAGAAAATGTTTTATATTAATTTACGGGACCACTTTGTTGAGTCCACATAACTTATTTTTTACTTTTAATGCATTGCAGATTTTGTTGTAAAAAATTAAGATATGACAACAAAGGTTTAAAGAATTTCGGTAATTTTTTAAAAGCAGACAGCTTTTTCCCTATCTGTTAAAAGCAATAAAAAGTGCACAAATTGTCTACTGCTCCCCTTTCTCCCCTACGTATACATTAAATACATACATATATATATGTATATATATATACATTTGATTTATCCAAGCCCATCATTTCAAAAGTTTCCAGGTGGAAGGGGCAAAGGGTATGTATATACTCAGTGCTCATAAAAAGGTAAAAAACAATCCAATTTTTGGTACTTTGTTGCTTTTCACCATTTTATTGTACTTCTAAAAGTCAGGGGGACAGTTGACCACCCCCTATTCCCTGATCGTCCGATGACGGGCCAATTTTCACCATTACGTTTATCACATTATCTAAAAAGGAAAGAGGGGAAACTTCGCTACTTTGAAAAGTGATAAAACGGTATCTTGGTTTCAACCACACTATTTTATCACAACATGTGCACAGGTGGTTCTGTTTGATTACTTTGCCTTGACATCTGTTCCACGTGCTTGTAGTGCCACAGCAAATTTTTGAAATTCAAATCCTTACTATATTTTGATGTCACTTTTGGAAAAAAAGATCCGTGATGGCTGTTTCTCTGTCCTTTCCCTGTGTCTCTTACGTTTATAAAAGTTTCCCGATTTCCTACAGATTCAAGGAAAGAAGGAATTCTAACTGTCGTATACTGATATTTGTTTAAAATAATTTTTTGTCAGTACTTATACTAAATGATAAGGAATACAAAAAATGACCTCTTTTCACGAAGCAGTTTGAAGGCTTCATTACGATATTAAATTCCGTATGGTGTATGGTATTAAAACAAGACTTCAGAGAGTTAATCTGTTTCAAAGTTACCAGTAGTATTTTATTTTTAACTTTAGAGCGAATTGGTACAATCTTCAATTTAAAAAACGCTTGCATAAGCCTGCAGGAATAATTTCACATCGTACATTAGTGAACCAAATCCAGTAAAATTAGCCAACAAGTCATGGATCCAAGTGACCAACTGAGAAACGTTAATGCAAGGGTTTTCCAACCAATGTGTCGCGACTCCAGATGGGGTCGATTAATAATAAATAAGCGATACAGAATATTTCTGAACGCACGCATTAATGTGTGTCAAAACTAATTTGCTACAACCTAATTATTCGTAATCGCAATGCAAGGGCAGCAATATTTTCTCATAAAGATTTCTTTTTAAAGTTGAATGGACGGGAGAAAGAACTTAAGATGGATGAAATCATTGGACAATGTTCAAAAAACCATTCTTGTTTGTTGTTTGGTACGTTTTTGCATTTACAGGAAGGAGGAAAAGGGCAAAAGTCAAAAATTTAGAAAAGGTTAAACTCTGAAACGGTTTAGAAAAGCACGAAATTTAGACACATTTTTCAAAAGTGTGTCCCTTTAACATATTTGGGATGAAATAAAATGAAGCTTCATTTAATTTAAAACTTTTAATTAATGCACTTAAGAAAATCATTAGTAACATAAAACGGACGAACCAGTTGGTCACCATCCATAAGCAGTTTAATATAACCATTAAAGGGGGACGGGGATCCATTTTTTTCTTCCCAGTACCTTAGTTACCAAAAATTCATGACCGTAAAAAAAAAAAAATCGTTCGAATAAGCCTAAAAATGCATTTTTAAGCATTTTCGGCTTTAAAATATCATGGGAAGAATGTATGATTTATATTTATATAAAAGAACCCGAGAATAAAAAAATAATAAAGTGAAACAACTTTCAAATTTTTCGTGATTCTTAAGTTTTTATAACCCGTGCGAGAAAAAGCATTCTCTTTCACAATGTTTGCAAAAATAATAGGCCAGAGAGAAGGATTTAGCTGACTGAACAAACATTACCACTGGAGCTTTCCTGGTGATTAATGCTAACTACGGTCATACTATACATAGCATCTTGGCCTTTAGAGGCTACCCCCATACGTGGGGGTGCGACCACAGCGCTGTCCTCCATCGAACCTCCAATAAACTCTCTGACACTTAACTACTAGAACCGGCCATAGGGACCGGACTAGCGAGCGTTGCCTAACTGCTATACCGTCCAGGGCATAAAATAAGATACAAAGTGGGAGACAATAATGTCGCCCCCAGTGCCGAGGTGTTGTCGCCCAGTCAGTACAGATGGTGCCAGCAAAAAAAAAAAAAAAAACAGAAATAGAAAAAAAGAAAACAAGGAGATAAAGCTTTTAAAAAATTTTGTTTCCTCCTTAACAAAAACTAATTGTTCATTTTGCAATCCGGCGTATATTCATGAATTCTTCTGCAGTTTCCACTTTCTCTGGTTATCAATGCAAAGACGTTTTATGAATGCATTAGTTGCGTTTTTAACATTTCTGGCGGATACTTAAAGTTGTCAAACATTGCTAAAATTGACTTTTTCAGACGACAATTTCAAAAACATTCGGCGGGAAAGCAACGAACGTACCACCCTTTCTCCAAAACAAAGATAGCCAAAAATTTTGTTTTCCGAAACATTTGAGGAAAAGTCGCCGCATCCCCTGACGTCTCCAAAGATAACCTAAAATTGAATTTTTGGAACTTAAAACTCGAAAGAGTACCAAAGTTTCCGAATCTACTTTTCCATGACTTCACAAAGATGATCTAAAAATGCGTTTTTAAGAGTTCAATACCTCTCACCCCATCTTTTCCCCCAACGTCACCGGAGATATATTATATTTGCTTTTAGAGATTCCCGAGAGTAAGCCCTCGAATTCTTTCTTCCCCTAGAACCACCCAAGATAGTCTAAAATTTACTTTAATTTCAAAAAGAAAACTCTGGAGAAAACCCCAACCTTTTCTTCCCTTAATTTTATCACAGCCTAAAATTTCATTTTTAGGCTATCAGTTATGAAAAATTACTGGGGGAGAGTCCACACTCATTCCTTTAACATCACCAAAGATAGCTAAAGATTGGGTTTTTAATATTTCTGTTTCGAAATTTTTGCGGAGGAGGGGCCCCCAAAACTCCTTCCCCTACCGATAATTTGCCGTTTTTAAGCAAACGTCAAGGGAAAACCGCACACTTCATTTCATTAACTCTCCAAAGATTACAATTTACTTCAGTTTCACAAAAAAAATCGGGAGGGAATCCCTAAATTCCATTTCTTCTTACGTTATCAAAGAAATCGTAAAAGTATGTTTTTAAGGCGTCAATTCCATAAAATTTCTGCGAGAGAACTGCTGGCTTGTCTCTCCCTCCTCCAACGTCATCGCAATCCAAGATTACATTCCTCGGAAAAATCAACTGTTTGCAGACAAACTTGTCGTTTCGAATCGTAACAAAAATTGAAACTGTGAACAATTTTTTTTTGTCTCCTCTAAGCGAATGGCATTACGTAAAAAAGAAGGGGGGAGAAAAAAGGAAAAGGGAATTCTTAATTTTAAAAAAAAAATCGCTTTGAGTCATATTTTCAATCTCTGAACTAATTTTGTGCTAAATTCTAGGATTGTAGACTACATTCCTATACACTGTTAAAAAACCCTAAATTTTCTGATTCATTTTCGACTGATTTTAACGGAAGATTTCCGTAGTGCTTCAAAACATGGTTTTTCCATCCGAAAAGAGGAATTCACGTACCTCACGATCCTCAAAATACGAGAACGGAACTTTTCGTTTTACGGTTGCTGTATTTTTACAACCTGATTTGGAATTGGCGATAATCAACACCAAAATTCGAACTTCAGGTTGTTGCTTAGGACAGAACGGAGAAAAGGATCAACAGGAGAAAAAAGAAATGGAACTTCTGTCAAGTCTCGGTACAGTGTAGGCTCGTCTTGGATTGCAAATGAACACACAAACATGTGAACGGACACTGCTTTTTATATGTAAATAAGAGTAGAAAAGTAGAGAATTAACGAGGGTTTGGCCAAAGTGGGCCCAGCCGATAACATTCAACTAGGTGTTTTTGGGCGGGTCCACTTGAAAAACCCCACTGTCTTGGTAAAATGAGTTTTTTCAAAATTTACTGCATACTGAAGAAATTTACTCCAGAGGCAAAATTAATGTTATAACATTCGTCTTTATCAAGACCTGAAATTTCCGTTTTCCTTTTTGGACTATTTTTGCTCCTTTATATAGGTATTTCTAAAGATATCTGGAGATAAACACTCAATGTTTTTGAATCTCTATTAAAGTTTTATTTACTTATTTTAATTCATTTTTTTATTTACTTTTACATGTATGTATGTTAAAAACTAAAATTTAGCATACATTTCATTATTAAATTTAGTAAATAAAATTTATTGATGATCAAAACAAATTAATTACTTCAACTCTAAATACCATTTTATTATTTTTATTTTTGCATTGTTGTGAAAAAGTATTTGACAAATTAATAGCAGCTTGGTACAAGATTACTAAATAGAGATTGATTTTCAAAAACTACAGTGTTTGGCAGAAGTAATGACCCGGTTTTGAAGGATTATATATATAAAAAAAAACGAATACAGTTTGAGACTTTAAAAGATTTTTTTATTTTGATCTGCATTTAAGACCATTTTTTTACATTAAGTTTTGAATACTACTTCAGCAACATGGCGGCCATCAGCAGCAATAAACTGATGCAGTCTATTTTTGGACTGCATTTTTGTGTGCATTTCAATATCATGCGATATGTTACGGTCCACAAGCTTTTTTTTTTTTTTTTTGCGGTAATTTGAAGGAGTGCACAAAGTTAAATTATTATTAAAATAGCCGAGTTTGATAACTGTGTAATGTTCTTTAAACGGCAACCATTCTCAAATATTTGCATCCATATGTATTTCTGTATACAAGATTTATTAAATGACTTAATAACAAGTATTAGTTAATAAATGTTTCAATTTTTTATTTCTGACTTTTCGACTCAAAAAATGTGAAAGAACAAGATTATGAAGCAAATTGCAAAATATAGATTGCATGTATGTCTTTCAGATTTGCAAAGAATACCTCTTTCAATGCAAAAAAGGATAATTCAAACAATTGGTTTCTGCGCAGAAGAAAATTTTCACTTCTCAAGTAGTCATATTATTTTAACTGAAAGAATTTTCGATAATATTTCATATAAACATTTAACTGTTTTGAAATTTATTTTTGATATTTTCCTTTTAATTTAATAATTTTTTTTAAACATAATATCTGTTTAAGATAGATGCATGATTTAAAAATGATGTACTTATACAGCGGTATGAAATGAAAAAATAGCCAAACAATGGCTTAATACATTGCCTAAATAGAAATCGATGTTTAAAGCTTACCTGAAAAAAAAAAAAAAAAGCAGGAGTTTTCATCAAAAATCCAGTTAGGATGTGGTTTTTCAACAAAAAGAATAACAAATAAATAAATAAAACAACCGAGTATAATCAGTAAAAAAAGTCACAATAACAGCTTAACATTATTAAAATATATGTATACAATTCAATTTAAATAACCTCAACGGGTAATGATTTTTTTAAGGGGAAGGAATATATGGATATTAGGGGAAGTAGACCTCAATCCCTTCCTTCTCGTTCCCATATTTCCGGACTGGAGTGTTTAAAATTTCAAGCTAAAAACAAATCAAAAATTAGAAATGAATATATATATTGTTCATAAACATATTTTTATATAATTTTCAGGGATAAAAAAAATAGGCACTTTTATGACCGTTTTATTGAAAACCGATCGTTAAACGGCTAATGTCACCCAGTGAAAATTCCTTAAAATATGCTCTGATACCGTCCCAGAGCCACAGTCATACTACAAAGTAGGGATGTAACGAATATTCGGCCACTATTCGGTATTCGGCCTATTCGGCCCTTTGGCCGAGTATTCGGCCTGGCCGAATAGTCATTTCATCACCCAGCCGAATATTCGGCCTGGCCGAAAATTGGGTAAGGTCAAATTCGGCCTGGCCGAATATTGATGGACTATTCGGCCGAATAGTTCTGCTTTCTGCTGCAGTAAAAAAGTAAAAAAATACAGGAATTAGTGGATTTTTAAACATTTAAAATTGTATTATAATTATTGCAAAAGAATACATTAGTCCACTATAGTTTTAAGAAATAAAAATAATTTAGAATAAACTACTTTTTTTTAATCTTGTTTTAAGCTTGACTGAGCAAAAACACATTTTAAAGTTGTATTATTGTATTTTATATTTAGCATTTGCTCCCAAAAGCTGCCAATAGTTAATTATAATAGATAATATGATAAATTCATTTTGTTATTATTAACAAAGTGGAAGCCAGACTTTGTTTGGGTAGACTGATTTATTGTGAATATTGGGTTAGAGAGAAATTTGAAAAGCCCAGAATATATCATGAATATTTAGATAGCATAAGTTATTGGGGTTTTTGAAAATAAAAACATATTCCAGTTAAGTGCATTAAGTTTTAATAGATCTTTTAAAAATAGGTATGCAAAAAACCGCACAAAATAAAAATATTAACTTTTATAAATTTTAAAATGTCTTCATAAAACAGTTTTGAGCAAGGTAAAAGTTCACTAAGCACTAGTATTTCTTTCATTGCAATTAAATAATTAGTAAAAGAATGCTAATGCTTACTAACGAAAAAAATCTGTCATTTCCATTTTGCTTGTGGGTGAAATTCTTAGTTTTATTACATTCAAAACAATAGTGAAAATAGATTAATTTTAAATAGTTCTAAATTCTTAACAAACAGAATTAAATCATACATCATAGATTGTGTATAATTGGTGTTTGACTTTGTGAATAATTTTAAATTTGACAAATATTTCGATTACTTCGATTTTCTAGAAATTTTAATATTCGGCCGCCGAATATTCGGTATTCGGCTTCGGCCTGGAAGAAATGGCCGAATATTCGGTATTCGGCTATTCGGCCAAATCACTATTCGTTACTTCCCTACTACAAAGTAAGCCTAACGTCAGCCGGAACGGATAGTGCTATTTTAGTCGCCTCTTACGACACGCATAACTACGTTGCCGCTATTCTACCCCGGCCACCACACGGGGGAGTTTTCCTGGTAATCAATAAAATATTAAATCGTTCTCAAGTCAAATATCTATGGAATTAGAAATAAACAAATACTAGTTATAATATTTTTAATAAAACGGAGTGCTCTAAATCAGAGCATCATTATATGAGTACTCCTAACAAAACATGTCAACTAACCAAAAAGAAGACGAGAGCAAGTAATTAGAAAATTAGGAATAACGAGTTGGAATGATTATTTTAAACCATAGGCGTGCGCACGGGGTGTGCGAGGGGTACCACGTTACATATAACCGTCCGTTAGCATGTAAAAATGAACACTAATACGAAACGGGCAATTTTTTTTGCATTTTATATTCACAAATATCATGTCTCAGCTACCCTTTTTTCCTCTTGAGTCGTGGGGAGTTTTCATGGTTCATGGAAGTACACCGGACCCATTTCTTAATGGGTGTAATCTGAATTTCCGATCACGTTGGTACCTCCTTGGGGGTACCCTCCACAGTGGTATCCCCATTTCGGCCACTAGCTCCCAGTTTCGGCACTCCTATGGCTTCGGCTAAAAGGTGTTTGGGTATCTGGTGGAGAAAATGAAAGTGGTACCACCATTGTTAAAGCCTAGCGCACGCTTACGTTAATCATGTTTTGTGTGTTCTGCTTGAGTCAGTTATGTGATTCAATACTTAAATCCTGTGATCATTTTTAATGCAGGTAACTATAGTAAAAGGCGAATTGCTAAAGCTTAGCGCACGCTTGCGTAAATCATGTTTTGAAAGTACTGCTTGAGTCAGTTATGTGATTCAATACTTAAATCCTGTGATCATTTTTAATGCATGTAACTATAGTAAAAGGCTAATTGTTAAAGCTTAGCGCACGCTTACGTAAATCATGTTTTGAGTGTACTGCTTGAGTCAGTTATGTGATTCAATACTTAAATCCTGCGATCATTTTTAATGCAGGTAACTATGTCCTTCACTCAAAGCAGTCAGTCTCAAGTGCTGCTCCAAGAAGCTAAGGAATCGCATGAACCTGCAAAAAAGTCCCAGTCGTTCCTATCGTCGGTGTTCAGCAGCCATGGAACATTTGGCAGGAAGAATATATTCAGCGCCGGTAGTGAGGATAAGCAATGGAAGAACGAAAAAGGACAAAGTTTCTTGAGTTCTGTCATCAGTTCCAACCAGGGTATCTTAAATGATCTCTCTTCTAAACTGGAAGCGGCCCTGAGCTTGAGCTTGGACACATTAGATTCCGACTCATCCTCAAGAAGCGATGACATTTCCTGCAGAAATTCTGCCCTCGTTGAGCTCTCCAATAGCAGCTCCCAAACTGATGTCCGTCGAATCAGCCTGCCGGTCACTAAGACGGAGCAACTTGCTCGTAATCATCGTTATACAAAGCGGAGAGGGGCGAGACATAAGGACCGATCTGTATATGGTCAGCCAGAAATAAGCTCTTTTGAGACGAAAAGGAACTGGAAAGAACATTCTCAGGAATCTCTGGATACCGTTGACAGCGGACAAAGCTTAGGCAACAGCAGCAGTTTTTCGATCAGCGTTACCGATTACAGGTAAGGCATTTCTTTTTTCAGTATTGCAAAAAATTTTAATCATTGTTCATTAACTATTGTAAAACTGCAAACTCGTATTTGTTCTCTTGCAAAAGAGTATTTGCGCGAACTATTTTGAAGCATACGATACTATACCTAATCAATATAGATTAGTATAATACTAAGATTACATAAGAATACTTGTTTTTTGGAATATTTAAGGATTCCGTTCAAGTTTTTCAGTTTGTAAATATTTTCTATGGCTATGCAAGGTTCCATAATCATTGGACAGTTAACAAAGTGAAATATATATATGTATGGAAAAAGTTGCGTTAACATTTAAGCGCTCACTTTATGACTTTGCGGGTTCTGGAGCAGGAGGCGCTATCCGCAGCCATTCAAAAGTTGAGTTGAGTTGTTTTAAAAACTTTTGTTTTCGAGACTGGCAAAACTACTTAGCTTCGGTTTTAATCATATGAATGAAAGTAAGAAGTAAAAAGAAGGAGCCAAATCTTGTAGGAGAAGGAACATACCTAAAAATGGATCAAAAGTTTCATTTTCCCGCCACGATCGATCACATGTATTGGATAATGAGGTTACCTTAATGACGAGAGGGCGGTGTTGTTACCTTATTATTCTCTTGCAAAACAATGCGGGTATCGTTTTCAAAACTCAAGAGAAATAGGTTGTAGAAGAACTGTGGCATAAATTTGAAATGGAAACGGCGTACTCGTGTTTGAATAGTTTTGTAAGCATTTCAGCTAATTTTAGATTTGGATTATCAAAACTTCAGGTATAAAATAAAAGTTATTAATGAATGCAACTTGGAACACAATAAAAGTCCTACTCCTAGAATACGCAATGTATATTTTTAACCAGAAATATTACTCGCGTGTACAAGAAGAATAAGTTGGTATAAAATTTGTGTTATAATGTCCATTTTGATTTCTTGAATCATTTTTTTAAAAACAATTGCAGTAAATAAATCGACTCCAAAGTACATTTTACACAAGAATAAGACGAAAGGACTTGCTACTGATGCCAGAGGACGCACACTGATAGTTTCACGGTAGGGCGTGGTAGCCTAGTGGTTAGGATGTCGGTCTTACAACCGGAAGATTGGGGGTTCAATACCCGACCCACTGAAGACCCACCATGCACACTTGGGGATACGTACAGGTAAAATCCGTGGACCCTGAAGTCCCAAGGCAGTTCCAAGGGTACCGGAGGGTGGAGAATTTCCCTTCCCTTCACTCTTAAATCAAAACCGGAAGGTGGCGTATTTGTGGTGGCGCCATCTGGTGTCATCCAAATGTATAATGAGCCAAGTCGTACTTCCACCGTAGTGGTGCTCATCTTTTCCCGGTAAAAGGGAGCTAACTATTATGAGAACAATAAAATCAGACCCGTGGTTTTATGCTGACCCCATCCATCGCACAAGTGTGTAATACTGGCCACTTTAATAAATTACTAGCTACATTTAGAAGAGTTGCGATTTATTCCCCTCTCCCCCTTGTTTTGTAGACAACCACTTAACCGTCCCATTTTTACACAAGAGGAGAAAATAACGAATGAGGGCTCTTTCCCATCGTCTAACAATCTAACCCAGTGATGGCGAACCACTTGCCGGAAGTGACATGCTGACTCATGACTCACATCACCCATTTCCAGAGCCGCAGCTGGAGACAAAAGAATTTAATATTACAAAAATAAGATAAAATCTACTTACGCATTAAAATTACCACCACTTTTCCATAAGGGGAAAAAGCAAATGCCCCTTATGGAAAGAATTCAGAAAATGTTTTGAACGTTAATTTTATTACACGACCGTAGTGAAATAGTTCTTATTCGGTTATTTTATGCTTAGTATAAGTATTTTTTAAAAAGTAAATTTAAAATAAAATTTTAAAATCAGAATGAGTACTGCTTTTAGTTGCATCTGAAATTGCCATTCAGAAAATCTTGAAATGGTCAATTTAATTATTAACAATAATGGTGCATTCACCCAAGGGCAACGGCGATAGGCGACAGCAACGAAAAATTTCAGCTCGCTTCATTGACTCTGCATAGTTTAATAACCATGCCCTCGTGTTCGCTGATTGGCATTTTTTATTGCACTATTAAAAGTGACTTTCACCCAGACGACCGTCAGTTGCTGATTGAGCTATGGAACGGCTAAATCCTTGCTGTTAGTTTGATAACTATAGTAACAGTCTATTAAGACATAAGTATATTGTCACCTTCCCCATGGTGCCTTCACAGCACTCGCATCGGAGTCATTTTCCGTCTATCGGAATAGACTGTTGCATTAGTTATCTAACTAGTGGGGATTTTATCTCATTGGAGTGACATTAAAGCGCAATCAGCAAATCATGATCCTCTGGATAAAAGGCGATTTTGATGACGGAATGAAAAACTGCAATACGAGCGCGTGGTTATTATCTTCCAATACAGCGCCGATTATCCGAACTGTAATTAACCGAACTTCCAATTATCCACACACAGTCCCCCTAATCATTTTTAGACACACACGCACACATACAATTTTGCGTCCCGCCATTGTTAACAGCTACCTGTTCTGAATCTGGATACAGTGCGAAGGAAACACAATATTTTTTTCAAATCTACTACTAAATTTGATAAAATCACCCACATCTGCTGCCTTAAAAAAAGTTCCTCCGTGAAAAAATTATATGTTACCTTATTTGGTATTTTTAGAAACATCCCATTTGTTACTTGCCCAATGATCCAGACTTTTGGTCATCCGGTTCCATCAACAGGTTCGGATAATCGGCGCTCTACTCCATGTTAAAAGCCCATGATAGAATTTTCGTTGCTGTCGCCATGTGTGTGAATGCGTCGTAGCTATGCTGTAGAGTACAAATCAACTGAAATTGTTCCAGGACGCCGAAGAACGACCCCTTCTATGTGTTCCGTCGCGTGGATTCGGCGGGCATCGGCAGCGAGTCGGACCCCTGCGGCCAGTCGACGAGCCTCGACTCCTCCGACGCGGAATCAATCCCGGAGAGCCGCGGCCTCTGCTTCGGGAGGTCCGGCAGTGGCAGCTCCCTCCACTCGTGGGCATCCAGCCCCAGCAACGACAGCCAGCCGGACGATCTCACTCTGGAAGCAATGGAATTCATGAAGCATTTCGTCAAGGAGATATTCTTCGACTGGTGAGTTGCGACACTGTCTCTTGTTTCGGGATCCGCAATGCATAAAATTGGGCTTCCTTGAAAACCAAAACACAAGCATGCAATTTATTTTGCAAAGCATTGGTTTTCCCTAATTAGTTACAAAATATTTCGGTAAAATTCGATATCTGAAAAAAAAGCTACATGTAACTGGAGGGGGAGGGAAGAAGGGAGTACATTGTATGATTTTAAAAACAAGATTATAAATCTTTAAATTCATCGCTTTTCGTCTTCCACCATGGATATATACAGTAAAACGTCTCCTGTCGGAGACTCTTAGACGGGAAGTTTTTAATTTCCCGCCAGCAAATCCTTGAGCTTAATAATATAGGAGTGTGAATGACACCCTCTAAGAAGACTGAAAACATTTATTGCGGACAAGTACACGACACATTACAACACAAAGGGCACACAAACAATCAGGTGGACGTCTTCGGCACACGTCTTTTACTTCTCCTCGTCGCGCGTCCATTCTGAAGATGCGTCGTCACGTGACGTCATCGGATTATGAGATGATTGGATGGGATAGGATTATGAGATATTGGGATTGGATGATTCCTACAATAAAAGCCCTCTTTTGCGGACGGCCCTCTACTACAAATATTTTTGTCCCACTGGTGTCCGCTATAGAAAGGTTTTCTGTATATTTAAAAATATTTCAATTAACTCGAACGATCGTAAATGAGCAAAAATGTAATCGAGAAATTTTTGTGCACAAGTAGTTCACTCAGTTTCTAAAATTACCTAGCGCTAAAACGTGTGTTAGTAACAACTTTGTGTAACATTTGCAGCTATTATTTTGTCATTTCGAAATAAATTTAAACTGAATAAAATTTAGGAAAATTAAGTTCATTGTCTCAAATTATGTGCAATTTGAGATTATTTTCTTTCTTTTATACGTAGCAATTCCATTACTTTTGAAGAGAAGGCAAAATTTGGCGAGCTGTGCAGACATGAATTAGGTCGATTGTGGTTTGCTCGGTGCGTTAATGGTCAGGTAATGGCATTCGACAATTATTTAGAATTTAATATAGTATATACATAACCACAGGAGTCTCAAATCTTTTTCTTAATATTTCAGAGAGTGCATAATAAGCTAGTGAAAGAATCAACATTTTACAGTTTGGTGCAATATTTTGCTATCGTCCTCTTTGAATGTGCCGAAGCAGATGATTTTTCGCCGGCGAAATCAATCATGAACATGTGTTTCACATTCTATCATGAAAGTAAGTTACATTTGTTAGCATTTATTTTCTTATTCTTTTTAAAGTGTCGGAAACATTTTTATATCGTAGGTAGGAATTCAATAAAAACTATTAGGCGAAGTAAATTAACAGGCCACACTTCTGAAAGTAAATAAATAGTTCTACCATCAACCAAAGCGATCTGCCTGGCAGAGTG
Source organism: Octonoba sinensis (assembly GCA_038502835.1). Classification (NCBI taxonomy): domain Eukaryota; kingdom Metazoa; phylum Arthropoda; class Arachnida; order Araneae; family Uloboridae; genus Octonoba; species Octonoba sinensis. The sequence goes on along the minus strand of CM076604.1, from coordinate 89,266,888 downwards.
CCAAGAAGAATCCATTCATGTTCAGGGGGGGGGGGGATTGCTAGTGTAAGAAATGTGCCATTTTTGTTCTCGTTCGAGTTCGTTTAACATACTTGATTTCTTCTGAGCTGGTGCTGTATGCTAGCTTATAAATTTAGTTGCTGTCAACAAACGGAGAAACAAACATTCTGATTCGCGTATTAAATAAAAGCGGCAAAACGAACTTCCCTAAACCTCGAATGGATTCGATCTTTTCGCTCTGTATAACGGACATCAGGCGAAAAACATATTTGTCCGCAAAAGAGGTGTGTGCAATAAAGGTTTTTTCTTTTTTCTTTTTTGTTTTTAACTTATGTCTCAGTACAGCCGTATTTATATAATATACTTTTGCATGTAGATACCTTTTCAGTTAAGTAAATTAAAATAAAAAAAGTGTACAAAATAAATTCTCTTACAAACTTCTTATTAAGTCTATAAATCAATCAAATATGATGTTTGTAGTTATCTATGCTTTTTTTTTGTTCCATTCCACCAGTTAATGGGTAAATATTTTTAATTCGGACCTTTAAAGAATCAGCTTTTGGCCTAACCCCAGTACAGCTGTATGTTTATCAATTTTCGGAAAATTACTTTTCTTCTACCATCCATTTCCCATCCTGTCTGAAAAATATGTTTTTGTTTTAAAATGCAATTAATCTGAGTTTATCCCTTATTCCCTTAAAGTAGCATATATGCTACCTGGGGGTTTTCCCCTACTTTCTATTTGTTAAGTGACGTCAGCGCGTATGTTGCATTGTTATTTGCTAGCCCTTAATCTCATAAAGTAGCATATATACTACCTGGGGTTTTCCCTACTTTCTAATTGTTAACAAATAGAAAATAGGGGAAAACCCCAGGTAGCATATATGCTACTTTATGAGAATAAGGGTTAATCAACACCATATTATCAGTAATCAGTTAAAATATCAGTACACTTATTTCATTAATAATAATATTATTATTATTCGAAAACTTATTAACACTTCCTTTGTATCTTTCTTATTTTATTTTTTAACTCAAGAGTATGGTACAATAGGCGTTAAGCATTGACAGCCATTCAGAGAATACTAGTATGTATATTGATACAAGAATTCCTCGTTTAAATGTATAAGATTATTCATGATAAAATGGAAAATTTAATGTGTCTCTAAGCGCAAATAAAATTCAAATAAGAAGGAGTGTTTCGATTTGATTCCAAGACGACCGAAATTTCCAGTTTAAACGTGCCTTTTGGCAATTTTGTATGTTTAGCTACTTTTCTCCATCGGACACCCTTGCACCTTTTAGCCGAAGCCTTAGGTAGAGAGCCGATGGCCGTCGGTCGACTACGGTGGCCCCAGTTGCGCCGAGGTACTTCTTCTGGACTGATATGCGTACATCAATCCCGCCAGCCCAGCTTCCCTACCTCTTAATGTGTGAATCTGGCCCTCCTTGATATCCTTATACTAAAGGAATACCATTGGAGGGTTATGGTTCCCTTATGTTTAGCTACTGAAAGATAAGTTGGAACGTTTTGAAGAGGAGTAGTAAGAGGAGAAGGGACGCTGTAAAAGATTTCGCCCACAACAGCCTTCCAAGGCAGGCAGCTTTGCTCGGAAAGGGATGCGTAGGAATTAAATAACTGTGCAAGCTATACTTGCTTCAACCTGTTTGGTACATCTTGTCATTCTGTGATTGCAGAGCTTAGAATGATTATAAAAAAATCAGTACAGTTGTGACTTATGTGCCAGTTTTCTATCTCATGAAAGGGTGCGTTTCTAATTGTTCAAAATTCAGTATGTAGGGGGTAATTTCTATTTATTTTCCAAGTAAAAAAATCTTTCTTGGCAACCTCATGACTTATGATGTAGGGAATCGTTGAAAAAGTTACCAGGAATGTTCAAAAACTTGTGCATCTGCTCAGGAATATCTCCTCTCTCTTGCAGTTAGTCGCGAAGGCAGGCCGCCGCATCGTGAATACTTATTCAGCTACCTTACTGATCAGCCCATATGGAGATCCATTCGTTTCTGGAACGCCGCCTTCTTCGATGCTGTACAGTGCGAGAGGGCAAACCGGCAAATTCCTACCAGGTAAGAGGAATATAAATACATAAAATGCAATTGGAATGTTTTATTAAAAAACTCGAGTTTGCCCAGAGGTCCAAATTCAACCGTAATTCGTTAAATTTTTCACGTTCAGCCTCGAACGTTTAAAAAACTTTTAGAAATTTTAGCTTTACTATTTGAAAACACTTTGTTTCGAAGAAAGTAAAAAAGCAACGAATTTAAGCACAAAATTAAATTACAAAAAGCTGAGGCTTTTCGGAATTACGTGGAATTCCTTTTTCAATGTAAGCAAGAAAGGTGCAAGGGAAAAGCAAAAACCCTGCAAGAGACCCGCCAAAACAGAAAATATCGATAAAGAATTGCCGAGATATCATTAATTAAACTGGAGCTATTGCTTAGAATATCAAAAGCCTCAATAAAAAACGAGATCAGACGGAGATGACACTTTTTGAATGATATTACTGGACGAAAAATCAAAAGTCTGGTTAGAATTTCAACAATGTTGAGCAATGCTTGATTTTTCCAACTGTTGCTTCTGCACGTAGCTTTTGTGCCCTTTCAAGAGAAAATTTTAGGTCTGGCCAGTGAATGAGAGACCGCAATTACAGTTATTTTTTAAAATGCAAAATCTGTTATACAATAGGATCCTTAAGGGAGGAGGAAGACAGTTTATTCCCCGGAGAGAATATAACTCGGAAATGAAAACATTTCAAAATTTTAGCCACTGGATAACTAACAGAAGGAAAAATGTCAAAACAACTAAACTCTTAGTAGAAAAAGTTGTTTTGATACTATTAGACGGTGATCTTTTAGACAATTTGCTATAAATGGAATCAATTATAGTGGCAGGGTATGCTCTATGAATAGCCTCAGCTATAAGATAAAAAGTTCAGATTCAAGAAGAACAAATACTCAAATTACGAACAACAAGTGTGTTAAAAGCAGAGTATTTTTGATTGGGAGGGTAACAAGACGACATGTGAAGACGTAAAGCCACAGCGAAACGTTCAAATCCTAAATCATTACGAAAAACTTGAACATCAAGGTAGGCAAGACAGTTCTGTTCAATTTCACAAGCAAATTGAACGTGATGATCGGTGGAATTCAGACAAAATTTATCGACTAAACAGATTACGGTCTATTAGGACAAAGCAGTCATTAACAAAACAGACATAAAATTGTTGAAATAACCTCAAAGTAATGCATATAGAAATATACCGTTAAAGCGAATGGTATCTATTGAGCCCCTTTCCTATTTAGGGCCACTGTAAACCAATTTTTGTTCGAATTATTTCATTATTTTTTGAGATATAGCACTCACTCTTATCGAGAAAAACGTTGGACTGCTCCACCCCCTTCGCATTTATTCGTGCCCAAAATTAATCAGCACTAGTTCCCATCAGGGTCCACGTGCGCATCAAATTTCGTTCGATTCCGTGCATTACTTTTTAAGTTACAATGGCTGCAAAAAATCTAAAATAATAAGACTACATACAGACGTGCAGACAGACATTTTCAAAAAAATACCAAAACGGGTTCAGCAAACCGCAAAACCCCCCGAAATTCGAAAATTTTCACGAACTCAATACTTTCTTCTATACATTGGATATAGAAGAAAGTAAAAAAATGTATTGAGTATTGTATAAATGTTGCAGATCTGAGGAGTAGTATGAAAGTATGACGAAAAAAGTCTTCTAAAAAAGGCTTCGAATCTACGCCGAAAGTCAAAAGAAAAAAAGATTATTTCTAAAATTTTATTACTGATAACTCTAAAAATCATCAGTAGCTACTTAATAAAAAGAAAAAGTAATAAAATCGTTTGACGAACAGCGGCAGGAAATGGAACTTAACTGTTTTGTCTTTGCCTATTTAGGTATAAATTCTTAATTCTGAAACATCCATTTCCCAATCTGTTCAAGTTCTAAAAATTTTGTTCGTCTTGTAAATATATTAAAATGAGTACAATTGACAAAGTATACGACACCAGTGATATAAAAAGCAAACAAAATATCTCTTTTAAATAGTTAGGGCCTTCAAGAAGCAGCTTATCACACCTGCTCCTCTACGGTACATATTTTTAACGGCTGTTATACAACCGTCAGGCGTATTTTCCTCCATTTGAATTGAAAAACATGGGTCAATTCCTCGACTCAATTCGTGTCAACGCTTCAATTAATTCTAGAGATTTCCGATTGGGTTCAAGTCCGGACTCTGACAAGACTAGATCTTCAGATCATATCAGGACATGCGATTGCAAAAACAGGCAAAAAACAGCAGAAATAATCTGAAATTTCGGCTGAAAAGCTTTTATATTTTCACGGAAAAGGCCACTTCTACGAAAATGTGCATTATTTTTGAAGGTTTCTAGCAATTTATGAAACATGATCATCAGAAATATGTTTTCTTTTTCAGTTTGTTGGTCTCTTTATTCTTGAAGTACTAAAACTCAATTGGGAAGTATGATTTAAAGGATACCTAGACAAGTCTTGCAAACGAGTGTTATATAATATTTTGTCAATTTCTGTGGAAATTCCAATAGAATATATACAAAATCTCAAGCATCCAAATGCTTTTGTGCAGTTATAACTTAGAACGAATTTTCCCGTTTTCAAATTTCTTGGAAAGCGAAATTTAGATATTATTCAGAATGATACCTCTGCTGTAAAGTCATGAATACTTAACGTTTCTGATTTTCATTACATTGTGAGGAAAAATTAAGTTTTCTTGTTTTATTTATTTATTCTTAACTTAAAGATAGAATAATACTGAAAACTGATTGACCATCTTCCTTAAGGAGATTGCGAACTTCACTGCTCTGCTTTTGGAACAACTTGAAATTCCTTCTGCATAAAATGATGATTTCTTTTCTTTTCTTTTCAGTAACAGTTTAATAGCAACAAATAATGAACAACTTTTCAGTAACTAATTTAATAATAAATAATTGTTTTTTAGAGACGACCTCGGTCATTATAGTGCTGACGACCTTAGAGACGAAAAGAATTTTCAAGAAAATATATTTTTTGGGCAACTTGGGTAAGTTCAAAATCATGTAATTTTGTCTCAATAGCTTTAATAATAATTTCAATCGCATTTTTATTAAAAAAAAAAAAAAAAAAAAAGAGCTACAGATAGAGCTAGTTTGATTAGGAAAATTTGGTGTCATAAGCTCAAGGAAATGATCCTGATCCGGATGATCCTGATAACTGCTGAGGTCGCTCACCTGAGTTAAAATGCCCTGTAACAAACCTGAGGAAGGAAAGAAGGAAGGAAGGAAATTGTTTTGGGATTCTTATAAAGCAAAGCAAAGCAAAGAATTTCGTTGGAACATTGCTACCATTTCCTAAACAAACCATAATAAATTAACCGGATGTTCTTTGCCTTCTATTCTTTGTATTAAAACTTCGAGATGAAGCTGCACTTGGGAATACAGTTCGCAATTTTTGCAACTTACTATTGTCTTCTTTCTCTCTAATGGGGCTGCGTATGGTCACGAACCTTTGCAGACCTAGTACGAACCCCGGTAATCGGCATCCATTTTTTCAAGTGGAACCACTGTCGGTGGATGCCATTGCCACTGAGAATTTGGACGCTCAGTTTCCTCTAGATGGCGGCACCAGAGCTCTCATTTGATGCAAATTGCACTAGGTACTTAATTTAGCCGAGAGTATCCAAGCCAAACGGATACTCAGGGGATCTTTAACATGCCGCACAATCATGCGACTTGGACGCAGACGATTTTCTGCATCTTGTAAATCAACCGACTCGGACCAGAGGTTCAGACCTGCGATCTTGGGCGTACGAGACCTGCGCCTTACCAGTACGCCACCCTGTCGACATTTATACTATCGTAACGCAACACATTAAAAAATATTTATCTGATATGTGCATGTTTTTATATTTAATATTTAGCTACTGAGAAATTTTTCATGTTCAGTTTATGTTATTAATGTGCCTTCAGTAATGCAGTGAAGAAGAAAAATGCTGGACACAATGCGTCGGCATTTAAATGCTCCGAAAAGCCCATTAGCAGCAGAATTCATAACTAGAGTGCAGTCAGTTGCAACGACAATCCAAAAGATCCATCATTTTAATTCGTATCCGTCTAATTCGTGTATCTGTAATGTTCGTGCATTCTTCTAAGTCCAGGTGCTGAACCAATGCCACCTAAATAGGGAAGTGGCATTTCAGGTTACATAAATGTTCGAGTTTATTTCCTATTCTCAAGGATGTGCCTCAAACTCTCGTTTAATAGGACAGATAGAACAAGACAGCACAACAGATTTACTATTCAAAGAAGGAAATACACCCAGGGGAAAGTCGGAACCGAACCGGCGCCTCTTCACTGCGCGCAGGCAGGTACCGGAACCAGTCGATTAGACCACTCAGCCACTGAGGCCCCATAACGTCATTTGAAATATCCAAAATTCCCGTTTCCACCGTACACCTTGATGCCATGTATTTGTTAAATACATTTCAGCATTTTGTTTTCTAGCTTTAAATTCAAATTACATCAAATTACATCATCAAATTCTTCACTTGCAACCAGCAGGAAATTGTTGTCAGAAAGAGCAGTGGCTTGATTGATGTCGCTTAAGATTCCATACAGGCCTCGAGACTGTTAATTGACGAAGAAACGCACAAGATTCCCGTTTTTCTTTACGAAAGCGAATCACTCTTCTCACTTTTCAATAAATCTCCGATTCTGAATATTTACGTTTTCCAGGTAACGTGATAATTTACTTAAAATGACAAATATGAACCGTTAAGAAAAACTTATATATATATATATATATATATATTGCATAAGTTAACTCACGGGAATATACATAAGTCATACTGCTAGTAATCTGCATGACAATGTACGGCGTAGCGGGATGAATGACGTGAACTGAGCACTCTGGGTTGATTCCAGGCTTTTTATGTGATTGTACACAAAAACAGAGGTGGTTTCAGGCCCATGACTTGATTTGCTATTAACCCTAAAGAAATGGATATTTCAAATATTCTCTTTTTAGCCTACTTTCCCGTAAAAGTTAAAAAAATAATAATAAAGCCCGAAAGAAGGCTTAATGGGGTATCGTGAAAATATCGTTAAAAATCAAGAAAAGTCAAATATAAGTTAAGTAATTAAATAAAGATTGAAAAATAAAAAATTTGAAAGTAGGGTTTTGAGAAGGGGAAAAAGTGTGTCGGTCGGTCTGTCTGTCTGTCGGTCTGTCGGTCTGTCTGTCTGTCGGTCTGTCCCCCCCCTAATAACTTTTGAACGAAATGTCCGATTCGAAAAATTCTTTTTGCATTCGAAAGATCTCGGCGAGGACATCTCATTTCATATCTTACTTTTTTGATTCGAACAATTTTTCGTTCGATTTTTAACAGTTCAAAAAATTTTAACATTAGCGCCTATGGGTGAAAATGAAGCAAATTATGTAAACTCTGGGTACAAGGTCCAAGTTCCCATGAACAAGCTCACTGGAAGAAGTTCTTGGCGTGAAATATTGATTTGAACAATTTTTGTTCATTTTTTGAACAGTTCAAAAAAAAATTTAATACCGCCTACGAGGAACTTTCAATCCTATATAATTCCTGATCTAACGAACCAATTTGCTTGGAACAAACTTTATCGGAAAGCTCTTATGACGTAGAACACGTACAAATAGAAAGTTCGTCCAGAACTAATGGGCCTATTTTCCTATGAAATTTTTTGATCCGGGTTTTCAAGAATATTTTTGAATTAATGAATGATTAAATGAATAAGCAAAAGAATGAATGAATAAATACATGAATGACTTAATAAATGAATGATTGAACGAATATGTATTAACCGTTGAAAAAGGTACATTTGAAGCAATTAAGAACTAAAGCTAAACGAGAAAGACAGAGAGAGAGATAGCTAGATTATAAATTTGAATTCGGTGTATACGGGAAAGTAGGCTCGTATAGTTCTAGACGGAACTTCTTGTTAATCTTGAAGGAACAAACTCGGTAGTTACGCGCATTCTAAGACAAGATACTTTTTTTTTTTTTTTTAATTTTTCATGTGTTGAAGGGAGCTGAACCATTAAAACTTAGTTTCTAGTTAAATATTATCCATTTTATTACGAATTGCAAACAAATTGAAGGGCCCAGGGAAAGCACGACCAATGTTACACGAAATAATTTTTTGTGAAATGAATTACATAAATGAGTAAATAAAAATAAGAATAATTATTAAAAAATAACAATAATAAAGTATGAAGGGGAAAAACGACTTTAAATAGATTTTTAAAAAAATGAAAGATACATTTTACTTTATTTTGTTTTGAATTATGAAACAAGAAGTTCCGTCTAGAACTATACGAGCCTACTTTCCCGTATACACCGAATTCAAATTTATAATCTAGCTATCTCTCTCTCTCTCTGTCTTTCTCGTTTAGTTTTAGTTCTTAATTGCTTCAAATATACCTTTTTCAACGGTTAATAGATATTCATTCAATCATTCATTTATTAAGTCATTCATGTATTTAGTCACTCATTTATTCATTCATTCTTTTGCTTATTCATTTAATATTATTTGCTTATTCATTTAATATTATTCATTCATTCATTGATTCAAAAATATTCTTGAAAATCACGATCAAAAAATTTCATAGGAAAATAGGCTCCTTAGTTCTGGATGTACTTTCTATTTGTACATGTTCTACGTCATAAGAACTTTCCGATAAAGTTTGTTCCAAGCAAATCGGTCCGTTAGATCAGGAATTATATAGGATTGAAATTTCCCCGTAGGCGGTATGTTAATTTTTTTTGAACTGTTCAAAAATGAACAAAAATTGTTCAAATCAATATTTCACGCCAAGAACTTCTTCCAGCGAGCTTGTTCATGGGAACTTGGATCTTGTACCCAAAGTTTACATAATTTGCTTCATTTTCACCCATAGGCGATAATGTTAAAATTTTTTGAACTGTTCAAATCAAAAAGTAAAATATGGAAATGAGATGTCCTCGCCGAGATCTTTCGAATGCAAAAAGAATTTTTCGAATCGGACAATTCGTTCAAAAGTTATTAGGGGGGGGGGGGGACAGACCGACAGACACACTTTTTCCCCATCTCAAAACCCTACTTTCAAATTTTTTATTTTTCAATCTTTATTTAATTACTTAACTTACTTTTGACTTTTCTTGATTTTTAACGATATTTTCACGATACATTAAGCCTTCTTTCATGCTTTATTATTATTTTTTTTACTTTTACGGGAAAGTAGGCTAATAAATTATATACACACGCATATATATCTGAAACTTCTCATATTACCATAATAATCAAACTTTTTTTTTTTTTGAAAACAAAATCGTTCTCGAACTCTTTTTTCGGTGACTGTGATGTAACTTTTCCCGTCCTCTTCAATTACTATGCAAATACATTAAAGGAGCCGCGAATGCATTATTTATTGATTTTAAATTGTTTCAAATTTTGAAAATAATTGAGATTATTTTTCTCCCCTTTTAGTACATTTACGTATAATATGTATGCATTTGGACTTAGTAAAGACTTTGCAATGGGGTTTTTGAGAAAGCAGTGCACTATAGCCAGCTTATCCAAAGGTAATACTCACTAATTACTTTTTTCTTTTCTAACCACAAACTGTTATCCTAGTGATTTTATAGTACGTGTCGAAAATTTAAGCAATACATGACGAAATTCAATTAAACAAACTTTTATTATAACCACTATGTATACTCAAATCAGTGGGGAAATTTCGGGATGAGAAGGAAACGCAACAAAAAATAAACTCATATCTGACAAAAAAAAAAAAATCAGGGTTTCAGCTCCATAATTACAAATAACTTTCGCTTGAGAATATGCAAAAACTTTAAAAAATCGTTGCATTAAATGCATTATATATATATATATATATATATATATTATATATATTAATAAGTTTGATTTTTGAAGAAAGAGGCTGCAAAGAAAAATATGTACATTAAATATTTTTTCTTACTCAAAATACTGATATAACAGTTTGTTAAGTCACTTTAGCGCTGAATGCCTGTATTTAAAAATTGAGAAATTTATTACAAAAGAACTTTATAAAGTATGATTAACTGTAGGAAGCTAAATTTCCCTAGATATACTTCTCTGTCCCCTTTCCGCGATTGAGACAAAATTCTTTCTGATTTAGAATCCCTATACTAAAAGTAAACACTGTGGTAAGTGAACACTGCAACAAAAGTTAAAATTTCACATCAAACATATTATTGCAGTTAATACTTTATTCACCACCCAGTCCCAGATATGAGGTGTAATTCATCCGGGTTGAAAATCACTATTGTATCAAAATACGACTCATAAATTATGCTGTTAAATATAACTCAAAAATTGTAATTTTTGATATGAAAACGATGATATAATGTAGTTCATGTAAAAAATTTAATTTCAAAACTCTTGCTCTGTATTAAAAATTGCTGGTGTGTCTAAGTTGTTGCGGTGTTAAAAAGTTCTAATTTGAGCAATATTTTAATTTCAGAGCACGTGCTACTACTGCGAGAAAATATCGACCGCATGTACAGTGGCGATATCGGAAAAGAGTGTTCCTGAGCTATTTTCCATCTCATTACTTTTTCAAGAGCTCCATTTCTTGTTCTATGTGTGCGTTTCGTTATACGCATCACGTGTCACCACACCATCATTAACATTCGTAAGCAAATCAGCTGGTCTGAGAATTACAAGTTCCATTCGAAGAATTATCTTTAGGAAAAACAAAAAAGTTGGTTCTGCATTGCTAAATTTATTTATTTTGGTTAAAAAAAATTTCTAAATATAAGTGCCTTTTTGAATTTGCAGAAGATATCAAGCAATTATTAGTATCCCTTCAGTTCGGAAATAAAATTTGTATTTTAAGAAATTTACTCGTAAATTTTACTCGAAGAATTTGAATTTTTCCAATTTTTATAAGCAAAAGGATTGGACATGGTAGTGGATTTCAAACCACAGAGTTGTACTTACGAATTTTTCATAATCTGTTTTGAAAAGAACATATATACATATACAGGACAATTTTAATACTGTTTATCAGTATCTTTACAAAAATCATTTTTAAAAAAAAAAACTGCATGTTTACAAATAAAATTTCAAAAATTGCCCCCTATTACAAAAATCCTCATTTTAAATCGGAAATTTATTACTTTGCTTAAAAAGCAAATAATAGAGCAAATTGACTAATATAGACGTCTTATGAATGACTTTTTTTTAGTATATTGGCTCATTTTTATGCGCTTGCACGTGAAAAATAGGCTTAAGTAATTTTCGCGTTGTGCAAAAATTTTTTGACATCTGTTTTTGGCCTGTACTCCTAATGAGCTAAAATACAATGATATTTTCTGACCCCTTGTTTTTTGGGTCTCTCTCTCTCAAAAAAAAAAAAAAAAAAGAGAAAGAAAAAAGAAAAAAACAAAAGAAAGCCGGGGGCGAGGGGGTGAAATAGAAACTGATCTTACTTGGGAAGAACATTTACCACTGAAATAAGTTGATGAATAAGAAGTTATTTTATTATTTTTAATTGCAATATTTACTTTATTTTTTTTCATATTTTCGGCAATTTCTTTAACATTTGTACGATATATTTTTTCAACTTATTAACATCATTAAAAACACATTTTGGATGACTGTACTTTTTGAACTGAAATTTAAGTCACTTTTTTTTTTCTTTTTTCGATGTTGATTGACAACACACACACACATAGAAATAGAATGTCGATAAAATGAATTCCACAAAAATGAAATATTGGTATAAGGTTTTCACAAAAATAGATAGTAATATAAAACTCCTGGATTGTCCTTTATATTTATATATATATAATGCCACTAAAATAATTTGCTGATGTAACCGTTATATTATATATATATTTATATATATATGTATGAGAATTGTTGCACACATCAAAAGTAACATTATCAATAACCGCAAAATAACCCATTTTCTCATGAAATTTTGTCATCTGGATTTTTAAGGGAATTTCTGGATGAATGAATATATAAATAAGTGAATGAATGAATTAATTAATTAATGATATAAGAATATGTATTAACTGTTGAAAAATTTGTATTTGAAGCAATTTTGAACTAAAGCAAAATGAGAATGAGAGCGAGAGACACATCTAGATTATAAATTTGATGTTCGTGTATACGGGAAACTAGGCTCGTATAGTTCTGGACGGAAATTGCTGTTATAAAATGTTTTATGTTGATTATTGGAAATATAAATTAACCTTTTATAAGCAAAGAATGATTCCTCTGCTCCTGGTAAGGAAATAAAGTGCTGAAGCAGAAAGTTAATAGATACGAAGAGTAGAGATTTTTTTTTTCTTTCTTTTTAAATCATAAAATAATGCATTTGAAGGGAAATCCCTTGGTAAAGTTCTGTGTTGTGTATTATAGAGAAGGAGCATTCACTTTAAAAGTGTATTATTCACTTTAAAGTTGTGCAAAGGAGCACGTCATACATTTAAGATGTTTGATGATTGTGTTGTTTAGAGTTCTGATATTTCCAACATTAAATAACCTCGGAGAATATTTACTGGGAGAATTTCTCCAAAAGTAAACAAGGAACAGCTCGTATATACGGTAGCGTGAAGAATGAAAATTTGGTTGTTTCCAACAAACAGAATGGCAAGCATTCTGATTCGGGAGTTAATAAACGCACCTGCAAAACGAACTTCCCTAAAACTGGAATGGGTTCGTCCTTTGTTGCCATGCGCAGAACCGTCCAAGGATCACAACTTCGTGGTCGAAATGTAACAAACGGATGTCAGAATGAAAACGGTGGCTATGGTAAAGAAATGAAGGAGGTTCTGTTTTTGGTGTATTTCTCGCCATCACAGTGAAATTAAATTATTTTTGAGAAACATTATTTTTTCTTTAATAAGTGTTACAGGCATAAATATTTTAAAACTATTGACATCCTAATTCAAGCGTGTAACTTTCCTCTGAAAAGTGTAAGGTATTGCTTTAAAAATATTTCGCGACGTCTAATTACGCTGCAACAAAACATCATTTAGGGTGCATTCATACCAAAGGCTACGCCGACAGTGCCATTTTGTCTCCTTCGTAATAGACTGCTCTAGTATGCTTGCCAAACTGCCGGCGATGACGTATATATTTGAAAGCGCAATCAACAAATCACGATCACCTGAGTAAAAGTCACTTTTAGTGTCGCATTAAAAAACCCAAAGTAGTCATAACGAGGGCGTGGTTCTTAAGTTATGTAGAACCAATAAAGTGCTCTGAAATGTTTCGTTGCTGTTGCTTGTCGCTGTTTCGCTTGGTCGAATGCGCCCTTACCCTTTCCATTTTTGCTTTCAACTAAAGATTTCAAAAAGCACTTGGCTGAAAATTAGACCGTTCTGCTTATCAAATGATGACATGAATGTAGTCTGAAATGATGAGAGCCAAAAAGTAACCCAAATGCACAATCTAGCTGTTTATGCTCTGAGTACTGACCAGGTTCATTTTACCGGTTGGATATAGATTTAAGAAATAGATTTAGAGATAAGCAATGAATCTGATGTATATAAGATTGCAATGTAGATGAATCATGTGGTGTTGCGAAAATTCAAATCTAAACTTGTGTTATGTATTATAAGATTTCTAATCTGTGTTTTCATCTGCTGGATACTTTTTATTGTTTCCGCGCAAATCTAAGCGAGTCATGTAAATGCAGAACCGTTGCAAAACGAGAGCGTACTTAAAAAAATATTATTTTAATCAATGTTCGTATTATGTAGTTATAAAGCAAAAAATATTTCGTAAAGGGCTTTTTTTATATAAAATTTAAAAAATAATACTTATTGTACAGAAAAAAATTCATCATACTTACTCAAAGTTCATAATGATTAATATTCATAATATTTACAGCAAAAATCTTTTTGAGAGCTTGCACAAACTTAAAGTTATTTAAAAACGCGTAGAAGACAATGTTAAAAGTATTTTGTAGTATGTGTGCTTTCGAAGTACTTCCATTGCACACGTTGTTTTAGAGAGCTATAATCAGTCACAGTAGAGCTACAGGGTCTATTTGTGGTCTGTGGGAGTACGTGTGACGATAAATTATAGACCTTAAAAAGTGCTTTTGGATTGCGCGTCGGGTATTTAATACGCGAAGTTGTACGTCGATAGTGCAAAGTAATCGCCTTGTCTTTCATAGTTGAATGTATCTGTTATTCAAATATAGCGTTTCTATGTATGTGTTGTAAAATTGTCATATCACTTTTTGTGCAGTAGGGATGTCAAAGCAGAATATAAACAATTCATACGTGATGTTTCTAGAAAGCCGCGATTATTTGTGTTATGACTATAAGAAAAACACTAATAAGAACTACCATCGATTAGATGGAATGGTTAACATTCGGTCTTTTCGTGGAAGCATATGCGTCCACTAGCTGTTAACGTTAAAAATTAAATCCTTACTATTATTGTTTCAAAACGCTTTATTCTTGGAAGTTCCAGCTATTTTGTTCTTTATAGAAATACTGAATTCATATCGCAAATTTCATAAAGCTATTACCACACAATATAAACCAAGAAAATAAGTACTTATACATAGCATATGCGATACGAAAAAATATTAACTATTAATTAGTTACCAAGTCATTTTAATTAAAATTTTCATAGAACACGTGTATTTTCATTAAAAAAAGCAAAATGTGTAATAAATTTGAGATTCATTTTTGTATGCTAGAGCCACTCACAAAATATGAGTATTTTTTAAAATTTAGCTATTGATATAAAATAGTGGTTCGAAAGAATTAATAAGCATATCAAGCAGTATCAAAGGATATGACTTATACTAGAGAGTTAAGTTAAAGAGAGCAGTTAAGTTAAGAAAGCAGAATTACTATTGAATATTCGCTAATTTAGTTATTCACTAGTTCGTGAAATTATTAGTAAAAGTTGTAATAATTCACTTCCTTTCAAAATGATTATTCTATATATCTTCCCCCTTATCGCTTTTGTATGCGTGTTCGTCAGAAGTTTGCAATTTTAATTCATCAGAATGTTCAAAACTAAACTGAAAATGGTCTAAGCAAGACTGACGTGCTTATATCTAATAGATAAGAAATATCGAATAGATGTCATTATTTTTTTAAGAATTAGTGTCCATGTTTCATAGTATTTTTTATCAAGAATAAGATTAACTTTCATGGTAATACATTCCCAATCTCCTGCCTCCGAAAAAAAAATCTTTGGTTAGGAATACAAATGAGTTGCATCTCTGCATTTTTGACATCCCTATTAAAAAGTTTGTTGTGCATACTTTTTTAATTCAACAAATACGTATATGTAGTTTTAATTTCTGAAATCTTTTCCACGTCATATTTACTTGCGAGATAAGTCGCGATTTATTGTTTGTTCTTCATGCCATCGTGAATCAAGATGTGATGACATTTTCTTTGATGTTTTAAACTGTTTATTGGCATCTTCTCATTGTTTTTCAACTCTTTATGTACATTTATTGCCCGTTACATTTAAAGTTCACAGAAAGTACTCAAAACATAAAAGTTGTTTGGCACTTTTTATTAAATTTTATAAATTGTTAAATGTTTTCATATGATTATATACATTCTCTGTGCTTTTCTCTCTCTTATTTGATATTTTATCAATTGTTATACGTTTTTACATGATGATAATATATATTCTTTGAATTTCTATCGTTCTTTTTACTTCATATGTTATTACTTTTTTTTTTTTAAGAAAAAGAAAACAGCTCGAGAGCTCGAGCATTTCTAGAGTACGTCAATATTCTTACTATACGCAAAATAATTAATACATTTTTTAAAATTTCCAATGGGTTGCGTGTATATCGATACCTTCATTCTAATACCACGTATGAGAATTTTTGGGGAAATTTAGGTGTTGAGGGATTATTATTAAGCTTACAGCGCTCTACTTATTCATTCCAATACCTTGTTACAGAAAATACTATTCACAGAGTTATTTTAATTTAAGTAACAACTCGTATCAATATACATCTTGGCAAAACAGGTGGTTTATCCCCTCTCGTGTAAATCTTGATATTTTCAAATACGTGGTATTGGAATGAAGGTATCGATATATTGGTTCTTAACCATTGACGATCCAGTGGGTTTCCAAAGATTGGTACCAACGTTTTCAGCAGCATCACAATGAGTGTGGTACCATTGCTGAATGAGAATTTTGACTCCCAGATTCTTCACTAGAGAGGATGAGCACCCGAACTCCGTTGATGAGCAATTGCATTAGGAATTTAATTCAGCCGAGAGTATGCAAGCCAAAAGTCGACTCAAGAGATCTTTTACGTGCCGCAAAATCATACAACATGGCGGCACAGACGATTTTCTGCATCTTGAAAATCCACCGACGCTGCCAGGCTCGATTCTATGAACTGGGGTGTACGAGTCCCGTGCCCTACCACTATGCCACCGTGCCTCAAAAAAATAAATAAATAAATATTTCGCTTTTTTTAATATGTAAGTGAAAAGTAAAAATAAACCAGCATTCAATTTAATAAGCAAAATGTTGCATTCAGGTCACCATGATCTGCTGACTCCTAACCAGTAGTGTATCTAGAATTTTAGTTTAGGGTGGGTCCACTTGGTTTAATAATTCCATAATGGCGCCTCCTTTGAATTATGTAAGGTTTGAAAGGGGCAGTTGCCGCGTACATTAGATTCCACTCAATCGACCAGTTCAACCTGATTGCATCCTGTAAATGGTTTTACTTACATTGTCATTCTTGAGGTAGAGAAAGTAGCGATACAGCGCACTTAAAACTTGGCGCTTAGAAAGGTTTCCACAAAAAGGGGGGGGGGGGGGGGGGTACACAAAATGTTATGATTTCAAAAATCAGCAAAGAGTTTGCACTGATTAACATAGAAAAATAACTGCTTTCATAAAAAAAAAAAGTCTAATTTTTAGAAATGTAAAGAAATTTTGCTCATTTGCTTTAAAATGAATTATTTCCTAAACTTATCCGACCGAATTTCACAACAACGATTCTTAAATCTATACTAAACATTTCAGAAGACATTTATACATCAGAAAACCCTTTTTTACCTGGAAAAAATGCAAAGTAATTTTGTTAAATATGTTTTTGAAAGACATATGATACCTATTCTATCCAAGTACTTCAAAAAAAAAAGTTTCTAAAATTCATAATATACCTTATGAGAACAACTTTTTATTATAAAACATAGATCTTTTCAGAAACTGATTCTGCCAATGCTTTTCAAAAGAAATATTTATGAAACTTATTCTTTTCGATTTCAAATCAACATTTCTAAAGTGAAGAATATATATTTTCCGAGAGCAATTTTAAATACAGAAGATCTTTTTAATCTGAAATAAATGAATAAATAAAACTAAAATAAAGCAAACTGATTTTGTTAATGCCTTCTAAAAGAAAATAGTTATTAAATTTATGATATTAATCTTCAAAACAAAGTTTATAAAATTAACTTTAAAAAAAATAAATCAGATCAACTTTGAATCACAAAAATGTTTTTACTCTGGGAAATAAACAGAGAGAGAAATTAGAAGCCGGTTTTATTATTGCTTTTTAAAAAAGAAACACTTATTAAACTTATTCTACCTAACTTCAAAACAATGTTTCTAAAATTAACGATACATTTTTCAGAGTAATTTTTCACCACAAAAAAAAAATCCTTTTTTTTTATCTGCAAAGGAAAAAATAGAAAAAGAAAAGAAGAAAAAAATCAATTAAAACATCGACATGACATTTTCTTGAGGGTATTCTTTTCTTCCAAGATCTTGAACTAACTTTAACTTTGTCTTACAATGCTTTCCGCAATTCTCAAATGAGCGCAAGTGAAATACTAAAATCATTTAAAAAGAAGAATAAAATATTGGGGTAACGAAGAAAAGTTTTCTCTTTCTCAGTGGCAGAGCAGATTTACTTGTTTAAGTTAAAGTATTAATAAAGATTTTTTGAATGAAGAAAATTGCTTTGAAAATTTACTATTCATTTTAGAAACATGTTTTGAAGTAGAAAAGAATGGGTTTAGTAAATATTTCCGTTTAAGAAGCAAGAGTTTAGTCTTCTTTTTTTCCCTTCAACAACCGAGGATTTCTTATTGCTTTTATTTCACTGCGAAACTTTTCCCGCAGTTTTACCAGGACGGGACAAATCCGTCGTAGGAGTTGGGAAAGATTAATATTTGGTGAACAGAAATTGGCGAAAATTACAAATTAGTTTTGATTCCATTTTGCCATTTTCTGACTTCATGCTGCAAAGTTCTAAGAAAATACTTCATTCCCGGTTTTTAAACTAGGAATTTTCACATGTTCATATTGTTTTGGTTTTTCCGCTTTCAATATCTATTTGGAATAGTGATTACTATGCTTTTATGTGCATGTGCTTTGAAGACACGCAAGTATTTGTGCAAATTAATTTCATTAAAATGTCATTTTCAGAGCAATGATAAACAAAAGAATCGATTATCAATGTGTACTACCAAAATTTTGTGACAGAATCTAAAATGTGAACGAGAATTTCGCCCAAACCTAAGAGAGTCAACGTTCCCGTATACCAACTTATTTGTATCATTAGTCATCACTGGGCTTTCCCGTGATTTCTACAAATAATCCTTTTCGTCCGTTATAACAATTTTTTGCGAAAAAAAAAATGTTTCTTTTTACGTACAAAAAGATATTGCACAAACCATGTCACACATATTCTCAAAATTTGCCAATGTGTTCCAGTAAATTCAAACCAAGATCTTCGCTCAAACAATCAATGTTTTTCAATAGAGAAATTCAGAAAAGTAAGTATTTAAATGTAAGTTAACCTTCAATATTTTAGGACAATTGAAAATACATACTATGACAACGAATTCCTCAAGGGAAAACTTAACTGGGAATAGTTAAAGTTACTATTTGCTCTTCTGAAAAATTTAATTTCCGCAGATTCCCAACTTTACCATTGGGCCCACGATATTCAAGGTTCCAGTAACGAAGGCCCAGTCCCCCTCGAAACCGCCCGCAAATACGCCCCTTTCTATAGCAATTCTCAGTAGTATTTTGTCGCAGCCGTGTAATCACACAAGAATTTTACTGTTCGTCCTAAGAGCGAAATGCATAGCCCCTTTGAGAAAATTGATAATGAGAAAGGTCTATTCACTTTAAATGACAAACTAGTGAGGTATTGTGTCGATAACTTACTTACGGTTGTTTTTTATAGTTATTCGAATATTTATCAAACAGCTTACCTTTTATAAATGAAAGGAACAAATGAAAAATTTCACATATTTTTACTTAATTAAATAAACACTTACCTGTTCTTCATTTTTCTCAATGAATTCAAAAGAAATAATTGTTATGCTGCAATCTATGGAGTAGCTTGAGACAAAGTGTAAACACTTAAACTACTGAAAACCTTTTAAAAAAGCATTTACTATTTTTTTAGGGACGGAATTAAAAGATTTACTTTATAACCAACTGCATTATATTAGAATTCAGCATCATATGAGATAAATATATTTTTGCAGCATTTAAAATTTAAGTAGAAGAAAATAATAATAACTACTACAATTCAAAATCAACGTTACGCCGCGTTTATACCAAAGTTGACAACTAAAGGTTTACAAAACATTGTTTGTAGAAAATTAAGTTTCCAATTAAAAGTTGCTCTTCTCAAATTGTAGGGCAAGAAGTGGTAGATTTTTTTGTGGAAACCTAAAAGTTGCTCTTCCCAAATTTAGAACAACAAGAGGAAAACTTATTGCCAAAGAATTGGCGCCCCGACACGTCCGGGGCGCGTGAAGGGGGAACAGTTCTTCACTAGTTTCCTACAAGTTATCGCAAAGCGCGCAGCTACAAATCTTCCACTTTTAGTTGTCAACTTTCTTTAATCTTTACCAACACTCCGCGGGAAACAAAAATTTAGTGGAAGATTTGTCTTTCTACAAGTGGAATACAGAAAAAGTTGCTGTATTTTGTAGAAAAAGCGACAAATTGTCGCAACTTGTAGAAAACTTAGTGGAAGACTTTGGTGCAAACGCGGCATTAGATTCACACATAGGAATAAGAATTGCAGAAGTGTATACCAAAAAGACATCCGACAAGTAATCCTTAGTTGGATGTCTTTCCTTCAAAGACCTTTCTGTCCCTTAGATTTCATTAACATTGTGGAATTGAAAAACATTTTTAGCTTATGTTTGAATTTTTATTTTTATTTTTTTTTTACATTTAGAAACAAAACTCTTTTATTCATTTAAATTTCAATAGAAAACAAATTACAATGGTATTATTGATTTTCTGCCATTTAAAACTTCAACATATGTACTAAGTTTATGTTTCAAATTGTGATTGTTCTTTTGAACTGTAAATGACCATACATTTTAAATGGTCATAACATTTTAAAGGAGTCATGAGTTCATAAATTCCTATACAAATAATAGTGCCTATAACAAATACTCAATTCAAAGATATTAATTTTGAAATTGAAAAGTCTTTAACTAGTTTAGCATAAAAGAAAGAATTAGCTATCTCTTACTCTAAACTAGTGACTTGTAGACAGTTGAATTATTTTGTGGTGATTATCTAATAACAGTATGTTTTCATTTTTATCTGCATAAATAAAAACAATCAACTGCATCATTATTTTTTACAAAGTTTTATTTGCACTTAACAAAATTGAAAAAATACATCAGAGCAAAAGTTTTCAACAAATAACAAATTATATAAAATTTTGTGTCTCGCTTAAAGTTCTTACAAAATATTATAAATCAGTCTAGAAAAAGCAATATTTTATCAATCACAGTAATACATAATACATAATACAAAAAAACAGCTAACTTTTCCGCAATCCCGTAATTAAAAGAGTCGGATATTCTTGAAAATCAAAATATGCAGGTTATTTAGCTTTCGAAAACAACACTCAGAAATACGTCGTAGATAAATTGGCACACAAATATAAATTTTATCGTGAAATACAATGCCTTAAATTTGAATTGTACCATCAATACTTATGGATTCAGTTCAACACTTTGTATACCGTATAGGAATTTTTTAGTCCCTATTTGTTAAATATGATAAATCCTTGAAGATAATACAAATTACTTTCCTATGTTTCCACAGCAAAATTTATAAGACAATTAAGTTTGTATGTACATAACGCATTCCATACAGCAAACCAATGTATACATAACATCTTATTAAATAAAAAGTAGAAAATTCAAATAATTAAAAAATGCTTTAAAAGGTAAATAATTTTGAACTTTCTATTCATATATCAAGCGTCTGCTTCAGTTTTGTACCTTAAATAAAAATTAGCAAGAAACGCTCTCAGAAAATATTTAATAACTTTTCCAGGATTCAAATATATAATCTCCATTTGCTATTTATAAAAATGGAAACTGCAACACGTTTATTGCGTTTTTAATACCTGTCTCTTTTAAAGATATAAGGTACTTAGATTTACTTTCACTAAGAAATTAAGATGAATGAACTGAATTTTCGCTTGTGTGTAGTTAGTTCACCAATATCACTTTAATCTCTTATGCAAAGCAATTAAATCAAAATGAAGCTACTGGCATATGGGATTTTATCGTCATTATTCTGACAACTAACGATTTTTCTGGAATTAACAAGAACGTGTTTTCAATTGTAATGGAATAAGGTTCATCATCACGCTAGTACGAAAAAGTCTAAGAACCCCCCTAAAAGCATTTCAACAAGTTAACCTGGTGAAACAAAGTTTTACAACTTATTAGCACGATAAACGCGTGCTAATAATAACGCGTATGCTGAAAACAGAAAGCAAGAAAGTTCTTGAAGCTATGTATGTATTGGTGAACATTTTTAACAAACAACACTACTGTCAAAATGTCCTTTTAACTTTGAAAGTAATTCAACTTCAACAAATTCAATACATCAACGAAAGTTTCTTAATACGAAACAAATTACACTCTTCTTACCCCCCATCCGCCAACCACAGAAAAAAAAAAAAAAAAAAACATATGTATTTGTGAAAGTTTACAATTCATACTTTATAAATCAAGAAACTATGTTGAGCAATCACAATAACTTTTATGAGTTACAAAAAATAAGGCTTCAAGAGCTTTGAATATTCCAATCTAAAAATATTTAAGTCAGTCTTATTACAACACAGTTATACTTTTCCTCCAAGAGAAACTAACAACTCTAGTGTTAGTTTCTCTTGCCGGGTACACTGAAAGGAGCGCTGTTACTGGTGCTGAGTTGGGTTTCCTTCTCAATGCCACTGGGAAGGAAATATAACTGAGGTCAGTGGCAATAACACTTCCTCGTTTCTGTGAACTTCTCAAGCCCAGTCCACAAATCACCGGAGCCGAACTATACTTGCTAAACGAATTCAACCACAAGTTAAAAAACATACAAGAATGCACAGCTTATGTTATAACTGCCGATTAAGATTTTCCAAGTCCAGTATTGAGCTCCCTCTCAGTTGAGATTTGTACAAAGAACAACACAAAATGAAACTAATACCACCAGCGCGGAATTGGTCTCATTTCGGCCAGAGAACGTCGAATAAAATTACAGAATATGAACATTTTCCATGTTTTCGTTAAAGTCTTTTCAAAACCTGATTGAGTGAGCAGATGGTTTTGAGTTATTTTAAATTTAAATTGTTAAAACCTTTAGAAGAAAATGTAGTAGTTTTCATAAATAACGTAAGATAATTAAGAAACGAATGTTGTCAGTTTTAAAGTTTTAGTATATTTACCAGTTTATTTTAATTCTACTTCATGTTGAAAAATACTTCCATCAAAAATTCATATAATAGTATTTGTTTGCACGACAGAATGTTTTAAATTAAATTTAAAGTTCACTAAAGAGTAAACATTTTCCATTGTTTTTCTTTCTTTTTTCCAACCCGCTGCAGCTGCAAATTACTGTTTTAAATGACAAATAAATTATCTTTGATTATTTTATTTGTAATCTCATGATTACAAATAACTATTTTATCGAACAAAGAATGTTTTATGCTATGTTATTACAAATTTAATGTCATTTTTATATTTCAGATAAGACATTAATGGTGTACAATTTTCGTTAAAATAATAAAATAGTCTTTCTTTTAACACCGAAAATATGAGGAAAATACAGTTCATATTCCGAACTTCTGGCATTACAAATATATTTCAGTCAAGTTAGGTTACAATTTTTACTAACTAGAAGTACTTTCCGATGGAGCACAGTTGAGCATAAGTTGCATAAGATGGGTAAATTTTTCTGAAAAGATAAAGAAAACTAGAAATTAAGTGAAGAAAAGTTTGAAGTAATAGAATATATATATATATATATATATTTCTTTACTTGTTTTATTCAAAACGTCAATTGACAAGATTATTTTTCAGTATAATTTTGAAACCAGATTTCTTTCAATCACTTTTTCGTAAATTGACTAAATTATATAACATTTTAACAACTGCAGGAACTAATTTGCAGACGAAGCCTACAATACTACAGATATTTCGAAGTCTTAGAGAAGCTCTTCGTAGTAATAAGCATAAGCGTAGTAAATTAATAAGATGACACATTGATGTTTATTTAATTAATATGAAGAAAAATATAATCACTTTAAGTTTTTGGGACCGCCTACTTTCTTAAAAGAACCCAGGTTTATAAGAATGCATATGTTCTTTGGATAGAGGTTAAATAGGGCTCACCCGAAATTTTGAGCATGTTTATCACGGTATTATACCCTTGAGGATGTAGGTGAAATTGTACAGAGTTTTATTACAAATGTTTACTAATATATTGCTCTTTTTTGTTTTCTAACAAGAGATAACGTACTAATTTATATGGCTTGTCATATAATGAAATACTTTTGCTTGTTTCGGTCTCCAGTAATAAATCAATTTCTTTTGACTTGTTTGGTTTCCTTCCAAAGCATTACAATTGAAAATCAAAAGAAAAGCATTTAGCATGTTTTGAAGCAGTACCAGCAGTAAATAGAACAAAAATTACTGTTTTACAAGCGCTATGGATGAAAAATATGGTAAGAGCCCTTAACCCGCATACTGCTCACTTTGTTTAGCGAATTCTATTCGCTAAAAATTTGTCTACTTTATGCAACTAAAGCCATCTCTGAAATAAAACCTTAATTAATGTCCAAATACTTGAGAAACTGCACTACCGACGTTTTAACGATGAAAGAGAGGAATTTTTTAAAAATACATTTAAAAAGCTCATGCCCACGGAAATCGCGGGACGAGTAATTTTCGCTAATATGGAGGGGGGGGGGGCGGTGTTGTACGTGGAAATCGCGGGATAATCAATCGGAGGGTTGCTAAAACTTCGCAATTCGTCCGTATAAAGCAGCCCAACTTACCCATCAACTTGAGCCTGATGTTGAAGTGAACGAAAGGCACGTAGAAAAGCAACCCGGACAGCAGGAAAAGCAACGCATAGAAATACTCCACACGTGGATCCTCGATTATGGGAGCCAACACCAAGTAGGCGGAGACGACGAGCATTACGCATGGAATAGGAATAGGCACCTAAGAAGTTACAAAGAGTGATTTTTTTTTTTTTTCAAATTTTGATACAAATATAGTGCTATTCTTTCGATAAAAGAATTCATGAGTGATTGACTCTCAGCGGGGAAAAATTTCCGGAACCTCCCCTCGAATGTCCTGTTAGCTACCTCTGCTACACATAGTGATACAAACATAATATGGATTTTTCGATAAAGAATTTATCCTTAACTGCTTTGAAGTGTATATTTGAGCACGTAAATGTTACGTTAACACTCTCATGTACTTATTCTCGATCTTGAAAAAAAATTTAATTACTTTCTTATTCTATGAATTCAACCGGAAGATTGGTGTTCGTTACCCGCCCTGATGAAGACCCACCATATACACTTGGAGATATGTGCATGTAAAATCCGTGAACCCTGAAGTCCCAAGGATACCGGATGGTGGCGAATTTCCCTTCCCTTCTCTCTAGGTCAAAAATGAAGGTAGGCGTCGTACTTGTGGTGGGGCCCTCTTGTGTCATCCAAATACATGAGCCAAGTCTTGCTTCCCCCGTTGCGGTGCTCATCTATAATCGGATGGCGCTCCTTACTGCCTTAATTCCTGGATACCCAAGTGGCATTAGAAACAACATCAAAAAAAATTTAGAGCTCAACTGCAGTAGGTTCACTAGCACTTCTGCGTGGTTAGCACGTCGGACTTCCACCTGGAAGGTCGCGCGTTCGATACCCACTGAAAACCACCATGTATACTGGGGATATGTGCATGCAAAATCCGTAGACCCTACTACCTCTCCCCGTGCGTAAGCAATCCTAAGGCTTCGGCTAACAGGTAGGGGTCTGGTGGAGAAAAGTAGCACTTCTGCGCCCGTGCCCGGGGGAGGGCACCCCTAAGGCCACGTGCTAACAGGTTAGGAGGGGTGAAGTAGAAAAGTAGCACTTCTGCTTTTCACGAGTAGACTGAACTTTCCATCAGCTGATGAAAAGAAGTCTTCTCTCTTTCTACGGATCTTTTCTGTCACAAGCTCAGCTTGATCTCTTTAATTTTTACAACATTCGAGCACCTGAGAATTAAAAAACACCTGTCTAGTATACTTTCCGCAGAAAATAAAGATAAAATTATACAATTGCAGTTTCTGTTCTCCGTTTTCATTATTTTTTAGAGCTAAAATTTAATTTAGAGCTAAGCATTGGAGCTAAACTTCAGCTGCTGACAGTAGACTTTTTAAATAAATGAGAACAGCTTAATATTCGAAGGATCATCTTTTCTCTTCTTTTTTATTATTTTTATAAAGAGTATTTATTCAAAATTTGAACAAGAAGGTTTGAATACTTTGTAAGGCCTGGGAAGATCTTTCTCCGTGAATCTCATTACAAGGACTGTCAACATGCTGCCGCCATAGAACATCCATGCAACGAAGCTGAAGAAGTCGATCAGGCTGCCTATGTTGCCAGCAGATATCATTAGAAGCACCACAAGACCCTGCGAAAGAAAAAAAAACTTTAAGCCCATCAAACTTAACTTGAAGCAAAGAAAATGCAACGTGTTTTGAAATTTTGCATGGAACAACTGAACAAGAACAGGACAGACGCGGAAATTATATACTACTACTACATCGATCGGAGATTTTTCTTTCCATAAATATGCACCGTCAAGTGCGCCAACTTTGTGCCACAACGTCCTTTTAGACACTAGGACTGCCTAACGGCTGTTGAGGTGTAACTAGAGCTTCGAAAAATTTTAAGAGTTGTAAAAAAAGTTTCTAAGCTCTATTTACACCTCGGCATCCAGTTGGTAGTCCCAGTGTCTAAAAGGATGTTGTGGCACAAAGTTGGCGCTTGACGGTACTAAATCAACGCAGTAGCTTGAATCGAATTTGAATGTATCTATAGATTAGGCAATATATTTTTTTTCAGGTTTAAAATGGAGCTTTTGCAACATCGATTGAACCACAATTCATCAAATTTTAATTAAATGTTATAATTAATTCTTGAATGCAAAAGGAAGTATTAGGAAGTTTATAAAACTTTTTAAACTTTTATTAAAAGAGTTACATGAACAATATGCCAACAACACTTAAAATTTTTCTCTCCTCTTGGTTAAAAAAAAAGTTTTGAGCACTCAAATTCAATAATCCATAAATTCTGAAGCATACATAGATGTATATAAGACGTAAAATCTCCTGATGAGGCGCACTGAAACTTAACGCCACTTAGAAGCACTATTAAAAACCTTGCACGTAAGGCAGAGTGTCTGTGCTGTGGCTTAGTTTTCCTTTGCGTGAGAAACTTATAAACCACGAGGCATACTACGTAGAAAAATAAGGTTAAAAATTCAAAAGTGCTTCGAAGATATAATCTTCCCCGAAGTGGTGGAACTCAAGCAAAAAGTGATGCGAACCGAAGAATCGGTAACTGCAAGAAATTCGAACCAACTGATTGTATCAGTGGAGTTGAAATCGGTTGAGACTCTTTTCCCGACGTAGGTTTAAATCCAACCAAATAATTTTAACTCAGTTCTTGTGATTCGTTACTATTTATTCAAAAGCTACCAGAAAGGAAAATTCGGGATCAATTCCATGCATGAGAAAAACCTGAGAAAATTCGCTCGTGTCTTGAAGCAACGCTAAGGGTTCAGGCTAAAAGAAAAAAAAGTGGAAGTGTATCATTACACCCGACCAAACAACGAGGCAGGCATATTTTGTGCACGGCAATGGTGGAGCAATAAGAACGTCGCAGCAAGAACTAGCCTCCACAACCTAAGGCGACGCAAACGTTTCAAAGACGTCTGTAGCAAATGGATAGCTTTTCATAGGCTTTGTAAAATGTTTATTTTTGGCTCTACACAGCTATCCGACTCTGGTAACGAAAGACAGCATGAACTTCGGATTCGGTTCGTCATACTGGTTCGTATATGGCATTATTGTTTGGAGATCTGTTGCAACGGATTAATACGCCTTGATAGTATAGTATACACAATAACCAGTGTTACAGTTCTAACGTTTTAAAGACTTTTGTCGTCCTTTCCTTAAAGCTGGTCTGGTGCCGTTTTAACAATGCTGGGCGCAACCAAGGGTATATGTATCAGAAAAACGAAAAACTTCAAACAACGTAAAAAGTCAAAATTTCTTCCTTGATCCTCCAAGCTCCACAAACATCCAAGTCATTCTTCTTACCTTCCCGTTGAATTTTTATTTATTTTACTCTTTAATCTGTTATTATTTCTCCTTCGATGAGCGAATGTCAAGGCAAAACAGTTCTGTTTGATATGAAATAGCCAAATAATTCGATTTCACGTCCCGCAGTGGACCAGTCGGTAAAAGCTCGGTTCCCGCAGAGCACTGAAAGTGAAGCAACATCAACCGAGGTCAGTGTTTGAGAGGGTGACACCCTATCGCGGCTGGTTGCTGTGGACCGTGCACGCTAAAGGGAGCTGGTGCACGTAAAACCCGACGAGGCTCCAATGTCCTCCAAGAGAAACGATACCTCTGGGGGGTGTCAACCCCAGGTGACTGTCTCTCCTTTGGGAGCTGGTTCAAAAAATTAAGAGACCACATTAAAAGGTGTGGAAGCGGGACTCCTGCCTATAAGAGTCCCGTTTGACTCAGGAGCAGCGCAACCATTCTTCCTCGTTTCACGCGGAATACGAAACCAACCAACCATTCGATCTCATGATCCCTTACTGCAGACAAATTATAGATTAATGTTGAAATTTCCAATATATCAAATAACAAAGTGTTTTAAATAAACGAAATTTATTTACTAATATCTGTCAAATAAATAAAAAAATAGAACTTTCCTTCTATTTCATAGCATAAAAATATAAAGCTTCATAAAATAAAGGAGTAATTACGCGTAAAGGAGGATAGGACCTAAAAAATGTGATCAAATGGGCAAGTGACTTACATTGAATATGAGAGCTGGGGCTGGTGTCCTTCTGTTGACCTGGACGTACGACATCAGTTCGGCAGAGTGACCTTCTCGAGCAGCAACGAAAGGAAGCCTAAGAGACGATGCATCACAAGGTGAAAATAAAATAACGTGAGATCTTCAAGCCCCTGTACAGAGCGAAATGTAACAAAATTTAGCGAACGTGCTCAGTTAGAATAGGCAATTTTGATTTCCAAAGGAAAAGTAATAATACCAAAAGTCACCTCTAGTGGTGCTTTGCTTAAGAAAAACTGCAAGAAAAAAATGTGGGGTATGGCTGTGTCATGGACACGGCTGTGTGTTGTACTTGAATACGTTTATGTAACGGGTTATATATTTTAAATAAAATCTTTTTAATTAGGTATTTAGAGTAAAAGCAAGGAAAGAAATAATTATTTGTGTTACAATATAACTTTACTAATTACTAACTTTATAGCTATGGCTTTTCGATGCGTATAAGCCAACATTACTATATATTTTTGATATTTTTTTATTCTAACACCTTATTATATTCACTGTCACTACTTTAAACGAATGTTTTATACAGTTGATAGATTTTGACGACAGCTGATGATTAAAACCTAAACGAACATCGTAGCTTCTAAGAGTCAAAATCTATATTAATTGCAAATTTCGATACGCAGCCAAATAACCTCAAAATGGCGGCGCTTCCCTCTTTACCCCCCGCGATGCGTCACTGTTCTCGCTTATCGTAATGAATCCTTTGATCCTTTAGCTATCCAGTGGTATTCTTTAATTTTGGATGTAGAGGATAGATTCGAAACTACAACGCCAAACTGTATCCCCCGACTTTATTATCATTAGATTTTTTGGATTGCTCCCGTATGGTAGCAAATTTAAAGACGTATTCACGTCAAAACGCTCCATGAAGATGAAAAACTATGAGAAAATTCTCAGAATTATTTGCTCCTCGTATGAGCCGGCTACTCACTTTATTTGTCATGCTGTTCTGACAGTAGAGTAAAAATGCTTGAGCAGCTCTTAGTGAATTTCAGCGATTAAAAGAGGTACGACGAGTACCGATGAGCATAATAAACTTATGGAAAGTATTAAGAAAGTATTAAGGTATAACCAACTTATGGAAGCAATTTGAATCTACAGGTAGAGTCTACAAATGTCTACACAGTAAACCAGTGACTTATATTCCGTCGTTTTTACCTGGCACCCCACTTTGCGATATCATAATTGCAGCAAAAAAGATGTCTCATTTCTACCCTTTTAGTCACAATCATAAATAACAGTAAACGTAGTTTTTACTGCTAAAGCTGTTAATTACTGTTCTAATTGACAGTACACTCTCAGAAACACATGCTCAAATCTCACGAAACTTTCTTCGTATTTGACGAAATGGCTTCGTGAAAAATGCATTGAATAAACCTTTCGTCTACTTGATGAAATTTGTGTGGTAACTTTTTAAAGTCACGTGATCGCACGAGGAAAGATTCGCTGTAAATGACGAAATTTTCTGGACGATTGAAGAATCCTCGAAAGTGAGAGTTGTATTTCTGAGAGTGTAAGGTAATCATTTATCATAAAAATTACAATTGCAGTGACAAATTTTCCTCTAGCAGCAACCTATTGTCATTATTATTATTTTTCTTTAACAATCGAAACTGCATGCTCTACCCGAAATTTATATTTATATATATTTCCTCAATATAGTACGCGCTATAGGGTCCAAAACACATCGCGTTATTTTATGCTTCATCCTGTACATTACTATCATCAATGCATAATTAATATCGATTTTCAAAATTGAACATCGATCGATGTCTTATGTGCGACATCATATCGATGATGTCTCACATTGGCTTGAATAAGTCAGAAATGATGACTCGGGCCTCTGTTGACTATTGATCAGCTAATCATTTTTATATCTCTGAATCCTGAAGAAAAAAATATTTCATAAAGGCAGACTCATCATTTAAAATGGCTCTCAGTAGAGAAATCTTTTTCGCCTGAGAATCTCTTTTTGAAACGGTTTGAGTAGCTGCGTAAATCGATTCTCGTAATTGCTTTCTCTTTCCGCACGTGAGTGGTCCGTACTTTTCTGTTTTTGCTTTTTTCACACACTGTTGATGATAGAAATACATCAGTCACGAATCGTTGCCGATCCTTTATTAGGAATGGCGAAGGTGCTTTTGATAATTAAATGCGTATTTAAAGTACCGAAAATTTCAAAAAGGGATTTGTTTTGTAAATTTTCTTTGTTTTGATAACTATTTAATTTATAAATTACGTGAAAAAAAATATATAAATATAAAATATTTTATTGAGTAAACATTTACAAATACAAAACTTACTTTAAATATTAAATATAACAGGATAGTTAAGTGAATTTTAAGAAAAATAGGCAACATAACATAAAAACAACTGCCCGCAGTACCTTTATTGCCTTACATTCTCAGAAATTAGCACACACACATATGTATATACTATACCTAAATAATTTATTATCATCGTTTTTCTTCGAAAAATCTCTCTTCCTGTAACATTATTTAGAAAAAACTTCAAAGTTCATACTTTATTTTAATTAGAAGCAATTTTACGATGACTAAAATGTACGAAGTATGCTATACATTGAGAATATACACAGTAAAACCTGTAGAGTTGACCACCTGTCTAAGTTGACCATTTTTGTCAGGAACAACGGAATTAACCCTCCACCCTCTATAAGTACAACTTACACAGGTTTCACTGTACTAGAAAAAAGCAATTATGATCTTTGAGAAAAGCGATTGAAAATTAGAAGCTTAATAACTAGTCCCGCGTAAGCTTTCAATGAGAAAAAAAAAAGAAATGTTTGCTAGGAAAAGAGACACTGGAACAAGTTTCGAAAACGTCTATGAATTTGCATGCATTGTGGACAGATTTTTATACCCAGCAACATAAAAGCAAAAACTCGTTTCAGAAAATCAACATCAAAATTCAAAGTGGAGAAGTTCACCCAGAACTCAACGATCCTACTTTATATTCACCAACATCGATTTTGCAGCATTCGAATATTATACTATTAAGGAATTTCCCATGGAGAAAATACTAGGAAAAAAACTACCTCATGGAGAAGGTTAAAAGACCACAGCAGCAGTACTTTTTTAGTAAACTAAGGTAAATGACCTGGTAGTGGACACAGTTAAGAAAATTTTCGTACTTTTTACTTGTCAAAATTTTTTCAAGGGACTTACATCAATATTTGCGTATTTAGCTTAATCGCCAACTATTTCTCTAAAAATTAATTACCTATAAAATATCATTTGATGAAAAATTAGGATTTTTACTTCAAATTTACTAAACGCTTAATTTATATCTGTAGTGGACATTTATAAGACACGTATTTATATTGATTTCTGCCCACTACTAATGCAATCTATTTTATGCTGTTAACTTGGAGAAATAATTTTAAAAATGACTAAGGGACCATTCATAAATGATGTCACGCTTTTTTCCTATATATTTTCCCCAAAGCCCTAACCTTCTTATTGATCGGTTTTAGTATAAAGAGCAGCATATGGGACCTTTGTGGAGGCAGCTATTAAATATTATGATCCATATATATTATGTACTTGCATAGATGCTCCATGCCAACTTTAGTTTTATTAACCAGCACTAGGAATCGTTCGCTATAGGTTCTGATAATTTCATTCAAGTTTAATGTTACATTCGCTTATTTTAGGAGCTTAAAGATCTAAGTGCCCACTACTAGAACATTGTCCACTACCACTGAAGACCACCATGTATACTTGGGGATATGAGTATGTAAAATCCGTAGACCCCACTATCTCTCCCCGTGCGTAAGCAATCCTAAGGCCTCGGCTAACAGGTAGGGGTCTGGTGGAGAAAAGTGTCCACTACCGGGTCATTTACCTTATATCTTGAAAACTTCACATGGAATGGTATTTCACAACCTGTAAACTATTTTATACATATACTAAAAATTTACTGAAGTTAATTACAGCATTGGGATTTAAAGATGTTCTTGGTTGATGAAAAAGATCTACGTACAAAGATATAGATGAAAATGGGATGAATAAACACGTTGAAAATCACTATCGTTATTTCCTTGCAATATGTTTATAAATTACCAGTATTAAGTTTAACTATTACCATATTTATGAATACAAAACAGAGAATAAAAAAGAAAAGTGACGGAAGATATACAACGTTCGTACCTGGAGGCAATGAGACACGTTCCATTAGAGGCTCCATAAGCAGATGCTGCCACAAGTATGGGAATGACAAAGGCTACTGGTCCCAGCATTCGATTCGCAAATCCCTGTGAAAATCATAGTATATGTTATACAAAAATGACTTACGATACATATTTTTTATTTCAAAATTATATTTGTATTAATAAAACTTTCCTGCATTAATCAAAAAGATTAATTAATTTTTAGAAATCAATTAAATATAATGAAGTTAATCCCGATTAAAAAAAATTAACATTTCTTACAAAAACTCAAATTATTAGTTAAAATTGACCCATATTACTATTCATAACTAATTAAGAGTAAATTGGCTTTTGGTGAGTTATTATTAGCGTAATTATCGGTAAATAGCCCGCATCGTATAGTCCGCAGGAAGAAAAATTCATTTTAAAAAAATAAAGTTTAGTGTATAACCCGCACCCAAAACAAAAACAATTACATAAACAAATCATTTTGTAAGGTAAACCTTTATAAGGAAACAATTTTACATTACAAAACACTTTTAACATTTAAAATTATTTTGTAAAAAGTTTACATTTTACCATATTTTGTTTATACATGGTCATTTATTTATACAGTGACCTCTGCTCTGGTCCTACCCTCCTATTGTGATTTAATTGGGTGTGGAAGAAAAGGCTCACGTGACAGCTAGATTGCTTATCTCTATCCTTTCGGTCTTCTTTCGTTTACGTATTACGTTTTATTTAAGAGCAATACAAGGAACACCTCAAGATTAGCTCTCTTTTCTAGGAATCGCCTACAGAACTCTCATAATAGTAGAACAGCATTCTGTAATTGTGAAGAGTCAAGAATTACTTTCGAAACCTATCATTTATTTCTTTCAATTTGATAATCAATTTAATTTTCTTTTTAATAATAATAATAATATTTTTTTAAATTTCGTGTATTGCCCGCATCGTTATATTGCCCGCAGATAGTAAAAAAAGGAGTTTTTTGTAGATAACCCGCAGGCTATCCACAGATAATTGCGGTATATTAGATATTTAGGTACATAACATTGATCCTTCCCAGTTGAGCCCCAAACGACTGGCAGCGACAGGTGCGTAACGGGGAGAGCAAAATGACGCTGTAGTGAAATATGGCTAACAATGGTTTCGCTTTACAGAGAAAGCAGGTGCAAAACTACTAGAGGACTAGACATGATGCTTTTTGGATCCAGTTTTTTGTGATGTTTGAAGTTTTGTTCAGGTGTTGAATATAGGGGATCATAGAGCTTAGGGGATCGTAATGGAGATAGCGATCACTATCTATTAGGTTTTGGACCATCCTCGATGCTTACAGAAGTGAAAATTTCAGATTTGTTCCCAGCTTCAGGAATGTTGATTGTGTCCCACTTAGGCAGAAGAGAACTTACATAATGAATATTATTTAAAGAAAAAGGAAGAAGAAAAAAAAAGAAAAATGCAGGTAATTTTCTAAAATGAACAAATAAATAAATTAATTACTTAATGTATGAAATAATAAATAAATGATTCTGATAAAAATAAACATGTTCAAAGTGCTGAAATAATAAAAAGTGACATAAATTGTAACTTTTTTTCGTTTAGCAGCTACTTTTTTCAGGGTTTGAAAGAGATTTTAATTCTGGGCGGTTGGACAATAGTGAAGCTTTGCCTGTTGCTGGTTGTCACTTTTGTATTTGTAGTTGTATAATAAAAAAAGTGAAAGAAAGAAAGTCCACCTGTTCTGAATTTCTATTCAAAACTAGAACGCCGGCTTGCGGGCTGTAACCATTCTAAGAGGGAAAACATCTTGTTTCCATCGCATGGTCGAAACATCCCGCGCCTACGTTTCTCAATTTTTTCCTCCACGCATTTCTGATGAATCTTTTCACGGTCATATTCACGACCCAAATCGAGCTTCCATCAGACACTCGAACCGCTGATCTGAGCCAGGGGCGGACTGGCCCACCGGGACATGTCCCGGTGCGCCCTTTCATCTAGACGCCTCAAAAAAAAAAAAAAAAATATTTGCGACATTTTTTCCCCCTTAATAATTTACAATAACAGAAATAAAATTAAATAATCTGCTTTTAATCCATGACAAAATCTAGCTTTAAGAAAGGTAAAAACGACTTTCTCAGGCAAAACCACATTTGTGGACGCTTTAGGACGTATATGCTTCAGGGGCATGTTTTGGTAAGGCTCGGGGGGAAGGGGTGAGGGGACAGTAGAGAGCATAAGTGTTATGGTCTATATAGGTCTATGAAGATTCGCGAACATGTTCCGAGGGTCGAGTCGAGGCGCCCGTTTTAGAATAAAGATTTCCTTCCCTAAATAAAAGTTTGACTTGATAAAAGTAGACAACAAAGGGATTGATGCAACAAGTAAGTGGGGGATTTTTATCAGCAATGAAAAATAGTAATCTATCTTATTGATTTGTCTAATGATCTTCCAAATTAGTGAGTCCTTTGATTGTGAAAAATTCACTGGAATTTCATATATTTCTGGAAAAAACTGAGTTTTCTTTTTGGCCAGTTTACTGGGTTGCTGATTTTGAGGGGTTCCGTTATTTTTAGGGGGTACCCGCACGCCCTGAAAGGGTGAGCACCCCTGCTAATCATAAGTAACGTATGAAAATAAATAAAACTAGTGTACCTGCATTGCATAACCCTCAATTTTTTATTATAGGACACCCCCTGTTTTTATTATAGGGCACTGCGAAGTATTACTAAAGCTTCATAATGAGCAAACTTCTAATTATTTTTGAAGTTGATTGGAAAATTTCGTGGTGCCCTGTGAAGACTTCTCAGCTTCTCGGTGCACAATTTGGGAATCATTGCGTGTGAAACATTGAAAAACGTGTATGAATTTTGTTGACCCCATTTCTTGCCTTATAACATGTTTTATTTTGTGATGTTGGGCGGGGGGGGGGGGGGGATTACGTACACAGTGTAGACAGACGCGAACATACGACCTATATTCAAATTTAAAAAGGCATATGGGCGATGTTCAGTTAAAATAAAACACAGGGACGCAGTTACTACAGTAGAAACAAATTCATTTACTTTTCAAAAAGTGATTCATGTACTAAATTTCAAAAAGCAAGTGACACCACACTTGGTAATAACTAATAAAAACAGTAATTATTCCAAAATTAAACTGTTTTTAGATTTTCTTTAGACGAAACTTATCTCATAGGGCATTTCATTTAATTTTAAAATTTTCTTATGTGCAGAGATATTGTGGGGTCGATAAGGTGCTTCTACACTTTGCTATGAGGTGGAACTCTGCTCCGGTATTTTATTCTGAGTCATATTTGTTTTAGAATCTGGATTTCGCTCCGAAGCAGACTAATTTGACTCAGTTCAAATCTAATTTTAGTTATTTTCATTTAAGATTGCGTGTCTAATTTTCTAATAAAAATAGAAATAATAATTTAGTTATTGTTTCTAGTTTTATTTATTTATATTGATTACTAAAAATAGCACATAATTTTTTATCGTAACTACCTTAAAAGTAAAGTTATTGTACATTAATTTCGCAAAATTAAAATTACAGGATTCGGTGATTGTGCTTTACCATGTGCTTTAAATCGGTGATTTAAATCATTTAAAAAAAAACATGATTTTTATCAAAAATTTAAAATTTGCCTGAAATTTGTTATTATTATAAAAGTATTATATTTATTTACGCATAATTTTTAACGTGTCATTTACTTAACTAATATGCTAAACATTTGTTTATTCATTAATAAAACTGTCTTAACCATTACTCTAAATCAGCGTTTCCTAACTGGTGGTTCGCGAACCCCAGGCGTTCGCGCGGTGTAGAAAGGGGGTTCACGGAAATAATATTATAATGGCGGAATTTTTCATTGCTAACGTAGAAGAAAAAACAAAATAAAAAATTTACATACTAATTACGAAGGAGTACAAAAATGGTTTTGAAAAAATGAATTGTTTTCCAGATTATACAGAAAAGTAATGATCTGGCATAGAAAGCATACATACATAATTTGAAAATGCACTTATTTCTACTTTTACCAAAAGATATTTATTGACTTATTTTGAAGTTTAGAACGTATTTTTCTCCAACCATTTTCCATTTTTTCTTTGCAAGGGCAAAGAACGAGTCGGAAATATGAAGATTTACTGCATAAAATGTACAATTTTTCATATTTTAGGATTAATTTTCATAATACAAATCCTAAACGGGAATCAGAAGATATTGACTTATTAATTTAAAATATGAACTCACATTTATAACTCTTTATTCCAACTTTCCTGCATTATCACAAAATAGCAATTAAAATTTCGAATTTACGTAAATTTTAGTTTTCCTGTAAATTTCCAACTTTTCCAAAATTTTGTACATTTCAACCACAAAGTGCAACCTGTCTGAAAAATAATTAAAAATTTTTTTAGGAGTACATATGTCTACTGCCCTAATAATAATTCGAAAAGAACAAATAATAAAAATGTGATAATCAAAAAAATATTTGTAGCTGTATTTTAATTTTTATTTAAACTTAGATATTTTGCAATAATCATGTTTTCATTTCTTGTTATGAAGTATTGTACAATATGGCGAATAAACGTGCTAGTAAATTTTAGTTTTGTCACCGTTACTTAACGACTACAGAAGGGAGTTCGCCATCGTTTGGAACTTAGAAGGGGTTCGCAAGGGAAAAAAGGTTGGGAAACACTGCTCTAAATAAACTTTTTCCGCAGAAACTTTCTAAGGTTAGAAAAAATATATATAATATAACGGTAAGAAATAGGCTTTCAAGAGTCAAAGTAGATTAGTTTTACTCTTACTACCTACTTTTAAGATTACATCAAAATATAAACTGCACATACATTGTTTGGCTCATATTTTAAATCCGTTACAAACAATAACTAACAGTATCAAACTATAAATATTATTTTTACATTAGATTCAAATATAACATTTCAGAAACGTCTGGCATTGTTAAATGTAAACCGATTGTTAGTTTTATTCTTTTGAATGGTGTTTTTGAATAATAATAATAATAATAGTAATATGAGAATATCGCCAATAAATTAGTATATAAAATAAGCAGTGCAAAGTAGCAATTTGAATTATTATTATTTAGAATTAGTTTCTTTGAATCGGTGTATGTTTTGATTTGCGCTATACTTCTAATTTACTAAGCACTCTTTTGTAAATAAGTTTTCTTCGAAAATCCAGCTGAAAATTATTTCTCAAGTCAATTATTGTTAAATTTCTAAAAAACTAAGAAATAACTCAGATTAAGTATTTCATTAAGGTGCCTGATTCTTAACAAAATTGCTTCATTTTCGTCTTCTCAATGATTGTGTCAAATTTGTAAAACTGGTGCCTCTATCTCTATGTGCCTAAAAAAGTAATTTTAACGGGCGTAGAAAAATTTAAGAAACATATTAGAAATATTGCACAAAAGTGCAGTAATGAATTTTTCTTTTAGTTGTAGATCCCTCTGTATTAATTAAAAGTAATTTTATTTCCACTTATTTAGGAAAGAAAGAATTGAACAAACATAAAAAGTAAGAACAACCTTTTATTTTAATAAAATCCTATTTTTATTTTATTTTTTGAATTTAACTTATCTGTTTATACAAATTAAGCCTTGTTTTTCATTGTGTAAGTTATACCTCCGTCGTGAACAATCAAAAGTCTGTATTTCTTTTCAGTCCTTTTAGAGCTTTATATGGCATAGTCAACTGATTTCTAGCTTGTCCCGTTTTGCACTATATTAGTGCATTATAGATTTTTTGCTCATATTATAACCACTACTCTTGGTAAGTTTCAAAAATTTTGGTCTAAGCAAGAAAAAAAAAAAAAAAAAAAAAGAAATGCATGATTTTTTTTTTTTGAAAAGGTGAAAAAAAGCAACGCGTAGCAATTAAAGTATTTGTGTTGCTCCTTTAAGAAAAAGTATCGTATCTGAGTGAGAATGGCAGACTATAGCATTTTCACATAAAGAATCAAAGATTTCAAAGCAAAAGTCTGCTTTGTGCATTTAGTTACAGAAGTTTACTACATAAATTAAAATAGTAGCCCCGTTTTCCAGTAAAAACAAAATTTCAATTAAAACTGCAGCTAAGCGTTTCATGCAAAACAAGCTAAGTTATGCCTTGAAGTTCTGTTTCTAAGCTGGAAGTAGTGATGTTCTTGTGTGACATATTAGGAATTCAAGTTTTCCAAAAGAGACATTGAAACCTCAAGTGCCACGCAAATTTAATTTCATTATTATTACTATTATCATTATTATAATATTTTTAAAGTAAAGGCTACCGCCCTTTGGTTAGCTGGTCCTCCGCCCTTTTAGGGGTCCCAGTCCGTCCCTGATCTGAGCCTTTTCATAGATAGAAGAAACAACATTAAGCAACCAACTGACGAGTACTCCTCCGATAATACATTTGTTCTACTCATGTTCAACAAGTCTTTTGCCATTAACAAGTTTCGTGTACTTACACCTCTGCTACCGCACTCCTATGAGGGGGGGGGGGGGGCGAATCATGACTTCTGTGAACCGCATTTTGTTGTCACATGACACACAACGCGTAGGATATATGTCATCATGTAAAACTGATGTTTTGACTGTTACGTAAAAGGACAGATGTGCCTACATAATATCACTAGTAATAAAGGATAATACTATTGATGGGATATTATCCCTTATCCGTAGTGGTCTCTTGAAGATCCAAGAGATATTCTCAATTTCTCTAGGAAGGTCGCCCGGCCTCGTGTAATATTCAAAATTTTCAGAGAAATATGGAAAAGTAAACTTGGTAACGCGAAAACGCATTTAAAACCTGGGGCATTCAAAAATTGAAAATCTTTTGAAGAAACGCATTTTAAAAAGTGTATGAAGATATGCAAACAAAAATTTGACACATGGCTTGCTAATTATCTACAAGAATTTAAGGTTCGTGTCTTTCGCCATTATTTCCAAGTCGGAAAACACGGACAAACCAACACAAATGCTCGCAATCAATCCGAAGAAAATTTAGAGCTGGGAGCCATAAGTTATAGTTTTTTTTAACTTATAGGTGAATCCATTTCTGGTCTTGCTTGTGAAGAACACTGTTTATGGTAACCCTACTAAATAACTGTTTAAAGCCTGTTTCACGTGTTAACTGAGAAAATGCCAACAAAAATATCCCAAAGACAATTACTAGATTGGGAACAAGCCACTTTGGCGGCATGAAAATAAATGCAGTCAAGACTAGGATGTATGTAAGATGTAGAAACTGTCCTGGTGAAGAGCTCTCTCTAAGTCATATTTTCACCTGTCCAGCTGTGCCTGTTGCTGGCACAGCTGGAAAGGTGAAATGCTAGCATCTCCATCCAGCAATGCTAGCATCCAGAACATCGAAGAATATCCATTAAAAAAAGTGGGGTATGGCTGTGTCATGGACACAGTCGTGTGTTGTACGTCAATACGTTTATGTAACGGGTTATATATTTTAAATAAAATATTTTTACTATGGCTCCCGTATGGTAGCAAATTTAAAGACTTATTCACATCAGAATAGCAGAGATGGCCAAGGCTGTCATTAGATCCCACGGATCCATTTTACTTCATGATGGACACGACACCAACCAAAAACACGTTAACAGTCCAAGCTACTGTAAGGTTCTAAAGATGAACTTACCACAGCTACCGCTTCCGATGCAAGGAGTTCTGATGGTGAGAGCACTGTGAGGTAAGCGATATTTGTCGCCGCATAACACAGCGTTACCAGAGGAATACCGATAGAGATGGATCGGGGCAAGTTCCTGTTGATATTAAATACTTAATCTTAGAACAAATGGTTAAGATATCTTTGTATTTGTTAAACTTTCCTACGAAGTAATATTCCGGCGAGCCTATGACAACCTGACACATAATGAGCGGTACAATTCTAAAACTGTCAACGGAAAAAGAAAATTGAATGGCACAAATAATTTTTAAGTCTTCTCACATATTAGAAATATTCTCACATTTGTTTTTATTTTTTTTTTCTAATAAAATTTTAAGTCATGTTTAACTGAAAGCAATGTTTCCTCTTTAGCCCTATATTTATCACACTTCAGTTGTGAAAACAAATTTCCTTAAATTTTCTGCTATTATTTCCTTTCCCATAAAGGTTAATTAACTTTTGAATGAATACTTATTTTTTTACTGTTAAATGAAATTAAAAAATCATTATTAAAATAATAAGAAGAGGAGGAAGAACCATTTTTTAAATGTTTCTCAAGAATAAGGAATCGTTTCTTTAAAATATTATTATTAAAATAATATAAGAAGAAGAAACATTTTTTAGATGTTTCTTTAGGTTTGTAAATATAAAAAAACTTATGGATACTTTTACATGTGACACGGTATTGGAGTTGTGATTGTGTTTTTGGAATTTCTGACAAGTCAAGCTCAGAAGGGGGGCCATCATCGTACTTATTTTCATTTATTCACAAAACTTAAAGTCATTTAAAATTAAGATATCTGTAAACATTTTAAGTGTAACACTGATAACTACAGAATTTTAACTTTTAATAGTGAAATACAATAGGCAAAAAATATACTTTTCATTATTTCTCTCGTTTCCGAAATATCTATACCAGCCTAATTATAGCAATAAATAAGGGATTAAGCTTCTGAGAGGCAACAGAATTGACTATTTGCTTGGCAAATCATTGTGCAACGCAATATTCAGTTCGGGAAAGCAAAAAAAGAAATTCCACATGCAAACCGAAAATCGTTTATTGAATTTTCAATAATATGCCCAAAGCAATAAAGAGTGTCCTTGGATTGATTGAACAACTACAAAAAAAAAACGATGGTTCCTAGCTATGATGTTCAATACCAGTTCTATCATCAACCACAGCAATCGGCTTTTAGAGTGCTAAGAAGGATGCGTTCATGTTCGAGGGAGAGAAACTTCTGGTATACGGAATGTGTCGTTTTTGTTTTCGTTCTAGTTCGTTTAGCTCCGTTTTAGTTCGTACTTGATTTATTCCGAACTAATGCTATGTGCCAATTCGTAAATTTAGTTGCTTTCACCATACAAAGAAGCAAACTTTCTGATTCAAAAATAAACGCACCTGCAACACGAACTTCTTTAAAACTCGAATGGATTCGTTCTTTTCTGCCATGCGCAGAAGCATCCGAATGTCAAAACTCCGTGATCGAACTGTCACCAACTTCGATTTGTACTATAACTGCAATCAATGAGTGTTCTTCGATGTCGGAGTTAAAGTCCCGTCCATTTCAAAGTGTAAGAAAGTGAATACGAAATGTTTCCAAAGTTAAGATGAAACACTATTGTTATTACATGGTATTTATAATTCACACCTTAAACAAATCTACCGTTCTTTCACGAAAGCCGCGCTTCTCACTTGTGGACGATTCTGGCAAGTGGTCGACTGCCGAGAAGGATGCGCTAACGGAAGTTAAATTTCATTACAGCATTTCGCACTTTTTCTGTGTTTGATGCTCCATTTTCGATATGAACCTTTAGTGCAAAAAGAAAAACAAAACCTCGCCTTTTCCCTCTTTTCACCTCTATTTCGATGAAATTGAAACAGTCATGACGCATGCGCAACATTTCGAAGGATGTCCGCTAACAGAACTATGGCCTTATTCACCAACCGATGTAAACCTTCGAACTGCAGATCAAAGGCTTCCTCAACCAATGAGATCGCTCAAATCGGCTGTTCGAATGTTTGACCATGGCTGCCTGCGATCATATAGCGGCTGTCCAAACGGGCGAAAAAGTGCGTGCAAGCAGAACTTATATTTTCTGCCACTTCATTCAATTGGCGCTGTTAGCATGTACTTCAAAGCGAGGGTTTTAAAAATCTAACCATTGCAATATCATCGCGTTAAAGGCTTGAATTTCAAGAAAGATAAACATTTAAGTGTTGAGGGCAAAAGTAACTATCAAAATACGTTGCAGGGTTATGTATTTGCCATTAAAACGTTTTTAATACAGAGGAAAAAATAAAAACATCGTTTTTTTGGTAGTAACTTATGCAGACTTTGAAGCTGCTCGTTAAGATACAACTTTTCATACATACGTATACTTTTATATATAATGAACACAGAGAAAATTTTCCTCGAAATTGGCTGATCATATTATGCTTTCAGATTAATTTTTATTTTGAACGACAATAATAGTGCATAATTTTCTGAAATGCATTTATCCTTTCACATTGTGTAGCACAAATAAATTGGCTAGCAGGTTTTTGAACACCGTATTGAATAGTCTTTAAATGGTTATTAGTTACTTTATTATTAAGCAATTTTCAATACATTCATGTTGATACTATTAAATAACAGCAGTTAAAAGAAAAATGACACTACTTCATTACAATAACGTACGCTCTTATCTGTAAGCCTCCGCCCTCTCACCTGTTTTCTTTTTTTTCCTGGACTACACTGAATATTCTCAATTTTTAAAACCAAGACTTTGCAACCGGCACTTCTTCGATGAAATCTACCAAAAGCTTTCGGATTCTCTGATTTTTTGTTACCTGATTTTCCTTAAATACTTTCTTAAATTAATGTTTACCCACTTTTAAATTAGAAATCAGAAATCCTCTTTAGGGGGCATTCATAAATGATGTCACGCTTCGAGAGGGGAGAAATTCTGACAAAGTGTGATAAGGGGGGGAGGGGGTAACAAGAAGTGTGACATCTGGCTTTTCAACATAGCGTGACATGTGACAAAAGGGGGAAGGGGGTCCGTTGAATTGTAACATTTTGTGACAAAGGGGGGAGGGGTCAAATATATCGGAAAAGAGCTTGACATCATTTATGAACGGTCCCTTAGAGAGTTTATTTACTTTTCTATGTTTTAAGACTCTATGGTGTACAAAATGGGTCTACTCATGAACGTGTGGAGAATTAACAACAAATTTTAGAGGGAAGTCTCCCATCCTTTTAGATATTTCAATTGTAACCCCTGTTCATGTAGCGCGAAATTTATTTTAAAAAGGTACATTACTAGATTTATAAATTTAGAAAATTAATTAGAATTTAGAAAATCTATTTATTAGAATTTAGAAAATCCCTTAAATTATAAACTGTATGCATTCACTAATTTAATGCTTAGAAAAAAAAACATTCTACTGCTTTCTGTCGTTTTATTTCATTTACGACGGAAAATTTCTTTAAAATAAATATATATAGGTTAGACACAATTAAACATCGGGAGACATATTTTCGATCGGTAATGCATGAACTAAAAATTTACCAAAAAGAAATCTTCATGATGCATGCTGCAAACCCGGCAAAAACAATGCTTTCGTAATGTATTTCTATACAAAACTAGTACATGCTTGCAGCGCACCAGTGAGGAAAAAAATAACTATCGTTTGAACGCTTATTCCTTTGTTCTGGCTCCGCGTCTGGACAGCCGCTATATGATCGCAGGCAGCCATGGTTTGACAGAAGTTCACATCGGTTGGTGAATAAGGCTGTTAGAAATGCAGTTCGACCACGGACTTTTGACGCTTGGACGCTTCCGCGCATGTCAGAAAAGAACGAATCCATTGGAGTTTTAGGGAAGTTCGTTTTGCCGCGTTTATTTAATACGCGAATCAGAGTGTTTGCTTCTCTGTTTGCTGAAAGCAACTAAATTTATAAACTGGCATATAGCATCAGCTC
This sequence comes from Octonoba sinensis, assembly GCA_038502835.1. NCBI lineage: Eukaryota > Metazoa > Arthropoda > Arachnida > Araneae > Uloboridae > Octonoba > Octonoba sinensis. Next base: position 89,222,559 of record CM076604.1, on the reverse strand, counting down.
GGAAGAAACCAAGTATTCTAAGCGAACTAGATCGCGAACAAACATGACACATTGCCTATACCAGCAGTTCCTCCCTCGAACATGAATGGATTCTTCTTGGCACTCTGCCAGGCAGATTGCTCTGGCTGATGGTAAAACTGTACATGCATTGGCTCAGAATTTTAGCGTCAAATAAATTACGAATCAGTTTTTGTAAAATAAAGAATAATCTTCAAAATAGTATGTCTCATTCCAAAAGATTTCTTTTTTCTTTAACCACTTAACGCATTTGCCCGTGTCTGACACGGGCGAAAGTTACCGACCGAATTGCACATGCCCGTGTCTGACACGGACGAAAGTTACCGACCAAATTGTACATGCCCGTGTCTGACACGGGCGAAAGTTACCAACCAAGTTGCACATGCCCGTGTCTGACACGGACGAAAGTTACCGACCAAATTGCACATGCCCGTGTCTGACACGGGCGAAAGTTACCGACCAAATTGCACATGCCCGTGTCTGACACGGGCGAAAGTTACCGACCAAGTTGCAAATGCCCGTGTCTGACACGGGCGAAAGTTACCGACCGAATTGCACATGCCCGTGTCTGACACGGACGAAAGTTACCGACCAAATTGCACATGCCCGTGTCTGACACGGACGAAAGTTACCGACCAAATTGCACATGCCCGTGTCTGACACGGGCGAAAGTTACCGACCAAGTTGCAAATGCCCGTGTCTGACACGGGCGAAAGTTACCGACCAATTTTCACATGCCTGCGTCTCACACGGGTGATTTTTAAATCTCGCGTTATTTTATTTCTAATGCTCGTCTGAGATTCGTTTGCACTTTGTTTGTATAATTTTTTTATATCACTTTTACCCCAACCCCCACTCTTTAGTCACCCCCTACAACTGAAATTGCCAAAAACAATTTATACTATATCTATATATTCATTTTCTTTCGAAAAAAAAATCTCGATCATTTTTACCAGTTTTCACCGAAAAAAACTCGTGCTTCAAGGAGTTAAAGAACAAGATTAATATTTAGGAGTCATGATGGATCATTTTTGATGAAATTTGAACTTACACGGCAGGATCAATAAGCTCTTCAGTGACGAAATTCAAATTATTCCTAAAAGAAAGAGAAATCATAAAATGTTTAATGCATCCAATTAAAGCTTATCTCTGCAATGCTTCTTCCCTAAATCAAGGTTAGAGAGTGCATTTCTCAAATACTAAATAAAGGCTGTTAATTTTACAATAGATTTTCATACTGTGTTTGTTCAGGTTTGATTTCAGATTTTAACTATTAATTTTTATATTCATATCTCTTTTAATGTTCAGACAGGTGTTTATTGTAATTTTACAGTAGTTACAAACAATTAAGCTTAAGGAATACTTTGTTTGTATAAGACTAACATTGGAAATAATCAAAAAGAGCAGATCATATCGTTGGAGGGTATTAAAATTCAAAAATTACCGCCAAACAAAAAGAAGAAAAAGACGGACTATTGTTGTAAATTAGAATTTACAATTATATTTAGCTTATGACTTAAACCAATTACAGTTTAAAATGTACATAAGTAAAAGTACTATACAAGCTATGGATCCTTGAAATTATTTTACTATTTTTCATGACGCTTTGAAATTGTACATTGGCAGTACTATGTGAAAAATGAAGTTATGGACTAAGTGACTTTTATGAGAACGCCGACAATATTGAGAAACCTTATAGTATATTGCTTTATTTTTTCGAAAGAAAAAAAAAAAAAAAAAAAAACAATTAAAATTAAGGAAACTCAACAAGGCTCACAAAAGAATAATTCAAAGTTTTGCCTTATTCGAATGCAGTTAAATTGAGGACTAAATATGAGCTTACCATCCGTCATAGGCCCAAAGACCGAAATAAAATGCAGTCGCCAAATCAGAAAAAGATGTGGTCGTACCTTGAAATCCGGCTCCCAAGTGCTCGTGATAGCCTAAATGTTAAAAAGGAGAGAAACACATCAAAATTTCTTTGTTCCAATCGAATCACTTATTTGAGAAACCCCATAAGTCACACTTTAACAACTTTTGTAAAATTGAGAAAAACTGAATAAAAGTTGATAATGACTTGTGGTTTTCTCAAATTAACGTAAAAAGGTGCGATAAAAACATTTTTTTTTTTTTTTTTGTGCAAAATATAGTATAACTGGATGCTAAGTGCATGAATTATCTTAAAATAAATGATATAAAAGTAATTGGGGTAATAAGTTAAACATTATTATTTATGATGTAATACAACGCGGCTGTCTACGGAAATCTTAACTGCGCATGCGGGAAGTTGAGTTTATCAGGAAAGAGAGATACCCAACGCAACTACGGCCATACTGCATGTACCGTTAGGTTTCGCAGACTACCCCATACCGGTGCGGCCGCAGCGCAATCCTCCTTCGAACTCGCCACAAACTCTCATCAGACAGCTTAACAACCAGAATCGGCCATAGGGGCCGGATGGGCGAGCGTTGAATACTTGCTCTACCGTCCCGAGTCTTTTGAAAACAATGATTAGCTTCTGAGATATTCCAGAATGCATTGGGTTGTGTTTGTTTCATCGCGATCCATGTACACTAGCGTTCCTCGCGTGCAAACCGTGTACTTCACTCTGACTTATAGGGTTTCTCAAATACATGTAATATTCTTTTTCCTCCAGACTGCTTCATACAGTCAGGACTGATGTCATTTCTCTATCAAACGATAAGTCTTCATCATAGCCAATCGATTTTTTACAAAACTCATTTTCGCCAAAAATGTGACATGGGGTTTCAAATAACTGATTCAATTACATCTAATGCTTTTCTTTTCATGAGCATTGAGCGAAGTAAAATGTATAAGCAGAAAATTCATCAACTTATTATAATACACTGAGACCAAATGTTTTGAATACAAAGGCCAGGTCTAGAGCTGATGGGAAACTTTGTTTCAGAATAAGTTAAAACAGCTGAATGTTAACGTCTTAGGAACAGAAGAAGGAAAATTATTAATGGAATGAAATTAATATGATGAATTAGTGCACAAACATGGTAAGTGGTTTGTACTAAGCATTTTCATGTTGCATAAAAGTTCAATAATAATCTTGATATTGTGCGCGTTAAAGCTTTTTCCTTCTTTTGTTCTTTCATTTTAATTAATTTAATTTAATTAATTAATTTTTTTATTGAAATAGCGATACATTTGTTATTTTCTTCTAATTCAAATAACTGTAAGTTTTTATAAAACCATATTATTTGATGCAATATCATGCAACAAATCGACGATTTAGAGCACGACTTTGCACTAAGCCACCAATATGTTTTTTTTTTAAATAAAGAATGATGTCCAAAAAATTTCCCAAATGTTTGAAAATATTGGGTTACATTGTTGCACTGAATGAGTCATATTCGAAAAGTAATTCAGTTCTCGACGGCGACTCAGTCGAACTCTGTTATTGTGCTCCCGGATTTAACAAGAATCTGAGTTAACGAATTCGATTTTGCGAAAAAATAAAATAATTTTTTGGATTAATGTTTAAAGCGCTTTATAAAATCCGGTTATTACAAGAGTTACTTCAATTTAACGAGCTTTTTTTTATGAGAACGTCCTCAAAAATTTTCTTTTCGGAAGAAGTTTTGTGAAATTCCCAGCAAATTTTGATGGAAAAATTGAAATTTTAAGAGAACAAATTGGTATAGCTCAAAATTAAAGAAATTAATTTTTCTTGGACGCCCCACCTCCTAAATTAATCTCTGGGTACCCTGCTATCATAATGATTTTTTAATATTAATAGTTACTGGGTTTTCTAGAGGGCGACACATTGTCTCCACTTTAACAACCGAGTGTTTAGAATGCGATTCGTATTTAACGCTGTGCTTTTAAGAAAACTCCATGGTCGATCTTAACGGCACAGCCACAGCCCAGTCTGACATCATTTGTGTGTGCTCTAAACATCGGACTTCGTTACGATAATGGAAACACGCGCAATAGAAAATGTGTGGCTCAAGGCAACCGGAAACGGTGATACGGAACGTGATGTTCTCTTAAAAACCTATCCGTTAGCCACAAAAACATATGGGGGGGATCATGACAATCTTAGTTATGTATAGGCACTAATCAGGGTTCGAAATTAGGATGCAAAAGTTAGGTGTCATTGGCACCCAGCATTTTTGCTTCAGTTGCCAAAATAGTTCTGCTAGACGTCATTTTAAAATAATTCAAATTGCTTGGACAGAGGTAACAACGGGTAACTATGAAGACAGTCGTGCAATTGCTAAAAAATATCGCAAAATTTTACAACCTTATCTTATTAGTGAGAAAATTGATAAGTAAGAGAAAAATATTCAAAAATCAATTTCTATTAGTCATTTTTAAGAAAGTTGGTAATTTTTACTTAAGTTTATGAATCAATATAAGCGTCTATTTTAATCAGTCCATAATAAAATAAAGTATGAGTTAATTGACCTAACAATTTTTTCAAGTGATATTTACAGTCCAGTGTTACTTACTTCATTTGTAAGTAAAAATTTCCCAACTCCAAATTTGAAGGTCAAGAAGTAACGATAGTCTTCATAGACATCGTAAAAACTCAAAATGCAGAAGATTAGATGAAATATGTATATAAATATAACTATAAAATTATACTAGATTTTAAAAATAAATAAAAAATGACGAATTGGTGCAATTGTGCTTGTTAAACTGAAAGTGTTTTCAAAGGTTAGGCGTCAAAAGTGACGACTGGATGTGAAATCACGGTCGACAAACGGAAATTTTTAGTTGCAAAATACGATTAACGACCACTAATTTCGAACCCTGGCACTAACATACTAGGATTGGCCACTCCCCAGCCCACGGCCAAGGGTACGGGAGGCGGGATTGTGGCGGTGCCTTCAACCTTTGGTTCAACCCTAGGTGCTTTCTTAGAATACGAGCTTCATTCACACACCAATTATATTAATTTTGCGGATCGAATCCAGATCATTGCTGCATATTATACATAAAATAGAAGTTTTTCCAAGAAATGACTGCTTATTCCTTTTTAAAAGTAAGAGAAAGCAGAAAAGTTCAAATTACAACTGAGACGTTACTCACCTAAGCATAACCTGTAGAGTCCCACGACGCAGACAATGGCAATTGCTAGTAGCTTTGCATAGGTGAAGAAATTGTTCATTTTGGTAGCCATCTTCACGCTATAGCAATTAATAAATGTGATGAATACTGAAATAGTTTAGTTTTGAGTTAGGATAATAACTACATAGCAACCGGTAATAGAACATGAATTGAAACTACAAATACTTTCACTGAAAATGTTTATTACTATTTTACGTGAGATTGATAGTTTATATATTGATTTATTTTTTATTTCTTCAAAAATATTCTAAAATGTCTTAATGTATGAAAGAAATAAGTTCATTACTTACTATTATTTTATTTACTGTGTTGACAAAAGTTTTGAAAAAAAAAAAAAGACAAATCTAACAATCTGTCATTTATTACCTCCTGAGATCCGAGCAAAATAAAATACACATATTCTCTCAATTATTAGTTTATCTGAACAATTATTGGGCATTAAAAGTAATGTTTTTCAAAAAATTAATAAACTTGAATTTTTAAATTTTTCTGGGGGGCATTTTTCCATTTGAATGTTATGTTAAGGTCATAACTACAGTGGAGCTATGCGATACTTACACAAAAATAGACAAACAAAAAATTTTATTCATTACTTATAACATAAGAAAAGAGATCAAACTTGTATAAAAATCCTAGAACAATATTTAAAAAGAAAAAAATAATGTTAAAATCAAAACAACCGCGAAAGCACCGAATTCCAACTTGATTCGTGTTCTTTGCCATATTGTAAACAAATAAACTACAGTTTCCAAAATTCTCAAAGTTAAAAAGTGATTTCCTATTCCTCCTTTATAATTCCAGTCCAGGTCTTGCTTGCTAAAATAAAATCTATCACAACAGGGAGAAAAAGCAAAACATCCATTTTATTGGATGCCAGGTCTCAGGAGGATAATGCTTTTTGTGCCGATTCGAAATGAATGATTTGAAATTTGACGAAGTCAAGTCACTCAAATGTATACAATGTTACATTAAACGCATAACTTCGTAACAACATTTTTATGCAATCCTACAGTATATTCATGTTGTACAATATTAATAAAATGTAAGATATAAACAAATAAATATCGAGAAGAAACAATTTTTTCCCAGAAAAAAATGTATCGTTTTTACGATATATCGCACTTAATAGCACAATACGACCATAACTAAGTAAAGAAAGAAAGAAAAAAAAAGGAGTAAGACTGGAGTAAATTCAGATTAAAGTATGTTTTACATTCTTCTTCAGTATTAATATCATCGTTTTATTTGCAGTAATTTTAAAGTTATTCGAGTTAGTTCAAATAAGAGCTTAAACTGAGTTATGAAGTAACTCCGTAATTTTATCGCACTAAATTGAAAATATTTTTAAAAACAATGATGCTTTCATAAGATTGCAACAATTCAAAATGTTATTCAAACTCATATAAATATGACAGAAATAGAAAACAAGATTTTAAAATAATGGCTAAAAATTTCCATTGCCTCTAAGCAGAAAGTAGTAGGTTTTTAATTGTAGTTCAATTATTCTGGAGATGCGATGTGTAAAACTATGAAATTCGCCTAAAGAGCATTTATTTGTGGAATATAGGAATGGTCACAAATAAAATGAATGTAAAAGCATTTATAGTTATTTTACTTCTTTCACGTAACGCACGCCTTAAGTACAAATGTGTGAGCTCCAACCCTCAACTACTAAACCTAATTTTAAGTGAAAGAAATATCGCCATCTAAATTATCAGAACCCCAATATTTGATGTTTTTGCCGATCTACTACCATACTAGGCAACATTAAATTTCATAAGTCACCGCAACGTCTTTCCAGGCAACCAGACAAAAAGGAAATACACACGTAATGTATGTGTATATACGTGTGCATGAGTGTGTGGTGTGTACACAGAGTCTTGCTGAAGTCGTGTGATAAAAATGTAACTAGCTTTTGAACTACGTACAACTTAAAACAAGAAGAAAAAGAAAGAAAAACTTATTTTCAACTATTGCATTACTTTTACAACTATATAACAACTACTCTTACTTTTTTCCTATTAATGAAAGCACGCTTAATGATTTTTTTTTTCGTTTTTCTACTCTTAAATAAGTTTTACCGCTTTAGGTTTAAAAGTGTACAACCAAACACTCCTTTTCCCCGCACACGCGTTAATAAATTAATAAAACATAATTTTTAAAAATGACAATAAATTTTTAAAAAATCAACGAAGGGAATCAAAATGTTCAAGTCTAAAATATTAAAAATCTTCACATTTTTCTACTTATTTCCTTCAAATGTTATAAGTTATAGATCCTTAAAAAGCTTTTAATTTTTTTGTAACCGTTAATTTTCCTATATACAATCAACATTTAAGTAGCGAATTTTAATATTCCTCAATTTCTCAAGATACTGCCCCTTTGAGAAGCAACTTCGGCCAATTAATAAATAAAACGAAATTCCTAAGATTTAGTTGAAAAAAAATGAAATAATTTAAACTCAGTAAGTTTCAGAATCAGTCCCCCCCCCCCCCCCCCCCATTGATTCTGGAACTTACTGAGTTTAAATTATTTCAATTTTTTTCAGCTAACAAAATTTTACATTAAACCAACACTTATAAAAAAAATCCTTTCAGTTTTCATAGCAACAATTTTTTCTTCCATTAATTATTCTTGAAATTGTGAATTTCCCAAAAATACTCAAGTGTCATAAATATTTACATCAACCTTTAGGTTCGGTGGTATTCGCAATTGATAAACGGTTGACTGAAAACGTGCTTTATTTTTTGACCACTTTCGAAGCAATTAAACCTCTTGACACTTCTTATGAAGCTGACGAAAAACGAATCTTCAACAAACACTCGCTCCTTTATCGTATCGGATCTCAAACAGCTGTGGTCAGTAGTCAGATTACTGTTTGGACAGCTTTCTATCTTTTTGATTGATGGACTATGATCACGTTACGTCGTAGGTGGCATTTTGGCGTTTCTCGCAGAACGCAGCTTGATGTTTTCGTTTGATCACTTTCTAAAGCAGAAAAGGGAAATCAGCTATAATACTTATTCTAAAAAACATTAAATGGAGTGATGACAGAAAAATAAGTCATTTTCCTTTCATTTACATTGAATTGTTCATAATGTTCTCTGGAACTAATGAAATCTGCAATCTAGACAAAAAAAGAGAGGCGATTAGTGCCTATAAAGAGAGATTGTTGCAAAACAGTAATTGGGAAACACTTCTGGTGACCGATTTCTCCAAAAACACATTTTCAAGTAAACCCTAGAAGGCCCTTGAAAATCTTGCGGCTGATGCTTACAGACATTCATCGATTTATCAGACTAGTGTTCCCTTTTAAAAGTGCAAATATGTAAAGAAAACCTAGATTGTATTTTTAACCCCTCCCCCCCCCCAAAAAAAAAACTAGCCTTCATTATGGAGTAAAACAACACAAATAATGGGGGAAATGTGCAAAAAGCATTGGGGTGGCGGAGGACAGCCCTCATGAGCATAAAAAAAATCCGGATCTGGATTTAAAAACTCAGACGGCGGGATCTGATCCAGAGTGGATGAGACACACTAAACATTTTCTGGAGACTCTTATACTCATGTAATATCACTTATATATATATACTCACTTATACTCATGCCTCTACTCCCAAAGAAAAAAAAGTGTTACATCCAAATAATAAATCTCGGTGGGAAACAAGTAAAATTAACATTTTCTACAGCTACAATTTAATATTTAAAAATTATTTTATGATCAGTTGTATTTTTGAAGGACAAATAAAAAAAAAATCTGAAAAAATGTACCTAAAGCGAAAGGAAGATAAGGCCTTTCAAATCAGAGGGCAGTCGAATCAGGGGGAATCTTTGTCGAGCCGCGATTAATCCTAAGAATGCGCCAGTCTTTCACTCTTGAGGCCGTGGTAGCCCAGTAGTTAGAGCATCGGACATCCACCTGCAAGATCGCGTGTTCGATACCCGCAGAAGACCTACCATGTACACGTGGGGATACGTGTATGTAAATCCCGTGAACCCCACTACCTCGCCCCGTGAGCAAGCAATCCTAAGGCCTCGACTAACAGGTAGGGGTCTGGTGGAGAAAAGTCTTTAACTCTTCGGTGAGAGTTTAGCGAAGTTCAAATGTAAATTTAAAGAAAAAAAACACGTATTGCAGGATTATTCTTTATTAAATTCAAAAAAAGAAAACGAAAGAGAGAGAGAAAGAAAAGTAGAGAAAAAGAAGAAACAGCAAAACCTTATTATTCCCTTCATGGCTTAGTTTTTTTACACAGTGAAGTAAGTAGTGATTTCTTACAGTACTGAAACATGTAAATGGGAATGTTTAAAGAAAATTTGCTTCTTAGCTGGAAAGCTTTTAGAGTACTTATATATTCGCCTTAGTAAGTTGAAAATAATTATAGTAAGATGTTATGAATCCTCCTTGTAGATTTACCTGCATTTGCATGATTTTTATTTTTCTCCATAAGAGGTTTAAAACATCTCTTGAACAGAACTATTATGATTTGTAAAGTTGTTTACCTGAATTTTTCATAACATGTATTTTAGGCTGTGAAAAGTTTAATACTATCTTAGTATTTTTAGAGAATCAGCGAACATTTTGCTTTTCGCTGTAGTAAAAGAAATAATGATCTCGCCAGGAAGTGCGTCAGATACTCTTAATCAATTTAGTAAGTACCGTCAATCTTCGTACCTATAACGAGCCATCAACAAGGAATAAATCAACAGAATTTATTTCTATTTATTTCAACTCGAGTGGAAAAGTGACAACAATTTGATGGGAGCATTGCGTCACTGAAATCTCCAAAACAAGAATTCGTAATCCTGAAACATCTCAGAGACGTAAACATAAATCCGTCTTCGTTAATATCTCCGTGATTGCTCCTTATCATTCTTGTCAAATCTTGGCTCTCCTGCGTTATCTATATACTAGAAGTTTTTCTTCCGAAATCAAATTAAGATATATTTTGATCGGAAGAAAAGAAAACAAAAGAAAAAAAGTGGAGTAGATGCGGTTTTCGGAAAAGTTCATTAACGGAATTGGAAAACTGTGTAATACCAATATTCAACAGTTTTTTCTCTTTTATTAGTGTTGTATACGGACTTCTTTTCGTAATGAGCACCGATTTTAGAGCAAAAAAAAGCAATCAAAACTAGGATTTGTAAAATATTCGTTTTCATAATAGCACAGCTTTCCCTTTAATTGCAAGACATTTTTTCTTCCGCAAAAAATATTAATTAGTTCTGGGGATTTTTCCTTCAAGTATATAGCACTAGTATGAGAAGTACAAACGTTTATTTTTGGGTGAAAATAATGAATAAAAACTCAAAGTTAATAGCACAAATAGCAATAACAATTGTGACGCGTGTTACTCGGTCACAAAAACTCCTTTTTTCAGTGCAAAAGATAGATTCTGAATGAAAGTCACCTGAATAAAGCTAAATTTGCTCGGATGACTTTTCATCTAGAAGCTCACATTGTTTGCACTGAAAAGGTTCTTTGACCCTGAAGCACATGTATCTCTTACTCGTCTTAAGCGTAAAAGAAGTTTTGTTAAAATAGGGTTTTTTTTTTTTGCATACTTTTTTAAAAATTGTTTTCTTCAAAATTGGTTCAGGTTCAAATCATCTTCCTTTTTGCATTAAAAATATTTACAATCAAATTCTTTCAGTTCTGTGGCAATGCTATCGAGGAAATTTTTGAATACCGTAATTATCTGTGTATAACCCGTGGGTTATCTACCCAAAAAAAAACTCCTTTTTTTTACTTTCTGCGGGCAATACATGGAATTAAAAAACATATATTATTAAAAAGAAAACTACCCGTTCAAAAATATCGGAATCTCTTTTCATGCAAAACAGTGGTTTTTCGGGGTAACCATGTGTAAACAAACTATGGTAAAATGTAAACTTTTAAAAATTTTATTTTAAATGTTAAAAGAGTTTGGCAATTTAAACTTGTTCCCTTACTAACAGTGTACCTCATAGAATGATTTGATTATGTAATTGTTTTTATTGTGCGGGTTATACACTGAACTTAATTTTTTTAGAATGAATATTTATTCCTGCGGACCATACAACGATACGGGATATTTACCGATAATTACGGTATATAATATATATTTTAAAAATTGGACTTACGAATGGCAACGATTGCGACGAGTTTCTTGGCCAAGGCTGGACTGGGACAGGTCGGAAACAAAGGTTCGACGATGTACTCCGAGAAGGTAAGAAGCATAATTGACACAGCAGAGGGCTTGATGATCAAGGAACACATCCATAGGTATAAGAAAGCTGGAATGGGACCAAAGCGCCCTTGCCGACCGTAGACGCGGAGATAGTAGGAATATTCGGCACCGGACACGGGAATGGCTGTGCCCAGTTCCGCATAGCATAAGGCCCCTGAGAATAAATAAGTACATAAAACAGCAAACAGCAATGTTTCAAACTAATTATTTTTTAAATATTACCAATCTTCTCACAAGTAAGACCCTGCTTTTAAATTACTGCATGTTGCACATTTGAAACAAAATATTTTTTCCCTTTCTGATAGTAACCCACAAATGGTAGAAAAGCAATTTTGAAACATATACATTTAGATATTTCATCCTTACAAAATGGCTTACTACCTTATCTCAATATTAGTTTATCTTCAACAGCGGCGTAACGAAGGGGATGGATTACCCCTCCATTTCTTGTCTTCGGAATTTGTTGCTAATTAATTTAGAAATCTATACATATACAGTAAAGCCCCGTTATACAGCGCCTCCATATACCGCGGAATCGGATATACCGCGGTGACTATCGTGTCCTCCGACGTTTAAACCACCCTTTATCATTGCCATTTAAAGGTGATTCCTTATGTACCAACCATTGTAAATAAAGCCAGCCCGAGCACACAAATATTCTAGCCAAAGGGCACCCATCCTCCCACCAGACACACTAATAGATAAAGCCCTACTGTGATAGGCCTGATGTACATATTTTTCGTGCTTTTTCTGTTTTTCAACCTAGAACATATAGCTTGGTTTCAAAAGCGGGTGCAATCGTCCTGACTAATTTCTCTTAACAGTAACATTAACACATTAAAGTGAAAATATACTATAGGGGGGAAGAAAAGTTACGAGTAATTGATAAAGTTGAAAATGATGCAACAAAAGCGAGTATTATTTCGTGAATATGGTTCTGCGGTATAGTTTCACTACACCGCGGTTATGTTATAACGCGGGTGCCAAACATGTCCCCCGACACCCGCGTTTTAACGGGGTTTTACTGTATTTCACTTAACATAAACCAGTTACGAATAAGTTTTAAGGTACGATACGATACTGAAATCATGCAAAAAATCAACTATGGTAAAACGATGTTTAAAAATTTGTTTAATGATTAGCCTAGAAAAGTAATATAACATTTGTATTTATTATCGTAATTTACGGACTTATTTCGATTTCTTAAAGAGTATTTCCATTCATAACTCAATTCTTAATTTCCGATTCTTTGTAGTGGCAGCACCTTAGTTTGTTTATTATTGAGCGATCATTCTCATATATAAACAAATTGCAGGGTCAGACGTTTGAAAAAAAAAATTGTTTTTGTCAGACTTTTGAAAAAAATTGTTTCACAAGTTTGGTAGGACGACTTTGTCACCATATTTTCATGACAACTATTCACTTGTCTCAAACACTACTCTGTCATTCAGCCAGCTTGAGAAAGACAACATTTTTTAATGGACAAGAAATGGGAAGATTCGGTCACTTATCTGTGATGCGTGGCAAGAAAACGAACAAATCCGAGATTGGTTGTTCGCCAAACTCGGCAGAGAGTTTTTACCTAGATAAGCGACGACGCCGCAGCCAACCCACACGATGAGGCTCATTCCTACGGAGCCAGAGCGAAGGAGGACCCCTTTGGGAGAGATAAAGATTCCAGAGCCTAAAACAAGAACAAACAAAGACAACAATTATAAAAATGATGGATGAACAGCAATAAAAGAGAGAGAGATCATCAAGAATGAAAGAGGATGGTGGGCGAGTTTGCGAAGAGAACGAAACCGGTGAAAATCTTTAAGCGATGAATGGCTTTAACCCTTCAACTAAGTTGTGATGATAATGATATCAATGAACATAAGTACTGATACTACCATTTAAAACCCCGATTCCGTTGCATTTTCCCTACACGCTCCTTTTACATCCAAATCAAGTTACAATGTTTGAAATTCTATACTGTTTTTGTAGACTTTTATTTTATTTTTAAATTCCATTCTAACATCTACCGTTTTAAACCAAAAGAAAACTTTAATTTTTTTTAAATAACTGTTTCGTTTTTTTTTTTTTTTTCTATATTTATTTTAATTTATAAGCATGTACTAAATGTTTTAAAGGTCATTTATTTTTGCTTCAATTTCTTCTTATTTTTATTTATTTATAAATTATTTTTTATTTCATTCCTTTTGAGAATATTATATTACTTACACCCGATTCTTAAAAAGTAACAAAATTTCCGGGAAAATAATAAAAGTACTAAAATTAAATTTAAAAAAGTCTTCTTGCTTTTGCATTTGAAAATTGTAAAAAATTCTATTATAAGTTCTATTATAAAACTCATAGTTCGCCCTTTATGTACTGTTATTTTCAAAATAAATTTCCAATTTGTTCATTTCGAAAAATGGAATTTATCTCGACTATTTCACTTTGCACCACATTCCCCTACTTATGTAAAATAGTGTAATAGGTAACAAGGGCTATGTTGAAGAGTGACATTTTGTGAAAAAAGGCGGGAGGGTGGGCAAATATATTGAAAAAAGGTGCGACATCTTTTATGAACGACCCCTAACTAAAGTTCAAAAGCCCGCTTCGTGTCCATTTATGAAATTATTATTACCCATGTAAGGGAGAGAAAGAGAAACATATGGGGTTAGCATAAGACAAAAATTGAAATACTTCAAACAGTAAAATATACAATAAAACTTCGCTATTTTGTATTAATACAAATAGGCCGATCTAGATTAGTGAAAGCATGGATTGATATTGAAAACCTGAAGAATAATCAATAGTGCCTGTTTATAAAATGCCTCTATAGAGCATCTTAGTAAAGTAAGTAACTAATTATTACCAATGAAAAGGATAGAACCACGAAATTCTACTTGTTGCAGCAATGAAACAAGTTCTCTTCAACATTAAAAAAAATCACTGTGAAAAAGCAGATTTTTAATTATGACAAACAATTTACTAATATTTGCCAGATTGAAAATCAATTTATGCTGTGTTTTCCATAGACTAGAACTTCATGTGAATTATACGAAGTTCAAAGAGGAGAACTTCATGTGAATTATACGAAATTCTAAAGTATTTGCTGAATGTCAAATCTTCCTCACCTATCATGGTGCCGACGACAAGGAAAACGGCGCTGAAGAGCCCCACCTGTCTTTTGAGGCCCTCTTTTTCTAACTCTTGAGCCATCTTTTGGATTTTTCCTTCGCCTTCCACGGGACTCTTGAGGTTGGCACCCTCGTCAAATTCATCATCGGTTGGGACGGACTTGAAACGACTTAACACAGCTGCAAATAAAAGACCATGAAAACGGTTTGCAAAAATATTGAAACAATTGAAGAGAGTCAAGCAAAAATGTATCGATCAATTAGATTTTTCTCAGCATAGGCCTGCACGGACGGAAATTGTAAGTTTTTTATTACCCAAAAATATATATGTAGCCGTTAAGTTATAAACGCTGCATTTGTGAAGAAAATCCTTTCTTCAAACGTAACAAATAAATTTAACACGGCTAATCTATTACAAGGCACAAACATAAATAAGGCACAAATTGCCAAATCAATAATGCAAATAGATATTTCGAGGTTACAATAGAGAACCTTCATGAGTGCAGGGAAGAAAAGTGCATAAAACACACAACAAGAAAGTTGTGGGTGAACAGGCAAAAAAACAGAAAGGCAGCCAGTATTTAATCAAATATGCCTAAGGCTTCCGCTAAAACGTAGAAGTCTGGTGGAGATAAATATTTAACCCCTTAACTGGTTAATTTTTTTTATCACAAATGTTCCTAAAAAATGCATATTTTTTATTGCGTTAGTTTAAGTCCTAACTTGGCATAAAAGGAAAAGATTTTTTTTTTTATTGAAAAAAAAAAAATAAATTCATAAAAAAATAATTTCATAAAAAAATAAATTTAAGTATTATTTCATTTTATAACTTTGAAACACAAATGCCCCTGAATGACTCTCTTTCAATCTATTAAAAATACGGGCAACTCAAAACAAAGAAGGCGGAAATTTCAATGCCCGTACGCTGTACGGGCAAACCAGTTGGGGCCAACTTTGGGTGCCCGTACGCCGTACGGGCAAGCCAGTTAAGGGGTTAATCAAATGGATCGGATTAAAGATTATAACCAATAGGAACAAACGGAATGAAGAAGACCAATCAGAGAGGACAAAAGCATGAAAAAGGAGGGATAGAGGAAAACACGTACAGGAAAAAAGGAAAAATTATTAAAAAAGTTTCTAAAAGTCAGGAAAAAATGGAGCGCTGAAAAATCATTTACTAAAGAATGAGAATTTTTCCAAATGTAATAAGCTTCCCAAAAACCAAGGTCATAGACCGAAGAACATTTACTGAGAATTCTAGCAGAAGGAGATTCAAAACATTGTTCAAAAGTCCAACAATGCTGAGCAATCGAAGATCGCGCAAACTCTTTACGTTTAACGTAATTTTCATGTTCTTTCAGACGGTGCTTGATGGCACGTTTAGTCTGACCTATGTAAGAAAGACCACATTTGCAAGAAATACTGTAGATACCCCAGTTGCTATGACAATCAATCTAAATCTAAAGGCTTTCTCAATTGGAGCAACCAACTTAGGAAATGAAGGTTTTGTAGAATAAGCAAAATTGCTATTCAGTTTGAGAGAATTGAGCTGACCTGAATTCAGAGCTTTAGATGAAAGATTAATTACAGCATTCTGATCACATTTGCAATACATCAGGAGTTTCATCCGAGTTATCAATGCAGAGCGATTCAAACTTTTTTGAAGAGTAAACCTATGCTTAAAAGTAAACTTAAGAACCCTATTTCAGCTCTTCCTATCAATTGAGCCAAAATCAAAGCCCAAATTCGAAAGTTCGATTTGCAAAGAAAATAGGTTTTCTGAATCAGAGCTCTTAAAAGAGCCAACTTGGATAAAAAAAAAAGGCCATTGTTGATTTTTGGAGAAAATGAAAGAATTATAATTAAATGTTTTTCTGTCTTTGCCTGTTCACCGACAACTTTCTTGTTGTAATTCGGATGCATTTTTCTTTCTTGCACTGATGAAGAGGTTCCATTGTAGCCTCGAAATAGCTATTTGAATTATTGATTTGACAATTTGTGCTTTATTTGCGTAGTTTTTTTCCTTGTACTCATATTTTTGCACAAAGCATTTTCGATCATTTGTCTTAATATGGCTAATCTATGTTCATACATATAATAAGTAAATTGGGCAATACAGTCCTTACTTATAAACAAACCAACTAATTTCGGTCTGCTAATTTTAAGCTGAAATTTATCTACTTTAAGAAAAAGTAATTATTGTTATATTTATCTTTCTATATTACTGTAGTCGTGAATTAAATTTTCATAAAATGGTATCGTAATAAATTACCTTAATAGAGCTGGCTCTAGTTTCTGGAAATGGTGCTTCATGTTTTTTTAAATTAAATTTGTTAACGTTCTTCAACAAATGTTTTAAAATTTTAAAAACATAAAATTAGCAGCATAACTTTGTAAAATGTCATTCACCTTGACTCAGTAACAGCAAAAGAAAACTGTAACTTTCATTCTCAATGCTTCCAATGCTCATTAGTTCAGAAAAAAAAAATTTGGCGTAAAGCCAAATCCTGAAAATTTGTCACCAATTGATGATGCGGGAGATAATAAGTTGCCTTCGTTATATTTTGTTATGTTCTTTTGAAAAGGGAAAACAGAGTTTAATCAAAGCCTCAAGTACCAGTTACGGAAGTATGTATTTTCTTATGAACCTTTCGTTATAAACATAATGTATCAGAAAAAAACTTTTTTTTTCCGTAATATATTTTTTAAATCACTTATCTGAAATCCTCATTGCTTGCAAAAAAAAAAGGAGGCTTTCAAAACGTTAAGCATCAGAACAGTGGCGTACGCAGAATTTTTTCAAGGTTTCATAATTTTCTGAAACTACTAAAAGAAATTCGAGTATGTAATAAAGCAGCATTATTATTTTATTTTTGCCATTTTGTCCGAGTTCAAGTGGGTTTAAACTCTTAACCCCCTCCCTTGCGTACGCCACTGCATCAGAATATGCTAGGTTTTGAGTGTGACGAAAAGGTTTTCAGTGATAGGTAATCACTTTCTCACAGAATTACCGCGGTTTTCCAGGTACGCGCTACTGCCCAAACCTCAGAAAGCTACCATAATGACATCGAAGTAGTTTTCTATTGAGTGACATGGCAAAGACAACCATCTTTTAATAACGTGATATTTTCCAACATGTTGGTCAAGTAAATATAATTTTTTGAATACAATAGCTGTGCAGTGTGAAATCAAATGACTTAGTAACACTGGATAAATATAAAAATAATAAATAACACATTTTTTAAAAAACATGTTCAGCAGTTTGTTTCTTCTGAGAATTATATCTGATTATACACATCGCCTCCATTTTGCATTTTTCTCTGTCGTAAGTCGTTTTCAAAATCTTCGACTAAAATTATTGAAAACGCAAAGTAATCTAACTTATGATTCGGTGGTTTGGTGAAATTTTCATTGTACTTTTTCCCCCTGCTCCCATTCTCTACAAAACATCTGGTCTCCTAGGGGGGGGGGGGAGCAAGGGTGCAAGGGGAGAATTTTACACGATCTTTAATAAGGAGGGAATAAGTACAGAAATGCAGGTACGACTCCCAAGAGCGCTTGTTACCTTGCTGGGATGGAAACACTGCTGTAATAATGTAAATATTTTTTGTCATGTAATGATTTCGCAGCGCCCAACGTAGCGGGTGTTTATTTTCAGGCCTACACTGAGTTCTATTTAATTGAATAAATTGTTATGTATCGCTTTTAAAGATCAGAAAGGTCTCAAAATTATTGATTTGATTTAAAGTGGAAGTTATGCGTGACTACGATGGGCTTTTCGTACAAACAGCTTCGACGCGAGCTTTTGAAGCAGTCCCACAATGTGAGCTTGAAACTTGAACAGACGTTCGAATCGTGTTAAACCGCTGTAACAAATGCATTGAAGTCGAAAGAGCTTATTTTGAATAAAAATACTTCAAAAAATATAATTACTAGTTTTATTTTATAAACATAGTCTAAAAAATTTCTGACACACTGTGTATAATGCTTGGAATGGAACTGAAATTGGTAAGCACATGAACCCTAATGGAAAGTAATGCTGATTAGTTTTTGGTAGCAGTAATCCTATCAATAGAGGTGGCTCAACTGAGCGTTTTTCTCGTTACGCATTACTGTTCCCAAGAAATAATAGAAAGATTTAAATAAAAATTGGTTGTCGCGATATAACGAAACTGCTCTTTTATTTGAATATTTCCGCAATTTATTTGATTCAATTTGTGTAAATTTTAATATGTCTCGTACATTATTTCAATTTTTTCTTTATACTATTTTGAGTATTTTTCGTCTCTCTTCCTTTTAAATATTTTTGATAGATTTTATTTTGGTAGGATATGACGCAAATTTTCATTTCACTAGACAATTTCTTTGGGATTTATGCCCTTAAGCTAAGCATAAAAATGATATTTGATATAAGAAAGAGTCATTTTGTCTGTGTAGTAAAGTCTTTTACATTTAAAATTAGAAATTATATGGCAACCCCACGAGAAGTACCTCGTGACCCACAGGTTGGGAACCCTGTACTAGCATATTAAGCCATTTGTCCCATTGATATATATCTTGTACATATCCATCGAGCCAAACTCAACATAACTATTACAAAAGGTGAAAATATGCATTATTTAGTTAAAAATGGAATCGTGTTCATAATTTTAACTATTAACTATTTTAAATATCTTGTCAGGGAAAAATTGTCTAGTTAGTAAGTTGATCTTTTTGAGAATAATCTTGTCGATGAGATGTATCCTTGGTGAAAACTTCCGAAGATTGGTAAATTTTTAAAATCCTTGAAGACCTTGTCACAATTTTGAAGTAAAAAAAAATCACTAAATATGAGATGAATTTTAAGAAAAAAATCAAGTTTGTATGATTGTAGAAGTTACTCAACGAAATTAAAGAAGAGCAAAAGGTGGAGATTGTCAAATCAGTCGACAGGTCGCTTACGTCAAGAAAACTTTACTTGTTTAACAGGGGTTGTTTTTTGTATAAACTGAACTACAATCATGAACAAATAAATAAAATTTCTCTTTTAAAAAAATAATCACCCATTAATTTTATAGAGCAGAACTTATTAACTATATTCATTATCCATAATAGCTCCAATTTTCACATATAAAATGTTACAGGAAACAAATAACTAGCAAATATAGCAATAATAATAATGATGATCCTCCCATGAAAGGTTTGTAAGTCAACTGGCTTCCAAACTTATCAGTTGATCAATTAATCATTTTTATCAATATGGAACGGTGCGGGCCTAATGACCTAATGCACTAACGGACGGAATTTTCCAGAATTTCTCGTAAATGCGATCCTCAAGAAACCATTTTGTCCTCCGCCCTTTTACGGTAAAACTGATAAAGTTTAAAAAAGAAGTTCGTTTAGAATTGTGTTGAGCGAATTACCATATGGTTAGGCTTACCATATTTTTGGTTAGTGAAACCGGGACACAATAATGTAGGATGGGCATACCGTATGGTCTGGGGGGTATGGAATACCCCCACTAGCGAGGGGGAGGGGGCTCTGGGGAAGTTTTAAAAAAATTAAAAGCAAAATGGCAAGTTTTAATTTTTTCTTTTTTAAACCTCGCCAGGGGAGTGGGGAATTTGGATCTCTAAATTGTTAGCCTACCCACCTTTTAAAAATAAAAAAGGAATTTTTGATACTTAATTTAGTTAAAAAGATTTTTTTTTTCTTTTTGCTTTTTAATGAGAATTTTTTCTGGTCTACCATCTAGAAAGAAGTGTTAATAAAATAAAGTTTAAAATACTGCATAAAATTGTTAAATTGAACAACAAATTATAAAGTCTTTTTTTTTAAATTACAACTTTTTGTCTAACTACAAAAACCATTTCAAAAAAACATTTTGTCAAACTAAAAAAGCAATTAATAAGTTAACAATGTTATTCTTTGTTTTCAACCCACTCATATTTCCGACTTGAATGTACTTTTTTCAAGATGTCTTTGTTAAGCTTGACTTTTCATAAAAGTCAGAGCTAAGAAAACCTTAAAGTTTATTTTTCATACAATTAATGCAGCTCCCTCAATAATGCTCTGTCATCTTAAAGATTCTTAATGTCTTCATAAAATATTCTTAAAACATAAATTCATTACTTTTTACGTATTACAGCCGTTTCTGGGACATTGATAAAACTGGGCGGGACACCGGGACAAGAGCAAAATACCGGGACTGTTCCGGTCAAACCGGGACGTATGGCAAGCCTACATATGGTCCATCCTCGTAGCAGAAACGCAACGACAATAGAACACAATCTGTGAAAAAAAAGGAAAAACCCGTATATCAAACATCCTTTAATTAAATTAAGTATTTTAAATTGTTATCAAGTGTTTTAAAATTCAATATTGTCGCAAATACTTTTCTTATTATTAATTTTATTTGTTTATTCAGTTTTTAAGGGGCTTGTAGCCGGTTTAGCAACGTTAACGCGAATAAGGTTGTTTGGTGTTCTCTCCCCCCTCCAAAAAAAAAAAAAGAACAATGAAGGACGTAGAGGAAGCAGGAAGTAAAAAGAAAAAACACGTTTTCTCTGGCTAATGTTCACTATTTTTTCTTTTTAGAAACAATATTGGACTTTGATGTGAAACTAGTGGAATGTCTAGCCATACAATAGCGGATTTTAAAGGAGAGAGGGCGCACAGTGGGCACGGATTCCTTATAAAAGGAATGAAAGAAATTTGTAATTATCCTATTAAGTAATATTTACTTATATTTTTGCACTTTATTATTCCTTAAAACCAATTGATCTGCATAAGCACATAAAAACTCTTATTGTAAAAATGTTTGGCGAGGGAGAACCACTTTTTACTTCCCATACCCAACCTCCAGAAATTATTCCTAGATCCGCCCCTGTAGTCAAATATTAGACACCTGGCAATCCTCTAGGCGAAACAACTTTTAGTTACACACAACATACGCGATCGCTTTTAGTATTTTTATGTACGAAAATGTAAACAAATGAAAGAAGTAAAATTAATATTGACCAAATGAGTGGTGGTTATAGAAATTAGAAATTGACTTATTCATACTGGAAAAGAATATGGGCTAAAAAAGAATATTTTTATGATGATATCATTTGATTTGATATACTTGTTGACTAAGGATGTGTACCAAAAATGAACATTCAGCTCAATTGCACAAGAGAGAAAAAAAGAAATTGAGGAAAAAACAGCTTCAGTAAATACTGCAGCCAAAACGTTTCGGCAAGCAGCCAAATCTGCCATCACGGCGTGGTCCACATTGCATCATATGTTACGTCAACTCCTTGAATGAAAGTAACCCCGTCATTGCATGTCACTTTGGCACCAAAGAAATTGCCATTCGAAATCCTAATAAATTAGTTGAACTGAAAAAAATGTTGAGATAAATATCTTAAGAGTAAAGCCCTACCATTCAAATTTTTCCGCAGTGGAAGGGGGTTCAAAGGGTATATATTCATGGTTGCATGCATACCGAGGGCAGTGGAAACATTTTGTGTCTTCGTAATGGACTGTTGCTATGGTTATCATGCTTTCAGAAAAAATTGATCTGTTCCAAGGTACAATCAACAAATCACGGTCGTCTGAGTGAAAGTCACTTTAAATGACGCAACAAAAAGGTCACAGACGAGGACGATCAACAACGAGAGCATGGTTTTTAAATTATGTAGAACCAAAGACGCGAGCTGAAATCTTTGCCTCTGCCCGTCTCCGTGGCCGCAGGTATGAGTACATCCAGCAAAAACACACATTCACATATATAAATAGCTTTTTAAAATTCGCTGCCATTTGCTGTACACAATACTTTTCTATAAGGTATGCGAATTTTAAAATAATTTTTCTACTTATCCTGCCTTTCAGGCCCTTATCCCCTTTAAAAAGGAACTCTCTGATAAAGAAAAAATAATGTTCAATACAATAAGTTTTTTCTTTGAAAAGTGAGTTGAGAGGAAGGTGAAACATTAAGCTGTTCTAAACGCGAAATTTTAAATGTGTTATGCAAAATCTCTTCCTAAAAACCAAAATGTATACTCCGACACATTTTAAAATTGTGAAATATATTCTGTATAGGTCTCATTCTTAGAACATTTTAATACCTGTTAAGAGCAAGGTAAAATTTTTATACTAATCAAATACAACTGCCCGCAAATCGACGTCACGACTACAGAGACAGTCAGGGAAATGACATATTTTAAGTTATTGTCAATTTTGTTATGGGTAATTATGTTCTACTGGTATTTTTTCGTTACAAGTACCTGAATTGCTTTCAAACCAATTTGGCACATTTTCAATAGCCGATAAAAGTACCTTTTGGCGCCTTTTGAAAATGCATCAAATTGATGGGCAGCTCCGACATTCAAAGAGGTCAGAAGGGAGCAATTATGCCTTTGACTGAGATTATATTGATTTTATGAATGTGTGGAGTGTTTTTTTTTTTTTTTTTTTGATACAGTATATAAAGCTCATTTATACCCTTTGCTTCTCAACTTTCCTCCTATAAAAGTTCAAATTAGAAGACCTGTTAATGTGAAAAACAGTGATTTAAGGAAAAGTACGATTCCAGGTAAACAAGTGCAGTTTTTCTAATCTAAGGAATTATATACATATACTTGTATATTGTGGCCCTCAGGACACTTTCTTCTATATCTTTATGTGAACTCTCTTTTAAAATTATCAAAATGCCATTCCCTTAGGAGTGATTGAAGACAAAACATAATCAGCGCTTGTTTCCATTGAGGTACATTTGTGTACCAATATTCGATTGAATCTTTGCATTAATTCAATATGAACTTAGTGGGGAAAAAAGTCCGATTGCGTGATTGCGGCGCCCTCTTTGGAGCTATTGGCGCTGAAAAGGAATCAGCAACAGTTCCATTGAGGTACACCTGAATGCTAGTTTTTGTTAAAATCGTTGCATTTCTTCTTGGGTTATACACTTAGCGAGAAAAAGTTCGATTGCGTGATTGTCTCACATTTGTATTAGTGATTTTTGCTCATGTACCAGAAAGAAACTATACGTACCATATATAACATTAGCATTTTAATCCCATTTCATGTGGATTCAGAATTTAATTACGGCATAAAACGTTGCTTATTTGCAGTTTCATAAATATAATCTCTTAGAAAACATCTTCCAACTTTCAGATTTAACCATTGCTGTAGTTGGAAAGAAATATTTGTGGGAACTCACCTTTTCATAGCGTACATGTTGCCACCAAATTTTTACCCAAGTCAAAAGGCAATTTCAAACATTTAATCAAAGGCCGACTTTTCTTTTTTTTAAATAAGTTTAAAGCTAATTCGGATTAAATTTTCATGGTTTATTTTTCCAAACATTAATACATATTTTTGCTAAAATAATTATAAAATAATGAACTTTATAAATTTCTAGTAAGAGAATACAATGCTTTATTAGTACAAGAGAACTACTCAGTACACATTCCATATTTATTGATTATACATCATATTGCTTTTAAACAATATATTCAAAGTTATTTGTATATGCAAAAAAGTGAACACATTAAATAAGATATCAAGATGATGTTTTGAATACTATTTGTATAAGTTAAATAACAACAGTTTACCTTATTCAGCGAGATAATAAAATTTTAATTGAAACAGAAGTAAACTGTGAAGCATAATTTAGTACTTTCTGATTGTTTAATTAAGAAATTAGCCTCTGAAGAGATCTGATTGGTCTCTTCCCTGCATACGGAAGCGTTTGTTTGTAAAAATGCAAGGCGCTTTCCTTTTCCTGTATCTGTATAATTCTTTCCACAGAAATTCTGGAAAACTTTGGGAAAGTGAAATGCAATCTTCTTAAAACGAGTATAAATTATCCTTTCACTTTCACTTACGGGAGAAAAAAGAAAATCTTTTTTTAAAAAAAAAACATTAACAAACCAAATATTTTTGGGAACGGCGTTCCCATGCGTTCCCACCCAACTACAGCACTGGATTTAACTCAAACAGAAAAGAAAAGAAAAAAGTTTACATGTAAAAACTGCTCATTTAATTTTTACCATATTTTCATTCCCGAACCAAAAATGTAATTAAATGAAGAGCAACAAAATGATAGTTTTAATCTATACATATATATATATTTTTTTAACGCTAAAAGTAGATATAGTTTCAGAAGTAACAGGCCATGTTTGGTGCTTATTTTCCGAAATGAAAACTATCGAAGCATAAGAATTCAAGTTTTCATTCACATGCTTAAAGCATAAAATCAAACGTGACTAGAATTATTTTGAAGAAATGGAAAATGAAAAGTGACAATCCAAGCGACAAACCAACCACAAAGAACAGTGGGAAAAGAATTTCAGACAAGTCGTAATGACCAGACGCTTACCATTTTGATACTTTATGTCTTATCATATTTTTTTTTCGTTATTTATTTTCTTTTAATTGATTAATTTATTTTCGTTTTGTTCACATGTGAAGAACAGTATTTGAAGTCGATACCACCTTTGATGCAGATTATTTTTCATTTAAAAAACACATTTACTTTAAGTAGAACTTTATTTACTTCGAAAATTAAATTCTTTTAAACATCTCATCTATGATTTTGGATATTTGAGATGTTTCTTTGAAATATATCGTTTATTTAGCACTGTAGCCTTCTTATTCTTACTAGGAATACGATAACCCATAAATTGGCTCTTCAAGTACTCCCATGTACACTTGGGGATACGTGCATGCAGACTGTACAGTCCGTAGTCCAAATTTTAAAATGTTCCATGCGCAATTGGTTTGCGAAAAGATTCACTAAACGTTTTCCTTACACCCATTTGACCTCTATAATTTTATTTTTGTAGAGCACTATGTTATTTGTATTTTTTGGTTTGTTTGATGGTTTTATGATCCCAGATATAAGGACCACTATTAATTTTGAACCCTGCACATATATATATATATCCAGGAGTGCACTGCTTGGGCACGAACGTCAATTAGGTACTGATATTCTGAAAAAAAAAATCTTATTTCCACATAAAATGCTTTAAATTAGCAGCTAATAAATAAATAATAAGTGTATTTTCGATAAATTCATTCAAAAAAGTTATTTCGGGCAGTGAGTATTTAATTTAATAAATAATTTTAATAGTTTATTTTTTACTAGTTTTTAATTTTTACTGGATGAAAAAACAAGAACAAATAAAATGTAAAAGAGCATTTTTATATTTAGTTTACCAAACATCAACGCTCCAGCGAAAAAATTAATTGGAGAAGAAGTAAAAGAAGCGCCCCCCCCCCCTTACGCTCTAACCACTCTACCATCCTCATCATGCCAGACGATCGTTTATTTATCAATAAATCTACTTTTCCGACAGGCAAACTGTTACAATTAAGATTTCAGTTTTTAATTAGATCCAAACTCATTTTTGGCTTTAAATTTACTGTATTGACGAAAATCATTTTGTTTGCTGCAAAAATTAAAGTTTAAACAGCGTTCAGAAGCTCAAATCATGGTTTCGTTCATTCGTTATCCGCTCGGCAATCCGTTGTCTCTAATTTGTAATTTATGTCGGTATGTGCAACTATTTAGTAACCACTGCGTAGGCCACTTTTTCTTCTTCTTTTTTATGTACACAATACATGCAGATTTGAACTGAAAAATCTTCATTCATGTTTCAACCCTCTGACTGCTCTTTTTTTTTCTTTTTAGCGAATTCGATTCACTAAAAATTGGTCTACTTTATGCAACTAAAGCCATCTTTGGAATAAACCCTTAACTTCTAGAAGCACGCGTTTTTTTTTTTTTTTTTTTTTGGACAAACTGGTAAAAAATGATCGAGGTTTTTTTTTAGACAGAAAATGAATACATATATACAGGTATAGTATAAACTGTTATTGTTATTCATTAGGAGGCGACTAGAGAGCGGGATGTGGGGTAAAAGTTATATTAAAAAATTATAATACAAACAAAGTGAAAGTGCAAACGGATCTGAGATGGGCATTAGAAATAGAATAACGCGAAATACAAGATCACCCGTATGAGACACGGGCATGTGCAAATTTGCCGGTAACTTTCGCACGTGCCAGACACGAGCAAATGCGTTAAGTGGTTAATTAATGTCCAAATACTTCAGAAATTGCATTACTGACGTTTTAATCGATGAAATAGCTAGATAATATTTTATTTCAAATGGAGGAGCTCTAACGGCTGCGCTGGTGAATGGCCGGCTTTTAATTTATTGTGCAGAAGTTCTTATCAGTTTCGGTTTGGACAAAGGAAAGTACTGGGACACTTGTACCTCCTTCTAAATTGTAAAAATAATAAAAATCTGTGTGAACAAGTATAGGAAAAAGTTTTTTAAAAAATAGGAAAATTTTTAAATTATAAGGAAAGTAGGAGCAAAAAATGAAAAATTAGGAACCGTACGAACCCTGAACTGTCTAGTTTAATGTTACAACTGAATCTTAAGTACAAAAATTTCCTGTGCACAGAATATTAACTGCTGCTTTAAATTACTCACAAAATCCCAAATCATTTTTCTTTTTGCAATCTTTGCTCTTGGAAGATTAATAAGGCCTTGGGAGGAGAAAAACATCAATTCTTAATAAGAGTTTCGCTGGCATTACAAGCCGCTGGCCTTGAAAGAAAGATACAGTTAAAGGACGGAAAGGGGAAAAAAATATTTCTTCCAACATGTTTAGAATGCTATTCAAAAAGTTGATCTGAAATTACTCCTTTGAAAAACGGAAGTCACAAGGAACGTGCTGTGAAGTCGAGAGGAGCCGCATGAAACCTTTCAGCTCTGGGACCTTTCATAAATGATGTCACGCTTTTTCCCCACATATTTGACCCCCTCCCCCCTTTGTCACATGTCACGCGACGTTGCATAAGCAGGATGTCACACTTCTTGTTACCCCCTCCCCTCGTCACACTTTGTCACATTTCAGGAACCCCCTTCCCCCCTTGAAGCGTGACATCATTTATGAATGATCCCTATGGTAGTTTCTCTCCATTAAAATTTTGTCGTATCATTGGTTCTAACATAAATTTATCTCAAGAAAATTGTGCTTTAACTTGAAACATATACCACTAACAATAAACATGAATTATTTTTCGCGTTATGAATATAACTAGAAACAGTGTTTCAGATTTCAGTAAAAGTTAATTTTGCATTTGATGAAAACATTTTTCCCCCCCTAAAACCTAAAGAACTGAAAAAAAAAAAAAAAAAAACTCAATGGATTTCCCAGAGCCCTTGAGTTTCCTGAATCGTTATCAAGAGCGCAGAGAAAAATCAAGGGTTTTGAATGCATTAGTTTTCTCATTAAGTAAAAATAAAACTATTAGTAACCTTCATTTGTGAAAGTTAACATTGTGGCCTACAATTCAGGCACTTAGAAGGAAAGGGGTGTAAGTGACCAAAATGAAAATTTTGAGATAGCTAGTGCAAATGATAATTTAAACACCCTTCTGTTTTGTGGGAAAGATATTTTAGTAGTAGCTTTGACAGATACTGCTAAAAAGCGCGGATAAAAAAAAAAAAAAAAAAAACTAAATAAAAGCTGCATTCCGTTTGGTGGCAAAGGGATGCAAGTGCACTTACATCCGTTTGCCTCTAACTAACATTACAGTAAAACCCCGTTAAAACGCGGGTGTCGGGGAACATGTTTGGCAGACGCGTTATAACATAACCGCGGTATAGTGAAACTATACCGCGAAACCATATTACGAAATAATACTCGCTTTTATTGCATTATTTTCAACTTTATCAATCACTCCCGACTTTTCTTCTATAGTATATTTTTTTCTTTTCTTTGCTTTTTTTTAACTGTAATTGTTGTGCACGAAGCACACATCTCCGCGCAATCAGTCTACCGAGCGATTGGTTATAAACCCACGGTGTTCCGAGAAAAAGGGGGCTTAAACATATCTTCGTTATCAATATGGGATTGTTAAGAGGTCCTCAGAAAAAATTAAATTTGGAAGGGAAGGAACGCACTTCTCAAAGAAACAACGTTTCAAGCCTGCATACAGGTACCTGTACACATACACTCGGGCTGGAAATTACATTTAATTTTCAGGAACGCTAAAGAATCTGGAATACAAAGGTATACTTCTGAAAATTGAAGATAGTTAAGCATTGAACTGAACAGTTCCTGACAGATAGAGCTCCCCCAACAGAAACAAGTTAGAGGCGATTTTACCCAATTTTGAAATCAAGCTATATAGTGTCCTAGGTTGAAAGACAGAAAAAGTGTGAAAGGTGTACATCAGACCTATCACCATAGGGCTTTATCTGTTAGTGTGTGTGGTGGGGGATGGCAGCTCTTTGGCTAGAATATTTGTGCGCTCGGGCTGGCTTTATTTACAATGGTAAATGAGGCATGACCTTTAAATGACTATGTTAAAGGGTGGTTTAAACATCGGGGGACATGATAGTCACCGCGGTATATCCGATTCCGCGGTATACTGAGGCGCGGTATAACGAGGTTTTACTGCATTTGATTTTTCAGTTTGTTTAATTACGCAATGCAGACGATCTATTTACGAAACTTAAAGCGGAGAAGAAGGGAAAAAAATAGGAAAAGAATTCCGAATTGCTGAATAATAATTATAAAAACAAGGGATAAGTCTACAGATTTTATTTTTGTCATGTTTTGTTTTCGGCAATTGGCAATTTGTCTAATGGCAATGATTTTTAGTTTCTTGATAAATATAATTATTCGAAATTTATATTATGCAGTTTTTAATGAAGTTTATATCACTAACAAACTATCCTTATTACTGTGTAAATTAGCAAAATGAACAAGACACGTTTTTCATTTAGTGGCAAAGGGGTGTAAGTAAAATTAAGCTATTTTTTTTAAAAATCCTACGCCAAATCTAATCATCAGAAACACTTCAAACTTCATACTTAAACTAACACATACCTATAGGACTCGAAAATAAAAAAAAATATTTACATGAAGAACCTCTAGAATTTAGTACAAGAATTAAATTTCAAACGAGTTTTACTCAAAATGATACTTTAGTCACTTACATCCCTTTGCTTCTCACCGCCTCAATTGCAAGCTAACACTGTAGCGTCTTTTTTTGTTTGATTTTTTTAATAACACTGACTATTTACATTAACTGTTAAAACATTTCGGGGATTGCTGCTGCACATTTCAAGAAGTTTTCAGTCAGATGATCTTGCAGGAAAGAATAAAGCTTCAATATTTTTTTGAGTTTTGCTGTCATAATTACAGCCTTCAAAGTGCTTCATTAAAAGGAGTCCTTTTCTGTTTTCATTGACCTTTAATTTAAATACTGACTCTTAATAAAGAAAATATTACGAGAAGAAAGATTAGTACATGTTGGGGTTCCCGTCAATATTGTCGAAAGAATTCCGTAAGAGTGAAAGGATTGGAAAACGCTGATTTTAGTGCGTTTCTTGAGCTTAAAAACTTCAATGTGAGTATAAGACTTCAAGTGATTCAAACGATGATGTATTTAAGGAATTTAAAATATACTAAACTTATCAAAATTTTTTTTTACATACTAAATTAAAGGTTAACGTCACAACCTAGTTTTTAAGACTTGTTATGCAGCAGGAAAAAAAAAAATTAAATCTGTTTTTCACCCTACCGGCTTTTAATGAAAACCTGCTCAACAAGTCCGAAAGCAAATCCGTTTCTGTCAGATCAGGATTTATATAGATTTAAATTTCCCCGTAGGTGCTATGTGAATTTCTTTCGAACTGTTCAAAAATGAACACATTGTTCAAACCAAAAAGTATTTCCTGGCAAGAGTTTCTTTCGTTTAGCTTGTTCATAGAAACTTGGACCTTATGCGCAGAGTTTACATAATTTGCTTCATTTTTGTCTCCAAAGGCGCTAATGAGAAAATTTTTTGAACTGTTCAAAATAAAACAAAAAATTGTTCAAATAAAAAAAATATGTAAATGAGATGTCCTCGCCGAGATCTTTCGAATGCAAAAAAAAAAAAAAAGAACTTTCGAATCGGACAGTTCCCTCAAAACTTATTGGTTGGCAGACAGACAGACCGAAAGACACACATTTTCCTCCTCTTCTCAAAACCCTACTTTCAAATCTTTTATTTTTCAATCTTCATTTAATTATTTCACTTAGTTTTGACTTTTGTTTACTTTTAATGATATTTTTACGATACCCCCATTAAGCCTTCTTTCATACTTTTTTCATTCATTTATTTATTTTTTAACTTTTACTGGAAAGTAGGTTAAAAAGTAGGGTTGTCGTTTCTTTTTAATTCCTAGCAGACGCTTTACTAATCCTTTTCTACTAGTAAAACCTGAAAAGAAAGTTATCTATTTGGTAATAAGGCCGATTAAATTTCATTCCTTTACACAAAATATTTACGATCCATTTATCAGATTACTAATAATAGCAGATGGTGTGTGTGTGTGTGTGGCAAATCTTGTGAAATTCAAATCTTTATGAGAGATCCGCAGCTCGAATGACTCTCATAAAGTATATAATAAATTAGATTTCTAGTTGTTTGACTCCATTTCGGCAACGAACTGCAATTATTGTGAGTTCCCCGATTAGAATCTTTTTGATCGGTGAAAGATATAAAGTCAACTTGCATAAAATTAACCTACTTGATTCTAAGCTGAAATTATTATAGGTAAAATTTTAAGAGACTTTTCTTTTTAAAGCATCGGTCTTAAAATCTGCTTTTAGGGGATCTACGAAATTAAAAGTAATTTATCGACCGGTTCATAGCTAATAGCCATGCTCACGATTTAGTGGATAAGTAACAAATGTTTTTGATTTGGAACGACCCGTTTTCAACGACTGAGGAAAGACAACAGATGAACATTTCATGAAACTTTTCAGAGGGTTCCCTCATTTCCGGGCAAGAAAAATTTCGTTTTAGGAACGGTTTACTTTCTTTCCTAATAAAACAACAAAGTATGAGACATTATTTCGTTTTAAAATGTCATTTTTTTTCTACTTTTGGTGTGTGTATGTGATTAAAACCGAAGAGTTTTACAGTCAAATCTCTACCAGCCGTTATAGGTTGGGAAAATTTCGGAATACCAAAGAAAATAATTTTGAGGCTTAACAATGTAAGCAGACTTTTCATTTCAACCTTTTATGGGGAAGGGGGCGGGGAGTTGAATTTTTTCCAAGGGAAGAGACAAGTGCCCCTCTTCCTAGTTTCAATATATCGTCGCTTGAAAAGAATAGTGACACAACTCAAAAAATACTAGGGCTCGACCGATGGCATTTTTTGGCCGATGGGCCGATGCCGATTGTTGGCCGATTGTTCCGAGGTCGGCCGATGGCCGATTGCCGATTATTTTCTTCTTCCATCGGCCGATGGCCGATGGAAAAAATTCGCTTTTAAGCATTATGCTTATTTGAAAAATGTCATATAAATCATTTATTTATTTTAATGTTTATAAAAACATAAATGCATTATTCAAGCACCATAAAACTGTTACTGTTTGGAGGAAGTTTACATAATAATTAAAACTAAAAGAATCACTCGCGATTCTAGTAAAGTAATTAAACTATTTAGTGGTAAAAATATAGCTATATCAGAGGATTTTTAATTATTTTTTCTTATCCTTTCAAAAGAAGTCAACTACTATTGGATCGGATCGGGTCTCCTTCCCTTTCCTCCAACATTTTCTCTTTGTAGCACCTGCACTG
The DNA here is from genome assembly GCA_038502835.1 of Octonoba sinensis. Classification (NCBI taxonomy): domain Eukaryota; kingdom Metazoa; phylum Arthropoda; class Arachnida; order Araneae; family Uloboridae; genus Octonoba; species Octonoba sinensis. The sequence continues at coordinate 89,190,446 of CM076604.1, read as the reverse complement.
CAAATGACAAGTGCAGCGGCCTTTATTTTCTTATTTTTGTTTTTATGGGGAGGAATGTAGATGTTATAATACAGGCTAACAAATAATGTGGGTTTGTATCTAGCAAAATTGTCAACACCCCTCGGATTTTTTTCTTAATTTTTCCCCCGTTTTTGAAAGAAAAGCGGGAACGATTCTGTTTATTTTTTATTATAAAAATTATTTAAACTAAAAATAGCTCTTTTTATAAAATAAAAATAAAATATTAAAACGTTTCACTCGCAGTACCCCCCCCCCCCCCCCCAAATGTTCATAACCAAGAAATATTGAATATTTCTTCAAGAACAGAAGTGAGATTTTTTTGTCATTACCAATGAATGAAGGGGCCGTCTTAAGAACCATTCTTATTAGCTTTTTTTCTTGTGAGTTGAAAATTACACTAAAATACCCGACATATTCTTTATATTTTTATGAGCACAATGTCACCGAAATAAACCAATATTTTGTAACATGAAAAATATTTTGAGCACCAGCAGTTTTCTGTTGACAAATAATCTTCTGAAAAAACACGTGATCAATTATAAAAATTAAGAGGTATTTTGAAAAAAAAAAAAAAATATATATATATATATATATATACATACATTGTCAATTTTTGAAAATAAAGAAATTGTAGCATTTTTACCAAGATATTATTCCACCCTGTCTCGCGAACTCGTTTTTTAAGAATTACGTTTTTGAAAATTGAAAGTCGAACTTGAACCACATAAAATTTTGATCAATAAACATTTATACTGAAGAATTGATTCATATTTTTTATCAATATGTTCTATGTTGTAAACTAATAATAAAAGAACAAGAAATATTCGAAACTGAAAGCAGATGCAACGAGATTGTTGTACAATAGCAGAAAAACTGTCAACTGTCGTAACACGTGGCATCCATGAAAAAAAATATATATATATGCTTAAAAAACGAAGTTTACACGGGGAAAAATTAAAATAACTATCGTATAAAAAATTAAGATGTATTTTGAAAAAAATAGGCATTGATCAATCTTTGAAAATAAAGAAATGTTTATTAAGATATTATTAAACCCTGTCGCGCGAACTCGCATTCTGAGAATTCAATTTTCGAAAATTGCAAGTCGAACCTTGAAACATAGTTTCGATCAATAAACATTCATACTGGAAAATCGTTTCTTATTTTTGATCATTTTTTTTCTATGTTGTAAACTAAAAATAAAATAATGAGAATAACCGCACACAAAAAGCAGATGCAACGAGATTGCTGCACAATTGCAAAAAAACTGTAACACGTGGCATGGAAGAAGGAGAAAAAAATGGCTAAGAGAAAAAAGTTAAAGCGGGTAAAATTATTATCGTGCTTTCATTGAGTTGACTTTGTATTGTTTACAATTTCGGAATATAAAGAAACGGGACAAACTAAAAGCAGATGGTATAAGATTATTGCACAATGACATCTAATGCACTAAGTCATTATTGAGCGAAAAACGGACAAAATGAGGCAACTAACCTAGTGCGAATAACAAATACCACTCATAAGACGCCTCTATTACTTTTACTTTAAGGGGGGAGGGGAATACGCGTAAAAGTCTAAAAAAATTTCAACGCAAAATTCCAAGTCGCTTAAAAGTTATAAGCATTTGAGCGAGCGCCCCTTTTGGAGCAGTTGAGCAGGTAGTTCCTAATGAATTACCTGAAGGGTATTAGAGAACGTTAGCAGATGTCCTTTTACTTTTTTTAACAATTGAGACCTTGGATAGAAATTTCTATAAGTATTAGTATCTATAAGTATAAAAAAAATTGATTCATTTCACTGCCTTAAATTTACCTTCAATACCACTCTTCTCTTCAAACGCGTTTTTCTCGAAACTACTTTTTCGAATTTGCGTACACTCTAGCTCGCAAAGTTTTTGATTAATCCTTATCAAATTTAGCGCTTTTTTTCTTTATATATACGCGCTTTAGTTGAACTAGAATCATAAACATCTCTTTATTTTTACTTTTTTTATTGTAGGAAAAGAACAAAAAAAAAAAAAAAAAAAAAAACGGTTAAAAATTGTATTTAATTCTCCCATTCTAAAAAAAAAATAGAAATTTTCGGGGTTTTTTGTGATGATTTTAGTTCAACTAGAAGATACACTGATTAAAAAAAGTTGTTTTTAAAAAAAAATTGATTTCAGATAAAAAATGTGCCCTTCAGGATGTACGCAAACTGCCGACCCGGGTGGCGAATTACAGTGTGCAGCAGCCGATATCTCCCGGATTTTTCAAGAAAAAGTTTGAAAATTTCAGTAAATGTTCCTCAATTTATCTATAAAATAACCTCAAAATTTCAATAAAATATATTTATTCTTTATATGTTAAAAAAATTCATAAAAATTACTCTTAATACGCCGTTTTACACGTATTTCCCAGTTTAACATATTTTATTTCGCTAGCATTCTGTTCAAAGAGAAATAATTTCAATAATGAAAGTTTTCAGGCAGCGATCGATTAAACTATTTTTCCGAATATTTTATCAAATACACTTTGTAGAATGACATTATTTTTGTGCTTTTTTTAACTGATGTGCTGCCTGTTATTGTCTGGAAACAGAAATTTAGCTATGGAGGAAAAAAGTAAGTTAAAGACAGAGAATGTTTTCTGGAAAGTTGTCAATGCGAAAAACATCGGCCTTGCATCGGCTTTTAGATGTTTTTTAAGGCCGATGGGCCGATGTTTTTATAAAGTTAACATCGGCTGCCGATGCCGATGGCCGATGGCAACTTTGTTAAACAATCGGCGCCGATGCATCGGCGAGGCCGATGCATCGGTCGAGCCTTAAAAAATACCGAAAATGAGATTTTTAACTGATAATACTTTTAAAAAATGTATCTTTTATATGGAATAAAGAACCAAGTCGTAGATAGCAAATTTGCCCGTAGATAGCATAAGTGTCTTTTCAGAATGAAAATAAAACGCCATTTTTTTTTTTTGTTGAACAGAGACATAACTTGTGTTGTGTTTCGACTGCTGCGTGGGTAAGTACTGTAATTTTATTGAAAAAAGGCACAACTCCGATTAGGTCCTAAGTGATATAGTCCCTTATAGAGCAATATAGACCCATTTTGTGTTGTGTCTGTATTGCTGTTAATGTAGATTTTTTCATAAAATTTTATTATGGACAATAGAGACATATTTGGAGTTGTATATGTATTGATTTTAATGTTACAATTTTTTTAAAGACCTTTTCAGGGTTACTACACTATTCCTCAAATTGTTGTTTCAGAAAAATTGTTGTTTTTATTCAGACGCAACTCAAAGTCTCTTAAATTTGATTTAAACTTCTAGGAACCCTAAAAGGCTAGCACAAAAACTGCATGAAATAAACAAAAAGAATAGTATTAACCATTTTTTAAGGGGCATTACAATAATTAGGAATTGTTATGAATGAAACAACAATCAATTACGTATCGCAACAATTTTAAAACTGCTCTCCTGAAAAACTTGCTTTTTTGAGTTGTGTCACTATTCTTTTCAAGCAACGATATATTGAGTTCATTCCCTTTGCTATCCAGCCCCCTAACCGCCTTAGAGAAGTGTGATATGACAATGTGGGTACTACATATACTCCTTTGAAACACATGTAAGAACATTCGAGTTGCAAGAAATGCTATTATACCGTGATGATCGAGTCTGAACGGATAATAAAACATCCTTTAGGAAGATAACGTAAGTTTTGGCCCATATTATGTACAAAAATAACACATGACATTGCTCATCAGTCTTACAGCTAAACGAGTTTCGTAATAACTACTATTATGATAAGTGAGGAAAGTTAAATTTCTATTCATCAAGAGTCGTTATTTGCGTAGAAAATTTGTGACGGTTTGATGACAACCATTATTGTGTCATCAAAGATAATTAACAAGAGAAAAAGGAAGTACTTTACTAGAAAAAAAAACATGTCGACGGGCAAGAGAGGTTTCATTCTATTTTTATTGTGAGGACAAGAAATTTATCGTAACAATATATCAAGAATTTATCCAATTAGCGTGTGCTGACAACGAATTTTGTTTATCGGTGCAATATATTTTTTCTTGCATTCATACCATTTTGTAACCTTTTGATATACAATGCTCAATAACTGCCTGGGCATAAGAAACATTATTTTTAAACAAATAAGTTAAAAAAAATATTTATTATTATTTTTAATCCAAAGGTTTTTTCTTTTATTTTCTTTCTTTTGTTTAAAATGTATTACGCCAACATTTAGTTGAGAGAGCGATTTACTTACGAATATATATGAATTATAAATATTGATGAGTTTTTATTTCTTTGCTGAAATCAACATTTTAAATCTTGTTAGTACAAGAACGCCATTTCCGTGATTAACCAAGAATTTTTTTCCAAAAAGTAAGTTTTGAGGAGCCAAAGTATGAAAGAAAATACTAATAATAAATAAATAAATAAATAAAATAATCCAGGTTCGTTTCCGGACCCTTCACAAAATTGGAATCAATCAAAACGGACCCTTCACGAACCTCCGAGCTACCAAATCGTACTTTTTACAGAAGTATTTATTAAATAAACGGGGGAAAAAAAAAAAATTCTCCATCACTGTATGTTTAAATTTAAAATTTTCACAAAAATGTTCTGATAATTTTTATAATATTGACTTCAAAATAACAAAAAAAAAAAAAAAAAACTTAAATTGGTATTTTAAAGGCAGAACATTGATTCAAGCATTTAGAAATACCTTTTTGTCGACAGAAAAAGTTGTGACCATGATTCGGATTACGAATAAGATTAATACCTCGGGAAGAGGAAGAAAAATATAAAAAAAATGCGACCCTCGCCTTCTTCTTGAAGTCAGCGAAATATTTACATTATATTGCATTTAGGCATCAGTATTTCTGGTTTTTGAGGAGGACTACGAACTCTGCGCCTTGTCTACGCTTCACATGGCTAGTTTAATTCAAAACCTGTTCGAAGGTAAGTTGTATTATCTATGGTATATCTATGGGTTTATTGAAATCAGACCTCTCTCTCTCTCTCTCTAGGTTGATTTCGTTGATGTTACGTTTTTGCATTTCATATTTTATTGCCGATGTCGCTTTCTTCTAGCGAGTTTCTACCCTCTAAACTTCAATATTATGTTTCGATTTCTATCTTATGATTCCTAAACTTTAAATGAAAACGAAGTTGCGTCGCAAATATTGTCGCGGAGATTTTAAATGCATCTATGCAGGAACATTCTTTAATTGAATTGCAGTTTAAGACTTCGCAAATATGACGAAGATGCAAAAGATGTTCCTTTAAAAACGTTATCCCCATCACGCGTAACAAAATGCCAAACACGACAAGCACCATTGTAAAAGATTTTAAAAATCGGATAAAATGTATTACTTTTGTAAAAAACGAATAGATTTATTATGCTTGTGGTAACTTATGGACAGTTGTTTGATAAAAATGCACTTTTGTACTGTCGTTTAATACAGAATGATGTCGGTACTAGGCATTAGTTTTAATTTAGCGGTGATACAGGATTGTACAAAGTATTTTTCATAACGATTTTGCAAGCGATTCATTCGACATTTTCTACAACCTTTCAAATAGCATGATTCTAAAAATATTCCACACAGTGGTCTTTTTTTCTGAAATTGCACAAAAAACTTAAACTTTGAAAGGTTTCATGTTAGTAATCTTATTGATGTTTTATTACGGTTCTACATTAATATAAAGTCTTCAAACTCAATTTCCATGTAAAATAAATTACCAGAAAAGATTTAAATGAATTTTTATTAGTTGATTTATTTTAACAATAAGAATAGAAATAATTATTCTAACGTAGCTCAATGCACATCATTATAGTCACGGCAAAAGTTTGAATAACTGACAGCGCATTTGCGAGATGTTCTAAACGTCCGTAACAAGTTCTGAAAAACAGAAGACTCGTGAACCATTTTTGTTAGAAGTTAAGCACTGGATGAGATGGTCAAATTGAGAACAAGTTATAACTAATTTTAAGCAATTGATAGTTTAATAACCAGTGGCGTAGCTATCGTATGACAAGTACGCAAATGTGCGCCAGGAATCCTTTGAAGAGGGTATTAAAAGAAAACTTAACCGTACACACGTTAACTACATGCACACGTTGTATTCTTATATCCTTTTGAATTTTACTAGTAATGGCATGAAACAGGTTTCCTATTTTTTTTTTTTTTTTTTCGACAAAATCTTTTAAAGTTGCCATAATTTTGATAAGAGAGGGCCTGAAGCCAAAAAAAAAATTATTTTTTTCATGACACCTACAAATTTTAGACATGAGTAAAGGTATTTTCTCATCTGCTATTAAAAAATGGTCAAAGGAATACGTGAAATATAAAACTGAGGTTGGGTTTAAAATTTTAAAACTCGTCTAGGAAAAACAATACTTCAAACAATTTTTAATAAATCTCAATGAAATGTTTTCAACGCGGCGTCCTTGCTACACGTACGAGTAGAATGATTACAAGACAAGAGGGGGGAGGAGGATTATGAGCTTTTCAAGGGATCATTCATAAATGATGTCACGCTTCGAGGGGGGAGGGGGGTTCGTGGAATTGTGACAAAGTGTGACAAGGGGAGGGGGTATCAAGAAGTGTGACATCATGCATTATGCAACATAGCGTGACGCGTGACAAAGGGGGGGGAGGGGGGTCCGCTGAAGTGTGACATATTGTGACAAAGGGGGGAGGGGGGTCAAATATATGGGAAAAAAGCGTGACGTCGTTTATGAACGGCCCCCAAGCCTTCAAGCAATGTTACCACATTAAAGAAGAAAAAAGTAAGATTTATAAAACAAATGTCTGTAGTGTTTTTAAAAAAATCGAAATTTCTAGTTTAGTTCTGAGAGTGCTTGCAGCACAATAACGCCTCCACTCACCCTGAATTCGCAACTAGAAACAGATTCAAAATTAAGTCATGGGTAATGATTAAATTACAAACATTTTCTGTCCCGTCTGTACTATTTACCTAATGATGCCCATCAGTATTGGGTGGACTCACTCTTATTGATGGTGTGAAAAGGTTTGCAACGGCATTAAAAAAAATAAGATAGTATTTTATTTCCTTTTTAAACTTTGTGCCCATCAAAATAGTACAGAAAGTGCATGGATGTTATGAATATAAAGCATTACTACTTTGGGAAGCAGAATAAATGCGTTGCAGCTTTAACAGGTGCCAATTACGCACTGCCACGCATGAGAACGCGAATCAATGCATGCAAGTCCCTTTCTTCGAAAAATATTATCTTCAATAAAATCTTCCCTAAATTTTCTATTTCAAAAGAATATCTCAATTTGGTGTGTAAATTGCCCCTTTCAATCGAAAAATACTGTCTTCAGGAAAACCTTTCCTAAATATTATATTTCACAATTGTATTTTTTTTTTAAATGTCTTAATTTGGTGTATAAATTCTATCTTAAATTTTGAATACACAAATTATTGAAAATTATTTGAATTATTTCGGAAAATTTGAAAGATATAAGATTAAAAAGAAAGAAAGAAAAGAGAAAAAAAGATTTTTTTTTTCTTTTTTTTTTGTATTTTCTTTTTTTTATTATTATTTGATCCCATTCAGAGACTGCGATTCGGGCCCAGGATTTTTTTTACTTCTATTGCGATGTGCCGAGGTCATGAAATGGGGACAGTTGACTATCATCATCTACGAAGCAAATGTCCTTATGAAACGAATATCATATAAACGTTATATAGGTTTATTTATTTACATATCTATTTCTAATATTAATTTGCTTATTTTTACCATTCTATTGAATATTAGCACTAACATATAGACTTGAATAAAAAGTATCTAAAAAGAAAAAATGAAAATTTATGCAAAATCCAAATTAACTCCGGATTGCCGCTACAAAAAAAAAAAAAAAAAAACTGCGAAGATCAAAAGAATAATAAATAAATAAATATAACTAATTAATTTCAACTTATGCACATACAAAATGAAGTCAACAAGAAAAAAAGAATGGTACCTGAAGGAGTGCTTTTAAGAAAGTGTTTGACTTATATTGTAATATAATTTACTGAACTGTTATAAAATGTATTGTAGTGCTAAACATTTTACAAATTTAAAAAATAATGCATAACGTATTGCATAACATATGTATAAAAAACGTAAGTGACATTTTTTGCAAGGGCATTTTTTCAATTCCGCAATTATTGCATCATCCTAAATGTCGGTTTAAAAAAGTTATATTAAATAAGAAGTATTAAATAAGAGTGAGATATATTTAGACAGAGCCCTCGCTCCTTTAAACTCAGTCACATTGTCTGATCATTGCCAAGAACAGCAGAGTAACGAAGTAAACAAAATAAAAAGACACGTGCGCCACTTACCTGGTCGGCTCATTATAAACTCTTACGTATTCTTATTAACCTACGATTCACAAATGGAACCAGAATGCTCTCCGCCACTGAAAACCATACGTTTCTCGTCTTGTATTCCACGTGGAATTCGCAAACAATCAAACCTCTGGGAACGGATATCCTCAGAAATTCAGAGCTATTCACGTAACACAGCGCGTTCCATCTTTGAATTCTGCTCCTGCTCTGCTCTTGTGTGCTCCCGTGTCTGCTCGGCTGTTTGGGAGGTGCGGAAGAGAGTGGTGGACGCGGATGACGCGTCGCCGGTTTTGATTCATTTATTTAGTTATTACTAATTTTTTTTCGCTTTCCTTAAAGTTGCGTTGGCGCCAAAAGAGCGCCAAGTTGGCCCAAGGTTGCTTGATTCCAGGGCATGAACTTAGGAAATCGATAACTATACTACGATTTTGCCAAGCGAGAGCGATGCGGGAAATTGGATAATAGTACAGTAAAACCCCGTTAAACCGCGCCTCAGTATACCGCGGAATCGGATATACCGCGGTGCTATTATGTCCCCCGACGTTTAAGCCACCCTTTATCATTGCCATTTAAAGGGGATTCCTTTTTTACCATTGTAAATAAAGCCAGCCCGATTGTATTCCAGATTCTTTAACATCCCTGAAAAGTAAACATATTCCTGAGTGAGAAGTGCGTTCCTCCCCTTCCAAATCTATTTTTTTCTTAAGACCTCTTCCCCTTCACAATCCCATGTTGATAACATAGATTTTTAAGCACCTTTTTTCTCGGAACACAGTTGATTTATAACCTATAGCTCGATAGACTGATTGCGTAGCTGAGATGTGTGCTTCTTGCACAGCAATTACAGTGAATAAAATGGCAGCAAAGAAAAGAAAAAAATATACTATAGAGGGAAGAAAAGTTACGAGTAATTGATAAAGTTAAAAATGACAACAAAGGCGAGTATTATTTCGTGAATATGGTTCCGCGGTATAGTTTAACTATACTGCGGTTATGTTATAACGCGGGTGCCAAACATGTCCCCCGACACCCGCATTTTAACGGGGTTTTACTGTAGTAGAAAAAAGTTTACAATGAAAGTTAAAAGTTGAACTGTACACCTGTACTGCTTGTAAAATTATCTCATGTCCTGCATGCGTCCGAGGATGAAATTTTTAAATTATGAATTACCAATTCCTCGTCATGCTCTTTCTACAATCGAGCAAAACTTTAAATATGAATTTGAAAAATACATCTACTAAAAAAATACATTAAAAGAACAACAACGGGTGTTGATCCGATTAAACTGTGCAAACCACAATATTGATCAAGCTTGGATGCAGGAAAAATGTTTTGAGAGTTGTTATGGAAACGCAGCTTACGAATGAAAATATTTTTTTTATAATTCTCTGAAGGAAAAACGCTTCAATGGTATGTGATTGAACAGAAACAGAATGAGAAAGGGTTCAAGTTTGCGATGCAAATTGCGTACTGGTGCTTTGGATTTTAATGAACCCTATTTTAGTGGAGGAGAGTGAAGATACCAAAAGAAAAAACTGATATCTGTTACTTCTACGCACGCCTTGTAATCTAAATTCACTTGCAGTGAAAAAAAAAAAAAAAAATCCTCATAAACCCGAAAATTTTCCTACAAATTTGTTTCTTATTTACGTTGGTGCCTACATTTGGTGCAAAGCAATTGATTTTAAGTCGCATTTACTGCTTTATTTAGTGGTTAGAATTTTGAGTTCTAAAGCTTTTACATTATTTTTTTTTAATTTTCAAATCTTCTTTTTATTCTTTAGCACTTATTGTATTACAATAATCTGACTTCCGTCGACAGGGTGGCGTAGTGGTAAGACGCAGGTCTCGTATGCCCAAGTCGGTGGATTTTCAAGATGCAGAAAATCGTCTGCGTCCATGCCGTATGATTATGCGGCATGTTAAAGATCCCTTGAGTATCCGTTTGGCATGGATACTCTCGGCTAAATTAAATTCCTAGTGCAGATTGCATCAACGAGAGCTCAGGTTCCCCATCTAGGGGAAACTAAGCGTCAAAAAAATTGCGGCAATGGTACCACACTCATTGCGGTGCCGCTGAAAGAGTTGGTACCAATATCTGGGGACGCACTAGGTCTGCAATGGTTGATGACCAATACTGCAGCCCAATTAGAAAGAAAAAAAAAAAAAAAATAATCTGACTTCCAAAATACTCCGAAGTCTTCTTTATTTCTCTGTGTAGTTAAATTACAGAAAAGAAAGCCAAAAACAGTAAGAAATTCCATCTCGGAAATTTCTCATTTTTCATTTTCCACGGTGACATCACAGGTTCCAGAAATTGTTGCCAAAGATTATCTGACGCAATAAGAAACTGCCACAGAATTTCACTGAAGTTCTCGCATTGAGCTGATAGCTATTCAAAAATTTTATATATACGTAACAATGGGGTAACTGTCCCCAAACTCTTTTTTTTATAATTTTAACTCGTATTTTACGCATTATTGTGACATTTGATCTAAATAAACGGCTAATGAATTTTAATCCATTTGAAGAATATTAAATGATAGCTCAACACATTTAAAACTTTCAAAAATAATTTGTGTGATATTTTGGTGTCATAAAATTTTATAAAATTTCATACAACACAACGTCATAATTTGCTTTTAGTGCAAATTAATAATCATAATCACAATTATCATTATTATTTCTGGAGTTACTCGAAGTTTTTTTTAAGGGCGGGGGGGGGGGGGGTACATTAATCCATCCTCTTTCGATGATGCTCCACTGTTTGAAAAATCAGTTGATACTATTCTTCATAATGAGTAAGTTGCAAATAAAACTTCCCACTAACTTAAAAAGCTCATTTAGAAAAGTCATTTATTACCTCTAAAAAATATCACTAATTTGACATAAGTGTAATCATCTTTTTTTTAGGCCAAGTTGAATATCTGATTGTATGAACTTATCATATAATTTCAATACAGTAAACAATTTGAAAGTCTGTTCTTTCAAGGGGAAAGTGGGAAGTCTTACGCATTCGGCGAATTTTGCCCAGATGTGTGTTAACCGTTTAGAAATGTCCTTAAAAATGATTTTAAAGTATCAGAATCCAAGAAATATGGATACAGATGCTGCACAATACCTTGTTGTTCAAATTCGACCAATAAGAGACGTGAAAATATATTCTTTCGGGTTCCTAAACAACTACTAAGCAGAACAAGTAGTGCTAAGTACAAGGAAAAAACAACGTATGTAAAGCAAATTGTCAAAACAATAACGCAGAGAGACAATCAGTATTTATATCAAACGGGTCGAATTAGAGATTTACCAATAAAAAACGCGGACGAGGAATGAAAAAGACCAATCAGAGGCCACGAACACGAAAAAGGAAGGACAGAGGGAAACACATATTCTTTAAATATGAGCGAAATAAATTATCTGATGTTCTTTTGATTAATATTCTTTTTCAAAAATTAGATCGGGAATCAAGAAATTGTTTTGAATTGTCACACAAATACAAAGACATTCCCACATTTGACGAATTTATTAAATTCTTAGAATAACGAGAATCAGTTTTGTTGTCCACTAATCGAAATACTTCAGCTAGAAATAAACCCGTGTCGAATAAAAATTTGCATTCAAATAAAACAAAAACATTTGTTCTCTATTCTAATGCTAATTTAAAACCAAATATTTGTACTTTGTGCAAAAGCGCACAGATTTTGATTAAATGCAGTTTAAAAAAAAAAAAAAAAAAATGAACGTTTCAGAAAGATACGATTTCGTAAAACAAAATAACCTTTGCGAGTTAAAGTTGAAATAGAAATCATAGTTAAATTATGTTCTTCTAAATCCTTCCGATTTCATTGCGCACTGCGACATAATTCACTTCTCCACCGAGGCAAAGAAGAAGAAAATCAAAGTGAAACTCCATCGGGATCAGAGCTTGAACCCAACTGTCGGTAGAAAGTGCTCAGATGTAGAGTGACCATATTTCTGAGCATCAATTTCGTGACGTGTCCCCAAATCCAAAGTCAATTTGGGTGCGTTAGAAAAAAGTTTTGAGGACATAACAGACCAACAAATTATACACTTCTATCATGAAAAATTACTCTCATTAATATACTTCAAAGAGTATCTAAACATATTTTCTACATAATGTATGCACATTTTTTTAGTTCATTGTATGTTAAAATTTAGAAATTGTAATATAATAAGGCAATAATTGATAGTGGCCGTAATATCATGTAAAATTTTAGTTCTTCTAGTAACTTTCTGTTCCCGTTAAAGTGTTTTTGCGGACAAGGCATTAAAAATATACAAATTTGGGGACTGTCCCCGAAATTCGAGGAAGCATGGTCACCCTATCAGATATGATTACGATCCCCGACTAAACAGCTCTCATAAACCTCGACAGCTCTAAAGAGAAATCATTTCTAACACTTAGCAATATTATGGATGTGAAAAGACCCATGTGTTAGAGCACGGGTTTTATCTGTTTTCAAGATTCTTCTAATAGACGAGTATAACTTCGCGTCATTTTGGATAGTGCTTCAAATGTAAATATTCTGCTTAATGAATGTGCTGAGCTCTTGCGATTGAAAAGGAAATTAATCAATGTCCCTGTGATAGGATTAAATGGGTCTGTTCATAATATAAAGAATGAAATTGGTACTGTATTAACCAATGCGGATGAAACATTCAAGGAAAATATGGACTCGTTCCTAAAATCACCGACATTATTCCATCAACTCAATTAAACATTTACAACCTTAATCGACCTCCGCGTGTAGATTTTGCTGACCCTACATTTTTCAAGCCAGGAAAAATTCATCTTTAATTGGAGCTGAATTTTTCTATAAGATTTTAAAGCATAATCCTTACAATATAATGTCTAAAGCAAGAATGACTCTCAGAGTGGATAAGTAATGATGATTCCTTAATTAAGTGCTGGCAAGATGAAGGCTTAAATACTCAAATAGAACATGCCACTATCAGTCTAGGAAGCAGTTTGTCTTAAGTTTTAGGTATGGATTGGAGGATAGAAGAGGATTGTCTCACCTTTGAAGTTGAGGGCCTATTGGAATTTGTATCCCCTAATAAAAGCTCGAAACGTCATCTTTTACAGGCAGTTGGCAAAGTTTTTGATCCTTTTGGCATGCTTACACCATTTATTGTGAGAATCAAAATCCTTTTTCAAGAATTATGTGTAGTGTCTGGCATACTCGACCCTAAGCACCCTCGAGTCATCCTTCCTGGTCGCACAGGTTAGGTTAGCCTGGGGGTCTCGCGCAAGGGGTTGAAGAGGGATGCGAAAGAGAAAAAGAGGGAAGGACTCAAGGAGTCGTAGAGAGCAGTTGCGGTGAGGCGCTGGCTCTAGAGAAACTATTTCTTTGGATAACTTTGATATGATCATTGTTATGGTTTTGTAAATAGACCTGTACAAAGTGTAATGTATAAATAAACAAGAGATTTATAGATGAAAGTTAGTTTGATTTGATCTTGAAGACCTATTTCACGAAAAAAGAACCAACTCAACTGCAGTGTAAGACGAAGTTCAGAAGGCCCACAACACACTACATTATGGTTGCAGAAAATACCATGGGATGAACAGTTACCACTTAGCAATCAGCATTCAGAAAAGTGGGTGAAGTGGTGCAAAGAATTTCCGAGTTTTGCTGAAGTGAAAATTACGAGCAAAAATTCTGAGCCGTTAAAGTCAAGAGTTCTTTCTGTTGAAATACAAGCTTTTTCGGCTGCCAGTAAATTAGCATATGGCTGTGCTGTTTATTTACGAGTGAGAAGTGAAAAGGGAGTGGAAGGTCACCTTACCGAGACTAGAACTTCTTGGAGCGTTGCTAAGTGCTAGAAACAAAAAAGATAAAAGACATTATTGACAAGAAAATAACATTTACAGTATTTTTCTACTGAACAGACTTCAATATAGTGCTTTATTGGATTAGAGGTTTGGCAAGGCGATGGAAGCAATTTGTTGCTAACCGTGTTATTGAGATAAAGGCACTTACAGATTCATCTTCTTGGCATCACTGCTCCACTAAGAACAATCCAGCTGATCTCCTAACTAGAGATGCAAGCGTCAATCATCTTTTAGAGAAATCTATGTGGTTTCAAGGATCGAGTTTCTTAGCAGGTGATAATCTACCTATTTCTGATGAGACTTTCGATTTTCCTGTTACATTCCCAAGCAAGCCGGCATGTGAGTTGAACTCTCAAAGTTATTACGTCAGTCAGTTGTTTGCGAGCTCTCATCACGAGCAGACACAGCAGAGATAGAGCACCATCGTCAGAATCATTCTTAGCAAGTTTATCTCCTCATATGTGTTTAATCAGGTTCTACCCTATTGTGGACAATTCATGTAGTTATATGGATGTATCTGTGTGTTTGTTAAAATAAATCGAAAAAAGACAAATCTGTAGACTCTTACTACAACTTTTCAATAATGCGACATTCCACTCTTCAGGGAGGAGTGAAACACGGACAGACAGACACACATCCCCCCTTTTCAATTTCTTTTAAGTTTCGACATTTATTAAATTATTTAATGAACTTTTGACTTTTGATACATTGGCCCTTCAAGATTTTTTAAAAATAACTTTTATGGGAGAGTCAGCTAAAAAAAGAAAACATTGTAGGCAAGGGATAGAGCATTAAGTAAAAGTAAGATCAGAAATAGGTTTGGTTACTTGTAGCACACACAATGTTTGGAGAAAATAAAACATTGCCTTTGGCGATATGAATAATACTGGATTTATCTGTTGTTTAATAAATTATTGACGTTGGATTAATAAAACTTAAATATGGAATGAAAATTTATTAATAGTAAGTAGGTTCATTCAGTTTTGTTTAAGCTTCTTGTTCCAAAGCACAATGACAGGGAAGTGCTCTCTTGGATTAACCTAATTACAACTAACCGCTTGCAGCAAACTATTTCAAATGCCTACTTATTTTGTACAATTTTAACATTATTCTATTTACAGAATGCATTTGTTAAGTAGGATATTTTATTTTTTACCTTCTACTATAGAATACAAAATGATTTTGACATTAACTTGGCAATAATAAAGTGTTGACTATTTTGTGATATGTTGTTAAATTCTTTATTTTTCCTACCTAATAAACATTAAAAATACAAAAATCAAGAAAATATACAGCATGGATCTGGAAAAAATTTATTACTTTTTAAAATTTACACACACATAGTTAAAACAAAGTGAAATAGAATTTCTAAATCAGAAAGACAGCATCTTAAATTTTATGAAGTTTAACAAGCTAGCTTTGAAGTAATATTCACTCATGTTTTAAACACATCAATTTCAAATAAGACTATAGATACTTGGTTTGACTTTTTTAAAATTAGTTTTAGTAAAATAATTATTAAGTAGATCATACTTTGGAACACATTTGAAGTTCTAGAACATTAAATATAGATAATACACCATTTTACATAGAGTTTCTAAATGAAAAATATTAAAAATGCTACAGATTGATACCAAATAATACATTTCTCATAAAAATATTATTGCACTGCAACATGCAGTTGAATGAAACAGCATAAAATAAGTAATTGATAATTTTTATAAATGGTTGGTTTCAAAATAATATTTACATTTTTGCTAAATTTTACAGCACTTCTTTTCATTAAATAGTAAAGAGTATCTGGGGGAGGGGCAGGAGAGTTGTATAAAATATTTAAAAGAATAGAAATACATGAAATTTAAATAAAATTACAAAATTGAAAACATTACAAAACAATGTAAAATAAACAATAAATTCTCATAAAGACATTTGCTATAATTTCAAAGAAAAAAAGATTCTTTTAACTTTTAAAGACATTAAAAGTGAAAAAAAAAAAAAAAAAATCACCGAGATTTTCTGTAAATAAATTTCAAATAAATAATACTTTTCATGATAGCAAAGCTCCTTATTAATACATTTACTTACTCCTTATGAATGCAAATTTCACAACATGATTTGAAATTCAGTAGACACAATAAATGATTGAAAGACTTTTTAAAAAATGCACTGCAAGAATATGGACAAGATGTCAAGAAAAATACAAAACTTTCAATGTTATTCATCACTATTGGCAACAGTTTCAAGTCAGAAAACGTTCATCAACAAGAGCTTTTCTAACCAGATTTCTCCGGCCAGCACTCTGACGAATTGCCTGAATAATCTGATAAAATAAATAAAGATGTAGTTCACGTGAAACCAAACTCAATTAACTAATTTTTATTTTTTACATTTCAAAATGTGGCACAAAATAGATAATATACCTTTAAGACATTGCAAATCAAAATTTCGTCATTTATGAATGACAGAGGCTAAAATTCAAATTTTCAAGAGGAGCAAAGATTGCCTTCCAAACTTTATCTATATAGGGGATTAATTTTTGGAAGGGAGTGAAAAAAAAATTCTGTCATAATATCAAAAACTTCATATGCAAGTGGAAAAATACGGATTTTTGCACTTTCAAAGAAAATTTTCTGTGGGCGGGAGACTCTCACCTGGTCTATCTTCAAGGAGGAGATCCGAGATATCTGGGCAGTACTCCCACCATTTCGCCCTAAATTTTGGCACGTAGGTGATTAGATTTTATAGCACATTTTATTGTTAGGGTATGATGTGAAAAAGTAACACAGTACAAATGTAGGCATATTTTTCTGAAAAGTTATAGTCCAATAACATTGCTCTTAACAAAAAATATACAAGTAATCCAAATGTAATTTTTCACATGCCACTGACAATCTTCTCTTTAAAAAAAAAACAGTTACGCCTTGTTGCTTTAATTTTAAGAATAAAAAAATACCCTCCCCAAAAATATTTTTAGCTGTAAGTACCTTGAATTAGTTCATAAAAAAAGTGAATAATAAGAATTTTAAAAGATTTGAGAAAACGTGCCTTTTTACAAGTAGGAGAAAATAAATATGCAGCATTTCTAAAGTGTCATTTGAGGATATCTGCTTGCTCGACTAAGTGCCGCTGCTTTATCTATTTAGGACAGAACTTAGCTATTGAACAAAAGCAATAAGAAACCCCAGTTTCATTTTCACTTTTGTTATTCTCGTTTCTAGGGCTCGACCGATGGCATTTTTTGGCCGATGGGCCGATGCCGATTGTTCCGAGATCGGCCGATGGCCGATTGCCGATTATTCTCCTCTTCCATCGGCCGATAGCCGATGCCGATGGAAAAAAAAGTCGCTTTAAACCATTAAAACGTGTAGAATGCTTGTCAAAAATGTCATTTAAATCACTTAGTATTTATTTTTATGTTTATAAAAGCATAAATGCATTACTCAAGCATCGTAAAACTGTTTGGGGGAAGTTTAAATAATAATTAAAACTGAAAGAATCACTCGCGATTCTAGTAAAGTAATTAAACTATTAATTACTTTAAAAAAATAAAAGAAGGTTAAAAAAAATAAAAAATGCTATATCAGAGGATTTTCAATTCATTTTTCTTATCTTTGCAAAAAAAAAAAAAATACTGAACAACTATTGGATGGGCTCAGGTCTAATTCCATTTCCTTCAACATTTTCTCTTTATAACACCTGCGCTGCAAATGCCAAGTGCAGCTGCCTTTATTTTCATATTTTTTTTCATGGAGAGGAATGCAGATGCTATGACAAAGACTAACAAATAATGTGGATTTGTATTTTTAACAAAACTATTAACCCCCTCCTCTCAGATTTTTTTCATGATCCGCCCCCCCCCCCCCCCCACGCTTTTAAACAAGAAGAGGGAATGATTACATGCTTATTTTTCATTTAAAAAGTTATTTTAAGCTCTTTTTCTGAAATAAAAATAAAATATTAAAAAAAATTTCTGGTTGTATTATCCCTTTGATAGTATATCCCTTGTTCATAACCAAGAAATACTGAATATTGCTTTAAAAACATAGAGGTGAGATTTTTTTGTCATTACAAATGAATGCTTGGTCTTAAGAAGTAAATTTTTCTTTCTTGTGAATTGAAAAATGCACTGAAATACTTGACATGTTCTTTATATTTTCATGAGCACAATGAAAGGAAAGGTCACCGAAATAAACCAATATTTTGAGCACCAGCAGTTTTCTGTTGACAAATAATCTTCTGAAAACACGTGATCGTTTATAAAAATTAAGATGTATTTTGAAAAAAAAAAATTTTTTTTTATATATGTTGACAATTTTTGAAATTAATGAAATTGTAGCATTTTTATTAAGGTATTGTTCGACCCTGTATCCCAAACTCGTTTTTAAAGAATTACATTTTTGAAAATTGCAAGTCGAAGTTGGACACATAAAATTTCGATCAATAAACATCTATACTGAAAACTTTATTCATATTTTTCATTAATATGTTCTATGTTGTACAAGAAATATTCTAAACTGAAAGCAGATGCAACGAGATTGTTGTACAATAGCAAAAAAACTGTCAACTGTCTAACACGTGGCATCAAAGAAGCCAAAACAATGCGCTAAAAAACGAAGTACTAACGGGGAAAAATTAAAATAATTATCGTATAAAAAATGTTAAGATGTATTTTGAAGAAAAAAAAATATATGAATTGATCAATCTTTGAAAATAAAGAAATTTTAGCATTTTTATTAAGATGTTATTAAATCCTGTCGCGCAAACTCGCACTTTGAGAATTCAATTTTTAAAAATTGCAAGTCGAACTTGGACACATAAAATTTCGATCAATAAAAAAAAACTAGAATTTTTTTTCTTATTTTTGACCAATCTTTTCTACGTTGTGAACTAAAAATGAAATAATGAGAACAACCGCACACTAAAAGCAGATGCAACAAGATTGCTGCACAATTGCAGAAAAACTGTAACACGTGGGATCGAAAAAGCAAAAAAAAAAAAAAAAAACAAACAACCAAAAAAAAAAAACGCAAAGAGAAAAAAGTTTACACTGGTAAAAATTAAAATTATGATCGAACTTTGATTGAGTTGACTTTTTATTGTTTACAATTTCGGGAAAAAAAGAAACATGACAAACTAGAAACAGCTGGTATAATATTATTGCACAATGACATCTAATGCATAGGTATAACCAGGGGGGTTGGGGGTTCAACACCCCCCCCCCCATTGGGTATTTACTTATTTAGGAACATTTAGGCACACAAAAAAATTTCTGGCTACGGCCTTGAAAAGCACATATTTTTTTTTCCTAAGAAAATTAAACACGTATTCATATGATTTTATTTCCTCTTTCTCTGAAGGGTTGAGATCATGACCATAGTATGCAGCTCATAATAAAGAGGACTTTTCATCTGGTTATAATCAATCCCCTTATCACCTTGGGGGGGGGGGGTTTACAGCAAAAGGTGGCTTCAATCACCGTACCACACACAGACAAACAGAGATCCTTTCAATCACTCCAAAGGGTTTTCTTTAATTCTTGATGTCTTTTTTACCCAAAGGCAGCAATTTGGGAATACAATCGCACAAGTAATAAGTTTCGTTTGAAATATTCTCTACTGTGATGGAGTTGTGTTTTCTGATAAGCCGGTGTTGTAGGTGCTGTATTTATTTATGACCTTCCTGTCCAAACACCCATTTTGGTAAAATCTTTTTTGTAGATGAGCCGATTGGAAAACTGATGAACTGTATATCTTTAGAGACAAGTATTTATACCTAGTAAATTTTCAACTCTTTTACACTTTTTATTGGTGTTCAGTCTGTACATTTTTAGAGTGACCCCCCCCCCCCCTTTCACCAACCCTAGTTACGCCTATGATCTAATGCACTAAGTCATTATTAAAAGAAAAATGGACAAAAATGAGGCAACTAGCCTAGTGCGAAAAACAAATAGCACTCATAAGACGCTTCTACGACTTTTACTTTAACATATTCTATTTCGCGAGCATTCTGCTCAAAGAGAACTTTTAATAATGAAGATTTTCGGGCAGCGATCGCTTAAACTAGTTTCCCGAATTTTTTATCAAATACTTTGTGAAATGACATTATTTGTATGTGTTTTTTTTAAAACTTATGTGCTGCCTGTTATGTATGGAAATTGAAATTGAGCTATGGAGAAAAAAAGAAAGTGAAAGACAGAATGTTTTCTGGAAAGTTGTCCCTGCGAAAAACATCGGCTTTGCATCGGCTTTTAGATGTTTTTTAAGGTCGATGGGCCGATGTTTTTCTAAAGTTAACATCTGCCGCCGATGCCGATGGCCGATGGCAACTTTGTTGAACAATCAGCGCCGATGCATCGGCGAGGCCGATGCATCGGTCGAGCCTTACTCGTTTCTAATGCCCCTTGGGCAGTGGTGTAGCTAGACTAGATTTCAGGGGGATTTCTTCGGCAGAAGTGAGCTAATTTCATTGTTTTACAAGAAAAATAGGTTACATTCTAGAAAATCTTCACCATTTCAGGGGGGGGGGGGAGGGTTATCCCCAAAACACAGTAATGGAGGGGGGAATAAGATTAGTTTGAAACACTATGCAGGATTTTGACTTCTTTAATTTGATGTAAAAACTTACCTTGGCAAAAATAAAAGTCAATACAGCTGCCAAAACATAGTCTGATGAAGCTATATCGATTATGGAGAAAAGCAGCACATCAAAAAGTAATAGGACAGTTTCATTTCCATAGAAAAGCACAGAAGAAAATGAGCGACCATCATCTAGAAATGGAGAAAATGTCTTTTTTAATGTATATACAGTAGAACTTGGATAATTCGAAGCTGAAGGGACCACAGCTAAACTTCGAATTATCCAGAACTTCGAATTACACAAGTCTAATTTTTGCAGCTTAATTTAAGGCCCACGAATGCCGGTAATGTTTATTTTGTCAAAAAAAAAAAGTCAATAATCTTTTCTGGAAAAGTAGAGTATTAGTTTTACAAAATATTCTTTAGTTAAGTACTGAAAATTATATTAAAAAATTACCTGCTACAGTTTAAAAAAACATTGAAAAACTTCGGATTGCTTCTCTGAATTGAGTCTTTTGACTTTAACAAAGACGAAATATATTTTTACGCATGAGCTGACCATTCGAGCAACCAATTATATAGTCAGTCGCGTGTAGAAACATTGTGAAGAGAGAGGGATTAGGCGTGATTTACTGTTAACCAGTAACCAGTAAAGTGTTAAGAGTACCTGAAAGACTTTCGGTCTCAGGGATCAATGCGGGTGGTCAGTTCCCAACAGGTGGATGAAAGGATAGAATCTTTCACAATAGAAAGCAAGACAGAAATCTCCCTAATCTACCATTTGTTGCAAACAAATAAGTAGGGTAAAATTTTAGAAAACAAAAAAATTATTTCAACCTACTTTTTGTCGATTTTGAATGAGAAGACCTTCGAATTAAAGAAGTTGAACTTCGAATTATCCAAAAATTTTAACATTGATTTGAATACAAAGTTCAAGGGACCAAGCGAAATCTTCGATTTAAAGACGTTCGAATTATCCAAGTTCTACTGTATTTTCAAAAATAAATCAAAGATTTTAATTTTTTGTGATGAAAGGAAAAAGAAGAAAAAAAGCTTTGATTTCTATTTATATACTACTGTTTGTTTCAAAATATTTTTTAAAAACAAGAACTAATGCCCTTAAAAGCTAAGGTCTGTAAGTGACAACATTAATAACTTGGAGGTATCTAGTGCAATCATATGAGAAACACTAATCTGTTTTGTGGCAAGAATTGTTAATGATAGCTTTAACAGGTACTGCTATACATGCATGGTTTAAAAAAATTTTATATTTAAGGCTTCCAAAAGATTCCTTCAAACTTTAAACAGATTTTAAGCAAAATCTTTTTTTGTTGTATGCAGCCTATTGCATCAATTTATTTAGGTGCAAAATCATGTCCATCAGTTCGAAATACTCTGCATTTCAACCACTTAATGAAACAAGTTTTTCAGAAGAAAAATTGGGCAAAAAAAAATGCTTGTATTACAATATTAAGAACGCAAATTAAAAGTTGTTCGCTAAAATGCATATGTATATATGTAGATATGTATATTAAGACATTTATACGATTAAAATAACATACCATTGTAGAAATAACCCCTATCTGCAACTTCGTAACATTCAACATCAAAAATATTTTCCAGCAAAACTTTGTCTTTCACTACATAATCAAGATCTTTGAATGACTAGAAAAAATAACAAAAATAAATATTAAGAAAAAAATCCATACATAAACTTCTTTAATCAGTAATAAATGAGCAGAGGTGAAGAACAACACATAATGTCTTCTCATGCCAATAAATTATGTAGATAAATTTAACCCTACACTGCAAAAAAAATTTTTGCGGTTGTTGTCGATTTTGTGCAAAAAAATGAACCTGCAGCCCAGTTTACAAGATCTAGGGCAGACTATATTAACTAATATGATCTTGCATACAAAACAAAAGAATACATCACTTGTTAAAAATAATACAAAACAAGAGCTTAGTGAACGAAAACAGAGGTGTTATTTTAAAAAAAACACTGCGCACTGTAGGGTTAATAACTTGAAAAAAAGTAAGGCAACAAAAGTAATAAATAATAAGAGCATAATCTTTCATACAAAACTTTTTTACAGTGGTGTAGCTACACCCGGATTTGGGGGGGAGGGGG
The DNA here is from genome assembly GCA_038502835.1 of Octonoba sinensis. Taxonomy (NCBI): domain Eukaryota; kingdom Metazoa; phylum Arthropoda; class Arachnida; order Araneae; family Uloboridae; genus Octonoba; species Octonoba sinensis. The sequence goes on along the minus strand of CM076604.1, from coordinate 89,167,499 downwards.
CTCTTTGGAAGAAGTAAGTTAATTTCATTGTCTTACAAGAAAAATTGGTCAAATGCTAGACAACCTTTATCATTTCAGGAGGGTTTTATCCCCAAAACTACCCCCTTATCTAAGCCAGTGCTTCTTTAATTGGTGCAAAGTATTTTTTTGAGATCAATTACTAAAGATAGTGACCCTTCAAAGAAAATAACTTGATACAATAAACAAGTACAGTGCCATTTATATGATATGGTCAAAAAAAAGATATCTACAACTGAATTAGGCATAAAACTAGGTAGCTGCAACTGAAAATTTAAGTGTATAAAATTTCATTCCTCATTACAGTAAGGTAATAGCAATTTTTGCAGATTATTTTTCAATATCATTAAGTTGAAATTTATCACAAAAGTTAGAAATCCAATTTTTGTTTAAAAAATAAGATGAACTTCAGACGCTTGGAAAATGAATTAAATATTTCCATAAAAAAGAACTCAAAGTAATTTTTTTACCTAGTGTGTTTAAATGATACTGATTTTCTTTGCAGGGAGGAGTGGGGAGATCTAATTTGAATATTAACCAGGGAGAGCATGGACCCCTTTTTGACCATGAGAACTCGTGCCAGGTACCTCGTACCTTAAGTAATTTCTGCACTTTAAATATCAACTAATACTGTTTGTAAGCAAACCTTTTGTAATAAGGTACTACAAATCAATCCATTAAAGATTTTTAGTGAATTTAATAATGCATACTAATACATTCTAATATAGACAGTTGCAGCTAATGACGTTGAATTAAAATCAATAGGGCATGTTACACCTAAAGCAAGTTCTCACAGGTTAAACAAATGATGTAATTGGCATAATGATGAATGTGGAATAAAAAAGGTAATGTTTTTTTCATGGAATTTTGAAAGAATAGTCTTACATGTTTCAAACATTTTGTTTTTGTTCTTTTGTTTCACATTATTTGCTTTTCTCTTTAATTTCTTTTCAGGAATCAAAAAATAAACACAGCATTAAAAGATACTTATATTTCTTGAAACAAAACCTTTTCAAAAGCCAAAATAAATTACAGCTCCATTCATTCATTTCAATGTATTCATTTAAATTTAATAAAACTGCCCGTTTTCCAATAGTTGAACAAGATGAAGAAATATAATGTTAAACATTTTCCAACAAGGACTACAAAGTAAATATTAGCATTATACTTACATGTTCAATAAAACCTGACAAAAACTTGTTGAGCATATAATGAGTATTGGCAACTCGATCAATATCGACTTTAGCAAGTCTGCCTCCAACTAAAAAGTAAAATGTTTGTTGAACTGTTTATACATTAAGTTCACAAATCAAACATTTATTTTGAGAACACTTCAATTTCTTAATTGAATATAAGAGAAACATTATTGTGCAAAATAGAACAAAGATAAAACCTTCAAATGGCTAATACCCAGATTTGTACTTACTGCTACTTAGTCAACTCAATGCTCAGAAGTAGCATCACAATTATAAGATGAATACTGACTAAAGCAAAATTTAAGCCAGAACTTCAGAAAAAAAAAAGGAATAGGTATTCAATTTGAAAGAAAGATTTTCAAATTTTGTGCTTATTTACTTGAGCAAAATAAACTATATTAAACACAGCGGATTAGATTCGCAAGGAAGAAGAAGGGGCTGCCTTCTTTGATGGCATTATGGGTGATTTTGCTACATTTGCATACTGAAAAGGAGAAAATTAGCAAAACTTCTATTAGACAACTCGATGAGTGTCATGCAATAATAGTTTCATGCACTTTTCTTTAAGTATATAAAATACTATTTTGCAGAAAATGAGTGAGAAAAAGCAAACTATACTCAGGAATCTAGGAATGCAGAATAAAGTATTTTTTTAAAAAGATAAAGAATATTTCTGAAGGTAAACATAAATGCTTGTAAAAATATTTTTGTTACAATATACAATACCTAATAATTCATCATCATTCTATAAACATAGCGGTAGCTTCTTACAAATATGTTGCAAAACTGGCTGAACTTGAGATTGGGGAAATTTACAGTGCAAGGTTAGCTCTCATTTGAAGCATTTTTATGTTTTTGTACAAAAAATGGGCTATGTAAAAATTGTCTAAAAATTTTTAAAAAAATCTCAAAAATTAAAAAAAAAAAAAAAAAACTGAAAATTTCATGCTTAAAGCACGGGCTGCAATGCTGGGATTAGAAATCAGGATCTTCTGGTCCCGAGCCCAATGCGTCACCAATGGCCGATGAGTCAGGTTTGAAGAAAAGGATGTAATTTATCAATAGAATTATACATACAGTATGCAGTAAAGGTAGCTCTTAGCTTATTTATAATGAAATACCAAAAAACCAACTCAAGTGTTACTCGAACCGAAATCATTTGACTTTAAATCAAAACAATAAAAAACTTTGATATTTGTTGATCGCAATATTATTAACTATGTCTAACAAACGAATTATAAAAAATTAAACTATATGTATCAGGTTTGAAGTACTTCAGAATAGTAATTATCTGTACAATAAACCAAACAACAATAATTAAAAAATAATCAGTATTTCGAAAAGATGCGCATGTATGCCCAGGAATTTTTGGATTTTGGGCATTTGTCCCAACTTATAAATGCCTATGCATTTTACAACACTGTACATGAGGAAATCAAGTTTAGTTCATTGGAATCCAAATCTTTAAACTACTTCAGAACTAAGCCCAATAATCTCACTTGGAATAAAATATATATATTAATGAGTAAATGATACATGAGTTATAATGCATATATTAGAGAAGCAAAAAAAAAAAAAAGATTTACCTCCCTGCATTCTATCAGCAGCTTGACTATACTGGAAAAGAAAACGGAAGTTTAATTATAAATTTTTCATTGATAAAAATATTTCATAAGGATTACACATTTAGATTTGTATTTGTGCAAACACAAATGCAAGTTTGTTAAAATAGTTTATATATATGGGCCAAACTACAATAATGAAATGTCTCATCCTTAATGTTTATTTTGTCTTTTTCTTTAAATACAGGAATGTGCCAAAGGAAATGCACTTTTGGAGCAATCTTTGAAGCAGGAAAATTGTAAATTTGGAGCAGCACAAAAATAATTGAATAGTTAAGAATTTGTATATACATACATTATCTATATGAAGTTATCTGTCACAAGATAAAATTTTATTTTTAAAAAAAAGCATTTATTCAAATTAAAATTACTGCAAAGTTAAAAATGAAAACTGCATTATTTTAATAATTCAATAAGTAGTTAACTAGACATTTCTAGTCACAAAAACAGTTGAGCACATTATTTTGGTTTTTGCATTTCTAACTTTTGCAAAAGTATAAACTGAATAAAAACGCAAAGTCGAACTTTTCTCTTCCTTTATATTAATGCAAAATAAATTCATTTAATTCATAAAAGCATGAAAATAAATGGAAATACCTGAAAGAAAATAAAATTAAAATATAGAGCTAAGCTAAAGCTACCTTGAAAATATTTACAACATTTCATTTTAATAGTTTTGCAACATGTTTGATATGAACGTTTGAACAACTTCAAATATGTAGGACTAAAAATAATAAATTGAAAGTGTTGTGAGTGTACTGAACATTTGAAAAATAATTCACTAAACATCTTAACTACATTTTAATTACTGCTCAAATTCTTAAATTAATTAAAATATAATAAAGTAAAGTTTTCCTCAGAAGTCAACAAATAATTTAAAAAAAAAAAAAAAAATCTGCAACTTAATTTAAACAAATCAGCTGACATTGCGATAACTAGCAAAACATTTCGTTTTGCTAGTTCCATTTAATTGACTTCAATGTCTTTTAAAACTGTCCATTCAGCTTTTTGCTTCTTTCAATAGTACTTGACCACTTTGTACAGTATCCAAGTCTTTTTTTTCTTCAAGCCTGCATCAATGCAACTCTCCGCATGATCTAGCATTTTTTGTGCAGCAGTTAACTGACTTTTTAGGTTTTTTACTGATCTTTTAACTTCTTGTTAACTTCATTCAATTCAGTATTTTCTCTTTTTGACTCCTGTGTTAACATCATTGCAACATACCTCTTACGAGCTTCTTTTACATTTTAAATTATTTTAATATTAATTTCAAAAATTTTCAAGCCTCGAATTCTTTTAATATGGCTCTTAATTGTTCTTATGCTATGTCTTGATGCTATGAACACTTAAATTTGATCTATTCTCTAACATTGCTTTATTTACACTAAATTTCCTTTCACAATCTGCATTATCATGTGGCAAACACAGGAGACATTTCATAACTTTGGATATACCAGAGTGGCTACAGAATATCTAAAGCAAAATTCCCTGACTTTTCCCCGATTTCCAGAGATTTTTCATAAAATTTCCTTAATTGAATGTTTTGTAATATATATATATACACACACAAAAGATAAAAAGCAGACCAATTCAAAAAACACAAATGCCACATTAAAATATTAGAATTAAAAAAAAATTTACAGCACAAAAATAAAGCACCAAATTAGTATTATAGTAGTTCTAGGGAAAGACAAAGTATATTTTTTCATCACTTGTCACTTGATAAGCAATTTAATATTCAATAAGCAAAGCTCTTAATTTTGCTTTTTTTAAATTGAATTTTATGCTATTCAACAAAATAATTTATAACTATTTGATGGGTAATTAATAAGTAATTGATTGAAAGAATGTGAACATGCATAACTTTAAAACTTCTTTCTTGAAATACTTGAATTTTAATAAGAAAATTATGCATTTCGTAAAGATTAAAAGAGCATTTAATTCTATTAGGAAATACCCTGCTCCAGAAAAGACTTTTGATCAAAGATTAAACATTTTAGGATTAATGCTAGTATAACAAAAAAATTGAACTGTGCACATGAAATAGATAAATATTTTAATCTACAGCATGAGAATTTATTCCAAGATTTAGCATGGGTGGGTACTGAATAAAAAATGAAATAAATATTTTTAAAAATTTCTTTCTTTATTTTATTATTTATTTGCCATTAATTGTTGATATTTAACATGTTCTTTTTGCGCAGAATCATTTTGTATGATGAATGAATGTGCTTAATCAAAAAAAATTTATCATCATGATTTAGCAAAAACTTGTGATGATAGTTACAGGGCTCGGCGCACTTTGGAGTGTTCAAAATAGTGAAAAAAGTGACCACAGCTTTAAAAATAGTGACCAAAATAGTGACCATTAAAATGTAAACTTGTGTGTGTGTTTTTCATTTAAACTAAATATAACTTGAAAAAGAGCAGTTTCGACATCTTTTGAAAACTAAACCTGAATAAATAGAGCTTTTACCTAACTTAAAAATAAAAAAAAATTCATAGCCTATTCAAAAATACGAATTTTTATACCTGTAACAATCTCCATAAATGCCTTTTTCAAAACCCATAAATGGCTAAGAGTGAGGGAGACAAAAGTTATTTCTTTTAATTAATTTCTTTCTCAAATTGTCACTTATTTAAAAATATAAATGAATAAATATTTATTCAAATCAAAAGCAGAAATTTCAAATTTTAATTTATGTTCAACATTGAACAAAATTTACTTTGCAAATGCTCGTTTTAAAATATTTTTTATACTTGTTTAAAGATTAGAAAATTCCACTTGAAATAAAGCTAAATTTGATATTTTATCAAAATTATTCAGACTGAAATTATTGTGTTAATCTTCTGTATCATTGTAGGAAACAAACCGGTTGATTATTCGATACTGTTTTTGTAATTTCATGGTAAGAACAAAATCCAAGAAAAATTCCCTGATTGAGCTCCAAAAAATTCCCTGATTTTATAATTTTAGTTACACGGTATAACTGTCATACATAATGACAGTATGAGTGGCACAATCATAAAAATTCTTCACAGGGGGGAGGGGTGCACTATTTTTTTTTCTTACCTGAACTTTGTGCAATTCCTTCTTTTTTGGGGGGCGGGGGAGGGATGGAAATAAAAAAAAAAAGAGGTCATAATGTAATTTTCTGAGCAATATATATAATATGCAACTGCTAAGAATTTTTCAGATCTAAAGTTTTTTTTTTTTTAAGAATTTAGATTTCCCCCTCCCCTGCATCATTATTTAATGAATTCTTGACGAAAATTTAACTTTATTTTCTCAAAATTGCACATGTCTTTTTGTTGAGAAATCCCCTCGAAAAATTTTCTTTTGTGATTGTGAGTTAGTTCTGGAGGGGGGGGGGGGTGAAAGAAAAGAGAAATTAAGCTAATTTTCTGCGTGATATAATCTGCAACTGCTAAAAATTTTTAGTTTCTATTCTAATTTAAATATCGCTTAATTTTCTTAGGCTTTGCTCTTTTCGAGTAAAAAAAAGTTAAAAACAATTAAAATTATCATTCTAGATGGGGGGGGGGGGAGAGTTCACGGGCCCTCTAGGCCTCCCCTTCTGGTTGCACCACACTGCAATATCAAACCTTAACTTCGGCACACTCGGGGACGGCGCCACACCGAATTTCAAAATACGACCAAAAATGGCGGAAACGCGGAAGCTTCAACCCTGGCACACGTATTTTTATGCAAAATTGCAATGTTTTCTTAACTCATAGACAGACAAAGTAACTTTTTTTGGTTGCTCTGCCAGAGAAAGGGCAAAAAAGTGAAAATAGTGACCAACTTTTTAAAAAAAGTGAAAATAGTGACCAATTTTTAAAAGTGACTACAAGTGACCAATGCAAAAAAGTGACTTTTAGTGAAAAAAGTGACTCGCGCCGACCCCTGTAGTTAATGATTTTTGTTTTTTTGATTTCTTCAAATTTAAACATATTATTTAATAGTTTCATTCTTTATTTCAAGTTTTTAAACGATATGAAGAACTATGCACGCTTTAAAACATTCACACGAAAAATAAAACTAGAGATATTATATTCCACGGTTGAAAAGTTCGGCCTTACCACCGATCACGATTTACGAAATTTTTATTAAAAAATTCAAATTAAAGTTTTAGTGAAAATAAAAAGAAATTTTATTTGTTGACCTTTTAACAAAGCATAAGAAACACTGAAAAGTCTAGTTCCCATCACGGATGCAAAAAGATTGCATTTTCCGATGTGGGCAACAAATGTATGAAAATCGGCAAATAAACAAATTTTTTTGAGTAAAATAATTTTACAATTAATTGAATTTTAATAAGAGAAAGCTGATTAATATTAATGACTACAGATAAGATCGCTGAAACTTAGGGATAAATCGAAAAAAAAAAAAAAACTCCTGGATTTTCATTAACTTATTACAATTTTCCCTGCTTTTTCCTGAACATTAGATTTACGGGTTCTGTCGCCACCGTGTATACCCTCCCCCCCCCCCTTTCTCAAAAGCGAGAAAGAAGCTTTTCCCCTTTCCTAAAGAGCTTATAGGCTAAGGGTTGCCAAAAAGAGCTGCAATGCAAAATGCTTAACCTCAATTTTTGGCGCAAGTTTGCCCGATTTGGCGCAGAAAACGTACATTTAGAATTTTTTGTAGCAGACTGGCGCAGCTATGTAGTTCGGCGCAATTGGCACATCCCTGTAAATACTTTAAATTATTAATTTTTTCAAGTTCAATTTTTCTAACGAAGGCATAAAAAATGTTAAAAACATTCCCACATGAAAATTGAACCAAGGATAAAATGAAAGTGCAAAAAATAGTGAACATTCATTACGGAGGGGGCAGGAAGACCAGTTATCATGGTTTAGAGCACGTGTATATATATATATATCCATTCCGGATGACGTTAGGCATACTTTGTAGTATGACTGTGGCCTGGTACGGTATAGCAGGTAGGCAACACTCACTAGTCCAGTTCCTATGGCCGGTTCTAGTAGTCAAGTGTCAGAGAGAGTTTGTGGGAAGTACAAAAGAGGACAGTGCTGAGGTCGCACCCCCATGTAGGGGGGTAGTCTGAAGGCCTCAATGCTACATACAGTATGACTGTAGTTAGAATTAAGCACCCCCAAACCCCTTTGTCAAATGTCATGCTATATTACATTAGCATAAAATAAGTTTAATTTGCTGATTTTATATGTTTTTATAACTAAAATGTACAATGTCACACTTCTTGTTACCCTCTCCCCTTGTCACAAACTGTCAGACTTTCTTGAACCCCCTTGAAGGGCTACATCATTTATGAATGACCCCTTATGTAACACACAAATACTGTGGAATGTCTCATTTATTAAAAGAAAATATTACCATAAAACCTGGTAGTTTAGAAAGGTATTAAAACAGCTTTTCAAAAAATCAAATGAAAATATCTAAATCATTCAATTTAACTTATGTTAGAATTAAACAGAAAACCAATTTTTCAAATAAATTAAAATTCAGTAAATTCAGTAATACTTACAGATGTTAAAGGAACAAGCAATCTCAAAAACTGATCATGTACTCCAGAAGGTAAAATCATTTGGAAAGTTTGCTGTTCTGTGTCAGGTAAAAGGCCCCGATGTCCACATAAATCTTCCTGTAAGCGGGCAAAACTCACAAATCAAATATTGCGTAAAGTTGCATCAAAATTTATGTTTTTAGTACAAGGTGTTTAAAGTTACACTTGGATTAAGAAGTTTGCAGGTGAAACAGGACACCTGATTGACACAAGTATACAAATGAAAGACAATTGTAGAAAAATGTGATAACAAAAATAAATAACAAAAATCAAATCTGATGATAAAAAAAATTGAAAATGTCCAATACCAACACAACAAATTAGCATATACATTTTCAGTTAATGCTCCTTATAAATTGAGGAATTAGTTTTGCAAAAGAAAAGTTAAGAAGATTAACAAGACAGCCTTAGCACTGATTCAGAACTACATATTTAACAGTTAATGAAGAATGTAAAATACGAATTAATATAACAGCATTAAATAAATTTAATGCATAAGGTTGACTGGAAATTCATTATCAATACCTCTCCAATACCCTTAGGTTCTAAAAATTGTTAATTAATCAACTTGCAAAGAACAAAACCGAATGCAATGTTCACAGTAATTAATCTTTAAGAAGTTACCTAAAATTGAAAAGCCAATAAAATTACAAATCTAAAAATTTTAAATTATAAAATCATAAAAGGAAATCCTTAAACTAAGATTTTACTTATCCTAAAAAAAAAAAAAAAAAAAAAAAAAGACTTCAAAACAGCCTTTGGCAAGAAATGCTTTTTTTTCATGTACTTCCAAAAAATTAAACAACTTGATGAATTAAATGAAACATTCAAGCTTCGTCGCGATTGAATGTTTGAATTTAAAATAGATATTTCCTTCACAGTTACTTCCTAGTTCGACAAGTTAGGATTTGTTTTTAAGAATTGCAATATCAGCAATAAACAAATCTTTTAAAGATCTTTTTTTTTCATTGATTTTGACAATTTTGTACTTTTTGTAATTATATTGTACTTCTGTACCTCTAACTCTTAGTCACTCAGTCTACTATGATCTTCAAGAAAAAACTGACTGCTTCAATAAACCAAACTTTCTATCCACTTTATACGTTTAGTTACTTATATATATATATATATTTTTTTTGTGAAATAGGCTTTCATCTTTGAAGGTCTAACTATCTTTATAAAGCACCACTATGGCATATATATAAACTGAAACTTACCTCTTCTTTTCTAAGGAATTCATGCATCTCTTTCATGTTGACATCCGCTTTACCATGTGCTGATCGTCCATGAATATAATATCCAAACCTCTTAGTAAGAAGAATGAAGACACTAACCTAAAAAGAGAAAATTATAATTGAAGAACATTACAGGTACATCAAAGAATTATGCCTATGGCATCTTAATATGGTTAAAACAAATTTATACAATGGTAATAAAGTAATACGTGCAATCAACACATAACATATGCATGAAAGCAATACTTTAAAGAGTCAAAGTTGACAAGGAATGTTCAACTTTACTCTAAATATATAAGGAACAGAATACTTTGAGAGAAGGAATAAAACTGATATTCAGATATTCAAGGGTAAAAGTGTCTCATGAAAGAATGAGAGCCAAATGCCTCCAATTTTATAAGAACTTAACATTACTGAAATTCAAATCTATAATAAATATTTGAAAAATCTACACTAAAAATGAATTTAATTCAAAAAATTTTAAAATTAAGATTTGAAGATACAAAGTTCTTAGTTATATTATTTGATCAAACAAGAGGATTTCATTGCTGTTAATACAAGTTAAATATATGACAAAACTGGCGTCTTCCTTCTGCCATTTTCGTAGTTTTAGGTTATAACTTCGGTTATAGTACTCTGAAAAACATGTCAATGTGGCCATGGCTTGACAGACAAACTTCATTGCCAGGATTACCATACTAAAGAGTTAAAACCTAATATCAACAAGAATTTTGCCTACACAACATGAATCTTGACTATACTGGTAATATTTTTTTATATGCTTTTAAAACCTGAGTGAACAACATATTTCTGATTTTTATTTATTTATCTTATTTTTTGAGACACATGAAAGATGCCAAAAGTTATTGTTTACATTTAAAAAATAAATAAACAAACATTCATAAATAAAATAATAATGCATTTTTTAATTAATAAACTACACTCACATTACTGACAGAACAGAGATCAACATATTGTTGTAATTTGTCTTCAATAAAACGTTCATATACAGCTTTTTGAATTATCACCTGAAAATAAACATTTTTATTCCAGCAAAAATTCACAGCAGCAAAAAGACAATCAACATACAACATTTTCTAAAACTAAAATTTTTCTACTTGATATATAGAATTTCATCTTTCCTTGAATGTTTACGAAATGAAAAACATACCACAATAAACAACTTAGCAAGTTATATAAATCTTTGTTCACAAAATAATGCATAAAATAACAACGTATACTATGTGCAAATTTTGCAAAAGTTTGCAGACATGTGTTTGGAGGTTGCAAGAAACCCCTTTTTCAAGGAAGCAAGATTCTAAGCAAAGTTACATACAAAAAAAAAAAAAAAAACTATATTTAAAGTAAGTATAAAAGAATTGCAAATGGGAAAAATAAAATTAATCAGACAAAAAATATACACATTAAAGAGCTCTTTTTTTCTCCTAATTTTATTTAAATTTGACACATTAAAAACTAAAACCAAATTGTTTGCAAAATATGCACATGACTTCAAATATTATTAAGGATCAATTCACATTTTGTAAAATTCAAAACAAATGCAAATTTTATTTATTTTTTGAGAAAAGGAACTATTTTTTTAAAAAAAAATCACTTCATACCATAGTGAGCATTTTTAGTTATCACAATTCTATCTGAAACCCCTAAAGAAGTACAGTAAGAGCAAATCGCATAATACATAAAGTAAACATTACAAATTTTCCTTAGTACAGTTAGTGATGAAATTAAGCACATATATGTTAACAAATAAACTATTAAATGCTATTAAAAAAACGATTTTGTTATTATATAATTACTTTGTTCAAAATTCATCTGATACCGACATCAAGCTACTGAGCATAGCAAAAAGTTAATTTTTACAAAATTAAAGGTTTTTAGTGCAATCTTATAAATTTTATAGGCTTCTTTTAAAACTACATAAAACTAAAACTGCAATGGGCCACTAACGGAATAAATTTCTAACCCTCTTCTCTGTAAGCTTTAAATTTTTTTTTTTTACTCACTTGGATAAGGGCCAAAGCTATATAAACGGAGGCACCCAAAGCAAATCTACAACAAGAACTGTAAGGCACAAGGTGATTTACATCATTGGAAGGAATATCAAAAGTTGGACCAGAGGAAGCAAACTTTTCAAAATCTAGTACCTGAAAAGTGACACAAAAATAAACAAATTCACTTGATATCTGAACATTTTTTATAGCTTTAGAATGCGCGTTTCATTTTATTATAAAATCATATACCTTTTAATTATTAACCATACAATATGCAATAAGAAATTCCTGGGTGATTCTCGGTACAAAAAAAATTTCTGAACTTCGCAAAATTTTCAGAAAATGTATGCACCACGAATTAAAAATATAAATCATATAATTAGAGGAATACCTCCCCCCTCATCAAATGCCTAAATGAAAGTACTGTGATATTAATTAATACTGGAAATAATTTTTTCCCTGAAATAGCTTGCTCATTTCAAAGCAGAAAAAAAAAAAGCAGATATTATTCGTCATGGAACCTTAAAATGAATAAATTAGAAAATTTTCAGAAAACTGAGTTTTTTTTTTTTTTTTAAATCTCCCCCTTTACTTTCCTTTCTTCTCTCGCTCATTTTTTTCTTTTAATTTTCAGAACAGTCTCTCGAAAATTTTGCATCAGAATCACCCATGGAGAAATTCTGCAAACAAATGTGAGACTTTAAGAAATTATAAACCAAATATAAAGCATAGCTTTGAAAATGAAAAAAAAAAAAGATAAAAATAAATAACTCAATAAATAAATATTCCTAGATGACTTAAAACAAAATCTATTAGTACTGTCAAAAACCCTTCTGCTTTTTGATCTAATATTTCCAACGATATTATGCATTCACATTACATCTATGAAATTTAGAATTGCAGCAAAAGATTCACTTGAAAACAGCAACATTAAAAAAGCACTTCAAATGAGCACAAACTTGTTTAGGAGAATTTGAGTAAGGTTCTTCTAAAAGAGAGCACATGATTTCATAATCTACAATTAAAATAGATTGCACTATTCAAAAGCATCACCTTTCAATGCCTTTAAGTCATCCATTGTGTTGGTTTTTTCTTCTTGCTCTTTAATATAAGACTCAATAGTCTGTTCCTACATTCTACATATATCTCTTCAAAACAAGTTTTTAATTCTAATTCTAAAGTTTTATGTTTATGTTTTAGCCATTTAGTCAAATTTGTAGCTCCGTTTCAGCAACCTTTTGATTGAATTTTGTAAGCTGAATTTTTAAAGCTTTCTTCTTTGTGAATATTTCCTCTAATTGTTCAGCCATCATATAATCACATGCATTCACTTCCCTTCTGAACTGCATGTGTGCACAAGAACATGCACTAAGAACAATGCACAAATATTACTCGCAAAATTTTACTGATTCTTTAAATTGATTTTTACAACATCCCCCTTCTTAAAACTTTCAATGGTGCAATCAGTGCCACGACCCCTTTCCCTTGTCTTACCACTATGTCGATGTAATTTTCTGCATCATAAGATGTCTCGTAAATACACTTATACATTAAATTCCTCAAGCTGGGGGAGGCATTTGCTCTTTTCTGACCTCCCAAAATACCAGGTTTGGATGTCACACGAAGATAAAAAGTCCAACTGTGTAAATAGCAATTTGTGAGCACAAATTTTGACTAATTACTAAAAGTTTCAAATTGTAGCTCACGTCGCCTCCATTCCATTCAATGTCGTAGCCGCTCCCAATATTCAAAAACATTCCCAATATTCAGAATTTACAAATTGTCATCGTAAAGGTGGAAACACACATACATATTCAGTAAAAACTGTAAAGTTGACCACCTGTCTAAGTTGACCACTTTTGTCAGGAATGGAGATAGCCTATCACCCTTTATAAGTTGATCACCTGTCTAAGTTGACCATTAAAGTGCTGCACCGCAAATGGTCAACTTACACCAGTCTCACTGTATCTTCTAGACAGAAATTTTTTAAAATCAGCAAGCGCCTATTTAAAATTTTATTTTCCAAAAAAAAGGGGGGGGGGAAGAAGACCCCCCCCCCCCAAAAAAAAATCTAAAAACAATAGTAAATCAAAATAAATAAAGTAATAAAAAAACACAAGAAAACAAATTTTTTTCCAAAAGTTAGGGTTATGAGATGCGGGATATATGCATATTTGTTGGTCCTCCTTTCAGTGGCATAACTAGACCCAGATTTAAGGGGGCAGGGGGGTTCTTCAGGAGAAATGAGTTAATTTCATTGTTTTACAAGAAAAATTGGTCAAATTGTAGAGCATCTTCACCATTTCAGAAAGGGGTTATCCCCAAAACACACCCCTTATCTATGCCAGTGCCTCCCTTTCCCTTTTTATCCTCTTCTGATTAATCGGTAAAATTACTTATCAGTATACCCCTAATACAGTAAAACTCGTAAAGACACGGGTATCGGGGGACATGGTAAGGCACCCATGTTATAACGTAACTAACTGTGGTATAGTGAAACTGTACAGTGGAAAAATATTTATGAAAGAATACTTGCTTTGTTGCACCATTTTTAACTTCATCAATTACTTATAACTTTTCTTCCACAGGATAATTTTTTGTTTTCTTGTTTGCCAGCATTTTATTCACTGTAATTGCTGTGCAAGAAGCACACATCTCAACTGCCCAGTACGTCTATTGAGCGATAGGTTATAAAGCGTGTTATAAGAAAAAGGGAGCTTAAAAATCTTGTTATGTTATCAACATGGGATTGTGAAGGAAGAAGAGGTTCTAAGAAAAAAAATCAATATTTTTCTTAGAACCACTTCCCTTTTCGCAATTTTTCTTGGAACATGCTTTATAACCTATCGCTCAATAGACGTACTGAGTCTATTGAGCGATAGGTTATAAAGCAAATCCCAAGAAAAAAGGGGGCTTAAAAATCTTATGTTATCAACATGGGATTGTGAAGGGGGAAGGGGTTCTAAGAAAAAAAAAATAGATTTGGAAGGGAAGGAATGCTCTGCTCAAAGAAACAATGTTTTAAGCCTGCACACACTCACTCAGACTGGAGAATATTTTTACTTTTCAAAAACCTGGAATACAAAGGTTGATAACACTATAAAAGATATTACGCACGCATAACTAGACTTCTGAAAATGGAAGAGAGTTAAGCATTGAACTCAACAGTTTCTGACAGAGTGAGCTCTGCCCAAGTCAAAAGAAATAAGTCAGAGCCAGTCAGGGCGATTGCACCCAATTTTGAAATCAAGCTACATAGTGTAAAAAGACAGAAAAAGTGTGAAACAGGTGTACATCCGGATTAGCACAATAAGGCTTTATCTGTTAGTGTGCCTGGTGCAGGATGGGAGCTCTTTGCTGGAATATTTATTTGCTCACAAGAGACAGCTTCCTGGCTTTACAATGGTAAATTAAAAAAAAAAAATTGCCTTTAGATAAAGGGTGGTTTAAATGTTGGGGACATGATAGTAGCCATGGTATACTGAAGCACAGTATAATGGGGTTTTACTATATACATATATATTTAACCTGAGTCTGAAAGACACAGGCAATTTATCATTTTGGGAATCTAGTTCATGTGTCCAGCAGGATTTGTGGTTTTTGATTTGCACTCTTCCATTCAATTTTAGAGTATAAAATATGCTTCAGCATAGAGGGGGGGGGGGGCAGCAGCAACCTTTGTATATATACACACAGAGAAAAAGAAGGCACAGGCTACTATAAAATGCCAAATCAGAAAATAAAAAATTGAAAAAGTTTCATGTCTTCATTCAGGGTAAATGATGTGTTCAAATTTTTCCAACAAAAAAAAAAAAAAAAAAAAAAAAAAAAAAAAAAAAAGAGGATTAAAATTGCTGTGTACTATAAATTTCCAAAATATTTCAATTTGCACAAAATTTTCAAATAGATTCTATTCCATAACCAAATTCTATTTATTATTCCTTACATAATGACTTAATTTTCTTACCATTTTTATTTCTAAATGACTATACCAATTTTACGTAAATACAGCAGTTTGACGAAAACAGCCTACCTTGTGCTTCCATTGGCTACATCTCAGCTATCATTTCTCAAAAGATATTTGAGCTGAAAATATAAAATCCACCTGTACAATGTTGAGAAAAAGGCATTGGATATGGTTTTTACCCTTTTTAAAAAAAAATATCTTAAAGTATTTAAATACCCGACAGCATAAATTATGTCAATACACAAAGCCAAAATTACTCACTTTTAAAAAAAAGAGGACTCCAAAAACCTGGAAACTGGGGCTCAACTTCCGTTTACTTTGAATTTCAGCCCATTCATTAGCTACAAAATATGTTCTCCATATACTAATGCCAGCCATTTCTGTATTGATTTTATCAGGGGTTCCTTTCATAACTCCAGAAATTTTTTTTCCATCTCCACCAACAGAGCTCTCGGCAATGTTTTTTGAGCTAGTCACATTACGAGCACTGGTAGTTGAAGCTCGAACTCTTGGACGTTCCCAATCGATGAAAAATACATTGATTGTGCACTGAACACAAAGTAAATGGATGACCTGGATAGTCTAAAAGGAAAAAGTTTCAAGTTACTACTATTTTGAGCTGAAAAATTAGATTTTGAAATCATGCAAATTCTGAATTTTCTGAACGCTCTGCTGAAAAGAATCTTTTTGTTTTGTTTAAAGAAAAAACCAAATTTTTCTACCTTACATGACCATTATGTATAATCAAGAAGTATTTCATTTTCAGATTTGTAGCATTCTTTCATAATTTTTTCATTCAAAGCCAGGGTTGTATTTCTGGAAAATTTATGTGGAAGGTATTCATCACCCAGTACAAAATAAGAGATGCAAGTCAAAAATATTCTCCTGGAGTTGAAAGTTGGAGAATAATTGAGAATATTCTTTTCTCTTAAAAGTAATTTGTTTATACATATAAATATCATCAGTATTATAAAATAGACTTCAATTATGATTATCAAAGCATGCAAATAAAACTATTTATGACTTTAGTTACCCTTAACGATAATTTTATGTAAATAAATTTGCTCTGAACAATTTATAAAAGGTTTTCATTACATAAGTAATAAATCGCACACAAATTTCTCAAGCTCAAGTTGGCTAGCACAAGCATGCTTGTGCATGCAAGCTTGAGTGTGTGTAATCACCTTAAGAAACCAATGTCAAAACTTTATTATAGCTTGCCATTTATTTGAGGTTATCTCTTTACAACTCATCCCACTAACGTATTTCCCCCAAAAAAGTCAGTTTCCCCTACAGGGACTTCCATGATGGAAGGTTTTTTTATTTACACAGAAATAAAAAAGTTATCATGACACTCGTATTTGTCTGTGAATCTACCATTGAGGACCTCTGCTAATCTTGTTTCATTAATTTTTTTATTTACACAGAAATAAAAAAAAATCACTAAAAATTACGATACTAATTAGTTACAAAATAAATATTTTACTTAGAAATATATACTTTTCAAATGGAACATAATAATTTTGAGCTTACTTTCATTGCAAAAGCTAGTCCTATGTACACACTCAAAAATTTTTCTTGCTCGGGTGTAGGTAAGAGTGTATGAATAACATCTTGTTTCTACAATTAAAATATAAAACTCATAATTTAATAAGCAATATACATAAATTAACATTTTTAACAAAATAAAAGTGAATATATTTAGGGAAACCAAAAAAAAAACTAATGAGTTAGTGTTTGATTAATTATCATTGATTTTGTTAATGTTTTAAATTTTAATTTATTCTATCTATTGACAACAATGGCTTGATACTTTTAAAAACTTTAGTATAAAAATAACAAACACTTTCATGCACTTGAAATGAGCACTGAAAAAGTAAATAAAAACTCTCATAGTAATAAGCTTCTGAATCTGAAGAATCTTTTACCATCCTTTCCGAGAACATGGATTGTGAGCGATTCTTCTCAAATATTCAATTTTTATCACATATCACAGCGTAGATGCACTGAATGACGGCGAACTTATGTATTAGATTTGTAAATAACCCCAAATTATTCATCTCTGTTCTCAGAATCATTGAAAAACAACTCACTAAATTGCCAATCTCTGAGAATTTTCACAATATGGCAATTTATTTATTTATTTATTTATTTATTTATTTATAATTGCCCTGCATACTTGGGTATTGAAGCTAACATTTGCTATCTTACGAGCATGTGTTTTAAGAATTTAATTCCTTTAAGTGCTCTTTTTTTTCTAATATTAAGTTTTTAAATTTCTAATTTCAGTATAATGATTCTCTTGTATGTTCTCAACGTTTCTGTAAGTTTGGTGAAATTTTGTCTAAAATCTGTGTGTTATAGGTCAAAAATATGCAAGAGAAATTGGCATATTGGAAAGAAACGCTTATAGCTTCGTGAATATGTGTACCAATTTTATGAAAAAGGGTAGAGTTACAAAGCAAGTAAACTATTCTGTGAAATTTAGTTGAATTCAAGCATTTTATGATACAAGATGGTCAAAAAAATCTTCTCTTTTTTTTCAATATTGTTGGTCCTCGTAACATATGATGAAATTTTTACAGGAAGGTGTGAAGTGAAGCATTTCTTTTACTTGGTTGAAGTTACAAAACTCTTTGTCTTATATTTCCCAAGAAATTTCAAAAAAATTTCCAAAATTGAAGTGTTCAGTGATTTGGCTATACAGTGTATGAATGGATAGTGAAAGAAAGAGACAAATTTGTCCCAAGCTAACAACTCTAATGTTGGTCTAGTAATTTTGTGATGCAAGCACCTTAGTTGCAATGTTTTAGTTGCAATTTACCTGATGTTTTTCCAATTCATACACATTACTCACTAGAACCAACACAGTAACTGCTCTCATCTAAGAATACAACGCATATACATTACTTTATCTCTTGACTTGAGCTATAGTTTGACACCACCATAGCCTTATACTGCTTGATTTAAGGATAGTAGTACGCACATCACTGGTAGGAACAGCGGCGGACTGGCTATGTGGGCATTCGGGCAAATGTCCGGTGGGCCGGTCGCAAAATATCTATCTTTTTTATAGATAAAGTATACAGCTTTTACAATGTTAATTTTAAAAAAAGGGGGACCAAAACTTTGCCGTAATCTGGGCTTCAGAGAGTGCAATGGGGCAAAATCTCCAGGGTCCGGTCATCTGGTCCGTATAGACAACCTAAAAAGTTGTCTGAGGTGCAAAATTTTGGGGACTTCAAATTATAATTTTTTTATTTTGAAAATAAATAAATAAAATAAATGCATTAGTTTTACGCTTTAGGCTGCCGCCTAAGTTTTCTATACGGACGACCTCTCGGGGCAGGCCAGTTGTCTCGGCCGATTGACGAGTTTTTCTATTTGAAAGTATATTAAGAACAGAATAAGAAGCAATTTAACTCAGGACAAATTGGAATCATTTATGTAAATGTGATGTGTAAAAGACATATTAATAAAGCTTGACATGGAAAGTCTAATAGGTGATGTATCAAATAAAAGTCCCCTTTTAAAATACTAAATGCATTCTAAAGGAAAATAGTTTCTAAGAAAACATTGCAATGTTTGCAATATTTGCTTACAAACAGGTTTGATTGTGGGTGAGGTTTTTCTTTTTTTTTAAAAACCTGTTACTATTTGTATGTTATAGTTATAGTACTGGAAACCAGAACAATAAACATTTCTTTTAACTTTTTCATAACTAGAACTAATTTTTACTGGGTGCTAACATACTAATTGTAGCACACCCAATAGTTAAAGAATACGATGGGTACATAATTTTTCATGTTTATTTTTCAACTCTACCTCTTTTCATGTAAATTAATGCAATTTTGAAAGCCAAAATTCTCTTTAAAATGCTATTGAAACTCATTGTTTTCATTGCTAAAATTTCAAAAGTTTTTGGGGTTGGGGGTTTTACATAATATCTGATTAGCGTCCATTTTCCGTTCTTTGGTAGTGCCCCACCCACCCAAGGGCTGGTCTGTTTGAAATATGCCAGTGACAAATATTCTGCCCAGTCCGCCCCTGGGTAGGAAGCAGGACTGTGGAGCCAGGTCATTTGGGTGAGAAGAGTCTGAATCGGGATGATTTTATGCTAGAGGAGTCTCTTAAAAATGCGTTGACTACCGAATATCGATTAGTGGGCAAATATTCGTTACATCCCTAATAAAAGAAGTCACAGTTTTAAAGTTGCAGGAGTCAGAGTTAGAGTTTTAAGACTGCAGACAGTGGTAGCCAGACACACATCTTGCTCTTAAGTAATTAATTTCGTAGGCTTTGAAGAATTGCTCTTATGCTACCAAAAAACTTCAATATCTGCTAGAGGCAGTACAACAAGGCAGCCAGAATGGCAGTGAATATATGCCAATATTACATTGGAATGGTAGCCTGCATTTCCCTACACCCTAGTCTCTTAGCCACAACAACTTCCGCTGACAATTAAAAAGGGATTAAAATTTGTTCATCACAACTTATTAATTCATCTTGTCACTTTTTCAAAAGGATGGTTACTGTTTATACTTTTTTATATCAGGGTTTTAAATACTTAAATGCATTTTATATGCATTACTATTCATTAAATAGGCCAAAATAAACTAAATTTAGTAATTACAAGTACAAGACAAATTACATATAAATGGATATATACTTGCCTTAAAGAATATGAACCAATTTAAACAAACACAAAATGTGACGAAGAAAAAAACAGTAGCAAGGTTTCCACACATATACACAATAAATTTTCCCAGAGTCTGAAAAATTAAGAAAAAAGCTATTGCTGCATGTATCTACTTAAAAAAATACTTTGGCATGGCAAACTGAATTCAAAATACTTACAAGTAAGTCGATTGCATGCTTCCCTGAACGTCGGAACCAACTCCATGTTTGCATACAGGACCAAAAGAATGAAAGTCCACCGAGTACACCAACAGCAATCTATAAATTAAAATACATAAAAAGTGGTTCTTAGAGTAAATGAATTGCTCAATGAATCAAATGTGGACTAATACCAATAGCTTCAATTTTATTTTACTATTTTTTCAATTAAAATATTGAACAAGGGGAAAGGACCGAAAAGATTAACTAATAAGCATGAACTTCCTTTTTCTTTTTTTTAAACCACAGCATATGAAATACAGAATTGCAATAATGAACAGGATTTCACTACTTTTTCAACTTTTAGTTTAAAATTTCATAAAAACATTAGAGTGATATATTGGACAACAACATCAAACACTGTTGGTGTTAGATAATTTTATAACCAATAATGCATTTTATGGATTTAGAAAAGGTATTTCCACCAAAGAATTCAGAAGCATAACTTTTTTATATAAGCCAAAAAAGAATGAACAGAAAAAAAATATCATAGCAACTCATGTCTGTGTTCTTAAACAATCAACAGCTATAGCCAACAATGTAAATTTTCTACTTGCTTTTAAGATGATTCAATTCAAGGGGTTTTGAAATGATACTGCACAGATTTACACTTGCTATGAGCAATTTAAATTTTTAAAGCAACTGATTTTACTAATGGCAATCAGTATATTTTGAACAAAAGCTATTGCTGATTTTGCAGAAAACAATGTATGAAGGCCAAATAAATGAATAACACAATATTAATATGCACGAATATCACACAACTCATAATCTTATTAAGGCATTAAAATGTCTTAGATAAACTATAGCAACTAGTATTCCTAAACGGATGATCCTGACCAAATAAGAAAACCTTTGCCGTAGCAAAACATAAATAAATTAATAAATAAAGAAATATGAAAAGAAGAAGAAACTCAATTTAAAAGTGCAGAAAATATGAAATTCAATTTTTACTTTAAACTTTACTTACTTATTTATTTATTTAACCTGCATTCAAAATAATTCTATGTAAAAAATTATGGGGAGAGAGAAAAAACCAGTAAGGAAGTGTTGTCATAAAACAATATCCATTATAATTAGAGTTGTAATCGGTAGCTTGATCTAAAAGAAATATAACAGTAAAAGAACAATTCTATTTTGAGAAAAAAGCTACTTATGCTTGTGAGTAAAGAATCTCAATTAATGTATTCTAGATCAATTAAAATACATTACTTACCTAAAGGCAGGATTTAATGCAATAAGACATGTGACAAATTAAAATAAAAGTATTGTTGTGTCAATGAAGAATTATTTGGCTGTTGTCACAAAATAGTGAATTTAGCCTTAGCAGACTATAAGTCAAACAAAAAATGATGAAATAAATGAAAACAACCAAGGAAATTGGTTAGAATATTACAATATTTTCATACATATGACTTTTTCTATCACTATATTAAGATTTATTAGCCAACTGTTTACTACTTTATCATGATACTGGCTCTTTTCTAATAACTAACAGTATAGGCAACATAAGTATGCTTACCGTAACACCTTTCATGACAGATCCTTGATCCTTCTCATAGGACACAGAGAACCGCACCTAATGAACATATTAAAAAATACTGATTAAGAGCCATTATTGTGAGATTCAGACAAGGTTTGGCAGTGACTTTTTCTGATTTTCTTGATTCTTTAGTACACAAAAGTAGAGGGCCTTTACACATATATTCTTAACCATGCTATTGATGGTGAGCCATTCAGATGAGCATTCAAGAGTGTGCATGTAAGTTGCATTTTTCCGTACTGAGTGCGTATCATGGAGCCCTTTTCTCCAAATCCCAAAGTTAAGCTGCGTCATTGGCCAACGTAGTTTTCCCGTGGTTTTTCCTTTAAGATTCGCATGATGTCGGCTTGAGGGAGAAAGTAGTTCTAAATTTAAAACACGTAATGAAATCCCGTGGGTTAGAAAACCAGTGCTACGGTAAAATGAAAGTAGAAACAATGTGTATTATTTTGTGAAAAATGTCAAGGGTGGATTGCGTTCTCTAGATGTTAGAAAATATTGTGGAGAGAATGGTATAACTTTCGACGAATCTTTTTTGATTTTAGAACTGTGCCTAACACATCTGAGCAAAGTCCTAAAGCTTCTAATTTAGAAATAACTGTACCTTAAAATTATAACGATGCCTTTGATCACCCAAATCAGATTTATGGCAAGAAGCCATGGCAGAAGATATTGTAGTGATGAAAATGAGAAATGTTTATGAATTAACTCCTGTTTTGAAAAATACAAAAGTTATTGGATCTTGTTGGGTATATACAGTTAAAAAGAATGAAAAGGGGGACGTTTCAAACCTGGCAAGGCTGGTTGCTCAACAACATAATCAGAAAAGATTTGAGTCAATCAAGTTTTCAGTCCAGTAATAAATGTTTTTTCGGATGGGAACATTGTAAACTTGACATATGTGTTTATCTTTATGCTAAATTAAATGAAACTGTTTACATGCAACAACCTCAAGGGTTTATCGATAAGAAAAAACAAATGACGATTGTTTGTTAAATCGAGCCATCTATGGATTACAGTAAAGTGGATATGAATGGTACAATGAATTTGATAAGGTACAACAATATCCAATCCAAATAATTGTGGAATCATCATTACCTAAAATAGTACAATCAATAAATATTAACATAACCGTGAGCTAATGTTGCTGCTTAAAACTACAACGCACTGAAATGCATCTGGTAGTCGTTTTGTCAAGAAAGTGCTGCACAGCCTTAAACTTTGGGGGTTAATACTGAATGAACAAAAATTTTTGGATGGCTGAAAATTTCAGAATGTTCATTTCCCATGACCTACTTTCAAGTATAAAAAAAAACAAGAAAATCAAAAAATGTTGTTGCCAAAATGTTCTTTTTTTGCCTGAATTTCAAGATAATAACCTCTTAATAATATAAAATTATATTCATTTCATTATGGAACATAAAGCCTTCTCAAGAATGTAAGCAGTAAGATAAAGCAAATTTTCAAGCAAAATACTTAAAATCCATAGCAGTTATATATGTGTTGTGGAATATATATTGAGAAAATCAAATTGACTATCCTACCGTATCTAAATGTGTTTATTATTATAAATATGCACATGCTAATTTTGCACGAGTTAGTGATTCTCATGAGCTTTATTATGTAATTTTTCTTTTTCAACTAGTTCAAGCCCATAAAATTTAATATTTTTTCTTTAAAAATCATTTTGTGAAGCAATAGTTAGTAAGTTTGCTACAATAGCTGGTGATGAAATGTTCTCTTCTGTTGTTTCCAATCAAACTGGCTCATAGACTTTTGGAAGAGACTAAAATCTGGCACAGTGCGAGACAGAAGGAATCAGAAACCTATTTGAAGATCCGCACATGACTAGAGAAGACATTACCACCTTGTTAATCAAGTTTACCTCTCTAGCTCTGCGAAGCGTCTCATAAGGACCATTCTTAAGTAGATCAGAACATTTATCAAAATAAGCGCTTATCTAGAGCAATAATTTGACCTCCTTTATCAGCCATAGTAATAACTAGATCTTGACCTACTTATTACTGAAATGGTTGTTTCAGGGAGAATCAATTATTTTTCTCTTTTTGAGGGCTCTTGATCACAAAAGTTTATAAAAAACATAACCACTGAGAGTATAACATTTAAAACAACCACTACGAAAACACTACATTCCAAGATTTGCATTTGTGTGATATTGGCTTTCGTGCAATAAATACAACATTATCTAAGTATTTTGAACATAGCTAACATGAGCGTTTTTTGCTTTTAGTATTTCTGGAGCTCATCAAAGAAAGCAAGCAAATTTTAAAAAAGCAGCAAAGTTTGGGGCCTAATAATAAACAAGGGGCCTATAAATAAATATACTAACATAAATGGTGCTTCAAAGCAGTACAGTAATATAACAATACATTTATTTGTTAAAACTGGCATCAATAAAAGAAATTCAACTGCAATCATTAGATAATATTGTAGTACAGATAAAATCAAAATCTTTACTTAACTGTAACTCTTTCATTTCTCATATAATCATCAGGAACTGCTTCAGCATACGAAATGATCAGTAATGGAGGGTATATTGTACCAGGTTTGTCTTGACTTTTCATTCGGATTCTAGAAGATATTGTATTTCATTCATACAAACACAATTGTAAATGCACATCAATGAAATTAAATGATCAAAACACTGATCACACACTTATAATGTGTGCAAATACATTATAGTTTCAAAATTGCATAAGAATACAAGGAAATCAAAGAGTTTAAAGCATGCTTAAACCAGAAAAGAGGGAATGTACAGCATTTTGGAGTAGTGCACTGAATATCTAGAATTGAAATCAATAAAGATAAAGGCTAATATTATGCTATAAAATACTATTATAAAATGGAAAAACTGGAACTGTCATTCTGATGGTAAGAGTCTACTTCTATTCAATGAAGTCATAAAATCCAGCTACTAAAATTCACTAAATAAATATTTGCAATTTGTAATGCTTTATTTATGCTACATGAAGACATACATTAAACTTGTGTGCTAAGCACTAAATCTAAGAAAAAACCTTATTAAATTACATTAATTGGAGACAGTTTTTCAACAAGAAAAAAAAAAGAACTTATTTACAACTTTTTGAAACAAATTTTTATTTATTTTAGCCCTTTATAAGGACGTTTTCTTCCAGTAGTGGTATATAATAACTTTTTTTTTTCAATTTAGATTTGTTCCAAAAATGCAATTTATATATGTTATTGAATAAAATTAACATGATTTTTACCTCCCCCTTCTTTTTTTTTTGGGGGGGGGGGGGCAAATATTTCTGTGCATTTTATCTTTGTCTATGCAAAATTTCAGCTTGGGGACTCAATGGGATCCTATTTTCCCGAATTTTCAAAAATATTTGATTTACCAAAAAATTAGCATTTTTGTGATTCAAGCTATTTTAAGATGATGGTTTCTTAAAGGAGATGATTTAATTAGCCTTCTAAACACATCTATGTATGAGTGAACAAGCATGGACATGTCTGTGCATGAAGTGAACAAGTTCAAAATTTATTTGGGGGAGGAGGCAATAAAACACGGGAAAACCAATAAGCGAGGTAAAACTAAAAAGCGCGGCAAATCTAAAGAGCGAGGGCTTTCTATGACTTTATGAGAAAGTCTTTCAACAGAAAATGTAGCTTTTAGGTCATTAAAAATTATGACATTGCATTTCAAGATTCAAATCATATCAGTGAATCAAATCGACGAAACAAGGAAAGTATTTTACAGGAGTAATTTTTTGCTAAAAGTGAATCATCATTTTGAAGAGATCAAAAGCGGAATTTTAAAGGCACTTTTTCAATAAAGTTACCTATTTTGCCCAATACTAGTTTGCTAGTTCATACAAATTATATAAATGGGGGTATGCCTAAATGGGGGGCTTCAAATATGGATCCATTTGGTGGTAAATAAACTTCCTACAGTCTTAACAAATTTCAACTAGAACAGGTAAAATAGCCTATCATAAACATTTATAAGTTAATGAATTCAGTAGTAAGTGTACTTACCACCCTATAAAGGGTTCAAATGCAGTGCATCCAAAATAACTTTTATAAGATAAATACACATATGCACCATATTTATTACAAAAAATAATATTTGGAAAAAAAAAAATTGATTACAAGAAAAAAAAAAGAGTAGAGAATGGGCTTTATTATTTGGGGGTCCTTTAACAAAGAACATTCTAAGAGTTTTTTGTTACTAAACAAATTCTTTAAACATCCTTACTTTCAGGGGTGGGAGTCCTCCGACAAATCCTACAATGTCCTGCAATTCCTGAAATTATAGGACTTGAATGACAACTCTGACCCCTGTACTTAGGCAAAATTTATAAAACAGAATTTTTTTTTTTAAACTAAATTTGTTATCATTTATTTCTTTAATTTATTAATTTGTGTCTAAGCGTTTCCTTTTTTTTTTGCATTTTAAGAATTCTATTTCTTCATCGTTATTTCTGTATATTAACTTCTCAAATATCATAAAGTTTGTTGAAGTAGAAATAGTATTTTGAGAATTCAACATAATATATTTTTAAAACATTAGTAAGATTAAACATTAAAAATAAATGATTCTTTAATGTTGTTTACAATACTTCATTGTGGTAATGTGATTGCGTTACTTTCTCATCAAACCTTCTCATTTGTTTTATTCATACCTACTTTTTCAAAAATAATGCATAATGAGTATACAAAAATAAGTATAGTAAGAACCAAATTCCCAACGCAGCCTCACAAAACTGCCTTTAATCATTCTGAAGCACTTTAAAGTATCATGAATTTTAATTACACATTCCTTTACATATATTCTTTAAAAAGCAGACAAATATTTTTAAATAAATATCAAAACATTCAAATACCAACATACTTCAGTGATACTTCTGCAGCATATCTAAATACTTTGGCATAAGGTTGATTATGCTCAGCAACAAGCTTAACTCCCTCTTGGATGCCACTTACATGATCAGTTAGGAAAAACCTTCTCACTAACCACCATTTTGTTTTATCATCTCCTGCAAAACAGTAACATATTAGAAATTCCCATTAAACTTATATTATATTAATGCAGAATTTTACATTTAAAATCATGCATTAAAAGAGATTTTAAAAAGTGTACACAGAACTCGCAAGCTTAAGAACAGAAAAAAAATAACTGATTGGGTCATTCCACAGTAACGGACGTTACATTTACACAGCATTTTTCAACTTCAACGAGCATTCTAACAAACTTGTTGGGTATTTTTTAGGTTTTTTAATTTTGGCTAGTAAAAGTACATGTGTTCTAAGTATGCAAAAAAAAATTGAAGATATATATGTATTTGCTGTATGTTAAAATTTTTTTGAAATTTCGTTACGTGTGTTACCTGATGAGTAACACACGTAACGAAATTTCAGCATTTTTTTTAACAGACAGCAAATACATATATATCTTCAAAAAATTTTTTGCATACTTAGAACACATGTACTTTTACTAGCCAAAATAAAAAACCTAAAAAATACCCAAGAAGTTTGTTAGAAAGCTCGTTGAAGTTGAAAAATGCTGTATAAATGTAACGTCCGTTGCTGTGGAATGACCCGATTTTTAAATAAAATTTAAGAAATTAATCAATAATTTCATTGTCTGATTTCAGTCATAAATCTTGTATGGAAAACAAAATGGGGAAGAAAGTTCATGCTTCAACAAAAAATTTCATTTTTGAGTTGTGCATATGCAACGCAAATACAAAAAATAAAAAGCAACTTAATTCTTTCAAAGAGTTTTTAAATTTTGCTTTTAAGAATGAGTACCATAGCTATTACTTGTAATGGGCAATGCAACTACATAAGAATTGCAAACTTGTTACACAAAATTAACATTATTTTAATTTTCTTTTATTAATACATACGGAAATGATAGCACAATTGGATATCTTAGATAAATTATAATTTTTCAACAAACATATATTTATTTGAGAGTTAATAAATGAAATTTTTAATTTACGCATCTAGCACTCTAACATAAATGAGTGTAGCTCATTTAAAACAGTGGGCTACCTCCTAATACATTTATACACATCACATTTATAAATTTTCTTAAATTACATTCTGAAGATACAGAGGTATAAATAGATCAATTGTGTTAAATCCGTTAAGTAATTATAAGTGAAATCGGTATAAAATATGTATATAAATTACTACAACAATGTGTACAAGGAAAAAACAATGTATATAAAGCACAAAGTGTCTAAATCAATAAGCAAATAGCTCTTTCGAGCCAATTTACCAGTGCAGGAAAGAAAAGTGCTCAACATTTTCCAATTTCAGATATTAACAGTAACATATACAGTACAACCCTGGTTATCTGAATCCCGTTTATCCGAAAATCGGCTTAACCAACAAGGCAAATGGGTTAGGGTTTTTTTCCCCATAATGGGCAAAGGCTCCGTTTTTTTTAAATTAATTTTTCATAAAGGGAAAATGGTCCATTTTTCCATAACTATCAAAAATATTGCCAGTACATGATAAAATGTATAATACTAAATGACATAAACGTAAAATAGTAATATTTTGTATAGAATTTATTGCAACAACTACGTTACATTCAAGTTCAAAACCGGTTAATCTGCTTGGTAATCCATTGTATTCTGCAGTTGTAGGAAGTTCTATGCTCAGGGGGGAACATGTTGGTTATAAACATGGATATAATTCTCGCTTATCCGAAAATTTCTATGGTACCTCGATTTACCGATAACGTAACGGTCTCGTGCTTTTCGGATAACCGAGGTTCTACTGTATATATATTCTTTTTGTTTTACTCTGACGTTCAATTTTTTTTTTTTTTTTTTAAATGTTGTGGGGGGGGGGGGGATGTTTGTCATTTATATTCATTTTGGATGACGATACCATGCTTTTGTAAAATGATAAATTTTCTTTTTTCCAGGCTTAATTTACATGCTTCTGGGCTATTCTAACACATTTAGCTAATTCCTGTTTGGGTATCATTTTTTTGCTTTGTTATTAAAAAAGTCACCTTTTATTCAAATTCTCTCGTGGTTTTTTTTGCTTCATTACTTTTGAACAAACTGATTCGGTCTTCGATTTTTTTTACTTCCATTCATTTCATATATTCCAAACATCCTAAAGCTTGCAATTTTTTATCAATAAAAAGGTCATTGGTAACTTCAAAATACATGGAAATTTCTTTTTGTTTGTGTGTGTGTGTACAGGGTTCACGCTAGGCCGCGCGATCGCGGGATTTCCGCAATATTTTTTGAAATCCCACTCAAAAAAATTTTTTTTTAGACTTTTAAACTTTAAAAATCCCACTTAAAATTTTGGTCAAGGAGGAAAATCCCACCTTGTATTTTTCCCCAGTGTGAACCCTGGTGTATGCACGCACACTTTAGTAACACTTATTACTATTTATTAAAAATTAATGTGTTTTTGAGAAATTGAAATAATTTGCATTATTAGAACTGAGATAAAAAATTAAGAAAATTAAGCTTTAAGGGATTCTTAACATGGAACTGAAAGTCAAGGATTTTTTAAGGAATATATGCATTTTACTACATTTATTTAGAGAAATAGATACATCTAAGAAAATTAAAAAAACATTTAATAAAACTAAAGATAATGAAGCATAAATAGACATACAAGGAAAAATTTTAATACTTACCTCTATTTACAAGTTCTCCATTTACAATTATACTTTTTATGAGAACAGGAATTGGATAAAATTCACTTTTATTATTTTTATTAGCCAAATCTTAGAGCATTAAGGAAATAAAACTAAGCCCAAACATTAAAATTATTGTTACTTACGTATGTTTATGGCAGGAGTCGGCAATGAAAATTTAGTGGTTGAAAAAGGCTACCTGGGTTATGATTTAGCAGTCCAAAAATGTGAAGTGGCAGACAAAAGTAAAAAAATAATAATAACACAATAATTGAACTATTATGAATCGAAATTTTTATGGGTAAGAACAGCACAAGCACCAAAATTTTAACCCAAACTGATTAAGAAGTTTTAAAACTAATGAAATATTTTTCATGACAAATTTGTTGTCTAGAAATGGATTTTGGCGACATTTGCTGACGACTAGGTGGCGACAATTATTGCTTTGTCGCTATGTTGCCTTCAACCCTACTTAAATTGTTCATTGCCATCTCAGATTTTGAGAGAGAATAAAAAAGGAAAAAAAAGTTCCATCTCTTTTTTTTTTCACAATATTGCCCTATTTGCACAAGTTATGTAATAAAAGAGTATAGTCACAGTAACTGCCTTTTCGCCAACATTGGCAAACTTGAATTAAATTGTCATATTAAACTATCAATTTTTGGTTACATTATATTCTTTCAGAAACAGTTTAAACATAAACACACATGTAAATTTCCAACTGAGCCACTCTCATGAAAACAGTCATTTTGAGACCAAGAAAATTGGAAAAATTGAAGTGGATGAAAAACATAAAAATTTCTTATTTATAAGATCAAAATAAAACAAGATCAAACACATAAAAATGCATCTAAAATCAAATTGAAGACCGTGATTGAATGTTTACTGCTTAAGCATCACTTTTCATGTTATGAATTTGTGACGGAATGACTAATGCATTAAAATTGGGAAATGAGTCAAGCCAAATTGATTTCTGAGATCAACCATATACAAATGCTTTCAAATAACAGGGGTTGTACCAGATGAAATCCAGGTTCGTTTTTAGACAGTTCCCAAAATTTCAATCAATCAAAATGGACTCTTCATGAAATTCTGAGCTACCAAATCGTACTTTTTACAGAATTATTTATTAAATAAACAGCAAAAAATAGTATTTTTTTTTATCACTGTATGTTTAAATTTTCAGTTTTTACAAAAAAATTTGAATTTCCACAAAAATATTTGATTTTTCACAAAAATGGTTTTTAAAATTCACAAAAAATGGACACTGTTAAATGCTGGATATAATTCAAAATACGTACAAATCTAAATTTCAATGTGTGTTGAACTTTACAAAGTAGTTGTAAATTTTATTATAGAGTAGAATAAG
Source organism: Octonoba sinensis (assembly GCA_038502835.1). Lineage (NCBI taxonomy): Eukaryota > Metazoa > Arthropoda > Arachnida > Araneae > Uloboridae > Octonoba > Octonoba sinensis. Next base: position 89,136,426 of record CM076604.1, on the reverse strand, counting down.
GATACACAAGTCATAAAATACCATATCTGAAGAAGTCCATAATTTTTGCAAAGATATTTTGCACTGAAAACAAAAAACAAGCATGTTTTTCAAACTTAGCTAGAATATAATTTTCAAAATAAAATCAAACACTAATAATAAAAGATCATGCATACGGTTCTTTCAACATGAGTACCGAAAATGAAAGGCAGATCTTCCTGAATACCAGCTTCTGGACACAACTAAAAATGAAGAGGAAAGAATACATGCTCTCAAAGGTTAAAGATCACAGTAAAAAAAAAAATGTTCCAATTCTAAAGCTAAAACACTTGTCAGAATGTTTTTCTGCCTCATTCTTTCTAAAATATGTAAATTATAGTGAAATTTAATAGATGTAGGTTTATATTTCACTAATATTAGATTTGTGAAAATGATAAAGAAAAGAAAGAATTCTAGATAAATTCAGACTTTTTAAAGATGATATTTAAAAAACTGATGCCTTAGGTTTCAATATATTTTACTAAAATCATATCCTTTACAAACTTACTAACAAGCTCTTTCTGAAAAAAAATAAAGATAGAATATAATATATAGATATTGTATAGATTTCAGACAAAAAACAGTCCAATAAATATCTGAGAGGACCTTTTAATAAAAGAATGTAGAGAAGTTATAACAGAATTTTATAACATAAGAGGAAACATTCTGCAGTGACCCTAAAAAAAGTTTCATTCCGAAAAAAAATAAAAATGCTTGCAGGAGTAAAATACTAAATGAAAGAAGATGAAGAATTTACATTTTCTTAGCTATCAAATTATTAGCTGATATGCATAGAGTGAGGAGGAATGTAGAACAATAAAATGAATTATTTTTTAAAAATCACAAGAAAGCAATAGAATGAAAATTACAAAACAAATAACAGGAAAGGAAATAATAAAGCTGTAAAAAAACTTACACTCATATCATCACTTGTCAATTTAGAAACCCCAATAAATGTTCCATTTAAGGCATACTTCATTGCAAATACATGGAGCTTGGAAGCCTAAATTTAGAAAAATAAGACAAAAGAAGTATTCATTAAATGAATTACAATTTAATCCATTGTAAAGAACAATGAAAATAATATGAGATAAAATCATTAATGGTGTGTAATTTCTTTAATGGTACTTAACTCCCAAGTAGAGATTTCACAAAACTCATTCGATTTATTTCCCTTTAGGCTTGATAAGATAAAACTTTAGGCTTGGGAAAATAAAGCATAAAATCAGAGAAGTGCCATAAGACAATAAAATTATCAAAAGAAATTAAGCACTTTCAGGCAAGTAAAAAAATGTGCATATACACAGTGGAACCCCGCTATATTTGTACACAATTCGTTCCAAGAGACAGTTTGAATGGCGAGATGCACGAATGGCGAATTATTTTTTCACATACGATACAACGTACATTGGATTAATCTGTTCCAGACATACAGAGGGTTGCTTATTTAAAACCTCTTATTAAAAATAAATAATTACGAAATGCAAGCAATGATTACTAACCAAACATTAGAATGTACATTCTGCAGCATGGATTTCACTAACAATGAATATGTTTAGGAAAGAAAACACAAGAAATTGTTAATGGGTTATATAATCAACATTCTGGTAAAAATCACTAAGTCCTTAACTACAATTTTGAGATATAGTTTATTAAAACTCAAATTGTTATGTAAAATAGTAACAATCAGTTTACTGATCCATAACTAGTACTGGAAGTTTATTTATGTAATTTTAAAACAGTAACTGGTTTATATCATATAATAATATTTATAACCCAAAATAAATAAATAGCCAATTCTAATTCCCTGCAGTAGTCCACTTTTGTTTGTGTGTGGACTTTTTCTTAGTGACTTTTACCAAACACTGACAGTATATTGGAATTCTAATTGGAAGAGGGGTAAGAATGAATAAAAAATTTACTTTACTGACAAAAGTTTTAACAAATGCTGGCTGAATTTTTAAAATTATTGACCAGTTTTAGCATAAAATTATATACTGAACTTACTTCTGGAGTAGGATACGGTGCAAATACATTTGGTACATTTTCTCTGTTTAATTCTTTCACAGCATTTCCATGAATGTCTTCACCAACATAATACAACCATAACTTCTGTCTATAAAAGTACTTTAGTTAATAAAAATATTTATTTGAATATCAGCAAATTTTCACAAAGAAATTACTTGCATCTTTGTATGTATAACAAAGCTTAAGTTACAAAAATGAAGGGAAAAAATAACACTAAGGGGTAGATTCAACTGAAACGTGTTTGGTCAAATCCAAAATGATCGAATTTTCAGCTCGAATGCTACCATTTTCAAACGGATTGAATATTGGCAATCAACTTGTTTCCTGGACTGCGATCAAAACAGCTCCTTTTCTTGCTCGGCATTTTTGTCACATGACCGGAACTTTAAGCTGAACCAATGGAAAAACTGAATGAGAAAGCTAAGCTATTTTAACTGTAACATTAACTATTGGTGTTTTCAATAATAATAAAATTACACGTTAATTTAAAGCACAAATGAGCAATAAATTAACGTGTAATTTTATTATTATTGTTTACTTGCACAAAGTTAAATTATTTTTATTTATTGGTGTTTTGTTTATTGTTTTGGTTTGATCCCTTTTTTTTTGCTATGCTGTTCCTTGTGTTGTTTTCTGCTGATTGTTAATACACAATGAGTTGTGAAACAAAAATATTAGTAGATATTGTCAAAAAGAAGCCTCGGGACCTAATGAGGGGGGTGATCGTATTCTGGCAGAGCATCGACAAGTGCCTTTGTCACTCTGGCAGTTTTCCTCGATACTGTTGATTATAATATGTAGTGAATATTCCAAAGTTGATAGTTTATATTCTTACTGAATTGTATTTTCCTAGAGGATAATCTATACCTTTCTTTGCTCATTAAATGCGTTCAATTCCATTTTATATTTCCTCTCAGCGGTCAGTATTTACAAATGGCGAATAGCAGCAGGCTAGGAAAATACTTTATCACACATTTCGAATAATTTAATTTAAAAAAATAAGCTATTAAAACATGGGCAAAGAAAAAACACGCCTGCAGACAATTTAATGACTTTATGTTTTTTCAATGACAAATTTGCATTCTTTTTCTTTCTTCTTATTTTTTTTAGCATGACGTTTGGTGTGCCAGTGTTCCTTCCAGATTATCCCATAAAAATATAAATGTTTCTCTATCTAAGTGATATAATTGCATAAACTCCCGTTCGCTCAAATCTAATGGATTTCAACAGACTTGCAAACATAGTGGAACTCTTAGCCTACCGCAACCTCTGATTGCCAAAATGGCGGCCTTTACTGTAAGAAAATCAATCGAGTCGTGAAATTGATCGAATGAAAGCAGTTGAGTAGGGCACGTGGTAAAAAGTGATTGACTCGTTTCAGCTGAATCCAGATTGCATGATTTTGACCGTAGCATTCGATCGAAAATGGCAAAATAACTTACTGTGTTGTATTTAAGCTCGCGCAGCGCCGGGCCTAGCCTGTGCAACGCCGGGCAGCACGCCTAGCATATTGTTAAATTAGCAAAAATTTTATTTTTAATTTTTAACATAATGTATTTAGTAACAACAATAAACAATAAATAGTAACTGGATGATTTTTAGAAAGCATTTTCCTAGAGTATATTGGTGGTAAGTATGTGACAGAACATGAAATGGCACAATAGTCATTTTCTTGAAAGTATTGCTATGTTTCTTAGTAAAAGTAGACTGACCAGTGCTATTCTTATCCAACCTATACATATCCAAATTAAAATCATCTGCATAAGTTTTTTTAGGTTTACTCAAATTTTAACATTAATAAAACATAACTTTAATATATTTTATTCTGTTTTTGATATTTTCTCACAAAATGTAACCTCACTAAAAATATAATTTTGGACAGCTTTAGACACATTTGAACACAAGGCTTTTGGACAAGATGGAAAAAACCATAGTGTATGAAACCTTGCTAACACTGCTTCACCTGAATTAATACTCTCACAAGTTCCTTTAGTTCATACCTCACCATATCTGTTTCTCAAGATTGGAATCCAATATGAAGTCAGAAAATACTCTTAACATCTTCCAACATTGGCAAACTGCTTATAAAATGCTCAAAATAATGAACATAGAACTCAATTTTGCAATAACATACAAGCACAATTCTGATAGTACCACTTGCATATGTCCCTTTAAAATGTCTTTAACACATTTTCAAATAAACAAATAAAACATCTTACTTTGGGCATTCCTCTAAGCGTTTTTCAGCCAACTTTCGAAATTCAGAGCAGGCATTATTCTCGATGCTAAATTTATACATGAGCATAACACACATATTTGCAAGAACTTGACAAGCAGTATCATTGTTTTCCTTAAACAAAATGCATTAAAATTATTTTTTAAATAATTCCTAAATTTCAAAGTAATAAATTTTAAGAAAAAGTAGCTATTGGTATACCTTGCAGTTTGAAAGAGCAGCATTCAGGTGTGCCTTCAAAAAAGCCGATTGAACATTTTCACCATTCTGTAAAAAGTTGAGAATGCATATTGAATGTTTACTTTTGCAACTATCATAATTATATAAAATTAAAGATTTAATTTCAAATAAATAAAAATTGAAGCAGCAAAAATTTAAGTATGAACATATTAACTATAGATGTGAAACCTAATTGCAAGTATATACATGGGTGAGCAGCAGTGTTTTCAGCATGGATGTCACTCAGGGAGGTAATTTATGTTGTCACTCCCCCCCCCCCCCCAAAAAAAAAAAAAAAAAATTTTTTGTGTTTTGTAAACTTGTAGTTTTGCAGCTTATATTATTTTCTATTGTTTTCAATACTAAAAAAAAATATATTTAAAATATTCTTAAGAAATTCTATTTAATTTATTTGGTGAAAACCTTCAGTAAGCTACATATATTTTCAGTTATGATACATTGAACTAACATCATAAAATTGCATAATTCAAGTATATCTTTTCAAAAACTCTATCTCATTTTGGATGTCCCCCTAACCAAGGGCTGACTGGCTCGGGTGGATGGTCGGCTCTTCCCGATTGGGCCATCATTCTTAAGTGGGCCAACACAAAAAAATTGTTATTGCACTTTATAAATTTCAGTTTTTATTTGAAATGTTTTCATAAAATATGTATTTGTGAATTCATAAAATATATATCTCTCTCATATCAAGAAAAATGACATTGCATTATAACATAATGTTTTTTTTTTAGTTAAAATATCTAAGTTCATGTTCCTTCTACCTTTCACCAATAAATATGCTTATTGCTTCTACCTCTCAGCAATAAATATGCTTGCAACCAATGGCAAAAAAAATCTTGTGTATTTCTTATTGCAAATATGAAGCTTTATTGGCAATATTAAAAGCACGTTCTGCAATTAAGTTAATGTTTATAATAACCAACTGATGCAATCAAATAGTAAATCACAGAATAATCTAATTAGAAATGATCTACTATTTACATTATATCCGTAATATTGTAGTGGATATCTATACATTTTTTATGAAAATTTTTTGAATTTAGGGTTAATTTGGAAATATAATATGCAAGTATTCTTTTTAGTAGCAATTTAAGTAAGTTTAGTTTTTATACACTCACGGACATTGAAAATAGCGCACCAAGAAGGAAGCGAGCTACAACCTCAAAACTATGCAAATTAGTAGAGTGACGTCCAGTATGAAAATGATGTAAGTTTAGTACGCATGCTGCACCGGCATTGCAAACAAGAAACGCGGCCTATATGAACCGGTGTATTGTAGAAGCTTCATAAACGTGAAGACCACGAATCGACGCTATAAGGTGTACCAAAGTGTATAGAATGCCAGGTAGACATCGAAGAAGATATTTCTCCCAATTAATTGATTTTGAGAGGGACCTCATCATTGGCCTGAAGACTGCACCGTGGCCGACGTGCCGTGTTTCTCGCCAGGAGGCCAGGTCGATCGTTCTGAGTGTGCTATCAGAAGCTGTTGGAAGCAGTGGACACGCGAAGGCACCCTCGCACGGCGTGCCGGGTCTGGAGCGACTACGGTGACGACGGCGCGAGACGATCGAAAGATCATGCGCCATGCACTCACGGATCTCACAGTGACATGTTCCACTGTACAAGTAGATGTAGGGGTTCCTGTTTGTCCACGAAGAATTTCTAGACGCCTCAGGGAAGCGGATCTGCAATCCCAGCGCCCAGTACGTGTACTGCCATTAACACCGTCACATCGGCGGCTCCGACTACAGTGGTGCCAAGCGATATTCATATTAATATTAACTAATTACAATCTAATGTAACTTATTTCTTAGCAACATTAAAATAAATAGAATATATTATTAATTATTGAATGGTTTGTAGTTACAAGGGAGCACAAACCAGTATATAGTGTTCAGATTTTTTTCAAAAAAGGGCAGGGTGCAGTTCTTAAAAAGGGCACCTTTTTTTGGGAAAGCGGCACTTTTTGCTATGTGAAAAGGCGCTTCCCTAATCGCCTCACCAAGTTACATGTTAAGTGTAAAAATATGTTAAGACCTATCACTTGCACTGCGTACCGGAATGCATTATATATATTTTGAACCACTAATACTTATGTGTGTATATATCTATATCCAAATGCTTATCTTTCTGGAAATTCTTGAACCAGGTAAATAACAATGAAAGTATCTTACAAAATAACAACTTCAGAAAGTTATATGCCAGCGAAAAGATACCTACAATTTTCAGTCTATTGAGACATCTGTCTCATGCGTGACTACCAGGAGGGGTTGTGCAGACTACGCCATTGATTGACTGCCAATTTTTGGAGGGTTGCTTAGGTTTGTTAGATGAGGGATGCGCCATTACAAACGAAGTTTTAAGCATTTTCAAAAAATTAAAGAAATGATGTGGTCAGTTAGGGATGAACTTGTTGCTAATGGGATTTATTGCAAAAAAAATGATAATAGCAATGCTAATAAAATTAATTATAACAATTAATTGTAATATAAAAACAAAACGAAGGATACATTTTTGAAACAATTAGACAAAAATCGCACCTGTATTCGTTCATTATAAAGGGAAATTGCTGCTTTTATCAAGATAAATTTTTTAAATAATGCTTAATTAAATTTTCCTAAGCAATTGATAAAAATTTCATCAAAAAGAGCCATATAAATTTAAATTAAAACAAGCAATAAAAAATAATGGTCCCCCCCCCCCCCAAAAAAAAAGGAAACAAGTTTGATCAACAACTGTCTGGAACAAGAAAGAAAGTAAATCACTCTAAAAATAATTAAGAATTTTAAGTAAAATTAAGCACTTTGAAAGACCTGTGAACAGCAACAATTAAAACTATAATTTTATCTTATTTACCATGCTGATATAAGAAAAAAATTCCTCAATTTGAGAAAGAACTGCTAGTAAATTAAATACAACTTAACAAATCAGAAAAAACTTCAGTGGAATAAGTAAATAAATTAAAATAGAAAAAATGACTATGAAATGTAGTTTTAAAATATTCATTATTATAGAAAAAAATGTACATTTTTTTTTTTTAGTGAGCCAACTTTTAGCAGCTGAATCATAGTTTATACTGACATTTAGCTTTATCATTAATAAATGGTTAGTATTTTCTACTTTAAGTCTATTTCTGTGAGTGGACACAATTAATGCTACTTGAGAAAATACTCTCTCCACCTCAGCCATTGATGGTGGCAAGGTTACAGCTATATTCATCAATCTTTGTATCAAAGGAAATCTTCTACGGCTTGAGCGACAGCCTTTTTTTGCCAATGGGAAAATGCCGATTGTTCAAAGATGACCGATTACCGATTATTTTCCTTTTCTATCGGCCGATTTCAAATATTCGCTTTAAACCACTAAAACATGCAGAATGTTAATTAAAAAGTTATGTATCACTTAAATCATTCCTTTTATATATATATTTATAAAACATTAATACGTGTAGAACCTTGAAGATCCGGACATTTTTCCGCTTTCTGTTTAAATTATTTTTTTTTAAAGAGACTTGCCTAAAATTATAACATTTCTTGAGAAATATAGTTAAACCTTTTAAAATGAGCACTAAATAAATAAGTATTAGGTCCCGCCCGATGCATCAGCGCCGATAGTTCAAAAAACTAGCCGTCGCTATCGGCCGCCTATGTTATAAGATCGAAAAAACATCGGCCCATCGACCTTGAAAAACATCTAAATGCCGATGCAACGCCTATGTTTCTCGTGTGGAAAAATATCTTTTTGACTTTAATTTCTTTTTACTTCCGAATTAAAAGTACAAAAGTACCGAAAATCGCTTTTGTGTATCTAGAAGAAAAAATAAAAAAGCTATTATTTTTTGATCGGATTTTCTCTTCACCCATTTCTTTTCAGATACTAATAGTAATACTAGTTACTACAAAACTGAATAAATAAAGAATAAACAATCACAAAAAAAGAAAACAACAGCTAAAGCGACTTTGTAAGGCACGGGCACGAAACACGTGCCTGTGATTCATCGTTTCAACTTCGTTTTCTTGTTAATGGGTTACGGGAATCCTCTGATTTTGATGCAAGCAAACTGCAACACTTATATTATTTTTATGCAACACATTCATTTTAAATCAAATAGAGTATTTTGTTTGAACGTGTAAAATTAACGATTCTTGAGCGCTCAAATTATCCCGTGCCATTTTAAAAATGCGTTGCTTTAAAATAGCGCGATAACTAGAAATAAACGTTTAAAATATTGTAAAGAAAAGTATCTAGTAGATGAACTTAAGATTAATAACGCGCAATTGAACGATCTTACGTATAAGGATGAGGGTATTTAGATGTTTTTTAAGGCCCGATGGACCGACGTTTTTTTTTTTTTTTTTTTTGAAGTTAACATCGGCTGCCGATGCCGATGGCTAATTTTTTGAACAATCGGCGCCGATGCATCGGTCGTGCCTTAAAATCTTCGTCCAATTCAATTTTTTTTTTCAAACTCTAAAAAAAAAAAAAAAAAAAAGACAGGGCGAATTTTTCTGCTCAAAACAGGGCAGGGCGCATCAGCACTTTTTGAAAAAGGAGCAGGGCGCCGCGCCCTTTGAAAAACGCGTAACAGGAACACTAACAGTATATACACACAAACTTTTACAATAAATATAAATTTCTACAATGTTTTATTATAAGGTATATAATTGTGCATAAGCTAAAAGACAATATATTACATTATAACAATTGTAAAAAGAATATCCGCAACATAAATAGTTATAGGCTGAATCACAGCTTATTATTTGGGCAGGCCGAAGTTTCGTTCCATCTCTACTTAGAAGGGGCAGTTGGGACTCAAAATATTAAGGGAAAAAAATAATAATAAGCAAATGAAAACTTTTTAAAATTTAAATGTTTTTATGCAATCTTTAGAAAATTAAATCAACCAAAGTAAATACGGTTTCAGTTCGACAAATTGTTAAGGTCTACGCTTTGGCACAGTCAACTTTTCATTCCATCTCTACTTAGAAGGCATAGTTAGGACTAAAAATATTAGAAAAAAAATACATTTTAAAATTTTAATGTTTTTATGCACTTTTTGGAAAATTAAATCAACCAAAATAAAAACTGCTTTTGGTTCAACAAATCAATACATATCAACAGACACAAACTGCTAATTGCACAGTGTTATTGTCATTGATCTGATCCAGCAATAGAATTGACTTGAGATTAAGTACTTGCACTAATCTCTCCAGATGTCCATTTTTTTGACATGCCAAATAATTGGATTCTTAGTGCAGTAACCTGATTGAATTCTAGATATTTAAAAATTGGTCAGGTAACAAATATTGAATATTTACTGTCTTCTAGGGGGGATCAGTACCCTTTGTTCCTTCCTGTTGTCGAGCCCCTAACTGGCAAGCTTTAAATAAAGTTGTAATGTCATGCATAAACTTTTTCAATGAAAAAACGAACATCAATAACAGCAATTTTACAAAACAAGTTTATTCATTTTTAAGTGCTAGCACACCAAAAGAAATGATGAATAATGCAAGTATTAATTGAAACCATTTTTGGTGGAAAAAATAAACTATTTAAATTTTCTACAATTGTTTGCAATTGTTAACCACTTATTTAGGAATCCGAAGATCTCGATATTTCAGATATTACCGTTATTGGCAGTTTTGAAAAATAATTTCAGTAAATTTTTAACCACTAATTCTGCAATTTTTACTTCTTCATTAAAATCTCCTGTTTTTTTGGCTTTGAGGTCAAATTTGATCACTAGGGTGCCAAAATAAACCACTGCGGGGCCATTCGGCCACAAACTTCATACTTAAAAATCGCCCGAGTTAAAACTACATAAGTCAACTTTGAACAAAGTACAAAGACTAAGATAATAAGAAAATTAAATAAGAGATTTAAAAATTTGTTTATATATTTTTAAACAAATAAAACTATTTATAGAAAGCACACCTATAAATAGTCCTTACCTCAAATTTTATGGTAATTAATGATGTCTCTGAATGGACTGATGGCAAGCAAAAGCCTCCAGAATAAATCTAATTTTAAGGAAAATTGCATAAAGTTATCGTTAGAGGTTTTCAGAATTTATTAAATATTAAGAACAGAAGATTCAAGACATGGTTTAAAAATCACCATATTCAACTGTGCACAATACTTGGCATTAACAGAATTGAGGTTTGAGCAAACACTATACCTAAAAGAAAGAAAAGTATTTATTATTTCAAAACATAACATTTTATACTATATATTATTAAACCTCTAATGCTGCATTATTTTAGCTCAAACACTTCTAGCAATGGTTTCTAAGCAATAAATTACTTGAATTATTTTCAACTTAGAAAAATATACAACATAACATTTATAAAAAAAATATTAATACTCATTTATAATATACATTTTTCCAGGATTATACAAAAAAAAGTTAACTGATCATAAACCAGTCATAATAATTCTGCGAATACTGCCCTTATACCAGGGCTGGCCAACTTTTCTGACATTAAGATGGTTTATATGTTGACAATGTTAATCTGCTTTGAAATGTTTTTTCGTTTATAAGAAAATAGGTGGGAATGAACTATATTTAGAATACACATAAGCACACACACAAAGAGATCAATCAATGTTAAGTTTGAATTTTCCCCATCAGAATGTCATGTTTTGGAATATACATGTTCACAAACATAATCTTAAAGAACCTTGTGTGGGAATCTGCCAAGCAAGAATAATGTTTATACTTTGAATTTTTTAGGTAAGAAAACTGTTTCATATAAATAAGCAGTTACATAGTTGTCCAATAACTTTAAAAAATCAACAAAAAATATTCTGCAATACATCTGTTGGTCATTACTGCCTAATTTTTTTTTAATCTAATTTTTATGAATTTTATGAAGAGTTCATTTTTGCAATAGCAAATTTTGAGAAACAATGTTTTGAAACTCCAAAAAGAGAGCCACATCTGTTAAAGCACCATTTTAAAAGAAGATTTTATGAGCTATCCACAATATTTATTTTTAAAAATTATACTTGCCTAGTTCCATCATTTTCATCTCTTATACTATTTTGGCAAGATATACAGGTGATATTTCCACCATCTTCAACTAAAAAAGAGAACTAATCATCAAAACAGTATAATAATACAGACTATAATTTTATATTATTATACCACAATTCATAAAGTGTAAGAAAATGAAAAGTATTAGACATAACAAAATTTTCCAAAAAATTTTGTTACTTGGAAGAAGAAGGAGGCATTGTTACAGCATAATTGTTACAGTTAATTCATTTTTGTTTTAGTATTCATTTATTTATTTCAGATTCATTGCTGATATTCAACATGTTCTTCCTGGATAAAATCAATTTATATGATGAATGAATATGTGTAACAGATAAATTTTTATTTCCATATTGAAACTAAAACTTGTGGATAGTTAATGATTTTTGTTTTCCAAGTTTTTCAAATTTAAACGTATTATGTAAGTTGTATTCTTTATTTCAAGTATTTTAAATGATATGAGGAATTATGCATGCATTAAAAAATTGAAACGAAAAATGAAACTAGAGATGCTATCTTCGACGTTTGAAAGCTCGCCCTTATGACCACAATGCACGAAATTTCGATGTAAATTTTCAAATGTAATGAAAATAAAAATAGATTTTAACAAAGCACAAGAAACATTGAAAATTTGAAAAGACCAGTTCCTATCATGGATGCAAAAAGGTAACAAATGCATGAAAAACGGCAAATAAAAGAACTTCTTTTTTAGTAAAATAATTTTGGAATTGATTTTTAAGAAGGGAACACGAATTAATATGAAAGTTATGTAATTAGACCAGATCGTTGAAACCTCAAGATAAATTAAAAACAATAAAAAAATTCCCTGATTTTTGGAAATTTTTGCAAATTCCCGTTTTTTTCCAGAACATTAGAATTTCCTGACATTTCCCTGATTCCGCTTCTGTTGCCACCCTGAAAAATCATTAATAGTCTCTCAAGGATTTTACCTCTTACAGTACTCATAATATACTCATAAAATTTAGAACAAAATTAGCAATTCTTTTTAATTTTAATCCAGGGGTCGGCTCCCTCTGACGAACACCATTGAAGAGTGATGTTTGTCTGCCTTCTCAAACAGCACAAGCTCCGCCCAACCAAAAGGCTGGTTGGAAAATTTGTAAAAGAAAAACTTTTGTGTTGTTTGCATGGCATGATTTCTATTTCACTATCACAAGGGGAAAAACCTTGGCTTTTTTAACTTTAAATTCTTAAATTTTGACATTGCACATTTTCTGCCCCCTAAAACTGCCTTCCTAGGAAGGAGCCCTTGCCTTCTACAAAGGAGCTGGCCAACTGTCCAAACACAACATATTCAGTAAACCTTAGTTTTAGAATTTTCGACAGCTTATACAAATAAATAATTCTATCAATTAGTTTTAATCGTTAGGAAACTAGCAGATCAATGATTAATTCGGAATGCTGAACTAGGACTTAAATTCTCTTTCTTAATTAAATATTTTCTTTTCACCCCCTTTCTCTCTTCGTTTTCTTTTCTATTCTTTCTTTTTGTGTGCACCACGCTTGATTTTGCTGCCTGAGGCAAGGGCTGCCCCCCCCCCTCCCTATAGACCCAGCACCTGGTTCCAATCACACAGAAAATATTTTCCCCCAAATTGCAGTCCCAATAATGTAGGTATCCGGGATTATACACTATATTTTTGATTGAACAATAATAAAATACAAGCCTTAAAAAAACTTTAACACGATTAATACAACATCATGGCTTAAACAAATATTTTGTTCATTAAGTTTGGTTTACTATTTAATTACACTAAATATCTCATGCATATTACGAAGGCTAAAATACAAATTTCGGCTAAAATGAACAACATTTCTGACCTATTCAGGAATAATTTTCTCAATTGCAAATAATTACTTTTAAAGAAATTACTTAACTTAATACTTAAAAAGAAATTGTTTGTGTTTTTTCGTCATTGTAAACCACAAAGTATGTATTTTGAATCATATGTTGAATCTTTCTAGGTAGCAATAGCTTATAGCAAAGCCGAAGAAGCTTTAGGTACTTAAATGAACTTTTATGAGATGCGTCCAGAAAAAGACAATATACAAATCACACTATGCATTTTGCATCGAGATGTGTGTATGATAAGGTAAGTTTACTTTTTCTCAATGTACTAGTAAGGTTTAAAAGTGTGTATGGATAGTAAAAGTAAATCATTTGTTTTCACTATTTATTTTACTTTTTATTATAAATAGTAATTATTTTTAAAATATAAGTATGCACTTTTTTGCACAGTTTTACTTATTCACGGTTGTTACGAATATTGGCTAATATGAACAATTTAGCAATTTTTGGCATTTCATATTAATCGAGTTCAACTGTAGCTTTTAAAAACTTATATTAATTTCATTCCAAAAGTTCAGATTACCTAATGTTCCATTTATGCAAGGTTCACAACTTCCCATCGTTTCATTATACGGATTGCTCTTAGGACACTCAAGACAGGCACTTCCATCTATTGACAGTTGCTAATTTAAAAAAAAAAAAAGATAAATTTTATGATAAAGTAGATAAGATTTAAATAGAATATCACAGACTTGTAAATTAGACCAATATATTTACAAAAGTTTCTATAGATTGCAATGCTGTACATCAATACACACTTCACATGCATAGCATTTAGAAAATGTTAATTTATATTCTGCATGTTATTGATTTTCCGACTTCGAAAACGTATTTTTAAGCAATCAATTTATATTGCTACTTTACTACATGCTAATTTTACTGTTTGTATGTTAATTCATTCCATTATTTTCTAGAGTGTCAAAGTACAAAACTTGTGTTATGCACTTCATCATTATCAAATTTTGTCTATTCTATTATGGAGGTATAAAAACAATTTTGCTTAAATTCAAATCACTTCCTTTCATTTTCATTCAGTTTATTACTTACAAACTAAAATGTAGCCTACTTCTGTGTTTCATAAATTAAGAATAACTAATTGATGTGATAATTCTGTAACAAATAAATAAATTTATTCCTAGTCACGAAGTAAATGATCAACAAAAAATTATTTACCCATGTATATTAATGAAACACTAAAAGTGCATTACAATATCTGAAGATTTATTGTATCATACATTTTATTGATTGCTGTAAAATTTTTCTGCTGTAAAAATTTTAGAATGCCCTGTGTTACCATCCAAATTGTTTTCAATGACATAACCTCCATCAGGTACAAGAAATTAATATTTTCTGAATAGCAAAATAAATGCTGCTTGTATTTAATTCCCCCACATTGATTATAAAAATTTTGGTAAAAATATACCACTAGGGTCCATTTGATGCCTGGTGAAAGAAACCCAGCTGCCAAGGCAGAAGCATAAAGGATTTCACATGACCAACATGCGTGATCAGAACTTTATTAGATGCAAAATAAAGAAATAAATCATTATATTCAATCCAAAATTTCATTTTGGTGAATATATTAAGAAAGCAAGAGACTTCAATGTTGAAACACAATAGAATCATTAACTCCAAACAAACAAAATGAGTAGGGGGAAATGCCATACTTAAATAAATTCACTTTATAAAAAGTAAACATGATTTGCTTTGCAATAGCAGGATTAAATGATCTTTTTCAGACAGAGTGTGTGGTATAGGTGAAAACTGGGAAATTTGGTTAGTAGCCAGTGGCTGATAGACTCGGTTTTGTCAGTGAACACTTTTTAAAGTTAGTAGCCACTAAAGTTGCTAATAAGAATTGAAAACTAACTCTAAAAGCATTTAGAAAATAAGTAATTTATTGAAATAAACAAGAAATATGCATGTTTGATTTAGCACATGTGAAAATGTTTTAGAACTTTTAAATGATTTAAATATATACAGGATGTTGAAAGATTGAAACTTGAAATACAGCATGAAATTTTCAGCAAAGCACATGTTCAACATTGGCATGTTTCCAGAGGAAAAAAAACAAAAGGTGATTTGCTCACAAAAATATAGGAAGGATTGCAGTAGAATGTGCTAAAAAGTGACCGTCCAGGAGCGGCGATTGTCGACACATTTTTAAATCTCTACATTAACTACTTTAATTGCAATGTAGCGGGAGGCAACCCCTAATTTTCACCTACAGTATGTGGGTTCCTTTAAGTTAGTTTTTGTATGAAATGACGTCTGGTCTGACCAAAGACAATAACGTACTCCAGAACCTTTTGATCAAAAGTACTTTCCTGCATTTTTAAGAGAAGATAGACATACAGTAAAAATTACAAACACATCTTCACAAAACCGCATTTCAATTCGAAGTGAAGTCTGTGGGTTTTCCCTCTTTTAGGGTTACCATTTCTTGGTGCCCCCGGATAACCATCAAGGTGGACCCTTACTCAGTGCTTTTATTTTTTTCTGATATACAGTATGGGACCTCAATTTTGGAATCCCGAAATGCGGAAGACCCAAAATCCGGAACTTTATCCAAATTTAAAAAAAAAAAAAAAAATCGGCCGCAAACATAAGTATTTTGCATCGTTGGTTTTGGGGAAAAGGAGTTTTAAAGAGAAGGAAAATAAAATGTAATGAACATGTTTAAGATCAGAAATGTGCTGTTTTCAAAAAAAATATTTCGCGATTTTCTGAAAAGGTTTCGTTTGTGCCATTAGAGTTTTAGTAATTGTTGCTCTAATTCTGAGTTAATATCATTACATTTTGCTTTTTTTATTTCTTGTAGTTTTCTCTTAGATTTATTTTTTAAAAAATCCGTTAATGTATTGAATTGCTGTTGAAAAATGCTGTACGTGCTTTACATAGTAGCGTTGATATTGTGTCTAAGATATAATTTGCAATTTTTGGTATTTTACTGTTTTTTAGTGATTTTTCTTGACATGTTTGCTATGTGTATGATGTAACATTGTTGGCGATATAATCATCGCCAAGAGTGTTGTATTGTGTTTGAAGTTGGCGGCATAAAAATCTTGTTGTTGGCGACGGTTTCTTGGCGCCAACGAAAAAGTCGCCAAGGGGGGGTTATATCACAGTAGTTCCGAAAACCCTAGCTACGCCTCTGCCTATCACTTACTAATTCACCCAAGTACTCCTCATGACTTAACCAATCTGCAAAAACAAAAAATAGCTCTGATCAAATTTTATCATATCATAAATTAAATAATTTACTTACCGTTCCAGCAGGACAAGCTGCACATGTCACATCATGAGGACCTTTTCTAAGCTGTGTATAGTAATGAGACTTGCAGGCACATGATCCTGTAGTACACACAAAAAAATATTATGAACATAGCACATTACTCATCAATTGAATTGTTCATTTCATACTCCAGTCAAGCACCAAAATATAAACTTGAGTTAATGGGAGTAGTGGTGTAGTCCTGGAAAAAAAGGTAGGGGGACGCTTACATATACCAACATCAAAAAGTGGGGGTACGCTTACGTTAA
The DNA here is from genome assembly GCA_038502835.1 of Octonoba sinensis. Lineage (NCBI taxonomy): Eukaryota > Metazoa > Arthropoda > Arachnida > Araneae > Uloboridae > Octonoba > Octonoba sinensis. The sequence goes on along the minus strand of CM076604.1, from coordinate 89,119,452 downwards.
AATTCAAAAGAAGCGGGGGGACGCTTGTGTTAAAATAAAAAGGTAGGGAGACGTCGTCCCCCCTCGACTACACCACTGAATGGAAGATTATTGCTTCTTTAGGGGAAAATGCACCATTTAGTGAAGAAAAATATAACACACCACCCTTTTGTAGCACCGGTTTAAATATGTTATGATAACAGCATAAGTGACCTGTCCATTTCCAACAGGCGTTGCAACAAGAAGAGTGATGTGAAAATCAAGAAGAGAAGATGTGAAAATATTTGTAAACTGGCTGACAAAATATGGAGACAAAGATCTTATCTTATGTGAATTGCAAAAAAAAAAAAAAAAAAAAAAAACAAGTGAAACTATAATTTTCAAAGAATTTTTGCATGGTCTTGCACTTTATTTAGCAAAGTTCAAGGAAAAGGGGGGAGGTGGGTCTGTTGTCGAATAGATGCTTTGACATTTGTAAACCATTATTGCAATTTTAAAACTGATGCAATGTACACCGCTAAAATCTATCATAGACTAAGAGGCTTCTATTCAAATTTATTTTAATCTGTTACATTAAGAAACTTGACTTCAAAAAAATTCAATAGGAAAAAAAAATCTTTGAAATTATTAATAAATAATTTCAATCTTAAACCTGAATTCCTAGGTATTTTAAGACTTTCCCCTCTTCACAGAATAACATTCTAAAACCTCATGAAAAAATTACATTGGAATCAGTTTTTGATTGATTTATCCAAAATACGCGCGAGAACCAGTAAAAGCCGGATATCTTACCGTCATGGGCCTTCAGCTGCATGCTCATTTGTGTCTCTTCTCTGCCACATTTCCGACATCTTACACATATTGGGTCATAATACTCAGTAGCATTACAAAATTCAGGTGTTATGGCAGGTAGAGGTAAATTTCCATTAATTACATTGACGAAACTAATAAGAATTAGTGAAAATATCACCATTTCTGTCATCTTCGCACCATTACGAAACATCCATTCTCAGAAGGGAGAACGATACTAACGCCATCTGATCATATGTTTAGTAAACAATCGCACGTGTATATCAACACATAATTTTAAAATTGTGCATTAAAACAATTCTTCCTTCAAAAAATCCGACTGCTTGGAGACAAAGAAATTGTCTTCAATTTACATGCTTCTTCCATTACAAACTGCTCATTTTTGCATCGCCATTAATTCACTTTATTTATTTGTGTGGCCATATTTTAGGTTTAAATTCGGTTGCTATGGCAACTGAAATTTTACGCGCTGCTAAGGTCAATGTCCCGTGAAACGATTTCTGTTATGGTTTACAATGATGCGTCAGATTTTGACTGTAATTTACAGCTTTTTTTAATACTGTACTAGTGCTATCATGTGTTTTATGTATTACACAGAGCATTATTGCCCGTGCTGACAAGCTTGTTATTTATAGACAACGAGAATCATCTTAATATAATTGTTCAATAAGTTTAACTGTTGATAGATTTTGTAACTTGATCACGAAACTGAAATCAATGTAATGATTCATGCCTCAATTTTACAGTTGTATATTGTTCATCCTACAATGAGGGTTACAAGGTTTTCTTTCCTTCGAATTTTCCTGAAAAAAAAAATCCATTCATTAAAGGTAGGGGGGGGGGGGGTAAAGTAATTTTTTAAACCATATTGAAAAAGAAATTTTTTCAAAACATTTCACATTCAAAAGTTGACCTCTATTCATTTTCAAAAAGATTTTTTTTTTGCTTTAAAATTCAACAATTAACATTAAATTTTTTTTAAATTTTTTATTTTATTTATATTTACATATGAGATGGTGAGAAACATAGTGGTGTATGTCAAGTGATTGCTATTTTGGGAAAAACTGTATTTTGCATTATGATTTCAATGTTACCAGGGGGGTCATGGTTCAGACATTTTGTCATTGAGGTTTTGGGGGCGGTGGGTTCGATTCAGGGGCGTTTGGTCATCTGTTTGGCCAATTTGGGGCATCATTGTTTTTTAGGAAGGGGTCATTCCACCCCACGGCAACAGACGTTAGATTTATACAGCATTTTTCAACTTCAACGAGCTTTCTAACAAACTTCTTGGGTATTTTTTAGGTTTTTTAATTTTGGCTAGTAAAAGTACATGTGTTCTAAGTATGCAAAAATGTTTTTGAAGATATATATGTATTTGCTGTCTGTTTAAAAAAATGCTGAAATTTCGTTACTTGTGTTACTCTTTGGGTAACACACTTAACAAAATTTCAAAAAAATTTTTAACATACAGCAAATACATATATATCTTCAAAATTTTTTTTGCATACTTAGAACACATGTACTTTTACTAGCCAAAATTAAAAAACCTAAAAAATACCCAACAAGTTTGTTAGAATGCTCGTTGCAGTTGAAAAATGCTGTGTAAATGTAACGTCCGTTGCCGTGGAATGACCCGAAGGGTATTTTAGGAAAGGGGTTCGTAAGAAATTAGAAGCCTTTTGTGTTGTAGTTTGAAATTATTTCCACGGTAATTAACTTTTATTTTATTTTCCCCAAACGATTAATAAAGCGCTTTAATTTTATTTTATTCGGAAAGTTACCAATTTGTCTCTATGTGCTAGATTACATTTATATTCACAATGTTAATTTATCTTTTCCCTTTGTTTGGCTTTAGATTCTTTTTCCTTTTTAAATGATTAAAAATCAGAGTTGTTTGGTTTAAACCACGTTGGTTTAAACCAAATCTTTTTTCATTAATTTTGCACATCATTAAAAATTGCAAAATCCAATTTATGCAGAAATTACAAGCACAGCACTGGATAATTAATGAATTTGAAAATTAACAAACTTTTTTTTTAAATCAGTACAAATTTTTCTCTTCTTCTATCTACAGACTACCTATGTCAGACTATTTGGGTTTTTCTAAAATTAGCTCTGAAAAAGCTAATTTGAGAAAAACTCTTCTCAGTCATTATAAAAATTAAAATGATATTGCAATTGTAATTCCTGGAGTTAAAGAATATATCTTAGAAATAATAAAATAACTTCATAATAACCAATTTGCAAATGTATGTTACAGATAACAATTTTTAAGAAACCAAATCTTTTTGCATTTATTTTTCGCATTATAAAAAATTGCAAAATCCAATTTGTGCAGAAAATTGCAAGCACAGCATTAGATAAATCATGAATTACTGAATTTGTAAAGTAACAAACTTTTTTTTTTTAATTAGTGCAATTTTTTCTTTTTTTCCTAAATTATTCTCTTCTTTTTAAAAATATATTTATTCTTTAATCAGGAAAAATTGTATTTAAAAAAAATTAAAATGATAGTGATAATTTCTAAGCCAATGTTGGTGATTTGTATAAGTGTTATGGTGTAATCATTTGTTGATATTACTAATACTGTAAATCAACACACATTATTTTTAATGTATCTTTCATTTTTGCTTATTTTTTATTGATTTAGTAAAATATGCTTTTGTTAAAACTCAACCCGCATAATAATTATTTCTTTAATAATTTGTTGAAAGTCCTGTTTAAGTTATAACGTGTTAATACAGTAAAACCTGTAAAGTTGACCACCGTTGTAAGTTGGCCACCTGTCTAAGTTGACCACTTTTGGTCAGGAACGAAATTAGCCCTATATTATTTAATGTAGGAAAACCTTTGTAATTTGACCACCTGTCTATATTGACCACTTAAGTACCAAATTTGGGTGGGAGTATTATAAAAATCCCTTTGTAAGTTGACCACCTAATTATTACTATATTTATTTATTCATCTATTTTTGCAAAGATAAAAAAAACTTATATAAGTTCTCCAGGATAATATTTTTTATGCTATAATGTTAGACCAGTATTTGTCTGGATGGATGAAACAACAATATAAAGTTTGCCTAAACCTCTGTGTAAGGATAGTGCCAGTTCCCAGCAAGCCAAGTTTGGAGTTCGGTTGGGTTAAGTAGTTGAAATGAAAGAAGATCGATTCTTGTGAGGGATGTAAAAAAAAAAAAGGTTTCCGGGGCACCTTCTTATATGAACAAAAAACAATAAACACCTGGAATTTAACAAGAAGTTCCGTCTAGAACTATACGAGCCTACTTTCCCGTATACACCAAATTCAAATTTATAATCTAGCTATCTCTTTCTCTCTCTTTCTTATTTATCTTTAGTTCTAATTATTGAAAATATACCTTTTTCAACGGATAATACATATTCATTCACTCACTCATTCATTCGTTACCTCATTCAAGTGTTTATTCATTCATTTACGCATTCATGTATTTATTCACTCATTTATTTATATTTTCATTTATTCAATAATTTATTCATTCATTTATTCATTGATTTATTCTTTCACTCTTTCATTTATTCATTCATTCATTATTTCACTCATTGAGTCACTGAGAAATATCCTTGAAAATCCCGATCAAAAAATTTCATAGCAAAATAGGCTCGTAAGTTCTGGATAAATTTTCTATTTCTACATGTTTTACGTTATAAGAGCTTTCCGATAAAGTTTGTTCCAAGCAAATCGGTCCGTTAGATCAGGATTTATATAGGGTTGAAATTTCCCCGTAAGCGCTATGTTAATTTTTTGAACTGTTCAAAAATGAACAAAAATTGTTCAAATTGATATTTCACGCCAAGAGATTCTTCCAGTAAGCTTGTTCATTGGAACATGGATCTTGTACCCAGAGTTTACATAATTTGCCTCATTTTCGCCATAGGCGCTAATGTTAAATTTTTTTGAACTGTTCAAAATTGAACAAAAAAATGTTCAAATCAAAAAGTAAAATATAGAAATGAGATGTCCTCGACGAGATCTTTCGAATGCAAAAAGAATTTTTCCAATCGGACAATTCGTTCAAAAGTTATTAGGGGGGGACAGACCGACAGACACACTTTTTCCCCATCTCAATACCCTACTTTCAAATTTTTTATTTTTCAATCTTTATTTAATTACTTCACTTATTTTTGACTTTTCTTGATTTTTAACGATATTTTCACGATACATTAAGCCTTCTTTCATGCTTTATTATTATTTTTTTTTACTTTTACGGGAAAGTAGGCTAAAAAAGAGGACTTTTTAAGGCCTTAGAAAAGAAAATGAACAGTAAGGACTTTCTAAGGACAGTAAGAGAACCCTAGAATGGAAGCTTGATTACGTACTAATTTATTGTGTTATAAAATGTTGAATGGGAGACAGGTCTCAGAAGGATTGCCACTTTTAGGGTTTTTAGCAGGGGTTTAAATTTTATTTGAGCTCAGGAAACAAATATTTATGAATTACTCAATGGAAGTAACTTACCAGTTTTTGCTTTAAATGAGGACTAAACGTTTGTACTATTTCCTTATTATTTTCAGAAACAGAACACATATAAAGATATTGTATTTTTTAAGATATCGTTCATACATGATATTTAGATTTACATTAATTAAAAAATTGAAAAAAGCGACTTCTTTTTGAAAATTTGTAAAATTAAGTTAGAATTTTGCACCCAACAATATTTTAATGAAATCCTGTTCTTCATCTAATGATACATTGCTTTTTTCACCCAGCATTGATTACAAGCGGTAATATGTCAGTAGTGCTCCTCATAAAAAAAACATTTTCCTATGAAAATTTCAATGGTGCAATTTGTGCTATGACCCCCTTCCTCCCCCTGGTGCACGCCCTTGAACATACTGCAAATGTGTAAAAATCTATCCAAAAAATAAATAAAGCATTAAATAAAAAACAAAGCTTAAAATTCAAGCTTTGTGGTGCAATTCCCTTCCATTTAGACTACCTGTACACATTACTTCATAACTACAAGTGCATAGATTTGCCTGGCATCATACAGATGCAGAGGAAAATGAATAGAAATTATATTTTACATTTGTAGAGATTGTTTAAGCTTGAGTTAGTACGCTAATGTGAACTCGATCTCCTCCCATGTTAGTGGCAGTCAGATTTAAACATGAAAAAAATCAAAGGGAAAACTGCAATTATACTATGCGCGCAAAGTCAGTAATTTTGAGAATATAGTTTTTCCCAACATTATCTCATTTATTCTTATTCTTATTGACATCCTAAACCGGAATGTTCTTTCAACCATACCCTGTATATTATGTAAATTGAGTAGGACCAGCTGATTAACTAGGAGCTGCTAAATTGACCAGGACCAGCATAGCTGGGCCCTGAGCCTGCTGCTGGCCGTCACTTTTGTATTTGTATGTAGTTGACTATTTTTATCATCATAACTTTTAGTACACTGACTCTACCAAAAAATGAAAATACGTATTATTTCCAGCAATCAAATCATATCTTTCTTTTTTTCAATCTGAAATGACAAACCAATACCTTATGATAACATTTATTAGCAGAAATATACCTTATTCATAATACAGTTAAATGTTTGAAAACAAAACAATAAGCTTAATGCATGACCAGAGTTTTCAAAATTTAAACAAAATCATAACTTTATTGAATTATCAAAGCATTTTCCTTTTTTACATAAATACTATAAATGAACATTATCAAACTAAAACACATCAAGAATTTTTCTCAGAAATTTTACAAATTACTATTTTATTATACTCAAAATAATTTACAATTAAATTTCTTATTGTATTTTTTAAAAATACAGCATAAAAAATTCCCCATTTGTTATAAAAATAAACTTAAAATATTAAAGCAATTCTAAGTAAAATATTTTTTTGTTAACAATTCAGCATTTTTTCAATAGCATTAGGCATTTTTTGCTTCATTTATTCATCCTTATAATGTACAGCTGTTGTATTAGAGGCATCAGTTAATGTATGCTAAAAAATAATTTCATTTTCAAATATTAAAGTGGTTGGAGATGTTGATCCCAATTTATATAAAAACTGACATGTACGATGTACTGGAGTGTAAAAAGCACTTGCTTATACATTTTCCAACACATTTTGTAATAATCTTTTAGCAAATATTTTTCAGCAAACACTTCTTGACATTTGTTAAAACACGTTAAATTATTTTGATGTAAAATGATAATGTGTAACTTAACACAATTAATCTATACTTTTATCCAAAGTAAATTCAGGCAATCTAAAAAACTACACCTAAGATTTACTGATGCCTCTAAATTACTGCAACCACAAAAATAATTGTTATTAAAATTTTATAGTAAAATACATGAAAATTTTCAATCAATTACAAATATATTCCATTTAATTCTTATAAAAATATCCTTTAGGGCATGGATATGGATAAGTTTTTCATTTGAACAAAACATATTAAACCATAGATTAGAAATAAAATTTACGCATGAATATTTTATGAAAATCTTTCAAGATACCCTTAGTGTTCTGGTAAAAGACACCAAGTTTACAAACAAAAACTGACAGACTATTGCAGTGAATTAGAACTAGCAATTAATTATTTCACAATATAAACTATTCATACAATTTAGAAGTGGCATAAGTAAACCTTCTGCAGTCTAATGAATGATTTTTACCATTTTTTCCATAACAAGTTGGAAATTTAAATTGACAATATCTCAAAACCGGAGTTAATGATTCTTACCAGAATGTTAACGATATGTTTATCATAAATTTATTATACATAAAAATTTCAATTAAACTTTTTATCAGTCAATCAGATTCAATTACCTAATTCATCAAACTGAAATATTTGCAAATTTTTTTTTTGAAAACATAGAACTGAAGAATAATTAATAAATAAATAAATACATAGTTTTAAAAATTTTTGAAAAAAAAAAAAATACTTGAAAACGGGGCTTTTTTCCCCTGGTTTTTCCCCCCTTATCAGTGAACTTTTGCTTTAAAAAATATTTAATAATTCTTTTTTTAATATTTCTCTTCAAGATTCCTTTTTGCATTGCTAACCTTAATAGCTCCTTTACTCTAAAATCATAACATTCTTAAACTTATAAAAAAACAACAATAATTTACTTAGGTCCGAATAAATGATAATAATAATTAACTTCAATCTAAATAAACATTTATTTATAGACATATGGAATGTATTTTAGTATCGTTAAGTCAAGAATTGCATTGCTACATCAAGTTGCAACAGCCGCGCTTCTTCTTACGTTCACCTACAATATCCAATGCATCCCCATGATATTTTTTTGGAACAACAGAGGGAGATGGTGGACTATTACAGGAATTAACTGATAAATGACCATTCTGCAATAATGATTTTCCATTAGTCTCTTGAACTGAAGAAGTAGATGTAATACTATTTCGCTGGTCACATCTTTGTTTTTTTAAGTCAGCAAGCCCTGAACCATAGGTAGGGCTTGTGTTGACAGTTACATGGATTTCTACATTCACAGATTGCCCAGGTTTTTGCTGTATAACAGATGTAGCTTCAGCAGTTTTCATTTGGAACACTTTCTCAGAAACGTTTCTTTTAGAAATGGAAAACGGATTTTGAAGTTTTCCTTCGGATTCATTTGGCACATCTACATTATCACACGTGTTAAACACAGTATTGGATCTTTTGTTGCAGTCACCAAGTTCTAACGCTTCAGTAGCAGTTTTAGCTCTAAATCTTTGCAATGTATCCTTACCATCAATGGGGGGGAAAGATATATCAATATCTTTAGGATCAAGATCACAATCAGCAGTCATTTCTCTTTGAGATGCATCCAAAACGTTTCTCAATTCATCATCCTTAAAAAGCAAAGAAACTTAATAAAGTCAACAAATGCATATTGTATTTTTAAAAGTAATAACATTTAGATCAAAAGGGCACATGCATAACGTATGTCTAGAATATGTATCCTAGTGCAGGAACTTCTGAATTAAAAAGGAACTCGATGTTTACATGATGAACTCAACATTGTTAAAGCAAAATAGTCAATTATTTGACGTTGACGCTAAGCAGCAGTGAGCAAATAAGCTTTGCAATCTGCTCCTTGGTGTCGCTGACTCGACTTTTTTCCGGCATTACAAAAAAGGGTTTCTTATAACCGCATAACAGTTATATCAAGGGTGGCCATGAGGCCGTCTTGGTGCAGACGGCGGTATTGAAATTTTTAGGGGGACTGTTTTTCAGAGGTATTTAGTCATATTTGGGAGGGAGTCCGTAACTTTCGGGGGTGAATCATCGTTCTTAGGCGGGGGATGGATTACCGTGCGCGTATGAGCCAGTTTTGCTTTCAAAACCATCGATTTTATCAATTATTTCCAGCACAATGATGATAATTTTTATTTTTCTTAATTTAAGACTTAATCAAACATAAAATGTTAATACATTTTGATTGTGCACCAACACCATCATGATTCCACATTTCCATCATGAACATAACAAATGTGTTTCACATCTAATTAATGGACATAGTTTACAACCTTTAAAGAGTTAAGGGGGGCATTGCTTTTCTTTCAAAAATATTTGCTAATACTAAATGATTTATTATGAAACAAAATACTGAATGGTTAACAGACAACTTCACCACTTATTAAGAGTTAAAAAAATAATCTTAAAGTTCAAATGAAGTGTAAGTAAGTGACAAAAAGTAATTAAGAAAAAATAAATGCCTTAAAATGTAATTGTACTTAAAAATCTTTCAGATTGTACTACAAGATGCAAATAAGTAAATGTGATTATATTTATTAAAGCTGGATAATTTTTACATATTACAAGTAAAATAAGCATACTAATTTTTTACTGATACATACTGACGCCTTATATTTCCATTAAAAGAATATTTATGTTAATCATTATCAAATTAAATTTACATTTTTCTGCTGCAATTTCACCTCATTAGCTGTTTGAATTAAACTGAGTAAATTCGGCAGCATCAAAGTATTTTCTAAAAGAATTCAACTTACGTCTAATGTTTGAGTGTCATCCTCTTTTTCATGCCTTAAACGAGCTTCTTCACGAGCTTCTCTACGAGAAATTTGAGCTTTTTCTCGTATGCTTGTTCTTCGGATTGATTGGCTGAAGAGAACGAAAATTACATTTTTTCAGCAACAAGTTTTGCTTTTAAAACTTAAAATACAAAATTAATGTACAAAAATACTGTATAAAAAACCAATCAAAAGAAATCACACCACAGCTCATTTGATACATTTATAGGATTTAAAATAAATTATTTTAAATGTACTAATAAGTATAAATAAGTAAGTAAATAGTATGAAATAACTCGATTCATGGCAATTCACCACTGGTCTTATATACTATTGTATTTTATTTTGTAGTGGTTAAGATCAGTTTTTACAGGTCTTCTTTAACAGGCCTATAATTTCAAAGTTTTTCAGGGGTATAATGTGGCAAAGGTGAGTATATCATACACATTTATACATGAAAAACAACAAAATACATACACATGCATCAATAAATACATTTTAAGGAGTCAAATCCCTCTCCTGTCCTTCCCCCATAACGATGGGCTTGTTCTCTAATAACTCCCTACCTCATAGCCTGAAACTTTAGGTTTACCATGCATTGCTGCATACTGAAAGAGAGCTAGCAGGTTCTTTCCCCTGCCTGGCCGTGGACCATCATGCCTCCAATGATTTTTAATGCCTCCTAAAATCACATGCAAATCTTAACTCTATATGATGTTTCAGATATGCACTTTTCATTCTGTTCAAAAGATACTATTTATACCAAGATTTCTTTCATGGACACTTATAGAGCGGAATTAATGAACACTATTAGTGGTACTTGCATCAACATATTTTAACTAAGGACAAATTTTGACACATTAATAAAATTCTGAAAAACAATATTATTGAAGCAAAATATTGTCGAACATCATATACTATTAAGAACTTTTACTTGAATTTTCAGTATTGTCGACAGTTACATAATCTCCTTTGAGTAAATGTTACTAAATGTAAAATAACAAGACTGAGAAAAATTACCATCACAATGTCATTTTTAATATATACTAACCTCCTTGTATTTTGACTATGAGTTCGTCTTAATCTATTGGTTTGAGATCCCCTTTTCGTTTCCATCTCAAATTTTAGTTGCATAATTCGTTCTCGCACCTCAATGTCTTCTGATATGTCTGAAATGTGTTAAAAAGAAATTAGCAAACAGGGGGGAAATTAGAGAAAGAATGCTAAAAACATTATGGATAGAATTCTATTCAATAAAAAAACCTTTTGAACAAAAAAAATCTTTCTAGATAAAAAGCATTTAAATACACACAGAATTTTTTGAAAATCAAAATAAAGTCTACCTCAAAATGGGGTAAATAGGATTTTTTTCCGAAAACTTTGAATAAAAATACCAATAATTTAAACCCTTTGTAAGATTTTCTGATCAAATAGTTAACTATCTACTAAGGTCATAAATAATCATTCATGAGAAAAGATAAGAAATACGTTATCAAAACAGAAGATTAAAGTCAAATTCAAAATTTGACACTTTCTAACCTATAGTGGTGACAATTCTGAGAGTTTTCAAACATAATTCAATTGCAAATGAAATTTCTAAGAAGAATATCTTAAAAACTACACTTGTTTAACTATACTGATTAATTTACCACTAATTTGCATAGTAAGAATTTTAAAAAGTTTTTATTATTTCATTTTTAAAGCAATATCTTTAAACTTTGAGGTTTTTTGACCCTACCACACAATAAAAGCACTTCTATATACCTTAATTTTATATGGATTCAATCAACTACTTGATTACAAAGAGTTTTCTCAACTGACCAAAATCTCATTGCTTAGAAAAAATTCTCTTAAATGAAATTACCCTTATAAGGAATAAATATGTTCAAAAATATAGTTATTTAAATACTTTTACAATTATAATTGAATATTACTTCATCATATTAATGGTATTTATAAAATTTATATTTATTAACCCATCAATATCATGAAAAAATATTTATAAAATTTTCAAATAAATAAAAAAAAAAAGGATATCCTTGATTATTTTCCAAACTTCAACTTCAGTAGAATATTTTAATTATTTGAGCATATTTACAGGGTTCCCACCAAGAATATGATACAAAAAAAGTGACCATTTAAGAAAAAAAAGTGACCAAAAAAGTGATCAATTTAAAAAAAAGTGACCAAATGAGAATAAGCTTTGCGTTACCACTAAAACACATGTAGAAAAAAGGTTTATAGGTTTTTAAGCATAAAAAAAATATACCATTACATTTATTTTCTTCACATGCAAAAGTTCCATCTAGAACTATGAGCTTACTTTCGTACATTCCAACTTCAGATTTATACTCTTCCTATCTCTCTCTCTCTAAATTCTCATTTAGCTCTAGTTCTTGACTACTTCAAATGTACCGTTTTCAAAGGTTAATACATATTCATTCACTCATTAATTAATTTACCCGTTCATGTACACTTATTTATTTTTTCACTCATTCATTTATTTATTCATTCATTCTTTCACTCATTCAGTTATTCATTGATTTATTCTTTCACTTATTCATTCATTCTTGAGAAATATCCTTAAAAATCCTGGTCAACAAATTTCATTAAAAAAAAGGCTCGTTTAATTCAATTTGAACTTCATATCTGTACATGTTCTTTGGCCTAACATCTTTCCGATAAGTTCCAAGCGAATCCGTCAGCTAGATCCGGATTTATATAGGATTGAAATTTCCCCATAGGCGCTAATTTTAGTTTTTTGAACTGTTCAAAAAGGAACAAAAATTGTTCAAATCTAAAAAAATATTTCACACCGAGAGCTTCTTCCAATAAGCTTGTCCATACGAATTTGGATCAGCCTAGTGTTTACATAATGTGCTTTATTTTTGCCCATAGGTGCTAATGTTAAGATTTTTTTAACTGTTCAAAATTAAACGAAAAATTGTTCAAATGAAAAAGTAAAATATGGAAATGAGATGTCCTGGCCAAGATCTTTTGAATGGGCCAATTTGATCAAAAGTTATTGAGGGGAGGGGGAGGGGGACCGACAGACGCACATTTTGCCAATCTCAAAAGCCTACTTTCAAATTTTTCATTCCTTATTTAATTACTTCTTTGACTTTTCTTTATTTTTAATGATATTTTTACGATACATTAAGCTTTTTTTCACACTTTATTTATTTTTTGGGAAAATAGGCTAAAAACAGCAGAAAGTTCAATTCTTAATTAATCTTCCATAAATAACTAATCTTCCATAATAACATCACTATCATCTTAAAAAAAATCATTTTAAAAACTCAATGTTTTTTCATCAGACACAGAAAGAAAGCAGTCATACATATATATGCCAGGGGTGACCGATAATGCTAGCAATCTACAGAATCGACTTTATTTTTTAACTAGCGGTACCGGCACGGCTATGCTCGTGTTAAAAAAATGAAAAGACCAGTCGGTTCGCCATTGTGTATATAGTGGTAACTTTTTTATGAGAAAATTATGTTATTTTATTAAAATGTATAGCATTAAACATAATTAAAAATTACCCACCCACGGCAATGAACCAGCGATCCTACACATTTAAGCACGTTTTTTTTACAAAACACACACAATGGAAAAGGAAAATAGTAATGAAAAAAAAACGAAACGAATATATTTAAGAGAAAACACATTTTAATTGTTTAGTTCAAGTACTCACACAAAAAGGGCGATTATAATCCATTAGTAGTTTTAATTAATAAATCTCTAGAATAATTAGTTTTTGTCTATTATTCATTAACAGTAAAACGTAAAGACGAAATTTTGTAGCTCTCAGAAACTAAGAGTAGGAGGAACAGCTTTGAAAGCGGAAAAACCTTTCATCCGAGCTCAAACAGGCAAATAACATGTATGCTAATTCACTGGAGAAAAAATAGAATAAAGTAAATAAAAATGTAAATAGTAGTAATAAGTTGGAAAAATAAAAATCACTATAAAGTATTACATTTGTTTAAGAAACCCTTGTGTAGTATGGAGAATGGTCCCGTAAAATGCATGTCAAAATAAGTAAATCAAAATAAAGCTATTGATTGCTTGTGAGGAGCAGGAAATAAATTTCAACTCGTTTAAAAAAAGGAATAATCAAAATCCAAAAATAATTAATTAATTAATTAAAAATTGGCTGCTCCTCAAAATGCTAAAAACCGCAAGACATAAATTTTAATTCGTTTAAAAAAAAAGGATCATAAGTCTTGTGGGCATGGTAAATATTCTAATAAAATGAAAGTTTATTACCGTGAAAAAATAATTTCGAACTACAGAGAAAAACTCTTATAACTTCTTTTCCAGTTAATTTAGAGGCTTCGAATTTTAGCACAAAGAACAAAACTCTTTCTGGGACAGTTTTTTACTCGCTTTTCAACGGTATCAAGCTCGAAAAGATGCGATAATTCCTTCCTATAGAAAACGACTATTTTACGAAATTTTCGTCTATAAATTGGAATAAAAAAAGAACTAATTCGAATTTCAGAAAAAACTCTCCGAGGTGCACACCCCCATGTTCCAAACTAACTTTGTGCCAAATTTCATGAAAATCCACCGAACGGTCTTGGCCCTACGCCGGACACAGACAGACACACACACATATTTGCTGCTTTATTATTAGTAGAGATGTGTGAAACAAGAAAAATTATTTTAAATGTTTTATCACAAAAATAAAATGAATTACAGGTAATAAAAACATTTAGAATATCAGAGGAGCATGTGCTAAATATTTGAAACAATTAGATAAATTAAAGGTATGTATATACAAGGAATATTTTAATGTTTTATTAAAAAATTTAATTCAGAATATTCTTTGATACCAAAATTTAAACACCAAAGCTAAGTACAGTGAAACCTGTGTACGTTGACCACTTGCGGTGCAGCACTTTAGTGATCAACTTACAGAGGGTGAAGGGCTGATTCCGTTCCTGAAAAAAGTGGTCAGCTTAAACAGGTCAGCTTAACTTACAAAGGTGGGCAACTTTACAGATTTTACTGTACTTCTAATGCATGCTAGTGCAAGGATCAAAAGAGAAAAAAAGTTTAATATTTCAAAATTTGCTTTCATTGGGATTACTACAGAAATAAAGTTAATTTGAATATCATTTATATTTATGTCAAAATACATATTTTAGAGCAAGTAAAAATAAAAATCTTTTGGTTGACCACTAAAGAAGCAAATAAAATCAATTATAAGCATGAAAAACAGGAAAAGGATCAATGTCCAGTTAAATCAAGCAAGGAAATCGCTAAATTAAATGCATTCTGTTCAAATCATTCTGCAAGAAATGATTTTGATTATAATCCTTTGTCCAAAGCTAATTTAGAAAGTACAGATACCAAAAGTAAAATACTTGAAAAGTATACTTTAAGTGCTTACTTATCCTGTAGCAAAAAGTTTTTAACTTGCAAATTGTTCAAAGGCTAAAAATGAAAATGATATGATAGAATAGACCTTGAAGAGCAAAAAAAAAAAAAAAAATCATAAAAGAAATTCAATAAAGTAGGAAGGCTCAAAAATTTTAAATGTTAATATAAAAATCTCAGAAAAGAATGGTTCAAAAATTTAGAGAACCGTCGCCCCTGGTATATAAATGGCAGCATTCTGTAAAAATTCCAATTTATTCAGTCTTGGATTTCTTTTGAAAAAATTTTGTGATTACCGAAGATTTTTTCTTCTGTAATTTTTTTTTTTTTTTTCAATTTATGTGCCCCTTTGCTCTGTGCTCATCTTCATCAGCTTTTATAGATTTAGCACCCTCTATCATTGCCCGAGCAAGCTATATTTCTGTAAAATCTTGATTTCTAATGCCCTCCTTTAACTCTTCATTTGCTTCGGCAAGTAGCTTTGTGGAAACTATTTTATTAGCATTTTTCCTGGCATTTGTACTTTTCCTGGTGTTTATAAGAAAAGGTTGGTGGTTATTTATCACTTTATGAGATACCCCATAAAAAAGGTGATTTTAGGGGACAATTTGCTGCAAAAAGTGACTTTAAGTGACCAATGCAAAAAAAAAGTGATTTTAGGTGACAATTTGCTACAAAAAGTGACTTTAAGTGACCAATGAAAAAAAGAGTGATTTTAGGTGAAAAAACCTTGGTGGGAACCCTGTATTTATGATTCGCCTCTCTAATTTTAACCAAACATTTGCCTTCTCTGATTTTTAATATTCATCAAGTAAGGCATAATTCTTGAAATAAAAAAAAAAAAAAAGACAGATGCAGAGGCGCATCCAGGGATTTCGCTTTGGCTTTCCAAGGTCAAAATTAGGGATAAACCAGATATTGATTTCCTGGCTACTGGATATCTGGCATCTCTCGTCTGACTAATCCGTACTAGGTATCTGGTTCTGGTGTTTAAAAGCTGTAAATTCTATTAATTGGTCAACATTTTTTGTCTTTGTATTCATCAATTTATTTCATGTTATTCAAATTATACACTTAATGAATAACTGATCTTTAGAATGAGGACTGATCTTACAATGCAGTTAAGTAAACTTGTGCAATCACTGAAAAAGACCCCTCTCACCATATGTTCTCTCAGACATTTCAGATACCTACTTCCTGATTCTAGCAGTGAGGTAATTATTCGGCTTGGACCAGATGGTAAATAATTTATAGAGTTGCCCGATATAATTTTCCTTGCTTTCTCCTATTCAAAACTCAAATGCAGGGCAGCTACCTTTTGAAGTTTTCCAGTAAAGCAGCTTTCTCCTAACGTGCCCTGCACCTAAAAAAATCCTGAACTCCATTTGGCGTAGTTTAGCTTGTTGAAGCATTTAAACTCTTTAACGCAAAACAAGCAGATACCTGCTGGAGCCCATCCATGGAACTCAACAAATTTGATTTTTGAGCATTAATCCTCCATTTTTCTATTTTTTGAGTACATTGTTCCTTTTTCATAACAATATTGCTGTAAGAAACAACAACAACAACAAAAAAGTAAGAAGTTTACCATATGGAGTTTCTCCATTTTTGGTTTTTGCATTGATGTCAGCACCGGCTTGAACTAGCATTTCAATGGCATCAGGCTAGGAAAATCAATGAAGACAATATTATTATTTATAATATTAGCAATTTAAATCTAAAATTAAAGATTAAAGACAAAAAAAAAAAAATGTGCTTCGGCCTTTCAAAGCAAGGTCTATACAGAACTATAATAAAGATTAAACTTACTGCTTAACACCTCTATTTATATTTATTTTCATTCCATATTATTATTAATGTAAAATTTGCAAAATTGAAAGCAATGTAAACTTGAAGCAGAAAGCTACACATTAAAAACGCCACTTTGTATAAGATGTACCATGCTTTTCCAACTTTTAAGGCAAAGAAAAGTATCTTATGCACAAAATAATCAGTGTACGTACATATACAGTCAACTCTCTGAAATCCGCACTGCTTAGGACCAAGGGTTGTGTAGATTTTAGAATTTTGCGGATTTCGGGTCATTGATCTGTGTAAGCATTTTGTGAGGTCATAATGTTGCGTTCACTTTTTTACTTATTGCTCAAAAAATATTTTGATAAATCACTAATTATACAGGCATAAATATATAAAAGAGATTGATAAAAAAGAAAAAAATATATAAGAATTAGATACAATATATAAGGTAAATGACCCGGTAGTGACACTTTTCTCTACCAGACCCCTACCTGTTAGCGAGGCCTTAGGATTCTTATGCACGGGGAGAGGTAGTGGGGTCTACGGATATTACATGCACATATCCCCAAGAATACATGGTGGTCTTCAGTGGGTATCGAACGCACGACCTTCCAGGTGGAAGTCCAACGTGCTAACCACTAGGCTACCATGCTCTAGTAGTGGACACTTAGATCTTTAAGCTCCTAATATAAGCGAGTGTAACATTAAACTTGAATGAAATTATCAGAGCCTATAGCGAACGATTCCTATAGGAATCGCTGGTTAATAGAACTAAAATTGGAGAGGAGCATCTATGCAAGTACATGGATCATAATATTTAATAGCTGCTTCCACAACAGTCACATTTGCTGCTCTTTATGAAAGCCGATCAATAAGAAGCAGGGTTCGTGATTTTTTTTTTTTTTAATTAAAAAAAAATCGGATTTTTTTTATTTAAATCAGATTTTTTTAATTTAAATCGGATTTTTTTGATTTTTTTAAAAAAGACCTTAAATATTTTCTATATTGATTATGTTACATTCATAGAAACAATGTGGCATGTTAATCATTATGCAAAAACACACTTTAAGCTACTTTCACAGCAATAAATATTTTTTAACAATAATAATAAACAAACTTTAATACAAATGCATGACTCAAATGCAAACACTAATCGGAATTATTTTGCTGTTGAAACTGAAAAAAAGTAACGATTGTGTGTATTTAATTTTTACATTGAGTGTACTTTAAAATCATTTTTTCTATTTTATAAATGAAAAAGCCTGAAATATTTTTACCCATTTAGTAAAATCATATGCTCACACCATAACTAAAAACTGAAACTTTTTGTTTTAATCAAATATCTTTATTGAAAACTCCTATGTTAAAAAAATATTTTGGAAGGTAAAAACCTTAAGCTATTAAAGGACATGGATGAAACTTTAAGGATACATATTCCAAATTCTAACAATTGTTGTTTTAAACACTATCATTCTGAATTATTTATTTGTATGGCATTTATTAAATTGATCTAAAATACTATTTTTAAGATAAAAAACATTGAATGATTCTTGATTATTATGAATTCTAATTTGAATGATTGAATGAATTATACTTTACTGTTAAGATGCTTGAAGAATAAGAGTAATATTGTAAAATTAAAAAAAAAGATTAGTTCTAAACTTATGAAATATGTTATGCACACAGACAGATAGACCTAAGAAGTTTTGTTTGAAACAGTGGTTGTAATTGCAACAAATTTCATTTTTACAACACTTTCTAACATTTTAAGATCAATGATTTTTTTGAAAAAAAATCACTTGATTTAAATCGCGATTTAAATCATGATTTAAATCAACGAACCCTGAATAAGAAGGTTAGGGATTTGGGGAAAATAAATGGGAAAAAAGCATAACATCATTTATGAATGGTCCCTTAGTCATTTTTAAAATTATTTCTCCAAGTCAACAGCATAAAATAGATTATATTAATTTCTGTCCACTACTAATGCAAATACGTGTCTTATAAATGTCCACTATAGATACAAATTAAGCGTTTAGTAAATTTGACGTAAAAATCCTAATTTTTCATCAAATGACATTTTATAGGTAATTAATTTTTAGAGAAATAGTTGGCGATTAAGCTTAATATACAAATATTGATGTAAGTCCCTTGAAAAAATTTTGTCACGTAAAAGACTACAAAAATTTTCTTAACTGTGTCCACTACCGGGTCATATACCTTATATATATGTGTGTAAACTTTAAATGATTTTTTTTTATTCAACTACATTGTAAAGGTGCAGATTAGTGGTCGCCACTAGCTAACTGACCACCAAAAGATTTTTAATGATGATCAAAATTTTCATTACCGATCGTCACTTTGGCGACCAAAATTAGATCAATTAGGAAGAACATTTGAACCATAAAATCGATGCAAATACAAAATTTATACTACAAAAATAAATATTTTTGCTCAATACGATTTGAATTGTGTACTAATGAAAAAATAATAAGAAGTATCGCAAACCGAAAACAGATGCAAAAAGATAGATGTTTAATTACGGCAAAACGCTAATATTGCGCATGATACGTGGCTTTAAAAAAACTTAAAAATAAGCTAAAAACACATTGTTTTCAAGTATAAAACGCAGATGCAAGTTATTGTAAACATTTTAATAATAATTTTAGCAAAAAAAAATAATTTAAGTATGAAATTAGTCTGAAAAATTTCTAACAATACTTGCATCTTTGAAAGACACACAATACAAATTTAAAGCTGGATGGAACAGAGGAGTAACTTCAATAGAACTATTTCTATTTACTTACATGTCCCCAGCATGCTGCAGCATGAATTGGTTGCCACTGGTCATCATCATTTACATCTATAGTAACATGTTGATCTAAGAGGAATTCAAGAACAGACAAATATCCATTGGCTGCAGCAATGTGTAACTGAAATGAAACAGAAAAGCACATGAAAACAGGATGTATTCAAAATTAACCTAAAAAAGATATTTAATAAGTTATTTCAATAAGTCATTTTCATAGGAAATAATACTCTCCCATTTGCGTGCAACAAAAAACTGAGCTTTTTCATATTTTTTTCATTGATTGGTATGAATAATTAGTTAAATGTTTCTCTTGAATTTTTTGATAGTTAAAAAAAAAAAATCCACATTGATAGACAGCAAGTGCTTGCGACGCTGCATTCAACATTTTAGTTTAATGATTTGTTACCATCATTTTTTCGTAATTACATCATGACTTACTTTTCTCCACTAGGCCCCTACCTGTTAGCCGAGGCCTTAGGATTGCTTACGCACGGGGAGAGGTAGTGGGGTCTACGGATTTTACATGCACATATCCCCAAGTATACATGGTGGTCTTCAGTGGGTATCGAACGCGCGACCTTCCAGGTGGAAGTCTGACGTGCTAACCACTAGGCTACCACGGCCCACATCATGACTTACTCAGATAACTTTCAGAAAATGTAACATTTGTATTTATTTAAATTTTAGACAAATTTCTTTTCAACTGTAAGGGATTTATTGATATTCATCTTTTCAATAATACAAATTATAATACAATTAAACTATTGCATTATTCTGATTTCTCAAAACAAAGTCAGTAAATAAAATAATCGATGCAACATTTCAGCTTTATGACGTTATTAAACAGTAGGAAAAATGCCCATGTACTTTAGACTTGTCACTAACATCAGTGGCGTATGCAGAATTTCTTCAAGGGGGGTTCATAATTTCCTGAAACTACTAAAAGAAATTCGAGTATGTAATAAAGCACTATTATTATTTTATTTTTGCCATTTTGTCTGAGGGGTTAAACCCCTAAACCACCCCTTGCGTACACCACCGACTAACATGCCTGTAAACAAAATTAAGCCAGATTGAAAAAGTTCTGGATCATTCCATGGAAATGTCAAACTTCAAAGGGTGGGGGAGGGGGAAGAGTAGAATGTAACTTTAAAATATTTTTTAAGTTAATACACATTCTGTAACAATTTGGACCTATTATATATTATACAGAAATTTGGTAAGATTTCATTTGGAGTATGCTGTTCAGTTTTGGTCTCCTTTATCTAAAGAAGGATATTACTTTATTGGAAAGGGTTCAGAGGAGGGCAACTAGGTTGGTGAGCGGTCTTCCAGACTTATATTATGAGGTTAGGCTCAAAAGGCTCAATATGTCTAGTCTTTTCTCCACAAGAATCCTACCTGTAAGCCGAGACCTTAGGATTGCTTTTGCACGGAGCTGGTGGCCAATATGTATAGTCTAGAGCAAAGCAGAGTTAGAGGGAATATGATTCACTTATTTAAATTCATTAAAATAGAAAATGTTGATGGGCTACAGTTATGCACTGAACGTAGAACCAGAGGTCATTGTTTTAAGCTTTTCAAAGTTCAGACTAATCCTGAAATTAGGAAAAATTACAACTTCAATAGAGTTTAGGCAGTTGGAACAGTTTACTGGAAGCAACAGTTACTTGCAGTGGGGAACTTTTAAGAAGGCTCTTGATGTTCATTGGGGGTTGTCAAATTGTCTAGGATCAGCCTAGCTGGGGCCTGTACATGCTGCTAGTCATCGCGTTTGTATTTGTATTTCAGGACCTCTCACAATAATATGAGTAAAAGTTAGAACTCTTAGCATGCAGTCCTGTGCCCAGTGTAAAAATTGATTATCTTTTTCTTTGCTATAGGGCCATTTCACAATATTTTGTCCAAACGTAGAGTGAGCAACGTGACACTTTCTTTGTTATAACTACGTAATTTATAGTTTAATTATTACTAAATTTTATTTTCAAATAATGTGTTCAGCACATTGTTTGTTGTTAATAAGAAGCCTAATATAGGTGTTTGAATGCCTTCTGCCTTCTTAGATATACAAAGCATACATTCAAAAAACTCAACAACGGGGGGGGGGGGGGGGGACACTACTAGACATTTGAAAACGCATGCATTTCAAGAATGAAGAAAATACTTACAGGACTAGCTCCAGTTTTATCTTTAAAATCTAATTTGCCACCACGAGCAGCAAGGTCTTTTAAGTCGTTCAACATTTTTATTTCAGTTGAGGCACGTGTTTGATCAATCATTTCTTGGGTGATGCCTGTTTTTATTTAAATAATTTTAAATATCAATTATGCAAATAAAATAAGGTGAAAAAATTCATTGTGTGAATAATAGCAATTTTGCATACCTTTTTTTGCCATTTCATTTTCTATGTAATCCAAAGTTGAATCATCATCGCAAATATCATAGGGCATATTCCCATCAGCATTCACAGCTAATAAATCTGCTCCCCTAATAAGTAGATAAAAAATAAAACATTTTAAAAATCCTAAATAGCTATACAGAATTCAGGGGTGAGCTACCAAGATCGATGGTGCAACACCCCTCCCCCACAAAAAAAGCTAAGGAACCCCGAAAAATGGAAAAAGCCACCTAAAAACATTCCCTAAACATTTCAATGGCAGAGTATAGGTTCAAGACCAAGAGTTGTGGTCACCACCCTTATGGGCATCCCTGGTGAACCGCCTATCATGAAGTAGTTTTTACCAGAGGATTTCCAAGCATACAATTCTATGCAAATTGATTCAAATTTTTAAATTTTAATACATTTTCCTTCAATATTTTATGCATTTCATTTCTTCTTTAACAGCCAGTCCAAAGTGTGCAAACTTATGAGGGATACCTGAATTGATACACAGTAGAACCTGGATCGATATTTTCTCACGGGACCATTTAATTTGAACAATATATGTGGGAGAACAATGAATGCGGATCAGAATACAGCAAGATGATATGAACACGTAAACGATTGCGGGAATGATGCATCGAGATCGACTGTACTGTTCTACCGTACTAATTCTGTCAAGATTCTACTGTACTAATCAAAACCTCTTCTTGAAATCGAAATGGCCAGGATTTTTAACTTTAGTTTGACAAGAGTTCAAGCATTAAATACTCAAAATAGCATCATAAATGCTTAAAATATCAGAGGAAGCACGTTAGAATAAAAGCTAACAAAAAGTTCCGTCTAGAACTATACAAGCCAATTTTCCATATAACACAACCTCAAATTTATAATCTAGCTATCTCTCTGTCTCTCTTTTTCATTTAGCTTTAGTTCTTTATTACTTCAAATATGCCTTGCTTTGGATTTTATCTCAAGCGTTTAGAAAATTTGCTTCACATTTCCCCATTACCTAATGTTAAGATTTTTTTAATTGTTCAAAATTGAACGAAATATTGTTCACATCAAAAAAGAAAATAGTCCTTGCTAAGATCTTTCAAGTACAAAAAAAAAAAAAAAAAAATCTTTCGAATCAGACAATTCCCTCAAAAGTTTTTAGAGGGGAATAGACAGACACACATTTTAACCATCTCAAAACCCTACTTTAATTTTTTTTAGTTTTTCAACCTTTATTTAATTACTTCACTTATTTTTGACTTTTCTTTATTTCTAACGATATTTTTACGATTGATTACGCCTTCTTTCATACTTTATTATTATTATTATTATTTAACTTTTAAGAGAAAGTATGTTAAAAACGGAAGGCTGCCTAAACTGCCTTAATTCTTGGTCACCCTGCAATGAGAGCTTGTATTTTCCAGTGGCATTAGTAACAACAAAAACATAGAATAAAACTTTAAACTTAAAACAGTGAGAAAAGGAAGCAATATCACAACAAAGCTTTAATACGAGTATAACGATTAAGTCAGGAACCAGTGCAGAAAATTTTCTGTTTTTTGCAAGTTTAAACTATTTTTGAATACTAAATACGTTTAACAGACGAAGCATCCCAGATTCGATAATGCAGAATAAATATTAGCCAATATGAAAATAATACAATGAAATAAATTAAGAGCACTTAATGAGAATGTTTTTATGTTTAAGAATATTTTGCAACGGGTCCTTTTTTGCGATCGTAAGTTCTGTAAAAATCACACTTCAATAAGGCAATTAAACAAGTAAAAAATTCCTACTTTTCCGATCATTTATTCCAAAACTGATTCTTTTAGGGAAAAGTTAAGTGGACTCAGAAAAATCATTGCGCATAATAATAATAATAACAATAAAAAGACTCAAATCCTCGAAGAATGAATATGTACAAATTATTGCAATGAAGTGTTGTAAACGCAGTTTTTCCAAGAAAAGAGACAGCATTGTTGCTGAAATACATAGTGCTTTTTCAGAAAAACTTGTTACAGCAATTAAATAACTCAATTAATTTACTCCAAGCCCTTTCTGATATATATAATTTATTATAAATTTCCATATTAGCCAAATGTTTATTTTAATAAAATTCTTTCTGAAAGTGAGAAAGGTACATTTATTTTATTTTATATGCGACCAGCGCAGGATCGAATTTAAGTTTCATGCCGCCCATAGGCTTACCTTAAATCGGCTGCTACTTAAAGAAGAAGCAAACCTACTTTCGAATTTTGATGACCGACTAGAAATGTCGACTTTTTACCGATTGAGGTGGTTGCTTATTTAGAAATTTCACTACTACTACTACCTTCTTTTTTTTTTTTTTTTTGAGCTCTGCAAGAAAACTGTTGCGCTGAAAGTAAATTTTCATTTTGAAGCCTGAAGGCTACCTATATATATATATATATATATATATTCATTAAGAGATAACTTCTAAATATTGCATTAATGCATGGAAAGGAAAGAGTTTGTCACTCTCTGTTAGAATTTCGCTTCAATATTCAATACCAGATTTTTAGAGTTCATTCATTCAATAAAAATACTACAGATTTGAAATAACATGCAATTGTCCCAGATTTAAGCAAAAAATACTTACTTAGATATAAGGTATTTGACAATATGTATATGGCCACAAGTAGCAGCTGCATGCAAAGGTGTCCATTGTTCGCTATCTTTGGCATTCACATTTGCTCCAAACTCTAAAAGCAACCTCATCATCTCTTCACTATCGTCAATACAACACTAAAGAAAGATAAAACGTGATAATATTACAGAATAAAATAATGGATTAAATATCGAAATGTACTTCAAGTTCTTAAAATAATTTCAGAAAATACATAAAATGAAGAACAATATTGGAATAACTAGGCTATCAGATATTATCTTAAATGCACAGAATGTGTAAAACTATTCTGAAGTTGACGTCCTTGAGTTAAGTAATTTCATGACGCCTTCTTTTTAGAATGTATTTATGACCATTGTACCCCATGGGGTGGGGTAAAGTGAGTAGTGTATGGGGTAAAGTGATCATAATTTGTAAAAAAGACTTATAAACGTATTATTAATAACCATAATGTTTCAAAATCCTCAAAAGGTTCATTTTAAAAAGATAGCAACTTTATTCCACTCAACTGAATTTCTTAATGCCCTTCTATTGTCAAAAGTTAGCCTTGCCTCCTTAACATCTGCAAACTAGTACTCCAATCTCTTCAGCTACTGCATAGATGGTTTTAAAACAAAGATAAATACCAAACTATTTTAGGATAAATAATAAGTATTTTTAGGTTTTAAGCCCTAAATATTAGGTTGTAAGATTGCTTTAATTTAATAAATGAAGACATAACTATGAAATTCAAAATTTTCCGTGAAAAAATTCAAAATAGCTTTTAATGAATGATTAAATTACTTAAATTACATATTAAAAAGTAGTGTTAAGAAAGTTCTGTGAAAGTTATAGGTTATTAAAAATCCAAATGGGAGAAAAATATGCATTTTAACCTAGCTATTTATTTATATATATATATATATATCTTTCATGTATTGTTCTTGGTTGAAGTACTACTGCTCGTTCTAAACACTCGCAGTTCCATAATATTTAAAATGGGTCTGTTTAGAAATGAATTATTCCATCGAAACTACTTGAAAATTGTTTTATTAAAGGTGCTTCCGAAAATTCGCCAACACTAAACAAACCATTGTAAGAAGACTATCTTATAGTAACTGTCACTAGTGTATAATCCTGTTAACTAAAAGGGAAAGTAAAAAGTTATTAACTAAAATAATGCAGTAATAGTGAAACTAACATCCGCCTCGATGCTTAATTTCGAACAAAAGTTACATCCCCATAATAGTTAAAAATTCGCATCAAATTGGAAAGAATTAATTAAGGAAGCTGAGCTTCCTTTCGCGTTGTATGCAAGATAACTCCTGGTCTACTCTCGTCTACCTACCCTGGCGCCTCAAAATGATAAAAACATTGTGAATAGAATTTTATTTAGCAAATACGCATGTTGACAAATTGGCAACGTTCGAAATAAAATAAAACTAAAGCGCTTTATTAATCGTCTGGGGAAAATAAAATTAAATTACTGTGAAAAAAATAATTTCGAATTCCAGCGAAAAAGGCTTGTAACTTCTTTTCTAGTTAATTTAGAGGCTTCGAGTTTTAGCACGGAAAAAAATTCTTTCTGTATCAGTTTTTTGCGGGCTTTCCAACGGTACCGATTTCGGAACGATGCAATAATTTCTTCATTTAGAAAAGAACCATTTTATGCAACATTCAGCTGTAAATTGAGATAAAAAAATTAATTTGAATTTCAGAAAAAAAAAAAATTCGAGGTGCACACCTCGTGTTCCAAACTAAATTTGTGCCAAATTTCATGAAAATCGGACGAACGGTCTTGGCCCTACGCCATACACACGCAGAGAGACAGACATACTTGCTGCTTTATCATTAGTAGAAATTTCAAAGCAATAACTTTTTATTTGAGCTATGACACTTTACACCACCTGACCGTACTTCTGAGCTTCAAGCTACAAAGAAGAAAGCTACTTTTTCATTCGAATGGTTTGACAATGTTTTTTTTTTATATATATAAAAAAGTAAATAGATTAAAAACCATTTAACTCTTTTATTAAACTACATTGAATTTATTTGACAATTTAACATACTGTATCTTGAATTAAATTAAAATGAGACACTAATGAAAAGCGTAATTACTTGATGAAGAGCAGTGAGGCCATCTTCGTTGGTTGAGTCTGGAGATACACCTAGCATCAAAAGCCTCTTCACTGAAAGGAAAGAAATATTTTTAAAAAATTAAATGCAGCATAAATATTTATTAGCAGTTACATGAATTCAAAACATTATACAGTATTATAACAAAGTTGTCACTATAAACGAAGACCAGTGGCGTACACAGAATTTTTTCAAGGGGGGGGGGGCTCATATTTTCTGAAACTACTAAAAGAAATTCCAGTATATAATAAAGCACTATTATTTAGAACTCAAGGGGGGGGGGGTTAAATCCCTAATCCCCCCTTGCGTACGCCACTGAACGAAGTTGCTACAACCAAGTTCAACTGTGTATTATATATATGCAGGCAAATCAACGTTTGTATTACAGGGACTAGTAACACCACATTGAAAAAAAATAGAAACCCACACAGACTGAAACTTCTTTCATCCCTGAATATACAATATTTCATTATGCTTTCCACATTAAGGTCATAAAATCCAATGCACTTGATAGAATAAAATAAAAGACAAGGAAACAGAATCGCGTACTATCCAAAAGAAGGGGGAGAAAAATCGATAACAATAAAGTTCAAAAAAACTATTCGAAATTCTGGAAAGAAACGACTATTCTTTGGAAAGACAAAAATAAATTTCCTCAGCTGAAAGTTCCAACTGCCAAAACAGTTCGTGAAATAAGCAACATGAGGAATAGAATTGGTAATTGATCATTTCCGAAGTTAGGTAACTCGATGGAGTCAAGATGACGTCAACACGCGATTGAGATTGAAGGAAGAAAAGAATAAAACATGCTATGGGCATAAATGGTCTTGAAATAGTATATCACGTAACCAAATACGTCATTTTTCTCTGCATTTTCAGTGTACTGAAATAATGGCCCAACTTTCAGCATGGGGAAAGGAAATAAATAAAACAATTTCCCCCCTTCCCTAATTTAAAAGACGCAGATGGAGACATTTTTCGTTGAATAAATTAGAAAAGATAAAAATCGTTATTAGTTATTTTTGACATAATAAAGTAAAAATACACAGTAATTTCTCACTTCTTTCTCGGCGAAAGAACCGACCCTCCCCCCCCCCCCCAAAAAAAAAAAAAAAAAAACGTAAGTGAAAGGGAATATTTTATCTATAAAGGAAATATTTTTCAAAACATATATAAAAAGCAGAAAATATAAAAATTAAAGTATCTTCATTTCACTGAATTAATTTTCCAATAAAAACGATGTTAACAGAAATAAAGTTAAAGTAAATGAAACTTAAATTACTTGCCCGCTTTTTGAAGTACGTACTTCAAAAGAGAAGATTGTTATTGTTTTCCCACACGATTTAAAGTACTTTTCAATCTCATTCAAATATTCATGAGTTAAAACAAGTACAACATGGTTTTGCATATTATTTTTTGTTTGAATTAAACAATCCCTGAGCAGAAAAGAACTAAAAATAATGTACGGTGTCAAAATTTTACCAATGCGAAACTGAGAGACTGAACTTAACGCATAAATGAAAGTTAAAAACCATAAACTTTTTTATACTTTTGGCCGGGACTTTCGTGAAAATTTATGTACAATTGAAAGAGACGCATAAAAGGTTGTGATGTAATCCTCCAAATAGTAACAAATTTAAGAGAGACGGTTTAGACCAGTGGTTCCCAAGTTGGTCCATTCCAACGAACAAGGGTCCATGTCAACAAAAGAAAAAAATTGAGGGTGTATGAAATGTAACTAGGGGCCTAGGAGACTGAATCTTAATCAAGCAAGTTATCACTAAATTTCATCGATGATGCACCTTACGCTATTTTTTTCACTGTACACTATCTTATATAACAAGCATTAACAAGCATACGAATTAAATAATTATAGATTAACTGAACTGATTTCATAAATTGTGTTAAGTATTGTGTAAATATTCTGAAAGCAAAAACTGAAACACAGAACAATAAGATTTCTAAAGGCTTAAATAAAAACTGTAACGAGTATACGCGAGTGTAAGTCTAGTAAAATAGAAAATAATTTTTGTAAAAAAAATAAATAAAACCGACTTCAAATTGAAAATTTCGCTAAAAAGTAAAAAATAAAATCATTCTTTAAACAACATCGATCTGACTTTTAAACATAATTTTAGAAGTCGGCGCAAAATCATGAGTCTAATTACCATTATACACCATGTGTTACTTTATTGGAACTATTGGAAGAACATTTCGCTTGTCAGCTAAACTATACTGGATTATGCTCGCAGCAAAAAGAAGCTAATTGATAGGCATTAGTCCTAAGCACGTCTTGAGAACATGACAATGAAAACATGAGTAACAAGGAAATCGTTAATGTTTTTCTCTATTTTTATGTCTTGTATCTTCGAAAATACAGTTAGTGGTCATGTGTCTTATTTATCAAGCAAATTAGGAAAAAATTAATCTTGAGAAATTCGAAATATATTTATAAAAAAAAAAAATCACTGACAGTTATATGTAATAATAATAATTAAATAATAATAATTATTATTGTTGTTATTATATGCAGCACACCTGTTTTGTGCAAACGTTGATCATTTAATTATTAATAGCCTATATGATTAGTCAGTCTAATTATCAATAAAATTCCTCATAAAGATGAAAAGAAGATAATTTTTTAACGACCAAAAAGAAAAAAAGCCCCCTCCACTCTCCCTTCTTATTTTGATCCATTATTTTTTTTAAAACTTAAAATATTTAATAAAAGGTGCATAAGTGTCATTAATTATTTTTTTACACTTCGTAGGAAATATGTTGTAGTACAGCACTTTCGTGGATCCATTCGATCACAGAGAAGATTTACACTGTCTCATTTTGACATCGTAAATTCAGAACAAACACATAAGAGATAGGAAAAGAAGGGTGATGATCTTCCCCCACCCCCATACTAAAAGGTAAGGAGGGGCTAAGCCTTCAATTCCTTTCCTGTGGTCCGTAGTTCTGTAAGACCTACATTTGCCTTCCATAAAATTTATAATTGAAATAACTGACATTCTATGGTCTTTTGATTACTTCGCCGCAGACATAAAGTTACGCAGAACCTCAACAACAGGATATTCAAGTAACACTTGTTCATAGACACAATGTTTCCCAGGTGATTATGGACAACATAAAGGGCAGTCAAGCATGTCCGGGATCTTTTGAGCCACCTACATGTATGTCTTGTCGCACGTTCCCATCGAATACACAAGGCTTGAAACACACACAAAATCGACCGAGCATCCGGTATGCAAAAAGATACTAATACAATGAAGTGGCACGAACAAACCACATTCCAATCATATTCACGCGATGTCTCAAGTGCATGAATGACTTTGATGTAGATAAAAAATGCTTAATCGATTTGCTTATGCAGTAAACTTTCAGTCTTAACATTTATAGAATGTCAGCGAGCAGAAAAGGGCAAAAGAGAACCTATCTAATCCTAATACCGCGGACTGGTTGGTTTTTAACTTAAAGATATTTTATCCGCTATTATTGCTATTATTATTGCTTAAGGTGCCTAAATACCATCGAAGGGCTTTTTTCTTAATTATTTGAAATTTGTCATTTAATTTATATTTTCTTATCTTAAACATATTTTATATATTTTATTCGCTATTATTGTTATTATTATTACTTAAGGTGCCTACATACCATCGGAGAGCTTTTTTCTTAATTATTTGAAATTTGTCATTTAATTTATATTTTCTTATCTTAAACATATTTTATATATTTTATTGGCTATTATTGTTATTATTATTACTTAAGGTGCCTACATACCATCGGAGAGCTTTTTTCTTAATTATTTGAAATTTGCCATTTAATTTATACTTTCTAGTGAAATAGGGTTGAAAACAAACACATAATTTTAATTATTTATTTCTTTACATCATACAAAAAATAATAATAATAATAATTTTTTGTAAATATAACTCTTCTGTAAAACACGATATGTCCGTATTAAATATATTGTGAGTTTGTGAATTTTAATCTTACAAAAGTAGCCTCCTCCACTGAATAGACCATATTTATCATTAGAGTTTAATTACATGCAGAAATCTGAAAGATAAACTACAAGCAAAAATGAAAAATCCTCAGTTGAGCTGATGAAAAAAATAAATAAAAAAAAAGTATCTATAGTCCTGAGATAGCTCTATTCTTTGAGAATTAATATTTTCATCATAATAAAATTTACAAAATTACAATACATTCATTTAATACCGAGATATCGTGTTTTGTAGAAGCATTTTACATTTTTAAAATTTTTACATTAAAAAAATTTCTGTTTTTAATGTAATAAAAAACGAGAAAAATAAATAATTAAAAATATGTTTTTTATGTATTATTCAGGGTTTTAAATCCGTTTCACAATAAAATATGAATTGCATAACATTTCAAACATTCACAAACTTTTGAGGGTTTCCAATCCCTCCTTTCTTTGCTTTTCACGTCTCTTCATCGCAAGTTTTTCAATATATTCTTTATATTTTACATTAATTATCATATTACAACACTTTTTACTCATTGTAGTCTAAGACAAGAGTGCGAACCTACTTAAGTGACAAAAAAATCATATCATATGATGTTTGTTCTCAAAAATAAATAAATAAATAAATAAAATAAAGGAAAAAGTTCTTTCGGTTAGTAAAAGGATTGGGTTAAAAGTAACTTCAACCCCAATTGTTTTGTGCAGAATACGAAAATTCATATGGTAACATGCTTCACAATCTTATAGTAGAATAATTGTTTTTCATATGCATCATATATATGAAATGATGGCTTCCGAAAAGGTATATAATGTTTCAATCAATAATAATGGATTTATACTTTAAAGAAGATGTAAATCAAATCCAGAAGGGGAAAAGGTTCATGAAAAACTATGTTGCTAAAAGTAGAATTAAAATGTTGAAATGACTTATTTTGTGCCCAAAAGAGCTGGATTTTAGGTAGATGATGAAAACTCAACACCATAGTTAGTGCAATACATGTGTTCAAAGCAGAGATTAAAAGAAATGTCTCAAAAAAAGGGGATCTGAAAACATTATGACCATTGGATAATTATATGAATAAAATCGGTTTCAGTTTCTTAACTTTCATTTTTTTAATTTAAAAGTTTGTCTCTGTTGTTTAGATTTCTGTATCTAAAAATCAAGATATAATTTATATCACTTGCTTCAAATAATGTAAAGCAAACAGAACTAGAAACAAGCTTGCTGAAAATCCATAAACGAAAATGAAATACTATAACTTCGATCCCCAAAAGCTGAATCTATAAAACATTTTTCAAACATTTACCTTCGTTCAAAAAGATTCATCCGCCCCTGCTGCACTTTTACTTCATTGTAGGCGACGACAGCGCTCTTTTACAATAAATTACATATTATACTTGTATATACATCCATGTATAAATTTTTTGCGTTGTATACGCATTAATTAATTTTATATGCTCTTTTACCATAAAATTTATCTTGCCTACTAATTAAATTTGGAAGACCACAATATTTCAAGAAATTATAATATTATTCATATAGTTAATTACATTAACAATTACAGTAAAACCTCGATCGAACGCTTCTTGCGGAACCATTCCTTTCGCAAGATACATACGAAAAAACGCCGCATGCTGGTACTATAAACAAAGACGATGACGTTAAATCGATAAAACAAGAGGATAAATACGGAAAAATGATAGATGCGGGAACGACGGTTTGAGCTTCTTTTGTATAGTTCTTATATATTCAATTTTGTATATGCAAACTCTACAATTAATAATAAAAGCGTTAAACTAATTATAAAATATTCGTATTTTGCAATGTAATTACAACTTTAAGATTTTTACTCTCAATTTCACATCTCCCCTTCCTTCCCTAATCATAGGGACTCGCTGTAATCAATACCTTAGGTCAGTGGTTCCCATCCTTTTTCACGCCGCGATCCCATATATGCACAACACACGCACACACACAGCCACACTTTCACACAAGTATTTGACGCGAAAACGATGCGTTAGATTTGCGCAAGCTGTCTCTGAATCTAACCCCACTGTAAATGCGTTTTTTTTTTTTTTATAATGTCCAAAGACTGTATGATGAACAAATTTACAGTCAGTGGGGTTGGACTGAAAAATTGAATTTTTACTTTATCAATTTTCTGTGTCCACTGCAACTGGAAATATAATGCTTAGAATAGAAGAAAGAAATACTGTGTTTATCAGAATATTTCTGAAAAAAATATTTGACTTTCTTCAAATGCTGTACACCATTTGAATATTTTTCGTCTATTTCTTTCTTTGAAATATGTCTGATAGATTTTAATCTGGTCGGATATGACGAAAATTGTCATGTCACTGGACATGGCTTTGAGTTTAGTACAAATTAATTCAAAATGGTATTTAGTATAAGAAAAAGTCATTTTGTCTATGTGGTAAAGCTTTTTTACTTAAAATTAAAAACTAGCTGGCGACTCCACGAGAAGTGCCTCGGAACTCACAGGATGGGAACCCCTCGATTTGATGAATCAAATATTTTCACGCAATTTAAGTTTCTTATATGTATTTCGAATCAGGTTGGAAAATTTATGAGCTCTACGATGTAAAGTTTGAATAACCTTGCAGAATCACTCACATATATCATTGATGCCTCAAAAATTAGGAATAAAATTAGATCCTTTTAGTGCACAGCCTTAATTGGATACGCTGTGCATCACATAACTATTGTAGTCAACAGAATTAATTTCATAATAAATAAATAAGTAAATACATAAATAAAAATAATTTTTTAAAAATACTGCAAGAAAGAAGTACAAAAACCAGTAAAGATAAATAATTAATTTCACAACGAATTATTTCATATCATAGAAAAAATGTCTACTGTTAACAAAAGCGAGGAACTCTAGAGCGTATGAACACATTTAAAGAAAAATAAAATAAAGAAAGCAAGCTACTTTAACTGACTACAAAAAGGCAGTTGATGGATATAAAATTATTAATTTAGCTTTAGCAGGCTAGTGGAGTAGCACACACTCGTTGAAGCATGCGTGAGGAGTATCGCAAATTTCTGAGAACGGGAAATGTCAATCAAACAAAAGGGTATTGTCGCTTTAATATAGTTCACTCTCGATTTTCGAACCTCTAAATTACGAACCCTCAAGATTTTACGAACTGTTTACTAGTCGCGAAAAATCTTGTACTGAAAGAACGCATTTCGATTTTACGAACGTTTTTCGTGGTCCCAAAGGGTTCGTAAGATGGAGCATCAACTGTACTCACTATTGAAGAGTGTATAGAACGAGGATGTAAAACATATTATCGGAGCCCCAACAAATTCATTCGAAATTCCAAGAATATAATATTCTCTGCTCAGATACAGTATGATAAATCATGCGACGCACTGTGGTATCTTTTTAAAAAACGCCCTTTTCTATAAATTAATCCTTTTGTGTCGTACATGGTTATTTGTGACAAAACTGACAGTAAAAAAGCTTTTTGAGTTGTTCTATCCATATATGCAAAACCTTTTCTTGTAGATCAACTCTTTTTTTTCCTTTTAAATAAAAGTTTGATCAACAAAAGAAACTAATAAGATAAAATATTAAAACATCAAAGCTGCTTCCAAACATTTATTTCTTGTAACTTAATTTTAAAAGAATTACATCATTACATTTAGTTTTAAAAATTCGAAAAGAGAAGACAAAAAATACAAAAAAACCAGAGCTTGTTTATTTGCTATTGCTACTAAAACATCAGGATAAATCACTAATTAATTAATTATCCTAATAAAAGCATTAAAGAAACATTTAAACAATTCAATTTATCACACAGTAGTTAAAATGTTCAATAAATAATGAGATAATTAAAAAAATTCAGACATACTTTGAATTGAGCTTGCTTTAAAAGAATATCTGAATTGAAAGACAGATAGAAAATAAATTCAAATACTTACAATGGATAATGAGAACACCTGGCATAGATAAAAGATGTGGAAAAAAGTTAAGCCTAACAAAAGACAACGAAAAAACTAATAGAATTTCATCTCAAATTTTCCCTAGCTCATTGCTCAAAATAAATATCTTACGCAAAGAATTTAAATCAATAGACTCGTTTGCAAAGAGAGAGTTAAATGGAAGAATAATATAACTCCTTTTCCAAATGACATTCAACACAAAATAATAAAACTGTTTACGAAGAGTTCAACCAAATTGAAAGCAATATTTATTTTCGTGCTCAGATAAAATTGAATCTACAAAAAAGGCTTCCCCAAGAAGTTTAACCGAAAGATATATAGGAGTTTATTGAGGAGGAAATTAATGATGGCACGAAGCGCAGTTTGGCCCAAGCGCCGAATACCGAAGCTTCGGCTGCAGTGCATATTGAGCTGTACAAGATTGAAATTGAACGCATAATAAATACATATAATATCACATTAAACTCCATATCTTTAAATATCCTCAGTTTCATACAACTTTTTTCAGCTTATTGGGCCGAATCGGCCATCTTATTATTCGGCCAGGCCATAGCTTTGGTGAAGTGGTCGAAGCTTCCTTCCATCTCCAGTTTTATCATCAGTAAATCGTTTTGCAACTTTTTTTTAAACTTCAAATCAGGGTTGGGGTTTTGGACGTCCAAAACTAGTTTTGGACAGGACAGGTGGTTTTTACCGTCTTAAACTGTTCGTAAGTGTCCGAAACTGTCCAAAACTCCCAAATTGGGTATTTTGAAAATCTTTCTGTTTTTAATTGCTGCACACTTTATAAACAATGATAATAAATATTATTTTTCAATTAAATTTTATTATTACTTTTATTTATACTATGTTAAAATATTAAATTTAGCCAATAGTTCTGATGTGTGAAAACTATCATTTTTACTAAGTAAAAAGAAATTAAATTTAGCCAATAGTTCTGTTGTGTGAAAACTATTATTTTTACTATGTTAAAAATTTAACTTTAGCCAATTCTGTTGAGTGAAACTATTTTTTCATGCACTTTTAAAAAATTACCAATTAAAAGATAAATTAATGGCAATGTACCACAAAAATAAAGCATGGCAATAACTAAGAGATTTTTGAGATTTTAGAACCATGATATGTATTAGCTTTTTTTTTTTTTTTTTTTAAATTAAACATTTTTGTTTTAAAACTACTCACATTCAGTAAATAAAGCTTTAATAAAAATAAAATATTATATTTTAATTAGTATTTATTGCATTCCTTTAATTAAATACAATTTTATTGAAAAATATAATTTTGGACAGTTTAGGACACACATGGGTTTTGGACAGGATGGTAAAAAGCATGGTTTTTACCATGGATTTTACCATAGTGTCCAAAACTTTGCCAACCCTTCTTCAAATATCATTTTTGATCATGTAAACCAAAGATCTTCCGAAACTAGGTGACGATTAATTAAAGAATTAATTTTGCTGTAAAACGGCACAATTTGGGGGGAGGACGGAAGGAAGAAAGAAAAAGAAAGAAAGAACATAAAAGCAAACAAATGTCTTTTGAATTTGAACTATGTTTTTGAAGTTTTTAAAAGCTTTGTTACAAAATTATATGCAACATACATTAAAAAAACTTTATTTAAATTAATGCCAGTCGAAAGAGTTTTCTACAACAGCAAATTTTCGAAGTGAATTTAAAGACGCTCTGGAATCACTTTTTGGTTAGAAAAAACTTACTCCGTACATAGGATTACAACAGAAAATAAATAAAAAAAGAAAATGTCGTTTTAAGGGTTGAGGTGCTGTTTCCACAATGAATACTGACTAAGTCAAACGATACCAAGTCAAACGATAAAAACGTAATTAAGTAATATAAATAGGTTGAGAATGTTAAAATTAACTTTTCTTATACTAATGCGGATTTTATTTATTTATTTATTTTAAATTCAAAACGCATATCGCGTCTATAAAGCTGCGTTCACACCAAAGTCTTCCACAAGTTGCGGCAATTTATTGCTTTTTCTACAAAATAGAGCAACTTTTTCTGACTTCCACTTGTGGGGAGACAAATCCCACTAAATTTTGGTTTCCTGCAGAGTATCGGTTAAGATTAAAGAAAGTTGACATATAAAAGTGGAAGATTTGTTGCTGCGTGCTTTGCGCTAGCAACTTGTAGGAAACTAGCGGAGAACTGTTCCCCCTCCACGCGCCCCGGACGTGACTGGACACCAATTCTTTGCCAACAAGTTTTATACTTGTTGCTCTAAATTTGAAAAGAGCAACTTTTAGTTTTTTACAAAAAATCTTTCACTTGTTGCTCTATAATTTGAGAGAGCAACTTTTAGTTTTCTACAAACAATGTTTTGTCAACTTTTAGTTGTCAACTTTGGTGTAAACCAGTGATTCCCAAAGTGATCTATATCGACCCCCAGAGGTCGACGACAAATTGCATGGGATCGATGTCAAGTAACAAAAAAAAACTGGGGGTCCATGAAATGAAAAGGGGGGGGGGGGGTCAACGATAGTGGATCTCAAAAATGTCAGGTCTGTTACCGGACAAAAATTTGATGGTTTTTGTATGAGATTACAATTTTTTTAATTAGTAAACCAGTTTCTATGCAGGTAGTTCGTCTAAAATAGAAATTTATTTTACACTTTTGCAAAAGGAAAATATTTAATATTTTATTTATATTATTTCATGTCACTTCTGTTGCTTGAACTCCTTATTAGCAATTTAACTTTTCTCTATGTGTTTAAATAATTATGTTTTATGTTTATTATGGTTTTAAATAATTCTTTGCTGTATATATGCAAAGATTATTCATAAATAGGTTTCATATCTATTATTTGCATCCTCCTTTCAAATTTTAAGTCAACTACTTCTTTTTGAAAAAAATATCTTTTGCAAGGTTACAGACCTGACTTCGGATAACAGACCTGACATGATTTGGTAAAGCAGATGTTATATGTATACGAAATATTTCTTCCGAAAATGTAGTTATACATGGGCTTCCAAAATATCCAAAGATAATTAGCATTTTGCACCAAAACATGCAATATAATACATTGTAAAACTTCGGCGTGTGTGCTTTATAAAACTGAAATATGTATATAAGTATCATGTAGAGATAGTTAATGATTGTTTATTCAAAAATAAATTAAAATTTTGAATTACAACAGGATGATTTGTTTAAAAAAAGTAAATTTTTAAAAAGAAAATCAATAGTTTAAGGAATATTCTTTTGTCTAAAATGTGTAGATAATATTAAAACTTTTTGTATGATAACATTATGCTATTCTTTATTATTATTATTGTGTGCTTCCAGCAACTACACATTGTACATGTGACATTTTAGGAGTTTATGTACAAATTTTGAAAGTTTTACATTATTTTTTAAAAATCATGTCAGGTCTGTTACTTTTACCAGGTAACAGACCTGACATTTTAACCTTTTTGATTTTATTTAACTACCATGTGTTAACATTTTAGGCTTAAGCCATCATTGCTCAAATACACCTTACAAAGTTACTTCGTTTGTGACAAGCAGTTAATAAGACTACAGTAAGTAAATTTTAAAATATGGTAACAGACCTGACAATATAAAAAAATACTCACCTTATGAAAGCTCAAAAAGTCTTCAATATATCCTTTGAAGGCAAGGTGATCATCCAAAATAGTTTGGTCCATATATTGAATTGGAAGAACAATATAAAAATATTGTGGAGCAATCTACTGAGTAATTTTAAAATTGATAAACCCTGGTAACAGACCTGACATTTCCCTCGGACAACACAAAACAAATTAATTACAACCAATACTTTTTTTTTAATTTCAAAGATAATAAATAGAGTTATTATAAAATATATTTCAAAGGTACAAATATTCTTTTTAGTGATTTTGTATCTCTGAAATAGGTAAAACATTAAAGAGAAATTTCACTTTGTCGTTTCGGACAGTCTGTTTTCATAGGGTTGCTCATTATTAAAAATTCATATAAAAAAAGTTTAAGACATATTCTTATAATATTACACTTGATTACTCTTAATAGTATGTACTTTTAGAAAAAATAAGCACTTAACCCAACAAGTTATTTAATTTTAATATAAAAATTAGTCTTTTGTCGGACATCAAAAACGCCTCAAATTTGAAAATCACCCATTAATCAGGTTCATCTCTCCCACTAGAAACATTTATTTATTGCTTAGTTATTTTATATAACAGATAATAAATTTTAATTTGATGCGTTTTAATTTGAATTTAATTAATAAATGTATA
Source organism: Octonoba sinensis (assembly GCA_038502835.1). Classification (NCBI taxonomy): domain Eukaryota; kingdom Metazoa; phylum Arthropoda; class Arachnida; order Araneae; family Uloboridae; genus Octonoba; species Octonoba sinensis. Next base: position 89,080,274 of record CM076604.1, on the reverse strand, counting down.
AAATTACATGTGTTTTTTTCCTTAAATTTTTCACACTACACTTCACTACAGTTAGAAATTTAAATCTTTCACAGAGAGTAGCACTATACCAGCTGACATAAATACATTTGAAGTTGATGAATTTACAAAAAATCAATATCAGGTAAGCAGGGGGTCTACCCAAAACCGAAAAAGATGGCAAGGGGTCTACGAGACAAAAAAGGTTGGGAACCACTGGTGTAAACGAACCTTTAGGAGCACTAAAAATGTTTCTGAAATTTAATTCTGTTTTAGAGTCATTCTCATGTCGAATTTATTAATATTTAATAAAAGAATCAAGGCGTTCCATGAATAGACAACTAGAATTCAAGATTATTCAGGCTTCAAACGTTTTGCTAGTGTAAGAGTTATTGTTCGGTTTCCAGTGAATTTATTGTCCAAAACATATTAAAAAAAAAAAAAAAAAACCTCCGAAGAAAACTATGAAAGTCTTTGAGTATAGTAATATACTGAATGAAGCCACATTTGTAAGCCTAAGCGAATTTAATAGAAAGCGAACAAAATAGAATAATTTTTAATTTCCTTCACAAATTCCACCTACAAATGACTTACAGATCACGTGTCAGGGGATAAATTTGCGATGAAAACTATAGACACTTGTTTTAGAGGAATATTGAGCCTTTTTTTTTTTGATAGAAATCACGTTACGCGAGGCAAAAAAGCTAATCTTTCATGTGTTACAATTTATATGCAATGAAGAAAAGGATCACCGCGTTATTTGAATCCACATCTAGTTAATTTTCATAGCACCTACCGCGTTGTTGTTGCGAAGTTCAAGCTTAACATTTATGAATATTAGTGTTATTAATTGCAGCTCTGACTGTAAACCAGGGTTCGTGATTTTTTAAAGTTTTTTTTTAAATAAAAAAAATCGGATTTTTTAAATTTAAATCAGATTTTTTTTATTTAAATCGGATTTTTTTGATTTTTTAAAAAAAAGCCCTTAATACTAAAGCCCCCTTAAATACTTTGGATATTTATTATGTTACATTCATAGAAACAATATGGCATGTTAATCAATGTGCAAAAACATACTTAAGCTATTTACTCAGCAATAAATATTCTTTAATAATAATAATGCTATAAACAAATTTTATTACAAATGCATGACTCAATTGAAACTTAACCCTACCAGGAATAATATACTCATAAGTACAGAGAAAATGAATATATTTTAATCTGAATTATTTTGCTGTTGAAAGCTGGAAAAAAAGTAACAAGTGTGTGTACTTAATTTTTACATTGAGTGTACTTTAATCATTTTCCTATTTTATAAATGAAAAAGCCTGGAATTATTTTACCCATTTAGTACAATCATATGCTCACACCATTATTAAAAACTGAAACTTTTTGTTTTAATCAAATATCTTTATTGAAAACTTCAATGATAAAAAATAGTTTAGAAGGAAAAAACCTTAAGCTACTAGGGAACATGGATGAAACTTTAAAGATACATATTCTAAATAATAACAATTGTTGTCCATCATTCTGAATTATTTATTATGTGGCTTTTATTAAATTGATCTAAAATACTCTTTTTAAGATAAAAAGCACAGAATGGTTTATGATTCTTATGAATTACAATATGAATGATTGAACGAATTAGGTTTTGCTGTAGAATAAGAGTATGAGAGATGCTTGAAGCACAAGAGTAAAATAGTAAAATTAAAAAAATAGTAATTAGCTCTAAACTTATGAAATATGTTATGCACACAGACAGATGGACCTAGGAAGTTTTGATTGAAACAGTGGCTGTAATTGCAACATATTTCATTTTTACAACACTTTCTAAAATTGTAAAATCAATGATTTTTTTTTTTGAAAAAAAATCACTTGATTTAAATCCATGATTTTTTTAAAAAAATCACTTGATTTAAATCGCGATTTAAATCATGATTTAAATCAAGGTGATTTAAATCAACGAACCCTGCTGTAAACCTTCCATAATTAACTATAATTTTTACTTTTAAGTGGTAGGTTGAAATTACAAAAAAAAAAAAAAAAAGTTCACAAGGAACACCTTTTCCAATGCAAAAGAAGTGAGCTTCAAGATGAAAATGTAACCGACTAAAGCAAAATTTCCGTAAACATTCAATTCCGTTTTCTGACAGAAATCTATTGCAGATATTTTTGTTCCCTTTTAAACCTTTTTAACTGGACACGTACTATGTAAGTTTTAAGTAAGGGGGAACTGTGTTTCTTTCAACAGTTCGAATGTTACAGTGGTAACATATTTACGACGTCGTTAACTTTCCCCGTCTAGGAAATACTTTTCCGCGGTTATTTCGGTACAATGTAGGCAGGGAAAGGATACTTCCGGATAGCCCGACTGCACAAAGCAGGTTACGGCAGCTTTTTTCCTTTTACTGAACATTTCTATTCCAGTCGGAAGACACAGGAGGACACATTAATTGTAAAAATTAAAATAATTTGGGATTTTCAAGATATATAAGCATTATACAGTCAACTATTGGCCAGTTAGGTCATAAAGGACTGGATGTATCTCAACCTACACTTAACCTAATATAAGAGAAACGCCGTTAATTGGGAATAGTGTAATCATTTCATTTCTATCTATTAAAAGATTCTCGAGAGGAATAATGCAACCTATGGATTTAAAAACTAAATTTTCAATGAAAATTGAAATCCCTTTTGATTAAATATGATGTGGTTTGCAGAACGAAATATTAAAATAAAATAAAACTGCAACACAAAAATGATTCAAGATAATGAGAAGTACCTACAAATGTGAGCGTAAAATATAGAAATTAGGGGTCGTTCATAAATGACGTCACGCTTTTTCCCGTATATTTGACCCCCCCTCCCCCCCTTTGTCACGCTATATTGCATAATGCAAGATGTCACACTTCTTGTTACCCCCTCCCCTCCCCTTGTCACACTTTGTCACAATTTCACGAACCCCCCTCCCCCCCTCGAAGCGTGACATCATTTATGAATGATCCCTTACACAGAATGACACTTTTAAGTTAAAGAAATTTATTGTTTATGTTGGCGACTGAAATCTGAAATTGCAACAACAATAACTAAGTGATACGCGGAAAACGAACAAAAATACAGTATAACTGTACCTTAGAGTAAGAGTGAGAAGGACATTTTAAATACTCGAACCTCTTAGTTCTTTACAAATTGATGCAGGAAGGAGTTTACACGGCATAGTTTAACATAAGGCTGTTTCGTGAATCTCGGCAGATATCGTCAAACCGACACTAGATAATTTCATTCTTGGCACCAAATTTGGAAACAACTTGGTGACATATCACTAAGATGCCACACGTATTTCGTGGTTACTTGGAACTCTTTAACCCCATGAAGCACAAGTTTTTACAGAAAAAATGGTAAAAAATGATCGAGCTTTTTTTTTTTTTTTTGACAGAAAATAAATACTGTATAGGTAGGGGGAGAGTGTTGTACATTGGGACACTTTTCACATTTTAATTTTTAACTTCAAAAATTAAAATTAGATTTAAAGTCTGCAGACACTATTTAAATACACCAACAACAACAATATTTTTTCAAATTCAAACAGTTTAAAAATAAAAAATGCCAGCTATTTTAAGTAGTAACTGAAAACTGTCCCAAGGTACAACACCCTGTTGTACCTTGAGACATACTTCGTGATTCATGCAACAGTCATATACATAACCAATTTTATACGAAAAATCAACAACTTTATTTTGGTCATTATTTTCTTCAACATAACTAGCTTGGTTTCATAGTAACATGATGTAATCTGAAAGTGTTGATGGATACTACAACATTGACAAATTCGTAACATTATTGAACTAAAATATAGCATCATATTCTCAATTCTTGTATTTGGAAGACTGCATTTGATTAGAATATCTCTCTTTATACTAAAATATATCCAAATTATTAAGAACCATGTGTATGTTGTACCTTGAGACATGTCCCAAGGTACAACACGGTTTACTGTCCCAAGGTACAATCATCACATGGTTTAAATAAAATCAAAATGGTGGTCAATCAAAATGCAGTATCATCACTTTCTCATAACCAAAACATTTAAAAATCTTCTGCTCAATATCCAATTAAAATTCAGTAGAATAGTTTTGCAAATGCTATTTCAGTAAATGAAATTAGAATGAAAAAGATATTTACTTTTGAGTGATGAAATTTTCTTTCTCTCACCAAGTTATCAATTCAGTGCTTCTAATGCTGCCTTTTACTGTGATGCTATCTGCTGGTTAAGGTCACAATTAGAAATAAAAAAATGTTAATGCTGCCAATAGGTTTTTAGAAATTGCCAATGTCCCAAGGTACAACACTCTCCCCCATAGCATAAATTGTTTTTGGAAATTTCAGTTGTAGGGGATGACTAGAGAGCGGGGGGAGGGGTAAAAGTTATATAAAAAGTTATTATTCAAACAAGGTGCAAACGGATCTCAGAGGGACATTAGAAATAAAATAACGTGAGATACAAGATCACCCGCGTGAGACACGGGCATACGAAAAATTTGCCGGTAACTCTCGCCCATGTCAGACACGGGCAAATGCGTTAAGCGGTTAAGTTGCTCAGGCTAGCTCAGGCACAGTCGCTTTTCCTCGGTTGATTTTCACCCAGCAGCTCAAATTTAAGCATTAAAACTTCCATGCAACCCCGAAACACATGCTCTTGAAATAACACTTCATTATAGTCTTGACAAATATATAACCACATTTATTGTTTACTAGCGGTACCCGCACGGCTATGCCCGTGTTAAAAAATGAAAAGACCAGTCGGTTCGCCATCGTGTATCTAGTGGTAAGTTTTTTATGAGTAAATTACACCATTTTATTAAAATGCATAGCATTCCATATAATTGAAAATTATCCGCCCACAGCGATCCTACACATTTAAGCTTTTTTTTTTTTTTTTACAAAACACACAGAATAAAAAAGGAACAAAGAAAGAAAGAAACGAAACAGAACGAAAAAGAAAATATTTAGGAGAAAACGCATTTTGTTTGGTTAGTTCAAATACCTACACAAAAAGGACGATTATTAGCATCCATTAGAAAAGTTTTAATTGATAAATGTTTAGTATAATTAGATTTTATCTATTATTCATTGACAGTAAAACAGAAAGACGAAATTTTGTAGCTTGCAGAAACTAACAGCAACAAGCAAAGCTTTGAAAGCGGAAAAACCTTTCATCCGAGCTAAAATACGCAACTAACATGTGTACCAATTCACTGTAGAAAAATTAATAAACAAATAAATAAAAATATATAAATAGTAATAATAAGTTGGAATAAAAAAATCGCTATAAAGGATAACATTTTTTTTAAAAAACCCTGTGCAGTATGAAGAATGGTCCCGTAAAATGCCTGTCAAAATAAGGATATCGAAATAAAGCTATCGATCATCTATGAGCCGAAGGAAATAAATTTTAATTCGTTTAAAAAAAGAATATTAAAAATTCACAAAAAAAGAAATAAATTAAAAATCGGCTGCTCCTCAAAATGCTAAAAACCGCAAGAAATAAATTCTAATTCATTAAAAAAAAAAGGATCATAAGCCGGTCGGCATGGCAACAATTCAAATAAAAAAAAATATAAAGCAAGCGCTTTATCAATCATCTGGAGAAAATAAAATTAAAGTTAATTACCGTGAAAAAATAATTTCGAACTACAGAGAAAAACGCTTACAACTTCTTTTCTATTTAATTTAAAGGTTTCAAATTTTAGCACATGGAGCAAAACCTTTTCTTGGGTGGTTTTTACGGGCTTTTCAATGGTATCAAGCTCGAAACGATGCGGTCATTTCTTCCTAGAGAAAATGACCATTTTATGCAATTTTAGACTATTCGGATATAAACTGGAATAAAAAGAGAACAAATTCGAATTTCAGAAAAAACCCTTCGAGGTGCGCTCCCCCCCCCCCCCCCATGTTCAAAACGAATTTTGTGCCACTTGGCCCTACGCCGGTCCAAGACAGACAGAAAGATAAAAAGACATACTTGCTGCTTTGTTATTAGTAGAGACAATGAGAAAATACATTAATATACATTTATATGATGCGGAACTGCTGCTCTTTGTACTGCGAAGAAGAAGGGAAGGAAAACGTAAAGACAAACGACAAGTGAAAGTAGTAGTGTTAAAAGTATTGAAAGTAAAATAATTATTAAGAAATGCAAACGATAATTAATAACTAGAAAATAAGAAATAATATAAATATAACAATTTCTGCCCACTAATTTTCACTGTGACCAAATTCCAAATCTGAGCAAATTCGAATACGTATGTCAGGATAGAAAAACATAACTTCAAGAAAAGAGCGTCGTAGTGGGATATTCAAGTTAAAAGCATTCACGCTTCGTTCGTTGAAAAATCAGCGTAGAAAATAGGGTAACGCTCGCAGAAAAAAGATTCGACGAAGAGAATCCGATTACGACGAAAAAGTTGGAAGCATGCATATGGCTTAAGATTCAGAAAAATCAACAGGGACTCGAGAGAAAACGGAAACTTGGAAAAAATATGCGCTCAGTTATTCTGTTTTCTGACAGAAACACTGCATAATAAAAGGGGCATATAAAATCGGGAAAAAAATACATTTCGAAAAAGAAAAAAAAGCACAACACCATTCCATTACCATTCTGGAAATTTTTTAGTGGGATTTTGAATGTTTTTTGAATTTTAAAATTGATTTCATATTTTTGAAGATTTTAGAGCTTCCCTATTGATATATAAATTAAGCTCGACAGATCAGCATGAACAGTTTTGTTATGAGCACCTTTTTCCCCCTCCTCAGTTTAGTACATTTCTGTTTTTCATGCATAATGATTAGGCTACAGAAGTTGATGATAATGCATTTTTCAACCTTTTCCTGTTTTTGCGCATTTTTTAAAGATTTTTACAGATTTTTTTGCATTTTTAAGTATATTTCAATTTTTGGCGTATTTTTTTAATGTTTTGTCTCTTTCTTTTTTCTTTTCATTTTCTGATTGAAATTTAGTTCGATTTATTTATTAAATTTTACGAAACATATAAAAAGGTGCAGGCGTTTCAATTGGAGAAGATACAGTGCGTACCTTTGAATAAAATTGATCTGTGAGTGATCCTTTTTTTTTTTTTTTTTCAAATTTGCCCCGACTATGTCCGCATGGAAAGAAGTTTTTCAAGATGCAAAAATTAACTTTTGCATGTGGTTTTTGATGATGAGAAACACATTTAATTGTTTGTACTGTTTTTATTTTTAATTTTATTTATTTTTTTTAGAAAGACATTTAATGATGTTGTTGTAATAATTATTTTAAAATCATATATTTAAAATGAATTAATGGAATTTTGCTCTGAGATCTCAAGTGCATTTTTTTCCACTTTTACAGCATTTTTTGGGTTTTTTTTTTTTTTTTTTTGGATTTACCAACTTTAGGGGCCTGATAATGAGTGTTGGAGTGGTTATAATTAAAAACTTACCCTCTCTAGACGTTACATGGAACTTGGGGGGGGGGGGGGATCTGCAAGAGGAAAATTAATATTTCAAATTTTTACAACCACCGTGAGGGCTTCTTGCTTCCCTATCCCAATTGCAGGTCTCATTTTCAAGATGCTGCAATTGTATGAAAAACTCTTCGCAGTGCTGTAGCACAGCTCTAAACATGTGATTGAAAGAAATGGAATGGATATTAAATAAATTCTGTAATGAAGTAAAGTTTTTAGTTTCTATTTATATTTCTTTTCCGCAGGGATAACACATTTACTAAGTTTTATTGACATACGTCTATTACAACGATCTCAACGTAGGCCAAAGCAGGGTGATTTTAATTATAACCCCGCTCTAGTTATAAAATCATTTATATCAGCAAGAATGTGATGAAATTAAACGCATCATATTATCCCCCCCCCCCCCCCCCGAAACTGAAACATTAACAACCTTGCTAATTGAAAAGCTGTGTTTTATATTTTTATCCGGCTAAACTTCTTTAAATAGAATATTTTGATGAGTTAATGGATTATGACAGCAAAACTGAGGTGAAAATCACGCCCAGGAGGAAATGTCGATTGGATTAGCTCTGCACCTGTCATTCCAATCGCTAGAGGTGATAAGATATTAGCACCTAGGCACGACTAAAGGAGGTGGCATAATTTATTAAATAAACGATTTGCTTCCAGTACTACATCGAGTTGCAATTATCCAAAGTTTTGTTTCTTTTCTTAGGATGGCAAGACAGTGATTACTGTATGCACTTGTTTTGGGTTATTATTTAAGCAACTATCTCAGAGCAAATTGGAAAACAACTTAGTAAAATTACTTAGCTTTTAACCTTTACTAAGTTTAACTTTTATCTGCCGAAGTAGTGCTAAGAGTACATGAGCAGCCACCCTCCTCCCTTCTCAAAATTCCTTACAAAAGCAAGTATTTTACTGCTGTTTTTTCCCCTTACTTACTTATTAAAAATTGGTACTATAATGGCATAAAAGCATTTACTTTCAACTGTTAAACTGTTTAGGGGGAAGGCATTTTTTATCTTTCTTACTTTTTGACTGTTGCAGATAAAGGGGCCTTTAACCCCTTAACTGGTTTGCCCGTACAGTGTACGGGCATTGATATTTCCGCCTTTCTTGTTTTGATTTGGCCGTATTATTAATAGATTGAAAGAGAGTCATTCAGGAGCATTTGTGTTTCAAAGTTACAAAATAGACAAATGCATAAATTCCTTAATTATGAAATTTAAAAAAAAAAAATCCTTTCATTTTCCTTTCATACCAAGTTAGGACTTTAATTATATGCAATAAAAAACATGCTTTTTTGTGGTAAAAAAAATGACCAGTTAAGGGGTTAACAGACTTTTTTTTTTTAAGTTGGACCAACTGAATGCGGGTGTGAAAGCTGATATTTTTAATATTCCTTAAAAATTCAGGATATGTTAGTGGTACTGTGATAAGAAAAAGTGAAGTCTGAAACCTGATTAGTTTGTTCTTGAAGAAGGGTCAAAGTTCAAGGCCTCGAATTATATGGTGAAAATAATATGATACTCTTACTTCCAAGAACCTTGAGTGACAAAAATTGCAATTTCTTTTAATATGGATACTGCTTTATACCAGGTACATATTAGCATGGGCCGTGGTAGCCTAGTGGTTCGGTTGTCGAGCTTCGGATTGGAGGATCTTGGGCTCGATACCCGAGCCGCTGAAGACCCATCATGTACACTTGGGAATACGTACATGTAAAATCCGTGTACCCTGAAGCCCCGAAGCAGTTCCAACGTTACCGGAGGAACTAGATTTTCCCTTCTCTTCACTCTTAGGTCAAAAAAAAGGAAGGTGGCGCCATCTGGTGTCATCCAAGTACATAATGAGCCAAGTCGTTCTTCCACCGTTGTGGTGCTCATCTATAAACGGAAGGCACTCCTTACTGTCGTAATTTCCTGTCGCTAAGCGAAGGGGAGCTTGGATATCCAAGTTTCATTAGAAACAGCAACACATATTAGCATAAATAATTTGATGGGTCACTCGTGGCTTTGAGTACAGAAGTCATTCGAAAATGTAGTTTTCGTTGTTTTTTTCCAGGTTTTCTTTTCTACCTTAATATCTGCTAAAGCGTCAAGTTACCCTCAAATGACTATTGGATTTTTACCCATCATAGTATAGTGCTTAGAAAAATATAAAGCATCATTGTTTATACTTGGGTTTTGCAGATAAAAGGTCTCAAAGTTGATAATTTTCAAAAAAAGGTCAAATTCGAAGGTCAATTTCTCTGTCACTAAATTCGGCGGGTAGCATACAGACAACGGGTCGCAGAGATTGAACATAGTTGGGTTAAAACATGTTTTTTTTTCTTCCTCTTTTTTTAAATGGATTATAGTCAATTTGTTCCACAATCTTTACATTCATCCTTACTGTCTCTTGATTTTTTTTTATTTTTTATTTTGAGTTATGAATACTGTTAGTCAAAATGAATGCATATATTCTATATTAGTAAGATTTTCAGAGGCATAGAATTAAAGAACTTTCTCACATTCAGTCTCTAAAAAAATGGAAATTACAGGAAGAAAAGGCAAACTGTACAAACCTCAATAATAAAAACATTCATTAACCGAAATTTTATTTATACATTCTCACGTCTCACCTCGGTCACATGAAAAAATTAAGTAAAACAGGCTCAGCATATTATATTTCTTCTAACTATGATTTAGCATGAAATGCGTTTTGAGAAGTCGTGTATCAACATAAATGAAGTCTGGGAGAGGGGAGCAACTCAATTATCGTCTTCTTAGCTAAAGGCTGTTTCGAATGACATTTGGATTCGAAGACGGTTTTCCCTGGCTCTTGATTATCGAAATTTGCTTTCTTCCCCACGCAGATGACTTCAAGATAAAATAATTGAATTTGTCTGTGAGGTTTTACTATAAAAGCGCATGATTACAATTTTACTTGTAAGTTTCAAGCAGCGGAAATATATACAAGTGAACATTATTAACACAAAATAATAAAACTAAATAGAGAGGTATATGTATTTCTGATAAATTTGATGTTGGAAATATACAGATTAATTAAACAGATAGAATGTTTGGTAAATGGATGCTAATAAGGGAGGAAATTTTTTTCGAAAATTGATGAACTTGGATAGAGAAAGCAAGCAGGCTTCGATGCTTAAAAGTTCAGGATTTACAACATTTATCGACTACCTGGTATCCGAACAAACAACGTAGAATGACTACCAATAATATACCATAATGACTACCATAAACGTAGAATGACTGTTGATTGGTTTAAGACTTTCTGTAAGGGACTCGTCTGATAAATTATTTATCTTTGAAAACCTAGCTAATCAAAAAGTTACGTAGATGAAAAAGTGTATAATATAAATATAGTAGCTATATTGAAAAAAATATAGAACTCCCACTAAAAAAAAAAGACCTGTGATTGGCAGAGCGTAAAGAAGAATCCATTCATGTTCAAGGGAGAAACTGCTGGTATAAGGAATGTGATGTATTCTGTTCTCGTTTTAGTTCGTTTAAAAAAAAAAAAGAAAAAGGAGACTTGATTTCTTCCGAACTGATATCATCTGCCAGTTTAAAAATTTGGTTGCTTTCAACAAACAGTGAAGCAAAACAATTTGATATGCGTGTCACTAAACGCAACGCACCTGCAAACGAACTTCATTAAAACTCGAATGGAATAGTCTTTTTCTGCCATGCGCAGAAGCGTCCATGTGTCAGAATTTCGCGGTCGAACTGTACTTAAAAAATACATAGTTAAAAAAGAACAGAAAATCCCTGTTTTGTGGGTGATCAATTCTTTTATGGAAAAATATTTTGCTAAGCTCACATCCCCTACAGTGGGGTTTTACTGCACATACTAACAGAACATTAATATTTCTTTAGAAAAATGAATACATACATAAATCAATAATCAATAATTCACGCAAAGAGATGATTTCGGAAAATTTATGATGAAGGAAAAGGACACAGATAACTGTTTCCTGCATTTATAAACGATCTGAACGAACTTAAATATTTATTTAATTTCGAACATTCCCATCAAAGAACAAAAAATTCTCATTGGATATAATTTCAGAATTTTTTTTTTTTTTTTTTTTAAAACTCACGGGAATGACGTAGGCATGTCAAAACTCCAAACTGCTTTCAAGATTTTGTTGTCATGTGACTGTTCAAATTCTTAAGGAATTAAAATAATTATAAAGACAAATCGTCTCAAGCGTATTTCGTAGTCCAGCACAAAACCAAAACTATATTCCACATACAGCACACGTGCATTTGATCATTAATATGCCGTCTAGATTAATAATAGAGCTTTAATTGCTTCCAAACGAGAGCTGAATTTCACCGAAAATCGCATCAGAAATGGCTTGACAGTTTCGTGGAGGGAGGGTGCTTCAGAACTCGAAGGGGCAGTCAGTTGGAATAGCACATGAAGTCTTCGTGGATGGACCATCTTTCCGCCCCGCTTTTAGCCTACGAATGCGGAAGTGAACAGTCAATAAAGGACATGGAATAGAACAGTGAAATGGGAGGAATGTTTGCGGAAGGAAATCGAACATATAATATCGCAGCAGCCAATAGAGATACCGGTGACATGTTTGGAAAGGAATAAACGAAGCGAACATGCGACAGATCATAACAAAGATAATTGTTGTTCATAAAAGGAGCATAGATACTTTGTCTTTTATTCATTACGTCGTTTTATCGCCGAATTCTGCTTCGAATCCATTTCATTATCTCCTATCTAAACTTTGTCCGCATGCTTGATAACATTTCATTCTTGTTAATTAATATCTTGCAAATGTTACTTATTTGACAACATTTGAAATTTGGAACCCGCGCAATATGTATAGAAGATCGCATAATAGTGTATTTATTTCCTTCATATATGTTAATGGTTTCATTTCTCCTCAGATAAATTTTCTATTCGTAAATTGTGTTTAAATGAACCAGGGGTACAAATAGACTAAAGTTTTGGGAGTTAACCCCCTCCTCCCAGAAACCTCAGACTTAAGTCATATTGTCAATTTTAGTGTTCTAATATATATATATATATATATATATATATATATGTGTGTGTTCTAATATATATATATATATATATATATAGGCTCTTCTCTTGGGTGTCTAGGGGTTTCTAAAATCATTACTCACCATAAGGATATAAAAAACTGACTATATTTACACTTTCCTATTTACAAAACTATCTACAGAACAGCTTCAATTACGAACAACAACATCATCCGAGCACCGCAGCGCTTACGTCCACACAGAACGGAGTCTTACTCAAACTAACTGCTTGCGCTCCCTATCGCCAGAGGGCGCTGCTGTCAATGTCTCTTCGTACTCGCATCCTACATATATATATATATATATATATATATATATATATATATATACAGTAAAACCTCGTTGTACCGCGCCTCAGTATACCGCGGAATCGGATATACCGCAATGACTATCATGTCCCCCGACGTTTAAACCACCCTTTATCATTACCATTTAAAGGTGATTCCTTATTTACCTTTGTAAATAAAGCCAGCCCGAGAATACAAATATTCTAGCCAAAGAGCTCCCATCACCCCACCCCACATCTAAAATTTAAAGCCCTATTGCAATAGGCTTGATGTACACCCCTTTTGGTTTATAACCTATCGCTAGATAGACTAATTGCGCAATTGAGATGTTCAATTGCGCAATTACAGTTGATAAAATGACAGCAAAGAAGAAAAGAAAAAATTATGCTATAGAAGAAAAGTCGCGAGTAATTGATAAAGTTAAAAATGATGTAACAAAAGCGAGTATTGTTTGGATAATGGGTTCCACGGGTATAGTTTCACTATACCGCGGTTATGTTATAGCGCTGGTACCAAACATGTCCCCCGACACCAGCGTTTTAACGGGGTTTTACTGTATATCGCTCATGGGCTGCAATAGAGGCACAACTCAAAAAAATCATGTCTTGAGATAAGTGGGTTAAAGTTTTCATTGCTAAAGAAACTCATAAGAAATGCTTTAGTTATTATTAAATCTTACGGCATAATATTGAATTATGAGTTGTGCTAGTATTGATGCTGGAAAGAATGTGTATTTTCATATTTACATCTGTTCTTAGTCCAAAATGCTTTTGAGTTGTGCCGCTATATTGCAGCGCATGAGCTATATATATATATATCTGACTGTTACGAACCAAAACACACACACACCCCTGCCCAGGAGAAAAATTTTGGTTGGTTCACTGAAATGAATTATCATTAAAAATCAAATGACGAATTATGTTTCGATTTAGATAAGATGAACGAGAAACATATTTATTTTCATAAACACAAACAAGATATTTATTTGAGTACAAAGAAAAAACAAAGTAAATAAAGTACAAATTGCCAAATCAATAATGCAAATAGCTATTTTGAGGTTACAATGGAGCCTCTTCATCAGTGCAGGAAAGAAAAGTGCTCAACACACAACAAGAAAGTTATGAGTGAACAGGCAACAACCAGAAAGACGAAAAGAGAAACATTTTGAAGCCATAACGTTTTATTTTTATGTACGATACGTTGATGATTGTTTTTGTATTGCTTGACCAAAACCATGTGGATCATTTACTTGTTACTCTTAATTCAGTTGTTCCTTGTACTCAATTGACTATTAATTGATAGTTCTCTTTCATTCTTGGCCATTTGGATTGCTAAAGGTAATGACGAATTTATGACTTCAGTGTTTCGTAAGCCCTTTGTTGTTACACTACCTCCACACAAATGTTTTTTTTCACCTTCCAAACCAAAAGTTAGCCTCTTTTAAGGCGCTTGTTTTCAGTGCTTTGAGTGTTTGTTCTTCTTCTAACTCTTTGCATGCTGAGCTTTCTCCTGTTAAAGCTAGGCTTTGGGTCGTGGCTATTCTCCTAAGGTCGTTGATTCTATTTATAACAGGTTAATTAAGCCTTCGCACTCTGGTAATGTTTCTGTGTAAGCCTGCATATTACTATTATTTTACATTTTAATCCAAAAATCAGTCAGCAAGTTGCTAAAATATTGAAGAAGTTTGGTTTTGATGCTGCATTTTCTCCTGCAAATAAGATAAAATTTACAAATTTGAGACATCGCATTGATTGTCATAGCAACTGGGGTACTAAGAGTATTTCTTGCAAATGTGGTCTTTAAATTGTAGGTCAGACTAAACGTGTCCTCAAGCACTGTCTGATACAATACGAAAATTATGTTAAACGTAAAGAACTTGCGCACTTTTCGATTGTTCAGCATTGTTGGACTTATGATCATTTTTTCCCCGCTAGAATTATCAGTGACCTTGATTTTTGGGAAGCTTATGACATGTGGAAAAATTATCATTCTTTAGTAAATGATTTTTTCAGCATTCCATGTTTTTCCTGATATTTGGAAACGAGTTGTATAATTTTTCTTTTTTTCCTGTACGTGCTTCCCTCTAGCCTTCCTTTTTCATGTTCCAGGCCTCTGATTGGTCTTCTTCATTCCTTGTCTTTTTTCCTATTGGTTAATCTCTAATCCGACTCATTTGGTATAAATACCGACTTATTTTTCTGGTTGTTACCTGCTCACTTACAAGTTTCTTGTATGTTGAGCACTTTTCTTTCCTGCACTGATGAAGAAGCTTCATTATAGCCTCGAAATAGCTATATTTGAATTATTGATTCAACAATTTGTGCATTATTTAAGTTGCTTTTTTCTTGTCCTCATATTTTAGTACAAAGCATTTTTGATCATTTGTCTTATAAGATATTTATTTATCCTTGAAAACTCCAAAATATTGATTTAAATACGAAAAACATTTTTCACCTCCTTGTTACTGGTATAAACATAAACTAGGGGTGTAGATTAGAGATGAGTTCGGGCTCACTTTTGCAAGCCCGAGCCCGAAGATTTGAAGTCGAGTGATACTGTTCTGTGTCAAAGCCCGAGCCTGCCCGACCCTGAAATGATTTCATAAAGTATTGTTAATAGATGTGGTGCTACATAGATTAAATGTAGGCTTTTTGTTACTATCGAAATTATTCTACTGATTTTTCTTTTAATTGCAAATAAGGAATACATATATTTTTAAACTATCATGAAATGGTCCAGCTGAGATTAAATTCTGCTGAGCTAAAATGGTTGATGTATGAATATTTTACCATGAGCCCGAGCCCGTCTCACCTCTAGTGTAGAGGGGGTACTTTACTTTTCACACAAGCACTTCTTTCGATATATTGCCCGCCTGCTTCGTAGTTACGAGTATACTAAAGATGTTAGAGCAAAGTATCATTTAGAATGTACCTATACATAATTTTCGAAACTCTCAGTGCTTTTATTCAATGCTGCGATCATTTATAATTGTCAAAGAGAATAAAATATGCGCATGATCTTTCGTCGAAAATACTACAGGAGAAGAAAAGTGCAAGTCAGCAACAATTACCCATCAAAATTCCCGAAATGAAACATTTTTATAAAGCTGTTAATTTCAATTACATGAAAATAGATTACAAGATACTTCAAACGCAAATATACATGCAAAATTAAAATGTATGCATTTTTCAGTCACGTCCTTTGAAGGAATTTTAAATAAACATTTATTATTTATTTATCAAAAACATAAAAGTAACTCATTTTCCATTCTTCGGAATTTTCGGAAAGCGAGAGCGAGTGAGAAGGAGAGAGAAAATTTTTTACGGAAATTAAAGATTGTTATTTATCATGTATCCATAAAATTACTATATGTTTTAAAAATTTTTGTGAAAGAGCCCCCAGCCTTCAGGTACAAAAAAACGCTTTAACGAAAAATAAAGTAAACCGGCGCCTGTACAATTAATGATAAATTATTTCAAACAAGTTAAAAGTTTAATTTATAAGAGGGTTACTGCTTGGGTAAAACTAAATTTCCTAACATTTGATAATAATTTAATTACACTTTATTTAATAAAAGGATATTTTGTAATGATTTAATTTCTATTGCGGCTATCCTTATACTTAAAAGCGACCCTTATAGGAATCCCGCCCGCCGTGAGAAAAAATGTTCTATGGATTAAATACTTATTCCACATCAGCAAAAGAGACAAAATTTGGAGCGGAGCCGGAGCAAGAAATTGTTGTGCTTCACTGCTCTGAATTTTCTCTCTCTCTCTCTCTTTTTTCAATTACAGTCATCAACTTAAAATAAATGCATGAGGGTTTTTTTAGGTGCCTAATTTTTTTCGCAACACAGTGCATATAAAAACATTATATATTTATTAATAAATAAATGATCTATTAGTAATTTTTAACCTTTTTTCACATTAAAAAAAAAAAAATTCCTATTAAATCTATTCGGAGCACGAAGCGGAGCTGGAGTGGAGGAGGATCAAGTATTCAGGAAACGTTACTTCTCCAGATTCCTGGATTACAACGCAAAGATCTACTTATAAAGAAAACAGCATTGTAGCACTAAAAGTAACACTAAAGTAGCTTTTTCAGCATTATAGCACTAAAAGTCAGTTAATTTTTGTCGATAAATCCCCAAGCCAACCCAATCTATCATCCACTTGATACACTAATACAGCTTACTTTTCTCAGACAAAAAAAAAGTATATTAATGCGAGAGTTCACTTGAAGTCAACTCCGTGATAGGACAGATTGATTGCAATATCACACAAATGTTTTTTTTATATTTATTTAATACCTAAGAAGAGTGAATGATAGTGGAGTGCTTTCCTTTGTCATAATAAATCTGAAAGTTCTTTATCTCACAGCATTTATATCGTTAAACTATTTTCTTTTTTCATTTCCCAAAGGATTAAACAGAAAACTGACGAGAAATTCAAGCAAAAATCAAGAAATAAATAGATAAAATTACAAAGCGTTGGCTCTTGTAAATCTCATTGCATGGGAAGGAAACGCTTTCGGAAAAGGACTCCCGGCAAGGGGGGGGGGGGACGATAAGAGCTGCAACAATTTTTTTTAAAAATCACTCAAATATTTTTTATAGAGCAGAGAGCACCATTCATTCATTCTGATACTTTCAATACTATTATATCATCCAAAGAGTTAATAATTATTTTCCTGCTCAGAATTTTTAGAATCACCTTTCCAATTTTCATGTTATACGAACCCAAAAACACGAATTACATGGATTAATATTTTTAAAATTGACTTTTGTTACCAGAGTTCTTTGCAAGACACGTCGAAAAATTAACTTATGTTGTTGAATAGGCTGAACTATTTCAATGTGATCTCATGCTTGCTGCACACATTTTCCACTGCAGGAGACACCACTTAGACCCGATTTTTGCAACAGCTAAAAGTCCTCTGCATCAAATTTCATTTAATGGCATTTATAGTCTTCAATCTCATCAGCTTGCTGAACAAAAAGAAGTTAACGGAAACCAAAGCTGATGAGTAAAAAAGTTGAATGTAGAGTGAATGTGCTGCCGGTTGTGATGAAAAAGCTTTTCTCTTCAAATTTCGGACCAAAATAACGTGACATCGAGCCCACAGAGATGCCTCACATTCTGCTAGTTCGACTGTTGATCGTCGTTTAGCATGAATTAACAGCTGTATCTGATCTAAATTATCATCCTCAGCTCACGGTGATGATGGTCAATTGTCTTCAATTGATTGATTTATTTAAGGTTCAGTCGCATTTTAATCGACTTCAAAAACTCACGAATGATATGAATTGATAACTGCCTTGGCTATCAATTCATTCCATATGTGATGTTCCCCCCCCCCCCCCCCCCCCAGCCTCCATCCATAACGTTTTAATGGATGAACCGTATTTTATGATTTTTATTTTTATTTTATTTTTTTTGGTACAAAGGGGGTGGTCTAATTATTTAAGTCTCGTACCTTCTTTTCATCAGATTTGTTCCTTGGTGGAAAAGCAATCATTTTCACTTAAAGGGAGCCAGCACCCAAAAATGCCGAAAAAAAAAACGAAAAATTTTTTATTGGCTTAAGTAGTGAAATAAATCTTTAAAAATGTTCCCTGAAAGTTTCAGAAAAATTGAAGAAATATTTATTGATTTATCATTGATTTTATTATGTGTGTGATTTGCCACCTTTTCATTCCGAAACCGAAACTGCGCTGAATATAAGCCACATATTTCTAAAAATAAAAAAAGCGAGAAGAAGTAATTTCATCGTGACTGTAACTGAACAAAAAAAGTTCCTTACTTGAAATTTTGATAAAGTAAGGAGTTTTTGCAAGCCGAAAACTTAAAATGCTGTTTTCCCTCGTTTTGTTTTTCGCGCATTTCATCTCAATTAAAATGCAAAGGTTTTTTTAATTTGTACCTACAATGTGGATTTTTTCCCCACATGTTCCTAAAACTATACATAACAAATTTATGATCGATCTACTTTTATGACAACTTAAATACTTCATTTTTTTAATTCTTTTTGTCACGTTTTCGAATTTTTCGTTGTTTTTTCTGCGTTACTTCAGTTTTTATTTTTTTTCTCAAAAAGTATTTGACTTATAAAAATTTCAAAGCATAAAGTTTTGCTTTGTGCGTAATGAATCAATAAGAAAAAAAAAATTGAGACTTCACGCCAATTTTTGAAAAAGAAGATGCATTTTTAAAAATTGCTAATTTTCGTTTTAAAAATAAAAAGTTGCACATTATATTTAAGAAATCCATTTTTTAAATATGATATAACATGACATGAGACAAAAAATGTAAATAAAAACACCATAGAGAAAAAATGGTTTTATGATGCCGGCTCCCTTTAAAATAGAAAACTTACTTTGATATTCCTTTATTAAATAAATGCTCAAGTAAAAAACTTCTTTTAAATCCTAATAAAAACGTCAAAATGCATATACATCAATAAGTATGCCAGACCAGTGTTCCGCAAAAAAAATATTCAATAATTAGATTGCAAAAAAACAATAAGACTTTATGAAAATTGCAACATTTTTGGGGAATAAAATGTTTCCGATACATTAGTTAACTGTTCTACAATGTCCTCTTCATTGTATATTCATAATTCTGTTTTTATACTCAAATAAATTGGCACAGGCTGTTTACATGAATACAGAATACAACACAGAAAGCAAAAATGAAAAAACAAACCAATACCAGTCGATTTTTTGTCGCATTCCTACCATGCAACAGCCAACATCTGAGCCACGAATTTCCATGCTTATATTTCTTTCTCAGCTGAAATAAAAAACTAGAAAAAGACTTTCATACAAACCGGAGATAAATCTGAAAGTTGGAGGAAAAAGCTTCTTATGAAGGGATCGTGCCAATCAAGTGTCCTGGAAAAACTGACGGCACAGGCATAAATCCCATCAACTGGAGTTCTGAAAGAGCTCATTGGTATAGGAAATCTGGAGAGACTTCTTCGAAAATTATTTTCAATGATTCATGTTCTCCGAGTTTCTTACCACCCTTTTTCTTTTTTGCATATTTCAAAAATTTCCGAGCTCTAAATTTTCAAGTTTTCCTTATCGCCAAGCAACTATTATACAACCGTTTCTCGTGTTTTCAGTGTTGAAATAATTTTTTCCCCAATTCTTAAACATTTGCCTACTTTTTCAAATGTAGAACAGGTCGTGAAGATAGAGGGCTTTGGGACGTACTTACCACCCCCCCCCCCCGCATCACATGCTATATTGATGTTTAGATACAAAATTCAAGCTCTAAAATTTAGCTTTACATTGATCCTATAAAAGTGCATTTCCACTAATCTTATTTGTCCCTTAAATATCAAAAATGAAATAGCAATATACAACTGGAAATATTGGACTTATTCTGAAAATAAAGTAACATATAATAAACATTCGACACACAATTCTTATATATTGTATCGCTAATTGTGTACGACATTTATTATATGTAATAATGTTTGGTTGTTATATTAATATAGATATTTTCAATAGGAAGACGTCAGTCTGTAAAATAGGGTCAGGTAGGGGAAAATTGGCCCATGGGATAAAGTATGGGTACATTGAAAAATACCTATTTTTCTTTTTTTAAGTTTAGATATTTAGGTCTTACCTCTTTAGAGATAGATATATTGACATTATTTCAAATATTTTTACTTAAGCTATTGTGGGAATCCTACGATCCCAACACCCCATCGCATCCTATTCAACTATCCCAAAATCCTACAATCCCATTATAAGATGACGTCACGACGCGATGCATCTTCAGAATGGACGAGACACGAGAGGTAGACAGACGTAAGCGGAAGACGTCCGCTTGAATATTTGTGTGTCCGTCCATGTCCTTTGTGTTGTAATGTGCTTGTGATTAATAAATATTGTTAAGTGTTCTCGAAGAGATATCGTTCATATCTCCTATACAGTGGCGTACGCAGAGTTTTTTCAAGGGGGGGGGGGTTCATAATTTTCCGAAACTACTAAAAGAAATTCGAGTATATAATAAAGCTCAAGGGGGGGGGGGTGAGCTTAATTTAGGACTCAAGAAGGGTGTTAAACCCCTAAACCTCCCCTTGCGTACGCCTCTGCTCCTATACTATGGAAGCTTGCAAAATGTTTAATGTTTTTAAACTACCTTTTTTTATGCTCATTGCATATGATATGTTAGTTAAAGTTGTTGCACTATCTTCCAAAATCATTTACCAGAAAAAAATTACACGTGAAGGAAAAAAACGGAAAATCGACCGAATAGTTATTTCACGCCTCAGAAGAGCGAGTCGGAATGACTTTATACATCGACGAAATCTTTTTGAGCGGCTAAGGAGAAACAGACCCTAAAGCTCTGGAGCCGGATGGCTCTGGGGCTTTTTACGCTATCTATTTATTAACTGAATCAGATAAAGGCCGAAACTTAATTTTAAAAAAGGCAGAAAAGAAGAAACTAACTTTACTTTAAAAATTTCGAGAAATATATATATATACTTTTTTCTTCCTCAGATTAAGATATTTGAAACCCAAGCGAAAAATTGGAAGACTTTAGAGAATTAGATTATGAAAAGAAAATGTCAATTTTTTTTCTGCATGCAATGCAAAATGATGTAGAACTTCAAGCGGAAAATTGAAAAAAATCGATCACGTGGGGGGAAGTGGTAAAAAAAAAATAAACAAAGCATCTAGACATGTTGACATCCACAAGGACATAATTTGTAAGAGGCGAGTGGCGAAAAGCTGACTTAATGTGCTCAAATTGATGCGGTTTTGAACCATTTTTTTGCTGTTTAAAAGAAATAACGAGGAGATTATTACACCTAGGTAGAAGCTCCACCGACGATTAGGGAGGAAAAGTAAAAATATAATTTTGAATGTCAACTATCGGACAGAAAGTAGAGCAAATCACGCTCGTCTAAAAAGCATATCATATATAGTATGCTTTACGGTATACCGGTTTATTATACGATATATTGTATACGAAACAATTTCCATCTTTAAAGAAAGAACTACCAGGGGTCGATCCAGCCTTTTTAACAGAGTCCATTTTTTGTGATATTTTTGTGAAAAATCAAAATATTTTTGCGAAAATTCAAAATTTAAACATACAGTTGTAATTTTTTTTAAATTTTTTATCGTGCTTATTTAATGAACAATTCTGTAAAAATACGATTTGGTAGCTCGGAATTTTATGAAGGGTAAGAAAAAAGATCTGAATTTCCTCTGGCACGAACCCTGACGACGAAAGTCTTTTGATAAAACTTATTCCTAAACTTCCCTCCCCACCCCCCTACACATGAAACTCCTCACAACGTTAAGGTTACTTACACAGGGTGGCTACAGATTTTCAAAAGTGAAATTTTGTGACCTTTCTGAGACTTTTTTGCGACAGTTCGGAGATAAAATAGGATATTGATTCTGCCGGATATCTGGTGCCACCTGTATCACGTGTAAGTACATGATATCCGTCTTAACCGACTTCATAAAGAAGAAGGTTATACATTCATACGGTCTGTATGGCGTTTTTTTTTTGTCCACCCATAACTGCTCACCATATGAACCAATTTTCATGATCTTTTTTTAATCGATATAGGGTGGTTTCCCATAGGTCCCGTATTTTCATTTGACCATACTCGAAAATTTAAAAAAAGTTATGGGTAGAAATATAGTCATTTTTCTGTTTCTCATCCATAACTTTTCATTAAATGAACCGATTTTGATGATTCTTTCTTTAAACGATAGAGGGTCATCTAACTCAAATATTGCACATCAATTTGATTACATATGTTTTTTAGAAAAAATGTTATGGGTGAAAAATAATTGTTTTTCATTTAATCGGAAAGGCTTGGCTTGATTTTTCTTTGTTGGGAAAATTATCCATATATATATATTTCACTTAACGTGGACCAGTTACGATTAAAGTTTGCGATGCGATACTGACATCCTACAAAAAACTAATTGTGGCAAAAGGATACTTAAAAATTTGTTTAATAATTTGAATAGAAAATAAAACATAATATTTGTATTTATTATTGTAATTTATGGGATTAAACCAGGGTTGGCTGGGTTGAACCCAATTGGGTCGGAACCATTGGGTTTTTTCTGAAAAAACCCGTTCGAAAAAAACCCACATTTTGGACCCACTTTTGGGTTTTTTCAACTTGATAAGACTTTTTTTGATAAAATTATTAAAATACTTATGCAATTTAAACTTTATTATTATTATCTTTACAAAGCAGACAGGTTAGATTGAAAATGATTTATTTTTCATTTTAATAATTTTTACAAGTATAAGATTATTAAGCATCATACTCTCCCGCTTACTTCTAAAGAGCTACAACTAAAAATAAATAAGTTTTTCTACAATTTCAAGCACGAACACCAAAAAATTGCTCTCTAAAAATTGCTTGAAAAGCACAGAAGAACCTGATGATGGAAAAAATAAAAACTACCACTCTCCAGTTTCACTTTCTTCCATGTTTTTCTTCAAAAAGCGTTGAATTTTCACAAGTTTTCCTGCTTTTTCTGCTCCTAACCGATTTCTCAGCTTGGTCCATATATTTCCAAATCTGGAGAAGATACGTTCTATTGATGCAGAACTTGGTGGGCAAGTAAGCAGTTGGGCAAAAAAGGTGTAAAACCCGTCTGGCAATTTTTTAACCTTCTGTGTGTTTCTCTTCATTAAAACCCACCACTTTGAAGGAGTATCTTTGTAAAGTTGAATAAGATCTTTGTGAAACATATTTTCTAGAAACAACCGGTTGTCTTGCATCTTTAAAGCTAAAAAACCAGGTACATATTCTGGTTCATTGTTTGCAGCCACATTTCACCCTTATTTTCTTGCCCTGCTGACAATCTATTACAAAACATGACGGATCTACTAAATTTCCTACATAAAAAAAAGGTTCAACTGCTCTGTCCATCATTTGTTTAATATAATCCTTATAAGGCAGCAATTCCACATTCATTGTGAGATCAAGCCAAACTTCAAGCTGTTGAAAAGTTTGCAGCAGCTGCTTGTAATCTATCCAATGCTACAGAAACCTCCTTTAACTGTTTTTGTAAGGTTAAACTTTCTCGGTATAATCCAATATTGCTTAGAATTTTACTAATATTTGAATCAAAATTATCATCTTCATTTGCAATTTCCACATATTTGTGAAAATTTTTAATGAATGCAGGGTGCGTACACTATTCTCTGAGTAAAAATCAAGCACTTTCCAGGACTCTTCATAGCAAAAATCACGTAAATCTAACCACTTTGAATACAAGATACATTACAAGCCCGAAACATTTCCTTAATACTAGTTAATTTAGAGCACTCTAACTGTAATAAAATAACTTCATATTCAATACTATAAAAATTTATCAAATCGCACATTAATTAGATTGATGTGTTGTATCGGCTGTGTATGTAACGAGCCATAGCTTTATTGCTTGTCAGGTCAGACATGTGCCTCACTGAGAAAAAATACTGAAAAATCACAACATAACACTTTGTAAAAGCTTATTAAAAAGTTTATTACAAGCATGAATTACTATGCAATAGAATTACTAAATACTAAGCACATCAACTCATTACCTTAACATAAAAAAAAATGATTGGGGCATTATGTCTAACCAAAATATAAGGCGTGGAAGTGGCATGACATTTTTTAAAGAAATAAACATGTTCCTGAGCAATAACTTCTTAAACTGAAATAACTGTTTCATACTTGATAACTATAAAAATTTTAATGAAATGAAATAACTTCAAAATTAGGCGTGAAGAATTTTTTACATGTTTTTATATATTGAATTAAAATAGAAATAAATATTATTTATTTATTTTTTAACATTGTAAAATGAGTACTTGAAAGGAGGGAGGGACCCTTATGCTAAAAACGATCTAAAATTTAAACATATCTTAAATTACATGCAACAAAAAAGAGAAAAAAAATTTTTAAACGAAACAAAAACAAAACTGCTTAAAAAAAAAAATTCTGCCAAAAAAAAATTAAACAGATTTTTAATAAGGTTCTAATATTTAATAATTATAATCAACAGATGTATCACTAAAACTTAAAAGCTAAAAATTCCTTGATTATCAGCGACATTTAGAGTGGGCGTGGCAAAATGACGTTTCTGCAAGCCCTTTACAGAAGCTAAAACTTAAGAAAGATTAAAAATATAGATAAGCTCAAATTTATTCATGTCTAAGGGGGAAGAATCCGATATTAAACGAGAACTAGGAAGTTTTGCCGAAGCCGATGCAACCAGATTTCGAAGTGCTGAAAAAAATCGGGATTGCCACTTAAAAGCGCCAAAAACGAATCGAATGTGTAAATTTTACTCGTAATTCGTGAAACTTTGCAGGAATGTACGCAGGCTACTTTCAAAAATGTTCATAGGGTAGAAAAAAAATAGAGAAAAAGAAATTCAAATTACGAATTTTTGCGGAAGCGAAATTTTTGATTTCCAAAATTACCAAAACTACGGAATTCCGTCAAAATACGGAAAAATCACATGTCTGCAGGTAGAAATTTGAAGAAAGGTGAATTTTCCTGTTGATAAGTTGTAAAGAAATAGTAAAAATGAGAAAATCAAGGACTTTCCAGACATTTTTGTACATTATTCCAAATTTCCAGGACTTTCAAGGCCTTGAAAAAAAAATTATGTAATTCAAGGACTTTCAAGGTTTTCCAGGTCGCGTACGCACCCTGTGAATGTATTAACACATTCTTCTTGTGAATTCCATCGCGTGTCATTTGGAATTTGTGGCATAAGTCCACCCTTTTCTTTTAATAATCAATGAGGGAGGTGGTGGTTACGAAAATATTTATTTACTTCAACAATATAATTAAGGACTGTTTTGGGAGTTATATCCTTCTCCAAAAGATTTAAGAAATGTGCTGAACAACCAGATGTTAAAATGGTAGGATATCTTATTTCTAACGATTCCTTCATCTTTTTCATTTTATTTTCATTATCGGAACACAGGGCAAAAACATTTATATTGTAGTTTTCTTTTAACTTCCTTAATCGATTCAGCACAATATTCAGCAGTTTTTTTTTTTTTTTTCTTCTTCTCCACAGTCAATCACATTTAACAAGTACCCATTCTTCCCAGTGTGCATAAATGTAGCTACTATAGACTATAAAAGGAACAGAATACACAATTGTTTAAGACAAAGTAAGGCAAAATATTTTAGAGTTTAATACAGAATTTTAAAAGTTTTAAATAACATTGCTGAATTGAAAAATAAAAAATAATCCTTCTTTTTTTTTTCATAATTTTCTGAAACTTAAATTTGTGAAATAATATATGCATATGCAATCAGATGTGCCATAAATGTTAATATTTTAACCTTTTTCTGCTAATCATATTTGTTTCAAAGAATAAAACAGTTTTACCAAAGTTTTCTCTCAAAAAATTTGAAAAAACCCAGTTAAACTGAGTTTTTTTTAAACTTTACTTGAAAAAACCCCGAAAAATCCCTGAAAAACCCAATTCTACTGGGTTTTTTCGGGTTTTACTTGAAAAAACCCGCAAAAACCCATTTGGGGTGGGTTTTTTTTAAAAAAACCCGGGTTTTTGCCAACCCTTGATTAAACAAATTTATTTCTGTTTCTAGAAAAGTATTTCTATTTCTAACTCAATTTTTAATTTCCGATTCTTTGGAGTGCAACATCTATGTTTGTTTATATCGAACGATCATTCTCATGTTTAAATCTTGCGATCTTTTCTTAAGCGTTTCGAATTTTAAAGCGTTTTTTACGATTTTAAAATGGGTACTTTCCGATTCTTTGGAGTGGCAACACCTTAGTTTGTTTATATCATACCAAGCGATCATTTCCATGTTTAGTTTTATTGTTGAGATTACAGTCCGCAGATGTTCTACGAGTCATCAGCTAGTTAATAAATATAAAAATCATTGTTAAAACAGAGTTTGTTGCCATTCAGCAGTAATATTAAAAGCAATTATAATAAGAAAGCTTCTGTGAAGCAAAAATTAAATCCAATCCGTTTGTTTGCTCTAGTGACCTTTTAAAACCGACTTCAAAATGGCATTTATCACACAAATGATTACTTTTTAGTGCCATTCACTCACAGAAGGTTTGACCTTTTATATGCATTTCTTTAAAAAAAAATGTATTTACACTAAAAAGAATAAAATAAAATAATTTTTGGAAAAAAATAGAACCGACTTCAAATTATAAATTGAGGTAAAAAGTGAAAAATAAATGAATTCTTTTAACAACATCGAAACGACTTTTAAACATAATTTTTGAAATAGGTGCAAAATTATGATGGATTTTGATTCATGATTACTTTTGTAATCATGAATCAATTACAAATATAAGTGACCTAGAGTTTGCAATAGTTCTAAGCTAAAAGTTATTTTAGTTTACAGCTGATCGAGCACACCTTCATGTTGAGCCATTTCGCTGAAAATGTCCTACACCAGACAAATATATTTCATTAAAAAAGAATAACTAAAAACGTATTTAACAAGAACTGTATTCTGAAGAAGTGAATTTTATGTGTGAATTCTTAAGCAAAAAATCTTCCTAGGTTAACTTTTGCAATGGAAACGAATGTTTTAAATAGCAATTTTCGTTATTTTGTGTTTCATCAGGGGCTAACTGAAGATCTTTCCGGGAGAAGGGGGTCTTCCAAAGGTCTTCTAAAAAAGGAAACCTTCACAAAAAATGTTGGCCGTAAAAACGAACCTTTCACAAAATTATTAGCCTTGTTGCATTAAACCATACTTAAATACGCAACACGTTATATCATTTTCATTCTGGTTTTAATACTCAAAATTCAGGTTTTACTTTTATTCACACATACACACAATAAAATTACGAAAAACTAAAAACAAAAAAGAAGAAAAAAACGAAAGAAAAACTTTAAAAAATAAAAGAGCATGGGAAATTTTTTCCCCTTTATTTTTATCTGTATTTTTATTTTATGCTTTATCATTTTCTTTATCACATTAATCTTACCTACACAGCAAGCTTCTCTATGGGATACTTTCTATAAAAAAAGGGAGATAGATATCTGGGAGGATATAAATATGCATATGTATGTACTTAGTACTATTATATAAAATAAAAAGACAAATAGAAGAAAAAAACTTTCACAAAGCGAATTGTAAGACAAAAGTTGTTAAAAGCGCAAAATTTCAGGAAAAAAAATAAAAGACTGGAAGTTACTTCTATTTATTTATTATTTTGACAGGATCCCCTCTGCTCAAGTAATTCGATAACTTCATGAAGATCCACACCGCAAGAACTCACTGAAAGCACCTCCACGGGATACCACGTACAATAGAGAGAGATAGATACCTGGGAGTGACATAACGAATGTCGCAATCATTATGACAAAGTGCACAATAGACAGAGATCTCCTGCATATTAGATGGACGTCTGGCTTCAGCGCAAACGGAACCAGCAAACTCGCCACGGGGAAGATTCGCAAAAAGGCTTTCTGACCATACCAAACAAATAAACGAATTTTAGCATAAGTGGTACTCCCTGAATGCTGTACCAAATTAAAGAACGTAGAAAACGAATGTACAAAAAGACGAAGTAAGGAAATGGAAATGGTACTCCCTGAACGGTGTATAAAAATTAATGAATGCGCAGAACGAATATACAAAACGTGAAGCAAGGAATTATCTGAATATGATGTCATAAACATGGGCATTTTTCGTGAAAGAAGGAGGGGGGATTAATTTTGTTACGTCATTTTCTGAAAATTAACTGACTAACGAATTATTTTCGAAACAACAGATGATAAATCAGTTAGGGACCGTTCATAAATGATGTCACGCTTTTCCCGATATATTTTACCCTTCTGCCTCCTTTGTCTCAAAATGCCACACTTCAACGCACTCCCCTCACGCTACGTTGTATAAGCCTGATGTCACACTTCTTGTTACCCCATCCCCTCCCCTTGTCACAATTTCACGAACCCCCCTCCCCCCTCGAAGCGTGACATCATTTAAGAATGATCCATTATGTTTTTTCCCAAATATAGGTATTTCTTTTTTACCACCATACTTGCATAGTACAACATTACAATACAGACTGCAGACCTTTCAGAGAGATAAAAATAGTCTCATTGCTCTTGCTCAAAATGAACAGATCAATATAAATGTTTAATGAAGTGAACACTGAAGAAGCTCCTTCATTCTTCACGGAAGAAAAGCAATATTTACAATGAGTAACTTTAAAAAAAAAGGAAAAATAAGGAAAATGAACTCTACTGCTAGTTCTAGTCAAGAGCAATTGATTTTGAGGCGAAACAGAATTTTTAAGAAAGAAAATCGTTTTCAAGCTGTAAATTTGTTTATATTCTTTGTAGGAACATCGCTCATTAGTAAATACTGCCCATATATTATTATACTAGATGTAGTTTAAAAAAAAGAAAAACTTGGGGCCTTTCTTTGCGTCAACTAATATTTTTCTTTTTCAGTTAAACCATCGATTAAAAACCTGAGGATCTCGACACCCAGGCGGATCGTGTTCAAGTATAAGGAGGGGAGGTGTGGTCGCAATGCATCTAAAAAAATTTAACCCCACAAGAAATATGTTTTTATCAAATTAAGTACTTTAAACTATTATTGAGTGTTACAAAATTCAATATTATTCCAAATAGCAAGAACGTCTCAATGTTTCTATGCTTTTCTTTTTTAATTTCAAGAGGGTCCTGACAGTAAAAAAGTTCGGAAAAAATGCGTTAAACGATCAAGCTAATTAAACTGCTCAGTACATGATGCAATTCACTTAAACATTTGCGGCGGAGAAGCGCACGACGATGGAGATGGGGGTTGCTGGCCCCCATCTCCATTGCCGTGCAATGTCGATGTACGTGCATTGTAATACGTGCAATGTCGATGACACTGCACGTGTTTGTACTTTTCTCCACCAGACCCCTACCTGTTAGCCGAAGCCTTAGGATTGCTTTCGCACGGAGCTGGTGGCCGCACGTGTTTGTACTTGCATAAAACTGCGATAAGTACGAAAAATTCGAAAAACGCAAGACAAGAAAATTCACGACAGACATTGACGGCCTTGAACCTAGCTTTAGTTTTAAAAAAAAATAAAACGAAGATATTTTTGAAAGAAAAAAACAAACTTATATCGCAGAAACGAGAAAGTCAACGCTGCTAATTCAGTAAAAAGATCAGATATAAAGTTTTACAATATTTGCAATAGCATTATTTTGTTCACACTCATAAATTTAGAGCTTAACTTTACCAAATAAAATTCCGCGAAGTGCATTGTCTTTTTGATAACGAGTGAAAGACTGATAAGAGAATGAGAGGATCACCTTTTTCATCCCGTATAGTACATAAAAACATTGCATTTCCTTCAACAAACACACATATAAAGTGAAGGACAAAATGTTTAGGGACAACGGACTAATTATACTTCTTCCTCCTGATGCACCTTTTCACGAATTTTTTAGGTATAGGATACTCTAAGGGGGGGGGGGGATACGTGTAAAACGGCGTGAATTTTTTTAACGTATAAGGAATAAATGTATTTTATTGAGATTTTGAGTTTATTCTATAAATATATTGAAGAACATTTACTGAAATTTTCAAACATTTTTCTTGGAAAATCCCGGAGATATCAGCTGCTGCACATTGTAAGTCGCCACTCGGGTCGACAGTTTGCGTACATCCTGGAGGTCACAATTTTTATCTGAAATCATTTTTTTTTTTTTAAATCTACTTTTTCTATAAATGTCTGTTCTAGTTGAACTAAAAGTATCACAAAAAATTGAAAATTTCTACTTTTTTTTAGAATGAGAAAATTAGGTGCAATTTTTAACCGTTTTTTTTTTTTTTTTGTTCTTTTTTTACAATAAAAAAAAAGTAAAAATAAAGATATGTTTATGATTCTAGTTCAACTAAAGCGTGTCTATATAAAGAAAATGTGTGCTAAATTTGATAAGTATTGATCAAAAACTCTGCGAGCTAGTGTGTACGCAAATTCGAAAAAAGTAGTTTCGAGAAAAACGCGTTTGAAAAAAAGAGTGGTATTAAAGGTAAATTTATGGCAGTAATGAATCATTTTTTTATACTTATAGATATTAATACTTATATAAATTTCTATCCGAAATCTCAATTGTTAAAAGAAATAAAAGGACATCTGCTAACGTTCTCTACTACCCTTCAGGTCATTCATGAGGGACTATCTGCTCAACTGCTCCAAAAGGGGAGCTCGCTCAAATGCTTATAACTTTTAAACGACTTGGAATTTTGCTTTGAAATTGTAGAATCGATTTAAGAAGAAAAAAAATTTATTTAATTTTTTGAGACCTTTACACGTACTTCCCTCCTTAATGTTCCTAACTATCGCCTGATTCAGTGGCTTTCACACTCAAGGGACCTCAAGAGAAAGACGGATAAAAATCAGACACACATAAAATGAAAAAACACAACACGAACTCAAGAATGACACATGAGTGCTGTTATCTTTATAAGCGTGCGCAGAGCTTTAGCATTGTGGTTACTACGAGACCCGTCAAGTCAAGGTGTTTATATTACGCCCAGAAAATGAGGCTTCCCACGGAAAATTTTGGAGAATTGAGCTTAAGGAAGCACTTTTAAGGTAGCTGAGGTATGGAATTAGGGTTCTTTAAACGCTAAACTTTCGTTTTTATGAACTACCGGTACCCGTAGTAACCCTCACACGTCTATGGTTATCTTATATACTAGGAAGTACAAATAAGTTTCAAAATGTTTAATACAAGTCTATTAATTTGGAACTCAACGAAATTGTATTATAATTACAAGTCAAATCTAGTTCCATTTTCTTTCGAAACAACTACAATCATAATGAAAGGACATCGCTACACATCCCGAATCAAAAGAATTAAGTATGAAATTGATTGCGAATCGTTTTTAATCCTTCTAACGCTTTTGTATCCGTTGGAGAACTTCTAGATTTTCTACTTTATCATTAACTTTTATCTCCGGTCAATTTACAGTGATTGTGATGTCTTTTTGCTTTCCCAACTTTAGCTGTAAAATAAGAATCATTTCTTAGAAAACAGATTGAAAACAACAATTCCGTCGGAAATAGTCAGCTCATAATTCCGCAATTAACAGTGATTCTTAGAACTTCATTTTCATTTTTGAGGATTTTAGTTATTTTCAACAAAAGTTTTTTTTTTTTTTTGACTTGGATACATTTTTGCAAAATAAATCACGATGCATTAATAGTGAGAAGGGTTCGTTGATATAAATCAAATTAATTTAAATGGCGATTAAGATCGCAATTTAAATCAATTTTGAATATTTTTTAAAAATTCTTTTTGCAGTTTTAGAAAGTGTTATTCTAAATATAATCTATATTGCATTATTATACGTCTGCTTCAATTCGGAAAGTTTTAAAGGTTCTTCTGTGTGCGTGCGTATAACATATTTCTCCAAATAATTGCTTTTTTTTTGCCTACGTTCCCATAAAAGTTTAAAAAAAAAAGAAAAGTATGAATAAAGGCTTAATAATGTATCTTTAAAAAAAAAAAAAACATCGTTAAAAATAAAGAAAAGTCAAAAAGAAGTAAAGTAATTGATAAAGAATGAAAAAAAATGAAAGTAGGGTTTTGAGATGGGGAAAATGTGTGTATGTCGCTCTGTCTGTCTGTCCCCCTTAACAACTTTTGAAAGAACTGTCCAACTCAAAAGATAGTTTTTTTTTTTTTTTTTTTGCATTAGAAAGATCTCGGCGAGGACATCTAATTTCCATATTTTACTTCTTGATTTGAACAATTTTTCGTTCAAGTTCCAACAGTTCAAAAAATTTTAGCATTAGCGCCTAGGGCAAAAATGAAGCAAATTATGTAAACTCTGGGCATAAGATCCAAGTTCCTTAGAACAAGCTTATTGGAAGAACATCGTGACGTGAAATATTTTATTCATTTTTGAACAGTTCAAAAAAATGTAACATTAACACCTACGGCGAAAGTTCAATCCTATATAAATCCTAATCTAACGGACGGATTGGCTTTGAATAAACTTCATCGGAAAGATCTTATGACGTAGAACATGCACAGGTATGAAGTTCATCCAGAACTAAACAAACCTATTTTCCCACGAAAGTCTTTGATTTGGATTTTTAAGGATATTTACGAAGGAATGAACGAATAAATGAGTAAGTGAATGAAGGAATGAATAAATGAGTGAGTGAATGAAGGAATGAATAAATGAGTGAGTGAATGAAGGAAAGAATAAATGAATAAGTGAATGAATATATACGAACCTTTAAAAAAGGTATATTTGAAATAATTAAGAACTAAAGCTAAATGAGAAAGAGATACGGGAAAGTAGGCTGGTACAGTTCTAGACGAAACTTGCTTGTTTTTGATATCGTAGCGTGCGAAAACAACGATTTCCAAACTTCTGTATGTCGTAAGTTCTTGATGTTTCAGATCTCCCTCCTGACATATTTTCCTCATCTCCGAATCCAAAATAGACTTTTGCAAATTTTCTTCTTGGAACTTTTTTCCTTCAAATCCTGAATCGTACACTAAACTAAACTTTTGAAATTCTTTCCAATTCTTCTACTTCAGTAAATAACAGAAGCTCAAAAAGGTTGGGTTTTATTGTTGTTTGTCTCAGCTTATATTCCGTAATGATAAGAGA
This sequence comes from Octonoba sinensis, assembly GCA_038502835.1. Classification (NCBI taxonomy): domain Eukaryota; kingdom Metazoa; phylum Arthropoda; class Arachnida; order Araneae; family Uloboridae; genus Octonoba; species Octonoba sinensis. The sequence goes on along the minus strand of CM076604.1, from coordinate 89,046,761 downwards.
CGCATGCATCATTTAGGATGCCTTGAAGTTCATATATTTATTATCCATCGTAGGTAGACTATTACATAACAGCCCAACCAAGTGAGTGAACCCTTTGAAAAACAACCGCTGAAGGAACAAAAACTATAACGAACGACATATAAAGGGAGGGGGGGGGGGGCAAAAGGTAAATTTTCAACGTTTTAGGAATTGCAATTTCGACTGCGGAAACAGCTTGGAAACCTCCTCCTCCTCCTTATCTAGAAAGTTGTTAGAGCTTAAAAGACTTTTTTTTTTTTTCTTTGAGATTTCTGCCGCTCCGCATTTTAAGAAGATTTGAACGCATCAGTTTTTATATTCTAATCGGCGAAGTTTAGAATTGATTTTCCATTCTAGGATTCATTTTGTAGCACGGTTTTGAAACTTTTATAGTGCTTCGGACAGCGGAAAGCTAAATGTAAATTGTTAACGATAAATTGGTACAGCAATATGTCCTTCTTTACAATATTTGTAAACAGGCACAAATATTAACGTTCATAAAACTGAAAAACAATTATTCACGTTAAGAAAGCACAAATGAGCATTAAAATGCAGACATTTGTTTCGGGATTGCTTGGAATTCCTTTTTCAATGCATTAGTGAAGCTTCTAGATGCAAAAATATCCAAATGAAGCAAACAAAACAACAAAAACACGGCTCATATAGCCTAAGATTTACCAACAAACCAATGAGAATAAAGACAGAGCGGAGCTAGAAGCTAATGTAACTGCAGCAAATGAACAAAATCTTAATAAGAGACAATTTTTTCGAAATTCAAATTGTTTATTGAAAAAAAGGATGTTTTTCCCTTATCATTCAACATACTTCTTACTATTTATTTCTAGCATTACTGCAAAGGTGATGCAAAACGAAATACGTTTTCTCTACTATAAGAGTACATATTATTTCAATGAATAAATAAATAAAAACTCTGTTTTCCCTTTAATTGTATTAGAAATATCAAAAAGTTATTTTGTAAATGCATTACACGAATTCTTTGTGGAAAAGCATAAAGACTTTGATATTTACATTTGCGATAAAAGGGATACAGTTCCGAATATTCAATTTGATCTATCCGAATTATTGATTTAAATCATTAAACAATTGTCTTACGCATACACATCATTAAAAATTACTTAAATGTGAATTTGAAGAAACTATACATCTTAGGGAATAATGATTTGCGTAGCACAGATTCTCAATATGTATAAGTGTATAAATTAAACTCAGTGCCACGATTGCCTTTTGTACCAGTTTCAGCTAACGAGATCGAGAGCTCAGTGGTGCCGAAGCAGATGTTCCGGCTAAGTAGACGACCTGACGCGGAACCCCAAGAGCTTAGTTCCCAAGTTCCTCATTTTATCGACCCATTTACTAGATGAAAGGGTAAGTAAACACTGCAGAGTCCGGGGAATAATTTTTTGACCTGTGGCATGGTAACATTATGTCACTGGGCTTTGCATGATATGTATGCTAAACCAAAAAATTAAAGATAAAGTTTACCTTCTTCAATATCGTTCCTCGCAGCTGCTTCCAAAAGCATGACACTGGGTACAAAATGCACTTTATAATCAATTTTTTTCACTCTTTTAATAGCGACCAATTCTTTCTTCCTTTTATTACTATTGTACTCTTTTTCGCGCTGACTCCACTTCTTCAGTTGCTGCATTCGTCTTCGTTTAGCCAGCTTTAATCGTTCTTGAGTGGTCATTTTGTCAATCTGAGCCATTTCGGCTATGAGTTCTGAATGTTCAGCCATTTTTAATTCGAATAACACGAAAATCGAACGCTTTTAAAAAACTTTTCATCAACTCAAACATACAACCATCGTACTTTCTGTCAAAGTGTAAACGTTTTAAACTGCTTTACATAATATCTACGTTGTTTGATATCATAATATTTAAAGCTCAAGCTTTAAGAAGAAACAACTTCCTAACAATTATTTTCTAATGGTGCAACACTTAGCAAAACAAGTACATTGGTAAATGAAGTCTATCAACCGATTTTAAAAACACGTGAAAAGTCTTCGGCGTAAAGAAAACTTTTGATTCCAAGCACATAAATTTCCTCAGTGTATAAAATAAAAGCAAAAATGGAATGTACCACTTGGACGGAAACTTATAACAATTAGACGATTTTGATAATCCAACAATGCAACAAGATCATAACAGTCGATAGATAGCTTTCCAGGGAATTAAAAAATACTTTCGATCTGTACAGCGCCGATTAAAACAAGACAATTCATCTTCTCTTCAAGGAATGTTATTACTTTCTTCACAGCTGTCAAAGCTGCCACTGCTGTTTCAGACGAGGTGCTTACACAGAAAAACAACTCGCAAATAAAAGTTGCAGTTGGCTACGAGAACTTGAGGAACGTCTTGACAGCCGAGCGATCGGCGGATGGAATGTTGTGGACGGATTGGATGGGGGATCTCCGAGTTTCACCATGAACTGGTTACTATGGCGACGGAGGCCGGAGAGCAGCGCAGTGTAGCATCTTCGTTCGTTGTTTCATCACCCTGTGGAAAGGAAAAGAGTAGCATAAAGTTAGTAAACTAGCAGGCAGGAAGAAAAAAGATACTCGCAATTTTCCACGTCACACCTCGAATTTCGTAATTAAAGGGGGATTTTGGGACTCTTCTGATGTGGAGTCGGTCAAGTGGCCTGTCTGGAGCTTTAACCCTCAGGATACAAAGAGATTTATCTAACGCATTTAGTGCCGAAAGGGGAATGCGAACGACAACGTCACACTAATTGCAATCTTAAATTAGGAAACATACAAGAATGCGCATCTCAAATCCCGAGAAAAAGATGTTAACTAATTATTGGCGCATCACAAACTAGATCACTCAGAAACTTGAGGAAAGAACAATAAAATCGCAGACATATATATATACGTCAGTTTTAGTACCATGTTTAAAATATGTATCTTCAACATATTTGAAGTTCAACCAAGCGTTAAATAATTTGATAAGTATAAAAAAATAAAAATTGTGAAAAAAAATATTGATGTAATAATATTTCAAATTAGGGGAATGCCTTTCAGAAAACTACAGAATAACATAGTTCAAAACAAGGAAAATGTTCAACCGAGATAGAAAACAAAAAAGTCATTCAGAGGGAGGGAAGGGAGACAAGACACCCTTCGAACTGCTGTTCAAAAACAAAACCGCGAAAATGCTTTTTATTTTATAATTATAGCATCAAATCAATTGCAAAATTATTTGATTATACTAAAAAAGGGCATAAAAGGAAATTTAAAGACAAAATTAATCTTTTATGATGAATTTTTTTTTATATATACAGTTAGTTTTCACACATTTTATAGCAGTACGAAGAGACTCATATGTGTACCGACGTTCGTATTTGATCGAACACTTATATGTATTCGGTAAAATGCATCACTACAGATTTGACTGAACTCCTCGATTAAGAACATTTAAAAAATTAGAAATAAGTATACACGTTACTAATCAAAAACATGACTTGACAGTTGCACAATTTCTAGGAAAATACTTTTTTTTTTTTCCTTTAGAAAAGACCTTTTCCCAAATTTAGAGCCCAAGGCAGTAATGCGGGACTGATTATTTTGGAGATCAAAATTTCCAAAAACTGCAGTTAAAGAATACATGACAGCTGCACGTACTCTTTCTCAAAAGAATTGACAACAATTTCATGTTTAAAAGGAAAATGCGAGATAATAGAAAGACAAATTAAGAGTCTTTTTTTTTGGTAAGTTGACAAACTTAATGGGGGGGGGGGGGGAATAGTTGCTGATACCTTCAATTTTTCTTAAACTTTCAGGATATGTTGGTGGTACTGTTCAAAGAAAAGGTGAAGTCTGTCCCCGTAAAAGTTAAAAACAAATTAATAAAGCATGGAAGAAGGCTTAATGTATCGTGAAAATATCGTTAAAAATCAAGAAGTCAAAAATAAGTGAAGTAACTAAAGATTGAAAAATAAAAAATTTGAAAGTAATGGGGAAAATGTGTATCTGTCGGTCTGTCAGTCAGTCGGTCTGTCTGCCCCCCCCCCCCCCCTCAATAACTTTTGAAGGAATTGTCCGATTCGAAAGAATTTTTTTTGCATTCGAAAGATTTCGGCGAGGTCATCTCAATTACCATATTTTACTTTTAAACTTGAACGAATTTTCGTTCAATTTTGAACGGTTAAAAAAATCTTAACATTACCGCCTATGAGCAAATTATATAAAGTCTGAAGAGGATATCCATGTTCCTATGAACAAGCTTAATGGAAAAAACTCAGCGTGAAATACTGTTTGATTTGAATAATCTTTGTTCATTTTTGAAGAGTTCAAAATAAATAAATTAAATAAATAAATAACATAGCGCTTATGGGGAAATTTCAATCCTATATAAATCCTGATCTAACGGACCGATTTGCTTGAAACAAACTTCATCGGAGAGCTCTTATGACGTAGAACACGTACAGATAGGAAGTTCAACCAGAACTAACGAGCCTATTTTCCTATGAAATTTTTTGATTAGGATTTTTAATATATTTTTGAATGAATGAATGATTAAATGAATAAGTGAAAGAATGAGTGAATGAATGAGCGAATTAATGAAAAAAGTAAGTAATTGAGTGAATAGATACATGAATGAGTGCATGAATGAATAAATGAATGAATGAGTGAATGCGTATTAACCGTTGAAAAAGATATATTTGTAGTATTTAAGAACTAAAGCTAAACGAGAGAGAGAGATAGCCAGGTTATAAATTTGAAGTTGGTGAATACGGAAAAGTAGGCTCGTATAGTTCTAGACGGAACTTCTTACTACTTGAATATCTGCTAAAGCACCATAGTACACCATAGGGACCGTTCATAAATGATGTCACACTTTTTTTCAATATATTTGACCTCCTCAGCCCTTTGTCACAAAGTATCACACTTCAACATACCCCTCCCCCCCTTTGTCACATGTCACGCTCTATCACATTAGCATAAAATAGGTTTAATTTGCTGATTTGAAATGATTTCATAGAAATCGAAATGTACGATGTCACACTTCTTGTTACCCCCTCCTCTCCCCTTGTCACAAATTGTGACACTTTCATGAACTCCCCCCCTCGAAGCGTGACATCATTTATGAATGACTCCATAGTACAGTAATTAGAAAAACATAAGATAGCTTGTTCTACAATTGGCTTTTGTAGCTAAACGGTCTCAAACTTGATAATTTGCAAAAAAAAATTTCAAATTTGAAGGTTAATTACTCGGTAAGCCAAGAGTCAATCACTATATGTACTCCTACTTCATTTGGTGTAGTTTCAGGCCTAAGTTAAAAGCCTATGATGCATGTAGTATTTTTCAAAATAAAGACTTGCATCCTCCAGCATGTGCTGGAGGATGTATCATTATGCCCATGCATATGCCCGATGCATCATTATGCTCGTTTCAGCTGTTTTTTATAACAATAAAAAATCAAAACCAAACTCAGCGCCGCGGCAGCCCGGTGCCTGCAACCTGCTGTGCCCATCGTAAGCTTCCGAGATCAAGGACCATCTCAGCTTACGAGAGTAAGCTGAGATGGGCACAGCAGGTCTTGCCCCCTATTAGATGTCGCACCGCTGAAATTAGTTTTAGTTTAATACATTAATTTTTCATCATTATAAAGCCAAAATTAAGACGTAGGTGAAACGTGCACTGTGCTATATTATGTAAAGAACAAACTGGAGGGAGTAAGCGAGCCTGTATTAAAAAAAAACCACTCTTCGTGCATCATAGGTTTTTAACCTGAGTCTGAAACTACACCACATGGAGTATAAGTGCATATGTGTCTCATGGTGATTGACTATTGGCTTACAGAGGAATTGACCTTCAAATTTAACATTTTTTTTTTTTTTTTGAAACTATCAATTTTGAGACCGTTTAACTACAAAAGCCAAGTGTGGACCACGATGTTTTATTCTTTTCTAAGTACTATACTATAGTGTAATTAATCCAATAGTTATTCGTGTGGGTAACTCGACGCTTTAGCAGATATTCAGCTCGAAAAATGGGACAAAAGCAACGAAAACTACATTTACAAATGACCTTGACCTTCAAATCCCCGCAAATTATTTATCTTAGCATAAAGCAGTATCCATATTTTAAAAAACTTCCATGGCTCACTCATGATTTTAGAAGTAATAGGATCATATAACTTGCACCGTATATTCGAGACCTTTAATTTTGGTCCCTCTTTCAAGGACAAACAAGTCTGAGTTCAAAGGGTAGACTTCACTTTTTTTTATCACAGTACCACAAACATATTCTGAAAGTTATAGGAAAATTGAATGTATCAACTATCACAAGTTGTCGAACTTAAAAAAAAAAAAAAATACTCTTAGCCTCAACTCAAATATCTTATTCGCTTGTTTGCATAGGATGATCCAGTGTTGTTTTTTGAGTGGATTTAACAGCATTATCGATCGTCCATAAATACACGTACGATATCCAAGATTCTATCTATGTTCCCTTATTAGCAGCTTCCCGAACGGACGCTTCACAAACTTCGCAATCGACCCTTTCGTCTCCTAAAATGCATAAATTAGTTTGAAGTTGAACATCTTCAGTTAGTTAGGCTACCGTATCTGTAAAAGTTAAAGTAAATGATGTATGGCAGGTGTGTGATAAGTTACGCGTTACTTTTTTGTATTTTCGTTCTCGCATTGTGACTAGTAGTAGCGATGGGCATAATCGAGAGTGTTTCAAAATCGAACGATCGAATATAGAGTAATTCTGATAAATTGGTTGATCAGCAACAGAGGGAATCTCTCGAGTTTTTCCGAATCGAATGAAATTCTCAAGAACTTTCATGCACATATTGCCCGATTATGTCCATGACTTGCTGACTAGTTACACTCTGAGAAACGCATACTCAAATCTCACGAATCTTTCGTCGTATTTGACGAAATGGCTTCGTTAAAAATGCTCCGAGTAAACTTTTCGTCAAATTGGCGAAATTTGTGTGGTAATTTTTTTAAGTCACGTGATCACGCGAGGAAAGACTCGTTATAAATGACGAAATTTTCGTGACGATTTAAGAATCGTTGAAAATAAGGATTCTATTTTTGAGAGTGTACACATTTTGATTCACTTGCTTCAACTATAGGATGCAAAATAGAATTTTTTTTAAATTTATCTCTTTTCTAACGACATATCATAACTATATTGTGAGTTTTGACTTTCAAATGTACATGAATTATCAATACACCATTTTAAACAAAAAAGGTAACTTTTTGCTTTCGATCTTACGCACTTTCGTGTCCCATCTTTCTGCAGGAGGGCTCGACAACCTATAGCACGCGTACCAGTCTAGGCACGGCAAGAAATTTCCAACGGCAAGCAGAATATCTAAGTTTTACGCATTAATAAATTGGTTATGATGGGCACGAAAGTAAGAACTATAAAAGAGTAGCATCGCGAATCGGTTTTTAGAATTTAAGTATTTGTTGGGTCACAACGTGTCCTTTCTTTGGTTCTTTCTACTTCGCAGCAATCGAGTAAAGTTGATTTTGCTTGAAACATATATCCGGGAGCATGGCAACTCCAAATTCGTCCCAAATGACATGACACTATTAGAAATCGATTAGCACAATCTCTGAGAGAGAATATGGGCCGAAGAATCTATTTACAGCCATGACATGCGTATTGATACGGTAATTAAAATACATGAGAAATAAATGCAAATTAATTAGAAGTGGTTGACACGACATCATTATTTTTAGTTTAAGCAGGATTATAGGACATGAGCCAAGAGAATATGGATTTCATAACTTGTTTTATATAAATAAATCGAGAGACATATCGCTTCCAATTAAAAGAATAATTCAAATAATTCATATTAATTTTGATCAAAAGTTAACAAGATAAACAAATGAATGAATAATAAATAAATAAATAAAAAAGAATCGCTGTGAAAAAATAATATTTATTACACATGACGCATTCGATCGTCAAAAAAAGTTACTTATTCATTTATTTATTTTGTATACATAAGTGTCATAATTTCCTGAGTTTCAAATATGCCGATAAATTGGCAGAAAGAGGGACTTGCTCTAAGATAACGGAAGAAAAAAAATATAAATGGTTTATGTCCAAGGATAAAAATACATTAAATACATTAAAGTATGTTGTACAAAATATTGTTAGAAATCATTAAATTTATTGCTAAGTTTCAATGCTGTCTCTCTTCTAATCACAGAAATATAAGTACAACAACAACATTAACAAATATCAATAAATTTTCCAGGTGACCATAAAACCAGTTATCTTAAATTTACGAGATATGGAGCAAAAAAAAAAAAAAAAAGCTTCAAAGGCGCTAATGTGATTGTATGAACCGGGACGCCCTTTATGTAATTCCGAACACACAATCGAAATTCCCACCGGTCGATTTATGGCTGCGCTACCTCCAATAAATTACTGTTAATGCTACAGCACATAATGAACTGAAGACGTACGAAAGCACTATTACAATTAAAATAATCGTACTCTTTCGCCAACTTGATGAAATGATAGTTGTCTAGTACTATTTCGAATTTAATTTAACTCTATAGGAAAGCAAATCAATGGCGCACCTGAACGCGAGGAAATAGCAACTAGTTCCAAGGGCCAAAATAATCACTTGTCAACCGCGAGACAAAGCCGCTATATTCAAGTCACACAACAGACTTCGAATTTGAGTTCTCGAAAATTTGCACTGGAAAAATTAAATCAATTAAATTAAATATGCAGTAGCTGAATTTATAGCAATTGATTCCATTTTCAAGCGGAAGCTTCATCATTGTACGAAATACCATTCGATGCATATCAAGCAGTCTCAATACAATTGTAAAACGCATTCCATTAAAAGCACAAGGGCACGATTTCAGGCGGTGGGGGAAAGGGGGGGGGGGTTTCAAGCAGAGGAAGCTTTTAGAAATAGAATCTATTTTCAATTTGTCATATTCTCATAAAAAGCGAAACTTTTCGTGAAGCATTGTCCCTTTTTCTATTTATTTATTTATCTAAAAGTGTGTACTAAAAAGGAATGTAGGAATGATTTTGTACACTTAAAATTCTAAGGTGACCAGCCCTCTGTTGACAATCGTTCCGTTGTCTCTTTTTAGACCTTTTGGGGGAAAGCATTACAAAATGAAACTCTTATAGAATTCCTAATTGCAATTTCGGGCCCATCACAAAAATTGCGATCACGATGGAGTTTTTACAAATTTATTCACACTCAAAAGCATAAACGAATCTGCTAGAAATGTCCATTCTTCATTATATAATTTTTAAATTCTCAATTTCGTCTTGGATTTATAATTTTTGTGCATTTATAACTTTACAGTATCCTTTATGAACTCTTTTACAGAAATAAGTAATTTTGGCAAAAATAATTTTATTTTCAACTTAACTTAAACAAAATTACAATTAAAATTACAAATAAAAGGCCATGCTAATAATAGGTAGTCCCAGGATCACGGATTTCAAGTCATTCCTGGAATCTATTTGTTTACCTTTTTATACTATTTGTTTACCTTTTTATACCTCAGCTTTATTTTTACAGATTATTTTAAACACACCCACACATATAAATTACCTTTATCTTACCTTATCTGGTGAAAATAAACATCAACACATCAAGAATGTGCTCTGTGAGCTACAGTAATTTTACATTCAATGCAGATCATATGTTTTGCAGCAAAATTTGAAAAAAAATTCATGATTTTTTTAACAATAATATTAATAATAAAAACAATTTTTTTATATAAATCTTTTTTTTTATGTAATTTAATTTTTTTAAATTATTATTATTAAATATATTGGAAAATAAGATGGCAATCGTACTTGGTAAAAAAAAAACGTGCATATTGTTTTCATTTAAATTCAAATAAATTTAGCTTTATTTGAAGTTATAAAAACCTGAAAGGCCGCATACATAGAACAGCTATTGTTTGCCACTACATCTAGATGTTAAGCGATAATCTCAAGTCTATTCAAGACATTCAAGCTATCTCAAGTGAAGTATCTTTTGCATCCCTTATAATTGCAAAAGCTGCTCACAGTAATCTCAAATTAAATCGAATTACACAAGTAGGATTTTAAATTTACTAAACTCTAAGTAAATATTTAAAAAAAATTATAAAAAATACAATTTTATACTAGATTTAGATCAATGAGTTGAAGAAAAAAATCAAAGGGTAGTAAATTATGGATGATTTAAATCGTCCAACCCTGAAAATACCTTTAAATTTAGAGAAATAAATAAAGTATCATCACGCAAAAAAAAAAGAAAACAAATTTATTTGAATACAAATATTTGCAAAAAGTATCATATAAGTAATAAAGTTTTGTAACTTTTTACAATTTTCATGAACAAAACTGCTGCATTATTTACTGCTAATATATGAACTATAAAATGTTTTCGAGTTACTACTATATAAAGTGAAAGAAAGATGCTTTTTTCAAGTCAAAGGACTCACAAGAAACTAAATCAACATCTGGTTTCATGTAGACCCTGTTTCTTCTAATCATGGTTTCCCTCTTCTTTATGAAGAAATTTGATGTTTGTTAAATCCAATTACTTAGAAAGCACCATTACTTCAACTGGATATTGGGATAAAGTTACAAATTAGACTAGAGAGACTACGCGATCAAATTCCTTATATATTCCTATGATGACCAGTGAACCTTTGTTTTGTTCAAGAGTTTTCAGTTTCCCCCTCTTTCTCAAGTTCTAGAAATTCTGTATTTGTAATATGTTGCTCTCCGTTACTCGACTTAAAACCGAAACTATCTATCTAAGCATGTAATGCAAGCGTTTGCAAAATATTTCTCTTTGCAAAACATATTGATAATATAGATGGAAATATAGATAATATAATATGAGTGGTTCCAAGGTTTTAATCTATCAATAAAAACCTTTTTTTTAATGAAAAAGGGAAAAAAGTACTTATAAAATATTTTTTCTTTCTCTTCGAGCCTATGTGAGGAAAGAAAAGTAATGATACAGGATTCTTTTAAACAAGAAACATCCTACATTCTCCCCTCCCCCCCCCCCCTGTAGTTGGACATTAAGTAATTTTAAAAAACTTTTTTTTTTACTTTTTTCTCAACAGCAGATTATTTAATAGGGGCACATGGGGGGGGGGGGGTTGTTGTATTAAGGGTTGTTTAATGATTTAGTAACTGTATGCTACATTTTCGTGTATCCGAGAAATTTAGCATAAAAAGCGAGATTCAGACTTGGAGGGACGGAGGGAGGGTGGGGGCGGTCAACTTATACACATGGCAAAGTTTCTGGAAAACTTTTCTTAAACATTTGAAAATGACACTCGAAAACCTGCACATTCTCCCGACTTTACTTCAATATAAATACTGAAGAAATATTGGCACATTCTAATGTAATTTTACATTCTCTGACCGTTAATCAAAAACTTTAATCACATTAAAATCCCGAATGCAAAAGGCAAAAAAAAAAAAAAACAGAATATCGGATTCGCAAATTTCGGGTAAAATTGTTCACCCTGAAATTGGTGCCAATTATAAAAAAAAAGAGCAACAGGAATAAAAACTTCTCGTTTTGGGATGCATTTTATATAACGCTCTTGTCAGAAACATGATTTAGGAAACCGAGTTAAGATTAAGACACCCATATACGTTTAAGGAATACAATAAGAGCAACATTGACATAACACATAAGAATTACCCATACACACTCGCATAGCTACAGAATTCATCTAACCAACTCCTTCCGCTTCTACGATCGGTAACAGTCATCACAAATAAACGCATATCTCAGAGATAGTTATTGCTTTGTCTTTTCGAATAAATGTTGCCCATTCACTATTCCGAGAGCAGCTTACATTTAAGCTTCGGAGTCTTCGTGAAACATACTTACACTGCGATTTGTTGGAAGAATCATTCATAAATGATGCATGAAGATCGTCTAAATTGACAGAAAATGGAGACAGGCAGAGCTGTCACTCAGAATAAAATCCTGATGAATTCGGAACTTCAGTAGAAGTGTCTTAATCATCAGAACCAATGATAATGGCAGCATTGTTGCAAGCAGAATATCGAAGAATCAAAATAGAAGACATTTCTTGTTGAATGCTTTTATTATCAAAACATATCAATTTTCTGATACCAAACAAAAGCTAGTTTATGAAATTCGCCTAAAATTGTATCATCATATCATATTCCTAAATTGCTTTTCTTTTTTTTTTTTAATTGTCTTCATTGTTTATGAATCGAAAGAAGGTGAAAATAGAAATCTACTGTAATTATTTGGACCTCTCCTGATTTTATGACATTTTTCTTTTGAGAAACAATTTGACAACAAAAGTTAATAATTCAAGTTACAAAAGTGTACTTTACTTGAACGGTAAACAAAACAGGTTATTAAAGTGTCGTGTCCCGTTAAAAATTAAAGTCATATTTATTGTGTGAGGTGGGACTTGGTAGAGTGAACATACAGAAGCGTTATGGAGTGCAGAGAGTGTACACAGCGGAGGTGTTACGCTGTGTAACTGATACATGTGTGTGTTATGCAAAGAAAGGTGAAACAGAAATTCTAGTTTTTACTTTTTCTTTTTTTTAATTCAATGGTCTTATTACAAATCCTGAATCAATACAAAAGGGGGAAAAAAAAGTTCAGTTCGTTTCCACAGATGTAATATGAGGCACCCAGAAGCATCAGGATGTAAGTGACAAAATTGAAAATTTGGAGATAACAAGTGCAAATGCTAGAGAAAGCACCATTTTACATTCTGGCAAGAGATGTTAGTGATAACTCTAACAGGTGCTCCGCCCCAACGTGATTTAGAAAAAAAAAAAAAAAACATTAAACGTTCCATACGATCCAAACTTTGAACGCGTTTTTCTCAGAATCTTTTTTTTTTTTTTTTGGGGGGGGGGGGGGGAGTCACTTACATCCCTTTGCTTCTCACTGCCTCATATCTTCTTCAGCTATGCTAGAATTTTGCATTTATGTATTAAACGTTGCAACCTTTTAGATATAAATTCTTACTCTAACAAGTTTTCAAAATAATGTGTTCCGGTGGTGCGAAGAAAAAAAAGAAAATTTGAATTTTTTAGCTTCGAAAACTTTAAGGAGTTGTGGGAATAAAATTTATTCTAAATAAAATATTTCAAAATTCGCTTAATATCCATGCAAAAGGAAAATGTTTCATCGCACAAGATTCGAACAAAGCTTTTTCCTATTTTAACGGTTTTATAATAGCTAAAAACACGTCCAAAACAGTAAATTTGTAATTACAGTTCCATTACCACAAAAATATTATTCTATTTCATTAATACAAATTAAACAAACACATATTAAAATAATAAATTAATTAACTTTATGCAAATAAACTGTAATAAAAATTTTCACGTTAAGAAAGCACAAATGAGCATTACGGCGCAGATATATGTTTCGGGACTGCTTGGAATTCCTTTTTCAATGCATACGTGGAGCTTCTGGATGAAAAAACATCCAAATGGGCTTGTTTTTGCACCCCGAAGCTCCACTTATGCATTGAAAAAGGGATTCCAAGCAATCCCGAAACATATGTCTGCGTATTAATGCTCATTTGTGCTTAACGTGAAAATTTTTATTACAATATATTAAAATATGTTACTGAGTTACTATAAATGATAAGAACACCATTTAGCAAATATGAAACAGCAAAGTGAACGACATAAAGTTTCTCTGATTATTCTTTACAACGATTCCTAATAACAATCTAAAAGGAGACATATTTTATTGTACAAAACTCTGAATGTTCCTAAAATCAAAATAAAACGCTTCCCTTCGTTGAAGCAGAGTATCATTATTTTCATCAGATATGAATAAATTTAGTGAAAATTTATATGACAGCAACGCCACGTCTCATTTCCTGTGAATTACTGGCGGGTGGTTCGCTTGATAACGTCAGAAAAGGTCTACAGGGGATTGAAAACTTTCAACAAATACCGTTTGGACCAGAGCATTAGTAAAGATAACTGATATCCCAATACGGCAGTCTCTGGGGTGAGTTATTTGGACGCAGCAAACCCATCATACACAATGAGAAAAGTTGAAAACATTCAGCAGTAACGAAACTCTCGCGGGATCAGGATATTGCAGCAAAACAAGGTGTTTTATAACGGACAATGACACCTGACTAAGAAAAAGCCCAAAATATACCAAATTTTAAAAAAGGCAGACAGAGAGAGAGAGAGAGAAAGAAGAAGGAAAGAGTAAGAAAGAAGAAAGAAAAGAATAATGAATTTGTTTCTGACAAATTAAAGCAGTCAGGTTTTTGTTACCTTAATTCCACGTTTACACATTTAAATTAAAATTTTAATAGAGTTCAAAATTATTGACTTGATGTACTTGTAAGTAAATGCCTTAAAAGCAACTAAAATTTACTAAAACCACTTCAGAATGTTGTTAAGAACAATTTGAGACCCTACTAACACAGTTTCCGTTTCTTAGGTTAAAAGTATAGCGTAAAAGTATGAAGAATGACATTTACCTACATGCAATATTTTTGTTGGCATCTGAAACAGCGAAAGTGATTTTCGGCGCAAATTTTCAACGTCTTCATCCCTGGTGGTCGAATTCCGCCTCAGATATTAAAACCTTTTCACTCTATATAGGTGAAGTATATTATTCTATAAATTGGCGTAGTGTAATCTTGTTTACAGGTTCGTGTTGGGATATTTAATTGGCTAGTTTGAGAAATTTTTTGCGTAAAATAATTTCTTCTACTATTTGGCTATTTTAATACTATTTGGCGATGCGACGCTTTTATATTTTAATGCAACTTTTGTAAAATTGATAACTGTTAGTTTTATTTAATGGTGGGACTAAGTTTGGCAATGGATGCTTTAATTTTACCTTATGGTGTAACTTTCGTACTTCCAAATGCAAAAGGGACAAAACTCTTTAAAAAAGTGAAAATCACGGTGGAATTAAGTATGTTTCACTGAGTTCTTATTTGAGTACTAGGAGTTTGCCTTTACTTGCATTGACTTTTATATTATTAGACTTAATTCCAATTACAACTGGATCTGAATTATTAACAACACATTTATTCATATTTCTTTTTAAAATTATGAATCTGTTTAAAAAAATAATGCCCACAAAAGGTTATAACAACCCAAAACGTGAATAGTAAAGAAAACGACATTTTAATATAGTTTAAATTTTCAAACGCTTTTCCTTTTAATATTACTGCTTAGTGGCAAGACACTCTTCTTAACATTGAGTTTTATATTTGTGATCTAATAATTTACTCAACAAAGAAATTTTGAAGAAAGCCTTTCCAATTAAAAGAAAAATACTTATTTTTCATTCATAACGAAGTTTCTAAAGAATAATCGCAGTCAAATCGATGTACGATATTTAAGTTGGACCACCCTCTATCCATTAAAAAATCATTAAATCGGTTCCTTTAATCAAAAGTTATGGATGTAAGAACAAACAAATTACTATATATTTCCGCCCATTTTTTTCAAATTATCGAATATGGGCAAAAGTAGGGACAGAACCTATGGGAAATCACCCTCGATTCATTAAAAAAAGAATCATCGAATTCGGTTCTTCTGGTGAGCAGTAACGGGAGGACAAAAAAACAAACAAAAACGGACATACATACGGTATGAATATATAACCTCCCCCTTCGGGAAGTCGGTTAAAAACGAAATGTTTTCCATAGAAAAATAGAAACACACTTTCGGTCGCTACTGTTGCTATTATGCACGATTTCATTCGCGAGTTGTAAAAATATGCGCAATCGTTACACTACCTTCTGTTGTCACCAATGCCCGTCTAAATTAAATCTGTTTAAAACCGGTAGTGTATTTTCATTAAAATAGATTTCCATTGATTTAGGCAATGGTAAGCCATTGCCTAAGTCAATGGAAATCTGCTAGCATTGGAATAAAACTGCATAAAACCAAAGAAGTTTCTAAGCAATTTTCAAAATTGCACTGTATGCGACAAAATTTTTCACTCCTGGTTTCTAAACAAAAATCAGATGCAAAAGAAAAAAAAAAACAAGGCAACTGCTAGTCTTTTACACGTAAGAAAAAACAAAACTTAAATTAATTGAGCTAATTTCAAGCACAGAGGAAACACGCTCTTTTGTTCACGTTAGGCAAACCGAAAGATGGCATTGTGCCACCTAAAAACACATTAATCCTTCTATTATCATTTACTATGCAAACTACAAACTTCGGATAAATAAACTAACATCTTCAAGCATCTTCATTAATTACTTTAATCCATGAGGTGTATGTAGAAAGTGCAGACACTTCTTTGCGTCCGGAAATTCTGAGGGAGCAACGAAGGAGCGCATGTTGTGAAACTGGCGAATCCTAGCATTTCTTTGAAGTAGGATTAATAGCTCATCTTTGCTTAATTACCTCGTCTTAACGCAAAACTACTGAACAGTTGATTAATCCCTTAGTTTGAATAAAGTATTTATTCACATCAAATGAGGAAAACCTAAAGAATTGCTTAGCTCATGCTGGAATGTTCATTCGTTCATTTTCGTAGATACTTAAGATAAATGATAGAATAAATAAAAAGATGGCCAAAGCAAAAACATTACTACGTACACTACGAAATCCATTTTTAATAGAGGTAAATTTTTGGCTTATTCGACAGTAAGAAATGTGCCACTAGCAGAATTATACCGCTCAAAACAGACAAAATTACCAGAATAAAATGTATTCGCAAATGCTTTTTAAAACGAATATCTCACGGCAGGGTTGTGTTTCTTTTGGAAGGAAGAAACTGATTTCTTCCAGGACAATGGAAAAAAACTGGATGGAAGGGAAAAAGCCGGAAGAAACTCTTTTTAAAAATTTCAAAGGATACCACTCAATTCCAATCGATTTTTTTTCATATGCCTCCTAAAATAGCCAATCCTGCTACACAGATTTTAAGAGAACTATTTGAGCAGTTACTAACTATGCTCGTCAATTAGAAGGGTCAAGACAGGTCAATTTTCCCTGAATTTTAGAAAATAATGTATTTTTCTAAAATTCGTATGTTTTGTTGGGTTTTTTTAATGTAATATAAGAAAAGAATATATTCATTGCCCCCCAAACCTCCCTCCGGAAAATTCTAATCGACGAGATTGTCCCTAACATTTACTTTCTACTTCAAGTTCTTAAAAAAGAAAACACGAAGTTTTAATGAAAGAAAGAAAAGTAAACGTTTTCCAAAACCAAACTTAAACGGATAAAAGTAACTGCATAGCATACCATTGAAAAACTTAAAAATTTGTACATGATCACTGTCAGCAATCAATATCACTTGAATTGATCCGATAAAGTCAAACAAGTCGAGCCGTTTTCTAAGGCCTGCAACAAGGTAGGAAGAAATGAATAGAAACGATGAAATCCGACGTCAAAATATTTCCTCCTGTCGACATTTCGATTTAAAATTGTTTCTGAGAAAACGAAAAAGTGCGAGAAAAAGGAAAAAAAGTGTTTCTCATTTTCACTTCACTTTACTTTCTGTTATCTCGACTTTCTTTAAACAACTCTTCGAATGCTTTTTGATTTTAGAGACAGTTTAAAATTTGCAAGAACGATCTAACAAAGATAGAAAAAGTCTTTCAATTTCGAGATTTGGAAACTATTTTTCTGCTTTCATTATAACTTAACATATGCTCTTTATTCAAAGAATTAAGCAGAGATTTCTCTGTTCCACCAAGATCAATTTTGAAGAATATCAACGTTTAGTAATGATGCGGTAGCAATCACTTCTTTTCTAGCGCCACATTTTTATAAAGAATATCTCTTTGTTTGATTCAAACAAAAGAAGAAATTAAAATACCGAACATCGAAACTGAAATAAGTGAGAAAAGTTAAAGTAACAGCTGTTATACTATTCCGTTAAATGGTTATTTTAAAGTAAAATATGTAATACATTAACATATGCAGGTGAAGCTATGGAATGGCAACAAATGAGACTCTTTGGAGGAACACTATTGTTACGCTTTTTTATTTTCTTCAAAATAATTTGTCTCCATCAATAAATTCTAAATACTTTGACATTATTCTACAGACAACAAGTATATTGTGCAGATCATAAACATATAGTTATGTTAATGCTTTTGGCTTTAAATATACAGCATTCGTAATTGAAGGGCTCAATTCTAGCCAATTTTATTACGGAACAACTGCTAAAAATGTGAACGAGCTATCAAACTGTGAGCAAAAATATATATCCAGCGCTGGGGTAAAATGCAAATGATCCGATTGAAGAAATAATTCGCGAAGACTAAAATAACACAGGCCTGCGAAACTGAGCTCTTTGAAAAATACAAGAGAAGTTCGTTGATTTATATGCTATTTGGTGTGATGATGCCCGAAAATGACCACATTTTTTCCCATCACGTCAGGATTTTTCGTAAAATCGATATCAATATTTTTGCTAAACTTCTCCAGTCAATGAATTTCATTTTGGTGAGAGAATAAAATTGTGATAAGGGATCATTCATAAATGATGTCACGCTTCGAGGGGGGAAGGGGGGTTCGTGAAAGTGTGACAAGGGGAGGGGAGGGGGTAACAGGAAGTGTGACATCATGCATTATGCAACATAGCGTGACCCGTGACAAAGGGGGGGAGGGGGGGGTCCGCTGAAGTGTGACATATTGTGACAAAGGGGGGAGGGGGTCAAATATATGGGAAAAAAGTGTGACGTCATTTATGAACGGCCCCTAAGTAAATTGCAAAAAATATATATACAGCATGAATTTGTTTTGGAATTGCAAGGAATAACCTCTTTCAATGCAAAAAGTATTATTCACACAATTTGTTTTCGCACAGAGGAAAATGTTTGCTTCTTAAATAAGTCATACTAGTCGACCCATGCGGAATTCCGCACTCATTTGGGAGAAAGGGCACTATGAACAAGAATAGAAAATAATAAACAGGTGTGGGTACAAAAGAAGACATGTACTTGAACACAAATAGCTGTTACAATTTTTCTCCCACTATTATTTAGATATTCAAAATAATAAAATAATCACAATAATAAGGATAATTATTTTTATTAGTAGTACACATAGCATTAAAGTACAATAACGAAATAGTTCCATTAATTATATTATATTTACGGTTGGTTGGTTAGGCTCTACATATTCGTAATATAAATGAATGTGTAGAGCCTAACGATTGAATACGTTTAACACACAGATGCAGCTAAAACGATCCAATTTTCTACACAATAAAAACAGAAGAGTTTCTTGTTTGGTTACTTCATAAGAGATGGCGCCAGCCTACACAACACCAACTTGACACCCATTAAAGACCTCTTCCTAGATGACTTTAAATTTCAAATTAAGAGAAGCGGTACATTTTTAGACCTCTGGTCTATTTTTCGACATTAGCCGTCACGATAAGCATTAAAATGAGGGGTGAATCATGGAATTTGATAAAAGAATAAGGAAGATATAGCGGAACAGCAGAAAAACAGGCTAGAAAAATAATATAAGCCATATTTTAACTGAAGAATGTTTTGATAATATTTCATATAAACATATAATAGTTTTTAAATTCAAATTTGATTTTTTTTTCTTTAATTTTGATATTTTTAAACATAACATTCGAGTAAAACATAGATGAATTATTTAAAAATGATTTACAGTTCTGTGAAATACAAAAATGGCCAAAGATGGTTTGGTACAATGCTTAGATAGATATCGAGATTTATTGAAGGTTTCCTGAAGAAACCCGAAAAAGCTCTGGTCTTTCTTTAAAAACATAGGTGGACTGGGATTTTTTAGAAAAACCCGGGCTTTTTCAAACCCTGTAACGAAATGTCTCACAAAACGTCCAGAGTCAAGATGGTCTGACGAATTAACAAGTTTCGAACTTGGGTTAATGATTGTTTTTGTGCTAATTGTGAAACTAGTTGAATTATTCTTTGCGGCATCGATCTATTTTCTTCAGTTGAGTTTTTCGTAACCAGGAAACACGTGCAAAAAAATTTTATTGTAAATTTTGGATTTCGCTGACGGTAATGGGAATAGATAATAGCAAAGCGTGGAATGTGCTAAGAGCTAGAAAATGATCAGTTAGCCATGAATTGATCACGATTAATATAACAGCATGCATAAATGGAACCTGCCTAATGTAACCCTGACTACCTGCTTCGGCAAAACTAGTCATTTTAAATAGGACATTATATGGGACACCTCCCATGATTATACTTACAGGTACAAAAAATATTTTGCAGAAATGGTCCCTCAACACATGGGACCACTTTAAAAAAGTGGCCACTTTCAAGGCTCTATTGTACATGTTGTATATGCCCCCCCCCCCCCCCCCATGTGAGTACAGTTCAAACACAATTTAATTTCGGGCTGAAATCGTTGTCAGAAGTTTTTATGCACGAATACGGTAGCTTAAGTTGAAAAAAAAAAAGTTCAATTATAAAACATTTAATTTTAAATTTCTTGAAGCGCCATATCTCCAAAAGTTCATAATTGTCTGTAATCAACAGAAATTTTGAGAAAAGCAGATTCAGGGTCAGGCAAGTATCATCTTCATAGCATTTTAAATAAAAATGAAAATTAATTCAACTAATACTTTTAGAACTAGAATTAAAAGTCAATCTTGAAACCAGTACAATGAACGAATGGACGATGAATAACTATTTTGAGCATCCTTTCCCTTTTACAGAGAACAAACCAACAGAAAAAAAAAAAGGAACTTTCCAGGAAAACAATTTCCGCTAATAAGGGCAGGCTTGGATTTCTAAAAGCACATATTCAGGTAAAAGTAGTAAAATCGTTCCGAAAGCGAAGGAAATTGCTTTTCTCATCTCACTAATAAATTTAAGCCATTTTCTTGCAGTGCTTAATGAATGGAAAGAGGACTGAGATCAGAAAGGCTTCGAATCACCGGGGCCGATAAGGTGAGTGGGACGACGAAGCACGTGCCGCCTCATAAATATCCAAAATAGCAGAACTCCATTTCTAGATGAAACTTGTGAGAAAGCGCTTCCTAAATTTCTTATCTTTCTAGATAAGATAAAATAAAACTTATTAGTTTTTATTTTATTTTATTTTAATAATTATCACAGTGAAAAAGAATTAAGAAATTGGATGAGCTATAGAACTGAGTTAAAATGTCCAAAAATATTTAGTTCTCGATAAATGTTCACAACTAATGAAAATCAGCCCAAACTCGAGTAACAATAAGTTTCCTCAAACTAAATCTCTGCAATTAAAAATGCAAAACCGCAATTTTTTTTTAATCTAAAAAAAAGTTTATTCATTTTTTAGTATATCCATTTCAATGTATTTCATCTTCATTTCCAAGAACTTGGTGATCTTTTAACCACAACGATATGAAACCAAGATTTGTTTTAATTTTTGCAGAAAATTTTTTCGTCTTTTTTATGTCAGAAATTTCAGTCCAAAAAAGTTGTTTGAATTTATATTAGAAAAATAAAAACGAGAATCTTATCTTGATTGTGAAACGTTGTTTCAGAATATTTGTTATGATGACAACATAAAATCTTAGTTATCATATTTGGCTAGAACACATTCAAACTGGCAACGTTAAATTTGAATTGCAACATTGCCTGTGGTGGATTTTCAGGGGTCGATCCAGCATTTTTTAACAGGGTCCGTTTTTTGTGAATTGCAAAGGGATTTTTGTGAAAATTGAAAATTTAACCATATAATGATGAAAAACTGCATTACTATTTGCCTCTTTTTTTCTTGGAATTTTGTGAAGGGTCCACTTTGATTGAGATGAATTTTGTAAAGGGTCCGTTTGATTGGTTGGAATTTTGTGAAGGGCCCGTTTTGATTAATTGGAATTTTGTGAAGGGTCCGTTTTGATTAATTGGAATTTTGTGAAGGGTCCGAAAACGGACCCGAATTTCCTCTGGCATGACCCCTGTAAGTAGGATAGCTATAGGTTGCAGTCTACGTTGGCAGATTTTCATAGGTGGCAAATAACAGCATAAATTCAGACCAAACATTTATTGGAAAGGAAAGATTTTTTTATTTAGTTGAATAATGTATGTACGAGTATACAATATGTCAATATGTTATAGGGTATGAATTTTTATATTCTGTTGGAATGAAGTTTTTGCTGCGTTTTATACACTATCTACCAAAAAGTATTTGGACACTTTGGATTTTAGACATTTTAAAAAAATTCTGGAGAAATATTAAACTTGTTGTTCTGTATTTTGCACCATGGAAAGAACATACTTAAACTCACATTCAAGAAACAAAATTCAGGCTTAGGGCAATTAGGGGGCGGTCAAAAAATTAAAGAAGGAAAAAAAAACACTTTTGAACATCTTGTGTCAAAAAATGATAAACTTTCCTGTAACTTTCGCAAAACATTTTTAATTATATACGCAATGCTTACACCCGCTTTCGTCAAAATAGCAGTAATATTCATGAAGATATGTGCATTTGTTTTAAATATTCGAAAATTTTCGCAAGAGTTTTGCTTATAACTCGCTAAGTTCTATCTCAAATTACATGAAACTTGCAGACAACTTGAAAAAATAAAGATTAAGTATGGTACCAAAACGTGGGGAAAATGTAATAAATAGTCGATGAGATTTGAGCAGTTTTATTAAAACAAATGTGTTGCGTATGAGTGAAAGATATTAATTATTTTTTTAAACATTTTGGTAGTGAGATCTATGGAGCAAATTATGTAAAAGTTTCAGTTGACTATTGATATTTTTCGAAGAGATATACTCCATACAGTGAGCCGTATTTAGCAAACTCTCAAATTGGAGAAAAATGATAAGGGGTTTTTCGCAAATTTTTATATAATCCATGATAAATTGGAAAATTGACAGATGTTAAACTGAATTAAATTGCATTATTTGTGTTTATGGAGTCTGAATTTGAACGCTATTGTTTACTTTGCCAAAATTATCATGCAATATAAAAATTTTCGAATATTTAAAACAAATGCCCATGTCTTCATGAATATTACTGCTATTCTGACGAAAGCGGGTGTAAGCATTGCGTATATAATTAAAAATGTTTTGCGAAAGTTACAGGAAAGTTTATCATTTTTTGATACAAGATGTTCAAGTGTTTCTTTTTTCCTTCTTTAATTTTTTGACCGCCCCCTACTTGCCCTAAGCCTGAATTTTGTTTCTTAAATGTGAGTTCAAGTATGTTCTTTCCATGGTGCAAAATACAGAACAACAAGTTTAATATTTCTCCAGAATTTTCAAAAAATGTCAAAATCCAAAGTGTCCAAATACTTTTTGGTAGATAGTGTATAATTCCAATAGACGTTTACAAAACTTCCGTACTTGCTTCGGAATTAATTCAAAGTTGCTAGTTGTTTCATTTCTGCTAGCAGCAAAACATTTCAGAGAAGAAAAAAATTGGAAACTTCTTGAAAGATATATACGCTTATCAATTGTTGATACAACTAATAAGATAATATTATACAATAGGGTGGAGCGAAAAAAATCGAAATTCGGATAAATTTAATCAAAATAAAAATATTTTAAAAAAAGTACTTTGAAAGCAAAATTTATTTGAAACTAATGGTGTCTCCTCCAATTTTTACGCTTAAAACAATGTCCAAAATGACACTCTACTTCGAAAAGTAGTTTATCTTTTTTCGTTTTCTGGAAAACTAGTGTAGGAAAAAAATGATAAAATCCGCTACAAAAAGATGTTGAGTACAATAATGGAATTTTATACGTATCACTTTCTTTTTTATGTGATGTAGCTCTTCTTTTACGCTGAGAGAAAAAAACAAAATAAATTCAAGATACTAAACAAACAACAGCTGACAGTCTAAAATACTTTGCAATGAGAGTCCGAATTGAGAAATAAACTCAAGAAAATAGACATTCGTATAGATTCCCACTTAAAATCTTCCTCACTCAAAAGAAATGACTTTTGAAAAGAGAACCCTATCCCGTTTCCTTTTTCTTTCTTTCTTTTTTTTTTTTTTTTTTTTTGCAAAAGAAATGGTGTTGTTAGCTTTCATATAATCTGATGCAGCATTACGTGCGAGAAATTACATTGCCTAAAAATTAGCACCCAAGTAAGCCAAAGTATTGTCACTAAGATTACATCTTTTTCGTTGTGTAATTCGCAATTTGTTTAACAAATGTAAAATTTAAAAAACATTATTAGAAAAAAGATTTCCGTCATTAGTATGTATTTTTACTGTATCTGGCACTGACCAGCGTTTGGGACGAAATTACGGCGGAGATGTGTGTCCCCATTATTAAAAATTTTCGGAAACGATTTGAGAAATGTATTTAATTCAAAAGAGCCAGTTTTGAAAACTAATTCACAAATTTTGATTAAATGCTGTTAATATTGATCTAATGAGATTTTTTCTTAATTTAATCGGGCGAACTTATATGTGCGCCTAACATTTTTAGTGTTGAAGTATTTTTTTTAAACTGAAAGAAATTTCCCCTAACCCTGTTCCCACTTTCTCACAAGTTTTGCACAAGCATTAATATCAGGTTCAAACTGGTCTCGGAATCAAATTCCACTGTAAATTTGTTTATTTTACAAGATTAAAGGGATATTGTAAAATAAACACACTTACAGCGGGGTTAGACTGAAGGATTGCATGTTTACGAAATTTTGCGCTAAATGAACAAAAAAATGCGGTCTCATTTTAATGATCTGTTCTTATGAGTGAGAAGACACAATATTGCCTTAGTTAACTTAAGATCCTTAAATACAATATGATTTTCCTTTCTATGTTTTTGCAGGAGAAAAATAATAATAACATTTTTTAAAAATCCAAATTGTGAAAAAACAAAATCCCAAAATACGCTTCTATTATAACCCGTAATTGAGCTTAAATACAAACGGAGTTATGTCAATGGTACATTTAATTTTTCTTTTTTCTTTTTTTAACATACATTCTTGTTACAAATGTTCTCTTTGTCTTCAGAAATGATGATACACTACAAATTTACAGAGCTCTTCGATGCTTAGTGCTGCGACTGCCATAATAGCCAAGACTGAAGTGAAACACATTTATTACTAAATTTAAGCTATTTGAATATTATGTATATACTCGTCTGGAAAAGGGATAAATCAGCTGCATATTTAATTTGTTTTAATTAAACTGTTGAAAACCTTGAAAGGAAGACATAGTCAGGGGGGGGGGGGGGACTTTATCATTAGTCTATTACTGTTTTCTTGATTTTTATTACTATTGAATAAGGTATGCCAAAATATTGTTCGCTTAAAAATTATTCGATTTCCTAAGCGCAGCGTTTAGGAAAAAATCGAGTCAAATTGTAACACTAGATTATTTAAATATTGGGAGCTTTGTCTTTGTTTTTATCGTTGCAGAAATGATATTTGTGTTTCGGTAAAAGTAAAAAAAAAAAAGCTGAAAAATCACTAGCGTTCGAGAAAAAGCACATAAGTCACAAATTGGCATTTTTTGTTTTTTATGCCATAAGTATCTACTCAATGATATCCCCCTTTGAGAAAAATTCACAAACCACTTTTGTCAAAAATGGTATGTGATTTATATATTTTTTCTCAAAGGAGGATATCATTCAGTATATACTTATGCATAAAAAAAACAAAAATGCCAATTGTTGACTTATGTGCTTTTTCCCAAACGCTAGGGAAATGTCCTCTTAAATATTTTCAAAAAAGTGGAGTCACGGGCCGCTAATAAAAAAAGCTGAAATTAGTAGCCAGTTAAAATATATTGGTCGCCAATGGCTACCGTATTTCACGAGCCCTGCTCGACAGTTACCATGGAATGCACCTCTTTCGTATCGCATCCAATATGTTTTCATCACAATAACCATATATATATTATTGTCTGTAGTTTAGCTTTGAAATACACAAAAAACTATTTGATGTGGTTTTAAATGGAATAAATAAAAAAATTAAAGTCGAAGCTGGAAAATAAACGCAGAGTAAACTATCTACAAACTTATCTCTTCTGTCACAAGAAGTATTTTCTATTTAATTTGATGAACGAAAAGATTTAATCATTGAAAACTGAAAGCGGAAACTTTAAAAGTGTTATTTTATTTATCTATCACTTGAAATTATAAAGTTACAGTCGAAAAATGAAAAGAGATATTAGAATCCTTGAACAAATGAAGTGCTCCTTTTAACTTAACAATGGGTGTAGGATCTTGCAAAGAATACAAAGCCGTTATTGAATTTATCTAGAAATATCATCTGAATAAAAGCCGCTATGAAGCTATAAACTGAAATTCACACCCCGTATTTCTTGACAGAGGTATTTGTAAGCATCCGGGGAGTTAACAAAAGAGGCATACTGTACGATTAAATTTGCGTTTCCCCCATTTTGAACTGGGTGAATTTGATTATTTGCTATTATGAGGAGGGCTAATTTTGCATTTCATCGAGGATGATTTTAATTCTTCTTTTCTCTTTGAGAAATCATTCTTGCTCCAAACTTTCACTTTAATATTTAGTAGTATTAGTATATCTGCTTAGTTTTCTGGTTAAAATGTTTCGAAGAAGCGGGGAAAAAAAAAAAAAAATATATATATATATATATATATATATATATACGTGTGCGCGTGAATATGTATTTATATATTATATATATATATATATATATACGTGTGTGCGTGAATATGTATTTATATATATATATATATATCAGGGCTGCCGGATTTTAGCCGGGCCAAAAAAAGCCGGCCCGGCTTTTTTTGGTTTAAACCGCTTTAAAAAGGCCGGCTTTTTTTAATAAAAGCCGGCTTTTATTTTTAAAAAATGTTATCATTTTTTTTCCAAAAAATTATTAAATAAAAAATTAATTTCCATCATTTATACAATTAAATTATTACTGCAATAGCAAAATACTTGAAATAAGAATGAAAATTATTTAATAGAATGATACATTACAGAAATAGCAAAGAGAGAGTGCGCCTTATTAGAAATTTATTTAGATTCAATACAATTTAAACGATTTATTTTCAAAGATTTTTACTAAGAATTCAAAAGTTCACTTGACACTACTATATGAACTCAATATTACCAATCCTTTGCCTTAGTCTTTAACTAATAATCTTTTGTATATTTTAAAGCACCTTGATTTTTTTTTTTTTTTTTTACTTTTTTCAGAACCTTAACTAGTTTTCTGATCCAAATAAAAATAAAAAAGTTATTTGTCAAATAAATTGCATAAAATAAAAGATGCTCATCTTGAAGCAGACCAGCTGGTCAATGTTTAATTGTACTAGAATGATATTCATCTTTAAAAAATTTAATGTTATGTATATTAAAAAAAAATTCCTTACATTAAAGCAAACCAACTACTCACCACAGACTTCTTTTACATTTTTGCCATGAGTAGTGCTGTAGCTAAAAACTAGTTTAGAAAGTTAATTTGGATTATGTAAGTAGTATTTTGTTAAAGGAAAGGAAATACTACATTGAGCAAAAGACTTTTTTGTTTGTAATGTAAAATATGATAAAAAAAATAATGAACATAGTTCTTTATTGCAAGATTCAATATTCTGAATTATTTTAAATTTGTAACATTAAAATATCAATTTTGAGTGAGAAGTATGTATTTGAATCTGTAATAGAATAGCTTCTCATATGTATTAAGATAAGGTATTGTGCTCGACCATAGAAGAAGCCGAATTTGATTCCTCTCCCAACCTGGATTTAATTTCCTTCCTTTGTGTTGAAGAAAATCGATTCTGTATAGGTATAATACTAGGCAAGGGTTTAATGAGTATAATATTAGGCAAGGGTTTAATGAGAGAGTCTCCCGAAGTTAAGCACACAAAAACGAAAATGGTTATCAGTATTGTAAAATGCATTGAGGTTGTATAACAAAATAATTCTGAATCTAATTTTAAATAAACTCAATTGAATTTGAGCTACATATTACACAAATTAACAGTAGCAACATAAATTGACATAGTACAGGTGCAAATAGTAAATAATATTGTGTCTAATTGAAAAAGGCCAATAAAGACCGGCCTTTTTTAAAAAAGACCGGTCTTTTTTAATAAAAGCCGGCCGGTCTGGCCTTTTGAAAAAAAAGCCGGCTTTTTTGCAGCCCTGATATATATATATACGTGTGTGCATGAGTATGTATTCATATATATACATTATGTATTTATATGCAATTGATGTCGGTTCAAATTAAAAAAGAAAGAAATTTAAAAAGTTTTCCTATACATACCTATACTCTTTTTTCGATCAAATGTGTTCATTTGTATAATGTTTCCATACAGCGAGCACTGTTTTGCTATTTAATTTAGCAAAATTTTGAGCGTAGTATAATCCAACGCGGTGTGATTTTTTTTCTTAGTCAAATTGGTGAATTTTAAAAAATTCTTCGTCTCACTAAAGCCGGGGGGGGGGGGGGGTTAGCTCATAAAAGTCCTTACATACATATTATTACCATACTAAAATTGGCAAATATGGTTCAAAACTAAGCAATTTTATTTATTTATTTATTTTTTAAGCCGCGACACGGCTGAATAGTTGCAAAACAGAGACTTAAAAAGGTTTGAAAAAAGAAACAAAATCAGTTAATATCTCCGGGCGCGCCTAAAGTTTATCCCCGTCTGCAAAAAATTCATTTTGACCATAATTCCTAATATTTTAAATTCGTCTCTTCACGAATATTATAGCTCAAATTCTTATGCATAAAAACCCCATGAGAAGTAATGTTTTAATGTTATTTAAATCCATCAACACATTTAATGAAATTATGAGGAAGAATAAAATAATAATAAATAAATAAATAAAATAAATAAAGGTAGATCACAGTTAAAGGGAGGAAAATATTACCCATTTCCTTTAATTATTTTTTTTTTCACCCTTCCTTTATTAAACACAAGTTTAAATTTTAAGAACAAATTATTTTAGACCATTAGTAATATTACTTCATATATTATCAGATTTTTCTAAATTGTTGGCAAACTTTAGAGCACATGTGCACCGTATAATGTAATCCCAGTTTCTTCTTCTCTCTCTCTCTCTCTTTAACAACCCCTTTTAGTCTTCCCAATTCGACACTTTACTGCGATATTGCGACCAAAGGGGGGAGGGATTTTTCCTGATGCGTCGTATTTTTAACCATTATATATTTTGCCCTTTTCGAGGCTCTAAAAAATTACGAATTCTTCTAAACGTACTGAAAAATGACATCAAAAGCAGAAGCCACTGTCCGCTATTTATTGTGCAATGCTGCTTTAGGATTCAGAGTTTAACGTGAAGTCTATGTAATGCGTTTTTACTTTTCAGTTAAGCAAGCTTATAAAATGTTTATCTTCTTTTTTCGAAGGATTTCCTAGGAGTTGGCATGATTTTGCGTCACGCACCTTAAAATATTCCAGTCTAGACGTTGAGATATTAGCAACATCTTCTTGATGTTTTGGTTACTGAAGTCAAAAGTTTCAGCTTTCAGTTTTCTCTCCGTTGTCTTTTGATTTACTTGCTTCGCTAGATCTAATGTGCCAACATAAATAAATATGGAAAACGAAAGTGTGGTAAATAAAGTTTATAAAAACGCTGCTCTTTTCTTGAACAAACTTTGGGAATTGTGACATCATTGATAATTTTCTGATGTGTTTGCATTTTTTTATTTAAGTGATTTGATCTAATAAAACGACCTCTTAACAATTCGTGATTGTCTGCAGTAAGGTTTGACCGATATCTTGACGAAGAAATCTGATAGCAACAGTACGGTGAATTAGTCTATAAATATCTACTCTTTAGCTAAGCAAACTTTTGAAGCGCTGACATTATTAATAATTTTCTGATGTGTTTGCAATTTTTCTTGAAGTGATTTGATTCAATAAAACGGCCTCATAATAATTCATTAGCACTGCAGTGAGGTTTAAACTATGTCACGGGACCAAATTTTAGGGGGGCTAAAATTGACAAAGTGTGTGCGTGTACAAATATATATGCATTTTGTTGTGTATATCGGGGGTAGGGGCTTGAAAGCCAGGCCTTTCCACTGCTGGAAAATGAGCTTAATACGACTTTACCTAAATTAATACATTAATATATGTACTCGTTTAAAACCCTATTATCCTTCTTAATATGTGTGTGTATATGTATATATTTGAACATTACAGTAACTAACGCAACATGAAACGAATAGGAACATTCGAACATATTCAAAAATTTATGAATTAGGAAGTTATTAAATAGGAATTTTTATAAAAGTTAAAAAAGTAATGCGTGTTTAAAAAAACGATGTACACTCGTTATTCTTTGGTGTTTGGAGTTATTATTTATATGCTGTACGAAAAATGGTAGTAACTGACACAACACACCAAAAAAAAAAAAAAAAAACAACGAGGTGTCTTAATATTTATCTAGTGGCAGCTGAATTCTTTATTATGAAGCAGTTTTTTACCCATACATAATTCCCCTTTCTATAATGTACATAAAACGTAACGTAACTTTTCATGATTTCTCAAATTGCAAATTATTTTTTTCTTCAACTATGACTTTGTCTCTGTTTTGCTTTTTAAAGTTATTGTGGAAATATTTCGGTAAAAAGAGCGGTGTACGGATGCTTTTGTAATCGTCTGGAACCGTTAGAAAATGGCAGTTCCGTGATTTCCAACAACAACTGAATAATTATTAAAGTAATAACAATAATAAAAAGTAAAAATTAAAATAATAATTCATATATGATGAAACTACGTATAAACTAAGCGATTTTGATTTTGTTTTCGGAATGTGCAGAGAAAGCTAAATAACGTCTGATCAAACCTCCTCGTAGTATGCGAGCACTAATGACAAAATATCACTCCTGCAGCATGTCTTCGAACATAAATCTATAGTTCTTTCATTACGAAGAAAAATTAACGATGGAATATTATTAATTTTCAGAAATCTTTTTTTAATTTCAAACACTCATTAAATTGTATGTACTAATTAACTAAATAATTAAATTATGTAATTTTTAGTAAAATCTTTAACATGGCTTTCCTCAACTTTCCACTTCGAATTGAGCAGCGTTTTACCTATGCTTAATTATCTTCAAAAACAAAGAGTTGCAAAAAAAGAAATCTCTATGGGCGCTACCTTTTTGCCTCCAAACTTATTCAATCAGCAGTGACGGGGGGGGGGGGGACTATTTAAATTATGCTCTCTTCAGCTGGATTTTCTAATTAGGGATTCTCCCTGAGGGAAGACACCTACTCCATCTGTTCAGTCCGTTTGATTACTTTCATAAACACATTAAACCATCTAATAAATTTTGAAGATAGAAAGACTTTTACCAAAAGCGAGTTTTGCTCGAAGATTGAAAAAAGTAGCATTTAAAGCACAAACTACGTACCTAGGAATGATAAGTTCCTCAATGTCTGATTGTAAATATCAATTAAAGCAGAGCTGCAGTCCGAAACAAATTAGAAAAAAAAATCCATAAATGCTTGAATTAAAGGTTATAAATGCAACACCATTTTATCTTTAAAACAATACTTTCAAACATTTTAATTAATTTTTAGAAAAAAAATTTATGATTTAAATCAATGGTTGCTTTAAAAAATCACTTAATTTAAATCAATGTTTTTTTTTTTTAAAAATCACTTAATTTAAATCAATGTTTTTTTTTTAAAAATCACTTAATTTAAATCAATGTTTTTTTTTTTTTAATCACTTGATTTAAATCAAGCTGATTTAAATCAACGAACCCTGCTAGAAAATGCTATTGCAGTTGGGATCTGATTTAAAAAGAAGAATTATTTTTAAATCACGAAATTAAATTTCTTTAATTACTGAAGAAAAACGAAAGAAAAAAGGAGAGGGGGGGGGGGAGATATACAACTATTTAATTCAAAAGTAATTTTTTTTAAATCTATACATAAATACGCAAAGACAAAACAGTTAAGTACCCATTTTCTCCTATGTTTGTCAACGAATTTTCTTACTTTTTTTTTTTTTTTTTTTCAAATTTAGTAGCTATTGATCAATTTCAGTGTTATCAATAAAAAAAATTTTTGGAAATAGTTTTTTTTTCCTCTCCTACTTTCTACGCAGACTCCGAATTCTTTCTTCAGAAGTTTTATTCGTCGCACTTTCTATACTACTCCTTACATTTATAATCCACAATATTTCAATACCCAATACATATTTTACTGTTTATAATTCAAAGAAGAAGAAATGGGAATAGCAAAAAAAAACAGAAAATGTAATGTTCTAAATGACCGTCAAAGCAAAATGATACTAATCTTAAGGTGACA
Organism: Octonoba sinensis; assembly: GCA_038502835.1. Classification (NCBI taxonomy): domain Eukaryota; kingdom Metazoa; phylum Arthropoda; class Arachnida; order Araneae; family Uloboridae; genus Octonoba; species Octonoba sinensis. Next base: position 89,014,535 of record CM076604.1, on the reverse strand, counting down.
GTTAATCTATTTCCAAAATGTATATATGTATATATATATCTAAAGTCAGTCAGATTGCTTATCCAGTACAATGTCAAACAAAATAAAATACAATTTGATACTAACAATGTCTAATATAATATAAAGTGAGATAATAAGTGCGGTGACGCGCTAGTTTGCTTTGAATCAATGTTTAGCATGTTCGTTGGTTCGCAATAGTATTTTGAACCCTGGATTAAATTGAAAGTGAGTGTTTGTCCTTTTAATTTATTCAACAATAATGGCATGAAAATTTTTATTTATATTTTCTTACAGGAAAAGGAGTGCAGAAAGATCAAATTTATGTATAAAATGTGTTAGAAGTGCATTAAATTAAACAACTAACTCAGTGGTCTACCAATCGCATTGAGGAGAGATTGTCTCTAACTGAAATATTTAAACAAAACAAACTGCTGTCAAACAGAAAAACTAAAATGTCTAAAAGTTGTTTAAACGTTCGAGGTTGAACTTAAAAAACTTAATGAATTACGGTCGAATTTCGACCCCTAGGCAAACTCCAGTTATTGTTATTGATTGTTTATAGAAGTGCTACGAAAAATTTCAAAGCATAATAAGTTGATCATATTTTCATCCTATAAACCAAAAATTATTCTAATGACTACTTCGAATTTTCTTCTACATCTTATTCCATCTTTGTACAAAACATTTCAGTCGAATAACCATCCTTATTTTTTGAGAGAAAAATTTGTTCTTTTCTTTTTGTAAACTTAATGATTTATAATAAGTAAAAAATAAAATCTCCTACTTAAAATCCCGCCCTCTCTCCGTTTTCTCCGCCAAAAAAAAAACAGCCAAGCTCATTTTTTGCCCCCCCCCCCCCTCTTTTCCCCTTCAAAAAATAAACAAGTTGTCTTCACTCCAACTTTCCCATTAAGCGTTTCTTATTGAGGCAGCATAATTGGCTAGCGCGAAAATAGGATAGAGCTCATAAACACATCACTTTTAGTTATTCAAAAAATTTCTAATTGCCTTTCGTTAAGAATATCAAGAAATATTTCAGCTACGCACATCTTAGACAAAATAGCGGTTTTAGATCAATGGTAAAGCGCTCATTCGAAAAGTTACATTTTATAAACATAGTGTTATTATTTCATTCATCTTAATCATATTTCATATTTATTTAATATTTTGTTTATTAAATATCGTCTGCAGTTCTTAATATTTAAAACAATTACTTTAACTTCCAATATTTTTAATACTACTACATTTATCGTTTGTCATTTCGTTTTCTCCCTTCTCCTTCGAAGTACGAATGCAGCAGTTATTCTGTGTGTATATGTTGTGTATAAGGTGTATATGAATGTATTGCAAATAAAGTAGTTATGTGTTCGTCAGGATTTCATTAAAGTATTACTCCAAGTGTTTCTACAGTATTTTAACACTACAATTTCACGCAATTGCAAGACATAGGATACTTCAATAAGAAATGCTAAGAGCAGCAGCTCAATGTACTCGATTAGGGACGGGGGGCAGAACAACTGTCTGGTATTATTTAAAAAAGATCATTTCTAGTACAGAAAAAATATGTTCAATAATAAGATTTTAAGTAATATATGTATTGCCTAAAATTATTTTAATCACTGCATCCAAAAATTGATTTTGGGAATGACAAGAGTCAAAAGTTCGTTTTAACTGTCAAAAACTGGTTTAACCTGTCTAAAATTTGGATTGAAACTGAAAAAATCATTTACAAAAAACAGTGAACTACATGCAAAGTAATTTCCCAGAATATTTAAAATCAGATAAAATGATATAAATACACAGCATTCGAAATCCTTGGTGGTCTGCTGGACCGAGACCACTAAAAACAGATGCGAAGCACCATGAATTAAAACGAATGGTCTGCGGCAGCAGTGGCTGATTACCGTTCATCAAGTATGTGGGGAGCCTATCATAGCTTTTTCCCTTTCGGCCCAAGAGAGAGAGAGTCAGCAAAATAAATTTTGCAAGGAAGAAATTGTCATTAGAGCATATGATTCGATATTACAAGCCTTTAATTTTGAAGCTTAAGGGATATTTGAATGAAGTTCACTAGTGAAAGTCATTTTTTAAGTTACGTGTAACGAAATTTTTCATAAAAGGATATTAATTCCAAAATTTCATAGTAAAAAGGAAAGAAAAGAAAAAAAATTGCATTGGAATTGATTTATTTTCTTCGCACAACACTATGCCTATCTGTTGAAACTAAAAGAAACTACAGGAATTGAGAAAACAACCAAGAAAGATCGAAGAAGAACCCGTGACACAGTAAATTTAAAGTCTTTGTCAACATTTTCTCTTCGGTGTAGATTGCAGAATAAAACAAGAAGTTCCGTTTAGAACTATACGAGCCTACTTTCCCGTATACACCAAATTCAAATTTATAATCTAGCTATCTCTTTCTCTCTCTTTCTTATTTATCTTTAGTTCTAATTATTGAAAATATACCTTTTTCAACGGATAATACATATTCATTCACTCACTCATTCATTCTTTCATTTATTCAGCCATGCATTTATTCATTCATTCGTTACCTCATTCAAGCGTTTATTCATTCATTTACGCATTCATGTATTTATTCACTCATTTATTTATATTTTCATTTATTCAATAAGTTATTCATTCATTCTTTTCCTCATTCATTTATTCTGTTGATTTATTCTTTCACTCTTTCATTTATTCATCCATTCATTATTTCACTCATTGAGTCGCTGAGAAATATCCTTGAAAATCCCGATCAAAAAATTTCATAGCAAAATAGGCTCGTAAGTTCTGGATAAACTTTCTATTTCTACATGTTCTACGTTATAAGAGCTTTCCGATAAAGTTTGTTCCAAGCAAATCGGTCCGTTAGGTCAGGATTTATATAGGGTTGAAATTTCCCCGTAAGCTCTGTGTTAATTTTTTGAACTGTTCAAAAATGAACAAAAACTGTTCAAATCAATATTTCACGCCGAGAACTCCTTTCAATAAGCTTTCAATAGGAACTTGGCTCTTGTGCCCAGAGTTTACAGAATTTGCTTCAATTTTGTCCATAGGCGCTAATGTTAAAATTTTTTTAACTGTTCAAAATTGAACAAAAAATTGTTCAAATCAAAAAGTAAAATATAGAAATGAGATGTCCTCGCCGAGATCTTTCGAATGCAAAAAGAATTTTTCCAATCGGACAATTCGTTCAAACGTTATTAGGGGGGGACAGACAGACAGACAGACCGACAGACCGACAGACAGACAGACCGACAGACAGACAGACCGACAGACCGACAGACACACTTTTTCCCCATCTCAATACCCTACTTTCAAATTTTTTATTTTTCAATCTTTATTTAATTATTTCACTTATTTTTGACTTTTCTTGATTTTTAACGATATTTTCACGATACATTAAGCCTTCTTTCATGCTTTATTATTATTTTTTTTTACTTTTACGGGAAAGTAGGCTAAAAAGATTATAGTTGGACCTTCACAATAATCAAAAGATGCAAGTAAAAAAATTAAATAAATTTCATAAATAAAAGAATTAATCAGATGCAACATGATCTACCTTTTTTGTCCTTCTTATGTGACATTTAAGTTTTTAATTATTACTGTCTGCATATTTATATATATATTTTTTCCTATCTGTTATTTATATATATGTAACAGTGGCGTCCCTAGCATGAGGGACACCCCACACCCTCCGCAAAAAAAAAAAAAAAAAAAAAAAAAACCGTTGTTGTTGTGCTTTTTAAATTTTTCGTTTTGTAGTTTATATTATTTTTAGTCTTAAGGAATTCCATTTTATTTACTTGTTTTACTTTCAGTCAACTATATTTCTTTTCAGTTATGATACGTTGAAAATAACATCAGTATAAAATTGTGTAATTTAAGTACATGTACAAGTGTTCGAAAACCCTTTATCACATTTTGGCTGTCACCTCCCCGACATCCACCAAAAGCAGGATGGGTTCGATTTTTCCCAACCCAAAAAAACAAAGTTGAAAAAAACCCAAGTGGGTTTTTTCAAAATTATCGCTTAAAATGATATTTTATCTACGTAAACTAATAAAAATACTGATTTAGACCAGAGTTTCTCAACGGGAGCCATATGGCCCCTGGGAGGGGGGGGCACAGAAAAAATCTAGGGAGCCACATGAAAAAATATGCAATTAGGGGAGCCATGTGCCTTGAAAGGGGGGACTATGGCTTAATATGAAAACTTTCACTTGAGAGTAAAATATTCCACATAATTTTGACCATCCTTCATTCTTGATGCTATTTACAAGATTAACTGTCAATATGTGTTCCTATATAATGGTAAGATAAACACATCTCAAAATTCATGAAGAAAGAAACTTGAAAATCTTCTTAACAAGCAAAAGCGAGAAAAAAATTTCAAGTGCACATTTAATTTTAATTAAAGAAAAAAATTATACAGAAATTCTTCTTTTTTTTTTTTTTTTTTTCTTTTTTTTTTTTTTAATTTTGTTTAGGGAGCTTTCCACTGTTGAATAATTTGCCTGATTTTGTTAATGATGGAAATCATTCAGGGCACCTTTTCTCCATGATTCCTTGATGTCGTTTTTTCCTTAGTTTTAGCTTCGGTTTCTTGAATTGAATAATGAGCTCTTTCTATTTCTGACGCAATTTTCATTACATTTTTTTTTACCACTCTGGATTTTATTGAATGTAAATTAGTCAGGTGTATCTTTTATATTTTTTTTTTATAAATTAACAGACGGTTTTACCAATTTTTATGCATAAATTGACAAATACATTCACACGCACATGTATAAATATATACGCACATGTATACAAGGGGGGCCACGAAAAAATTTGGCAATCATAAGGTGGACGCAAGTACAAAAGAGGTTGAGAACCCCTGATTTAGACCAAATATAATACATACTTTCATAATAAAAACATTATATGCCATCGCATAAAATTTTGAGGGTTAGCTCCAAAAAAACCTACTTGAAAAAACCCACAGGGTGGGTTTTTTCAAAATTCTTGTTCAAATTCATTGTCAACTCCACTTATATAAAAAAATAAAATACTGGTTTCGACCAAACATAACACATACTTTCGTAATATATATACATTATATGTAATGGCTAAAATTTTTTGAGAATTCGCTAAAAGTTATAAACTCACAGGTGGGTTTTTTCAGAATTCTTGTTTAAAACTGAGCTTTACTTATGTAAACAAATAAAAATACCGATTTAGACCAAACATACTTTCATAATATAAGTCATGGGTGTAAAATTTTGAGGATTGACTCAAAAATGAAAACCCCGTTTGAAAAAACCTACCCCCCCCCCCCCCCCAGGTGGGTTTTTTCATACTTTATGCTTAAAATTGAACTCCACTTATGTAAACAGAAAAAAAAAATACTGATTTAAACCAAATATGTTTTTATCATGGATGAAAACTCAAAAATGTCGGATGGGTTTTAAATTGGTCTACAAAATCAAAATAAAATTTCTTTCTCACAAAATAATTCTCTATTGAAAAAAGTATAGAAACAACTGCATCCCCACACCCCCTCCACCCAAAAGAAAGAAAAAATCAGAATTTCACTTAAAATGATAGATATGTTTTAAGAGAAACTAATTTTAAGAAAACAATCTATGGCATCTAACAAAATGCTGGTCAAGGACGCGCGAATATATTTTTGCCTATCGATTTTCTATATATTTGACTTGATTTTTTTTTCGCGATGAAAATTGATAAAAATTATGTGTCCCGGGGTACGAATAAAATTTTTTTTCGTTTCCAACTCCGACTTTTGCGTATTTGCCGCACTATCGATGTATGTTAGAGATTGCAGTCATTTTGAAAGTAATTAGCTTAAACTCTTTTAAACATAAAATAATTGCAATTAAGTAGACTTAAAAATGACTTGTTTCTTAAACCCTTTGATGGGATTTTATTAAACACTAAAAATAGAATAAACAAGGGGCTAAGGAGTTGACTTTTAAAAAGCAAGTTTATAGTTGTAAAGGACAGAATAGAATAATTAATATTTAAAAAGACATTTTTTTTTTATTAAAACATAAAATGTTCTTAAAGAAATACATAATATTTATTGTTTTTCACTTTAAGTAATACAATTATGTATAGGCAACCTCTTACAAATAGAAGTAAAGAAAACCTCAAATTTTTGAAAAACCCCAGCAAAAGCCTAAAAAAAACAATAAAACCCGAAAATCCCCATTGGGTTGGTTCTTTTCTGAAAAACCCGGTTCTTCCCAACCCTGACCAAAAAGGTGTCACGAAGGGCGCCCCTCCCCCGTAGTGATGGGTAACGAATGCATTGCAAACTGCATAAATTTGATAAAGCAAATTCTGAAGGTAAAAATTTTCTACAAGCAAATCATAAGACATCTTGATGACAACTTAAATTCAAAAGCCAAGAAAAAGTCAGGCTTTTAGGAATTTCACGGAATTTCTTTTGGCGTATTTTATATCAAATCAACATAAAAAGTACTGCATTTTTCCATACGGATCTTTTCATTTTCCACAATTTTAAATCAATCCCCTTTCAAAACAGAATCTTCATCAAGAGCAAAAATTTCATGTAACACTGCTATACTTAAAGTGACAGGAATTTTTAAAACTAAAAATAAGGACTACCACTACTGGGATAAAGAGAGATGGGAGATAATGCCTTTTTTTTTTTTTTTTTTTCTGAGGGGGTTTCAATGTTACCTAATGAAGAATTTCACGTTTCACATGAGAAATAAATTTGACAATGCAAAAGATTACATTTCGAACAATTACAGTTTTAGTTTATTAAATAACAAATGGGTATACATTTTATCGTGACACTAGAATCACTTCGTTAAATGATGGTGATTATGAAATCAGTGATGGCCAACAAGCCGATCGCAGAACAATTTTTAGTTGACCTGCTCAAGTTATCGAACAACTATCAGGCTACACAGTGGCTTCTCAACACTTTTTTTATCTAAAATATCAATGCAGAAAATCAATCTTAATAACAGACAAATTGGCCACACCTGATGGACACAGAAGAACTGTTTGAAAATACTAAATACAAATTGGGGGAAGTCAGAAAAAGTAAAATACTTACATGCCTAATGGTAGGCATTCCATAATCTCTCACAGTAGACAAAAAATCATTATCCATGGATTCTAGAACAAGAAATGTAGAATTAAACCATGTATAATGCTACGAAATTATGAAAGTTAAAAATTGCTATATATATCGTGCATGCGCAGTAAAAAAAAATCCTTTAAATGCTCGTAATTAAAAAAATATTCAGTGTGTTCATTTCAAATTTCAGTATAATGTTTCTCTTGTACGTTATCAACTTTTCGGCAAGTTTAGTAAAATTTAAAATCTGCATGTGTTTTAAACCCAAAACAACGGAAATATATTGGTGTTTTTGGAGGGCATTATTATATTTTTGTTTATACGCACACTCCTATTTTTGCAAAAATGCATTTCATAACTGTACATAGCAAGAAAACTAGTTTGCTCAATTTACAGCGTATTTCTAGCTTTAAACAAGAAAAGATGGTCTCAAAAACATCTTTTTTTTCTTCTTCCTCTAAATGCACACGTGATAGAAATTTTATTGGAAAATGGGAGCTCAATCATACCTTTTATATTACCGAAGTTACAGAACAATTCGTCACATTATTCCACTATAAATCCAAAGCAAAAAAATGTTTGAACGTTGAAAGTGTTAGATTTAATTGACAACATTTAAGTTATAGAAATAAAATTTCACGTTAAATTAAAGCACAAATGAGCATTAAAACGCAGACATATGTTTCGGGATCGCTTGGAATCCCTTTTTCAATGCGACAGGGAGCTTCTAGATGCAAAACATCCAAATGAAGCAGACAGAACAACAAAAACAAAGCTTATATAGCCTAAGAATTAACTGTAAACCAATAAGAATAAAGGCAGTGTGAAGTGGAAGTAGAAGTAGTATTAAAGGCACCAATAAGAGAGTAACAAACGAATGTAGTTGGAAGTACAGAAAGTAAAAAGGAATATCAATAAAAACAAAGAAAAAGAAAACAGCGTGCATAAAAATGTGAAAATACATGAAAATTGCAAAAAAATAAAATAAAATACAAAGAATAAAATGGAAATAAAATAAGTACAGAAAATACCAAAACAAAAAGCAAAACAAAGTACACATGCCAAAAGAGGGGGAGGGGGGGGGAGAGAAAAAAAAAAGGGGGGGGGGGAACTAACAAGAAAACCAAGAAAGAACAACAAATTAAAGGAACTTATGCCAGACCTGTGAAAAATAAGGAGTTGAGGAAGAATCATTAACCAAATTAGAACTATTCCTGTTAATATGATAAGCTTCCCAAAAGTCAAGTTCTAAAGGGGAAGAACATTTTTGAATAATTTTCCCAGAATTGAAATCAAAAGAGTGGTTGGAATTCCAACAATGTTGAGCAATGCTAGACTTATTCAGCTCTTGCTTTCGTACATAACCTTTATGCTCATTTAACCGAATTTTCAGAGCACGTTTTGTCTGTCCAATGTAAGAAAGGCCGCAACGGCAACTAATTTGGTAAATACCCCAAGTATTAAGTTGATCAACAGGATCTTTAAGAGAAGAGAAGGAAAGTTTGTTGCTAGGAGCAAAAACAACTTGAAATTGGAACCTTTTTAGGATTTTAGCAATACGAAAACTTACAGAATGAAAGAATGGTAACACAACCAAATCCTTTCTAGAAACCACATGATTGGGACCAGAAGGTTTTTTAGAAAGTTTGTTATGAATAGAATCAATTAAAGAGTGAGAAAATCCTCTATCAACAGCTACAGCTTTCAGATAGTTGAGTTCAATCTTGAGAAGCTCAGGAGAAGAGCAAATATTAATAGCACGATGGACAAGAGCATTAAAAGCCGAATATTTTTGGTTGGGAGGATGAGACGATAGTCTGTGAGGAGGTAAAGAAACAGCGAAAGGTTTACGATAGACAGAAGTTGTGAAACCAGACTCACTCCTAGAAATCAAAACATCAAGAAACGCGAGGCTACTATTAAGTTCTTTCTCACAAGAAAACTGGATATCACGACCCCAAATGGGGTCGCGATGCATTTCTTATGGCGTCGCAACACAATTTTCAATTGAAAATAATATACATATGTAAAATCAATTAATTTTATAACTTTTTAAATGTGGCACTTATCAAACTCCTTTTGTATTTAAGCTCAATTACGGTTATAACAGAAACGTATTTTAGGATTTTGTTTTTACACGATTTGGATTTTTTTTTCTCTTTTTCATAATTTAGGAATTTATGTTAACCGAGACAATAATGTGTCTTCTCACTCATAAGAAGAGATCATTAAAATGAGACAGCATTTGTTTGTTCAGAGCAAATTTCGTAAACATGCAGTCTGTAAATGTGTTTATTTTACAATATCCCTGTAATCTTGTAAAATAAACAAATTTACAGATTAATTGGATTTTGAGACCAGTATGAACCTAATGCTTGGTGTCTGTACCAAACTTGTGAGAAAGCGGGAAATTGGTTAAAGAAAAGTTCAGGCAATTTTAAAAAATACTTTAACATGCAGTTTTAAAAAATAGTGTAAAAATATTAGGCAGACAAAATTAACAATTTCGATTAGATATTAACAGCACTCAACCAAAAAAATTTTAATTAGTATTCAAAACTGGCTCTTTTGAATTCCAATATATGATTTTTTAGCCTACTTTCCCGTAAAAATAAAAAAAAATAATAATAATAATGCATGAAAGAAGGCTTAATGTATCGTGAAAATATCGTTAGAAATCAAGAAAAGTCAAAAATAAGTTAGGTAATTAAATAAAGATTGAAAAATAAAAAATTTGAAAGTAGGGTTTTGAGATGGGGAAAAAGTGTGTCGGTCTGTCTGTCGGACTGTCCCCCCCCCCCCCCCTAATAACTTTTGAACGAAGTGTCCGATTGGAAAAATTCTTTTTGCATTCGAAAGATCTCGGCAAGGACATCTCATTTCCATATTTTACTTTTTGATTTCAACAATTTTTTGTTCAATTTTGAACAGTTCAAAAAATTTTAACATTAGTGCCTATGGGTGAAAATGAAGCAAATTATGTAAACTCTGGGTAGAAGATATAAGTTCCCATGAACAAGCTCACTGGAAGAAGTTCTTGGCGTAAAATATTGATTTGAACAATTTTTGTTCATTTTTGAACAGTTCAAAAAAAATTAACATTCCGCCTGCGGGGAAATTTCAATCCTATATAATTTCTGATCAAACGGATCGATTTTCTTGGAACAAACTTTATCGGAAAGCTCTTATGACGTAGAACATGTACAAATAGAAAGTTCATCCAGAACTAACGAGCCTATTTTCCTATGAAATTTTTTGATCGGGATTTTCAAGAATATTTTTTAATTAATGAATGATTAAATGAATAAGCAAAAGAATGAATGAATAAATGAGTGAATAAATACATGAATGACTTAATAAATAATGATTGAATGAATATGTATTAACTGTTGAAAAAGGTATATTTGAAGCAATTAAGAACTAAAGCTAAACGAGAAAGACAGAGAGAGAGAGATAGCTAGATTATAAATTTGAATTCGGTGTATACGGGAAAGTAGGCTCGTATAGTTCTAGACGGAACTTCTTGTTTTAAATGTTTCCGCAAATTCTTCATAATGGGCATACACTTCTAAACCGTAATTTCGTTCCAAACACCGACCATATTCTTGAATATCCCGATAAAAAAAGTTTCGTGGGAAAATAGGCTCGTTTAGTTCTAGATGAACTTTGTATCTGTACATGTTCAACGCCATAAGAGCTTTTCCATAAAGTTTGTTTCAGGCAAATCCGTCCGTTATATCAGGATTTATATAGGATTGCAATTTCACGGTAATTTTAAATTTTTGTGAACTATTCAGAATTAAACAAAAATTGTTCATAGCAAAAAATATTTCAAGCCGAGAGCTCTTTTAATAAGCTTGACTAAAGGAACTAGGGTCTTACGTACAGGGCAACGAAAAATTGCTCAAATATATATATATATATATATATAAGTGAGATGTGTTATCCGAGATCTTTCGAATGCAAAAAAAATCTTTAGAATCGCACGATTCCCTCAAAAAACTATTAGGGGGGACAGACCGACAGACACACATTTTCCCCCATCTTAAAACCCTACTTTCAAATTTTTGATTTGTTATTTTTTATTTAATTACTTCCCTTATTTTTGACTTTTTCTTATTTTAAACAATACTTTTACGATACATCAAGCCTTTCTCCAGTTTTTTTTTTTACTTTTTACGGGAAAGTAAGCTAAAAAGAGTGAATTTATAAAGCGTAAGATAAGTTTAATGCTGGGAAATCCTTCATGTGCAATTTTTTGCTTTAAAGGAAAGAGAGACAAAAACTTGCAAGATCTAAAACGAAATTTTAGGTTACCTTTGGTAACGTGCGAGGAGGGGGAAGAAGGAAACTCTCTTTCAGAAATTTTCCGAAATCGACTTTCTAAAAGCACAATTTTAGGCTCTCTCCGTTCAAGTTTGGAGCCGTGAGGCAGTCGGGGTTCTCACCAGAAATCTTTTGCAAAATAAAAGTTCTAAAAGCGCATTTTTAGCCTTCTTTCAAGTTCAAGTAAAAAAAAGCATGAAAGAAGGCTTAATTTATCATGAAAATATCGTTAGAAATCAAGAAAAGTCAAAAAATAAGTTAAGTAATTAAATAAAGAATGAAAAGTCAAACAATGAATGAACAAATTAGTGAATAAATGATAAAAAATAAATGAGTGAATAAATGAGCGAATGAATGAAAAAAATAAGTAAATGAGTGAATAAATACATGAATGAGTGAATGGATGACTGGATGAATGAGTGAATTAATATGTATTAACCGTTGAAAAAGGTATAACTAAAGCAAAACGAGAAAGAGAGAGAGAAATATCTAGATGATGAATTTGAAGTTGGTGTATACGGGAAAGTAGGCTCATATAGTTCTAGACGGAACTTCTTGTTGTGACTCAGGCGAAAGAGCTCCGGGATGTTCTAGAACTTTTCGACATTGAAATTCTAAAAATGCCATTTTAAGTTAAATTCATTTTTGACATTTCAAACGGCTCTCCTCTGGAAATGTTGAAAAATTGTAATTATAAAAACAGTTTTAATTTATCTTTGGTGACCGATAAGGGAAACATTGTTTTTTCCTGAAAAATCAATGAAAACGCAATTTTAGACAGTCTGATTATGGGAAGGGTGGAAGGGGATTACATTCGTGAAATTTTACCACGGAAATTTTTTAAATTAAGGAATCAAATTCGCTTAGAAACGAAATTATATTAGAATGTAAAATTTGAAGAGGAGGTAGGAGGGAGCAGATCGACCCCAAAAATTTTTTGAAGTCCTATAAACGCATTTTTAGTTTATATTTTATGAGATTTGGGGAGGGCAAAGACTTTAGAATTCCTAAGAGATCATTCATAAATGATGTTACGCTTCGAGGGGAGGGATATTGTGACAAAGTGTGACAAGGGGGAGGGGTAACATAAACTGTGACATCTTGCATTATGCAACATAGCGTGACATGCGACAAAGTGGGGAGGGGTCCGCTGAAGTGTGACATATTGTGACAAAGGGGTGAGGGGGCAAATATATGGGGAAAGAGCGAGACATCATTTCTGAACGGCACCTAAGTAATTTTCCGAAATGGAAGCTTTAAAGACGCAATTTTAGATCACCTTTAGTAATGTTTGGCGAAAGAGAACACTGAAATTTTTTCGAAATTCACGTTCTAAAAACGCAATTTTAGGGTACCTTTGGCTAGATTAGATTGGGCCTATTTAGCCATAGGGCATATTGGTACAGTCGCAATATTTTAAAAAGTTTAGCGCACAAGAGACGTGAGAAAATTTTATCGCTAAAAATAATCGTTTTTTATTTATTGATAGATTGCATTTTCCATTTTAACAAGCAATATTTAGAAAAAATATTTTTCGTAGTAGTGTTTGTTTATTGAAACGCTCTAAATCATTCGAAAAATTAAGAAATCAGTTCAGAAAATTATGATGATAGTTAAAAATTACCATTTTTAACTATCATAATTTATCGCATGACTCGGTTATTATTTATCCTCCTGAATTAGAACTCATTCGTACAAATGATGACATTAATTGTTCAGAATTTCTTGATCTTCAGATATTACTGTGATTATTGACCTTTATGACAAAAGAAAGATTTTTGGTTTTCCATGCTAACCGTTTGATATACCAAAATTCTAACATTTCTATAAAAGTTTTTCGTAATACTTTAATTGATGAAATTAACAGAATTAAAAAATTCGCAATAACAACTACTTTATTCGTAAACACATTGAATATCTTTAAAATGCTCTTCATTTAAACCAAGTCCCCACTTCTTTGTCTTTACATTACATCAGACAAGTAGGGAATTGCTAATGGTGTGAAGTATAGTGCAGTTGTATTACTGCAGAAGGGCCTCCCAAGCAATAAAGGTCTATTAAGGGGGGGAATACGTGTAAAGGTATGAAAAAGTTAAAAAAAAAAAAATCTTCATAAATCGATTCTACAACTATTCAATAATATACCCTGAAAATTTCAAAGCAAAATCCCAAGTCGTTTAAAAGTTATAAGCATTTGAGCGAGTGCCCCATTTGAGGGTATTAGAGAACGTTAGCAGATGTCCTTTTATTTATTTTTTACAATTGAGACCTCGGATAGAAATTTCTATAAGAATTGGTATCTATAAGTATAAAAAAAATGATTCATTACTGCCTTAAATTTACCTTCAATACCACTCTTTTTTCAAACGCGTTTTTCTCGAAACTACTTTTTACGAATTTGCGTTCACTCTAGCTCGCAGAGTTTTTGATCAATCGTTATCAAATTTAGCACACATTTTCTTTATATATACACGCTGTAGTTGAACTAGAATCATAAACATATCTTTATTTTTACTTTTTTTATTGTAAAAAAAGAACAAAAAAACGGTTAAAAATTGTACTTAATTTTCCCATTCTAAAAAGAAATAGAAATTTTCAATTTTTTGTGATGATTTTAGTTCAACTAAAAGAGACACTTATTAAAAAAGTAGATTTTAAAAAAATTGATTTCAGATAAAAATCGTGACCTCCAGGATGTACGCAAACCGCCGACCTGGGTGGCGACTTACAGTGTGCAGCAGCCGATATCTCCGGGATTTTTTAACAAAAATGTTTGAAAATTTCAATAAATGTTCTTCAATATATCTATAAAATAACCTCAAAATCTCAATAAAATATATTTATTCTTTATACGTTAAAAAAACTCATGAAAATTTCTCTTAATACGCGTTTTACACGTATTTCCCCCCTTAATATCTATACTGAAAATGTCAAGAATCAACTGCCGTAGAGTCATCATAGTAAACTACAGTAAGATAAGTGAAACTGAGATAATTTGTAATGGAAGTTGTTGCAGTGACTGCTTTTTTCAATGTCTGAATCAGTACCTTTTTTACTCGGCCACCAGCTCCGTGCGAAACCAATACTAAAGCTTCGGCTAACAGGTAGAGGTCTGGTGGAGATAAGTACCTTTTTTACTACGTACTCCAACGTCAATAATGTAACACCTCTAGAAACAATTTTTTACTGAGATACGTAGTTGGGGAATGTAGGGCAAAGTGAAATAGTTAAGATAAATTACATTTTTCAAAATGAACAAATTGGAATTTTATTTTAAAGTTACAGTATATAAAGAGAGAACTATGAGTTTTATAATAGAACTTGCATTGAAATATTATTGTTCATTTTAGGCAGTAAATTTGTACGTTAAAGTAAAGGGGAAAATTTTTCACTATGCACCATATATGGGGCAAAGTGAAAACTTGAAATATTTTCCAAATGAATTAGTTTTTTTATGGGAAAATATGGATGTACCGAGTAGCACTTTGGCCGAGTTGCCGAGTACCGAGTACTCGGCTATCTACTATTCGGCCGAGTACCGAGTAGCCGAGTGCTCAGCAATTTACTACCCGGCCGAGTACCGAGTACCAAATACCGAGTAATTGTGAATAAAAAAAGATATTAAAAGACATTTTGTCTCCAGAAAATGTATAAAAACTTGTGTTTCACACCATTATTTATATTTGCATATTATTGTACTAATCAGTTATGAATTTATCTACTATTAGTAATCTTTTTAAAAAATTACGAAATTTTTACAACTACTCGGTAATGGTTGAGTACTCGGCTAGAGTTTTGCCGAGTAGTAAAATTCCAGCCGAATACCAAGTACTCGGTAAAGTGGCCGAGTACTCGGTACATCCCTATGGGATAATTAACTCTTTGCATTCGCATGTCGTCCTTCGGTAGTTCAAATAACATGTAGTGATTCATATCTACGAGTACAGAGGGTTATAAATACTTTTTATTAAACATGAATAACTAAATGAATGAATGACTAATAAAACGAGCGAATGAATAAAGGAATTAATGAATGTAAAAAAATATATTAATTACAGAAACGACTGAAAATATACTTAATAAATGACCCAATAATTGAATATATGAATAAAAGAACGACAAACTTAGTTATTTGATGGCTGATGTAGGGACGAAGTCAAATTAAATATGTATTTCTCTTTGCCCCATATGCACATGACAAATTGTACTTAACTTTTCAAACTAAAACAAGGCTAACATAAAATAAATTAACATTGCATTGGTCATTAGTAGGTCTTAATTAATATATAAAATATGAATAATAGGAATTTTTATCATTATATAATAGCAAAATTTTTTTTTTTTTTTTTTGACTTAACACACAATATTGCAACATGAGGATCAAATTTTGAAAATGGCTGTAAGTAGCTTGATCAAAATGCTCATAAATATGAAATTTTTAAAAAAAAATCATTTTTTTTTAAAGTGAAAACTTAGTTCAATGATCGTAAATTAATACAAAACAATAAGTAAATTAAAAGTAATAGAAAAGAGCAACACGAGTGCTTTAGTTGCAGTACACGAACTTTTCCTTTGACAGGCCTCACTCTGAAACAAAAAAGCATTCAACCTTTAAGAAGCACTTAACAAAACTAAACTTAAAAAAAGTCCGTGTCTCCTTACTAGTCTCTGCAGGAGGTAATATGCTGCAGTGCAAACTACTTACACGCTTTTAAGTCAAAAGGGCGTTGCCACATTTTACAATGCACGCCAACAGCCGCAAAATAGGAAGTTCAATAAAATGTTTGATGTTTTTCAACTAGTATTTTCCTAAACTGAAAGGCTCTTACTTTTCATTCATTAACCCTTTAAAGTGCACTACCCGTTAAAGTCGGAATTTCGACAAGAAATTTTATAGACAGTCTATTTAGGCCTAAAGGAAAGTACATACAAAATTTTGTGATGATAGCATTTACCGTTTTGATTTTATGGGTGGTCCATTAGGTGGACCACTGCGCCATCAGGTCTGATAAGTGCGTCTAAGCAAGCATAGCAGTGAAGCGCGCAAACAATCGATTTTTTTTAAAAATGCAGTAGAAAACATTGTATGATCCCTTCGTAGCAGATTTAGAGTTCCCCAGTGTACACCACGAGGAGACCTGCTACTTTGCACCCCAACCCCCCCCCCCCCCCAAAAAAAAAAATATGAAAAAAAATGAAATATTTGCAATTCTTATGAATATATAAACAATTATTATGATAAAAAAGTATAGCACTTAATTTTTTCCCTCATGGTACCTTTGGAAACAGGTACCTTTCTGATAGAAGCATAAGCTAACATCACAGGTTTTGCACGAGTAAGTTGCGCGGTATGGCTTGGCCTTTGTGCTGCCGTACGGAGGATATTTCGGGAGCATATTCCTCTGTATCGCTCGTATCCTGCTCCGATTCACTACCTGAAGGCAGTTCTTGCAACATTTTCAGTGCATCAGAAATACTAAGTGCACTTCTCTTCGCCATTTTTGAAAAATTTAACAATATTTAAAAACTGATTAAGATTATATTTACAACAAACATAAGCGACACAAGAATTATTTACCTATCTATCTATATCTATATATATATAATATATATATATATATATATATATATATATATATACACGAAAACTATCCAGACGATTGCGAAAATCGAAAGACATTGACACTTAGAGAGAGAGAGCAAAATTTTCATGCAGCTCTAAGTGAAGATGAATTGA
The DNA here is from genome assembly GCA_038502835.1 of Octonoba sinensis. NCBI lineage: Eukaryota > Metazoa > Arthropoda > Arachnida > Araneae > Uloboridae > Octonoba > Octonoba sinensis. The sequence continues at coordinate 88,997,355 of CM076604.1, read as the reverse complement.
GCCTACTGATAAAATCTTTCCCTAAAAACTTCCCACAAAATACTAGAGGTTCCCACTAGGGTGTATACATTTGTTTATAAGCAGTCAACCTTCCCCCACACCCTTTCAAGAATATACCGTGGGGTGAAAGACTCCAAGGAGAGGAAAACGGAGAATGTAAACAGAGAGGGTCTGTCTGGGCGCACGTGAATCTGTTGCGCAATATCAATTGCCTAGAGGTGCAGTGGTCCATTTTAGAAACCACCTCGCGTTTTTCGACAATTATGAGTACGCTTTTTGTTTGAAAAATTAAAAATTATGTTGAATACACACTTTAGCATACAGTAAAGAATATAGCACACTTTATTTTCATTCAATTAATTTTTTTCTATTTCAAAAAAAATGCAGAAAATTTCTTTGAAAAAACAATGTATTAAATAACCCACTTTAGTTAAATATTATTAATCCTCCTGTGATGTGGTGCCATCTATGATTAAAAAGAACAGTTCAAAGAATATTTTAAACCAAATTTCATCGATTTATTGATAAATCCAACGGTTTGAGAAGCAAATGAAGTTAGGTGGTCCATTACGTGGATCACTGCGCGGCAAAGGGTTTTAAAGCAGTAACAGCATTTCATAATATATGCTTATGTATCAGATCAAATAATCTTATGAAAGATATAAAAAATTTCCCCAATTATCAAAGTTTTGTGTACGTTAGACTGCACAACAAATTCTAACTTTATGACGAGCACTTTTACGCCAATGAAAAATAATCTACAGAAAAGTAATTGTAGGAAAAAAGAGATGAAAAACTCCTCACTAGCAACTTAACGTGAGAAAAACTATCGCTAGGAACATCATTGCTCCCATCATTTCCAAAATTAAAAGGTCCCTAATTTAACATTTTGTAATGTCACTATACGATATTTCGTCTGAAGAAAATATTTACATTTCCTCATAGATGTGGCAAGGGAAAGGCCACCCCTTTATCCCCTACGAAAAATGATACGGAAAATTAATTAACATAAAAAACAACTTCACGAAAATTGTATTGTACCCTCGGGATTGGAAGGGAGAAAAAATGTTCTACGTAAACCCTTATTTATTACTTTATTTACTTTTTTATATTAATAGGAGCCTAAAATTTGAAGTTATATTAAAACTAACTTTAAAGGATGCTTTGTGGCGTTTAAAAGAAAAATGAACATTCATTGATAAATTACAGGTAAGTGATCATTCATAAATGATGTCAAGCTTTGAGGGGGGAGGAGGTAACAAGAAGTGTGACATCATACATTATGCAACATAGTATGACATGTGACAAAGGGGGAGGGGGTCCGTTGAAGTATGACATAGTGTGACAAAGGTGGGAGGGGTCAAATATATGGGAAAAAAGCGTGACATCATTTATGAACAGCCCCTAATTATTTTTTTTACATAAATATATTCAGCCATATTCTTAGGCAGAGCATCTCTACAAATTTTAAAGATAGTGATTTTTTCTTTGATTTCGGTCTATATATTTATGTATATATATATATATATATATATATATATATATATATATACATTATAATAATAATTAAAAACATAAACTTAGAAAAAAGGTAAATTGTTTAATAAGATAGTGCTTTTTTTTTTTCATTCCCCCAATGTCCTTACTCATTTTGAAGTTCGACATAATTTCCATCACACAAAACGATTTTTTGCAACTCTTCAAATTTTTGGGCACTGATAAGTTGAAGTTCCATCGGCTGCCTTAAATTTCAATCACTTTTAGCAATTTCTAATTTGCATTTTAATTCGTTCCTTTGTTATGTATGTGTGGTATAGGTTGTAAAGTTGCACGACCGCAAAAAGTGAACTGATTGTGTGTTTTTTACAGAATCATTCTAACTTGATTTACTTCGAAAAAGCAAAGCTCTTTCGTTTTCTTCTCTTTTTTCACCTTTCATTTTTACATACATATTTTTCTTTTTTTTTGTTCTGGACCAATAGATGGGGTTTTTACTCTACCCTTTTGATATAACACCAAGTCTACCCTGGAGAGCCAGAGAGGAAAATAATAATTAAATCCTTACTATAATTTTGTCACAGACAAATACCGGACAAAACTGTGCTCTTTGACCAAATTGAAGAAATTTTCGTACATATGCAAAATTTACTCGTGAAATATCTGTTCCTATATTTTGATCATTGCAAGTCGGACCTTTTACACACTCGACATTTTCCCTCGAATCCCAGTTAATATCGATTTTCGAATCCTTCCTCCGATGCATGGACACAAAAGGAATCGCTGTCTAAGCACATTTGACGAAACATAAAATAAAAGGGAAAGAGAAAAAAGGAAAAGATGTTAAAACTGATTTCTAAAAGAAATGGAAAACTTTCTTAAAATATGCTTAATGCTCTCAAGTATTGTTACCAAGTAAAACGTACGGAAAAATGAAATGTACCACAAAACGGAGCATAAGCAAAAGAAAGTCAGCTTTAAAGCAGATACTTAATCGGTAATGAAGATGCTTATTCACAGTTAAATCCGTTTTTAGCCTACTTTCCCGTAAAAGTAAAAAAAAATAATAATAAAGCATGAAAGAAGGCTTAATATATCGTGAAAATATCGTTAGAAATCAAGAAAAGTCAAAAATAAGTTAAGTAATTAAATAAAGATTGAAAAATAAAAAATTTGAAAGTAGGGTATTGAGATGGGGAAAAAGTGTGTCTGTCGGTCTGTCTGTCTGTCGGTCGGTCTGTCTGTCTGTCGGTCTGTCTGTCTGTCTGTCGGTCTGTCCCCCCCTAATAACTTTTGAACGAATTGTCCGATTCGAAAAATTCTTTTTGCATTCGAAAGGTCTCGGCGAGGACATCTCATTTCCATATTTTACTTTTTGATTTGAACAATTTTTTGTTCAATTTTGAACAGTTGAAAAAATTTTAACATTTGCACCTATGGGTGAAAATGAAGCAAATTATGCAAACTCTGGGTACAAGATCCAAGTTCCAATGAACAAGCTCACTGGAAGAAGTTCTTGGCGTGAAATATTGATTTGAACAATTTTTGTTCATTTTTGGACAGTTCAAAAAAAAAATTAACATAACGCCTACGGGGAAATTTCAATCCAATATAAATCCTGATCTAATGGACCGATTTGCTTGGAACAAAATTTATCGGAAAGCTCTTATGACGTAGAACGTGTACAGATAGAAAGTTCATCCAGAACTATCGAGCCTATTTTCCTATGAAATTTTTTGATCGAGATTTTCAAGAATATTTTTGAATTAATGAATGATCAATAAGCAAAAGAATGAATGAATAACTGAGTGAATAAATACATGAATGACTGAATAACTGAATGATTGAATGAATATGTATTAACCGTTGAAAAAGGTATATCTGAAGCAATTAAGAACTTAAGCTAAACGAGAAAGAGAGAGAGAGAGAGATAGCTAGCATATAAATTTGAAGCTGGTGTATACGGGAAAGTAGCCTCGTATAGTTCTAGACGGAACTTCTTTTTTAGCCTACCTTCCCGTAAAAGTTAAAAAAAATATATTAAAGCATGAAAGAAGGCTTAATGTACCGAAAAATATCGTTAAATATGAAGAGAAGGCAAAAATAAGTAAAGTAATTAAATAAAGATTGAAAAATAAAAAAATTGAAAGTAGGGTTTTGAGATGGGGAAAAAGTGTGTCGGTCGGTCTGTCTGTCGGACTGTCCCCCCCCCCCCCCTAATAACTTTTGAACGAAGTGTCCGATTGGAAAAATTCTTTTTGCATTCAAAAGATCTCGGCAAGGACATCTCATTTCCATATTTTACTTTTTGATTTGAACAATATTTCGTTCAATTTTGTACAGCTCAAAAATTTTTAACATTAGCGCCAATGGGCAAAAGTGAAGCAAATTTTGTAAACTCTGGGCAGAAGAGTCGAGTTCTTATGAACAAGATTACTAAAAAGTTCTCGAAGGAAAATATTTTTTGAGTTGAACAATTTTTGTTCATTTTTGAACAGTTCAAAAAAATTAACGGTACTTTTTCCTTAATCCCGGCGCAGGCGATAAAGTCGCCAATAATGATGCAATTAACGCCAAACGGAATACATCTGCTAGTAACCTTTTGCGTGTTATGTTGCCTTGGCGAGATTTGCGCCGGGATAAAGGAATTCATTTTGAAACAGTTCAAAAAAAAAAAAAAAAAAAAGATATTAATATTAGCGCCTACGGGAAAATTTCAATCCTATATAAATCATGATCTAATAGACCGATTTGCTTGGAAAAAAATTTATCGGAAAGATGTTTGGCCGTAGAACATGTACAGATACGAAGTTCAACCAGAACGCAACGAGCCTATTTTCTTATGAAATTTTTTTATCGTGATTTTTAACGATATATTCGAATGAATGAATGATTAAGTGAATGAGTGATGGAATAAACGAATAAATGAGTGAATAAATACATAAATGAGAAAAATGAATGAATAAATTAACGAATGACTGAATAAATGAAAGAATGAGTGAGTGAATGAATATGTATTAACGGTTGAAAAAGGTATATTTGAAGTAATTAAGAACTAAAGTTAAATGAGGAAGAGAGAGAAAGAGAGTTAGCTAGATTATAAATTTCAAGTTGGTGAATACGGGAAAGTAGGCTCGTATAGTTCTAGACGGAACTTCTTGTTGACTTTTGATGAAAAGGATATTTTTTTTTTTCATTTATCTTGAATATTATATAGGAGATCAGAAGTTTTAAAGCTTTATGCAACAAATAATTATGAATGATTTACTCATAACCGAATAAAGACAAGTCATAGACAGTCTGGGCAATGAAATTTTCTACACTTTATTTCTTTATTCTATTTTTTTATTATTTAAAAAATTATTTACTATATTTTCCGGACTAAAAGACACTTTTTTTTTTCGAAAAAGTGCCTTTAAAACTCAAATGCATGTCATACTCAAAAGTAGAAACTAATATTAAAATGTCAAATATTTCATTTAAAATTCTCACCAGTAATAAAATATCAGGGAGAAGAAGAAGACCGTTAATAGAAGACATCTTTTTAAAAAACTCATTAAAAATTAAGGTTTATCAAAAATGCGTAGAGTCGTATAATCAGCAAATATGGTACTTATAGCTAAACTAAATGGTACTTATAACAATAACTAAATAAAAGGCTTGTAATTAATTACAATCCTGAAGTACGGGGGGAAAACATTCAGTTTTAGAAGTTTCAAAAGAAATACTTATACGAAGAAGTTAAAGAATCTTCAAATTTTTCTTTAAAAAAAATTAGCTTAAGACGAAATTTTAATTGAAATGCTTCATAAAAACTGCTTTTTGAAGTTTTGAAGAAAATACATTAAACTTTTATAGGAAATATAAAAAATTTCTTGTCCACAAGAAAAAAAAAGAAAAAAGGCGGAGAAGAAAAGAAAAGGCTTTATGGAGGATCACCGATAGAAGTTTAACTTAGCTACGTTTTTCCTTGGCATGCATGACTTTCGTATTGCCTTGGAAGAGGTTGAAGTCACTTTTAAAACGATTCCATTCGCAGTAAGAAGTTCGTCCAGAATCAAACTAGCTTAGTTTCATTATAACATCCATTTTGTGTAACATTTTATCACTTTCTTTCTCATTTAGCTTAGGCGTCAAAGTCAAACATATCCTTTTAACAGCTATAAATCCTTCGAAGTAATTTTTCAAAAAAAAAAAAAAGAATAAGAGCAAGAACAATAAAATAGATGCATGGGGGAATTACTGATAAATTTGCTGTTGAATAAGCACAGATTAATTGCTGCTAAAAGAAAAACGTATTCTTCAGATAAAATGGTTAGTAAAGGGACACAAAGAAAATTAAGAAAAAGAAAAGGAAAAATCGAAATTGGATGGACTTGCAGCTGCATCAGAAAAGCAGGCAGACCTTGATGCTTTGAAGTTCAGAATTTAAAAAAATTTACCAATTGACGCGGATTCAAAGAAAAAATCATGAACGGCTAATATTTCATGTTCGACTAGCTTTTATGACTTTGGATAAAGAGAAAAGTATTTTATGTAAAAGTATTTTACATATATCTAGAAAAAATCTAATTAATCTAAAAATTAGGCATATGCAAAAGCAGGGTTTTTGTGAATTTTAAAGAGATTTTTGTGAAAAATCAACTAATTTTTTTAAAAATTGAAAATTTAAACGTATAGTAATGAAACATTTTATTACTATTTGCCGCTTTTTTAATAAATAATTTCGAAAAAAGTACGATTTAGAAGCTTTGAATTTTGTGCAGGATCCGTTTTGATTACTTGGAATTTGGTGTAGGGTGCGAAAACGGACCCGAATTTCCTCTGGCGCGACGTCTGCAAAACGTATACTATAAATATAGTCAAATTAAAAGAAACAACTTTTAAAAAAAAAATTTTTAAAAACCCTGCTTTTTCGAAATTCGTCTATTATGGACCAATATTTTGTCCCGCTGATGTCCACTATAGTGGAGCTTTATTATACTTTAATAAAAATTATTAAAGAATAATCATTTTATCAAAGGCTGAGCGACAACAAAGAGTATTATTAAACATTCATTAACACAAGGAGTTATTCCATGGATACATTAATAAAAATGCGTCAAAATATCGATTGCGCTATTGGCAGGTTTCGAGTTAATATAGAATTTCGACCTTTTATCCAGACTAAATATAAAACTCAAATTCTAGAAATGCTTACATAAAAATCTTAATAATTATTTTATTTTATATTTATTAAAGGCAGCCTTATTGAAGAATATAATTACTATATATCATTACTTTCGCTTCGTTGGCATGCTACGATCATATCGCCTTACGGACGGGGGGGGGGGAGCAATTACACTTCTGAACGCTTCTATGAGTGTAGTTAACATGTACTTTATACTCGGAAATGTGAGTATATTTATCGTGTTTAGACAAAATCTTTTAATAGAATAAACAAACAAATCGACTCAAGAGCGAAAATCAATTGAGAAATAAATCAAAATAACATGCAGCAATTAACTGTACTTTTTCGCTAAATGAATGAACCATAACGACGTTAAACGAGAAAATAATGACAATTGGTGTAACACTCATTCCCTTTGCATCATACACAAACTGTAAATAATTATTCAAAATTTGAAATGTGCCAAGCACAAAATGTACTTCAACATGTGATCTATTTTTTAATTTCTATCTAACAAAACGTAGTCGAACTCACCCCTCCCCTTGCTTTAGCGAAATACGTGGATATAGAAGAAGCATTCTCCCTATTTATCGCTACAGTGATAATTTCTTACTTTTGTAAATGTTAATGGAATAAATATACTTTTCCAATGAAAGAATCATCTGTTTCGTTTATTTTCTCTGGGGTTTAGTTATTTTTTTAGTTTCTGAATACGTAGCTTAATAAAAATGTATTAAAAAATATAATTTCTTCACTTTTGTTTTCTGGACTTCAGCGCATTGGCTTCCAAGCAACGCAAATGTAAGAACTGTATACAGGGGGGTTTGCAATCTCTGATAAAATTTCCGAAACGGACAAGCAAAAAAAAGAAAAGCAGAAGTGTGCGGGGAAATTTTTAATACATATGAGTAAACTTGGGAGTTGGTTGGCGTGATTTAATTTGTGGCACCGAACTTGGCGAAATTAACGCATTGAATGGGAGAAGTAAATCAATTACAACAAGAAGTTCCGTCCAGAACTATAAGAGCCTACTTTCCCGTATTCACCAACTTGAAATTTATAATCTAGCTAACTCTCTCTCTCTTCCTCATTTAACTTTAGTTCTTAATTACTTCAAATATGCCTTTTTCAACGGTTAATACATATTCATTCACTCACTCATTCTTTCATTTATTTAGTCATTCGTTCATTCATTTTTCCCATTTATGTATTTATTCACTCATTTATTTATTTTTCACTTCATACATTAATTTATCTATTTTATTATTTATTCACTCATTATTCGTTTATTCCATCACTCATTCATTTAATCATTCATTCATTCGAAAATATCGTTAAAAATCCCGATCAAAAAATTTCATAAGAAAATAGGCTCGTTCCGTTCTGGTTGAACTTCGTATCTGTACATGTTCTACGGCCAAACATCTTTCCGATAAATTTTGTTCGAAGAAAATCGGTCTGTTAGATCATGATTTATAAAGGATTGAGTTTCCCCGTAGGCCCTAATGTTAATTTCTTTTTTTTTTTTTTTTTTTTTTGAACTGTTTCAAAATGAATTTCTTTATCCCGGCGCAAATCTCGCCAAGGCAACAAAACACGCAACAGGTTACCAGCGGAGGTATTCCGTTTGGCGTTCGTTGAATCATTATTGGCGATTTTATCGCCTGCGCCGGGATAAAGGAAAAAGTACCGTTAATTTTTTTGAACTGTTCAAAAATGAACAAAAATTATTCAACTCAAAAAATATTTCCCTTCGAGAACTTTTTAGTAATCTTGTTCATAAGAACTCGACTCTTATGCCCAGAGTTTACATAATTTGCTTCACTTTTGCCCATAAGCACTAATGTTAATTTTTTTTTTAACTGTTCAAAATTGAACGAAATATTGTTCAAATCAAAAAGTAAAATATGGAAATGAGATGTCCTTGCCGAGATCTTTCGAAAGCAAAAAGAATTTTTCGAATCGGACTATTCGTTCAAACGTTATTAGGGGGGGGGGGGGACAGACCGACATACAGACAGACAGACAGACCGACATACTATCTCCCCCATCTCAAAACATTACTTTCAAATTTTTTATTTTTTCAATTTTTATTTAATTACTTCACTTATTTTTGACTTCTCTTCATATTTAACGATATTTTTCGGTACATTAAGCCTTCTTTCATGCTTTAATATATTTTTTTTAACTTTTACGGGAAAGTAGGCTAATAAAAAAGAGCGTAAATAAAATAATTTTGCGGGGGAAAATAAAACCGACTTCAAGCCAAAGCGTAAAAAATAAATTCATTCTTTAAACATCGATACGACTTTTAAACATAGTTTTAGAAGACGGCGCAAAATTATATAAGTCTAATTAGCCATTACACAATGCACTGCATCATATTGGAACTGTAGCCATACACACTGGACCATTTATGCCTGAAATTGATTACAAAAGATTTTACCTATGATAATAAACAAGAAGTTCCGTCTAGAACTATACGAGCCTACTTTCCCGTATACACCGAATTCAAATTTATAATCTAGCTACCTCTCTCTGTCTTTCTCGTTTAGCTTTAGTTCTTAATTGCTTCAAATATACCTTTTTCAACGGTTAATACAGATTCATTCAATCATTCATTTGTTAAGTCATTCATGTATTTATTCATTCATTCTTTTGCTTATTCATTTAATCATTCATTAATTCAAAAATATTCTTGAAAATCCCGATCAAAAAATTTCATAGGAAAATAGGCTCGTTAGTTCTGGATGAACTTTCTATTTGTACATGTTCTACGTCATAAGAGCTTTCCGATAAAGTTTGTTCCAAGAAAATCGATCCGTTTGATCAGAAATTATATAGGATTGAAATTTCCCCGTAGGCGGAATGTTAATTTTTTTTTGAACTGTTCAAAAATGAACAAAAATTGTTCAAATCAATATTTTACGCAAAGAACTTCTTCCAGTGAGCTTGTTCATGGGAACTTATATCTTCTACCCAGAGTTTACATAATTTGCTTCATTTTCACCCATAGGCGCTAATGTTAAAATTTTTTGAACTGTTCAAAATTGAACAAAAAATTGTTGAAATCAAAAAGTAAAATATGGAAATGAGATGTCCTTGCCGAGATCTTTCGAATGCAAAAAGAATTTTTCCAATCGGACACTTCGTTCAAAAGTTATTAGGGGGGGGGGGGGGACAGTCCGACAGACAGACCGACCGACACACTTTTTCCCCATCTCAAAACCCTACTTTCAAATTTCTTATTTTTCAATCTTTATTTAATTACTTAACTTATTTTTGACTTTTCTTGATTTCTAACGATATTTTCTCGATACCATTAAGATTTCTTTCATGCTTTATTATTATTATTTTTTTTTTCTTACTTTTACGGGAAAGTAGGCTAAAAAAAATTTATTTTTCACTTTTAAGAGCAATTTTTAATTTGAAGTCGGCTTTATTTCCCTCCCAAAATTATTTTATTTTACTCTTTTTAGTGTAGATATTTTTCATATAAATACTTTATTTAAAATATACATATATACATATGAAAGTGCACACCCTCTATGAATGAATGACACTAAAAAATAATCATTTGTATTATAAATTCCGTATTGAAGTCGATTTTAAAAATTCTAATTTAACTTATTAACTGAAAGAATTTAATCTTTTTCCCAGAGAAGCCTTCACTCAAAAACTCATTACAATTGCTTTTAACATTACTGCCTAATGGCAACAAGCTCTTTTTAACAATGAGTTTGATATTTATTAATAATTTACTCAACAAAGAAATATCAAGTCAACCTCCCCAAAATTAAAAGAAAAAAGCTTGTTTTTCATCTATCGTTTTCTTTCTAAAGAACAATTGTAGACAAATCGATGTACGATATTTAACTTAGGTGAACCTCCATCGATTAAAAAAATCATTAAAATCGGTTCATTTAGTCAAAGGTTGTGGATGAAAAAACCAAAAAATGACAATATTTCAGCCCATTTTTTTTCTAATTATCGAATATGGTAAAACCAAATGCGGGGCCTATGATGGAGACCACCCTTAATCAATTAAAAAAAGAATCATCAAAATCGGTTCATCCATTGAGAAGTTACCGATGGACATAATAATAATAAAACACCGACATACATATGGTATGAATTGACAACGGTCTCCTATGGGAAGTCGGTAAAAACTGCACCGGTGACGTTTGCGATTCGTAGGGACATTTTGTAACTACAAGATGCCCATACATTAGAATTACCGGAATTCCGGTAAAGCCTTGTTTGGAAGCACAGGAACTCCGGAGTTTTGCCGAAGCGCAAACACTACTCCGACATAGCACGTGATTCTTCCCGTGATGATAATCGAGAAACGATTGATACCCCATTCAGACTTTTTCCAATCAAAACGCCGAACTCATCCAAAAACCGGTAAAATCTCCCAAAAAAGGCAGAGACGAGCTACACTTACCTTATTTGATCTTTACTGCCTTACTGGCCGCCCATGAACTCTTCTCAGATGACTAACTTGAAGTGCTGTATTCTCTCTTTCTTTACAGCCGAGGTCGGCCAAATCAGAAGCTGCCTGCGCGACATTGACCCATATTCCAGCCATAAACAAGGCTATCTATGAGTTCGCTTTCTTCTCATCTTAAAGGTAAACGGATCAAGAGTTGAAGGTGGTGATAGCGATCAGCTCAGGTATCAATCGAGGATGATGCGATTCATTAGACATTTTTCTCTCCTTGACAATACGGCAAGCTAATGCATCGTATTGATCGAATAAGTGGCTCGAAAGAAGGAATGAATAGAACTCTAAATTCTGTTACTCGCATATTTGGGACCATTCATAAATGATGTCACTCTTGGAGGGGTGGGGTTTCATGAAATTGTGACAAATTGTGACAAGTGGAGGGAGCACAAGAAGTGTGTTCCCTCCACTTGTCACAATTTGTTAGAGAAGTGTTAAAGAATTTAATCTTGTTAAAGAAGTGTTTTTAACAAGAATTGTGACATCTGACAAAGAGGGGTAGGGGGTCCACTGAAGTGTGATATTTTGTGACAAATGGGGGTAGGGGTCAAATATATGAGAAAAAGCGTGACATCATTTATGGACGGACCCTATTTGATAATAAGAGTAACTAAAAACGTATTTCCAATGGTTTTTCAATTAAATCTTTAGAAAATAGCCCATAGGGAAAAAATTTTGAAAAACGTATTTCAACGTTTAGAGGCAAATGCGCGTCTTGTTATTTGTTTCTGTAATCATATTTTTTAATAATGCAGGAAAATGCAACAAAATTGATACAACTCAGATTTTAATTTGATATAATATAAATATGTTGAAATTCTAATATTTATTTTTAAAAAATAAATTAAATTAATAAATAAATAAAGTCGGTGATATCCTTTATTCTACTACGTATTTAATTTCCGAAGCACATTAAATTTTGAATTAGCATCATTGATAATTTCATAATAAATTGAAAGGAAAAAAATGCGCGAGTCAGAAGGATTTTTCTAGTAGACTAAGCCAAAAATTTTAAACCCTTCCAAGGGCAACAGTCAAATACGTTCTTCTTCTAATATGGAATCGTGTGTACTTACTAATTTATTTTAGAAACTTACTATTTAATATATATAACAACTAAGGGAAGCGCATTCATTTTTTGACATTGCCACTGCAGATAGATATTTGCCATAATAAATATCGACAACTAATACAAGTCTTGATTTCTATTTAAGATGCTTTTATGAAATTCTGACCTTCCAGCAAAAATCGACGATACCTTCTTAAATTTTACAGAAACACAACTTTGACATAAAAGGAAAGTTTCCGAGATCTCTGAATGTCTAGCGTTCACTCATCCTTCTTTGACAGATGTGTTCGGATAACTAAACGAGATTACAGCGTTAAATTTTCAGAAATCATGCCTGAAGTATCAAACGAAAATAGCAATCTGTATAAAAATAATAGAGCAACGTTTTAATAAAATATTTTTAAAAATTACATTGAAAATAATATTCGACTTCATTTATAAGAAAACCGTCTAGCTACTCTCAAATTATTGGATATTGTCGCACTTTAAGCAACAAAAGTTAAACCATCTCGCATTTTAGTAACATTTCAAAGCATTTTTAACGAGAAACAGGTTTGCCTAAAGAGCTTTTTAATAGAGCTAATGAGGCTCAGCTTTTAATTTTGAGAAGTTAATTTTTAGTGAAATTTCATAAAGAGAAACAACAGAAAGCTCCTGGAAATGTGTCTGAAATCATTTCTCCATTTGAAATTAATCCTTTATCTCCAAATCGCCTTTACTAGAAAATAATCTTTTAATTTCCTTTATATTTATGCTACATTTTCTGTAAATTTTAACAAATTTAGCATTATAATAATTATAGTTCATAGTTTTTTTTTAATAAAAAACAACGTTTATATTGCGCACTAAAAAAATAGAAAATAATTTTTGACGATCGCACCGCCGCTACTGAATTTTGGTGGCAATTTTCGGAACTAATCGCCATATTTAATTTTATTTTATTATAAATTCAGAAACTCATCAAATCATGAAAATAGTGGTAGACTATTGCATTGTCATCTGGTTCTGAACTATATGTAAAGTTTCAGAACAATAGCTTATCGGGAAATGATCGAAAATTCGATTGCAAAATTCCGCGGATAGACAAGAAAGCAAGTTAAGAAAAAAGTTGTAATAAAAAAATGAACGTTTATTTCTTTATTATACTTCTTGGTGTCTTGGATTTTGCAGCTATTGTCTCTTACAGGAGATGTTATTGAAGTGCTTAAGAAAATTACCATTATGTCAGGGAATTGATATCATTCATTCACATATGAATTCGAATTGTTCAAACCTAAAATCCAAACCCTTCAGAAAAGGAGCTATTATGATTCACACTTATTCTACTGTATGAAAAACTGAACGCACTTAAAACGCAAACATAAAGTAACAAAATAATGAAACAAGAAAAAAGGCGTTGGAATGTCTTCTAATTAAAAGTAGCAGTTATCGAATCTGATAATACTCCGCTTTAATGCGACGAATATTTGTGAACTGAGAACAACACTCAAGTATTAAAATTGTTTTGTTTTCAAAGTCTTGTAATTCAAGGATTCTACAGGCTATTAGTAGGATGCTTAACATGGACAACGTAATTACCTGGATCATTCGTGATTTTTTCCGCCGCTGTCGAACATTTTTCAAAAGAAATTTTTGCTTGTTTTACAAACATTAGAGCAAGGAGCGAAAAAGGATATGAGGAGAAAGATAACGAAATAACAAATGTAATTATAACTATAAAAAATGGAGGCAAGCAAATTAAAATTGTGATTGTATTATTAACAAACGAGCAAATAAGATTTTCAAAATGATTGAATTTCATAGTGAGAAATAATCGTGTTATATAACCATCGGTAGTGACAGTAAAATAATGTATTAGTTTAGCTTACGCTTGGGGAAAGGAGTAGATGGTGGATAGTTCCTACTTTTAATTTACAAGGCGATCGAAAATTTGTTGTTGCATGGCACGTAAGATTGCAACAGATTTTTACTCTGACCAAAAATTACCTACAGCAGATGTGTTTTGGTCCCAATGCGTGTAAAATCAGCATTAGAGTACGCATTTTTAAACACTGTATCCAGAGAAAAGTGTGAATAGAATAATTATTAATTTTAAGATTTTTTACGAGAAAGAAACGCTTACACATTTGGGCTTTAAAAGTAGCATTCATAAACGTACAGGAGTGGAAAAGCGGAACCAAATTTATTTTGTTAAAAACAATGGCTTTATGTTACACTATATGACATAAAAGTGTCCCTATTTTAGAGCAATAATAATTTTACGAGTTTATATGCAGTCAGAAAACGTGAAGTCATCGAAACATCAACTTATTTCTAAAGCCCCTTTTATGGAAATCATAAAATCGGATAAAATTATCTATGTCTTTTAGAAGAGGAAACAAAAAGATACCCTCTCATATTTCTTTCACGTTTTCAATTTAAATCGAAACTGCAATAATAAACATCGGAAAGCCATCAAATATTTCGACATAAATTTTATTCATGATATGTGAAAAGTTTATGTCCCCAAAATCTAAAAGCTCCAGTGCCAGAAGAAAACGTACTAAAAGAAGAAGCAAGTGCAAATAGGAAACAAATTCTCTTCGATGAAATAAAACATTTTTTAAAATTATTTGTCATTTGTAAACGATATTTAATACTTAGACCATGGGTGTCTAAACTATGACCGTTTGAGGACCACATTCCAACAAAGAAAAAAAGCTGGGAAGCACATGCAATATTTTTTCGACAAATTTAAATAAAAACCTAGAATTTGCTTGAGTTATTTTCTCTTATTTCACACAAGAAGTAACATGCATGTCAAAGTTGAATGTGTAATCAAGGTTTTCATAAATCATGTAATTGTTTAATTTTGGGGTAAGCGATCGGAGGAGATATTATTAATTAGTAAAGTTTACCGCGAACCTTTTTTAATACTCCGCTGCGAGGAGTTTATTAGTTTATTCAATTTTGAAGAGACACATTGAAAAGATAAATATACTAATTCAATTTACCCAAACAATTTAAATGTACTTTCTCAGTGATGAAGTAACATGATCATTAAGCACAGTGCAGAAGGCTAATTTAGATCTTATGCAAATAAAATTATCTTTTCACAGAATCGTGAAGAAAAATGGAGTAGTTATTTAAGTGCATGTCATAGCTTTTGCTCTTTACAATCATGAAGTAGTGACGTTCGTTAATCATGAATGCATTACCATAAGTTCGGGAACCTTCTGTAACTTGTAGCAATTAAATAATTACGAAAAATATTACCATTATGTGTTCAGTTTTTAGAACAGCTAGTAAAGCGGCTTAAGAGAAGGTAAGCATTGCTATTGTGTTTTATTTTTGTTACAACACCACGAAGAAATAATATGACCCTCTAGCAGAATGTTTGGTCGTGTTCTGCGACATACTTTCAGCGTTTCGGCATATTTTTAAAATTAAAATCGGATTTTTTTGTTATTTAAATTATGTGACTGTCTACTTTGCAAGAAAATGCATTTCCTTAAATTAAGGATCGGTAAATATGAGAAGTAATAGGCGTAAAATAATTTTTGTTTTAAAAATGTATGAAAATATTTCGGAAAATAAAAGATGTAAACAGTAGAATATTGTAAATTGATACATGGGTAATTGATAACTCGAAACATTTTCCTCCGTCATTTCAACTGTATATAAATCTCGGTAACTAGACAAAGGTTAACTGCAATTCACTTAAGTGGACGACTACTACATATACAGTTGAAATTCATACGAACACGGTTAATACGAAATCACGTCTAAAACGAGCAATTTGTTTATGAAGTTTGGTTTAATACTTAATTACACTAATATCTCACGCATATTACAAAGGCTAAAGTACAAATTTCGGCTAAGACGAACAAATTTCTAACCTATGCACGAAAAATTTTTTCAGTGGCATATAATTATTTTTTTTTAAATAAATTGTTGGTTATTTTGAGTCATCGTAAACCACCAAGTACAAATGGCACAAGGCATTTTGCGCCGAGACATGCGTTGATTAAATTTAATGTACCTAAAAAACAACTAAAGCATTAAGGATTTTTTCCAAAATTGTTAAATTTTAAAAGATAAGTGCACTTTTTATCAATGTACTAGTAAGATTTAAAAGCTTATATTAGTAAAAATAAATCACTTGTTTTCACTATTTATTTTACTTTTATTATAAATAGCAGTAATTATTTTTAAAATATAAACATGCATTTCTAAATTCTAATACTTTTTTTTAATAATTTTACTTATTCATGGTTGTTACGAATAACGGCTAATACGAGCAAATTCATGAATTTTCGGCATTTCTTATTAAGTGAGTTCAACTAATGAATTCAATCATAAACAAAAACAGAAAAATTAAAAATATCCTCGTCAGGAGAAAAGAGATCTCCGTCGGACAATTTCTGACACCTCCACATCACTAAAGTTGAATATTTTGCCTTAACAAAACCAGAAGTATTTTTCTTTTGATGTTCATTCCAATCAGCCTCAACAATATCGTGTGTACATTAAATAGGGTTGGGGAAAAGCTTTAGTGCTTGGTTGAAAACGTTACGAAAAAAACTTTATATTCTACTAAAACTTCATACATCTAAGCTGAAATCATTAGCTTTTACTCGAAATTATTTTTGCAGCCGAATATACAGAACGTTTTTTTTTTTTTTTTTTTTTTTTTTTTTTTTGCCTTACATCTAGAGAAGAGCAGCAATATGGTCAAGTCTTTTAAAAAGATCTTCTGCATTCCTTTTAATTGCAAAATCTAAGTAAAGGTCAAAACATTCCAAAAGAATTAGATTTGATTTCTGATTTAAATCAATGATTTTTAAAAACTTTAAAGAGGTTTAAACCACAAGTGTAATAGTGATTTATACATCAACCTGATTTAAATCGGTCAACACTGTTTGTTACATTACAAAAATAAAGAATATTCTAAAATATGTACGAATAGAAGTTCAGAAACATTATTACAATACGTTTAACTATCAAATAGTCCTGCTAACATTTTTCGAAATATTTTTAAAACTCGATAATACCGTTGCTTGCAATTTTATTTTCCACCGAACAGGTTTCACTCAAATGTGTAACATAAATAAATTATTTAGCATGAATCAGATAATTATTTGTTTCATGTTAAATAACTTCTAAGATAACTCCCTGCCCCCCCCCCCCTTTTTTAGTTTAATCATTCCTTATTTTTTTTTTTTTTTTTTGTTACTTAAATGTCTACCTTATACCTTAACAATTATATACACCATTTTGGAAGAAAACTATAACCTCATATCCATACTTTAACTAGCATAACAGATGCCAATGCGATAACCAAGATCATAGTCAAAAAAATAATACTTACTTGCTTACCAATTTACTGATAACATGGGCCCATTTTTAAATTCTGAAGTTAGTACTAAATATTATGACAGAGTAAGGTGGCGAAAACTGAAAGGTTTAAATGAACAGGACGGGTAACTTTACCGCTTCTGGAACAGTGGCAGATTAGATAACGATAACATTGTCCGACGTAGATAATACATGTAAGGGATAAAGGCGATAAAAAACGAATTTTCTGTGCACACACCTGCTAGAGCATTAGCTCTGAATCACGATTTTCCACTGTAAAATCCAAGAACGGTAACAGGAATCAGAACGAAATTTCAATGGAAATATTACAGTGACTTTTGCCATATCTACGTTTGAAGTTCTTGAACACAACACAAGTACATTCGGATCAAGCGTTTTCCTACACAATGTACCATCTTTTTTCAAAATATCCCTGCAGATTCTTAGAATAAGCTTCGAGAGACGAAAAAGCAAGTGTATGGTATTTTTAATGTCAGGATTATCAAAATTTTTGGGACATGAAATGTAAACTTCAATTTCGGAAAGGGAATCCTCACTTCCATATGATACAAAGCGATAGGAATCGAAGTTGCTTAGCAAAACATAAAAAACATTAGCAGGCTAAATTAAATTCCTACTGCAGTTTCACATCGTTAGAATCCAGGTGCCTATAACTGGTGAGAAACTGAGCGCCAAAATTCTTACGTCGCAATGGGATCCGACGATAGCGGTTCCCCAGAAAAATGGTTGTCAGGTCCTAAAGAATGCAAATGGTAAGAAATCAATATGTAGCCCTATTAGAAACAAACAATTTTCTTACTTAAATATTATTTATTTAGCACTTCGAGGCTTCAGAGAAATTTTCCCGAAGTCGATTTCTACGTTGAGTCTAAAAATATTAATAACAAATGAACTTGTAGAAGGTCATACATCCGTAGAGAGAACAATTTTGATTTGTTAGAATTCACAACGATGCAGCTTTCATGAAAGCGGAGATTTCTGCAAACATCAATAACTCTAATGGGCAAAGAAGTCAGTACTCAGTACTGAGGACTATCACCCATTTTCTTTTCTTATGTAACTTTTGGGAAATCCCCCCTGATGCAAGAGCTTAAAATTAAGGAAAAAATTAACAAAGGTCTATTACCTAATAAGGATAAAAAAATTGAACCTATTGATAAAATGAAAGAAAGATGCATGAAGCATTTTCCTGAAATAATTATTCTAGATGAGCAAAAAAGAAAGTAAAATGAATTATGGAAATTTTAAAAGAAAGACTCTTTCCCCCTTCCCTTTACAGTTTACGCGCGCGCGCGTTTACACTTAAGATCACATTATTAGGCTCGATGCACACGGACGATACGACATCGTTGTCGGAACGATTTCTGTACGATTTTCGATGTTCTGTGAAATTTATGTCAGAGTTCATTGTCATAGTGATGGCCATGTAATTTTTTTAAAAAATATATTGTGCCACCGACTTATGTTGTTTTTCATACAATACTCGTATTTTCATAATACAGTAGTCTCTCGGTACTCCGGCAGATAGCGGACCAGGGTACTGCCGGATTACTGGAATGTACTAAAAATACGCATATAAATACCTGGACAAATTATTTATTTTAATGTACATAGTGTTGCTTACATTATTCCTTTGAAGTTGAAGGCATAAAATAGTTGTCTATTTTTGATTGTTTTTTCACTTGAAATGACATTTTCAATGCGTTTTCTTGAAGACGTTTCAACACTAGACACACTAGGTAGAGACATGTTTCACTCACAGCACTACTAACACACAAAACTACATTGACGAAGGACAGCACGTTAGCGAGCAAGCGTATCACGTAGCAGACTGGCGCTAGACTGAGAGACGCGCACACACAGAGCCCAAAAGCTACTCACTATAGCTACGCAGAAACAGCTTTTCAACTCTATTACCACGCATTTACTAGATTCTTATGAAACGCCGGATTACTGGCAGGGCCGGACCAGTGAAGTGCCGGATTACCGAGAGACTACTGTAACAACTTACATGCAATATAATTTTACAGAGTTTTACATGCTTTTTATTGAAAGTGTCAAGGAATATTTTTTAAAAACTACGTTACAAATAATACTGAAAATATAAGTGCTTTTTATAATTGATCCAGGCAACAAATGGTGGAGAATGACTCAAAAAATTCGTTGCACGCCACTGCTCAAATGTTTAAAAATTACTTTCGAAAATTTAAAAATAAGTAAAAAAAGTTTTATATATATATATATACATATATATATATTAATAGGGCGTACTAAGTTCATAAAATGCAAAACCTGGTAAGAAAGTAGAGTTTGAGAAATCAGTTCCCAAAATTGGTATTAAAGTGTACCACCAGCTGGAGCGTTTTTGAGCTGCTACACCCTAGATCCGTTTCAACTTGTTGAGTACTTGTTCCGCCTCACGCTGGATAGTTTTAATAGAACCCATATCATTTATAGCTTTTTGCTTAAAATTAATTTATTAATAGATATATGTGTTTAGAAATCTGAAAACCTACTTTTACATACTTTATTTATTAATAAATATATAATGTTTTATGGTGTACTGTGTTGCACATAAAAATTATATATTTTTTGATAAATAATTGAGAGAGAAAGAAAGAAAGAAAAAAAAAGGGGGGGGGGGATCCAGAAAAAATCTCGTTCATTTATTTTCAAGTTTATAAATGAAATTTTAAAAAAAAAAACGGAGCAGTTGAGAAACAAAAATCTTTGCTCCTGCTTCGCTACAGTTTCGGGAAAAATCTCGTTCAATTGCTCCGAGATCCTACTTCACGCTCCGCTCCAGATCCCTGATGCCATCTTCCCCTTCATATAAGCAAAATCACAAGCTCTCTAGGGATCATTCATAAATGATGTCTCGCTTCGAGGGGGGAGGAGGGTGCCATGAAATATTCTCATTAGAGGGAATTATCACTAAAGTTAAGGTCACTTGATGAAGAAAAAGCTAAAAATAAAAAAATATTTCCGTATTTTTATGTTAACAGCTTCAAACCTTAAATAATTTCAACCAAAAATGTTTCGACGATACAAGTCTTGAATATTCTGAGCTAAAAAGAGGGAGGGGAAGGCATTCTTTATCAATCATAATTACACAAAGGAAACTAATTTTACTTTACTGAAAAAAAAAAAAGAATTGCGGTTAATTTTAAAGCAATATTAACAGATATTATACTTGACGCTTACGAAACCTGCAGCCCATTTTGTATAATAGCCCGAATATTAAGTGTACTTTTAATAAAACTGAAGAGAAAATGAAGAAAAAAAAAGAGAAAGAAGTTCGCATATCACTCAAAGGATGCATTCGGAAATTTGTTTGGCGTAAAGTAGGGCAAGTATGTTAGCGCATAGTTGTTAATAATTCAGTTCGAAAACAAAAAACAAAAAAAAAATAGTAATAATAATTTAATCATGTTGGGAGCTTTTTTTTTTGGGTTATTACTATGTGGACTTGAACGTTATTGTATGAATTATAACTGTTATATAAGATACGAATAAGATCTATTTGTTAGTACAAGGTTGAAATAGCATCAAAATCATTAAAAAAATACAAGAATAAAAATGGCGTCGAACGCTACGGATAATTTTTGAAGAACTAACTGCATTTACAACTTTACACTCATGTCCACAAAATTAAGGATAATTCCCAACCGCACGGAAATCGGAATATAAATTTTAAAATGTTCCTTGAAAATTATCAGACACATCTTCAAGAATATTATGCAAATTGCAGGAAGCTACCACATGACCTCGGTGGTACGTCACAATAACGAATGTTCAGGAGAAGTGCACGTAAAGAACGGTAGCAACGAAGTAAAATTGTTCACAAGCGTTCGATAGCCGCACAGTGCCACTACTGAATAAGTTATGGCACAGTGAACGTATGTCGATAATTTTTTACGTGATAGAATTGTCGGACGCCTTAAATGTAGGCGTACGCTGACGGAGTTTTCAGTGGGACTTAGAATCGCTCAATGTGCCTCTCCTTTTAGCATTGGGCAAGAATTCCAAAATGATGAAAATGTCAGTAGTCCTTAATTTGCAGGTTGCCTGCGAGTTACAACTCCGAATGAAGAGAAGTAAAAAAGAAGTAGACAGAGCACGGCATGAAGCCTTTCTCAACAGCTATTTTCAGCCCGTACACGACAGTTTCAAGGCAAACCCTTTACAGACGTTTAGAATAAGTTGGTCTATATGCTCCGCTCAAGTCAACTCACTATCGCCAGCGGTTAACCTGGAATAGAGAACATGCAATGTGGATATCATCACAATGGGCAAGTGTGATGTTTTCCGACGAGTCCCGGTTTAGCTTGCGCTCTGATTCCCGGCGCGGACGTTCACATGGTAAACGTCAGGTGGAACCACCGAGACAATATCATTGAACGACATCGTTATGGTAGTGCAAGATTGTTCGTCTGGGCTCCAGAATAGATCTACATGTTCAAATCGGTACCATAACATAACAAATTTTTCGGGATATCATTCTGGAACAACGAGTGCTTATCTTTAGCGGAGCCATGGACGTAGAATTTGTGTTTATAGATGAGAGGGCTTGTTTTTAGCAAGCAAACATTGTAAGCGAATGCGTGGAATATGAGTATATCGCCCGTATAGAATGGCTAGCATTCTCACCTGACTTGAATTCGATAGAGCATGTGGTGAACATGCTTGAGCGACGAGTTACAGCCTGTCAACCACCAAACTTTTTTGTACTTCTACAAAAAACATACCAGTGAATATAGTGACCCAAAAATATTTTTCCTCTGAAAAATAAATGTATGCATGAAATGAAGAAAAAACTTTGCGTCAACCTACAATTTTTCAAAATTTCGAAGTTCTATCATTTTTTAAAGAATAATATACAGTAAATATCTCTTAAAACATCGGTCGACGCTATAAACAAGTTTTTTTTCTACAAACACGAAAAGTTTTAAAGCATATAATGAAACAAATATTTTCAAAATGGTACCTGAAGTCATACATATAAACTTTCAAAACTCAAATCCATTTTACACTAAGAATGTAGAAAAAACATTTTGACTGAAAAATTCTTTTGTACTTCTATAGAATGATAAAAATATCATTATAAGGCACGAAAAACTGTAAGCTGTGCTGGCACGCTGGCAGTATTTAAAGCTACATAACAGGGCGTTTTAAAATTTTTTGCGTTGATTTCTATCTCGGTCCCCCTTAAGTAATTTTTAGGACTTTCAGTACTCTATACATATTTTGTAAACAGATATTCACACATTTTGATCCATTAATACACTGATATTACGAGAGGGGGGGGGGGGAACGGTACCCTCAAACTGCAGGTCATTCACTTTCAAGTTGGAGCATTACATCCATTTCCCAGTAAATGACAGTTCCAAATAATAAAAAAAGAACACTTGCGTGCTTCTTCTACATCTGCTGATCCCTGGAAGAGTGGGAGCTAACCAAGATATAGCAAAACAAGCTTACCTAAAAGCTAATGCGTTGGCGGCGGCTTAATAAAACAACCGTAGGAGTGAAAGATGAGGTCTTTAATTTAGCGGAGGTCCGTCAACATCGTGTCGAAATCACTGACGCAAAGATCAAACAGAAAGAAACATACCGATCAAATATGCGCAAAAAAAGTTGACGCAGATCTTGCATAAAGGCAAAAGGTAGTAGGGTCAGTTGGGGTAATTGTAAACGCTTTTTCAATGTTTTAACTTTTGATCCTTCCCTACCTCTTGAATGAATTCAGAGATAAAATTGTGAGCATTGTAGCCACTATTGCACTTCTTGTGTGTAAATGTGTACAAAAATTTTGACTTTATGACTATTTGTTTGCGAATGAGCTCGTGTTTACAACTACCCCAGTGTGTTTATAATTACCCCAGAGAATTGGGGTAATTGTAAACAGTGATTTATTTTCGAATAAGATTGATGCAAATGGAAAAATGTTTCATACACAGTCTGATTGAACGCTTAAGAAGTTCCGGAGCAATGGTTCTCAATCTGCGGCCAACAGGCTTCATGTGGTCCGCTGCGTTATGTTATGAGTCGGCTGAGATCATTTAACGAGAAATATCTTTCAAAAAATCAAGTAATGCGACAAATTTATGAAAAATTTGTCCCGCAGTGGATCAGTTGGTTAAGCTTGGATCCCACAGAACACTGAAAGTGAAGCACAACTGGCCGTGGTCAACGCTTGGGAGGGTGACTACCTCCCGCGACTGATTACTCTGAGACCAAGTGCGCTAAAGGGAGCTGTGCATGTAAAATATATCGTCGCTTCAAATGTCCACCAAGTTAGAAATAATTTCCGCTGAGGGACCTAGGTGACGATCTCTCATTTGAGATCTGGTTCAAAATCATTAAGCCCCTCTGAACCCCTCTGAACTGTACTTCATTCTAGCGGAGCTCATTAATAAATAATCAGTAGGAGCTTCCTTAATTCATGGTCGCCCTGCAAGGGGGGCTTGGATTTCCAAGTGGCATTAGCAACAACAACAACAGTTATGTAAAATAGACACAAAAGTGTAATTTACATCAAAATATAATACTTATTGCCCCCCCCCCCAAAAATATTGGAATTAGGATAAATTTTAGTGTTTACAATTACCCCAGAGTACGAAATATATGGGGTAATTGTAAACACCTAACTTGACCTGAAAAATAACAGGGAGGATTAAATTCATAACTAAATGTTTTTAGCAACATTCCATAGGACAAATAAAAATGGTTGTAACCGCTTACATCGCTTTTGTAGATGAGCTGGAGAGGAAAATGTAAGATCACTAAATTTTGTTAAACAACAATTTTTTTCACTGTGCCATTTTCAAACAATAGTGACGCCTCCACAGTTGTTTCAAAACTTACGAAACTGTTTCAATGTCCTCCCTGTGGTGCCAGTTTATCACTCACAAGCAGTTAAGTTTTCAAAACGACCACAAGTGTAGTTATGAAGCTTGTTTACAATTACCCCAACTGACCCTACATAAATAGCAATGACTTGAGCTGGAGCTATCACTCATAGAAAATATTTTCCCCCTTTTGTACGCGAACAATAGAAGGGTTTTAAATCTTCTAACACTATTACTAAACGCTTAATGCTGTATGAGGAAAAAATTCCCAGCAAGTTATAAGAATTTCTCTACGAGCTATGTTCAATTAATAAAAAACTAAATTTACAATAACTTAATGAAAATATTTTGAACACTGCTTTAAAACCGAATTGCTATTTTTTTATAACATTTGAACCAACTAGAACTTTCAAGATAACTTACTTGGAAAAAAGCACAACAATATATATTTTTCGTCAAGCCCAATGTTTTAAATTTTACACGTAAATATAAATGTTTAACACACATTATTTATTTAAAATTTAAAATAATACAACTACAAACTATTATTTAACTTATAGTAATACAACTATAAACTATTAGTTTATTGTTGTATTGTAAATAATACAACAATAAACTATTACAAGATAATACTCGCTTTTGTTGCATCATTTTAAACTATGTCAATTACTCGTAGATTTTCTTCTATAGTATATATTTTTTTCTGCTTTGCTGCCATTTTATTCACTGTAATTGCTGTGCAAGAAGCACACATTTCAACTGCACAGTCAGTCTATCGAGCGATAGGTTATAAACCGTGTTCCAAGAAAAAGGGTCTTAAAAATCTCTTTATGTTATCAACAAGGAGTTGTGAAAGTGGAGAGGTCCAAGAAAAAATGAGATTTGGAAGGGGAAGAACGCACTTCTCGTCAAAGAAACAATGTTTTTCCTTTTATTAATTGGAGAGAGTATATGTTTACTTTTCAGGAATGGTAAAGAATCTGGAATATAAAGGTTGATAACACTGTAAAAGAAGTTACACACGCATAACTAGACTTCTGAAAATGGAAGATAGTCAAGCCTTGAACTGAACAGTGTCTGACATAAAATAATACATTAACTTTGTGCTAAGTAAACTGTAATGAAAAATAATTTCAAGTTAAGAAAGCTAAACATAGCATTAAAATGCAGACATATGTTTCGGTATTGCTTGGAATCCCTTTTTCATGCGACAAGGAGCTTCTAGATGTAAAACATCCAAATGAAGCCAAGGGATTCCTAGCAATCCCGAAACACATGTCTGCATTTTAATGCTATTTTGTGCTTTCTTAATGTGAAATTATTTTTTATCAGTGTCTGACTGATTGAGCTTTGCCCACATCAAAAAAAAAAAAAAATCAAGTCGGACCCAGTCAGGGCGATTGCACCCGATTTTGAAATCAAGATATACACAGTAGAACCTCTCTTAACCGGCTCCGGATTAACCGGCCTTCACTTTATCTGGTCCATATTTTCAAAATACAAAAATAGGTCTTAGGGCACTAATTATATGGAAGAAACAGGTGGTACGGTACTCGAGTGAATTTTTTCGTGGAATCCTTATCTCCCCGGACGAAAACGACATTCCGATGTCGGAAAGAGGGGGGATTCTGGGAATCCGCGTACGGGTCCAATGAAATCAAGTGTGGCTATTGGATAATCTCAGGTTCAGTGGGTCAGTCAATTCAATCTTGCCCATCTCTCAAAGTAACTACTAAACCGCAATAAATCATCACACCACCACTCTCCCGTTTAAATTGCATAATATATCTCCCACTTTTTGCTATCCCCCGCTTTAACCGTAATTTTACTTAACCGGCTTACCATCGGTCTCAATTAAGCCTGTTAGCAGAGGTTCTGTCTGCCAGGTCTGCTGTAGTGTCCTAGGTTGAAAAACAGAAAAAGGTCTATCCTTATCCAGGCCTATCACAGGGCTTTATCTGTTAGTGTGTGTGGTGGGGAGGGATGGGAGCTTGTTGAATAGAATATTTGTGTACTCTGACTGGCCTTATTTACAATAATAAATAAGGAATCACCTTTAAATGGCGATGATAAAGGGTGGTTTAAACGTCGGGGAACATGATAATCACCGCGGTATAATGGGGTTTTACTGTATAACAATTCAAAATAAGGAGATGGTGAAAAGTCAGCAAATTATTTTTGATCCCCTCTTTATCCTATAGAAAAAAAAAACATTAGATCAGGCCTTTAGCAGTATATCAATAGTTGGCATGTAAAGGTTAGGTACAGATTTTTTACAGAGCTACTAATTCATTACTAAGCAATTGATTTATTGTCCTCCCACAGAATAGGTGAAACAAAATTAAAATACTTATACTAGATATAATACAGGCACAACACAACTTACACTAATAGCAGAGTATCTACAGAATTTCAAAAGTGAAATTTCATGACCGTCCGCTGAAGCATCGGACATTAGTTCTGCCGGACATCCGGTGCCCCTGAATGACGTATATGTACCAGATATCAAGCTCTGAAGTTTGAAACTTGTAAATTCTATGCATATTTTTCAACACTCTACAGCTTTCAAATACGTAGTAAGTTCGTAAGTCACATATATTTTCAAAACATAATAATTCAGAGGTAGCAGTCAAGTTTTTCAAAATTTTAGGGGAATTTTAGGAACATTCTCCCAAAATTTTATGAAAATTTTAGGGGCAATTTATTATGAATTTCATAATCTAGTTCTAGTTTAATGACTTTTGAATTTATTTCATGACCTGTAGACAGGAGTAGTAATGGGGAGTTTGACTTAATACATGAATCAAAACCGTTTAATATAAAACGGTCAAGTTGTATTACTACTTCTACATCTCTTAGCATATTTAGACACACTTATCTCTCAACTTGCCACCAGTATGTAAGTGCAATCAATATTTTCCCTTATACTCTTTCTCTTTACTTTCATTTAAAACCCTAATGTGCACAAAACAGTGTTTAAAAACATTGGCGAAAGTCAGGAAGGGCCCAAAGATTTTTTAAACAACATTTTAAAATTAAGACTTGAAAGAATTTTTTCAGAAAAAAAGTGATCAGAATCTTTTACACAATTCCTATAACAGTTGCTGAAGGGGAAGCAGCATTCCGCAGGATATTATTAATAAGGATTCTTTAATGAACCAATGAGGCAAGCCTAAACAATTGTGCTTTTCTTTCAATTGCTCACAATGAATTGCAAGATTTTAATAATGTAATCGAAACCAAGAAGAGTGCTGTAGTGATTTGATTCTGAATTTTAATAAATGTACAACAACGGTCTGTAGCGTGCTAGTGATTACTTTTACTGCCCGAAAACTTTGGGAGAAATTATACAATTTTATTCCAGGCTGAAAAGTTTAAAGTCCTGAAAAAATGGTCAGAAAAGGGAATATTTAATCATTTTAAATAATTGCTTTAATTACTGCAGAACAAACATTGAAGAGAAATATTTTTCCTGTTGCTCTATGTTAAATAAAAAAGCTCTTGGCTGATATACGAATTTCAACTGGAGTTGATTTTCTGAAATTGTTGCTGCCATT
The DNA here is from genome assembly GCA_038502835.1 of Octonoba sinensis. NCBI lineage: Eukaryota > Metazoa > Arthropoda > Arachnida > Araneae > Uloboridae > Octonoba > Octonoba sinensis. The sequence goes on along the minus strand of CM076604.1, from coordinate 88,969,346 downwards.
AATTAAAATTAATTATTGATAGCATTTTTATTATTATTACTATATTTTTTCGTCTTTCAGAGCTTTATATTTTTTGTATGGATTCTTGTAAAACTTCAGCTAGGCAAAATAGATAAGGTCTTCGCTACAAATTTCGGGAAGGACTTTTTCAGTTGGAGAGGTATTTTCCGGAATATTTTCATTGTAATTTAAAAACGTTTTCAGCATTATTTCCCCAGGTGAACAGTAATAGAATTTTCTAAAAAGCATGCTTATAAAGAAAAAACCCTAACTTAAATTATTTGCTTCATGAAAAATAAAATTAAAGAAACTTGCCTTTTTTAAAAGGAATTATATAGTGCCCAATATTTAAATTAAAAAAAAAGAAGAAGAAATACAGTTTAGGCTTATTATCCAAAATTTAAAAATAATAATAAATAGTAGAAATAAAGGGAAAAAAAATTTCTTAAATAAAAAAATTAAAAGTTTTAAACATAAATTTTTTTTTTTTTTAAGCAGAAAAATAACAATTTTTTATTCCATTTTACATTGTTTTCATTGTAATAAGCACGCAATCCTCCTTCCAAAAACTTACGCACTTGGTGTCTTAATTTACTACTTACATCGTGAATGACCAAACATGGCGACCTTGTTCACGTAGCCGCCATACTCGATCAAAGGGAAAATGGAAAATATATTGGAGGAAGACAGCATTGGTTACATGCTTACAAATTCCATTTTCCAATAGAATTAAGGATTTGAAAATCATTGTTATTGAAATAAAAAGTAACAAAAATAAAACAAGGCATTCAGCTAATGCAGTACTGAAGTCATTAACTGCGGACCAAACATGGCGCTCTCGCTTGGGATTTTCAATAAAGTTTTTAGTGTCTACAGCAGAAATACAGAACAACTATCAAAATTTAGAATAATATAAGAAGTTTTCCCCCCAATTTTTAAAAATATATAGGGGATATAGGAAAACTTCGAGTCCCACTTAAGTGAGCAGTAGGAAAAGCATTTTTTTAGGAACATGAGCAAAATTTTAGTATAATTTTAGGAATTTTAGGTGCTGCAAAAATTTTTGGGAATTTTAGGGGGAATGCGACCCCTGTTAATTAATTAACTTTTAAAAATCAAATTTGACCTGTCGGATAACCGGGAATTTCGTGCAGTGGGCGAATCGGATTCCGGATATAAGCTGCAGTAAATCAGTCCTAGGAGAACCTGCTGATTTGTATAACCCATTAGATATATTTTGACTTGTGTTAATTAAAGAACAACACGTTCATTTGATTGCTTAGTTGTTTATTGAGATCACCACAAAACTTATGAATTATTTTCTTATACTATTAATTTAAAAAAAAAGAGTTTGTGCGTATATTAGTCACCTGCTTCAGGAACGGAAAGCTTCAGAACTACGAAATTTTGTTATAGGTATCTTGGATACGAACCTAGTGCCCCTTATAAAGCAGTTCTTTTCAAAGTTCGATATTTTATATATATTTTTTTTTAATTTAATGAGTGGTATTTACATAAATGTGTTAATTCAAAGATTAAAAAAAATTCTAGCACATTATCATATTTTATTCGCTCGTAGAACAATTAAAAGAGCTGATTTTTTTCGCTCAAATTTTCGCATAAGGTAAAATTTGTTCCAAGTTACTATGATAAGGACATGAGCCATAACTGTTTTAGCACACACTTATTAACAGCACAAGATTTTAAAGTACTTTAACTTGCTTTTGATTCATATTCTCCCCCCCCCCCCCCCCGCGATTTAATATTTAGTACTTCTTTAACAAAAGTGCTTTTTGTTTTAATTTTTTAGGAAATGTTGTTTGAATAAAATGGATCTTTCGGGAGTGTTGACTATATTGCAATGGGAGTTTTAAAGAACTGCTGTCTTTGCTGCAGCTTTTTAGAGGGAATGATGCAGCTGTTTAGAGGGAAAATTGAAGTTATTTAACTGATGTCTTTAGCCAAATGGGAATTTTTAGGGACTTAACTCATTGGGGATTGTTAGGAAGTGACGTTCTTACCTAATACGGATATTTATAGTCCTTGCTCGGATGAGGATTTTTTGTAGCTGCTGATGGATATTTAGAAGCTATAGGCCAGTTTAATAGGAATTTTAGGGACTATATCCTGATTGTCCTGGGGATTTTTAAGGACTGTTTTCCTTTTTTCAAATTGGGACTGCTGCCCGAAATCGTTTTTATAGGGACTGTTGACATTATTTAGAAAGTGCTGTGTTTGTTTTAGGAACTAATGTCCTGATTGTAATGGGAATATATGGGTTATCACTGTTCTCATTCTGATGATTATCTTTTGGGCTTTTTCTCCTAAGTCTAATGGGTATCTTCAGGGCCAGTTGTCCTTATTTTACTGGAAATTCCAAAGAATTTTTTCATTCACAGAAGAGAAGCTCTGAAGGAACTGTGAACCATATGCTTATGGGAATTATCCTTATTCTAAAGAAAACTTTTAGGTATTGATGACTAGAAATGTTAAATTCTCTGCAATAATATTCTCATGAAGGAGAATATTTGAGAATATTGTTCTAAAATTTGGTTACAATAACATCACAACATTAAGCATTTTAGATGCAAATGAGTAACTTCAAACTAAAAAAAATACTTTCTAAATTTAAAAAATAAGCAATAAATAAATTTATTATTTTTAAGAAAGTAAAAGCAGCAATTTCATCAATTAAAAAGAACATTCACAATTTTTTCTCAAGAAAATTGAGAATTTGATCTTAAACAAGTTTTAGCATCCAAAACTGTTATCAAAAACAACATAAATACAAAGAGTTTTTAGAAACAACTCAGGGGTTCTTATGCACAATTCAGGTGCAAACAAAGCTTTTAAGAGTATTCTTAAAAACTAAGCATGTTTAATTATTATATTTTTCACTATATGGTCAGGTGGGCTAAAGTGGTCATGAAATCCACAATTTTCAACTTTAGTCGACAATAAATATAAGAATTTCTGTAAAACCTTTGGATTTTTTGCTTGATATTTTACATAACATTATTAAAGAAAAGATTGCATTAAATTTTGGCAGAAAAAAATTGATTAAAATAATTTTATGACGCCAACTGGGAACCCCCAGCCCCGTATCTATACCTTAATTTCTAACAAAAGAAGTGCGGAGCCCTGTAGTCTTCAAAACTTAATTCCATGCGTAAATAGCCTGAATTCCCTCTAATAGTTGCATAAAATTGAAAAATATGGAAGCTGAACTACGGTGAATTCCTATGCAAATTAAGTCCTGGTCTGCCTCAAAAATTAACCTTAAGTAGTAAATATCGGAGCACGTTAAGTCTAATATAATGACCACTTTACCTCATCTTATATAGGTGAAAGTTAGTGATCGCCACTCACCACAAGGTGATTAAAGCAGTAAAAGTGGAGATTAAAAAATGTACCATCGATTGCCACCCCTGCACGGTCACTTTCTAGCATATTCTACTGTAATCGATTTTTTTTCTTTACCCACCATTCGGAAATTGGAAAATTTGATTTCATCTTACTTATACTAAATAATAGATTTTCTGGTCTTCTGTCTTGTAAAAAATATTTTTCTACTGATATTTTATTTTAATAAAATTGTAAAATTTCTAAATAAGCAGAAATCAAACCTTATTTTACTTATCAAAATCATAGAACATCATTCTTTGCTTAATTAGAATATTATGCAATGAGTTATACTCCTAGGAATCCACTTTTATGCCCTCCCCCGCTTTGTTTATCATCGCTCAAGGTTCCCTCCGACACCACACGTTCGGACTTCAGGTTTGCGTCAGCAGAATACGAAACAAAACGCGAAGCGGGTCCCTGCAGAACTCAAAATATCCATATGCAAAATGTTGTCATTTTTGACTCCCCCGTCTTCTTCCCCTGCCGTACCACTTTACTAACTGCTTCATTTTCCTTCTGTAAACGTTTTATGTATTTTTATCTATTTATTTGAAGGTTGGAATAATTTTAATCAACTTTTAAAGATAAATTGAATTTTCATTTTCTAATTCTTTTTATGAACTTATGAGCAAATCACCTTTTTTTTCCTTGGAAATATGCCAATATTGAACACATGCTTTGTTGAAAATTTCATGTCTCATTTCAACTTTCAATCTTTCAGCATCCTGTATATATTTAAATCATTTTAAAAGTTAGAAATAATTTTTGCATGTGCTAATTCAAATCTGCATATGTCTTGCTTTATTTCAATAATTTATTCATTTTCTAAATGATTTTAGAGTTAGCTTTCAATTTTTATTAGAAATTTTAAAAATTGGCCAATACTAACAAAATTTCTTAGTTTTCACCTATACCATCTTACTAACCACTGTAAAATAATATATAGATTAAATCTAGCATCACGGTTAGTGAGAAAGTATTTTTGAGATCTGTGCAAAGCTCCCTGCTCTGTTCAAATTCTTTAAAACAAAATTTCAGAGAGAAGTTAAAAGAGCCGTTTTAATTTCAAAGTGTTGCATAAACAAGCAAATTGAATTTAATTCTTAATTATTAAAAGCTAAAATAATAAATTTACCACCAGTTCCTTTATTTATTTCAAAGCGATAGTTTTTTGTTTGCTGTATGACCACTTTCCCCACATGACCCTAATTGAAATAAATTAGATTTTTTTAAAAAGTTTTCATTTTTTACTTTTTATTCATTTTTATGAAAGACTTCTAAGTAATTTGGTTATAACACACATTTAAAAAAAAAAAAATATTAAATAAAAAAACTATTATACATCCTATAGTTTGAAATTCATTTACTCAACTATACTTTATTATAAAGAATTTTCTCAACTGACTAAAATCTTATCAAAGAAAATTTTCTTAATCCTTGAAGGAGCAAATATATATAAATATAATGTTATTTACATAATTTAACCATGATAATTGATTATTATTTTCTATTATTAATGGAGTTCATAAAATTTTACATTTGTTAGAGAATAATTAAATGTCTCTCGCAACCCATTATGCAATTTGTGACGTAATCAGCGCTGCCTATTGGAACATTGTGGAAACTGCACAGAAGGCACGTGGACTTGATGGAAGTGAGATGGAAAATTAATATGACATTCTTTTTGTATGTGTGCAATTCGTCTTGTTAATCGTTTAAATAAAATCTTAATCCTGAAACTGCAGCATGCTCTACTCTGCTACCTATGGAAAACAACATGATTATGCTATTAATATTTACCTTTAATAGTAGTGTTCCTAGTATGGATGTCACGCAGTGTGGTAATTTGAAATGTCCAACCCTTCCCCCCTCCCCCTCCAAAAAACTTTTACACTGAAAAAGTAAATATTTTTAAATTAAAATAAATAAACAAATAAAAATGGTGGTAGTGATTTTGGGCAGAAATACAAATAGTGTACTTACTATAATAGATTACATTTAAAATATAATGGAAAGAAATGCAAAAATGCAGCACATTATACTCTTCATAAACTCTTGAATTTATTTTGGGTGTCACACCCAGAAGGGTGATGTGTGTGGCGAACAGCAAGTTTAACCACATACAGATAAATACTTTTGAACAAATAAGGTTATCAATTATCCTTTTAAAGGGAAACAGTTGCATATTTTAAGATACCTAAACCTCAAATTTGATAAATTCAGTTTTAAATAATTTACAAGAGGATAAACAATGATCTATATTTTTTGGTTTTGAAACCATACTTGGTGATTCTCAGAGAAACTTTTTTTTTTTTAATGTACAAATGCTATTTATTTGATTGGTAGATAGATTTCTATGAGGTACTTTAAACGTTTCACATCCGACACCAAAATGCATCCTAATTAATAATGCTGAGCCAATAATTTTAAAGCTACATAACTGTGTAACTTCCTATGCAACATACAAGATTGTCAATCTCATCGATATAACCTACTTTACTCTTTTAAATACTGAATATTTGATATAAAAAAATAAGTGTAGGATAACCAATAATGGCCAGGTATTGTAGAAATTGTTACTACTCAATGTCTTTATATATCCATTTGTGAGGTCTCCTAGCTATGAATACAAATAGGATCATTTGTGGCCTACCATTACTCCTCCCCCCTCCCCTACACACAAAAAAAAGGGGTTTCTTGAGAGCTTCAGAGCTAAATCATCAAATCCAATTAAGATATAGAGAGGATAAGTTTTCTTGTCACCCAAAGAAATAAAGATAACAAAAAACATTCGTCATTTGACATGCTGGGTTAGATAAATATTAGTTTGATTACAGTGTAACCTATCATGTTCCTGTAAATGGGGGATTCCCAACCAATGGGTCGCAACCCATTTGGGGTGGCAAGGCATTTCTTATGGGGTTGTAATACAATTTGTATTTTAAAATAATACCTATGCATGCATAAATTTAATTTGTTAACTTTTACATTAACAAAATAGATCATAATAATTTTCTTTATAACGATGTTAATTACAGCTGCCAAAATACCTTTACACTTTTCCAGAAGCAGAAATATCATTTCTGCAATGATAAAGAGAAAGCGAAAGCTGCCAAGCACAACGTATATCTTGTTAACTCCTTCATTAGGACTGTTTATTTATTTTGTACTTTAGACACGATGGCCCAAGGAATGCCCAGTACATTTTGATTTTTGTTATAAAACTAGGAAATAGCAACCAGTTTTAATTTCAGCATTGAACAGGATTGGTTGCATTCCTTGGACTGTCACAATATTTAAATTAATTCCATGCTACTATTTGTCTTGTTACCTTTCTAAACACTGTGCTAAGCCGGTTTGAAATATTTTCAACCAAAATCAAACAATGTTTTGGCACTCCTTTAATTCAATAGTATTAATAAATCTAGAGTACAGTAATAGACTAATGGTAAAATGGTTTTTCCCCAGACAATGCCTTCTGTTCAAGGTTTGCAAGCATTTTAAATTTGAAAAAAAAAATTAATTATGCAGTTAATTTATCCCTTCTGCAGCTAACTGAGTACATAACACTCAAATAATTTTAATTGTGCAAAATTAAAATTTCCAAGACACATCAGTCTTGACAATTATGGCGGTAGCAGCACTAAACATCGACAAGCTCAGTAAATTTCCAGGTTTTATTTCTGGAGACAAAATGTACACTTGTAATAAGAATATAAGTTACAAAAAAAAGTTTTTAAATCTGGTGCCATCTGCATTTGTGTTAAAGGTCAAATATAGGTAACAATCAGGGTTCGTGATTTTTTTACTTTTCTTTTTATTTTTAAAAATCGGATTTTTTTTTTTAAATTTAAATCGGCTTTTTTATATTTTTTTAAAAAGACCTTAAATATTTTAGATATTTATTATGTTAGATTCATAGAAACAATATGGCATGTTAATCAACACGCAAAAACACACTTTAAGCTATTTCCACAGCAATATAACTATTTTTAATATAATGATAAACAAATTTTAATGCAAATGCATGACTTAAATGAAACTGAACCCTACCAGGAATAATAAACAAATTTAATCTGAATTATTTTGCTGTTGAAAGCTGAAAAAAAGTAATAATTGTGTGTACTTCAATCATTTTTATATTTTATAAATGAAAAAGCCAGACATATTTTTACGTATTTAGTAAAATATGCTCACACCATTACTAAAAACTGAAAATTTTTGTTTTACTCAAATATCTTTATTGAAATCTTCCATCATAAAAAATATTTTAGAAGGAAAAAAACCTTAAGCTATTAGGGGACATGGACGAAACTTTACGATACATATTCTGAATTCTAACAATTTACTGCTGTGAACACTGACATTCTGAATTACCGTATTTATGCGAATCTAATGCGCATCATTTTTGGCCAAATGTAGTATTCAAAATTGGGGTGCGCATTAGATTCGAGTGCAAAACTGGTCAGCAGTTCGCCGATGACATCAACCAAATTTATTTGCCTACAAACAATTTTTTTATTATTTAAAGTTTGAAAATGGGGATGCGCATTAGATTCTATGGTGCATCAAATTCGCATAAATACAGTATTTATTGTGTGGCTTTTAGTAAATTGATCTAAAATACTATTTTTTAAGATAAAAAATGCAAAATGGTTCCAGATTATTATGAATTTTCATTTGAATGATTGAATGAATTATGCTTTGCTGTTAAGATTCTTGAAGAATGAGAGTAATATTGTAAAATTAAAAAATAGTAATTAGTTCTAAACTTATGAAATATGTTATGTACACAGACTGATGAACCTAGGAAGTTTTGTTTGAAACAGTGGTTCAAATTGCAACATATTTCATTTTTACAATACTTTCTAACATTGTAAAATCAATGATTTTTTTGAAAAAAAATCCCTTGATTAAAATCAATGATTTTATTTTTAAAAAAAACCACTTAATTTAAATCAACGAACCCAGGTTAAAATAAAAGAGAAGCGTATTTTGGGATTTTGTTTTCACATGATTTGTATTTTTTTCACTTCTTTTTTTCCCTGAAAATCTCTTTAGAAAACCATCTTATAATTTAGGATGTTATGTTAACTGAACCAATAATGTGTCTTCTTACTCATAAGAAGAAATCATTATAATGAGATGGCATTTATTTATCCAGCGCAGAATTTTGTAAACATGCACAGTTCTTCAGTCTAACCCCACTGTCAATGTGTTTATTTTACAATATCCCTTTGAATCTTGTAAAGTAAACAAATTTACAATAGAATTGGATTCTGAGACAATGTGAGAAATTGGAGAACGAGGTTATCAGAAAGTTCTTGTAGTTTAAAAAAAAATTTTAACTCTAAAAATATTAGATAGATATATAAGTTCATGCCTTATGCAATTATTATTAAATTTATAATATTTTTATTAGATCAATATTAACAGCATTCAAACAAAATTTGTCAATTAGTATTCAAAACTGGATTTTTTGAACTTAATACATTTATCAGATTATTTTAAAAAATTTTTGGAAATGGGTACACACTCCTCCACCATAATTTTGTCCCAAACGTCGAGTAGGGCCACTTTTCATACATCAAATTTGGTATTGTGATCTGGATACTTTTTGCTCCATAATGGGACAAAACATTTAGTCCCACAGGTTGGGTACCTGCAGTATTTTAGCAAAATATGCTTGCCTGAAAGGGGGGACAAAAATATTCACAAACGGTCTTCTGTTTGCCCTTCTTCAGTAACAGACTATGATTTTGGAGGAGGGCAACCATTGCCGACCAGAGAAAGTATTGAACACTTTTTTCCATACCCCTTAAAAAGCTATGGATCATCTCCCCCCCCCCCCAAAAAAAATCGCCCAAAACCATATAAAAACACCACTAACCCCCTCTCCGATGGACTCTGCTATGTCTCTCTCTCGTATCTCGAAAACGGCTGTAAGGATTGGAACGAATATGAGTCATTGGTTAGCTTTTCATGTTTATCTGAATGAGTACCTTCTCCGACAAAACCTAATTTTACAAAAAAAAAAAAAACGCCTAGCAAAGCTCGATCTCCCACTTACTTCTCTTAATTTAGCATTATTTTTATAACATTTTAAAATGATTTTACAGTGGTGTTGGACAAATTATACTTAAAAATAAGGTTGTATTTCAAAATGAAGATTTCCTTCATTGGCATGTCACACATTTAAAAAATAATAAATCTGGAAAGTCACACATAAGAAGAGGTTATGCAACCCCTTATTTACTTTGGATTACATACTTTATATATATATGTAAATAAACGAAAATAATAATGAGCTAACAATATAAAATGGACTTACTTGGTTATTTTTTTTCTCGCAGTTATGGCATTATTTATTTACAATTTTTTTTAAAGGCTAACAAATAACGAACCACTACACGGCGCAACTCACACACACAAGACACCTGAAAAATAAACTTTGCCATGGTTACAGAAAGTTTTCAACCGCGGTTAAAACCGTTAAAGTACAGGCTACCAAAACTATTGTTTTTTCTTTTAAATTATCAAGGCTTTAATAAAAGAAAACTTTTTTTGAAGTTTTAAAGAGTTTAAAATACCTAAGAAAATTTCATCATTTTTGTTTCAGCGTTTGATGTTGTAAGAAGTTTTAACCACTTTATCCGTAAACTAAATAAAATGTGTCATTGCATGAGAGGTAAAGTCAAAACGGCCCACGGAGGGCAGCGCAAGTTGCACCGTTGGATTTTTTTTTTTTCTTTCTGTGGCCGGGAGGGAGGAATTTTTCAGTGCAGTTGATCGTGAGTAACCGATACTGTAAAATTAAAAAACTCCCTAAATATGTTTTCAAAGAACATTTTGTATTTTAGCATAAAGGTAGAAACTATCAAAAGCATTTTCCAATATTTTGAGCATTTATATAGTCTGTGTAATTAGAATAGGCGCGTCAAGGACGAGCTTCCTGCTTGTGTCACCATGGCAACGGCGAGAAAGATAACGGCGCCAAACTTTTTTTTTCTTTTTTTCACTGCAGTTAAGGCAATTTCATTACTACACCTCCGATTCAAAATATTAGGATAATTGAGAAAAAGTAATAGAAAGAATTTATTTTCCATTTATTTAGTTTTGATTCTAAGTAAATGCATTTAAATTTCGTATAAATTTAATCTGGAAAGTTTAGATAACATTTTAACATTTACAAAATATAAAATACAATGAATTAGGTATAATAGCTTTTTGAAACACATCAAAATATTGGAATAAAATGTATATTGGTTCAAAATATTAAGAAGAATAAACAGACAAACTGCAAAAAGAATACTGGTTTTAAATAAAATCGTCTGAATTTTTTCAATGATGCCACCAGTTATGAATTGGTGATAATTAAAGGAAAATTACTGCGAAATATTCTAATATTTTGAACCAGTTGAATAAATATTCTAATATTTTGAACCATTTGAAAAAATATTCTAGTGTTTTGAATTTTCAACATTTTTTTTCAAATTATCTTTTAAAAAATGATATTAATTTTATGATAATAAATAAGTTTAATCAACAATAATAAGTTCTTAATGAAAATATCGCTTACATCTTTGCAGTAAAAGACATTAAATTACCAAACGATATTTTTAATTCGTAAAAAAATTTCATTATTCTAATATTTTGATTCTGAGGTGTATGTTTTCCCACAGAGTAATCATAAACCAGAGGGTCAACTCTCAAGCCGTTTTGTAGTGTCGATTTCACTAGCGCAAAATGCACCACATTCTTAAGCTGGATTCACACAGCGCCACGGACGGACGAAATCCGACGGAAAAAACGTGGCTTCACCTCGTTGTCATGGTTACCGAACAGGAATGTCCGTCGACGGGCAATATCAAATCCATTTGATATTGTCCGTCACAGACGAATTGCTTGGCCAATCATTATGAAGCAAGAAGAGAGAGCTTCGGCCATGTTTTGTCTGTCGTGTTTATTTGGAAACGCAGCACAAGTGAGTGATTTATAATTATTACTATTTCTGTGCAGCACTTATTTTAAAGCATTAAGAGTAATGTGCTATTTTATGTTGTAATACGCATTACTGCGTTTAAAATTTGTTTCTTAGCATCTTCTATTTTCAATGTAATTAATTAATCACGATATGAGAAAAATAATGTAATAATAGTAAGTAGCAAAGCGTAGAGTTTGAAAAGATGCATAAGTGCATGTAATGTTTCGGCGCTACTTTATTTGCATTTTTATTTTAGAAAATTTTACCTATCTACTATGGTACCACATTTGCGTATTAATGTTTATTTGTTGCTCGAATTTAATATTTTGCTTATTGCACTGGACATTTATTTATTCATTTCTTTTGTAAAAATATAAAGCACTTATCACAGATATCATAAACATAACTAGTTAGCAGTCCGTTGAATTCATTGACATAACTTCATCAACAAGTCAGATCCGTTGTATGAAAGATTACTTTCAGTTCATAATTTACAGGTTAAAAGATCACTCTGTCAACAGATTTGTTTTGTTTACATATCATTTTTATTAACATTGTTATTTGTGGAGGTGATTTCATGTCAGACTGTGAAGAAAATTTGCATTTAAATTTAGTTTGCTACTTAAATGTTTAAAAAGTTTTAATTTATATGCATTTCTTTACTGGTATTAAAACATAGTTTCTACACCAAACAAGCTGAAGTTACATGCAGGCAAGCCTGAGTACCTGAGTTGCTTCTTCAAAATCAATGTAAACTTTAACGACATCAAAATTTAATAGTAACAAGTTGATCACTAATTTGTTCTGGTTTAGACCTGTTGGGTAAACCTACTTATAGGGTCCATGCTACCCAGACTTGGAAACATTGCCAAATCAAATGTAATTAAAGGGCATCTAATATTTAGTTTTATCGTATCAGAATATTAACTAACACCTCAACTAATGAATTCATGTTAATAACAATTGTATCGATCAGTGTCTCTATAACCACAGGTTTAATCGAAGGAGGATGGTATACCCCTATATATTTACTTTAAAACACCCTTTTCTCCTCCCTTGTTTTTTAAAATTTTTAACTCAAGCATCCCCTCAGAGCTTTTGATGTCGATAACTTATGCTTGTATCTATAAGCATTCCCCAAGTTTTTTTCCAGCACTATGCACTACTGCTGATAAATACCAGAATACTCGTAAATTACTTGCTGTGTGTGGTGCTTCATGTACGATCATCAACATGCTTTCTTAACATTTGTCTTTTTTTACAGCTTTTTTTACATGGGAAATAACTTTTTTGGACACGGGCATTGCTGTAGGTTGCTGTTTTTTGATTAAAGATGCACAACTGACCATTTGGTACATCTACTCAGTATTTTTATACATGTAAGTACATTTTTAGACTTGTAGTTGGGGAAAATTGTTTTTGGTTCAGTTTTTGCAAAAATTATGATGAAATAAAATAATATTCTTTGTTCTATATTTTGCTTGCACATTTTTTAATGAGTATTGACCCTCCTTAACTTTACATCCAAACCAACCTTATCCCTAGACTAGGAGGAGTGAGATTTTAATATAGTTACATTAAATCATAATTGTTTAATGCTTGTGTTATTTATTATGTTCTTGCATTGTTACTTATTTTTTAATCTTATGCATATCACATGATCAATATTGTCAGTTTGAATCATATACATATCTTCAGTTTTGCATGCTTCATGGACAAAAATTTACTCGTATTATTTCATATAGTTGTAGACTGATAATACACATTTATTGCATAGCACAAGAAAGTGAAAAACTATACCAAAAGCAAAAGCAAGACTAAAAAATTGACACTATTGTAATTCATACATTCCATATATAGGTCTCAATAATACATGTGTATTTGTAACATAAATTGTCAAAACTAGGGGCGAATCTTTGGCCGGGCAATCCGGGTGACATCACAGCACCGGCTCATTATTATCGACTTGTAATTAACAAATTGTTCATTGGGATGATAATGGAGGCTGAGTGGTAAGCCTTTTGTGCTTCCATGCCACGGGTCCGGGGTTTGACTCCCGGGTTGGGCAGGGATTACTCAGCCTTTTATCGCTCCAGTGGGGTGGATAAAATGAGGACCAAACACACTTGGGAACTAACACTGGGGATTCTGCGTCAGGTCATTACTTGACCGGAACATCTGCTTCTGCATCCTAGGGCCCTTGGTCTCAAAAGTTGGGATGGGCACGGTAGGTCATGGTCCCTATTGGGCTGTTGCGCCATGGAGTCGGTTACTTAGTTAGAATTGTTCTTAAATTCTTACTCTAAAAGTGATTGTATCTTAAAACTACATTTGCAAAGTTTTCTTTTATAAAATTCACAAATCATCGTGTTCATTCATTGGAAATTGTGGCCAAATTAATAATTCATGTGCAACCGAATTTAAATTATATTTCCAATACTGTTTTTTAATTCCTAGAAAACAACTTGGTGGAAAATGTTTTCTGCATATGTTATATTTGTAAAGATTACGTCACAGTATTAACTGTTTTTTTTCTTTTTTACAGATGTTATGGAAAGACAGATAACTTGTACAGGCTGAAATATTGAAATTGTACTTCTTCTGCTCATTATTGTCTTCAAATTATTGATATATGTACTTATGAATGATCAAAATTTTGTAATGTTCTTTGATTTCAGTATTATAATTAAGTACTTCAATAAATTCTTCCTTCAAAATTTTGTTTTGTGACTTTAATGTGTGAGTACCGAATTAGTGTGCAAACTTTTGAGTTATTTGAAAGAAGAAAATAAAAAGACAATATTTTTCTTCTGAGATTTGTATCTATTAGCATAAGCATATTACTTTTATAAAAGCATTTTGCATTTCTTATTAATGTTTAGTGTTAAAAGCACAATTTTTTACGCATTGGCAAAAGTATCATCTATATGTTATACTCTTTGTAGTTACTGTACAGGTTTCAAAATGCAAGGGACAATATTCTTATTTTAGAAATGCTTTTTACAGTTAGCGGGGTCACAATTTAGTAAACTGCGTTTTTTTAGGATTTCTAACAGTTGTCTCATGTTTGCAATTTATTAGGAGAAAAATAGGAAAGCTAACATGCAATTTAAGTGTTATAATAATGCCACACTTCCTTGATTTTATAAAGTGATTTACAGCTCATTTTGAAGAAATATTAAATTCTAGTGCAAATAAAAACAATTCAATTTTATCTTGTAATTTCTAGATCTGATCTTTTTTAAAAAGTAATTGTTAGATATGTAATTTTTTTTCCTAAACAGAAAATTTTAATTTCTTCTTAGCATTGATTTTAAATCAAGAATGAAAAGGATTTGCGTATCATTTTCGCCTGACAAAATCAATATCATTTCTGAATATCTATTTACAATTAATTGCACCAACGCTCGCATATGAATCTAACATCTTTTACTCTTTGCTTAATCCTAATCCTGGAATTTATATTATGTGTGTTACCTTTAGTAAAACGCTTAATATTTCTGCGAAAATGTAAGCTTATTGCTGTGTGCAAAACTTACAATTTATGTATTTTCTGTCATTTACGAAGCTCATTGATAAGACCGCTGAAGTAATGATATTATTTGTTTGTTAAAAATAATCAGAATTTTCTTTTTTAAAATTAAACATTTATCTCTGCCCGACACTTTTATGAAATGAAATCGCTGCTGAAACTGAATGAAAGTTCGAGTTTATTAAATGCGTCGTCTGCTTCTGAAATCGATGTCTAAATACAGAGCCGTCAAGTGACGAAGGCACCCCATTATTGGCTCATGAGAGAGCTTACGCCTTGCAATCATTGGCTGAAACCCACGGCCCGTCGCAGAACCTTTGTAGTGTGAATTGAACTCACGTTTCTCCGTCACGGACGAATTTTGTCCGTCCGTCCGTCGGTTGTATGTGTGAATCCGGCTTTATCCGCGCGCAAGAACGCGTTCAGATACGGGGCGTTCCATTGAAGTCCCCTACAGAAGCCACAGCCTGCAGAATTGTCTAATCCTCCGACTTTGATGCGCGGTTAAGAACGTGTATGTAAAATGTATCATTTCTCGGAGCGCGCATCTGAGCGTCATTCTTAACCGCGTTCTTGAGCGTCCTAAAATTGCATTTACCCGCACGCTCTTGACCGCGGATCTGAATGGCTCGCCGTCCGGACCGCGGTTAAGAACGTGTGTGTAAAGGCTGCTTTAGTCTTTAGAATCGGTTCGCTCATTTGCAGCTTTGCGTAACTCTTTCAGATTGAATTATTTTTGAAATTTTATTATTATTGTTCGTGATTTTCTGGAATATTTTTCAACGCTAAAGTTTATTTACGGTATTCAGAAAGGATTACTTTTTAAAATAATTTCTAACTTAAGAATTTCTTGATACCATATATATTTAACTGAACTTATTTAGAACATGTTCTACATTTTCATTTTTATCTGTTGAAAATTAATGCTTAATTTATTTATCGTTTTTATATTGGACTTTATTTAACAGGATATATTTTATTCATTTTTATAATTGTTCACCTTGCCTTACTACATAGAGATTTTAAATAAATATTTTTTTTTTGTATATTGTTTTATGATTAAACTTCTACTCCAATTTTTGGTTTTTCCAATTCAGGGGTCTGGCGATAAATTTTGTTTTTTGCTAAATCAATTTGTTTAGTGTGTGGAGTTTGTTTTTGCGAAAAATATTTAAACATCGCCAACGGCAACCCAAAAATGATATAGTAGATTGATTTGGCTAATAATAATAATAATAATAATAACCATCGTCAGTCACCCCGAAACGGAAAGAAACCGATTTGTTAGATCTTTCTGTAGGATATTTAATGTCATTTTTAATTCAAAAAGAACAGTAAGTACGTTGAATAAAACAAGATGGTAATCTTAAAAACTGTTCTGAGATTCATGCAAAGTTATAGGTTTTGGAAGTATAGAATAAAAGACTGTATCAACGAAATTAAAAGAGACCGAGTCAACAAATATAATGCTAAGCGAAGTAAAAACGAGAAACGGGTAAACAGTATATTTAAGTATGACTGTGAAACGAAACATCAGTGTGAAATAGATCTTACTTGCAATTTAATTCTATAAAAAGGGGAGGGAGAAAAGAAAGAGTATTTTGAAATCATTTTTTTAAAAAATGTCGGTTAGAAAATTAAAGTCGTTGGTAGAAATGACATTTTATTTATACGAAGTAAAATTTCAAAGCAATAGAAGCAGTTTCTCAAAACCGGTAAAAAATACTGACAATTATTTACAAATAAAAGAAATGAGTAATGGTTATAGGGGTGACGTCAATAACCGTAATAGCCAAGAATGGGGAGTGACAACAATTAAAGTAACAGCAAAACCGTCAAAACAAGTTCCTGTTTTTCTCCGTGGGGGCGCTGAACGCAGTTTTTGACTACATAGGAATTAACATTAAGATGTGTCTCTGGTTTATGATTACTCTGTGATGTTTTCCCGGCTTATCGAGTTAGTTCTAGCACTGTAGGTTTGTTGTCTAATTTTACCCTCACTTCTCAGTTATACTTCATTATTGTATCATAAATTCAGCGCTAAATTGCTTGTGAGACCTTTTATCGTTTCATCATGAGTAGCCCTGATGTCAGAAGACAATCCAAACAAAAGTTATTTACAGTGTGTATGATATTTCAAAGAACTGGTATCATCGCAGCCAGACGCTACTGTTAAAGAACTGTTTACAAGTACGCAGAAAGTAATTGCCGATGCGTGTCTCATTTCTTACAGAACAGTGCAACGAATTTGTGCTGAGGCTGATAGAACTGCTGAGACTGCAGCTGCTTATCTTGTAAATAATGCACCAGCTTTTGAGTCTCCCAAGAAAAAAAAAACCCCCGTGCAAAACCTGTTACAGACTTGGATGATTTTAATAAAAGTGTAGTTCGCCAAACTATTCAGGAATTTTATGACAGAGGGGAATACCCAACCATCGCAAGTTTGAAAGTGCATTTAGCTGAAAAGATCAGTTTTTCTGGATGCGAAAAATTGTTATGGGTAATCTTAAAACAACTTGGATTTTGTTACAAAAAATGCAATGATGGGCGCAAATTTTTAATGGAACGAAACTACATTGTTGTTTCCCGTATGCAGTTTTCGAGAAAAATGCACAATGTCAGAAATGACCCTTTATTCGGGCAAGTGATTTATCTCGATGAAACTTGGATAAATGCAAACCATTCACCTAAATACATTTGGCACAGTTCTACCAGCAAGGGAGGACTAAAAGTTCCATTGGGGAAAGGTTCTAGACTAATAATTTACCATGCTGGATCTGCTAATCAAGGCTTTATTCCGTCGGCAGAGCTCATATTCCAGTCAGAAAGCACAGGGGATTATCACAAAGAAATGAATAGTGAAGTTTTTAAAGAATGGTTTCTCGATTTACTCCGAGGATTAGAAGAGCCATGCGTAATCGTTATGGACAAATGCAAGTTACCATTCAACATACGCGGAAAATATTCCTTACACAAAGACGAAAAAAGCTGACATTGTAGCTTGGCTTCGAGTAAAAAATATTCCCCACAACGCCACCCAAATCAGGCCAGAACTATTGAATATTGTGAAGAAACACAAGCAAAAATACAGGGTTTACGAATTGGATCAATTGGCATACAAAATGGGCCATGAAGTGGTGAGACTTCCCCCTTATCATTATTGCCAATATAACCCAATCGAACTTATATGGGTCCAAGTAAAAGGTGAAATTGCGAACAAAAACAAAACATTCAAAGTTAAAGATGTTCGCAATTTACTTGAAGAAGCTTTGCTAAACGTATCAGTAGATAATTGGAAAAATTGTGTGAGACATGCGGAAAATTTGCAAGAGGAAGACTTTGTAAAATCTGCTATCAGAGACGAAGCAGTTGAAAAAATTGTCATTAACTTGCAAGATGACAGTGAAACTAGTTTTAGCGAAAGCGAAGATGAATTTTTTTAAAATTGTGTTAGAACTTGCATTTTTGAAATTGACATGCTC
Organism: Octonoba sinensis; assembly: GCA_038502835.1. NCBI lineage: Eukaryota > Metazoa > Arthropoda > Arachnida > Araneae > Uloboridae > Octonoba > Octonoba sinensis. The sequence goes on along the minus strand of CM076604.1, from coordinate 88,950,943 downwards.
TGAACTTGAACTAAAAGATATGCACTAATTTATAAACTTTTCGCTTTTTTAAAACATCTTCATTATTATTAATTGTTATTTTATTATGCATCAAATCTTTTAATAGTATTTTAACACTTCAAAATATATTTTTGTCATTGAAAAATAAATCTGATTTTAACTCTTAGCAATTATTATAACTAAAACAACAAATTTACTTACGATCGCCAAACTAACGTTGGGGAAAAGTTTCTAGCACGGAAACCATGACGACCAGCAGGGGAAAAGGTAGAGTTGTGTGACCTTAACGCGCCTATTTTAATTACACAGACTATAGTTCATAAAGAAATAATGTGCAGAATTGCTCGTCAGCCGACATTGGTCATTTCTGTCCAATAAAGAAATATCTGAAATTACTGTTTGAAAGAAATGTCTGCCCCGATCCCGGCCATTATCGGGATCGCTAATATCGGCAGTTCGTTCAGCAAAATCTGGTAAATATTATGCAGCGGAATTTACGCAAATCGGTCCCTTAAAGCAGATTCTGGATTTAAACATATAGATACAAACTATGAAAGGCATTTTGCAGTATTTTAAACTTTTACAATCCACGAAAAAGAAATATGTGAAATTACTGTTTGAAAGAAATGTCTGCCGTGGCTGATCCCGGCCATTATCGGGTAGTTCGTTCAACAAAATCTGAAAAACTCACAGCTGATTCAGAGTTCGTTCAGCACACTCTGAATCAGCACGACAGCAAAGAAGGAAATACACCAAGGGGAAAGTGAGAATCGAACCCACGCCCCTTTCATTGCTCGCAGGCAAGCAGCGGAAACTGGTTCTGAGACCGCTCGGCCACTGAGGAAGGACCCTGTAAACTCCATTATATATTCTTATCTTTTGGTCCGCTTAATAATACAGAGTTATTTTTTCTTATTATCTATATGTATAAGGCAAAGACAAAACTGCTAAGAACCATTTTCACTTTGTTTTTCAACCGATTTTACTTACATTTTCTTTTTGTCGTTGTTTAGTAGCTTTTGACGCGTTTTAGTGATATCAATTTTTAAAAAAATAGAAAAGAGTTTATTATTACTTAAATATTTCCTCTTTTCTTTTGTCAGGCAAGCCTCATTTGTAATTGTAATGTTTATATTGTTATAGATATATAGTAGATGGCAATACATCTTGGTTGAGTAAAATTAGGTAATAAACATGTAATAAATATAAAACTCGTTGCTAAAAAGAGTTTGTTGCCATTAAGCAGTAATATTAAAGGCAAATATAAAAAGAGTTTGAGTGAAGGCGCCTCCGGAACAAGAATGAAAAATGAGAATAGTGTATGAAAGCAAACATTTTATTCAACTGCCACTCAACTTAGAACGAAATCAGAGAACTCCTGCCGATTTATGCGGTTATACATGTATGAGCGCAATTGGCAGTGAGGCGACAATGAATTACAATACGTTTGCTTTATAAGTTGATGATAATTAAAATAAACTCGACGTTACAATCGCCAAATTGGATGAATAATACTTTTATAATTATATAAATAGCATAATGTTTTCAATACTATATTCAATTATTACTCTCGAATTTCTACTGTTGGATGAAATCTGGTGAGCATAACTCTATTCTATGAAATTAAGGGAAAAAAAAGGATTTTATTGATGTACAGTAAAACCTCTTTTCGGCTATAAAAGAAATCAGCTCTCGTGACATCACTATTCAAACGCCCTTTCTAGATTCCGTCAAAACCAAACTTCCCTTGTTGGTCATGTCATGGTACCCTAGTCCTATCCGTGGTATGTGTAATAATTGTGTATTTTTACGATTTTGGAGAAAAACGATGTCAAGGGTACCTCATTGGCGATACCCCTCATCTTTCGGTATGGCATCCCAGGGTGCCGCGGCACTTAGTTTGGGAACCCCTATTAATAAAATTAAGTGCACTCAAAAATGTAATACTATAAATTGATAAAAAGTAGTAACTGGGATGCACTTTCATCGCAGTTCGCCTAAAATCGAAATAACTTCAGTGTTACATTTCTATTTTAGGTACCCTAAATGCAGCAAAAGTGTCCTAAATGCGACAGTGATAGAAATTATTTCTATAATTATAATTAAAGTTAAATTTCTTCAATAGAAACTTAGTTTAGCATCAAAAGAATAAGTGCATACATAAGTGCATTGGCATTACATGCCAATATTATGCCATAAATATGGTCAAATACTTCCTAAATGCGAGAAACTTAGGGGGAACCGCTTCGCATTTGGGCGAATTGACCTTATTTTAAAAATGAGATTAAATTTTTTGTATATTACATGATGAAAGCACTTCTAAAATTCTGCACAAAAATTATTTTAAAAATACTTCCAAAAGATGCGTTTTTACAGGGTGTGTACACTAATTTTTTACGTGTTTTTATATATTGAATTAAAACAGAAAGCAATATTACTTATTTTGTAACAATGTAAAATGAGTACTTGAAAGGGGGGAGGGACCCTACTGCTAAAGACGATCAAAAATTTAAACACATTTTAAATTACATGCAAAAAAAAAAAAAAGAAAGAAAGAAAGAAAAAACAATTTAAGAAACGAAACATTTTTGGAAAAAATATTTTTAAAACAGATTTTTAACAAGGATCTAATATTTAATGATTTTATAATCAACTGATGTATTACTAAAACTGCTAAAAATTCCTTGATTATTTGCGACATTTATAGAGTGGGCGTGGCAAAATGACGTTTCTGTGAATCTTTCTAAACTTAAGAAAGATTAAAAATAATGATAAGCTCAAATTTATTGATGTCTAAGGGGAAGAATCTGATATTAAACGAGAACTAGGAAGTTTTGCCGAAGTCGATGCAACTGGATTTTGAAATGCTTAAAAAATCGGGATTGACACTTAAAAGCTCAAAAAACGGAACGAATGTATAAATTTTACTCGTAATTTGTGAAACTTCGCAGGAATGTACGCAGGCTATTTGCAAAAATGTTCATAGGGTTAAAAAAATAGAGAAAAATAAATCCAAATTGCGAATTTATGCAAAAGCGAAATTTTTAATTTCCAAAATTACCAAAAATACGGAATTCCGTCAAAATACGGAAAAATCACGTCTGCAGGTAGGAAAGGTGAATTTTCCAGTTGATATTGCAAAGTAGAATAGTAAAAATGAGAAAATCAAGGACTTTCCAGACATTTTTGTACATTATTCCAAATTTCCAGGACTTTCAAGGCCTTGAAAAAAAAATTATCTAATTTAAAGACTTTCAAGGTTTTCCAGGCCACGCACGCACCCTGTTTTTAGTTCATAAGTATCGAGTGTTACTGTTAGTAAGTCACACGAAAATTTAATTTTTTAGGGCAACTATATTTATTCTGTCATTTATGTGTAGGCAATATTTACTATTTCATGTTAATCCATAAAATATGACTAAAGTTCAATCTTGTTATTGCATGTCTTTCAGCAGAAGCGGAGAGGAGTTTCTGGGAAACATCTATCTGAAGAAAATTAAAATTGCGTCTTCATGCTGTCATTTTCCTGGCTGCTATGAATCAATAAGAAATTAAACGATGGAGGAGCGCACCGGTCTCCTCCCCAAAAGGCATCAAGGTATCCGGTATCCGACCGAATTTTTTTTTTTAAATATCCGGGCCGCGATTCGTCCACGCTCGAAAGATTCTGTGATTTTGAAGACTTGATTTTATTATTTTTTCTTCTATGAAAAGAAGAGCTTATAAAAAGAAAAAAGGGGCCTCAGTGGCTGAGCGGTCAAATCGACTGCCTCCGGTGCCTCCCTGCGCGGAGAGAAAGAGGCGTGGGTTCGATTCTCACCTTTGCCCTGGGTGTATTTCCTTCTTTGTATATTAAAATCTGTTGTGCTGTCTTGTTCTATCTGTCATATTAGACGAGAGTTTGAGGCATATCCTTGAGAATAGCAAATAAACTCGAATATTTATGTGACCTGAAATGGTTGTAAAGAATGAAAGAAAGAAAGAAAAAGAAAAAATGCATGATTTGATGTGCGGGGGAAAGTCCGAACTTCCGCGATAGAGCCATAGGAGTAAAATCTGAAAAATGCGATAAAAAAAGAATTTTGAACTAAATTAACATTCTTTATTGTTTTGAACATTTATATGAATAAAACTCTGAAAAGACGTCTTTGTGCCAGTGTAGTCCTGGGGAAAAAAAGGTAGGGGTGGGAGACTTTTAGTTTTTTAAATCACGAAGAGCGGGGGGGGGGGAGACGCTTATCTTAAAATAAAAAAGTAGGGGGACTCCGAGCCCCTGGCGTTCCCTCTCAATTATTATACCACTTCTTAAACACAATCAGTAACGTCACGTGCATTGAGTATCGAAGAGGAGAGCCCTAAAGCACATATCTCAAATGTAAATGCAATGTAATGCAGTCGAGAGATTTAAAACTTTAAGCGCGGTGTTTGTATGTTTGCAATCCGGTACGTTGCATTCAATTTCTGTATTTGTTTTTTTTTTTCTTTTAGAGAAATGATGTATAGTGTTTTGTAAATTAGTAAAGTGTTTTCATAGTTAAAATATATGTTTCTAATTCCCTTGATGCGCATAATTTTATAATCAACAGCACAAAACTCTACCGTGCATTGAAAATGTAGATTGTAAGATCTTTTTCCTATGAATAACTCATTTCCTAAGTATTCTGAATCACTGAAACAAATTTTTATTCATTCAAAAATTATCTTCAATACTTATGTTCTATGCAAAAAAAAGTTCAAAACTTGATTTTTTTGCACTACAATTATAAATATACTTAAAAAAATGGAAAGAATTGGAAAAATCGATTTTTTGATAACCAAAATAGCAGATCCTATATTTTTGAAGAAAATTTGCCTATTGTATGATAAGAAACGAAATATTAATTACATAAGACAAAGAAATGTTCATATTAATGGGGGTAACAGTAAGCAGCCTTTTTTCAGTAAAACTGAAGAGTGTCGTAAACTTTTAGATTTCGTCCTGCAAGAAAATATTACCACTGCGAACTCTAAACAGGAGTCGGTGTGTAACATGCATAAAGAATTTAATTCCGATGAAAATGCTAAAAACTCTCTTCATGTTACCGAAACTTTGCATGATATATCCAACCACTTTCACAAAGAAAAGCAAAAATGTGAACGCATTTACTCTGATTTTCCTTCAAAAAACATTCAATGTACATCATTAGTTTTAGATGTGATATCTCCATCTAAAAATTTAAAAGAAAAAGGCATGAAACCAGAAAAATCTAATTTTTCTATGAAGGGAGAAGATTTCTTAAAATCAAGTTCAAACAACTTTGTCACATTATCTAGCGACAGTTCTGAAGATGAGATGGATTTGATTCAAAAAAGTACCCTTAATAAATGCAAGGCAATTACACATACAATTAAGGAGAAAAAATCTGTAAATTCTTCTGTAAAAGGTAAATCAGCAACCGTTTCGAAGGGATCTGTTGTAGTTAAAAAAAAAAGAAAAAGGCAAATTTGGAGTGAAAAATGCTCATATTTCTCCAAGAAAGGAATTTTCAAAAAGACAGGAAATTGTATTCTCAGTTCATTCCGACTCAGAAGAAGAAGGTTCAAATAAAAAAAGAAATGAAAAAAATGGTGCTAATAAAAAGGAATTATGTAACACAAGAACAAGACAATATGATGTTTCACTAAGTGGAGCATATTTCAGGTTTTCTCCTTTATTTTTTCCTACAGAACAAGATAATATTATCACTATAACTAGTGACAGTTCAGCTAGTTCAGATGTAGACACTTTTGAGAAAGCAAAGGGTGAAAACACTTTAAAGAAACTTAAAGTTCAGAAAAATAAAAAATGTAAAATATCCAAAAGGCATCCAAAATCTTTCTTAGTAAGTAAGCCTTCAAATACTTCTGAGAATATGTTCTGCAAATCTAACTCCAAATGTGCCTGGAATAATTCAGTTGACTACAACTCGGATGATGAAGTTTGTTTGCTTGATCCTCCTAACTTACCTAAACCTAAAAGTGATCCCGATCCAGCTATTAAAGAACATGTGTCTCATAAACTACTATCTGCAAAGAATGGAGTCATTTCAGAAAAAAATAATTGCATGGACAATATTACGGAAGGAAGTCATAAATTGTATATTTCCCATAAGAACCTTGAAGAATGTAACTCTGCTGAAAGCAACATACCTTTAATATCGAATAGAAATCATTTGGAAAATGTAGCAAACTCTCATTGTGTTCAGAAATGTTTGAGTGGATTTGCGGAAAATATTGAAAATGTTGATGAACCTTTGTTTAGTTCAAACAAGAAATGTTACATAAGAAAGTTTGAGAAAGCTACCTTAATTAATAAAAGCAAAGAAAAATATATTAGTGAGAGGTTGACTAACTTAAAATCACCTGAAAGTAAAGTCTCCAATTCTACTAAAGCTGGAAGCAATTCAGAATATAATTTTACAAACTATCATTCTGATATTTCACCTAATATTTTAAGTAATTCTAATGTGACATCAAATGAGTTCGACAACTCTTCGGATGAGGATGTTTTGTTTCAAGGGATCTATAAACCAGTTTATCCTTGCACAAGTAAGGGGTATGAATCAAGTGAAAATAAAACAATTTTTCGAAAAGATATATCATTCAACATACAACGTGAAGACTTAAAAAAATCAGAAAAGACTTACAAATTTTGCAATAATATTTTTATTTGTGATAGTGAAACTAAAAAACAATCCTTGATTGATTCTGTTGAGAAATGCTTTGAAACTCGGTTGAATTTTAGTAATGATTTGCAAGAAACTCCTATTAAAACTAGTTCTGGAAATGAAACATTTTACCCAAATGTTCTACTTTCAAAACCAAAGGAAGTAAATGAGCTTACAAAAAAAACATTTGATTTAGTCCCAGAACCAGTAGATTTTGAAATTCCTCTCTTGCATGAGAGCGAAAGTGTGAGCTTTTCTAGAGAAGAGGTGGGAAAAACAAGGTCTGAATGTAAAAAAAGGTCGATGGACACCACAAGAGGATGAAATACTACGAAAAAATTTTATGGAGTTTTCTGCAGAATATGGAATCTCTGATCCAGTTGTGCTTCTTGGAATCTTCAATGGTCGTAAAAGGGATTCCTCACTTTTCAACTTTCTAAAATTGAAAAATTTTTATTTGCGATTAGGTAAAAATTTGAATGATAGACCTCTAAATTCTATTTATAACAGAGCTAGGTTGTTATTTCATCCATATGCTTCTAATAATAAGTGGCATTCTGAGGATGTTTTAAAATTAATTAATTTATATAAAATTTTTGGAAGTAATTGGAATGAAATAGGAAAAGTTTTGAACAAATCTCCTAAACATTATGCTGCAGTATTTTATAATAATACTGTTCGAAGAAACAAAAAATGCACTTCAATGTTTGAAAACTCTAAGATATGTTATTCTGAAGTTTAGGTTATGAATTAATGTCATTAATTTTTGTTTGCACATTATTATGCTGGAAGATGATTATGAACAGAAATACAAATTTCTAATGAGGGTATATTAAATAGGTTATTTCGTGGATTTTATACTTATACTCAAGGTTTCTAATAACCCTGTTTGATTTTCTGTAAAACTGATTAAATTAATAAACACTTTTGTGCATTATATCATATTTTCTTTTAATATTATGTCTTATTTTGAAATTGTTTATTAATTTTTATGAAAATGCATTTCTGAACATAACAAAAGTTGTCTAACATTGCTTTTTTTTGGGGGGGGGGGGGGGACTGGATAAAGATACACTAGCGTATTCAATGTTTTCATAGTTAATCGTAATTGTACAACACTACTCAGGGATCAGTTAATTTAAGAGCATGTACTCTCGTTCTTTAAGGTCCTTTGGAAAGGTGTACAGCATAAGGAATGTTCATAAAACATTTCATTAGCTTGTTAATGATTGTTTACATTCTCACACCATATAGAAAATATAATTGTTGAGTTCTGTGGACAAAACCAATTTTCAATGTTGGGTGAAATACTTTGAATTTTGGAACAAAAATATAAAGATTAAGTTCAGGGGCGGACTGGGAAGAAAATTCGGCCCGGGCATATTTCAAACAGACCGGCCCTTGGAAGGGCAGGTATTTTGCAGATTGCAGGAACTAAAAATATTGTCAGTAAATATGTCGATATGTATTAAAATATTAAATGTTCACGCAAAAGTTATTTTTCTTATTCAGCATGGAAGTGTAATGATACGTAATACAGTATAGGGCCCCAAATTCGGAATCCCAAAAGACCCAAAATCTGGAACTTCTCCAAAAAAATCAGGAAATATTTTGCACCGTGTTTTTTTTTTTTTTTTTTTGGGAAAAATGTCATTTTAAAAAGAAGGAAAATAAAATGCAATGGACATGTTTAAGATCGGAAATGTGCATTTTCCAAAAAAGTTATTTCTCGATTTTCTGAAAAGGGTTCGTTTTTGCGATTAGAATTAGTGTAATTAATTGTTGCTTTAATTGGGAGTTAATATCATTAAATTTTGCTTTTTTTATTTCTTGTTGTTTTATTACATTTGTTTTTTTTTTTTTTTAATGAGCTCTAATTTTCTCGCGATACAGAACATTCGCGAAATTGAAATTCGGCGCTTCTCGCATTTTTCCCGATCGTCTGATCTTTTACTGTAATTAAGTAACTAGAGAATATAAAATCATATCAGAAATTACCGGAATTCTTTTCTTTTATTGTTAAGAGATTAAAATAATATCGGGAAAAGTCTAGGTTTTTCGAGGTTTTGCCTTCGAATGTAAGCCAACTCCAACTTCGTTTTTTGTGATAATTTCATGACTTATAGGTGAGTGCATACGATAACCAAAAACAGTGGCGTAGTTAGACCCCAATTTCGGGTGGGGGTGGGGGGTTCTTCTGGAGGAAGGTCGATTTCTCGCAGTTAATTTTACGGAAACAATTGGTCAAATTGTTGATTAAAAAAATTATTATAAATGGAGTTTCTAAGTAGACTCATTTTAATGTGAAAATTGAAGGGAAAAAAACATATTTATCAACTTGAAAACAATCTGATTTACGTTTTTATATAATTTTCGCCATACAGAATTTAACTAGAACTGAAGCTGTTTTAGGGGAAAATACAAGAGAAAAATACAATATTATGTTAAAAATTAAACACTGATCAAGTTTACGTGCCTTGGGAAGGAAGGTGATTAACGAGCAGGACAATTTCTGAATCTCCAGTCTGAGTGAATACAATGGAAAGACTAAAACTGTTAAGTCAATCCAAATGTTTTAAAAAACTGCTAATACAGAAAGTTAAATATGCAATAAAATAAGAATACCTTTAACAAAAAACATAAAAATAAAATAAAAGTAAAACTTACCAAACTTAACGAAGTTACAGGAGTAAAAAATTTTGTCACATAGAACATAGAACTATTTTTAATCTCAACTGATAACTTTTGTCCCATTATCATTTTTAGCCTACTTTCTCGTCAAAGTTTTAAACAAAATTAATAAAGCATGAAAGAAAGCTAAATGTATCGTGAAAATATCGTTAAAAATAAAGAAAAAGTTAAAATAAGTGAAGTAATTAAATAAAGACTGAAAAATGAAAATTTTGAAAGTATGCTTTTGATTTGCCCATTTTTTCGCTTAATTTTGAATAGTTCAAAAAATCTCAACATTAGCGCCTATGGGCAAATTATGTGAACTCTGAACGTAGAATACAAGCTCCTATGAACAAGCTTACCGGAAAAAGCTCTCAGAGTAAAAGATTTTTTGATTTGAACAACCTTTATTCATTTTCGAACAGTTCAAAAAAAAAAAAAAAATAATAATAACATAACCCCTACGGGGAATTTTCAACCTTATGTAATTCATGATCTAACAGACGCATTTGCTTGGAACAAACTTTATCGGAAAGATTTTATGACGTAGAACATGTACAAATACGAAGTTCAATCGGAACTAAGGGAGCCTATTTTCATATGAAATTTTTTCATAGGGATTTCTAAGGATATTTTTGAATGAATAAATGAGTGAATAAATTCTAAAATAAATAAATGAGTGAACGTATGGAAAAATAAATAAATGAGTGAATAAATACATTAATGAGTAAATGAATGACTGAATAAATGAAAGAATGAATGATGAGTGAATGAATATGTATTTACCGTTGAAAAAAATATTTGAAGTAATTAGAACTAAAGCTAAATGAGAAAGAAAGATAGCAGGATTATAAGTTTGAAGTTGGTTTTTAACGGAAAGTAGGCTCGTCTAGTTCTGGACGGAACTTCTTGTTAGATAATGCATTAGTACTAAAAGCGGAAAAAATAAAATTACCTTCAGGAAGTGTCTAGTGAACCTAATTCTGATTCAGCAGATTGTACTTCTTCAGAGGACCTCAGCTTTCTCTTTTTATAGCAATCATCATCTATTTTCTCTTTCGAATTAAAAAAGCTTGTAATAGGTTTATGCTCGCTTCAATATTGCCTCTCATTCAATGCACTTCCCTAAATATATTGGGTTTGAATTCTGGAAAAAAAAAAAATGCGCAGGACAGACCGACCCACCGATGCATAAGGGATGGAGATTGTGGATACAGCTTTCACGCTCATGGTAAAATATTCATACAACAACCTACATGCATAGTAAACAACCATTGGGGGAAAAAAAACCCTTTAAATTAGAATAGTTTATGCTTAAATAACGTGAGAAAATAGCCTTTTTATGGCTACGGCTACAGTACCATTTGTTAGGAAAGAGGATAGATTGAGAAAGAAACTCGAGCATTTTATCTCCCACTATCTCCCATCTTCATGCTCTGCGCACCTGTTTCTGTATATGCAGCTGAGGCGTTATTATTGAATGGTCAATACTGATTGGGGTTAAAAAGTTGAAAGTGGAGAGCAATTAACGCAATCCCCTGTGGTGCTTGAAAGCCCCTTCTTAAAAGGAAGAAGTCATAAAAGGGTCTTTCTTCCGCTCTGGGCATGAAACGTAGTAAGGGACTTCGGGCCCTGGGAGCATTGTGAACAGTCATGGGAAATATTCTAGTTTAGATAAATTTATTGTTAAAAGTTCGGATTGCTTGCATTGGAAAGCTATTTCCAGCTTCTTTTTTTTTTTTTATTCTAATAATGTTTTTTGCTAGTCTTGTGTGCGAACACTTTCATTTTCAATCTTCTGCAGAGTAGAGACCCATATCTAATATTAGTAGGTCTCATAACTGCAAGAGTTGCACTGAATATATTCTAGTTTTAAATTCGACTGCGAATGAAAACCTTCCCGAAAATGCTGCCAAATAAAACTTTTCCAACTTTTTTCATGCATTTTAGCTCACCAGAATTTAATCTCAACGGGAGCATTTCATGATAGTTTAAAAATATATATATTCTTTACTTAAAATTAAAAGAAAATCATTAGAACCAATTGTGATAGCAACAAAAAGCCTACATTTAATCGATGTACTACATAAAATCATTTCAGATTCGGGCGGGCTCGGGATTGCGAGGTATTTAGGGGAGAAACCGCTAGGAAAGTGGTACGATTAGGGGTGCAAGTTTGTCACTCCGTGAATTCCCTCGATTTTTAAAGCTGTTTCCTAAAATCTGCGATTTTATTAAAAAAAATACCACGATTTGTGCGCAAATTGTTTAAAATTTGAGACTTATTTGGTTTTTACTTACACTTTAACGGCAATTTATACTGTTCTGAAGTTTTAAAATGTATAACAGATGTACCAAACTTTTAGAAGAATTCATCAATAGAAAAATAACTATAAAACTAGTTATAGATAATACCACTCATATTTAGAGGAAGTTTTTGCTCCAAATCAATACAAATATTTAAATGTTTTTGACGAAGTTGATAGTTGTTCCATTGTTAACAATAACCCTATGATACTCCCCTCTCCCAATGAGTTACACGTTGAAGCAGGGCAATTCAATTCTGGAAATTCAAGTGAGAAAGTGTTCCCAACCTGTCCAAAGTGGCAATCCGGTGTTTGTCAGTTCCGACTAATAGCGCAGATGCTGAACGGTCCTTTTCTACATATGAAAACGTGTTAAGTTAATGTAACCTCCCCTGCCTTAGCTTCCCCGCCTGCACTGCTCAAAATTAAAAACATCAATTTTGCGGCTCTCAAAAGTTTGCATAACAGACGGCCACCAATGTTTTCTATATGGACGAGCCAGCCCTGAGAATTCCTCAAGCCCAGCCCCGAGAACTCGCCCACAACTTAGGCAGTAGCCTAAAGCGCAAAACTGATGTATTTTATTTATTTATTTTCAGAATTTAAAAATAAAACATAATCATTTTTGCTCCTCAGGCAGCCGTTTAGGTTGTCTATAAGGGACCAGCCGGCCCTGAAAAATCCCCCCCCCCCCCCACCTTGTGGCCCAACGGTCAGATCCTAGAGATTTTGCCCCATTGCTGCATTGCATTCTCTGAAGCCCGGATTACGGCAAAGTTTTGGTCCCCGTTTTTTTATGAACATTGTAAAAGCTGTATACATTATAAGAAAAAGATAGATATTTTGCAACCGGCCCACCGGGTTTTTGCCCGAATGCCCGCATAGCCAGTCCGCCGCTGATTAAGTTCAAACAGCAGCAGTCTTCAAAGCATTTAAATTTAAGAAAACAAGTGAATAAAGTATTTACTTTATTAATTTAAAATATTCAACAAATGTAGAAAAAAAGTTTTGATTTACATTTTTTCGTAAAAGTATATGAAATTAAAAAACTGGTATGAATTAAAGATTTTAAACTTTTAATTATGAACTTTTAAGATATATTTTTCCCTATCCCAATATGTTTTTGAAGCAGCATCTTGTCGTTAGACACTCCCCCCCCTGCTTTCTACAAACAGGCGAGTTATTAAGAAAAGGATTCCTTTTTCTTTCCCTTTTCTGGTTCTGTATAACGACTTATGTTGTCAACAAATGTCTTTAAATATAAAAACATTCCTGTGCAATGTTGCATTATAGTGCACTAATAAAATACAACATCAAACCGCCCACACATTTAAAAAAAAACACATTGTAGATAAGTTAAAAATTTCCAAACTATATTGGGCGGGGGGGGGGGGGGGGACCCCACCTTTCTCTGAATTTTGTTCCTGTCACCTCCTAACATGAGAATTTTATAAAGGTTTTGAGTAGCAGAAAACAAAAAGATTTTTGCTTAGCAATAGAATAAATGCAGAAAAGAAGTATTAATATATATTTAAAGCCAGGGCCGGCCCTACCAATATGCAAAGTGTGCAAAATCATCGGGCGCCAGCATTTTGGGGGGGGGGGGGGTACGTTAGCGTCAAAGCAGAAAAAAAAAATTAAATAAATAAAGAAAATGATCCGTGTTTCCCAAAATTAGTTCAACAATTCAAGTTATTAGGTCTTAACAAAGGCAGACCCAATAATAGTGACACCTATCTAATGCTGACTCTAGTGTTTTTTTTTTGTTTTGTTTGTTTTTTTTTGGGGGGGGGGGAGGGGGGCTCAGTGCACCGCTGAACTTTAGTCTAACGTGCCTTGATACTCTTTATACTTTTTGTAGGTCCTGTGTTACTTTTCGGTGCCCTGAAGACTTTATCAGTGTGCCCTGTAGCCACCATCATACCATCTCAAAAGTCTAAAAAGGCATATTGCTTTTTGAAGTACCGTATATTTCCGTGTATAAGCCGAGAATTTTTGGAACTTTTTTGAAAGCTAAATCGGGGGGGGGGGGGGGGGGGGAGTCGCCTTATATACGGATCCGATAATCTGAAAAAAAAAGTCGGTCTATATATCGCGAAATATCGACTAATATAGAGCTCTATTTATGTAATTTATGTCTCCTACGTAAAGGAAATAATTAGCTTAAAATAAGTAGTGTTATTTAAAATAATATACATATATTTTACAGCTGGATTTTGTGAAATCATCGCTGAAACAAAATGGTGAAATTTGCTCCCGACTATAATACGATCGTGACTAGCTGTGTGAGCCTTTCTATTCTCGCTCATCCTTCTAATATAAATGTAGAAAAATAACTAAATAAAAAAAGTAAAACAAACTAAGCAAACGCAGGGGCAAAAATCAATGAATGAATAGGGGAACGGAACATGTGCTCGCTGCCTCGGCGGTCGGCACTCGCCTCAGACAGGGTTACCAGAGATCAATCTATCGTCGTTGGCGCTAAGCTTCTCACTTTCACACGTCTTGATTGGAAAATACTTGAACTGTGTTACCTGCTTGGCGAATGTTTCGCTCCTTTTGGCAATTCTCCTTAAGCTGTAATTTTTTTTTTCTTCAAATTTTTATCTCGGCTTATATACGAGTTATGAATTTTTGGTACATTTTGAAGGAATAATGCACTCTCGGCTTATACACAGATCGGCTTATATTCGGAAATATACGGTACTATTTTCATCTAATAGTTCTCGAGCTATCGATGTCACTTTGAGGGGCATTCACAGGTATGGCAACTTTTGCTTTTGTCATAATAGACTGTTGCTATACTAACTGCTAATTATCATCAGTTGCAAGGGACATCTTAGTGCAAACAAAGTATCACGGTAGGTGGGTGCATTCCCTTCAATGGTTACATAAAGGTAAAGTTTGTCATAGGCTTTCAGAGCACATTATTGGTTTCACATAATTTAATTGTCATGTCCTCTTCTGGTCTTATTGGGACATTTCTTCTGGACTTTTATTGACACATTTTTCTTGCATCAATAAAAGTTACTTTCACCTAGAGGACCGGGATTTGTTGATTGCGCTATGGAACTGATGATTCCTAGTCCTTAGTAAAATTTGGTAGTTATATATATATATATATATATATAACTACCAAATTTTACCACTCCTCTCATTTGTTTAACACCGCAACAGCTCTTCTGAAAAAAAAAATCATGGCTACCGCCTTGGGGTGAGGAACAGTTGACTAGCAAGATGCCGAGGACATTTTTTTTTTTGTTAAGTTTAATAATTGCATAAAAAAGGGAAAATTTATCTCAAACAACGATGTCTTCGGAGAAGATTGGTATTAGAAATATAAATTCAGGCAGAACTACCGTTTTGGCACAAAAATTGCATTTAGAATACAACTGCATCTTTATGCAAATTATTTTCTTTCATTTAAAAAGGCAGAAGCGATGGGTACAGGAAAACAAGGAAAATAAAAAATTGGAAGACCTTTTTACTTCAGTAGAAAAATCGAGAATGGTCTGGAATTTGACAGCATTCCGCTGAAATCGAAACAGCTGACAGGCGTGCAGTACCAACTTTTTTTTCCTTTAAAATAAAGTTAAAGAAAAGTTTTACTGTAATTGTATAAGAGTCTTAGTGAAAAAAGGGTTAAGAAATACAATTTATGTCAAAAAAAAGTGTTAAAAAATGAAACATATTTTGAATAAGAAACATACAAAAATGCAATATATTTTTTATTAATTCATTCATTTTTAGACATTTTACAAAATTAATGATTAAACTATGAATAATTAACAAATAGAAATAATTTCTATAATATACTAAAATTAGGAAAAAAATCCTACATTATTTCTGGAGGTGAGGGCGGTGTGGGGGATCTTGAACATAAATAAATTGATAAAATATCATGCACGATTTGACAAATTTTCAAAATATTCAAAATAGAAAATAAACAGTTTTAGCATTGCAACAAAACTGGAAGAAATATCAACTTCTATTTACAAAGCAATACAGCACTTTGTGAAAAGGAATGATTGAAGAGTGAATACAGATTATATAGTTCATATTTTATACAATATGAACATAGGCATGATTTCATTCATATTTTACTACTGGTGGCCTCACATTTCGAAGCTTGGGATAATCAACAAATTCAACTCCATA
Source organism: Octonoba sinensis (assembly GCA_038502835.1). NCBI lineage: Eukaryota > Metazoa > Arthropoda > Arachnida > Araneae > Uloboridae > Octonoba > Octonoba sinensis. The sequence continues at coordinate 88,935,120 of CM076604.1, read as the reverse complement.
GTACATAATAACGGCAAATGTAACCGCGACCATTCCGAACCAGAAAAGAACAAACATGAAAGTCTCTGAGCTATGCACTGAAAAGAAAAATTATATTTAATCTTTTAAGCATTGAAAAAGCAACCAAATATATGTATGACTTAAACTATCATGCAAAGTAATTAGTTAACTAAAGAAATATAAAGAACAAATTTGCAATGAAAATTTCATGTGTGATTTGAAAATTCTGATATAACTAATTTTCCCTGCTGGTCTTCCAGTAGGGAAAATCAAAGTTATGGCAAGAACCTTCTTAATCACATAATGGATCCAGTACATAAACAATATTTTTAAAACACAAAAATTGCAAAATTATTACAAAGCACACCTTCTTCAATGTAGAAAAAGAGCTTATGTTGCTTTTAAAACATATAAATGACAGAAATTGTTAACTAAGTTTTAATAACTTTTTTTTTTTTTCTGTGGCTTAAAAAAAGGATAGCAGCATTCTTATTATAGTGATTTTTCTTTTTTTTTTTTTTTAAATTTTTAATGCAAACCACTTGAAATGCAAAATTATTTGAAGGTTACTTTATCAAAAACAACAGTAACTGAATAGGGATATTTTCATTGCATATAATAGGTAAAAACAACAAAATACATAAAACCATGAATAAATTCAATGTATATCTAAAAGTCTGGGGGGGGGGGGGGGGTAAATTGGCACCCCTCCTCTGATCACCCAAATGACGAGTCTGGCTTCCTCCTAAGCTAACAGCTATCTCTGAAGGTCTTGTCATATCATAGGTGATTCTGATCCAAAATTACCGAAAATTTTAGAGAGACTGTTTCAAAAATTAAAAATAATTTGGTTTTCCAAAAAATGTTCAACTAAATAATCTTATTATTTCTTTGATGAATAATACCTGTCATCAAAGAAATAATAAGATTATTGAATGTCTAATGGTTCCTTTTCTTACCTTAAGACAAGCAAAGTATTTAGTACTTCAAAAAATTTATTGCCTTCTGGTATTAATATTAGAGAACTTTTATTCAATTACTTTTTTTTTGAGCTTATATGCATATATGTATATATATATATAATCTACATTATATACTAAGCTATATATTAAGTATTCGAAAATTTTGAGTGAAGTTCAGAATTTCTTTTTTTTTTCTTTTTAACAAGAATTACCCATGATTCATGTAAAGGAAATTAAAAACAAACTCAGTGGGACATTTATAAAAATAATTTTAGGACATATTTTGCGACTAGAAAGAAAATCGACAATACATGAAGGTTTAATAAATATATCTACTGATAAATCAATAGCTTTTGATTTGTAACAGTATACTTAATATATTTTGATCAATGTTAACCTATGGAAACCTAAAACTAATACTTTTCTTACACTGGTTTAAAAAAAAAGAAAAAAAAAGCAATATTTATGTTAAAACATATTTTGTAAATAGCAAAAGTCACAATTATTCAGATGGCTTTGGAGCAGTTTTAGAAGAAAGGAAAATCAAGTTTTGGAGCAGAAAATACTTTTGTAGCAGGGGCATTGTTGTATTAAATTTCTGTAATAGCTATTTGTAACAGAAAAAGGCCTTTTTGTAACAGGGGAAATCAAGTTTTGTAGCAGGAAAAAAGTTTCGAAGTACACCTAGCTAACTTTTACAGCATAAAAATTTCATTTTGTAACAGATTAAAACAAACTTTATGGAAGCAAATTTGTGGGTGGAAAATTTCTAGGAGAACTAAAATAATGTTTGAGGAATTGTAAAAAACATAACATTACTTATAGTTAAATCTAAAATTAGACATACCTAAACTACAATGTCCTTTAATAATATGTCTAAAGTTTTTTTTTTTTTTTGGTAAGAGAATTGTTGAGATTGTGGATGACTGGTAATATGTTAAAATATTAATCTTAACTTAAAAAACAAAACGAAGAAAGCACAGAACTTTATAATTGATAGTACCACTGAACTGAGAGATCTAAAGGCTTGGGTTACTCCTAGAAGAGGGGGAGGGGAACTCCACGGAAGGAACTCCTGGTGCTCACCCAGGGACAATTTTAAAGAATTAAGTTCAAATGAAGCACTTTAAAGCAATCTGGGTTACAAAATGAGTAAATCTATTCAGAAATGTTGACTATTTCATATCAGCATTAATTTCTTAGAACTAATGAGGATGCCGCAGTATCACTGGTGACCTCAGTGAGTATACCTTACCTATGCTTACAACTAATTATAAGTACAAGAAAAACTTACTTGAGGGTACTAGTAGAGACAAGAAGCACATAGCGATGGCTAACAGCAAAACGATTGGCAGCTATTTTCAAAAAAAGAAAAAAGAATTAAGTGACAGCAGAAACTACAATTCTGACTTGGGTATATATATCCTTTTCAAGAAAACTAAAATCAGGCTCTGCTGGACATAACAATTTAAATTTACACAAACAACACAATTACAATATCCATACAAAATATACAAGTGGATATCCTAATAAAGGAGTTGTATAAAGTTGTGTAGCAGAAAACAATTTCAAATAAAAAAATAAAACAGTGCAAATGCCTTGCACCTGCACTTAAGTTACAAAAAGGCACATGTAAATTATCAATGCGATGAAATAAAATTTGAATAAATGCAGGCACTAGAATAAAAAATCATTGAAATGGAGCTTTAGGGGGGGGGGGGGTTATATTCCAGCTCATCAAGTGTCTGGGAGCTTCAAAAGACAGCAAGATCGTACAGTTTCTTGTGATTAGTCAAGATGCCTAAAATACAGAAAACTAATCCGATTGATAAATGTTTACCCTGTTTATATAATAAATAATTTTCAAATATTAAACTGTGTTGTATCATCTTTGCTTCATTTTCTCTTAGTTGCATTAATTGCATGTTCAAGTTCAGATTTTATTAATTTATTTATAAAATGAATAATTATAATTTTTTATTGTCTGCATATATTATTGTTATACGTCAACTATTTTAAAATGCATAGTTTGCTACTTTTTATGATGATAAATTTGGTTCCACATCATTTGGTGCCACAGATAAATTTTGAATTATGAAACGATGTGCTGCAGATTGATACAGAAAATTCAGCTACTGGGCTTCCAGTTTATTATCTTTTTTTATATATTGTTTATTTCAATCTTTCGCACTATTTTGAAAACAACATGTTTTCAAAATGCCGTCAGTATCGAGATGAAGAATGTTGCAATGTCAATTTTACCAAATCAAACGAAAATGTCCGATCCAAAATAAATATATTGTTAAGAAGTGCAATACAGTATGTTTTTTTTTTTCTAAAATTTTTGAACAAAAAGAAAGAAATGCACCATCCGTTTGCATCAAAGAGCATCTAGACTAGGTAGAGTGGATGAATCAATGGAACCAATATTTCACATGCATCTAGCAACGTTTTTTTTTTCCCCGTATTATTTTCATTTAAAATGCTATATATTTCTATTACTTTCTTTGGGAAAAAACCATATAAATGAAAGGGGGGGGGGGAGAACTCCGAAAAACTCAGACTTAGTGTGGTCAGGAAATGCGCCACCTTTTTCTTGACGACGATTGGAAAAAATTCCAGTTACTTGAACTTTCCGATTACTTGAATGCCAGATAGATGAGTTTTATTGTAATTCCATTCATTTCAATTGGTTTAACTGAATTAAAAAAAATATAACTTAATAAACTGCTAATTTCGAAGATAATAGATTTTACAAAGAATTACTCTTCAAATTCATGCTTATTTGTTGACAAATGTGTGTGAATCGGTTATAAGGTTACATTCCCAAAGTCCCGAGGCGTGATCTTATATCCAGGTCTGACTCTTCAGGCAAGAACGCAAGAGAATATAAATTTTTAAGTTCCTAAAACACAGTAAACAAATAGAAGAAAAAAGGAGAAAAACTAAGACTTTAAGGTATATTTTGTTCTGATATACTTGTACAGTGTTAGTGACAAATAAATGAACGATGAATCAGAAACATTCAGGGGGAAATTTTACTCTGTATAAGTCAGTAAACTAATTTGCTATCACAAGAACTTACACTTGTTAATTGTAATCTAAAGTAATGTAAGGAACAACAATAAGTGGAATATACTTACAGCAGAATATTTCAGATCTTTTTTATCTTTTAATGGACACTGCTTTGTAACACCTTCACTTTCATCAACTTGATAATTTCCCAAGAACAGATCAATAGAATCCTAAAACAAATGATAAATTTTATATTTTAAATATTTTCATAAAATAAAGTTTACAGTTTATTTGCACAAATTATACAATAATTGGCACTAAATACATAATAGTTAATTATAATTTCAATTTCTGATGTAATTATGTTTTTTTACAGTAGGTGACAGGGGGCACTAGTGTGGACAACTTGAATGATTCAGTTGAAGTTTCTCTGTAATTTTTTACAGATTTGCAGCAATGATATACTTGCTTAAGAATACATTTTGTAGTTCACAAGCAATTAATAAATAGTGGTCGCAACAAAAGGCACAGTAAAAAACAGGATTGTTCAAAAAAGAAAAAAAAAAAAAAAAAAAAGACTTTAAAGATTATTCTTATATATATATTTTTTTCCATTTAATTTCTGCTTACACTTCCTTGTACTCTGAAGTAAAAACTAAAAAAAATCAACATCTTGTACATGTTACAAATTGTTGCAGAACAAATAACAAGAAGTTTGGTCAGTTAAATAAATTGCAATCAAACTGCATAAAAGCATTTTTTTTAACTACATCTGCAAAAAATGAAAAAAAAAAAAAAAAGCTTAAACACTAATTCAACTGAAAAGCTAATAAAGCTAATTAAATGAAGTATTTTTAAGAAGAATTTTGGATATTAACTTATTCGTTATAAGTTCTAATATTATCTTATACTGCACAATGCATAAATGTTGCTCTTCAGAATGATAACTGCTATGATGAAGCAGATACTAGAATGTAGTTGATGATTGTTACTTCCTTATTTTTAAAAACATTTCACTGCTAATTATCAATTTCACTTTATATTTTAATTTTTTAAAAACAATCAAATTAATTGTACACATATTATGAAACTTAATAATTATTTAAACAAAAATACAATTATATAAGTGACTCAGCATTTAACTTTATGATATTTGAAAGCTAACTCAGCATTGACTCAGCTAAATGCTGAGTCAATGCTGATTGCGAAAGGAGAGAGGAACGTGGGTAGCTAATGCAGAACTTATTTTTCTGGCAATTATTGCAATACAAAATATAAAAAGGAATTCCCAACAAAAATTTACAAAAAAAAAAAACTTACGATAATGAGAAAATAAAATGCATTGCAGTGTTTAGTGCTCCACGAGGACAACTTTAAAAAATGCAAGTTAATTTTAATGCTGATCTCTTTTCCAAAATTGTGTTAAGGACACCGTTTTCAGTAACTCCCGGGGTGCCAAAACATCTTCTGCTGGCACTGATTCCCACTTGGTGCTTAGTTGCTCGTTGATTGTTTCATTTTATGTTTTTTTTCCTCTCAATCATTGGTTAAACCCTTGCCATGGTAGAATCAGTGGTGATTGATGAGGTATAAATAAATAAATAAACAGTCCTTATTGACAGGATGGGCCATCAAACATTTGGAATTTGAACTTAAGTTACTTTGACTTTGAAAGGTTATAATGAAGGTTATAAGTTGACAGAAATTTAGTTCAGTTTTTGACATTGACCAAATGGGACAGTTTACGCTTGAACAAAGCTGGGAAATATTGGAAACTTACTTTCAAAGTGGTGAGTCTTCTACCCAAACGGTAAGAAATTTACGATGAAGCTCACTTTCATCTTGGAGGCTATGTCAATGAGCAAAATTGTTGCATTTGTGGTTCAGAAAATTCACACTTGACTATTCAGCAGCCTATCCACAACGAGTAACTATTTGGTGTAGTTTTTGGTCCGGTGGCATCATTGGGGCATTTTTCTTTGAAAATGAGCAAGGAGCCACCGTTAACGTCAATAGCGAAGGTTACTGTGCCTTGCTAAGCAAATTTTTGTTTCCAAAAATTGAAGAGGATGAATGACATTTGATTTCAACAGGACAGGGCCACTTGCCACACAGCCATCAATCTTTTGCGCACTGTTTTTCTGAATCAAATAATCAACCAAAATCTTGCTGTGAATAGGCCGCCTCGGAGCTGTGATTTGAGCATGTTAGATATTTTTTGTAGGAAACCCTTAAGGATAAATGTTACGCTAACCACTGTACCGTCGTCTTTTCTAAAAAAGCTGGCAACCCTAGAGGGAGACGAGCGGCCCCATAGAACGAGCGCAGACGAGGATTGAAAAGCGAACTGTGCGAGCTGTGGAGACGAATATGATTTTTTTGTAAATGTACTGTTATGTGTGTAGTGTGGTGTGTAAAATGTGCTGTGGAGGTGGAACACAATTAAAATATTAACCTCCTAAAGTGCCTCCTGTGTTTCTGAAGAGTTTGATTATCTCGGAAATACGGTACAGGAGGTGTAAAATGGTGGCAGTCGGAATGGATTCGAACGATAACGCACTCGAAGGAATTAAGGTGAGTGTATAGTCTTTAATAAATTTGGATCAGTGCCTTGGTAAAACTTAATTTGTGCATTGTTGTAATTCTGGTGCCTTGGTAAAACTCAATTTGTGTATTGTTGTAATTCTGGTAGCTCGTACAAATAATTAATATAATAGACACTATGATGTATTCTAAGATATATATTGATTAAGCTAAGAATTAGTTTCAATGTTTTAAAACAAATGTTTTAGGTACGGTGATCTGGTTAAAATTAAGGAAGTTTGATATATTTATTAAAAGTTTAAAGTTTTAAACTGTTTAGAGTCTCATCTCTGGTAATTTAAACAGATTTTTTGATAAAAATCCTGTTTGGTTTTCGAATGTATATGGCATTTGAAAGTGTTAAAATTAGTTTGGATTGTGAAAAATAGTCATAAGAAAGATTTTAAATCTAAACTGTAATATTTTTTATATATGGGATAATATTCCTATTTTGAAAGTATGTGGATATTTATGAGAATTAAAGTACTTTCGTTTCACTGTAACACGGCATGTAAAAATCAGTATAAATTCTTTCCTTTGCCTAAGCAATAAAAAAAAAAAAAGTTCAACATCTGCTCTTCTAAAGAGGGGAAAGCATTTGGCGCTGATTCTTTTTATTTTTGCTGTTATATAACTTTGTTTGTTTTACTGCGCATCGAATATATTTGAATGCCTTTTCTTTTTTGTTGTTGATTATTTGAACGATGTGGTTTTCAATTTATCTTTCTGAGATCTTTATATGAGTTATACAATTAGCATAAATATTTTTATACCGAATGATTGCTTTTGCATAATATAATTACCTAACATTGAGTATGAAATAAAAGTTTTTTTTTTAGTCACATAGTTAAAAATAAAGACACTTAACATTAAAGAGTGTTCATAGAATAAAGTTGATGTTTTATATGTTGGTTCTGAAAAAATAATACTAGGTGTTGGCATTTATTGTGTATGATTTATGCAATTTATTATCTTTATGGTAAGAGTGCGGATTTGATTTCCTTCGCAAAATATAGATTAGGATAAAGTTATTCAGTGTTTAAATTTTATTTTGAAGAAAAATTTTCGGCAGTTTCATTGTAAACTAGTCTTGCTTTACAAAACTGGCTGTGTATAAGCAGTGGCTAATCTTGAAAGTATTACGCGATTTCAATGAGATTTATATAACAGACGTATAGGCATACTTACATAAAAATTGATTCATACATATATAGTTGGGGCTTTTCACAGTGAATAATTTCATTATTGTTGCATTTTATAATTGAGTACAGTCGTAAAATAAGGTTGAAATATGGCTTTTTTAATGAAAAATCGTAAACAGGACTTAAAAACTCTTTGCGAAGAAGTAGGGGAAGAGGTACCGTCTGACAGTAAACTTCCGGAAATAAAACAAATCATTCAAAACAGTAAATTCTACAACAAAGAGGAAATTAAGATAAGGTTGACGTGAATTGTAGAAGAAATAAAAGAAAGAGAAGATAAAGAATTAGCTAAGGAGGTAAGGCAGCATGAGTTGGAGATGAAGTGACTAGAAATTTCGACGAATGGGTCATCGCAGCAATTAAATCAAGGATCGGAGGGTGGAGGCCATAGAATTAATTTAACACAAATAACAGCAACATTTGATGAAAAGAAGGATGAAATGGGCCTCTACTTGATCAATTTCGAAAGGAAAGCCAAAATGGCGCAAGTTCCCAAGAAGGACTGGGTCGCTTACTTGCTGGGAGTTTTACCGGCAGAGATATCCAACATGCTAGCCAGGGAACTGCCGGAGAATGCCAATGACTACGAATTTGTGAAGAATATGATTTTGAGAAGATACAAATTAAATAGTGAAAAGTTGAAGCAATGCTTCTACAGACATCAAAAGTAAGGGTCCGGAAAAATCCTGGAGGAATTACACACAGGAGTTATACAGCTACTTTTTGGAATGGATTAACGGATTAGAAGTAACGACTTTCCAACAACTTAAAGAGCTGATAGTCACCGAGCGACTGAAATTCCGGGTTCCGGCGGTAATAAGGGAACACTTTTTAGATGAATGGCTTAAGGTGAAGACGCCATACGAGTTTGCGGATAAACTCATTGAATATGAAAGTATTAAAGCGAGTTTTAGGAAAAAGGAATTTCATCAGAAGACTGTTTTTCAAAAGGACAAGCAACCTTCTTCATGGAAAGCAAGGCTCAGTTCAGAACCAAGAGCGCAGCAAAAGGATCTTGCGCTAGAGAAAAGAGATTCTGAAAATTTTACTACACCAGAGGAAGCTTATGAAAAGCGAAAGAAGCCACAATGTTTCCGATGCAACTCAACTGAACATTTGCGCCCGAATTGTCCCTTGATAAAGAAAAACCAAGACAAGGTTGAAAATATAAATCGAGTGATATTAGAAGAAGAAGCAGATAAATATCTAGAACCTTACACCTATTTGGGTGAGGTAAATGGTTTCACCATGCCTATCCTTAGAGATACTGGAGCAAGTATTGACGTCATCTGCAGAAACCGAATAACCCTTCAAATGCTTACTGGTGAAAGTATCTGGGTTCAGCAACCTTTGGATAAAAGTCCAGTTTGCTTACCCTTGGCCGAAGTTGAGCTGAAAGTCGAGAGCGCACATGTGATCACAAAAGCCGCAGTTGTAACCAGTGATGTAGACAAGGGAAGATATTTACTCGGAAATAGAACGGCGTCCTTGTTGGAGAAGATGAAGGAAAATCCTGTTCCTCATCAGATAAATGCAATACAAACCAGGGGTACGAAACGTTTGAATGACATTTGTGAAAACACATCGGATGATGAAGAAGAAACTACTTCCGAAGAACTTCAAGAGATCATAATCGAAGACGATGATCTATTCTCCTTTCCCACTAAAAAAGAAGAATTTACCGGACTGTCTCTTGTGAAAGTGGACTGTAAAACTTTTGCATCGCAACAGAAGAAGTGTCCAGACTTGAAAAATTTGTTTGAGAAAGTGGAAGGAAGACGTCCTGAAGACCCTTCAGGTGAATTCGAAATCCTGACAAACGGTCTACTTATAAAGAAGAAGATGGACAAGATGGGAGTAGAGAAGCCATTGGTGGTTGTACCAAGGTTGTATCGAGAAGAATTAAAAGCTTTGTGCCATGAGGGAACTTCTGGACATTTAGGAGTGACAAAAACTAAAGACATTTTTTCTAGACATTTCTTTTGGCCACAGTGTTACAAAGAGATTGAAGAATTTGTTAGAAGTTGCGACAAATGCCAACGTTTTGGAAAACCGAATGACAAGAAAAAGCTCCGATGAAGATAGTTTCTGTGATACAAGAAGTTTTTTCAAAAATTAACGTCGATGCTTGCAAACCTCTACCAGTTACTCCGTGTGGTAAATGTTATCTTATTACTGCCATGTGTCTGTCGTCAAAATACCCTGATGCTGTTCCTGTTGGAGATATAACATCTGTCTCGGTAGTTGATGCCTTAATGGAAATTTTCAGTAGAATGGGATTTCCCAAGATACTACAGTTGGACCAAGGAAGCTCATTTACTAGTGAACTCACAACAACATTCCTTGAAGAGTTTGGGATAAAAGTAGTTCACAGCTCTGTGTATCACCCCCAAAGTAATCCTGTTGAAAGATTTCATCGAACAGTCAAGAGAATTTTGAGAGTTTTGTGCTTAGAAGCCGGATCTGACTAGGAAAAGGCTATTCACCCAGCTTTGTTTGCCTTAAGAACTGTAACCCATGAAAGCACTGGGTTCACACCTTCAGAACTTGTCCATGGAAAAAACTTAAGAAATCCCTTGACACTTTTGTTCGAGAATTGGATGGATCATGAAGATGACGGAGAGCCTGTCACAGAATATGTGTTTTCCTTGATAAATCGTCTGAAATGTTGTCAAGAACTTGCCACAACAAAGATGGAAAAATCTCAACAGAGGAACAAAACCTGGTACGATAAAAGAGCAGTCAAGCGAGAATTTCGCGATGGAGACTTAGTGCTGATATTTTCAACTTTTAAAGCCACTAAACAAGGCCCTCATTGGACTGGTCCAGGAAAATAGTTAGAAAACTTTCCGAAACGAACTATGTGGTGGAACTTCCTGACGGAAAGAGTAGTACGAAAGTGTACCACGTCAACATGCTGAAACCATATTACAAGCGACCAGAACAAGTGAACTTTCTACTAAGTGAGAAAGATGAAAACCAAGTGGAAGATGAAATGGAAATTCCATATGTGGACTCGAATCCAAACATCTTGGACTTTGATGAAATGTTTCAAGATTATCACCTAAAAACTAGTTTGAATGAAGATCAGCTCATTCAATTGAAGAAATTCGTCTGTAAATACGAAAAATGCTTTTCAAATGTTCCTGGTAAAACTGATATTGTTACTCACGACATAGAACTCATCGAGGATCAACCACTTCTCTCAAAGCCATATCGGAATTCACCGAGGCAAAATGCTATTTTAAAGGCTGAAATCCAGAGGATGCTGGCTATGAGAATCATTGAGGTGGGCTTTTCCGATTATACCTCGCCTATGATCCTGGTTGAATCCCCCGGCAAAGACCCGAGGCCTTGTATAGATTATCGGAACTTGAACAAAATGACAAAGACCAAACTCTTTCCGCTCCCAAACATAGAAGAGCGTATTGAGACGGTGTCCTCAGCGCAATACATTATCCTATTAGACTTGTCAAAAGGGTATTGGCAAATACCGTTAAGCGAGAGAGCACAGAGACTGGCAGCCTTTGTTACCACATTTGGTACGTACCAACCGTTACGAATGCCATTTGGACTTAAAAACGCTCCATATGAATTCAGCAAAATGATTTCCCAACTCTTAGAGGGATGTGAGGAGTTCGTTGCCATACCTGGATGATATTGCAATTTTTTCGAATTCTTTTCCAGAGCACCTCGGACAAATCGATATCATTTTGGGACGTATACAAAAGGCCGGGTTAACCATCAAACAATCAAAGTGCAAGTTTGCACAAGGTCAAGTGCAATACCTTGGACATGTCGTCGAGCAAGGATGCAGGAAGCCTTCTGAATTGAAAATCCTCGCTATCAAAGATTTTCCTGAGCCCAAGACTAAAACTGATATGAGAGCCTTTTTGAGACCTGCGGGATATTACAGTCGCTATATTCCGATGTTTTCTTCCATCGCAGCTCCATTGACCGATACATTGAAAGGGAAGAAACAAGGAAAATATGAATTGGACCAAGGAATGTGAACAAGCATTTGTCACTCTCAAGAACTGTCTCTCTGATTTTCCTACCCTGTTTGCACCTGACTATCAAAAGCCATTTATCGTGCAAACCGATGCTTCAGATCAAGGCATGGGAGTATTATTGTCCCAGATTGCTGAAGATGGATCGGAACACCCCATAGTCTACCTCAGCAAGAAGTTTTCCAGCGTTGAGAAACAGTACAGTGACAGTGAGAAAGAGTGCGCTGCAATAATCATTGCAATTAAAAAACTTAAGTGCTATCTGGATGGGAATGTTTTCAAAATTATAACCGACCATAATCCTCTTGTTTGGCTAAATTCCGACGCAAGCACAAATGCTCGACTCATGCGATGGTCCTTGGCGTTGTAGAATTTCAACTTTGAGGTAGAACACCGCAGGGGATCAATGCATGGAAATGCGGATGGGTTGAGTCGAATCCACACTCTTACAAAACCTGTATAACCATTGTAAATAATTTTTTATTTTTATGTAATGTGTTGTACTCATAATATTGGCACTGATTCAAACGACTGGACACTCCTTTTATTACATTGAGTAACTTTCTTTTCCCATTGAGTTCCTCTCGGAAAGAAAGTTTTCCAAGGGGGGAGGAAGTCTGTACCGTCGTCTTTTCTAAAAAAGCCGGCAACCCTAGAGGGAGACGAGCGGCCCCGTAGAACGAGCGCGGACGAGGATTGAAAAGCAAACTGTGCGAGCTGTGGAGACGAATATGATTTTTTTGTAAATGTAGTGTTATGTGTGTTGTGTGGTGTGTAAAATGTGCTGTGGAGGTGGAACACAATTAAAATATTAACCTCCTAAAGTGCCTCCTGTGTTTCTGAAGAGTTTGATTATTTTCGGAAATACGGTACACCACCCAGAGACGATTTGTGCCTTGAAATACGAAACTGATATTGCCATTTGTGCGATTGGAGCCCAAACAATCGAAAATGTACTAAAAAATTGGGTTGATCCGATGGGTACTGTCAAGCCAGCCGTGGCAGTCATTTGAATGATGTTGTATTTCATTCATAAATGAAAATGTTCAATCTTTCTAATAAAGTCATAGTTTTGAAAAAAAAAAATTAATTAGTTGTTATTTTATAGCCGATTCAAATTACAAACGTTAAATGGCCTACCCTGTATTTGTCTTTTAACAAATTTAAATGAATAATGAAAAGGAAAAAAATCTGACAGAATTTAATAACAGATGGGGGGGATAACAAAATGTAGGTGTCAGAAGCATAAAAAGATGGCAAATAAAAAAGCTTTTTTAAAATAAATAATTTTTTTAATAAGGCCAAAATGACTAATATTAATAATTGACAATTTATACGTTAAAAAAGATGAAAGATTTTTTTTTCTTTTGCAAATTTTCCAGATTTTTTTCCTTATGTATTTTCTGATAATTCCATGATTTACCAATTCTGAATGGCTCATGTGGGTGAAGTAAAAAAATGATTAAAAAATATATAGGACAGATTTTTAAAATAAAAGGACAAATGTAAGACACTTTTCCAAACTTTTTTTTTTTTTTTTTTATCAAAAAATAGGAATTATAGGACAGTTGTAAACAGATGTAATTAATATATTTTTTTTGATATAGTTTTTTTGTTCTGCATGGTTTAACCTTACCAGTGTTATCTAAAGAAAAAAAATGACTCCATGGGGCTAGTGTCTACTGCTGACACGCCCACACTAACCCTATTCTGATTTCAGCAGTAAAAACAATTTAATAGTGGGAGCATATGAGAAGACTATGGAGTCTTTTAAAATGGCAATCAATGAATCAAAAATTGAAAAAGTAAAAATGTGTCAGCAAACAAACATCGTGGCAGGATATTTTGTATATGCTATGTTTAGTCATAGTCTGGAATAAAGCAATTTTTGGGAGAGAGATCATCTTCATTTGTGAAGTATATGAATGAGAATGGTAGGGCAAAAAATTTATTTGAAAACAAATACATACCTGGCGAAAGCCATCAGCAAAATTGTTTTTGAAATATCGTATGGCAGAATTTAGTCCATCTTTTAATAGACCTTGTTTACTTCGTTTCCCAGTCCTAAAATTTACAAATGCATGACAGTCTATAATGTCAGAATAAAATATTACATAAATACTACTATGCTTCTCAAACTATTTAATTTAAAGTAATGCAAAATGGCTCAGTATTAAATTTCAAAAAATCATAATATTGGAACAAGATACATATACTACTAGTTTTCAAAAGAAATTGGAATGAACAGACGATCCTCTCTTTCCTTATACTTCAAATAAAGAGGAAGAACTAGCATGAAAGAAAGGAAAATGAAAGGACTCATGATGTTTTGACAAGCTTACACACTCAATTATCTTATATTAGCCACTTAAAATATCATCCTTATTGTGTCAAATTTATTATTTTTTGCTAACTGTACACTTAAAGATATTTTCAAAAATTATGTTGTCGATTCAAAGGACTAACAATATGCAATTGATGAAGTGGTTGATGTCATTTACAAGGTTAACTCCTTTGTTTCTTTCTTCAAAAGAATTTTCTTTTCATTTTCATCTATACTTTGGGATGAAAGATATCCGGTAATTATCCGGTATTTGGTTAATTCTTAACTATCCAGTCCAACTGCAAAAAGATCAGAATATCCATCATGCAAAGCAGTATATCCAGTAGTTAGGGGCCGTGGTAGCCTAAAGCTAGGATGTCGGACTTCTACCTAGAAGGTTGCGTGTTTGATACCCAACACGCTGAAGACCCACCATGTATTTTTGATGATATGTGCATGTAAAATCCGTGGATCTCAGTACCCCCATTACCTCGTGCCCGTGGGAGGGCATCCCTAAGATCTAGTGTTAACAGGGAAGGAGGTTGGAGGGAAAAAAGTATATCCAGTAGTAATTTGAAGAGGAAAATTTTCCATTATATCTTTCCAGAGAATATTCAGTGTGAAAAAAAGTCAATTTTTTAGCAAATTCTTTGTGTAATGTAATAAAACTTTTCGTATTTCTTTTCATTGATCAATTTCAGCTTCACAAACACGCGCGCACACACACAAAAAAAAAAAAAAAAAAAAAAAAAAAAAAACAGGTCATAACTTTAACTTTGTACTGAACATTTATAGAATAAAGTTTGCCTTAGTTTTAATTAATTTTTGTATATTACTTCATTTTTGAATAATAACAAGGCACTTTGTAATTCAAGTAATAAAAGAGCACTCATAGAAGATAAATAGGCTTTGTCTCTAGCTGGGTGAGAAAGAAAATATTGACGTGAATCAGAGACTAATAGCATCTCCAACTCAGTGGTGTGACAGCCCATTGGGGGCCATGGCCTACTGTGCCCATTCCAGCTTTCAAGACCGAGGACCCTGGGGTGCAGAAGGAGATGTTCTGGTCAAGTGGTCAACCTGACATGGAATCTCCAGTGTTCGTTCCCAAGTATGCTTGGTTCTCATTTTATTGACCAAACTGAATTGATGAAAGGCTGAGTCTACCCTGCCCAGCCCGGGATTTGAAAACCGCACTTGTGGCATGGTAGCACAGAAGGCTACCACACTGCCCCTGGCCTTCAATAGCATCTCTAGTAGCTTCAATTATACAGAAACTTTTCTCAAAAAGCACAGTAAATTGCAACTAAGTAAGTTTTCCACCCTGCTCTCTGCTTAAACATTAATGACTTGTTTTTGAATTCCACTTTAAAAAGAAATAATTCTGCTTCTTCATGATATCTGGGATGCCAGTGGCGGAAAGGGCAGGTGGGCAACCGGCTTTTGCCAGATAAGCCTCTTCAGTTTCGACCGATCCCGTTAAATTTATATTTCTATTTCCCAACAGGGTGCCTACTCAAATAGCTAAAAAAATGTCCATGACTTTTCCAGGTAAATCAAAGCAGAATTCCAAGGTAATGGTCTGAGTAAAATTTTCGTTAGCAAATGCATTATTTGTTCATTAAACAGCACCCCCCATAACATTTTATAGATCTATATAAATAAAAATGTAAGTGTTCGTTTGTTCATAGCCTCACAAAATTTACGAAAATTCTTCACCGATTGCTTTGAAATTTTGCCGGAATAATGCGTTTGATTACGCGTGTGTTTTTATATATCATTTTCAATTTATTTTAATTTTGATTTATTTTTTCGTTTTTAATGTTTTAATTGAAATCTTTCGTTAATAATTAGCAAACATAAGTTAGTTTTGAATGGCAACAGCTAGATTTAGAATTTTCTTTTGTTTATATTTGGATTAAGCTTATTTTGGAATTTTTCATTTCGAGTTCGTGTTTTTCTTATTGGTCTTCATATTTTGGTATTAATTTTTCAAAATGCCTCGCAAAAGTCAAACTTACGTGCGTGTTCTTATACATCACTTTAATTTAATTTAATTTTGATTTAATTACTTAGTTTTTTAATTGAAATATTTCGTTAATAATAAGCAAACATAAGTTAGCTTCGAATGGCAACAGCTGGATTTAGATTGGCATGTGCAATCACCATAAACACAGCTCAGGGCCAATCATTAGAAAGTCGTGGTTTAAATCTAGACACAAAATTGCTTCGCACATGGACAATTATATGTTGTGTGTTCTAGAGTTGGAAAATCAGACAATCTCTTTGCCTTCAAAGGAACCACAAAAAACATTTTGTATCCACAAGTATTATGAATGCAAACACCTTTTTCTTTAACATTTAAGGAGAATGAGCTACTGCAACGTGTGGCAGGGTACAGATATTTTCATTTTGATTTCATAATTTTGCATTTTTTCTGTTTGTATTAAAGTATTTTTACACTCGAAGATTGAAGGAACTTTAAAACAAAGATTACTTATTTTGAATGGCAACAGTTTAATTTAGCTATTTTCATTTAAATTTAAAAATTTTGTGTTTTTTTGTTTGTATGGAAATATTTTGTTAGTATTTTTGCACTCGAAGATTAAATGGAACTTTAAAACAAAGATTACTTATTTTGAATGGCTACTGCTTAATTTAGCTATTTTCATTTTGATTTAAACATTTTCGGTTTTTTCTGTTTGTATTGAAGTATTTTGTTAGTATTTTTGCACTTAATGATAAGGAGAACTTTAAAACAAAGATTATTAATTTTGAATGGCAGTTTTTTTAATTTAGAATTTTTGTGTTTGTGTTTCTTCTGTTTGGATAAGGCTTATGTTGGAATTTTTCAATGTGCTGATCCAGACAATATCAAAATCTTCAGAGACAATGGAACGTCAAAAAACAAATTGCCCGCAAACATTGTGGAAAAAAAAAAAAAAAAAAAAAAAAGCTCAAGACCAATCAATCAAATTGAGCAGTTTAGATCTAGACACGGATTGCTCCTCAATTGGACTGATATATTGCGTGTTCTAGAATGGGTAAACCAGACAATCCATTTTTTCAGACCATGAAACAACATGCATTGTGAAATTAAACATAATAGAAATATGTGCTTTCTCTTGCTTTTCCATCGAGCCAGACTGAGCCACAGCAACGCGTGGCCGGGTACAGCTAGTACAATTATAAATGATACTTTAACATAGAATTATTTATTGCAAAAAATAATAAAAATTTTTATCACTATGTTTAAATTTTTAATTTTCAAAAAAATCTTTTAAAATTCAAAAATTGGATCCTGTTAAAAATGCTGGAATGACCCCTGACTACTGAATTAAATTTCCCCTTTACCGTTTAATAAAATATTTCACTATAAAATACTTCTAAGTTAACCATAGGTATGTCATTATATGTTTTATGATTAAAGTTTGTTTCCTCCAAATTTTGTACAGATAAAAATATAGTATTTTTATGCCCTATTTTATATGCTGCATTAATAAAATACATATACATTTAAGTATACAGATACAGATGTCTTGCCAATTATTTTTTAATATGTTAAAAATGTTTTGAAACAAATGATGAGTGAAACACATTTGCACTTTATTGTTTTGCAATTGCACTATATAAAAATATAAACGCATAATACAACTAGAAGCAAACTGAGGCTGGATACCCGGCCCAACAACAAATATTCAGTGGAATATGTATCCGGCTGAATTCTGATATCCGGTCTGGATACCCATATCCGGCAAAAAAGTGCAGGATACCTTTTATCCAGTATCCCACAAAATCACTATACAGTACAACCCGAATCTATACATATAAAGAGTTTGTGTGTATTTGTGCATGGGGCTTGTCCTGGAAAAATGGTAAAAGACTAGAAATTTAAAGTTTGGTATAGGGGTGTGGCGGTCCATGGGGTACCTTTTGGCAAAGCACGGAAGCACTGGTTTTCCATCAAGAAGGTCCGAGTCTATCTTTCGAAGTCCGAAGTCTATCTTCTGTCCTGGCCATTAGGTACCTTTTGGCAAAGCACGGAAGCACTGGTTTCCCATCAAGAAGGTCCGAGGTTCTAGCCCTGCCTCCGGCAGAACATCCTCCTCCACCATCACCTCCATGGCCTCTCTCGTCGACCGCCACAGGGGTGTAGTTTTTGTTGCATTTGTGTACCTTGAGCTTCAATTGTTTTGATGAATTAGTTTTTTTTTTAAAAGTTGCTTAATATTTCATTCATGTAATTTTTAGTGCTTTTTACCCAGAGATGATTATTTGAGAAAATTCTGGGCAAACAATTTGTTCAGTGGAAATTTTAGATATGGAAATGTTTTTGTATCACTGCTTAATCCTTCACTAAGCTGCTTTTCAAATCTGCAAAGCTAAGTTAGAATTGAATTTTCCATGCTATTGCCAATAATTTAACACTGAAAACTAATTTGATCATCTGCAAAGGTGCTTTTCGTTAGAAAGGTAAAAGAATTGACCACCAGTCTGTCCGTATTTTTCCTGTATTTCTTTGTTTTTTACAATAATAATTGGTATTCTTCACTTTACTTTAAAAAGCACTTAGTAAAGGGCTAAGATTACAAAAGCAATTTAATTGATGAAATGGAAGTTTCAGTTTCGTTCCCACTTCAATGTCAAATCACCATATGATTTACCATTATTTTTTTAGCAGATTTTTTATATTTAGTGGAATTAAATAAATTAAAATAATTTATACAAGCATTAAAAAATAAATAAAATACATAAATTAAAAAAAATAATAGGCGAAAGACATAATACCTAGTAAAATCGGTTTTAAGGGCTCCAGTTCCAGCATACTGTATACTACATATATCTGCATTATCTGCCCATGCTATAAAAATAAAAAATTAAACATACAACAGGGAAAATGTATAATTATACATTTTAAAATTTAAATACAGATAATAAAATTTACCATTTTTATAAATGTACTCAAAGTTAAGTTGAGCTTGCAGTTTCTGCCCCTCACTCAATACACCAAGCTTCTGCAATGAAAAAAAAAGCAAAATTGTTATTTTGTCATCATTTTATTAGAAGCATTTTGTTAAACTAGTTTTGTTACAAAATTGCAAAACTCTTATAATTTTATTTATATTCTATAAATCACAAAAATCAAAATGTTTAATGTTTCCTTTAAAACATTGTAGGGTTCCTACCATGATACACACTCAAAAATAGTTGCTTTAGTTGCCTTAGAATGCAAAAATAGTTGCCAAATTAGTAGCCAATAGCACTATATAATCTAATCAGTAAGAAATTAAAGTCATAAAGTTTAAATATTTTCATAATAAAAGAAATATTCTTACCATTAATTTCTACTTTTATTGTGCAAAACAGCAAATTTCAATAATTTAAAATGAAATGTAATGAAGAAAAAATTAGTACTAACATAAAGCCACTTGTGTTTGAAACGATAAACTTCAAAAGGTTTAATTTCAAATTCTCCAATGAACCATTAATTTATAAAAAAGTAAATTATTCAACTTGACACTATTACATCATCAAAAATTTACACATATGACTACCATCATTCATATTTCTTAAGTATTGGTTGCTTGATATTTCAAAAATTTAACATTTTCATTAAAAAATTTAAAAACCTCTGCTTTTTTTTTCAGTCAACAGTAAACTAAGTTTTCCTAATTGTTTCAGTAATATATATATCAAAATTACAAATCATTTTAGCAATAGTAAATTATTGTATTTTATAATGTACAGTACCAATTAGTTTAAAATTCCAGCAATTATTTAGCAAGTTTTTAAAGATAGTAGCAACTATTATAGAACATAAACAGTGTGCAGGGCTGTCCTTGGGTCTCTTTAATAACTACATTTTCAAATAAAAATACGAAAAAAAAAAAAAAAAAGAAGTATAATTTTTCCTTTACTTTATAATTCAACTCATTCATAAGACATGTCATCCTTTGTAATGAAAGCGCACTTAGAAGGGTAAAATGTTTTTTTACTAGATCATTAATTTTATTGATTTAAAAATAACAATTAAACTGGCTTAAACCACCTAGAAACACCCTCCCCTGGAAATACCCCCTCCCCATTGACACAGTTCTTCCAATAATATTTAATTTCGCTTCCGTCAAAAGAAAAAATTTTTTTTTGATTGCCGCTTACAACTCTGATTTCACTCTTCCTTCAAATGTTTTTCTTCAAAATAAATCAATAAATAAGAAATAGACAATCATGAAAAGCATCCTTTTTTTGCGGCTAAACTGATCTTGAAACGAAAGTGTATAAAACATCTGCTTTCAGCGATTCATCCTCTTCCAACCCAGACATTTTCTTTGTTGAATGTCATTTGAAGAATGAATTCCTTGATTTTAATGTAAAGCAAGCTTTACACTGTATTGTTTTAGTAACTCGTTCATTTTGAGATTGAATATTTTCATTTGAACTTGCAAAAGTGAAAAATGTTTAGTTCCTAATTGTCTTGTGCCATTTTGAAAGTGTGTTGTATTTTTTTAAGTGAGAGAAAAGCAAATAAACATTTTAAAAAGAATGAAAGCAAATTTGACAAAGCAATTTAAGATTGAAAATGTTCATTTTTGTTCTATTATTCAGTGTTTTAATCATGATTTTTGTAAAGAGTTCATTTTTGCCTTTGAGAA
Organism: Octonoba sinensis; assembly: GCA_038502835.1. Lineage (NCBI taxonomy): Eukaryota > Metazoa > Arthropoda > Arachnida > Araneae > Uloboridae > Octonoba > Octonoba sinensis. The sequence continues at coordinate 88,914,372 of CM076604.1, read as the reverse complement.
TTTTGTTAGTTGTATCTGTGGTTCCTTATTTAAAATTTCAATAACAAATCGGGGGGGGGGGGGGATATACATTACTTTCACCTTGGGGAATAAATACAATAAGCAAATGAGTGAATGCCATTTAATCTGAAGCATTGCAAGATTGTTCAAAGAACAAACCTCCTTCTCTAGCAAGATTGTTGTCCGAGAAAACAAGTAGAAACTTCTTTGAATAGCTTCTTTAAGCCTGGCTTTCTAAAATCAGTTTAAAGTTCTGAGGTAGCGTCTTTTAAAGTTCAAAATGTCATTATAATATGAAATTACCAAACATTGATTTCAAAATCAACATTATGGGCCATTGGTTAGGCGGCATTAAAATGAACTTGTTTTTTAATACTTTAGTTTAATTAATTAAATAAAATATAAAATAGTATAATTTAATTAGTTTTACTCTTTTTCCATTTTTTAAAAAAATGTGTACTTCAAGTTATTATAAGTTCAACAATGCATTAAATATTTGATGTATATAACAGCATACAAAAAATACATTTTCTAGTAGAAATACTTAATTCAAGCTACTAACATTATATATAATATGCAATGAAATTTTAAATATTGTTTATTACAAGTTCACACCTTAAGCTGTAGTTCTAACGATTCTCTAGCAAGGAGACTCTGGACCACATTTGTACGATCTAAACAATCAATGCAATTTGTACGAAAAACTCCCTCTTGTTGGCAAGGCACACTTTTATCACGGAGCATCATAAAGTAACTAAAAAGAAAAAGACATTTAACCATTGTAAAATTAAGGATGTTTCTAATTTCAATAAAATGCATTTAAATTCTGTCATCAAAACTTGAAACAGTTAATTCATACTGTATGAGTTCATAGCATCATGAATAAAACTTAAAAATAATTTAATGTTTGAATATGAGCAATAAACAGTATGAAGCTTTTTCCTTTTTATTTTTTTGCAACTAATTAAGCAACAGTGAGGTACAAAGTATAGTCAGTAGCACATACAACCATTACACAAATTAAAAACATTCTTTGTGTTCTGAACATTTCGTGCTAAAGAAAAGTCAACCAACAAAGATGGGTATTCATGCAGATATTATGTATTTTCTGCAGCTTCTGAAAATTTAACCATTTACTGCAACAGTTTAAAAATATATAATTACATTGTGCATGTAAAAATTAAACTATTCTCTTTTGCATTTAACAACAGCTAGTTTATTTTTTCTTTAAAAGTTTCTGAACCAATCATAAAAAATGTTAAATTAAAATGTGATGTTTTATTGTTTTATTATTTTTCAATAATGTACGACCACCATTTAATACAGCGAGAAGTAAACTATTTCTTCTGGAATAAAAAGTTTACTTTTAAATTCAAATACAAAGCTTTCAATACCAATCTTTAAAAGCTTAACGCAAAAGGCATTTTAGCTGCAAAAAGTTTTTGATGTGTTTCCAGCACTGAAGAAACATTGTATATAATTTTAATGTACATTGTACTGCAACCAAAGCAAAGAATGCCTTTTGAAGTTTAACAAATCATGTTATATTTCATTTCAATGTTTTTTATAAAATAATAAACTTTTTTTCAGTGGTAATACGAGTCATTTTATGCATACCTTTTAAAATTGATTTCAAAATCAATAGAATATTATTATTAAATAAATAAATAAAATTAAATTAAATAAAAAAATGATGGTCAAGAAATGTTCTTGTGCAAAATTAGTGTGTATAATCCTTTGATACTTTTAATCAGAATATATTATCTTAGACTTAACTTAGGTTACTTACAAAACAAGTAACTTTTACCAACATGCAAAATTTTTTTTAAAGGGAACACTTTTAGAATTTTTTAAAATAAAAACTTATTAGTCATTGCATTTTCCTTCAATTTTATATCATAATGCAAAACTACATGTTTTAGCGGAAATGATACAAATATTAAGAGTCTCTTTAAATAGTTAAAATTCTAATCACATATTAGAATATTATTTCAGGCTTTCTTTCATTCTTTTTTGTAAAAAGTCTCACCCCCCCCCCCCCAAAAAAAAAAAAAAACTTTTACTTCTTTAATTATTTTTAAAAATAAAGAACAGTTCATATGCCTTACCAAAAGAAAAAAAGAAGTATAGAAGAAGAATGCAAGAAAATGCTAAAAATAATGTGATATGAAAATGAATGAGAAAAATCAAAAGTTAAAAGGCATCAGTAGCTGTTCAGAAAATAAGAGAAGATATGTTCTTAGCAGATAAATAAAGTTCATACTTATGATCAAGTAAGTCTTGGCGTAAGCGATCAGTCAGTATTGATAATCTGTCCCATCTCATTTTTCGGCATTCATGATGGAAATCAAATGCATCATACCTATTGGTAAGACAATGTTTAAAGTTATATATAAATATATATATGTATATAAACACAAAACATTCAAAAATGACATCTGCACATAAATGTATTAAGTATACAGAAGTGATTGCGAGTACATGAGAAAATGAATGAATTTTATTTAGAGAAAAAGGGATGGTGGGCAAAGGATCATGATTTCTAAAAATAAATCCTCCAAAATAAGAAAGTATTGTTAATAATTTTGATGAACAGAGGATATATATTTCTTAGTCCTTTAAAACAATCTCTCTTATTAAAGCAGATACCAAACTTCCAAAATCTGATTTTCGTAATTTTTAAAGAGAACACAAAAAGTACATACACACACACATCTCAATCTCAGATAAGTTCAACAATTTTGTGGCAGAAAAATTAAGTATCAAATAAATTTTAGAATTTCAACACAAAGAAGAAACAAAGCAACCACTCTTTTATGGTTAAAGTTGATTTTATAATGTCTGAAAACTTAGATTTCATGGTTATATTTGTCAAAGACATAAAGTAAGAAAATAATGTTTGTGAAATGAGTTTCAAAGGAATCATTTTTTTCCCCAAAAAATTCTTTTAATTTCGAGATTTTTTCCAAAGTTTGTAAAAACTGGAAGATTTTAAATACAAACCAGAAGACCAGGAGAAAAAGGGAAAATCCAGGAATCTCCTGGAAAATATAATATAGTTGACAGGTATGTTATTATATCATCTAATAGACTTATCTATTCATTGTTTTGAATAAATGTTTTTCTATCTGATTATCACTATATATATATAATAAAGTAGCAATCATTATTTTTTTCCCTCTTTTTCAAATGCAACCATCATTTTTCATTAGTTTCCATTTGTTATTTCAATTTTTTTGAGCCATTAAAGTTATTATGCATACATTACGCACAACAATATAATTGAAAAAAAATTAAAACCAAACCTCCAATTTTAACTTTCTGACATTTGGAAGCTCGCACTTTCAAAGTTTTAAATAATGTTTTGTTTAAAACTTTTCAAAGATTTAATCTTCTATCACTCAAACTCAAATTTGATTTTTTTGTATTCGAGATAATAACGAAAAAATAACATACCTGTATTTCAGGATTGGATTTATTTTAACTTTAAAATCAGGAATTAATTTTAAAGCCAGGAATTTCAAATGAACTACTTCCCTAATTCATTTGAAATGTTCTAATACCTAACGTAAGAATCATACACACAGGCTTCACGCGTGTGTGCCCAAGTGTTAGCTCTTTTTCCATGGACAGATTAGTTACTTCCAGTAGGTATCTGAGATGTATTGTAAGCCATAAGAACATACACCAGTAGTACTGGTATACGATCTCATATACCAGTAGGTATATGTGAGTATGTACAATAAGAGGGCAGAACTGCAGTTGATTGCATAAAATTACTTAACTTCAATGTAATGTCACAGTGCTCACTCTAAAAATTAATTACTGAATGCGGAAGAAGGTGTATAATTCTAACATGAAGTAAATTGATAAAAAAAAATAAATAGAAAAAAAATCAACTAATATAATTCACTTCAGACTTTTTTCAGCTAAAGAGTAAGCTTTAGGTTTTAGAGTGTTTTACACTATCAGTTTTTTATTGATCATTTGTAAGTTTTTTTTTACTTGCTTATCTTTTTGGCCTTTGCAGGTAAATGTAATATATTTCTGTAAAACAGTTTTTTGCTTTTTTTTCTTAGTTCTATAGAAATATTTCCAACAGAATTAGTATTCTTCAAAGAGAAGTTCCATGCAACTCCAAAGCACATGTACACATTTTCATTGCAAATCTGCATTAAAAACTTAGATTTGTCAAAGTTGCAGCACAAAAATAGTAATCTCCACACGCACTAACATTCTGTAAAGATGGAAATGAAAATAGGGAAATGACATTTATCAGTGAAACACAGAACAATTTGAAGTATTAAACTATCTCAGTTACTTAAACTTCACTAAAATGAAACCTGTTCTCTGTAATAGTGCTCTGAATTTCTTAATGAAATTAAAAATCATATTGAGGGTAAATATTCATGAAAATCACCAAAAAATGAAAAAAAGTACTGAATTCAGTATTTTCCCGGTTTAATTTGAAAATTTGAACTCTACAGTGTACTATCTAGGATTTCAGATCATCTGTGTGCCAAATTTCTGTTCTAAATACAATAGATTTGTTTAGACATTGCATTTATATGCATACATGAGTAATGGTTTATTTCCACTCATTCTCATTTTACGAAAGAATATTTTGATATTTAATTGAAATCCTGTGAACCCCAATTTTTTTATTGATTGTCAATAAAATCACATTCTGTTAACTATACCTGAAAGTTCAAACGTTTAGCTAGTAGCCATGTTGGAAATGGCCAGTAGACACTTTTAAATATTTATTTAAATTTTAAAACCTGCATTTTAATGTTTTATTTTCTTCATGGTAAACTATGCATTACATAATTTTCATATAATTTTATGAAAAAATACTAAAACTATGGTAAAGCTACAAAGATTTTTATGCATAAAAATAACAATTCAGAAATACTTTATGTTGGAGTTTCCACTTGAAGAAACAACTTGAGATAAAGCTTCTTCTAATTTCTTTTCTGCACCTTTATGATCAATCTGTAACAAATGGAAGCTAATCTCAAACAACATGAATTTGAAATAATTAAATCCAAAACCAATGTAAAAGACCACATACCAGATTTACAATAACTTGCTGCCCATAGTTATAGATTTGACTGTCAAAATGTCTTTGAAAACCATCTAACTGAAATATGAAATTTTTTGTAAATAAAAATTACCAAATCAGAGTAATACTTTCGAAGGTAAATGCCTACATACATAAAATGAATAAAACTTACATGGTTCTGATTGTTTAAAGCAGGTTTGGGCTTGTACTGTAGATTAGGAAGCTGACTCCAAAATAATGGAATAGAACCTCTTGTCTATAAAATAAACAAATTATAGTTTTTGGGAAATGGTTATCAGTTAACATCTGTTGTTTTCATTGTGAACAAAAGATAGCTTTTCAGGACTTTTCAGAGTCTTGTTCTTGTGAAATTGAGCAAAACTATTCATAACTTTGTAAATCTGACATTAGTATTAAATCGGGAATAATTAATAAGAGTGTTTCTCACTGATTCAAAACTAAAATGATCTAATTTTTCTATCTGTATTAGTTCAGGGATTAACATGAACATTGACATTTTATCTCAATTTGAAAAGCATATTGCATCTAATAGTACTGCCTCTTAGAGCCTAATTCATCTTTTTTAAAAATCTTCAATCATCCTCTAGAACCTGAATGATGATCAGGATTATTTCATCGTTCTAAATCTCTATCTCCCCTCCCCCCCTCTTTTAATATTAGTAGCTTAATTTTTCATTTTTACATAATTTATTTTACCAACAATGATAAATTTTTTTGGGAAAGGGGGGGGGGGAGGACACTTGGCTTAAACTTACTTAAAAACATAACCACGACGGAAATTCAAAATGTTTCATTTAAAATACATTCTCACCTGAACAAAAGAACATTTGCAGCCATCACATTCAATCACTTGCTCAGTTTCAACAAAATTAGCTGGATGACCATCAGCATCAAGGCCTCTCATAAAAAATCTTGTGCCAGCACGAAATAAACTTCTTCGTGAAATCAATATCCAAGAAAAAACCTTCTGGTTAATGGTACAGTTTTTGACTACAACAACTAGTGAGAGTTAAAGAGTCAACAAAGTTAAATGCCATTCCTCATTTTTACATAACTGATTTATATAAATTTTGACCTTTTAACAGATTTTGCATAACATACTCAGCCTAAGATTGAATTATTGCTTCTGAAAACATTTTGATGAGTTTTAGCCTTCTGCTGACAGTTTTGGTAATCATATATATATATATAGTCAACCCCCTCAAATCCGCTAATTTGAAATCCGTTTAGTAAAACATAAACAATGAAATTTTATCAATTGCTGAGTAGAAATTTAAGATGAAACCAAGATTATGAATGTTAAATATGTAAAAAGAAGGAACCCATTTTCATTTTAGTTTATATTTTAAGGTTTAATTTGCATTAAGTAAAACTAAGAGTATAACGATTATTTACATGCTATGCTTTTCAGCAGTTATTTTACAGGTATCATTCTTCATTGTTTACTTTTGGTATGCCTTTTATTGACTATCATTTTTTAAAATTTATTCAACCACTTAGATTTTATCTGATCACATGTATTATGTATTGAACTGTAGTGTTATCAAAACTTCAAATATTTCTGATACATATAGGATGTATATCAAGATGATATATGTCACAAATGTTTTCAGTGAAACTAGTAAGAGTTCTGTTCATATAAATGTGTGATATAAAATAACCTAAAATTAATTAAAACTACTGAGGCAACCATTAATTAAATTATTTTGTCAGAACAAATTTATTTTTATTTATAAAAATTAATAATATATTATGGATTTTTAATTATCAGATTTTTGTCCAAAAAAATATATATAAATGTACCTGTCTTAATATCAGTAATATCATCCTAATATTTTATTTAGCAATTACATCTTAAGTAAGGGTCAATCCATGTGAAATCATCCAGAAAAAGCGAAAAATGTTGCTCAATGTTTTTGATTGTTTTTATATTTTGGCAGTCAATTTATTGTTATCTTGAGACCCCAAAACAAGTGTTAAAAAGTTTTTTAATTCTTGAAATTTTTTATTACAGCCGTTTCCAAGTCACATCTTTAGTGATTTTTCATGAAAATACTGCTTTACATAAATCTTTGTAACATTTTTATTTCTGAATATTTCAAAATAATTTAAAAACCATTATATGCTGTAAGAAATGAGAAAAATTTTGCTTTTGGTTTCTTTTTTATAAATTTTTTTAAAAATACGGAAATGGAGTTTGAAAATACCATTTTCAAAATGAAAACTTGCGTTTTTCAGGTTAAAATTTTTAATAGAAGAAACTAAGACTCGCCTTTACATTTTTTGTCCTGAATTTTGGTAGTTTCATCAGAAGCAGTATGGAACATTTGGAGGGTTTCCTTTATTTTATATAATTAGCCAAACTTGGCATTTCGGTGTAGAAATGCCAACTTTGAGACTCAATATCTAAAAAGGGACTGAATCAAATTTTATGAAATTTTAGGGGAATAATATTTTTATAGATATAAATATGTAGTAAAGTTTTTATAAGTGATATCAAAGTTGTTTTAGAAATACAACACCTCGAAGTCAGGCAAAAAATCACGTGTCTTTCCGCCTTTTTTTCACATCTAAATGTCATCATACTGCCTTATTTATTTTACTCAATGCTTCAAAACGTTTATAAGATCTTCCAAGGCTTATAAATTTACTTACAGCGACACATAAGCAACAAAATCAACGATCAATGTTCAATTTTAACATCCATGTTTGTTTTGTTGTAGTGAGCCAGCACAAAAGCATATCATTTCTTAACTAGTAACCTTTTATTGCTAAACTTTCTAAATGATTTGACGAAGAACAATTAGTCATGTAGTCTAATTTTTATACTTGTCGAATATTCAAATTTTGTGTCTGAGACTCAACTTTATTTCTAAAACAACTTCGATATCACTTATAAAAACTTTACTACATATTTATATCTATAAAAATATTATTCCCCTAAAATTTCATAAAATTTCATTCAGTCCCTTTTTAGATATTGAGTCTCAAAGTTGGCATTTCTACACCGAAATGCCAAGTTTGGCTAATTATATAAAATAAAGGAAACCCTCCAAATATTCCATACTGCTTCTGATGAAACTACCAAAAGGTATCTATTCAGGGCAAAAAATGTAAAGGCGAGTCTTAGTTTCTTCCATTAAAAATTTTAACCTGAAAAACGCAAGTTTTCGTTTTGAAAATGGTACTTTCAAACTCCATTTCCGTATTTTTAAAAAAATATATCAAAAAAGAAACCGAAAGCAAAATTTTTCTCATTTTTTACAGAATATAATGGGTTTTAAATCATTTTGAGATATTCAGAAATGAAAAAGTTACAAAGATTTATGTAAAGCAGTATTTTCATGAAAAACCACTAAAGATGTGACTTGGAAACGGCTGTAATAAAAAATTTCAAGAATTAAAAAACTTTTTAACACTTGTTTTGGGGTCTCAAGATAACAATAAATTGACTGCCAAAATTTAAAAAAAATCAAAATCATCGAGCAACATGGCCTGGATGATTTAATATGGATTGACCCGTAACCAATGTACATTTGTTCATGATTATGAGAAAATATCAATTATGAAGTAGTATAATATTTATGTAATACCACAACCAGATCCCAGAAGTTGATGACCAAAAAAGTCCCTAAAAATGCTCTAAAAACGCACCAAAAATGTCATAAAAATGCCATTTAAGTTGAAAAAAATGCATGCACTTAAAATCAGAGGTCAAAAACCAGAATTCCATTAAAGCTTTATTTTTTTGTTGAAAAATTACGATATCAAAAATGACAATGATTCTCTTAAAGAATAAATACAACCATAACTTAAATATTGTGTTTCAAAATTTTTAGCATCTCAAATGCTACAATCTGAATTGTACTGAATAATTCTTTTTCCTTTTTCTTTTTTGTATTACAAAAAATAAAGAAAGAAAAAAAAGGAAAAAAACAGAACCACCAGTTATTTCAAAGTAAATTTTAGCGTCCTGAAAAACTTAACGTGGAAAACTTGCAGACATGGCTGGCACAAGTTTGAAACAAATAAAATCAATCACGGATAAATTTTCTTAAAATTCAGTCTTCCCGAGTTTTTAATATTAGCAAATTTTTTATAGAATCAAAAATTCTTTGCATTCTTCAACTTGTTTTCATTCAATTTTGTAACAGAATATTGCACAATTCTTCTCTTGATCTGTACATTTAAATGTTTTGTACAATTTAATGAACAAAGCCCAATTAGATTTTTATCAGAATTTGTTTTAAAGGGCTAAAACATAAAAACTGCTCTGCAAAATGAGAAAAAAAAAATATATGTGAAAATCTATTGGCTGACCCTGATATGTAAAAAGAAGTTAGCAGATTTACATGCATTTTATTACTGTTTTGTTTATAATACATTTTGCAGGGGGGCAGGCATGCGCAAGCTCCATACCATATACATCTAACTTGGGAGTAGTAAGCTCTCTGTGGCAGGCTGTGCCTACAGTTGCTTTTCACCATTCTGTCATCATTTTAAAAATTTCCATTGAAGGGTGGAGAGCGGGGGGGGGGGGGGGGGGGGTTGGTGTGTAAAATGCTTGAAGTAGATTTCCACCTTTTTCTATCGTGTGTGTGTTTTCTCCCATTCCCTTTCATTTTAATGTTTCCTGCCATTCTTTGTGCAAATAGATAGATCCATGTCCTTTTCAACCAATCAAGGAATTTTTTTCTAGAGAAACAGTCATTTTTCAAATAATGAATTTTGACTCTGACCATTTTGTTCTATTTGTCTGCACTATGGTAAAAATTCTTTTAAAGGTAAGTTTAATATTTTTTTAATAACTAGCTCTGTTTTTATGTTGATAGATGTGCATTCATAAAGTTAAACAATGCAATTTAAAATAACATCAATGTATAGCAATGCGTCGTTGGCAAATTGAAATTAAATTGCTTACTTCATCGATAATTTTCTGCAATATGACATGGAAATTGATTTTCGTATCGGAGTATGGTTTTTTTTATTCCACGATTGAATGGAGAACAAGTAAAAGAGGGGGGGGGGGGGAGGATAAGAAGAAAAATCTATTCTTTATTTGTAAATCACAATTAAATCAAAAACCGAATTTGCAACTAAATAGTTTTCATGCTCTTACACGTTTAAACTAGGAGGGGTTCTGGTGCAGATTGTGCTATTGATATTTTTTGCAAGGGGGGTGTTTTGGGGGAGGCTTGGCAGATTTTTTTTGGGAGGGGGTCTGTAGATTTTCAGGCGGTGCGTCATTGCACTGAGAGGGGGGGGGGGGGCACCTCGGTTTGAATTTAAGTGCCAAAAAGAATGGATAGAAATCCCCCTCCCCCAACCCCAGTGTGTGGATCCGTCACTGCATCTTTATTGACCTTGATTGGTGCCCTCTGCAATATTGGAAAATTAATTTAAATAAAATGACATGACACTATCAGTTCAATGTTTCTTGTCTGATGAGAGAGTCAAACTCAACTTAAAAGAGAGAATCACTATTATTGCGGATTTCTTTATTCTCAGTCTCATCATTAATCTGCTCATCACAACTTATCTTCTCACATTCTGATATTTCTCATTGAATGGCGGAAAAAATAATTGAAGAAAATGTTTTTGAAATAGCATTAAACAAGTAAACATTACATTTCACTAAGCAATTAAAAACAGTAAGTAAGATAAGCATCAAGTAAATTAATTTTAAAATATTTTTTAATACCATTAGGAGGAATGTTTTAAAATTCAGTCATTAGCTTCATTACCGACAGCAGTCAAAAGCAATTGACGATACCATGTTTTTATATTTTCTATCATACCCTTATCTATGTGTTTCATTAGAGACATTACCTAAGTTAGCAAAAAAATTACCTCAATCTCACTGACTTTTAAATTCCTCTTCAATAGAATGAGAAGGAGCAGTATCCTATAAAAGAAGCGCTTTCACACATAAGTTTTTTTATTTGAAATGTTTTGTCAGAAGCTTCTCTTTTTTGAATGCTTCTTTTTTTTTTTTGTAATTAAAGCACATAATTATAAAATTTTCAAGTTCTTAAAAATTGTTATGTTTTTAACTCCTTTTTTATATTTTCTCACTTAATTACAGCCTTTTTAAAGTGAATATCTGGTTAAACCGAAGCTGGTTAACATTTTCCCTACAGCACTAGTACAACTGTTGTATCAGTAAAAATTCCTTTTTGCCCCCAGACTAACTACACAAATAATAGTATCCAAGGGTAATTTTTCCCCTAAGTGTGATGGATATGTTGATATAGATTTTATTTTTATAAAACTAAATAGCCCAAATCCTTACAGTAACAACTATATAATATAAACATATACTAATAGTTTTTTTTTTTTTTGCTCTTCAAATGCTTGCCGCAGAGAAAAGGTTAAATGAGAGTCTATATCTAGATTGCATATATCAGCTAGAAAAATTAGCGACATTTATCACAATATATAAATATTTTTACATATTTTTCCTGTTTTACAGATCCTTAAAAGATTTGCTCAGCATTAAAAGAATTGTTGAGCATTTTTCTCATTTTGCAGAACATTTTCCCATGTTTTAGCTCTTTTTTAAAAAATAAATATAGCAATATGTTTCATGACCCGCTAACACTTGCCATCAACAAAAAACTTCAAGGATGCAAGAACTGTCTAAAAACTGCATAAATAAACACAGGAAATGAATTAAAAATACATAAAAAAACTTACATTTTAGAACGTTTGGGACTTTTTGACCCAAACGAAAAAAAACAAAAAAAACAAAGCTTTAATAGAAATAAAATTTCACGTTAAATTAAAGCACAAATGAGCATTAAAACGCAGACATATGTTTCCGGATTGCTTGGAATCCCTTTTTCAATGCGACAGGGAGCTTCTAGATGCAAAACATCCAAATGAAGCAGACAAAACAACAAAAACAAAGCTTATATAGCCTAAGAATTAACTGTAAACCAATGAGAATAAAGGCAGTGTGAAGTGGAAGTAGAAGTAGTAGGAAAGGCACCAATAAGAGAGCAACAAACGAATGCAGTTGGAAGTACAGGAAGTAAAAAGGAATATCAATAAAAACAAAGCAAAAAAGACAACAGCATGCATAAAAATGTGAAAATACATGAAAATTGCAAAATAATAAAATAAAATACAAAGAATAAAATGGAAATAAAATAAGTACAGAAAATACCAAAACAAAAAGCAAAACAAAGTACATATGTAAAAGAGGGGGGAGAGAGAAAAAAATTGACACAAAAAAAGAAAACTAACAAGAAAACCAAGAAAGAACAACAAATTAAAGGAACTTATGCCAGACCTGTGAAAAATAAGGAGTTGAGGAAGAATCATTAACCAAATTAGAACTATTCCTGTTAATATGATAAGCTTCCCAAAAGTCAAGCGCTAATGGGGAAGAACATTTTTGAATAATTTTCCCAGAATTGAAATCAAAAGAGTGGTTGGAATTCCAACAATGTTGAGCAATGCTAGACTTATTTAGCTCTTGCTTTCATACATAACCTTTATGCTCATTTAACCCAATTTTCAGAGCACGTTTTGTCTGTCCAATGTAAGAAAGGCCGCAACGGCAACTAATTTGGTAAATACCCCAAGTGTTAAGTTGATCGACAGGATCTTTAAGAGAAGAGAAGGAAAGTTTGTTGCTAGGAGCAAAAACAACTTGAAATTGAAACCTTTTTAGGATTTCAGCAATACGAAAATTGACAGAATGAAAGAATGGTAACACAAAAAAATTCTTTCTAGGACCATGATTTGATCCTAGAAATCAAAGAGTGAGTCTGGTTTCACTACTTCTGTCTATCGTAAACCTTTTTGCTGTTTCTTTACCTCCTCACAGACTGTCGTCTCATCCTCCCAACCAAAAATATTCGGCTTTTAATGCTCTTGTCCATCGTGCTATTAATATTTGCTCTTCTCCTGAGCTTCTCAAGATTGAACTCAACTATCTGAAAGCTGTAGCTGTTGATAGAGGATTTTCTCACTCTTTAATTGATTCTATTCATAACAAACTTTCTAAAAAAACTTCTGGTCCCTATCATGTGGTTTCTAGAAAGAATTTGGTTGTGTTACCATTCTTTCATTCTGTCAGTTTTCGTATTGCTAAAATCCTAAAAAGGTTTCAATTTCAAGTTGTTTTTGCTCCTAGCAACAAACTTTCCTTCTCTTCTCTTAAAGATCCTGCCGATCAACTTAACACTTGGGGTATTTACCAAATTAGTTGCCGTTGCGGCCTTTCTTACATTGGACAGACAAAACGTGCTCTGAAAATTCGGTTAAATGAGCATAAAGGTTATGTATGAAAGCAAGAGCTAAATAAGTCTAGCATTGCTCAACATTGTTGGAATTCCAACCACTCTTTTGATTTCAATTCTGGGAAAATTATTCAAAAATGTTCTTCCCCATTAGCGCTTGACTTTTGGGAAGCTTATCATATTAACAGGAATAGTTCTAATTTGGTTAATGATTCTTCCTCAACTCCTTATTTTTCACAGGTCTGGCATAAGTTCCTTTAATTTGTTGTTCTTTCTTGGTTTTCTTGTTAGTTTTTTTTTGTGTCAATTTTTTTTCTCTCTCCCCCTCCCTCCCCCTCTTTTACATGTGTACTTTGTTTTGCTTTTTGTTTTGGTATTTTTTGTACTTATTTTATTTCTATTTTATTCTTTGTATTTTATTTTATTATTTTGCAATTTTCATGTATTTTCACATTTTTATGCATGCTGTTGTCTTTTTTGCTTTGTTTTTATTGATATTCCTTTTTACTTCCTGTACTTCCAACTGCATTCGTTTGTTGCTCTCTTATTAGTGCCTTTCCTACTACTTCTACTTCCACTTCACACTGCCTTTATTCTCATTGGTTTACAGTTAATTCAGGGTTCGTACGCTTTTGGAAAAACCAAAAATAAGGACTTTCTAAGGACTTTTTAAGGACCTACAAGAAATTTTAAGGACCTAACAAATTTTTTGCAACACACAAACTGTTATGTTTATTTCAAAAGGAAACCACTATTGAAAGAGTAAATTGATTTAACATCGCATTTTTATTAGGAACACAGCACAAACACTTTTATGGAGCTCTCTTTGTCTTGTTGCTTTTCTAATGTCCAATACAGTCAGGGAGTTAAATAATTATTGGAGCTAGTAATAAGAAGCACACAGCACAAGTATTAATCATATATAAGCAAGTGAAAAATTATCAAAAATGGTTAATGCTATAAAATACAAGTTAAATGAAAAACAATTTAAATTAAAAAAAATTGTTAAAGAAAACGCTGCACTTTGTCTTGAGAATTTGTGTTTAGTTTAGATTTTTTTTCATTTTACTTAACTTATGTTGACAGCATCTCAATTTAGGCTTACTTAAATTTTTATCTGAGACATAAATAATTTTTAAAAATTATTTAGAAGAGATTACAAAAATTCTGAAGAAACTTTTTCAACTTGAAAAAAATATCATTTTGGAAACAACATACAAATAAAAAATGGAGCTTATTCGCTTAAAACTTTGTACATTACCCTCAAATAGTAACTACCAAAATTTAACTAAAATAAAGTTTCAAAAAATTGAACAATATTTTTAAATAAAAAATAAAACAAGCAGACTACAGGCTGCAAATACTAAAACAACTGTCAACTTTTTAAATAATTGATATATTTACAGGATGCAAAAAGATAGAAGTCTCAAAAGCAGCGTGCAATTTTCGGCGAAGGAAGTGCTAGATGTTTATCAAGTTTCCGAAAAATAGGCTTTTACATTTTAGCGTTATAAGTTATGAAAATTCATGTAAATTAATACATGTCTTTTTAAAAACGTTTCTTCAAAAATTTTCTTGTTTTGTAGTACAATTCCTTTTGATAAAAATACTTGTACATCAGCTTGAAAAATCGGATCTTCTTGCAAAAAATCGAATTTTCGAAGTACACAGAAAAAAAAAAAAAAAAAACTAGGGGAAAACGGAGCATTTGGCAACTACGGTGTATAGGTTTAAGAAGAGGCAAATTCTTTCAATTTACTGCAAATTAAGAAATTTCATGAGATACAAATTTTGATTAACACAGCAAATATCCATCATCTCCCACACAACAAAACCCCACAGCGAACGATCGCGAAGCCAAATTGCTTGATAACAATGTACTAAATATTAAAACATTACTTTAAAACAAATTAATCTTTTAGATATATATATTTTATTTGATTTTAAAAAAAATGGGAGAACAAACTGTTTAGCGAAAGATCAGCTAAAAAGCAATCGGGCGAGTTGGCAACTTGCCACTTATTATAGTGTAAGATGTAAGAAAAATGATAATAAAAATAAATCATTCTTTTACCTTTAACAGTATAAAGAAGCGATAATCATACATGCGATTAGTCAAACGCAAAAAAAGCTAAAAGTTTTTTTTTTGCCTACATATTAGTATCTCTTTTATTGAGCTAGATGTCAACAATATGCAGGTTTGAAGTATTAACCCCCCGCCCCTTAAATTAAAATCAAAGTTTCAAAAGCAATATTTATTTACTGATTACTTGTTAAGAGCTGCTCCCACTTGCTTTATTGATAATTGTTTAGAATGTCGATGATTTAGTAACAATTTTCATGCAAAAAAATATTTATTTACTTTGAAACTAAATTTAATAAATTGTATCGAATCCCAAATTTGAAATCCCGAAATTCGGCTCTTTTTCGAAAGTTCCCGATTTTTGTTTATTCATAAAAAATTTTCCCCTTGAGTCCTTAAAAGTCCGCTTTTCAAATTTTATTCCATTTTCTTTTCTCTTTTAAAAGCAAAATGAGGGAACTTGTGTAATTTATTTTTCTGTGGTCTTAAATGGTGCCCAGTTACTGGGCACCATTGCATTTTGTAAATGCTTGTGTTTTGATTCTACTTCTCTTACTAATATTTAAATGTTTTTTAGATGTAGCTCGATTTTCTTTTTCATACAATTGCAGGAAATAGCAAATTGGGAGCTGCCATGTGGGTGGGTACAAGTTAATTTTAACTGAATTGGGTGTTGTAGTTTGAAGCATTTTATCAAAATTCTTAAAACCTTTTCTTTTGATCAAAATATAAAACACATCAATTTACTTATGACTTTTTAAAAAAAAATTAAGAAAACAAGAGTTAATTATTTATTTACCAGTTGAGAAAGCACTGAAATTTGTAGTAAAAATGCGATGATGTTTATGTAAGTCCGCCATTTTTGGTCCTGTCAATCCGCCGTTTTGGGTCTGTCCGAAAGCCGCGATAGTACCGGACCCGAGCAAACCAAATTTGAGGTTCGATTAAGTAGTTGAAATGAAAGAAGTTTGATTCTTGTGAAGAATACAAAACATAGCAAAACAAATAGAGCGCATGGGTACCTTCTTAGTTTAAAAAAAAAAAAAAATAAGCACCTGGAATAAAAAAATAAGGACTATTTAAGGACTTTTTAAGGCCTTAAAAATGAAAATGAACATTAAGGACTTTCTAAGGACCTTTAAGGACCGTACGAACCCTGTAATTCTTAAGCTATATAAGCTTTGTTTTTGTTGTTTTGTCTGCTTCATTTGGATGTTTTGCATCTAGAAGCTCCCTGTCGCATTGAAAAAGGGATTCCAAGCAATCCCGAAACATATGTCTGCGTTTTAATGCTCATTTGTGCTTTAATTTAACGTGAAATTTTATTTCTATTACTTTGCACAAAGTTAAATTATTATTAAAGCTTTAATAGTACAACATCTCTTACTGTTAAATTATGAAAACACAAAACAAAAAATGGTAAGTTTTTTACGTTATGACTTCTTTTTATTCAATTGTTTTTTGTTTTTTTTTACTGAAAAAATCATATGTTCAAGAGAGATGCCTAAACAAAATAATTTTTAACAACAAGGATACAACCATGTATTACAGGAAGCCAATAATTTTGTAGCTGAAAAAGAATAAACCAAGTTAAAAACAGTAAATCAGAAAATCAGATGAGCAAATGATATTAAAAAAGCTTTTGCTAGTATTTATAATGCTGTAAATTAAAAACCTTGCTAAACAAATACAAATTAAGCACCCAAATATTTATTTGTTGTATTTGCTGCTGAAAAATTTATTTACTTCTATTAATTATTGAATGTGCATTGAATAAGAGGAAATGCAATTGAATAATTTAAAAAATAAAGATTAAAATTGTGCACAAAATTATTAAATGGATATTATTATTGCCAAAAGTTTACTATACACTAGTTTCGACAATTGAATCGCTAAATGATGACTTCAATTATGATGGTAAAAAACATAAAATTATGACAGAATAGATTCAATTTCTTATTTAACAACCTAACACAAAGTATTTTTTTGGTGTGCAGTGAAAAGTTACTAGAACAAAACTAATGTAGCTTCGAATAAATTATATAATATTTTTTACCTGAAGTAATAAATAAAGCAAAAATAAAACAATCAGCTTTACAGCTTTATATGTCGCTTCATCTACAAGAATGTTAAATAACTTTAATTACATATCAATAAAGCTAATTTTTAAATGTTTTAAAATAAATTTCAATCTTTATTACATGTAAAAGTATTACCTGAGTCAAAGATTGATCTCTAATTTTTATTGGTAATAAATACAAGATTAACAGCAACTACCTTTGATAGAACCTGTTTTAGCTAACTTTTGATAGAAGATGATAACATAATAAAAAGGTTTAAAGCAATTACAATGAAGTAACTCTTTATGCATTGTACCTGCATCTATCATTTTCATGTAGGTATCGCCTTGTTATAATGGTTATCGTTGGACGTTATACTGACTCACGTTCATCAGTTCCTATATACATGTATTACTCGCTATTAATGGTCCCATGATAAATGACCGATCAAAGTTGTATATCTTTTCCTGTTTCCTTTGTATTAAACTCAGATAGCAATTGAAAATAAAAAATGTTAATTAACAGGAAACTAAATCGTTGAAAACTTCAAAAGTCTATCGCAAAATAAATTTTTGCAATCACTTGACAATATTCCTATTTAATGAAGAAACAAAAATGATATTTTGAATTAAATAAATTAGAACAAATATCATCAAGTATATCTATCATCTATGACCCATATGCATATAGTTGGGGACACAGGGGGGGGGGGGAAGTGTGCTATTCAGCTTGAGAAGTACTTAATTTTTGGAAAAAGGTATTAATGAAATTAAAATAATCGCATAAATTTTTCCCAAATCAGAACAAAAATCATGAAGTACTATATCATATATGGCTTATAGGTCAAGGAACAGAGGCACTGGGGGGAGGGGAGCATGAATCCCCCCCGCTGGATGAAAATCTTTAGAGAATTAATTAACTTACTTAAAATAATCACATCAATTTTAAAAGATTAAAATGAAAATCATAACATCTATCATTTATGACTCATACGCTCAGGATTATAGGGCCCGAAAGGGGCGCAGTTAACAAAATATAATGCTTAACAGTTTGATAGAATGAGTTAGATAATTTCCGTATGAACTAGTAGCTTTTCTTTTTACATAAGATATATATATATTTTGTTTTGAGATGTTTTAACCTTAAAAAATGCACTTGAAATGATTTGGAACCAACCAGAGGAAAAGACAGAGAGATGGCTAATGTTACAAAAACCATGTAGCTTTTCAAAAAACTAGGCTCATTTACATCTTCATGAGGTTTTTATTTATAACTTAACATGTTGAGAACGGCGTGTACCACCTGTGTCTCCCATGCAAATAGTTCATCTGGCGTTGTATACCACTGGTGGTTGAACACCAGTGGTGTAGTCCTGAAAAAAAAGTTGGGGGGACACTTATACATAAGAAGATAAGCAATTGAAATCAAAAGTGGGGGTTGAATTGAGTGGGGGGTTTATGTTGAAATGTAAAAACTTTGGGGGGACGCTTATATTAAAATAAGAAAGGTAGGGGGACGCCATCCCCCTGCGTCCACCCTCGACTACACCACTGTTGAACACGAATGATTCATCTAGTGGCGTGTACCACCGGCAGGGTTGCCACAGAAGAAATGGAACAAAAATAGTTGCTTTAGTAGCATAAAAGCACGAAAATAGTAGCCTAAATAGTAGCCATGGCTCAATGACAAACACGTCTTAACTTGTTCAGTGATGGGTATTTACTTATTACATTCGGATCTTATATTTATACATAAAGAGAGTTGCTATGAATACAGTGTAATTTATAAAAAAGCAATTGCATTTTTATATGAAATAAACACGTTTCCGAGCATTAACTTTTTACACTGAAATAATTATTTCATATCTACCAAAGATTAAAAATATCAGTGAATAAGGAGTGAAGTAAAAAAAAAGATTGCAATATGAGAAGAGCAAGATTATTAATAGAAAATAAACATACTTGAGATTTAAACAAACAGTAGCTGATCTTTTAGATACATGTATATATTGAGCTACTTGATTAATGAAATTCTAAGACCAAGAGGAGACACTATCGAAAACATTAAGTTTACTTTTTTTTCAAATTTAACAATTATTTTATAATATTGGAAAAATCACCCAATAGACAATTGCTAGAGATAATCAAAAATTTTTTTAAATCAATTTGAAATTACAAGGCAAAGAAAAAAAAACATTTTTGGAAAATATATTTTTTATAACTAGATTATTAACAAGACTGAAATATTTAATTCCTGTATGATCACTAAAACTTACAAGAATTTTGACAGAAATTATTTTATTTTCGGCTGAATTTTTCAAGTGGGCGTGACAAAATGACGCCCGTGCAAGTTTGTACTACAGAAGTTGAAATGTAACAAAGATTAAAAATTATGGTAAGTTCAAAGTTATTGAGCTCCAAGATGCAGAATCTGATAGTAAATGAGCACTAGAAAGTTTTTTCGAAGCCGATGCAATCGGAATTCGAAATGCATAAAAAATCAAGACCAAGCCTTTAAAGAGCGAAAAACAGAAAAAATGCGTAAATTTTACTCGTAGTTTGTAAAAGTTGGCAGGCTAGGCTACTTTCAAAACTTTTCATTGAAAAGAAAAAAGGGATTTTCGTGGAAACGAAATCCTTACTTTCCAAAAATACAGAAAAAACACGTCTGTCTATGTGATGATTGGGTATTTCGGACATATTGTTGCAATCCTTCGCCATGCAACACCGTGGATATTGTGGTCAAGCACCACTGCCATTGGTTGCCAGTGTTCGAGAGAAGAGGTAAGGGTTACAGAAAAATTAAGAGAAAAGGCGCATATCGCGTGCACACGGCGCAGCTTCTGTGTTAACTTTTTAGTCGCCCAGGCGACCCGGTGTCGGGATTTGTCGGACCCTGCTTATATCAGCTATAGTCTTATAACAGTTTTGTTAGATAAAAAAAAACTTCATGTGGTTAAAAATAACTTTTTACAGAAAAACTAAGAAGTTTATTTTTACAGGTAGCAAAAATTTGCACCATCCTCAACGTGTTAAAATGTCTTTTCAATGAATTTCGGATAAAAATTAAATTTTTTATTAGTATCAATTAAAAAAGCAATTTTTGCTTCAGAAAAACTTAAAATTCAAGGAAATTAAGGATAGTGCATTTATTTGTATTCTGAATATATTGAGATGAAAAATCTATGAAATAGTATTAAGTAATTATTCACAACTACATTCGACCCTACTAATATGAGAAAAATTGAAGACATTATATCGTTGGCACGATTCCAAGTCCAAAAGTTTTGAGAGATTGTCAATTTAAACTTTAGAATAATGGTGGAAAATAGTAAAAATCATTTTACAGAGCCCACTAATTTTTACAGTAAGTTTACTAATGAACCTTTTAAATTGTATAATTGGTTTCTATCATGAAATAGCTAACTGCATATGCTAATTCTCTGCAATAATCAATCCATTTTTTTTATGGTGGACTTAGTGACTTTTAATATGCAAGTTGGAAAAAGAAGCAACTAAACTTTTTCGATGTAAAAATTTCTCATATCAGACATTAGATGAAATTATTACAAATTAGAACAAACCTCTTGTTGAGCAAGAAAATCACGCATTATGTATGAGTTCCATATAAATCTGGAATCAGCCTGAAAAGAAAAGAAATAAGTGTAAAACTTTATCATACATTGAAACAAATGGATTTATAAATTGCTACTAAAGCAAGTTGGGTAGCAAATTAATAAATATCTCAACTGTTATCTGATAAATAATTGTAATCAGTTTAAAATCAATTACAGCTGGCTAGGATTTTTTCCATTCCATAGAAAATTAGAAGAGCAGATACATACTTAAGTATTTCAGGAATTTTAAGTTAAAGAATACAGTAAATATTGTAATAGGTAGTACAGGGATATAAACAAGAACTAGTACTTTCTCAAAAAATTAAGAAAAAGATAGAGAAAGAGAGAAAAGATGACAGCAAATCTAAATTATTAAACATAATTAACCTGTCTTAAATTACTTAAATTAATTTTAAATGATTAATCATAAAAAGGTGAATGCAAAAGGATTATGAAAACAGAAACAGTAACTATTTATAGGATATGTCTCTAGGAATGCATTATAAAGAGGTATTTTGATATCCAGTGCTTATATCTACAAATGGTATTGTGAAATTTGATATGGCTACAAATCATAATTAGTTATCAATTAAAAATCATTTCTTACACACCTCTAGAATATTTTCAATGTTTAAATTTCATTTAGATACTACAAAAAAAAAAAAAAGAAAAAGAAAACATGACAAACAAAACAAAATAACATCAAATCTAAGTGAGTCAAGTTCCATAACCAACTTAAACTTAGGATTAAATGTTGTAACACTGATGATGAATGGAAAACAAAACAATGCTTACATTTGCTTGATACAACTATTGACCATGTCATGCATCTCAATCATTTAGATTGTCACTCACTTTAGATTAATTCAAGTATAATGCTACTTATAGAAACTACCCTTCCTGATGTCTTATTACATAATGCTTTACTAAAATTATTGTTTTTGTTAAATGTAATTTTAATGAGTAATTTAAAATTAAAAAAAAAAGAAGCTTTTAACTCTTAACTACATTGTAGTATATCAAAGCAGATTAGCATATAGAAAAGCATCATTTTCATGTGATGGTGTCAAATAAATAAATAATAATAATAATTAGGGCTCGACCGATGGGCCGATGCCGATTGTTTCGAGATCGGCCGATGGCCGATTATTTTCCTCTTCCATCGGCCGATGGCCGATGAAAAAAAATTCGCCTTAAACCAGTAAAACGTGTAGAAGGATTGTCAAAAATGTCATTTAAATCATTTATTTATTTTTATGTTGATAAAAACATAAATGCATTATTCAAGCACCATGTAAGACTGTTTAGGGGAAGTTTACTTAATAATTAAAACTAAAAGAAACACTTGTGATTCTAGGAAAGTAATTAAACTATTTGGCGGTAAAAAAAACTATATCACAGGATTTTTAATTCTTTTTTCTTATCTTTGCAAAAAAAAAATAACATCTGTTGGATCGCATCGGGTCTCCTTTCCTTTCCTTCAGCATTTTCTCTTTATAACTCGTGCACTGCAAATTCCACGTGCAGCTGCCATTATTTTCTTATTTTTTTCATGGGGAGGAATGCAGATTTTATAATACAGACTAATAAATAATGTGGGTTTGTATCTTTAACAAAATTGTCAACTTCCCCTCCCTCGGATTTTTTCCCCCGTTTTTAAAAGAAAATCGGGAAAGTTTCTATGTTTTTTTTTCTTTATAAAAGTTATTTTGACTAAAAATAGCTCTTTTTATAAAATAAAAATAAAATGTTAAAAAGTTTCTCTCGCAGTAACGCATCCATCCCTCCCTGTTCATAACCAAGAAGTACCGAATATTGCTTTACAAACATAGACATTGAAAATTACACTGAAATACTTGCCATATTCTTTGTAGTTTTATGAGCACAATGTAAGGTCACTGAAATAAACCAATATTTTGTAAACGTGAAAAAGATTCTGAGCACCAGCCGTTTTCTGTTGACAAATAATCTGAATAACACGTTATCGATTATAAAAATTACGATGTATTTTGAAGAAAAAAAAAACAGTATGGGACCTAGTCTTCGGCAGCAGTTAACTAGAAGTAGTTAACTACTGGTAGCAACTACTAGTTAACTAGTAGATAACTATTAGTTGTGCCTACTTTTGTTGTTAACTATTAGTTAAACTACTTTTTCCCAACTACTAGTTACAACTACTTTCAAAATTCCAACTACTTTCAAAAAAAAAAAAATTAATCTATTTTTTGAAAAATTTTTTTTTTTTTAAACATTAAATTATTTAAATTTTTAGCCTTTGAATATTACTTACACAACAGTATTTTTTATATTATGTTATACAATGTAAAAGTACTCATAAAAAATCGTAATATTATCGCAGTATTTACGCAAATTAGGAAAAGCTTCCTAATGTAATCAATAAATGACGCCTGCAGCAGCACATGCACGATGCAGTTTCATTTAAAAACGAAATCTTCTTTATGGGGAAGATTTACCTCTACTCTAATACCAGGAATTTCTTTAAAATTGTTTTAATAATTAAAAATAATATTGAGTTTATATATTTAAGAACAAGCCTAAAAATGGAAATTCAAATGAATTATACTTGAAAGTAGTTAACTAGTAGTTCACTACTTTTGGAGAACAGTTAACTACTAGTTACAACTAGTTTCAGAAAAAAGTAGCTAACTGTTAGTTGCAACTAGTTTTGTTTAGACTAGTTAGTAGTTAACTACTTTTTGATTAGTAGTTGCCGAACACTAATGGGACCTCAAGTCCGGAATGCTCGGGTCCGCAATCTTCCCGGATTTCGGAATTTTCCGGATTTTGGGTTCTCATTCAAAAAATTCTGTAAGCTGCATCAGAGCCCATATAATTTGATCTGGAAGATTTTATCAGCATTTTGCTCATTTATAGCATTTTTATTATCGTATATACTCGCCTATAAGTCACGAAATTTAGCACAAAACACGAAGTTGGAGTAGGCTTGCATTGGTGGCGAAACATCGAAACAGCTACACTCTTCCCAAAACTGTTTTTGCCTCTTTAATTAAGCAATAAAAGAAAAGAATTCCGTCAAATTCTGATGTGATTTTATATTCTCCAGCCACTAAATTGCAGTTAAAGATAAGACTATCGGGAAAATACGAGAAACGCTGATTTCCAATTTCGCGATTGTTTTGTATCATTAAAAATTAAAGAAAAATTAGAGCTCATTAAAAAAAAAAATAATATAACAAAACTACAAGAAATTTTTAAAAAGGCAAAATTTAATGATATTAACTCAGAATTAAAGCTACAATTAATGAAAACTCTAATCGCAAAAACGAACCCTTTTCAGAAAATCGCAAAATAAATTTTTCAACAACAGCATATTTCCGATCTACATCTTCATTACATTTTATTTTCCATTTTGTTAAAACGCCTATTTCCAAACAAACGGTGGAAATATTACCCGATTTTTTTTTTCCAAAAAACAATAACTGTTTCTTTTTTTTTTTTTCAACTGCCGATTTTTTCCGAAAAAGTTCCGGATTTCGGAATTCCGAATTCGGGGTCCCATACTGTATACATTGTCAATTTTTGAAAATAAAGAAATTGTAGCATTTTTATTAAGATATTGTTCCACCCTGTCGCGCAAACTCCTTTTTTAAGAGTTAAATTTTTGAAAATTGCAATTCGAACTTGGACATAAAATTTCGATCAATAAACATTTATACTGAAAATTTGATTCATATCAATATGTTCTATGTCTAAACTAATAATAAAATAACAAGAAATATTCTAAACTGAAAGCAGATGCAACGAGATTGTTGCACAATTGCAGAAAAACTGTAACACGTGAATTTTAAGAAACATAATGAACTAAAAGCAGGTGGTATTAGATTATTGCACAATGACATCTAATACACTAAGTCATTATTAAACGAAAAACGGCCAAAAATGAGTCAACTAACCTAGTGCAAAAAACAAATAGCACTCATAAGACCGTCTCTATTACTTTAACATATTCTATTTCGTGAGCATTCTGTTCAAAGAGAAATAATTTTAATAATGAAAGGTTTTCGGGCAGCGATTGCTTGAACTAATTTTCTGAATTTTTTATCAAATACTTTGTAGAATGACATTATTTCTGTGCTCTTTAACTGCTGCGATGCCTGCTATTGTAATGGAAATAGAAATCTAGCTATGGAGGAAAAAGAAAGTTAAAAACGAATGTTTTCTGGAAAGTTGTCCCCGAGAAAAACATCGGCCTTGCATCGGCTTTTAGATGTTTTTTAAGGCTGATGGGCCGATGTTTTTCCAAAGTTAACATTGGCCGCCGATGCCGATGGCCGATGGAAACTTTGCTGAACAATCGGTGCCGATGCATCGGTCGAGCCTTAATAATAATCACAATTCTACAGTAAAAAAGCATCACATAAGTGAACTTTAAAAAAACCAGCCAAATATTTTTTATACTCACTCTTTGAAATAGAGGCATTTGCAAGAAATCTGGACTTGTATTGTGCAGCCTCTGCAAAGTATGACTTAAGTCATAAGTGTAGGAAAAATAAAAATGTGGAGTTTTCAACACAGACTGCACCATTGAAAGATATGACTTATTATACTGAGACTGAAATATAAATGAGTAATAATTACCACAAAAAAAGCATTTATAAAAACAGAAAAATCAAAAATACCCTTTTTTTTTGACTCTCACGGTTGATTGATCAGAAAGGAAAACATGAGTACAGTTTAAAATTTAAACAATAACATACCAGCCTGAATGTTCTATTAACTACGATGTCATATTGCATGCAACTCTTTTATGAACTATTTCATGATGTATTGTAATGCTTTTCACTTTTAGGATTTCAATATATTCTTAAAAACATTATTGCTTTAATACATTTTATTTTAAATTACAAAATATATACTAATAAAAAGTAGAATAGCTTTTTAAGTCATCAAAATGGTAGAATTTTTCAGAAATCAAAAGGCTTGTTCTACAAGCCTAGTTTCAATTAGATTTGATTACCCATTCGATTTTGTTTGACTATGTTAATTCCATATGTGACAGCCATGACAAAGTGCAACTTTTTTTATTCATTTCAGGCTCTAAATTTTTAAATAACCAACTAAATTTTGTGTGCTTACACATCTTAATGCCTAGTTTAAAAATAGTGGAAGAACTTTGGTTAAAAAAATAAACATTTTGAGTGTTTATGTAGAAAATGCTGTGACACATAATTTTTATTTAATAACCAGCTTCAGTTTTAAATTCGGATAACATTACTTGTAATGGCCACAAACAGTGGATAAGGTGTGGGAGGAGTGATCTCACATCAGCATTCAGAGGGGGCGGAGTCAGAAAGGCTGAGAACCAGTCTGACTAAAATTCTTCTATCTTTAAAGTAATTATGAAGGTGTGTAAGCATACTAAAATTTATTATGCTATTTTAATATTCAGTACATGAAATGAAGCAAAAAATTGTGACAATGACAAAAATCACATGGAATTAACCAGTTATGGAAGATAAAGAAAGAAAAGAAAAGAAAAAGAAAAAATGCCTGCATGCCTGCAGATTCCTGATACTCTAAAAAACTGGAAATATTTTCAGATAAGTTTGAATGAAATTTATTCATCCAAATGTTCCTAGCAGTGACATTTGCTAAAAATATAGCTCTGAATTCTGAGAAGAATTTACTTTGGTTCCCAAAAGAGGTTCTGAATATACCCATAAAAAATCATGTGAAAATGAAACTTCTTAGTCAAATGAACATCTTTGGTAATATCTTCTAGATTTTTTTTTACACAACTCAGCAGTTTTAATATATGAGGGAGAAGTAATATATGATGGGAGAAGGAAAAGAAGAAATTACAACATATGATAGAATGATGTTTTACGTTTAGTAAATAAGCTGAATGACACTGGTGTAAAAATAAATAAGAAGATGGCATATATATATTTATTTTTGAGCAATTTATATGCATTCTGTATTCAGTAAATTCATTTATATTGATTCAACGTGAGAAAGAATATTTATTTTTTGAAAACTGATCCACCTTATGTTCCAAAATATCCTTTTGGCTATGCTCAGGAACAGAAGTAAAAATTGACAAGCTGCCCAACACATCACTGTAACTATTGGCGATCAATACACTTGGTAAACCATGATATGCATGTACTACAAATATTCAATCTATCCACAATTCTTCAATATTCAAAAAGTAGTATTGACTTGCATTATTCAGGTTTTCAGACTAACTCAGCATTGTTTTATGCTAATAAAAAAGAAGATAAATATGAATGATTTATAAAAGTTTAGTTGAAGATAGGGGGTGGGGTGGGGGCATGGTTTTCTTTATCCTGGAAAAAAAAAAAGTCCCAAATAAAATATAATTTTCTCTATTTTGTCACCTTTTTTGATAAATTAGAAATTAAAAATGCAAAATTTCAATATAAAAAATAAATATGATTATTCTTTCAGTTCAAGGTACAACTTATATAGTTAAATATTGCACATAAAATATTTTGTGCAGAAATAAAAAGAATAAATAAGTTCTGTTCCTCAGGATCTTTTTCATGGGAATATGTTTTAAAACTGGAACCGTTTTTCTTAAAACACGGAAAATATCTGAAAAAAAAAAGTATTGGATAAAAGAATCCTTTTCTCTATTTTGCCTATTTTCTTTTTGAGAAATTGGAAATTAAAAAAGCGCAATTTAAGAAAAAGAAATATGATTATTCTTCTAATTCAAGAACCACTTCTATATTAAAATATTACACATGAAATTTTTTTATAGAAATAAAAAGAATAAATAAATACAGTGATCTCGCACTTATGCACAGTCTCAGGGGCCCGCGGCAAAAACGCGCATAAGTGAAAAACACGCATAAGTGAAAAACGTGCATAAGTGAAAAACGCGCCAAAGTGGAAAACCAAAAAAGGGAGCTAAGAGCAAACATCAGTTTAGTGTAGACAATAATTGTTAAGTAATATATTATGCATTAGTTGTAGTGAAAAATGGGAAAAGAGACGACCATAGCGTCAAGGAAGCTAAGTTTTCTCGCCATTGTTCAACTGTGCCTTCATTCACACTCGCCTTTTCATTGGCAAGATCCATATCGAAAACTCACTTAAGGAGCTCAACATTAATAGGGATGTTCAAGGCACGAGCTTCTTTAAACTATAGTAACATAACTGTTCGAACTTTCCACCTTGAATCCAACTTCTTTTTTTTTGATTGGATTCCATTCTTTATTAGCCATAATTATTGTCTCCCAATTTTTAAAAATGCCCCTCAATGTCGATTCAGGGATATAAAATTGCTTAGCTAAAGCTATTTTCGATGTGCTGGGATTTCCTTCGAATTTTTGGGTAATCTCCATTTTAATCATTGGGGTGGGGAACGGAAGTGTTGGCGAAACGATAGAGACACCATTTTAAACGAAAGGGACAAGTGCGTTCTTTTTGCCATTTTAAAAAGCAACGTGCTGCGAACTGTACTCTTATTGGACCGCAACTTTTGCCGACGTCCGTCAATCTCAAGTACACCCCTAGCCCCACGTTTAATCCTCTGTATACCTTAAGGGAAATGTTTTCTTGGAATCTTAGCAATAGGGGAAAGAGCAGAGAACGAATTCCTAGAAGCAAAACAAAAAAGGGTGAAATACTTCTGATAAGAAACACCTGACTTGAGGAAGTGATTTTGAGCTGAAAAAAATTTTTTGACACGCATAAGTGAGAGCTGCTTTTTTAGCTCCGCGCATAAATGAATAAGAGTTAACATTGGTTTCCTATATCGCTGGATGGGACCGTAGGAAAAACGCGCGTAAGTGAAAAACGCGCATAAGCGAGAGCGCGTATAAGTGAGAGATCACTGTAAGTTCAGTTTCTGTGGGAGCTTTTTTATAGAAAGATGTTCTAAAACAAATACATCACTGATTACTTAATACCAAGGAAATGTTTTATAACTGTAAAATAACAATTATAAAACATACAATTTTCAGTAAATTTTAACATTCATCATAGTTCCACTGCCAATTAATAATTTGTTCACAAAATTAAAAAAAAAGAAGATGTTTAACAGCATCAGATTGCATTTAATAAATAAATAAAACAAATAATTAAAATAAAATAAAACAAAAAAGTTACATTGAAATCTATTAATATATCACATAAAAACATTTAGTATAACCCATTTTACTGTAAAGAGACATCAATTGGAAGTATGAAAATACAATCATTAAAATTTTATTTTAGTTAAAAGTATTAAGTGCATAAAAGCAAGGAAATAATACATAAAGTAATCAGAAAATGCATAAGAGGAAATTTTACCATTCAATACACACAAACATTTTACCATTCAATACTCTTTTTAATACGAACTTATTACAAGTATCTTTATTGGAAACTTCTATGATAAAAAATATTTTAGAAGGAAAAAAACCTTAAGCTATTGGGGGACACGGATGAAACTTTAAGGATACATATTCTAAATTCTAACAATTGTTGTTTTAAACACTATCATTCTGAATTATTCATTGTGTGGCACTTATTAAATTGATCTAAAATACTATTTTTAAGATAAAAAACATGTAATGGTTCATGATTATTATGAATTCTAATTTGAATGATTGAATGAATTATGCTTTGCTGTTAAGATGCTTGAAAAAAAAGAGAAATATTGTAAAATTTAAAAAATAGTAATTAGTTCTAAACTTATGAAATATGTTATGCACACACAGATGGACCTAGGAAGTTTTGTTGGTTGCAATTACATCATATTTCATATTTACAACACTTTCTAATATTGTAAAATCAATGATTTTTTTTTTTTTGAAAAATATCACTTTATTTAAATTAATGATTTTTTTTAAAAATCATTTTATTTAAATCGTGATTTAAATCAAGCTGATTTAAATTAACGAACCCTGGAGCAAAATATTGACCAAAAATTTACTTGCGCTTAGTTGCAGCTAATTCTTTGGACTTAAATAAATTATGATTGTGATTAATGTTCAATGAACTTAAATTAAATGACTAATAAAATATTTTGTCATTAATAAATAATACAGAAATGCA
Organism: Octonoba sinensis; assembly: GCA_038502835.1. Lineage (NCBI taxonomy): Eukaryota > Metazoa > Arthropoda > Arachnida > Araneae > Uloboridae > Octonoba > Octonoba sinensis. Next base: position 88,884,227 of record CM076604.1, on the reverse strand, counting down.
ATTGCTATATATCACTGCAATAATATTACATATGAAATATGTGGAAAATCAACAGTTATTCATTTTTGCCAATTTGGATATGTGTGTGGGGGGGGGGGGGGGTACCCAATGAACCTCCCATGCTCTGCTCTACCCGAAGGTTTCTCAGGGAACTAGCAAGCTAGGGAGTATCAAATTATGTGAGGCTAATATATACTTTGTCATTTGCAAGTCGTATTATACCAAAATTTAAAAACTAAAAAGGAAAAATAATATACAGGAACCTTAACCATTGATGCTAAACACAATAACTTTAATAATGTTTTACTATGTCTAATTTGCTAAAAATTTCAAAATCTAACTTAAGTTTGATTTGAATAAAAACAACTTTATTGATTAAAAATTATTCGCATTGTTTGCAAAGAAACACAACTAATGTTTCAAAATTTTCAATAATTCAAGCTAATCCTTTAATTTTAAAAAGTAACGAGGCAGTCGTCCATAAAACATTTAAAAATTCATTAATTTCAAAATTCGATGCTCAAAACATAACTCTCTACTTCAACCTTAACTTTACCTGTTCATCAGTTAAATGTAGCATTGTTCGTGCATAAGGAATTACATCTGTGTCTTCTATCCTCCAAACAGGTTGGCTACATATATCGCCCACAATCGATTTTTTGGTTATCACGATCAAATAAGGGCCTGTAGAAAATTTGAAACATCTTAATAATAATAAAAGATAAATATAAAAAGATCACAAGAAATCTGGTAAAATTATTTTTACTTCTTGAAACTATTTAATGAAGAAATAAATAATAATAAAAATAAGAAATCAGTCTTACAGTTTGAATCTAGACACAGAGATTTAACTTTAATTAATCAACTAAGAGAGTTATGCAGATTAGTATATTTAATCTTTCTTGGATCAAAACTTTTCACATGTGCTGAAGCAAATCACAAAAAAAAAAAAAAAAAAAAAGGTATGGAAAACTAATGTTTCTTTATGGGACAAGAAGTAATGTAATTTTAATACTATTCAACTAAAGATAAAATTTTGCCAAGTCAAAAAACAGTTTTTGATATCAAAATACAATTTCTGCTGGCTAATGACAACTAAAAGAAAACAAATGAAAAAACACACCTCCAATTAAATGAATAGTTCCCATTATGCCACATATTGATTGACTTGTTGCACTAGGAGGAATTTGTCCTTGATTGCCTAAAATAAAACAAAATACAATTACTTTTTATCAATAAAATATATAACTATCTATTGCATTCAAAAATGTCTAGTTCTTCACTTACGTTGTAAACTGATTTCTCGAGATGATCTATCAATGATTAAGAGTTCATCAAAGGCACCAACAGGTTCAATAAGAAATTTTTCAGGAGTAATGTATCTGAAGCAACAAAACAAGATATTTATTTATAATTTTTAATGATATAAAATTCTTAGAAACCTAAATGTTTTTTCCTTTTTTTCAAATTAGGCAATATTTTATGAATTTATTATAGAATAAGTAATAAAGTGCTGTAAAAACTTGCATGGGTGCTAAACAGCCACAAGTAATTCAAATGCTCACAGCATTAACTTTGCCAATAATGATCCTGTTGATCCTATTTATAACAGGTGTTACTTTGACACACTTATGTTAAGGAAGGTTTCAGGGAGAAAATATACTACCTTGTGAAAAATTTCTGGATTTCGTGGGGGAGGGTTGTGCCTCTCTGGATACGGCCTTGCATCCTGCAATTTTTTCTGCGGGATATGGATATCCAGACCTGATATCAGAGTTCAACCGTATACATGTTCTACCGGATATCCATCTGCGATTTGCTTTCATTTATGTCACATTAATTTTTTATATAGCACAACCACAACAATAAATGACAAACTCATCATTTTTCAAAAAAAAATTTAATATATCAAAAAACATTTTTCCAAACCATCTGTTAACTTAAATCCATGTGTATTTTAATAAGGCAACATACAAAATAAGATATGATACATTTATTATTTTTGGACAGCTTTTGAAAGAAACAAACTTCAAAAATGAAATGTTTTGTGGTATACCTATGTTTAATTTAGAAGTATTTTCCTAAAAATATTGGTTTAATGCACTTTTTAAATTTTTATATGTCTAGTTATTTGCATAATATACAGTAAGGTAAATTTCACAAAACATTAAAAAAAAAAAAGTTTTTTAGTGTTCTTTAACTATTACTATTACTTAACAGCTTCATAAATCACATAAACATTGAGTCAACTTATCTTATAGAAAACATACAATGTAGGAAAACAATTATTATGGAAATAAAATTAAGTAAAAATAACTTTTGTTTCTAACTAATGTGTTTCATTGTTTGGTTTTGTAATGGTGCAAAACAAAATTTGTATCATGCATAAAATTCTTCTAACAAAGAAGTTCAAAAATGAAAATCTAAAAACAGGATTAAATATTGTTTACTCTTGTTAAAAAGAATTAGTGCACTCATCCTTTAACGGTAAATTTTAATACCAGAAATTAAAGGTATAAATATTTAGAAAGTGTAAATTAAAATATATTACAATAAGTTTTTTATATTTAGGGACCCCCCTTTTATGCAGGAAACATTTGAAGATTTTTAAGTACAATCATTCAGGGTACCTTAGAACCATGGGGGTTAACTTTGAACCACATCATATTTTTAAGAATATTTGCCTTAATTTAAAAATCAGGAAGAATTGGTATTAAGGTAGAAAACTGATTTTATAACCTATACAGCCGAGTGCAGCACTGGACCTTCTAGTTTCTTCTTTTTAGTCAAATATACTAAAAGATATAAGGCGACTCAAAGTTAGCCCCCATGGTTCAAAGTTGCCCTGAATGACTGTGTGTAAAATTAATAAAATAACATGTGTATGAGGTGTGTTCAAAAAATAACAGGATATTTTTTTGAAAAAAATATTTATTTATTCGTCTACATTAATGTTGTCACCTTCAAAGTGATCCCCACTGGATATTATGCACTTGTGCCAGCGCTTCTTCCAATCCTTGAAACACTTTAAACTCGATCTTAGGGGTAGCCTTTAGCTCTTTCAGCGATGCACTCTTAATGTCATCTATGCTTGTAAATCAACGACCCTTTAAGGTTCTTTTTATTTTCGGAAATAGGAAAAAATCACACAGGGCCATGTCTGGCGAATATGGAGGCTGGGGCATCATTACAGTATTGTTTTTGGCCAAAAATTTACGAATAAGCAATGAAGTGTGAGCAGGTGCATTATCAAAGTGCAAAAGCCAAGAATTGTCCTTCCACAAATCCGGGCGTTTTTTACGGATTGCTTCACGTTACATGAAAAACACGTTTCAGTAATTCTGCATTGTTGTTGAATTCCTTTTTTTTTAACTCCTGAGAAACTTCCATTCGCCACTGTTTTTGTTCAAAATTCAACAATTTTGGAACAAATTTAGCTGCTACACGTTTCATACCCAAAAACTTCGTAAAAATTTCATGGCATGAGCCAATTGATATTCCAACATCATCAGCGACTTCTCTGATTGTGATTAGGCGATCTTTCATAACCATTTCTTAGTACAATAGACCTCTGGTCGCAGTACTTGGCCGTTTGTGCCCCCCTTTCCCTCATTTCATTTCATTCATAACCATTTTGTTCACTTTTTCCAAAATTTCATCGGTTGTTGATGTGCTCGGGCGTCCGGTGCGTTCGTCATCTTCAACGTCTTCATGGCCATCTTGGAAATGCTTATACCACTCGTAAACTCTTGTTTTACTCATAGCAGAATCACCATAGTCCTTTGTTAACATTTCACAAACTGTGTTACACTTTATTTCATTTTTTAAGCAAAATTTTATAAATTCTTTGATCCATTTCTTTCATCCAACAAAAATCGTCAAACTAATAGAACACCTCTAACCTTGCCCGTTGCCAACGAAAAACTCAACAATGAAAACAGCTGGCAATTTTATGTTTTATTTCAAGGGTATGTCTACCAACATAACACACACAAAAAAAATTGTCAATCGGACTCTCCAAACCCGCGCAATTTAAAAATTCCCGTTATTTTTTGAACACACCTCGTATATTCATGCAATTGAACTAAAAAGCAGGAACAAAACTGAAAATTCAGGTACAAAAAAAAAAAAAGTAAAAAATGATTTAATATGCTTGGTAATTCAAGAATTTTTTAACGTGAAAGTGCAAAAAAAAAGAAGAAACAAAATTCTTGAAGAGAATCACAAGAATTTTTTCTCCCAAAAATGAAATTCAAATCTGAAGTTAAGAAAAAAATAAACAAAATAGGAGATATTTTTACTCTTATTTTGCAATTGCTCCTAATTTGAACTATGTAATGTTGTAACTTTATATTATAATATTTTATAACGTAAAAAAGGTACATTTGCCCATTTGCCAAATAAAACCATTTATAAAATTTTTTAAATGAAATAAAAAATTTACATCACAATCAATTGTATGAAAATTAAAGTGCTTGAAGCTCTTACTTATTAGTGAAGAAACAAAACACTTGAAATTTACTGATTCCCATCACACATACAATCAATTTCTTATGTCGAGAAAAAGAAGGTTATCAGTTATAATCGCTTGTATTTTCTTTTTGTTGTTTGTTTGTTTATCAAAAAATTCTCACTGGATTAACCAATTTTGAATATTCTTTTTTAAAATTGATCGAGGGTGTTTTCTCATAGGTCCCGTACCTTCGTTTGACCACGTTCAATAATTAAAAAAAAGTTTTGGGTAGAAATGTAGTCATTTTTGTTTTTTCATTCATAACTTCAGACTAAATGAACGATTTTGATGCTTTTTTCTTTAATTGATAGAGGGTAATCCAACTCAAATATCCCATATCAATTTGACTACATTTGTTCTTTAGAAAAAAATTGTTATTGGGTGAAAAACAAGTATTTTTGTTTAATTGGAAAAGCTTGGGGTGATATTTCTTAGTACGGAAAATTATAAATAGGTAATCTAATGTAAATAGGCAAAGATGAAACACTTAAGAATATTTTTGTCCTGTTTTTCAACCAATTTTCTTACTTTGTTTTTGTTTAGTAGCTATTGACGGGTTTTAGTGAGAATTGAATTTTTTTGAAACAGTTTATTTTTAGTTAATTACTTCCCCCTTTTTTTTGTTAGGAAAGTCTCATTTATAATTGTAATGTTATATTGTTATAGATAGAAGATGGCAACATGTCTTCGTTGAGTAAATTATTAGGTAATAAATATAAAACTTATTGTTAAAAGGATTTGTTGCCATTAAAAAGCGATATTAAAAACAATTACAATAAGAGCTTCAGTGAACAATTCTCTGAAACAATGGAAGGAAAAATGAGAATAGTGTAGGGAAGCAAACATTTAAGTTTTATTCAACTGCCATTCAACTCAGTAGAAATGAAAGTCAACGAAATTGGCAGAAGTACAAGCAACTACATTTATGAGCGCAACTCGCCCTGCAGCGGCAATGATTTACAATACGTTTGCTTCAAGTGAGGATGATGAAAATAAAATCAGTGTTATAATTGCCAAATTTGATGAATAATACTTATATAATTATCTAAAAAGCATAATGCTTTCAATGCTAAATTATTATGGTCGAATTTCGGACGTGGGACTAACTGTAGTACATATAAAACTCATTGTTATAAAAGAGTTCATTGCCATTAAGTAGTAATATTAAAAAAAATTATAATAAGAGTTAATTACAATAAGAGTGAAGGCTTCACTGATGCAAAAATTAAGTCCATTTCGATTGCTTTAGTGACCTTATAAAATCAACTTGAAAATAGAATTTATCATACAAATTATTGGTTTTTAGTCTCAGTCACTAAAGGGTGAATCCTTTGATATGGTTTAAAAAAAAAAAAAAAAAGAGTATTCCCCCCCCCCCCCAACAAAAAATGCATTTTTTCTCAAGAAACAAAATTAAAATACCAAATGTATTGTACATTCAGTACAGATTTACCTAGAATGTAGCTACACTTAAACTTGATGATCTTATTGAATGAATAATTAATTCTAAAATAACACCTCAAGTCTTGCAGACCCAGGCCGCGTGCTTGAGGGTTAAAAAATGTATTTACACTATAAAGAGTAAAATAAAATAATTTTTGGAAAAAAAGAACCAACTTCTAATTAAAAATTGGATTATTATTGGATTTTACTTTTTTCAAATGACAGTAGCAAAAAAGTGAAAAATAAACTATTTCTGTAAACAATATCAATACGACCTTTAAAACTAATTTTTGAATTTGGTGTAAAATTATGATCGATAATATTTTTGGTAATCATGAATCAATTACAAACACAAATGGCCCAGAGTTTGCAACAGTTGCAATATAAAGTAATATAGGTCAAGACTTAGAAACTTTGGAAGTGGCCACTTAACTCAATTAACTCAGTGGCCACTTGTGCGTCATAAAACAAAACTGCAAAGGGATGATGCAGCAGTGCACTAAAATTCCTTATGTGTCTGTGAAAAAAACATAATATTTTGTCAAAACTATTACGTCTACGACACAACATAAATAAATAAATGTGTGTAACTTTTAATTTGGGGGAAAAAAAAGGAATGGGGGAAAAACTAGCGTTGTTCGCGATGGTAAATTAAAGAAATATAAATTTTTGTGATAGTTTTTCATGTTGAATGTTACAAAGTACAAAAAATTTAAATGCAAAATTTAACAATAGATAGCAAAATTTTAATAATAAATTGTTTAATAATAGAAGCAACAGATAACAAAAATCCCAATTGCAGAAACAAACTTTTACAAAAAATCGCGATCACAAATACGGACCGTTTTCGAACAAGAGTATGAAAAAATGTATATTTCCAATCATAATTTTGTTCCGTACATTTTATTTTCATTCTTTTCAAAACTTTATGTATTTTTTTCCACTTTCACACTATTTTCAAAATGGAGCGACTTTTAAGTCCGATTTCATAAGTTTAAGCGCAAATGGCTGATCTGAAATGATTGTGTTATGGCTGCAAAAGAAAAAAAAAAAGAGTCAAGATTAAGATTGTTTCCTACATTTATATAACAGATAGAAGAGATTCGTATAATAGAGGGAAGGAATTTCAAAAAAAAAAAAAATAATAATAATAAATAAATAAAAACAATAGCGCAATCGGAAAAGTTTTCGCCATTTTTTTCTTGTGAAAGCGGGAAATAAAGACTATCGTCCGAAAATCGGGAACTTGAATTGCAAATTGAAGCATTTTTGTGCTTGCGTGCATGAAAGAGGCAAGGGCTATTAATTCTATAGATATATTTGAAAAGGAAGGACTAACTTTGGAAATTAAAAAAAAGGAAAGGTGGCGACCGCTCCTAATTTTTTGAATTGCCTCTTTTTCAAACAAGGTCGCCAGGTGGCGAGTAGAGATGTAACGAATATTCGGCCACTATTCGGTATTCGGCCCCTTGGCCGAATAGTCATTTCATCACTCAGCCGAATATTCGGCCTGGCCGAATACTGGGTAATGTCAAATTCGGCCTGGCCGAATACTGATGGACTATTCGGCCAAATAGTTCCGCAGCAGTAAAAAAGTAAAAAAAAAAAAGTAGATTTTAAACATTCAAAATTGTATTATAATTATTGCAAAAGAATACATTAGTCCACTATAGTTTTAAGAAATAAAAATAATTTAGAATAAACTACTTTTTTTAACCTTGTTTTAGGCTTGACTGAGCAAAAACACATTTTAAAATTGTAATATTGTATTTTATATTTATCATTTTCTCACAACAGCTGCCACTAGCTAATTATAATGGAGAATATGATAAATTCATTTTGTTATTATTAACAAATTGGAAGCCAGACTTTGTTTGGGTAGACTGATTTATTGTGAATATTGGGTTAGAGAGAAATGTGGAAAGCGCAGAATATATCATGAATATTTAGATAGCATAAGTTATTGGGGTTTTTGAAAATAAAAACATATTCCAGTTAAGTGCATTAAGTTTTAACAGATCTTTTAAAAATAGGTGCGTAAAAAACCCTATAAAATAAAAACATTAACTTTTATAACTTTAAAAATGTCTTCATAAAACAGTTTTGAGCAAGGTAAAAGTTCACTAAGCACTAGTATTTCTTTCATTGCGATTAAATAATTAGTAAAATAATGCTAATGCTTACTACCGTAAAACCCGTCATTTCTATTTTGCTTCTGGGTGAAATTCTTAGTTTTATTACATTCAAAACAATAGTGAAAATAGATTAATTTTAAATAGTTCTAAATTCTTAACAAACAGAATTAAATCATACATCATAGATTGTGTGTATTTGGTGTTTGACTTTGTGAATAATTTTAAATTTGACAAATACTTTCTATTACAACGATTTTCTAGAAATTTTAATATTCGGCCTAGCCGATTATTCGGCTTCGGCCTAGAAGAAAGGACCGAATATTCGGCTTTGGCCTGGAAGTAATGGCCGAATATTCGGTATTTGGCCAAATCACTATTCGTTACATCCCTAGTGGCGAGTGGCGACTGCGAATCTTGACATTTATAAAGTAAGACATGGGGTAATGGTAATCAAACTGTTATAATTTTGCACCAACTTCAAAAATTAGGTTTAAAAGTAGTAGTTTAAAGAATGAATTTATGTTTTACTTTATAGCACAATTTATATTTGAAGTCGGTTCTACTTTTCCCCCTGAAATTATTTTCTTATATTTCAAGGGTGGAAAAATTAAAAATGAATTCAATCTTTTTGATTTTTTTGGTGCTAAAAAACTATTTTGTGACTATTTTTAAAATAAAAAATGTTTACTTTTTTCAAATGACAGTTGTTTTGAAATGCTCAAAAACAGCGCATCTAAGGAATAAAATGCTAGTTAAATAATAGAAAAAAAAAAAGGTTTTCCACATGTTATATAGCTTTAAAAATATCTTAATATGAATGAAATAAAAGTAAGACATTTGGAAATTACAAATAGCTTCACACTTCTTTCCTTTCTATTAATATGATTCATTAATGAAAATTAAACCACATTAATAAAATAAAAAGGAATGATCTTTATAAAAAGCAACTGTAGTGCTGATATTGCAATCCATAACAATGCTAAAGGAGGGGCACAGTAAAGGACTGAAGAAATTACTTAAAACCAGCCGGCTATTTCTATCGGCAATATTCCAAGTTTTTTTTTTTTAAATTTTTAACTGGTTAAGTGACCAAAATGGACAGACTCTTTTTTTCTTCCAATCATTAAATCTGTTACTTTCAAAACTTTTAACAATTACTTACTCTAATTAGCCAATCACATGCATTTTGATGATGCCAGGAAGATTTATTCACTTTTAAATTCATTTACACTCACACAAATATTCAGTTTATTTAAAGTTTTAAAAAATATATTTGCATAAATGTAGGTAACTGTTAAAAATGAGACAACACTAAATTGCTTATTGCACTAGAACATACTTATATACACGTTTGTACATATGTATATGTGTGTCTTTCTTTTATAGTAGGAATAAACTGAGCAAAGAATTTAAATTATTTGACAAAAATATGAACCAAACATATCTGACAAATTATGATCTAATATAACTACTGAGCGGTAAACTCCTAGGAGAGCCCACCGCTTTTCAAAATCGCCAATTTGGCGTCCATTTCGTAGAACAATAGAAGCTGGGTTTCTATCGAATCTGGTTTACCAAGATTGCATACTTATCGCCAACCATGCCAATGGGGTGGGCTCTCCTAAGATCCACCCCTACTGAGCTTTCCCAAAAATTAGAAGGAAAAAAAAGTAGGGATGGGAATATTTATGTTGCTACATTTTATGTTGGTCCTTTGGTTGTAACCCAATGACCAACCAACCACCTCATGCATTTGGTGATAAAATTAGCTTTGAAAATTTTCTGGAAAAATATTAAAATCTTCCTCCCTAAATTACTGCCGAATATATTTCTGCACATACCGGATAATTTAATCAGTGGTCGGATCGGAGGGTTAAAGATTAGCAGAATACTGAATAGTAGCAGGTCATCCGTTTCAGCCCTCTTCGAAACATTTGAATTGCATAACAAATAACAATTCTATTTTCGAACAGAAACTGAAGTTTCAAAGACGGAAAGGAAAAAAAAGCAGCAGTTACTAAAGGAAAAGAAAGTTCTTTAAAGAAAATAATGTGTGTTTGCAACATTAGATTGAAATTCGACTAAGGCAAACGCTTTTTCACACAATATAAAGCATTAAAATGGAATACAAATTCACCAAAATTATAGTAGAATGTTTATCAATTTAACATAATTATATAAAACCAGTTTGAGAGATATGCATCTAACAGGAAAAAATCTATGTATGTTTCCGCCGTTTACAAGTACAAAAATAATAAATTATTTTTCATAATATAATGAAGAACGCTTACAAAATTAAGTTTTCGTGAACCGCCCCGGGTAACATTTTAGTTATAGCTGATAGTCACTAACAGAGCACACATGAAAACTTTTTACCACCACAGAGCAAAAATCGCGCAGCTCATCATCAGTTATTACATTATATTATTGACTCTGGCTGGCTGGTAAAGTGACAATAGATTTGCTGGAGTCCCTTCTCTTCAGTGTACATGCCAGTATATAATGATAATCCTGTCATTATTCTTCGAGACAAAATATGAAGGCCAAATAGCTCAGAAAATAAACATAGAAAAGCAGATTTTGTACAATGAGCCTTTGATTTTCTCCTTGATTGTACTAGTGTAGGGAGGGGGAGATATAGTTTGGCCCTAAATTAAAACTTTTATAAGCTTGATTTTCGAAGGTGTAATAGTCCAGCAGGCTATTCAACCTGCGCATGTCTGAATATCTCTAGAGTCTATTCAACCTGTGCCAGGCTCAATAGCCACCTCATTTTCTTCGTACAAAATAAAAGCAATGGCGAGCGGAAGCTCTCGTGTAATGAATGCTGATGTTATAAATATATTATCTGGATTGGAGGGCAATTTAGTTCTGGCATGTGAACAACTGTCAAGAAGTAATAAAGCTTTTTTCCATTCTTACTACCAAGTGCGGCTGGTCGGCTTTTCCCGACTGGGCCATCACCCCAACTGGGGCAGCACAAACTTTTTTTATTGCGCTTTATAAATTTTAGTTTTTGTTTGAAATATTTTCATAAAATATGTATTCATCCATACCTATAATATGCATCTCTCAATCAAGATAAACAACATTGCCTTGAAACATAATGTTTTTCTGTATGAAAATATCCACGTTCATGTTCTTTCTACTTCTCAACATTAAATATGTTTATTCCGTTTAAAGATAAAATAAATCTCTTGGAAAACCGATCTTTCGTCCGATAACTGGGCCTACGTGCCCCATGTAAAGTGGACCAACTAAGCCCAAATGGTAATTTTTGCTCTTAAGGACGGTAAAAAAAAAAAAAAAAAATTCCAACAAAAGCGTTTCAATAAACTAACATTAACTACGAAAAATATTCTTCCGTAATATTGCACCTCAAAATGGCAAACGCGATCTATTTATAAATTTTTAAAAAAATGAGTTTTAGAGACGAAATATTTACTCACTTCAGTTAAATTTCAAAAATTCTACCCGATTCTTAAGTGGATGCCTCTTAATTGATGACATGTATGTCAAAGGAGGGTCAGGACGGAACAAAGCACACATGGCTTGACTGACAGCCTCATGCGCCCTAAACTTTTAAAATATTGCAACTGGACCAATATGCCCTTTGGCTAACTATTCCCAATCTAGTCTGGTGAAAGGTTTCCTAAAAATAGGTTTTTAGAACAGGAATTTCGAAAAATTTCAGTGGAGTTTCTTTGGCCATCCTCTTTTGCCACAAACATCATCAAAAGTGATCTAAAATTGCGTTTTAAAACTTCCACTTCCAAAATTTACTTAGGAAAATCCCTGAATGCCTTGCCCTCACCAAAAATAACATAACAATGTGTTTTTAGGATTTCAATTCCCATTTTCTAATAGTTGCAAAAATTTCGTTTCTAATTGAAGTCTAGAATTTCTTCTCTAGTTTAAATTGATTTCTTAATTTTGAAAAATTTCGGTGGTAAAAGTTTATGAGTCTCCACTCCCTCCCACCCTTCCCGTAAATCAGACAGTCTAAAATTGTGTTTTCATTGATTTTTCAGGAAAAAACATAGTTTCCCTTATCGTCATCAAAGATAACCTAAAATTGTATTATAATTTAAATTTCTCAAAAATTTCAGAGGAGAGCCGCTGGAAATATGAAAACTGATACTAACTTAAAATTGCATATTTAGCATTTCAATGTCGAAAAGTTAACTAATGTCACAAAAATGCGCTTTCAGAACTTCTTTTTTGCAAAATATTTTGGGTGGGAACCCTAACTACCCAACATTTCCTAACTTTAACAAAGAGAGCCTAAAATTGCTTTTAGAAAGTCAGTTTTTAAAAATTTCATGAGGAGAGTTGCCGGTACCTCCTCCCTCTCCTGGTACGTTAGCTAAAATACCAACCCTAAAATTTCATTTTAGATCTTGCAACTTTTTGTATCTGTCTTTCCTTTAAGCAAAAAGTTGCACATGACAAATTTCCCAGTATTAAACTTATCTTGCACTTTAGAAATTCTTTTTTTTTTTAATTGTCTCTTGATTTTTTACAAAGAAATTTGAAAGATGCTAGGTAACAGGCTTGGAGTAATCGCGATTACGTAATCGTAATCGGCTGTAATCGATTACATTTTGACAAAATCGTAATCGTAATCGTAATCTGATGATGGCATATTCTCATAATCATAATCGAAGTTGTGTAATCCCGTAATCCTTTTTCTCCCGTAAATTTTAATCGTAATCTTAAGGAAAAAATCCGTAATCTGCTAGTCCTGCAATCGTGTAATCTGGACCTGCTGAAAGCTGAAATTTTTAGCGCTACCCTTGGATAGAAGAGATAAGATTACAAGAAAAAGGATTCAAACTGTGTACTGAAGTCCTATCCTAAGCGGTCTGTAACCTACGGGCGATCATAATATAAAAGGTTCTGTGTGGCGGTCGCAGAGCCTTGATGGCAGGACCATATAATAATAGTCTGCTAGAGAAGCTTGTTGTCCTACTTGTTGCGGTCTCTCAGAATCCTTAATTGCGGCTCCACTCTCCACGGGGAATGGCTGGAGAGCCCGAGAAGAAAGGGAGTCTGGTCTGGATATGCCACTCGCATCGCCTTGGGGCTCTCAGTTGGGGGGGGGGGGGGGAGGGGTCTCCGGTCTCCTCGCGTCGTCCAGTTTCGGTACAAGAGCGGTAATCTGTCCGCAAGTCACAGATTTCGGGGTAGAAAAGAAAGGGGAAGGTGTCTATAAGGACCAAATGCATCGGTCATTTTGCTTCCTTAATTACCCCTTCAAAACATATTCAAACGGTTGGGCAATAGGCGAGAGTCTGGACGACCGCCGCGAGTAAAAAAGAGAGTTCTCCCTTTCTTCTCTCCGCGGGGGTCCCGGTTTGGAGCCGGCATTAAGAATGGGCGCCCCATTTTCCCTTTCAATAATCGAAGTAGACTGCCCCCCTGAAAATCTAGTGTTGGTACTATCACCTACACACATAAAGAGACATGAAATGACTTTTGTGTTTTCGCCTTTCTTTAATGGCAGAAGTGAAGAATTTTTCTAAAGAATAGCACATTTACACTTCAGCAATTTAGGAGCAAGCGTTACATGATGCTCTATGCTTAAGATGCATGAAATCTTAACCCTGGTACGTGTGATTATTATTATTTTTAAAAATATGTTCTTTGAATATTTAAAAAAGTACATACATTTAAATCTTAAATTTATTTATATTTTAATGCTAATATTCTTTTTAATTAATAGGTATGTAAAAGAAAATGATATATGTTCAGACATTTTCCCAATTGTTTTTTACATGCATGAATTAATATTTAGGAATTATTTTAAAAAATTAATTATCTTTTTCTTCTTAGAATTACCTCAACAGAAATTTGTATTTCAGTTGAATCTTGTACGTTAAATTTGTGTTGTAAAATTACTTGCACTTTATTTTTTTTATTAAAACAGTTAGTACATGGAAAAAAATATATGCTCGTGCATGTTAAAAAAAAAAAAAAACCACAAAAATCATATTAAAATATTATAGTCATTCGTATTATAATTATTCTTCATATTACTTTTTAACGATTACTAATTTTGCTAAGAGTTATTTGAATGTTCATGTTCAAATTTTTTGAAATTATTCTAAAATGCAGCGTTTATTTTCAAAAGATTATTTATCTCTTACACTATCTGAATATTTTATAAGATGTGCATGAATTGCATGGGATAACAAGTGATTTCATAAAGAATTATAGAAAATTATTATTTTCAGTAAACTAATTGGTGTTATGTGAAATATTTGCACAATTTAAACTAGAAAATAAATACAATGGAGAAATATACATTTTCAGAAATTGCGGACAACTAAATTTTGATTGTCTGCACACAAAATAACAATGAACCAGGTAAATCACTTAAATCACTTATGTTTTATATATACATTTAGTGCATCGTCTTTGCTTATATACAAAATACGATCAATGTAGTTATTCCTCACATGAGTTTTAAATATTCGAAAAATACTGAATGTGCCTTTCCTGATTATACATATATATATATATAATGCAAATTTTTCATTTCTGCAACGACGTCATAATTGCAGAACTGTGATGTTGAAATTGTTTCATTATAATTGCATTCATCATCATTTCAGTTATCTCTTATAAAATCAAAAATTTAATTAAAAATCATAACTTTTTGATTTATGACACTATTGTGAAAATGAGAGTTGTATGCATAAAATCGGATAATTTTATGCTAATCTAATCGTAATCAAAATCGTAATCGGATGTCATAATCGTAATCGATTACATTTTTCAACGACTGTAATCGCTGCCGTAATCGTAATTACTTTTTGGCAAAGGATTACAATCGTAATCGTAATCATAATCTCTCAATTTCTCCCTTTGTAATCGTAATCGTAATCGATTACGTTTCTTTGTAATCGACTCCAAGCCTGCTAGGTAAGCGAGGCAGTTTCAAATTTTTGCCTAACCTCGAAAAGATTTGACATGAGCTCCATGATCTACTTGCTGACCAGCCGTAATCTATCTAAAGTAGACAAGGGAGATAGATATTAATAAAAAAACTTCCTTTGTTTATTAAGCATCATTACTGAAACTATATAATAGGCATTAATGGATTGGAGAATCCAAGAATTTTAATGTTGACTCTTCTGATTTTTTTCCAAATGATGGAGGCAAAAGGATGTATTACATGCATATTATCAGGAAACTTGTAAAAGATAAATAATTTGCAGTTTTAAATCCCCCCCCCCCCCCCTCTCTCTTTTAATGTATAGGATACAAATATCTTTACCTGGGAGATAAAGAGCACTTTGTCTATTTCGAAACCAAAAAAAAAAAAAAAAACGGATATAAGTGCTCTTTCATAAGTAATTTTAAAAAATGCAGTCATAAAAGGTTCAAAGATTATATAAAGCTAGTTTACATTTCAAACCCATTAAGTCATTTTTCATTTCCTACATGTCAATCCATTGAATCACAAGAAAGAACTTGAACTCCCCTCCCTCCTGAAAATTTGTTTTCTTTGCATAGATGTATGATCTCTTTCCCTCCCAGGTACAGATTTTGCCCTTTTTTCTGCTCTAGTATAGTACCGATGTTATTTTTTTAGTTTCGAAGATAGTAATAAAAAAATCGCTTGTGTTCTAATCTTGAACCAGAGTTTCTTGAGAACTTCGTCCTAATTCATGTAGAGAGATAATTTAATTAAAACTGTAGGAAAGTAATAGCTAGCGTTGTTTTCTGTTTAGCAGATCTAGCTTGATTGCTGGTTAGTTCTGAGTAAAATTAACACCTTTTATTTAACTGTTGTAATTCCAGATTCATTATTAATTATTATTTTTAAGTTTAGGTTTTTAATTTATCTATATATATTATTTCTCTAGCTTGTTTTTCTGTCGGTCTGTGAGATGTTCCTTAGTCCTTTATCAATAATTGATAAATGAGTAATGAGGATTCCTTCATTTACCCCTCATTTTAAAGCTTATTCTGCTGGCTAATGAAAAAAAATGGACCCACAGTCTAGAAATGTACAGCTTCTCTTAAATTTGAGATTTTAAATCATCTAAGAAGAGGTCCTTTAATTGTTGTCTATGCAGGTGCCATCTGTTGTCAAGTAAACAAGAAACTCTTGTTTTTATTGTGTAGCAAATTGGACAGTTTTAGCTGCATCTGTGTGTTAATCTTATTCAATCTTTAGGCTTTGAATGTGCTGTTAATTCATGTGAAATCTAAATTAATTTTATAGACCTCTAGGATAGAAGGCCTGATTTTTGGGGTGAAAAAATCATAGCTGCCTGCGATCATATAGCGGCTGTCCAAATGGGCGAAAAATTGCGTGCAGGCAGAACTTACATTTTCTGCCACTTCAGTCAATTGGCGCTGTTAGCATGTACTTTTAAAAGCGAGGATTTAAAGGTCTAACCATTGCAATATCATCGCATTAAAGGCTTGAATTTCAAGAAAGATAAACATTTAAGTGTTGAGGGCAAAATTAACTATCAAAATGCGTTGCAGGGTGCCATTAAAATGTTTTTAATGTTAAGGAAAAAATAAAAAGATTGTTTTTTTGGTAGTAGCACATGCAGACTTTGAAGCTGCTCGTTAAGATACAACTTTTCATACATACGTATACTTTTATATAGAATGAACACAGAGAAAATTTTCTTCGCAATTGGCTGATCATATTATGCTTTCAGATTTATTTTTATTTTGAACGACAATAATTGCGCATAATCTTCTGAAATACATTTATCCTTCCACGTTGTGTAGCACAAATAAATTGGCTAGCAGGTTTTTGAAAGCCGTATTGAATAGTCTTTAAATGGTTATTAGTTACTTTATTATTAAGCAATTTTCAATACATTCATGTTAATAGTATTAAATAACAGCAATTAAAAGAAAAATGACATAGATTATGATTAATAAAGTTATTTTTAATACTTGTGTTAATTGAATTATTTCAATTCCATTTATTGTAAATTTAATTATTACAGCAAAGTGGAACAGTTAGGTTGTGAAGTGACTTAACAAATAAAGATTAGTTGAACAATTATGTAATTAAGTAAATGATTAATGCAACAATTTTTTATTGTTATTGACAGACTAAGGTGCGTCTCATAAATATAAAGACACAAATGTTTTTGAAATTGCATTTCACTTAATCAGTATAAAAAAATTTAATTTTATGCCTCATGTTAATAACAATGAAATGTATATGTTATAGGGTTTTTAATTTAAATAAATAAATTTTCACTCGAATGATAAAAAAAAGAACAATTTACACTGTCTCATAAATATAAAGACAAATTTGAAACTGCTTCATATGCAAATTTTTTTCGAATGGGCGTGTACAAAACTAACGCGCACGCGCGGAAACGCACCTTAAATACCCGAAACGAGCAAAGGTATTTCATTTATTTCAGTTGCAAAAATGCCGCGGAACGTTGAAATTTCTACAGATGAGATTTGCAGAATACGTGCATTTAAAGCTAAAGGCTTGAAAGTTTCTGAAATATGTCAGAAAACTGGGAGAAGCAGAGCTGCAGTTTATAAAGTTTTATCAGAAACTTATACATTAAATTCGAAAAAGCGATCTGGCAGACCGAGAAAGACTACTGAAAGACTCGATCGCAAGATTATGCGATTTGTTTCGTCGCAAAAATTGTCATTCCGAGAAGTTTCTCAACGAGTTGATGGTGTGGTCTCAAAGGACACAGTACATCGTCGTATAAAAGAAAGCAAAAATATTGTGTATCGGCATATGCGCAGAATTCCTTTACTGAAAAAAGAACACAAGGAACAGAGGCTAGCCTGGGCAAAAGATCATATGCATTGGAAGGATGAGTGGATGCAAGTCATTTTTTCAGATGAAAAGAAATTTCACTTGGACGGTCCAGATGGCTGGAATTCTTACTGGCACGATTTAAGACGTGAACCTCAAACTCTCTTCAGTAGGCAGAAAGGGGGAGGTTCTTTGATGGTTTGGGGTGCCTTCTCTTTTAATGGAACTACAGATATTGCTTTTCTGGAAGGTAAACAGACATCTATAGACTATGTAGAAGTGCTCAATAGTCATTTGTTGCCAATTGCTGAAACTCTTGGTGGTCCAAATTATGTTTACCAACAAGATAATGCACCGATTCACACATCAAAACTCACGAAAAAATGGTTTGCTGATAACAATGTTAATGTCATGGTATGGCCCGCATGTAGCCCTGACTTAAATCCAGTTGAGAATCTCTGGGGCATTCTCGTTCGTAGTGTATATGCATCTAGAAGACAGTTCTCAAACGTCCTTGAGTTGAGAAAAGAAATCGAACGAAGCTGGTTCGATATAAAGCCAGATTGCTTACACAGCTTAGTAAAGAGCATGCCAGGTAGAATATTTGCTGTCATTAATAAAAATGGATCTATTATTGGACAATAATTCAGAAGTATGTAAAATGTCTTTATATTTATGAGACAGCTAATTTGTTTCCATTTATCAGTTTTCGAGTTGAATTTATTTAATTTTAATTTAATTTAATATAAAATGTTTTTTCGGTAGAGGCTTTTTGTTATATGCATTATTTTTGAATACTGAATTATTAAAATATTATTTCAGAAATAACAGTGTCTTTATATTTGAGACGCACCTTAATAGCATAATAGTAATAACTAATATTGCATTGTATAGTATAGCTGACTTCAGTTAACTTCAACAGATGGATTATCATATAAGAGTAGCGACTTTTTTTTTTGCTGGTCTCATCTAAAGCAATTACACTAGTTAAATATTTAGGATAAAATCCTAAAATATTAAGTAAGAAAGGTCAAAGATTAGGCCTTTGTAAAAGAAAACGATTCAATAAAATAAACAATCAAGGGGAAATATTTTCAAATATTACAATTAAGTACAATAAATGAGAAATTAAAAATAATTACTTAAAACACTTCATTATATGCAGTTCAGAGTTATCAAGATTATTTTAAAAACTTGTAACTGACAATACATGGGTGCCAACCCCCTAAGCAAGATGGTGCATGCTAATAGGTACGAAGTCCCCCAAAAAAGACAACCACCCAAAAGGGCTAAAACTCGATGAAAGCATGCCCCCTTGTCCAGGGGGTGTCAAAAACTTCATCAAAACATTTAATGCCGCAGTCTACGTCATGAACTTCCCTCGTGGACACCCCTGCAGAAGAGCAATTTTTCTTTCAATATCCCTTTAACCATTTTTATTTAGATGACATACTCCTTGACAACAAAAAGCAATGAATATTCTCAGTTGGGGGGGGGGGGGGGGGGCAGGACCGTCCGAAAACTTTTTTATTTTACACGATCGTTCCTCCACTTTTCAAAAGTCCCCTTCCCCACCACTATTTCATTACAATAACTTATGCTCTTATCTGTAAGCCTCCCCACTCTGACCTCTTTTTTCTTTTTTTCTGGACTACATTGAATATTCTCAATTTTTAATACCAAGACTTTGCAACCGGCATTTCTTCGATGAAATCTACCAAAAGTTTTCGGATTCTCTGATTTTCTGTAACCTGATTTTCCTTAAATCCTTTCTTAAATTAATGTTTCCCCACTTTTAAATTAGAAATCAGAAATATATGCTTTAGGGGTCATTCATAAATGATGTCATGCTTCGAGGGGGGAGGGGGGTTCGTGAAACTGTGACAAAGTGTGATAAGGGGAGGGGAGGGGGTAATAAGAAGTGTGACATCAGGCTTATACAACATAGTGTGACATGTGACAAAAGGGGGAAGGGGGTCCGTTGAATTGTAACATTTTGTGACAAAGGGGGGTGGGGGCCAAATATATTGGAAAAGAGCTTGACATCATTTATGAACGGTCCCTTAGATAATTTATTTACTTTTCTATGTTTTAAGACTCTATGGTGTACAAAATGGGTGTACTCATGAACGCGTGGAGAATCAACAACAAATCTTAGAGGGAAGTCTCCCTTCCTTTTAGGTATTTCAATTGTAACCCTTGCTCATGTGGTGCGAGTTTAATTTTAAAAGGGTACATTACTAGATTTATAATATAGATTCTCTCTCATTCATTCCACTTTTAACTTTATCATTCTATACAAGCATAAGAAATTTAAACGTCTCAGAACAAAAAAAAAAAAAAAAATATTTAAAAGCATAATCTAGACATAATATGAAGTTCAAAGTTTACTTTTGAGTGGTAAAAAATTAATGAGTAACGTTCTTATAGCGCAAGTTGTAAAAAGTACTCCATACACATGTTTTGGAATTAAAAGGAACCCCTTTATCAATGCGTAAAGATTTGACCTAAAAAATGTAAGTAATCCAGGTGAGTGTAAATCACTCGAATTACTTGCATCCAGATGCGTACAACTCTATTCATTGATAAAAGGATTCCTCTTGTCCCGAAATATGTTTTCTGAAATTTGGGCTATAATGACGTTTGTTTTCTTATTAATAACATGAAGTACAAATAAATAAAACCAGTAAAGTTCGAGGCATAAGGGGAAAATGCAAAAGTCAGCCCTCACTGGTTAAAAATATCATCTAAAGCATCAAACTCACGATTTCTATTTGCAGAATAATTGAAAAGGTGACATGGAGTGAAAAAACAAATAAAATATATGCATATAAACCAAACGTGAATTTAGTAAATCCCTAAAATTATAAAATGTATGCATGCACTAATTTAATGCTTAGAAGAACACTCTACTGCTTTCTGTCATTTTATTTCATTTACGATGAAAAATTTCTTTAAAATAAATATATATGGGTAAGACACAATTAAACATCGGTAGACATATTTCCGATCAGTAATGCATGAACTAAAAATTTACCAAAAAGAAATCTTTATGATGCATGCTGCACAATCCGGCAAAAACAATGCTTTCGTAATGTATTTCCATACAAAACTAGTACATGCTTGCAGCGCACCAGTGAGGACAAAAATAACTATTGTTCGAACGCTTATTCCTTTGTTCTGGCACCGCGGCTGGAGAGCCGCTATATGATCGCAGGCAGCCATGGAAAAAATTAACAAATAAAAATTCCATGCCAAATATTCGAGCAAATATTGGTTTTTAAAATGGTCTTCATAAGCAACTGTTCTTACAGTCTTTATATTGACTTGGCATATTTACACTGATACATAACTGCTCAATATTTCTTTTCTGTCCAACTAGCCTTGTCATTTAATTTTTTAAAAATATTTTATTTATTTTAGTGAATCCAGTCAGCAATGAAAATCCTGATTATGATAAGGATATTTTCTGGACAAATTTTAGTAAGTTTATCTAAAATTTATATCAAAATGTCTTCAGTTTAAAATTTGTCTCTGAAATTAAAATTTTTCTGCACAAATTTTATCTTACGACACTACAGTCTTTTCATTAATGTTTACAAGGGTATAAGTAAAATTTTAATTTTTATCATTCCATGACTTTCACCTTTTCAGCTTTAAGGTTACAGTGGACACTAAAATTTATTTTTTTAAATTTTTTATCCACATGTTTAAAATTTTTTGTATTAGTGTGTTTGTAATAACTGAAAGTATTAAAAAGAAAATTGGTGCAAAAAAATTAATACTTTTAAGAAACTAAAAATTTTTTTTAAAAAACTAATAAAAATTTTAAAATGTTCCTTGCGTCACAAATTTTTTTCAAACTTCAAATTTCCAGTTTTTTTTTAATCTTTAGGTAAGACTACATAATAGTTGCGATGAATTTGAGTAATATCAGTGGTGTTCAACTAGAAATTTAAGCTTTTTGCCATTAAAGTCATTGTTTTTGCTAAAAATTTCACATAAATGTTCATTTTTTGCTATATTTTGTAAATTAACACATAAAACAGTGCAGATAATCGCAACTTTTATGTAGTCTTGCCTAGAGATTGAAAACCAACTGGAAATTTGAAGTTTGAGAAAAAATTGTAATGCAGGGAACATTTTAAAATTTTTATTAATTTTTTTAAAAAAAATTTAAATTTCTTAAAAATATTTTTTTTTGCACCAATTTTCTTTTTAATACTTTCAGTTATTACAAACACACTAATGCAAAAAATTTTAAACATGTGGATAAAAAACTAAAAAAAATTTTTTTTAGTGTCCACTTGTAGCCTTAAATATTGCCCCTTAGCATCACGGACATTGCCAGGATTCCCTTTGGGGGGGGGGGGGGGGTGAACTATTTTGATACAACCTATTTACACTGTGCAACACGAAAAATGTCCTTTGGATGAAAATGTATGTTTCTTATGTATTTTTGGCTGAAAATTATGAATCTGCAATTATTTTTTGCCTATCACGTACCATTTTCCCAAAATTCCACATTTTAGCTTTTTACGTATTTTCTGGATAAATGTGCATATTTTCGTAATTTATCGACTTAATTTATTATGAATTATATCTTTTTCATTGACAGTGAGATCTATGCCATTCTAGAGACCTTTTTAATGAACTTGGATTACTTTAGTGACAGTTTTGGCAAGAAAAGCTTTATCTACTTCTCGAAGTTTCGAGTCTTTTACAAGACGACAAAGGCATTTTGCAGACTATTTTGCGGAGAAAGAAAAAATAGTATGCTGAAAATCTTGTTGGTGACATGATAAAATGCTTTTGTATTATAGGTTGCTATATTTCATTAAAACTACACTTTTTGGACTCTCATATGAACTTCTTTTCTAAAAATCTTGATGCAATTAATGATGAGCATGGGGAAAGGTTTCATTAGAACATTTCTGTGTTTGAAAAGCGTTTCAGCGGTTGATAGAATGGAAGTATACGAATTGAATATTGCTAATCTGTTATCAGGGCACACCAACAGATGCCCACAATATGAAACGGCCAAAAAAAAAATCGTTTTAATGTTTGTGTTTTCAATAAGTGAGCCTCGGTTACATTCTTCTATAGCCAAATTCTATAACTATGAGAAGCCGGTCTTCGGCAAAAATGGTACGTGATGGACCATTTTTGTTTGGATATTTGAATCAAGCACTTTTTGTTTATATAGAATCACATAGTTTCATCTAAAGGACAAAAAAAAAGTTCAAATTTGTTGCGCAGTGTTATTTATATTTGTATTGTAAGGCAGCAATATTTTCTCATAAAGGTTTCTTTCTAAAGTTAAATGGGCAAGAGAGAACTTAAGATTAAGGAAATCGTTGGATAACGTTGGTTTTAACGTTTACTGGAAGGAAAAGAAATGGGCAAAAGTTGAAAATTTAAAACTTTTGGAATGAAATGAAATGAAGCCTCATTCATTTTAAACTTTTTAACTAATGCACTTAAGAAAATCTGGCAAATCACTAGTAACATAAAAAGTACAGTACAAACCAGTTGGTCACTGGCCAGAAGTACAGTACAGAACCTCTTATCCAGGAACCAGAGAACCGGGAATTTTTTCGAGAATTTTCCACCATTTTTGAAAAGTTCGCGTGTTCTTTTTGCTATTTGGTAAAAATACAAATTTTTTTAAAATGCCTTTAAAAATATGCATTTTTCCGTTACAAGTAACATATTCAGTGTTTATAAGTCGAACAATTTAGTCTGAAAACTATGTTTTTTTAGGGGAGGGGGCGTCACCTTACTTGCAGATGAAAATTAGAAGAAAAAAAAATCTCCAACGATACTTGAGAAAATCTGACCATTTCTCTATTTTATTTCAATAATTAAACATGAAAGAAATAAGTAATTAGGTTCTTATACATTTATTTAACTGTCCCGTCAGTATTCGAAGACGAATTGCAACAAAAGTCGGACTATACGAAAGTTCGGAAAATTTCTAATACTGCAGATTTGTGAATTTTCCGCAATAGCTGATCGTGTGAAAATTAAACCTCGTTTATTTTTGCTTTATATATTTTTTGATTCATTTAAGAGCGGCAATAATGTAATAAGAATTTAAAATTGATAGTAAGGCAACAAAAATTGCAACTGTGAAAAGGAATTCTTTATTAAAATGGAGTTCGCAAAAACGAAGTAGTTTTCTCAAGTATGAAATTTGCGCGTTTCTGCATGTAAACATGCTTTTTACATTTCGTTTTCCTCCTTTCTGAAATTATACATTGCTGCAAAAATGATTGATGATCAGATTTAACGAACTTAATAATTTGATAAACATGATGTCCGATTCGGAAATCATCCAAATGGTGCTACACCCGAACAATAACAAAGAGCAAGATATTGATGAAGACGAAAATAATGATATTTTGCCTGCTATGGTCTAACGATCGTTGCTTTGAATTAACTAACATTATAGCAGGGATGGGACAATATTTTTTTATAGACGAAATAACGCACATAATGGCTGTATGAAACATCCGACAATCGAACTTTCGACCATTTCCCGATAAGCTATTGCTTTGAAACTTTACATATAGCTCAGAACCAGATGACGATGCGATATTCTACCACTTTTATCATGATTTGATTAGTTTCTGAAGTATTTCCACTAAAATGAAATTAAATATGGCGATTAGTTCTGAAAATTGCGACCAAAATTCAGTAGTGGCTTTGCTATCGTATTTTTTGCCTTTTTATTGAGCAAGAAAAACTTTGTTTTTTTATTATTAATTAAAACCTTTTTAATTATATTTCTTAATTTAAAAGTATTTCTTTACTATTTTCTACTTATTTTGAAGTATTATTAGCACTTGTTATTGTAATTTGGGTTCGATAAACCTCCGAATATCGGCATTTTTTAGCGATCCAAAAAAACGGAAATTCACTTATCTGAGATAGCGGTGGTCCCGAGCATGCCGGATAAGAGGTTCTGTACTGTAGTTAACTATAACTACTTCTAAATTTAATGTCAAAAACTAAACTTTCTTGCTCTGAAGGATGGTTTTATGACACCTTTGCATAGCTGCCTACCCTTCCTCATTTTGCATAAGCTTTCCTTACTTAGTCCCCATTTAGTCTGCTTTTCTGCATTGATGATGATATCTTCCTCATTTTTGCTAAGAGTAATAAAGTATGACGTGCTACTCTTTAGGCACATGCATTGTGCTCAGTTCAGAGTTTTTGCTGCATGAGCCACAAATGTTTCCTAACTGCCCCCACAAACTACAAAATTATCACACATGCTCAGTGTGCCCTCTTCAGCTTCGACCATTTGGCTCAGAGCCCAAACTATCTTCGACGCGGCATCTGTTTTACAGTTTAGCTAAGTTTCCCACTTCATTGTGATATAGTTAAACATGACGATTTTCTGTACAAGAAATAAGAAAAAAATTCATTTGCTTACAAGTTTCTACTTTTAATTTTGCAGCATTTTGTTTCATAATAGAGATAATCAAAGGTCTTAAACAGTCTTATTAATAATTATGGCAAAAGATTTGTTTTTGTAATATAATTGGCTCAAATACCTCATTTTATAAACATGTGTTTTGTTTAAAATGTCAACATGAAATAATTGTAAATATTCAGTAATGATAATAAAACTTAACTTTTAGTTTTCTTTAATCTATGGCATTGCATAAAATCTTCTGCATTTTATGAATTTCTTCTGCAAATTTTTACATTATCTTCTGCATTTTTTAAAATCGGGATTGGCAGGTATGCCTTTGTCATTGAATGGTCATTCGAAGGATCATTTGCTTATTTGTAACTGTGGGTTCACGTTCACACTCTCGAGGCAGAAGTGCGAGAAAGCCGGAGAATGCGAGTATGGATAGGTCACTCGCATCGCCTTGGGGTTCTTGCAATGGCATCTCCTCGCGTTGTCCAGTTTCAGTTAACATTCAGTTTCTTTTTGTAAAACAAGATAGTGCAGTGGAAATCTTGCATTCACAATGAATGCAAGGAAATGAACTAAACTTCCCTGATCAGGGGTGGGGAGGGGGGGGGGGGCAACTGTCACTTTCTTGATGCCCTCTTGCCCTGATTTAGGGATGGGCATTTGCCCTGCCCTGGCTATGCCCATGCATACAAACCCAGTGTTTTCAATTCAAATTAATTTGGAAAAGCATTTGAGAAAGAAAATTGCACTAACGAATTTCACAAAAACCTTTGTAATTCAAGAATTTACTGCTACTTTTCACTATGAAGTTGACATGTAATGAAGCAAATTATAATTGTAGAGGAGAAATATGTGTGTATCTAAAAAGAAATAAAATGTGGAATTTTATTTCTAATTCATGTAAAGCAATTTAAATTTCTGTACGCAGTCATTGCACATAATATGCAAAATCATGTAAGAAACAAGGTGCAAAACCTCTTACACTTTGACAATGCACTTAAGCAAAATACTATTAAAGAGTCAATTTTTTCAGAGATAACATAGGATAACATATTTTTAGACTGAAAATAACTATAGAATGGAACATGTCCTTTTGAGATAAATCTGAAATGTACAAGTATTTACAATTTTGGCCTACAAGTTTGCTTACCTAGTGCCAATTTAACATATTTCTTGCTAATGGAACATATCTTTTATGATTATTAAATGTAAATAATAACAATTAAAAAAATACTACTTTTGATTTTTTTAATCATGCTCAAGTTAAAAATTTAGCTGATCAGTATAGCTACGGGGAAAAAGTGCTGCAATTCAAAGTTTTATAAACTCATTAAAAATCTTTTAGTGTAGATGTTAATTTAATAATAAAAATAATTGTAATAATAATATTTTTTTAAAAAGCCACATTTTGATAAAATAACAGTTAATGCAGGCAAAAATCAAAATTTTACAGAAATGAAAACTTAATGTAAACCATCAAAATTAATATTAAAATTTCCATTGATTTGCAGATTAAGATAAAAGTAAAAAAAAAGGCCTTACTACTCCCAAGTTAGATCTACATAACACAGCACTCGCGCATGTCCCCCCCCCCCCTTCAAATTTTATGAAAATAAACTTCAAATTCACATTACTTTGATTAAAAGTTCTGTCCATTGTGAGACTTAAGTGCTATTGTTATGACTTGGAATATTGTTTTCCTCAGCCAGGTGGAAACGTTTCGAGTTTTGCACATAAATAAGGCAAAACTATTGAATTATAATGTTGATTGTTTTTAAGTCAATATGTAATTTAATAGGATTTTTTTTGAAGATCTTCCTGATTAACACCTGCATTGTAAAAGGCAAAACACTTCCTCATCAACATGCTCTGAATTTGCTCAACGGGAGTTGATTATTTTAAAATCCTTTTGTGTACAATTTTCGACGTGTTTCTTTGAGGCAACTCTATTCAAAGGTTTTCACAATATGGTTATACAGTAGCTGGGACTCAATTGCAGGATTTTTATTTTGTTTTGTATCTCAAAAGGGAGAAGCCCAGTAGCTTAGTGGCAGCCTTCCATACTACCATGCCACAGGTCCAGGGTTCCATTCCCGGGCTGGGTAGAGTCAACTCCGCTTTCAACCCTGCAGTGGGGTTGATAAAATGTAGACCAAGATAAAATGTATGCCAAGAATGCTTGGGAACTAAACACTGGGGGTTCTGTCTCAGGCCAACCACTTGACCGGAAATTCTGCTTCTGCACCCTAGGGCCCTCGGCCTCGAAAAGGGATGGTGGGCCACTTAGTTTTCTCAAAAGGGAACCTTTGTAAAGTTGAATTGCAAAAACAGATCTATCACACAAAATTAAATTTTTTTGTTTAACTTTAAAAACAATTTAACTGTCAAATTCCTTATCATATAATCTTTCTAAAATAAATTTTATGCTGTGAAATTACTTTTGATTTGACAATTATTGCTGAATCATTTTTTTAAAGAAGAAACATAAATTAAAATATTTGAGTAAACAAATTACAAGGGGGTAGGAAAAATTTAACTCTGAAAAAAAGTATTTAGATCAATGCTGCTTATGTTATGTATTTTTAAATTTAAATTGATGTATTTTCTTTCGCATTTTGTTGTGATATTTTGTGCATTTTTATTGCCGTTATGTATTACTGATTTTTTTCCCTTCAATTTATATATTTAGAGGGAGCTGTAAAACTCATTTCACATGAAGCTACTAAATTTTGTTTAATGTTTGAAAAAGACCCATTGCCTTCAATTCAAGAATGCAAAAATATAAGCGACAGTTTTGAAAGAACATGTTTGGCTTTAGTGAATGTGTTAAATTCCCTTCCTAAAACCAAAGGTAATTTATCTTTTTTCTTCAACTTTATTTGCTTTGAATGTGAAAGAGTGCTTTCTGCTTATAATTTTCTAATTTGGAATGAATAAGAATTTTTTATGTTTTGAATCTTTCAGTCAACTTGAGGAAAATTACTTTTAATTTACGCTAAAAGCTTTTTTAAATCTGCCGGAAATGAAGTATGAACTGCCATTGACAGCATGATTTAAGGTTTTGTCCTGTAAAATTTTTGACGTTGTATCTACTGAAGCTGATGTTTGGTTCATTAGAGATAACATTCCTTTCTTCAAATGAGCTCATAGTAAAATATTACGAGAGGACTATGATATGCTTTCGTTTTAGAAAAATGTCAAAATTACTATTTTTTTAACCATAAAGAGCAGTTGGACAAGAGTATAAAATAGATACAAGTTGACATAGGAAGTACAATTAGTAGACATCAAGAAGAAAATAGCTCACAATACAATTGCAAACCAATAAAAAAAAGTAAAAAAATTTGTAAAATAGAATGCAACAGCATTTGCTCAGGTATAATTAATATTAATGACTTGAGCTTAATCAAAGTTGTGAGGTATTTTTGCCAGGTCCGCAGCAAAAACTGGAAAAAACCAGGTTAAAAATGGAAAAAACAGGCAAAAATACTTATTGTTGTAGTTGTTGCTAATTAAATTAAGGCAGTAAGGTGCACCTTCCATTTCTAGATGAGCACCAGTGGTGGAAATACGACATGGCTTTTAATGTATGTAGATGATACCAGATGGTGCCACCACAAATACGCCACCTTCCTTTTTAGACCTATGGGTGAAGGGAAGGGAAAATCTCCACCCACCGGTACCCTCGGAACTTCAGGGTCCACGGATTTTACATGCATGTATCCCCAAGTGTACATGGTGGGTCGTCAGCGGCCCCGGTATTGAACCCAAAATCCTCTGATCCGAAGCTTGACATCCTGACCACTAGGCTACCATGGCCTCATACTTATTGTACTTAAATAATCAGCAATAGGTAAAAGGTCTATAATTTAGTGATGACCAAAATAATTAAGTTATCTTACGTAATAAAATAATGGTATCATTACACACCTTTATTTTGCTAACTAATAAATACCATAATTAAAACAGCTATTTAATGAAAGTCTCAGTTACAAATTCAGGAAGTAGCTAAAATTTACTGAAAATTATATAATGAAAAACTTGTGTTATGTTTTATAAGGCAACGTGATTGCATTTTGGAAAAAAGGATAAGTAGCTACTTTCATTTTTCTGTGTCTACTATTCAAATCCTGAAATTCACCAGTGGCATTGTCAAATGCCTGCATCAGGTATGGGCAACCTTTGTAAAGTTGCAGGCAAAACTTAAAAATTTTAATGAAGTCTCGGGCTGTAGATAATCGATAGTTTAAAAAAAAATTATTGCGGTTTATTTTTTAATTTTATATTATTTATAAACTAACTAAAGTATAATGATAAAATTATAAGTACTAGAATAATAGCATGCTGATTAAGCATTAGGTGTTTACTTACAATCAGCAGAAATTGATGAGGAGCTTGAGCTTGAATTTGAGAAATAAGATACTCAATGTTGGGATAAATCTTGCCAATACACAGTGCAGGGTATTTTCATAATTTTCCTCTGTAAGCCTGGTTCAATACTTCAATGTATTAGTTTCCTTAAAACAAGCCCATTAAAAAATGTTTTTAAATGTTTCTCAGGGCGGATCAGAAGCCACATCGCTCCACATGAAGAAAGCCCATCTTTCTTACCTTCCTAATTTTGTAATACAGTATTAATTAGATACAATTAACTGCAAGGCTTTAATAGTTTGGTCCTATTTTTATCCATTTTTTCATCCGGCTGCATCAGGTTTAAAGAACTTCTTACATCATAGTTAAAGTAGTTGTTCATTTACTTTATAACTTGTAACACTTCTTGTCTCTCAATTAATTTACTAACATGAACTTTTTTAACCAGATCGTCATCTTTCTGAATTAAATAATTACCATTTCTAATTACACTTACTATTTAATAAGGATCTGTATTTGTTTCCTGTAAAACATTAGTGTATCCAAAACTCTTTAAATAAACTTTATCTCCAATTTTATCTTTACCTTTTAACTGCTTTTTGTGACCCATTTTCATTCTGTTTTACTATGTTCTTCATTACTTATTAAATGTTTTGAAATACTATTAAAAATAACTTTTTTAAAATCTCTCTCTTTTTTCAGGTCAGATGTTGCATAAAGAATTGAGCAGATATGTTTTACTTTTATTGCAAAACATGAAGGAACTCTGTGTTGCTGCAAAAAATGGCAGGTAATATAAAATAAAGTATATAATAGATAAAAGTTCAATATAATTTTTTAACAATGTTTGAAAACTATCTTTCAATAGCAAGAATTTATCCATTCATGTGTGTGGTATTTTGTTTAAAACTCATATCTTAGACTATGATAAAATTTCTGTATTAATATTGCAGGAACTGCTAAACCTTAAGAAAAGTATGAAAATGATTTAATACTTGTTTATTAATATCTATCCCTCTTATTTTGTCTTTCTTGAAATATGTTTAAATTAAAATTTATTGTATTTCATTATTTAACAGCACAATTTTCATTTGACTACTACATCAACTTCATATGACAGGGGAGGAATAAAGAATTCTAACTTAAAAAGGAACTTTTGATTTCTCTCTTGAGCTGTTCCAATATGTACTGTGAAGTACAGTTCTCAAAATAATAGCATTTGTCTCTTCTGTGAAGCGATTTTCCTAGCGAAATTTTGTTTTCTGCCTGCTGCAAATCATAATGTCAGGGAACAGGTAAACACTTGACAGGTCTTCTTGATCAGAGATGTTGTATGCTGTTACAGCAGCCCTGAACAGGGTACCCAATCATATTGTAATTGTGCGACTATTTTAAAAAGAAATGTTTAGAAAGAACATGGACTTTGGATGGTGTTTCATACTTGTATTAATAGTTGTTAATAGCTGTGTGGAATGTGTATATATTTTCTTGCCAGTAGTTTTATTCATAAATGTTGTATTTTCAGCACATTTACATTGAGAAATGTTGGAACTGTATGGGAAGATTGTGAAAGTGTTGAAAATCTTCCTCAAGGTAACTTTTTGATTCACATTATGTTTAGGGTTAATTTATCTAAAACATCTTTTTATTTTTAACATTTTTTAATGATAATAAAATTAAGCATAATATATGCGTTAAATTTTGTATTTATTTTGAGCTTTTCGTTAAATTGAGCAAAATTAATGCTGAATCAAGAATTAATGTGAACATTCTGACTTTTCCTAATTATGATCCTATTTAACTTCTTGTTCAATCATTTATGTATTATCCACATTGGAGCGCAAATATTGGATCTTAAATGACAGAAAGGACCAATGTGGTCCCTGAAGTATTTTGCAATAAAAAGAAGCAAATTTTTTGTTTCTTCAAATGGCTGTAGAATAACATAGTGTTATTGAGCCTACTTTGACCTCAACCTTTCTTTTTTTACAACCGACCTGAATTCAAAAAACTGAACAGGTACAACGGCTGATCAATGAGGCAATAATGATTGTTAATCTTAAGAGAGTAAAATTTATATTTTTAAATGGTGAGAAAATGCTATATATACTATAATACACTCAGCTTATAGTGATTATAGAAGATGCATCGAACATGTGGATTCACTGAAGAAGAAATTTTGAAAGAATCACAAACACACACACAAAAAACGGGAAGGGCCACTTTGGCACTTCAGACTTTCTAAGGTTATGGGTTGTCTTTCTAGTATTAAGAAAAATATTTTTTCTTTCTTTTTAAATTTAGTTATTACTGATATTTATAAATAAAAGGGGGGGGGGGAGGCAGGCCACTGAAAGTCTTTTTGTAAAAAAAAAAACTTATCCTTTAAGTTATGTCTATTTTAAAAATTTAAAGTGTTAAAAGCCCTGAAAATTAAAAATACAAATTTTGTAAAAACAAAGAGGATCATGTTTGTTTTTTGCTATTTTATCTATTTGTTCTTGGATTATTGTCAATTCATTCCATTTTTAACGATTAATTTCAGACAATAAAGTTGCTGTTTGTACATTATGCAGACAAGAGCTTGCTTTAGTTGAGGATGCATGCAATGAACTGATGGAGGTAACTTTTGTTTGTTGTGCTTGCTAAAGTTCTATTAGTTTCTTGAAGATGGAAATATTTAAAAAAAAGGATTTGAATATACATATATTTATATACAGTAGTGTCAATATGGGGGATGATCTGCCCCAAGGGACACCATTTTGAGGGGTGACACTTAAAATGGAGTTAATGTAACATATATGCACTGTAGCTGTGAATCACCCCCCATTATGTTTTAAATATACTAATCAATTATTAAATACATCTACCTAAAGTCATAACCAACTTGGTATTTTTTATATGTTTTATATTTGATTAGAATAAAACTTTTTTTGGGGGGAGGGGGTGGGGATTGTTTAGACTTGATGATTGTTGACTCCAGAATACATTAAACTGATTTACTGTCATACCAATCATTAGCATTTTATTTGAGTCTATACAGAAACTGTTTGATTTCAATTTACTTTTAGGCAATGGAAAGTGAAGATGAACCAATCATAGATCTTTCTTTCATCACTCCACGTAATGGACTTCGAATCCCTCCTGTCAGATCATGGACAGATGCGGATCGCAGTGTTATCCTTCCGTGTTATGGAATGGTCAAGGCAGCCAGAGCTTGTTTGAAACAAACTCTTAAGGCTATATCTCAACGAGGCAATGCAGATGACGATGAGTGCAGTAGGGAATTGGATGCAGTTGCTTATATTGTCAACCCTAGCAGCACTCTCATTGATGACTTCATTTTAGCAATTTATCCACCCGTTAACCACTCTGCACTTCGGCATCAGGTACAATGATCGTCTCTAAATTCAGTTATCAGAGCTTTTTTCTTTTCATGTGCATGGATATTATTGTATGGAAGTTAAATTTATGCATGTATTTAAACTTATGCAATGATGGTATTGATATAATGATTTTGTTAATTTAAGATTAAATTAAAAAATCTTTCTTTAAAATACCAATAATAATTGCACTGTGAATAACTTGAATAAAATTTGTGTGTAAAGCCAACATAATACATTTAAATGTACTCAGAATTAAATTATTTTCTTATTTAAAAAAAAAAAAAATCAGTCAGATCTAACAAATATTTGGTTCCTATTGAACATGTATCTACTTGTCTCTTTTGGTTGGTGACCTTGGGGAATAACTGTACCAAGTGCTCGATATATACTTGGTACTCGGCTAAATTTTGAGCATGTACTTGGCCAATACCGACTATTTGTAAAAAGCTTTGTTATGTTTATAACTTTCATTGAAATCAAAGGAAATTTTATTTGACAAAAAAGAATATCCAAATGTAAATTGATAATAAAAAATCTTTTACTACTGCTCTATTCATAAAATATAACTGCGTAACATAGACTCAATGTATTAAAATAATTTTCAAGGAAGTTGAAACTGATTTTACTTATTTGCAATTGAAATTAACCTGAATTACATGCAAGTCAGCTCATTTCAGTTGATTATAATGCACAACAGTTTCAAATGAATTCAATTATGAAAATTTTTCCAGCCTGTGCTTGAAATATTACTTATATGATTCTTTTCTACAAATGTGAAAGATTGCCGATGCAAATATGGAGTAAAATAGTTTTAAAAGGTGTCTCATATCTTAATAGCAGCCACTGATATGCTGTAACTACAACTGTAATTATTTCTCTTTTTCTTACCTACGTGCTTTTAAAGTTTGCAAAGAAGTCCCTTCAAGTTTAGAATAATTTATTGTCATAAAGTATTTATGCTAAAAAGTTGTTGAATTTAGTTTTGAAGAGCATGTAATTTAGAGCACTCATAATAATAATTAAGATAAAATTGCCAGAGGGGGTAGCCAAGTGTCATTTTTAAATAGTTGGATATGGAGGGGGGTTAATAATCCCATGTTTTGGTGTCTAGTGTGCCTATATCCGAGATTAATGTTATTTCAATTTGTGGATGTCTTGAAAAATGTCTTTTCATGTTAGAATTTTACAATATGTAAGGAACTTCTTGTAACCTATCAAACAAGCATTTTTTTAAAGAATATTTATTTCGGCTTTAAGGAATGATATAATTTTGCTTTCTATCCTTTTTGTTATACTTTATATTGCAATTAAATTATTTATTCTTTTATAGGCAGCTTTGGTGCGAAATAACTTCAAAGAGCTACTCAGTAGAGTTGGGTAAGTACTAAGGAGTAAATAAATAAAATATTATAGATATTAGATAGAACAAATGTCTATATCATTTCCAACTTTTAAATGAGAAAGAATCAGATATATTTAAAACTTTTATCATTTTGTTTGTAAAAAGTGGCAAAATATATTAAGGATCAAAAACCATATTAGATGCACAAATAACAATAAGAATTCCAGACATGTTTTGGGAAGCAAAAGTGTTTCATGTGAGCCCAAAACATGTAATTCTTACTGCTGTTTGTGCATCCAATGTCATTGATTTTTAGTATATTTTTTATGGCAAGGATATTTTAAATCATATATTTTTTAATAATTGTTCATATCATATTTATTTCATTATCATCAAATCATATATTTTTTAATGTTTTCTTGTTTTCTATGATTGTTTTTGAGTTTGTAGTCAGTTGTGAATACACACAGAAAAACATGAAAGATTCTTCCAGAATCAACATGCAGTGCACTAAAATTTACATATATCTCGTTTTTCATGTGTAAACAAAAAAACACATAAAGACTTTAAAAATACTTAACATGTAAGAGCAAATATATATAACATTTAACAGCATTGAAAAAATACAGCATCTATCTGTGGCTTGGAAAATGTAAGTAAGTATCATATTCTTAGGAAATAGCACATATTGTTTATTTATAGCAGTAATTATCAAAATCTCCAGCATCCAGACCCTTAATTTTAGCTGTTAACGTTTCCTGCATCTTTGAACTTGGTTACTTAAATTTTTATTCAGGTATTCTTTTAGTTTCATTGCAAGAATACCCCCCCCCCCCCCCAAAAAAAAAAAAAAAAAATCACAGAATGCATATTGCTAAATTTTTTTGGAAAAAAAAAAGTGTTTTTAGTTTTACTAAGTTACGGAATAGTTTGAAAAAATATATTATATAACTATTCTATAATATTTTAACGTAGATCTAAATATAATTGAGTACACAGGCTAAGTACGTGCTTTAAGGGCATGAAAAGGAATTTCACCCTTACTAATACATCTAAAACAGGAATTTCACCCTTACTAATACATCTAAAACATTTTTACCAGATTAGAAAATTGTGAAAGAAAGAAGCAAAAGAATATATCATTTAATAAAACACAATTCAGTTAACATAATTGTCGTGAATAGTTATTAAAAAAAAAAATAACTATTTTAAAACATAATTTGCATTTCATTCGAAAAAGTTCTGCAGGCCATGGGTGATTCTGATCCGAAATTCTCCGACGTTTCCGAAAGTTTTTGAGTAGCTGTTCCAAAAATGTAAACAAAAAAACGGTTTCCTGATTTAAAAAAAAAAAAAAAAATATTCATCTTGAGATTTTTTTGACGATTAATATCTGTGCTTTTCTTTCTACCTTCAGTCCATGAAAATATTTTGTACTACTTTGAAAAACTTTCAATACAATAACTTTTCTGGGAAAAAAGAAAAGACTTCTGGTATTAATATTACATCTTTCACTTAATTACTTGAAGGATTATTGAGCTTATATATATATATCTTCGTATGTATTGTGTGTTGAGGGGTGGGGATGTGTGTTAACCTAAATTTGTTATTTTAAAGTGATGACGCATAGTTTTTCTCAAAATTTTGTGTGAAGTTTTGAAATTATTTTTTTCCGATTAGAATAACCCATGCTGCAGACATGCATGGTTGAGTAATGTAATAAATTTTTAAGGGGAAAGTAAATATCTTGCACATAGTTTTTTAAAAAATCCTTTTTTTTCCCTAGGGGAGAAAAAAAAATAATTCAAAATTTGCTGCTTTCATGTTTAGATTTCTTCTAATTTGTTCTAAAACTATTATGTACAAATTGTAAAATAAATTGGATATCTTGAATAAAATTACAATAACATTAACAGAGGCCAAAATCAAAATTTGCAAATGAAAGGACTTCCCACAAAATTTTATCCCAAAGTTTTTTTTTTTTTTATTCACTTTTTTGGAAGGAGGAAAAAATAGCAATATAAATTTATTTCAGCTTTTTGTGTTCTGGGCGGAATCCCTCCCTGAGTTTTAGCCTCTGAATAATTTAGTGCTAGCATCTGGTGTGTAAAATAATAAATAAAATTCTTTCCAAGTATAAGACATAGATTGTTTTTAACTTTTTGACATGCTCCTTTTAAACAACCCAGCATGGAAACACCAAAGGCACAAGAAATAGACAGAATAACATCCTCCAGTCATTTTCATGAGAGTAAGAAGGAAGTGTTATTCAACCTGGAACTCCCTTAACATAAGAGTGTAGCTTCCGTGCCAAGGATTTCGGTTCAAATCTTGGCAAGGGCATAGATGTTATTGATCAGTATAGCACTTCAGACCATGTCCCAGAGGTTTGAATCCCATTTATTGTAGATCTCCTAATGATCCATATGATTTATTTGAATATGGACACAAGATGGATAGTTGTTTGGGTTGTATCCAAAAGTACCAAAATGCCTTTAACATATTACTGATCATTTCTAAAATTATAATTTAATTTTAAAGTGAATTTTAAAAGTTAGGTTATGTTTATTTATTTCAGATGATATAATTTTCCCCACATCCCATTTTGTGTGTGGAGGTAGGTGAAGGAGTAGGTTCTCAAAACTTTCATCAAAATATTTCTGTAGCGAAAATTTCCTGAAATTTTATAATCGTTTAGTAGCTATGTAACTGATTCTTTTTGTTTGATATTATTATTAAACATTTATATGTATGAAAGATATACTCTAAATACTCTCTGTTTTAGGATCTGTCATTTTTGTTCAGAAGAAGACAGGTCATGGGTTGAACTTTTGGAAAAAGCTGTGGATCACAATTGGGTTCGAATAAATGATTTGATACTAGCAGATTGATTAAATTTGTAAAGTTTGTTACATGTGTACAGCACCATCATGAAATAAATCATAATTTATTACTTTGTTACTTGGATTCTTATTTCTGCTTTTTGTTTTTAAACATTTATGTAAGTATATTCTTGTTTTATGACTTTTTTCCCCCCAGATAGTCTCATGACTTAAAGATCTTAGGTTCTTAAGGCACATTCTATTTTATGAGAACCGACAATAAGTTTTTTTAACTTCACATTCAGAAACTTTAAATATGGAATATGGGAGTTTTGGCCCATACCAATTTATTTCATACTTTAGCATATGTAAGATAAATGGCCGGAGTATACTGTCGTACATTTATCTCAAAATTTGATCTGCCATTTTTATATTGTGAGCCTCAAATCTCTTTTTATGAAGCAGTTTAAAGCAGTTGATGTCAAAATTCGGGAAAAAATTGGGTTATTATTATTTTTTTCTGATACATTATCAGAAGATGAAGGTTAACAGTATTTATATGTGTCTAAATAACTTCTACTAGGGATGCACCAATAGCCGATACCTATTATTCAGCAGCCAATTAATTATAATGATAGGTTTTTTTTAGTATCATCATTTCTTCATTACTATTCATTTAGTTTGCAATTTTCAACTTTACAGAATTAAATGACAGTTAATTTCTGTAAGAAATAGTTTATTTGCTCCTATTTTCACATTTCAAAAAGTTGCATTATCAGATTTTATTCAAATTCTGTGAACGGATTTTCTTGATTGTTAAACAAAATCGCATTCGGTTAACTAGACCTGAAAGTTTAAACATTTAGGTAGTGGTCAGTAGACACTTTTATAAGATTTTTTGAAAAGTAAATGCACTTGAAATATATAATTTTACTGGTTCTATTTTAATATATAGTTAAAAAATAAAAGTAGTTTACTGCTGGATCGACCCATGCTTGCACTGTACTTTGCTAATTAGATAAAATAATTAAAATAGCTTCTTATCTTTAAAAGTTATATTAGGAAATTTTACAATTCTTTTTCACCCAAAATATAAAGAAATAAAAAATTACTAATAATCCAACATTTTTCTTAAGTAATGAAATCCCTAGTATGAGCATTTCGGTACGTTAACATTCAGCAACTTTCCTGCATTATGCAAAAGAGGTTGAAAATTGATATGTTATATAAGCTTTTGCCATGTGAGGGTTACAACTCCGATCATACCCCCCCCCCCCTCTCCTTTTTACCTTGTAACCTGATCAAAGATAGCTTCAAACTATTTAGAACTTCAGTTTTGAAACGTTTGTATAAGAGAACTGGGTAGAACAGTTGAGGTGATATTTGTTCCCCTAAAAAAACTTTACTCCCATTAAAAAAAAGGAAAAGTAAAATAAGAAAAGTTATCTGGTGCTAAATGAGCATACATTGTGCATTTAACAGCTTTATTGACATAAGATGTTATTTCAGAACCAAAACAATAGAACTCTTTAGAACTAAAAAAAAAAAAGCTCTTTACAAACTATTTTTTTTAAGCAACATTGCTGCTATAAAATTTTGATTTAACTTGATACAAAACTGATAGCTCCAATATAAAAGTATATTGAACTGATACAAAACCAATAATTCTGACAAGGTTTCGAATTTTTACTGATACAAAACTGGATTTTCGATTTTTTTTTTTTACCTCTATATATGAAGAGGTGGCTAGAGTAAACGTTGCATGTTACTTTTTGGGCCAAGTCTTTTGTTTTGTCAAATAACATTAGTTGTAACTAGCAGGATTCAAATGAATATGTCCCCAAATGTACCAATATATAGCAGAGAATGTTGTTTTCTTTGCCCTATTTTAACTCCCAGCTTATGGAGCAACGTTGCATATGATATAAATATTAAGGATGTAACGAATATTCGGCCACTATTCGGTATTCGGCCCTTTGGCCGAATAATCATTTCATCACCAAGCCGAATATTCGGCCTGGCCGAATACTGATGGACTATTCGGCCGAATAGTTCTGCTGCAGTAGAAATGTAAAAAAATAAAGAAATCAGTAGATCTCAAACATTTAAAATTGTATTATAATTATTGAAAATAATACATTAGTTTATAGTTTTAAAAAAATAAAAATAATTTAGAAAAAAACTACTTTTTTAAAACCTAGTTTTAGGCTTGACTGAGCAAAAACAGATTTGAAAGTTGTAATATTGTAATTTATATTCAGCATTTGCTCCCAAAGCTGGCAAGAGTTAATTATGATACATGAAAAATTAATTTTGTATTATTAACAAAGCGGAAGTCAGACTTTGTTTGGGTAGACTGATTTATTGGGTAAGAGAGAAATGTGAAAAGTCTAGAATATATCATGAATATTTAGTTTTTTGAAAATAAAATATATTCCAGTTAAGTGTATTAAATTTTAATAGATCGTTTAAAGGTAGGTATGTAAAAAACCTCATAAAATAAAAATATTAACTTTTATAACTTCTAAAATATCTTCATAAAACAGTTTTGAGCAAGGTAAAAGTTCACTAAGCACTAGTAATTTTTTCATTTGAATTAAATAATTAGTAAAATAATGCTAATGCTTACTACCATAAAACCTGTCATTTCTATTCCACCTGTGGGTGAAATTCTTACTTTTATTACATTCAAAACAAAAGAGAAAATAGATTAGTTTTAAATTCTTAACAAACAGAATTAAATCATAATTCTGTTTGTAATTGATTGTGTGTAATTGGTGTTTGACTTTGTCAATAATTTTAAATTTGTCTACTTTCTGTTACAACGATTTTCTAGACATTTTAATATTCGGCTATTCGGCCAAATCACTATTCGTTACATCCCTAATAAATATCACCTCTTTTTAAAAATTCGTAATTTGTAACATGCAACATTGCTCCAGCCACCTATTCATATGTCACTTATGTGGAATCCTATGTCAATTTTATATGAGCAGAAGAGGATATTTCAGCAAAGTTCAAATTGGAAACATGACAATATATTAATGACATGTATCAAGAGCATTTATTTCTTTTCAATAATAATACATCTCTCTTTTCTTGAGTTCTATTTTTCAAACTAACAAGCATTTTTTAAAACATAGAAATCTATATCAGACAGATGAAAATCCATCTTGGTGGCTTTAAAAAAACAAAAAACCTGTAGAAAGTGGAGGAAGAATCAGTTATAATTCACAATAACAAAAACAGAAACGCAATTAATTAAATTTTTACTATCATAACAGTTGCAATGTAAAAAAAAAAAAAACATTACACTGGCTAAAATGAATTTTAACCTTAAAAAGGAGTATTGCTAGAACAGAGTTGCAGGTAATATTTTAAAGTTGTGAGCCTCAGGAAGCGGCCACTGGTCAGCTGATCCACTGCTATATCATTCAATTTCTGAGTCATTTCAAACAGATCCATTGGAATGATGACTATCTCGCAAATAATTTTAAGTGCTATTAACCCCTTAACTATTTTGCCCGTACGGCGTACGGGCTACCCAAAGTTGGCCCCAAATGCAGGGCTCCCACAGCTGCGCAAAACTGCGCCAAAACGATTTTTCTGCTACATCATGCTACAAAATGCGTTTTTTCGGAAAATTTGCTCCAAATCGCGATTTTCGGAAAAAAATCGAAAAAATTTTGGATATTATATTTTTTTCACCTTAAAATCGACATCATTTGTTACATTTTTCCTTTAGTCAACTAATTTTTTACCTTTGAAGCAGTTTATTAATGAATATTAGTTCTACCCTCTCTTAAGAACATCAAATATGGATGAGAAAATTGAGCAGAATTGAGTGATGTATCCCACGCTTGTAGAAGAAACAGTGAGACGATTTCTAATATTATTTAGTATTATAGAGAGAAAAATCATTCCTCTTATCACTATTTATGTTGAACATTTGATTGAGTAAGTTTTTCTTGAAACAGATAAAGTTTACAATTTCATGGAACGTGGAAAAAATAAACTTGGCGTTTTTCCTCAGTGCACATTTCGTTTTCTAATGTTTAGGAAATACTAATCAATGTGAAAAATCAATCACAGAACAGATGTTAAAAAGATTCCTGCTCCATTATAACAATTCTTTAAGATTCCTTAAGCCTACTTTCCACGAGCAAGCAAAGGAGCGCATACATTCTAATCTTTTTGCATCCGCTACAAAAAGCGGATTTTTTTTCATTTCAACTATTTATAATGTTTCTTCTCAAAGTAAATAAATAAAATATATGTTTATTTTCAATAAAAACATTGTTTGAAAATATATATTTGTTCCTGAAAGTGTTTAGAGGTAGACTTTCAAACGCTGTTGCTGTAAAATTAAACATTGAATTGCAGCTTTTTTTCTTTTCTCATTACTCTTTAAGCTCTGTAATCTATATCATATAACCACAAGCAATTTAAAAAGATAAAACATAAATATAACTAAGAAAATAAGTTAAAAAAAATGCAGTTAAGTTAGAAAATCATTAAAAAAAGCATGTACATCTTAATGAATTGATGATCTTTAGCAAATATGTTAAGCAATATTATTAGAAGAAATAGAAATTTCGTTGTGGATGAACGACCTCATAAAAGTACTCTTGCTTAAAGTTTCAATTTTTTAACTAGACTTGAATGTTATGAAGTTATCCTTTCTCTTTTAATTCAATTTAATGCATTTCCTTTTTCTTTTAATTCAATTTAGTTTCTTTCAGCATCCAATTGCTGTAACCCTAGGACTCTTAAAATTTA
Source organism: Octonoba sinensis (assembly GCA_038502835.1). Classification (NCBI taxonomy): domain Eukaryota; kingdom Metazoa; phylum Arthropoda; class Arachnida; order Araneae; family Uloboridae; genus Octonoba; species Octonoba sinensis. The sequence goes on along the minus strand of CM076604.1, from coordinate 88,842,229 downwards.
ATTGTAACTCTTACACAATTTTTGCAAGATGTAAAGAGAAATTGTTGGAAAAAAATTAATCATTAGACAGTAAATTATCAACATATAATAAAAAATACATTTTTGTCTTTCTATTATAGAACTGAGAAATGTCATTTGGTTCTTGAATATTCTTGTTGCAAAATTATGAGACTCATCAATTTACTTTTAGTGCCATTAATTACTTCCAAAGCATTTAAGTGAGTATTTAGGATTGAAATTTAAAGGAATGTTTCTTAAACAGAAAAATAATAAATATTACTGCAGGTAGAAAATAGGATCGACTTCAAATATATTTTTTGATAAAATATGAAATTATATTTAATTCTTTCAAAATTTTACTGTTACTATAATCACAATGATTATACCTATATACCTAAATAAGTACCATTTAAAAAACGAATTTTAATTAATGCTAAATAGTTTAAAATAGTTGAACCTTTCATATTAGTTAGTTTTTGCTTATTTTCTTGAAAGAATAGTGTTTTAGCTATTAAACAAAAAAAAAGAGAGAGAATGCAATAATTTTTGAAAAGAAAATTTTAAGCTTTCTTCCAGCTATTCTTAACTATTAGAAGAAGAAAAAAACAAAAAAACATTTTTTAATATAATCTGTTTCTTGAGAAAAGTTTTGAAAAACAACGTTATAAGGGTTATAGGTTTTATTAGTCTTACTTTTTGAATAGGTTATGAATAATTTCTTAAGAAATATAACAATAATCCAGTTTTTGAAATAATCTAACCCAGTTTTTAAAGGATGACTGACGTTTACATTTCCTATCATATTGAAGACTTGAAACTGTTCTTACCCTTGATGTATGAAAATAAGATTGCTTTAAAACAGCCATTTAATATTTAAAAAACAAAGAAAAAAATCCTCCAAAAATGGTACAAAGTTGATATTTTCGGCTCCCAGACTGATACAAAAGTCGATTTCTTCTGCTCCAAACTGATACAAAAGTTAAATTCTTCTGCTCCAAACTGATACAAAAAGGACATTTTACCTGCTCCGAAAGCTGCTACAAATTGTGTTAAGGCGGTGGGAGGTTTGCTCGTACAGCGCACGGGCACTGATATTTCTGCCTTTCTTGTTTTGATTTGCCCATATTTTTAATAAATTAAAAGAGAGTCTTTAGTGTATTGGAATGTTTCACTAGATGTTATTAGATCATAATATTAAAAAGTAACTTTTATATGAATAAGTAAAAATTAAAAATTTGTAAATTGCATAGCTATTATAAAGTAGTTTTCTGAATAAAATATACAATATTCAAGTTTATCTCATAGGTGGCAACAACTGTCTTAATACAATATACAAGTCTATCACATAGGTGGTAACAACTGTTTAAAACAATTATCTTCAAACTTGTGGAGTCACTGAGTAACAGTATCTTTTCCAACTGTTACTATGAGCACCCCCCACCCCCATCGTAAAGAAAGATAGGGGGAAAAAACAGGACAATAAAGTAAGAAACTTTTCAATTCTCAGTTATTAATTTATATGTGTCAGAACAGCAAGGGGGCTACTATATTGGCAATTACCGCTTTTCATGCACTCATGGCAAAAAAAGTCTATACAGGGCTCCCACAACTGCGCCAAAACGATTTTTCTGCTACATGCTGCTACAAAATGCGTTTTTTCGGAAAATTTGCGCCAAATAGCGATTTTCGGAAAAAATCGGAAAAATTTTAGATATTATATTTTTTTAACCTTAAAATCGACATCATTCGATACATTTTTCCTTTAGTCAACTAATTTTTACCTTTGAAGCAGTTTATTAATGAATATTAGCTCTACCCTCTTTTAAGAACATCAAATATAGATGAGAAAATTGAGCAGAATGAAGTGATGTATCCCACGCTTGTAGAAGAAACAATGATACGATTTCTAATATTTTGTAGCATTATATAGAGAAAAATCATTCCTCTTATTCTATTTATGTTGAACATTTTATTTAGTAAGTTTTTCTTGAAATAGATAAAAAAGTTTAATTTCATGGAACGTGAAAAAATAAACTTAGCGTCTTGCCTCAGTGCACTTTGTTTTCTAATGTTTAGGAAATACTAATCAATGTGAAAAATCAAAAACAGAACAGATGTTTAAAAGATTGCTTCTCCATTATAACACTTTTTTAAAATTCCTTAAGCCTACTTTACACGTGCAAGCAAAGGAGCGTATACGTTCTACAATCTTTTTGCATCCCCTACAAAAATCGGATTTTTTTCATTTCAACTATTTATAATGTTTCTTCTTAAAGTAAATAAATAAAATGTATATTTATTTTAAATAAAAACATTGTTTGAAAATATATATTTGTTCCCGAAAATGTTTAGAGGTTGACTTTCAAACGCTGTAAAATTAAACATTGAATTTCCGTTTTTTTTCTTTTCTCATTACTCTTTAAGCTCTGTAATCTATATCGCATAACCACAAGCAATTCAAAAACATAAATATAAAGAACAAAATAAATAAAAAAATTAGTTGTTAGAAAATCATTAAAAAAAAGCATGTTTATCTTAATGAATTGAGGATCTTTAGCAAATATATTAAGCAATATTATTGAAGAAATGGAAATTTTGTTGTGGATGAACGACCTCCTAAAAGTACACTTGCTTAAAGTTTCAATTTTTAAAACTAGATTAGAAAGTTATGAAATTTTCACGCATCTCCTCTTTCTTTTAATTCAATTTAGTTTCTTTCAGCATCCAATTGCTGTAACCCTAGGACTTGAAATTTAATTGTAACTATTACACAATTTTTGAAAGATGTAAAGATAAATTGTTGGAAAAAAATAAATAAATAATTAGCCCATTAAATTATCAACATATAATAAGAAATACATTTTGCCTTTCTATTATAGAACTGAAAAATATAATTTGGTTCTTGAATTTTCTTGCTGCAAAATTATGAAACTCGGCAATCTACTTTTAGTGCCATTAATTACTTCCAAAGCATCTAAATGAGCATTTAGGATCGAAATTTAAAGGAATATTTTTTAATCAGAAAAATAATAAATATTACTGCAGGTAGAAAATAGGATCAACTTCAAATATATCTTTTGATAAAATATGAAATTATATTTAATTCTTTCAAAATTTTACTGTTACTATAATCACAATGATTATACCTATATACCTAAATAAGTACCATTTAAAAAACGAATTTTAATTAATGCTAAATAGTTTAAAATAGTTGAACCTTTCATATTAGTTAGTTTTTGCTTATTTTCTTGAAAGAATAGTGTTTTAGCTATTAAACAAAAAAAAAGAGAGAATGCAATAATTTTTGAAAAGAAAATTTTAAGCTTTCTTCCAGCTATTCTTAACTATTAGAAGAAGAAAAAAACAAAAAAACATTTTTTAATATAATCTGTTTCTTGAGAAAAGTTTTGAAAAACACCGTTATAAGGGTTATAGGTTTTATTAGTCTTACTTTTTGAATAGGTTATGAATAATTTCTTAAGAAATATAACAATAATCCAGTTTTTGAAATAATCTAATCCAGTTTTTGAAGGATGACTGACGCTTACATTTCCTATCATTTTGAAGACTTGAAACTGCTCTGACCCTTGATGTATGAAAATAACATTGCTTTAAAATAGCCATTTAATATTTAAAAAATAAAGAAAAGAATCCTCCAAAAATGGTACAAAGTTGATATTTTTGGCTCCTAGACTGAGACAAAAGTCGATTTCTTCTGCTCCAAACTGATACAAAAGTTAAAATTCTTCTGCTCCAAACTGATACAAAAGGGACATTTTACCTGCTTCGAAAGCTGCTACAAATTGTGTTAAGGTGGTGGGAGCCCTGTCTATACTCTCCTTCTGAGCCATAAGCTTTCAATGGGAATATTGACAAAAGATGGAAAAATCTACTAACAATTGTTGGTGTAATTATGTGCAAATTAACCACCTGAGTATGACCCGATCTACCGAAGATTTCCTTGTGCGTTACTTGTAGCTGGTGATTTACGCTTTGGTGACCTGTGGTCTAATAAAATTTGAAAAAATTAGATTTGCAAAAAAATCTATACCATAGATACTGCTTGATTTTGAGTCAGTGCAATGAGCGTACTAGATATTTTTGATGTAACTTCTAAAAGATAAGTAAGGCTTTAAAAGTTTTGAGTTTGATGAATTGGCTAAATCTGAATCTCCGAGCCACTTCCTCTAAAGGCAGCAGAAACAACAAAAATGAGACTGGATGAAACTAAGGGAAAAAATCAATTTCAATTCATTTGTGTGTTCTTTTTTAGTACTATAATCTGGTAATGGCATGCTGCCTAATACAGCTAACGGTTTGCTGTTAGCCTGTGTATATTACATCATGTGTATTACACATAGGCTAGCAGCTAATCCCAAGCAGCAAGTTTTATGTGTCTCATTTCAGAGCAAAAAGGTTCCCCACCCATGGTTTAGACCCAATGGTCATCACACAATAAAACGCCCCTAACTCAAGGGGAAATCTTTGGTAGATTGTAATCGTACTCAGATGGTTAATATTCACATAATTATACCAACAAGGGTTGATTTTCCTCAATTTGTCAATATTCGTATTGAAATCTCATGGCTAAGAATGGAAATAAAGAATATTTTGCTGCCATACATACATAGTACATGAAATGTAGCTGCCCACTCATGTTGTTCTGGCATATATAAATGAGAATTGAAAAGTTTCTTTTCTATTGGGGGTTAACAGGGGAATATCTCACAGTAAAATTTGGATGCAGTTGCTCAGTGGCTCCACACGTTTGGTGATCACTAGTTTAGACAGTTGTTGCCCCCTATGAGGTAGTCTTGAATACTGTATATTTTATTAAGAAAACTACTTTATTATAGTTATGCAATTTACAAATGTTTAATTTTTACTTATTCATATATCAGTTAATTTTTAATATAATTAAATAAATTAAACATAATTGCAAATCATAATTTTCATCTTGCTTAAAAATTCAAAAACTCGTTCAATTATGAAGCCTTACCCTCTTTGAGCTACCACTAAATAATGTTTACTGGTGGTAAAATTTTATCATAATAACTTTTTAGTATATTAGAACCAATTTAGAGGGTAAGATGTTGAAAATTTAAAACTGAAAAATAAGCACCACCCTAGTGGTGCCCTTGCAAAATCCAAAACAAATAAAGCTGGAAAATTCATCAATGTCACTTTAAAGCTATCTCTATGACTTCAAAAGTGATATACAGCAACAAGTTATAAATCAAACATGTTCACTTTTAAATATTTGTACCCATATACAGGGGCTACATTCAAATTTTTAAGTGGAGAGAAGGGTCGCCTCCAAGCTTTATATTTGGAGGGGATTGAAATTTTTTGCAAGGGAAAAAATATCAATATTATTTGACTATCTACATACACTTCACGCTTAAAGCACTTTATTTTTTTAACAATAGTAATATTGTTATTTAAAGTGTAAAAAGATGTAGAATTTTGAGTTTTAGCTACATTCTTCAATTTTTCGGTGGACATGAATCTCCTATCTGGTCTATTAGGGAGGTGGAGACCTGAGAAATTAGAGCTGTAATTGCTCCGTCCTGCCACAAATTTCAGAACATATGTGTTTCGATATATATGAACATATATATTTCTAAATGACCTAGGAATTTTGAAGTAAATATGTCAAGTATCTTTTTTCTTCTTTTCTACAGCAATCCCCCCCCCCCCCCAAGAATTAAAAAAAAAAAAAATAGCCTACCTCAGTTAAGGTATAACAAAATTATCCAACATATGACCCAGTGATTCATCAAGCTCATTATTGCACTGTTTGGTAACTGAATTTCTTCTTGCTTATTTGTTTCCTTATAACATCCATCTCCACAATCGTCTTCATCACAAATGTCACACAATACTGTTTTATGGGGACGATAAAACATTCGAGCACTCTTTGCTACACAAAAGAAAGTATATCTACTATTTAGAAAAATAGTTATGTTTACATACATTCTATATTGTATTTATTGATAATTATCGATAGAATCATAAAATAAATATGTCACAGAGCGTGATTGACAAATGCAGTAGTAATGAGCTCATATAACTAACAATTTACTAACAATGGAAAAACATTGATTAAATAGGCAGAAAAATTGGTTTACATTATCCAGTTTCAGTATCACTTTACATTACATCTGCCCATGTGCTTCTTTCGGCCACACCATGGGTACACACACAGAAAGTTTCGGACTAAGCACTCCCTTAGCTTAGAAAAACACAACTCATTTTTACCAATCGATTACCAGTGGTTTAAGTCGAAGGGGATGCAGTTTAAATTATTTTAATATAAGCATACCATCCTTATATGCTATCCATATGTGTAAGAATCCCCCCACCCTTTTTTCCAGGACTACTCCACTGTCGATTACAATTAAAGCTTTTGATTGCAACAAAATGAATAAATTTAAAAACCCCTAAATAAATAGCTTTAATCAGTAATTAAACAGGAGATACCAGTACTGAGAAAGTATTATTGTTAATTTGGCAATATTAACTACAGTAACGCTTTTATTATTGAAAATTCTGCAAAAAATACTAAATTACAAGCAAGTGGTTTTAGTTTAATATTTTTGTTTGAATTCTCACATACAGAAAATAACAAGGCCAAACCAAATTACTTCTATATTTATTAAGAGGTCAAACAGGTTATATTTTTGAAAAATCATTAAATACCATCTCTAGATACTAAACACTTACAGAAAAATAAAATTTTCTTCATTTTAACATATTTGCAGAATTATAATATGAACTGTGTATGATGAGTATATTAAACAGCATTTCTAATGCCATCATCTCCCACCCAGTAGCTCTAAAATCTGAAGACAAAAATTTATTTTTATTCCACAAAATAATATTCTTACTTGAATGTTCAAATAATAGGCAAATATGCATTCTCAAATTTAGGAAGAAATAGCATTTACGCATGATGATTGAGTAAAATAAGCTTCTTACCTTGACTGTAAAAATCGTATACTTTCACAGGTGCTCTCCGCTGATGTGCTACTTTGTGTATTCTATGAGCAGGAACTGTCACACAGGATTCCTCCCTATCCAGCTAGTCAAAAAAAAAAAAAAAAAGAAAAAAATCATGATTATAACATTCATATTTTAAAAAAATCTTTTTTTTTAAAAATAAATTAATGGAAATCTTATAGACATTACATGACAGTTAACTTTTCTTTGCATGGCTAAAGAAAATAAGATGTTTTCATTTCTGGTCATTCCAATCAAACAGAAAACCATTAGTTTTCTTAATGTTTTGATTTCCATTTCATGAAAATCATTCAAATTTATTTAAAAACAAAAGTAACAATATACTTACTCGGTCAAAGTAAATCACAACTCCAGTATCTTGAAGCTGAGTTTCCACTCTCTTAACTTTCGGGATTTGTAATATACTAGGTAGCGCATCAACATCAGCCACATAACCAGATGGTAAACTAACTTCCATTACAGCCATATTGCTGGTGTCATTTCTTCTTTCACGCTGACTATACAGGACAATTATAGTTTAAATCAATACACTGTCAGAAAAAAATCCCTAGTAATCATATAACTACATAAGTGTTGCTAAGTGTATAAAAAATCATTTTCTATAAAATGTTTGGTTTCTATAACAACTCTTCATGAAGTCGCAAAATTTTTAGTTCCATAGATAGCGGAATATCAGAAAGTTTTGTGAATCATTTTTAGACACATAGCTAAAGTTATCTAATGAGAGAATAGCAAATATAATATTCCCTTTTTTGTACTTGCACGCAGCGATGCAAAAAAGCCGGCTTAAAAAAAAAAAAAAAAAAGGGATCAGATCGGCCGGCTTTTATTTAAAAAAAACCAGTGTTTTTTTTAAAAAAGCTGGTCTTTTCCTGCCTTTTTCAATTACACACAATGCTATTTACAATTAGCAACTATACTGTATTAGTTTATGTAGCTATTGTTAATTTGTGTAAAATGAAGCTCAAATCTTTCTTTTAATGGAGTTTACTGTAAATTAAATTTGGCATTGTGTTGTTACACCACCGGAATGTATTTTACAATGTTGATTACCATTTTTGGCTATGTGTGTTTAATTCTGTGACTCTCTTTAAACCCTTGTCTAATATTATAGCTAGTACACACTAGATTTTTTTTAACACAAAAATAGAAGGAAATGAAGTCCAGGTTGGGAGAAGAATCAAATTCTGTTTCTACTATAGTCCAGTGTGTGTCAGTAAGCAAAACCACTAGCCACAATACCGTACCTTTATACACATGACAAACTATATTACAGATTCAAGGGCATACTTCTCACTTAAAATTGATATTTTAATATTAATAAGTTAATTACTTTAAAATAATTCAGAGTACTGAAACTTGCATGAAGAATTACGTTCATAAATTTTTTTTCTAGTATATATATTTTACACTACAGACAAAAAAAAAAATGTTTTGCTCAAGGCGAGAAGAAGAAAACAAAGTGATTTTGTAGTTTCTATTTTTATATTTACAACTTCAAGTATTTCCTTTCCTTTATCACTTTAACAAAATCCTTACATAATTCTAATACACTAAACGAGTATTTTGCTACAGCACTTCTTATGGTAAAAATTTAAAAGAAGTCACCTGAGTGAGTAGTTGGGAGTTGGCTCACTTTTATATAAGGGAATTTTTTAAATATAAAGCATTAGAATTTTTTAAAGATCAATATCATTCTAGTAGAATTTAATATTGACCACTGACATTGACCAGTTGATCTGCTTTAAGATAGGCATCTCTGTTTTATGTGATTTGACAAAACGCTTTTATTTTTATTTGGGGCAGAGAACTAGTTAAGGTGCTGAAAAAGCATAAACGTAAAAGGTGCTTTAAAATATGCAAAAGAATATTAGTTAAAAACCAAGGCAAATTATTGGAAATGTTTAGTTCATATAGCAGTGTCACATAAACTTTTGAATTCTTAGTAAAAATCTTTGAAAATAAATCGTTGAATTGTGTTAAATCTAAATAAATTTCTAATAAGGAGCACTTTTTTGGCTATTTTTGTAATGTATCACTCTATTAAATAATTTTCAATCTTATTTCAAGTATTTTGCTATTGCAGTAATAATTCAATTGCATTAATGATATAAACATAATTTTTATTTAATACTTTTTTGGAAAAAAAAAAAAAAAATCAAAATATTTTTTAAATAAAAGCGGGCCTTTTTAAGCGGTTTAAACCAAAAAAAGCTGGTCGGCTTTTTTTGGCCTGGCTAAATTTTTTCTTTTGCAATCATAAGCAATAAATAAATAAAAAAGCGATATTTTTGGTCAAAAAAAAAGACATGTGGAATATTATGAAAAAAGTTCCAGGTTTGTATAGTTTTTGATGTAGTCAAATTAAGTCAATACCCTACTTTCAGACAAAAATCAGGGATATTTTGTGGAATTGCTTAGAAATAACATTATAATATGAAGGAAAATGAAATGCAATGAACATGTTTAAGACCAGAAATGTGCAATTTTCATATTCATGAATGAAAAGGCTTCACATTGAAATGGCTTCATCCCTGAAAATGCTCTAAATACGCACCAAAAATGTCCCCAAAAAATGCCATTAAAGTTGAAAAATGCACTTAAGATCTAAAGTCAAAATTCTATTAAAGCATTTAAAATATATTTTTCGAACAATTATAATAGTAATTCGTGAAATGACTTTCTAAAATAAAAAAAGAAAAGAAAATAAAAAACAATACACCAATAAATGGTAAACTCCCCATGTGTTTTGATAACTTCACTGTCCTAAACGACAGAATCTCAATTGCCCTGAGTAATTAAATGTTCTTTTACATTTTCAAAGACTGCATACGGAAGTAAGGTTTTGTATCTTGAAAAACTTTTTTCTATTCAGACATAGTTGGCGTAAATTTAAAATATATCAAATTTACCTCAACAGATCAATTTTTTATCAAACTAATGCCCTATCTTTCCTAATTATAACGCCAGCAACTTTTTCAATATCAAAAATACTTTGCTTACTTCAATTTGTCTTCATTCAGTTTTGTGCAATAGATTGACAGTTCTATTTTGGACCAACTCTTTTAGTGTGTTGTGAAATTTAATGAATTAATCAAACTAAGTTTAATCAAAAAACTTTTTAAAAAGGGGCTAAAACATATAAAAATGTTCTAAAAATGAGAAAAGTACTTAAAAATTTAAAAAATACTGTAAAAATCTATAAAAATGTTCAAAAAAGGGAAAAATGCAGAACAAGTGAATTATTACCAACTTCTGGGGCCTACTAAAAAACACGATTTTCACAGGATTGCCCACGCGGAAAAGTATTGAGATTCAGGGTTCCTCTCATTTTCCAGATGGTAGAGGTTTTACTGCAACTTAAAAAAAATTGTAAACTGTTCGACAATATAAAATTAGATTAGAAATTATTATTTATTTTTTTCATGTACAGTTAAAAGATTAGAACTAAAATTGGGAAAATGTCTAGATTACTTGACGTTTTGCCTCACGTTCAACACAAATTTGCATTCTTTATAGTGCTAAATTTCTTGATTTATATGAGAGTATATAAGTAAACAAAAATGACACAATTACATAAAATACAGTATATGAAAATTAGGGAGCTTGAGTGAGGAAGTTATAAGGAAAATTCCTAAATCTGGAAAGCACGTGGTCCCGAGGGTTTGGATTTGGGGACCCATACTGTATAGTGTGTATAGTAAATTTATAACAATTTATCCATGACTTTCAAACTTAAAATAAACATTCCATCGTCTAAAACTTCTATTGCTAAATCTTGATTTTAAGTAAAAAATTTAATGAATAATTTTTGTATTGAAAAAAGCTTACTGTGAACAAATGCTTAGTTGTAAGTAGCTAGCTGTAGATGTTTTGTCAAGTAGAGCATTTAAGAAAAACTCTGGAGCTTCCCCTGATACAGCAAGATTAAAAGACCATGATACCTACAATACATTTATGGTTAAAGAACAATAATATCAAACAAATATTTAAAGAATATAAATTCAGCAGAGAATATTACTATTCCAATAAAAGTAAAAAAAGTTAAATATTTGCATGCAACTAAAGCACAACTGGGCATTAAAATGCAGTCATGTTTCGGGATTGCTTGGAATCCCTTTTCAATGCAGTAGTGGAGCTTCTTGATGCAAAAACATCCAAATCAGCTTCATTTGGGCTTTGCATCTAGAAGCTCCACTATTGCATTGAAAAAGGGATTCCAAGTATTTCCAAAACATATGGCTACATTTTAATGCTCATTTGTGCTTCAATTACATGCAAACTTTTAAAAAATTTTACAGTTTACTTGTGCACAAAGTTTTTTTGTTATTTTTTATTTTATTCAAATAACCTCTATTCTTTATTCCTCTATCAGCATTCAAATAAATTGGTATTAATAATGAAAAAAAAAACAAAAACCCAACATATCAAGCAAAATGCAAAGCAAATACTAATGTTTAAAAATTCTTTCACAAGAATAACTTACACTAAGAGTAGAAGAGAAGAACTTAAATAAAATGCTATTACAAAGTATGAAAATTTTTTTGATTAATACATTAGCTAGTTGGATTTTAGTGCAAGAGCCTAACTCTGTAATATACACTTTTCTCCTCCAACCTCCTTCCCTGTTAGCACTAGGCCTTAGGGATGCCCTGCATCCGGGAGGGGGGGAGGTGGTAGTGGGGTTCACGGATTTTACATGCACATATCCCCAAGTGCACATGGTGGATCTTTAACGGGTATCGAACAAGCAACCTTCCAGGTGGAATTCCAACATCCTAACCAGTAGGCTACCATAGTTTTTGTGTGATATAGACTATCGGCACTTTGGCAGCAGGAATATTCGGTCAATGTCAAATTCTATAGATCAGCTGAAACATAATTGCACTGGCTGTCAAGGTAAGACCAAAAATGCAATATAACATGAGAAGAAGAAATAGGAACAGATAGAAAAGGAAACCTAAGTTGGGAAAGTAGATGATTCAAGAAACTTAAGTAAAAATTGTAAAAAAGCTAATTTTTTACATATTCTTTCATTTTTTAATAAACTGAAATAAACAAACCTATGTTTGTATTTTGGAAGAATTTGAGTGTTAAATATTAGATTAACTATTTTTATTGCTGCCTATTTGGGCTTAGAAGCCAATTAAAACCACACCCGATAAAAATAACTAAAATCTTACTGTATAAAATTCTCATTCAACCAGTATTAACTTATGCATCTGAAACATGGTCATTAACAGCAAAAGAAGAGAAAACATTGGTAATCTTTGAGAGAAAAGTCTATGAACTGTTTTTAGTGGCATCAATGACTGGAAATTGATGAAGAAGATACAACTTTAAACTTTACAAACTCTTTAGGGATGCTGACATTTTGAAATTTATTAAGTTTAACAGAATGAAATGGGCTGACCATCTCATAAGAATGAAAAGTGACAGAGGAGCGAGAGGCGAGATTTCAAGCAGGGCCTGGATTCCAAGAATCAAATGTCCCCAAATGGGTGGAATACAGCAATAGAGAGCTACTGTCCTTTATCGAAAACTCGGGGACGATTGCACTATAAAAGTCTTTGTTAAACAAAGGAATTTTTTTCATTGCACCTGGAACCCTGGCCACATGGCCAAGTTTAAAATTCTGCCTTTCCTTGTCCCCTCATCAGTGTACTGCATAGTTGCTAATCCTGTCTCCTGTGAGTAAAGCAAAAGAAGACACTTTCTACCCTTTTCTTCTGCTTCTGAGACAACTGCAGTCTTTTCTAATTGTCCCTCATATCACCTGTCACTTTCTAATCCTCTACACATGAACAGAGTCTTTCAACTGAAATTTGGGTTTAAGAAAATGACATTCACGCAACATTTCTACCAAGTCCGATGCTAGTATTTTCTAAGATCCAGTAAGAAAGAAGAATTTTAGAAAACAATTTTTGGCTGACTAGTTAACCCAGGTAGAATTAACTTTGGTGACGAGTAAAGAAGGGTCATTTTATGTTATTATGAATGAGACCTAGTCGGGACCAAAGGAAAATGAATACTTAAGCGTAGTGACAAACTGTCCGGTTGACTACTTATTGAGGTTTTACTGTACGTTGAATTCATTTTTAAGGCAGACCACAGTCGGCCACCTCGGTCAGTATGCTTACAATGCTTACAATGTGGTCTGGTTGACTACATATTGAGGTTTTATCGTATATTGAATTCATTTTTAAGGCAGACAGAACTTTTTAAAATTAAACTTAAATGAGAGGGCCTAATTGGTCAGTAAGCTTACAATGTGGTTTGGCTACATACAATACAAATATATATATATATATATATATATACATACATAAATCTAAAGTTATGCACACAGGATTTTTCGTTTTGATTGCGGGGGGGGGGGGGGGGACCAAGGTCAAAATTAGTGATGTATCGGATATTGATATTTCCGGATATAGAGTATATGGTGTTTCTAGCCTGATGGATCTGTACCGGATATTCGGCTCTGAAACCTGTAAATCTCATGCAGATTTTTAAACAATCTCATGCTGCTAAATCCAATGTAAATTTGTCATTTACATATATTTTCAAAACCTGATAATCCATTAAATTTGAAACATCAAATTGCCTTTTGAGAGAGAACTTCAAGTCTGCATGTTCTTTCTGGACACCATGCGGAATAGAACAGGCATTGACAAACATGCAAAAAAACAGCAGGTTCAAAATTTATAGAAGTAAAAATTTTAACTAGGGCAACAAAATCAAATTACAGAAAAGATCCCAGAAAAACTTGTAGAAAAGAATAAAAGAAGCAATATATGAGAAGCATAAAATGCAAAGGCACAAACATTTTCCCTACAATGGCTTCTCACAGAATTTCTGTTATATTTTACCAATGCATATTAGTCAGTAAGGTATAGGTAAAGGGTAATTCGTAATTGGCTGAGTGTAAACCCAAATAATTTTTTTTTTTCAGACGGAAATTTGTTAGTATTACTTAGTTTGTTGGCAAGTTTTAATAAACACAGCAACAGAAGGGAAACATATTAGATTTTTGGATTTGCTTTTCAAAACACATGGTTTAAAAAATTCTCAGAATATTTTATATTTTATGAACTGATAGGGCGAGTTTAAAGTATTTTCTCATAAAAAATGCATATTGCATCAGTTGAAGGCCATTAGGGATGAAATTATTGAGCGATTTATTTTAAATTTCAATTTTTGTCGGTAGGGTAAAAATTTGTCATAATTAGGCTTACTAAAAATTTTTTGCTGTTGAAAGTTTGTTATGTTAAAGGTAAAAATTTATTATTTATGCCAAATTTAAGCTTATAAATACTGTAAGAAAGTTAGTATGCTTATTAACATTTTTATAAAAAACTTACTTTTAACTTTTCCCTCACTTTTAACTTTTTTACTAATCTTTTATAACCTTTTTTCTATTATCATCAGTTTTGTTAAGTTTTTAAGATTTCCTGACCTCTAACGTGAAATAGAATGCACTGAAGGTCAAGCTCCAACGAGAATTTCACATTCAAAGACTTAATTTTTTGTTGTGTAATTGTAATCATCTCAATAAATTTTTCCCCGAAAATGACTAGGGCATAAGTGGAAGCTCTAATAATGCACTGCGTACTTACACACTTTCTATGTAATGTTTGACAGCATATGTATATCGTAAAAATACTTATACACAAAAAAGAGAGAGAGACCTGAATCACTCCAATTCCTGTTCCAGTAGCTTCAATTTCCACATAAGATACATCTGTTGGAACCTAAAAAAAAAGAAGATCAATATCACCATATTAAATTCTTCAAAATTAAAGTACAGACCAACCACAAGTTGTAAGATCTGCCTGGCAGAGTGCCAAGAATCCATTTACGTGCAAAGAAATTGGTATGAAGAATGTGATGCATTCCGTTTTCGTTTTGCTTGGTTTAGAATAATTTTGTCTTGCTTTGTTACTTCTTTTACACTAATTTTTAAGCTTTTGCACTTACACATAATATTATGATTCCATTTATAGTTATTTTTATTATATTACTTTATTTTTTCTCAGCAAATGAGCTGGAAAAACTGAACGTTATGTTTTCTTACTGATCGTTTTCAACTACATAAATGCTAAAAAATAAAATGAGGTTCCACATTTCTGGTTAATTTGTTTTAATTGTCTTTCTGCATATATATAATATAGAACACATAGTAAAATATGCCTTACATGGTAAAAAACTATAAAAATCAGTATGGAGCTAAATTACTTATTCTGTGTTTTACTGCACATTCAAGGAGAAAAATACAATGATAATTAACTATGCAAGTACACAGTTAAGAAAATATAACAAAACAAAATTACAAACTCATCATGAGACCCCAGAAGAAGAAATCAATGCATGATGAATGATGATCAGGCCATAAAGTAAGAAATTCCAACACCACTGCCAGGCTTTCCAGATGACCCCTGGTCATGATTTAAAAACACCTGTTTTAGTACAACCTCTGTCAACCGGCTTAATTGGGACCGGTAGTAAGCCGGTTATTTAAAAATATGGTTAAGGCGTGGATAGCAAAAACTGGGAGACATATTATGCAATTTAAAAGAGAGTGGAGGTGTGATGATTTATTGCGTTTTAGTACAGTTACATTGAGAGTTAAATACCAGTCATCAAGCGCTAGTAAAGAACTCTGTGACCCGTTTTTGCTGCAGAAGAAAAGCCTCCCACTTCCCCGCAAAGTCCCGCCATTTCTTTAGGAAGATCACATCCATGGGAGTAGCTGGTGGTTGCTGCTCTACGTATCTAGCACTTGATTCTTTCATATAACTAGCGCTCTTAAAAGATATTTTTGTTTTTTGTATTTCAAAAATATGGGCCGAATAAAGTGAAGGCCAGTTAACCCCAGAGCCGGTTAAGAGAGGTTCTACTGTATTCGCAGAGTACGGCACAGAGTTAAGATATCATGTTTCTAGCTTTTAGGGAGGTTCATTTCCCCTTTCTCATTCAAATGCATATTTTAGTCTTTCATTCCAAAACAATCAACAACATATGTCCTGTTTTAACTCAAAAGAATTTTATTGAAGTCAGCCTCAGGAGGTATAAATTTTTTCTGCTTAAAATACATATTGCAAGCAAAATCCCATGCTCTAAAACGTTCTGCAGTTTTTATACATTTGCCCATAAATTTCATTAAAAATCTGAATTAAATTCACTAAATCATTTCTTGCAATTTGTAGCAGAGACATTTCACAGTATTTTGTCCAAACGTAGAGTCCGCAACATGACACTTTTTTTGTTATAACTAAGTAATTTACAATTTAATTATCACCAAATTTTATTTTCAAATAATGTGTTGAGCACATTATTTGAAAATAAAATTTAGTGATAATTAAACAGTAAATTACGTAATTATAACAAAAAAAGTGTCATGTTGCGGACTCTACATTTTTAGAAAATACTGTGAAATGTCCCAGCAGCTAAAACTAAAAGCTCTCAGTTGCAAATATATTTAAGTATATAAACTAATCACTAAAAACAGAAAATCAAGTGCACACAACAAAATTGTAGATAATATCTGATTATGAGTAAAATCAGCAAGAAATATTGCATTTACAACTTGAGCTTAATGGAAGTAACTTTCAAACTTGAATTACTAGTATTTATATTAATATCATAGGAAAAACTTCACCTCAATTTCTTTAACTTTCAAAGCTTCTGAGCTGAAAATTTGTACAATTTTTTCTTCACTGGGGTATTTGATATTGATATTTATATTAGACATCAGAGGTGTTATAAAAGGAGCAATTTCGCTGATGGCATGAAGAGCAACAACTGTATCCTATGTAAATAAATAAATAATACATCAACATTATCAATATCTCATTAAATAAATAATACATCAACATTATCAATATCTCATAACTAATCCAACATGAATCACAAGTATATTTTTAAGAAAAAAAAAAGGATTGAATTTCAGATGTGGTACTAGATTAAATTTCTAGTTAATTTCTCAGCATACACAAGGGCTAAAGTTCAAATTTTCAAGTGGAGGGGAGACTCGCCAAACTCTTTATATGAAGAGGAATGTAATTTTTTGGAAGGGAGAAAAAATAGCAGTATAAATTTACTACTTCATTCTTTTGTGCATTCCCATATTATAAAAGTTTTTTAATCCTAGTTGAATATTAATTCTATTTTTAATAGAATAATATACAGTGGCAAAACCAGAATTTCCTCCCTAAGCATAACCTTTTACATGTTCATACAGGGTGAATCGCTACCAGACTGACAAACTTGAAGGGTATGTAGGGAGTACAGAGATGACTTGGAACTACATAGGATATAAGAGTCCCAAATGCCATAATTGCAAGCTATGGCGCAAAGAAGCAGATAAAAACAGAAAACAGCAACACATGAATGGGAGAAAACATTTTATTGAAAGGTTGTACTACAACAAGTGGTCGAAATTAGAACCAAAAGTTGTCTGGCAAGCCTGACAGTGGTGCTGCAGGGAATTCCTTACATCATGGAAGATTCCTCGCATGTCACGTATCCTCCCGATATTCAAGCACTGAGGTCTTCAACTGAAGGAACCAGCAACATGTAAACCAAACTCATCATGAGACCCCAGAAGAAGATATCACTGCATGCTGAATGATGATCAGGCCATAAAGTAAGAAATTCCAACACCGCTGTCAGGCTATCCAGATGATTTCTGGTCATAATTTAAAGCACCTGTTGTACTACAACCTTTCAATAAATGTTTTCTGTCCCGTTCATGTGCTGCTGTTTTCTGTTCTTTTCTCTGCTTCTTTGAAGCATAGCTTGCAACTACGGCATTTGTGACCATACATTCCTATGCGATGCTGATTCGTGTCTGTAACCCCTACACACCCTGCAAGAGTGTCTGTCTGGTAGTGAATCACCCTGTATATTCAGGGGTCAATTCATCATTTTAACAGGGTCCGTTTTTTGTGCATATTAAAAAGATTTTTTTTTTTTAAATCAAATAATTTTGTGAAATTCCAAATTCAGACATACAGTAATAAATTATTATTCTTTGCCGCTTTTTTAATAAATAGTTCTGTAAAAAGTACACTTTCATAGTTTGGAATTTTGTGAAAGGTTCATTTTGATTAACTGGAATTTTGTGAATGGTCCATTTTGACTGATTGGGATTTTGTAAACGGTAAATTTTGATTGATTGGAATTTTGTGAACGGTCCATTTTGATTAATTGGAATTTTGCGAACAGTTCAAAAAAGGACCTTAATTTTCTCTGGCAAAACCCCTGATATTACTATACTAGGATTGGTAAAATAACCAAGGGTTCCCAGGAAGGTTAACCTTCCCCCACCCAGTCCTGGTTGTTGGTATAAAAGTTGTGCATTAGAATTAATAGCGTTTCCAACGATTAATTTCTACAAAGGTAATAAAGTGTTCAAAAAAAAAAAAGTTAAAACTATATCAAAAAATACGTATCCAAAAGTTATAAGTTAATGTTGAATACTTTAAAAGGAAAAATTATAAATTCTCTTAAGGATGCAAAAAGATTGTATATTTCCCTTCATAGGTGCTGCGAAAGAAACAGAAAAATGTTGAAAATGAGAAATTCTGTCTTTAGGGTATTAAATACTCTGTTTTAAAGATACAGAAAATTGGTCATTGGAAACAGTATTTACATACACCTCACACCAAAAGGCCTTTATGTATTTTTTATAATAATTATAATTTAGGAGCTTTATATACAAGTGATAAAATGCAGATTTTCGCATTTTTACTGAAATTTTTCGAACTTTCTGCATGCCAGTCTTGTCTGGTGTATTTTTAAGCAGGGGATCTGAAAAATTTGAGCAGGAATCCGGCCCTGAATTTTAGTCCTTCCATACTTATTCATCAATCATTAATAAATAAGTATTGTTATGGTAATTCATTAAAAGTTAAAATTTGTACAGATATCTATTAAAAATAGAATATTTTATAAGAAGCAAATAATCAATTAAAAACGTACCATGAAGTGCCTTCTCTGCTGAAATTAAATATGACTAAAACACACATATCTCATTTGTAACAACAAAGCCACATGAAAAGCTATTACTTGTTAAGTTAACACTACTGGGACAATTTCTATTATTATTGTAAATGTCCTGTAGAACTAACAAAAATTCTGAGATAAAAAAATTATTGCAGCAAATCAGATATATATATATATATGAAAGGCATATCCTGCATTAATTGTTCAAACGGTAGATAAAATCTTTGAGTGAAAAATTGAAATAGAAAATGAAGTAAAACTAAGAGAGAGCAAATTCTGTTCATCTGCTTCAAAAAACAAAACCTTAAAGCAATGTGTTTCAGGCCAAGTGCCATTTTTGTCAACATGTTATTTACGTTTAAGCAAAGACAAAAGTATAAATAATACCAAAGTCAAAAGGAAAAAATCATGATATGCACCTGAGTAGAAGAAAAACCACCATTCTTATTTTGCTTTGAAATAAGCCAGTTTAAAACAGGCATTGCTCCAGTAGCATCTGTCCTAAGAGCGAAAGCACGAATTGCATAAGCAGCAGTTTCTATATCAATGGATGGGGCGAGGAACCAGTAATCAGATTGTTTATCAGTGATATTTACTTGATTTTCTTTGTTGTCCCAGAACATAAAATCATCTAAAAGAGGAAATATTTTTAAGGCATGTTTATTTTAGAAAAAAATTTAAACCTTCATATATCATACTTGAAAATAATGTTTTATGCAGGATTAATGTGTGAAAATTCGGATATTCTGAAAGGGATCCCACCCAAAAGCACTTTTATGTGAGAAAGAAAAATACACTAACATTTGCATTTGCACCAGCAAAGAGCCTGTTACTGATATGCCTTTTGCTCATGAATTTGTACAAAATATCTAACCTGTTGCAAAAAATCTCGTAGGTGCATTTAAAAATAACTACAAGGGAAAAAAGGTACATTTAAAGCATTAATGAACTGATACAGGATTTTTTACTATGTTTACATCCCCTTCCAAGATATACGTTCAAAAAATTAAATTCAGCCAACATAATACAGTATTTGTTTATATTTGCAGACATAAGTGGAATGTTTTGGTATCAGTAAAACATTAGACCATTCTTGTTTTCAACTAAGTGAAAAATGTTTAAATATTAACTTAAAAATGTTCAGGAACATAATTAGGATCTTGGAAGAAGGCATTATAGTTTTCAATTTTGAAAATGTTTGGGGGAAAATATTTGAAAAATTATAAATATTTTAAAAGTTATGTTAGAAGCATAAAAAATGAAATAAAATAAACAAATAATGACATTTTTTGTCCTTATATAAACAGTCCTTATGCTTATTGTTTGGATTGCATCACATTTGAAAATTTGTGGATGAAATTGAAAAGTAATGAAGAATAATTAAAACTGAGAATTGAAGAAGGCTGTCATAAGCTCTTGGGCTGAATTTGAAATATGGTCAGATTGACTGCATCAGTGATAAATTGAATCAGAAGCAAATGCAGCTAAAATAGTTGCTGAACATTTTTGACATTCATACTGATCTCTTTGATTGGATACTAAACTGATTTTGTCATTAGTTTTCTAAATTAAATATAGTACTTTGTTTTGGGGAAAGTCCTCAATTGGCAATGAATCTATAATAGTATTTTTCTCTTCAATAATTTTATATCTTTAATTTAATTTTTATTTACAAATGTAAATTATAAGTTTGAAACCAATTTTTCTGTTACTTCACTTCTTTTTCTTATAAACACATATTTCCAGGGTTCTAATATGCTTACCTTTTCTTTCAGCCATATTCAACAGCATTTGAAAAGCTCTATTCTTTGAAGGACTGTCAACTAAATGCAACACATAGTTCAAAATTGAAACTACATATGGACTTGAACTAGAAGATAGTTCTCTTTCAATGTATCTCTCAGCAAGAACCATCTGCTGACCATACTTTTCACGAGCCTAAAAGAAAAGAAATTTAAAAAGCTTTGAACTGAAAATTTTTATTTTTAAAAGCATAACAGTATTCCTGCTGGCTTTCTCAGGGTTCGTACGCTTTTGGCAAAACCAAAAATAAGGACTTTCTAAGGACTTTTTAAGGACCTAAAAAAATTTTTAAGGACCTCACAATTTTTTCGAAATATACAAACTCTTATGCTTATTTCAAAAGGAAGCATTATTGAAACAGGACATTGATTTAACATCGTATTTTTATTAGGAACACAACACAGACACTTTTATGGGGCTCTCTTTGACTTGTTGCTTTTCTAATGTTCAATACAGTCAGGGAGTTAAATAATTATTGGAGCTAGTAATAAGAAGCACACAACACAAGTATTAATCATATGTAAGCAAATTATCATGATATGAAAAATTATCAAAAGTGGTTAGTGCTATAAAATACAAGTTAAATGAAAAACAATTTAAATACAAAAAATTGTTAAAGAAAACGTTGCACTTTGTTTTGAGAATTTGTGTTTAATTTAGATTTTTTTTCATTTTAGTTAACTTATGTAGCCAGCATCTCAATTTAGGCTTATTTAAATTTTTATCTCTGCCATAAATAATTCTTTAAAATTATTTAGAAGAGCTTGCAA
This sequence comes from Octonoba sinensis, assembly GCA_038502835.1. Lineage (NCBI taxonomy): Eukaryota > Metazoa > Arthropoda > Arachnida > Araneae > Uloboridae > Octonoba > Octonoba sinensis. The sequence goes on along the minus strand of CM076604.1, from coordinate 88,820,627 downwards.
AAATTCAGAAATTTTTTTCAACTAGAGAAAAATATTTTTTTTTGAAACAACATACTAATAAAAAATGGAGCTTATTATTCGCTTAAAACTTCGTACATTACCCTCAATTAGTAACTACCAAAATTTAACTAAAATAAAGTTTCAAAAAATTGAACATTTTTTTAAAATAAAAAATGAAACAAACAGACTACAGGCTGCAAATACTACAACAACTGCCAACTTTTTAAATAATTGATATATTTACAGGATGCAAAAAGATAAGTCTCAAAAGCTGCGTGCAATTTTCGGCGAAACACATGCTAGATGTTAGCAAGTTTCCAAAAAATAGGTTCTTACATTTTCGCGTTATAAGTTATGAAAATTCGTGTAAATTAATACATGCCTTTTTAAAAAGTTTCTTTTTAAAATGTTCTTGTTTTGTATTACAATCCCTTTAGGTAAAAATACTTGTACATCAGCTTGAAAAATCGGATCATTTGGCAAAAAATCGAATTTTCGAAGTTCACAAAAAAAAAAAAAAAAAACAGAAAAAATAGGAAAAACGGAGCATTTGGCAACTATGAAGAGGTCGATTCCTTCAATTTACTGCAAATTAAGAAATTTCACGAGATACAAATTTTGATTAACACAGCAAATATCCATCATCTCCCACACAACAAAACCCCACAGCGAACGATCGCGAAGCCAAATTGCTTGATGAAAATTTACTAAATATTAAAATATTACTTTAAAACAAATTAATTTTTTAGATATATATATTTTATTTGATTTAAAAAAAAACAATGGGAGAACAAATTGTTTAACGAAAGATCAGATAAAAAGCGATCGGCAGAGTTGGCAACCCGCCGCTTATTATAGTGTAAGGTGTGAGAAAAATGATAATGAAAATAAATCATTCTTTTATCTTTAACAGTATAAAGAAGCGATAATCATTCATGCGATTGGCCAAACGAAAAAAAAAGCTGAAAGTTTTTTTTGCCTACATATTACTTAAATGTATCTCTTTTATTGAGCTAGATATCACCAATATGCTTCTTTGAAGTATTCCCCACCCCCCTTAATTTAAAATAAAACTTTCAAAAGCAATATTTATTTACTGATTACTTGTTAAGAGCTGCTCCTACTTACTTTATTGATAATTGTTTAGAATGTTGATGACTTAGTAACAATTTTCATGCCAAAAGAATTTTTCATTCACTTTGTAACTAAACTTAATAAATAGTATCGAATCCCACATTTGAAATACCGAAATTCGGCCCTTTTTCGAAAATTCTCGATTTTTGTTTATTTATTAAATTTTTCCCCCTCGAGTCCTTAAAAGTCCGTTTTCAAATTTTATTCATTTTTCTTTTCTCTTTTAAAAGCAAAATGAGAGAACTTGTGTGATTTGTTTTTCTGTGGTCTTAAATGATGCCCAGTTACTGGGCACCATTGCATTTTGTACAAATTCTTAGTGTTTTGATTCAACTTCTCTACTAATATTTTATTTATTTATTTATTTTAGATGTAGCTCGATTTTATTTTCATACAACTGCAGGAAATAGCAAATTGGGAGTTGCCATGTGGGTGGGTACAAGTTCATTTTAACTGAATTGGGTGTTGTAGTTTGAAGCATTTTATCAAGATCCATGAACTTTTTTTTTTGTAAAAATATATAACACACCAATTACTTATTTTAAAAAAAAAAAAAAAAAAAAATGAATAAAAAAACAAGAGTTAATTTTTTTTTAACAATCAAATCCGCCATTTTTGGTCCTGTTAATTCGCCGTTTTGGGTCTGTCCGAAAGCCGCGATAGTACCGGACCCGAGCAAAGCAAATTTGAGGTTCGATTAAGTAGTTGAAATGAAAGAAGTTTGATTCTTGTGAAGAATGCAAAAGATAGCAAAACAAATAGAGCGCATGGGTACCTGCTTACTTTAACAGAAAAAAAAATAAGCACCTGGAATAAAAAATAAGGACTATTTAAGGACTTTTTAAGGCCTTAAAAATGAAAATGAACATTAAGGACTTTCTAAGGACCTTTAAGGACCGTACGAACCCTGTTTCTGTTTTTAAACAAAGTAATTTGTCATAGTTACTTCAAGCACACTACTTTTTTTATCAATTGTTATAGAGGAAAGTTGCTTAGAATTCTCAATCTTTTTTGAACTCTAAACTTTGCTATTTTGTTATGTGAAACACTTTTACCATGCATTGTGAGCTTTCCAACAGGGTTCGGAAACCCATTTGAATGGAAATGAATTATGAAAGTTGACATTTTAGCACTGCTTTCAAAAAAAGGATTATGAATTTTCTCACAGAAAGCTCAAAGTGGCTTCTTGAAGTGACCACGGATCATGAATCGGTGGCTTAGAATATTGCTGATTTTTATAAACCTATACTCTTAATAAGAAAGTCGACGATAAAAGATCATTACAGAGCCTTATTATGTTTATTTTGTTTTATACAGAAATTTAGTTTTGTATTTGTCTTTTAGGAAGTTCAAATTGAAATGGCACATACTGTATTATCTCAAATAATACCCGGTCCCAAATATGACCCACACCCTTTATATTGGGTGTACAATTTTGGAAAACAAATAAAACATTTCACTAAGCAATAAGCCCGTAAATTGCGGATACATGTGATGGGTAGAGCGAAACTACAGAAGATTCATGACTTACTCGGCTTTGAAGTGAAATATTTTGCTAAAGAAGGGAGGGCCAGCAAGCAGGGCTGTGGTTTAGCCAGTATAGTTGGCAAAGTAATATGCTAGTATAGTAATAAATCCTTGATTAAGATCTGCCCACAGTTTTCAAGCCTTTTTTTAAGAGGAAAAGAAGTTATTTGGGATTATATAGTATTTTTCATGGGGATGAATCACAATTAACAATCAGAAAAAATGCCACTCACATTTAAGAAATTTTTATCTTCATATAATTAAATGATACATTTGAATAATCAAAGTAATTTTGTTTGCATATTTGGGTTCCTTAAAATTTCTTACTTTTTAGAGCCTTGAACTTACCATAAAAGTATGCCTATTCAGCACACAGTGGTTGATATAATTAATCTACTAGCTGGAAAAAAATCAAAATTGCATCACTGTTATATTTTTAGTATCAATTCTTTATTGATGACTGAAATACCAATACAGAAATAAAAAATCCTGTCGCACTTAGACAGTTTGCTCCTGTTTTGTCTGTAACAGGTTGAAGTTTGCACATATTGAGACAGAGTTTGAAAACTTCTAGAAAGGATTTCAAGATATATTTGTGTTGATATATAGTCATTCTGTTACCCAAGATTAATATTATTTCTATGTTTCATATATTAAATGTGAGAGGTAGCATGTTTTTTACTGTATGAATGTAGGAATTTTTAATTATTTCACTAAAAAAAAGAACTAAGTTTGTGCTTTCTAAGTTATATTTTACATACTAGGTGTGATATTGCATCACGTTTTTTTCTATTTAAAATATTTTTTTTCATTATTAATTAATTTATTTTTCTAAACTTTTTATCATTTCTATTTTTTATGTAATGCTTGCTTTCAATTAAATTATTCCAATTTATTTTATTTTTCATGAAATCGGTATTTTTTTGGCACTAAATTCATTTACATCAAAATTTCGCTTGTTTTAATTACCGATTCCTAAATTCTTTTACCATGCTAAACTTTTTTTAATATAAATCTTTTTCATTCCTTTTTCCAAATTACCATTTTTTTACCAAATAGCCATCTTGTTTTCAACGAAATTGTCGTCCATCTTCGAACATCCTGTCTTGAAGATCTTATCAGGTTGTTTTCGCTCCGTCATAGCGATGCCTATCTTCGGTTTCGGTTCACGATTCACGGGTCACGCTTCGATTGGTTCCCGCCAAAATTCCTCCTGCGCTCTCATTGGCGCACGTGACGTGCGCCGTTGCCATCGGAGAAATTGCATGAGGAGAAAGTGACGAAAAACGACAGAGAGTCGCTGTGAGATCCGTGCGGTAGAGTCATCGGCCCTGTGCACTCCTGTAACGCGAGCGATATTGTTGGAGACATGGATGGATGCTGGCGCGTAGCTGTTGCCAAGTCGTCATATTTTAAATTTATTTAAAATTTTATCCAATCTCTCGAATTAACGACTCCTTCATCGATGCCCCAACCTTTTTCCGCCTAGCGACTCCCAATCCTGGGTGACGTCACATCGTTATGATATCAGAGCCGAGCGGCTTGTGGTTGTTAAATCAGAGCTGAAACAACAGTCTCATTCGCATGGCTACAAAGTATCCCTGAGGATCCTAACCAGTGATGATTGCGATTGTGTTTTCACCTTCATTCGGCTTCCAAGCCATTTTCTATGAAAGTTTCATCATCTGAACATCCGCTTTTTATTCACCACCTTTCAATAATGGCAACTGTACGCCAGGTCAAGATGTACAAAATTATCCCTATGTTCATTTTTTTATAATGAGTAATTAATGCATTCTGTTTTTGAACCATGGTAAAATATTTTTATCTTTTTGGTGATCACCTAATAGTTTTTTTTATAATATGTGACCCTCCAAAATAAATTCCTTGCTATTTTTTTCTGTAAAATTGTTGTTACGTATTTTTTTACAATGATCTACGCACCAGCAACTAATGGGTAAGTCGAAATTTTTTTCTTTTCATGCAAATCTGTTAACGCATTCAAGGTAGTCGTTGATCTGGGGAATTATTGTGGCACTTCGCGATTAAAAACATTATGTGCTACCACTATTTCGGCCTAATCAAAATTTTCCGGGAAACTAAATTCTAAAAAAAAACATTAAATAAATGAAGTCTTAACACTTTACCGACCGGCCGTCGATTAATCGACGTTTTGTTCTCAGCGCATACCGACCGGCCGTCGATTATTCGACGTACAACTTCTTTTTTCGACAAATATTGTTATATGGATTATGGTATATTTTATGTAAATAATAAACTAAAACGATTGTAATAGATAAAATAAATATTGTTTAACCTTTTATATGATTGAAGTAAAAGACTATTAAATTTCGTTACCCTACAATAACGCGAAGCGTACAATTTTACCAGAGTTTAAGAAAAACGGATCCGAGCCGGTGTCTCGGACGATCTGCTGCTGAGCGGGCGGTGAAAGGGCATAGTATGTTCGAACCGCTACCGGTCGGTAAAGTGTTAATTCCAACTGGGGGGTGTAACAACACAAATTTGTGCCGTAAATAAATTTCAACTCGATTAATTTTCAACGTTGCACGGTTAACACCATACTAGGTGTACTCATTAATAAAGTGCAAATAACTTACCCAAAATTGCTCGAGTACATGAGCATTTCTTTCCCTCTCCTTTTTTAAACCTTTTTAAAGGAACCATGGTGTCCAGTCTCAAAGACAACATTTATGGTCAATAGAAAGGTTCACACATATTTGTTTCTTCTTCCGTTCTGTGTATATTTTTTATATCATCTGCATCTCCGATGGATGGATGAATAAGTTATTTTCCAGACCAGTGATTCTCTACTTTTTTTTTAGTCAGGAAGCTCATTTAATTATTTAAAAATTTTGCAACAGATTCACAAGAGGACAGGTTAAAAAAAAAAAACATCTTTATATATATATTTGTCTAAGTTATTGATGAACCTATAATACATTTTGTAAAAATAACATAGAATAATAGGTCTCAATGAAATTTATGTTCAATGCATTTTGTTACAATTTAATCAGTTTTAAAGGAACCTTGCAGTGGTGTATGCAAAAGGAGGTTAGGGGTTTAAACCCCCCTTGAGCCCTAAATAATAGTGCTTTATTATATACTCGAATTTCTTTTAGTAGTTTCAGAAAATTATGAATCCCCCCCCCCCCTTGAAAAAGTTCTGCGTACGCTACTGGAACCTTGTGTACTGTTGCAGTATGCAAATTTCTACCCCATACAGGCAAAATGCCAGGTACAAACTGTTTCAATTAAACATGGTTTGTTGCTGCATAGGTATTTCCTTTATCTATAAAAAAAATTGGAACCAAAATATTACTGTTGCAATTTTGATTCTGTTTAGCTAGGCTTACTAAATTAATCTCTGTGACCTTCAAACGACTGGAACTTATTCCCATGCTTAACTTGAACTTTGGTTTCCCTCCTTTAAACTCATTATAACAAACTCAATTTCAGTATCAAAATAATTTTAAATAGATATCATACATAATTTTTAGGTATTACTTACATTGCTTTCAAAAAGTGCCAGAAGTACAAAAGCTGTCAGTGCTGCTCCATTTTCTGTTCCACCCTTAAAAACAAATTGTAAGTGTGATTTTGCATACCATATAAAGCAAAAACAAAATTAATACTTCAAAAGAATTTCTTGCAACATGCTAGCAAAAAACTAGTTAGTAAAAGGAAAAAGTTTTTACCCTTTTGCAATAAAATTTTTGTTCAAAGTTGAATGAAATTTTTGATTTTCAGCCTTTATTAAGTTGGAAAGAAAAATCTCAAGATTATTTGTATCAAAAATAATTATATCCTGAAATTACAATACAAAACACAAAAGAGGAGAGGGGATAATATGTGCACAGGCCTTTTGATATCAAAGGATTGCACTATGAAACAGACATTTAGAAACTTGTGCCCAATACTTTATTTCTATTATAGTTTTGACTACTTCCAATTGGGGTCATTGTCAGGCAGTGGTGATCCTAGCACTAACTATGAACTGTTCAGTAGTTTTGATGTCACTTCTTCTAAAAAGATAAGTATTTCCGACATCAAATATAAACAACATTTAAAATTATAAATTTTTAGATGAATTTTTTTTAGGAACTTAATACTTAATTTAACAAAAGTTTAAAATATTGTTCAGCTAATATTCTTTGAAACGAAGACAAATATATAATAAGAATAATATTTTACGCCAACAATGCCCTATACACATGTATGCAACTTTTCCTTCAATAAGAAGACAAGTTTTAGATAGCAAGAAAAATTTCGAAAAGGATGAATTCTTGATTGAATTTATGTATATGCTTTGGTTTATGCCAACAATAGCTTGTGTTTGGCTGCATAAATTATGTAACTGCCTCTTCACGTAAGCTAAATGAAACATACAATTACTTTTAAAAAAAAATAAGGGGGAGGTTAATTTTTTAATTTTACATTCCTCTTTTCTTATTTCACCATATTATACACCCTCCTTTTTTAATTATTATTTATTTGTTTTAAGAAAAGTATAAACTAACAATCTATGTATGTATTTCACTTAATGTGGACCAGTTACGATTAAATTTTGCGGCACAATACGGTACTGACATCATGCAAAAACCAAATTATGGCAAAACGATATTTAAAAATTTGTTTAATGATTAGCACAGAAAAGTAACGTTTTATTTGCAATTATTATATTTATTAGACTTTAACAAATTTATTTCTATTTCTTGAAAGTATTTCCATTCATAACTCAATATTTAATTTCCGATTCTTTGGAGTGGCAACACCTTAGTTTGTTTATATCGAGCATGTTTATATTTAGCGATCTTTCCTTAAGCTTTTCGAATTATAAAGTACTCTTTACAATTTTAAAATGGTTAATTTCCGATCTGCAGATGTTCTGCAGGAGATCAGCTGGTAGTAGTATATATTCCAATATCGATCAACTATTACTTAGAAAGTTTCTTTGAAAACTTGTGCTTTGTTATGCAGGCATTTAAATTATGTTAAATTTCATTTGCAACTAACATGTTTTACATTCTAGGCATTTATTCAACTGTTTTTCAGAACTCTGAGCAGTTGTTTTCTCCACACATTGCATATTTCAATGCAAGCACATATACTGTGTTGGAAAAATATTGTGATATTTATATAAATATCAACATATCCAATATTTATGATGTATATCAACAAGATATATATCACTAAAGTTTTAACCCAAACTAGTAAAACATAAAAGAGCATGCCATTACATTAGAATGTATAATTAAAGACGAGTGAGTCAAAGTTAACTTAAAAGAAAGAGACAATTGACAGTGGATATCATAAATTGTCTCATCATATGCCTACACCTAATTTTGTTGCATTTTCTTACATTATGATTTTTTTAGTACTTCATTACTGCAAAAATATGCCAATGAGGTAATCTGAGATAAAGTTAAAGTGGTTTAAACATTAGATAGCTTAAATTTAGAGATTGGATATATATAGTGGTGTAGTCCTGGGGAAAAAAGGGGGTGGGGATGCTTACAGATGGGAACATAAAAAAAGGGGAGCGATGCCAATGTTAAAATAAAAAGTGGGGGTACGTCGTCCCTTCATGATTACCCCACTGTGATATGTATCTTAACATGTATCAGTGATATGTATCTGCCAATGCTGACTGTGAAGTTCATAAATTATGAGGATTAGTTATAATCCATTTTTATACATTACTTGTTCATCAGCTGTTAGTGCTATTTTTTCATTGACTGCAAATTCAGTATAATTCAATCAATCGAAAGTTTTACTTAAAAGACCATTAAGATATTTTAATAACTCTATGAAAACTGCTGTCAACAATACCCTAATTAAGAAATACCTTCAAGCATTTTTTTTTTGTGTGTGTGTAGGGGAGAGGGGGGGGGGGGATGTTAGACAGGGCTTTTTTTTTTCTTGTTTTGTTCAAAATTGCTCCCCAAAACACTATCTGAAATTCAGACATACATAGACCATGTTTTTAAAATGAATTCATCATTCTGTTGCCAATGATATTTTATATGAAATCAGTTTTATTAATGCAAAGATGTTGAAATAGTTCATAAAGTAGTTCACTTAATTGGATTTGTTATCAAAGAAAAAACAACACAATACACATAAAAAATATGGCATGAACCTTATTTTCCTGGAAACTGTCTCCTTTACAGCTTTAAAAGTTTCAAACAGTATTATGGCTTAGAGTTTATTACAACTAAAGAATTTCAACCCAAGAAGCAAATTAAGAAGAATATTAAATGAAGAAGCAAAATATTTCTGCAAGCAATGTATTTCGTATTTTAAAGACAGTTTTTCCAACCTTTTCACTCTTATAAAACCCTTAAAACAATGTTCAAGCTCTAGGGAATCCTGAAGAGTATGTAGTACTGTTCTTTGAATACTTTTTTAGAATCAATTCCTATGTTAAATTATAATGAATAAAAAACAATCTCGTCCTGAAAATTTGAAGGCAGTATGTGAATGAAATTTAGAAAAACATTGAAGTTTTATTCTTCCATGAAAGAATCATTTAATGGAAAATTGCTTAAATGGCATAAATATCTGCCGAAATACCTTCACAGTTAATATAAAAACCATAGTATTAAGATTGTGATACAATATGTGACATTGTGCATTAATCCCAATTGCAAGAGCCAACAGTTTTCCCTTTTTCTATTACTTTAAGGAGAAATAATACAATAAAGATTCTTCATATGACTTAAATTTCACAAAACCCAAAAGTTCTGAGGAACCCTGGTTGCGAAATGCTGGTCAAAGAAACCTTTTAAAATCTTCCATCATTTCAAGCCTGAATGATGATTGATATTATTATTGGTTTATAAATACTTTTCTCCAATCTGGTAATTCAATCTTCTGCTTCATCACTCAATTTACAGTTATGAACATCAATAAAACTTTATACAAATGACATTCCCTCATTGAAGAAATTCATGGTCTAAAAACTTTAGTTTTCAATACAATAACTATACTAGACTGCAATGTTTCTTGACAATGACGTCACATCGAGCGGCAGAAGAAATGTGTCAGCAGCGAGGCTTTTGGGGTTATAAGGACGAGGGTAGAAAAGATGCCCCACCAACTTGGCGAAATAATCCGATTAAGCATTCTATTAGGAACATTGCGGGTTTGAAAACTCATTTGTCAGCTTATCAGAAAAAGATAAACAGATGTAACAAATTTAAAACCTTAATTCTTATTACATAATCATAATTTGTGTTATTGGATCAAATAAATTTCTTGTTAATGTAACTATTAAAAGTATATTTTCTTCTAAAAATTCTTTTCTCCCTTCAATAATTCATAAAAATGGTTTGACTTTTGAACACTTTCGTTTTTCAAATAAATAAATTTTTTCTTCCTGTTACTCCCTGATCCTATTTTTTTCCTGTATTAGTTTGTTTCTTTTTTTTTTTTTGTATAATTATGATATTAACGAAAATAATAATAATAACGATATTAACGAATAGAATAATAATAACAATTTAGCTTTAAGCAAAGTCACAAGCCAGCAAGTCAGACATAAACATAAACCATTCTATATCTCGCCAAACCGCTTATGGGAAGATGGCCAACTGCTCGTGAGCTCTTATTGGCTGAGCGTTCAGTTCTAAATGAAGGTATTACTACGCGTTGCACTTCTGTAAAATTGAAAATATATAACATGTTACGAAAGTTATGACAAATAAACTCTATATATGCATAGGATAAAATACCTTATCATATTTCTATAGCGAAGTGCTAAGTTTCACTCGAAAATTGGACACTGTGCGGAGAACTACTTTCTTCGTTTGCTCTCAGCATATTTCTCCACAGTCAAGAAACTTTGCAGTTGAGTATAAACTGTTTTTATTTGTTTTTAAATTAGCAAAAACTCAGCAAAAAAAAAAAATCCATTGAAGTTTACTATTGAATGGCAAATTTTGAGCATGCAAGTCCTCTACTGTAGAAGACGAAATATAAGAAGAGTTGAAAATAATAGTAAGCACAGCATTATTGATGTCTAAGCAATAGAATCATAAAGTAAGGGAACAGCAGAGCAAATATTACAGAATCAGATACAATTGGATTTTTAAATGCCTGAAAATCGGAAACGAAATGTTGGTAAAAAACAACTAAGATCCGTAAATTTTATGCTTAATCCATAAAGTTGGAAAGCATGCATGATTTAAACACAGATTTATTTGAGTTGACTGCTGAAATGTGGTGAATTGTAAAATAAAAGGAAAAGCTATTTAAATAAAATAATCTAAAAAGCCTAAAATATATAAAAAGAAACATCTTTCTATCTCTCTTTTGAAAGACCTTTAACAATTCGATTTAAACCAAGTGTCAAAAAACACATGGTTTAAACCACCAATCTTAAATACAAAAACTGTTCAGAGATTCATAAATTTCTAACAAAACTTAAATCTTTCCAATTTACTTTTTAAAAAAATTTAAAATGTTTATGTTGATAATAAAAAGCAAGAGTGTTACTTTTTTCTTCTGCTTTTTAAAAACTTCATAAAAAGTAAACCTAAATACTAAATACTCAGAATTAATAATAGTATATACAAAAGCACAAATTTTTATTCAAAAAGCTTAAAATAAATGAAGTACAAACTTGTAATGCTTTGTGATGCACTTCTCCGGGTTCTTCAAAGGATCCATCAGAACTTTGTTTAGATATTATCCACTTTAACCCATTATTCAGAACATCAGGATCAACAAAAATATACTTCTCTGCTTGTTTAAGGGATTTTACAGCATATGCAGTTAGCCTTAATAAAGGAAAACATTTTACATAAAAGATTTATAAGGAAACGTATTTCAAGATACTTATGATGGATTTAACATCTAGAGAAAATATCCTTAAGAGTATAGGGAAAAATACAATATTCTATAAGTCAAGTATATTTCATGCTTTCAAGACTTTAAAACAGATAGATAATGGGAGAAATTATGTCTGATGATATTTAGAATATATAATAATGGGATAGTCTTAAATTGCCCAATCTAAAGCTGGACTTGCAAAATACAATAGAATATCTGGTTGCTTAGAGCCAATGTCAAGATGTTTTGTGATGCCTGAGCTTTAGTGAGATGGCTTTCAGTTACTATACACAGCCCAAGACAAAGCTTATATCCATCATTCTCTCAGTGCTGAGTACCTTAAAAAAAAAAACTGCCTATCTGGAAAATTTATAAGTATTGCTGTTCTGAACTTGTGTATTGAGAAGGAGAAAAACAGGAAAATTCACTATACACAACTTAATGAGGGTTAGACTAAGTGTCACAATCACCACTTTAATTCCTAAATCCTGAAATCAGAGACAGTGATGCCAGAATTAAATGCTAAGGCCTTCTAGTTCCAAGCCAAATACATTGCCATTGGCCACTGAAGTCAAAAGGTGAAAATTTGATACAATAGAAATATGTAATACCCCAACATGTCTGTGACATTAATACTGACATGCTAAGAGCCACTGTTGAAAATGGAAAATTGTAATTTAACTTGCTTTCTGGAAAATAGTTCAGATCACATTGGACATGTTTCCTGACACTTTAGAAAGGAATAAAAGTAACTTTGTTAAACAATATTGCACACAGTAAGTCTTTACCGGTAATGAATTTTGAACTTTTATTATTTTGAATTAAAAAGTAAGTGTAATGAAAAAAGATTTTTTTAAAAGAATGTTGGATTTAGAACATGATTTTGTAAAAACGGGAAAGCCCTCAGTTAATAAAAAAACTAAGAACAAATAAAATCAATTTTGACAATGTTTTAAACCACTGATGATAAATATTTCACGAATAATATTACACATACACTCTGCATGTACCTGTAACTTATTAAACCTTATTCTTCAAGTTTTGGGGAATTCAAAATGAACATATTGTTTATGTGCTGCAACAACCTTATAAATTAAAAAAATTATAGCTTTTGAGTAAATATTATAGGGATAACTGCCAATGATATTTGCAATTTTCCAGAAATATTAACACAAAAAAACATAATTTTTGAGTTATGGTGTTGCAGAAAAAGAGTAATATACGTTCAACAAAATCAAATTTTAATGCATGTTCTTTCTATTATCATGCTTATTTATATGTAAGCACTCATATGATTGAATTCTTCATGAATTTTAATATAAGAAAAAATATACATCCATGTTTATAGATATAACATAATGCTTAAATGGCTTACTGCTAATTTGTTTGCAGAAGTAAGAGAAAAATAAAGTTACATAATTATTTGAACTATCGAAGAACTTGTATAATTCATGTTGCACATTAGAAATCTAAATCATAATAATTTATGAAAAATGAATACAGATATAAAACTTAAATTAGGGAATTTTCTTTCTTCCATTACACATTTTGTACCGTATTTCAGAAAAACAAACACAGCCAGGAACACAAGATGCACTTCTGGAGGTTAATTATTTAAGGATGTTATGCCTCCACAACACATTACACTCAACTGCAACAACATACACATAATCACAAAATTTACAATAGAAGATTATATCCAGCTAAACAGCTCGCCACCACTCGCTTGGACGTCCGACTCGGTTGCCCACCTCTCCTCCTCTGTTTCAAAGACTGGCTTCATGAAAGACAAATTTCTTTCACGAAGCCAGGACAACGTTACAGTTGGGACGATGAAATTTTCTGATTCAAGTCTCTCATCTATCCATAGATTACACATGAATACATGAATTTCAGCCATAGCTTTCAGATAAGAAAACAAATAGAAAAGCTGTTTTAATGCAGCCAAATGTTATTATAAATAAATTGTGTTTTCCATGAAATTCTTTCAGGGAGACAGGATGACGCTACAATTTCCTTGTCTAAGTTAATATCAATTAAGATTTAAAAAAAAAAACTTTTTTATTTCTCAAGCATTTTTAACTTACACAAGGAAATTGCAATGGAACAAAATTTATGAAACAGCAGCAATATGGGCTAGGGGAGGGGATTAAATTTTTAAATTCTGAAAAAATATTTAAAAAAAAAAAGAGTAAAAAAAAAGCAGCAAATTTATTATTTATAGGCTCAAAAATATGAAGAAAAGAAAGACCAAAACAGGATTTTTGCTTACCAAGTACTACCACTACGATCTCTTTCACCGAAAGTACTAAATGAGCCATCCTCTCTCTTATAAGTTAATTGTCTTTGATATCCTAAAACATAAAGTACAAGTCAAAATAAAATTTTCTGTTATTATTTTTTCTTATTGTTATGTGTACTAAGTGTGCATAACAAATACCAGAAAAAAAAGGTAGTTTTAAAGCAAATTTCCACAGTTTGTGCTTTTTCAGAACACAAAATATTTATTGCACATATTGGAAAAACTCTTTCATATATTTTGGTGCACTTTAAGGTTTTTTACCCTTTAAGAAAATTATACTTAAAATTACAATACATACAATACTTCAGAACAAAGCCATAAACTACAAATACATAAAGAGCTAAAAAATACCACCAAGATTAAAAAAAACACAGAAACAATGATATGTCTTGATGATTTTTACATACATTTTTTAAAATGTCCAATGGCAGACATTACATAAGACTATTGCACCATCAAAACAGTACGGTAAAAAAGAAAGTACAGAACACAGAAAACAAAAGTATGAAAAGCACAGGAATAAGCATGGTACAGAAAGGTCTATACACAAAGAAAGTCCTTAGCGCGCCTATAGTGATCACGCAGAGAGATGTCCCTCAGTGCGGGGTGACGACGAAGGTGGTCAGCATCCATCTGATCCTGAAGATTGCAGAACATGCAGAAGAGGGTCTTGCACAATGTTGATATGGCATAGATACAGAGGCAGTCGTGACTAGCAGCCAGGTAGAATTCAGCTACAACTTTGCGCCTAGTCCATTTGGGGATGTTATGGAGGTTGTTCCACCAGGTCTTTAGGGAATTTCTTACACTGTATTGGTTTAGGGAAAAGACCTTTAACGTGTTCTTTATAAAGAGCTTCAAATTGTTAAGAGGGCAGTAGGCTTTGATGTTTGGAGGACAGAAGCTCCCCGCTTAGCAAGATCATCTGCTTTATCATTGCCGGGAGAACCCACAATGTCCTGGGGATCTATTGCAAAGTTACTTGTTTTGAAAAACCCGACAGAGCTTGAAGGAGTTTTTTGCACTGGAAGATGTCGGAGCAGGTAGGGCCATATCAGAGGCCCCAGCCAGGATTGCGGCTTTGGAATCACAAAAGATCACTGCTTTTGAAAAACAATTCAGGTAGGGGGAGGGCGACTCCCCCCCCCCCCCGAAATTCCGAAAAATTTCGCAATTTAGCATAGATTTCTCCTTGAAACTTTTCTCAACGCTAGTGTTTCAAAGTCAGGCGCCCCCCCACCGAAAAAAATTTCTGGCTACGGTCTTGGGTGACAGTACAACTGCGACAGGGCGAGACAAATAGTTGCAACTTCACCATGGAAAGCAGTTGCTCCACTTCTGATTGAGGCATAAAAGGTGAAAAGGTGGCTGTAATCTCCTGCTCTACCAATATCGGCGTCCCTCAGCAGGCAGCCATTGTTGTAGGTAGGCGTCTAATCGGATTCGGATACAAGGTGTAAACTGTTTCAAAAGCTAATGCTCTCAACATCTGGGTCAACATTTTTAAAAACAAATTTTAAAAATAAAAACTGATAGTTTTTTTTTCTTAAATTTAAATCAGATTTTTAAAATTTAAATTGGTATTTTTTATTTTTTAAAACAGACCTTAAATATTTTGGATATTTATTATGCTACATTTATAAATAATATGGCATGTTGAACAATATGCAAAAACACTTTAAGCTATTTTCCCAGCAATAAATGTTTTTAATAATTATAATGATAAACAAATTTTAATACAAATGACTTGATTTTAATTTAAATCAAATCACTTGATTTAAACCAATGCTTTTTTTTTTAAAGCACTTCATTTAAATCAATGAGCCCTGCTCAAGATTGACCACATCAGATTCAAGGTATCTACTACACTTGAAGTTAAATACCATGACACTTCTTTATTTTCCATTACTTTTGCCCGGTAACTTTCCATGACTTCCACGGTACGGTTTTCTCAGCAAAAACGTATACTACTTTTCAACGCAGTTACCTAAACCAGCTTTTTGCAAAAATCAAATTGCATTTATCTGAGCTAAGCTAAATATGGTTGTTTTTTAATAGTTTTAAGTTACAACAAATCATAGAAATAAATACTATTTTTGTATATTTTTTCTTGTAATTTATTATTATAATACAAAGACAATTTAGTACACCAATATGTCACACAATTTTTTCATTTTTAAAGATATTACATTAAAATGTATTGATTACTCCCCAAAAAAATATGTCGCACGAAAAACAATATTCATTTTGTTTAATAAAAATATACAGTCGGACCTCTATTTAACGAAATTGCAAAAATTAAGCAAAAAAGTTTGCTAAATGGACTAATTCACTAAATAGAGATTTACATTTTTTATAACACTTTGGCTACAAAAGAATTCATTTTTAAGTAATGAAAGTTCTACATATCACGTAATAATAACTATAGCAATTTACTTTAATCCTTCCACTTAAGAGATAAAACATAAAGAATAATCATTATAAACTAGAGCTAAACTCATTCGCTAGTCTAAAAAACAAATGTTTATATTTATTTTAAGAGATAGTGCACATAACGTTCTTAAATTGATAGACATCCCTAAGCTGTTCATTTTAGTTTTTGAAAGAATTCATTATAAAAGTGTATTCCAATGCTTTAAAAATTTCTTATGTTAAATCTTAATTTCTTTTGTTGTAAGCATCAGAAAAATGGGGCACTTTTGTCAGCATTAAAAATGTTTTCTGGCTTGTATCTCCTCTGGAATTTTTCTCCATGTACCTGTTTTCCAGTTTTCACTAACGTTATCATCCATCTGTTTATTTTTTCCAGATATTACTTTTGCTACAATCCTGTATCTTCTTTTAAAATTTTTAAGCCAGCCATTGCTTCCCAAAATTCTTCATGACCTAGTTTTTTTGCAAATTCAAGTGCTTTCTTCATTACGAAATGCCTAGACACAGGAAATTTTTTTTTCCGCCGTTGTGCATATGCAATTCAAAACTGCCTCATCTATATCTTCATAGACACATGTTTTTCAACATTCTGAACAAAACGAATTTGATGAATCATTCTTTATCTGATTATGATTTTTAAATATGTTTGATAAACTGTTAGGTGGAATACCAAAAGTAGAAGCAATATCTTTCTCCTTCACATCTTTGTCAACTTCAGTAAGAATCAACATTTGTTCCTTGATGTTTAAAGACTTTCGTTTGGCCATTTGTATAAGCCAAGGAGCGAAGTGAACAGAGCAAAAATCTACCAGAAGTACAAGGACTATCAAGGTAAAAGATAAGACAGCAAATTCCCTAAAAGGGATGAAGATTGATGGGAGACCCACCCCATTCCAGATTATGTGAAATGAAGAGAATGGTAATTCTATTCACTTTCTGAGAAAAACTAGTTTTATTCCAAAAAGCTTCAAAAAAGGTGTTTAAAGAAAGGAATATTTGAAAAATAAGGTGGAAAAAAATCTTTAGGTTACCAGAAAAAGTTTGTTAAATAGAGTAAGCACTTCATTATTTGGAGTTTTTTTTATATGGAAAACCTTAAATCTTCTTACGGCCAAGGAAAAAAATGTGTAAAATGGAGAAATTCACAAAATAGAGGTTTGTTAAATAGAGGTTCGACTGCAATTGAATAAAAATCTAAATTTTTAAAGAATATGTTTAAAGTGATGTATATGCAAAACTTCTTGCAGTAATAATAAAATAATCCTAAAATTAAATATTATTAGTGAATTAATAAACTAATATTTTAGAGTAAGCTTGTTTGTTAGTTTATTTATTTATTTCTTTTGTTTTAGAAGTTTATTAATAACTAAATTAAGTTCATAAAAAAATCAAGAAAATAAATAAATTATTAAAATAAAAAATAATTCCAAAGTAGAAAAAAAAAGGGCATACATTTTTCGCTAAAGAAATCTCAAGATTAATAAATTAAAATGTTTTCGAAAAATATACTTTTTCTTTTCTTTCTTTCAGAACCATCTCTTCAAAATTTTCAGAAATTTTGGATTAGAATCACCCACGGCCTCTACTTTAGAAACCAAAGTAGGTTTTATGATAGCAGATAGAAAAAATACATCAGAGAAGGAAGAGCAACAAAAGTAGCCATGCAATGTAAAATTTTATACCATAATTGAGCTTGAATACTTTTTAAATCATGCAAAATACCATTCAAAGTTGAAAGTTGGAAACGATTTGCCAATAAACAAATTACTTCCAAGTTCAATTCTCTTCTGAATCATAAAACAGCATTAAAGTGATTTCTTCCTTTTCCTGGTTCACATAGCACTAAGTAAACAAATAAATAAATCATTAAAATATTTACCACTTCTTAAAGCAGCAATGGCTTTGTCCTTTATGGCTGCAGTAGCTCTGTTTGCCAGATAATCCAGTACAATTATCTGAGGTACTATAGTAATAAGATTTTGTTCTCCACAACCATGAGGCATGTACAACAATTTATAGATGGAGTTAATGCTTGGAGCCATTAAATCAACTGTGAAAAGGATGAAAAGCATGCAATTAGGGTGGTGCGAAAACAACAAAATTTTTATTTTCAAGTTGCTACAGCCCGAAAAAGTTGCGACTGGTGTATACTTAAAATAACAATTTTTTTTTATTGAAATTGGATAACATCTTCCGATCCCACAATGAGCCTAAATGCTTGCAAAATGGAGAAATTTCACAAATTCTTTGTGAGGGTTCAAACATTTTGCTCTTGTGTTTCTTTTTTCATTGCTATGGAACCAAAATAAAATTCACTATACCAACAATTCCCAATCTTTTTTGCATACCACTGTCAATATAACTTTATCATATAGAATAGAATAATAATAGATTGTAGAAAAATACTAGGACTAGATAATATAACAGACCATGTTTGACAGTTATTAAGGCGGAGAAAAGCGTTTATTAAAAAAGGCTGCATATATAAAATAAAGTCTATTAAATATGTGAAATATATTTTTAATACGTACTTCCAAAACACATTAGAAATGTGTCTTTAAGTACAAAATACATGTAAAAAGAAAATGAAGAACGAAATTAATGAGAAAGTTGCTACTGTATGGCAGCAAGTGAGGTGATATCTGATTCAGCAGAAGTTAGTTTTAACCTCCAATTTGGGTCGACATTTAAGTTGCTTTTATGTTTATCTTTAATAAACATATTGGAAAAAGCAGTTTCACTAGAATAAGTGAATGTGAAAGGAATAAAAAACAGCGAAGCTTTTCTTAACAAGAACGAGAATTCATTTTTAGCTTTCAGCCAAAATTCTCCCAACTCTAATTGGGCAATTCGATCTTCAATCCATGATAGTACTATTAACGACTCGTATGCCTCATTTGATATAGGGCTCCTAGTAGTGTTTTCGATACAAATGAATTTTTTATTAAATAGTACTCAGAACAGTCTTCATTAAAATATTTTTTAAATGATTCAGCAAGCATTTGGCAATGGATTTTTATATTATTGATCTTTTCGTTGTCTGTTGTAACATTGTGTTCTGTTGTAAAATTTCCAAATTTGGTAATGACTGCAAGAATTCAGTAGAATTACTTGTACTAAAAATTTGACATTTAAAAAAAATAAATGCCTTTATTTTGTCATCAACTAAAAATCTATTTATGGTTTCACCTTGCAAACTTAAATTTAAGTCATTGAAGACACTAAAAATGTCCGTTAAGTAGATAAGGGTTGATATCTAAAGCATGTCATTCAAGCATTCGTGCAATTTAAAAGTTGTTCCCATCAGAAACAACTGCACCTCGATAGGTAATTCAAACAATAAACTCTGAAAACTTTTCTTCAAGATAGCCATCTCTTCTCAAAGTGCAGTAGCAACTGAATATGATCACTGCCCATTTCAGAACACAACTTTGAAAATAATCAAGAGTTTAGTGCTCTTACCACCTTGACAGACTCCTATAAAACACATTTAAATGGCTCAGACATACCCTTTGCTGCCAACTGTTGTTTATGAATGCTGCAACAAAAAAAGTTCAGTTTTCTGTCAAAGATTTTATTTTGGCAAAGACTACAGGGGGTAGTCAGGGGGTCAAAGATTTAGGGTGTCTACAGGAGTTGAGAAAAAAAATTCCCTGATTTCCCTGATCAAGCTCACCGAATTTCCCTGATTGAAGTTACTAATGATAAGAATTTCCCCTTTGCCCCCACTTGAAAACTATAGTATGTTTATATTAAATATAGCATTATAAATGTTTTCAGCTGTTATTAAAAATGAAGAAAAAACAAATCTGCCCTTTTAATGATAATGCATCATTGCAAGGTTTTGTTTGGCTTGATAGCACACCATGCCAAAATGCATCAAGTCTTTCTGCTTTGTAATACATTTTAAGTTTTGCCACATTAGAAGGTTTTGAACAGATTTCTTTCAGTTGGTTTTTTGCTCGATCTGCTCATAGAATTCAGCCAATTTTTTTCACATAAAATTAGTAACAATTTTGTGAGTCTCTTATCAAACAATCTTCATTACAAGAAATAGTAGGATTAAAACATTAAACTGCTTTTCTTAGAGCATATTTCAATGGGGATCTCTCTTGCAGCTTCTTAACACGCACTATTAAAAACTTTCGACAATCTTTTTAAAAAATGCTCACCTGCCCTTCAGAAGTTTTAGCTTTTTTTATGTGGCATAATGCCGAAATTACAACATCGACTTTTTTAAAAGGAAGAAAAGTTTTCGCACCTTGAAAGTCCACATTCAAAATATTCCCTTCCATCAGTACTTCTTTGACAATGTATCACCTTAAAATTCTTAATACAAGACTGGATAAATCTTCATGAAGAAATGGAACAAGGGGCATGTCATCTTGATGTACCCTTAAAAACTTTCAAATTCCTGAGCCACTGAATAAAAAAATGCTAATTTTGCCGGTAACAATGGGTCACTGGTGAGACGTTTAGCAATTATACAGCTCTGACTAGTGGGGGCACTTCCAGACGTGCCAACATGCTAGAATTGAAATGTAGGAGGTTTCTGATCGAGAATTCAGGGAGGGCAATAAAAAATTAAGATTTTACACTTTTCAATGCACTTGTTGTTATATACTTAACTAATTTAAATTTCAAGTACAAGTAAAGCAGCATAATACAGTTCAAAATATATTTAAGAGTAATTTTAAGTAAGTTCATGAAAAGATGCCTGAGCGTTTTAAGAGTAAAATGGGGGGGGGGGGGGGTGTCGTTTTCATTACTTTTATGAACAGGTGTTATATATTACTTAGCCCTGAATACAGTCTTAAAATCCCTCTAACTTTTATAATAGCAGGGACCAAATTGCCAAATCCGATTTAGGTAATTTTGAAAAAAAAAAACAAAAAAAACAAAAAAAAAAAGACTTATGCTGTTAAAAACTCAGTATTGTGAAATTAATGAAAATTGTGTACACTATTAAATATGGGAAAGAATTTAATAGGCTGTAATAAGCAAATCTCCTAATCTATACAAAGAGAACTGATTCTAAAATTTAACATTCTTATTAACAAAAATGTGCAGGTGTCGATCCATTTTTTTAATATTTTTTAACAGGGTCTGTTTCTTTTGTGGTTTTAAAACATTTCTGTGAAATTTCAAAATTTAAACATAAAGGGATATATATATTTTTTTATTATTATTTAATAAATAATTTTGCAAAAAGTATGATTTGGTAGCATATATATGCATTACAAAAGCCGAAATAAATGACACAAAAATAAAAATAAACTTGAATTCAGCATTTAACTTGTTGACATGTGAGAGCTCACTCTTAACAAGCATATACTTTCGTTCCAAAAATTTCAAATCAAAATTTTACAAAAAATAAAAAGGAACTTATTCCATTTGCCTTTTAACAAAGCTTAATAAACATCAATAGTGGAAAAATTCCAATTCTAACAGCAGATGCAGAAAGATTGCATTTTTTTTGTAATAAAAGCATCAAATGCAAAGACGGAAAATAAAAGATTTTCTATAAGTAGAAGAACTTCAAGATTGCATTTTAACAGGGCTATAATAATCAGCAGTAATAACTACTGGCATTATTGTCGGAAAGTTGGAGTAGATTAAAAACAATAGCATAAAAAAAAAATCACTGAATTTCAGTTTTAAAAATGACGGCAGCAAATGCCCGATTTTTTTTTCTTATTCCTTAATAGCCGAAATATTGCCTTTTTGGCGAAAATTACTCAGTTTTGCAAAGCAAAAACCTTTTTTTTTTTCATTTGATAACTTTCCCTGAATTTTTGCTATTTTTTCGAAATTCCCTGACTTTTCCTGATTGATAAAATTCCCTGACTTTTCACTGATTTCCCTGATCTCCCGGTTCTGTAGACACCCTGAAAGACTCTCCATGTTTCCCTGTCATTGCCCGAGCACCATCAAAACAGAAAGCCACACAGTCCAGTTTATCTCTTTTTTTGTGCCTGTACACGTACCACCTGGAGAGGCTTCGAGTACCACTAGTGGTATGCGTACCACAGTTTGGGAGCTGCTGCACTATACTATATATGAGAAATAATTTATTCTCTATTGTGAAGATATCTCCCAACTGTGCAAAGCATTAGCTGAAAAAAAGCACTTGTATAGAAGTGCCTTTTTTTCCGCTAATGTTCATAACATGCATAACAGGTAGTATGAATAAAGTCTTTACCATTATGAAAATTGTTTAGCATATTGTCTAAAACACGTCTTATTTTTTTAAGCATTACCTGTTGAGCAAAACAATTCGATTTCTTTGAAAAATCAAGCAGAAGGTATCTGGATTTCCGATTGGTCATGTGTAGCTATCTGTCAACTTAAATTGGCCTACTTTAAGTCAAGCCTCCTTCACTAATTCCAAGCATCGTTCATCAGCTTGCTTATGGCATGGGAATTTGTTTAAAACCAAATGTAGTGTAGCTCCTGATTCTATAAAATATTGATGTCCAGAGTTGTACAGTGCACAACTCTAGAAGTGGACAGAAAGAGCCTTAGTGAAGACCAGAAATTGAAATATAGTTTAGATATATGTCAAGCAATTAAAACTGACATATGTCCAAATTATTTGTCAAACCGTGACCAGTAACAAGTCCCTCCATTAAAACACATTTTATTGGAGGGAGGAGGAGAGACAAAAGAAAAGCAGTTTTGAATTACTCCAAATGTGGTGTTGATTTATGAAGCTATGCTGATGAAGATTTTTCCTCGTCATTTATCAGAAGCTTCAACTTATAATAAAGTATATTCTTTGTTAGGAACAAAACTATTCATTTTTCTTTTATGTTCAAATTTGATCTCATTCTTTGAGAAGCAAAGCCCTTTTTTGCCAGTTAAAAAGAGCTTTTTACTTTGTTGATTTGTACAATGAATTTTTTCTTTACTAAGAATACCATCCCTTGGTGTTACACTACAAAACAATTAGATGCATTTTAATTTCTAAACCCTTTGCACTTGTAAGAAAGTAATGGAAAAATTAAATTGAAAAAAATTTATCCATTACAGATATTAGTATTAAATATTTTAAAAGAGAAAATTTTAAATTCTGCTAAGGATGCAAACTAATTGAGCATTTTACTTTGTAGGTGCTGCAAAAGAAACAGAAAAAAAAATTGAAGGAAAAAATTCTGTTTACAAAAATAAATTGAAATAGAAAAATTCTATTTTTATGAAAAGAGGCTTTTATATTTAAAAAATGCAGACATCTAATCATTGTTAACACTAACACTATCTATATACACCTCTCACCTGATTTGTTTTTAATAAAAATATCAATAACTTTATATACAATTCCAAAAATCAATATTTTTGCCTTTTCACTGAAAGTCTACCGTTAAAGAGAAGATCTGAGAAATTTCAGCAGGAATCCCACCATTCCGCAGTGAATTTCAGTCCCTGTATTTTTGAATTGTTTGGCAGACAGGCATTAATGGATTTGAATTATGAGGAAGAAAAATATCTTTCATTTTTCTAGAATTTCATTTAAAAGAACACACACAAGATTGAGGAATTAATTATTATTTTAATTTGAACAATTGATTTTTTTGACAATTGTACCAGCGGCTTTCAGGTACGCTAATTGTCAAAATAATCAGCAGTGCATGCTTCAAAGAAAGTTTAAATAACCCACCGCAGTGTTTGATCTACTATTTCACTCCCTCCCATTTTATTGGTCTTATTGTTTTATTCTCAAAAAACATTCAAATATTTCTTTTATTTACATTGCAGATAATTTATACAAAAACAGTATTAATTATTATTTTATGATTGAAAAATTTTAACAATGCTTGCCTTTAAAGTAATAAAAATTAAAATGCAATAAGAACAGCTAAATGATAACAGTTCTGGCATAAAAGAAAAAAAAACATTACCACAAGTAGACACTACAATATTTCCGGAATCACGAATGGCATTTCTAGGAATAATTGTTGATACATTTCTTTTGAAATTCTTGCCTGGACTGCGTAAATCTACCAAAAAGGCTTTGTTGAAAAACTGAGTAGAACCCTCAGGCTATAAATGAAACCAAGTATATCTTAAGAATAAATAGTTGTACAGATAGAAATCATTAGAAGAGTGAATACATTAAAAAATTCTAACATGAGATGGTAAATAGTTACAAATCTTTCAAATGCAGTAAACATACATGTCAAGACAGCAGGCCCTTTTTTAAGTTCACCGGGGAATCACTATAGTTTGTTTTTTTAGAATAGGTGCTTCAAGGACAACGCGTTTCCTGCTTCATCATGATGGAAACTGCGAGAAAGATAATAGCACCAGACTTTTTTTGTGCACTGCAGTTAAAGCAATTCTATTACTAGACCTCCGATTCTAAATATTAGAATAATTGAGAAAAGTAATAAGAAAGAATTTATTTTCCCTTTATTTATTTTTGATACTAAGCAAATGCAATTAAACTTCTTATAAATTAAATCTGGAATGTTTAGATAAGATTTTAACATTTACAAAGTATAAGATATAATAAATAAGTATACAATAGCTTTCTGAAACACATCAAAATATTAGAATAAAATATAGATTGGTTCAAAATATTAGAATACTTTTATCTTTACGCAATCTATTTTTGCCATTGAAGAAAAAATCTGATTTGAATGCTTCTATTATTATTAAAACTAAAACAACAAACTTCCTTATCATGCTCACAAAACTAACATGGGGATAAGTTTATAGCACGAAAACCATGACGACCAGACGGGGAAAAGGTAGGTGAGTGGGAAAGTTCTGCGACCTTGACTCGCCAATTCTAATTACATAGACTATAATATATGACTATAGTATTGCCTCACTCAAAGAGTGTTGACAAACTACTAGTTTTTCATTATAACTAGCAAAAGTGCGATCATAGAACGTCCACATCTGATGAGACATTGAATTCCAGAATGTTTGTCGTATTAACTGGCGTAAGAATGGCTCACTACGACACAACAGGCAGTCGCCAAATTTTCAATAAAAAGGACAACGTTAATGCGAACTGGTCATTTTCTCAAATAGGGATTTTGGTAATAAATTCTTCAGAGACTTTTGCCTTTTTATATTTTTGTATCTTCCTTTGTAATATTAAATTCTTTTTAATCCTAAAACCTCAATTGCATTAAAAAAAAATACCAATAAATTATTGAAACTAATTACAAATTATTCAAATTTCACTCCTTCAGTAAAATCTGACATTTTTTAAATTTGGGGACAAATGAGATAGTGACGCATAAAATATAACATATTCATGATACAAGATAAAATCAAATTACTATCACTAGTATTTGCAATGCCAGAGCAAAATGCAATGGTGTTTTTTGAAACACTGTATTGGAATACCGGTACTGGTATAAAAAATTTCTCAAAAAAAAAAAAAAAAAAAAAAAGGTAGAAACAAAAACACACTTGTTTCTTTGCAACATTTATTAGCTTTATACAAAAAAATTCATACACTGTATAAAAATTTAAAAAAGAAAAAAAAAACAATGTTATGTAAAAATATAAAATAAGGGAACAAATGTTTTAACCAAATGCTATTAATATGAACTTATAGTAAAAAACAATTTATAAAATTTGAAACGAGATATAATGAAAAAATAAATAAATAAACAAATAACCCCTTATATTCTTAGAAGATAATAAAAGAATATACATATAGTATTGTTGCTAAAAAAAAGTGTATATATGAGAAAGAGACAGCAAATTGTTTACATTAGTACTGTCTCATCGATGGAAAACAATCTTTATTCAAATAACAGTAGATGTTCAATAAGCTAAATTATATTTAGTAATTATAGAAAAATAATAACACGTTAAATTAAAGCACAAATGAGCATTAAAACGCAGACATATGTTTCGGGATTGCTTGGAATCCCTTTTTCAATGCGACAGGGAGCTTCTAGATGCAAAACATCCAAATGAAGCAGACAAAACAACAGAAACAAAGCTTATATAATAAGCTTTGTTTCTGTTGTTTTGTCTGCTTCATTTGGATATATAAGCTTTGTTTCTGTTGTTTTGTCTGCTTCATTTGGATGTTTTGCATCTAGAAGCTCCCTGTCGCATTGAAAAAGGGATTCCAAGCAATCCCGAAACATATGTCTGCGTTTTAATGCTCATTTGTGCTTTAATTTAACATGTTATTATTTTTCTATTACTCTGCACAAAGTTAAATTATTATTAGTAATTATAGTCAATACTGAAAATACTGGTATTTTATCTTATCAAATATCAGTTTCTGAAAATTACAAAATACCATGAAACACCAACATTCAGTATTACAATCACTATCACATCAAGAACAATAGTTTAGGAGTTTCAGGCTACTTTTGCTTAATTTACTTAAATTTATACTATTATCACAGAACTTGTACAATCAATTTTTTTTCAGGCCTTCCTAACTATTTTCTCTATTAGTAACATCAAAAATCATGTTTGAAGAAATTATTAAAAATTTATGGAAACTAAATAAAATTAATGAGGGGGAAAAATAATGCCTAGACAACACCCAATTTTATTATATAGCATACATTTATTGCCTACTATTTTCATAATTTTTCTTAATCCAGGGGTTCTCAGTTTTTTTTTTGGACTGTAGGATCTTAAGGAGCAACGAATTCCATTTTTTTTTTTTTTTTTGTAGAAGCGCGTCATGATGCAAAGGACATTTATGTATAGTGATTGTCAAACTTATGAAGCCAATGAACAATTATACCTTTTTTAAATTGTAGTGCAAGCTAGCCCTCCCCCCTTTAAAAAAAGGGTGGTAAACAGGGCAAAAGTAGCTTTTTAATTCTTGGTTATTTATATTATGTTAAAAAAACATTGTTACTATATTGGCTTAATTATCATCTTTTCATTTAGTTTAAAATGTTAACAAAATGTTCTTTAACTTCTTTCTGGGTCATGTGTTATGTAATATGAATATTGGAGAAATATGGGAAGTCAACTAACAGTTGCTGGTGTAAGAATGTGCAGACTAACCACATGAGAACAATAGTACTCTACTGAAAATTTCTCCTCAAGGTAGTAGAAGCTCAGAATCTATGGGTTTGGTGACCACTGTTTATATAACACCTTTTGATAACGTTATGACGGAGCTTTCCAAATGATTTCCATACAATAGTGTTAAACATATTTCTATTCTTAACAGTAACAATCTTAACTGAATTCTTAGTCGGTGAATCTTTTTTTCTTACAATCATTTTTTATGTTATGAAAATTTTTATTTTTTTCCCAATAGATTTTAAAAAGTTGTCAGGAAATGAAGTTCAGACAAACAAATTTAGTACACAGGGAAATAAAAAACATGAAAAAGGAAAATACCTTTGTTTTCGAAAAGCTAAATGAAAAAAAAAATCCTTTTAAAACTCTGACAAAAATTGGGCCCTTTTCATTACAGATAACTATTTTTTAGCAGCATATTGTGAAGACAAAAAGGAAAATTGTTTGTGCTTTTTCAATACAAAAGATTACAAAGAAATATTTGTGACCATATATCAAATTTTATGACTTTTTTTCATGTTCACCTTTTTTAAAATAAACTGAACATGTAAACATCACTATTATAGATATTTAAAATGGTTGAAGTAGTTTTCAGGAAGAATTGTTCATGGTCACTCAATAAGCTATCTCAAATGTGCATTTTTGTTGGGGCCTAAAAGTCATAAATTGGTCTTTAGAGCTTAAAGCTTACTGTGGATTGACTTGTTAGTTGCTATGATTTTGTATTTATTGACTTAAATATACAAGGCTTTATAATGTTCAAAATTCATCCCTAACATTGTGAAGAAAACATGGTTGATTATTAATCCTTTTACACATAAATACTTACTTGAACAAGAAGGCGTTTGCTTAAAGAATCTCCAGCTCGGGAAGACGATGCAGACACTCTGATTTCTATGTAACCCACCTTTTTAGGAGAAATAAGAAAAGATACTGGCATGCCATCAGACGGTGGTATCTGAATGGGAGGGAAAAAAAATACTTTGAGAAAAAGTAATCTTAACTTCTTCAGCCTATAAAATGACAATAAAAAGAGAAAGAAAACATTTAAAAGAGGAGAGGGTGAATTGCTATATATTAGACACACAGTGGTAAGAATGGAGGGGGGGGGGGGGCTTAATGTGTTTGTATTTTCCTAAGATCTATAACTGAAAATTGTTTGAAGTAGCATTAACAAACTACTTTGTCTTTTGAGCATGGGGAGGTATAGTTGCACCAGAAACTTTTTTTTTTTACAGGCTCAAGATCATAGACGTAACTAGAGTTGGTGAAAGGGGGGGGTCACCCTAAAAATGTACAGACTAAACACCAAAAGAAGTGTAAAAGAGTTGAAAATTTACTAGTCATAAATACTTGTCTCTAAAGATATACTCCGTGTTTATTTCAGGCATCTCCCGGGGGGGGGGGGGGGAACTACCCCTCGAAACGAGTCAACTCCTCCCTCCCCCCCCCCCCCCCGGCAAAAAAATTCAGATCACAAGTTTTAAAAAAAGAAAGAAAAGAGAAATTACGCTTTTAAGACACTTTACTTTCAGAAACACTTTCAGGGAAAGGACATTGAACACTGTCACGAGCGACACCAAAAGTAACTTAAAAGATACAAGACTTTATTTTGAAAAAAATTGCGGTGGGAGAGTAACCAAACTTCTGTTTCCTCTAACATCACCAAAGTACCCCGAAATTGCATTGCTAGGAAGATTTCAAAAAGTTTCCTGGGGAGAGCCCTTGAACCCTTGCCTCCAGAGTTATTCTAAGCATTATAGATGTAAGACCAGTTACAAAAATTTAAGTTGCAGAAGCCCCAAACACCCACTCCTCTAACTTCACCAAAGATCTAAACATACATCTACTATATATGCATCAAAACGCTATCATATATGTAAAAAAATTCATATTAACATCATTTCTAATCATATATATCTATATATATGTATATATAAAGGGTATGATTTTGAAGCATACACTGCCCTTCCTAATTCTTAACATGCTACCCCTGCTCCGGAGCCAAGACAGTATCCAGAATTTTTTTTCGGGGGGGGGGGGGGGGGGGGCAGACTTCGACACACTTATGTAAAGCTAAGTTTTAGGGAGGAATATATGATACATTGAAAAAGATTTCTGGGGGCTGCCCGTGGGTCCCCCTTCCCCTCTGGATACGGCCTTGATTCACACAAACATTAAAACATTCCTTACTAGATCTATTGGCTTATTTTTTAATTCAAACGCAATAGAAAATTCAATATTTAGCGCTAAGCAATCTTCTATGTCCAGGCATTCATAATATTAAAACTGGGAAATAGTCGAATTTTAGAGAAAAAAATCCAAATTCCCCTACAAAAATGCTCATCCCCACAATAAATTTCTAAAAAATTTGTTAAATTTGTAGCAAAACATACCTCAGAAGTGGAAGCGTCTGAATCAAATTTTCTTTTCTTTTTGGATGACGAACGTGTCCATCGCTGGAGTGCAAACATTATTATGTATCGAAAATAATTAAAAATTTAGCTAAAATATAAATAATACTTGATTGTAAATTAAAATGCAGCATTAAACCGTAGCAGTGAGATTGGAAATGTTGAACGGAATACAAATACAGTTCATCAGTTTTCCAATCGGCTCATCTACAAAAAAGATTTTACCAAAATGGGTGTTTTGACAGGAAGTCATAAATAAATACAAACTGCTCTTTAAGTTTCTGAATGAGCATCCCTTCCTGGCTTGAGGGTTTAACCCTTTAGGACAATTGGACTTTAGGACTCCATCACAGTAGAGAATATTTTCCAGGAAACTTATTACTTGTGCGATTGTATTCCCATATTTGGCCTTTGGGTAAAAAAGACATCAAGAAGGAAAGAAAACCTTCTGGAGTGATTGAAAAAGGATCTCTGTCTGTGTGTGGTACGGTGATTGAAGCTACCTTTCGCGCTGTTAACCCCCCCCCCCCAAGGTGATAAGGGGGTTGATTATAACCTTATAACCAGATGAAGAGTCTTCTTTGTGATGAGCTGCATACTTTGGCCATGATCGCAACCCTTCAGAGAAAAAGAAAAAAAAATCATATGCATATGTGTTTAATTTTCTTAGGGGAAAAAAATTGTGCTTTGCAAGGCCGTAGCCAGAAATTTTTCTGTGTGCCTAGATAAGTACATACCCAATGGGGGGGGGGGGGTTTGAGCCCCCAAACCCCCCCCCCCCCTGGTTACGCCTATGCTCAAGATTGAAAAGTTACTGTTGGCTATTAGGATGATGAATTTTTCAAAAACTGGTAAAGGGTAAATTCATGATAACCAGACAGTTCCTTAAGCTAACAATCTCCCAAGGCCTATGTTTTGACCTAGCTTCTAAGACAAACTGCTTCTGGTATAAATGTAAATGTTGTATCATCATGTGCTCAAAAGGTTTTTCAATCTCAAATCTGTCATTTTTTAAAAAAAACTCAACATGTGAATTTAAAACATTTACATTATGTTAGTGAATATCAAAAGTACAGTAAATCAAAAATTCTATACAAAAGCTTGTAAGGTAAATCTTATGATAAAAAGAACGTTTGGAATAGGGGTGCAGCACAATAGACATTCTGTAGCAGCGCTGCAGCAAAAAATTATTTGGTAATATCATTCATTACCAACTTAGGAATTTTCTGATAAATAACATGATGTTTAATTTTGATTATCTTATTTGACAATGGTTCAGTATTCTAAAAGCCCATGAATTTCAGTGGCTTAATTTAAAAAAGGAAAGCCTAAAATTTTCTTGTACTTTTCAAACTTTTTTGGAAATCAATGTGATTTTCATGGCTTAGAGCACCTACACTTTTATTGATTATTAACAAGAATAAAAATTCAAAGCAATAAATTAATAAAATATTTTCAACAATGGCAATTATAATAAATTACTTATATATTTAAAATGTACCCACTGTAACTATTTTCGTTCGTCGATTTTGATCATCAAAATTTATATTTTCTTGTCCAGCTGCAGTGAATTCAAATTCTTTTTTTTTGTTTTCCATCACAACTTCAGCCTGAAAATAATAGTCTTGTAGACTTTAAGAACAAGGCTTAGATATATTTTAAACTAATTTAACTAATGTTTTCATAGGTACGAACCTGTATTGCTTGATTATTATAGTTGAAGACTACTACTTGAATTGCTAAATCTTCCCCCATAAGCACTGTATAGGGTAAGCTCATTGTAATAAAAAATGGTCGATAAGTGGATACCTGTAGAAAGTTTAAAAGTATTATTATTAGATTCAGGCAAAAATCAATTGAAATAAAGCAATGAGGCTTTTTTAATGAATCATTATACTAAGTAAAAATATAGAACAGGTATTTAGTTTAGAACTGGGAAATTTACACAATAAAAGATGTGTGTCATAAAAGTTATGGAAAAAATATATTAACTGAAACCCAGAGTGACTGAGAGGAGAGGGCAGGAAGGGCAAAAATACCAAGGCCCTGTATCAGGAAGATCTTCTAGCACAGGATAAAGAAAAAAAATATTCAGAACTTTCTAGAACACATTAAATTATATCTGTGATATGAATAGGAACAAATTTTCATTTTGTGGTAGAAGGAGCATCCTAGTAAGAGAAATAACATTCATCAACTCAGACCTTGCTGCTGAACTAAAAGTTCCATTTCCCCTCTGGCTGAAAAAGAAGAAGAAAAAATAAATAAAAATAATTAAACCCTGTGTTTAGGCTCAAGAACACAATCAGATTTTTTTCAGAGCCTCACTATCTTCCCCCCTTCCCAGCATTTTTAGAATTTGGACACATTGCCGATCCTCGTATATGTTAATAAATATACCCATAAGGATTGTTATGGACCAAATTGTTTCTAGATTCATGATTTCATTGGGAAAATGTAACATTTTCAAATTACTATTTTTAGACAAAAAAAAAAAACCTAGAAATTTAAGGGGTCTGAAAATTACTTTAAAAGACAACCAATAGCTTTTCATAAATCTGAAAAAAGCAGGGATGTGGAGCAACACATTTTTGAGTTGCTCTACTTCAAAGTACTTTCTCTGGCTTTGATTCAATTCATTGTGCTCCAAATAATTCTAATAAAAGTTATATTATTTATCTCTTTTTTTTTAGCAAGTGTAATAGATATATGTGATTGAAAAAAATTTAAAAAGTTACTTATTTATCAAAACATATAGTTTGATATGCAATGGGTTGCAAAAAAAGGACCTCAACCCCCCCCCCCCCCCAAAAAAAAAACCACCCTTATTCATTAAAAATCAGAACAGTGAACCATAACAAAGTTCTTTGCTTTGGTACCACTCCAGTTTTAAGCAAAATTTCATTGCCCCGCTGCTTTAAAGAATTATAAAATTGTTTAAAATAAACATGGAATAAACAGCAAAATACAAAGAAAAAATATTAATAATGATAAATAAAAAAACAATAATGAAAATGTGAAAAAAAAAAAAAAAAGACGAAAAATACAAAAGAAGATAAGGAAGGAACAAAAATGAAAAAGTAGGAAAGTAAAAATTGTACAAACCCTGATTTTGTGCCACAACAAAGAAATAACCCTGCAAAGAAAAATTACCTGTGACATGGAAGTGGAAATCCCTAGTCCATCTGAAGGATGTATTGCAAAAGCACTAATAGCATATGTTGTCAAAAACTCAGGAATGACATGAGTAACCGATGCTACACCATCCACTCTGGGGAAGAAATTGTTTTAATCAGGAGGATTTTAAGAGTGCTATCAAAACTAATTTCATAAAAGATTATTATTTATGAATGTACAGTTAACATTCCATTTTACAAACACTTTGGGACCACACCAAGTATGCATCTGGTAAACTAGTTTAGGTCTGGCAAACT
This sequence comes from Octonoba sinensis, assembly GCA_038502835.1. NCBI lineage: Eukaryota > Metazoa > Arthropoda > Arachnida > Araneae > Uloboridae > Octonoba > Octonoba sinensis. The sequence continues at coordinate 88,787,502 of CM076604.1, read as the reverse complement.
GCATAAATTTGAGTGTTTGTCAATCCCCTCTCCAAAGTTACAACAGTGAAATCGCTAACACAATAGGGGGTAGTGATCTCTCCTCCCACTAATAAAATGCTGCTGCACTGCTACGACTATCCTATGAGTTGGAGAAACCTCATTTTCAATCTCTTGCCATGAGGAGCCTGTTAGTACTGAAAAGATTTGAATACATAAAAAAGCATATTTCCTGGGATATATTGTTAGACTCTGGATTCATTTCGAGAAATGACGGGTTGCATTTGTCAAATGAGAAAGGTTGATGTTTTTCAGGATTTTCTTTTTTTTTTTTTTTTGTGTTTTTTTTTTTTTTTTTTTGTATTTTTACTCTTATTTCTCGTTGAATTCAAATTATGGAGAAAAAATGCTTGTTAAAATCATCAAAAATTTAACATAAATAACATTTAACTAAACAAAAGATAATTTTTCACTTGTGGACTCTAGAACCTCAGTAAACATGGGCTCAATATAAGTGGATCCAAATGTACTAAAGCTTCTAAATTTTAAAATGGATAAATTTTTAATTTAGCTAATTGTTAACCAATAACCATTAATATTGAAGATAAATTTTAAAATAACAGAACTTGTTAGTTAGTTCAAATACAAGTAGTGCAAATTTATAATGCAAATACTATAACTTCATTTTTCTAAACAAAAGGTGGCCATTGTTATTTAATAAACATATTTTGCTGGTAGAGCAAAAAATTACACCAAGAGCTATTGATGTACAAAAAATGTGAATTAATACTGTTTGAAATATAATTCAACAATCTCTTTACATAGATATATGTTTCCCAACCATGCTGATCTATAAAATACAATAAAACAACCTCTATACAGTGATACATGTTTCCCAACATGCTGACTTATAAAATACAATATAGGTATTAAAACCATACAATGTAATTAAAAAATGCTTAACATATAAAAGTTTAAAAAGAAGAAATATGCCACTTATAAAAAGTTGTAGAAATGTAACTTTATTATGTAGGTTTCTTACCCAGAAGAAGTGTTGACCCACAACCACGTCTCTGGATACAATTTCCTAATGACTAATCTATCTTCTGATACTATTGCATCTGGAAGTTCAGAAGGAGGTTGTATTGGGGCACTATTTGGATTTTCGTCAATGCGGATAACATTTTCTGGAGACAAATCTGACACACGAAGAAAAAATAATATTTTCAATGTAATGCAAATGTATTTTCTTAGCATTAAAATAAATTAAAGTGTTTGTTAAAATTGAGAGCTGATGTGCAAATTCATGGTGAAAATACATATTTTGTAATTAAAAGATTAATAGCATTAAGAATCTGAATAGTTTGCTACAAATTATTACACTGATGTGCATATTTTTTTTAAATAATTCATTTCCACTCCATTCTCATTAAGATAAAATTTTCATTAACCCTCTTACTGCTCAATTTTTTAGGGGATTCTCTTCAAAATATGCATTTTTAAAAAATACATACTTGAAATCTACATATATTTTAAGTTGAAAACAGTAATATACTTTTGCAACAAAGATGTTTTTAATAATAATTTAAAACATAGGAGCAGATGTTCTGCAACATCAATTTTAGGCATAAAATTCAAACTTTTTGGAAATTTGGAAAATGTATGTGCTTTCTAACTACTTTAATTTTTTTTCACAATTAAATTCTTTTCATAAAAGAAAAAGTTTTAAATAGGGCAGACATTCAAGAGAAAGTTTCACTCAAGAGAAAGTTTTGAGCATCTCGACAGTTTGACTGAAACTTCTAATTAGTATTTTTTGAATTAACAGTACAATACAAAAAGGAATTGATGGTTAAAACAAATTGGCATTTGTTGTCAATGTACGATTTCAATTATGTCAGCAGAAGAATATGAAGCCTTTATTGAAACAATACCTGCTACAAAAATGTTAATTAATGCCTTAGTATTGGTATTCTCGGATAATTTAAAAGATCAATATTCCTGCCCATTATCACAACAGACCTTGTCAGAGCTTTTGCAATTTGTAAGTTACATATGTGTGCAAAGTGCAGTTATCAATTTATGTGTTGACAAAGAATGAATGTTGTAACAGACATTCAACCTGACATGAAAGTTCAACTTTCATCCGTAAAGCCTAATGCACCTGAGATATTAAAAAATCCATACCACTCATCTCATTAGATTTTTTGTTTCACTTGTTAATTTTTATTTTATTTATTTATTTTTTTGAAGCCAATTAATGTTAACTGATGCAATTGTCATCATTATTGCCAAATTATTCATTTTCAGAATATTTTATTAATACCATACCATTGAAGAATACAGTAAAAGTTGACTTTAAAAAGGTTCCCCGCTTCAAAGAAATTAAGAAAAGCTATGTCAAACAAAATGAGCCTCATAGTATTACACAACATGAACAGATTTTTTTTTCACAGCACTTATGGCTTTAGAGAACAAAAATGACTAAAAGCAAAATGATACAAACTATGTTATTTAATTAAAAGAATAAAAGGACATAAGCTTTTCTATGCAGAACAATTTGCATAAAATGATCTAGTAATGCTATTCTACATCCTTTCATTTTGTATTACAAAACTGCCAACTGTTTATAGCAGTCATTAGCTTGTCCAAACAAATAATGATCACTTGATTTTGAATATAATGCACCAAGTGGGTAACAATGATAAGGTAAAAATATTTTAAGAAATACTACATACAAAAGGGTGGATGCATTTAATAAAAAGCAAGTTTTGTTAAAACAAATTTTATAATAACCGGAAATGTTAATGTTTTTCTATCATATGAATCATGATGTTTTAAACTTTATCATATAAATGTTAGACGGTTATTTTGTACTTATAATTAATATATAGCAGAAATAAGATGATATTTATAAAAAGAATTTTCAGCAAAGTATTACTAAATTACGCATATTAATGACAGGGCTCCCAACAAATTTTAAGTTAGCCCCTATGAGAAACAGAAACTTGAAGTCTAGAAATGGGACAAAAAAGATACCTTTGAATCAAATTTTAGAGGTTAAAAATACTAACAACACAGTCGTAACCACTGCTAAATTGGAAAGAAAAATAATTGAATGATGCAAAAAGCAATGAAATTTCATTTTTAAAAAAAAAATGCCGCAGGGAATTTGTTAAGATAAAGTAAAATTATGAGAAACATTTCAAGAAAACATTGCTTATAGTACAAATATTTTCTACAAAAATTTAAATGTCTTTTGACAATAATTACTATAGTTCAATATAAAGTGTAGGTGTAGAATTCATAGAGCATCAGAAGCAAGGAACTATTTAAAATAAAAGTTTCAATATATAATTTTGGCAAAATTACCTTATATATACATATAGCCTTCATGGGAAGAAAATCTTGGTTTTGATAACTAAGAAGTTATGAAAAAGAAAGAGTAGAACCTCTCAAACTTACAAAGTGAAAAAGCAGGAAAAATTTCTGTTCCTCAGAACAAAATGAATGCTAGTTTCAGCTTGCTTTTCATGTTCTTACAAATTAATCCACAAGATATAAAATGTATAATTTCTTTATGTTAGCAATTTTTGGAAAATAATTAAAAAAAAAAAAAAAAGGCAGGATGTCGGACCAACGAGAAAAAACTTTAAATACAGGAAAACGTTAAATGCGGGTGATGTTAAATCTAAGTTCTACTGTATTAAAGGTAAAGAGGACTTCAATTAAATGATGCAAAAATAAAAAGAAAAATAGAAAATAGTTTTAATTTTTTTAAAAGTACTTTTAGGGGAAAAATGGTCTTGTTGGGAACCCTTTAATGAATTTGAAACAATTTTAAAGCAAGCAGTTAGTTTACCTTATTTGTTACACCCAGCTCACCAAGCTTTGAAGAAGAGATAAGTTCAAATAAAATATGAACTAGGCAAAATGCTTAAAATTGAATGGACCTCTGGAAGAAAGAAGTAAATGAATAGAACAGATAAAAACACTTCAAAATTTATATATTTTGATACATAGTTTTTTAAAAATGTCTAAAACTTTTTTTTAAATTGTCCTGTAAGAGCAGAAGATATCTGTAGCAGATTCATAACTCAATATTTCTCTGAGAATTCAACATAAAGGTAGTAGTAATAATAAGTTATTTTTTGAAAAATAAAAAAGTCAACAGATGATTAATAAAATTTTGAAATTTAGTATGTATCAAGGATACCTGAACCACATTAATCAAGGAATTATTATAGTTAGAAGCTCTAGCAAAAAGAAAAATGAAAATACAAATTAACCTTCATTTCCAGTGCTCAACAGCAATGCATTAGTCATAACTACTGATCCAGAGTCCTAGGAAATAAATAAACACAATGACAGAGTCTTCAAACTAATAAATGCTCAGCAAGAAAGAAATGGAAATGAATAATTACAGAAAATATAAGGCCAGCTGATTTTGAACCAGGCCAAGACAAAGATCTCTTCTTTCTGCGATACCAGGGTGGTCTATATTTAGTTAATAGTCCTCCATCGTATGTTTCAAGATCTTCAACAACCTATTTAAAAAGAGTTCATTTTAACTAATGTCAACAGAAACTATATAACATTCACATTGCTACTTTTTAATGCACTAATTATGATTTTATTTATTTACTTTTTCAAACATTAATAGTTAAAATTTGGGGCCTATAGCTTCTTGATGGTAATCTCTTTTTCTCTGCATTTGTAAAACGTATTTGTTAGCAAAGGCCAAAATATTTTAAGATCAGTTTTAAATTTTATATGAAATGGAGCAAAATACACGTGTGATGTACCCATGTGGGCCTAAGTTTAAATTTTTAAATGGAGGGGAGTCTCCTTTCCAAGTTTTATTTACAGAGCTGATCAAATGTCTGAGATAGAGAAATAAGCAATACATCTCTTAAATATTTATATGTTTATTGAAACGTAACAAAAATATAATTTGAAAATAATAAATACCTCATCTAGTGTTATATCATTGCCAGATTTCAGTTTTGAGATACCTTCATCCACTCCTAAAATTCCTATCAAAGCGTTTGGAGCAGTTTGGAACCTAATGATGACCTCTTGTCCAGGTTGGGCTTCCTTAGCACTAGTGCTCATAGTTATCTGCATTAAAACTTTTTGAGTATAGTATACAAACATTACAAAGCCCAAAACAATGCTTAAAAAAGATCAGCATATCTATCTATCCTTCATTATTTATTTACAGTAGAACTTGGATAATTCAAACTTCTTTAATTAGAAGATTTCACTTGGTCCCTTGAACGTTGTATTCAAATCAATGTGAAAATGTTTGGATAATTCAAAGTTCAACTTCTTTAATTCGAAGGTTTTCTCATTCGAAATCGACAAAAGTAGGTTGAAATAATTTTTTTGTCTGCTAAAATTTTATCCTACTTGCTTGTTTGCAACAAATTGTAGATTAGTGAGCTTTCTGTCTTGCTTTCTATTGTAAAAGATTCTATCCTTTCATCCACCTGTTGGGAGCGTGACAACTTTTGTAAAAGTAATGCTCTAGTTATATGTTCCTGTTTTCGTATGTATACGCTATAGTTTTATTCTTTATATTATGTACAAAATAAATTTTATTTTGTTGACAAATACAATGTTTAATTGTTTTATGTACCTGCCTTGACATTTCCCAGAAAAGATTATTGACGTTATTTTTGACGGAATAAACATTATCGGCATTCGTGTGCCTTAAATTAGGCAACAAAAATTAGACTTGTGTAATTCGAAGTTTTGGATAATTCGAAGTTTAGCTGTGGCCCTTTCAGCTTTTAATCATACAAGTTCTACTGTATTTATTTTTTCGTCAAAGTATGAATCTTTCTAGATATTAAAGCATTGCTAATAACACATGCAACAAAGAGTACTTATAGTTCGTTTTATTATTCCTCGTGTATGGCAGAATTACTTTTCTTCACAGTAAGCAAATAAATAAAAAGTTAATTCTTGACACAATACACACTTTTCTTTCCAGGAAGGGAAAAATTGTTCTACACTTCGAACCATGTTATGTTGCACCAGAATATTCAAAATTTTGAAGTTATTGTTTTCAGCTTGGTTTTTAACAATTGTTTAAAGTTGGCGATTGATCTTAGTATAATTTTCGCCAAGAAAAAAGAGCAAAATATTATTTGTTTATTTACGAAAATATTTTTAGGCAATTTCATCTAATTAATTATTTACAATTTTAATGCAAATTAAAAGTATTGGCCATTATTGACCAAAAGCTGAAAAATCAATTTCAAAACAAAATATCTAAGCAAGTCTTATCTTAAGAAGCTTCTGGGGGTGAACTGCAAAGAGTTTAAAAACATCTCTAAGGAAAGTTCAAAAATCTCCCAACAAATTACACATTCAAGCTTCAAGAATGAATCTGCAAACTGCAAAGTTATATCATCAAACTGAAATGATTCTTTGCCACATTATGGAAACAAAAACTGAAAAGCTATATCATCAATTCAGAATGATTCCTTGCCAAATTAGTAGAAAAGTCTCACTAGACATAGTACATCAATTCATATTCATGATAGTGTCGTATTTACAATTGTAGAACTGGAAATAGAGAAAAACAGGTTAAACACAATTGTAACTCCTACTTTAATTAACTTGGAAGATTCAGACTTTGAAGCAGAGAACAAATTTCATCTGGGGCAGAGAAAGTTCTCTTTCAAATCTGTACCTCAGGGTCAGAGAGACCAACGTAACTCAGATTACCACTACTTTAGAAACTGAGCATAAAAACTGAAAAGAATGATTTTGTTGCCCAGGGGTCAATCCAGCATTTTTTGTGAAAAATCAAACATTTTTGTGAAAATTCAAAAATTTTAGTGAAATTCAAAATTTAAATATACAGTGATAAAAATGTTTTATTAATTTTTGCTGCTTATTTAATAAATAATTCTGTAAAACGTACGATTTGGAAACTCAGAATTTTGTGAAGAGTCTATTTAGATTGATTGGAATTTTTTGAAGGGTCAGGTTTTGTTTAATTGGAACTTTGTGAAGAGTCCGAAAACGGACCTGAATTTCCTCTGGTGCGGCACCTGAAAGTTGATATATGAATTAGGTTACAAAACATGATTGTTAACATCAAAAAAATATGTATGCTTTAGCCTTTGAATGTTGATTTTCGTACAATTAAACAATGTCTGAAAACTGCCATTTTAGGGTTTGCTGTTGTTTGGTCCTGTGGTACGGAAATAGTCTAAAACTGGAAAATGTGGAACACTTTGCCTGTTTTTTATCAGTGAATTGAAAAAAAAAAGAAGCTAATTAATGATTTGGATAGAGGAAAGCCTTCAAGTATGCTTACCAAAAAACAAAATTGATTTTGTACTTAATTCTGGCTCGACACAGAGGTAAGAAAATGTATTATTTTATGTACTGATTCTGCTAAAAATTGGAATAAAAATAGAAGGAAATTGAATTTCAAAAAAATGGGTTTAAGGTGTAGATTTTAGTTTAAAAAAAAAAAAACATTTGTGCCAGATTTGGTAGCTCTAGGTTCTACCATCTCTTCTGTAGACACAGCAAACCGACAAATACGCATGCATACAGACAGTGTGCTTTATTATATATTTCTAATATTAACAGCAAATAATATGAAATTATCATTCAAGATCAAGGCTGTAAAATATTTCATAGTAAAGAAAATAATGTTAAATGGAAGTTTATCAAATGAAGACTTGACATATGCAACACATTATTAAAAAATGAATGCTAATATTGAAACTTAAGAAAATTGCAGCAGCATTTAATATGAATTCATTACTTACTGAAGTCCTAAATAGACCTTGCACATCAAAGTTTACAGAATCTGCAACAATTTCACCATTTCTACTTCGTATATAATAAACCAAAACACGAGCTCGAGGTGCCATAGAACTAGGTGCTCTAAAATTAAATCTATAAACCTTCTGGTTGGGAACTGGAATGGTACGAGCAATTTCTATGTTTCCTCTAGCTAACACCTAAAAAAAAAAAAAAATTTAAATTATCAAAGTGAAAATTAACATCCACATAAATATAAAACATTCAAAACACTTATATTGATCTTTAAAATAGATTCTCAACCTAAGAGTCATGCTCATGAGGAATAAAGTATGGGGCCACAATCTGACCAAACAAAAGCAAGAAACATCATTTTATTAAACAAAGTATCTTAAAATATAATAAACTTTTTAAAAATTCATTACTGTATAAATAATAACAAGGGAGCCACAAAGTTTCTTTATAAATACTTTCAGCATTTGAAGGGGATGGGGATCAAAGGAGTAAAAAGGTTGAGAAACAAAAGTCTATAATATAATACAAAATGCAATATATAGAAGTATTGTTCAAATAAAATGCTCAAGCATAAGAATAAGTTCAACAGCTATTAAAAATCCAGTTTTTCTTTTCAATTAAAAACCTTGGTGGATCTATTTTTTAGGAGACGTATGTACTATACATAATATAGTAAAATTAGCATATTTTATATTTGTTAAGCAACATATTTTCCTACAATAAACTTTTTTAATTTCTAATGTGACAGATGAGAATGAACACAATTCTTTTGCCAAGATACACAGAACAAAACAATTATACAAATGGAAAATACAACTAAACATATAACACTGAAGCAAAAGGGATAAATTAAATGGTTCTAGAATCAAAATTTTAATTTGACTCAATAACTTATTTATTTTTTAAAATAATTAAATATATTTCATGGGGTATTTAGCCTACTTTTGTGCCTTTTTATTTTATAATTGTTTAAAAAATGTTATTTACTTATTTTGCTTGAAAATAAGCTAAAAAGCAATAGCTTCAAATAAGGAGTTTTATCTGTAAATATTTTATTAATATCTTAATCATAACTTAAAGGCATTTTGTATCAAATATACTATATGATTTTTTAAAATGCCTTTTGATTGCTGATAATGATATATTTTTGCGTAACATTTGTCACACCAAATTCGGTTAGGCAGTCAGCACATTTATTACATATTGCCTAGAGTTTTGTTTTTTCTCTCAACATAGACAATGTACATAATGCACTGTGACTTTGTTCCAAATTGCTGATCAGCAGAACAGTTTTAAATACTATTTGCAATATAAATTAAATCTTTCAAAAGAGTAAGACCTTATAAAACTACAAAACATTAACGTAAAAATAAGGTTTAAAAGTACTGTGTTAGTACTCTGGGCACATAATAAAATTGTTTCATAAATATTGTAAGATTTGAAGAAGTAAAAAACTGCAATACCATATATGTAAGCTGATTAAGAGGTTCTGTAGCATTTACTTGCATTTCAATATTTTGAAGAATTTTTGGATTTTGAGTGATAAGTATAGCTTGAATAAAGTTTCCACTGAGAGATTCAGCTGCATCAATACGGTCCAAATAATAAGTTTGACCTTGAAAAATTGCTCTCATATTCAAAAATTGAATGCCATCTTCATTAGGAGGTAAAACATCAAACTTAAGAAGGCCATTTCGAGGCACATTGTAAAAGGTAGTATTCCAATCTTCTTCACGGATCGAGTAACCATACTTCAATTCTAAAAGACCTCTGCTATCAGAAACAGGAGTTTCATCCTGGTAAGAAACTTTAAGCTAAAAAGAGAAATAGAAAATCATTAGTCAAAAAAAAAAAAAAAAAAAAAAGAGGGTTGGAGAACATTTTTGAAACAAAACACTTTAAAAGACAAATAAGGAAATATTAAATTAAAATTTAAAAAAAAAAGAAAAAAAGTGAAATAAAGAAATAAATAAGCGTATTTTAAACAGAAAAATTCTGATGCAATTTTAATGACATGCCAAACGTGAAAAACACTAAATGAAAGCTGAAGCCTTATCCAAATAAGGTTGCTTTCTCACAACATGAAAATCTTCCCAAAACTGAGAATCTAATTGTGAACAAAATTGGTAAGAATTCTTGGACAATTTTAACTGAATGAGAAATCAAAGGAGTGGTTAGAATTTCAACCCCAGTAGAATAATTTTCTGTATCAGTCTGCAGCATAAGTTTCAGAAGTCAAAATTTATCTACGGCACCAAATGATGTGGAACCAAATTTACAATCATAAAAAATAGCAAACTATGCATTTTAAAATAGTTGACAAATGACAATAATACATTCAGAAAATAAATAAATATTATAGTCACTCAATTTATAAATAAATTAACAAGATCTAAAATTGAACGTGTAATTAATGCAAGCTAACAGAAAACGAAGTAAAGACAATACAACACAGTTTAATATTTGAAAATTATTTATTATATAATTTAGTGAAGACAGGATAAACATTTATCTGAGTCATTAATAACCTTACTAACTACAGGGTGTGTTCTGAAAGTAGTAGGACTTATTTAGAAAAAATTATTTGTGAGAATAGTAAACAATTAGAATTTTTCAAAGTAATACCCTTCCGCATCTACACTCTGCTGCCAATGAGTTTTCCAGTTTTTGTACACCTCCAGGAATGCCTAGACCGAAATGCTGTTTCACTCCCTTCTCATGGTCTGTTGAGCCACCTCTAGCGAGCCGTTTGCTGGGCGGGTGCCCAGCAAACCTATCTCAGAGCGGTAATGAGCATTCAACGAACTTCACTTTCCTGTGCCCGGGGGAGGGCGCCCCTAAAGCCATGTGCTAACAGGGGAGGGGGATGGAATAGAAAGATCACGTTTTAAAAAAAATAATAAAACTTTGAAAGGTGGCTGCAGCGCTCGCTGCCGTGCTGCGCGTTTTCTGCTACCGGGATTTCAACAACATTAATTGGAACACAACTTTTTACACATTTCCACCAATTAGTAAATAATCACTCAGATTCCTTTACATCCAGAAAAACAACTTTTATTGAGGATAAAATAAAAATCGGGTACAATAAGGAGGATAAGGTTTCTGAAAGACAATCATTTAAAGATTATTTAAGGTTATTGATATAACAAGTTTTCAATAAACTTGTATCGGTATAATTTCTAAAATTAGAAAAATGTGTATTAGAGTAAACCAAATAGTAAAATCTTCAATGATATTACGTAGCAGAATTTTAATCTAAAGAAGATTAATTAACTCTTCAACTGTGTTCTAAGTGCTGATTTTCGTTTGTTTTATTAAAACCTCTAAGTCTCGGAATCTCCTTTGAAACTTTTCATCCTTTCTATTCAAGGTAAACAAGTTTGACTGTACATATATAAATTTTATATTTACAAAATGCATTGGAAATTTTAAATAGAAAATTGCCCAATCAAATGCAACATGCATCACATGTTTTGTGTTGTAAATAAAGTATCTGAAATCCAATAAAAAATTGAATTTAAACAAAAAATTATCAACATCTTTCTCACTACTATAGGAATATAAACATAGTAAACTTACAAAAGCAGTGTACAACAATCCTGGTTTAAAAGTTTCAGATGTTCTTATCAAATCAATTTTAATGTCCTTATCATAAATCCACATAGTATTTGTGAAGTTATATTTATGACCAGTTGCTTCCTCTTCGACAAGTGCAAAGAACTCTATTTCTCTTTTGAAAAAATCTGTCCTGAGGTTCAAATCACGTAACAAATTTAAGTAAATTTCAACGGAGCCATCAATCTGCAAATAAAATCAAAAATTAAAAAATCAACTTCAGAAATTTGTGCACGAAACATATAAACACATTTTAAAAGCTGAAAATAAGAGACAATTTTTTAGTTTTAATATTTTTCAACTATAGCTGAAACCATAAATGCATTTTGCATAAATACAAAATGTTTTATAAAGCCTACAAATTCCCACCACACTGATTTAATGTTATAAGAAACAACTTAATTGAACAGTGCATGTATAATCCAAATAAATCTACATTTGTGAAACTATTAAATTCAAACTTTCATTCAACATGAGTTTAAAACTGAATAAGTGCCCAATTTATTTTCAAGACACATCAAAACATTGAAACTTTTAAATGGAAGATTTATTTGCATGCAAATGTGGCTGTTCATTTAGTTCTCTACTTTATTAAATAGGCATTAAATCAAGGGTTTGCTACATACTGGTCATTTGCTCAACATTCAAATATTTAATGGCAAAAATAAAACAAGAACATATATATAAATAGCAAAAAGAACAGAAACTTTAGAAACAATTAAGAAATAAAATAATAACAATACAGTGGATTTCTGATAATTCAAAATTATTGGGATGGAATCTTATTCAGAAAAATCCGCCCCAAAATTAAACTTAATTTCATAAATATTATGGTGGGTGATCCTAGGTCATTTTAGATGTAGCACTATGCTACATCAAGCAAACTACCTATCTGCAACACCATTTTTATAAGGCGCTGGTAGTTCAGCACTCTTCTCAAATTTTAATTTTTTTTGCACCCCCTTGGCATAATTAAATAGAACTTAATGGGATCAAAAAATACTACTTTTTTTTACATGACTGAACACGTGGAAGCAGAAAAAGAGTATTTTATTTTGAAATTTGGATTTTTATTAATTAGATTGATAAGACCATTTAAATAACATTAAAAAATAATAATTTCTCATCAAAGTCTACAGTGGCCCATAAAAAGAATGACAAGTCAGACTTATCATTGTATGTCAAAGGTTTAAAGAAATATACTTCATGCTAATTAGCATCAGTGGTTTTGTTGTAACCTTAGTTCTTTTAATTCTTAAATTTAGATTCTGAAAGTATTGATTAACGGAACATGACTGTAATAACAATAAGAACAATACAGCCTATGGTTTTTGCAGTAAAAATGCATTTAGTGAGCGTTGTTTTATGAACAAATATCTTTTACATGGCTGTGATTTTCCTATAAGTGAAAAGCATTTTAAGCTCAAATTCTTTTATATTATAATTAACTAGTGTAATAATTATTTCTACTATATTCAGGAAATGATTTACAGAAATGAAGGTTCTAGGTATAATGAGTTACCCTTTAATCCTTGTTTAAAACAAATAAATAAAGTTCATGGATTGTCAACCACAATAATAAAACTCATAATATGTATATGCCTAACATGTTCAAAATGAGTTATTTTGAGAAATGTGACAACATCTGCACTAATTCTGATATTTAAATAATCATGGAAAAAAATTAATGGTATAAAGTACATGAAATTTGTAATGTTGCATTCCTCCTTCGTCAAATATGAACTTAAGCTCTCGTAATGAATACTTTGTTAAAATTCAGGTCCAGACTATAATGATGTTCCATTAAGAAACCATGATTTGTATTAACAATTGCAGATGAATTTATGGAGTGATTAACTAGATTTGTTACGAAAATGCTAATTCAAAGTAGGGAGGTAAAGAATAGTGATTTGTTTGAGCTGCTCAATATTCATCCATTTCTCAAAGGTTCAAGCTGAATATTCTGCCAGTGTTTTATGCCGAATACCAAATATTCGGCAGCCAAATATCAAAGAATTTCAAAATTCATCGAAATACAAAGTCTTTTTTAAAATTTAAAGTTAAAGTCAAACACCAGATACATAATTAACCACTTGGGTTGCTGGACCAATGAGTTGAGTTTCATTAAAAATGCACACATTGGGAAAAAATATAAAAAACTTCTAAGCAAGTATTACAGCCAAAATTAAAAGCAATGTTACCTTGTGGTCATCGTAAAACTTTTTCTATAAATCTTTGATATGAATCCTACTTTTAAAATTATCAAAGAGTGCAGTTTCTTTGGAGCGATTGGTGTAAAAACAAAATTGGTGCTTGTTTCCATTTAAGCATGTGAAGTGTCCTCTCCCTTAGAGTGATTTGGGCTAAATCAAATCATTATCCATTTTCCATTAAGGTTCCCTGTGTACCAATTTTTAACCAACTTCCTAAAGGCGGAGGTTATATATTCATACTGTATGTATGTATGTATGTTGTACATATGTATGTAGCTTTTTTGTTCGTTTGTTTGTTCACCTATAACTTCCTACCAGATGAGAAGATTTTCATGATTCTTTTTTTAATCGATCGTGGATGGTAGCCCATAAGTCCCGTACCTTCGTTTAAACATATTCGATAATTAGAAAAAAGTTATGAGTGGAAATATGGTCATTTTTTCACCTTTCAATTAAATAAACCAATTTTAATTATTTTTTTGAATTTGATAGCAAGTTTTCTAATTTAAATATCAAACATCAATTTGACTACAATTGTTCATTAGAAAGAACGTTATGAATGAAAAATAAATAATTTTATTTTAATTGGAAAGGCTTACCTTGATATTTCTTTGTTGAGTAAATTATTAGGTAAAAAATATTAAACTCATCGTCTAAAAAATGTTGGAAAAAAAACCCAACTTCACATTAAAAATTGTGCTACATAATGACCAAAAAAATTTTTTATTTAAACAACATCGATATTTTTAAACATAATTTTTTTAAGTTGGTGCAAAATTATGGGGGATAAAATCTTTTGTAATGATGAATCAATTAAAAATATAAATGGCCCACAGCTTGTAAGTTTCAATGCAAAGCAACACATGGTGTAATGAAAATTACGACCCTCTTCATTTTGCCCCGGTTTCAAAATTTATGTTTAAAAGTGGTATCAATGTGGTTTACAGAATTAATTTATTTTTCTCTTTTTAGTGCATTTTTTAATTTGAAGTCTCAATTTTTCTTTTATTGTTCTTTACTTTTACTTCTAGAGATAGTCCAGCAGTGCATTGGCTGTCTCAAAAATTATGTGGTGAAAAAAATGATTATCTGACACAAACATTCATACCTTAGCATCCAAGCACTGTCCCTCAGTGGGGAAACCTTCAATTTTATCCAACTAGGTAATTGGGTGACTTGAAAATAAGAAGTCCAAAAAAAATCTTCATTAAAATAAAGTCAACAAAACCTAAACAAAGTTGACATATCCTAAAAATCCCTACCAAAATAAGGACAATATTTATAAATAAGGTCCACAGAATTTAAATATTCCCTTTCAGAATTAGAATAACAATCCCGAAATGACAACAGAACCTAAAAATTCTCTATTATAATATGCACCCTTATTGAAAAAATTTTAATCATACAAAAAGAAAAAATATTTTAAATCAAGATAAACTAATAAAAAAGTTTACTATCTGCATGCCTCAAAATACTAAAAATATAGATTAGAATTTCATTTGCTAAGGCGAAGGTAAAATAGCAACACTACTATAACATAGAACTGCTTTATTAGCCATCTATCTGTGTACCCAATTTCCTAGTCTCTATTAATAATAATATAAAAATAAATAAATAAATGAAATGTACATAATACAAATAAATAAATAGTAAGAGCAGATCATTACACATTTACCCTTGCTTTTGTTTGAAAAGATTCATATGGACGAACAGTTAATTTATTATATCTCGTCCTTGGTGCAACTGTTAATGTTACTTCCCCTCTAACTGCTTTTCCATATGAATACCTGAAAAAATAATTATCAGGTGTGAACTCATAGTGTATAATTAATAATAAATTATAGACTGAAAAAATAAATAATTCTAATTTATTTAAAATCAATACAAAAAATTTTAAAAAGAAACATTACATTTAGTTTGTATATATTTATAACCTTACATAGCTTCAATTACTGCTACAACATCAGATTTATTATAGGTAGCATAGGATGGCAAATCAATCCGAACTTCATAAGTAGGTAAAACTAAAAAAAAAGAAGCATAAGAAAAACTTCAAAAACTTTAAAAATTACATATTTATAGCATTGAGAGTCATTCCATTTCAAATCAGGCAGGCAGGTCTGAAACTTGTCACATGACCCTCACAGATTTTTTTGAAAAAATTACAGTAGTTACAACTAAGGGACATATAAAATATCCCAAAAGGATTGTGCAAAAAAAAATTTATTTCTCCAGTTACGGACGTTTAAAATTTGGGACAAAGTTGGCCGTTTTCAGAAAATCAGCAAAACACTCACTTCTAAAATGGCCACTGTTTCAAAAGTTTTTAACCGATTCGAATGATTTTTTTTCTATAAATAATGAAGGGATGGTATTTTATTTAGACACTAATTTTAAAAATTTAGTTGGCTTCATTGATAAAGAAAAAAAAAAGTGTTTCTGAAGTGAAAAAATAATGTTTGTTCCGACTTCACGATTTTTTTTTTCTTATGAAAGAAATTTATTTTTGACAAAACACAGGTGGCAATCTAAAGTGCTGTTATGGAAGTTTTGTATTAAATTTTATTGTAAGGATGAGATGCATATCCTCTCAGAATTTAAATTTTGAAATTTGATAATGTTCAAAAATTACGATTTTTGAAGTGTGATTACTCAAAAAAGCCATTTTTTTTAAATCTGAAAATCTGCTCATTTGTTGCCCTTAAAGTGCTTAATGAGCTGCTATCAATTATATTGTGTATTTTTGCCCCAGATATTTTATATGATTTTTCAAAAATCATATAAAATATCTGGGACCAAGCAACAGCAAATGTAAAATTTATTGTAGGAATACAATCAAAACATTATTGGCTATCCTACAATACTGCTAAATAGTAAAAATCCCTAAAATAGTAATGCTTACATTGGACGCACGAGCAAACAAGAAGTGGAAAACAGTTAGAAAACTAACAGCCTCTTAAACAAATATAACTCAATGCATGATTTCTAAATAGGAAAATTTATTGAAAGTGTGAATGAGAATTACTGAATGGGGCAAATTAAGAATGTATCACCGATGGTTTAGGAACACTATCGAATAATTTGTACACAGATAATCTAGAACAAATATTTCAATAGCCAGAATATAATACCACAAGAAATATAACACCATCTGAACCCTCCTAGTCTTTGCATATTTTGGTAATAACGAGTAGAAGAAGATTCAAGAACTTGATTCTACTTATTTTGCTTTAAGTACATAATTTCATATGCGTATAAAACTATGTATATCAGTGCTGTAACATATTTGATGTAAAGTGTGCGAGTTTAAAACTAGTAATTGGATTGAACAGAATAACATGCATTAAATCACAGTAGCTACGCTTTGTGCTAGGAGCTATTTAAGTTCTAAGAAGGTTAAGTACAATTTATCTGCAGTAATTGTGTAACAATACAGTATATTTCTTAATAAATATTGATGAAATATTACATTAAAGTGATTAAATAAGAACGAGTTTGAATTTCTGGCTTTTTTGAGAAACGCACAAGAGGCCATTTTTGAAAAATCATATAAAATATCTGGGGCAAAAATACACAATATAATTGATAGCAGCTCATTAAGCAATTTAAGGGCAACAAATGAGCAGATTTTCAGATTTAAAAAAAATGGCTTTTTTGAGTAATCACACTTCAAAAATCATAATTTTTAAACATTTTCAAATTTCAAAATTTAAATTCTGAGATTATATGCATCTCATGCTTACAATTAAATTTGATACAAAACTTCCATAACAGCACTTTAGATCGCCACCTCTGTTTTGTCAAAAATAAATTTCTTTCATAAGAAAAAAAATCATGAAGTCGGAACAAACACTATTTTTTCACTTCAGAAACACTTTTTTTTCTTTATCAATGAAGCCAACTAAATTTTTAAACTTAGTGTCTAAATAAAATACCATCCCTTCATTATTTATAGAAAAAAAATCATTCGAATCGGTTAAAAACTTTTGAAACAGTGGCCATTTTAAAAGCGAGTGTTCTGCTGATTTTCTGAAAACGGCCAGCTTTGTCCCAAATTTTAAACATCTGTAACAAGTAAAATAAATTTTTTTTTTGCAAAATCCTTTTGGGATATTTTATATGTCCCTTAGTTGTAACTACTGTAATTTTTTCAAAAAAATCGGTGAGGCTCATGTGACAACCTCTGCCTGATCTGAAATGGAATGGCTCTTCTGTAAATTGGCATGGAGTATATATATTTGTAAGAACTATATAGAGCTATACAAAAGCTTAAATATTTTGAGAATGTTGGCTGTCAATAAAAGAAATACACATTTCCAATGTAGTTTTTTTTATTTTAAAGATATTTATTATTTTATATTTTGGTTATAGTTCAATGATTCCATCAGTTCTAAGTTTAGTTTTAAATACTGTTAAATTAAAAAATAAAAATTAAGGATTTTTACTTTCTAAAGACTATAAAAAATATTTTAAAATTATCTATAAAACAAAGGCCCCTGAAGGAATTAACTTTGAAATTTTTCACGGAAGCAGATTAAAAGTCGGAATGTGTAACATAAAATAAGTTATTTTTGTATGCTACATCATATAAAATTTTAAAAAAAAAGAATCATCACAGATTAAAAAATCTCTCTTTAGATTTTGCGATTTAAGATTTCAGCAATGAAGAAAAAGTATGAGGTTTTTGGGTGTTAGTTAGGAAATGAAAATTTGTTTTATGAAAATGGAATATTTTGCTGTTTTTGTTACAGAGCAAACTGTGTTTTTGTAAAATCCTATATTTAATAATAAAAATTAGTATAAAGCTCAAAAGATGGGGAAAGATTTGAACGAAAAAAGTAATAACAAAAATGACTTGTTTGTTTGCATTGTGTTTGATGGCTCTTCAATGTATCATACTGCACCAAAGTTCACTGTGAGACTTTTCCCCTCTCCAGTGTTCTTTCCTTTCAGAAAAGCTACCTTCTTGGAGGACTTCTAAGAGTAGTTCCTCTGCATTTGCATACTTCATAGGAGAAAACCAGGGAAAGTCTCATTAGGTGAGAATTAAAAAAGTGAGTACCTCAATCCTTACTATTTCAAATCCTTGTTTTTTAAAAACTTTTATAATGTACGCGAAAGGCTGAACAAAGGTGAAATGTGGGAGTACATAAAGGTCTGAAAGGCTGACAAAAGTCAAATAAATATTGCTATTTTTTCTCCCTTCAAAAAATAGAAATCCCCTCCATACGAAAAGCTTGGAAGGGAGTCCCCCCATCACTTGAAAATTTGAATTTTAGTCCCTGACCAGTTTTGAGTGGTAAATATTAATTTTAACCAGTTTAAATCAGTTTCGACCTCTTGCCTACCGTAAAATACTGAATAAGCGCCCCCCTCCCCCAAATTTTGCAAAAATACAGGAGGGGGCGCTTAAACGGTACAGCGAAAAAATGTACCGATTATATGCCGCACCCATCCATGATTCATTGGAAGCAGTACCATAGTAAAGGCTCATCTATCACTTGTTTGTATAGCCAAAATTCGTTCCAATTGAGCCCCCCCCCCCCCCAAAAATAAAAAGAAAGAAAAGGATAAGAAAAGTGGCAACAAATTTCGATCGTGCTAAATGCACAACTCTGCATTTAACCTCCCTTCACAAGTTTTCCTCTGTAATGATAAATAAATAGATTATAATTATAAACAGTAGCAAGAAAAGATAATATCAGCTGAAGCGACCGAGGCAGGGGCTAAACATTTGTTCAGATGATTCATTCTCCTTGCCTGACGCATCCTTGATTTTTTAGTTATCTGAATTCACACAAAGAATTTTACTTTCTTTTTTTTGTCATCTTTGTTTTAGATCGTTTATTGTTATGTTAATTTACAAAACTGGTAAAACTGAAGTTTACATAGCAATAACCGATTCTCGCGCGACTATACGCACCCTAACAATGATGGTTCACGCCATTTTGAAAGTGTGTTCTTTTAAACACAACATGAAAGTTGAAATTAATATTTGGAAAAGAATGAAAATAAAATTTAGTGAATGAATTTAAGATAGAAATTAAGCAATTTTCGTACTCATATTCGAGAACGGTCCATTTTTGCGATCGCGTTTTTTGTAAAAGTTCATTTTTGCGATTTTTGTAAAATGGTTCAATTTTGCGATTTTCGCTAATTATTTCTTCTGATCCTTCTTTATAATTTCAATGACAATTCTAGTTTGGGGTGGGGGCAGATAATGGGTATTTTTTCCTAAAGGTAATTCGCGGTAAAAGGGGGGGGGGGGCACTTATTCGATTGGGGGTGCTTGTTCGGTATTTTAAGGTAATCAAAACATGAAAAAAGGTGGGTTTTTGCCAACCCTGCACTTAAGAAAAGATTAACATAAATAAACTATGGAAAATGCTTTTATTCCAGTTAAATTTGCCAGATGTATGTTCTATACGTAATGAGTAAAAAAAATACTCACTTAACTCAGCAACAGTAAAAGCTTTACGGAAATTCTGTCCCTAAAAAATTAATAAATAAACAAAGTCATATTCAAGTACTAAAAAAAAGTCTTTTGATAATAAAAACATTGTGATAAGAAAATAAAAATATACTAACTTTAACATTAACATGTACTTCCCAATCTCCAAACACTGGCTGATTCGCAAGTTTAAAAGATGCTGAAGCAACACCTATGACATAATGCACACAATTGTTTACAAAAGCTTCAGTTCGCAAGTAGAAAAATCAGATAATGGATTTTGAGAAGAATAACAGATTTAAAAAAACAACAAAATCAACTAAAAAGCAGATTTTGCTGCAAATCACGGTAGAAAATTAAGTTATTTAGTTACAATTCCCTTGTCAATATTTGTTCATACAATCACAGCAACAATCATTTAAGAATGCTGTGATATTGCATCACATTTTTTTCTATTTAAAATATTTTTTTTTCATTATTAATTAATTTATTTTTATTTTTCTAATTTCTATTTTTTATGTAATGCTTCCTTTCAATTAAATTATTCCAAATTATTTTATTTTCCACGAAATCGGTATTTTTTTGGCACTAAATTCATTTACATCAAAATTTCGCTTGTTTTAATTACCGATTCGTAAATTCTTTTACCATGCTAAACTTTTTTTAATATAAGTCTTTTTCATTCCTTTTTCCAAATAACCATTTTTTTTACCAAATAGCCATCTTGTTTTCAACGAAAGTGTCGTCCATCTTCGAACATCCTGTCTTGAAGATCTTATCAGGTTGTTTTTGATGCGTCATAGCGATGCCTATCTTCGGTTTCGATTCAGAATTCGCGAGTCACGCTTGATTGGTTCCCGCCGAAATTCCTCCTGCGCTCTCATTGGCGCACGTGACGTGCGCCGTTGCCATCGGAGAAATTGCGTGAGGAGAAAGTGACGAAAAACGAGAGAGAATCGCTGTGAGATCCGTGCTGTAGAGTCATCGGCCCTGTGCGCTCCTGTAACGGGAGCGATATTGTTGGAGACATGGATGGATGCTGGCGCGTAGCTGTAGCCAAGTCGTCATTTGTTAAATTTATTTAAAACGAATTCTTGACTCATTCATCGATGCCCCAACTTTTTTCCGCCTAGCGACTCCCAATCCTGGGTGACGTTGCATCATTATGATATCCGAGCCGAGCGGCTTGTGGTTGTTAAATCAGAGCTGAAACATCAGTCTCATTCGCATGGCTACAAAGTATCCCTGAGGATCCTAACCAGTGATGAGTGCGAGGGGTTTTCACCTTCGTTCGGCTTCCAAGCCTTTTTTTTTAAAGTTTCATCATCTGAACATCCGCTTTTTATTCACCACCTTTCAATAATGGCAACTGTACGCCAGGTCAAGATGTACAATATTATCCCTATGTTCATTTTTTTATAATGAGTAATTAATGCATTCTGTTTTTGAACCATAGTAAAATATTTTTATCTTTTTGGTGATCACCTAATAGTTTTTTTTTTATAATATGTGACCCTCCAAAATAAATTCCTTGCTATTTTTTTCTGTAAAATTGTTGTTACGTATTTTTTTACAACGATCTACACACCAGCAACTAATGGGTAAGTCGAAGTTTTTTTTTCTCATGCAAATCTGTAAACGCATTCAAGGTAGTCGTTGATCTGGGGAATTATTGTGGAACTTCGCGATTAAAAACAATATGTGCAACCACTATTTCGGCCTATTCAAAATTTTCTGTGAAACTAAATTCTAAAAACATTAAATAATCGAAATCTTAATTCCAACTGGGGGGTGTAACAACACAAATTTGTGCCGCGAATAAAATTTTAACTCGGTAAATTGTCAACGTTGCACGGTTAATACCACAAATTGGTGCCTTTGGACCAGGTCTTGAATGCTTTTATAATAGTGTAAAATGATAGTGTATGCCTGTTTTGAAATATATGCATATGTTAGTGATTTTTTCAGGAATTTATATAATTGCTTATATGCTTAAATTTTTTGAAGTTTATGATTTTTTGCATACACTGTCATTCCTTTTATAGTTTTCTCATGACTAGGCATTGCAAATAGTTTTTTTTTTCCAAGTTATTTCTTTTGTTTGTTTCAACTGATGAAATTAAATTTTTGTGCAACGGTTCGAAACAATTCTTTTATTGCCATGGCCTCACAGGGTACTCAGACTAATGTACTCGAGAGTAATGAAACTAGTGAAATTTCCCCTGTTCTGTTAGGTGTGAATCAAGCACCACAGAAAATTATGTCAAACCACAGTGCAAATTTTAATTTTCCGATTCCACCATATTCAGGAGAACCAGAAACTGTGGAATTTTTCATTTCCCAAATTTCTGAGCTTCAGAAACTCAACAATTTGGGGTGATGCGACAACCTTGATTTTTTTCAAATCTAAATTGGCCGGGTCAGCTTTGTATTTTTTTGCAACCAACCCAAGTTGCATTTCCAACCTGACTTTTCAGCAGGCATGTGATAAGTTGAGGGCATTCTTCAAGATTCATACCCCTTCTGCCATATCACTGTCTGAATTTCAGAATATAAAGTTTCAAGTAGGCGAAAGTATTCAGCATCTTGCTCATCGTATCGAGCGTGCTGCACATACTGCTTACAACTTTATTCCAGACATGGCCTCCTTGACTCAAATAAAGTCTTTTCAATTTTTGGCGGCATTGCCAATTAATATCAAAGACAAACTTATTGATGTGGACACTGCAAATTTTGAAAATCTGGTCGATAAAGCCAATAAATTAAATTGTCTTCAGGCTTGTTATCAGCCAAATATGGCAAATGCAGTACAAATAAGTCCTAGTGTGTCTAACACACAACAACAGTTAGACTCTTTAACAGAAAATGTCAAAATTTTGAGCAATCAACTGAAGACAATGATGACTTCTTGTCGCATGTGTGGCGACACTCAGCACTCTCTTAAGGACTGTCCTCTTTTTGCTAGGGTCAGTACTTCTGCCGAGGCAAAATCTGTTTCACGGACCAGTGAAGAAAATTCAATTCAACAAAATCAAAATTCTGAATCAACTTTTTGTCTCTTTTGTGGTAAATCTAACCACTTAATGATTAATTGCAGACTGTATAACAGATCTCAAATTCCAAATTCTTTTTCTCAACAACCTAATTCATCTTTTTTCGCTCCGCGTTTCCAAAATAGAAACAGATTTGAATCGACAGAAGTGCAACAAAATTTTCAGTATTCATCTGAAGTTCATCAAACAAATGATTTGGGTCATTCTAATGTATATTCAACTTATCCTGATATTGACAAATATTTAAATGGTTCTATAGATACCACAACAATTAGAGAATTTTTACAGGATTTTTCAAAACCAAAGCACCCAAAAGTTGAACTCAACTATAATGTTTTCACAAATCATGATTTACCAATATTAAATGTTTCTATTGCACATGTAGAATATCCTATGCTTTTAGATTCTGGGTCTAGTATTTGTTTATTGCCTAAATATGTATTCAACGAGATCAAAACCCTGACCAAATGTCGTTTTCTATCTCGGTCAGTGACTATTCGCACTGTTAATTGAAATTTATCATTTTCTGCTTGTGTGGAAATATCCTTTAAAATTGGTAAACATTTTTTTAAGCATCCATTTTATGTAGCAGATTTTGCTCCTACTTCTTTTTCAGCAATTCTTGGTTATGATTTCATCAGTAAATTTAATGTTGTAATTAATTCAAAAACAGGAAGTGCTTCTTTTGACAATTTCAAAGCACCCCTGATGTCGCAAACAGATCTTTCTCAGCATTTTGCTAACATTAAGTCTGTTAATTCTGTTGAAACTTTTTCTGTTCATCTCCAAAATAAATTAATTGTTCCTCCAGGTGAAACTGCAATAGCCAAATTTAATGTCTCTCAAATTCCCATAAATTCTTCTGAAATTTTTTTCACTCCTAGCATTGCTGATTTCACTTGTGAAATTCATCCAGCAGTTCATAAAGTTATTAATAGTAAATTTTCCTCCATTATTAGAAATATTGGGCAAAATCCTTTGCATTTGAATAAGGGTATGAAAATGGGAGACATCACAGCCAATTATGAAATTGTTGATGATCAACAAAATGATTCTGTTGATATGGGGGGTACAAAATTTTGTCATCAAATTATTGCTTCTGATGAAACTCTAAAGCTCAGACAGCAAGAACTTCAAATGTCTGATTTCAATTTATCCCATTTGACTGAAAATCAAAAAGAGACTCTGTTACCCATATTGATGCAAAATTTTTCTGTTTTTAGTAAATCTGTAAAAGCATTAGGGTGTACTGATTTGGTAACTCCAAATATTACATTAAGAAACTCTAATCCTATTAAAGCTTTACCTTTTGAAATTCCACAAGCATTAAAGGGGCAAGTTAAAGAGGAATTAAATGAATTAGTGGAAGCAAATATTATTCATCGAATGTCAGCCACTGGAGTTGTCCTATGCTTATGGTTCGAAAAAAGGGGGATCCTACCAAACCTGAGGAACCACCTAAATATAGAATGGCATTAGATTTAAGGTTACTAAATTCTGTTATTGAAAATTCTACCTATCCACTTCCCAAAATATCTACCTTGATTAATGAAGTGTCCAAATACCAGTTTTACAGTGTTTTAGACTTGCACTCTGCCTATTGGCAAATTCTTTTACCTGAACATCTTCAGGATATTTTAACTTTTTCAACTGAATTTGGCTCTTTTGCTAATGACCGCCTTCCTTTTGGATTGAAAATAAGTTCCAATTCATTTCAAGCTCTTGTTGATTTAATTATTGATGAACTTAATGCTCAAGGTATTGATGGTATACATGCTTATCAGGACGACTTTTTAATTGGAGCTTCATCTTTTGACGAAATGGTCCTGAAGCTCAAATCTATTTTTTCTGTGCTGAGTAAGCATAACCTGACCTTATCTCCATCAAAATGTGTATTTTTCCAAACTGAAATAGATTATCTGGGTTTTCATATTTCTCATAAATTAATTCGGCCTATTACTTCCAATATTGCCAAAATAACAAAATTTGCTCCTCCTCGTACTGTACGCCAAGTAAAGAAATTTTTGGGTTTATGTGGATTTTACCGTCATTTAATTCCTAAGTATGCTGAATGCACTCATGTTTTAACTCAACTAACGTCTAAGAATAAACCTTTCTTGTGGGAAGATATTCATCAGCAAGCCTTTGATAAACTACAGTCAATATTTTTCAACCAACCTTTTGTCATTCTTCCAAAATGGGATGAAAAATTTTATTTAAATACTGATGCAAGTAAAGAAGGTATTTCTGCTGTATTATTGCAAATGCATGATGGGGTTCTCAAACCAGTATCTTATTTTAGCAAAGCTCTGTCATCTTCTGAACGTAATTATCCAGCTATTAAACTTGAATTATATGCTATTTATAAGGGGATAACTGCATTTAAGACTTATCTCTTTAATCGTTCCTTCGTCTTAATGACAGATAGTAAGCCGTTGCTTCACTACAAAAAGGTCACTTCACCTGCAGATATTATTACCCGATGGTTGTTGGAAATCAGCACTTATACTTTTAAATATGAATATGTCCCTGGATCCCAAAATGTGCTTGCAGATTTTTTTTCATGCAGTCCTGATCCTAATCTTCATGACTCTGCAATAAATCAAAATTCACAGGATAAATTGATTCTTCCTTTTGTTGATTTAAATAATCAGATATCTGTTGCCTCTACAAGTAACTCACCTAATGAGAATAGTACTCCCACTTCAACAGGGTATGTGTGTTCAATTACTGACTCACCTAATGAAATTTCAATAGAAACATTTTTCAAAGAACAATCGAAGGATCAATTTATTCAGGAAGCTATTGCTGGGTTGCAAAAACCAAATCTTGCAAATGCTCGCAAGTTTAAAGATTTTTTTGTTTGTCCTTCAACCAATTTGTTAATGCACGTACGTAACAAATCCAGTTCTCCAACTATTGTAGTGCCAGACTCTTTAAAACCTAAAGTGCTAAAAATTTGTCATGTTTCTCACACTGGTATAAAGAAGACCTATGAAATTTTAGTTAGTAAGTTCTTCTGGGTAGGAATGTACCAAAATTTGGCAAATTATGTTCTGTCCTGTGATGTTTGTCTCAGATTGAAACCATATTCTATCAAGCCCGCACCCTTCCAGAATGTCTGGATCCCAAGACGTCCGGCCCAGTTTGTTTCCATAGACCTTCTCGGGCCAATAAAACAATATGGTCACCTTTTGACAGTGGTGGATCATTTTTCACGTCATGTGGTTCTGTACCCTCTCAAAAATATTACTGCCAATACCATTGTAAAGCATATGTTGAATTATATTTCTCACCATGGCAGAATGTCATATCTTCTTTCTGATTTGGGTACGCAATTCAACAGTGATGTGTTTCATTCATTAAACAAAGCTTTGGGTGTGACAATCCAGCACTCTTCTCGTGCTCACCCTGAAGCGAATGCCATCTCTGAATGCATTAATGGTGCAATAAAATATTCCCTTTTGTCGTTATTAGAACAAAATGTCTCTATAGAAGTAGCAGTTATGGTGCATATGTCTATCTATAATGGGACTACCCATTCATCAACTGGTTTTACACCTAATATGTTGCATTATGGAAGGGAACTATCCCTATTTTTTGATACTTTTGATAATGATGTTCAACCTCGTTTTCTTGATACTTCCCATTATGTACAAAATGTTTTGCAGGATCTTCGCTTAATTTATTCGGAAGCTTATTCCTCATTAGAACGTAAACAAATTCAGCAAAATAATAGGCAATTGCCTTCATCACGTATTCGAAATTTAAAATCAGGAGATATTGTTTATGTTAAGTCTTCGGACACTTTTAAACCCAGATTTTCGGGTCCTTATTCTGTAATCAAAAAGTTAGGCGAAGTTAATTATGAAATCAAACTTTTGGGCGACGATACTGCACAACCTTTTGTCATACATATTAATCGTTTGCGTCACGCACCATCTCGTAATAGCAAATTAATATCTGTTGAATCACCAGTTAATCCTCCACAGCAGACACGTTATTTTCTCCGCTCTCGTAATTAGTAATTCTAGTGTTTTTGGTGTGCTTGCTCTTGCGAAAGGCAATCGTGCTGGTCGTGATTGTAATTCCGGAATCTTTTTGCAACTTGCTTTGTGCTCTAAAATACTTCTAGTTTTATATATTTACCGTAAATTTTTTTTAATTTTTCTTTTCATGTATTTGTTTTTAAAATTTTTCACCCTATACATTTTTTATTCATTCTTCGTTTTATGGCCATTTGTGGAACCTTGAGATGATTTCTGTCAAACAAATTACTTGCTGATCTGCTCTTTTTTTATATATGTCAACTTTTACTGTGTATTCAAATTTTTTTCACTTTTCAAATGTATGACAGGACGCTGTCTTATATTGTGTACCAAGAATTACAAGACTGTGTCAAAAATTTCCATGGATCACTCTGATTATGTCTGCAGACGATTACAAAAATTATGTAATTACCTCAATTATGTCACGAAGCGAAATAGTCTGTTAATGATCAGACTAACAAGTCAATTTACTGGCTCTATGCGAGCATACAGTAAATTTTTTTTCAGCCAAGCAATGATGAACTTTTAATGAAAGAGAACATTATATTGGTAGATCGCCATATGGTACAGAATGCCAAATAATTGCTGGCAAATTTTTTTATGTTATGTGTTGCTTTAGGAAATTGGTAACATGTGATATTTGTCATAAAAATGTGTTATGACATAATTTTTTTCAATGTGCATTGATAATATGTGCGTTAGCCATTAGGGCAAATTTGTTGTAGTTTTTTTTTGTGTGTAGTAAATTTTATGTAAATTTTTTCTGTCGCATACTAGTTAGGTATGAAGGTTGATGTGTGTAAATGTACAGATACAATTGCATTCTCTGTATCTAATTTGAAATTTTTTGAAGTTTTGTTTTTGGTGGGGATTTTGCAATGCATTTTCATGAGAAACACTATATTCAGTTTCGGCTTACCTTATTTTTTTTCTTTTTTAAATTTTGGAGGGAATATTTGGTTTTCAATAGTTTTGTTATGTATGTATTCATGTTATGCAATGTGGTATGCTTACAGTCATGTGTAAAATTTTTTTGATGTAGACCCGTTGAAAAAAAAGTTGGCTACTGGACTTCCCATTTCTTTTTTTTCTCTTTTTTTTTCCTTCGTTTTGCCGTTGTATGTCATATTGCATCACATTTTTTTCTATTTAAAATATTTTTTTTTCATTATTAATTAATTTATTTTTATTTTTCTAATTTCTATTTTTTATGTAATGCTTCCTTTCAATTAAATTATTCCAAATTATTTTATTTTTCACGAAATCGGTATTTTTTTGGCACTAAATTCATTTACATCAAAATTTCGCTTGTTTTAATTACCGATTCGTAAATTCTTTTACCATGCTAAACTTTTTTTAATATAAGTCTTTTTCATTCCTTTTTCCAAATAACCATTTTTTTTACCAAATAGCCATCTTGTTTTCAACGAAAGTGTCGTCCATCTTCGAACATCCTGTCTTGAAGATCTTATCAGGTTGTTTTTGATGCGTCATAGCGATGCCTATCTTCGGTTTCGATTCAGAATTCGCGAGTCACGCTTGATTGGTTCCCGCCGAAATTCCTCCTGCGCTCTCATTGGCGCACGTGACGTGCGCCGTTGCCATCGGAGAAATTGCGTGAGGAGAAAGTGACGAAAAACGAGAGAGAATCGCTGTGAGATCCGTGCTGTAGAGTCATCGGCCCTGCGCGCTCCTGTAACGCGAGCGATATTGTTGGAGACATGGATGGATGCTGGCGCGTAGCTGTAGCCAAGTCGTCATTTGTTAAATTTATTTAAAACGAATTCTTGACTCATTCATCGATGCCCCAACTTTTTTCCGCCTAGCGACTCCCAATCCTGGGTGACGTTGCATCATTATGATATCCGAGCCGAGCGGCTTGTGGTTGTTAAATCAGAGCTGAAACATCAGTCTCCTTCGCATGGCTACAAAGTATCCCTGAGGATCCTAACCAGTGATGAGTGCGAGGGGTTTTCACCTTCGTTCGGCTTCCAAGCCTTTTTTTTTAAAGTTTCATCATCTGAACATCCGCTTTTTATTCACCACCTTTCAATAATGGCAACTGTACGCCAGGTCAAGATGTACAATATTATCCCTATGTTCATTTTTTTATAATGAGTAATTAATGCATTCTGTTTTTGAACCATAGTAAAATATTTTTATCTTTTTGGTGATCACCTAATAGGTTTTTTTTATAATATGTGACCCTCCAAAATAAATTCCTTGCTATTTTTTTCTGTAAAATTGTTGTTACGTATTTTTTTTACAACGATCTACACACCAGCAACTAATGGGTAAGTCGAAGTTTTTTTTTCTCATGCAAATCTGTAAATGCATTCAAGGTAGTCGTTGATCTGGGGAATTATTGTGGAACTTCGCGATTAAAAACAATATGTGCAACCACTATTTCGGCCTATTCAAAATTTTCTGTGAAACTAAATTCTAAAAACATTAAATAATCGAAATCTTAATTCCAACTGGGGGGTGTAACAACACAAATTTGTGCCGCGAATAAAATTTTAACTCAGTAAATTGTCAACGTAGCACTAGTAATACAACAAATGCAGAAAAAAAAGAAAAGAAAATAGACTATAAATTCTTGATAGGAGTCAGATTAGAGCTGTTACCCGGTCAGTTAAGAGCTTTAAATTCTCCTAATGTAAGATAATTCTTAGTAGCCTTTGATCAATGGCATGGAGCACCATCATACATGAAAACAGAGCTTTTATAAACTTAACTATGGAGCTCAATTTCTTATAAAATACAATTAAAACACTACTCAGTTCATATTGGGTTCAAGCAGTAGGTGAAGTACAGCAGCAATATCAAGTGCAAACATGCAACACATACAATCTAAGTCCCATTCTGATCAAACTGTTTCATAATGGTCAGAAGATTTCCAACATTTATAGAAAATTGAGATCCATATAACACATTACTCCACTGTTGCCCAGCCCAATACTAGCATGGGCATAGAAAACTTGTTCATTTTTTCCTACTTAGAGTAAAACTAGGGTTACTCTAATGTTATTGCTTGCATTGTTAATGCTATGCTTGCATTGTTAATGGAATTATAAAGCACACCTTTGTTTAATGGTCTGTTGGATATTATGAATCAATTATGCTACCTTCCCTCCCCCAGAAAAAAATTATGTTTGTGCTAGTGCATCCATGACCTAGTTATAAAAAGTATTAGTAATTCTGCTGGATGTTTAGTCTGCAAGACAAACCAGTACTTGCTGGGTTTTTAAAGAGGTCATAGATCGCTTACCCTCTTCATTCCAAGTGTACCCAATTGGGTACATTTTAAAATACTGTTTATTAACTACTGTTTGTGCAATTTGAAAGCTGAAACACCCAATTGTTTGGAATTATGGAATACAATATGGAAAACATGGAAATTGGGCATTAATTATTATTTAAACTAATTATTAATTAAAATTTTAAAAATAATTTTTTTTAGTTATTTTATTTTGTAACCATTTTTTAAATCAGAGAACCAAAAAATTGCGTCAAAATTGTTTGTGCTTAGTTCTGGGGTCTGAAGAGGTTAAACAATGTTGGGAATTATGTTTCAGAAGGATGTGTAAGGGTCAATCCATTTGAAATCATCCAGGCCATGTTGCTCGATGATTTTGATTTTTTTTTAAATTTTGGCAGTCAATTTATTGTTATCTTGAGACCCCAAAACAAGTGTTTAAAAGTTTTTTAGTTCTTTAAATTTATTATTACAGCCGTTTTCAAGTCACATCTTTAGTGGTTTTTCATAAAAATACTGCTTTACATAAATCCTTGTAACTTTTTTATTTCTGAATATTTCGAAATGATTTAAGAACCATTATATTCTGTAAGAAATGAGAAAAATTTTGCTTTCGGTTTCTTTTTTGATATATTTTTTTTTAAATACGGAAATGAAGTTTGAAAATACCATTTTCAAAACGAAAACTTGCGTTTTTCACGTTAAAATTTTTAATAGAAGAAACTAAGACTCGCCTGTACATTTTTTCCCCTGAATAGATACCTTTTGGTAGTTTCATCAGAAGCGGTATGGAACATTTGGAAAGTTTCCTTTATTTTATATAATTAGCCAAACTTGGCATCTCGGTGTAGAAATGCTAACTTTGAGACTCAATATCTAAAAAGGGACTGAATGAAATTTTAGGGGAATAATATTTTTATAGATATAAATATGTAGTAAAGTTTTTATAAGTGATATTGATGTTGTTTTAGAAATACGGCACCTCAAAGTCAGGCAAAAAATCCTGTGTCTTTCCGCCTTTTTTCACATCTAAATGGCATCATACTGCCTTATTTATTTTACTCAATGCTTCAAAACATTTGTAAGATATTCTAAGGCTTATAAATTTACTTACAGCGACACATAAGCAATAAAATCAACAATCATTGTTAAATTTCAAAATCCACGTTTGTTTTGTTGCAGTGAGTCAGCACAAAAGGATATCATGTCTTAACTAGTGTGGTCTTTTATTGCTAAACTTACTAAATGATTTGACGAAGAACAATTAGTCATGTCGTCTAATTTTTATAGTTGTCGAATATTCAAATTTTGTGTCTGAGACTCAACTTTAACTAATGCAGAGTTAACGTAAAAACTTTGTTTTTTTTCTATTTTGTTTACTTGCGATGAAGTGAACTAATATATTGTGTTTTAATTTAATTACTACCCCAACTAATTTATCTTTTTATTAAAAGCACTAAGTCACTCTTTGTCAAACGAAGAAAAAAAACGAGTATTTTAAAGAGAATCCAATGGTAATTTATGTATTACTATTGTTTCCTTTTAAAAACGTTTTGCTTGTGTTTAAACAAGGCAGAGAGGAAAAAATGTTTTCACATTGAACTCTGCATTAGTTAAAGTTGCAGTTTCAGAAGCAAAATTTGAATAATCGAAAAATATAAACATAAGACCACGTGACTAATTGTTCTTCGTCAAATTATTTAGTAAGTTTAGCAATAAAAGAATATTAGTTAAGACATGATATGCTTATGTGCTGGCTCACTACATCAAAACAAACATGGATTTTAAAATTGAATATTGATCGTTGATTTTCTTTCTTATGTGTCGCTGTAAGTAAATTTATAAACCTTGGAAAACCTTATAAACTTTTTGCAGCATTGAGTAAAATAAACAAGGCAGTATGATGACATTTAGATGTGAAAAAAGGTGGAAAGACATGTGATTTTTTGCTTGCCTTCGAGGTGCCGTATTTCTAAAACAACATCGATATCACTTATAAAAACATTACTACATATTTATATCTATAAAAAGATTATCCCCCTAAAATTTCATAAAATTTCATTCAGTCCCTTTTTAGATATTGAGTGTCAAAGTTAGCATTTTTACTCCGAGATGCCAAGTTTGGCTAATTATATAAAATAAAGGAAACCCTCCAAATGTTCCATACTGCTTCTGATGAAACTACCAAAAGGTATCTATTCAGGGCAAAAAATGTACCGGTGAGTCTTAGTTTCTTCCATTAAAAATGTCAATGTGAAAAACGCAAGTTTTCGTTTTGAAAATGGTATTTTCAAACTCCATTTCTGTATTTTTAAAAAAATATATAAAAAAAGAAACCGAAAGCAAAATTTTTCTCATTTCTTACAGAATATAATGGTTCTTAAATCATTTTGAAATATTCAGAAATAAAAAAGTTATAAGGATTTATGTAAAGCAGTATTTTCATGAAAAACCACTAAAGATGTGACTTAAAAACGGCTGTAATAAAAAATTTCAAAAATTAAAAACTTTTTAACACTTGTTTTAGGGTCTCAAGATAACAATAAATTGACTGCCAAAACATTAAAAAAATCAAAAACATCGAGCAACATTTTTTGCTTTTCTGGATGATTTCACATGGATTGACCCGTAACAGAAACACAGCTAATTTTAGTCTATTTTCTTTTTATTTTATATAATTTTATTTATATTTCCTCGCCTTCAAAATTTGGCAGCATTCACAGTTTTGTTGTTTCTGAAAATCTTATAATTCATAGCCCTAGATATAGCAAGATATGATCAATTCTAAACCCTTTAATTATTCAACTTATGGTTCCTGCCAAAAAATAATAATAATAGTAATAAAATAAAATTTAAAATAAAATAACATGCATTTCTGGATACTGATTTAAAAAAAATATTTAGTGTCTAAGAGAAATTTTTTCCTTCTTTCTAATCCTTGACAGAATAACATTTTCGACACAACAGGATGAAAATCTAAAAGGTAGATTTATTAAATCAGTGATACTTCTTAAAAGAATGGTCTTGGTGTGTCAGTTCGGAAAATGAGAATGCCAAGAGCTCACTTGATAAGACAGTAAAAGAAATTGATGCATAGTGTTAGAGCGATGCTTGTTTTTCATTTAACGATACTAATACATTAACAACTCTTTTAAGCAAAATGACTTTTTTTAATGATTTTTATTACTGCTAAAATTATAATTTTTTCCTTCAGCCACTCCTCCAATTAAATTAATTCTGAACTTGAAGAAATATCAACAGACACTAAGCTTTTTAAAACCACCACACTAACAAGAAAGTGTGCCAGTTTAAAATTCACAAATAAAAGCAATGCTGTGTAAGCAGTTATATATAAAATATGATTACTCCTGCCTGTTTGATCTATCAACATAAATATGTTTGCCCCTTATAAACTATGAACATACCAAATAAATAAGAATCTTTCACAATATATTGTGAAAATAAGATACATAAATGATATAATAGTTTGTACAGCAAATAACAAATCAAATAAAAAAAACCCTGATATGTATGTAAATATGATATTTTATTCCTTAAATAATTACCATTAACAGTAGGAATACGTTTCCACTCTTGAATACTGTTTCTGTGTCCATCCTGAAATCATGCATAACATAATTACAAGGGTGGAAAATCAAAAATTCAGTTTTGTATCAACTTTGTATCAGTAAAAATAATAGCTTGGCATCAGAATTATCGGTTTAGCATCAGGTCAATGACAATTTTGTATCAGTCTTCAGTTTTGTATCAGGTGAATTATTCAAAATTTTAGCAGTAATGCTGCTTGAAAAAAAAAAAAGAAAAAAAAAACAGTTTCTAAGAAGGTGACATTTTTTGGAGTGTATCAAAATATTTTATAGGCTGCTGCTACTGATTTAGTTAGCAAAAAAAAAAAAAAAATTTGCAGCATAGACATTATTGTATATAAAAAAAGTATGCCAAATGATGTGATTTTTGAGTTAGCATAGCAAAATGAAGAGCATGAACGTACAGAACCGTAACTTTACTACAGAAGATTTTAAAAAAAGAAATGATGAATGAAAGCAAAAAGAACAGATAAAATGTGTACATTTTACATCTAATGTGTAAAAATTGGCAAATATGCAGTGACAAAATTAAAATGATGTAATAAAAATTCAAAAGATGTTTAATGGTATTTACTTACTTTGATTAAGAAATCAATGGGGAATTGATTCACTTTAGGTACCAAAAAAGGATCCACAACAATAGCTCGGAACTGGACTGTTTAAAAAGAAATGAAATATTCTATACTTAATATCATTTTTTTAAAATTAAAAGCTTGAAATACATTAAAACTTCTCCAAATAGATAGCTTTCAAATGCGGAAGCCCCCTCTAGGTGAACAGTTTTGATTCCCCGGCAGCAAATCATTAAATCGTCTATTATGGAGAATTTTTTTGCCGTTGTTGTCCACTGTAGAAGAGTTTCACTGCATAAAGAAAAACTCTTTTTCATGTTTGTAAATGCTATTGAGTCATTGCCGTGTTACATTAATCTATAATTTCACTCAAATTATCCAATCAAAAATACATTGTCGGAAATTATTGAAATAATGCCTAGAAGTGTGGGAGACTGAATTTGATATGATTTATCTAACAGGCAAAAGTTTTCTCTTATTTATTAAAAGAGATTTGCTATTTTGTTTTGATTTTCATTTTTTTGTCTATATTCTTAAAAACTCCATACTATTATCATGCTACTTTTACATATTTCCCAAAACCTAATAAATATTTTAAACCCTAATCAACAATAAATTCTATATCAGTAAGGTGGTACAAAATGAGAACAATACTGTGTGTGGCTATTTGTAACCACAGAATAATAACTATGCAAAAAATTATGTTAAAATAGTATTAAAAAAGCATCCACACATTATAGATTTATGTAAAATACTTCGAAATAGAAAATTGTAACTCCCATTGAGGATGGAAAAATATTGCACACTTTACTTTGTAGATGCTGTTAAGAAGATAGAAAAAAGTTGAAGAGGGAAAAATCTTTTTTTATGAAATTTTTTACATTTTAAAGTTACTTATAAATTAATCAATACAATATCTACATAACCTCACATCTATTTTTGCTATAATAATTTAATAAAAGAATTAACTTTACACTAGTTGAAAAAAGCAGATTTTTATGTTCTCAAGAAAATGTTGTGTGGAAGGAAATCTTCTGCCTGTTGTATTTTCAAGGAGGGTATCAGAGAAATATTTGTGAAAGTCCTACCATTCTGTTCCATAATTTTAGACCTTGTCTTCATTTGCATGACTGCACTTCACCAAAAAAATATTTTTTTCATCGAAAGTAATAAAATTGAGAAAATGTCATGTAAAAAGAAAAAGAGATTTTTCTTTCTGGCAGACTGTAGAAAATAAAGAAAAAAAAATTGTAGTTATCAGGCAAGGTACTAGCATAATCTCATTTGCAAGTTTGCAAGCACATTTCTACAAATTTTTTTATTAGTTATATTTATAATAATTAAATATTTAAAGCTATAATTCAAATTATTAGAAGTGAATTCTTCAATTAAAAATATGACTAATAGGTTAAAAGTAAAAAAGAAAAGAAAACAAACCCATGAATATTCCCACCTGCACTCTCATTATTGGGGTCTCAATTTTGGACAAAAAAAAAAGTTATTCCTTAAAATTGGCATTCAATTTCTACAGGATTGATAAAAAAACAACCTGCAACAATGTAGCAAGTAACTTTCCGAAAATGCAGAGGTGAAGGGAAATTGAGATGTGGGGAAGATAGAGTATACACTATTCAGGGTTGCAATACATTAATGGGGGAAAATATTGTCAATTAAGACCTGCACTCCAATTATTTACAAACCAATTTCTTTGGGTAAAAAAGTGTGAGTGGTATTCAGAATTATACAGAACTTTAATTTATGTAACATTAAAAAATATTACAAAAACTCTTACCAAGTTGACCAGGCTTGTATACAGGTCTATCGGTTTGAATATAAACTGAGTGACTTCTGTGCTCAAAAATTAGCTTGGTAGAATTTCGGACATTAATTCCTCCATTTCCAATGACTTCTAATGTATAATTACCAGGCTTCCAATCAAATAGCTGCAAAGATTTAATGTGTCGAAGAATAAATGTATAATTAATTTTATTATGCATACATTATAGTGTTTATGATTGTTAAGGTGTTTTATGCTGGTCTGCGTATAGATGTGGGTTGGGTAAATACTCACTGGGTAAGGTATTTATGAATGGGTATTTAGTTTTTAATAATCTGAAAGCATTTAACTATATGCGCCCTGACTATAGTTTTGAGATAATCTAAATATCTTCAGTTTATACAAATAAACTTACAACTGGAAATATAGCAGTCATGAAAGAAATATTTCTATAAATTAAAAGTACCCACAAGAAGGGCTATTCCTTGGTGCATTAAAAAAGTAATGAAAAAATGTTTGTATAGTTTAATATAATAGGGTAGACATAAATTGAAATTATTTAATATAATTTACAAAAATATTGAAGAATATTAAAGTATAATACTAATGCAAGAAAAAATATCAACGAAATAGAATATTACCTCAAAATCGACAATTTCAGTTTTCTCTGAAATGTAAAAAATAGTAGAATAAGAGTTTTAAATATTTGAATAATTAAATCTACACAAATTGTAAAATTCATTTTACCCAGGTCGTACATGAAAAGTAAAGAAATGGGGAAAAAAAAAGATACACAAAAATGATTAAAATTTAAAAAATATCAAACCTGGATAAAAAACAGTAGTGCAAAAAATGAATTATAAGCTTCATCTTTAAAAAATATATATATTTCTCAATATTTCTTACTTCCTTGTAAAAAGTGAAGAAAGAATTATATTTGCAAAAAATTTCCCACACAAATTTCAGCCTAAATTTTCATTTGATCAGCCATGAATTAATTTTTTTTAAAATTTAAGTATGATCGTGAGGTACTATGTACATATGCATTGAGTCTATTTCTACAAGTTTTTTTGTGACATCTGTATGCGCATACGCAACTTGCATAATGGAAGATTGAAATTTATATAGGATCTGTAGAGTGGTCTAATTGTGCACCTTTCTCTTTGATTGCAATTCGATGTTTCAAAAGGGGTCTTTGCTCATCTTTTTTTAAACAAAGAACCAATACTAATTTCAAGTTGTTTGTCACATCAATCAACTTCCTGAAAAGCATCCCATAATCCAGCTCCTAGTTACGTATGTTAGCGACCATTTCAGAACAATTTAGGAATATAACTTTACAGATGAAAAAAAAAAAGCAAACCCATAGGATAATATTTTAAACATCATTAATCAGCAAGTTGCAACTATAAAGAAAAATTAATTGTACAATGGAATTTGCTTACTACAATCAGTATTCAAAATCATTCTTGGTCCACAAGTCCAAAATTACTCAAAAAATGATTGGACTAAGGACGAAAAAATTTTTTGGTCCTTATGAGGCCAGCAGTTTAAAATATTTTCCCCTTCAATAAAAGAAACTATAAGTAGCATTATTATAATTGCATTAGAATTTATAAGTTATAACTAGGGAACTACTAATCTTGATTTATACAGAGCAGTAAGTTGTAATTAGGCTTTTTACATTTGCGCAGGAAAGTAATCTTACGGTTTTAAGCTAAAAGTCAGGTGATGGAGGTGAAAAGTAGGTTGTCGAAAGTGAGGCTTTCAGTCCAGCAAGATTTTATTGTACAAAACTCCAATTCCCATCAAAATTACCATTACTGATTTTCATAAGCAGTAGAAAAGTGTCAATGTCCTGAGATTTATTCAACAAAGATGCAAAAGTTATATTCTTTAAAAATATGTTTTTATAGGTTAGTTCAAACAATTAAACATACTTTTAAAGGGCATGTATTATATAATTTTATATTAATTAGCACAACTGAAATTCTTTAGTACATATTAACAAAAAATAAGAATGTTAGAATATATTTAAAATTTTTATTTACTGGGTTCAACATGAACATTTTTTGAAACATCAATAAATTCTCCCATTTCAGAAGGTCCAAATATTCTTGCACTGAAGTCAGTTGCAACTGGAGCATCATAAAGAGTAATGCTGACGTGGTAAATGATGTCAGGCCTTAATTTTGATGGAGCAACAACAGCATATAGTGATGAACTGGTCTGTGATTGAGCCCTACAAAACAATTTATATGTTACAACATTTATAGACTCTAAATAATAATAAAAAAATTCATCAAGAATGCTCTTTAGTCTTCAGTAGAACCCATTTTGCTCATATTCCCTCATAGAGTAACTGGCGCAATCGCCCCAATTACTGGCAATGTCACATCCCCGATTAAGTCAAATCCCCATTTTTTAAGTAAAGAGTCAATAAAAAATAAATTTTCATGTATTAGGAAAACCGCATTTTTCTAGAGTTTTTTAATTTTTTAAAAATTTCTGATGATTCATAATAGTACAAAAATATGTACAATGCTGATAGTAGAGTAATATCCGATTCTCAACTATCAAAAGTTTAATATTCAGATCCTGAACAACAATATGCAATTATACATTTCATTAAATGTCTGTGAAACATTTTAAGTTTTAAATGAAAGCAATAGAAATTTTAGTCATTTGTCAACTCTGCAGTTTTGAAAATTGGCAAAATTTTGATGAACATTTTTTGACCTACTTGAACATTATACAGTAATCATACTGCACAATTATTTTTAACTCCATAAATTTGCTTTTGTTTTATTTGCAGATATGAAAAATGTGACACCAACACTTACTTAGATACACTAATAACACAGACAAAAGCTAAAATGAAAAAAGCTGCTTTGCAATACAATCGCATTATACATTAGACACCTGACTTAGCGTAATACATTAGAGTACTTTACATAATGTAGAGTACCGTATTACGCTAAGTCAGGCGTCTAATGTATAATGAGATATTTGCTAATTACAAAAACTTCATACTAATTTCAACAATGTTTTTAACAAGCATTTTTTGGAATATCTTAAATCATGTTTTTAAGTAC
Source organism: Octonoba sinensis (assembly GCA_038502835.1). Taxonomy (NCBI): domain Eukaryota; kingdom Metazoa; phylum Arthropoda; class Arachnida; order Araneae; family Uloboridae; genus Octonoba; species Octonoba sinensis. The sequence goes on along the minus strand of CM076604.1, from coordinate 88,748,022 downwards.
ACAATGGAACAAATCCAATGCTTTAAAGTGTAAGGAAAATTGCATACACATGTTTCAATGGGAAGGTCAAGGAATTTTCTTTTCAGTGCAAGAAAAACAGCTGTGCAACAAAAATTTCAAAACTACACAAGAAATAGAACACTGATTCGAGGACTAGGATTCTCTTACCTTTTTATTTAATTATAAGCTTATCACAAAAATTGCAGCAAATATAGGTGATTTGGTGATTCTCTGAAAATGTTGAGCTTCACGCATAATTTTTCAGAAAAGTATGAATCAAGAATTTGATTATATAATTGTGTGACCCTCGCCGCTCCCTATACTACACCCACACACAATACCTACACACCACATGCATATATATATGTTCTAAAAACAATCAAGTGATTAATTGGAAGCTCTGCAATATTAAAACCAGAAGTCACTTTTTTCCAGAAACATTATTCTACGTTAAAGTACTAAATATTTTGCTTGTCTCCAGCAAGGCCGTATGCAGAAGGGGGGGGGGGGGGGGGCACGCCCCCCCCCCCCCCCGAAATTTTTCGCAATGTAGCATATATTCCTCCCTGAAACTTTCCTCAACAAACATGTTTCAAAGTCAGCCCCCCCTCCACCCCCCCCAAAAAAAGTTCTGGCTATGACCTTGGTCTCCAGGCTGGCAGAAAAGCAGATATTTGACAAAGAAATCTTAAGATAAATAAACTGAATTTTTTTTCAGAAAACGGATTGTTTTATTTTTTGGAAGACGTCTGATAATTTTTTTTAAATTTTAGATCAGAATCACCCATGCATTTCCTCCTCAGTGAACACAGAATCATATTAAACAATTTATAATTGAGAATAATCTGTATGGAGTTGGCTGTATGAATGTAATGCAAAGTCATTTCAAATATTAAAGCAAATAATATACTTACAGTTTATTCATGCAGATGAAGATAGAAATAAGTATGAGTTTGACTGGCATGGCTAAAATGCCTGTGTCGGATGAACAAAAACTGAAAAAAAAAAATATATATATATTTTCACTTTAATCATAGTAGATGATTTATCAATTACAAGCAAAAAAAATTAAAGATACATTTTTGTGTCAGTAAAAATACAAATTTTGTATCCGGTCAATGTACAATTTCGTAACAGCATCTTCTGTTCTGTATGAAGCCAACTAACAATTGTGTAGCATATACAAAAGGCTTGTAGCAAAGAAAAAAACCTTATTTATTTATGTAGACAGTAATATCATTTAAAAAAAGCTTATTGCTTTTAAAATTTCTTGTAGTAAATGAATAAACACAAGGTTATACCATATTATGATTATTGATTGAACTCAACAATAATAATTTTGCACCCATAGCAAATTACTATTTATTACAAAACTTTAACATATATTTAAGATATTACATGAAAAAGACAATAACTAGTCTTAAACTATATATATGTTTATAAAAAAACACACAGAACTAATAACTGTAATGTATAATAAATGTAACCAAAGCTAAAGAAAATATGTTTATGAATATATTTCCAATATAAATGCACACTGATTGAAAGAAGCTTAAAAAACTAAACAACATTTGAGTGACAATTGCCGTAACATAAATTGAGACTAAAAATCCACAAAAATGTTTAATTTTTCTTCTTCTCTGAGCTTTCACTTGTGAAATTAATTGTCATTTATTGATTTATTATTATAATAATTTAAAGAATATTTTTAGATATTAAAAAGGTAAATTTTGGTGCAGTTTGATGCTGAAATATGAAATTTAAAACTTTTGTGACATTGAAAGTTGGTGTAATCTTGCATAGATTTTCCACCCAAGAAAGTAGTTATTTTTACAAATTTTTAATATTTTAAAATATTTCATACTTAAAACATTATTTAAAGATTCTTTTCAAAAAAAAAAAACTTTTTGGTTCAAGGGCACATACCTAATATATATTTATTTATTTTGGAGAAACACCAGCAATAAAAATGAGTGATTCAAAAAGACAGATTAGATTACCATTTACTAACCCACAATTCCAAAATCAGGGTGTCTACATCAAAAGTGAAAATTTGTGACTATTTTGGGACCGTTCGGTGGTACATTGGATATTGAACCTGGCAGATATCGGATATCCGGAATCCCTCTATTCTATGACGTATAGCTTCCAGAGATCTGGATGTTTGAAACTTTTAGATTCCATACATTTTTTTAAACATACCACATCTTTGAAATACGTAGTAAATTTGAAATTCACGTATATTTTGTATACATTTAAAATAATTAAGCTTCAATAATCAAATTTGACATACCAGATAACCATGCAGCATCCAGATTGTATTTCAAATATTTAAAAACCTGTCAGATACCAAATATCCAAGGTCTTCTGGTTGAATCAGTATCATTGGATGGGAAATTTTTGTAATCTTCTTGTAACTTTTGTGACCTGCAGACACCCTGAAAATAGAGCACAAAATCAAATTAACAAATATATCAATTAAAGGGGGCTTACTCGGGACCTTGCAAGAGGAAGAAAGAGAGAGTTGTTCAACGGTTGTAAAGCTCCGTCAAGTTACGTGATCAGAGCAGTTTAATCCAATCTCTTTTTCTGTCCTTTTCCCATACATAACGACGACTTTTTGCAATTAATAAAAACGAGGAACCCTCAAGGAGTCCCCTTCCTTGAGAGGTTCCTCGTTTTTCACCAATTCCCCCTTAATTGGTTAAGGTAAAATGCTAGATATTTGTTAGGTAAAATGTTAGCTATTCATTAATGTTTTGATTCTTTTCTGTTACAATTGGAATGCATTTTTTTAGGTTAAAATGAGAATTAATTTAATTTTGTTAAATCTGAAACCGCATCATCCATGAGGTATGGTTTGTAGATCTACAATGCATTTCAGTCATTCAGGGTAACATTGAGCAATGGGAATTAACTTTGCACCACCTCATATTTTTAGTATATTTGACTTTATAAAAAAAAAAACTAGAAAGTTCAGTGCTGCACTCAGCTGGCTAGGTTGAAAATCAGTTTTCTACTCTTAATTTTACGAAATAGTTTGCAGTGCTGTGCACAGATATAATTGTATAATACAGTCATTCTGAAGTCACTCCTTTAAAGCTATTTTTCACTGCAGGTTTGAAGGTGCTGAAACCCTTAAAGTTGTTGAAATTCTAGGAGCTGTTCTATACACAATCTTAAATTATAGAAATCGTGTGATGTTGTGAATTAGAAAAACTTTAAACATTAGTAAATTTTATTTTTCTGGTACAGAGTGGCACAGCTAGAATACTTATTAAAATATTTCTTTTTAAAATCACTTTTCTGTGGTGGTTCAAAGTTACCCTGAAAGGAAGGCTTGGTTTGAAAAACAGGTTAATAATTCATTTTTAATTATTTTAAAATTATTCTTTCTGAGTTTCTGATGGCTATGATATACTTTAGGACTGCTTTTTCATGCCAGTAAATACAATAATACAATTAAAATATAAGCCGGAAGATTAAAAATAGAGAAATTGTGGATCAAAGTTACCTTGATTGATTGTACACGTTTTGTAAAATACATGGCCGTCATCCCCATGTAATGTCTTTATTTTAAAAATTGTTATATGAAAATACAGAAATAAATGATCGTGAAATAAATTATGTAAGTACTGGAGTATCAGTTACAGGACGCTGAAGGGACTATCGAAAATCGTCGTATAAACAATATAATCATTCAATATAATATCATTCTATAATCGATTTACTCTTATGGCTAAATCCAAGAATTGGGAACTAAAATGTTGTATAAACGATCATTGTATTAACAGTACTCTACTGTATAACGAAATAAATGTATGCATATAAATATATAGATGCAATAATATGAAAACAAATACCAACTATTCAAACTTGTTTCTCAAGCAAAACATACCAAACAACCTTAACTATGTATACAATGTATATGAGTGACTCTACAAAAGAAGGAACATTTGTGTTCCACACTAATATTGTTGCTTTATTTATTTCTTGACGAAACCTTTTTTTATATACTTCTATACTTATATAGCACTAACTATCATATTGAACTTTACCAAAAGTTAAAATTTTCAGTTTCATAAATTCAGAAAAAAGCTTAAATGAGACAGCGAGGAGCAAAGGGATGTAAGTGTTTGAAAAAGCGATTCTGAGAAAAACACGTATCAGGTTTGGATCTTATGGATTAATTTTCTTCTAAATCACATTGAAAAAGAGCACCTGTTAGAGCTATAACTAACATTTCTTGTCACAATAGAGAATAGTGTTTTCCCCATCATTTGCACCAGTTATCTCCAAATTTTCAATTTTGTCACTTACAACCTTTTGCTTCTCACTGTAATTAGGAATAAAAGAAATAATTTTTTGTAATGTCGTAACAAAACTTTAAAGTTAAAAAAACATCGGCCCTATTTTTAAAAAAATGTATACTAATGTACAAAAGAAGAAATTAGAGTAAGAAATTTAAGTAAAGAAATTTGGAAACTTTTCATTAATATTTTATCAGTATTTATAACTGTAATAAACAGTCATAAATACTTTAGAATTTTGCTGTGAAATGTCTGTACATAACACAAGTGAACGACTCTCTCTCTCTCTATATATATATATAATACTTTCTGATATATTATAGAAATGAGACTCAAAATATAAAATGCTATTGAAGAAGCTTTGACCATAATTCACTTCCTGATGACCAGCAAAGTGAAGCATAGTTGATTTAGAATAAAAAAATTCCGACTGTAATACCGAATGTTTTCCTGAATTTCAAAAAGTCTATTATGTTTATATGATTTTGAAAAACAGTTCTATAAAAAATAAAATTTTTAGAATAACTTAAAATATTTGGTGACTGAAAAATACTGCACATAAAATTAACAATAAAAATTTTTTTGTACAGAAACTTAGGACAAAAATATATTTCACAAATTTAAAGCAAAATCAGATTTAATAGCATGATAGAACCAACATTTGAAATTCGATGTTTTGAGTTGACAGGTAAACAAACATGCAGAACGAAATCGAACTCACGGGAAAACGGATGTAATAAAGTACAACACTTACTCCAAAGTTATGTAACCAAAATCATAAATAAAATTATGATTTTAAATTTATTTTACATGAAGGCAAATTCAACACATTTCTTGCATTATATGAACTATGTACGAGAAACAGGAACAGGAATTTGTATTTTTTGCGTTTTGAACGTCAAGCGATGCCAAACGCTTTCAAAAGATTTCCCATCCTACACAGTCACGTGACTGAAAGAAATGACAAATCTTTTTCTTTTCTTTTTTATTTAACAAAAATTAAATGGTATGTTTTCCCCCCAATTCACTATTCCCTCGATTTGTTCAGGCACAGAGAGCGAAAACACACACAAACATATAAAAACACAAAGATCCAATTATCCTTGGTAAAATTTAACAAACAAATTGTTTTAATGATTGCTCAACTTCGTTGGGTACAGTTGAGTCGCTGCAATCAAATAGCAAATATTTCCTCAACATTGGCCGGTATTGGTAAGAAGTTTTTAAACCAACGCCTGTGGATTGTGCGTGGGGAGGGCCTCGGTTTCACAGGGAAAATACTTAGAAAGTAGCGTATCTCTAGGGATTTTTCGGGGGGGGGGGGGGGGATGGGTGTGCCTGTGTCCAGAAGGTTACTGGAACTTTGGGAAACGGGCATACAGGGAATTATCTTAAAATAGATCGTTTACGAATCACAAATCAGTAGTGTTTGACAGTAGTTGACTAGAAGTACGTAACTACTAGTGGCATCTACTAGTTAACTACTAGTCGTAACTACTTTTGTTTTGAACTAGTTAGTTAAACTGCTTTTTTTCCCAACTAGTTACAACTGCTTTCAAAATTCCAACTACTTTCGAATATTTTTTTAAAAACTATTTTCTGAAAAAAAAAAAAAAAACCCTATTTTTTAAACATTAAATTATTTAAATTTTTAGCTTATGAATAGTGCTCACTCAAATGTATTTTTAAATATTATGTTAATGTGAAAGTACTCATAAAACTCATAATATTTATTGCAGTATTTACGCAAATTAGGGAAATCTTTCTAAAATATAATCAATAAATGGCGCCTGCACCAGCACATGCACAATGAAATTTCATTTAAAGACCAAAAACTTTGAACAATTGTTATTTCTTAAAAACATAAATTGTTATATCTTTATGAAACAAACACATATATTAAAATAAAAGTTTAAATTTAGAGAAAAAGATTTTGTCTTTATTCATATTCTCTTTATATATTAATTGTTCATTGATTATTTGGAAATGTACAATCTTTGAATGTTTTACTGTAATTTCTTTAAAATTGTTTTAATGATTAAAAATGAAATATGTTGAGTGTGTTGAAATAAAAATATAATAAAAATAATTGAGTTGAGTAATTGCTTTGAATCATTAGGATTAAATATTTAAGAACAAGCTTAAAAATGGAAATTCAAATGAATTATACTTAAAAGTAGTTAACTAGTAGCTAACTACTTTTGGAGAACAGTTAACTACTATAGTTACAACTAATCTCAGAAAAAGTAGTTAACTATTAGTTGCAACTAGTTTTGTTTAGACCAGTTAGTAGTTGGTAGTTAACTACTATTTGACGAGTAGTTGCCGAACACTACAAATCAGTCACGCTTGTTCGCATTCAGTCTATCTATCAGGAGGCGGATAAAATGGTAGGCAGACTAAGGAACACATAAGAGGCCCCAAGCTCATAAGGGTCGTAGTTCGAATTTTTAACTCAAACTCCAGCCCCCCCCCCCCTCTTTGTTTTATAATAGAGAATTCTGTTAGAGGGTTTCGCAACAGAATTCCATGGAAAGTTATAAACTAAGGTCGGATATGCCATTCTTCAATCCAATAAATTTAATACTGAAAAGTTTTCAAAACGTTTTAGTAAGAAATTTTCTTCTTCTTATTATATATATATTTTTTGAACAAATTGAATTTTTTAGTCTTTTTAGCTTCAAAAGTTACTATTAAGGACAATAGTATGAGAGGCCCCCACGTTTATTTCGCTGGTAGACAGGCGCGTAGGAAAGGGGAGGGGGGCTCAGGGGGCTTAAGCCCCTCCCATTAGAAATCATACTGCATAAGGATTTCCGTTATTTTGTGAAAACTATGAATGTATTTTTATGATCTATAAAAATATTCATTTATTAATGATTTTTTGTGATTAATATTAATAATAATGAATTAATACTAATTACTTTTTAATTGTTAATTGGTTTTTCTTAGAAATAATTTTGAGCATTTGGAAACAAAATTGTTTGAGCCCCTCCCATGATTTTTAAATTGCTACGCTCCTGCTGATAGAAGCTCCCAAACTTTTTAAACCCCTGGTATCTATAACCGAATTTATAATAAAATCTGTAAAATAAACATTTCAATTCAAACATAAGTTCTGAGAAAAAAATATACAAAAAAATACAGTGATTTAGAGTTGAAAGTACTCATAATTTTTTGTGACTGAATTTTGCGTATTTGTAAGCAATCCCTCCACCATACACCTCCTTTTGGAGAATCATTGAAATGCTACTTACTAGATCTTACTCATCTTTTTGAATTTTCACGTTATTCAGCTGCAAATATTTTTTGCAAGTAGCTTTTTGCGTTAGAAATTATTATTGCACCCTTAGGCTGCATTTAGCTTACAGCCATTTAGTTAACTAACATGCAGGCCTAGTGCGATCCCCAGGGATTGGCACCCTTTCTTTCAGTGCCATCAGAACACAATGAGTGTGATATCATCGTTGAATGAGAATTTCGACGTCCAGATTCTACAACTTAAAGGGAAGCTTATAGGCGCGCTGCTCACGAAGCTTAATCGGGGAACTGGGGGCACCAGGGGTACCGTCGTGGAACTCCCCCTCGCTGATAAAAGCAATTTGCTAATACAGAATTGGCAAAATTTTGACGTTTTAGATTCATAACTCAGATGGTTTTAATTCTTTAAAATTTTCCGTGGGGCAGCACCTGGGACCTCTATTTTCTTGTTCTTGACGTGACTTAACCTAAATCGCTAGATTCTCGGCACAGAGGAACCCCCTAGTTGAGCACCCAGGATTTTGGTTTGAGCGGATTAAGAAATGCGTCGGATAGTTATTTTGCTGTATATCGGATATCCAGTGCTCCTTTTTGACGGATCCGTACGAGATATCGGCTCTAATGTTTGAAATTTGCTTTTAACTACCCCAAAGCGTCCAAATGCGTAGTATGCTTCTATTTCACACATTATTTCAAAATATATTAATTAATAAAGTTTTAAGAATCAAATTCGACGAGCCGGACAACCGCTTTTGTGCAGTGGCCAAATAGGGTGTTCTGGATATTAAAGAAAACCGGTTGGATACATGATATTTGATCATAAAATCAATACAAACTGTTCTTTGAAACGATTCTAATTCAGGCGTATAGTAAAGTTTTTGAGAACATTCTGAAAAAAAAAAAAGACTTTTTAGCATTTAATTTTTAATTAATTTTTTTAGTTACTATTTCTTGAATCATTTAAAAATATTTTTTCAGTGATGAATTTAACTAACTACTGTTTGAGAATTTTCGCAATAGGCATTAATTGTTTTGTACTTAGTGTTACATTAAAGCATGATTGGTTTAAAAAACAAAATTCATTAGTATATCAAAATATTTTTTCGTCCCCTTTTTTGGAGGTAGGAGATGAAAAGGACGCTTCTAGAATTTGAAAACTGATGGGTTTGATGATGACCAACTCCTTACATCATTGAAAGGTACCATGAAGAAATGATGAATTTTTAATCATATGCATTTAAAATTAATCCTTAGAAATTCTTTATGTACCATTTGTAGTCAACTGCAGCCATTGATTAAATTCTGTATTGACTCAGGAAAGTATGCAAAAACTAGAGTTCAAGGCCGTCGAGAGGGGGTGTCAGGCATAGTTGATTCATTGGGCCCGGCCTTTGGAGGGGTCCGTTCGGAATCGGAGTAGTGCAAAGGGGAAAAATTTTCTATACCTAAGATGCAAGCGTATGGGGGAAGGAGGGGGGAGGGACAAAACTAAGATGGGGCCTGCCTTGGCTCTCGACGTGCCTGCTAGAGTTACAATATTTAAAAATGTAGAAAGCTGAGCCTAGAAATTTCGTTTGAGAGCACTTCTTATATTGCAGTCGAAAGATAAGAAAAATACTTACTAGCGCATTGTTCAGAGAAAATTCTCTTAAATGAAATTATCATGATAAGGTGCAATGGTAACTGAGTGTTAGTTCATAACATAAAAAACGTTTTAATATTTTTCCATTTTCTTTCAAAATAAAAGAATGTTTTTGATTGTTCTCCAAATTTCAAATTCAAGAGAATATTTTCAGAACATTATCGACTACAAACTACATACACACTTTTTAATGAGCTCATCTAAAATTCTCTTTGTTAGTCATTTATTTCAGACAGGAGACCAGATGATGACTTCAAACCATCATTCACGTCACAGTCGAACAGGACTTTAAATGGTGAGCGCTTAAAAATTTCAATGCTATACTTAATGCAGAATACCGACAGCAAATAATACCGAAAGCAGCAATACAGACAGAATAATTTGTTTTTGCCATTTGAAAAATTTTATACATAGATATGTATATATATACATCTCTTTCTCTCTCTTTCCATATATATATATATAAAGTTCTCTATAAAGCGTTACATTATATTTTTATATTAAATGCAACGGGAATATAAATTCATTCAAGAAATTCTTGCAAATTTTGAATTTTATAGTTATTTAGTAAAAAATAATACCGAAAGAACTGATAAAACATTGCTGTTCATCTTTTTTGAAACATCAATATTGTTATCATAAGGAATGTTTGAAATAAAAAAGAAGGTATTGCTCCATGACATAAGGAAAAAAAGTTGAAGTATATTTTTCTTGATATTCACTTTTTGCCATCTCGATGAGGAGTATTATTTTTCAAGCCTTCATCCAGATATTGCTCAATCAACTCATTCATGAGTTACACAAGCTCTTTTTTCATTTCGCTACCATACATGGATACTACCGAAGGTGAAATACAGGAAACAAGTCAGCCGACGAGATATTTAACATCACGCCTTTTACAATGAACGAAATATGTAGGTCACACACACCACACACTTCTACCTCTACCAAATAAAGGCGTTCCCTCTATTAGCTGCAGATTTTTATCCTTTCTTTTTCACCTTCCGTGTTTTGTAATTTTATTTTTATACTACCTTTTTTTTAACAGAGTAGCTGAAATATTGTCAAGATTCAAGTATTTTTTTATTTCCAGTCTTCTTCCAATAGAGACACGCTGTCAAAATAGAAAATACATTCCTGTCATTTTTTTTTTGGGTGGGGGTGTGCTGTGTGTGTGCGTGCTGGGGGGATGATTGCCTTTTCCCCCAGCTTTAACATAATGCAATTTCTGAATGTGTATGTAATTTTGTGGTTTTTTAAAGCATAACATACATAATAGTTTTTTACATCCCTCACACCCCTCCCTGGAAAAATTTGAAATGATGAACCTGAGAACATAAAATCAATATTTTGCACATGCAAATGAAGAGGTCCAACATTGAAAGGCACAAAACGTGCAAGAAAATTTGCACATACATATATCAGAGTTAAAAGAATTCTTTTTCCAATACCGAGAAAAAGCACTGAAGCGAGGCGACAAAAAGTTATTTTAAATATTTTTGTATTATCTCTCGCGCTCTATTAACGTCATGGTTTGGTTCTGTTAACATGGGAGTCCCGCTCTCGATGCATCTACTTGTATCCAAATTCGGGGAAAAAAGAACGAGGTAGATATGCGATATAATTTTTCAAGGTTTAGAGCCGACTCAGTCGTTCCCATTTGGGTCGCTAGTCTCAAATTGCCCCGTTTGAGTGGCTCGCCCCTCATTTTCTCTCTCTTTCTCTCTCTCTCTCTATATATATATATGTGTGTGTGTGTGTGTAAAAAAAAATTATATTTCATGTACATGAGCGGATGTATATATACATATGTATAAACAAATCCAGCTTCTGGTTTGTTATAATTTTAGTGTCTATTTAAATAGCAAAATTAATTAAATTTTAAGGTCTGTAAAATTTTAGGGTAAAATGAATAAGCTCTACTTATAGACATTCTGTTTTATCTCCTCATGTTTCCTCTGAAAAATAAAATACAGGCTGTTCCGTTTTTGGTTGCATGTTTGAAACAGCGCAAGTGTGAACGATATTTTTGTTAAAATGACATTACAAGTTTTGGAACCTCTTGAGCGAGAATTGATTTGGCGGATTTAATCAGAGACTTTACAGGGAACATTATTAGGTGAGCGTCATTCAACTCCAAATGTAATAAACTAGAAGAAACAAATGATAGTTTTGTTCTAAATTTGTATTTCAATTTTTTTTCTAATAGGATTTGTCTACCAGTTTCTAAATGCTTTATTTTTTTGCATTTTAATACTTAGGGCATCTAAAGTTCTTAAACCGGCTTTGTGTCTATATACTCTATTGCATCCAGGTTTAGAGAAGGAAGCTTTAAGCATTGCTGATTCCATAACAATATTATGCTTTGTGATTGACATTTAAAGTCTTATTTCTTCATTAATTTGCCAAACGCTTGCTTTCAGTTTCACATGCACACATATCTTTCTGAAGAATAAAATTTCTTGATTTCAATTTATTGAGGGACATAAGAAACCAATGGTGGGAAGTACAGGTTAAAAGTAAAGGACAAGTTATTAGTGCTGTGCTGGTACGTGGGGGAAATTCGACGCTTATACGAGAAAAATACTAGCGTTTATTACTTTCTTTCAATATAAACTCTCAAACTTTTAATTAAAAAACGATATAATCAAGAACGCAATTGGAAAAAAAAAATGTTAAGACTTAAGCCTCTATGGAAACCATGACGTTGAAAGCAAGGTAGTATAAAGCTATTTTAAATGACCAATGAGGATCTGCTGGGACCGTTAATTTATTAACTTTATAACCGGTGTGTTGTTAATAGCGATGCCAGTATGAACTAGTTCGACTGTATTTAGATAATTGGAATATTGAAATGTGTTATGCTTTGCAAAATAATAATAATAAAAAAGTTTTTTTATTGTAAGCGTCATACGAGAGCATAAAGCTACGTTACGTGCTGTTCCCCTTTAACTTAAGTAGGCTTGGGGCACAAGTTAACTTTATCCAAACTAGATAAAATTGTACACATGTTCATTACGGTCTAAAGCGCATCTTTTCCGCCCCCTGCCTATCAAAAATTCGAAATTTGTTTTTCACTCCACCCTAATGTTTATGTAAAAATGTATTTTGAATTTAAGATACATGCCAACAGCACTAATTTTTTTTTTATCATAGGCGCTTGATTTTAATTTTTCTTAGAATGAATACTATTCTCCATCTCATTATAATGGGTAATATTATGGGAGTTATTTTGTGGCAACATTTGTTTTTAATAACGCTTAACCATCGAGATCGATTGGAGTTAAAATGGGTTTCAGAACTTGTAGTTTGTCAAGTTTTCTTTTATTTTCTAAACTAAAAGAACATTTCTTTTGTAATTTTTGAGTTCAAAACAAGACTTAATAGAATACAATCATTGTAAGAAAACAATTTTAAAAAGTTGCTTCTTGTATCTTGTTTATAAAAATTAACAAAACATTAATGCTACTAAATTTTTGCTTTGATTTTTTTTTCTTTTTTGCATTATTATTGCGACATTTTGAACTCAGGAAGTAACATTTTGTTTAACAACAAACCACAGGTACGTGTGTAAAAGGTTTTCAAACAAATGATAACCGCAACGGAGTTTAAGAGATACCCACGAACATTTTGTCAAGGTCACGAGCGATTATGAAGCACCTTCTGAAATCACGTTCTTGCGTATTTGCTTTGTATCAAAATTTGTTTTACATAAAAAAATATGCTGGAGTTTATTTAATCTAAATTTTCCATCAAACTGTTGAAATGATCCAAGTCGCACTGTTTTTGCTATTTATAATGCAAAAACTCACGGGACCAGAATGCATTTCTCAGATTATTATTTTTCACAAATGCTTAAATATTTTGAGTTCAATTCCATAAAATACATTGAAATAACATTTGAAAGCGCATAAGAATTTTTTTCAGTTGAATGTGTAAGTTAAGTGATTTGCAAGACCGCTTAAAAAGTTCAAGAAATTCACAGGTTGTCTCTCGTAGCATTTAGATAGTGTGTAATTGAAAAAAATTGCGGCGGAAAAACTTATTTTGCATTCTCGAAAGATAATGTAACTATAAATATAGAAATTACAAAGTTGTATAATTTTTAAGAAGTTTTATCATTTTACGTAATCCCTTCAATAGTTTAAACGAACACATTTTTTTTTTGAGCTTGAATGATTTTACATTTGGCTTAAATTAAATATTCTAACTCTCGTAGTTAAAAGTTTTGGAATGTTATAAGAGTTTATACTTTATTTGATATGATTTAATTCGAGTTTTATTGGGAACTGTTCTAACTAGGAAGGTTGCTTAACCAGTATTTTTCCCTCTTGCTAAAAGTATATTTGCTTAACTTAAATCATGACGATTATGTGAAATAGTTTTAGTTATTTTCGGGGCAATGACCTAAACAAAGTTTAAATTCACGCATTTACTTCACGAAACATCGCATCAGCAAGATTAACAAGTTGCTTATCGTGGAACTTCTGTCGTTTCGGGGCATGGCCTTGCAACTGCCGTAACTGGTTTGAAGAGAAAGAATATCATATACGTTTTTAAAAATAAAAAATATAGTGCAGACAGTTCGAAATAACGATTCTGAAGAGCGTTATTACTTAAACTTTTGATCAAAATAAAAGAAAGTTCATCCTGTTCATCTTTAGTACTTGCGATTGGATTAATTCTTTATTCAAAATTTTTCGATATCCAAAACAAATCCTGTGAAGAATGCCCGCTGCAATTGTCACGGGAGGTGCTCAAGGCCTGGGAGCTGCTATTTGTAAAGTGCTTTTGGAGCAGGACTACAAAGTAATTGTTTATAATTTATTGATTTACTTCTTTGTTCCATTCGTTACATATAAATGAAAATGAGAAAAGTAAATATTTTTCTTGGCAGACCAAGAATTCTGTAGAACATGTAATATGTAAATTGATACTAATCCATTTGATAAGGCGCGGATATATGATTTTGCTGAGAGGGCTTTCTTTGGGATTTTACTCATATCAGGAATAATTTACTCCAAACAGGAAAAATTATAAAGTTTTAGTTCAATATCCATTTAATTTTTCATAATACTTAACTTTCAGGGAGAGGCAAATGCCCCATTGCTTTCCGTTAGTATCCGGGCCTGCATTTAATAAAATTAGTTTGAGAGCAACATTTTTCTAAAAATAATACCTTAATGGTATATTTTGACTTCTCTTAAGTAAGAGAATAGTAAAAGATTACCTTTTCGTCGACTGCTGACACTGAGGAAAAAGATGAGTTAAGGTACAATTTTTGTTTACTTTTGATTATAAACCTTTTACGACCAACCATCTTGAGAAAATATGTTCGACAAAGAGGTCGAGCACGCAGTGTCTCCAATGGATCTATGGGGAACTTACTGCTTTGTTATCCGAACCATTGTGCATGATTGGAGGGCGTGGATTACCTATCAGTATCATCCCGAAATTCGACTTTATCTTCTAGTTTCTAACTGTGCCATTGGAAGGCTAACCTGAAATTTTAGTGATGATAACTAACATATTACGTCATCTTCTTCGTCGCTGAAAATTTTGTACACATTCAAACTCGTCTAAAAAATGCGGGATTAGCCATTTATTATAGTTCAGTATTGATATCTGAGCCTACTTAATATAAGCTGCGAAATGGAGATAATTTTGTAATTGTTCCTTGCTCGAGTTAGCCTTACACGGAAAAATTAAACTGGAAAGTTTAAATTTCGTTGTGTGAATTATCTACCTTTCAGCATGAGAGAGTATTATTTTTCGTAAAGGGCAGAAAAATATGGCTTAATTACGAAACACCCAAATTCTTTAAAATATTTTTAAGAAGCACAAGTTGCATAATTTGAGAAGGAATGGAGATATTTTCTTCAAATGTGGATGTAATAATAGATCAAAATTTTGAAATGTTTAGAGCTATTATATTTTCTTGGATGGCTAAATAGTGGAAGGATATAATTTGTAAAGATTTACCTTTGTTAGAATAGCGTTGTGTGTAGTAAGCCTAAGTTCATATATCAGAGATGAAAAGATGCTAAAATTTTCAAAATCTTTGAAGTTCTTGAAAAAATTATTATTATTATTATTTTTTTTTTCAAAAAATAGGGCTAAGTTTTCGATGAATTTTAGGATATAACTTGAATTTGTATCATGATTTTTGCAGAAGTTGTTCAAGCGAGATTAAAGAAGATGAAAAGGCGCAGATTGATTCATTAATGATTGATTGATTGACCAGAGCTGTAGACACATCATCACGAAAAAACTTTTTTAGTAGGAGTAGGACATATTACTGCCATGCTACTTCGCAGTTGATGCACAGTTAAAAATTTCCGTAAGAAAATAGTAATATAACCATTCATTTGATTCTTATTTTACCGTATTTAATTACAACAGTTCAATAACTATTAAAAAGATGGCGCTCAAACCGCTGATTGTGAAAAAAAATCGTTTATTCTCTGTCGCTCCTACAGAACCTTTAACTAACCGTAATTCACAAGCGCCACTAGGTCTCGTTGTCAATAAGAATAGGGCGTCCATCTTAGTTGTGGAACCTTACCATCGCACGTTGTTGTTAAAATGTGAATAAAGATTTATCAGTTCAAATCTGCATGTGTATATAAAAAAGAAGGAAAAAAAGTGGCTTAAGCAGTGGTTACTAAATAGAAACACAGACACACGTCAATCAAAAATTGGAGACATCGGATTCCCGAACTGTGCGAATGAGCGAGCCCATAATTTGAGCTGCTGAAGCTTGTTTCTATTTCAATTTTTGCAGCAAATAAAATGATTTTCGTCAATATATAGTAAATTTAGACCGAAAATGACTTTGGATCCAATCAAAAACTGAACTCTCAATTTTAATGCAGTTTGTCTGTTGGAAAAGAAGATTTATTGATAAATAAACTGCCGCTTTGAGTGGTGTAGATGGCCGAATGAGTAGAGCGCAAGGTTGGTACACCATACAATAGGGTTGGATTCCCGCACGCTTCGTTTACGGTTTCTATGCCTCGAGGATTCTACGCCTCGAAATGGTTCAAAAACAGTAAAAATTTAGTTTTGAAACCTATTTTAAATGGTTATAAACCGTAAACTTATATATTTACGGCTTTTTGACCAAGCTGATTGAAAATAGTTTAGGTCCCGTAAAGATAAAAAAAAATGTTCCAAACCGTAAATTTAACGGTGAACTAGATGGACAGACTGCCGCCGGCTATTTAACCGTAATTTCATGATGAAATTTCTAACAGTGTGGAAACCATGACACTATTGCGCACAAATGTATTTATGTGGAAAAAATTTAAAACTGAAGACACGATTTTATTAATGTAGTACCAATTCTACGAAGCCAGGAAAAGTATTTCGTACAATCTTAACTTTTTATTGTAGACTTCAATTTTAATGCGCTTTGCGTTCTAAACAAAATGTTGATGTTACCTCACACAACTCGCTCGGAGGAAAAAATTAAAAAATCTCTAACGATTGCGTGTTGAGAACTTGTAGATTTCTTTCCTAAAAATACATTTACCTGATAACAATCTGCTTATTTTTTTCTGAAACAACTATCTCTTTAAATTACCTGCACTACATTAATTAATGATTTTTAATCTTAATGAAAAGATATCTACTGATTTTCCTTTCTTGATTGATTTATTAATCAAGCATTGATTTGGTTAATGAACGAGACTCAGCTTGGTTTCGTCTTTTATAGGGATTTGATATTATGTCATACTCATGATGAATTACCATCAGAGCTTCATAGGTTTCTCCACGAGTCGATATCGCTAGTGGCTGTGATGTGTGTTGCATGATTTACAATAACTTGCATAGAATATTGCAGGAGTTGAGCCCATAACAGAAGCTCAACTCCTGCACTTTTTTTCTTTTTCTGTGAATTTGTACTAAATCGACTGTGGAATTTCGGACTATTTACGCAGGAATTCAAGCTCTGAAGAATACAAGCTCATGCACCTTTCTTTCTTTTGTTTTTTTCCGTGAGAAGTTCAGCTCATTGTATTAATGGTTGGAAGAAGGAGCTGACGCAATAGATTTGATGTAAATAGCATCTGAATTGGTTAATTAAACTGAATCCAAAGACAACAAAAACTGATGAAGATTGTAACGTAAAAAATGCAACACTAAAAAATTACAAGTCCTAACCTCAGAAGAAGTCTTGAACCCTCTTTCTGAAATGCACACTTTTCCACTGAAAGAAGCCGAAAAAATTTAAGATCTGCAAAATTATCTCTCTCCATGTCATTACATCAACCATGACCTAATACAAACAATCAAATAAACCAAAAATACAGTTTTTTTTTTTTTAAACGGAAGATAAAGAGTGTGAAAATTTTAAATGATGAAAAAGGTTCGGGAACTTAACCCTCTGTAGCTGTGGACTGTAGGCAATATACCGTTCGATCGTTGTTTCAGAAGTTGTCTTGTGAAATAATCTAAGAAGTTCCTGAAATACGTGCATTTCATATTTTTGCTGTTACCTCGAATTCAACAAATCAAATAAATCCGAGTTTAAGAGTAACACACTCTCAGAAATAGAATGCTCATTTTTGACGATTCTTGAATCCTCAAGACAAATTTCGTCATTTACAACGATTCTTTCCTCATTCGATCACCTGACTTTTGACAACATGCGAACTCTCGGAAATTTGACGAAATATTTCCTCGCTCAACTCCCACCCAATCTAAAGAAAATGGCGTTTTCGTTTTGGAAGATTTCTACGTAGCTGTTCTGACTAAGCTCTCGTTCAAGTGACAAATGACATCAGATGTGGGCGAAAAAGAGCTATGAGGTTAGTATTTTAGAATTGTCAAAATCTCTGATTGTATACTTGTAGTTTAATAACCACATATTATTGAATTAATATTGTTCAATGTTCTGTTAGGCCTAACTATGTTTGCCTTATGTTTACTATTATGGCCAAGTGGGGAAATGTGGAATCATATTAATAGTGTTTTACTCGCAAAAATTAAAACAACAATAATAATTTAAAACTGTCTACTGTAATGCTGTGCTAATGTTTTAAAGCTTTTTAAAAATAATGTATATTTTGTTGTTCAAGTTAACAACTTGTCGAACCTTCAATGAACTTATATACAGTCAAGCAGGGTAACTTTGCAGCACTTCATATTTTTTAGAATAATTGACTTGAAACGAAACTGAACTTGTTCAGTGCTACTCTTCTAGCAAAGTTTTAAAATCAGTTTTCTTCTCTTTATTTCAGTAAAAAGTTTAGCAACTGTACACAGCTAATTATATAATTCAGTAAATATAAAGTTACAGCTTGGAAGCTATTTTGGAATGCTGATTAAAAGTTGTTAAAACTTATCATTCTTTTAAACTAAGTAACATTATACTAATTTACCAAGCATTTTATCTTCTAAATATAGTGAGTTTTTTAGTATATATGTGATTCTCTACTCAGTAATATTTAGCAAAATGTCAAACAAGTAAGACATTGCAATTTTATTCCATTCTCAGGATAACTTTGAACCGGCGGAAAGTTAGCCTGAGATTTGTTGTTTACTGATTTTAGATATATTCTACATAAAACAAAAATTTTATTTCTACTTTCTATGCATGTAACAAAAGTTTGAAAATAACATCATTCGAATATATATAATATGTTTATCTAGTTTGATTATAAAAACATATAATTAAATTGTAAAGAAGCATATACATTAGGGTGTCCCTTATATGGATGAAAATTTTTTTTTTTTTTTTTTTCGAAACGCATACCCCCAATTTCTTTTTAAACTATCCAGACTTACTCAAATACAAAATTTTATCTTCCTACATCAACATTAACCCGTGCCGACTGAGCTTTGAAGATTTGAAAAATTCTGTTTCTCACCCTTTCCGTTACGTAACTAAATCAATTGAAATATTTAATAAATATCGTTACACCTTAAACAAATATTACAAATTAAATGTTTTTTTGATGTTTTTGGGATATTTGTTCGGGAGCACCTAGAACCCAAACACTGATTTTTAAAAAAAATTACAAAAACCTTCCCGGGGATATGCCTAATAGTTTCCCAAATTTTCACCGCTGTTGGATGTAAATGTATGGTTTTTAAATCTATCGAGTACAGACAGACAGACAGACACATATTCATTTTTATGTATACAGATTTATTAAAAGAAGATACAATCACTGATTAGCAGGATATTTCCTTTTGAGGGTTTATTTTTTACAGTCTGGGTACAGATTTTTATGCTCTTGCACACAGCGTAGCAAAAATTGCTTTTGTTCTTCATTAGCAGTGATCAAACCATGAAAATCTTGCATAAGTTTTACAGCTCTTTCAGCTGTATCATTAACTGCTCTCAAAGAAAGAACTTTTCTTTTCGCTTCTAAATAGGCAACATCATCGGCCCACGTAGCGACGGGTTGCTGGAGGAAGTTATTATCGATTTTCAATCGAGAAAATAAATTTGTGCTCTTCAAAGACACAAAATCACTTAATGATTTAGCTGTAACAATGGATGAGGCAGTATAATTTAGTTTAGAAAAAACGGAATAACAGTACAATAAATGAATATTAAATTAAATATTGAATTTAAACTTACCATACAAATAATCAGACATGTCTTCTTTTGATGGAATGTATCTCTTCCCAGAATCATAAAAACTCTCTCTTTGTAAGTTCACTACAATGTTTTCCTTGGTTTGTTCACTAACTTCATCATCAAAGAGCGACAAAACGGTTATTTCTTCTGACAAGTACCAAAGGTGTTGACTAAACTTGCTCAGGCCTGCTTTGGAGATGAATTTGTCAACAGTTTCATATTCTTTAAGCTTTTTTAAAAAGCACAAATCTTGATTTGGTGCCTTTACCAGCACACTACATCCAAGCCATGGTTTCACATATACAACCGCAATGAATAAACAAACGTCTTGAAGAGCTCGTTTATCCTTGGCGCTGATTTTTAACTGGGATTGCAACAAACAAATTTTTAAAGAGTAAATAGCTCTAGCCATCCATCTTGCTTGATGCATCGCTCCAGGAGGTCTGATTTTAATTTTTTTCTCTTTATCTCCTCCTAAGAAAGTAATAGATAGCTCAACCAGTTCTCGATAATCGTCACGTACGATGGTTTTTTGCAGCTCTTGATTATAAAATGTCAACAATTCTTCAATTGTTACATCACTAAAATGTTGTTTGACAATATCGGTGCATGTTTCAATAGCAGCAGGATTAATATTTTTCCAGTTGTCCCTAAACTTTTTGAACATTGGGATATCAGGGCTAGTTGTGACTTGCTGGATTTTTGTTTCAAACACACATTTTAAAACCAGTTCATAAACGTGATGGCGGCAAGCAAAGAGTAGTAATTCCCTGTCCAATTTTTGTTCCAAAAGAATGCAAGCTCCTTTCACTCGCCCTGTATTAGACGCAGTTGTGTCACAGCACATTATTTGTACTTTGTCATCCAGGTTCCAGTCAGAAAGTGCGTTTAACACAGCTTCAGCTTGATTCTGGCCGGAAGAGCTCTCTAATTTGGGCACAGCTAGAAGTTGTTCCTTTCCTCCAAATGAAATTAGAATAGGCAGGCGTTCTTCTTTAAAACTTCTCACGTCCAGTCCAGGTAATAATTTTCCATCCCAATGAATAGTCACCATTTCGGGCATATTATTATGGAAATCTGATTTTATAGATTCCGCTCTATCTTTTCTAGTCTTAGTACGAATGCGTTGAATGGAAGATTTGTTTATCGGGAAATCTTCACAGCTAAGATCTAGCGCTTCTACTACAGCCTGGAGTATATAGACAGAATCCCTTATGCTTAATTGGCATCTATCTAAAGCTGCAACTAACTTAGGCGAGATAAAGTCTCTCCTTCCTCTTTTCGTAATAGTTGCAGAACATACCGTTTGAGAAGTGGATGGTATGGGTTCCTCAAGGCTTTCATCAGAGCTAGTAGATTCATCGTGATGTCCTTGCCCTTGTAAAACATCTTGTGTAGCAAGAAATGAGGATACACTTTCAAAACACATTTGCTCATGCCTTTTTTTCTCTTCTTTTAATTTTTTCTGTCTTGCCCTTTCTTCTTTTTCCGTTAACTTTTTGTCTACACCCGCTAAACATCCGGGACGCCCTGGTTCTCTTTGTTTTTGTAAAAATATTTTATCTTCTTCTATTTTTATGCGCTCTAAAGCATCAGCGTGTGCAATATCAAATAAATTATCTAAACTACTTTTAAATTCCTCCTCACGCTGCTTGTAAACATCTTCAATTTTTTTTGAATTTTTTTGCAACATCCTCCAAGCATTATAAAGATTTACAAGTTTCTTTACGCAGTTAGGTGTAGCTCTCGTAGGGATTCTAGCCTTTTCCCAAAATATAACGCATTCTCGAATGGCAAGATTTGCGCTTTCACTAACCGTCAATTTAACTTCGCGAATGTTAAAAAAAAGTACAGCTAGAACTTGGCGGTTAGACGGCAACTTTGCGCCTGTTATTTGAAAATTTACATCACCAACTAAGAAAATATTTTTTTTATTACTTCTTAACTCCACAGTCATTTTTTAAGTGTAACACATACGTATTAACCACAGCAGTAACTAAGAACAAATGACAAACAGCGAGTAGACGGCCGCTGCGAGTACAAAGCGAAACGCAACTGTCGCCTATTTTCTTGGCGCCAACTCGCAATGAATTCTTCGTCTGAGGTTTTTCTCCTGGCGGTAGCACAGTACGAACATGTATGAACATGATTCGATGCAACTCGGCACGGGTTATTGACGTCCAATGAAGGTAAAAATTTATTTCTGAGTGTTTTAGAAGCAAATGAACAAAACTAAGACCTATGCGTTATAAAATGAATACTTTGAAATATAAGGGACACCCTAATATACATATATAAGTACAAAGATAAAACAACGTAAAAAAGCACAAATTCAGAATAAAAAGTACCGCAAATAGCTATTTGCGGTACTTTTTATTCTGAATTTGTGCTTTTTTACGTTGTTTTATCTTTGTACTTACATTTTAGCACAAAGCATTTTGATCATTTGTCTTATAAGCATATACATAACTAGACATTCTATTAAATTTAAGTATGAGGATTTGTGATACTCAGGTGTATACTGAAATATGTGAAAAGTTGCTGTAAGCATGTAGTGCGCATATGAATGAATATTTGAGTGATATTCAAATTAAACGTATAGAATAGAATATAGCTCTTCTCAAAGTGCCTAATATTACTTCTGTTTTCTTATAATTTTTGCTTACAAATTACATACTATCATTAAATTGCTGATGAATATGTATGAATAAAATGATATTTTTTAAAATGTGAGAATTGATTATTATGGTATTATTTTTTTCAAGGTATCATTTTGATGACCACCAATAATGATTTCTCGAACAGAAAGATAACAAAATTGTCTCCAAAAGATATTACTCCAGCAGGTAATAGGAAGGTTTTTATGAGCTCCAACTCTCTGCGAAATGCAAAAGTACTCGGCTAAAAGTGTTAAATTTTAATGAAAATTTTTAAATAGTTGTTTTAATAAATATACTTGTGTGAATATGTTTACTTAAATAATTGAAAGTTGTTTTCTTCAACTTTTTTTTCCTAAATAAATTTAATGGGGATTTTTGTCCTAAACATGTTGATGTTGTTTTCCTTCTACTCTTTTTTTTTTTTTTTTCATGTAGCATTTCTTGCAATACCATAAATTATAGAAAACTTGTAATGTTCTGGACTAAAAACGGCGAGTTTTTAAGTATTAAAAAAATTTATAGTTCAGTGTTGCTTAACTATAATTCTTTTATTAAAATAGTGTATTTCATATAATTTTTTCTGATGCGGTTCAAAGTTACCCTGAGTGTCATGGTAACTTTGAACCAGGTTAATAATTCATTGTAGATGGTGTTTGTAATTATTATTTCTTAGTTTTTAAAACTACAATATACTTTGGGAGTTATCCTTAAATTTTATGCGAATAATAACAATAACATTATTAAAATATTAGTGGGACGAGTAAAAATCAAGTAATTAAGGTGCAAAGTAGACTGTAGTGCATTTGCATAATTTATATTCATTATTTTTGTAAAAAGTTTTATGAAGTAGGTGTTTCTTCTTTGAATCTATCTTCTACCGTAATAAAAAAAATCTACTCCAAATTTTGAATAGCCAAGGATTTCCCCCCCCCCCCCCAAATGTCCGTCCCCATTATTTGTCACTTGCTCAATTTTCTATTGCAATATATTAATTTTGAAATGTTTCTTTCCTCATGCAGGTTGGTTCGTGAAGTTTTTGTACAGTGCTTAATTATCTAAAAATGGATATTGTAGCTTCAAAGCTAAAATAATGAGGATTTGAAAAATTTATGTGTCAGTTTCCCCCAGAAAATAATAAATCCAGTAACTCCGAGTGAAATTAGCCTTTTGAAGTTAGATACTTCAGAGTGGATAAATTTCAAATTTTGACTATTGCATTTCATATTTTCACTTTCATAATATTTTATTTATATTTCTTAAGCATATTAATTTATTTCTTAAGCATTGTTAATGCAACCAGAAAGAGTACTACTACTGAATTTAGCACCACAACGACCTGTCCGTCATAAATAATATTTGTAGTTGAAATTCAATGTGTAATGTAATGTTGAAGCTTCATGTTTTCTAACGTTACCATATTTTATGTTTACTTTTTCCTTTTACTTAACTTTGCCATATTTTGTGATTTACTTTCTATTTATTAACTTTACTATATTTTATTACTATTATTTGAAATAGAGAGATAATAATTATAAACTTGTGTTGGCTTTATATATCTCCCCCCTCCCAATGTGGATAGTATAAAATATAAGAACATTAAGACAAACCTACTTTTGTGTGATAGGTACGGATTGCATAAAAGAAATAGCTCAAAAAACAAAAACTGTTCAGAAATTGGAAAAGTTATTTTTACAACATATTAAACAAAATTAAGCATTGGAAGTGGACAGCTTAAAAATTGCATAGTAAATGTCAAGAATTTGAAAGGGCGAGAAAGTGTTTTCCAAGCAAACTAAATAATAGAGTACAGACAAAAGCATTTCTACATTTGTTGCTGTTGGTGAGTTCTCGCATGAAGTGAGGAAGAGAAGGTGCACTGCTCCTGATTTATAGGGGCCCTTATTGGTAGGAGTCGGACCCTTTTTTTGATCCAGATGAGAGACTCACTTGGGGGTTGGTACCTCCAGAAGTATCGGTTCAGTTGAGTGTACACAGTCCCACAGCAACCAGCTGTGAGAGGTGTCACCCTCCCAAACACTAACTTGGTCAATGTTGCTTCACTTTTAGTGTTCTGCATGAACAAAGCTATTATGCCAAGCTGGAACAAGCTGGTCCACTGCAGGACATTTTTTCATTTAATTTTTCATTTTAAGCATTTAATAATTTTAAAACGCACAAAATACAACTCTGCTCGTCATAGTTCAAAAGGTGCATCTTGTGGTGAACTGGTTCAAAATCGCTTTCCATTCTTGAAGATATCATTGTTGCTCTATATGCTTGTGGAGTTTTACTTAACTTTATCTATGAATTTCTGAATGCTTTTAAATTAGTTTTTCTGATAAGTTTTGAAGCTTTTTTTTTCATGATTTTAATCTTTCTTCTTTTATAGGTAATGAAATAGATGAAGAAGCTATGGACTAGAAGCTCTCCAATATAGGGTGACTAGGGGGTATGATAAAATGGGACATTTTGTGACAAGGGGGGCAGGGGGTCAAATATATTGAAAAAAAGTGTGTCATCATTTATGAATGTTTGCTTAAAAAGTCCTTATTTTTTTGTTTTCCAAAAAGAGTATGAACCCTGCAATAATACATTGATTGAAAAAAATGAAAGAATCATTACATTTTGAAAAATATATTAATTTCATTAGGAGTATTAATTTCCATTAGCAGCTGTAGCAGAGTTGCAAAACACTCGGATTTTTTCAAATAGAACTATCTATAATTACTAAACTTTTGTATAACTATCCTCTGCAAATTCTTTTAAATTGTAAGAAAATATAATTTAATTGCTGTCAATAATTTAAAATTTATGAAAAATATTTTATAAATACAAATCTTCTTTCTAATTTTTTAAAAATTAGAATTTATTATTTTGCTGCCTAGTTTGATTAAATCCAACTTTTTTACAATCACCACTAAGTGACAGAATTAAAATATTATTATTTCTACCATATGTTATGCTTTAGTTTAATTTTGTATAATGTGAGGTATAACCTAACAAAAAAACAAGTAATGTTTTATTTCATATTTAAATAGGGTGTGGGGGATATTTTTAGATTACAATTTTAATGCCACAAAATACAAGGAGTTGGGAAACTTCTCTTAAAACTTTAACATTATTCATTAGATTTTTCAGCCTACCATAATTACATTTTATAAAAATTTCTGATAATCTGAGTGTGATTTTTAATCACATAGTCCAGTTCTGTCACTATGTTATGTAAATATTCTTGAATTTTTAAATTGTAATTAATATTGTATTTTGTAGCTACAATATATAACGAATTTCATGCATCAGGTGGTGTTGTAAGTTATGTTGAGATTCAGTTTGATATAAATGTATGTATCTTTTTTTTTTCTTTTCTTTTAAATGTGTCGGAATCTTTAAAAAAATCAATTGTAATTATCAACAATTGTTCCCCAAATTAGTATACTAATTGAATGCAACTATAGTATGTGTAATTAGAATCGGCGTATCAAGGTCACACAACTCTGCCTTTTACCATTTCTGGTCGCCATGGTTTCCGTGCTAGAAACTTTTTCCCCACTTGATTTGGCAAACATAAGTAAATTTGTTGCTTTAGTTATAGTAATAATAATAGGCGAATTAAAATCAGATTTATTTCTTAATGGCAAAAATAGATTGCTTAAGAAAAAGTACTCTAATATTTTGAACCAATCTAAATCTTATTCTAATATTTTGATGTGTTTCAGAAAGCTATTATATACCTAATTTATTGTATTTTATATTTTGTAAATGGTAAAATCTTATCTAAACGTTCCAGATTTAAAATTTATAAGACATTTAATTGCATTTACTTAGTATCAAAAATAAATAAATGGAAAATAAATTCTTATTACTTTTTCTCAATTGTTCTAATATTTTGAATCGGAGTTGTAGTAATGCAATTGCCTTAACTGCAGTGCAAAAAAAAAGGTCTGGCTCTGTTAGCTTTCTCGCAGTTGCCATGGTGACGAAGCAGGAAACGCGACCTTGATGCGATTATTCTAATTGCACGGACTATAACACATGTGAAAACAAAAGTCTTCATCTTTTCTTTTCTCATTTTTTGTTAGAATTGAAATAATTAAATATTAAAGAAACAAATTTTTAAATTGATATTTTATTTCATACAGGATTTTGAGAATGAAAAAAATAAACATTAGTAGAGTCAATGTTATTTTACATGAAAGTGTGTAGCTTTGAATTGATTAAGAAAAACCAAATTTTTAAAGTAGATTGGAAAAGAAAAGGGTTAAAGTTATACAGTCAAACCTGTCTATCTCGAATCTCACGGGAAGGGAAAAAAATTCGAGATAAAAAGGTTTCGAGTTATACAGGTTCACAAAAAAATGCAAAAAAAAAATAATAATACTTACTTTTATTGTAGATAAATACATACTGCTGAATGATTTTTCAATGAAAATAGTCCTTCAAAGTTTTTTGATGCCTAACTTTCTTCACTTCAATTAACTTTTTAATATTTGCAAGAGCTGCAAAGCTGTCAGAGCCAACATTTTCCTGAGCCTCAAGAAAATTTGTCAAGAGTTCCACGGCCTTCTCAGCTTCTTTCGCTGTCACTTTAGGTGAATCGGCTTCGGTTTCTTCGATTTCGTCTTCTGACATGTTTTTCACATTATCGATGATCTCCGCGTCTGTCAAGGTTCCACATGTTGCTAGTGTATCATCCACTTGCAAAAATTCTTCTAAAGAAATGTCAACATTCAATCCTGAATTCAAGGTTCTCCATTCTTGAGAATTAATTTCCACCGCTTCATCAACAGTTTCTTCAGCTTCTTTTCCGTGCTCATCGCTGATCTCTTTCTCTTCTTCGCATTGATTATCGAACCCCGCTTTCTTGAAACTGTTTTGGATTGTTTTCTCTGTGACACATCTCCATGCATAATCGGTCATTCTTATGGCGTCTAGCACGTTCACCTTTGGAAGAACACTTCCCTCATGAATAGCATCGATTAGCTTACGGATTAATTGTCTTCTATAGTTCGCTTTAAAGCTTCTTATTACCCCTTGATCCATAGGTTGTAGTTTGGAAGTCGTGTTAGCAGGGAAGAACTTTACACATACGTTTTTCAAAGAAGGCAAGTTGTTATGTGCGCTGCAGTTATCTACAAAGAGTATAATTTTCCTCTTTTGGGCACACATAGATTTGTCTAAAGATTTCAACCATTCACCAAAGATTTCACTAGTCATCCAAGCTTTTCTGTTTGCTTTGTACTTGAAGGGGAAAGACTTAACTTGAGCAAAACACCTAGGTTTTTCTGAGCGTCCGATCATCAGCGGTGGAAGTTTTTCTGAGCCGTCTTCATTTGCAGCGAACAGCAGGGTTAAACGGACTTTGCTTTGTTTCCCCCCCTTACACTCTTCTTCCTTGAACATGGCAGTTTTTTCTCAGGGCCTTAGGAAAGAGAGAAGGGCTGGTTCATAGGGGGAAAATTTGAGGAAACGAAACTAGTAGTCTGTGACGTCACCGTGAATACAGTGTTCGCTTCGGATGGCTTGCATGTAGTTAGTTTTCAGTGCTTTTTAGTTTGTAAATGAAAAATTATACTTGAAATGCTTTATATATGTATTTTTTTTTTTGAAAAGAACTCAACTGCCTCTTAAACATATTACACGAAATGCGGATAACAGAAATATACACTAAATTTAAATAAACTGTACTTTTGTTGTAAATTGCGTTGTTTTGTTAGCAAAGATAATTTCTCGAATACATACATACATTGGAATTGAAAACATAAATTTAGTATCATAAAACACTAATCAAGATTAACAGTTAACATTGCAAATTTTGAACGGAAAAATTTACATAAAGATTTATAACCATTAAATGAAATGTGTAACACACCTGATTATTTTTTAGTGTTATCCTGATTAGTTTTAATTTGATTTGATGCTATCCATTTTTTCATCTTCTGTTCTTCCTTTCGTTTTGTAGTTGCAGCAGTACGATTTATATGGCGGATTCGTATAAATGTTCGTATACGCGAATAAAGTTTTATTGCCTTAATACAAACATGGGGGTACTTTTCCTTAAGTACTTCTGCTAGTTCTGTCGTGACATTTTTCTCTTTGTTTACATTATTTTTTCCGTGGATGGAATGAAAAATTGTCTCGAATTTCTTCCCCATTTCCAGCCAATTGTCTGATGGAACTGTAAGTCCTCCTTCTGATAGACATTTAAGCCATGGAGAGTTGTCTAATTCCTCTCCTACACTTCTTGATAATTTACCAAGTGTTGGATCCGTGTCCCTTACCTTATAAGCTACATACCCAGCAACATATTTTAGAGCTTCGTGTTCTGCGAAATTCATAAGGCAACTGGACGGCTCATCAAATACATTCCAGGAAATCGGGACGTCTTCTAAACACATTTTTCTCATGCAGTCCTCGTCGTCATCCGTTTCATTAGGGATAACTTCCTCGTCCTCGAATGCACTTTTTAAAATTTCTGCAGTCAAGTAGGCCGGAATTGAAGATTCTTCTCTTACGTTTGTTTTTGGAGACAATGCAGGTAATTTATTTGCTAGAAGAAGATTTTTTAGTCTACTTATTACTTCGACTGGAGAGGGATGGTCATAAAAGCTCCCAACTCCTCGAATCCGGCTAAAAAGACTTTCCAGAGCATCTTGAGTTAAGCGAGCAGTTAAAATATATTTGAATCCAAAAGGTTTCTCTTTTAATTCCTGCATTAAACCAAATAACGAAGATATAGAAATTAATATACCTTTTTGAAATGGAAGTAGGATCCTCTTTCCAGTTACCTTCATGCCTGCAATAGCAATTTTTATTTCAAGTAGAATTTGCTTTTGTTTTTGGAAGTGTTTTTCAATTCCAAAACCTGACTGAAATGGCTTATTGCTTGGGGGATCCGGGCAATTGCTGTTCATTATGTCAAAAAAAGTATCCACCAGCAGAAAAAAATTTGCAGCCTTTTCATTTCCAGTTAAAATCGAAATTGCTTTGGCTGTTGTAGCAGAAAAGAGCGTTTTTGCAGGTGCTACTCTTTGACGCTCATTTCCTTTTACAGTCAGAACAGTTGGCTTTAACTTGTGACACATTCTAATTTCTCCCCGATCTTTTGAAAATATTTCTTCAATGATGTCACTTTTCAAGCAGGTTCCATCTTTTAATGTTAGGCCACTGTCTAGAAAATGATTTCTCAGTAATTTTAAATAATGTGGTGGATCAGCAAAAACCCAAACTTTTGAATTGGTTTGGGACGGAATGTCAAAAGAAGTATTATCAGCTGTAATTCTTAACTCCTTCCAGAGAGTAGAACAACCAGCCAAATCCGCAACAATAGCTTTTACAATTAATCCATTTTTATATAAGTTATTTATGATGTCAAATAATAATTCTTTGTTCATTCGTGTATTGAAATTGAAATATACTGGTTGCTTCCATGGTAATAGTATTCCTCTAGCCAAAACGACTTGTACTTTCGAAAATGGGCCTAATATTTGGTATTCACCGGTGTCATAACATAATTTACTGTCTATGTTCATTTCATCGAAGCTTAGTGTACAAGTTCGTTCGGCTGGCGTCATAGACTCGCCATTTCTTTTTATGATTGCCAGAACTTTATGCAAAATGCCTGGTCTACAAGTAAATTTTGCGCACCATCTTCTTAATGTGCTGGCACATGGTAATGGAATGCCAATTTTTGTTCTCCAGTATTCATATGACTTTCTGGAAAGAGCTCTTGTAATAATGCTTCTTGATATGTCTTCGGCGGACCATTTTATTCTTTTTTTCTTTTGTATAATGGCGTTTAATTGGGTCGGTGTTAAAACACTTTTTAAACGTTCTTCCATATGTTCGGTCTTTTCCGTCTTTTTTTCCAGCGAACTTATTCTTTTCTTCAACATCTGATTTTCGACTTTTGTACGCTTCATTCGTAATCGAATTTTTTTTAATTCCACACATTTCTTTTGTGATATTTTTTGTTTTTCTATCTTTAAGCGAACAATCTCGTTTTCTAAACATTTTACCTTTTCAAGTAAAGCTTCATTTTCTTCCACATGAGTATGGCACGATAAACAGCTATCAATTTCTGTAACTTCAATGCTATCCAACTCGCATCTTTTTTTTGGACTGAGATTTCGTATATGATCAAGAGCTTCCTTTAAAGTTTCTCGTTTTCTTTTCCTTTCGTTTCTGTTTGTTTCTAAGTTACTTTCCAAGATAGAAGAGAGTAAATTGCAAGTCGGAATTGCTTCAGGTTTCAATATTTTTTTCTCTTTTAATCCTAGCAGTCGGCTTTGCATGTCATCTTTATAATCGTCCACCTTGAAATGGTTGCTGCATATTCTAGCATTTTCAACATTTACAAAATCTCTTCTTCTGCATCTGTTGAGCCATTCTTTAATAAAAATGGGATCTTTCGGGAACGAATGATAAATTACACCAGGGGTCTCCAAACTTTCCAGCCTTAGGGCCATATTGATTACTCCAGTAAATTCCAAGGGCCAAAACCATATTATCATTGATTGTTGCCGGTGGTAAAAAGTTGAATCAGTCCACTAGTGGTGTAAAATATGATTACTTTTTTGCCAGATGCCATTAGCGACGGGGAAGCTGATGTATTTTCTGTATCGTATGGGTATCCGTTATAATGGGGTACCCGCATCGTATCGCCATGGTAATCATTGATTACAAAAGTAATGAAATACACAAGTAATCATTGATTACTTTTTTCTTCAGTAATCGTTACTTCGGTTCCTAACGAGTACTCAAGTAACGAATGAGTATTTTTTTACATGAAAAAAAAAGTCCGAAAAAGTACGCCACGTTTAAAAAAGGCTGCAAATCGAACTAAAGTCCGCAAAACGGCAACACTGCATATTATTAATTTTCCTGTCATTATCTGTAATTTCTAGATTAGTCGTAGAGTACGAGCGAGCCATGAGGAGTAACGTGACAGGACATCTGGTGGACACAAGCAGAAATAGGTAGTACCTTCTATCCCTAACAGATGGCGCTAATAGCACTTACAGAATAATCTCGTTGGTTTGATAAAGTTCTGGTGTCTTCCACTCACTTCTAGATGGCAGTAAGTGAAATATATAAGAAGGCTAGTGGCGCAACCACAAGTCAGTTCCTATGACACTGCTGTGAAATAAAATAGTGCGTACCTCCTTAAAACGTGTTTGTGCGTGTTTAAGTTTAAGACATCTTTGTAACAATATTTTTATTTGAATTGTTGCTTTTGTGTGTGATTTAGTAGAATAGAAAAGAAGCGAAAAATTGATAGTGAATGCAGAAAATTCAAAGATCAGTGGAACATTCAGTATTTCGTAATTGAGTCCAGTAACAAGGCGCTATGTTTGATTTGCAATGAAAGCATAGCCGTTCTCAAAGAATATAACATTAAACGTCATTATGAAGCAAAACATTTTCAAAATTACTCAAAATATACAGGAAGTTTGCGGACAGAAAAATTCGAAGCTATGAAGCGCGGATTGAAATCGCAGAAATCTTTATTTACAAAACTCAAAACTGAACAAGAGGCTGCAACTCGTGCCAGCTTTCGTGTGGCTCTTGAAATTGCAAAACGTGGAAAACCATTCACCGATGGAGAAATGGTCAAAGAATGCATAATCGCAGTAGCCGAAGAAATGTGCCCTGAAAAGGTAAATTTATTAAAAACTGTCAGTATGTCAGCAAACACTGTGGCTCGAAGGGTAGAAGACATCGCTGAAAATATATCCTCTCAACTGTTCAACAAAAATGGACATGTTGAGTGGTTTTCTTTGGCCTTGGATGAGTCAACGGATGTGTCAGATACTGCTCAGGTGTTGATTTATATTCGAGGAGTAGATAAAAGCTATGAAGTGCATGAAGAACTTCTTGATATGTATAGTATTCATGGCACAACTACTGGTTCAGATATTTTTAAAGGAGTTGAAATGGCCATTAAGCAAAAGAACCTTCGATGGAAAAACTTGAAATGTATTACAACTGATGGAGGCAAAAACATGAGTGGGAAAGATAAAGAAGTGGTCGCTCTTGTGTCAAAGGCTGTAGAAAATGACGGTGGTTCAAAACCAAGTCTTACATTGTATCATTCATCAACAGTCTTTGTGCGGAAAATGTTTGGATATGTCTGAAGTTCTGAAACCAGTCATATCAACTGTTAATTTTATCAGATCTTTTGGGCTGAATCACCGACAATTCGTACAATTTATTAAAGAGATTGGAGAAAATGACTTACCTTATCATACTGCCGTACGTTGGCTTAGTTGTGGGAAAGTCCTTCAGCGCTTTTTTGAACTTCGAGCAGTGATCGAATTTTTTTTGAATGAAAAGCATCGCCCTCTTACTGAATTGCAAAACAACGCATGGCTGTGGAAGTTAGCATTCTATGTTGATTTGACAAAACATGTGAACGAACTGAATTTGAGATTGCAAGGAGAAAACCAGCATCTTCCTGATTTATACAATAATATCAAATCATTCCGGAAGAAATTGATACCGTTTCAATCACAACTACGAAGTAAATGTTTTTCACATTTTAAAACATGTGAAATATTTAGCCACACCACTGAGACCGAGTTTCCTATCGATTTTGCAATCGAAACTTTGAGTGCTTTGAAAATAAATTTTGATACTCGTTTCTCGGACTTTGATGCCATTGCGAATCAAATTAAGATTTTTCAGAATCCTTTTGATACTGACATTGAAACCCTAGCCCCGGAACTTCAAATGGAAATGATTGATCTACAGTGCAGTGATATAATTAAGAACAAATATCATATCTTATCTTTGTTGGAATTTTATAAGTGTCTTCCACTGACACAATTTGATAATTTGCATAAATTTGCTCGTGGGCTGTTTTCTGTTTTTGGTACTACTTATTTGTGTGAGAAGACCTTTTCCAAAATGAAGTACACAAAAAATGTTTA
Source organism: Octonoba sinensis (assembly GCA_038502835.1). Taxonomy (NCBI): domain Eukaryota; kingdom Metazoa; phylum Arthropoda; class Arachnida; order Araneae; family Uloboridae; genus Octonoba; species Octonoba sinensis. The sequence goes on along the minus strand of CM076604.1, from coordinate 88,714,627 downwards.
CAGATCTAAATTAACTGATGAGCATCTTAAATCTCTTTTAATAATTGGTACAAGTAAAATTAGTCCACAACTACAAACTATTGTCAGTGGAAAATCTCAATTACATAAATCTCATTAGTATTTCATATGTCGTTATGCTTGTTATAAGTTATCTTTTCATTTAAAATGTATAAAATGTTAGTTGGATTCATTTCAATAATTTGTTAGTTAGTAAATAATAACCTACAACAATGTTATGAGTAGTTAGCCCATGACCATATCAATGTAGCTGTCATATTAATAATTATTCAACATAAAAATAGATTACTTCAGTAAACTTAATTTAATTTGCTATAAAAAATAAATATGTTCTCTAGAAGGAGTTTTCTTTCAAGTATGCTAGCTCTCCGCGGGCCGGACAAAATCTGTCCGCGGGCCGGATGTGGCCCTCGGGCCGTAGTTTGGAGACCCCTGAATTACACCATCATTTTTGGTCTTTCTATGATAATTGGAGCAGGTAGCTACAGCACAACTGACCATTTCAATTTATAACTTTAATTTTATAACATTGAATAAACTAAATGTTTACTAAAGCGAGATTTAGAACATTTTAAAAGAGAATTATCTGCTCACATCCGAAAAACGCACGCATTACGAACGGTGTTGACTGGAAAGGCTCTCCGATCTGTCTTCACAGTGACGTCACGAACTGGTTTCTTCCCTACCCCAGTGGTAGCAGCGGCTTTTCCAAACATCAAAGGCATGAACTAGCCCTTCCTATATTCTATGGTCCTGGTTTTTTCTGGCAAGCACTGATAAAATAGCCCTGTTTCATCAGCGTTGAAAATGTTTTTTGGTTTGTATCCTTTTACGAGATGAGGAATATTTTTTATAAACTCTTCACATACATTTTCTGGGACTGATGCGCTTTCTCCACAAAGCTTGCGGAAAACAATGTTGTGCCTCTTTTTGAAACTTTCGAGCCATCCATTGCTGGCTTTGAATTCTTCTGAATCATGTCCAAGTTCTTTAGCGAAATCTTCTGCTTTTTTCTGTATCACATGCCCACTGATAGGGATTCCTTGGTCTCTGCACTGTGTAAACCATTTCAAAACGCATGCGTCTACATCCGGAAAATTGCATTTTCTCCTTTTTTTTCCTTTTTTGTTGCTTAGAAACTTTTGCTCTATACTTTCACGGTTTTTGATAATTGTCGAGAGAGTGCTGGCTGGCACGCCAAACTTTTCTGCGATTTCGCCTTTTTTCATCAACGGGTTCTCATCTAAAAATGTCAGAATTTTCATTTTATCCTCATTTTCTAAAACATTCAATTTTCTTTTTACTCCTGCCATATTCGCATTTGCCAACCACGTACCACGGAAGAAAATCAACAATAGGAATGAATTTCAACTTTCCAGACTTCTTATCTATGTGTGTGGAAGCTGACCCCCTAGTGGTCACATCCTGCTTAACCAAACCCTCCATTGCACTCTCGCTTCTTGGAAACGCTAAACAATGATGACTGGAGGCGTCCCGGGAGAGATGACAGTAGGAGAGAGGTAGAATAGCGATAGTGACCAGAATTCCAGGAAAAGTCCCCTCCAGCTTCCTTTATCTGTGCGGCCACAGAATTTATGTTTTCCTAAACTCTTTTGCATGCTTCATTGCAAGGGGCAGGCTTCATTGTTTTCTGTAACTGACCCTATTTCCCAAAATTCGAGAAACACAGGTTTCGAACAAAATTTTTTCGAGATAAAAATGTAAAATGCACTGAATTTAGATAGTATGCGAAGGAAATTTCAGAAATTTCGAGATATAGAAGTTTTCGAGATTTACAGGTTCGAGATAGACAGGTTTGACTGTAAAAGTATTTTTTAAATATTTCTTTTGCATAATTAATTTAGTAACGATAACATATTCAAAATAACCTGCTTTGATTATAATGTGTATAAATAATATGTATTATAATGTGTATTTGTAATCTATAAATCATGTCAAAATATGGGAAGAAAACCTCATATATTATATCCTTATTCTATGGTAAAAGTTTAAGATTTGTAATTTATTTTATAGGGTTGGCATGTTTTTGAATATTAGTTAAATTTTTGTATGTACGTTTTTTTTTTTTTAAGAGCCCTCTGTGACCCTGAAGAATTTACTTACCGTAAAATACCGAACAAGCGCTTCCTCCTGCCCCCCCCCTCCCGTTTTCCGCGAATTACCTTCAGGAGAAAATACCGATTATCCGCCCCCCAACTTCGATTGTGATTGAAATTATACAGTAGGAACAGAAAGTGGACCATTCTCGAATATGAGTACGAAAATTTCTCAATTACGGTCTTAAATTAATTCATTAAATTTTATTTTCATTATTTTCAAAACATTAATTCCAACTTTCATGCTGTGTTTAAAAGAACGCACTTTCAAAATGGCGCGAACCATCATCGTATAGTCGCGCAAGAATTTTCAAGTTAGCAAAACAATATCCGATCTAAAATGAAGATGCCAGAAAAAAAGTAAAAAAATAATTCTTTGTGCACATTTAAGTAACTAAAAAATCAAGCATGCTTCAGGCAAGGGGAATGAATGTTTTGCAATTGCTTCGGTCGCTTCAGCTGGTGTTATCTTTTCTTGCTATTGTTTATAATTATAATCTATTATTGCAGAGGAAAACATGTGAATTGAGGTTAAATGCAGAATTGTGCATTCAGCGCGATAGAATTTTGTTTGCCACTTAACTTTTTTTTTCTCTTTTTTTTTTTTTGAAGGGGGTGAGGGATCGATCGGAACGAATTTTGCTAAACAAACAAGTAATAGATGAGTCTTTACTGTGATACTGCTTTTAATGAATCATGGATGCGTGCGACGTATAATCGGTACGTTTTTTCGCTTGTACCGTTTAAGCGCCCCCTCCCGTTTTTTCGCAAAATTTAGGGGGGGGGGGGCGATTATTCGGTATTTTACGGTAATCATGAACATGCTTCTCCCTCAATTAATGGTTTGAATTCCTTTCTTTTAATTTTCAAACGGGATTTTTGTGCTTTATACATGTTCCTATCAATGTAGATGCTCATACCATAATTTTCAGTTTTGCTGTAATGCTCCATATGAGCTAGAATGTTTGCCAACATAATAAAAGTAAAATTTTATTATTATTGCTGGTGTTTTTTTCTTTTACATGTGTTATGGGGTTTGAAAACCCTTAAAAAGCAATTCTTCTTGTGACAAATACATACATATAACCAACTCAATGAAACTAAGTTTTTAAAATTAATGGAATAATTTTCTGAATGAATTAGTAAACAGATCTTAGACAAATTGATAGTTCATTGCTTGCAGGATTATGAGGGGGAAAAATATTTGAAAAAAAATTTAATTGCTTTTATCTGTCAACAAAATGCTTAATTTAGAAGGAATACTAACTTTTTAAATTGTTTTGAAAGTAGGAATGTTAAAACTAAATTGTGTAAGAAATTTCTCTTACAATTGACCTAAAATAAGAAATTTAAACGTATATAATATGACATGCTTGTATGGTAGAAAATTTTCTCCTTTAGAACATTTATTCAAAATGAATAATACATATTTCAGCAATAATTGCCGCAACTCAAAAAATCGAAAATTTTCAATGTAATTATTTGAAGCCCCAAATTACTAGAAATACCAAATTGCCCTCTTAAAAATAAATTCAAGATTTTATTTAAGGTGCCATGACGTGCTCAAAATGACGAAATTTAATTAAAAGTATTTTAATACAACGAAATTTATCATGATAATTAACGAATCAAAATGACGAAATTTTTTTCGATTTGATTGAAATGTAAAGACTCGTTAATACGGAATCGAAGTGACGAAAATTTAGTCATTTTGACGAAATGTATTTCATCAAATAGACCCGACGAAACAAACGACTAAAATTTCGTTGTTTTTGACGAAATGTGTTTCATCAAATAGATGACGAAACAAGTGACTAAAATTTCGTTGTTTTTGACGAAACGTATATGACGAAATATTTTTCTGTTTTTGACGAAATTTATTTCGTCAAATGTATGACGAAACAAATTTCGTCAATTTGACGAAATGTTTAATCGGAGCATTTTTCACGAAGTCATTTCGTCAAATACGACGAAAGTTTCGTGAAATTTGAGCATGCTTTTCTGAGAGTGCAGGGAATTAAAAAAAACAAAAACTAAATAAATAAAAATTAATCAAAAAAATTAAAAATCCTGATAATTGTTTTTTTTATTGTTATTATCTCTAATTCTAAAGAAGAAAAAAAAGAAAAAGAAAAACAAATATCTTCAAGCTGTTGAGTAATACACGTCGTTCAAAGAAAAAAAAACGCTCTTTGTTTGAAAAAAAATGAGCAACTATTTTTAAAGTTCTTTTACAGCAAAAAATTAAAAATGTAAAAAAAAAAAAAAAAATCGGAGCAGCGGAGCACAACAAATTTTTTTGCTCAGGCTCCGCTCCAGTTTCTAACAAATTTCGTTGCTTCACTGCTCCGAGTTCATGACCCAAGCTCCGCTCCAGATCTCTGGAGATAACACACTTATTAGTTTTCATCATCATTAAAATAACAGTCCTCAATCGTTTACTCTTTTTCTACTGCACTTTCATATAGTGTAAGCTAACATTTCCTGCATATTTAGGATTTTATAATAATTAATCTAACACTTTTTTCGCAAAAGTGAAAGGGTAAAACTTTAAAAGATGAATCTCAATTTGATGAGAGCGATTAAAACTTCAAAAAAAGTATCCGAGAGAAAACGTTTAACAGTTTTTTCCGAGGGGTAGAAAAGAAAGAAAGAAATAGATTTTAGTCTCTGAAATTGCAAAGGTGCTTGCTAATGTTTCAATCATAAAAATAAAGTTTTAAATTTAGTACATCGTGAAAAGTTTAAAATTTTCGACTTTCCTTTTGCTTCATTTTCCCATATTTTCTCGGACAAAATTTGTATTCAGTGCATCAAATTGTAAAAAAATTGCTTTCATAACCATCTCCGACTTTACAAGATAAGGCTTTTAAATTTATAGACAGAAAGAATATCGTTAGCTCAATAACGGTTGCCATGTTTTTGAGAATTAAACCGGAAAAGACTTTACCACATTTCAACGCTGTTCCTGTATATGTAGACATTACCTCAAGAAATGCGTCATAAGCCATTGCTGAATGCAAGCAACCACTGCTGTTTTGCGTGGGCTTCTCTGATGCGACCTTCATAAGAGAAAGGACGTTTCAGTTACATGAACGTTCAGTTCAAGGAAAACAATTACAGAATTTCAAGTAACAAGTTTCGCACATTTATGTCTTTTATAGTAGAAAAGTAGTAATTATTACTCAGCGGAGGAAAGAGCGAGGGGCGTAGAGTGAAATATTTGATGTGTGTGTGTGGGGGGGGGGGGGGGGAGTATAACATATACAGATATACATACATTCATAACATAAATTCATACATACATACACATTACACATTTCCTTTTTGCTGCAGCAACGTCATGATTTTCGAGTTATTACTAAAGGATAATTACACACTCACCATTAATTAGTCCTGTGGTATTAATTCGAAAATAATACTTTTTTGAGTTGTGACATTGCAGTAGATGAGCGATATGTATGTGTCATGAACATAATTTTGTTCTTTCCTAGGGTTGGGTTATAAAGCCCTATACTCTCTTCGCTATCCCATGGGAAGACTTGTGGTTTTACAGCTCCTTTCGCATTGTCTTACGCAGTTGCGTTAATATAATGCAAATAATTGAAACATTTCTAAAGCGGTACTGTTTAGAGAAACAAAATCGCTTATTCTTTAAATTGCGTGTCTAGGATTTTTGTTAAGACCTGAAAGGATGTGTTGCATCCGATGCATTCAATGCATTTTTATGGACTCTCAATGATTACCACATTTTTAGTCTGCATCTCTGAAATTGTAAATTTTTACGACAGCTGTGGTTAAACTTTAAACAGCAATCAAAACTGACACATATTTCAAGGAATAGTAACAAAAATCTGTGGTGCATTGATTAAAACTGCATTTTTCAAACCCGCACTAATTAATAAGGATCTCTTTAGTTCACTTGTCTTTAATAATTTTAATCGAGTTTTTATCAACTTTTCTGAAAGGTAATTCACATAAAATATTAAAACCCACAAGAAAAATATGACTAAAACTAAATTTTATTGACACGCAGGTTTGTATTGCTGACGTCGAAGAATGCAAAGGACTGCATTTACTTGAAGAGCTGAAAAAGGAATTTGGCTCCGAAAATGCTATCTTTTCTTTATGTGATGTATCAAGTGAAGAAGATTTTGAAAGTAAGTAAGATTTAATTTAAATTAACCGTAATTTATTGACAGTTTTCTTCTTTCTTAAAAATAAAATGGGTTTGCATGAATTTTCAAATGGTTGTAATGAATTCCAAACGTATTCTACAGCGTAGCTGTAGTACATACAATGAAGCATGAAATTTCCTTAGAATAAAAGTAATGGAGGCAATTCAAGCAGCGTCATTGGTCACGTGGCAGCGATTAAAGCAATGTAAACAAAGGAAGCCGTAGCACAGCTTTACTTCGAGTTTGACAGATCTAATAAAAACTAAGCCTAAATAAAATTCTTCTACATTACATAAAATTAATACTAAATAAAACACTATAACTATTGTAATAATTAATAAATTTCCTTTATAATGATTACATTAAATGTAAATACTGGGTTATAATTAGGGATGAACCGGATAGTGATTTTGCCGGATACCGGATACGGGGTATCCTGCACTTTTTCTGCCGGATACGGATATCCGGACCGGATATTAGAGTTCAACCGGATACATTCTTCATCGGATATTTGCAGTTCAGCCGGATATCCGGCTGCTTTTTGCTTTCAGTTTTGCTACGTATTTACTTATTTTTTTTTTATACAACCTCAAAACAATAAATCACAAACAAGTTTCACTACTAATTTCTTTAAAAACATTTTTAATATATCAAAAAATATTTTTCCAAACCATCTGTATGATTAAATCTATGTGTATTTTAATAATGGAACATTTGTAGTAATGGAACATAGTTTTTATTTGTATAGAATTCGAAAGAAACAAACTTTAAACATAAAATATTTTGTGATCATAAAAAAAGTGTAATTCAGTATTTTTTAATTATTACTATTATTTAACAGCTTTATAAATCACGTATAGTTTTATTTTGATTCAAATTATTTTATACATAAACATGTTGGAAAATAATAATAAATATCAATAAAATGAAGTAAAAAATCTTTTGTAACTAGTTTTTACCATCGACAGTTGTTTTTTGAATTTCTAAAAAACAATGTATTACATGAATAGATGCTAGTTAAATATAGCGAATAAATATCTTAATACAAATAAAGTAAAAATAAGACATTTGCAAAATACAAATGGTTTCACACTTCTTTCATTTCTATTTGATTTATTAAGGAAAATTAAGCATCTTTAATAAAATAACAAACTGTTAACAATTAAATAACAAAAAATCAATTTAAGGTAGCTTATGTTAAAATGTACTTTTCAACTTTTAAAATAATTGAAATGTTTATAGGATGCAAAAGGATTGAAATATCAAACATGGCATGCCATTTTCAGCAAGAAACATGTTGAATTCAACATTTCCAAAAAAAAAAAAAAAATATGTCTTCACTGACATTTTGTAAAATTAAAGAAAATGTAATGGAAGAACTAGAGAATGTACATGTGCACTGATAGAAAAAAACTTGAAACTAAATAACATTTGAGTGGGAGTGGTCATGCCTACTCAATTCTATAACCCTAAAAAGTGCATAAATGCTTTTTTTTAAATTTAATTTTTTATGTGGGTTTCAGTGACAAGAAGTGCAATTAACTGCTATTTTTTACCTATTACACCTTTTAGAATTTAAAATCGCAATTTTGGCGCAAAAACCGCGAGTTTAGCCCCTTTTGTATCAGATGTAACAGAGGTTGAAAATTGGCGCAGATTTTCCACAAATTGCATGCTCCTTTTAGCCGAGACAAAAGCAGCTAATTTTAAAGTGAAAAAAAAGTGGCAGGGATGAGAGAGCCTTAATTTGGTGCCTCTATCACCATCACTGTGAAGCTAAATTAGCTCTGTTTAACCAAATTTGAGACCAGTTGAACACATTGTCTAACTTTATCTTTTGTCTATGATTAAATTATAATCCTCATGAGGCGTGAAATTTCGTGCCTCATGAGGATTGAAGAAGCATAATTAACATGTAAAAAGTAAAAAGAAAGTGAAAGTCAAAAACAAGTCATTAAATCTGAAACCAGAGAATAGTGTGGAAAACTTTCTAAAATTGCATTTTACTGTTGTGTATGAGGAAAAGTATCTTAATAATTCAAGCTACTAGTGATGGCCTATTAGGTTCTGGTACATCTCATTACTTTTTACTTTAGAAAAGGCCTATTCATATTCTGTGAGTGCTTTTTCATTATTTAAATTGGGAAATGACTTATCATTATTTTAAAATGATGCAACTTAATAATATTAATTAAAACTAAGTAGAAATTTATTCCCATAAATATTCAGTAGAAAGTTGAAGTTATAACCTGATATTTTTGCTTGAAAAGCTGAAGTTGATCAATGAAAGGAAATATCAAAAGTTTTATGTCATGCGAAATCTTGGCATACAGTTACTTTATTTGGCATTGAAAATTTTCTGGAAGGACATAATGGCAAATTTTCCTCCCCAAATTACTGCCGGATATTCGACCGGATATCCCGCCGGATACATTTCTTAATATGCCGGATATGATACCGGATAATTTAGTTACTGGCCGGATCGGATATCTGGATCAATCGTATAGTTAAAAACCAGCCGGATAGACCGGATACCGGATAGTTGCCGGATATCCGTTTCATCCCTAGTTATAATCAGAAAAAGCTGTAAAAATAGTCTAATTAATTTTAAGATAACTCATTTTGCCTAGTGAACTCCACGTAGAACTCCATTGAAAATCTCAGTAAACAAAGAGCGGGTATCACGTGAAAAGCGGTGATCGTTCATGAGTCCCTCTAGCGGTGAATTGCCTCCATTCTAGACCGAGCGTTTGTGTTACATATTGGCTGTCAACATGAAGTAGTACATTCTGAGTACAATCAAAGAATCACGTGACCATTTGGCGAGCTGAACGGACTACCTTTCAGCCAAGTAGTTTTTCAACAATGGTATTTCTTGTAAATTTTTGTGAAAAAGAGGCAATTTAATTTCAGAGTTGGTGTTATTGGCACCAAAGAAGCGTCCAGAACAAAATTTAACTTATAACTTCTCACTTGGATGAAAGCACACTTGTTTTCTTCACCAGATGATTTCAGATTCTCTTTTTAAAAATATTTTAAATAATGAAGAATATTAATAAAATACATACCTTTTTACAATACCTTCGATATATTCACCATTGTTAATCAAAAGGCTTGAAAGCACAAACCATTAAAATAATAAAAACCAAAAATATTTAGATTTTTTTCGTTTGCTTGTAATTCTTTTTGTTTGTTGCGGTAAGAAAGATGTTTTAAATTGATCAGTTTTGGTTTGTCAAAATCTTTTTATTAGGAACTTTTCGAAAGACGATTGATAAATTCCTCAGCATAGATGTTTTGGTTAACAATGCAGGAATCATCATGGAGCAAAATCCTAAAAGACTGATTGATGTCAATTTGGTAAGCACTATTATTCTTTTAGCTAATGAAATGAATAAAAGTTTTTATTTTTTCCTATGAGTTCCACATCCATAACACATTTTAACTACCACTTACGAAATAAGTATTTAAAAGTAATTCATTTTCGAGAGTATATACTACAAATAGTTTTGAGCTGAGTTGTTTTGACTTTTGAATGGGGAACTAGCGAATTTATAAAGCAGGTCTAGTTCAGGGATTTTCTAATTTTTCAACATGGCACTCTACTTTTTAGGAACCTAGTGATTACCTAAATTACCTGATTACCCCAAAAAAATTTGATTCATATTTTATTTTACTTAATTTTTTTATGAATTTATACGACCTGTTGAACAAATGTTATATATGTTAGCACTCAGATAAAAAAATTACTCTTTGCGTTTTGCCTTGATCAAGAACCTTTTGCACTTTATTTGATTTAAGATGCAATGCTTCAAGTAAGATAACTGCAAATTCTTCTTTTGCTTTTTGTCTTAATTCCGTATAAGGAATGCAAATAATTCTTCTTATTTGTTTTAATTTCTCATTTTTTAACTGAATAGAACATGTTGTAGCTGGAAGGAGGTTTTCTGTGAAAAATATTTATATTATCAAGTATTTGCCTATGAAATTTTAAATCCTCAATATTTTCCCAAGTTGACTTATTTTATAAGCAAACTAGTTCTCTTCAATTACAGAACAAAATGCAATACTTCGCCTAGTTTCATATTTTCTCTTTCAAATACAGTGGAACCTCGCTATTCGTACACGATTCGTTCCAGGAGGCAGTTTGAATGGAGATTTATTTTTTCACATCGGATACAATGCAAATTGGATTAATCCGTTTTAGACCCATATATTGTTGCTTATTTAAACCTATGAAAAACAAAAGTACAGTACTGTACATGAAATTATAGATGAATAAAAATTTAACTGCACTTTGTACTGAGGTGAGCTGATGGCATAAGTAGAATGTTGAGAGGAGGAAGAGAAATGGTTAGAAGAGGATTCCCCTTCCATAAAAACATCAGGTAACACCCCTTCAGTTGTTTTCTCCCTTTCTGCTGTTCTTTCATTTTGCACTAGAGACTAGAATCGTGGGTTTCTTACTCTAAAAACCTGTCCAATGTTGTCTGCCTTTGATGATTGTTCAGAATTTTCCTAAAATGGTCAATAACATTGGCGTTGAACAAGTTGATGCTGCTGACCACAGCAGTGTTGAGATGCCATTTTTCCACCTCCCTCTCTGTGTTTTCTCGCAGGGGTAACACAGCTCTTTAATTTCTGCAAAGGAAATGCTTTCCTTACTACTTTCCTCCTCTGAAAAAGAAAGTTCTTCAACCCTTTCCTTCTTGCTGCCCCCTTAGAAAGTTGAAATTCTCAGTAAAATCTCAAGAAGTATTAAAATTTAAAAAAAAAAAAAAAACATCCAAACCGCCAAACAAATTATTTTCAGACGAGTTCAAAATGAGCACACTTTCGTGTTCTCCAAACTTTTGTATAAAATTATACCTCTGACTTATAACAGAACATTGCAGACGGGTTGTGATCGATTTATAATTAGCAACAGCAAATTAATGTATGAAGTTTTTATAGGAGTTTTATAGAATAATTATGCATTGCAGTTTTGTTAAAAAAAAAGAAAAAGAGAGAGTTCTGTAGCAATAACGAAAAAATAAACTCTTACGAAATTAAAGGAGTTGCTTAGGTGGTGTCTGCGAGAAAGAGAACTACAGTTTAAGCGATGCTTTTTCTCTCTTTTTTTAAACACAATGACAGATATAAATTAAAAGTTTACAGTTTAACATAATTTACCTTTTTCTGAGCTCATATGGAAATTAATATTTCTACTACTGGCACTTTACAATTCTAACAGTTTTTTAGAAACCGAAGCAGTGATTCCTCTGATTGTTATTCTACAACTCTTACCTCCAGAACTTTCTGATATAATATGATGTGTACCTTTTGCGAACTGAATATAAGCCAGCAAAACGTTGTTAACACAGCAAAAAGTTAGTAAATAATTTATAATACAAATTACAAAATTTATGACTACCAACAGGCTCTGGGTTCAGCTACGCTGGTCTTGGTCAGTTTATCAATTCTCAATGAAGACCAAACTTTCTGTCCAATTGCAAGTAACAGCCGCTTCCGGTAAACTATTTCAAAAACCTACAACCCTGATAAAGAGGTTATTTTTTCAAATCTCAAGATTGTTCAGAGATTAAAAAAGCTTAAAACAATGTGAACTCAGGTGCTTCTAGCTTCTCACAAAGACTAAAGGCAATGCAAGGAAAAATGTTAATCATAAGAAGTTCGGTCTTATCCTTGTTTAACTTCGGTAGCTGTCGTTTTTCTTTTTTGGTACTTTTTTATTTGCATAAGACTGACCTCTGCTATCTTTTTTTTCAATTAAATTATTTCTTTTCTTTAAATCATATATGGTATAAAGTGAAATAAACGTCACTCAACATCACAGAAACGTTTATCTGCTTCTTTTTTCAGAAATTCAAATAACTTTTAAAAAAAATTTTCTTTAAATTTTTATTTTTATTTCACAGATAGGACCAATTTTTGGATGTCAATTAGCGTTTAAATACATGAGTAAAACAACCGGTGGTGAAGGAGGAGTTGTCATTAACACTTCATCAATATTAGGTAAATTTAAAACTGATAATAAATTTCGTACATTATAAAGTTGTTTGTACATTAAAAAACATAAATTTTGAACTGCATTTTATAAAAACTTAGCATTGGAGGGGGGATTTGAATCCCATACAAATCTTATGCTAGCAAACATACTTTATTGTAAAAAAAATGACGTAAAACACGTATGATAGAACAATTTTGTGACATGATTATTTTAAAGCTTATTTTTGTAACAACAAGAAACAACATTAACAATAATAATAATAACAACATTAAAGATCAAAACGGAACGAATTTCAGTAAAAAAACAAACAACACTCGAAAAAAAATTGTTACCAAAAAATCTTGAAAACTGCAAGAATCTGAATACGTTTCATTTTTTTGGTCTAAGGCCTTGGCAAAAGCTTAAAAATAATAATAATAATAATAATAATAATAATAATAATAATAATAATAATAATAAGCAATTTTTCCCGAAGACTTAACACTGCCAAAAGTAAATAATTAATTGATTAAACAGATTGTCCGTTCTATTTTGTGGATTTTTGAAGTTTAAAGCTTTTCATTTTTTACGCAAGAGAAAGCAATGCAAACTATTTTTGTTTTTAACAAAACTGTTTTTCTTGCAAAAAAATATGATTTATTAACGTGGATGTTATCAATGAAAAAGCTATATTTGAGATACTTTGGAGAGAAATTAAAATAAGAGTGAGAAAGAAAGAGAGGTAATGTGAGGCTGAAGATAAAGAGCAGTTCTCTAGTGTCTAGTGAACGTTTTCTTTAATTTCTTAAGTAAAACCGATTTTGCTGTAAAGGTAAGCTAATAGTTGATAAGTTATTTCTTCGCAACATTTCAATGCAAATTACATTGTTTAGTTATGCCTATTAAGCATTTATTGTGACTCTACATCATATATAATTCGGAAATTTTACTCCAGCACATAATATACTATTGTGTTGATCCTTTTCTACCGAAAAACATTTACTAATTCTTACTTTCCCGCCCTTAAATATACAGGTTTCGTTCCCTGCTCTGCTTTACCCACTTACGTTGCATCAAAACATGCTTTGATTGGCTTGACAAGAAGCTTTGGGGTAAGACCAAAAGTATCCTCTAATAAGAAATTGCTTTGAAGTACTAGTTGAAGTAAGAGAAGTCATGTCGTTACTAAATGGGAGCGAATCGCCTCCTTTCTCATTTAATTAAAATTTAATTCTTACCTGAAAACTCAAACGAAATTTTTAATTCTTTTATTACTGAACCTAACTTTAATATTTTAAATTGATGCGTTATTATTTAAGAAAGTTTTTACATTAGAAATAAATTACAAGTAAATAAAAAAAGTCAAACAAAACAAAATTATTTGCTGTATTTGTGTGAATTTGGTGTGAAGGAAATATTTTGAAATGTCTTCCATTATGTGATACAAGATAAGTTCTAGTTCACAAGGTAGCTTAAACTCTTTGAGCGGAATTTAATTTTATTGTAAACTAGCAGTCCCCACACGCCTTTGCCCATAAAAAGTTAAGACCAGTCGGTCCGCTTTCATATATATAGTGGTAACTTTTGTTATACGTATAGCAATGTTATATTATTCAGAGTAAAAGAATTAAAATATTTGAAGTTAAAACATGCAAAAAAAAAAAAAAGGCATTTAAAAGTTATGCAAAAAAAAAAAAAAAAATACATTACGTACAATAAATGCCTGTTCTGGGGGAAAAAAATCGATGATTGGACATTTTCGCAAATATTGCTCGGCACAGTAAAAAAATGTCTTGGCAATCAATGGCCCGAGAGTCTCAAAGTGACGCATTTCATAATTTACAATGGCTTACTAAAGTTTAAGTCCTTAATATAAAGTATAACCTATAAAAATAAATTATAAAACATAAATAGGAAATAAACATTTAAATAATGCATAACAATAAATTTAAAATGAAAAATAAGTGACATACTTATTTTATTAAAACATTTTAATTGCACTTATATGTTTAAAGATTAAAATTTGTGGCATAATTTCAAAAAGAAATCGGTAAGTTTGATGAAAACACTGTTGGCCCGAAGCGTCAACACACAATATGTGAGTTTTAAATACACACAGTGTGGTTTACTTTGACCCGCAGCTAAAAAAGGTTGTCACTGCCTCACTGCCTGAACTAGCTCTTAGAACTGCCATATGATATTGAATTATATAATTTCACCAGTTTTATGAAGAAATTAAAGTTATTCAATCTTAAATATAATTTTATTTGCATCATTCATTTTCTTGTAATTATGTTAATGCGTGGTCATTCATTTATAGTTGCCGTATCATTTTTTGAGAGATGGCATAGTATTTTCAGCTCTGTGTCCCTCCTTAATGAAGACCAATATTCTCAAGTCGATGGAGCAAAATTCTATGGTGAAGGACTTTGATTTTTCCCGTTTCAATAGTGTTCTGCTAGAGTAAGTATGATGCTCATAGTAACAAAATTACAAGTTCTACTCTAAAGGCTAATCTAATATTTAGCTGTATAGAATACAAAGAGAAAATGATTCCTCTTCTTAGAAATGAAAGTTGGTAGCATTTATAAACGATAGTTATTGTAATGGGTTCTTTGTACGTCAAATAACATCCTATACAACACCGTTTCTCAACAAGAGGGCTGCATTCTTCGCAAAAACGCGAGACTCGCAGGCTCGTCATTTCAAACTTTCCAGGAGAGGGGGGGGGGGGGCAAGGGTATATTTTCAATGCATATTATAGGAAAAAAACAACAAAATACATAAAATCATGTATAAATTCAATGCATTTCTAAAAGTCAGGGGGGGGGGGGCTGAATTGATCTCCTAAATGACGGGCCTGAAGACTCGTATACGAAACAACTTTTTATTAAAAAAAGAACTTTACATTATTATCAAGTGTTATAAAATTCAATAGTATACTAATGGAACGCTATGGCAAGAGGGTCACACATATTATTTTCAATTTTGAGGGGGAAGGCTGGATTAATACTCCTTTTTTTGGGGGGGGGGGGGACAGACACACATTTTCCCCATCACAGAACCCTACTTTCAAATATTTTGATTTTCAATATTTAACTTATTTTCGCCTTTTTTTATTTTTAACGATCTTTCACACTTTTTTCTAAAAACTTTTCCGGGAAAGTAGGCTAAACAGGGAAAATAAAAGCTGAATTAATACACTCTCAGAAATGGAGCTCTCACTTTTGACGATTCTTTAATCGTCAAGAAAAATTTGTCATTTATAACGATTCTTTCCTCACGCGATCACGTAACTTTAAAAAGTTACTACACAAATTTCGCCCATTTGACGAAACGTTTACTCGGAGCATTTTTCATGAAGCCATTTCGTCAAATACGACGAAAGTTTCTTGCGATTTGAGCATGCGTTTCTGAGAGTTGTTTTTACTAAATCTGAGTAAATTGCATTTTAATATTTTGTACGAAATGTGGAATTTTTCAGGCCTGAATACGTAGCTAAAGGTATTTTGAAGATCTTAGAAGACAAAATCAATGGTTCAACTCTTTTAGTCACAAAAGGGCACGGGTTTGTTTACATTGGATTACAGGAAGAGCTAAAGGACATACCTGTGGAATGACGTGGCTGAAGTGTTGAAAGAACTCCGTTGATGAGGAGGATAGTTAGGATACTAATAATTACATCAGTATCATTATCATGAATCTCGTTGGATCAATATTTTATTCATCAGAAGCAATTTTGAATGTATTCTTATCCATTAAAAAATACATCGCTAAATAACAATTACTCCAACACTAGTTGATAAACTAAGAATTGTTCAATAAACATTATTTGTAATACTTGCTCTGTGTTTTTTAACTTAAAGCAGTGTTCCCCAACCTTTTCATCACCGCGGACGGTCAACATTTGATAATTTTACTATGGCCCACTGGGGAGGGGGGGGGGGGAGACGTTGATTGTTTATATTTTAGATTATTTTGATTTATTAATTTTAATTTTATTTGCGTTTAAGCATGCCTTCAAAATAAAATAGTTACACACAAAAAAAAAAAAAAAATATATATAAAGTGATTCAGGAATTTAACTTACTAGAACGTTAAATCAATGAGAAACCTGAGTTTTTTTCTTTGCAATGTGACGGTTCCATCTGGGGGTAATTGGAGACAATGACACCCGAAGTGTGTTGCTTATGTCCAGTTTATTATCCTTTCTTACATTGCAAAATAGCCAGAATTGACATTACAAAGCAAAACTTTCAAATGCTCCATGCGTCAAAATAATTTAGGAATGAGGATAAAACATTTATTAAAAATCTATCTCCCAATGCCTTATTTGGAAAATTTTGGAGAACAAATTTTACAAAATTATAAACTGTCATGTTGTAACTGATATAAACTTCAAATTAACTCATTTCGGCATGGTTTTTCAGGAAATATCATGAAAACATGAATTTTTGTTCTTATTTTTAAGTCGGTGATAAAAGAGGAAAAATTGTTCCCAACAATCTGTTAATTATCAAATGTAAGTATGAAAAAAAAGAAACCCATCCTAATAGTATTCAATATTTTGATGCATGGAGTGTGCTAAATTTTATTATTGTAATTTTTACTTCAATTTAAAAAAAAAAACATTGAACCTCTATTGACATTATATCTATATAAGAACATTTTTTCAAAATTCCATCAATGTAAGTACATTTAAAAAAGATGCCATGAAACGTCCACTGTAGCCTTAAAAATCCATATCAAAGAGCAAACCTTCTTTGATTGAATGGCACGAAAAACTAATCATTTGTATGATAAATTCCGTTTTGAAGTCAATTTTAAAAGGTCACTAGAGCAAACAAACTGATTGGATTTAGTTTTTGCTCCAGAGAAGCCACCAGTCAAACTCTTAGTATAATTGCATTTAATATCACCGCTTAATGGCAACAAACTCTTTTTCAACAATGAGTTTTGTATGTATCAATAATTTTCCCAACAAAGAAATATCAAGCCAAGACTCCAATTAAAATAAAAATACTTATGTTTCACCCATAACGTTCTTCCTAAAGAATAAATGTAGACAAATTGATACGCGATATTTGAGTTAGACGACCCTCAATCGATTGGAAAAAAGATCATCAAAATCGGTTCATTTAGTCAAAAGTTATGGATGAGAAACAAGAAAACCACATTTCTGTCCATATTTTTTAATTATTGAATATGGTCAAACGAAGGTACATGACTTGTGCGAGACCATCGTCGATCGATTAAAAAAAAAAGAATAATCAAAATCAGTTCATCTGGAAAAAAGTTATTCTTAGACAAAAAAAAAAAAAAAAACCTTACATACATGAATTCAGAACCGTCCTCCTTTTGGAAGTCCGTTTAAAAAAGCCAAGTTGAGAGGAAAGCAGAAACAAAGTTAAAAAAAAGAGTGAAATGAATACCTAAATGAGGGAATCTTTTAAAATTCCGTAACATAAGTTAGGAAGCCATTTAATATAACAGAAGAATTTTGCATAAAATGAAACTTAACGTGGATTTAATTTTGAAATCCGATAAGTAAAAAATTTTATTCTAGAGATAATTCATTTTAAAATAATGGATTTAAAAAACCGCTATGAATGTTGTTTTTGCGCATAGATCAACCGGGCAGAATCACGAAATTGTAGACGCCGAGTTGTCAACCGGGAAAGACAAATAAAGACCCCTTTTCAACCACGTATTAGTTTTTTATATATAGGTCAGGTGGGGGGAAATAGGTCACTTTTCAGCTATTTTCATTAGGGTGTTTCAAAAAAACCAAAATATCTCAAATGTTAGCTCCGGTGCGTTTTCCCCATGATACAGACGTATCTTATGCCAAATACGAAATTTCAAAATTTTGGGTCAACTCTAACCCTTGCCTCAAGCGCCCCGAAGTTCTCAAATTTCCCCCAAAATAGCATTTTTTTATGAGCGTCTTATAATTATATATTAATTATTTTTAAAATCAAAAAGCAATAAATTATGTTCTAAAATGTGTTACAAAGCTTTAATAATAGTTACCAAATATCCTTGCCCAAAATTTTAATCTCCAATCCCCTCCTAAAAGGCCTCCGTTTTTCTCTCCGAAAGCCTGTTCCTTACTGTACTTACTGTTCCTTGAGGAACAGTAAGAGCGCTTTACTGCAATCGCGCGGCGATCTTTTTGCATCTGCTTTCATTTTACAATATTTCTAATTCTTTTATTAATAATTCACAATATAAAGCATATTGAGCAAAAATACAAATCAATTTTTCAGTATTAGAATGTGTTTTGGTCGAAATTTTACCAGTTAAAGTTGCACTCTCATCTTCCAAAGATGAGTCAATTTTTTTCAAATAATATTGATTATTTGTCAAATGTGAGTATGCGCGAGCCCTGCAGGACCCAACGCAAGTTTCGCTCCTTTTAAATATCAAATAAAACTCCGAAAAAGCTAAATTGAGCCGGAAAATGCGCACATATTACCATGGTTTTTAACTCGAATTTGAACCATTTTTTCTCCGGCTTACGAAAAAACACCTTTTTAAATATTTCAAATTTGTTAGAGGAAGCTTTTCTCTATCTAATGAAGGTTGAACGAAGAAAAATCATTAAGTTCCCCCTCAGATATAATGGTTCAAAAATTATCAAAATTAGCCATTTTTGAAAACCGCTGCATGTTTAGGTAACTATAAATCAAAACCTAACTTAATGAAATTTTCAGAATACGTCGACATGTAGTTGACTTAATATATACAAAATTACAAGCGTATAAGTTTCGTTACTGACGAGTTAGAGCAGTATAAAGTTTTTCAAAAATTTGTCAAATACAATTTTCAGCCAGCTTTGAATGAACTCAATAGAAAAGAAATTTCTTGGTTTCCTTTCAAAACTTCCCTATTAGATTAAGCACAAAAAGTTGTCTGAGCAAAACAAATTTCGGGGTTGTGCTTTTATTATGTCGCTCTCCAGGTTCATCTAAACATGGCTACTTGTTTCATTCGTCAATGGCAGCCAATTTTGTTCCTAAACTTAGGCGCCCTTTGCTACATGAGTTTTTACTTTCAAGGTCTAAAAATTTGACAAACTAAGTTTTATACCTACCAGAAACATTTTTATCAAAATTGGAGATGGTCGAGTGGGGAGGATTTTGAAAATTGGTCCAGTTGACATGGAATGACCCATATAATTATAAGACGCTCATAAAAAAAAATGCTATTTTGTGGAAAATTTGAGAATTTCGGGGCGCTTGAGGCAAGGGTTAGAGTTGACCAAAAATCTTGAAATTTCGTATTTGGCATTAGATATGTCTGTATCACGGGAAAAACACACCGGAGCTAACATTTGAGACATTTTGGTTTTTTTGAAACGCCCTAATTTTCCTATTCAAAGTTTCATAACAACAAAACCAGAAACATTTCCCATTTATTTTCAATTGCGTCTTAACATTGAATTCCTTTAGAACAATTTTATGTAATTTTAACATTTATTTTTTAATTATGAAGTAGTTTAACTGAGCTTATAAAGTTGTGACCTATTTTAGCTCATTGTGGGGTAAAATAGGCCATAATGCAAAATAATGCTGAAAACAGTTATTTATTACTTTGAAATTGAAAAATAATGTGTAAGTGTAACATATTTAGCAAGATTTTGAATTATGATTACATTGAAATGTAAAAAAAATAGTGTCTCGATTCTTACATATTGGTTCACATAACACTTCAACAACCACTTTTCTCTACCATATCAACATAATCTATTTTAGGGAAAAGATAAAAAAATTAAATTTAATTTTAATAAAATAAACAACATATATTGTTTAAATTTAGGAACTTGCTACAGTTAGGTACAACATAATAAATAAAAAAAAAAATAACAGAATAAAGCAACCTAATCCTAACCATGATCCATTTTACCCTATTCAAGAAAAACTGATGTAAAAAAGAAAATATTTAATATTTTTCTCAACTGGTCAGCTGAAATTGTTCTCCAAAGTTTCTTAGGGTGGAAATCCTTTAAATTTGGGCTGTTATTTGATAAAATATAGAGCTTTTCAGAAGTTGGTAAATCATGTGTTAAGCTCACCATCATCCAAAGTTGACAAAAAAAAAAAAAATTGTGTTGCCATATTTGAGAACCTAACTTTTTTTAGATTAAAAAATGTTGCCAACACATCGAAAAATAACATTAAAAATATTGGTTTAAAAATTTCAATTTCAAGTTCCATTATTTTGGGTTAAGTGACCCATTTCACCCCATGACCCATTTTACTCCATCCTCCCCTATAGATTATGATAAATATTTGTGATTAAATAACAAGTGATCTTCAGATTCAATTCAATCTTGAAATGTTTTTTTTTTGACGCTTTTATCAGTTTAGTGTTCAGATAAACACATTAAGACGCTTACGATAATCAGTTTGATGCTTTCGCGATATCATGTTACATTAATACTTTAACGAATCTTCTATCGAGTTCTGAATCAATTTGAGATTCAAAGCAGAATCAGAATGACCGACATTTTAGTAGCCGTCGTTACTGGAGCGGCACAGGGTTTAGGAGCAGCCATTACTAGAGCGCTATTGAAAGAGGGTTACAAAGTAAGTTTATTTACTGAAAAAGTTTTGTTAGGAAAATATTTGCTAATGGACTATGTTAGTTAATATCTAGTGTTTTAACGCTTAAATTTCCAAGTTGAAATGATTCTTCAAAAAAAGCCTCTGAATTTGAATGAATGTTTTCCATGCAAGAGTACATCGCGATTGACCATTCGGTCGTTGAAGGTATTTACGTAAGTTATTGAACGACTTTCTGACAACAGTTTGTCGTTCCACGCAACCACAGTGCTGTGTGTCAAATGCAATAAATATGCCATTGTGGAGGACTTTTGCTGTATAGCATTTTTACGCCAGCAAGCATTTGTGCCTGTACATATACAAAAAGGAAAAAAAGGTCCTAAATTATACATACAATAAAATATTATTCATAATCAACACGGCACATACAATGGATTGAATTCCATTTTTTTGGACTGTTTTTGACGTTATTATAATTAAATTAATTCGTTTATTAAATATATTTAAATACATCACTTTTCTCTCCTTATAAATTGCCCACTGTACACTAATTAAAAATAGAAAATTGGTTTTTGAATAGCTGCCATGAGTAAAGGCATAAAAATATTCGTGATAAGTTCATGATTCCCAGCAATAGAAAATCTAAAGAAGCCCAATAAATTTAAATAACAGTACAGACCCAAAATAATTATAGATTTCATTCTATAATTATCAGGATACCTAAAGTATTAGATGTCTAATTTAGCTATAACCAGAAGTATTGCATTCCTAAATAATTCATTTAATTTCTAAAACATATACTTCAGTCCCAATCTGTAATTGAAGCAAGACAAGAAAGAAAAATTAAGACTTCTAATCATAAATAAACCATGATTAAGAAAAACATCAATTTACTTTAAAACTTTTTTTTGCGTTAATTTTCTTTAAATTGTTAGGTAAATGGACCCCATATTTGTTCCTATTGAATTTAAACCATTAAATAACACATTTTTTTTTTGCTCTCTGATTAAGCACAATATTACTATATCTTGTTTCATAGATGTGTAAAGGAAGTCCTAATTTTATTATTTCGCATATTTATCATATTTTATTCTTTCAAACATTATTTAACAAATTTTAAATTCTTGGATTTTTTTTATGTCTTCAACAATAACTTTAAATTATCAATCGAACCATTTATTTTATTCTGTAAAATTTTGTGTTATCATTTTAACAAGATATCTATTCTGTTATAATTTTTAACAGTACTTTTTTTTTCGCTATAGTCTATGTAATTAGAGTAGGCGCGTCAAGGACGCGTTTCCTGCTTCGTCACCGTGGAAACTGCGAGAAAGATAACAGAGCCAGAGGTTTTTTTTTTTTTGTGTGCACTGCAGTTAAGGCAGTTCCATTACTACACCTCCGATTCAAAATATTAGAATAATTGAGAAAAAGTACCAGGAAAGAGTTTGTTTTCCATTTATTTATTTTAGATACTAAGTAAATGCAATTAAATTTCTTATAAATTGAATCTGGAATGCTTAGATAAGATTTTAACTTTTACAATATATAAAATACAATAAATTAGGTATACAATAGCTTCCTGAAACAAAGCAAAATATTAGAATAAGATTTTGATTGGTTCAAAATATTAGAATACTTTATCTTACGCAATCTATTTTTGCCATTGAGAAATAAATCTGATTTGAGTCCATCTATTATTATTATAACTAAAACAACAAACTTACGTATCATGTTCGCCAAACCAACGTGGGAAAAAAGTTTATACCACGGAAACCATGACGACCAGAAGGGAAAAAGGTAAAGTTGTGTGACATTGACGCACGATTCTAATTACATAGACTATAGTGTAATACCTTAAGTAGATGTGGGGAAAATAAAGACATAATAAAGAGTAATGTAAGGGTGCTTTCACACTGGAGGCGACAAAGAGAAAAAACATGTCTTTTCTACATCTGCGCAATAAATATTTTAGCCTTCAAAAATACGCTCTGTTGTTGCGCAGATGAGAAAAGATATGTTTTTTTTCTCTTTGTCGCCTCCGGTATGAAAACACCCAAAGAGTACTTAAATGTAAGACACCAGCAATGTTCTTCACTGTTTCAATATTTCTTGCAGTTTTAATAAAGACTGTATCAATATGATTATCCAATAAATATTTTTTTCTACTGTTATTCCAAGGAATTCTATACGTCCCCTCTCAATAACATCATTATCATATTTAATCATCATCATTATTATATTTAAATGTTTTCAACTGTTTAAATTTTTATTGTGAAGAATTGCTGCCTTTGTTTCCTTATAATTAATAAAAAGCTTATTTACATTATACCAAAAAGACATAATAGATATATTTTCATCAGTACAATACTTATTAATTGCTAAAAAGCAATTGGAATTGTAGTATCATGAACAATAAACTGTAAATGTTTCCTTTAAAATGTTGAAATATTACTAGATTTGCAGGAATGAATTTTAAATTTTCGTTATAATAAGACGAAAAGTATTATTTTTGTATCGGCAAATTCATATGTGCTGCTTTGAAGTAATTGTTTCAAACGATGAATTTTTTTTTTTAACAATAATTTGGAGTCGAAAGCAAGTGTCTACTAATACTACGAACCCTTGTTTCTACACGAGAAAGTATTTCAGTAGGCGCGTTTATTTCAGGACGAACGTCTTGTTACTGATATAATTCACATCGCTTAAGACGCTTGCACGTTTATTACTTAAATATTCGTGTTTAGATGTTTTGAGTATGCCACCTCAAATAATGGAATTTGAACGAAACGAAGTAAAAAATGAAAAGCTTAAATGATCATTCTTTGCAGTAAAGTAGAAATCTAAAAATATATTGCTGGTGAAAAACTAAAGTTAAAACGTTTACCAAATTATTAATACTATTTAACAAAAAAAAAGAGCCTTTTTTGACGTTTAACAAAATATTTTCGCTTCAAAATTTTAATTTATTGAAGGTATGTGTCAGTGATGTTAACGAAACGAAAGGAAAAAGATTTGTGGAACAGCTGGAGAAAGAATTTGGATCGGGTGAAGTAATTTTCAGCCTATGTGATGTTTCGAAAGAAGAAGATCTGAAAAGTAAATTATATTTATCTATTTTTTCAAACTCTATCACTAATGTGCACTTTTTATTCCAAGTACACCCACTTGAACTCGTCTTTTAAAATGAAAGACGCAACATACGTACTGTGTTTTTGAGAAGAGAGAAGTGGAGGAAAATGGTAAAATAAATTCTACACTGAAAAAATATCTAGAAGTGTTGCTCAGTTCTTTGAGTGTGAAATGATGGATGGTTCATAATGCACTTAAAATGTGAAGACTCCTGCTACATGGAGTTAATAGAAAAAATTAATTCATTTTCACCTTTCAGCTCTTAGCATTAACTTTAAACAGAAAAAGCATCTTCAATTGGCTTCGAGTAATTGCATTATTTTCTCTGTATTCTTTCATATGAATATTTTATTATAATCAATGAGTTGAATGAATCGGAATTTCGTTAAAAAAAATCTTAGACAGATTATAACTTTTTAAAATAAGAAATAAGCCTAAATTATAATTCCTTTTCCTTACAGAAACATTCGACTTGACAGTTAAAACATTCACGTCGGTGAATCTTTTGGTAAACAACGCAGGAATTGTGTGGGAACAGAACCCAAGAAAGACGATCGATGTTAATTTGGTAAGTCCACCATTGCTGCTTTTTTTTCTCTCGTGATGTTCATTAACAGTTCTTGTACGAATGAATAAACTGATTTAAGAAAAACGTTCACTGAACTAAAATTTAAATTAAGTGTTCACTCGTATTTACTGAATTTATTACTCAACTTTGCTGACATTACTCAGAGTAACTCTTTTAAAATCAATTTTTTTTTTACATTCCGTGATCTAATGTTGATATCGTGTATTTTGCTTATTAATTATATCTGCTTGGGACTGGCTTATTCATTAAACAGTCCATTTGATTTTATTATTCAATAGGCGACAGAGCTTTTTTCATTGAGTGTTACTAGAAAATCAGGTGTTCCCTTTTTTAGCTTATTTTCCACTAAAAGTCAAAAAAAAAAAAAAAAAAAAAAAAGGAAGAAAGTAAGAAAACTAGTATGAAAGAAGGCTCAATGTATCTTACAAATATCATTAAAGACGAAAAAAAAAAAAAAAAAAACTAACTTGAATTGAAAAAAAAAAAAAAAAAAAAAGAAGTTTTGAGATAGGAAAAATGTGTTTTTGTCGGTCAGTCTGTCGGTCCGCCGGTCTGACTCTCCCCCCCCCCCCCAATAACTTTTGAGGGGATTGCCCAATTTTCTTTATTTATTTTTTGCGTTTGGACGCTCTCGGTGAGGGCACCTCATTCACATATTTTATTTTTCAATTTGAGAAATTTTTTGCTTAATGTTGAACAGTTCAAAATATTTAACAATAGCGCCTGCGGGAAATTTCAATCATATTCTTATACCATTATAAATGCGAAAGTTTGGATGTATGTTTGTAACTCAATTACGACAGAACGGCTCTATGGATCTTTTGAAATGAATTGAAATTTGGATGAAATTGGAATGAAATTTGGATGAAATTTTGGATGAAATTTGGCACAGAGATGGATTATAGTCTAGAATAGCACATAGGCTACATTTTATTCCGGAAAAATGTACGGTTACCGTGTGATTAAGCAGTAATAGAATTTGCTCTCACGCTCTGCCACTACATGGCGCTTTTCGGTGAAGTTTTCGAAATGGCGCGATTAAGATTTTTTTGAGAAGAATGAGTTGAATCCCAAGCAATTTTTATATGAATTTATCTTATTAGTTGAGGACCTATTTGTTCACTTTCACTTCGCCTCCTTAGCCTTTAAAAATATTAATCTCGATCGATACATACGGATTTTAATTTATTCGTTTGGTTGCTTTGTTTTAGTTCAGATATACATATTGTAAATAAATTGTTTTTGGGTTAGTCGGTTGCTCTTATAATTAAACTGCAGTTAGGTTAGCTATATTTTTGTAGCTTGTAGGTTTAAGTACAGTGTTCTTAGGTTTGTTATAATTTGTGTAATTTGTTATTGTTCTTCGTTCGTAGAAAACGAACGTAGGGTTAGTTGCGACCTAATTCTGCGCTTTACAGCCAGAATTGACAAAATATTTACCGCCCAGGAATCAGCGCCCAAGGGGGCGTTTGATCGTTGAAAAATGAGTTCAACGATTATTTATGTTCCATAATAATTATTGTATTATATCCAGCGCTATACTTAACATTTACACAGGACTTGACTTTTATTTATATATTAATTTATGTATTGGGGGGCGGGCTCGAGGGGTCGTTACCCAGTAGAGGTAACTGGAGAAAAGACCATCATGTTCACCAGCTGATAACTAGATAAAGCGTTCTCACATGACCTGAAGTTATTCGTTTTCAAGGAGGGGAAAGCACAGAAAAGAGACCAAAATCTTTTCAAGCATTCGTACCAAACCTACCATTAATAAACATAAAGAAAACGTACTCAGAAAAATTTTCAAGAGCATACAAAAAAAAAAAAAAAAAGAATCTTCTGGGGAAAACGTTTGTATTCCTTGGTATGTTGGAAGGAAACAGTTTACGAGAAGGTTTGCCTCACTATGGAAATGTCTGACGACATAAAGAAAAGAAAATAATTTTCGGAAGTATATGGCGACATACTTCGCACTCATGAGCAGTTGTAAACTTCCAGATATACAGCACCCTTATGATAAAATTCATTGTTAAGTTGATATAACGATTTTCGCTTTAATAACGTTAATTTCGGAGCATTTGATTCAAACAGAAGTTGTACTCCCTTCATTATAAGAGCAAACATTATAAAAGAACTGCTATTCTTTTCTGGCCCTCAGAGCTTCAATTTTTTTCACATGTTTTTATAACACCTAGATGAAAGATTAAATTTTGAAACATTCATGTTCACTAAAGAAGTTTTAAAAGATCTTCCTTTCCTTTCATTAATCAATAAAAATAGTTAAAGTCTTTGTTTATTACAGATGGGCCCTATCTTTGGCTGTCAACTTGCTCTGAAGTATATGGGAAAGACAAATGGTGGAAAAGGAGGAGCTGTGATCAATATATCATCAGTTGCTGGTTATGCATATTTTTTAAAAACTCTATTATATATATATACATATATATATGAATGATTTTGATTTACATTTTTTTTCACGCGTAAAAAAATTGTTTTATTACTGACTCAAAATACAGTTTTCAGGTTTTGAATCCCAGAAGTCAATCTTCACTAAGCCGCGTTTACACGATGCCAGTTGAAGAGACAATTGTCGGGGCAAATTGTCTCTGGACAGTTGGGGGAATGTCATGGCCAGGCCAGTTGGAACCTGTTCACACTGTGAAAGTATTGGCATGGCAGTTGATGACGAAATTGGCTGAACACGCAGCCAATAGCTTTATGCCAATAAGCTGTCTCCAGACAATTGTCTCTTCAACTGGCATCGTGAAAACGCTGCATAAGTGTAGGTGGTATCACACTAAAGCCGCGTATACACGATGCCAGTTGAAGAGACGATTGTCGGAACCAATTGTCTCTGCACATTTGGGGGAATGTCATGGCCAAGCCAGTTGGAAAAGAACCTGTTCACACTGTGAAAGCATTGGCATGGTTGTTGAAGACGAAAAATGGCTGAGAGACTTGACTGACACGAGTGAATTGGCACAACACAAAGCAAATCAACTGGCTGCAACGTTCACACGGCGCCAACTGGCTCGACAACTGTGATTCAGAGCGGGGGGGGGGGGGCCTCACTGGGCCCAGTTCATTGTCCTCTGTCTACTCCTCGAGCTAGCTGAATTTCAGGACAACTGTCGAGGCAGTTGGCTTGCCAATTGGCATGAATTGTTCACACGTAGCCAATAACTTTATGCCAATAAGCTGTCTCCAGACAATTGTCTCTTCAACTGGCATCGTGTAAGCGTGGGGCCTAAGGGAAAAAAATCCATACAATACATTGTAGTGCCAAAAGCCATGGAACGTCAATCTTGATGGCAGTAGTATCACGTTTTCTACAAATGGGTAATGGATTGTCTAAATGATTTGTGAGAAAAAATGAGGGATGGGATTACGTCTTACGACAAAATTTAAAAGACTTCAAATGCGGAATTCTAGTTGGGGTCGCAGACGCAGAAGGATTTCTATTTCTGAAATTATTCGGAATTTCAATATTTTTCGATCAAAAGGGCCGACACTGCATGATTCCAGACATTATCTGCACCACAACCAACGTAGTGGTTAACGGCTTTTACTTAATGACCGTGAAACTGACAAGAAACAGTTCATCAAATAGCAGCAGCAATAAGTGTAAAGCGTATTACTGACGTGTTTTTGAGGTCTGCAGTGGTATGTGGCTTGTTGGGACAGCATAAGATTGACTTGAGAAGGGAAATCTGGGTTAAAATGAAAATAGTAAAATATTTATTTTGTTTCCAGGAATAACATTTAGTAACATTTTAACCATTTTACGTAATATGTAATTGATTCCAGACAAAAAATAGTTAATTCTAAAGATTAAGCTACAAGCCATTTTCAAAATTTAATGCTCATGTTGTAATATTGTGTGTTAAGTCAAAAATTTTCTTTTGCTATTATATAATGATAAAATTCCTGTTATTAATATTTTAAATATTAATTAAGGCCTACTAATGTTCAGTGCAATGCTAATCTATTTTATGTTATCTTAAATATGGCAACACAAAAAATATTTTTGTAATTTTTGGATGATAGTGTCCATATGGTTTACCAACTTCCGAAAATCTCTATATTTTTTCACCTAACAGACCAAACTTAAAGGATTTCCTCAATAAGAAACTTCAGAGTACAATTCCAGCCGAGCACATAAAAAAAATATCAAATGTTGAATTTTTTACACCAGTTTTTCTTGGATGGGGTAAAATGGGTCAGGGTTAGGCTTAGCTAGTTCTATTCGATTATTATTTTAAAATTTACTCTGTTGCACCTCACTGCAGAAAGTTCCTAAATTTAAACAGTGTATGTTGTTTATTTTAATGGAATTTTTTTTTTTTCATGTTTTCCTTAAAAAAGATGATGTTGATGTGGTAGAGAGAAGTGATGTTGTTGAAATGTTATGTGAACCAATATGTAACAATCTAAAGCAATATTATTCTAACATTTCAATGTAATTATAATTCAAAATGTTGCTGAATATGTTACTTACATTTTTTTTTTCAATTTCAAAGTAATAAATAATTATTTTCAGTATTATTTTCCACTCTGACCCATTTTACCCCACGATGGAGTAAATCAGGTCACAACTTTATAATCTCAGTTAAACTATTTCATAATTAAAAAATAAATATTATAATTACATAAAAATGACCTAAAGGAGTTCAATGTTAAGATGAAGTTGAAACAAAATGGGAAATGTTTCTGGTTTTGTTTCTATGAAACTTTAAATATGAAAATAGCTAAAAAGTGACCCATTTTACCCCACCTGACCCTACTCCATATCTTTCAATAGTTTCAAGCAACGCTTTTAGCTTACTGTGCATTTTAAAAAATTAATACCACCAATTAAGGCATTTATTTTTGCTTTGCACTGGTAGTGCCGGAAAAGCAGATATTTTTCTCCATTTTGGCTCCATCATGGAGTGGGTTATTTTTACATTGCATGGGCTGTGTTCTCTGATCTAACTGAACCACTCATTCGTTAGAAATTGATTGGAATCCAGCCGTGTTAGAGACCATTTGCAGCATTTTATGGACAGCATGTATCCAAACACCAGTGGAATTTTCTATGATGAGAATGCATCTTGTCAGCCACTGGGAAAGTCGTTCGCAGTGCATTAAAACCTTTTAGAGCGTCACGAACAAAAATAGTAATTCAATCAGATTCCTTGACACCTTTGGGTTGTGACTCGTCCACTTTCTAACCGTTCAGATCACAAATGCCTAACATTATTAATATACTTAAAGATTTATTACCTTTTTCCAGTTGAACAGAACGGGGCACGTGTACTTTGTTGAGTTGCCTATTCCGGTTCTTACTCTCCTTAATTCATCAAATTCCGCTAGCTGAAAAAAACATTTTATTTTGTCGCTGAGCAAAGCAGCATTTTAGAAAATGGGACTATACTGATAAACATGATGATCCTTTTGAAACAATAGCATCTTTAACGGTAATGGGTATACATAAAATTTCTAATTAAAATGAAATGTAAATGCACTATTGACCTTCCTAAGCCAATGAAATGACCAGTTTTTTTTTTTTTTTTTTTTTGGTGTGTGCCAACATTGATGTTATTAGCAGTAATCTTACAATGACGTCCGTTACAAGGTATTCATTTTTTAGCTTGTCAACCAACTGAGACATGAAAATGAGATCGTTTCGATACCTAAACAAACCTTATCATGATAATATTTTCCCTTATTCTCAGGTTTTCTTCCTGCATCTGCACTGCCATGTTACCATGCCTCTAAACATGCTATAGTTGGTTTAACAAGAAGTTACGGGGTAAGAAATTTTCATTTTGTTTTTTCGCAGAAAACTCTAGTCTCATCAAACTATTCAAGTCTGTGTGTGCGTCCTACCTCTCTATAGATTTGCTAAGATCTCATCAATTTATCACCTGGACGTAGTTAATGGTCTACTGCTCACTTCTTTATTGAAGTTTCAAAATTTAAATTTTTTAGATTATCTAATACTTTTTTTAAAGTCTGGCAAATGACGAAATTATATGGATAGCTAATAATGTTTTCATAGATATTAATATAAGCGGGAAAATCATATTTGTACTTTCTTAGACAATTGAGTTAATGTTACCAGTTTTTTTTTTCAAAATTTGTTTTACATAATTCGAAAGTTTTTTTGCAGTATGTGAAAAAGCAAATAAACGACTTTTACAAATCGCATGAGTGCACCGTGCTTTCCTTATTTTCATGTTCTTATTTTCGTTTTATACAAAGTGATAAATGGTACTAAACATAGACTCGGATAAAAAAAAAACTCTTCTGGCAGAATATTTTACCAAAATCCTTGCCCGCTTAAACATAACTTTTCGAGCCTACTTTTTTCCGTATGCGCTAATATCAAATTGAATATCTAGCTATATCTCTCTTTCTTTCTCATTCAGCTTTAGGTTTTAATTACTTCAAATATACCTTTTTAAACGATTTATACCTACATGTAGTAGCCCGACCACATGCAGTCGGGCCTTGTAACAACTTTTGCCGTTTTGCTGTTTCTAGTCCAGTACGCAGGCTCGCGCCATGCCTCATCGGCGCCGTCGTGCGAATTGAGTGCCTTTTTTTAGGGTTAAAAAAAAACCGCGGTTTTTTCGAAAAACCCAAACAGGTTTTTTTTTTTTGGGGGGGGGGGGGTATTGAGGTTTACGAGTGGTTCATTGGCAACTGAGCAGCTTTTATTACGGTTTGAAAAAAATAGGATTTTTTTGGGGAGGGGTATTGGGGTTTTGCTTATTGAACTCGTGGTTTTGTTTTAGGGTTGGAAAAAAAAAAGCTTTTTTTCCCCGAAATTTCAACCTAATGGGTTTTTTTTTTGGGTGTTATTGAGCCCCTTTTTTAGCGTTGGAAAAAAATCCGGGCTTTTTCCGAAATAACCAATATACTGCTTTTTTTCTTTTCCGGATTTTATTATTAATATTATACTATATATTTATATTTACATATATATATAAATAAAGATAGATATATGTAGGCTTGCCATACGTCCCGGTTTGACCGGGACAGCCCCGGTATTTTGCTCTTGTCCCGGTGTCCCGCCCAGTTTTATCAATGTCCCGGAAAGGGCTGTAAGACGTAAAAAGTAACGAATTTATGTTTTTAAGAATATTTTATGAAGACATTAAGAATCTTTAAGATGACAGAGCATTAATGAGGGAGCTGCAAGAGCATTGATTGTATGTAAAATAAACCTTAAGGTTTTCTTTGCTCTGACTTTTATGAAAAATCAAGCTTAACAAAGACATCTTGAAAAAAGTACATTCAAGTCAGAAATATGAGTGGGTTGAAAACAAAGAATAACATTGTTAACTTATTAATTGCTTTTTTAGTTTGACAAAAATGTTTTTTTGAAATGGTTTTTGTAGTTAGACAAAAAGTTGTAATTTAAAAAAAAAAAGACTTTGTAATTAGTTGTTCAATTTAACAATTTTATGCAGCATTTTAAACTTTATTTTATTAACACTTCTTTCTAGATGGTAGACCAGAAAAAATTCTCATTAAAAAGCAAAAAAAAGAAAAATCTTTTAAACTAAATTACGTAGCAAAAATTCCTTTTTTATTTTTAAAAGGTGGGTAGACTAACAATTTAGAGATCCAAATTCCCCACTCCCCTCGCGAGGCTTAAAAAAAACTTAAAACTCTCCATTTTGCTTTAAATTTTTTAAAAACTTCCCAGACCCCCCCCTTCCACTAGTGGGGGTATTCCATACCCCAGACCATACGATAAGCCCATCCTATGTTAATGTGTCCCGGTTTCACTAACCACAAATATGGTAAGCCTATATATATGTATTTGATAAGTAGAGCCCGGCTCCTTTTTGACTCGGCGCCCTCGTGACGACTTTGCACATTTGGATAGCGCGGGCCTGCACAGTATGATTAATAAACATCTGGAAATAAACGCTTAAATATTTAGAGTATCAGAACAGCACACAACTTTATGGTAAAAGCTGCTGGGGTTTTTTTATTCGTTTTTGAAGTTACAGAAGTCATTTGTTTCCAGGCATGGAAATGGAATTCCAGTATGAGTTAAGAACATCCTAATAACTGCATAAAGATGAGAGTTCCTGCTCAAAGGAGGAGGATTTTTTATTTTGTTTGTAAAACATCAAAAAGTAGCTGACAATTGAAAAATTTTGCGTCTTTTTTTTTTACAGCTTCCATATCATTTTGAACGAGATGGAGTGTTATTCGGTGCTGTTTGCCCTCATTTCATTGATACGGATATTTTAAGAAACCCGAAGATATTGGTCGAAGGAATGGATTTGGTAACCAATAACCCAAGCATGATGAGGTAATTATTGAAAGAGTTATCTCTTGCATTTATTTTTTCATACACACTTACGGCAGAATTTAAATGTAGACGTTATGCGTTACAAATTTCTTTTGTGTCTTTACTTAAAACGTTCCTTAACGAAATTTTGTAATAAGTTTTGTAAATTTTTACTATATAATTAAATTTCCTTTTTTATATCTATTTGAGAAATACAAATTTCTCAAAATAAAAAAATCGTACACAAAAACTAATAAATAAATAACGTAATCTATACAAATAGCAAGTTCCGTCTATAACTATACGAGCCTAACTTTCCCGTGAGCGGCAATGTCAAATTGAATATACAGATATAACGCTCTCTCTTTCTCATTTAGCTTTAGTTCTTAATTACTTCAACTATACCTTTTAAAACGATTTATACCTATTCATTCACTCATTCACTTATTCATTCATTTGGAAATATCCTTAAATCACCACATCAAAAAGCTTCGTGGTAAAATGAGCTCGTTCAGTTCTGGATGATCTTCGTTTCTGTACATGTTCTACGTCATAATATCTTTTCGTCAAAGTTTGTTCTAAGTAAATCCGACAGCTGGAACATGATTTATATGGGCTTCAAATTTCCCCCGCAGACGCTAACGTAATTTTTTTTGAACTGTTCAAAATTGATCAAAAATGTTTAAATTGAAAAAGTATCCATTTAGAGCTTCTTCCCATGAACTTGTTCAAAAGAACTTGGATCTGACGCCCAGAGTTTGCAAATTGGCTTAATTTTTGCCCATAGGGTCTAATGTTCAGAATTTTGAACTGTTTGAAATTGAACAAAAAATTGTTCAAATCAAAAAGTAAAATATGGAAATCAGATGTCCTCGCTGAGATCATTTGAGGGCAAAAAAATAAAAATAAAAAAAAAATGTAAAAAAAGTATTTCGATTCGGACAATTCCTTCAAAAGTTATTGGGGACAGGCAGACAGACACACATTTTCCCCCCATCTTAAAACCCTACTTTCAATGTTTTTATTTTTTGATATTTATCTAATTACCTTAACTTATTTTTGACTCTTTCCTAATTTTAACGATATTTTTACGATGCCCATCGAGCCCTTTAAATTCTTTTTTTCTTTTACGGGAAAGTAGGTCAAAAAGGCTTCCGAATCCTGAAAAGTTTTGTTCTATTAAAATTAGAATTTTCATAGGCATAGAACTGCCTTTTTCTGTGTATGTGCATTCTTAATCGACTACGCGGGAAAAATAACCAAATTGAAAGATTTTACAAGTTGAAATATTTTCGCCTGTTGAATAAAACAAGTAAAATATGCCCGAGTGTGCTTTCTCAGTTTTAATTGTAATTGTACGTGCAATGAATTATAATTTAAAAAAAGGTGTAGCTGCAAAAAGTAATCAAAGAGTTATTTTCTAAAAGAGAAAAGTGAAAAAAAAATTCTTCGTACGATTTTTGCAATATTAGTATTAAATTACAAAACAAAAAAAAGTATTTCCTGTTTTGAACGCTTTTCGAGATTTGTTTGGTGACCTTAGGATAACGCCAATATCGCTGGCATGCAATGTTCGTTCGTATAGAACGTTAAATATGATGCATGAATTGATGATCACATCATGAATTGAACATGGACTACAATTGCAATTTAAATGGTAAAGAGAGAGCGAGAGAGAAGAAAGAAAAAGAAAAAAAAACACTTTCAGTACCATCTTTCCTGCTAGATCTTTAAGAAAACAAGCTTCTTATTACTTACGTGTTTTACAAAACATATTCTTGATTGTTAATATATTTGTAAATCTAATTCCTTTACTGCATATTTTTTTAGCCCAGATTATGTAGCACAAGGTGTTTTAAAGATCCTAGAGGACCGAATAAATGGCTGTACACTCGTTGTATCTAAAGAGAAAGGATATCAGTACATTGGAATGCAAGAAGAATTGAAAGACTTTCAGTTCAATTGAAGAGCTTAGAAAATAATGACTTCATGTTGTACTATGATGAATTGTTACTTGATGTGTAAAAAAAAAATAATAAATTGCTTTAAAGTTTTGCTTAAAGTCATTGATTGTTTACATAGCACTCCTGATGTTAATAAGAATAACATTTAAAAACCTCAACATGAACATTTTTTTTCATAAACAGCCTTTAATAACAAAAACTTATTGCAGATTACTATTTCAAAAATTATCAATAACGAAGATTCACCTAACTCTCTTCTCTTTATGAAAGACAACATAAACATGTTGGACATAACATCAGCTCAGTGGAAATAAAGTATGCTAAACGAACTAAAACGAGAGCACAAGACGGCACATTCCTTACATCGGCAATTTCTCCGTTGAACATGAATGGATTCATCTTGGCACTCTGCTAGGAAGTGTTCTTCGTTTGCCGGTAGTTCTATAATTTGTTGTCAATTATTCATTCTAAAATAATCTTTCTCGAGTTTATACTCCAGATTTCATCTCTATCATAGGTAAATTACAGCTCACATTAATTCAAATCCTAGGTTTAAAGTGTTTTGATATAACAACATGTACTAAGTTCAACAAAACATAAGATTTACTCCCCGCCTTCCGCCAAAACTTATGTCGCTGTTTTCGTCCGCGAGTCATTTGCATTTTTCTAGAACAATCCCACACTTGATGTTCTTATCTTCATTTACTTATCAGCTCTAATTTTTTTCTGCTATTGAAAGTAACTATAGTTCGCCCAGCGTTCAAAATTCTACCGTAATTCATTAAATTTTGAAGTTCATCCTCGAACGTTTAAACATCTTTTAAGCATTTTAATTTTTCGGTTTGATAACAGTTTTTTTTCGTTTAAATCTTTCAATCAGCGAAAATTTCTCATCAGTGCGGTTAATTGACCAATGAGTTGGTTATTTAATTTGAAACACATGTTATGAATAAATTTTATCTTCCTTCTCTTCTCCTGTAAGGAAAATATTAATAAAAATCTTACCACCTTATTATTATTGAATAAACTAGAAATCACAAGCACTCATTGCTTCGAAACAAAGTAGCGCGTCACACTGCACTTATTATCTTATTTTATGTCATATTAGACATTGTTCGCTTCAAATTGTATTTTATTTTGTTAGAAATTTTACTGGACAAAAAATCGCACTTACTTATCATATATATATATATATATATATATATATATATATATATATATTGGAAATGAATGAACTGACACCTTAAGATGAGTAATATTTTGCTTTAACATTCAGTTAATGGATTACAATTTCATTTTTGCTTCGTTATTGTCATTTCTTTGAATTATAAATAGTAAAAAATGTATTGAGCATTGCACAAATATTGTAGATTGTAGTTGTAATTAGTAGTATGAAAGTATGACGCACAAAGGTTTTTTAAAAAAAGGCAGGAAAACAGTAGGGTATCGGTTCACATAAGCAGAGGAGAAAATGATACTTAAATGCTTTGACTTTGCTTATTTATGCATAGAGTTTATTGGTAACACTAAAATTCATCAATAACTACTAAATAAAAATAAAAATAAAGTACGGAAATCGGGTCATAAGCACAGGGGAAATTGGTACCTAACTGTTTTATCTTTGCCTATTTATATCTAGATTAAATATCAACTCGGATCAAGACTGCTACAGCTGTTTACACTCCACAAGTGTGATATCACGGTTTTGCATTCGACGAGCGTTTCGCGACCTTTAGGTCTACATATGCCAAATGCCAGATTGAGAGTAACATATGAACGAATTTAATGATATTTCACATACATTTGCGGTTAAATTGCAGATGTCTGCTTCGATGTTATAAGGAAAGTTTCTTCAATACAAGGAAGTGTGTAAAAGGCAGTTCAAAATTTAAATTTTGGTGACTGGTATGTATGCTACTAGCATACTAATGTTTCTCTGCTTCTATTTTGCTGTAGCTTTACTGTTAAAAACGCGTTTTTGTAATAAGAAATATATGTAATGTTGCGTACTTTGAAAATGGAAGTTTTCAAGCCTGTCTGAAAATTTCGATTTTCTGAAAGCAGTCGAATCGGGTTATCAGTTCTTATCACTTTTTTTTAAATGATCGATAACCATTGTGAGAGCGAAATAGTACAAAAGTATAAAAATTATCTCTCGTGGACATCGGTTTATTTTTCCGTGATTAGGAGTTATTACAAAACTTCTGTCATAATTATTATATCTCAAAATTTTCTATTTGGAATGTTAATCGCAAATAAATTATATTTTCATGCTGATATCAGTTGACAGGATACAAATTTTTACTTCAATTGATCTTAATCTACTTTTTTAATGTCTCTAGTTTTATCTCCATGAAACTCTCAGATTAAAATTTGTGTTTTTCATTTCGTAGAATAAATTGTCTGCATTCATTGTTTAAGTCTCATCATGGCTGAACACCCAGTTGCTATTATCACTGGAGGTGCCCAAGGCATTGGAGCTGCTATTGCCAAAGTGCTAATTCAAAGAGGTTATCAAGTAAGCAATGAATTTTATGCAATCACTAACTTCAAAATGTTTCTTCATCTATTTAATTCAGAGCTGATGCTTTTTGCTAATGTAAAAATTAACGTTTAACAATATTTTGAAGAAGGAGTAAATTTATCATGATCAAGTTCAGTCAACTTCAATTTTGTCAAAAACTACTTAAAAGTTATTTGCGGGGAAAAATACTTTTTTTCCTTTTTTGAAAATAATTAAATATTAATAATTTTGTTTGTTAATAATAATAATAATAATAATAACAATAATAATAATAATGATAAAAACAAGTAATTTGAAAAGTTTTAGGCTCCCCAAGTCCTCTTTGGTCAAATAAAGTGTTATAGGATAAACAAAAACGTATAGTATAGGTCACGGTCAAGTGTTGATGCAACCAGTTTAATCTTCGAGTACCAAATACGCATGCACCAAGAAAGGGACGTTATGTCAAGAAAAAAAACCGACTTATTATATACTCATTCGACCTACGCACGGAGAGAACCTGTCTTTACTCGTTCAATTAAAAACATTCCGTCTCATTTAATTATAAGGTATCAATTGAAACCGATAAAGGTCTTTTTAAAAAATGTTTAAATAAAATTTACACAGATGGCCATATTGACAAAAAATTAAATTTTTTCACAAAAGTTGAAAATTTCTTAACAGTTTAAGTCGATTCCTTTGAAACTGTTAGCGGAATCTTGACTTCTAAATCTTTTATAGAGATTTCAGTACTCACATGACCACTTGTTGATCAAAGTGACCTCAGTCATATCTTTTAAAACACAGGAAAAATATAATAATAACTGATTTACATCACTTGCATTTAGTAGTAAATCTGCTTCAACTTGTGCCGAAATTATTAAAACACATAAAGCACACTAAATAATTAATGCAGTTGAACCTCGTTGATTTCATTAACCCACACTAAGTAATCACAACGATGTGCTGAAATTCTTAAGTTTAAAATATAAAACTTACAAAGATTTCCCTATTATTAGCTCATCATAAACACAATATATAATATTTATTGTGTGGTTTAACCGGTTTTCTTTACCTGTATTTTAAGAAAGGGGCTTGTTTACTCTTTCGTTCATCAAAATTTAGCTTAACAACACCAAACTGTAATCTACTGTCAACTTGTTTTTGCTCGACGGACCAGATGTGTTAGTACTTTCCACAATTTATGCAGTTTTAATATAATTTGCAAATGTATCGTTTTGCTCTTTCGCAGTTTTTATCTGTATTCCCTCCAATCATTTTCATCACTTTAATATCTAATGAGTACATTTTCGCCCGTAGGTATGCATTGCTGATCTTCAAGAAACGAAGGGGAAAGAATTTGTTGAGCAGCTCAATAATGAGTTTGGTACGGATACAGCAATGTTTACATTATGCGATGTAACGAAAGCAGAGGACATAGAAAGTAAAGATATTTTTATCTCTTTACGCTGAATTGGTGTTTTCTTGAATGCTAAAACTATATGGAAATGGGGGTAATTACTTTAGAAGCTACAGATTTTTGATG
This sequence comes from Octonoba sinensis, assembly GCA_038502835.1. NCBI lineage: Eukaryota > Metazoa > Arthropoda > Arachnida > Araneae > Uloboridae > Octonoba > Octonoba sinensis. The sequence goes on along the minus strand of CM076604.1, from coordinate 88,675,725 downwards.
TTTTAAAAAAGGCCACAAAAGAAAATTTTATTGGTTGAGGTCTAATATTCTATGATTCTCATGATAGAATTAATTTTCTATCATGAGAATCATAGATCTTCTATGATATGATATTTCAGGCTTGAAACTGGCTGAGTAAAAAGCTTTGCTCAGGTGACTCATTGACCAGCTCATAGAACATGAGGCTACTTGTAACCCTGAAACGTGTGCAAGCAATTTTTATTTGAAAGTTCTTCAATGTAAAACGTTATTTTTCTACATTTAATTTCCATGCAAAAATATTTTTTTCCCATTCTTATTCCCTATTATGTGTTTTTATTCACATAGGAAGAGGGCGCTGTAGGAAAGCCGAATAAAATTGGCTTTTTTACGGTTTCACTGCCATTTTACGTGGCTGAAGAAAGCCACGGAGTTGGAAAGCTACATGTCCAAAGAGTAACCCAAGGAATGTGTTTAAGTATTCTCAATATAAAAAGTTAAGCTTCTGAAATATTTTCTTTAGTATACATATGAATACGTAAAAGTGTTAATTTTAAGCTAAATAGAATTAAAATTAGACCTGACCACTGAACTTTTGTAATACCATGTTCATCAGACGGCGTCAAGCGATAGTCTTTTTTTTTCAGACACTGGACAATAATCACACGCAACTTAACGGTTCGTGCCCTGAATATATCTTTTCTAGACTGGCATCAACAAGATTTCGTTATGACATCAATGTGCTGCGAAAAATGGTGCACATTTTGGTAAAATGTTATACATCCTGTTGAAGATAATAAGTATCAGTGCCGCTTCGATATCAGATATTTCATACTTAATGACCTAATAGGGATGTAGAAGACCGCAGTGATATGTGCTCTATATTTGAATGGGCAGAAAAACAACTTTTTTTCGATTTTCGATGACGGGTCTTGCGGAAAAAGATACCATTGGTGCACAGAAATGCACAAAAAAAAAAAAAAAAAAAAAAGCTGAAGCTTTGTGGACAAACATTCTTAATTGCCGCAAATGAGTTGACATTTTGGTCAAGTGCACTTTTAAACAAAATTTGTAAAAAAAAATAATTTTAATGATGGAAAGGGAGGAAAAGGTGCCATTGGAGGCACAAAATACATGCAAAAAAAACTTGAACTTTTTAAGACAATTCCTCTATTTACTGCAAATTTGTAGAAAGTTTTGCTAAAAATATGCGGCGAAATATAGTATTTCAACATTTTGGAAAATTTTGCAAAATAAATAAACAATTTCTACACATTTGCGGTACAAATGAAGGAATCATCCTACAAACTTCAAATTTCTTGTTATGTGAATTTCGTGATACCAATGGCAGGTTTTCTTCACCACCAATAACCAAAAATGCAAACTTTTTTTTTTACAAATTTTGTTTAAAATTGCACTTGGCGGAGTGTCAATGCGCTTGCTGCAACAAGGAAATTATCCTACAAACTTCAGAATTTCTATGTGTTGTGTCACCAACAGCACCTTTTTCTGTACTACCCATCATCGAAAATCAAGTATATATATAATATAGTATGTGTGTGTGTGAATAATGTATAAACCACTGCACTTTTAATAATTTTTTCTTTTTTTTACTTTTAACTATCTTCCATTCTGATGAGCACTGTACGCAAAAAAATATAATACTAGCTTCTAATTTTAACAGTTGGTTGCTTGAAACACATATTAAACCTGATTGGTTCATATTGATGTTATCTTTTTAGGCTCTTTTATGTTAACGATAAATAAGTTCCAGAAAGTGGATGTTCTAGTCAACAATGCTGGAATAGGTGAAGGGGAAAATCCAAGAAAAGTAATTGAAGTCAACGTGGTAAGTAAAAAGTTATTATTATTACTGTAAAACCCATCCTAATGGACACCACTCAAATGCAGACACTCCTCTTATGCAGACACTTTTTAATTCTCCGGCAACAAAGCATTGAGTCTAATGAGTTGAAGACTTGTTTTTCTGAAGGATATCCTCAATTACGGACACGAACACTATTTTGGGAATAAATTATATTGATAGATCTCTGATTAGGCACAAATGCATCAGGAGCAAAAGTCTAAAATTTCGAGAATTAAAGGGTTAAATACAGAGAAGTCAAAGTTTGAAGCAAATTATTAGAGTATTTAAGAAAGTAAACTAAGTTAAACATTTCTTAAAAATTTTATTTTGTTACATCTATACAAAAATTTTTAGGATTTAAAACATTTTTTTTTTTGTTTTAAAGTTTCTATTTCCTCTTATTTATTTACTAATACGCCCGGCAGCAGAGGCGTAGCTAGAGGGGGGCAAGGAGGGACAGATGTCCCCGGGCGCAGAGTCAAGGGGCGCCAAATTATTGAAAATTTATTCTATTTTTAAATGCGAAAAGAAAATTATTTGATTTGAAGAGGTTTGAATATGTTCGACAAAAAGTGGAACCTCATTTCATATCGGGAATGACCAATGTAGCACAGGAGTACGTGGGGAATCAAACAAATAATCTTGCAAAGCCAAAGTGTCCCGTTTTACCCTTAAAAGTGAATGGTCGCTAATAAAAATGAAAGTTAAAAGGGCTGATTTTTAGAGCTATTTATCATTTAAGAAGTATAATTCTTTTTTAAAAATTTCCTTTAGGGGCGCCTCTAGGCCCACAGTGGCACGAGGGGGGGGGGGGGCGCAAAATCTTCAGTTGTCTCCGGGCGCTGAAAACCCTAGCTACGCCTCTGCCAGGCAGTCATACGAAATGACCGCTGTTCTAGATATTAATAAATTGTAATTAAAATGATTTGTGCAAAAGGTGTCTGCTCATTTAAACTGAATTACCCAGGTCAGGCGGCGAGGACGCCCTTTGCTTATTGCCCTACACTACTATACATTTATTTACTATATAATCAAATTGTTTGTGAAAAATATATATTTACCATTGAAAGAACTTATTGAAAATTTTATTATGCTTTTCAAAACAACAGTTTTAACGAAACTGGGAAAAAAGAGCGCTGCCACTCTAATAAGAAAAATAAGAAAAGCGCAGACGATAAAGAAATAAACTAAGAAGAAAGAAAGGATTAAATTCAATTCGCGTATACATTAATTTTTAACGGAGATTGAAATATAGCGAAGCCTCACTCGATATGACATTAACGGAGATAAACGTTTCGATTGTTATTAGTATATTTGTTACATTTATGACAATAACAATGGCACCTGCATTGATTTGTTTGTTCACACGGCAACTGTAATTATATGTTTGGAAATGAGGGCAACAATGCAAAAGTAAAATAAAACGGGTCAAAAAAATCATTGAAAAATTTAAAAAAATAATTAAAAAAAAACTAATTGAGTCACAACTTTCATTTTTGCGGCGATGCGTTTCTCGGGTCGTAAACATTAACCGTGTCGAATGTGGTCCCGATCGGTAAAACGGCCTAGGATCCTATAGTGGACAGACACAGACAGAATAAGGCGCTTATATATAAGATTTATTTATTGCGATCGCATTATTCTGTTCTGGACAGTTAGCAAGTTATGTATTTTTGGAGCAATGTTAAAAAAATAACAATAATAATAGGCTTATAGCTCTTACAAAGCGATTTAACAGCAAAAGCGACTTGGTATATTTCGAGTGTTCTTAAAATGCTGTCAATGCTAAGTGTTCACTCGAAAAAAAAGGAGTATTAATTCTAATAACCAAATTAGAAAATAATATTTATATAATTTTACAAATTCTGAATATTAGCGCCTAAGCCATTAGTTCACGAGCTCTCCAATACTTTTTAACAATGTCCTCTTACTGCGATAGCATAATACAATTAATCAAATATTCAAATGTCATTGGTTGATTAGAATCACATCCAATCTGGGGAATCTACCACTCTAACTCTACAGAGATGGTCTCGTACACAGTCATGTTCAGGGGGACCTAAAAAAGAGCCATTGCAGTCATTTTTGGATAATTGGGAATCGCTTTGTTTTCCCCATAGATCTATGGTTTTCCCCCACAGTCCCTCCCCTTTTACTCAGAACGCGTTGTATCATATCTTGTTCAAAGAATTTTCCTGAATGTCAGGTTCGCAAACGATTTAGTCGTATGGAAGATGGAAGAAAAGTGGAAGATTCATACGTTCTTCTGTCAAAGCCCCCCCCCCCCTCCTTTCTTAGACAATACATCAGCTTTTGCATAGCATACCAAAGAGGGTTAGGTTCATACAATAAGGAATATTAAAAGAATTGCAGCGGACGGCGTGCGAGCACACGGTGGGGCTGCGGAGCAGGAGGTCTGCCGGAGACGGGGATAGAACCCCGGACCTCCACGGTGGAAAGCCAGTACTTCCATGCTTTTTCAAAAGCTACCTCGAATCGAGAACTTTTAAAACTGAAAAGAGGACGTTTTTAAAAAGCGGAGTTCATAGATTTGTGCAATAAAGGGCTCAAATATTTAGACATTTGTCTATCCTTTGTTTCAAAAAAGAACAATTTCAATTCGATTTTTATTTTCTGCTTCGATAATTCTATACATTATGCATTGTCCTGATCTTAAATGATGACCAATAAATTGGTAAAGAATGTTTTTACAACACAATAGAAACCTCCTGAATTCAAAACAAGAAGTGCTATATTTTTGTAGATGGGTCCAATCTTTGGTTGCCAAATTGCTTTGAGATACATGGGTAAATCACATGGAGGAAGAGGAGGAATTGTTGTCAACACAGCCTCAATTGCGGGTAAGATATCAACGTACCAATTGTAATGGCAACTTTATTTTTATTTTTGGTGAATACTTAAGGATTAACAGTAGTTCACTGTAGAGGAATTCGCCGAAATCCTTTCACTTAGTTTTTGACACCTTCTTACGCACATAACGAGTTGCATCGTTGATTACTCAAACAGTAAATTAAAATTTCGAAATAGATTAACCGCAAAAAAATATGAACGCATCTAAAATATACGTCTTCAGTTTTTCTTTAAAGCAGTCTACATTTTCCTTTTAAAACAGCGCTTCTCAACCTTTCAGTATTCGCGGCCCAATTTTCTATCATAATTTTCATCGCGCTCCCCTTACCATAAAATGTATACAACAATAATGTATATGAGTACCGATTCTGTTTTTGAATTATTTTTAACTAACTACCAAGAAAGAGTAAAAACAAGTAATTTTAGTCATAAAATTAATTTAGTAATAAATCACTAATTGAATTTTGGGCAGAAGTAGAGGATCATTTTTCTGCATTAAAAACAAGGGCATTTCGCATTCTGTTACCATTTTCAACATCCTCAACAACTTTTGTAAAACTGGATTTTCTGCTGTGGCTTCTTTGAAGACAAACTATAGGTCTCGACATAATATAGAAACAACTGAGGGTGGCTATTTCTAATATTAAGCCTTCCCTTCGAAAAACTTTACTTTCAAAGACAGACCGAAGGAAGTTACTACTAATTATTAAATTTGTTGATAATTTAGTATGTTTTGATTAAGCAAGATTTAATTTAGTAATTTGTTTTACTTTAGTAAGTTATTAAATATGTCGAAAAGTATTTTGTTTTCTATGTGTATGTGTGCTTTCCTTTCAGTCAGTTAATGAATTTTTTAAAGTAATGTTTTCTGTTAGATATTCTCGCGCCTCCCTTCTCGTGTCCTCTCGCCCCACTAGGAGGCGCGCCCCACAGGTTGAGAATCGCTGTTTTAAAACCTAAAGTACAGAGGCATAGGTTTGGAATTGAGCTTAAAGCTAAGGGAGGAAACCAAGAGATTTTAGTAGCATTTTGCATTAGACATTGACCTAATTAATTGAAAAATTTCGTATTGCATAATCAGAAAGTATGTCTATTGCAAGAAAAACTGTTAATTTGAATAATGTACACGGTGTATAATCTATGTATTTAAGATAAACAGCGTTTTTAACAGTCGCCTTCAAAGGGCACCCATGTTTTATATACTGCCAGATAAAACCCCAAATAAGTAACTGCTAAATTAGAAACAGAAATTATAGCTGCAATGTCCTTTTACTTATTTTCGCCGTTCATTTGCATTTACTGAAACTGTTTGTATGAAGTATTTATCCATTAACATGTCGCCCACACAAAGCAGTAGTAAAAAAATGTCATTTTTCAACAGGATTTGTGCCTAATCTAGCGTTACCGTGCTATGCTGCCTCTAAACATGCTGTGGTTGGTTTGACGAGGAGTTATGGTGTAAGATAACAAACAGCTTTATAGCTCTATATGAACTTTTTAAAAAACTTTACGATGTGCACGTTTACTAATAGTTATGTTATTGTGTTATTCTAAAAGAATAATGTTTCCACAGCTTCCACATCATCTGTCCAATGATGGCGTTATTTTCTGCGCCATTTGCCCGCACTTTGTTGATACAGATATATTGCTTCCCGCTAAAACTAACTGCATTGAAGGACTTGATGTCAAATTTATAAATAAACATTTGATGACGTAAGTAAATTCAAATGTCTTATCTATGACTTTTGGATAAAACTTTTAAAACTGAGAAAAAGAATTTGCTAGGTGAGGAGATCGGGGTAATAAGGAACAGGGATGATAAGAGACAACATTTATTTACATTTTTTTAAAAAATAAAATCTGCTTTGACTTTGGTGTTCTCACGACTTCCTGCTTTATCACTAATTAATTTTCAGGTTAGCAACGTTGAACTCTTTTTCCAGAGGCTAAAAATTAAAAAACGTCTTTAAATGATAACCATTTATATCTGTAAAGATTTTAAAAATTTTTGTTCATTGCTTCCAATTCCGGTGAGTCATATTTATTTGCATTACACATGCGTAAACATTTCTGATTAGTTCTACTGATAATTTTTTTATGTCCAAGTATCTTATTGCCCTTGTTTACAACTTCAACCAGGTCATCATGGACAATCAGAGTGGCTGTCTTATACACATAAGACAACGTAATAAAACCATAAAGTATGGCAGACAGTAAAGTTTTATGCTAAATTCAGGTGCAAACCATAAAGTTTTTATTACACTGTCAGTAAATTTCAACATGACCCTGTCATCGCCGGAGAACATCCATTCCGTAATTCAATTCAGACCATGCGTTGGTCAACGTTAGTTGAGAGTTAGATGCAATAGTTTCTGTTATCCTGCTCTTCAGTACCGCGACATCGTCTACTCCTGAAATGTCCTCACTTTTAATATAGACTTTGTCCTTTACATAACCCCAAAGGCAAACACAATGAAATCCATGTGACCTTTTTTCCTCCTTGAAAAGACGATCACAGTACATGGTTATTTTAATGTGCCGCAATTATTTGGAAGAATATTCCGATGCGATTTTCTATTAAGACAAAATGTCCCCCATTAGGGGTAGTAGATATTCGAGCCTACTTGGACACAAAATTAACGCTGAAATTGGTAGCGTAAGTTGTTACGTTCTACAAAATTACTCCCATGGTCTCCTGACATTACACCATTGGGTTTCTTCCTTTGGGGTGATAAAAACGACAAAATATACGCTTCTCCATACTAGTTCACTTTTGTTTTCTAAACTGATTTGTACGAGTTAACTTTTTTTCTACAGCCCAGATTACGTGGCTCAAGGTTTTTTGAAGGTTTTGGAAGATAAGATCAATGGTTCAACACTTGTTATTACCAAGGAGCATGGATATCAATACGTCGGAGTACAGGAAGAAGTTTTGAAAATATCTTTATGAACGAGTATCCAAGTTAATTGTTAAAATTTGAAAAATCAAGTCTTACTCATGTCAAATCGTCATTTTTTATGTTCAATAAATCGTTTGAAAATGTTGTTTTGCCTTCTGAATTTCCTACTTTTATTTATTGCAAGTAAATGCCCTGAAAGTTTTGCTTTACCATTTCCGATTTTGCATAACACTATTTCATGCATAGAATCCTCCCGAAATTTATTGACACTAAACGACCAACATGTAAACATGTTCATTATAATATTTCGTGTTCATTCCCTTGTGTGTAGGAATCTTTTCTTTTCCTTTTTTCGTCTGTCCCTCTCTTTTTTAAAAAATTTATTTACTATTAGATTATGCCACCGCCTTCGTCAATCCGTCGATGAAAATACTGTGGAAATAAAATACACTATGGGTTTCCATCAATAATTTATTCCAGACAGGCATTGGTGACATAAGAATGCAATGAAAAGATAGCTAATATTTTTAGAGTTCGGGAATAAAATGTTGCGATAACAGTTACGATGGAAAGTTTACGTTTCGAGTTCTACGCAAGGCGCAAATATTTCTTTTTTTTACCAGTACGAAATATATTCTTGGATGGTTAAATGGTGGAAAGATATTATGGGTGAAAGTTTACTTTGTTCGAATATTATCGCAGATATATGGCGTAATCCTATGTCAAAGTTCTTAAGATGGTTAAATTTTCAAAATCTTTCTTGACGGAATGTAACAATTTTAATTTCAAAAAATAAGGCTGAATTTCCGATGAATTTTTTAGGTGTAAATCAGGTATCTATAATCATTTTTGAAGTTATTCAAAATTAAAGAAGAGCAAAAGGCTGAGATTGATTTCAAGTCGGTCGACATATTTTTCGCACCATGGAAAACTTTAAAAGTGATGGCCATACTTATTTGATTCATATTTATATCTTACATTTATAGGAAATTCTGCCTTGTTTTCACTCAGCATTTTAAAAAACTAATAACTACTATTACTAATAGAAACTACTAGAATAAAAACTACTAAATAAATTTAACGAAAAAGAAAAGAAGGATGGAACTTAAGAGTTTTGATTAAAGTTACCAAAGCGGTTATTTGACAACTCAGGTAGATTTAGTATTAATCAGTCCTTTTCACCTTTAATATTAATCACCTTTGCAATTTTTATACATTTGTAACATTAGTTTAAGCATTTTTCTGTGGAAAGATTTTGAAGTTATTCCTTGGTACATTTTGTGAAATCAAGGGTTAATTATATCCACCGGTAATGATAATAACATGTTCTTCACTACTTTTCCTTTTAAGACTACTTTCCGGTTAAATAAAGAAGTGAAAACCTCTTTTTTAAAATATAGTTAGCAAACACGAAAGTTGCCTTAATTTCTCCTTAAAATATAGTACACGTAGCACAGAAGCACAACCATAAAAACGTAAAAATAAAATTGAAAATAATACATAAATAAATACACAAATAAAAATATTAAAAAAAGAAAATGAAAAACCAATAAAAAAGAAAAAAACAAAATACTATAAAACAAAAAGTAAATTTTCTATCTTTAATTTTCTAGCGAAAATAAAAAAATTAAATCCTTAACATATATGGGTGGGGAGGGGTAAGGGGGAATGTTCGTTTGTCAATCTATTACTATTTGGCTTTATTTATGCTTCGAAAGCAATAACAAGATCATTCGAATTAAAAATCCATTGAAGTCCTAATCTAGTTATCTACGCAGACACTCCTACTTCGACTTCACATATCATTACGATTTTACTTCTCGCATGTACTAAGATATAAATGATTAGTTTGATAATTATTTATATCAGTCAAAGCTTTGACATTGAAATAGCTCTATTAGAAGGTCCATTTTTATCACTGCAAAGTTCTGCATGTTTATTCTCTTAAGAAAAAAGAAAGATAAGTTCGATACGGAGGTTAAAATTATTAGCTTCTGAGCTTTGGAAAGATTCAGTACGTGGAAGAATGTCAGAATCGCCTGTTGCTATAGTGACTGGCGGGGCCCAGGGCCTTGGAGCAGCAATAAGTAAAGTATTAGTACAAAACGGCTATCGAGTAAGTATAAATTAATATGCCTTAGAATTAAAAAAAAAAAAACACAAAAAATCTTGATGGGTAGTTATTGATGAATTTATACGAAATGAATGAATAATAACTTATGGTGAAATTATATAGCATCTTTTTATTAATTTCTCTTTCAATCTATCATTAACTTATACACTCTATATCGCTATTCATCATCGATCGCTTAAGATTTTAGACAGTTTGACGAATATCTTAAAAAATATTTCATGATTTATCTTACAATTTCAAGGTTGAATCGAATATAGAATATATAAAGCTTCTTATATTTCAACCAAATTTTGTCGCGAAGACAAATGGTAGACTCACAACAAATTAAAGAAAATTAAACATATGTGCTATCACCCTGCAAAAAGTAATGCATAAAATGCGTTTAAGTTTTGTCGTAGCATATGATTATGGCACTTCTTGAAGTTATCTCTATTAAATTTTTACGAAAATAGCACATATATTCTTGAAAATAAGAGGATTTCTTTGAAAAAATCGCAAATGTCTTTTAAGTTTTTGTTTATAACACTTCGGTTTTCAACCTAGTGTAAACGTAATTTTCAAAAAACTTGACGAAATACAGTACAAATTATACACTGCAGTTAGAATATTCGATTATTGAATGTTTAATCAAAAATGAGCATTTATAGTAAACGATGTTTAATTGTCCATGCTTCAGCGTTAAATATTATTATTATTATTTCTCATTTGTACGTCATTGAACTACTCTGATAAAAATACCAAGGAATTACCGTAAAAATTCGGAAAGGTCATGAATCGAAAGAGTTAAATTTCTGTTGTTTTCACAAAGAATGGAAACAATAAGGGGTTTCCTTCATTATTTATGCCTTATTTCTTGTTAGATTTCTGTGTCGGACATCAACAAAACGAAGTGTGATGATTTTGTCAAGAAATTACAGAGCCAGTTTGGTACAGAAAAAGCAATTTCTGTTGGCGCTAACGTTGTCAATGAATCGGATGTAAAAAGTAAGTCGCAAAAGCTCCCCCCCCCCCTGCTTGTTTAAATATTTTCCCTATTTTATTCTGTAAAATAATAATTATTTTCCCCAACTTCTAATGAATTTTTTTTCAAGTAACTTGTTTTCGGTTGTTTAGAAACTTCAATAAACGACTTTTGTAATGGAAATAAAACTTTAACATTAGAGTAAGCGAAATCTTTTGCATTCTAATACAATTCATATTGTTGTAAGCACAAATACAATTTCTTTAAAGCCTGTTCTTCAGCGTAAAGTAATGAATATACACACAATTAATTACACACACACTTTCTCCATCTCATAGGAGCTTCTAACGTTTTTACTGTATTGATTTAATTATTAGTTTATTTTTGAGCTTTTATGTTATTTATTTATTTATTATTTAGCGGTGCCTTCTCGGGGTATTAAACCCTTATTCACTTTAATTTACCTTTCTGTTAGTTTTTCAAGAAAATTAGATTATCAGGCCGAAAAACTGACTAGTCACGTGACACTTTCTATTGAGAAACACTGCTAACAAAGTAGTCAAAACACTAATCAAAGTCTTTGATTCCTCTTTTCGCCGTGCTAGGGAGCAATAAATCGGACGGAGTGCTTCACGTGATCAATCTAAGATCCAGCCATTTGTTCAATTCGGTTTGTCTCGGTTCCACGTAAGTTCGATCGAGTATGAGCGTGCATCAATTTCTGTTTTGATTTCGTGAGAATGACATCAAATTGTCTTGTTAGGAAAACACATGCAGTTTATGTTCATATAACAAATTTTTTAGTTATCGTATGATTGTACTACACCCTAAAAGTAACGTACATTCCAAAAATTTTTTATCAAGAAAGCGAAGGAGTTCTAAAACGAGAAGATTATAATTTTTCCAGAATAATTAGCATAAGATCCGCAAGCAAAACTTGCACGCATCAAACAAATCTTTTAAAATATATTAAAAAGAACGCATTTTGAATTTTACTTTAAAATGGTTCTATTATTTCCGATTACCCAAGATTAAATGACTAAGGGAAGGGTGCAGTGCCAAAGCTCTGGGCTCGAATTTTATACAATTTTAAAACCAAAAATCTCAATACAGTGGTACTCATTTTTTGTACTATCTCTCGGGGCAAATACACACGCCAGTTATTTCACACAAGCTGCAACAACAAAATTAATGCAAATTAAAGGGAATTTACAGAAATCCATAGGCGTAACCAGGGGGGGGGGGGTTTGGGGGTTCAAACCCTCCCCCATTGGGTATTTACTTATTTAGGCATACAAAAAAAATTCTGGCTACGGCCTTGCAAAGCACATATTGTTTTTCCCTAAGAAAATTAAACACATATGCATATGATTTTATTTCCTCTTTCTCTGAAGGGTTGTGATCATGACCAAAGTATGCAGCTCATAATAAAGAGGACTTTTCATCTGGTTATAATCATCCCCCTTATCACCTTGGGGGGGGGGGGGGGGGGTTTCAGCGCGAAAGGTGGCTTCAATCACCGTACCACACACAGACAAACAGAGATCCTTTCAATCACTCCAGAGGGTTTTCTTTCCTTCTTGATGTCTTTTTTACCCAAAGTCAGCAATTTGGGAAGGCGCTGGGGTCTGAAAATGAAGGACCCCTAGCCAACGGATGCTCATCAAGCAACTTAAAGAGCAGTTTGTATTTATTTATAACTTCCTGTCCAAACACCCATTAAGGTCCCCACTATCTTCTTTGTAGATGAGCCGATTAGAAAACTGATGAACTGTATTTGCATTGCATTAGCGCTAAATACTGAATTTTCTATTGCGTTTGAATTAAGATCCAGTAATGAATGTTAAATGTTTTTGTGAATCAAGGCCGTATCCAGAGGGGAACGGGGATCTTTTGCAATGTATCATATTATTCCTCCCTGAAACTTTGCTTAACATAAGTGTGTCGAAGTCTGGGCCCCCCCCCCCCCCCGAAAAAAATTCTGGATTCTGCCTTGGCTCCGGAGCAGGGGGGAGCATGTTAAGAATTAAGAAGGGCAGTGTATGCTTCAAAACCATACCCTTTATATATACATATATATAGATATATATGACTAGAAATGATTTTAATATGAATTTTTTTACATATATGATAGCTTTTTGATGTATATATATAGTAGATGTATGTTTAGATCTTTGGTGAAGTTAGAGGAGTGGGTATTTGGTGCTTCTGCAACTTAAATTTCTGTAACTGGCTTTACATCTATAATGCTTAGGCTATAACTCTCACGGCCGGCGCTAGGCTGAGGCGGTGAGGCGCCCGCCTCAGAGCGCGTCATTCTTAGGGGCGTATATTGGCCATAAATATTGACTGCATCGTTTTAAATAACAAACAATTTCTTGTTTTGTACATTATCCTTATCTTCTCCACAGCGACAGGCGGCTTCAATGCATTCGGAGGGGGCGCTTTATAAATGTTTGCAGTTCTAGAAAGTGTCTTTTTCTATTTTATGAAGAGCAAAACGCAATATATTGCTTTTTCTGTTTTTTATTTTTCCTTATTCAGTAGCGATTTCTGAGCAGCGATTGTTTTCCTTCAGCATTTTGAAAGTTAAAATATATATAATTCAAATATGTATCCATCATTTTTAATCTCTATTTCTTCATAATATATAGTAGGGGCGGAAAAAAGTTTTTTTGCCTCAGAGCGCCATTCGTGCTAGCGCCGGCCCTGTAAACTCTGGAGGCAAGGGTTCGAGATCTCTCCCCAGGAAACTTTTTGAAATCTTCCTAGCAATGCAATTTCGGGATACTTTGGTGATGTTAGAGGAAACAGAAAGGAGTTAGGTTACTCTCCCCCCACAATTTTTTTTAAAAATAAAGCCTTATATCTTTTAAGTTACTTTTGGTGTCGCTCGTGATAGTGTTCAATGTCCTTTCCCTGAAAGTGTTTCTGAAAGTAAAGTGTCTTAAAAGCGTAATTTCTCTTTTCTTTCATTTTTTAAAGCTTGTGATCTGAATTTTTTTGCCGATGGGGTGGGGTGGGGTGGGGTGGGGGGGGGAAAGTTGACTTGCTCCGAGGATGTAACTCCCCCCCCCCCCGCCGGGACATGCCTGAAATAAACATGGAGTACAGGTATATCTTAAGAGACAAGTATTTATGACTAGTAAATTTTCAACTCTTTTACACTTCTTTGGTGTTTAGTCTGTACATTTTTAGGGTGACCCTCCCCTTTCACCAACCCTAGTTACGCCTATGCAGAAATCATCTAACAAAGGACGCTTTTCAAGGCTAAACAAAATTGCATTGCGATAATGAAACAAAGTTGGCTTTTCTTTTTAGAGTACCTAAAGCAAAACCGGGTAAGATTGCACAGTCAGAGAAGTGGCGTACTTCAATTTCTGGGGGAAGGGGAGATGTGAGCAAAGAGCGATTTCAGGCAGTTGTACAGCCACAACAGCACAGTGTCTACTTCAGTTCATTAGTTTTTTTCTCTTAAAATTTATGACACAACGTTGTTTTTATTGTTTGCTTTCCAAATGTAAGGGGTTTGAATTTTCATTAGTGTTCCTCTGATTTTCATTGTGAAGTGAGTACTGCAAGATGCTTTTTAAAGCGCTTATTCATATATCTTGACAATTTGCTTGTAGTTATTATTAATATAGTCTATTTATTGTCGTAATCAATTTCCGATTAGTGTAAACCACCCATGTGCGCAATCTCAACCGCCCTTTAAAGAGAGAAGCGAAAAATAGATATCTTAGTTTTATTCCAGCTGTCTCTTTATTTTACAGCGTAATGTCAAAATAATAATGGAAATGCATGCAGAAGGAATGTGGTCTATATTATTTACCAAAAGTTTTTGAAAAAAAAATTAACGTTTTCATTCTTTTTTATCATGTTTTCCAATTGTGCGACAACTCTACTGGCTTTACCTTATACAAAAATTAGTTTGTGTCACAGCTTGTGCTCTTTGACTGTAATAACCGGGTTACCAAAAAATCCTAACTGAAAGAGATTTGGCTTTTCAGGCCCAGTGTGAGTATCACTGGCTCAGTTTTTTTCAAAAACCGATAGATAGAGTATGAGTACATCATAAACCCATTGATTTCAAATTACTTAAATACAGATAATGTTTACTAAATGAGACTATTCCAGTCTCTCATTCTAACAGTAAATACTATAATTTTACATAGAGTAAAATTTATGACTTAAGTTTCTTAACTTCATTTGGCCCATAGGTCTCTTTGAAGAAACTCTTCGTCATTTCAACTGTGTGAATGTATTGGTAAATAATGCTGGCATTATCTGTGAACCAAATCCACGGAAAGTTTTGGAAGTAAACGTAGTAAGTATTGAATATTGCAAATAAATACATAAAAAATAAAAATAAACAAGAAATGTAAATACATAAATATTTTATTCATATATTTCGAAGTATCCTTTCTGAATTTTATAAATAAAGTGCAGTTCTACCATCAACCAAAGCGATCTGCCTGGCAGAGGGCCAAGAAGAATCCATTCATGTTTGAGGGAGGAACTGCTGGTATAAGAAATGTCCCGTTTTTATTCTCGTTCTAGCTGGTCTAGCATTCTTGATTTCTTCTGAACTGATGCTATATGACAGTTTATAAATTTAGTTGCTGTCAACGAGCAGAGAAGCAAACATGCTGATTTGCGTACTAAATAAACGCACTTGCAAAACCAACTTTCCTGAAACTCAACTGGATTCCTTCTTTTCTGCCATGCGCAGAAGCGTCCAAATGTCAACGTTCCGTTGTCAAACTGTAACTACGATAATTTCTCACTTATAAGTCAACTCAATTGACTCAATAGATGGACATAAAAAGACGCAGAAGTGGGAGAGAGATTTAAAATAAATTCATCTATACTTAAGATCAAATTAATGGTAAATACGTAAATAGCAGAAAAATGTAAAAATAATAGTAGCCTCATTTTATGAAGGCATTTGCCACTGAAAAACGGTATTAGCAGAAAAAATGTTAAAATAAATTGAAATCTACGTAACTTGCATTATTTTAAATACAAAAGTGAAGATTGTTATTTATTTTCCACATAATTTAAAATGATCTTTTCAATTTCATTCAAATGTTTGGGCGTTGACCAGCATTTTGTATAATATTATTTTTTTAAAAAGAAAAGTTTTGAAATGAACAGAAGAAAAATAAAAGTACGGTGTGAAAAATTTAACCGAAGCATAATAAATACTTTTAATCAGTGACGCATATATGAAAGTTAAATAACAGAAACTTAATATACTTTTAGCAGGGATCTTACAAATCGAAGCACAATGCCAAGAAATGCATGAAAAAGGTATGTAAGAGTTAGCGATATCTAATTGTGGAATTAACATATTTGATCAGTTAAAGAAAAAAATGAGTCGAAACGTGCATTTTTTTTTTTTGGCTTAAACCCGTACTTTACGGACTATGAGACGGCACGGACATTTTAAAAACTGGTGGAAATTGTAAATCAAACACTGGGATTAAAACATTAGTTTCGAGTATAAGATGCATTTAAATTTTTGAGGAAATTTCTGTTAAAAAAATTGTATCTGATGATCCGTAAAATACGGTTAGAAGTTCCCAAGCGGAAGAATGTTTGCAACCACGTGCGAGAAAAAGTTATTACTCATAATGAATAAGATATTTTGAAATGACAACATCGTTTCAAAATAAATTTATAAAAAAAAAAAATCTTTTTACCGAATCGTTCTCTGTTACTATAACTTCATACATTGTATCTGCGTAAAAGTCACTAAGGTGTAAATAAATAAATAAATAAATAATGGATTGCTGCTGTGAGTTAGAATTTGCGATTAATTATTTCACGACGCGTAAAGCAATACCACAATGTAAAAGTTACGTAACGCGTAAATAAACATGCTGGAGAAATTAGGATATGTGAAATGATTTTTATAGTATTTCTTAACGATTTGAAAGTTTAAGTTATAAGTGACTTTTATCAGAACGTTGACGATACAGTTATTACCAATCGTTATAAAATATTTGCGTCTGAAAAATTATGAGACTGAAAACTGGTTATAAACTGGATTTTATTCCCTTTTTTTATATAGATGTTTTAATTCAATTATTTTTTTTGAAATGCTCACATCATTGTATTTTACATTTTTCATTGAAAAAATTTATTTAACTGTCTGTGCTTTTCGTGTAGATTGGTGTTGTCAATGGGATAAATGCAGCACTTCAGTATATGGGGAAGAGCAGCGGCGGAAAGGGTGGAATCGTTATTAATACAGCTTCAATCGCTGGTGAGTTTTGATCAAAGTTCAAGAACATTGACTTTTTCATTTGTACAAATTCATTACCGCAGCCAGAATTTTCTGCAGCGGGGGCAGGCCCGTAATTTCAAAGGGAAGGGTGTGAAAAGGTTATATTGCATTATTAAAACAACAAAATATCATGTATTTGTATGTATGTACAATCTGTATGTACATACATACAAATACATGATATTTCCCATGCTAGAGGGAGGGCAATTGACCCTCCCCCCAGATCCCCCAAAATGATGGGTCAAGCGGAGATTTAAAAGAGCGCTTAGGGGCCGTTCATAATTGACGTCACGCTTTTCTCCCATATATTTGATCCCCCTCCCCCCCTTTGTCACAATATGTCACAATTCAGCGGACCCCCCTCCCCCCTTTGTCACGCGTACGCTATGTTGCATAATGCATGATGTCACACTTCGTCACAATTTCGCGAACCCCCCTCCCCCCCTCGAAGCGTGACATCATTTATGAATGATCTTTTAGATGCCATAATAGGTTTGGTGCCATATGACTTAAAACAAAGGATATAATAAATGAAATATTGAAGTTGGCACAAAACTTGATTCAATTCAACGTTCAAAATTCTTTTTGCTGACCTTCGTGAACCAAACTCTTTAAGAAAAATTCAAGCATTGCTTAATGGGATGGGATCTAAAAATGTTTAGTAGCTGAAAAGACAGTTTAGGCATTACTATTATTATTATAGTTATAATAAATGGAATTTATGATTTAATCATGAAATGTGTGATTGAAAAGAAGAAATGCTTGATAAAACGGAGGGGGGCGGGGGGGGGGGGAAGCACAGTCGGAGAGAAAAATGATTTTGTCATCTTATGTTATTCTCTTTTTACACGTAGCATTATAGTTTATTGCGCATACTTTTTTCTGTACGGTAAAGGTTAATTGAATTCAAATGCTAAAAGCTAAATGGACGCACTAAGTGTTTTTGGTTTTTGACATTTCTAGAGAAATAAATGTACCAAAATTTAGCATTGTAGTGGATACTTACAGTCAGGCTTGTTTTTCCTTTTCTTCATTTTTTTTTTTTTTTTTTGCGATTCATTGCATTTTACAAAAGCATCTATATTCCTTCAGGTTTGGTACCATATGCTCCTCTTCCCATTTATGTTGCTTCTAAACATGCCGTTGTTGGATTAACAAGAAGTTATGGGGTGAGTCCAAGCACACGATTTCTACGACAAAAGACAGATTGCTGCAGAAATTCTTAGATTTGGATAAGTTCTTTCTTTTAAAATCAGTTTTAAAACTAATGCTATCTATAGCGTGACTAACAAAGCAAAGTGCAGAGTAGGAAGCTGCATAAAGGGGTCTACTTTTAGGAGTACTTTTGCTCTTATACATGTTTTTTTGTTTTTATTCTTGAAAATAAAATATCAGTTAACTTTTTTTATTCTCTATACCTATGGCACGTTTTTATAAATATTCCACAATATTTATGTTCATTCATTAAAACGAATTTTTTGTCAAGTACAGTAATAAATTTGTTGCCCTAAACCCTAAACCAGTATTTCCCCCTGTCATCACAATAATATATGAAAAGTCAGCATTCCGTTCTTGACTTGATGCTTAAATTTAGCGTTTTTTAGTTAAGTGCGAGAAACAGAGTAAGAAAATTTTACATCAACCTATGGGCAGCACGGAGCTAAAGTGCAGTTTCATATTCACTCGTGTTTTAATGAATCACTAAGATTGCGGGTTGAAATTTGTTGAGATCTGGAAAACGGGCAATAGCACAGATTAAGGGCTAAGTCCAATCGTTCTTGTTTTAACTGCTGATTGTGGGACGAGAGTAAGTGCCTTAGAATTACTATAATTTAAGCCTGTTTTTTAAGTTAAATTTTTAGATTTTTACTCGGTAAACATAAAGTAAAAAATAAAATCGCAGCAAAAAATGACGATCAAATGGAGCTCCCCCTTTAAAAATGACGTTAAAACCGAGATTGTACCCTCTTGTCGATGTTTTTAACTTCATACAAATTGCATGTGGCACAGTTTAAAAAAAAAGAAAAAGGGTTAAATAATAGAGAATGATGTTATTCTCTAAATTTGAATTAAAGGGAGGAATAATGCTTCTCTGGGAGAAAATAATTGCTAATTAATATGATATATGATAATGTTAAAGATTGACTTTTTTTAAAATAGCAATGACAATGAAAGTTTTCAGATGGAAATTAATATTTTAAAAACGTCTTTCCTAATTATTTTCAGTTACCTGATCACTTCGAAAAAGAAGGAGTACTGTTTGCCGCACTCTGCCCTTCGTTCACAGACACTAACATCTTAGATGACATCAGGACGAAATCGCTAATGGAAGACTTAGACGTTACCAAAAAGCCAGAACTTATGAGGTAGAAATTATTTTCACTTTCAATAATCTTATCGGATAATAATCGTTTTCCTCCATCACCCAAGATTCATTCGTTAACTGTGATGAACTAAACAAAAACTTAATGAGTATTCAAGGATTGTTTATAGTTTTCATTCTGTCCAGATATATGTATTTTATATTTGTTATAAAAGTAAAGAAAGTTTTTGTTTTGCAACTTTTCACCAAAATGAAAATTTATTGTTGTCCTTAACGCCCAAGAGTTAACTGTTTTAAATTTTTACCTAGTATAAATAGAGGTTAATGAAACTTTTTGCAGACCGTATTTTTCCCGTTTTCACTTTTCTTCTTTCTTTTTGTCGACCTGATATTCTATTTCGGGTTCGATCCGATCCGATACTTTGATTTTGTTGTTTGTCTTTTAAAGGAAAAATTCTACTAAGTGTTGAGTGCTCGTGGCGCCATCTCTACGACAAAAATTAAACATCCTCAAAAGGATATTTTGTGCATCTCACAGCTTAAAAAGATAAACACTACCTATATATATATAAAAGTTAAACTTTAGAGCAGCGGTTCCCAATCTTTTTTTTTCCCACGTACCACCATTTTCCTTGCAAACCATTTGCGCACCACTGTAAATATAGCTTTATTCTATACAATATAATACCAATAGATCATAGAAAAATACTAGGGTGACTTGGTAATATAAATTACACAATTTTTGATAGCTATCAAGGCAGAAAAAAACGTTTATTAAAATAAAGCTGTATATAAAAAAAATATATGAAATAGATAAAATATATTTCATTTTGGGAAAAGTCCTCTGCATTTCCCTGTCATTGCCCGAGCACCATCAGACCAGAAAGCAACGCAATGCTTCCGAGTCCAGTCTTTCTCTTCATTTTTCGACCTGCACGCGTACCACCTAGAGAGTCTTCACGTACCACTAGCGGTACGCGTACCACAGTTTGGGAACCGCTGCTTTAGAGGATGCTTAAAATTTAACTGTAAAATGCTTCATGAAAACTCAGTTTTCTTCAAACCATATTATTTCATTTTTCCTTTGTGATGTGTGAGTGTTTACCATTACCATCACCTCATAAAAAATTTTGTCCCTACTTGAGAATGGTCCATTGCGATTGCAATCGCGATTTGCGTAAAAAGCTCCTTTTCGCGTTTGCGACTTTAATTGATGGTCATTATTATTAATAGCCAAAAAAATTGCTAATCACCAGTTTTGGCGACCGACATGACATTTTGTGGTGGCCCAATAAAAATGTATAGTCGCCAATGGCAACTGGCGACCGCTTGTCTCCACCTTTAGTGACTAGTTATGTTCGTAAAATAAATTTTACCCAAAATTACTGCAACGTTCTTAAAATAAATTTTACCCAAAGGTAAAGAATTTCTGAACAAAGCCTTTTCTTGTATAATTGCTTTCATTTTTCAAACAATTATAGTCAGTCCTACTTAATGGAATATCGGTTGAAAAGAATACCCCGCTAATATAATAAATTTTCAATTGCTTCTGTGATTCTGGAAAATGGAATATCCCGCTTATTCGAAAGATTTTTAGTGACAAATTGCTATTCCATTAAGTGGGCTAAACTGTATTTCAAAAGGAAGCATAAAATTTTCAGTGAAAATAATAATAATAATAGTAATAGTAATTGGGGGCGGATCCAGAAATAATTCCCCTCCAGAAACAATTTCTGGAGGGGGCACAAGAAAATGAAAAGTAGTTCCTCTTTCCTAAATAAAATTGACGTCAGAATTTTGATGCTCTTTAGGATCCCTCAAAACCAATGAATCTATATTACAACGAAGAAAATGAGTGAAAATTATTTAACGTAAGTACACATTGGAGGAGGCACGTGACCCCTGTACCCTCCCAAAATCAGCCGCTGATAATAATAATAATAATAATAATAATAATAATAATAATAATAAATTATTCTTGAAATAGTGTTAAATTTATTTTCCCATTTAATTAATTACCTGTCACATGTCGGAACTTTAGAAAAAATTTTCACCATGTGGTTGGGACAACAGCTATCCCGTATAAATTCCTGTTTTGAGGTTACGCTATTAGCATAAGTATGGTATTCAAAGAAAATTTTAAACAAAGTACGATACATTTTTTGTATAAATTTAGTTTTTTACAGTATAGCACAAATATGTCTAATATCTAATATATCTTAACAAAAAAGTGTGCTTAAAGTGTAGTAAATTTCTTGTGGGTCTCTTGCAGTCAAAGGGTTAACAAGAATTTAAAGAGTTCTGAAAATCAGTGGAGGCTTCGCTTACTGAAAAATTAAGGGGTAGGGAAGGAGATAGAAAGAAGGTTAAATTTAAAAACTTACCCTCTTGAAAAATGTGCTTTATTTGTCCTTTAATAAGAATTACTTGATAGAAACTTCAAACCATCAAAAATAAAAAGTGACAGGGTTTTTTTTCTATAAAAATAACGGATCCAAGTCAAAAATCGACATAAAAAGTTTTTGCAGAGTGAAAATATAATAGAAATTTGGATGCGCTTTAAATAGCGAGCCCGAATTCAGTGTCAGTTTTGCTAGCTGTGCATTTTTTATCGACTTTCCCGTAGAACTTCCACGTAAGCGTTTGCAAGAATTACATAAACTATCATATAAAACTGTCTTTTTTAAATCGGTACTCTACAAACAAGGATTTTAAGTAGTTTTAATGTTTTCTCCTCACAGTGGAGACACGCTTATATTTTATTTTTGCTCCTTTTTTATACATTCCGTTTAATTATCGTTTTCAGAATTTCCGTTTAACAGACGCAAGAAAAACATTAAATTCTGCACCTCTGAAATAGGTGAAAATCTACATTTACTGAACTTAATAGGTATCGGAAAATGATTAAAATAATAATTTGTTTGGGGTAAAAATAATAATGAATTTAAGAAAGTAACTTTTAATGCTCGTAAATGAGTATATGTACTCATTCTTTTAGTTGTTGAAAACTACATATTATTAGGAGTGCAAGGAAGTCATGTCTTGCACACATCATATTTTTTCTAATTTAGAATCCTATCGAAATTGTAATTGATAAAAAGGTTTGACTTTCATGTGAGATATGGACAATCCTTCCATCGTGAAAAGAAGTTTTAGCGCCACCTGGAGAGGAACACTTAAACTGGCAGTATACCCACTTATTAAACACAACACCCGGCTAAATATTTGACATGCGTGCCACCTTAGCTCTTAACGGTTGTGGTAAAGGATTATTTTAAATTTAAAGGGAGGATTTAAGTTAAGCATTTGAGGGTTTAGTAAATTTATGTTTATTTCTTAAATAACGCTATTTTTTCTTTTCAAGTCCTGATTTTGTGGCTCAAGGAGTCATCAAATTGCTGGAAGACAAGATTAACGGATCTACATTGGTTGTCGAGAAAACTGGGTTTAAATATGCAGGTCTCCCTCCGGGCATGCAAGTCCTGGATTGAAAAATTTGTGACTCCTGAAAAACTCCGGCTTTATAAATTGTTACCGGCTTTATAAATTTTTACCGGGTATATAAACGTTATAAATAAAATTTTTTCTTTTAATCATGAATGTTATATTTTATTAATTTCCTATCTGTGTTTTTGACCGGATAAATTTTTAAAACCAACCGGAATTTTTTTATATGTAGGAAACACTGAACTGAATTTCAGGAAAAACTGTTCCCAATATAGACAGTAGTACAAAACGACTATATCTTTTCCAGAAATGAATCAAAATTGATGTTTACATGTCATTTCCTTTAAAATTTCATTAATGATGTGGAGTCCCTAGTAATAATTCATCTCTGGAGAGAGTCTACAAAAATTTTTTTAGACGTCCTTACGAAGTATGTTCCAGATTTTTTTTTAATTTTTAAAGTTGATATAGTCTGAACTATTATGAGATGAACGCTAATTTTATTTACATATGTATGCAAAAAAGAAGGAAGAAAAAAGACGAAAAGTAAATAAAAAAATTAAAGAACTAGGAAATTGAGCCATGTGTAATGGAAATGAGCCATCGACGGCGGTAACAGAAACAACACTTCTGACACGGAAAGAAGAGAAAAGGAACATAATTTAGTTTAATTAAGAAAAATTTTAGTTATACTTTTGGAGCTGAAGGAAAAAATATTGTATAGCAACAGTAGCGATAGAAAGTTTCCCCTTACGCAAATCACAAATCAATTTTCCTTTCAGCGAGAGAAGAAATGAGTACTATTTCTTTCAAATTAAAGAACAGCAAGAGACCAAAAGGTGGAGGTTGATTTCAAATAACTCGACACATTCCTCACATCGTAGGTGACTACTTTTTTTGTAGGACAGACAAAGAATGTATTTATGAAAGCATTTATTTTCCATTAAAAGGTTTATTGTGTCAAGTTATCTAAAATTTTAAGGCATAATGATAAAAAATAGACACTTACCTCTAAATATTAACGATTTCTCTATCTATCAACTTTCAGACTATCAGACTCGCATATTGTCTGAAAGATAGAAAACAATAGACTGCCGCTAATCGAAAATTCTTTTATTTTCAGACAAGACTTGTCAGCGGCATTGAGTTACAAAATAATTATCATATGTTTAGTGTCATTTCAAGGTCTGATCTCAAATTGATCTCAGATTTTTTAGCACTAAGCGATCACTGTTTGTGAACTGTTTCCAAAGACTTGTATTCCCTAGCTAGCAACCGTCCCATTCATTTAAACGAATATTATTGAAATGGAATAGGACGAATCTTCTAATGAGGATTGTAACTAGAGGGGTACGACGCTTGGATGCCGCTACATCAAAAGCATGGCTGCAAAAAGGTTTTCGGGATGCAATGATTTAATTTAACAATGAAACTCAGTCAAAATATATTATACTGTCTTCTGACTTTTTTTTTCTAGTGCAGCGTGTGAGATATTTAATGTTTAATGTGGTCACATAAGTTTAACGCTAAATAAACTTCCAAGACTGATATCAAAGTACCCTTTCAGTTTACACCAGAGGCGCATGAAATATCAAAATAGCATGTTTATATTTGAGTGATGTGTAAAAAATCTTAAAGCAATCTGGAAAAAGAAAAAAAAAAGAAATAGAAAGTTGCCCAAATAGCAATAAGAATAGCAGACGCGTGCTACGGGGTTACGAGAAACTTTTCTGCACTGCAAAGGAAGTGAGCTTCTGGATCAAAATTCATGCGACAAAAGGTTGGTTGTTTAGATTATTTTTTATAAGAAGTCATGATAGTGAATAATGTGAAAAATCAACCTAAACAAAGCACAACTTGTGAAGAAAATACAGCGAATAACTATTTTACAGCCCTTCATTGATGCAAAAAACTGGTCAACACCCAACAAGAAAGGTGCGCAGCTCTTACTACTGTTAGTGTTGAGACAATTTGAATTTTTATTGCTTCTCTAAGGGGCATTTAGAGCGATAGAGAGGACGATTTTGAAGGGACTAGTGCACCTGTCAAAGTTAGACACAAATATTGAAAGTATTTAATTTAAAAACACCATAACATAGAAATTGAGGAATAAGTTATCCATCTTACTCTTCTTCAACCTCCCCCAAGTGTTAAGCAAAAGTTAAAATATGCGTAACACTTGGCAAAGCACTAAACAAAAATACAAAAAAAGAAAAATACAAAAAGTTTCAAATCAATCTTCTCTAAAATTTTCAAGTCTAATGTTCAAGTCTAAAATTTTTGTATTTCACAAAATTTAAACTTTGAAAAAAAAAAAAAAAAATCACATGGGGCGAGGTGAATTGTCATTTGATGTTAAATATCAATTCATGTGCCTCTAGAGTGTCCAAATATGAAGGAGTGCCCCCCCCCCCCCACTGCTCCTTAGAATAAAAGGAATATGAGCGGATGAGAGAACAACCAAATTTTTATTATTTATTAATTCTCATCTTTAAAATTTAAATAAGAAATTATAATTATTTATATGAACTGCGTATTGTTATTTTAAGGTCAAATTTTGCGCTGTTTGTAGCGTGAAGATAAACAAGCACTAAGACAAATTTCAGTGGAATTTGCAAACTTTGTTTTGTGGTTACGAAGAACACCTTCAATGGGTAAAAGTAGAATTGTGTGATGCTGACAGTGTAGTTACGCTTCATACTAATCACTACAGTGAGGAGTTATGCATATTATGACTAAGCTTCGCCTATTGGTATTGAATTTTTCAGCGAAAAAATCTACCAAAATAACATGTCATCCACCCACTTAGTGCCATGGTAAAATACTTTCAATTTTTGCATTAGGGTAGACCGGGGGAATGCCGCCACCTTAAGAAACTTCAATTTTTATCACCATCAAAAACCGTATTTATGAGCTAGATCAATTTTTGGAACATAGTACGCAATCTTAAGAGTGTATACAAAATTTGTTATCAATAAATCTTTAAAAGAAATAGTCACAAAAAATTAAATTATTAACCTCTGCACTGTGGCGGTATTACCCATGTAGCTGGGGTAATGACACTACCAGTCTCAATATGACTAAAATACTAAGAAGGAAAATTTATTAAAAATCTTATATGCAATTAGCATTACAATATAGGAATGAAAAAGTAAAAGATATTACATTTTTAGTTTATACGAGTGAAAAAACTGTATTTTAAACTTATCTGATTTCTTAAAATTTACAAAAATCACAAATGTAGTTTTCAGCTGTCTCTGCATCGCTACACTCTGAATGCACCCACTTGCCACAACAAGTGCATCTGTACCACAGTTCGTTGGTTCCATATTCATTACATATCATCCCTGGAGAGGTGGCGTCATAACTCCGTTCCGACAAGATGAAAGAAACGTAGGTTTAAAGACATCACAACAAACGGAAGTGATCAATATTGTTGATTAAAATGTAGGTTAAAATATTTAGTTAAATTTTATTCATAGCAAATGCAGGCATTGTAACATCTAAAGGTACATATCTCAGCTTATTCAAAGTGGAAAAATAAGATCAAACTTCTTCAAAACAACGTTCGTCACTGTAAAAACAAAACAACGCGCAATGGCTGCCATCCACTCGGGGCATTAGTTGTAGCATCGTTCGCTAGAGGTCAAGAGATGTCAGGCCGGCTAACCGGTCTCCTTGACTAGAATACTGGGAGTGGAGGCAATGCCCCGGGTGGCGGTAATCCCCCGCTCTACCCAAATGCACTGAAAAGATTTTTAATGCATTTTATTTCAATCAATCCCCGGTTTTATCTGGCAAACAGATAAAGCGTGTAAGTGAAAGGATTATTTATAATTGCACGAACTTCTTTCGTTTAATGTAATTGTAAAATTAGCACCTTTATAGGTTATGTCGTCCTAACCGAAATCGTTCAAACCAAACATCTCATCCACTACCGAACCTTGGTAACACAAAAAGATGAGGATTGTAATAATATCGGCTTTCCAACCCGATCTCATCAAGACATACGTCTCAAAAATTTCCAGCATCTATTTGAGAAACTTGTGCTTTTCTGGTCGCAATCTCGTGTTTTTAATGTGTCAATTGTTTGAAATGCAGAAAAACACAAAAATAATGCTTTAGACAGTTTTCAGTTTGATTTCCAGGTCGAGTAACAGATAACAGAAGTTGTCTCCAGTCAACTTGCAAAATGACAGCCACAAGTTTAAGATCCACTCCAGTTCAGTCTCTCAACAATCCATCAACATCTACAAGAGTAAGATACCTAGTAATAATGCATTCATCCCGTACGAAATATTTTAAAGCCATTATATTTCTTAAATCAACAGTGTCTTGTTTACCATGGCAGGAAGAATTTTTAAAACCTTGCACAGGGAATTTAAAGGTAAAGTGCACGATTCGTACATGTTATAGCACCAATACCTGACCATGCAAATGGGGCAGCAATGTAGCGCATTCTCCCAACAGCATGAAAATTATCTTTAAAGAAATGCTTTATCAGTGCCAGCAAATGCATTTGCATCATAGTTTTCGAGAAATTAAGATTTCTACCTTCGTACTGCTTCTGAGCTTAGTACACAAATTACTGCTTGGAATTTATCATTTACTTCAACTCTTCTGCTTGTTGCATTTCAATTTGTACATTTTAAAGTGGGATGCTAAGAGCAACCGTAGCATTCATTGATGGAAGATACAGACGGAATTAAAGCAAAGTACGGGCTTGTATCTCTAACTTGTCTTCTCTAGTTTTGAATGAAATAGTGAAGGATAGAATACTTAAGGAGCTGAAAAATTCTTCGGAGAACGACAATTAAAGTCATTCCAGATAGCAATGGGTCTATAGGACTGTAAAATACACAAATGGAGGAGATAAATTGTTGTAATTGAAATGGTATTTTAAAAAGCAGTAACGATTAAGCAGTTTTTCCCTTCTTCATCGTCTTCCAGTAGATTTCACACTTGGCAGGCGTCTCTCAATGCTTGATACTCGACATTTCTGTAAGTTTCTAAGTTCTTAAATGAGGATATTTCGCTGCTCCCTTTGAATAAAATTAGATCGCTCAAAATCTTTAAGGTTAATCAAATATATCCTTGGAATGATACTAAACTAAGTTATAAATAGATACTGGTCAGGAGTGTAATATATTAAAGTTGGTTTTGGCAACAGCACTTTTTGTAATAAAAACTGGCAACAATGACTGTGTTCTAATAATTAGATTTTGGACTTGTAACTAAATTATCTCTGTGAAAATAAAGTGGTTTTTATAATACGATGGTATTATTACTGGAGATAAAACAATTGGCGACGAGAAAATTAATGTGGGCAATGTATGTAAGCTTTAATTAGAAGATGAGTTTGATTGGAAATTTGAAAGAATTTGACCCATCAAAAGATGATTGGGTGGTTTATCATGAAATGTTGGAGCAGATGTTCATGGCGAATGACATTACGGATGATAAGAAACAAGTCAGTATAATGCTTTGCTCAATAGGAGAATTGGCTTATAAGCTCCTACAAAATTTGTGTATGCCAAAGAAAGTCCAAGAATTGAAATTCGATGAAATTGTTTTAAAATTAAAGGATCATGTAGCTCCGAAAAGATCGGTATTTGCAGAGCGGTATAAATTTCATCGAGCATGTCAAAGTGAAGATGAAAACATCGCCAACTGGAGTGCGAAACTGAAAGAATTAGCAAAATATTGCAAATTTGAAAGTACTTTAGCTTCAGTTTTGAGAGATCGCTTTATAGTGGATCTTCGAAATGGTCCAATTTTAGATAGACTCTTTTGTGAACCAGAAGATATTACGTTTCAAAAGTCGGTCGAGATTGCTATAAGTATGGAGGCCGCTCGTTTACATTCAGCTGAAGTGAAGGAGGTAAATCAAGAAAGTGGATTTCACAAAGTACAAGGAGTTTCGCCAACTTCAACAAACTTCCGGAATTACGGTGTATCTGTAAGAAAACCCGAAATGTGCCAGTGTTGTGGGAGGAAGAACCACAATATAAATAACTGCAGATTTCGCTCATATAAATGCAATAATTGCGGAATTAAAGGTCATCTGAGTAAAATATGTACGAAGGAAAGCGTAAGTGTACGAAGGTTTAAAAATAATGCCGCAAATTACTTTGGCGAAAATTATGTTGGCGACATTTTGGGTCACAGCGATGTTAAACCATTCAATGACTTGAAGGATAACTTTAGTGATGAACAACTTATTGATAATTTTTGGAAATAAGCCATTTCTTAATGTGAGGTGTTCTGAACAGTTTAAGGATCGACTGTTTAATTTGAAGGGTATTGGCAGCAACGCACCTTTAAGGGAAACGATTATAATTGAAAATGTTCCAATATCGATGGAAATTGACACAGGTGCTGGAATCTCAGCAGTTCCCGAACATGTTTATTATAAACTGTTATCTCATGTACCTTTGATCAAAACTGTTCATCAATTTAAAAGTTACGTAGGTGATCCTATTACACCTTCGGGCACTGCCAAAGTTAATGTGAAGTACAATAATGAAAATTATGTCTTGACTTTATATGTTTTTCCAGACGGAGGTACACCTTTAATGGGGAGAGACTGGATTGCTACATTAAAAGTACAGCTCCCATCATTTAATTGCATCAACGTGAAATATTCCTTAAAAGATTTAATAGATAAGTATGCTACTGTATTCGATGGGGGTCTCGGTACTTTTACCAAAGGTTGTTTTAAACTGAATTTAAAAGAGCAAGCAAAACCTGTATTTTTCAAGCCAAGAGCAGTTCCTTTTGCTTTAAAAGAAAAAGTTGAAACGGAGCTGGATAAATTGGTACAGTTGAGGGTTTTATCACCTGTTGAATTTAGCGAGTGGGGTACGCCTATTGTTCCAGTTATTAAACCAGATAACACTGTAAGAATTTGTGGAGATTATAAAGTAACTTTAAATCCAGTTTTAAAAGCAGATAGGTATCCTTTGCCTCGTATTGAAGAATTATTTAATAAATTACAAGGGGGTGAAGAATTTACTAAACTGGATTTGTCGCATGCCTACCAGCAAGTTCTTCTAGATGATGAATCTCAAAAATTGGTAACCATAAGTACTCACAAGGGGTTTATTTCGATACCACAGAATACCCTATGGCGTTTTCTCTGCACCAGCAATGTTCCAAAGATTAATGGATCAATTATTACAAGGTTTAGATGGCGTAGGATGTTTTCTAGATGATGTTATCATTACTGGGAAAAATAGAAATGAACATTTGGAAAGACTGGAAAAAGTTCTAACTAGATTGGCAGAAAGTGGACTTAAAGTTAATAAAAGAAAGTGTACGTTCTTTCAAAAGTCTGTGGAATATTTGGGGTATAAGATAAGCAGCGAAGGTTTAAATGTTTTATCAGAGAAAGTTGAAGCTATTCAAAATGTACCCAAGCCTCTGAATACAGGACAACTAAAAGCTTTTCTTGGTATGATAAATTACTATGGATCATTTGTTCCAAATCTTGCAAACATTCTACACCCATTGTATAAATTATTGAACAAAAATGTCCGTTGGTCTTGGAATGCACATTGTGAGCAAGCGTTCCAGAAAATTAAAGCTTGTTTGTGTTCTGCAAGAGTTTTAGTGCATTATGATCCTACGCTCCAAGTTAAACTTGCTTGTGATGCCTCTGCTTATGGCCTGGGAGCAGTAATTTCTCATATTTTCCCGAATGGTGAAGAAAAACCTATTGCATATGCTTCTAGAACTCTGTCTAAAAGTGAGATAAACTATTCTCAAATTGATAAAGAAGCTTTAGCTATAATTTTTGGGGTTACTAAATTTTACCAATACCTGATAGCAAGACATTTTATTTTAGTTACAGATCATAAGCCGTTAGTTTCAATATTTGGTCCTAAAAAGGGTATACCACAAATGGCAGCAAATAGGCTGCAACGATGGTCTTTATATTTATCAGGTTTCGATTTTGAAATTAAGTATATCAATTCGGAAAAAAATGCCAATGCGGATGCTTTATCAAGACTACCGTTGAAATCCAAATCAGTGGACGATGATGAAGAAGAATGGTCCATTTGTAACTTTATGAGGATGAATAGTGAAATACCTGTAGATTTCAGACAAGTGGCATTAGAAACACGTCGAGATAAAATTTTAAGTCGCGTATTGCACTACGTATCACATGGATGGCCAGAAGTAGATGAACTAATTATTGATAATGGAATTAAACCATACTGGCATCGGAGAAATGAACTTACCAGTGAACAAGATTGTTTATTGTGGGGATACCGTGTTGTTATACCAGCTCAATTAAGGAAAAGAGTGTTAGATGAACTTCATGGAAGCCATATGGGTATAGTTAAAATGAAGTCCAGAGCAAGATCAATTGTTTGGTGGCCTTTATTAGATCAAGAAATTGAGAAATTGGTTAAATCTTGCAATGGATGTTTGAAAACTCAAACCATGCCCCCCAAAAACACACTAACTCCTTGGGACTGGCCAACGAAGCCGTGGCAGAGAATTCATGTAGATTTCCTTGGGCCATTGTATGGTAAAAAGTACATGGTTTTGATTGATGCACATAGCAAATGGGCAGAGGTTGTCCCTATGTCCAATACGACTGCACAAAACACGATTGAAAAATTGCGAGGAATTTTTACATGTTTTGGTTTACCAAATCAGCTGGTTTCGGACAATGGACCACCTTTTGATTCAGGGGAATTTCGACATTTTACTGCAAATAATGGCATAAAGCATATTCTTACCCCACCATATCATCCTCGGAGTAATGGTGCTGCAGAGAATTTAGTAAAAACTGTAAAAAACATGATTGCAAAAGCCGTCACTTCTAATGAGACACAAAACGGTGTAAATAATTTTTCCCTTCAAGATATTATTTATAAATTTATGTTTGACTATAGGAATACAACTTATAATACTACTGGAGAAACTCCTGCTAAATTGATGTTTGGTAGAGCTTTACGTACCAGATTAGACCTTTTGAGGCCAAATTTGGAAGACAGAGTCAAAAGTCAACAGTCTCATCAAGAAAGAAATTATGGAGGGAAACATAGGAAAGATATAAATGTTGGAGAGAGAGTTATGGTAAGAGATTATAGCGGCAAAAGTGACAAATGGGTTGAAGCAATTGTGATTAATAAAATAGGTAAGAGTATATATTTATGCAAGGTCAAAGAAACTGGTATAATTTGGAAAAGGCATTTAGATCAAATTTGGAAATGTCAGTCTGAAGATAATTCCATCAAGTTAAAGGAGTTAGATGATAAAGAAATTGATTGTAGTAATCAAGCGAGTAGCAATACATGGATGCCTTCTCATTTTTGGTCAAATATTCCAATAACAGACAACTCAACAGAAGAGGGGATCGAGGACCAATTGGTAAATAAAAGTAAGACAGTTGTAGCCACAGAAAATCAAAATGAAACTCCTCAAGAAGTTAATAGTAATATTGCACTCCACCATCGTCCCCAGAGAGTTCGAAAGGCCCCGGCCAGACTCGGTTACTGATAACTTTTCATTTATATAAATAATTACACTTTTCTGGGATTTAAAAGGGAGGAAATGTAATATATTAAAGTTGGTTTTGGCAACAGCACTTTTTGTAATAAAAACTGGCAACAATGACTGTGTTCTAATAATTAGATTTTGGACTTGTAACTAAATTATCTCTGTGCAAATAAAGTGGTTTTTATAATACGATGGTATTATTACTAGAGATAAAACAAGGAGAGAGGAGAACGTGGCACATTACTAGTCACTAAAGGTGGAGACAAGCGGTCGCCACTTGCCATTGGCGACTATACATTTTTATTGGGCGACCACGAAATGTCATGTCGGTCGCCAAAACTGGTGACTTGCAAATTTTTTTGCCATCAATTAAAGTCGCAAAGGCAAAAATGAGCCTTTTACACAAACCGCGATTGAAATCTCAATGGACCATCCTCAAGTACGAGTACGAAAATGGAAAGTTTCCGCTATTAAATTCCTTCATTAGTTTTATTTTCATTCTTTTAAAAATTTTTATTTGAATTTCTAACTTTCTAACTATTTTTAAGACAACGCGTTTTCAAAACGGCTAGCGTCGTTTTACTTAACATGAACAGGACGACTTTGCAGGTGTATCGAACTTCAATTTGACTAGTTGAAAAGAAAATATCCAATTTGAAATGAATGAGTTATACCAGCGGTTTCCAAACTGTGGTATGCGTACCACTAGTGGTACGCGAAGCCGCTCCAGGTGGTGCGCGTGCAAGCAAAAGAAAAAGAGGTTAAAACAAAAACTCTCAGGATTGAAGATCGAATTTGACCGATTAAAGTTGAGAGAATGTTGGCTCGAATTTAAAAATGAATTTTATTGTCAAGAAAAGTATTTTTGTTTCTAATTCAGTTAACAACCCCTCATCTTTGTGAAAATGTTTTTACCAATGTGGGATATTTATAAAAAATAAATATAGAGGCAAATTAAATGTCCACAAAAATTTGAGGTTAAAATTAACTTCAACGGTACGAGATATCACATCGTTTGTACCTGTCATGCAGCAACAACCTTTTCATTAATCGTTTTTTCATGTTTTTAAATGATAGGTATTTTGTACTTAAAAAAGTATTTCTAATGCTTATTTTGGAAGTACGTATTAAAAATATATTTCATATATTTTATTTTATACATACAGCTTTATTTTAATAAACGCTTTTCTCTGCATTAAGTATAAAAAATGGTGTGATTGAAATAACCTAGTCGTCGTCGTATTTTTCTATAATCTACCAGTGTTCTATTCTATATAATAAAGTTAAATTAGCAGTAGTACGCAAATGGTTTAGAAGAGAAACGGTGATACGCGAAAAAAAAAAAAAGATTGGGAACCACTGAGCTATGACATACTGAAAGTTTCTTAGAACAAATTAGGGAGGACTCAATAAGTAGGGTAGGATGGGGTAAAATGGGTCACTTGAGAAAAAACTCAAAATAATAGAACTTGAAATTGATATTTTTAAACCAATATTTTTTATGTTATATTTTAATGTGTTGGCAACATTTTTCATTCAAAAAATGTTAGGTTCTTAAATATATCAACACAAAAAAAAATATTTTTGTAATTTTTGGATGATAGTGTGCTAAACACATGGCTTACCAACTTCTGAAAATCTCTATATTTTATCAAATAACAACCCAAATTTAAAGGATTTCCGCACAACTTTGGAGAACAATTACAGCAATGCATGTAAAAAAAATAATTAAATATTGAATTTTTTACACCAGTTTTTCTTGGATGGGGTAAAATGGGTCATGGTTAGGCTTAGCTAGTTCTATTCTATTATTGTTTTAAAATTTACTCTGCTGCACCTCACTGCAGAAAATTCCTAAATTTAAACAGTGTACGTTGTTTATTTTATTGAAATGAAATGAAAAATATTTTTTTTTTTAATGTTTTTTCTCAAAAAGATCATGTTGATGTGGAAGAGAGAAGTGATGCTGTTTAAGTGTTATCTGAACCAATCGAGAACAATAGTATTTTAAAATTTCAATGTAATTATAATTCAAAATGTTGCTGAATATATTACTTACTTCTTTTTTTCAATTTCAAAGTAATAAATAACTATTTTCAGCATTATTTTGCATTACCATTAACCATTTTACCCCACGATGGAGTAAATCAGGTCACAACTTTATAAGCTCAGTTAAACTATTTCATAATTAAAAAATAAATATTAAAATGGCATGAAATTGATCTAAAGGAGTTCAATGTTAAGATGCAATTGAAAAGAAATGGGAAATATTTCTGGTTTTTTTTTGCTATGAAATTTTAAATATGAAAATATCTAAAATTGACCCATTTTACCCCACCTGACCCTATAACTAGAAGATGAAAGGAAAATTGGATGATGAAGCATCAGAACGATCTTTTTCACGTATTTAGATCGCACAACGGATGTTTTCTCTTCTTGGTTACTCTTGATGTTATTTTTATTTTAATTTGCAATTATTTTTTGTATTTCATTTTGAAGAGAAAAACGAATGAAAAGAAAAGCAGAACTGTATTTAGCTCGATAAAAATAGCTTTCGGACATTTTATTTTTCTTCCATTTTTGAAAAAGTAAAAAAAAAATTTTTTTTGTAGGAATTCCTGTTTTATGAATGGAAAAATAAATTATTTTTTACCGCATTAAAACCTTTAACAAGTCATAAAGAAGCCGCTTAATATGTATCTACTTTTTCTCACTTTTATTTTTTTAATGCCTTCCAAAATTTTCCGATTTCTGCAAGAATTAAGGGGGTTTATATCGGTGTTTTTCGGGTATTCTTCGCTACTTACAATGGAAAAATGCATTTTTTTCAGTAGATATTTCGGATCTTTTTTTTCTAAATGAAGGAAGCTTAATGTTTTCCCCGAAAAAGACGAAAAATATCGGAAAAATAGGCGAGCGAAAATTTTCCCGGTTATCTGCGTAGGCAATTAAATTTTGGTGGGAAAATAGCATCAGGCAAATACATTTCATTTAATTCCTTAAGCAACCATAATAATCTGGTCACAACTGATATTTTTTCCCTTTTCAAAGTCCTTTTTTATAATCAAAGTTTTTCCTTTACTTCTTTTAAAAAGTAATTTTTATTAATATTTTTTTTCGTTCTCTTGATTGGCTCATATTCATGTCCTAATACTTTCTCTAAAGAATTTTATAGAATTTCCGTTAGCCCTGAATAATGGCCCTAAATGGCTTCCAATAAAACTAAAAATGATGAGAATGTAAACCTTATTATATACGTATAGTTTCAATGCATTTTTTTTTCTTGTGAGAAATGTTGATTTTAGTATTAATTTCTGAAATTCTTGATTCAGCCAAAATGTATCCTTCTTGTAAGTTTTTCTATTGTGATCATTTCTATACATCGCTGTTTCTGCGCTTCCTAATTTTATTTCAAAATATGTATACAATATTTTAAAGCTTGTTAGCTAAAACTTGCAATTCAAAGCATGGCTCCTCTATTTTGTTAGTAAGAGATTTCTAATCTAATTTTATCTATTATTTAGTTGTTTAGTTTCTCTCTACAATTATGCATTATAGTAGTTTGTCAGTTTTTCCCCCCTTAAGGAACTGCATGAAAAAAAAAGAACTTGGATTAAAAAAGCATTTCTTAAAAATTGCATTGATTAAAACTCTTTGGTAACGAAATTCTTCTTGGAGATTGATTTAGACAAATGCACTATTTGCAGATTGCTCAAGTCATTAAATATGTAAATTTTCATTATTTTATGTTTATGAAATAAAATTCTATTATATATATATAAATATATATATATATATTTGTGAGTTTAGTACAAATGTGGAACTTTTTTTGTTTTGCAATTTTAATAAGTGGTAATCGGAACTGTTCAGAAATTTTAACTAAGCCAAAAAAAGGAATTCGACAATCCGTCTTGAAATTGATTATTATTTAGTGTTTTAAAAAAGGTGTGAACTTATAATAATTTTTTTTTTTAAAAATAAGATCATTGTGTAATTTTGTGACCAAGTATACTTTAAGGTATGCATAATATACATGTTGATAATCAAAATAAGTTCCCGGTTGGGGGGGGGGGGGGGAGGTTTGAAACATGGTTCAAAGGGGCCACTACCTTTTTTTAGGTTTGCTGGCCACTGGCCACCAGCAATTTTTTTTTAGTCTCAATCATTACTAATCACATAACCATATATATATATATGATCAAAAGACGTTGTTCTATTTTAATTTTATTTATTTATTTCGTGAATTTTTAATTTTTACACTTAATCTTATGTGTGTGTTCATGTGATTAGTTTATTTATCATCATTCAGCTTGTGGAAACGACAAGCTATTGTGAAACACTTTCATCTTCGTACTATTCATATCCAACTTTTCAACTAGGTTAAGATCCTACCTCCTTTAGCTTGGCGAATTTCCGTTCCAATTGTACCTTGGTAAGTTCATTGACAGCGCTCCTATTTCGCATTTTCGAAAATAAAAATTTCTTCGGAAAAAAATGAACCCTTTTTCCGTTCTTGGATGACAGGAAAGGGTTCGAAACGTTCTTTGCCACCTGGAAAACAAGTTCGACAACCGGGGGCTAGTGAAAGGGGTGTGCGGGAATATTTCTCGCGCGCTTTTTTCCATTTTTGTTCCGAATTTCGATGGAGAAAGAGCACTTATGGAATATAAAACTTTTCTTGCATCAAAAACGATTGTGTGCCTTACTGGAATTCGTAAGTACATTTTTCGTTTCTTCGACATTTATTTGGTTTAAAAATTTTATAAGCAAAAGAAATTTATTTGAGAGAAAAAAGGCTTAAAAATCAATGACTATTTTCAAGTACAAAACTAAGTACTTTCTTTATAATAAATTCTAGTCTTACACACGTCTTTTTGAATCATTGCAACGTTTTTTTTAAATAAATTACATGCACATATTCTTGTTTTATAAGTATTGTAATACCTAGGGTTGCATTATTTTTCTGATACGCTTTTACAACTGCTTTAGTTTAAACTAACCCTCTGTGCAATTTATAAGTGTTTTAAATGAATATTTATGTATTTTCACATGGTCACTCTGGTTTTCAAAAAACGTGTTGCATGATTCCTTTATAGATTAGAATTTTTTTTGGTTGCAGAGAGAAAAAAAAACTATAATAAGGCGCTTCCTGTTAAAAAATAAATAAATAAAATAATAATTTGCTATTTGTGCCATCAAAGAATCAGTAAGCTTGTTTAAGAAATATTTTAGTTGGTTATTTTATTTATTTTACGTGTTACTTACTTTACTATTAATTTATATATTTTAAAAAAAGAAGCTGAATTGAAAAATTCTTTACATTTTATATGTTTATTGTTATAATATACCTTTGTTTATGAAATTCCATTAAATTACTATTAATTACACTTAAGGACACTTATGGAATATAAATTTTCTTCTTACATCGAAAAGATTGTGTGCCTTACTGGAATTCGTAAGTGCATTTTTCATTTCGTCATTAAACACGTAACACGTTAAGTTTAAGTGTTTAAAGGACGGAATAAAATATAAGGCACTTTAAAACTACAATGTATTGTTGTCACTGCTGAATTTCTGTCATCTGTGTCTGTTGTGTATGATGATCCATAAAAATACTGGAGCGAAGAGATCATCATATCCCCCCCCCCCCCCCATGTTCTTGTTGTGTGTGTATGGGAAGTGACGGATGGATGTCGCATTGAAACTTGAAACTGAATATGAAATTTAGACTAACTTAATATTATTATTATTTTTTCAATATTAAACAATACGGACAATACAGTGCGGACAAACAAAACCTCTCTATCCCACAAAATTGAATCTATAGTCTCCTTATCTTATACGTAGTTATCAGATTGTAATGTGATAAATATTCCTTTGTTGCTAAATCTGTCAAAAGGTATAAAATGTACTTTTAGATCAAAATATTTCTTTATTACAATTTGAATAAACATTTCAGTTGTACTTTTAGGAAACCGTTCTTTTGGAAGGAAGTCCCCATTTGAAATGCGTAGTAGTATATATCTTAATAAAGTTTCGCAAAAAATTAACAATATGAAAAAAAAAAGCAGCAATGTTGGACATTTGCTAAGCAAGAGATGGAGTATAAGGAACCGATTTAAACTTAACTTTAGTAGGAAATAAATGCAAAATATTGTAGATAAAATGTTATAAATGTTTTTAAAAAATAAATGCATAATTAAACTTTAAAAAGGAAAAGAGCTTAATATTTTGGATGGGTTCAACTCCAGTGTGGTTTGCTGGTATTACCAATTACTTCTATTAAAATTCTCTCTCCTCCTCCTTTTTTTTAATTTTTAAAAAAGTGATAGGAAAAATTGTACTCTATTTTTACTAGGTCAGCCTACTTGTTATAAAGCTGATTATTATTTTTTTCTTTCTTGGAAAAAAAATTAAGTGGGATTCTGAGGAGATAACGTTTTAATTGTTATTAATTTATCAAATTAGTCATCTTATTTCACTTCTATTACATTGGCTTAGCATTTATCTAACGTAAATATGGCTCTTCCTGTAAAAATGCTTAGAATATTTCCTTAATCACAAATCCCAAAAACTTTAAGGGCAATAGGAAAAAGAACAGTATAGGACCGTCAGTCATGTTTAAAAAAGAAGAAAATGTTATGAGTACTCGAAATAGGTGATTATTTTTCTTTAAAGAATTATAGTTTGTTATGCAGCTCAGTTTTCAAACTTGAACATTTCCACTATATTTGTATCCTACAAAATTCACATACCATAATCTCTCTTTCTTTAAATTCTTGAACATGTTTAGTGTATCTATGTTTTAAACAATTCATATCTATTTTTATTGAGAAGCTTCATTGACTATCGTTATGTACTATTATGAAAAATTTGAGTTCTATTGTTAGGCACTAAAATATTCTTTTAAAAACGTACATGCTTTATGAAAGAAAATGTATCATACCTAAATTTAAAATAAAATTGAAAATTTTTGCACTCTTTTTACTTGACTTGGAAAATTGATCTTCGTATATTAAATATTGAATTTTAAATTTAATTTTACAAAACATGACGTTCACTAAGTAAATAACTACCAGTTTCATTTTATGCCGAAACTGAAATTTCCCTCTGAAAGACTTCGAATCAACATTTCTATTAACTTAGTTCAGTATTTCTAGAGGGAAAATATTTGTCCCTATTTGATGAGTTGAGTTGTACTGGTGCATGCATTTAATCAGTCTGTAATTAAATCCGGAGTGATTTACCTCCATGACCACGACATCATGCTACTGATATGGTTTTCGCATTGCAAACCG
The DNA here is from genome assembly GCA_038502835.1 of Octonoba sinensis. NCBI lineage: Eukaryota > Metazoa > Arthropoda > Arachnida > Araneae > Uloboridae > Octonoba > Octonoba sinensis. The sequence continues at coordinate 88,636,140 of CM076604.1, read as the reverse complement.
ATCGAAAGGTTAATTGAGCGATCATGCGCTACGACATTGTAATCGATGCTGGTGACTAATGTTGCTCGCTTTCGATCAGAGGTAATTAGTGGCAATTAGTGGAGACGAATCGAATTATCGATTCATCACGTGCGCAAGTATGGAACGCCTGTAAAAGTAATCTTTCGACTAGGAGATTTGAAACGTATTTGTATTATTCTGGACTCCTTATGTCTGATGATCGAAATAATGAAACTTTATGTTGAGGTTTAAAAAAAAGAAAGAAAGAAAGTAAGAAAGATGGGATGTAAATTTAATACAGCTCCAATTTTTTAAAATAATGTCTTCATGGTGAGTGCAAGAGGGATGGAAATTATTTTGCTATAATTAAATTTATAATGAGCTATCATTTTCTGCTCAGATAAAAAATGTAAATTTTGTACGTGATTCAGCCTGTGATGATGCAATAAATAACAAAGTAAAACATATTTTAAAACCAAAATGAGACATATTGGACTTTGCGTCTTAAGTATTTCCTGTACATTTTTATGGACGGACAAAAGCATCTTAATCAAACAATTTTACTCAAACATTTTCTCTTCTCTTTGAGATCGACTTTTTCACATAAGGGGAAAAAGTGACGGTATTAGGTTTTGTATGTTGGACACCCGCATTACAAAAATAGCGGTCTAAAATGATCACCTAGGTTATAATTTAATCCAAAAGTATAAAATGAAAGAAAAAAATAGCTAACATACAAAAATTCACTTTTTATAGATATTTTAACAAACTATATCAATGTTTTATGAAGAAATCGCACAAACAAAATTATTTTTAAGCTAAATTTAAACACATAGTAGTTATCAATAAATCGTGTAAGTAATAAAATACTTTTTGTGACAAATTTTGTGTTTGTGTATGTAACTGTCTAGAGATGTGTTAATGACTTCACGACGGAATAATGTCATTGGCGTATAAACATATTATTTAAAAATTTCTTTGCTCAATAATAATAATATGAAACATTTCTGTTGTGTTACAAGAGCAAGCAAAAAATTATGAAATCAGTGAAAATTAAATAATAATAATAATAATAATAATAAATAAATGAATTAATAATTGCAGACATCGAACCTGCTACATTTTTCCCCCGAGAATTTCGCTGTTTTTGAAGTTACTTGCAAACGTCAGTCAAATTTTAGTGAACAATTATAAAGTCTTTTATCGGAAACACGTATGACAATTTAAGAAAATAAAGTGTAGGAAAAAAAAAAAAAAACTATAAAAGTTGTCATATTTACGCAAATTAACGTAAAAAGAAAAAGTTAATAATGAAACTGAAATAAGTGAAACTGATTTTGTTTTTAAATTTTCTTACAATGTATTTATTTCACTACGGGAAAACTGGTACCAAATAATTTCGTTTTAATCATTACCTCAAAGAAAAACAAGAAGTTCCGTCTAGAACTATACGAGCCTACTTTCCCGTATACACCAAATTCAAATTTATAATCTAGCTATCTCTTTCTCTCTTTTTCTCCTTTAGCTTTAGTTCTTAATTTTTTCAAATATACCTTTTTCAACGGATAATACATATTCATTCACTCGGTCATTCATTTATTCAGCCATTCATTTATTCATTCATTCGTTTACTCATCTATGTGTTTATTCATTCGTTTACTCATTTATGTGTTTATTCATTCATTTACTCATTCATGTATTAATTCCCTCATTTATTCATTCTTTTCCTCATTCATTTATTCAGCCATTCATTTATTCATTCATTCGTTTACTCATCTATGTGTTTATTCATTCGTTTACTCATTTATGTGTTTATTCATTCATTTACTCATTCATGCATTAATTCCCTCATTTATTCATTCTTTTCCTCATTCATTTATTCATTGATTCATTCTTTCACTCATTCATTTATTCATTGAGAAATATCCTTAAAAATTCCGACAAAAAAATTTCATAGGAAAATAGGCTCGTTAGTTCTGGAAGAACTTTCTATTTTTACGTATTCTACGTTATAAGAGCTTTCCGATAAAGTTTGTTCCAAGCAAATCGGTCCGTTAGATCAGGATTTATATGGGATTGAAATTTCCCCGTAAGCGCTATGTTAATTTTTTGAACTGTTCAAAAATGAACAAAAACTGTTCAAATTAATATTTCACGCCAACAGCTTCCTCCAATAAGCATGTTCATTGGAGCGTGGATCTTGCACCCAGAGTTTACATCATTTGCTTCATGTTCGCCCATAGGCGCTAATGTTAAATTTTTTTGAACTGTTCAAAATTGAACGAAAAATCGTTCGAATCAAAAAGTAAAAAAAAAAAAAATATGTCCTCGCCGAGATCTTTCGAATGCAAAAAGAATTTTTTGAATCGGACAATTCGTTCAAAAGTTATTAGGGGGGGGGGGGGACAGACCGACAGACAGACAGATCGACACACATTTTTGCCATTTCAAAAGCCTACTTTCAAATTTTTTATTTTCCAATTTTTATTTCATTACTTCACTTTTTCTTGACTTTCCTTTATTTTTAACGATATTTTCACGATACATTAAGCCTTCTTTCATGCTTTATTCTTATTATTTTTACTTTTACGGGAAAACAGGCTAAAAAAGGGGTGGAGAGCGTGCTTTATTTATTATTTCGATTCAAAAATAGTATCTATTTCTAGTTTCAAGCAGTATTCTTCAAAGGAATTGCAGCAAAAGACACGAAAAAAACCTTTAGTCTGATAAATATGCCTTAAAAGGAATGAACTAAAAAGTTCCGTTCGGACTGCAGTCATACATTTAAAATTCTCTGCATTTTTGTTTACATTTAAATGTTCTGTAGACATTTAAAATTCGACTTATTATTATTTTTTTTCAACGATTAAAGAGAAAAACATTTTCTTACAAAATAGCTTGAAATCAGGTTTCCTTGAAGAGTAAAAGTCTTTCTTTCTTTATTTGTTTACTTCTTTATTTATTTTTCAATTTTCCGATTCGAAAATTTATTTTGGGGAAAATTATTGCTGTAATTAATTTTTTTCTCCAACGTTCGCACTCTTAAATGTTTCGGGAAAATTCTTGAATTTAAGTTGTTTCTAATTATAAATACATTAATTATTTGAAATTCACTGAGACATAATGCGTTACAGTTTCATAAAACAAATTTGATATCGCTTATATAGTCACTAAAACTTTTCTTTTTAAATAAAAACATATTTAGTCTACAGATAAAAGTATTAATTGTTAAATAGGTATAATAAAAAAAAATCAGAGTAAGCTTACTGAGAGGGAGATTTTGGTGACTAAAAATGTTGGCACTTATCAGTACTTAATTAAAATTCTTCATAATCAAATGCTTAAAAATACTTTTCGTAGCCTTTACTGTGTTTTCATTCAGTAGATTTATTAATTTAAGCAGTAATTCCACAGGATGTTAGCATTTTGTGAAGAACATAGTTTCAGTCATTGTTTCTCCTGTTGTTGATGAAAGTTTATGAATGAAAAGCAATGGTTCAACCCTTTTTTTCCTGAAACAATAATTGGACATTTATCAACAGCTTACAATGTCTTCTAACGATTTTCTGTCCCATTAAACAAGGGAGAGAATATCAGATGAAAATTGTAGCTACTTTTTAAAATTAAGCCTTAAGCTGTGTTTTCTTTTGTCCTTGTCCTCATACAGTGAACAGAGGTTTAGTTTACGTCATACGGAAATACTGTTGTGTTTACGCACCGTTTAAATGCTTGAAGTAAAGATTACTTAAATTTAGAAATTTTCAAGGTTTCAAAGCTTAGTAGCAAAGCTTCTAAAACATACTTCTAAAAACTGAAATTTCCATGTAAGTGTCTCTGTTTCTTTATTCTTTTCGTTCTTTTTTTTCTTTTAATCACAGGGGAAAATTAGAAATTGCTCTTTCAGAATTTCAAAAGTTTGTTTTTGAAAAGAAACTCAGCACGCTAATTGCATGGTGATTCCTAGAGCATAAAAAATAGGCATGCTAATACTAAAGGGAAATTGTGCCTGAAGGAAATTGCTCAAAAGCAGGTAAAGATAAGCAATACAGTACATAAATAAAAAAGTAAAAACGTTAACCAATCAAAGTACTCAAAATACGTTTAAAAACTGTTAGAAAGAAGTAATTGCTATAATCATATTACAGCATTGAATACACCAAAGGAAAGATTGATTCCTCTTAGTGCGCATGGGAAATCAGTTTTGTAGAAAAAAAATCCAGTTGTTTGATATTAAAAACATAGTATGATATACTTTTAATACAGGAAGCTGAAAGAATTTCAAAAGGTTAAGGGTAAATCACGCAAATCGAATAACTAATTTATGGTGCCTTTAAATATAATACAAAAAATTGAAAAATGTTGTCAATTAGTTAATTATTTTACAATCAAATATTAACAGAAATATTGGTATCATATTTCTTGATAATTTTTGTTGTTAGAAGAGATGATGATTCTAAAAATATTGACTAAAAATACTTCCTTTATGCATTCAGAAATATTTGACTGTCAGTGTATAGATTATTTATTTTAAAATTGAGAAGTATTCAACAAAAAGGTCCGTACGGAGTTGCTATCTACTACGACACTGGTTTTAATGTCCGAAAATATAATATTATTATTGCTTTATAGTGATAATGAGCTCAGACTTTTTTTTCGGTAGCATTTGGAAGTGAGGTTATTTGCATTCTTGAAAGCCACAAGATCACCGACGTACATTGAAATTCGTAGGGTAAACCAAACAGTTAAAATTTTCATTTTAACACACCAAGGCATGAACACACACCAAGGAATGAAGACACCCCAGTGAGTAAGTACACACCAGGGAAAAACATATTTTAAAATTTTATCGCATTTTTGAACTTTTCCTTAACTGTTTTTCCTTTGTTTAGAACAGTCAATTTGTTCCAATAAATTAAGTTACTCCACGATATGATTAGAAAAAATGTATGCGTTTAAATCTTTAACAGTAGCTTTAAAACTAAACTCAAATCTTTTCTTATCCCTAAAGACTGAGCTGAAATCTCATTGAAGCAAATCTAATGAAATCAGTGTAATTTTGATTTGAAAAGGAAAAGTGTTAGCTTTGTCACATTCAATAGCGGAGTAAAAAAAGCTAACTGGACCGTATTTTTTTGTGCTCCAACTGGATTGGGTCGGAAATTTTTCAAGTTATAGACAAGCAGAGAAATTGCTTAAAATTCAAATGAGTAAAATTTAAGAAATTTCTAATTGTTTTCCTTTTACCTTTTAGTTTCAAAATATTTTAAGAAAGTCTTAATTCTATTGCTTTATAATTGTATTACTATATTTATAATAGTACTACTTTAAACTACAAATGAAGGTCTCATTGAATAGTAGTTCAACTCCATGTTTGCTCAATCTGTGATACAAAGCCTTAAAGTATGACGAATGCATAGAATTATGTACTTGCGATGCTTGAGAAACGAACTCAGTAGGCTGCAGAGATAAGCTGGAGGTGTACTAGTTTTAAAATAAGATAGAAATGACTTTCTTGAACAACTATTACAGTCATTATCATTATAAAAATTATTGACATGCGCAATTAGCTGATATTTCCAAAACTGTTTTATTACTTCTATTACTGTTTCTATTATTACTATTATTATTAATATTAATTCCATAATCATCATCAGCGTCATAATATTAACAAAAATCTTCAGTTTAACAAAATCAACCTCATAAAATTAAGGATACTAATTCTACTACTTCAAATTAATATTAATCATTCTAACCACAACAGATAATATAAATTAAAAGCAAAATTAATGCAGTCGAGCCCGCTTAGTGAAATAGCCAATTTAACACGAAAACCTATTCTAATAAGCGTAATAAAATTTATTCTACTATTCCATTATCCGGGATCTCAGATACATAGTGCATAAGGAATTTATTAAATTAAGCGGGATCTTCTTTTAACCGATATTCTATTGAGTGGGCTCAACTGTAATACTAATAAAAGCTATTACTCATGAATTCTAGTATTAATACAATTGAAGGGTCCATTGGAAAAACGACCTAAGTCACAGACTACTTTTTACATGGTTTTATTTAATTTGACTTGTGGCGGAATTTTGTAAGACGGTTTTCGACAACTATTACTGTATAAATTATCTTCAAATTTTGCACACAAGCTTATCTTCGATGACAATACAATAAATAATCCATCCGTTTTATAACTTATTATAACGTTAATTAGGAAAAAAATTTATAATTTTGGCTCTGAGGAAATGATCAGCATTATCATTTGCCGTTTGGCAACAATAGTTTTGTTTGGATAATGCAACGATGTTTTGAATTTAAATAAAACCATGTAACTTAAAACATTTTTGGCGATTTAATATTATTGAAATTTGCTTTATGTTTTATTCAATTATTTTATAACATAAATGTTAATTTTAACTATATGAGACTACTTTTCGTAACACCCAAATTCAATTTTATAATACATATATTTATAGTACATAATTATATTCATTTATGAAGCATAATTTATAATAAAACATAAAGCAAAGTTCAAAAAGTAATATATGACTTAGGTCGTTTTTCCAGTGGACCCTTCAATTAGTAACAATACTAGTTATAGGCTAATAATCTGCAGTGTACGATTGATTCACAATTTCGGTTTTTAATTTTTAAGAGTTAATGCAACAAAATCGTAAAATATGCTTGATTATAAAAACATAATTGCAATCTAATAGATCCCTTTACATTTTGAGTGAATGTGTAAAGTTAAATAAATATATTAGAGGTTTTCGCAGATTCAAAGACCTTTTTGCCATATCCGGCGGCATCTGTTTTGTCTTTTTCAAGGGTTAACATTGTGCAGAGAAGGCATCGTTCTTCAGTCATCGACCATGACTTCCACAGGAAGGGTTAAAAAATCGCACCTGGTAGCGACGAGGGTCTTCGACCGAACGGGTCCCCAACGTGGGTATAGAACCCCTCTGGGTTTTTGAACTTTTAACTTTCACCCATTCCATACCCCAGGTTTCCGCTCTGGGTTAGAGGAAACTTTACACATCCTGCGATAGGTAAACCTGCGTTTGAGATTTCCACTGCAAAAATGAAAATAAATATAAATAAATAAATAAAGATTTTCCCAAAAATGTTACAATTATATTACTAACGCGGACCATTTCGCATATTTGTTCCAGCTTTAGAGAAAAATTTCGTTTTAAACTGGTGAAAAATTAACTCACTTTTAAAAAAATTGAGTGAAAATAAGTTTATTTCAATTACCTGATTAATTGAGACAAATTAACAGCTAATCATACTTTCAACTTAAATCGTTAAATCTATTTACTAAGTGCTTTTTTTAAAGATAAATCATCTTATTTTCTCTTTGGAGCTTTATTTCGTATTTATTATTATTATTATTACTATTATTGGTTGCGGGCAATTTTAAAAACACTCTCAAATGAACAATTAGGTAATTTCAAGTTAAAAAAGTGTTTTTTCTTTTTCCTTCAGAATAAATGTTGTTAGTAAGGGACGAAAAAAGCGGTCCCCTTTTTATGTTATATATATAAATACATCATGAAAATAAAACAAAACGTAAAAAAATTAGATTTTTTTCGAATGCATACATTTTTTATTTTTTTGAAAATGCTTAATTTTTTTTTAATTATTGAAATTTGAAGCTTAAATCCAAAAAATATTTAATTAAAATTTCCCTATTGGGAACACAACAAATGTTTTTAAATTAAATAAAAAGTATGTATACTTCTACGAAAATTACTTTAAAAAGTTGTTGGAAATCCATTTTTTTTTTTTACAAAATTAACGTCTTAATTCGTATCCCGTCAGCAGATGGCTCTGACATCCGCGTAGCAATTAACGAATTCTCGCATTATTAAAAGATCGTTTCTCAACTTTTTCACTTTTACAGAACCCATTAAAAAATGCCCACCAGGGACGTTCTAACATTTGTGTACAATAAATACTTTTCAAATTTTTATGAAAATGAAGGTAGAAAATTATCTGTTTAAATAATGCAGTAATAGACGGTATTACGGTGACAAAATTAAAAAAAATATGTGTTTTATCTCAAGCCTCAAACAAACTGCTCAAATATGCATAAATAATTGCTTAAATTTCTTGACATATATAGCATATGGAAACGTTGCCCAAACTCTGGGTTGTGACCCACCGTTGGGTCACCGGCTCATTTTTGATAGGTCGCTACATTCTCGTGATCTGATTAGTTGTTTCGTTAGACAATTATTTCCCAATTAATTTTAAATTAAAAATTACTTTAACGTGAAATAGCTCTTAAAAATAAGTGAAGCTCCTAAATTTGTTTTCAATTTCGAAAAATTTTGGTTTGCCTATTACATAAAAACGAATTTTTAGTGTTTATATTGAGGATAAACGCTAAAATCATATTTATCATCATGCTAAATTTGAGAATGAAATACTAATTTTATAATGCTTTTAGCTCTAAACTGAAACTTACTAGGATCAGCAAAAGTTCATTTGACCAGAACATTTGCTCTTCATCTTCATTGGAGTGATATTCAGTACAAGAAATAAAACTTAAAAAAAAAAGAGATAATTGTGCATTTTACTAGAAGCATTTCGTCCTCTCTCTATATATACCTAATGTATGTATGTATAGATAACTTATTTATTTATACTTGACATTTTAACACTGTTGTGTAATGTCAACTTAAGAAAAAAAAAAGCAGACTGGTTTGTTTTATTGGAGTTTTTCTGCAGTGTTTTGACAATAGATTTTTTAATGCATTTTATTAGTATATATGCGCGCATGCATGAGTACAAAATTCTTTTTTTTTTAAATAGAAATCTTATATTGTTCAAATGCTTTTTTAAAATTTTTAATTTTTATATGCAATGTCGAAAGGGAGGGTAATTGAAGAATTTAAATACAAGATAACTTTGACCCATGGGGTTAAACTTTGAATCATGTCATATATTTAATATATTTGACTTCAAAAAAAAAAAAAAAACTAGAAGGTCCAGTATTGCATTTTGCTAGCTAGGTTGTAAAATCAATTTTCTACTCTTAATTTTTTTTAATAAGTTGGCAATACGGTACACATATACTTGTATAATGTAGTAATTCTGAAGTCACTGCTTCGAAACTATTTTTCAATGCTGGCTTGAGGTTGTTGAAACCCTTGAAGTTGTTGAAATTCGTGAAGTTGTTTTTTACACTATAATTAATTATAGAAATCTTGTGATGTGAGATAAAATTTTAAAAATTTTGAGAAATTTTATTTTTTTGGTTTAGAGTTTCTCTACTTTTCTACACCAGACCCCTACCTGTTAGCCGAGGCCTTAGGATTGCTTACGCACGGGGAGAGGTAGTGGGGTCTACGGATTTTACATGCACATATCCCCAAGTATACATGGTGATCTTCAGTGGGTATCGTACGCGCGACCTTCCAAGTGGAAGTCCGACGTGTAGAGTTTCTCTACTATAATACTTTTATTAAAATAATTCTTTTTTATAGGTGGTCAAATTTTAAAAATCCTTGAAGCTCTTCTTAGAATCTAAAATTTGTACGTCAAAAAATTAGTCTAAATTTTTAAAGAATTTTCAGATTTAAATCAAGTTTGAATGATTACTTTTCAGTTGTTATTCAAAGTTAAAAAAAGAGCAAAGTGCGGAGATTTATTTTAAATACATTGATCTATCACGAAACATCACAGAAAAGTCATACTTTTCCTTATAATACATTTTGTTGCCAGTTTTTCCCCCAGCCATTTGATTGAACATAACATGCAGTAAAACTTGTAAGTTAGAATTAAAGTCCTTTTTTTAGCGTTATTTCTCGTAATAGTTACATAAAAACAAATAAACAAAATAAGGAAATTCAAAAGTGCTTAATATCGTGTTGGTATGTTTTATTGCGTTTTATGCTATTAATGGCTTTTATATTAAAGCTATCGGGTTAAACGAAAATGCATCAAAAAGAAACAAAGAAGTTTAATAAAATAAAAAAATAACTTGAAAGTAGGCGCTTTAATTTTTATATAATTCATGACCATATGGATAAATCATCAACATAATTATTTGCTTCGAACAAACTTTATCGGAAAGAACTTTCGATGCAGAACATGGACAATATTTTTTATTCTGCAAGTCCATATATTTTGTCTAGTTTTAAAATTTTTATCATCAGCGTCCGCTGGACGAGTTCAAACCTTTTTATGTAAAAAAAGAAAAGAAAAAAAAAACATTACAATTGAAATAAAATATTGCCCCCCAAAATTGAAGAAATTGCTGACGTTGTGAATTATTTTTACCTTCTTTTTTAAAGAGTATAAAACACAATATGAGTAAAAAACAAAGCAAGTTTTTTTGTAGATTTAACATTCAAAAAGATAGTTCATTTATTGATAGTCTAATTCAATCTATGAATTCTGGAAATTTTAAACCTGCCATCTTTAACCGAAAACAACACAGAAAAAAAAAAACACACAATAAGTTTTGTCTAGAACTATACGAGCCTACTTTCCTGTATACATTAACATGAAATTTATAATCTACCCATCTCTCTCCCTTTCTCATTTAGCTTAGTTCTTTATTCCTGCAGACATGCCTTTCTCAATAGTTAATGCATACTTATTCCCTCATTCATTTATTAATTCCGTCATTCGTGCCTTCCTTCATTCATTCACATATTCATGTATTTATTCATTCATTTATTTATTTATTCATCCAAGCACTCATTTATTCATTCAGAAATATACTTAAAAATCTAAATAAAAAAATTGCATTGGAAAATAGGCTCGTTTAGTTCTGGATTAACTTGGTATCTGTAAATGCTTTACGTTATAAGACATTTAAAGTTTGCTCCAAGCAAATACGTCAGTTAGATCAGGATTTATATAGGGTTGAAATTTCCCCGTAAACGGAAATTGTAACATTTTTTTGTATTGTTCAATTGGTCAAAAAACTTCGATCTTATGTCCAGGGTATATAATTTGTTTCACATTTCCCCATAGGAGCTAATGTTATATTTTTTTGAACTGTTCAGAATTGAACGAAAAATTGTTCAAATCAAAAAATAAAATATGGAAATGAGGTGTCATCGCCGAGATCTTTCGAATGCAAAAAAAAAAAAAAAAATATGAAAATTTTCCCCATCACAAAACACTAGTTTCAAGTATTTATTTTTCATTTTTTGTTTAATTGCTTCACTAATTTTTGACTTTCTTTATTTTTAACGATATTTTTACAATACAATAAGCCTTCTTTCATACCTTTTTTATTTATTCTTTTTACTTTTACGGGAAAATAGGCTAAAAAATAAAGAACTGCAGTAGATTTAATTTTTGATTCTGTGACGAGGTTGTTCACTGGAATGTGTATCTTTAATTTTAGTTCTTAAATTTTAACACTTTCTGTTTCGTATGAAAACGATTAAAGAGTGAAACAATTTGTTTCTTATGAAACTAAATTTTGAAATATTGAACTTAAAATCTAGTGCCTTTAAAAAACAGTGTGATAAACCAATAAAATTATTTCATATATATTTTTACAACTACATTTTTAAAGTTGAATATTCAAAATGAGATTTTGCGTTTTTTTCCTTTGAATACTTACATAATTAACCTATCCTACTAAAAAAGGTTTTTTGGGATGATATGTCGACCTCCCCCATTAATCAAGTAATAAACTGTGAATCAATCTGAGCCTTTTCATTTTCCTTAATCTCAATTGAATAACTTCAACAACTATTATGATACAAACCCGATTTATATCTGGAAATTCATTGAAAATTTAGCCTTTTTTTTCGACATAAAAAGTTTAAAACATTGTCAAGAACTTCAAAGACTTTGAAAATTTAACCGTTTTTGGTAGTTTGACATGTGAAATTACGTCAATTGCCATCTGCACGCAATTCAAGATTTTTTCTCCATCGCGTTTCCACTTTATTTATTGTTAAATGAGCTACTTTAATTTTTCCGTAAGGCTAATCTCAAGCTGTACTCAGTTAGTACTAGAACATTTCAGTAAAAGCAAATATTTTTTGTAGTGTTTGTTTGAATTTAGGAGGCTCCGAGTCGAAATTTCATTTTCACACTTTTTAAATTCGTGTCAACCCCTATCTTTTGAAATGTTGGGTACTTTTAGAAATATCTGTCAATAAATTTTATTATTAAAGCAAAAGATATTTATACAGATTTATTGTTTCATATGAAAATGCTATAACAATATCACAGTGTTTATCGAATGCTACGGGGCATAATGTTGGCGAGGGATTTTTTTTTTGAATTGTCGAACTTTTCAATTATAAGGAGCATGTGTAGCCAATATTATCGAATACGACTTATAATCTTATTTAAACAAATAAAATTGAAGTCAATCAACCCTGGTTAATAAAACGTTGCCGATACATTGGAAATCTCCAATTAAAATGCACCCGAGAAAATGCCAATAATGTACATTTGCTTAGAAGATGTTTTTGTTTTTGAGCGAGTTGGCATTATGAGTAATATAACCGAACCGATAAGTGCCCGAGTATATTATAAGAGAACTGCCAATCATTTTCCCTCCTAATTTTTACTTATCAAGAAGAAAATGCATTTACAGATATACAAGCTTTGGGTTCAAATATTACTTTTGCATGACTTTTCATAAAACATGGTCAGTAGAATGATCTGGTAAAGAAGTAGCGTAAAAACTGAAAAGAGGGGGGGGGGGGGAGGGGCATAGATTTGAATTATGAAGACCATTACGTTTTCACTTAAATAATACGATTCTTTTTGACTTTACGCTTTTTTTTGTTCTCCACGTGTAGATATGTACAAGATTTCCATCGACAAAGACGGTGGCTTAATATGCTAGTAAGTAAATAAAAGTAGAAGAAGAAATAAATATTTTACGTTTTCTATTCAAGTCTATCAAACGTTAAAAATCACTAAAATATAACAGCAAACGATTTGTAAGATTGAATTTGATAACGACTTTCATAATAAACTAATACTCTCTTTTTTCTTTTACAAAATATCTTAACGTTTTATTTTAAGCTAATTGCTTATGAACGTTATATATGACGGAATTTAATACTAAGGCAAATGAGAGGAAAAGTGAGTAAGTGCACACGTCTCTGAAGCAATGGCGTCACTCGGGGAGTAGTCTCGTTCAGCTCTGGATGTTCGAGACTGTACTTCTTGTTTAAAGTACCGTCAGTACCGTTAAGTACCATCAGTAAAACAAGAAGTAAAAGACTGTACTTTTTGTTTTAAAATTCCGTCAATAGTTTTAAACAGATTAAAAATAAAAAAAAAATTTCATAAATTTTAAAGTTTCATAGAATAGATATTCTTTAATAATTGTGGTCTGAATCCTCATATGAATATGAAATTTATGCGTTAATATTCAATTTTGTATCCTTGTACATTGTACACGTGTGCTTGATGCTACTTTTCAGCATTGTTTTTACTTTTATTCTCATAAAAGCGTTGAAAAAAGAAAAAAAAACAAAAAAAAAAAACAATTAGGTTTAGAATCTTTCATGAATGTTCATGAATCTGCGAAAGAGACTGGCCGAAAAAGACGCTGAACGAGAGAGAGAGACTTCTTTAAATGAAATTCAACTTTTTTGCAGATCAAATTAAGAATAAAGGTAAACAAGTAGTTGAAAAACAGGAAAGGAGCAGTAATTCGTTTTAATGAATGAATTTGGCAGTGAAACGCATGGCTAACAAAAATAAAGTTAAAATTAAATAGAATGTTCAAAATTTTCATGCACAGCAATTTTTTAAGGTATACTATAAAAGCGAACATTGTTATTGTTATTTCATATTTAAATAAGCTTTTTAATTTCATTCAGATGCTTGTGCGTTAAAACAGGTAGATCATCATTTCGCATAAGTTATTGATAAACAGCAAAAACTTTACCGATGCAAAACTGAAACGCATAACCGAAATACCTGTGTCACTGATGCGCGAAGGAAAGTTAAATAGCATTGATTTTTTTGTACTTTGCTCGGAATTTTTGAGAACCTGCGTACAACTGAGAGAGCATATAAAAGAGGAAAAATATAAGTGAGAGATTACTGTATTTCTTCGCAGTTATAAATCAAAATATTTTCATTCGCATCATTTGACGACCTGTGGTCGTCAATCGATCTTTTAGCGTAAGAATCATATGATGATTACAGGTCGTCATATGATTTTACAAACCTTTTCAAACCTATATAGCTTTATACTTTTTTCAAACTTTTATAAGAATAACACACTTTAAACATTATAATACCGTTATCGTTCAATATGACAATTCTTAGAATATGCATATAATATTTTTTTCACTCTAATTCTAGTTATTTTTTCTCTTTTCCAAGAATATTTTTTTAATTTTTTGATTTCATTATTTAATTTTTTAGCTACCGGTTGACCAAGCGCGTTAGAAATAGGTTCACAATTACGTCGGTAGATTTAGTGTTAAATCTGATTCCTCTGTTAACGGGATAGGTATTTAAGTACGATTTGATTGGGTTAAGTATTTAAATGTATGTGTAACGTAGTTATTAAATTGAAAACCGACTACTTATAATGAAAAATTAAAAATTCATTAGTGATAGTCGTATTTCTTTCGTATATATGTATGATGAGAAAACACTCACTAATTTTAATTCAATTAATAGCTTGAATTCAATTAATATATTCTCATATGTATGCCGTATACCTTACGATGGTTTTGATCATTAATTTGCATGGAACTTCACGGGAGCTGAGCTCCAGAGCTTCCTTTCAATTTTATGCTAATTTTTGCACATTAGACAAAATTCAGACTATTTACCCCACTTATTCTCAACCAGTTTCTTTTTTTTTTTTTTGTCGTGGCACATTTTCAACGATTTCAAAATTTGACACACACTGAGAAAAAGATAAGTTAAAATGTTGTTTACCTACCTATAATAATGCACTGTTAACTAATATATGATAATAATTTTGAATCTAAAATAAATATACTGCAAAAGCGTTTATTAAGGGATTAATAACAAAATAGTAATATGAATACTTTTAATGAGAAATTTGAACTTGATGTTTTTTTTTGATAATTTCATTAATACTTGATTGTAAAAATGAACAAGCTTCTCTTATATCGTCTTCTGCATTTAACAGCCTCGATCTTTTTTTTTCTTTTTCCGTTTTACTGTATACATTTCTAAAATTTGGAGGCTCACTTTAGAAATTTGGCGGCACACAAAAGCACCGTGGTACAGTGGTTGAAAGTCACTGATTTCACATCAAAATAAGTCCTAAAGACTATCGGACTCCGGCCATCTTTTTTGTGATAAACTTTGCGCTGATAGTTATATCATTTTTTCGTTTCACAAACAGGTGTATTCATAAAATTCGGTATCCAGAGAGGTAACTGATTCTTATTACCAGAATTATAAATAGCAATAATAGCGTCATCATTATTTTGAAAGTATTCTGATTATTCCAGCATCATTTTCATGGAAGTAAATTGTGAAAAGTTCATTTGAAATTCTGAAATAGCATACCGTGCCTTCTTTAGACTGAAAATAACCTACCTGCTCGGGCGACGATGGCTTTTCCCTGAAATGATGGTGTAGAATAGCGTCGTTAATTATTTTAACGATGTGTCTTTCGTCATTACAGCCGCAAATGTCTGTCACAGCGTCAAGCTTCGATGTTACGCTAAGCTGGTGCATGGACAGCCATGTAATTTGTTTTCGCAGATGTTTCTTCACACCAGCCCACTCAATGTAAAACATTTATTATTACATTTTTCCGTGGGCAGCCCAATTTCTTTCGCACATGTTAATTACCACAAAAACGGAGACGCTTGCCGCAAATTTGTCAAACACTTTTTTATTGTCCCCCATGAAGCTAGCAGCAGGTGTTACATAAATAACGGTTACGCGTTGAATATAATATTTTTGTCATCATTTAAGAAAAAAAGTCAATTTTCACCGCTGGCTACGTTTTTTAGTTGAACCGTCTATTTTTATACCTATTCTTCCGTAAAAGTCGAAGAAAGGGAATAGTCAAATGAATAATAGTAATAATTCATAAATAAATAAACAACAGGATGAAAGAAACCTTAAAATTCCTAAAGATATCAATAAATAATAAATAAAAATAAGTTAACTCATTGGATAAATAAATAAATAAATAATAATAACAAAAAATGCTTATAAGATTGAGGAAATGTGTGTCTGTTAGTCTGTATTTATCTATCTCGTAAATATGTTAGTCTGTTTATATTTTCGGACCACTCTCGTGATAAGTTTTGTGAGAATTATCCGGCTCAGAAAATTTTTGTTGTTAGAAAAATCTTCTGAAACGCCATTACATGTTTCAGTTTCTCGTTTAATTTTGAACAATTCAAAAATAAAATAAATAAATGAATTATAAATAAATAAATAAATAATTCTATTCTTTATGGCGAAATTTTAATCCTATATAATTCCTGATTTAACAGGCGTATGCCTGTTAAATCAGGAATTATATAGGATTATATGGTCTGATTATCATGCTTCGGACTAACTTTCTGGAAAGAAGGCTTTATATCACGTATCCAAAATAGTCTTTTGATTTGATTATTTAGACGCTTTTTTAAAAGATTAAAAATATTTATCTGTACCACCTATGACAAAAATGCAAACCTTTTTACGTAAAATACGAATATCCTCAGAAATGAAATTTTGAAAACAAAAAATCGAAAATCTTTGAAATTCTGACTATTTTTTAAAATTTTTAATTGCAATAGGGAAAAGGTAATGAGTGAAATAAAATTAATATTTTCCCTTAGAATTACCACTCATCTCAATCCGTTTACGAATATAAATAATTGATTGCACGGTTTGCTTCAATTTACGAATTCTTAAAATTTAAAGTGTTGTTTTTCACGCAGAAGTAAGAGTTGCAAACGATTTCATTTTTCATAGAAATGATTACTGAGTTGCAATTATTTTTTTTTATTCTGAAAGTTTTAACACTTTTTTCCTTCTTGTTTTGTTTTGTTTGAAAAGCATAAATTATTTTTTAAGAATTTGCTTCTTATGGTACAACAAATGCAATCATCTGCTATATATTTATTTCACTGAACGTGGACCAGTTACGATTAAATTTTGCGAAACCATACAATACTGATATCATGCAGCAAACAAACTATGGTAAAACGATATTTAAAAATTATCGTCACTTACGGGATGACAAATTTATTTTTATTTCCTAAAATGTATTTCCATTAATAACTTAATATTTAATTTCCGATTCTTTGGAGTGGCAACACCTTAATTTGTTTATATCTAGCAATCTTTCCTTAAGCCTTTTGAATTTTAAACTTATACCCCCGCAGATGTTCGGCAGGAGATCAGCTAGTAGATTATATTTTCCTTAAAATATGAAAGTAATGCTTAAAAAAATGTTCTTGCTTTGTATGTATTTTTTAATTATTCAATTCTAAAATTCTACATTGAAAGAATTTTTTGATGTAATTCCGTTTTGAATTTTGTTTATCTTAGGTTTGTAAGCTTACACAGTTATATTTCTTTGTGACAGAGGTAAAAATTTTATGCTCTAACACGTATCACACTACCAATAGCTTGTCATTGAGAATTTGCATTCCTACGCTTTGTGCGCTTATATGATCATACTTACTAGTCATGTGATAGCTACAAAACTCTTATTTAAACACACATCGAGCTAGCAGTAGCTTGTTATTGATACCTTGCACGCAAATTGTCTAATGTAATAGGTCTGGAGTAATTAGTCAGTAAAGCATTTCTAAGCGTCTCCTGTGAGCTGCTGTTGAACTTCTAACTGCTTTCTTAACGCGTTTCGCTATTATATAATTACATGCGTTGTAACGAGGTGTTGTCACGAAGCTTTGGCTGTAAGAACCTCTCGCTTCGTTTTGACAAGGTGAGAAAAGCGCTTACAGGTATTTGTACGAATCGCGTTGCGACAATGACAATTTGGAGGTGTATAAACAGCACAATCTGATTGAATAATTGTTCCTTTTGGTGTTTGTCTCTCGTATTATTTCACACCTGCTTCTCCTTACGACGTTTAAGAGCTACAGCGGCTTTTGAAACGACTTCTGTGCTCAGAAACTGGCTACCGTTTTTTGGAAGATGTATAGCCTATCGACGATGCAAAGACAAAGAACGTGATTAGCACGCTATACTTAAATTATTAGAAAAAAAAGTGAAAGAAGCTGACGAAGGCGAATTTCTGCTGAGAAGGAAATTAGAGGTTCTAATCAACACAAATGACTTACAAAAGAAACGTATGCGCCTTCACTACACTGTAAAAAATTCTTGTTCAACCGTTCAAAAAATGGTGGAATTTAACTGCAACCGACATTTGGTGCTAAGCTGAACCATAATAATGATGTAGTTTAACCAAGTTTCCCCATGAATGAGAAACTAAGAGCCTTTGTAATGATTCGAATTTAGTATGAAATGTTGGTTGCAGCTAAATTTCAACATTTGTTTCCTTTTTTTGGCGAAAGGTTGAACTAGAATTTTTTAGTGTAGTGGCACCGAAGTATCTCTGGGTAACATCTTGTGACCCCCGTGAGTAAAAAGGGAACGCTAATGCAAATCAGACAATATTTTTGCGTTTTAGATACATTGATTTATATCTGAGGTGACTTAAAAAGGCTTTTTCCTTTTTTTTAGCCTTAATACTATAAAATATTTTATGCGGGTACACTTGGATCCTTTATCTTCTTGAAATAATCTGAACCAGCATTTCAAATTGGGATTCCACGGAACACAAGTGTTTAGCAAAACATTGGGAAGGGTTCTGCAAAAAATCAAGAGTCCTTAATTATATTAGTAAAGCAACTAAATAAATAAATATATTTAAAATATTAACAATAATACAAAATCATTGGTAATGTTAAATGGAGCTAACAAATTTGGAGTCTCATTCTTAATACCATTTTCATGGTAACTGTTAAGATATTTCGGAAATTATTTCTGCATGGTTTAGCAGTTTCTTGTTCAGTATTCAATCTTAAAGAAAGTAATAAAGTTGCGCCATTTTCTGAATTTCTTCATCATAATCTTCTTCACAAGAAGAAATCTTTATTTTTCTTACATTCATTATCACCTATGTATCAGAATTGCCTCTAAAAAGTCATTTGAAGAGAAATTTTAATACACAAACGTCTCCTTGGAACTTAGATATTGTCAAAAGAGTTCCGTGAAACTGAAAAGGTTAGAGAAGTTGATCTAAATCTTTAGAGTATCAGTATCCTTCGCTTCTAAAGATCTGGATACGGCTTTGTTAGGTAACGCAGTGCATAATATTCATTTTCTAAAACTTTATGATAAAAGTGTAATAACTGGTATATCGGTAGATGTCAACATTTGCCTATTTTGTGTGTCTTAGTAGTTGCTCCGAACGAAGTTGTTTAAAAACCGTAACACCTTGTTTAGATTTGACCTGAAATTTTGTTCTAAAAGATCGAGAGTGGCGGATTAAAAAATAAACTTCTGTTTAGTTTGCTTACGTAACAGCACTTTTATTCTATGTACAGTAAAATCTCGATTATCCGATTCCCGTTTAACCGAATTCCGCTTTAACCGAGCTACCAAAAAATCCCCCTTTTTAAAATTCTGACAAGAAAATAAAGAATTCTGAAAAACATTTTATTTAATGATTTCTCTTTTTGGGTTGCAAAAAGGACCTATTCCTGCAATTTTGATGATACTACTAACAAAGTGGCCTGACATTGCAGCAATCATTCCATAAATAAAATAACTTTTGAACTGGAATAACTGTTTTACATGAGCATTTTAATTCCCAGTTTTTATACAATCATTGGATGTGTATCATATTCAAACACTACAAGAATATAAATATTAGTAAGAGCAGAGTAAATGTATATTTCATCTCCTTAAATAGAGACGATGTAGGCTAATTCCGATTATCCGAGTTTTTTGCTTATCCGAGGCGGGATTGGTTTACATTAACTCGGATAATCGGGACTGTACTGTATTCTACTGGAAAATTCAAAAGTTGATGTGACAAAAATCACTTATAGAACAAAATTATATGTCTTAAATGCGAACAATGTAACGATTCAAATTTAGTACAATTGAACAAACATTGATTGATCTAATTAAATAAAAGTGTTTGAATGTAATTCATTGTTTACGGCCCTGACTGTTTTACGTTAAAACTTTTTTCCTATTTTATAATTTTCAGATAAAACAAAGTGTTCAAAACATCTAACAAAACTCTTTTAATCCCAATGGAAAAAACAATTATTTATTCTTCATTAAATTATACATAAGTTAATGAATATTTCCCGCAGTTATTGAATCAAATTTTTACAATACTTGTTGTTTGCAATGCAAGACAAAACTTTGCATAAGCATATTTTCCCTTGCTCTAATCTGAACTATTTTACGCATGTTTCACAATAACTGATTAATGTTTATGTAATAACAATTTTTCGTTCAAAGAATTACATGAACGAAAACTGATTTTTATTATTTGTTTTTACAGTTATAAATTGCTCATTAGAACCTTCAATTAATATTTTAACAATCGCTTTGTCAATATTCCACTAACTTTTATCTAAGACATTTACTATATTATCATCAACGTTTATTTATAATTAGAAATAACACATTCTAATGAGTGCACTGAAAACGGAATAAAAGCTAACAAAAAGTATTTTGATGAGAAATGTTGGAGACAAAATTTCAGGAAAGCAAGAAAATTATTTCCTTAGATTGTGTTAAATGGCAGTTGATGACTAACGTTTATTAAAGCTTAATTTGTAACTTTTAAAGCTGTTTTTATCTAATATTCAAATGAATTTTCAAAAACTTAATGTCAGAAGTAAAAGTAATATTTTTAAATAAATGAGCTTAGTTAAATATCACACTAAAAAGCTAGTAAAAGTTTTCAGTTTTCCTAATATTTTTCAAAAATATTGTATTTTCTTCCTTTTATCAGAAGCATATGCTTTGTGAACCTTTTATCTTTCCTTTTTTTCTTTAACTGGATTCGATTTTGAAATGTTTATTCGCACTTAAGAAAAAAGTTTGTACTGTTCAAATTTGCACTACTAAGAGATAAAAATAATAATATTTTTAAAAGTTATTAGTTTTTTTCATTTCAAACGAATATTTTTAGAAAATTGCGTCATATCTGCAATTTAATATGATCTGAATACAAATTACGAAACTATTTAGTGTAGCCAAATTTGGAATTATTTCATGCTTCGAGATAAAATAAATAATAATTTTTCCAAACAGTGATTAGGAGGATGTAATGATTCAGATACTCACTTTTTAAAACTGAAATTCCTCTTTTGCTTATTCGAATTATGTCAAATATTAAGATATAATATTTTTTGTCATGGCTAGTTTATATATGATATAACTCAAAATGTAGATTGCTCTTCAGAATTTGAATATTAATAAAGCTTAGATACATCTTTGGATTTCGTGAGTTTTATCCACAATCCCTCA
The DNA here is from genome assembly GCA_038502835.1 of Octonoba sinensis. Lineage (NCBI taxonomy): Eukaryota > Metazoa > Arthropoda > Arachnida > Araneae > Uloboridae > Octonoba > Octonoba sinensis. The sequence goes on along the minus strand of CM076604.1, from coordinate 88,614,666 downwards.
GAAATTGGAATATCTATCTTTCCTTTTTTTCAATTTCTAATAAATTGTTGAAAATACGCACAGAATCCAAAGTTGAAAAAAGTTGAAAATTTCCCAGTGTATATATATATATATATACAGTACAACCTGTAAAGTTGATAAATTACAACCGATTTGCGGTAACCCATTATGTGTTTCACCATATCTATACCACTAATTTTTATTTTTCAAGATCTGTAATTAGTAATTTATAATCGTCACAAGAGAGAACTTCTCCAAGATGTAACGCTAACCTTTTGTTTTCTCTCAACATTATGTTAAAAAAAAAACTTTAAACCGGAAAAAATGTACGTGAATGCGAATACATATGACTAACATATCATGTTATATAAATAGGACAATCAAATAAGATTGTTATAACTCAATTTCACATAAATTCTAAAAATACCTTTGAAAGTTACGTTATAAAGAGATTATAAAAATACATATGAATACTTGCTTTCGCTAATCGATTAAAATTCTAAAGCAGCTTACAAAAATTAATGACAAAAAAGTAAATTATAATTTTTCTGAATTATAACTTAAACAGTTAAATTTTAAATTCAGAAATGAGTAATTGCTGTTGTTGCTCCTTTCTTGTTGAAGTGTAACAGTAGGTTTCTACGTTTGCTTCATGAAGAATCATTCTCAAAATCGTTTCAAGTTCTTCTGTCAAACACAATTAAGATGTTCAGGTAGAAATTAAAGGCAAACAGCAGCTGGATCATCGATCTTCTCAGCAATTTGCTGTCTTCTGCTTCCACGGTCACTCCGGTTCCAAAACAGAAGCCCATCCCCTTCTACCCCGAATCAGAGACATCTGGCCGGCCCTTGAATGACAGTCCAAGACAGACTCATTTAGCCTATTAATAAAACTCTTTTAAAAAGTAACTCCGAATGAGCACAGGAGACAATTTCCATTTCAAAGTTCGTTAAAGTGTGCCTTCGGGATACAAAGAAATTAACAATCGTAAAACATCTGCAATTTAAAGACAGCAGTCAATTGGAAGTGCGCATTAAATGGACGCATTACTTCGACTGATTGTTTGATTTCCATATCGTAAGAGGAAAAAAATCCACTTCAGAACATGGCGAATATTACTTGGGTGTGGCGAAAGCCGATTTTCGTTTCCATTTCATTTATCATCAGGTGGGACATGCATGTCACATTCTGGAGACATATCACTAACGAAGAATTTGACGTATCATTTACTTCGATGAACTCTTTCCTGGAAGTATTTCTTCTTGTTGAATTTTTGAAAGAATGTTTCAACTATTAGGTAATCTTTGAATCCGGCAAACGACAATCGAAAGCCTGCAAAATATATTTTGAAAACAAACGTGTTTTGACTAAGATATAAGGTTTCGATTTTTATTCTCTTTGTTCTATTTTATTCAAAGTTACTAGCACAGGAAACAAGAATAATAGTTTCCTGAAAAACTATTTTTAGGCAAGAACTCTCAAATGATTCTAATTGACTCTCTTTTGTGCATATATTGGGATTCCTTTGGGAGATACTCGAATTGAAGTCTTAAAAATAGATTCAGCAACATTAATTAATCTATGCAGAAGACAAATATAAATTTTTTTATTGGATAAAATACTGAAATAATCGGCGGAAGGGGGGAAGTTTGTAAAATAAACGCATTTAAGCATTTATTTTAGGAACAGAAAACTACATATCACAAGCATTAAGTAAGCAGTTTACCTTTCAGGGAAAAAAAAATTAAAGCACAATATAGCAATAAAAATTGCAAACACGGGTTTCGGGGTTACAAGAGCTCCCTTTTCAATGCAGAAAGATGTGAGCATATGAATGCAAAAATACCCGACAAATGATATTTTTGCTACAATTTACATTCGCAATTAAAATGTATACAACAATTTATCCAGAGATATGTGAAATATTGCGTTGGTGTGCGAAAAATTAAAATATAGCTGCTCTAGTTCAATAGTAAGACATGTTAAAACGGCTGTTTTGAGATAAACGCCTTTAAGCATTTATTTTACGAACTGTAAGTTGAGAAATGTACCAAGAAAAATTAAGTTTGAGCATCGTACTAGTCTCACACTGTTGTTTTTAGCTTTGTAGTTAGAATTTAGCTACAAAATTAAGCACTTAAGATGTTTCTTAAAATATATCTCAGTATTGAACTAGAGCAACGATATATTCTTTGATTCCCCAGTATTTCTTAAGCTTCCTTACTGAAGTCACAAAATTTGTACACACTTAAAAGGAACCGGCACCCAAAAATGTCGAAAAAAACCCGAAAATTATTATGTTGGTTTAAGTAGTAAAATAAATCTTTAAAAATATTCCCTCAAGATTTAAGAAAAAATTAAGCAATATTTATTGATTTTATTACGGAGTGATTTGCCAACTTTTCATTCCGGAACCGAAACTGTGCTGAATATAAGCCATATACTTATTTCTTATATTAAAATAAGCGAGAAGAAGAAATTTCATCGCGACTGTAACTTCAATCCTTACGTAAAATTTTGATTAAGAAAGGATTTAAGCGTTTGCAAGTCGAAAACTTAAAATGCTGTTTTCTCTCGCTTTGCTTTTTACGCATTTCATCTCAATTAAAATGCAAATGCTTTTTTAAATTTGTACCTATAATGTGGATTTTTGCCCGCATGTTCTTGAAACTCTACATAACAAATTTATGCTCAACTTTTATTATAACTTAAATACTTTTTTTTAAATTTCTTTTTGTAGGTTTTTGAATTTTTCGTTGTTTTTTCTGTGTTACTTCAATTTTTATTTTTTTCTCAAAAAGTATTTGATTTATAAAAAATTCAAAGAGTAAAAGTTTTGCTTTATGAGTAACGAATCAATAAAAAATTTTTTTGAGGCTTTACGCCAATTGTTGAAAAGGAAGAGGCATTTTTAAAAATTGCTAAATTTCGTTTTAAAAATTAAAATTTTCCAATTATACTTAAGAAATCCAGTTTTGTTAAATATGGAATTTCTTAGGAAGTGATATAACATGACGTGAGACAACAATTGTAATTAAAATACCATAGCAATAAAAATATGGTCTCATGGTACCGGCTCCCCTTAAGGGACATGGAGGGATAAAATGGGCCAAATACGACAAAAAAAAAAATGATTTTTAAACTTTGGGCTATTAAATTAATTCACTTCATAAGCTACAATTTGCAAAAATATTTTTTTCAATTTGGCCAGTTTTTCCTGAGTTATAGAGTTTTAACAGTTAAAATACGTTAACCACCCCACGTCCTTTTAAACGGTCTCAAAATGTTAACAAAATCTGAAGGTTTTTGCTACAAACTTAGCCTTATGTTTAAAATTTTGCTTATATATAATGTTTGAGTGGCATGAGACACTCTATACTCCAGCCTCAACTTCAAACTTTATTCTATTTACATGTTTTTTAACGTGTGCCTCGTTTGCTAGTCGTAGCACTTGTTTGTTTAGCGTTTTTTTTAATGATCCCTGTAGAAGTAATTCTTTTCAGAACTAGTTATTCTGTTTATATTTCGATGATTTTTTTAATTAATTCCTTCTGGTGCTCATTTTGTATTTATTGCAATGGAGAGCACATAATCTCGTTAGAGAAAGGACAAGAAAAGGTTGAATAAGAGTAGAAGTTCTTCTCTTCTTAGTTCTCTTCTTCTTCTACTCTTAGGGTTTTGAGCAAGTTGCAGCACTTGCTCAAAACCCTAAGTCACAGGCAAGTTCTTCTCTTCCGTCGATTATACTTCTATAGATTCTCAGTTACAATCACTAAATTCAGAAAACCAAACGGAACCAATTTCAGCAGGGAATGAAGATCAGGATTCTAAAGTAAGCAACTTGGGTGGAAGTTTTGACAACAATTCGGCTTTTTTAAAGTCTGGCTACATAATATTGAGTCAGAATACATTTTCTCCTTTCGTACGGAATGTTCCTTATGATGAATGTGGCAACTTCGCTCTTGATGTTCGGTGTGGCAAATCTTTTTGGTTTTCCACGAAGTTGGAACTCTACTGTATGGATTGTACAGGTCGGGGCAAAAGTAATGACCCGGTTTCGAAGGGCATTAAAGAAACTAATGCAATTTGAGACTTAAAAAACTTTTTATATTTTTATCTGCACCTAATCACATTTTTTTTACATTAAGTTTTTAATACCAGTTCAGCAAGATGGCGGCCTTCTGCAGCAATACACTGGTGCAGTCTACTTTACCGCCCAGAGAGAATAGACTGCATCTTTGTGTGCATTTCAACATCCCGCGTAATGTTGGGGTCCCTAAGCTTTTTTCTTGTGGGGTTATTTGAAGGAGAAAGTTCCCCATACTTTAGAAGAGCTGAAGGACCGAATTATCGAGGAAATATCGCCACACCCCTTGAAATGTGCAGAAAATTTCCCAAAACTTCAAAAATGGACTGCATCAGTGTATTGCAGCTGAAGGCCGCCATCTTGCTGAAGTGATATTCAAAACTTAATGAAGAAAAATAGGATTATATACAGATCAAAATAAAAAAAGTTTCAAGTCTCAAATTGTATTAGTTTTTTTTTTAATACCCCGTCAAAACCAGGTTATTACTTTTGCTCTATCCTGTAAAAAGAGACTTGGTAATACTTCTTCTAGTTACACAGAGCTCTTTAGTCGTAAATTTGATGTAAATACACAGTTTGTAAACTCTTTTGTAAGTATTGGAAAGAGACATTCAGCATTTGAATCTTTTGCTATTAATCTTCACATTGCGGGAAAGGATTGTAAAACCTTTAGCAAGTGCTTTTATCATCTGGGTGTTGTAAGTGAAATGCAACCTACATCAATGAAGAGACTGTCGCCGAGCTTTGCAAAGAAAAAGAAAATCTTTTGACACATATAAAAAAATAATAATAACCGAATGATATGAACAGATATATGAAGAAGAGACAAAAATCTGAAAAGGAATCAACTTATAAACCTAGGGCATTTTTGAATCGTTTCACTTTTCGATTTCCGGATATTTCTTTTATTCATTGTGTGCGTCCTGTATCAAGTGAAGCAAGCTGAAATTAACAAGTACCTTTATATACTATTCGAAGTTAAACAAAATCATGCACTATTCTATTTTATTCACACGAACAATTATATGCTTTTCTATTGTTTTCTCTAAAATGTTCTTATGATCAAAAGGTTAAAAACAATGGAAATTGATCACAAATTTTTAAAAATATTATGTATACCTGTTTCAGAATGACAAGAATCCCTTTTTCAAGGGAAAAGAAATGCTCTTCAAGATGAAAAACATCCCTTTGAAGATCTTCAGAAGGGAGTTTTTCTAACTTCTTCCTAGTGGAAGATCCTTCAGACGGATGTTTTTTCATGTAGCAACTCACTTTTTTCGCATTGAAAAAGTTATTCCTAGTAACCTCGTTCTATTTATTTCTTGTTCTCATGAAGTTTCAGAAAAGGATAATTTTTCATAACTTGTAAACTTTCAGGATTTTTTTTAAGGAAAAGTTAAAAATATTTCGTAAATGCTATTTTTTCACGCATAGTTAGTTTGATTTATAATTACCTAAACTTTGCTGAAAAATATATTAGAATAATACATGAAATGCTACTGTTCAAAGGACTTCTAAATGAGTTTTTTCTGTTATTTTTCGTGATTTTGGTATCTACCGATACGTTGTAAAACAATTCCAAAAAGCATTAGCTTGGGTTTTCAATATGCCAAAAAGGTTTTAAAAGCTTAATACAAGCAGAAAATAAATGCTTGTTTTTGAATACATATTTCAAAACGTAATCAAATACATAAAAATTCCTTTTTCTTATAACTACTTTTGGAGCGTTTACCCAACTTTGTAAAGGTCCTTGCGTAAGAGTTGTTTTTAAAAAATAGTTTTTTTTACATGATTACATAAGTATACCTTATGAAAGAAACTGAACGACAAGGTTATCACGGTAATATATTTTATAAATTAAGAATTTTAAAATGTAATATTTAAATTTTGGAGAAAATAATTATATATATATGTATAGATAGAAAGATAGATTTTTATAAACTTATTGGTAAATATTATTCCTCTTATCTGCAATTATTTTAATTCATATATATATTTAAACTTGGTCGAAAATTAATTTCAGATCAATACACGAAATACATTAATTAATGCGCAAAAAACTTTTTGAAATTTTGTTACTTTTCGTGGTTTTAAAAAGAAAATAAATAATAATTAATTTAATATATTATACTTTCCCTCCAAACTTGGTACATTATGTTTAAAAATGCATATTAACAACCAGTTAAAATTTCATGTGAATCGGTTAATATTTGCAAATTTTCACTTTGCAAAAAGTAAATATGAACGTTTTTATTTCATTATGTTATTTAATTCTTTTCTGCTAACATTAAAACTATAATTTATTCAAAACTAGAACCATTCAATATTCTTAATTTAATTTGAAACAAAGTGTTGCTCAAACGAATGTCATTATTACCTAATTTAATACATAAGTAACGTTGTCGGATTTGAGTAAAATTGAGGGTTGACTGTACTGTTACGCAGGTAAAAAAAATTAGTCGAAAAGTTATGTGTAATGTATTTTGTGAAAAAAAAAAAAAAAGCAATGTATTGTAGGATCGAAGTATGATAATGCAATACGTATACAAAAAAAAAGAACAGTGTCTTAACAAGGGAAGTATGAGCTCTAAGCATTTTATATTTATTTTTGAGTTCTGTTGTTAAATGATTTCGTTTTATAAAATTAACGGAACATAGAAAATAAATCGCACAAATCAAAAAAGCTATTTTATAGGAAGAACTTATTGTACTTGACTTTTCAACGTGCAACTAAGATCTTCTGTAACTTTTATGCAAATAAAATATTCCAGTATGAAAAGTTACTCCGACGTAATAATAAATATTAAATGTATATTCAGAGTTTGTTCCTTTATCATTCCAAATTTAAATCGATTCAGCGATAATAAAAAAAATCAGTGAAAAACTTGTTTTTCTTTTCTTTTTTTTCTCAATTTGTAATTATAAATTATTACTTGGAGAAAAATCATTCATATTTTTCATAAATAACTTTATTATAGCGCAAAATGATGATAAAAATGATAATAATAATAATAATAAAAACGAAATAAAAAACTTATAAATATACATATATATAATAAATATCCTGGTTGGAAAGATGGTTTCATTTCTTAGAATTTTTAAAATTAAAAAAAAAAAATGAAAAAGTTTTTTCTTCATACCCTGATAATGTTGTAAGTTATGCAGTAAAATGCAAAGTCATTGTTTTCCATACAAACAAACTCATTAGTTCAATGCAAAACCCAAAGAAAAAAAAACAGCTCACATCAATAAAAATCATCTTCTGATTAATTTATTAACCATCGTAAAAATTACTAGAGTGTTTTATTAATTAGTTTTAATAACTTCACGTCAATGTTCCTATAAATTTGTGCCCATAACATTTTACAACTCAGCTGCTGCAGCAACCGCTATAAATTTTGTCCTCGCAATAAAATTAGGTAACGCATCAGACTTCATCCTAATTGGAAGATAAAAAGAAAAGCATTCAGAGATATTGTCTGCGTTAAACAAACGTGTGAAAATATTAGGTATAGAAACATTTCAAAGCCTGATATATTCGGTAAGAATTTTTTTATATATCTTTTTCTTTTAAGTAATGCACCAATTTTACACAGAATCGAAAATTTTATTTTGGAAAAGTAGTAATGTTTATCTACTTTCGTTTTTTCTTAATTTATCTTTTCCCTAAGAGCGTTTGGTATATTTTTTATTGGTGTTGTATGCTAACAGTATTTATTAAAGAAATATGAGTCACACAGGCACGTGCAAGTAAAAAGCTTCTTTGTGGATAGATATGCAAAAATACAGAAACTGACTTTTCTTTCTCATTCAAATGCATTCATATTATCAACTCAAAAACAACGTAGAAATGATAGAAAAGCAATAATATTATGTGCTTCTAGTTTAATTTTTAAAATTTTTTTGAAAGTATCGCACAAATGCAAGTATTTAAATTTTTATTACAAATTTAGTTCAATAAAACGGCTTTTTTCAATCTCTTGAACCATCTAAAAACATTGCGCAATATTTATAGAGTACGTAGCGAACAAAAGAACGTTAGGTCAATTTATCCTCAATATACAGTTACAACAGATACTCAAAATCATGGTCAATTATCAATGAACGGTTTGATTATTAATGTTATACTATTCGGCCATTGGAGAAGAAAATTGATTTACTTTACAGGTTTTCTTCTTTTGTAGAAATGTGTTTCTGTATGGTATTTAAGAATAGCGTAACTACTGTAAACATACATGTATCATTTTAAACAATAATCTAATGACTATCATAATTTATAACCCATAGCCGACGATGTATTTTTACAGCTTAACTAAGCATATTTTTTTAAGCGCCAATTTCAATATCATTTTATTTGCCAATCATTGCGCCAATATCATTTTAAACAATAATCTAATGACTATCATAATTTATAACCCATAGCCGACGATGTAGTTTTACAGCTTAACTAAGCATATATTTTTTTAAGCGCCAATTTCGATATCATTTTATTTGCCAATCATTGCGCCAATACCATTTTAAACAATAATATAATGACTATCATAATTTATAACCCATAGCCGACGATGGATTTTTACATCTTAACTAAGCATATTTTTCTTAAGCGCCAATTACTCGTCATAAAAAGCATGGAATTGAAGCAGCCACTTTTTTTCCAGTTGCTCCTTTCCTTAATTTTAGTCTCGAAATCACGTTATTTATCATTGTTACTTATTTAGTAGATCTATTTTATTTTATATTTTTGATAAAAAAATAGATTTTCTTAAATACCATTTTTTTATTATCTAAAAGTTTATTATGTACGTATGAAAAAAATGTATGAATAGGGACAAGTTAAGGCTACAGTTTGCACTTAACATGTCGAAAACTGGCCAAAATATCGGAATGGTATTTAAAGTATGCCTACACTGTATTAGTGAATATTAGGTATGAAAATTATGTTTATAATACTGAACATTTTAATACATAAGTACTTTTATATGTTACACCCTTTTAAATGAAAAAAAAGCCTTTTTTATCAAAATCAAAAATTTACCTCAAAACAGAAATTCAAAACGTTCCATGTGCCGCAATTTTTATGCTATTGTTATCAAACTTTCCAAAAGTATTCTTATGTTACATAGTTATAGTTTAATGAAGGAAATGTAGCAGTAATAATTATTTGAAAGAAGATATTTGTCTTACTTATTTAAAAAAAATCACTACATTTTCTGAAAAATTCAGATAAAAGTATATTTTTGCCTATATACTTTGAAAATAATCATATAAAATGTTTTATTTTATCCATTCATTTATAAAAGGATATCTAAAGATTTAAAATCAGGAAAAAATTTGAATTTTTTTTAAAAATGGAACGTTTTTATAAAGCTCAAAAAACCTTTTAAAACTTTGAATTTTTAAAAAAACTACCCATTTTTTAAGCCAAATTTCTTTTGTAGGGTATTTTTTCTAACAAACAACAAACTGACAAAGTTTTAAGTTTGCACATAAAGAATTAAAAAAAAATAGTGTAAACTGTAGCCTTATAATACAACAAAAGAATGCAGAGCGCACCAAGTTGTCATAAATGCCATTGTAAGAAAAAAAGAATATAATTTGATCAAGACTGAGAGTTGCATATAAAGATTTATCAAAAAAAAATAAACAAATAAAAATAAATAAATAAATGGGGAAAAAGGACAAAAAAAAAAAAAAAAAAAAACACTTCAACGTCTGAATTAATAAAACAAAGAATTAGTGTGTGCATGTGTCGGTAGTCAGGGGGTCAGATTAAAGACTTAGAATCAAGAAATTTTGGTTAAGTTACTGTGGATAAGCTGATACTGCACCTCAAAGTGGTTTTTATAAATTTAAATTTGTTTTTATTTCATTTTGAGTCGAATTTAAAATTTGCCAGTACTATCTGATCGAAAAGTTATCATTTCGTTCTGTGATTTTCACAATTCCTTTAGCAATACACAGTAAATAATCATTTTTTGCTGCATTCTTTCTAATGGATCTCCAAAGCAGTGGCAGAAAACTTACGGATTTCAACTCCTTTTCGCCAGTCCTAATGCTGCATTTGGTAAACATACTCTTCAGCAGAAGAAAAAGACATTTGAAACGTGATCATTTTTTTAAAGGTGTATCAATGCGAATAAGATTTTTTACGCCAAGTATTTTTCCAAAATACATATTTTGATTTAATAAGTGTAGAATTATTTTTTTTAAAATCTTGACTTCCTACAAGAGGTCCAATTCGAGCAACCCGGCACATTTTGGGCACTTGAGGTAGTAATGAATGAAATATTGAAATCGTGTGATGACTGGAAGGGGGGGGGGGGAATACTATGTAAAGAAAGGAGATACGAACTGTTTCCATCTGAAAAAGACTTGCTAGAAAACATGAATACGGATGGGTTTTTTTAATGACAAAAATAAAAATACGAAGGAAGAAAATAATGTAAATTACGCGATTTCGTTGCAACCATCAAATATTTTATTCACAATTAAAGGAAGAAATAGTTAATTTTTATATTTTGAATGAAAATTATATCAGGGCAGTAGAGCGCAGCTAATCTTGTGTTCTACTAATGTTCCGAGCAAAAACAAAGTGCTGCATTATTCCGCGCTCGTCCTCCATGCTCATTCCATGCTTTATAGTAATATCTACAAATTAAACATGTAGGATTCCTTAACGCAAGAATGTACCAAGAGACAACGAGCAGTTTACAAAATTTTAAATTTCTTTTAGTAATTTTAAAGAGTTACAAGAACGAACTGTAAAATTATATCAAATGTTTATTATAAATAAAAGTAATGAGTTGGTGTATGTTGCATGTACTAGTTGTTAACCCGAGAAGCCAGAATTATGTGAGTTTATTTATAGCTATCAGATCATAAAAAATGAAATTCATAAACGAAGTTGTAGTACAAATTACGAATACGTAATTTCTACTCAAACTAGAACGCGTGCAATAACTGTTTTAAAACCATAGTCATATCTTCTTCCAATTTGCGTTTAACGTTGATGCCTTTAGCCTCTATAGCTCATTTTTATTTTTAGCTATTATTGAGATAATTTAGTTTTGAAATATACTAAAAGAAATCATGTTATAGTAATAGAAGAATAGTGTTGTACAGAGTTTTACGAAATTTCTTGTCGTGTTACAGCAGGGGTTCTCAACCTTTTTCGACTTGTGGCCCCCCTTATGGATACCAAATTTTGTCGTATCCAACCTCGTGTAAACTTTTATTTTTCATTATAGAATTGCTTCTCCTAATTTTGATAGCTGGTTTAATTTGCCGTATATAAGAAATTCAAATCAACTGTTGGTCTAATAGATACCACAGCATTCAACTGATATATCATTGAGTACAGTAAGCACACTCATACTTTCAGAGAAGAATACAATGTCATATATTATGGATTTGCAATATATTTGATTAGAATAATGTGTAATATTTTACCATGGGTTGGAATGGGGAATATATTATCAGTTTGACATCAATAGTTTGTGGTCTCCTTTCGGAGGTTTATGGCTCCCATATATTACCATTTTTCCCTGTGGACCCCCAGGTTTTTTCTGTGGCCACCAAGGGGCCCATATGGCTCCCGTTGAGAAATCCTGCGCTAGAGCGAAACCGTGGTATATGAGACTTTCCTCAATTTATCCTATCATGATGGAGCAATACCATTGTATACGTGGTCATGTTGTTCGAGGGCTACCTATGTATAGAAACTTGCTTTCTTCCTTGTTTCTTTCGACTTCTTCGAGAGGACATTCTTTTAAATACTTGATCTTTCAACTGTATTTGGAATTGAGTGTACTTCACCTTCTGGCTAATGCTATTGCTGTTCTCAAATGCTTTTATTTTTTTTTCTTCAAAAATGTAGTTATTATTATTACAATTATTATTATTCCGTTACCTATTACATTTTTACATAGTTTTGTTTTGTCCATGGCAACGTTGTCAGGCAATTCTGATAGTAAGCAGGAGCGCCCATCCGCCCTGAAAGCGATGGCACACCTCCCTAAAAACTACGGAACCCCTTCAAAAAGCAAATACCCCCCCCCCCCGCCCCAAATCGGCCAAACAGTCAACCAAGCTGCCCAAAAGCCCCTGAAACGAACCCCCTTCCTCAGAAATCTCAATAGCGCAGTTTTTTCCAGGATCACCCCCCTCCCCCCCACAGTGGGCACCGCTGTAGTCAGACATACTATTTCAAAATATGTTGTTTGATCCCTTCTCGAATAAGGGAGCTCAATTCTTTTATTATCCCCTCATTTTTAACTACACAAATTACTACAGAAAAGTAAATAATTTTACCCGAAATTAGTGCATCTTTTTGTAAACTTTTGAAAATTGCAATTTCATAAAGAGCATTACGTCACACCACCAAATTTCAGTGAAACTAATGTATGTTCTTGAAAACTTTTCTTGTTCAAAAAGGTAGTCTTTTACGTGTCTAGCCACTCAGTTTGGCGTTATTTGATAATCATCTCTCAGTTGTAATAACTTTCATTTATTTATTTTTTTATTCATTACTATTTTTTTATAACTTTATTTCCCCTTTCATCTTCAATTTCGTTTAACTCTTGGGACATAGCTTTTTCTTTCCATTGTCACCTAACTTAATTAAATTCTTCATTTCAATTTCTTTCGCTGCTCAAAATATCTCATTAAATACACCTGTCGTCTTTTGTTCTGGTTTTACTATTTATCTTCTGATGGTGGGTATAGTTTCGCCGGACAAGTAGTCTGTAATTTTCACACCACATCCGATTGTCTCTCAACTCTCGTAATTGATCTTTCTCGTTCGTAATAATGGGATTACTATTTTAAATGCATTGAGGTAATTGCTTTGCGATATTTTAGAACAAAGTTCGGAGCCCTCCCGTATTCCTGATCTTGGAATTCGTAGCATATGATGAAAGGATGCTTGTCTCACTCCAAAATTAAATATTTATTAAGAAGAAATTTTGAAGCGAATTTATAAATGTTGAAAATTATCCTTCCGCTAAGAAGTTCTAACATCAACAGCAATCGTGTATTTGTCATATGCTCTGAGAAATCCATTCTAATTGGAATTGCATTGCATAAATGCAATTCCAAAAAGTGATAGTTGTTATTTTCACATTACTATTATCTTTTATTTTGTGTTATTTCGGCGAAGATCAGGGAATGTTATGAAACATATTATTCTTCTATTTAATCTATAAATGTCTTCTATGTTTCTGTAAAATTCTGTGCTTTTCGAATTCTCGAGAATTTTTTCTATAGCAAGTTAGTAGTATTTTCTGTTTGACAGGGGGAAAAGGGAGACTTATATTAAAAGATATTTAGTATTTCAACCCAATTCTATTGGTTTTTCAATAATTTGTATGGGCTTAGATTAAAAACGATAAATATAACTTTGTAAAAGGAATAAACTGTATTGAATTAATGTGCATTTCAGTAAAACGATTTTAAATACATTCTTTCAAGATAAAATGCTTAATTAAGTTGTGTATAAAATTATAATAATTTCTCAATTTTGTGAAAAAAATCAGAAATTGCGAGAGTGATTGACGGTTAGAACTGTTCTTAGTTACAGATTCAAGAACTTAAGGACACTCCATTAGGATTTAGATTTAATGAAACACATTAATTATGAAAACAGTTTTCTTAAACATTTTAAGACTTTTTGAGTACTATAAAAACCATGAATAAACAACATTTGACTACTTCCCATCTCCAAATGATCTCTATTATCAGATTATTCTAAAATGTGGCCTCCAAAAAATTTATCGATTTTACTGCACAAAAGTGTTTATTGGAATCAGACTATCTAGTGTATAGAATGAATCTTAATTTGCATCTTTTTTTGGAAGTAAATGAACTAAATCTAGATTCTGGAACACTCCAGATTTTATTGTGTTGCCAAACTTTCCCCCACTGTAAAAGACTGCTTATTGGGATTTAATTACGTAGTGTGTAAAAGGAATCTTTAATTATATCTTTTACTGGTGGAAAATGTACTAAAGGTAAATCTAGTTTTGAAGAGGGCACCATCGAGATATATCGAAACTTTTCCGCTGCAGAAAAGTGCTAGTTAGAATAAAATTACCTAAAGTATTAAAAAATATATACTAACGTGTGTCCTTCTTCGCAGATATATGTACTCAAGGTTAATCTAGTTTCCTAAAAGCTCAAGATTCCATCACTCATACCCAAAATGTTTCACATAAACGACTGACTGTTTATTGCTATCAAATTACCTAGCGTACAAAATGAATCTTAATTTGTCCCTCTTCGTGCTAGATGTTCCGAAAAAAAATATTTTTTTTCTGAAAAGCTCCGGATTTCATCCCGCTTTCGAAACGATTTTACTGTAAAAAAAGCCTGTACTGAAATCAAACTAACTAGCTTACTAAATGAACCTCAATTTGTATCTTTCCTTGGTAGTAAATGTACTGAAGGCTTATCTTACTTCTGGAGAGCTTCAGATTCCATTACGCTATAGCCCCCTCACATCCTGGCACCAAACAGCAGCAGCATCGGGGCATCCTTTCTCACGGCAGGAGAACCCCTTTGAAACCACCAGGTAAACGAACTCCGACTACAGGAACGACATAGAAAAAGAGGCACTCACAGGGCTGCATCCCCATATCCCTCACTGGGGTGATCGAACCGGGTCCCTTCTGGAATAACCCTTTTGGTTACCCTTGAACCCTTACACTGGTGTCTTCCTTCTGCTTGTTTCGAGCGCCTCTTCTGCATAAATTTTCCCCTTTGAACAATTTCTCGACCAACCTTGAACTTTTCTGAGAATCTGTAGCTCTTCGCGATCTTTTTTTAAATCTTGTGGATACTGCAAAGAAAGGAAGTCTAAATCGGCAGCTTGTGGAAAAGAGGAATCATCTTCAGACCTTGAACCCAAGTTGAAAAGGACTCATTCTTTGGGAATATATCAGATGTTTGTAAGATGCACCTTGTGCGTCTGCTACGTTGCTATTTGATCAGCTTTGAACCAATTACGAATTTCCGTTCAAGAATTCTTTTTAATTTTTCTACTTACAATTTACCGCCTCAGATGAGGTAACGGTGCCATATTTCATCCCAAAATTCATTTTTGGCCTCTGCAAACAATATGTTATGATTAAATGTTCTATTCTAAAACATTAAAAATAACACCACAAAATAAGGCTGCACATGGTACTTAAGCTTAAAGAAATGAAAAACAATTTGTTTTCCGCTAAAAAAAAGTTTTTAAGAAATGCAATTTTACTAAAATTCAAAAAAGTTATCCTATTTTTGTCTACCTAAAACCCACCATATAAAATATTCAAGGATGGTTTGAAAACAAGGAAAATCGTAGTTAAAATATTAAAATTTTTAATTCTTAAATGGAAATGCAGAACATATTTTAAAACCAAAATTTAAATCATGATATTTATCTCTCGTGAAGCAATTTTTATCAATGATTTAAACTCTTGTATGCATTCTACATTCCAGTTTGCAATTTACACAATATTTTTAGCGGTGTGCTTTATATGTTGTTGATATACAGTTTTATTAAAAACTAATTTTTTATAATGGCAACTGTTTAATGAAGAATAAGTAAAGACAAAAATTTCTTTGAAAAAAAAATGCATAGCATATTCCAAGAAGAACAATTTGAAAATGCGTTCATGGAATTCATTTTTTCGCTTGATCAAACAACACGCCGAAATATGAGCCACTCTGTTAGACAAGTCATTATTTTAAAACGCATGTAATCGAAAAATTTTAACAACAAAAATTTCACCCGCCGCTAAAAAATAAAATTCAATTTCGGCATCCGATCTTGATGCAAAGCAATTTTTCGTTAAAAAAAAAAAAATCTTGTTCCTTTGGGACGCAGCAAGTATTAGCTTCACATGCCGAGCTCTGGGAGGTGAACTTAAATATGCAACCGAGGGCCGCGTTTTCTCCTGAGTAAAAAGGGTTGCGATGCTGGAAAAATGCATTATCCCCCCGAGTAATAATAAAGAACAGCAACCCTGATTAAGGAGATGTATTGGGTATTTCTTTCAGTTCGTTACCATAGCAACTGATTTTGTGACGTCACGAAAGCTGTGTCTTAAAAGAAGGAGCGAGTAGAAATTGCTCTGAAAATATTCGGATTAGTTTACAAAGTCGGTTCCCCTCAGGTAAAGATTAGAAAAATCAGGCATAATGCTGACTGATGATAAAGTAAAACATTGTAAATCAGTCATAAAAAACAGCGGTATAAGTATTTGACTTTAGTGACATATTTTTGAAACAGCAAACGGAATAAAATACGGATCAACAAAGCAAGAAAGTTGTTTTTCCTTTCTGCATTACATTTTTTTTAAAATTAACATTTCATATTTTCTATCTTAAACATCATATTTATTATTTCCCTTATTTAATACTGATAGAAAATATAATTTGAACTCAGAAAGTCCTGCATACATAGTTCCAATTTTCAAACTTCAGCAACATTTTAAGCTTGAGTTGGGCCGTTAAAAATGTTAATAAAATGTTACACCCAAAACATATGTAAACGTTTTGCTTCAGCACAAACTTCTGAGGAAAAGCTCAATAATCAGCATTTTCACGAAATTCTGGGGAAGTGCAATACATTACGCAATAAAATAGTTTAGCGTTATCGAAAAATGTTTCTAATATAGTTAAAATAAATGCAAAATTGAACGCATTTAAAAATTACTTTAGAGTAAACTGATGATTTTTTAAAATGTGTTTATTTCTCCTGTAGCAATTACTATTTTACGCAACTTCATAGACTTGGAGTAAAGCAAACACGTTTTAGTCAAAAACGTGCCCTAAAATCAGCCGGGTACGAGGATTAATTTTGTCCTATAGGAGACGTAGCTGATTTACCGGAAAGAATGCCGTGTGTTTCTTAATTCCCTGCCTAAATTACAAGTTAATATTTTCCACTGCTAAAAATATCGATAAAAACTTTGTCTTTAGCGATCAGAATATGAAAATAACGGACGTGATTTTGGCAACAGTGAGTGACGGCGAATTTCTGGGAGTCTACGATGAATAAGCTCTAACGTGCTTGCTATATTTTAATGTTGCTGTTCCGCTATGGTTTTATAAAATGTTTAGTTTGTAAAAGTCTTTAATGATGCTGTAGTAGGTGCTGCTATCATTAAAATGAATAGTTTGATTGTTTTCTGTCCTATCCAAGAATTTTTTTTTGTAAATTATAACCTGATAAATCGCTGCGAATCTTTTGCTTCGGTGCCCATGGCGCGGGCGTGGAATTTGATAACACTGTGAAAAATTCTAGTTCAACCTTTCACCAAAAAAATGAAGAAAAAAAAAATGGTGAAATTTAGCTGCAACTAACATTTAGTGCTGCAGTTGAACCATTATGATGGTTCCTACTTTCACATTCATGGTGAACCTAGGTGAAACCTAAGTTGAACCATTATAAAGGTTCAACTTAGTACCAAATGTTGGTTGCAGCTAAATTTCCCCACTTTTTTGGTGAAAGGTTGAACTATAATTTTTTGGTGCAGTTATGAAACACACTACACCCTAAGTTTTACCAGACACCCTAATGTTTGCAAGTCCCTTTTACTAGGGTATTGTAATTTTCACAATTGCAATGATCTAATATGAGTAGGAATTAACGTAAAAAAATCGCAAGGGTTTACTTTTTTTCACGTTAAGAGTGAGGTTAACTTTGTCACCATCCGTTGTCCCCATTTTTATGCTTTTGAATTCTTTTTTTTTTTTTTTCTTTTTTGCTCTATAGACTTTCTTTTTTGTTGAGAAGTTGAAAATGTTTGTTTTTTAATCTGTTATATGTTGTGTGACGTGTTTGTATATCTGCAATGGTGTTTTTCGTATTCAGATTTATATTTTAAACCACGTATGGGCCTAATAAATAAATAAATACAGAGAGAGAGAAAGAAAGAAGAAGAAGAAGAACAAAAAAAAGCTTTGTAAAACAAGCAATACCTGAAAACTAATACCCTCTATAGAACCAAAGTTTTATGTTTTCAAAGTAGAATGCATGTTTCATCCTTATAAATGAAACTAATTTTTCCCGCCTTTATTTTGGACCTTCCCCCTCGGCACTCTAGAAGAATCGAGATAATTAGCTAGGGTGCCTTCGAAAATCCCGTTGGACGATGCATTAAAATCACCGTTGCAGCAACATCTTGCATAATGGCTCCCTGCCATTTCTCTCTTCGTCTTGGAGCATTCTCCCCGATTTAATCGAAAGAATACCTCTTTTTTTCATTTATTTATTTACTTTATCCGCATTTTTTATTTTTCATTCCTTTGTTGCTTATACTTTTTAGATAGGTATTGTTTTAGTAAGGGAATTCGAAATGAGAAAACTACAACGCTCTCTCACACCATGCACTATAACAGCCTTTTCTTTTTTTTCTCTCAAACCTCCCTCCCAACTCCTCCCGACATAATAATATTGCTGGAGTAGCCGTTCTTTATCTAGTGTCACCCTACTGTGCTCCATTCGTGATTTCCGATTTTTTCCCCTTCCCGGTAGAAAATGAAAACTTGCAATTTCCAGTTTCCTTTAAACTTAATTGCATTTTATCCTCAGCGAACAACAAAATGGATGGAAGAAATAATGTTGCTTATATTGTTTTTTGGATGCGAATAAAATAACTGAGTGATTAGATAAGAAATTGAAAAGCATAAATTAGTTGAAAGACGTTGAATTTTTGGTAAAAGAGGCTTGTTTTCATTTTATTTTTGGGAACTAACTGCTTAATTTAGATAATTACTCCTAATGTTAAGCATGTGAAGCACTGTCTATTTTTAATGTTAAAAATTTGCCAGACTATGAAATAACTTGATATTTCTTGTATTCCCCGTTACTGCGATCTTATTTATTTATTTACATTTTTACATCATCAAATATGGGAACTCACAAAATAAATTTGCTTCTATGGTGTTTCCAAGATGTCTGCAATTCCAATTGGTTAATAAAACAGTACACAAAATAACTGTTCGAAACTCATTTCAAATACCACTTTATCTGATGCACATTATCATGTTCGATATAGCAAAAAATATATTCCTTTTATTTAATTTCTTCCTTTTTTTTTTGTATTGGTCTTCTATCTATCTTTCTTCTAAGACTTTTACCCTAATTACCTACAACCGATTTTAATTTTCTAAGGTATAAAACTTTACCTTACATTTTTATTTTTCAACATGTTTATTCTATATGAGTGGCTCCCATCCTTTTTCCCCATAGCCATTTCTTTCTTTTTTTTTTTACAATGAAACAACTCGCATCCTAGATACGAGCACCGAACACAAAAGACGCTAAAAATAAAATGTTATAAAAATGTATACAAAAAAGTTCTCATAAAGCACTGTAGTATTAATTTTAATAGTATAAATTATATTGCAACCCTATAAGACATGCTATATGATACTATTTGAGATTGCGACCCACAGGTTGGGATGCCCAACACTGTAAAAAAATCTAATTCAACTTCACCAATAAAATGGGCAAATTTAGCTGCAACCAACATTTGGTACTAATTTTAAACCATTTTCATGGTTCCTAGTTTTACATTTCTGGTGAAAGTAGGTGAAACTACAACTAATGGTTCAACTTAATACCAAATGTTTGTTGCAGCTAAATTTCACTATTTTTTCTACTTTTTTTTTTTTGGTGAAAGTTTGAACTAGAATTTTTTCCAATGTATTCTGCAGTTTTTATTGTTAGTTCCAGTCTCCGCCCCCATTACAATGTTAGCGAAGTATAACCCTGTTATAAAAAAAATAATTTCCCTTTAAGAGAAAGCACAAATAAGCATTAAAATAAGCATTTTTTCAATGTGACAGGGAGCTTCTAGATGAAAAATTGATTCCAAGCAATCCCGAAACATATGTCTGCATTTTAATGCTTATTTGTGCTTTCTTAAGGTGAAATTATTTTTTTTCAGTTTACTTGCACAAAGTTAAATTATTAAAAAAAACCCTGTCATTTTCATAATGTTAACAATGAACAAGTCAACACAACCGAAAATGTTTTACTTCCTATTAAATGTACGCTTTTTTAATTTTTAAGAACTGAACTGAAGTGCTACGAAAACTTCATGTCTACACTGTAAAAAATTGTAGTTCAACCTTTCACCAAAAAAAAAAAAAAAGAAAATGTTGAAATTTAGCTGCAACCAACATTTGGTACTAAAGTTGAACTATTATAGTGGTTCCTAGTTTCATATCATGGTGAAACTACACCATTCTAATGGTTCAACTTAGTACCAAATGTTGGTTGCAGTTAAATTTCCCCAATTTTGCTGTTTTTCTGGGGAAAAGACTAGACTCTTTTACCGTGTAATAAATCGTGTACTGAAGGAGGACAAATTGAAAAATGGGAAAGGAAAAAATAAACTTTTTACCTTTTTATTTTTGCTATTATTTTTAATTACATTTTTTAAAATTTTAGTAAATTCCTGGTTTTCTTTTCTTTCTTTGTCTTTTTAGTCTACTTTCCCGTAAAAGTAAAAAAATTATAATAAAGCATGAAAGGAGGCTTAATGTATCGTAAAAATATCGTTAGAAATCAAGAGAAGTCGAAAATAAATTAAGTAATTAAATAAAGATTGAAAAATAAAAAATTTGAAAATAGGGTTTTGAGATGGGGAATTTGTGTGTCTGTCTGTCTGTCCCCCCAATATCTTTTGCACGAATTGTCCGATTCGAAAAATTCTCTTTGCATTCGAAAGATCTCGGCGGTGACATCCCATTTCCATATTTTACTTTTAGATTTGAACAATTTTTCGTTCATTTTTCCACAATATAAATTTTTTAACATTAGCGCCTATGGGCGAAAATGAAGCAAATGATGTAAACTCTGGGTACAAGATTCAAGTTCCAATGAACAAGCTCACTGGAAAAAGCGCTTGGCGTGAAATATTGATTTGAACAATTTTTGCTCATTTTTGAACAGTTACAAAAAAATTAACATAGCGCCTACGGAAGAAGTTTCAATCCTATATAAATCTTGATCTAACGGACCGATTTGCTTGGAATAAAATTTATCGGAAAGGTCTTATAACATAGAACATGTACAGATAAAAAGTTCGTCCAGAACTAACGAGCCTATTTTTCTATGAAATATTTTAATGGGGATTTTCAATAATATTTTTGAATTAATGAATGATTAAATGAATAAGTGAACGAATGGATGAACAAATGAGTGAATAAATGATAAAAAAATAATTAATGAGCGAATGAATGAAAAAATAAGTAAATTAGTGAATAAATGCATGAATGAGTGAATGAATTAATGATTGAATGAGTGAATAAATATGTATTAACCATTGAAAAAGGTATATTTGATGCAATTAAGAACTAAAGCTAATAGAGAAAGAGAGACATAGCTAGATTATAAATTTGAAGGGGGTGTATACGGGAAAGTAGGCTCTTATAGTTCTACACGGAACGTCTTGTTTAATTTTGAGATATGGTTCTATAACTTTGTGTGACAGATTTTGTTTGATACATTTAATTATCCAAAAATTGAACACAAATATATCCAGAGTAAATGAATCAGATGAAAAAAAAAAAAAAGTGACGCAGCTCTTTGCTGCGTCTTTTCTTCCCCTGCTCATTTTTTTTTCTTGCATTGAAAAAGGAATTCCTTCTAATTCAGAAACACGTGTTTGCATTTGGTTCCTATTTACTTTGCTTTTTTTCTTATGCATTTGTTGCAAAAAAAATTATTATTTTTCGTTTATTTTCAGAGGATTTTCAGACATAAAGCTTCTTTTTTTGGTTCTTGATCGCTTAAGAACAGATTGCTTACCTTCAAACCATATTCTCCCACAGAACTTTACTAAGAAGAATGGAAATTTTCAAAATCTCTCAGACTTGCAATTTCCACCGTGTAAAATTAATTTAAACTCTAATTAATTATGTAACAAAAAATTGCATTTCCAATACAAAGTGACCATATTCCAAATAATAAAAAAAAAGGAGTAAATAAATAAATCAAAATTAAAAAAATAAGTGAATGTAAAAAGTGAATATTATATCATAATTCGATATGTTTTTGTTGAGTTCTTCTTCAGGAACTAATGACGTATCTTCATTTGTATTAATTCAAGTTATTCGAGATAATGCCAGTAATAACGGAAGTTGGAACGTTCAGGTGGAATAATCAGTAGTTGTAACGGAAATGTGACATAATTTAAAAATAACTGCGCAAAAAATTTCATACATTTAAAAATATTAACGGCCACATAAAATTACATAATCCATAATAGTATTTAATTTTAGCTAAATGTTATGGTTCAAACTTTCAAATTCGTCTCCTGGGAAAAAAAACCGTTTTTGAGTTGTGTTAGAAGGGCAAAATAATGATTTTCTTAGGATGATTTTTAATTTCTTCTTTTATTTATTGAAAATTGTCTGGCTATCGTAAGAAATTTATTTGATAATTTTAGTACATAGCAATTTTTCAACATAAATAAATAAATAACTTCTTTGGTGAAACTGTAGTTTTAATGGCATTTTAAAATACTTTAAAAACATTTTCCCAATTTAAATGTAGCTTTTGTGACTTTTTTGTGTACTTTTACAGTGTTTTTAGGAGTAAAGGTCATCTGATCCTCGGACTTGATTGATACAAAACATAGTTGTAGCTTTTTTCTCTTCTTCCCCTTTTTTGAGTTAAGTTTCAATTCGTAATTTTGTTTCAATTACTGTATTTATTTTAATATTAATGCCAAATGGCGATTTCGTAATATAAATACATTTTGCATAGGATTTACACGTATTTATGCGCGTAGCAAATTTCTTTGAATTGAAATGTGTTATTTTGATGAACATTTCTTATATTTTCTCACTATTCTTGCATTAAAATGCACTGTAAAAAATGTAGTTCAACCTTTCACCAAAAAAAAAAAAAAAAAGAAAAATTTTAAAATGTGGAAGTTTAGATGCACTGTTTTTTAGGAAGTTTAGATTACTGCGTTGAACCATTATAATGGTGCAGTTTCATCATGAATGTGAAACTAGGAACCATTAAAATGATTCAAATTTAGTACCAAATGTTGGTTGCAGCTAAATTAAAAAAAAACTTTTTTTTGGTAAAACGTTTAACAAGAATTGTTTACAGTGTATCACTAACGGAAAGTAGTGACTTTCACTGTAGAATATTCATTAAAAAAAAAAACTAGCTGTAGACACAGTATCATCCATTTTTTTAGCTTAGCGTCTCTTTTTTATTAGTTTTGAGGCTCTACCTTGTTTTTCAATTTATTTTTTTCATTTTTTCCTCTTTCCGGTTTTTTATCGTTGAAGGCTGTTGTAAAGAAATACATGTGTTTTATCAAAAGTAAAGTTCAGGTTTTTTTTTACACTTAGACATTATGAATATCTTGATTCAATATAAAAGAAAAATCATAGTAATAGAGTAACAGTGGAAGTACTGTTGCAATCATTCTTAATATACTTTGTACGGCTTACTGCGACGGAGTAGAAATCTGAAATGTTGTAAATTCTATTTCATTTGCATGAAACCTTTTATGCGTTAAACTGTTAAAGTCAAGAGCTGCACACACTTTTTTTTACTGGTCCATTAACTTCCCATTTTAATTAAATATTTTGATTAGCGACAAACTTTCCTCAACATAAATCTTTCCTCAAGTGCGATTTATTAAACCACTGAACTAGTTATTTAATTTTATGCAGTTGTAACACATATTATACATAAATTTTATCTTTATACACTCCTTCGCATGCGCGCAAATCAACATTCGCACGTAACCTTGATTTGAAACAAAATAACTCGTCACTGCCATTTACATCTCGCTTTATATTCGACATTGTTAGTTTCAACTTGTATTTTATTTTGTTTGACATTGTACTGTGCAAACTATCTGACTGACTTAAATATATATATTAAAAATGGATTAGCTGCTAACTTAAAAGGTTAGTATTATTTTGATTTGGCATTCATTAGCAAGAGTAATGTTCATAGAGAGATAACATTCCTTCTTTTGTTTTGTTCTTGCCATTTAGACTTCTTTGAATAATAAATAGTAAAAAATATAAAATTAATCCAAGTTTTTCAAGAATTGTTTGAATAATAAATAGTAAAAAATATATTGGGTATTGTACAAATACTGTGGATTGCAGATATAAGGCGTAGTATGAATGTACGGCTAATAAAAACTTCTAAAAAAGAATTCGAATCTACGTCGAAAGTAAGAGGGAAAAATATTTACAAAAATGTTTTATTGCCAACACGAAAACTGATCAATGGCTACTAATTAGTTACAATAAAAAGGTAAGAAAATAGGTTGACAAACATAGGACAAACTGGTACTTAACTGTTTTTCCTTTGACTATTTATGTAGAGATAAATTTTTACAAGTCAATTCATTTAAAAAGTCCTTCACATTTTAATATCTAATTTCTAGGAAACAGAAGAAAAATTAATTTTCAATAAATATATTCTTACTTAACTCAGTTTAGAAAGCTTAACGTATTCTTTTGTAAAATTCTGATTTATTCTTTTGAATTACTGAAGATTAAGTGCAAAGCGTTATATAGTACAGCCCCGATTATCTGCGAGTGGATTATCCGAGGTGCGGATTATATGCGAGTTCCTCAAAGAACGATTTATCCAAATTTTTCAAGAATTGTTTGAAAAGATTTTTGTGCCTGAAATAAGTAAACATCTTGATTCAAAAAATTTTCCATGGCTGTTGTGTTAATTGAAAACACGCCTTCACACGCAGGTGGGCCATTCCACCGTCACGTGCGGGACAAATGAACTCAAACGTTTTACCAAAATTTTGTCATAGAGCAGAAGATTTCAAACAAGTGGAAGCAATTGCATTTTTTAATTGTTACTTATGGTGCAAAGATGCTTTTGACACGTACTTATCTTTCAGAAATCTTTTTTATAGTTTAAAATAAAATTAATCTTCATGTGTCACGTGCGGGACACTTAAAGTCAACCTCTCTTAATTTTCATTATGAATCAACTAGAATTTCTGCTCTATTAATCATGCAGTGACAAAACAAAATATAGGAATTGAAAGCCAAGGCTCCAATGTAAATAAAACATATCTAAAGTTTTGAGAAATAATAATTTTAATAGTTGAAAAAAATTATAATGTATCGTGTAACGTGCGGGACACAGTTGTCACGTGCGGGACATATTGCAAATGCTTATGTAATACATGTTTTCAGAATGTTGGAAATTAAATGAAAACACCAAACAATGTATTGGTTATACACTTTGAAACACAAAGCATTAATTTTAATAGAATATATGCGTAAATTGATCATTCCGAGAAATATATAAAATTTTAATTAGAATTAGACTAAATGAAAAAAAAGTTTTATTATTTTTTCAAAATTTTAAAAATTTTCTGTTGTTAGATAAAGCGGGAGCTGCTATCTTTCTTAAAACATCTTTAAAGACATAGGGAATTCTATAAGGGTGCTCTGGCCACTTGTTGTATTAGAGCTTTTGTTTCTCTTTTTCGGCTTTAGTCATATAGTCTTTCCTCATTTATTCAGTCCATTTGTCCTTTTATTTTCTTCCTTCTGGAAATGTGGACTTTTTTTTCTCTGATCTTTTTCACTCTTTCAGCACTTGATTTAGATCCTTCCATTATCCATTTCTGTTCAATAAAAATCAAATTTTATTAATGTTGAAAAGTTAAAATATTATTTAAAGTTGTTGTGCAAAAAGTCATAAAAGGGAAATATAATTCATCTCTAATTCTAAATAGACTTTCTAAAATAAATCTCATAATGTTTAAGCTATGTTGTTACGGTGCTGTATCAAATATTGAAGAAAATCAAAAATAATGATCTTCCAAACAACTCATCGATAAAAAATGTAGTTGCTTTATAATTTATTATGAATATTTTAAACTAGCTTATTCTTATTTGTCTTTCTATATGACTTGAGTAATCTGTTCTGAAACATAAATAATCCTTGAAATAATAGGGCATTCTGTAATAAAAATGTAAAATTTTAGAAATGTATGCTCTATTAAATACATAATTTAGCAAAAACTATCAAAAATATGAGAAAATGTATAATTTATTTTTTTAGAGTAACACAATTTTAAAACAAAAAACCAGTAAAGATTTCAAGTTATGTTGAAATAAAATTCTTATAAACATTTAGAAATTGGACTTGTGTTTCCTACATGTAATGCGTCACGTGCGGGACAGTTTTGTTTTTGGATTTTTTTACAAGTAACAGTAACTTTAAAATATAGAACTAGCATAGGATATATGTACTACATTAATCTGCTTTAGAAATGCCATTTACACAAAATAAATGCGCTTGATTTTTAACCTGAATGAAAATATTCATCTTTTTCGTCACGTGCGGGACACGAAAAATAAGCTCTTTGTGGGTGCTAGTATAGCTATAGAGATATCTCCTAGATCTTAAAGCTTAATAAAATAAAATAATTAACTTTTAGACTTACCTATAAAGTTGACATCAGGAGTTTCAGTTTATTTCTTTTATCCAAAACAAATCATGCAAAATTCGTTCGAAAACTCAATGAACTTGCTTGCACAAATCAACCATCTTTAGAGTACTCTGTTGCCAATCCAGAAATGATAAACTTTGATTTCTTACTCAAAAGATAAAATTTGACATTTTATCTTTTAATACATACCAAAATTATCCACATAAGTATGATTTTAAAATTGACCACCCATGTACCTGTTTTCATGGAATGGCCCAGGTACAAATGTGCTTAAATCTTGCTGACGGGACAATCTTTGCTAAGTTTTTGCCTCCAAGTGTTACCGCGCTGATACAAGAAGTATCAGCTGGACCAGGGAGTTACTGCAACCGCTAAGAAAACATAAGTGACAATTTTGTTATTGTCAAAAATTGAGGCAAGCTATAATTTCAAAGAATTTTGACGGAATTATGCAATTTTGGATCGCATTTACGATATTGCGTCTGCATAGGATTACATCAAACCTTCAACCCTTGTGAAATAATGGGAAAAAAAATTTCTGAGTATCGAGACAAGTGCTAAGACGAGGCTCCTGAGCGGATGACACACGAAACTGGTCTGCAGCACGTTGACGGATTGATTTAATATTTGTATTAACAAGACGAAGATGTACAACTGGAGAGAAGCTCAAGTTAAGGAAAGTACAATTCCGATTTAAGAAAAAGAGATTCCAAAGTAGGAAGTAAATCCGTGAGGCTGATTTTTTTTTAAACTGAACACTTTTATGTATGAACTCTTTCACAAAGTATGTTTTTTTTCTTTTACTTTTTTGTTGTTTCAGTGATTTAAATGTACCACAAAGTTGTACGCTTAAAATACGTTTTGAAAGCATACTTCGTGATTCCACCTTATTTTTTATTTCTTACCCACACAGAATCATCATTATCAGATTACCCACAATTTTTCTTATCTGCTTCCTCCTTGTTACCGAATTAATAAATGAGGCTCTGGTGTGCACCAGTTTCAAAATAGTTAAAAAAAAACATGAAATTATTATCGATATTGTCAAATTCCAGATCCTACATCATAGTACCAGCACTTTACCTGCTCATGAACCTAACGTCTAAAACATAACCCCATGGACAGAAATTTAAATCCAATTTTATTTTGGTTTCAATTCACTGCTATAAAAAAATAAGAAAAGAAAAAGCTTAAAGTACAGGTGACCCGCCTTTTTGCAGCCTGTTTAAGCTCCAGCACGATGTAATAAATTGCAGGAACCCTCATATAACACTAAAACCTATAATACCCGGCTTCGCTCAAATACTATAAGCAAATTTTCCTAAAATTATGGATCAAATTGTTTTTGAGAACAGTTATAGGTCTGATGAAAAGTGTGAAGCGAATCCATTAACAATAAGAAGACGTTTGCTTAGCAAAAAAGTCATTTTCTTGAATATGCAGACCATTCCGCTGAAAGAAACCTAAAACTCAAAAAGAGGTCTCAAAAATGTTTTTCTATATATCATGAAATCTAAATTAACTTAAATCAGTAGTTAACGAATTCGTACGAATGTGTTCCAATTTAGTTCATTCTATAAAAAATATTAGGAGCATGTACAAAGCAGTGGAATGACATCGAATTAAATGTGTTTAATTTTTAATTAAAAGAAAAATCGTTTCGAAGACAAAAAGATTGCACATATTAGTATATCTCTTTAGACATTTGGGAAAAGTGAGAAACCTTTAACGAATTTTTATCAGAAAAAAATAAAAAGGTTTGAATGGAAGAAATTTTTCACAATTTAAAGTTGATACTAACAATCTCTAAAAATTGCCAAGAAATTGTTCTTGTATTTGTTTTTGGTAAGATGTCAAACCAATGTGGTATTGAATTAATGAAAGCAGGCGTTTAAAACAAATCTTTATCATTTCCGCTCATAGAAATGAAAATTTATAAATTAAATTCTATAGGTGTTGGTCATCTTCAAGGATGAAATTTTAATGCTGAATTTTGGTGTGGTATTTAGTTAAGCAATTAAACATTTTACAGATAGTAGTAAATTGTATGCATTTTATGGTTGAAAATCAAAATTTGTTGCGTGAAGTAAGAATTATTTAACTATTTTTAATGCCTTACTGTTAAGGTGCTTTATAAATATGGGCTTTTATCTGGGGGCTTTGTATCTGGGTGATTTCACTGAAATACCCATTGAAGTACGTAATATTGCGAATCATTTACAACACTGCGGTTTCACAGAAAATATTCTAGTTTTAGTACTCGATATTGTACCCAAATTAATGTTTTGTACACAAAACTACGCACAATGCTACAAACATAATATAAAAATGCAAATTACGTGGATTGTAATACAAAAGCAAGTTTTCGTACAAAACCAAAACCAAAATAAAAGACAGAACACAGAAATGCGTCTGAAATGCCAGAATGTATTTGCGATGCATACTTCATTCTGCAATGTTTTAAAAGAATATTTGAAATTCCTGTTTTTTTCCTTATACGTTTGCCAATATTTTATATATAAAAAAAAAATTCTCCCCTGAACGGTGAGCTTAAATTGAATTGAAGACTTATGCAATTACTTTAGTTTTAGGAAAAAACAGACTTTTTTATTTCTAATGGGGTTGCATATGGTCACTAACCTTTGCAGATCTAGTGCGTTCCCTGGAAACCTGCATCCATTCTTTCAAGTAGCACCACTATCGGCAAATGCCGTTACCACTTGAGAAATTTTGACGCTCAGTTTAAAAAAAAAAAAAAAAAAAAGACAAGAAAGCATAACGAGATTTATATTGTGTTTTCAGTATGTTTATAGAACTTATTGACATGAAAATTCATAAAAAAAGTAAATTAAGGTTGTATATGAGAGTCCAAGGTTTTATCTGAAATATTTATTACAGCTAAATAGTAAGAAAAGCTGCAGTCAAATCAATAAAGATTCTCTTGCAGTGCAATTACGCATACTAATACGTAGAAAATATCACCCGCTGCAACTATTTGGTTGCTGAAATGTTTTTCGTTCTTTTTTTTTTTTTGGATAAGTACCTTTCATGTTTTAAGGGGGGAAAATCAGTTTCCGAACTCATCGTTGGCGTTTTTTTTTTTTTGTTTGTTTTTTTGATTTTTTGTTTATGCACACAAAAATAGAAGTGAACTTCTATTTTTCAAGATTCAATTTATATATTAAATAAATAAAAAAAATAAAAAATATATAAAAAAATAAATAAAATCTATACAATATGAATGATTGAGTGTAACAAATTTTTTTATTTGTTTATTTTTTTAACATTCAAGTTAAATGAAATTTTCTTCTGGAAAACTGTTTTCATTGTCCAATATTATCGAAACCTGTTACTGGATCCCAAATATTAGTGCTCGCAAATGCATTGTCTTTGAAATACAACTATGTATACAGCTGTGTTGCATAATAATGCAATATTAATACAGTTCACAATTTTAATTGCATACATCCTGTTTAAGTTCCCTTAATTCTACTGTACAATTCTTAACAAATAAAAGCTCGGATTTTAGAACGTTATCAATTTTCACTTTTGGAAAATTTGATCTTTCCTTAGAAAATACTTTTCATTCTTTTCTCTCACTTTTTTAACATAAAATGGAAAAATTATGTAGAGCTATTCCTTTTTTGAGTCACTTAAAACTTCGATTAAATTTGACTTCTCTAAAAGCCAATTAGTTAATGAATAGTTACGTAGTATCTCTATTAAAAACTGTATTAAACGGAACAATATCTTTTACAAATTCTTGTTAAATATTTCCCCGAATTTTAAATATATCATATCAGTTGCAACAGCTGTTTAAACGGGATTTTTACCTGCGTAGTACCATCGAAAATTCTCAGGATTCTCTTTCTAGCCAGGAGTGCGGGAAGAACCTTAAGTCGTTGAAAGGAGAATCAATTCGCAAGCCACGTAGGTGATCGTGAGGATCCTTTGAGGTTCCCATTCAGTTCTTAAATCCCCACCTGGTACTGCGCAATACAAGCACTTGAAGTCTTTTTAACCTTGGAAAAGGGTTAAACGTTCTCACAATTTTGTATTGTTATCGATAGGTTCAGAATGCGGCAGATACGATAAGACGTTTTTCAAAATCATGAGGCACTTTCTCGAAAACACGTTACCACGATCCAAATGTTCAAAAAAGAAGAAGAAGAAAAAAAAAAAAAAAATGTAGAGAGAGCGAGAAAAAGAAAGGACTAAGCGATTGGATAAAAGATGATTGCATACTGTATAACTTTGACTTCATATTTTATACAATACAGCAACAGTATTTGCATTTATTAATTGCAATTTGGTTTTAAACAGATGCAGAAAAAAAAATCAAAGTGTTTGCATAATTTGTTGAATATTTTAGATAGGACACTAATGCATGGTGAGGGTTTATTGCTGTTACGAACCATATTTCAAATGGTAGCTTGTTCTGCCAAGCGTAGATTCAATAAAATATGTATGTGCCGCAATTCATACAAGAAAGGTTTTTATTTTTCCTCACACATGCTTTTATTATGAGAAATGCAGCAATAAACCGTCTGCTAGCAATAAAAGTTAACCAAAATGAAGGGACTGCCCTATATTATTTACGTGAAGAATAATTTTAATATTATTAGCATGGCGGTAAAACCACCATTGTCAACATATTCACCAATACTTATTTATTTTTGCGTAGACACTTCTTCAAATAAATTGTAAAGTTCTGATTCTTTTTGAAGACATGTTAGTTCAATTTTCTGGAATTGTTTTCAACATTTCAGGGTTTTTTGAATATTTTCAGAAAGCCACAAACAAATGTTTACATTAAAACAATATTCTTGATTTAATTCCGAATGTTACTTTTATCGAATACAATCTGTTATGAACTAAAACAAAATCTTTTAATTATCCGTGGGGAAACTCCGCCAGAAATAAAATCTACTATTTAATGCCGGTTTGCAAGAATTATCGTTCAAGCTAAATGAGAGTAGTGAGAATATGTGACACTTTTACCAATATTAATTTAAATTGTATTGTATTGAGTTACATGGACACTTTTTCCTTGAAGAAAAATACCCCACCTTAATGAGCACATTTATAATTTTTAAAGGTATGTTTGTTTTAGAACGTAACATATACTTCGAACTACTATAACTGTTTACTTACTTCAAGGAATAATAACAATTAGTAGGAGAAAGGCTTTGCGTTTTACGTATGAAGTACTTTTTAGCATACTTTCCGCTGAAAGAAAAAGAAAAAAAGAGTGCCTTATGAAATATTATGCATCGTAACAATGTCGTTAAAAGTAAGAAAATTCAAAAATAAGTTAAGTCAAGGCTGAACTTGATCGTAACGATTAACAGTTGAACAGCGAACAGGATCAAGTTCAGCCCTTGGTTAAGTAAACTGAAACAAACCAATTCGTTACAAATCGAAAATAGGATGTAAAACACAAGTAAGACTGGCTTGAAAATTTTAAATGTGTAGAAACAGAAGTCCGAAACTTACGGCATTGATTGCATTTTAGGGACGTCTATGTAGGCGAAATTGGTCGAAAATTGTCAAACCAACGATGTGAATTATTTTTCTATTTTTTATTCAGTGGACTCTAACGAAGTGAAGGAAATGATTACTCTTCAAGAGCTTAAGTTACCTTTTTCAAAAAGTACTAATAGTCTAAATAGTTCACAATATTTCAAAGAAAGATCTTGATCCTTCTTCTCCTGGGATCCGTAAACTAATGGTTAGTACATTTCGTATTAAGAACTAATCACCATACAAACACCAGACAAACTTATATGAATACATATAAGTTTGTCAATTTCACCACACATATATTAATTGCTTCGATATTTTTTATCGATCAAATTTGTTTTGAATTTACTTTATGACGTGCATAAATATTTTTCCATCCAAAACTTGCTCCTAAAAGAGCCAATTTTCGAATTGCATCTAAAAACTTTTTATAAAAAATCCCGAAAGCAATTTTTTAGTAGTGTATAATTTATACATTATTGACCGATTCTTTAATTATAATCGTTCTATTGAAAGGCAAATGGATAAGAACGATAGGAGCCCTAATGTCATTGACAGAAAATCGCAAAAAAAGTCCATTTCGCCGAGATTAATGGTTCTTCCTTCGCAGTTGTGCGCTCTAAGTTTTCCATGATTGTTAATAAGTAGAGGATTCTCAGTTACGTGCATGGGATAGTTTTGAGAACATAATGCTCGAATACGGCGTTTATTTCCTGCTGATCTGTTAATGGTGTCATGTAATAGCATATTTAGGGATGATTTTTTACTAACCTAAATATTTGAAACAATAATCCTCTTACTAAGTTAGAGCGTAATATGCCTAAGGAGTTTTTCAACATGAAATCCTCCACAAGTTTAACACTTGTACTGCTTTGATGAATGATTGGAGTTAATACTTTCTTTTGAAGAGGTCAATAATCAATGATTTGCTTAGATGCTAAACATGTATGAAACCACCTGTCATAGCCCTTTTCCTAACATTTTATATACAAACATTATTCACATATATACATTCTCCTTGTTCTACCATTTTTCCCCCCACCACAATTCGTGCCGTGGCCAGGATCCAATTGTGGTGGATTAGTGGCGAAAAACTCCTTCGGCATTAGTATGCTTTAACTTAGTGAAGAGGACTTTTGTTCCACAAACAAAAAACTAATAAAAATTCATTCCAAAACATGTTATTACATGACATACTTTAGTGAGAAAATTTATCCTGACTTGATAGTTAGTTGGAGTCGATAAATGTTTTGAAGAGGTCAATAATGGCATGGTTTTGCGCTCTCATTATAACATAACCGCAAATATTTGAAACTTGTTTTTTTATGGATGATACTTGAGCAATGGTAATACAATGCCAACGTACATTGAAGTGTGCTTAAAATAAGAAATGTCAATAAAATATGAAATATCGTTCAAATTTTATCGAAATTATAAATCACGCGTTACTTTGTTGTGTTGTAACTTTTATTTTGTTAAAAAACCACATTTAGGCAAAAATATACACAACAGTAATTTTTGGCTTAAATAAGTGTCAGACAGGTAATGTGTACTTTCCTGTAACGAAATGTAGTTCGAATGCATAAGTAGACAGCGTGTATGAGTAAAAGTTAAAAGTCCGAGAGTTATATAGACTTTTCGAATGAAAAAACACATAAATGAATGAAACAGGTTTTAAAATATATTTTTTAGAATAACAAGGAATACAATGGCATTATTAGTGGCATAAAAGATTACGCGGTAAATCAAGGCACGTTATAACAGGGTATGCAAATGTATGACGAAAATTTTTAAAATAGTATAAATATGCAAAAAATGTTTTGATTATTTTTGATAATGTCTGACGTTCACATTGAACTGTTGGGATCATAGAAATAACAACGTTATAACGCTCCAGCATGCAATCTATCACTTATACGCCACATTTGATATGAGTCCCTCTCAGTTGTACGCCGATTTTCAAGCGTCCCGACCAAAATGGCAGATTTATGCGTCACCTGAGTCAGAAGTGTTTTGCCGTTATACGCCAGAAATATTATTTTACTGTCCTTTTTTCCGCTCGAACTCTTTAGTTTTTCAAAATCAACCTTATACAAAACAAAATGCTGATATACCTTATTTGAAGCATGGGCATTTCAATCACATTGAAAGTTTCTTTCATATTAAAAAAAAATCTTCACGCTGATATGCTTCAAAAAATTATAAAGTTTTAAACTTTTATTTTAACTTTAATTGTGAACATCATTTCTGATTACCAAATGAATTCATTAACATGAAAATGCTGTTCCTTCTACAACGTGAATAGTTTTTTTTCTTTATTTTTGACGAAACTTAATTTAATCTAAAATAGAATTTCACTTAGCTATACGTTTCTCTCACTTATGCGCAGACCCTGACTATCGCAAGGACACCCGTGGCCCGTGCCTGGGCAGGAATTTTCTAAATGGCAGGAAATTTTTCAATAATATCATTTAATTTTCTTTTTAAAAAATTGTAACCTAAAATAACAGGTTCAATTAATAATAAACGCTGGTGCTTTTCATAATATGTTGTTCTTAATAATAACCAATTTCATTGACCCTAGCACACACACACACATGCCTACATATCTATATACGCATATATAATAATGTAAGTGAACCATTCAAAGGGGGGGGAAGGAAAAATTGAAAGTGCTCTGGGCATGAAAACTTGCATATCGGGCTTGCTTATGTTGTCCTTTTTGGTCAGTCTCTTGTTCCGACGTGTATGTGAAAGATTAGAGGTTTCTTTTCGTACGTGTCAAACAAAATTCGAGGTAAAAACAAAATTAATACATAACAGTGCACAGAATTATCTACATTACTAAACCACGCTGTATTTTTGAGGAAAAAAATCCCAGGTCACATCTCGACTGATGTGAAAATAGAATATGATAAATAACTAAAGGAAAAACTTGAAAGAAAACTAACAAGACATTTCATTTCACTGCGAATTATTACAAGTGCTATTCCATTTAAATTTGAACCATTCATCACTCCTCATAATTGGACAACTTGAACGAGAATTTATCACATTTTTGGGGTTTAAATGATTAAATGTATCCCCGAAAACGTGAATAGAGTGCTAATACGAAAAGAAAAATAAATATGGTAGGGAAAAAATGTTAAAAAGTTGGTGCAGAAAACATCGTTCGAGGAAAGTCTAAATTCATGCATATTCTAAAAAGGCAAGAAGCAAGATTAATGAGATGATCAGGTTCTGGGAAGAGTGTTAATCTGTGTATCATTTTCTCGGTTGTCTAACGTAATGATTTAAGCTGAACTTCTCGTAAAAAGTTTGACCTTCTTGAGGGCAAAGCCTTTCAGGCTTTTGGCGTTTGAACCACTTCAGACTTTTCTTCAAAGTTATCTTGTCTGTTCGTAAACCTAATTAATATTAATGAAGGCAAGGTGCATTTTTCTTTTTTTTTTTTCATCTTCTAACAATTATCGCCGAAAGAACTTTCGAAGGAAACCTTCTAAAGTTGAATGCACTTTGAAGATCTTTTCTTAGAAATTACACAGTGATTTCGAAATTAGTTAAACATTTGCGTAAAAATTTCGATTCTTAAAGATTCTTCCTAGCTACAGAGTATGTCAAATTTTGTCTCCGAACCTAAATAGAGAAATAAAGCAGGTTAATTTTTACGCGCACGCTCAATTTTTTTGGGTATGTGCAACAGATTCCTCGTAAAATAATTAATTTTACAGGCACACGCAGTGATGGAACCAAAAATATCTTCTAACAGATGTTTTTGTTCATAACTTTCTTTTCCTCCTTACATGCAATCAAACTCAACTGTGATGACGCTGGGCAGAGCAGATTTCTATAATGGTTTAGCATTATTTTCAATAATGGTTTAACAATATGGGCTTACTTTTAATTACTGGTTTAAAAACACACTTAAATGACGACCAAATTTCAATAGGTCGTCACTTAACTATGACCATTTCAAAGTTATAGTTAAATGGTGACCTCGGATTTAAGTCCGTATTTCCTACGATTTCTTTGTTGATTTCATCCTTTTCAAGTGAAGTTCAAAAACTAAAAGTCCAGTGCTCTAATTTGTGGTCCGTTTTCCACCAACAATTATAAATTAGTTCTACTGCCCGCTATTCGTTTTCTGTGCCTTAATAAATTTAAAAATGGAAATTTAGTGGGTCAGCATGATATGGGTGCATGTGAAATTATAGACGGCAATTGCGTGGAAAAACTAGCGAAAAAAGCAATTTGATTCGCAGTTTCTACACTGTTAAAAAGTTCCGTAAGAAAATAGTAAAATAACCATTTATTTGATTCTTATTTTACCATATTTAATTACAACAGTTGAATAACCATTAAAAAGATGGTACTCAAACCGCTGATTGCGAAAAAAATCGTTTATTCTCTGTTTATCCTAAAGATCGTTTAACTAACCGTAATTTTCAAGCGCTCAATGAGAATCGGGCGTCCATCTTGGTTGCGAAACCTTACCGGTCGTACGTTGTTTTAAAATAGGAATACGGATTTATCGGTTAAAATCTGCATATGTATATAAAAAAAAAGAAAAAAAAAGTGGCTTAAGCAGCGGATACTATACACACGTAAATCAAAAATTGGAGACAACGGATTCCCAAACTGTTTGCGAATGAGCGAACCCGTAATTTGAGCTGGTGAAGCTTGTTTGAAGCTTGTTTGTATTTTAATTTTTGAAGCAAATAAAATGATTTTCGTCAATATACAGTAAATTTAGATCAAAAATAAATTTAGATCCAATCAAAAACTGAAATCTCAACTTTAAGGCTGTTTGCCTGTTGGAAAGGAAGATTTATTGATAAATAAACGGGCGCTTTACGTGATGACGGTGGCCGAGTGGATAGAGAGCAAGACTTGTACACCACGCATTCGGGGTTCGAGTCCTGCAAGCTTCGTTTACGGTTTCTACGTCTCGAAATGGTTGAAAAACGGTGAAATTTTTGTTTTGAAACCATTTTTAAATGGTTATAAAACCGTAAACTTTTGTATTTACGGCTTTTTAACCAAGTTAATTGGAAATGGTTAGGTCCCGTAAAGATAGAAAAATGTTCCAAGCCGTAAATTTAACGGTGAATTAGATGGACCGACTGCTGCCGGTCATTTAACCGTAATTTCATGATGAAATTTCTAACAGTGTACACTCAATCTCATTTGCAACTCCACTTGGTTATAATGTACTATATATGCGTAGTTATAACTGAAACTGACTGTTCTAGCTATGCTAGGATTAGCAATATAGGTTCTGCAGGTTGTTTAAACCCCTTTCTCGTTGTGTTCTTAGGAATTGCATATAATTAAATGCACATAATTAATATATGCATAGTGTTAAAAAGTTTCAGAAAACCTTAAATTAATGCATGGAGACCTGATTTTTCGCTTCAACAACTTTTCAGGAATTATATATATATATATTTTTTTTTTAGCTAGCTTAGTGGATTAGTTATTATTCACTCAACAATTTAATTCAGTAGATTTAACTTAGAGTAATTCTTTTTCAAATTAAGTAGTATAATTTTGTAGAAAAATAGATAACGCTTATAATAACTTTACTTTGGAAGTTTTCAAAGTGCATGCAACATATAATTATACTAAATTATTGAGACTGCTGTTTTTTTTTTTGCCTCTAAAAATAGTTGTTAAAAAGTAAGTTCCGAAATATTTTAAACTATTTTGCATTAAACTTCACTTCCTAAAATAAAATAAAACATAACAGAATAAATAAGTAAATAAATAGATAAATAATAAAGTAAAACAAAGTGAATTAAGTTAGTATTTTTGTCATTAAAGCGGGATTAACACTTTCAGCAAAATAAATATTTGTTTCTTCAACATGTCACACCATTATCTTGTCAAAAATTACTTCACTAATATTTCGTGATATATTATGATCATTTTATTATTATTATTATTGCTATTATTATCTGTTAAGTTTTCTTTATATTTCCGTTAAACGTGAAGAACATTTTCCTCTAATATCAGAAGGAACAGAATAAAGAGTTAAATATTGAAGTATAGAAGATAGTTTTGAAAGGAGTATATAGGGGCTATCTCGACAGTTTAAATGCGCTGCCTGTTGAAAAGATTTCTGGTTACAGCGTCTCTGTATTTGTTTAAATTTAGAAAATATATTTTCATTTTTCTGTTGTTAATTCAATGCAAATAAATGAATTTATAAATTCATTATACTTTAAATAAAAAACACTTTATGGATATTTTAAATAATGTTTCATGCATGGTCCACTGTCGCACTATGTGATAAATTGTTTCTGTTATATTTATTAACAAGAAGTTCCGTCTAGAACTATACGATCCTACTTTTCTGTTATTATCTGTTCTGTTATCTGAATTTTTAATCCAGCTATCTCTCCTCCCCCCCCCCCTCTCTCTTTCTCATTTAGCTTTAGTTCTTAATTACTTCAAATATACCTTTTTCAACGGTTAATACATATTTCTTACGCACTCATTCTTTCATTCATTTTCTCAGTCATTCATTTATTTATTCATTAATTCACTCATTTTTAGCGTGTTAGGGGGGAACAAACAGACAGACCGATAGACACTCATTTGCCCCCATCTCAAAACCTTACTTTCATTCTTTTTATTTTTCAATCTTTATTTAATTACTTCACTTATTTTTGACTTTTCTTCATTTTTAACGATATTTTTACGATACATACTTCTTTCATGCTTTATTATTATTTGTTTTTATTTTTACGGAAAGTAGGCTAAAAAACAGCTCATATGACCTAAGGAATAAATTAAAGTATTCGTGCAATAACTATAATGTGTAAATAAAACAGTGAAATGTTGTGAAAAATGAAAATACTTTTTGTCCATTGAAATTTTTTGACAAAGAAGAGGATTCGGAGACATTTCACGTTAAAAAAAAAGTTGTTAAAAATCCTCAACTGTCTGTACGACTTCCTTATCTAATTCCTCTTCCTCTCCAAACGCATATACATCTATTTCATCATAAATACGTTACGTGCATCTTTTTATTGCCAAGTAAAAAATAGCTTCATTTATACAATTCTGTTTCACCAAAATTTCTATCTCTACGCATCATTATTATCACATTTAAAATCATTTTTGATTGGTCGGTCGGATTGTCATTCGTGTCCTGGGGCTATCAGCGTTAAATCAATAACAATAAGAATTTTTTTACTCGAGAGGAAAGCAATTTCCATCACAGAAATTACTTCAGGAATAATTGTGGGTCCTGTAACAAACGCTATTTCAAAATATTATCAATTTCATCACTGTGACCGTAGCCGCTTAAACTGACCGTAACGAAGCGTACGGTGTCACGTCTTTGGCCTATCAAAAACGGGCTCATTAGATATCAATGTGACAGTTGGCTCCGTACGGTTTCCGTTCTTTTTACGTCCGCTTTATTTCGTATGAAAAAGCTAGATTTCGATTGGATACCAGACAGAACGCCCATCTAATTGCGTGCTCTTTTGTGAAATGATTTTTTTTCGTTAGCCGTTTTTCTTTCTTCAGAGCTGTTATTTATCCGTACTTCTGGGACATCATTAAAGGCAGACACCGCACTCACGCTAGACCTCCCACCATTTGCATCCCCTTATTTCTTCCAATGTCAAAACTGGACGGACTAAACAAACGATTTGGCTAAAACAGCCTTGGACGCACCTTATCAGATTGCGACGCTCAAGTTCGTTGTATAAATCAGTGATCTTTGTTAGATAAGCCGGCAAATACCGTGACAAAAATCTTCTCTTGCATGACGCATGAACTTAATAGAACTTTCGATGGTTTCAGAATTCCCGAACACAAGAAACATGCGTGTAACACTAAGCAGGAAAAAAGTCATTTTATCAAGAAAATTAAAACCAAAGTCCCAAATCAAATGTAACGCACTAAGCAAAGGAATTAAAATTTTTATAATACCTACATAGTATTATATGTTTTTAGGTAGTACTGGTTTATTTCCGTACTTTTTTTTTTTTTTTGTGGTCCTTCAAATGGAGAACAAAAATGAATGTTCCTACAAAGCATTAGGCTCGCGAAATACGTTATAAAGTGACTTTTTGCTACAAAGCAATTTATATTATAACACAATCTTTATTAAAAATGAGCAATTGATATCCGTGATCCGTATTTAAAATAGTTTGCTATTACCACAAAATAGCTCGTAGCTATAGTATGATAAATTGACAAATGACCGTGATAACAATACATCACTTCGAGAAAGAATTATTATTTCAAATGTAAGTAAAATGGAGGCAACTGAAGGAAATATTGGCAGTATAACTAAATGTAAATAGATGAATGAAAACTGTTTGCGAAGGAACTAAATACCTGAGACAGAGAGAGAGAGAGAGAGAGCGAGAGGGGCAAAAAAGCCTTTGAAGTGCGCATTAAAGCTTTTACCTGGACTTTTATGACTTTTCAGTCTATTTTTTTTCTGTGAGAGTTTTAGTTAGCAATAATAATAGTAATAATAATAATAATCTGTGTATAAATATAACTATTTTTAATATCAGTAATAAATAAAAGTTTCAACTTGTGGATCCAGGAATAATATCTGGAAGGGGCACCAGGAAATAAAGAGTGGTTCTTCCTCTGAAATGATTTCATAATAAAGCTCCTATCAGAGTTTTATATTCTTCAGTATCCCATATAACCAGTTATTCTGTATTAAAATGCATTAAAAATTATTTTACGGTATAACTTCAAAATTCCTTTATTACTTTTGGAGGGAGTTTGTGGCTCCTCTGCCTCCTCCCTCCAAAATTCGCTACTGGTTACATTAGTATCACAACAATGTGTATTTTAGATGTGAATGAGTAAATTCATCAAGCATTAATTTAAATCTATATTATTAGCTTAAAACAGCTGCTTTAAAGATTTTTCTGAAAGCTAAAGTGGCTGTTAAAACCCCTGAAGGTAAAAATATGCATTCCTTGTTAGAAAACATTTAAAACTGTTTTTAAACAAGTTTGAGTTACATATTTTTTAAAAATGGAGTGGAAAAAATACATATAATAACTGTAGCTTTTTCAAAATACTTTTTAAAGCTATATTTTTAGTACAGAGCGTTTGTCAAGTGAACTGGCTCATCTTTTGCATTGTTCAGAGAAAATTCTCCTAGATAAAGGGTGTAAATAAAACTAACCTAAATAAAAGGCGTAATAATTGATTTAGGTGTTACATTCAACCAAAGTAAGGGGTAAATAAATTTTAAAAATATATATTTATATGCTTTGACAATGATAATTCAATATTATTTCACAGTACTAGCGGTGTTAATATAAGTAACGTATATATATTTCGTTAAACAAAGAAAAAAAAGTTCTTAGCAAATATTCTCAGAGCCACGTCTCTATTTTTCAGAAATGTTGTAACACATTTTCGTGAAATAATTTGCTTTAGATCACTAAGTCATTATACATAATATCAGCAGTTTGCAATTTGTTTCCTTCCAAACTTGATTCAACTTTATTTCAAATTTTATTGACGAAGAAACCACTTCAGATAGTGGTCAAACCTAGCTCAGAATTTTGTATGTATGTCTTTCTTAATCAGTTTTATAAATGCATTATTTAATCAGTCACTAGCGTTTTATTTAATGTGCCCTGTGATAAAACATTTTATCTTAGCTACTCTCTCTCTCTCTCTCTCTCTTTATCAAGGCATTTTATTTCTTCAAAACCGTAATTTTCAGTGAAAGTAAAGCTTGAAATAGGATTGCTTCACTAAGAGAGGGGAGAAAAAATAAGTCTTATTAATGCAAAACGAAGGAACAAAAAGTAACAGGGCAGAGATTTTTTTCAGGTTCATCTACCGTATGAAGTTTTTTATGCCCTCCATTAATGATACCCTCAACCCTTTCTCGAATGCTTCATCCGTGGGAGGAGCTTAATGCGCGTTCGGGATTGGGCGGGGACATCACAATAGCAGGGCGATAGACCATTGTTGTCCTTTTCTCTATTGTTCTGCCGGCATAAATTAAAGGCACAGTTTTTCCCAGATTTTGTGGGTCGCAGTAGGTGTGGCTTCGCGGACATGGCGTGGGTGGAAAAGAATTTTTTGCGCGAGGGCCAATAAAAACGATGCAATCCTTCCTCTCAGTGCAGTCGTCATGGCAACCGTCACCATGCTTGAGTGAGCGGGTACCAAGATTGGGTAGCAGCGGAATGTTTGTAGCGACGGAGGTGAATTTCGAGATGGAAAAAAAGTTTCTTGTGCATTTATTTAAGAGTAATTCTTTTCCACATTTCGTGAAAGAGTAAGGGGTTGAAAAGAATCTGCCAATAACAGATTATCGAATGCCGAGTTGCATTACACGCATCTTTAAATCTCAGCTTCTCTTAATGCTCGAAATGGGCACACTCTGGCTTTCAGCTTTTGATACTCATCGCATTGCATTTACTCGGCATGAATAACAGCTACCTGCCTTCGTGAGAGCGGTACGGGGAGGGAAGGGAGTGGGGCAGGATCTGTGGAATTTTTTCGAATGCGTTCTTTGCCTCTTACCCTTCTAATTAAATGCTTCGAATTTTCTTTGATTTTTTTTCTGAAGCTCTCAGTTTTCAAGTGCAGATTCATTAACTCTGCCGGTATATGTCCGCTGTTTACATTTGAAATATTTTTAAAAGGATGCTGGGGGGGGGGGGGGGAGATGAATCCAAGGAGTATAAGAAACTTTGTTGTGGCAGTAAATGGAAAAAAGTTCTTCATTTTCGTTTCGTAGAACCCAGCGCTGTCTTTAATCATTACTTCCCTTATTT
Organism: Octonoba sinensis; assembly: GCA_038502835.1. NCBI lineage: Eukaryota > Metazoa > Arthropoda > Arachnida > Araneae > Uloboridae > Octonoba > Octonoba sinensis. The sequence goes on along the minus strand of CM076604.1, from coordinate 88,571,793 downwards.
TATTTATTTATTTCAGTACCTGATTATTTTTTCATTTTATTATTGGTGAAAAAAACGATTTTGCTTATATACATTGAATTTTTCTTCCTGTCCTATTTGCCCTCAAGCAAAATGCTTTTTTTTTGGGGCTGTTGTTTCTGGCACAATTCTAGCAAGAAACACAATGTCGTATATACGTTTTAAGATTTCATTATTTGTTTCACCATTTACTATTGTAAGAGCATTTAATGAACGGGCGATTAATAGTTGCAGTATGACATTTTGACCTGATTTAAACCATTTCGAATACAGAGATACCCCTGTATTCAAATACTCTAATGTTGCTGAGTCTTTCATAAGCAATGTTCGAAACTACACTGTAAAAAATTCCAGTTCAACCTTTAACCAAAAAAAAAAAAAAATAGAAAAAACGGTGAAATTTAGCTGCAAGCAGCATTTGGATCTAAGTTGAACCATTATAATGGTGTAGTTTCGCATAGGTTCACCATGAATGTGAAACTAGGAACCATTATGATGGTTCAACTTTACTACCAAATATTGGTTGCAGCAAAATTTCACTTTTTTTTTTTTTTGGTGAAAGGCAGGGTTCGAAATTAGTGGTCATTAATCGTATTTTTCAACTAAAAATGCTCGTTTGACGACTGTAATTTCACATCCAGTCGTCCCTTCTGACGCCTAACTTTTCACAAAACTTTTAGCTTGACAACCACAATTTTTCCCCAAGTCCTCATTTTATATTTATTAATTTAGCATAACTTTGTACAATTATATTTTTATATACATGTTTCATCCAATCTTCTGTATTTTGAGTTTTTACGATACCTATGAAGACTGTCGTAATTTCTTGACCTTCAAATTTTTGAATCGTGAATTTTTCCTTGCAAATGAAGTTTTGTAAGTAACACTAACTTGTAAATAACACTTGGAAAAAAAGCTACACCAATTAACTCGTATTCTATTTTATTAGGCATTATTTAGGCAAAACAAACTTTTATATTGATTCATAAACTTAAATAAAATTACCAACTTTTCAAAAGTTACAAATAGAAATTGATTTTTGAACATTTTTCTCTTACTTATCAATAATTTTCTCAGTAAGGTTGTGATGTTTTGCGATATTTTTTAACAACTGTACAGTTGTCTTCATATTTATCAGTTGTTATATCTGCACAAGCGTTTCAAATAATTTTAAATGACGCCTTTTTTGAAACTGAATAATTTTAAATGAACATTTTTGGAAACTAAAACAAAACAACTAGGTGCCATGACGCCTAACTTTTACATCCAAATTTCGAACAGTGGTGAAAGGTTGACCTAGAACTTTTTATATTGTAGGTGCAATCAAACCCTTTCACTGACGTCAATACTGAAAATAATATATTCAGCTTTTTTTAACAGTGAAGCCTTTGTCATCCAAATTTGATATTTTATCTTAGAATTTAAAACACACTAAGTACTTATGAAATTAATTTAAAAATGTTTAATTTCGTACTTTGAAAAAAAAAATTGCAGTTTTAATTTGCAGCTTAAGATTTTTTTTCTTATAATTTTAACATAAACGCAGTTACCATTGGAAAGACAATGGAAAATGCTGCAAAATAAGTCCTTATACAAGCAGGGTCCGATTTACATTTTGAATCACTATAGGCACAACTCATGTTTGGGGGCCCCTCACGCAACAAACATTTTTTAAACATAAAATTTTGGGGGCCCCAAAGGGCAAAAACTAAATTGTTTTTCAGATGTCAAAGAGTCATACCAAAATTTGGGGGCTCCCGGCGTGCAAAATGTTTTTGTTTTTAAATTACAAAATGTTTGAATAAAATCTGCAATCAAAGTGCAAAATCTATTTTGTTTTTCAAATTTCAGATTGTCATACCAAAATTTGGGGCCCCCCAAAGTGAAAATTCCTTGTGGTTTTAAAATAATTTAATAATGCAAATTTTCTATGAAGCAACAGAACACTAACAGTTTGTTTTTGAAAGATGTTATTTTTGAATATTTTTCTATAAAGATTTTAAGTTACAAAAAAAAAAAAAATAATTATAATAATAACCAATTAGGGGCTCCCACCAAAGTGGGGCCTTAGGCCCGAGCCTCACGGGTCTAATGGTAAATAAGGCCCTGTATGCAAGTCACTATTTCACTCAGGAAAGCTTCTACCCTAAATTTGGTTTAGTTGCCGCCAGTTTTGTTGTAAAATTGAAAATTATTCCTTTTTTGACGCATTTTAAATTTGTTTTTGTGTCTGTCTAAAAAAATACAGACAGCAGAACGTTTTATAGCATATCTTGTTCGTTAACTCATTTATGTATCAAAAGTTCATTAGGATTACTCATTTATCCTATTTTCATCGTAATTTTCGAGCAATCGTAATGAAATCTCGATACTTAACAGAGCTAACATATTTCCTGTGCTTAGGGGCCGTTCATAAACGATGTCAAGCTTTTTTAAATATAATTGACCCCCCCCCCTTTGTCACAATATGTCACACTTCAACGGACCCCCAACCCCCTTTGTCACGCTATGTTGCATAAGCAGGGATGTCACACTTCTTGTTACCCCTTCCCCTCCCCTTGTCACACTTTGTCACAATTTCACGAACCCCCCCCCTCCCCCCCTCGAAGCGTGACATCATTTATGAATGATCCCTAAGAAAGATTACACCGTCTACATTTTGTTAGCCAGATGCATACAATTTTTTTAAATATATCAAAAACGAACAATTTTCTACTTTACCCCAACTGAACACCAAAAATCGTGGCAATTAAACGCAAAATTTTTAGTGTAGAGTAATTCAAAATATGACATTTTCTGCTTTTGATCCTATATTTTGCAAATTCGGCACTTCTGTAAATCAAAAAATACTACACATAATGCGGTAAAATTTCCTATTTTTCCAAATCTTTGTCAATAGGGGCCGAATTTCGAGAAAATCCGAGATGGTAAGATTTTCAGGCTGTGCTGATTTGTCGTGAAATAACTCGTCATTTATAAACTCTTATTCTACGAGCTTAGTAGCTCGTATACCTTACGTTTTACGATTTGACTAATAGTACAACTATTTTTAATTTTACAAGCATAAATGGTTGAACTTTCTTAATACGGTTAATACGAAATCACGGCTAAAACGAACATTTTGTTCATTAAGTTTGGTTTACTTTTAATTACACTAAATATCTCACGCATATTACGAAGGCCAAAATACAAATTTCTTCTGACCAATTCACTAAAAATTTGCATGATGAAATTTAATGTACCTAAAAAAACAACTAACTAATAAGGATTTTTTCCAAAATTGTTAAATTTTGAAAGGTAAGTTCACTTTTTCTCAATTCTCTTGTTCTCAATTACTTTTTACAATAAATAATAGTAATTATTTTTAAAACATAAACATGCATTTCTATTACCTTTTTTAACACAATTTTACTTATTCACGGTTGTTACGAATAACGGCTAATACGGACAAATTTGCGAATTTTTGGCATTTCGTATTAAGCTAGTTCAACTGTATTTCTAAAAAAAAAAATAACTTCAGAGGAGTAATAAAAGCTCAAAATTTTTTCTGCATTAAAAAACGGAAGCATCGAAACATGTGCATGCAATAATTTAGAAATTTTGTTGTTTAATACATTGGTTTTATCAGTTTTTTTTCTGCACAAAAAATAAAATTTTAATTATTACTCTGTTTGAATTCTAATCTCAAAAAAAAAAAAAAAAAAAAGGGGGGGGGGGGGGGAAGAAGGAAAGAAAGTTCTGTCATGTATTCACACATTTGGATCAAGCATTATCCTTCAATAGCCAGCAGGAATTATGATACGGACCAAACTGTTGATGCTACTTGCATATCAACTTGTTGCTTTGATGATTTCCGTGAGTTGTTTAGTTTCCATCGGTTTCAAGAAAGAATAAAAATATGTCAGCTGAAACGCAGAAAAACCTGGTCATTTGAGCATAACACAGCTGCTTCCAAACAACATTCTTTAATGCAAAGTAGAGAACTTAACAAAACAACGTGTAAAAAGGGTGGGATACATATCTTTCAGCAGGAATCTGGAGGACCTGTCATATTTCAGCTGCATTTAATGCAGAAATTTTTAACAATTTTAATAAACAAGCCATTTTCAAAACAGGTTACTCATATTGTAATATCTTGTGTTAAGTCAAAAATGGTTTTTGTTGTTATATAATAATAAAATTCCTATTATTAAATATTTTAAATATTCATTAAGACATACTGATGTCCAGTACAGTGTTAATTTATTTAATGTTAGGCTTATTTCGATTTTAAATGTTTTGTACGAAAAGAGAAATAATTTAGTTCATTTGATTTGGCTGCAACTGAAAAATAATCTCATTCATTTTACTAGCTTTAATCAGACTAAATTTAATGAAAGGGAATTTAATCTATCTTGATTTCAAACTATTTAAGCCGAATACTGTGTAGAGCCGAAGGCGTCCTCACCAGGGGCTCTGGTTTGAATCCCGGTAGGGTATAGATGTTATTAATCGGCCTAGAATTTTCTCCGATTATGTTTTAATTACGATTCCACTCAAATTATAGATCCCCTAGCGGTCCATAGCGGCTCTTTATGTTTAGTCTGTTTAGACTAATATAAGTAAATAAAGTGGTCTGTCGTTTTAGTAACCAACACGGCTTAATTTCTAAGTAGAAACATGCGGGAGCTCTACAGTCTTCAGGACTCATTTTAATGTAAATAATCCAAATGACGTATGTAAAAAATGTTTATAAATATGAAAAGAAGCTGATATTTCGCGAGCTCCCATGCTTATTAAGCCCTAGTTCCAACCAAAGCACGAAAAAGATTTTTACTTTACCCCTACATTGGGATAAAGTGATAATTTTCCACTTTCATTTTAACGGAAAAAATTACTGCCTAAAATGAAAAGTAATGCTTCTTCGGAAGTTCTGCTGTAAAATACATAGTTCGCTCTATAGATATATTTTTTATTTTCAAAATGAATTTTCAATTTGTTCATTAAAAAAAAAAAATTCTCTTAACTACTTCACTTTGCACCACATTCTCCTATCTATAGTGAATATGAACGATATTAAAGCTGACGGTGTTCGGGCAAAGGGAAGCATGCAACGTGGCATATTACTGCATTTTTCCTAAGAATGGATAATTTATTTCTTACAATTATATTTTGTGAGGAGTTTAAGTTTCGAAAAGTCATACAAGCAGCAACCCATGTAGAGGTCAGGGATAATATCGCCGTTCCGAAAGAACAGTGACGTAAATGTAAAAACTTCAATTTTACAGGAGAGTAAAAAAAAAAAAACGATTTGTAGTTGTACAAAATGTACAATTGAAAAGGGTGTAAGTGACAAAAAATTATGGTATATTTAGAATAACTATGTAGGATATATACTTTACTTTCATTTACCAGGGATTAGGATTTAATCACCCTAATTTCAGCCACTAAGTGCAGTTACGTCATTGTTTCTCTAAAAAGTGTTTGTTGTTCTAGACGACACAAACTGACTTGACTGAACTTTTGAAGTTACGTCATTGTTCTTCCGGAACGGCGATATAACAAATTCAAACTTAAATTTAGTTGAAATCAGAATAACTTCATTAACATGATCAATCTTCATTAATCAACAACAAAATGTAATTTGTTTAGATTAAAAAAAATGTTTCTGAAAAATTAATTCATTGACTTGTTATTAACCCTGTTACCGGTAAAAACTATTCACTTTGCTCGCAAGAGAGGGCCAAGTGATAAATTAATGTTATTCTGCTCGCTTTTTTCCCCTCATTCGCGCAGGTTTTATGCCATTAATTTCTCTAGCTTTTTGTGTTGTGACCCGCAATGTGTAGAGAACGCAGATTAAGAACTGATTTTCTAAAATTCACAAAATTGAGTCGTCCAATTTTCTGCTATTGTCCTTTATGTTTCATTTTTTTTTTTTCCAAAACTATACTAAAAAAAATCTGTAAAAGTACAGAAGGAAAACTGAGTGTTTCTTTAAATTTACGAAGAAATTGTTTTAAACGAAGCAGTAGAGTTTCTTGATAACAGTTTCTCAATAAAATTTTTGTTTTTCCGCACTCTGTAAAACTACAGAGAAATATTTGTCATGTTACGTTAAACTGGACACTTGAGATTTGTGACTACCAGTTTAAAAGCTGCAAACAAATGCATAAATAAACGTTTGAGATTTCTAACTACCAGTTTAAACAATTCTGAAATGCATATTATACTGTTTTCGAATAATTTATCTTCATCTGTAATGAGCAGCTGCCTCGGCGGCCAATTTTCTCGACCCGGCCGCATTATTTTTCAAGCGGCCTAAACGCTGAAATCCCCTTCAAATTTGTGTACCAGAAATAGTAATTCAGAGTACTCACAGAAGGCACCACTACTGCGCCACATTATCTGTTGCAATCACTTTACAGAATGTTCTTTATTTTTTTATTCTCTGCAATTTCCGTTTTTAAATACTTCGTAGTTTCTTGTTTCTAAGTCTTTGTAATTTTGGTTAGGCTATGGATAATTCTCATGAATTTTCGTGTAAATTTTTTTTACAGTGAATGGTCAATAGATATTTTTATTCCGTTAGCTCTTTTTTGTAAGGGGAGCAATGCTTCCTTTTGAGCCCCGGCTCAATAATACTATAATAATAATATAATATCTTAATTCTCCTGGTGGGTACAAGTTTCTTTATTTTTCTTTTCTAGAAATGCTGATGTGTCCATAACGAAGATGCCGACCTGGAAGAAGTTTTCGGTAGCAAACAAGGTAAATTTCCGTATTTCTCTCCCCCTTCCTTTATTTCCATAGACAGGTTAGAGAAAAAGAATTTCGGTATAAAAAAAGTTTCGGATACACGAGGTTATATTTTGTAACCTAGAAAGTACTGCTCTATAAAAGGTAGCACGAGAGAAATAAATGATGTAAAATCTTTTCTCTCTTGTGAGTATATTTGATAAGTATCTTAACCCTGCTATTCTCAAACTCAAGTCACACTTGAAATTTTCAATGAATTTCGTGGACAAAACGTTTATTTCTGTTAGTAAAAATGCACTTTTAAAGCTAGTGATCTAGTTTTCAAATATGTTAAAATACTTAATACATTTTTTGAAATCATCTTGACACTGGAAAGTATGGCAGTAATTAATATTGTATTAATATTTTTTTTTTCTGCGAAAAGTGTATTTAGAGTGCGGAAACAAAGTTTAGTTTACTGGTGCACTAATGAAAAAAAAATCGCTTGGTACTTAAGTTCCGAAATGATAAGGATATTTTCATAAATTAGTCGTCGGTAGTTGCAATTCTAATACGTAAGCTTTCCTCTGAATTAACGCTATAAAATTTTTATATTTACGATTACGTGTCCCAATTACTCAAAATTCAATGTTTTAAATTCAGTACTACTTAATAATTTGTAAAAGAATTGTTTCTTCAAAGTGCTTGTCAACTGCAATTCTATACTTGATACTTTCCTATCTTGAAGTTTCCGCAGCAGTAGAAAAATAAAAGATTACTTGAAAGAAAAAAGGAAAAAAATTTTTTTTGTTATCATCAAGTGCTTTAACTTCCTGTTTTATAATTTGCGATGAATATTTTAGCCGCAAAATTCATTTCCTGCAATTAAAAATGGAAGTATTCTTCTAGCTTTGTACGACGTTTTTATACCAATTCCTTCCATTTCTCCCTTTTTCTTTTTGAATTAATGTTTTGTTTTTCCGTATTAATATTTATGAATCTTCGTCGTTTTACTTTTTTCTTCTTCGTAAAATGCCTTTTATTAGTAAGACGAAGACTATATAAAGTATGAAGAAGAAACCTAATTGCAAAGCTAAAATCTTCCGTATCCTAAGCAGAGCGTTTATAATATATTTGTTGTATTATATACTACGGGCTCGAACAGTCTTTCTAAATATGAGAAGGCTGAAGACAATTTCATACAATTTCTTTCGAAGGCTATCTTTTGTACGTAATTTCGCTAATTTAACATTGTTTAACCATTAGTTTCTGCTTCAATTTTTCGAATAGTTAAAAATATTTACGCTGTTTCCTTTACTTATTAGTATATGGATGATAAAATATTTGTTTAGGAACCAAATTATGTCATTCACTCATTACTAAAGTATTGTCTCTTTGCAAAATTTTCGTCGCGTTGCTCAAAAGCATTTTGAAAAAAAAAAAAAAATCATGTAAAAAATATGTTTTGCACTAAAACAATAAAGAACTAAACTGTATAACTTCATAAATATGAAAAAAAAGTAATATTTCGTTTGAATCCATTACAAATTTTTCTTTATACATTCCAATTTAATAGTGATCAGTGCTAGTGCTGAAAAAAGCAAAACTTTCTTTTTTACGACTCATATGCGATAACGTTGATGCGATGACTTTCTATTTTCCTGTATCTCCATTTCTTCCAAACTCATCATCTATCTTTCTTCTTAGCCTAAGAAATGGTTTAATGTATTATTTAAAATATTTTTTGCAAGCGCATCGTCAAAATACGAAGGCTTGCTTAATTTTATTGCTCATAAACCTGACTATGTTGCAACGACTGCATAAAAATAGTTTGATAACTATTAAAAGAAGTTACATGATTTGCTAATCTGGGCTTGAAACAATTACAAAGACAAGTAAAACCGCTTTTAAAAACGCCAGAACCTCGTAGGTTCCCTTCCTTGAACAAGAGAATCCTAAATGAGTAATTTAAGCCACGTTTTTTCCACGTTAGAAAAAAAAGTTTACATGTATATATATATGCGAAACTGGGAGGATTTCGATTTAGAATGACCAAGCTTCGCTTATAAACATATTTTTTACTTGTTTCAAGTTATTATTATTTAAATGACTCAAATGAACTCCGTTGTGTTACTACTACTACTTTTTTTCAATTGGTATTCGCAACTAGCCTATCTAGATCGGAACATGCACCCCCTATGATATACATATCTACAAATGCGGGATAAGGACAATTCCTCTAGAAAAATATTGAACCTCTTACAAGATGAAAAGCGAAAGACAGGGAAAATAAAAATTCGTTTACCCATATTTTTAACCATATTACAAAGAATAAGTAATGTTAATGTTTCTAATAAGAAAACCGTGTTATGAGTTTCTTAAAAAATATAAAAAAGTGCTATATTTATATAAATAAAACACTTACACATTGATTAGTACTATAGTCTATTTTCCATAAAACGTAAACATAATCCAGGCTAAATAAAAATAAAAATTCTTGCGTTTGAATTAAAGGTTGAAAAAGTAAAAAAAAGAAAAAAGGCACAAGTAGCAATAAGAATGGCAGACAGGTATTTGGGCGGTTAAGGGACAATCTTTTCACTGCAAAATTTGAGCGTGTCTGCAATTATTACTGCTACTGGTGTTTTATATACGTAGGTTTTGAGTTTTTATAATTTGCTTCTATATGTAAGGTATAAAATGATATTATATAATGTACTCTTATAAACTATATTTATAATAAAAACTATTTCCTTGAAATTAGTTTCGGTAACTTATAAAATTAAGCAAATTTTTCAATTTCTCCTCAAAACGTTCTCTCATCCAGGGTCAAATTTTCAATGTAAACGCACGCCTAAACGCAATTCCTTCAAAATACTGATTAAAAGCTCTTGATTACTTACGGCTGGAGAACCCATGATTAATGAGTAAACATGTTACACCTCGAAATCATTAATTAAAAGAATAAGCACTTAAACTACTTAATGAATTTAATTAATTATCACGGGTTTTAAGTCTCTGACGGAAACGTAAGATCATGGAGAGGTGTTGAGGAGAGGAAAGCTGCATTCAGTGGGCTCTCTTTCTTTGAAATAGTGTGGATTTTTGATGTCAGTGACATATGACCTGACGGCGTATTTGAGAAAATAAAACGCGGAAGGAAGTACAAGTAGTTTTTTATATTTATTTGGACATTTTTTTTTCAGGATTTGTGTTTCTTGTTGAAAGGAAATAGCGATGAGATATAAATTTCAAAATCTGTACTTTATTATTTGTGATAAGCTGTGGCAATGAGAATATAAAAATATTAATAATAATAACAATAAATGTTGTAATAAAAAATAATTACACAATATTTAAGGCACAATTGCTTCATTTGGATGTTTTGCATCTAGAAGCTCCCTGTCACATTGAAAAAGGGATTCCAAGCAATCCCGAAACATATGTCTGCATTTTAATGCTCATTTGTGCTTTAAAATAACATGTAATTATTTTTTATTGCAGTTTACTTGCACAAAGTTTAATTATTATTACAACAATAAATGTTGCTTATAGCATTGGTGAAAGCAATAGTTATAAGAAAAGGAAGATGGAAAAATAATCACAACATTAAATGTATGCTTTAAATCAAATAAGTTTGAATTCAAACCATAAAAACGTTTCTTAGACTTTTAAATGTTAAAAACGTTAAGATGCTTTAAACCATTTTTGTTGCACATTTGACGTTTCTAAAATTTGGAGAATGTTTAATCAGATTTCAGGAATGAAGAATAATTAATATTAAACAGCGCAAGCTTCGTATGTTCACGAAAACTGGTACAAAAATCCTTCAAATTTTAAATAATGTATATTGTTTAAAATTTGACAGAAGTTGGGACTCAGTATTTTGTTTAACCGGAGCATTAGCTTTACGCTAACTGCAGATTTTATTATGAAGAATTGAATTTCCTTGAAATCTGATCTAAGCTTTTCCAGAGTTTTCCCGAAAAATTTCGGAGGGCCCTTCAGGTGGGGGGGGGGGGGGGGTAGAGGGACCAGAGCACAACAGCGTCGGCATTTTGCTAAAATATTTCGTAATTAATTAAATTTTAATTCTCAAAAATTTGAACTTTCCGTTCTCGATTTTGTACATCTTTCCCATTTTCTCGCAGTCTATCCAAACAAAGAAGACGAGACATTGTTTGAAATTAATATTAGTACATACAGTTTTTATTAAATATTTCTAAAATAGTAATAAATTTTTTAAAATTATTATCCTTTCACAATATCCTTTAGGACTATGTTGGGCAAAGAAATAAAAATCTTAAGTAGCATTAGTTAATTTGGAAGATGAAAAAAAATCACGGATAAATTGTTTAAGAGAATTTTCCTACTGCATGGAGAATTTACGTTGCTTAATCAGCATTATGAAAATTAAACTATTCGATTCCACCAAAGGTGATACAACTGATCTTTAACATTTATTATTTAGAATGCTTACGATGAACGACACATGAAATCTTTTTTAAGGAGTCAGATTTTACTGCAATATTGCAGCGATTAAATTAAACTGAAGTTATTTGTTAACATGGGAATTTCTTAATATACAACTGATTTATCGAATTTGCATTTGTGGTTTTATTAATAGCAAAAACAACTGTTGTGTGAAAAATAATTTTACAGCTGCTCTTACATAGACATTGTGAATGTATTTCCCTTCGCAATTAGTTATTTCACGATCACCTTTCAAACAGTTTACGAATGACAGAAGTAACTAGGAGTGTGTGTTCTGTAAAATGACTGTTTTTTTATTACGATTTGAAAGTTTAAATTGACGGGATCTCAAAACTGCAGTTATGAACTTGGTGAATTTTACCAGAACGCCGACAGTATGTTAAATCTGAGGGCCGTGGTAGCCTAGTGGTTAGCACGTCGGACTTCCACCCGGAAGGTCGCGCGTTCGGTACCCACTGAAGATCACCATGTATACTTGGGGATATGTGCATGTAAAATCCGTAGACCCCACTACCTCTCCCCGTGCGTAAGCAATCCTAAGGCCTCGGCTAACAGGTAGGGGTCTGGTGGAGAAAAGTATGTTAAATCTATGCACTTTAGAGTCACTTTATTCAAAGATATATTCGGTTCTAAGATACTGTATTTATTTGTATTTTAAATGTTCATAGAATTAAATGCATGAGTGCATGCGGTATTATTTCCATTTATTATTATTATTACTATTATTATTATAGCCATTTTTTTACATTCATACATGCACGGACGCAAACTTTCTTCCGTTATGTACATACAGATGCATACTTTATTTGCACGTTGAATAACGCAACACTTCCTCATTGAAATATTTGTTAGCTGCAAGTCTTGTGTCAATACAGCATCTCTTAAGGTACAACCTATTTCTAAATTCTAAATAATGCTCAAAGAAGAATCTCAAATGCCTTTAAACCCCATATAATAAATAGCAGTTATTCAAGGAGTATTAGCATTTCGCTACAAGTCCTTTTACGTAACAACCGAGTACACTTGTTCGAATGAAGTGACTCCCTACGGGAAACGTGCTGCCACTTTGTTATTCTCAATAAATTCCAATATATCTTCCTCGGGCCTTTTATGTAAAGACTCAATGGAGATAGATCAAACAAATGGCGATGGATCAAGAATAAAGAGCTTTAAATTTCGCCAGAAGTGATATTTCGTTCAAAACAGTCCGTTCTCCTAAAGTATTTAGCTCTTAACATACTATATCAAATAATAGAAAATGAAAGTTTGTTTTTAATGGTGCAAAGGAGCGTTAGATCAACATGGTTGTTAAATAATTCGATTAAATTTATTGAGAGAAATTAATTTGTTAATGCTCAGCCTTGTAATATTTTCTTAAGTAGATGTTTTTAAGTCCAAATGAGCGAACTTAATATGCCGTGCTGTCATCCCTAGAACATATCTCTAAGTTATTTATTTGTATAAATTATATTGCATTATTAGAGAATGCTATCCTGAAGCGAATTTGCTATTACATCAGTCGTTCCAAAAGTTTAAATTTCCCAGTAAAGTTCAGTGTTTATTTATTTACTTACGTAAATGTTTAAAGCTTATGAAAAAAAAAAGACAGAGAAACGAAAGATCCGACAGGACATCTCACTGGAATGCCCTGACAAACGTTTTAGGAACAAAAAGCCAAGAATGATAATTTTCTTCAGAAGTTGCTAGAGAAGGACAGACAGTCACACTGTTTTCATCTCATTTGCCACTTTTATTTTTAAGTGTTTATTGAATGCAAGGCCCTACCCAAATTTTTTTTTTCAGGGAGGGGGCGTCCAGGTGCGCTCCCCTGTGGATACTGCTTGATTGAATGTAATACTTTTAAAAAAATTTCAAGCTATATTTTTACGGGAAATTAATCTCTTATTTATATAGATTTTTAGATATATTATCTTTTATTTTTATTTGTATTTAGTATTATTACCCTCCCCCCCCTCCCCGCCTTTTTTTGCATTTGTGCTGAAGAGTAAGTTAAAAAATACTTTGCTAGGCCAAGGAAAACCAAATCTAAGATTAAAAATGAGTAAAAGGATTGAAGAAAACAAAAGGGGGTGGGGTGTAAATGAAAATTACGTTTATAATTGATTTTTATATCATTCAAACTGCTTGCTATATTAAACAATATCTATTTCTACTTTAGAAAAAAGAAGAATGACAACATTTTGTGGTCTTCTCATGTATTCTTAAGCGAAATTCGAAGAAAAACACTTCGAAAACTCGACGATAAAATGCGTGTTTTGTTATCATCTTGTATCATCTGTGATTAATTGAGTCAAAGAAGCTTAGATCGAAGATTGCATATTATTAAATTACCTTTATTGCCATGATGAAGATAATTAAAGGCAACAAACGATAATAAAATCATCAATTTCGCTAATGTACACGTGTCAAATAGAAACTCAAGTCTCGGGTCTTGCGCAAGCTCTACAAACTTTTCTATTTATGATAAATATTGAATGAAAAACTATCTATCATGTTTTCTTAACGATTAACTATAAGGTAGATTTATTTAAAGAGGAATATAGGATTTTTTAGTTATATTACGATATAAAAACGTTGATAACACTAACCTGCAAAATTTCGGTAGCGTCGTCTTTCTTAACTCTTAATAAATGATTCTTCTGTATTTTTTAACGCTGAATCCTGAAATGTCTCTTACTTTTTCTTATCACATAGCGATTTTTTTTTTCATTTCTCTTATGGTTTACACTATGCGTTTTTTATTAATAAACAATTGAAAGATCTGAAAATGGAAGCGTGGGAGGTTTCATTGGCTATACATTTTTAATGAAATATACAATAATATTAACTAAAATTTCCATTTTAGTGTATTTTTAGGATAGTTAAAAAATATTTATTCAGTTATTTTTAAAGGATATATCATGTTTTCGCAAATCAGTCCTGTTTTACAATATCCCCGAAATTGGCTGTTTTTGTTTGGTGCCCTTCTACAGAATGTTAAAGATGCTCTGCAGTTTCAAATTTACTTTATGAAAAGGAAGGAAATTTGATTTTCCTTGCGTTTACAGTTCATTCATTTCATTCTAATTATTTTAAATAAATGATATGAAAAGTATATAATTTCTCTCGCGAAATATCTTTAGGCAAAGAAAAACCTGCTGCAGATGATCACTACGATTAAATAAGGATAAGATCTAATAAGTACTGCAAAACTCGAAAGACTGGTCTTCGTACCCCCCCCCCCCCCCGGCAGCCATATAGGGCATTCATTTTGCCACCGTTAATCACTCGCTGCTTATTTTACTTGGTTAAATATATTCCAATCAATAGACAAATGACCAAATAAATTTTGGTTTTAATGTAATGTTTATCTCGGGTAGACAGCAGCAATGAAAATTTAGTGGTCCAAACGGACCACCTAGGTTATAATTTATATGTCCAAAAATATAACATGGTACCAGGCTTGGAGTCGATTACAAAGAAACGTAATCGATTACGATTACGATTACAAAGGGAGAAATTGAGAGATTATGATTACGATTACGATTGTAATCCTTTGCCAAAAAGTAATTACGATTACGGCAGCGATTACAGTCGTTGAAAAATGTAATCGATTACGATTATGACATCCGATTACGATTTTGATTACGATTAGATTAGCATAAAATTATCCGATTTTATGCATACAACTCTCATTTTCACAATAGTGTCATAAATCAAAAAGTTATGATTTTTAATTAAATTTTTGATTTTATAAGAGATAACTGAAATGATGATGAATGCAATTATAATGAAACAATTTCAACATCACAGTTCTGCAATTATGACGTCGTTGCAGAAATGAAAAATTTGCATTATATATATATATATGTATAATCAGGAAAGGCACATTCAGTATTTTTCGAATATTTAAAACTCATGTGAGGAATAACTACATTGATCGTATTTTGTATATAAGCAAAGACGATGCACTAAATGTATATATAATGCATAAGTGATTTAAGTGATTTACCTGGTTCATTGTTATTTTGTGTGCATACAATCAAAATTTAGTTGGCCGCAATTTCTGAAAATGTATATTTCTCCATTGTATTTATTTTCTAGTTTAAATTGTGCAAATATTTCACATAACACCAATTAGTTTACTGAAAATAATAATTTTCTATAATTCTTTATGAAATCACTTGTTATCCCATGCAATTCATGCACATCTTATAAAATATTCAGATAGTGTAAGAGATAAATAATCTTTTGAAAATAAACGCTGCATTTTAGAATAATTTCAAAAAATTTGAACATGAACATTCAAATAACTCTTAGCAAAATTAGTAATCGTTAAAAAGTAATATGAAGAATAATTATAATACGAATGACTATAATATTTTAATATGATTTTTGTGGTTTTTTTTTTTTTTTAACATGCACGAGCATATATTTTTTTCCATGTACTAACTGTTTTAATAAAAAAAATAAAGTGCAAGTAATTTTACAACACAAATTTAACGTACAAGATTCAACTGAAATACAAATTTCTGTTGAGGTAATTCTAAGAAGAAAAAGATAATTAATTTTTTAAAATAATTCCTAAATATTAATTCATGCATGTAAAAAACAATTGGGAAAATGTCTGAACATATATCATTTTCTTTTACATACCTATTAATTAAAAAGAATATTAGCATTAAAATATAAATAAATTTAAGATTTAAATGTATGTACTTTTTTAAATATTCAAAGAACATATTTTTAAAAATAATAATAATCACACGTACCAGGGTTAAGATTTCATGCATCTTAAGCATAGAGCATCATGTAACGCTTGCTCCTAAATTGCTGAAGTGTAAATGTGCTATTCTTTAGAAAAATTCTTCACTTCTGCCATTAAAGAAAGGCGAAAACACAAAAGTCATTTCATGTCTCTTTATGTGTGTAGGTGATAGTACCAACACTAGATTTTCAGGGGGGCAGTCTACTTCGATTATTGAAAGGGAAAATGGGGCGCCCATTCTTAATGCCGGCTCCAAACCGGGACCCCCGCGGAGAGAAGAAAGGGAGAACTCTCTTTTTTACTCGCGGCGGTCGTCCAGACTCTCGCCTATTGCCCAACCGTTTGAATATGTTTTGAAGGGGTAATTAAGGAAGCAAAATGACCGATGCATTTGGTCCTTATAGACACCTTCCCCTTTCTTTTCTACCCCGAAATCTGTGACTTACGGACAGATTACCGCTCTTGTACCGAAACTGGACGACGCGAGGAGACCGGAGACCCCCCCCCCCCCCCCAACTGAGAGCCCCAAGGCGATGCGAGTCTAAGGATGCGAGTGGCATATCCAGACCAGACTCCCTTTCTTCTCGGGCTCTTCAGCCATTCCCCGTGGAGAGTGGAGCCGCAATTAGGGATTCTGAGAGACCGCAACAAGTAGGACAACAAGCTTCTCTAGCAGACTATTATTATATGGTCCTGCCATCAAGGCTCTGCGACCGCCACACAGAACCTTTTATATTATGATCGCCCGTAGGTTACAGACCGCTTAGGATAGGACTTCAGTACACAGTTTGAATCCTTTTTCTTGTAATCTTATCTCTTCTATCCAAGGGTAGCGCTAAAAATTTCAGCTTTCAGCAGGTCCAGGTTACACGATTGCAGGACTAGCAGATTACGGATTTTTTCCTTAAGATTACGATTAAAATTTACGGGAGAAAAAGGATTACGGGATTACACAACTTCGATTATGATTATGAGAATATGCCATCATCAGATTACGATTACGATTACGATTTTGTCAAAATGTAATCGATTACAGCCGATTACGATTACGTAATCGCGATTACTCCAAGCCTGCATGGTACGCAAACGGGATAAAAACATACTCATAAATTTTTGCTTTTTGACCTGTAAATATCGGAGTTTTAATAAAAATATTTTAATTTTGAGATGGTCTAAACGCAAATTGATTAATAAAATACTTTAGGTGACCAATTTGTTGAAAAATGTATGTGAATTTGCCTACAATTGTTGCTGACATAAAGACAATTGCGACATGCTGGCTTGACTCTTGTGCATATTTTATTACTAATTTTTAAACCTTCTCCACGTGAACATTATTTCGCGTTTCTCTTTAAATAATGTTGCTTAACATATATTACTATATTTTTACGCTAATCTTTTAAAGTTATTTACTTAGATATTTTTATAAAGTTATTTACTTAGATTTACAAAGTTGTTTAACGAAGAAAACGAAATTCCTCAAACAGTAACATTTTGAACGTTTGGAATCAAGATGGGAAATTTTGATGTTGAGTATTGAGAAATTTATTATTGATATGGTACTGCTTCATTTACCGGTGTGTAAGTTGAATTCATAAGGGAAAACACGACAAAAAAATAATAAATAAAACAAATAAATAAAGTTTGGTGTATAGGTAGAAATACATTTATCCAGAGGGCTGTTCTCCCGAATTCTGACGAATAATCGCTTATGTGCATGGGGTCCATAAATATGTACAGTTCTGGCGGAAAAGTAATATGAATTTTTAATTAATTGCGCTTTATTAATAATCAAATTTTGAACGGCAATCCACGGTTTTGGTACATTTCAGAAATAAATTTTAATTTTCAAATGAAAAAAAAATTATTTACCTGAGTTTAAATACTTTCGTTTTCTACTTTCAAATTTTTACAAAAACTCCTCGATGCGAATATGTACAGGTATGAATATTTAAACAATTTCAATTACTTTTATGTCCATATTGTACGGAAGAAATATAAATAATAATAGCAATAAATGATAAGCAATAAAAATAAAAGAGAGAGCGATTTTTTCGTAACTATTTTTAGCCTACTTTCCTATAAAAGTAATTAGAAAAAGAAAAAGTAAGAAAGAAGGCTTGACGCGTCGTTAAAATATCTTCAAGACTAAGTGAAGTTCTTAAATAAAGAAAAACAAAAAATTCAAAGTAGTGTTTTGAGATGAGGAAAATGTGTGTCTATTGGGTTGTCTTTCGGTATATCTATTTCCCCCCCCCCCCCCCCCCCGCCAATAACTTTTGAGAGAATGTCCGATTGCAAAGGTTTTTTTTTTTTTTTGCATTCAAGAGATCATTTCCCTATTTTTTTTTATTTGAACAACTCTTCGTTCAATTTTGAAAAGATCAAAAAATCTTAACATTAGCGTCTATGGGGAAACATGAATAATATAATAACAGCAAATTATATAATAACTGGACATAAAATCCAAGTTCCTTTGAACAAGCTTATTCAAAGCTTTCAACGTGAAATTTGTTTTTTATTTGAACAATTTTTGTTCCATTTTGAACAGTTCAAATAAATAAATAAATAAATAAATAAAATTAAAAAAAAACATTAGCGCCCATGAGAAAATTTAAAATATATGTTCTGATTTAACAGACGGCTTTCCTTGGAACATACTTTATCGGAAGGATCTTATGACGGCAGAAAACGTACAGATACGAAGTTCCTCCAGAACTAAACGAGTGTATTTTCCCATGAAATTTTTTGAACTCTATTTTTAAGGATATTTCTGAATGAATGAATGTATGAATGAATAAATGAGTGGAAGAATGTACGAATTAATAAATAAATGAATGAAAGAATGAATATGGTGTATTTCAAGTAATTAAGATAAAGGAAAAAGACAGATTAGCTACATCATACATTTCATGTTGGTGTATACGAGAAAGAAGGCTCGTCTAGTTCTGGACATAACTCCTTGTTGGTATTGTAAATGTAAATGCTGAAATTCTCACATTTTTGACGTTTAATTACTTCTTCGCTCATTCCTAGTTCGACATTAATAGACGCACTGAAGTCATTTGTTTCTTTGTATTCTCGCAGTTCACCATTATTTATTGCAAAACTTGGCACAACATATTACACAAAGAAAAGTATCCTATAAAAGCAATGGGAACAAATCGTAATGTCGCTCTTGATACCCATTATACTCCTATTTTTTGAAGTATAAAAAACGCTTTTATGAATTTTCCTTCAACTATTCTTAAAAAGATCCTCTTATAATCATCTATTTTCGTGTCGACATATTTGTATCTCTATTTGCACTTTTATAAAAGTGATTTGTCGTAATGTATATAAGGGTAGTTATGGATGGAGTGTCGAGGAATTTTTAAATTAAAGTTGATAAGTGCTTAATTCTTTATACGACGCAATCGTTGCCCTTCTTCTTTTATTATAAAATTCAAACAATCACAATGCAATGCTTAAAAAAAATCACAGTTGAATTGCATAAATTTATCGTCATTGAAATATTCATTTTATCAAAGCTATATTTATTCATGCTGGGAAAATTTATTTATATTCGAAATATTATGTTCATGAAGATCGCAAAGCATACTCTCATGGGGATTATTACTTTTGAACTCTAAAATTCGAATTTACTAAATTTATAGAACTACTTAATATTTCTGATATATTTTTATCCACAAACTCATGGTAAAAAAGAAGAACCTTCTGAAGAAGATATGCATAAGAGTTGATTTTTAGAAATTAATTTTCATAATTTCCAAAATGCGCGTTTGAAACTGCATGCACTCTACAAATGAAACTTATTGACAAAATGTGTTGAACCAGGACGTGCGTTAACATACCATTATTTAATGCATTTTCAGACATGATTTTCTTGTATGTACTTGTGCATTCATGGCAAAAAAAATAAGAATAAAAATTAACTAAATACGTAAAAAAATAAATACAAATTTAAAAATAAATAATAAGCATAAAAATAATAATTTTTCCTTCATTTATTATGTGAGCAAAAAAATGTATAAGCATTATACTCCCAAATATTTTTAATGATTATGCATCATTTTTGGTGGCGTTAACAAAATTTTTATAGTTCTCCCTAAAACGTCCATTTCCATCTGAAATCATCTTATTCGCTTTGGTAAATGGAGAGAATCCGTCACGGAAATTAGAAAACGGAACTCTCACTTCACATAATTGCTCCTCTTCCCTTAGTGGATTTCCCATTTGTTGGAATCATTCTTTTTTTTTCATCCACCTGCACATCCAGCGACACAAAAAAGTTTGGAAATCAACCGTGCCTCATAACAACATCCGTATCTTATCCATCACTAGATGCTGAACCAAAGTAGCTATCAAAATCTGTTTACCCGTAAATCCGACATTAGCTTTGTTTGTCGTTCTGGAACAGTCCATGCTATTGTGTAGCAAAATCGATGATTTCTCATGAATATTTATGGACATCAGTCCATGGGAAGCGTGAACACACGAAAGTGCCCACTGAGCTTCTTGAGATCCGACAATATGTTTCACAAACTGATTTATTTTCCGTCACATTGTTCCTAATCTGATATATTTTCCGGAACAGTTTTCAGTCCAATTTTCTTTTTTGTTCGTTTTAATTTCCTTCTTTCAATAAATATTGAGTAATTAGATAGATGAATACTTGAAATGAGTTTCAGATTTTCTCAGACTATGCGGACACATTAATTTATTGCAGATAAGAATCTCTATTCAGTGCAAGAGCTGATTTTTTTCTTCATTAGGAAGTAACTCCGAACCAAATCACTTGTGACCTTTAAGACCTTAAGGGGCGGTACGTTAATTACTGCATTTCCTGAAGATTTATTTGTAAGAGATTCACTGCCATCATTGGATGCATAATTTTATACTGTCTTTAGTTACTGCTGGCGAGTCTTTTTTTTTTCCTCTATCTGATTTCTTTTTAATTTCTAGATTATGCATTAATTGGCTTAGTAGTTTACAAGGCACTTAAAGAAACGTAATTAAGACTCACGCTTCAGTAGCAATGCCTTTTAACCAATGAAAATAAATATGGAAGAAGAGAGACAATTATCTGCATGACAGACAATTCAGTTTTAACAATTTCCTATTGACTTAAGAAAGATAGAATCTACAACCGATGTGGAATTCTCTCCTCATCTTGATGTATTGCGAAATAAGTCTCCCATTGTAAAGACTCTAAATGCAACTTTTATTTTCATTTAGTATTTTAGTATACGTATTATCTTTCCTGTAGTTTATTGTTTCTTTGTTTGAAATTAATTTAACAAACGTGATGGATCGTATTTTATCACGTGGCTGAAACCGCCAATAGGTTATAAATATTTATTTGTATAATCAGTTGGGTATGCACGCTTACTGATTTCATTCAACCCAGAAATGCGTGCCTGAAGTTTGATATTCGTGAAAGATATGTAGCTTTGATTTCACTCAACCACTGGAACTCTTCACTTTCAAATTCGGATTGTGATGGATTGAATTTATACATGCGCTGCTATCATTCAAGGAAACTAAATTGGTCACGATAAGTAGCATGCTTAAGAGTGTGTAAGTGTGTGTCTTATTGTGATACATTCAGTTTCCTCGTTACATTCATGTAAAAAAATAAATAATAATAAGCATCTCAAGCACGAGATCAGGGAGATTCATGATCGATTTTTTATGAGCTTTTCATGGTAGAAGATGGTGTTTTGAACTGAGTTTTTAACACAATTACCTCTTTTACGTCTTTACCCTTTTATTATTTTTATATTATTTTTTTTGGACAGCAAATTATATTATGCCTAACTGCGATTGTTTCAAAGTATTCGACTGATATTCTTAGGTATCTTCTGATCTGTATTTTCACGATCTTCAGAGACTCAATCACCAACTGTTCATAAAACTAAAGTAGGGTTTAGGATCACGAACCTATGGTTTTCAGGTAGAGATATATGTATCTGCTGATGTGTTTGCAATATTTCAAATATTTTCAACATTAGCACCCACTGTGAAAAAAATTTTTGCCTGCAAATACACGTGAATCGCCTGGAAATCATTTATCCGAAGCCTAACGTAAAATTATAGAAACTTAAAAACAAGAAACTACAAAGTATTTAAAAAGTGAATTACAGAGAATATAAAACGGAGAATGTTCTGAAAATTGATTGCATCAGAGAGTGTGCCGCAGTAGCGGCGCCATCTCTGAGTACGTTGACCTACTATGTTTGGCACACAAAAACAAATCTCAACTCAGCTCGCCCTGTTGTGAAGCCTCCGGATTTGAGTAGACTGGTTGCTGACTGGCTAAGCTCCCGCTAGAGCTAAAATGCAAAACGTTCGCCAACAATATACAATGCCTTTTTTTCACAATATTTTAACCGGTATTCACAGATCTCAAGCGTTATTTATAAGTTTGATTACAATTCTTAAACTGGTAGTAACGGATCTTAAGAATTCAGTTTTACGTAACTTGCCAAATCTTTCTCTGTAGTTTTACAGAGTGCAGTTAAACAGTTGTCAAGAAACTTGATTATTTGCTTTAAAACAAGTTCTTCGTAAATTTGAAGAAACATTCAGTTTATCTTCTGTACTTTCACAGAAATTTTTTACAGTACACAGAAAAACTTGAATCATATGTAAATCCTTAACTAAAAGGTGAATTTGCTTCGGACAAACTTCATTGGAAAAAGTTCTTGATGAAAAACTTGTACAGAAAGATGTCTTTTTGATTTGATATTTTGCATGGTTTATTTTAAAAACGACCTACTATATGATCTATTCCTTAGTACTAAAAAATTTGAATAAAAAATATAGGTTCTAAGTAAAGTTTTACTTTCTTGTTTCAACACATTTCTTCATGGATATAACATTGATGAAGGTACACTGTAAAGAAAATTCTGTAAAAGACAGAAAGGAGACTGTGTATTTTTGTAAATTTGCGAAGAACTTGCTTCAAATCAAACTTCTTGATAACAGTTTCTCCATAAAATTATTGTTTTTCTGCACTCTGTAAAACTACAGAGAAAAATATGTACAAGTATGAAGAAAGATATTAGTCTAATCAAATTAGACAGTAAGATCTCAAAGCGGTCATGTTGTTCTGATTTTTTAATATCTTGTTTGGTTCAGTTAGCGTAGTGTAAATCCAAGTTTGCAGTACCTAAGTTCTTTTCAGCGCTCGCTGTGTTAACGCGTCAAAAGCTGCAATTTTAAGTGCTCTTTTTTACATATCGCCTTATAACTCCTAAACTATCCAAATTTTTATAAAATATGTATTTACCAACATTAAAGTTTCAAGTCAGTTTTTTTAAAAAATGAAAATGTTGATTTTTGAGTACGTTTGTGACCAAAAATAGACATAACCTCTCATCTTTCAAAAATTTATGGAAATGTGGTTATAGAACATTTCATTAGCTTTGATTTAAGCACAGAATAAAGTCATTAGACCTAATAAGTCTCTTGTGATCGTCTAAAACCAACTAAGTGGAAAGCTTGATTTTCAAAGAAATGAGATAAAACACAACTTCTTATGAAAATATGTGAGCATAAAGAAAAAGATGTAAAACAATTTAAAAAGACTGATAGCGATATATGTATGATTTATTTCTTATGGAAACATGGCTAGCTATTTAACTTCGTTTATTTTATGCTTTTGCTACGCTAAAAGTGTTCGTGGAAGCTTGATTATTTTACAACAATGTTCTGAAGAAATTCGTTATTTACATTATACGATAATTCACCATTCTCAAATATGGAAAGTTTCCATCAGCCTGTGACATAATTGTGCATCAAACAGACTATAATGAAATCTTTAGATTAAGTTTCATCATAGTCTGTTTAGAAAGATTAGAGATATTTAGAAAGATTTAGAGAATATTAACCTAATGGTCCTGCACTCTCAGAAATAGAACTCTCACTTTCGAGTCTTCTTCAATCGTCAAGACAAATTTCGTCATTTACAACTATTCTTTCCTCGCACGATCATGTGACTTAACAAGAAGTTCCGACTAGAACTATACAAGCCTACTTTCCCGTATACACCAGCTTCAAATTTATAATCTAGCTATCTCTCTCTCTCTGTCCTTCTCGTTTAGCTTTAGTTCTTAATTGCTGCAAATATACCTTTTTCAACAGTTAATACATATTCATTCTATCATTCATTTATTCAGTCATTCATGTATTTATTCACTCATTTATGCTTATTCATTTAATCATTCATTAATTCAAAAATATTCTTGAAAATCCCGATCAAAAAATTTCATAGGAATATAGGCTCGTTAGTTCTGGATAAACTTTCTATTTGTACATGTTATACGTCATAAGAGCTTTCCGATAAAGTTTGTTCCAAGCAAATCGGTCCGTTAGATCAGGATTTATATAGGATTGAAATTTCCCCGTAGGCGGTAAGTTAATTTTTTTTTTGAACTGTTCAAAAATGAACAAAAATTGTTCAAATCAATATTTCAAGCTAAGAACTTCTTCCAGGGAGCTTGTTCATTGGAACTTGGATCTTGTACCCAGAGTTTACATAATTTGCTTAATTTTCTCCCATAGGCGCTAATGTTAAAATTTTTTGAACTCTTCAAAATTGAGCAAAAAGTTGTTCAAATCAAAAAGTAAAATATGGAAATGAGATGTCCTCGCCGAGAGCTTTCGAATGCAAAAAGATTTTTTCGAATCGGACTATTCGTTCAAAAGTTATTAGGGGGGGGGGGGGACAGAACGACAGACAGACCGGCAGACACGATTTTTCCCCATCTCAAAACCCTACTTTCAAATTTTTTATTTTTCAATCTTTATTTAATTACTTCATTTTTTTTTACGTTTCTTTATTTTTAACGATATTTTCACGATACATTAAGCCTTCTTTCATGCTTTATTAATATTTTTTTTTACTTTTACGGGAAAGTAGGCTAAAAACGATACTACTCAAATTTCGTCAATTTGACTAAAGGTTTACTCTGAGCATTTTTCAAGAAGCAATTTCGCCAAATACAACGAAAGTTTCGAGAGATTTGAGCATGCGTTTCGGAGAGTGTATCATATCCTTCATTTTGATTTTTCCGTAAACTGAAGAATTTTGCGCATTTAAAACTTTTGCAGAGAGCTGGAATGGTTCTGGAGAATTTCTTGTGCAACACTGGAACAACTCTTTGATGTGAGGTCAATGCAAACCATACCAGACACAGGTAACGCGAAAAAACTTATGCCTATCATCCGTTTCCACCCTACAGACAATATATTTTCCATCGCAGTAGGCGAGTTGAATTACATTTCAACTTAGCTCAAGGAAAAGGCATTGAAGTTGTCTACAAAATCACTGGCATGTTTTTTTATTTTAGGAATCTTCAAAAGAAAAGAAATAATGCTCACACAACTCGAAGGCAATTGCCAGCTCTAATAAAGTGAATAATAAGCATGGTGAGGTAGATCCACTTATCTCTTTTCCAGGTTTGTGTGCCACTAAGCGCTCAGATAAGGAATTGAAAGAACACTTTATATTAAAATCGGCCTCTTATAAGATTTAACTGTTCAACTCAGAAGGTAGGAGAAAAGGAGCAAAATTTGCTTCGCATTCCGATTTCCAGTAAATTTGGTCGTAACACAGGGGCTTAATTTAATCAAATCCATTACATTAAGAGATCCCATCACATTCAAAAAATGAACAAACAAAGTAACACAGATATAATAGGTAAGCAATAATGTTATTGCTTACATATTGCTTTAAATAACTCTTTTCTATAAACGTGCAAGGAAGCAAATGGCGAAGTGAAGAAAAGTTCTTTCATTAGTCCATGAGACTCATAGTATCCAAATATAATTAAAACGCATGTCTTTTCCAATGACCATATTTACCTAGTCCTAAATACCCAAATAAATGTTATGTACTTATTTTGTATCGTTTTATAGTGGAAAAATGTTCGCTGGGAGAACACATATTTTGTTCGTGCGCACCAATAAGTCACATCCGGTTTTTGTTTTGAAGATTTCAATTGTATCTTCATGTGGTCTGACGTTACATATTTTCCGACTGTCTTTATTGACAATCAGTTGATGAATAGTATTTTTTCTGTAGCATGTAAATAAAGGATTCACTCAACCAATGATAACGTTTTTCACTTCAGCTGTCCCTGTTAGCCTCATAAAGGGCTAATCTCGTACAAGAAATGACTCAGAACCGCTCCAGCTCTCAGTAAGTGTTTAAAATTTACACATTTGCTCTAGTTCATCAAGAAAGCCTAAATCCCAAACATTTCCACTAGCTGATATAAATTTATCAGTTTTGAGAAAGGCGAAGTCCTGTTCAGTATAAATAATAAATTTCTTTGGAACCATGGGCTGTTGTGGAACAATCACACCTTGTAAATATACCAGAGCACTTTTAGCGTAACAAAAACATAAAATAAACAGAGTTAAATAATTGTCATATTGACATACTACATATGTAATATTCGTATGGATGTAACGAATAGTGATATGGCAGAGTAGCCGAATACCGAATATTCGGCCATTTCTTCCAGGCCGAAGCCGAATATTCGGCCATTTCTTCTAGGCCAAATACCGAATATTCGGCCAATGTCTTAGGCCGAATATTAAAATTTCTAGAAAATCGTCGTAATAGAAAGTATTTGTCAAATTTAAAAGTATGCACCAAGTCAAACACCAAAACCACACATTAATCTAAGATGTATGATTTTATTATGTTTGTCAAGAGTCTAAACTATCTAAAGTTAGTGCATTTTCTGTATTGTTTTGAATGCAATAAAACTGGGAATTTAACCCACAAGTGGAATAGAAATGACAGGTTTTAATGTAAGCATTAGCATTGTTTTACTAATTACTTAATTCAAATGAAAGAAATACTATTGCTTAGTGAACTTTTACCTTGCTCAAAAATAGTTTTATAAAGCTATTTTAAACGTTGTAAAAGTTAATATTTTTATTTTATGGGTTTTTAACATGCCTATTTTTAAAAGATCTATTGAAATTTATTGCATTGGAAACTGGAATATATTTTTATTTTCAAAAACAGCAATAACTAATGCTATCTGGATATTCATGAAATATTATAGTTTTCTCATTTCTCTTTTACCCAATATTAGTCTACCCAAACAGTCTGACTGTCACTTTGTTTATTTTTCCCAAAATAAAAGTCGCATATTCTCCATCATAATTAAGTGATGCCAGCTTTTGGGAGCAAATGTTATGTATAAAATACAATATTATAACCTTAAAGTATGTTTTTGCTCAGTGAAACCAATAAACAATGTTTAAAAAAAGTAGTTTTTCCCTAAATTATTTTTATTTATTAAAATTTTATACTAATGTATTCTTTTTCAGTAACTATATTTCAATTTTAAAAGTTTAAAATCTATTAATTTCTAATTTTTTAAACATTTCTACTGTAGTAGAACTATTCGGCCGAATAGTCTATCAATATTCGGCCAGGCCGAATTTCATCTTACAGAGTATTCGGCCAGACTGAATATTCGGCTAGGTCATGAAATGACTATTCGGCCAGGCCGAATATTCGACCAAAGGGCCAAATACCGAATAGTGGCCGAATACTCGTAACGTCTCTACTACATATAATACATTTCAATCCTTTTGTATCGTTCTAAGTCTTTTTTTTTTCACAACCACAAAATGTTAAGACTACTATTTGGCCTCATTTCTTCGAAAGTCATATTTTCCGCTTAGTTGGTAATTGGCGATTACAAGAAAACTACTATATATAGACTGGATTTTGGCTTCAATGAAAGCCAATTAACTTAGCTACAACTACGTTTCTATAACTTTTCTTCTAAGACGAGAGGTTATGCCTATTTTTGGCCAAAGGCGTTATCAAAATTAAAATTTTATCTTTTTAGAAAAAATGAACTAGTTTTGAAATGCCATGTCTCGGAAACTAATAGTCGTAGACCATTGTGGTTGAGCTTAAATCGTTGCATGTTTAATGTCCTTTAATATTGGTAAATATATGTATATTCCACAAAAATTTGGATAGTTTAGGAGTTATAAGGTAAAAAATGAAAAAAAAAAAAGAAATGCAGTTTTTCACTTGTTACGCAGCGAGCACAGGCTATCGAAATTGCAAACTTGCATTTACATTACCCGAACTGACCCAAACAACATTAAAAAGTCAGTACTACACCACTCTTTGCGATTTAAGCCTCTCTTTTATTTCGTACGTTTTGACTAGACTTTGTGTAAAGTTATGCAAAATTGAGCACTTGAGATCTATGACTACTAGATTAAAATTAAACACAATGCATAATTAAACACTTGAGATCTGTGACTACCATGACTACCACTTTAAAAACTGGTAGTCACAGATCTCAAGTCAAGAATTGCATTATATATTGTTGGCGTACGATTTATTCCCCGCTCTAGCGAGCAGTCAAGCCCTAAGGCTTGGTAGCTCAAAACGGTCTTAGGCACAGGAATAATTTCTTAGGTGGCATACAGTTAATAATTTCATTAGTATAAAAAATATTTTCATTTCAACTGTATTCCATGTTCTTTTAAACAACTAAATTTTTCTCCCCACTGTAAAAAATAGTTGCATGTGTTGTAAAATATTAGGTCTATTCAATTATTTTAAATTAATCTGTTAGAGTGCACCAGACAAGCCCAAAGCTAAAAATCGAGTTATTAAAAATCCTATAAGAAAAGGTACTATGCACATTATGCAAAATTAACATACAGTTTATTGTTTACTATCTTTCGTTTATAAAATATCTATCTAAAACAGTTTCATAGGAATTAAATGCTGTTTTAAAGCCAAGTCATTTCCAAATGAAAAATTTAAAAAGTTTTTTTGGACATGTCTGGTCATCATTCAAAAAAGCCCACAACTCATTTCAATTTGCAATTTCAGTTTCTTTAAAAAGTTATGGTTATTGCAGAAGCAAATTCTTCAGTGTTATCTAATTCTTATGAACATGGTATCAATTCTTCTAGTGTGTCTTATTCATCATGTGCAATTGTCTCAAATTTCGACGTTACTGCCTATTTTGACTCAATTTCCGGAATGCGTGAAGCTCCGAAGTTTTTTGGCAATATTCTTCATTCTTCTTCAAAGGATTTATTAACGGTCTTTCTAGCATTTTCTTCATATGGTGGCTGACCTTATTTTCAGATAGATTTTACATACCTTCAATTATGAGTTATTGAGAATTAAGAAACATTTTTAATTGAAGAGAAAAACTACATTAAAGAGCAATAAAAAAGGAGGAAATTTTTTTTCTTTTCTTTTATTTTTTTATAAGTATCAAAAAAGTACAGAAAACGAACATTAAAATTACAGCGATAAACGGAAACAATTTGCTTATAGTAATTCATTCTTAATTGACGACATCTAAATTGGGTTTATTTGTCTATCTAATCTTCTTTTTCTTTTTTTTTTTTTGTAGTTGTAGTTGACAACGTATGACCACGGCCTTTGATTATAATTATATCCTTATTAATGTGAAACTTCCTGAAGACTTCAATAGTACTAAATAAACGGAAAAAATCTAGCATTGTCTTACTCAACACGACAATGATAGAAATCAGCATCTAACTTCTTTCTTTCTTTTTAGTTTTTTCCGTAGTCGGGTTAGTTTTTCTCTCTCTCTAATGGGGCTGCGTATGGTCAGTAACCTTTGCAGACCTAGTGCGCACCCCGGTAATCGGCATCAATTTTTTCAAGTAGCACCACTATCGGTGGATGCATTACCACTAATAATTTGGACGCTCAGTTTCCCCTAGATGGCGGCACCTGAGCTCTCATTTAATGCTACTTGCACTAGATATTTTTTAATTTAGCAGAGTGTTAAGCCAAACGGATACTAAAGGGATCTTTAGCATGCCGCACAATCATGCGACATGGGCGCAAACGATTTTCTGCATCTTGTAAATCCACCGACTTGGGCCAGGTTCGAATCTGCGATCTTGGGCTTACGAGACTTCGGTTTAGTTTTTAAAACCATTTATTTTAGTTAAAACTTTTCCTAAAATTTTGATGCGACAATATTGCAAGCCGTATGGTATGAAAAGACACTCAGAATTGTTAAAGTTAGTTAATTTGAAACAGAAGATAAAAATGTACTTTTGATCATTATGGAAATACTTAAAATCCTAAAAAATTCAAAGTTTCGTAAGCAAAGTGTAACGAGAGCGGAAGGGGGGGGGGGGTTGATTTTTCATTTTGAAAATGAATTTTCTAAATTTATAGATCACTAGTAGTATAGTCTTTTTAGACTGTATGGTCTTTTAGATAGTATGGTCTTTTTAAACTGACGACTTTCGACTTATCATAATATATAAATGCCACCAAAGGGTCATTCTTAATAAACTAATAAGCTAATCAATTACCTTAATTATACAACCCATTTCTTTGCGACTACTATTTTGTCATGTGATTTTCCCCCCAACTTTATTATGTCTTTTTACTTGAAGAAAGGTGGTAAATAGAATTTCTAGAAGAGCGATCATCCCCCTCTCCTCCCCTCCTCCTATCGATTGCGAGGCACATGGTTTGAAAACAATTGAAAGGATTAAGTTAGAGTAGTTGGAGCTCATAACGTAGACGGGAAATTTATTCGGCGTACCTATCCCCTGGAAACATCCACGTTGGAACAGATGAAAATATACTTCAATTGTAGTATGGAAATACATAAAAATCTAATTCAGAGTTACCATAAGCGAAACTTTAAAATAGGTATGCAGGAGAATGGGTGAAAGGGGGATCTTTCATTCCTTAAATGGATAAAGTTTTCTTTTTATTAATTAAGTATGCCTTTATAGAATCAGAAAATATTTTGGATCTAGCACGACATACAATCCATATCAGCAAAGTCATTTTTATGTTGCAAGATTACCTTAAAATTGCCAAGCTAAAAATTTGAGTTTCGAGTGATAGCTTTTTTTTGAGTTTATTGTGCTCAAGATAAATCAATACATTATTTATATACATTTGTTACTGTGTAAATAACTTACATACTCTAATATTTATTATCTTTTTAGTGAGGGTTTGCGTCAAACAATGTGCTGTGATTGACAGTATTATAGTATTATATTAAGTTAAATTATTCATTCCTTGACAATGTACTATTTTGATACGTGATTTTTATCACACTTCACAATGTGTTTTTGTGCTTAAGGTATACATATACGTTGGAAATCGCAAGAAATGCATTTTTGTTTTTTCCTTCTAAGATATTCATCCGTTAATTATCTTTAAAATGATACCAATAACTTTCTTATTGGCAAAATAATTTTTTATTTACATACAGTTTCATAAAGGTAATTAATAATTAAGTCTTAATTAATTAAATAAATATTTAATTTTTAAAAATATTTTCAATGCAAATATGTTATATTTTATGCATCTACAGTCGTCACAAAATTTTGTAAAACTGGTATAAAAATATTCTCTTTTATACCTACTTGTATAAAATTTGCTAACTTTAAATCCATTTTAAGCAGAATTGCTTATTTTTTAAGGTATGTTTGTTCTCCAACGGTGATATCTTAAGATGTTATTAACCGACTTATAAAATTTTGACTCTATAATTTAGGTAACAATTTAGAGAATGGGCTCTACTAAAATATAATAGTTTTGATAAAAAATGGATTTTTTGGTTATTTTACAATATTTTTATTTTTGTAAAAAATGCTGTTTTTATGATACTTTTCAGGTTAAATGCTATAACTCAAAAAAAAATTAGGTTAGACATTATACTTTGGTAGGGTCCATGCATGAATACCTTCTCTTTGATTTACAGCAAGAAATTTGGTTCAAAATTAATTATATTTGCTTTAATTACCGTTGTGATGAAACCTGAATTAGTGAACTAAATTTGTATTAATTAAATAACTAATAATGTTTTTTTTAAATGAAATTATGCAAATATGTTACATTTTATACTCTTATAATCCTCCCAAAATTAAAAAAAGACTGCCATTAAAAATTAAAAAAAAACTTGTCCAAGGTATATATATGTATACCTTAAAGAAACTAATAGATAATGAAATTTCTGAAATGCTTTTCATTACTATTATTTTGAGCAAAATAATTTTACTGCTGCACTGAAATGTTTGAAAAGGATTTAAGCTCAAAAAAAAGTAATGCAGATTTTGAAAGGGAATCTAGAATTTAAGAATTCAGTTAATAACAAGCATGTTATATAAGAAAATAACTTTATTCGCAGTCATCGGAAAGGCTAGTCACAGGTGATACATTTTCTTTCGGGTGTGGTTGCAAGCGTGTGCACCTGCACGTAAAGCATCGCAATGCAAAGTGGCTTTTGGTATGCGTGATAATTTAAAAGATGCCAGAGGAACACAATACCGTTTGCAGCTCTTTATTGGGCACTTTGTAACGATCGTGACCACCGTGAGGAAATATGAATACATGTAACTTGGCGTGACGAGGGAGCCCGCGTGCAGCCAGTTTTTATTGAAAAGCGGTGCGAATCCATCACTACCCCACAAGAAACGCGATTTGTGGTCAGCGGAAAATAACCGATGCACTCTGTGCACGCCAACCCTGTTCGGAAATCTATTGGCAAGAAATCACGATCGACTCGATAAATATTCATCAGTGCCTTTTGCAATTTTCCAACAGAAATGTCGATCCATCATTGTGGCAAAGAAACAAAAGGCGCGTTAAGGATTCCCTTGTCCAAAGTTTGCTTATAAATTATATAGCTGTTGTCTTATGGTATAGCTCAAGAGTTCCTAAACTGGGTGCCGCAGCGACCTGGAGTGCTACACCGAGAGATGAGGGGTACCGCAAGGTGCCCAATGATATAATTTTATTTATTTATTTATTCATTTATTTTATTTATTTTTATATATATATATATATATATTTTTTTTTTTGCGCAAACAAAACATTATGATGATACAATAAAAACACTTTCATGAAAGTTAAAAAAAATCCGAGTTATGATCATTACTTGTATTTATTTTTTCCACTCATTACTTCTGAAAATTTTCTCCAAAATCGTTCAAATGGATATTATATGACTACAAGTAAATTCTAATTCTCCAAGGGTGTCTCTACTTAGAAAAGTTTGGAAACTCCTGTTCTAGTTAGAGCCATTATAGAGCACAAGCAAACATATTCGACATTTTGGTCCCATTAAACTATCATAGTTCTCTGCTTTCCGATAAACCGTTACTCCAGTAGAAAATGAATTTTCTTACTAGATTTGCTCAGAATGTTTTTTTACTCAATTTTCATTTGTGGCGTAAGAATAAGCGACTATTATAACATATTTTCACAGCTACTTTAAACAAGACAGTGTCCAACAATGTCTTGGAATCATAATGTCATATAGGTTGGCATGTTTGCAACGCTACTGATGTCGTATAAATTTCTAATGATCAGTGTTCTAGATCTTCAAAAATTTAGACAAACATAACCTGTAAAATAGCAAAGCTATTAAAATTATCCGTAAGAGCCGCGTGTTCACACTACCTTTTCCCCTGGAAGTTAAATCTGTTTACTCAGTTCAAAATTTTTAACATCAGTGCAGTTACGTGCCTCAGAACAACCACGAGTAACTTTGGGCGTTAGTTTGCACTGTTAAAAATGTCCGTAAGAAAATAGTAATATAACCATTTATTTGATTTTTATTTTACCATATTAAATTACAACAGTTGAATAACCATTAAAAAGATGGTACTCAAACCGCTGATTGTGAAAAAAATCGTTTATTCTCTGTTTCTCCTAAGGAACGTTTAACTAACCGTAATTTACAAGCACTACCAGGTCTCGCAGTCAATAAGAATCGGGAGTCCGTTTTGGTTGTGGAACCTTAGCGGTCGTACGTTGTTGTTAAAATGTGAATAAAGATTTGCAAAGCAGTGGTTACTAAATAGAAACTCATTCGAACGTAAATCAAAAATTGGAGACAGCGGATTCCCGAACTGTTTGCGAATGAGCGAGCGAAATCATAATCTGAGCTGCTAAAGTTTGCTTGTATTTTAATTTTTGCAGCAAATAAAATGATTTTCGTCAATATACAGTAAATTTAGACCAAAGAGGACTTTGGATCCAATAAAAAACTAACATCTCAATTTTAATGCAGTTTGCCTCTTGGGAAAGAAGATCAAAGGAAAAGAAACGGGCGCTTTGAGGTGGTGTAGATGGCCGAATGACTAGAGTGCAAGGTTGGTATCTATAAGCCCGGGTTCGATTTCCGCCCTTTTTCGTTTACTGTTTCTACACCTCGAAGATTCTACTCCTCGAACTGGTTTAAAAACAGTGAACTTTTGTATTTACGGCTTTTAAATAAAGCTGATTGGAAAGGGTTTATGTCCCGTAAAGATAGAAAAATGTTCCAAACCGCAAATTTAACGGTGAATTAAATGGACAGACTGCTGCCGGTTATTTAACCGTAATTTCATGATGAAATTTCTAACAGTGTGGTACTATACAAATACAAATACAAATACAAATACAAAAGTGACGACCAGCAACAGGCTCAGGGCCCAGCTAGGCTGGTCCTAGTCAATTTAGCAGTCCCCAATGAACATCAAGAGATTTCTTAAACGTTTTTACCCCGCTGCAATTAACAGTCGCTTCTGGTAAACTATTCCAATTGCCTATAACCCTATTGAAGTAGTAATTTTTCCTAATTTCAAGATTAGCCTGAGATTTGAAAAGCTTAAAACAATGACCTCTGGTTCTACTATCAGCACATAGCTGCAGTCCATCAACATTTCCCGTTTTAATGAATTTAAACAAATGAATCATGTCCCCTCTAACTCTCCTTTGCTCAAGACTATATATGCAGTAAAGTTTTCCTGCATAAGTTCCCCGAAACACACAATGGTTCTTCTGAAACACTTTTAAGGGGCCACAAGTAACCAGCATAGTCTTGACAGAATTACCGTTTAAAGTAAAAGAAAGAAGGGGGAGGGGGAGAGCTATTGATAAACTTAGCTGAGGCTGACAATGTGGCGTCTAACTTTCACCATGTGCTGTTTGTATTAACTGTTAAGGCATTTTCGTAGTTATTTATGCACATTTAAGCAGTCTTCTATTGAGGGATTGAATCCTGCAAGAAAAGAAATTTCCGATATTTTTCTGATTTTCGTCATCTAATACTATCTTAAATTGTTTCGTAAAAGATATTACTGTGTTTATTGTAACTTAATATACGAGTAAGTATTGACTCTGTGGTAGTTTTCCGTGCTACCATACCACAGGAGTTTGATTCCCGGGCTGGGCAGGGTCGACTCAGCCTTTCCTCCCTTCAGTGAGGTCGATAAAATAAGAACCAAGCACGCAAACAAGTCTTTCCAGCTTAAAATATAATTTTGACTTTAAATTTAGAGTGAAAGGTACTTCGTCCTAGATTTCTCATTTTTCTCAGCTACCTCTCTATTTTTTAATCACTTGTGGGAAGTTCTATACTTCTTTCTTGAGTTACTGACTATCTTTTATCATTTTCAGGTTTTTTCTTCATTTTGAACACATACTTATTGATAGTAAAAAAGCATTGAAATTAAAAAGTAAGAGGACCGTCTCAGTTAAAATTAAAATGTGCGGAACTCTGTTCTCCGCAGGCTCCCCTTGACTGCTCCACTGTCTTGGATTCTTTTTTGAATGTATTTTCCTTGCAAATTGTCTCATTTCCCTTTAAAAAACTGACAGTAACAGGAAAAATTGCATTACTACAGTAACTTTGCTGAAATATCAAATATTTCTAAGGCATAAATATTACTTAAAATTCCCCTTACTGCTTTTTTAAAAATATTACTGAGAAATATTTTGAATAAATAAACCATTTTTTAAAATATTTTCTTCATGTAAGAACCGTTCGAATAATCGTAATCGTAACAGATCAATTGTAAAATTCATTTAACCTACGAAATTGTTTTCGTCTGTGAGTTTTATCGAATACTACTTGAAACTTTGGACATCTTCTCATTTTCCTTCAAAACATTTAAATACTGTAATAAAACAAAAGCAAATCGGTATTAAAAAATTTCAGCTATGAAAATTTGAGAAATCATCTGAATGTTATTATTATTGCTTTGCATCTCAAATACATGATTTTCAATCATCTGCTTTACATATTTTATAGGCTTGGTTAGTATTGAGTGTTGTTGATAAATAATGACTTATGAAAGTCCTTTGTTAGTAAGGAAATTTATACTTCAAATAATAAATATGACCGTGTATAGGAAAACCGTAGCCAAGAAATTCGACATCCAGATACATATGTTAACAGAAGCGTATGAAATGCTGGCATTCCATGGAATGCCTAGAGTCAGAGTAATGCTTAGACGTTGTTTAAAATGCTGGAGCCGGCATTCTAGAGAATGCTGGATTTCACACATGCCCGGTGACATACACAACAACCAAAAATAAATAAATAAACAAAGTGTGAATGAGTTTTTAAATTTTTTGTAGCTTTTGAATAACGCGGAATTATTGTTGTACAACATTTAACATCTAGAAATTAAAATATCTTCAATTATGAAAAAAAAAGAAGAAGAAGAAAGAAACAGTGCCACAAGAGGCATTTTGTGTTGTTTTTATTGTAAGTGGCTTTCGAGCTGTGTCAAGGTGCACGTGGGAAGTAGAAAACTAAGTTTACCACGCGCACCTTTCCTATATTTCTTTCTTTTGCTGTAAGTCAGTTCAAGTTGAGTTCTGAGTTGCAGTGCTTACTCAATTCGGGGGCTGTATGACCTAATTAATGTGAAAGAATTAAATTAAAAATCATAAAAATAAATAAAATAAAATAAATTAATAGCTTGCTATATATTTACAAGTCATCCAAAGTTAATTACTAGCTAAAACTTGAAAATAAATAAATTCGTGTTAGATGTCAATTATTTATAAGTTTAAAACTATTCAAAGAATAGACAAGTGTTTTAGCTTATCATCGTCTTAGGTGGGTGATGAACTAAAATATTCTATATTTTCTGTCCAACAATATTAGTTTCAAACAGCATTAACTTGCTTGGTACGAAATATGGCTTGAGGTAAGGTGTCTACACAAGCTCAAATTTTTGTGCTCAAGCATTCTTGTCCAGAGTTTTCCTACACACGCTCAAACATGTTAGCTCGAGTATGCTTGAGCTTATGTAGACACTTTTAGGATAGTCTTCCAAAGAAATTAGCTCTTCAGTAAGGTTTTAAGAAATAACATAGATGCAAAAAAATAAAAATAACAAAAATTTTCAAAGAAAGTATTTAGTAACTAAACATTTTAGGAATAGATTAATATCTAGTTATCTTACAATAAATAATATTTTCAATAACTCTTTAGGATAAGCAAAAAATTCAATTTAAATCAAAGATTCAAAAATGCAAGGAACAAAATTATCCACAAAAATAAAATCTTTTAAATCATACATTATAAATTTTTACTAAAAAATTCAAAACTAAAAAATGCTAATAATGATAATATATAACTAAAATGATTATAATATTTTCCTTTCAATATCGGCTAACATCTTCGAGCTATGTTATCTCTGTGCTGGAGGTAGTTCGTATTTTCAATCAGCTCTGAGGTATAGTGTTTTCAGTCAGACTGTAGCCAGCAAAACAAATAAATAAAACAATAAAAAGAGAGAGAAAAATCTTTTGTTAAAAATCGTGTAGTTTTCCTTTTTCTGCATTAATAAGTCACAGTGCACGATATTAATGCAGTATCTTTCCTCCTAGTGAACTATTCCATAGATAATATTTCCATATCAGAAGTTTTGTTGAGCAGAATTTCGTCGAAATGCATTAAGTATTGCATTTAATTAACAGCTCCGAGTTTTCGATTTAAGCAACCACTTGAGTCATTGATTTTCACAGCTCCAAAAGTACAGATGTTGTTTTCTGAATTTTTACCAGAAAAACAATATTTTTAACAGCGCGGCATCTCGCAGATAGAATTCATGCCAGATTAAAAATTTCAAAATTCTACTCACGAAAATATAGAACCAAAACAGAAAGAAATCGTTCTAATGGGGTGAGCGATCATTAGCAAAATGTACTTTTTATTCTCTGCTGAAGACTTAAAAACCTCATTTAGAATCAAAATGCATCCAGAGGCTGAAACAAATTCCAAGTGTAGGAGTGAGATATAATAGTTTTCTATAGTATTGATCCCAATTTTCGCTTGATGGAATGCAGAGTTACACGGTTACTATAGCAACGTAATAACATTCATTTTAAAAAATGCCGTACTTGTCATCGAAGAAAAGCAGACCTCATTAAAAAGAGTTTTTCGATCTGATGAGAAATTACTTCTAGCGTGAAAATTTAAAACTTCACCAGAATTCCTCAACAATGAAAGATGGGTCAGATTATAAGGAGATTTTCTTTAGTCTTGCTTTAAGGGTGGTTCGCATAAGAAATAATTTTTTAGGATGCA
This sequence comes from Octonoba sinensis, assembly GCA_038502835.1. Lineage (NCBI taxonomy): Eukaryota > Metazoa > Arthropoda > Arachnida > Araneae > Uloboridae > Octonoba > Octonoba sinensis. Next base: position 88,533,402 of record CM076604.1, on the reverse strand, counting down.
CCAATGGTTGTTAGCATTCTTATTTTTTTCCTGACTTGCACAACTTCTGCAATTAATGCTCATAACAAAGAAGGAATATATCGTCTAGATTTTCCCTGAAGTACATGGCAGTCAATTGTGTTTATATCTGAAACATATTAGGATAATTTTTATTTAAAAAAAAAGTAAAAATTAAAACATGTTCTGTTGTTTGACAATTTCATACAACTAGCTTTTATGTATTTATGTATTTAACTTTCACTCATTTCTTACATAATTGGATGCAAATTAATTCACAGAAATTTGCACATTGATTTAAAGGGTTACATTATAATATTATTATTACTTTTTGGTATTCATTCATTTCGTTTCAGTAGTAAGCGAGCTTGCAGTAAATTTTATTTTCTATTGTGACATCTTTTCCTTTTTATTAAGCACTTTTCATTTTCATCCCCTTCATCAGACTGAAACGTTTTCCAAACAGAAATAGCCGGAACTTTGCAGATGTGGCATCGTAGATGATTGGCACCAAGTGGGTGGGTTTCAGTTGGGTTTTCGAAGTCAAGAAATTTTTTCTATTTTTAAAAAGAAGAGGGTCGATTGATTTTTGGTTAGCCTCTCTTCGGCATACATCCAAATTCCGTCCTGGTACCTTTATAAACAGCTTTCTTTGTTTGAAGAGCTTGTAATTTAGAAAACTTTTCATTTAGGCAACTTCTTCCTCACAACATGATCTATCCAGATGAATAAATTTGTAAACGTGCAGCGTGATAAACATTTATTTACTTTAATTAGATTTATTTACTACTAGCACATTTTTAGGGGATGCAATTTAAAAAGTTTCCACGGAAACTTTCACTGAGCAGTTACTCACAAAAGAGTGTGAATGCATAGTGCCAGTTTTTAAATGTTTATCATTGACAATTTTTACTTTATCAACCTCAATTAAACTAAGTCAAAGTAACTCAAAAGTTTCAGTAACCAGAAAAACCTTATATGAAAATGAAACTTAATGTGATATATTAAACTTAATGTGAAAAAAAAAAGAAAAATAAATATTTTAGTTTTTATTTGCTTCGCATTTAATCTAAATCAAGTTAATAAGCAAAGTATTCTACAGGGAAAAATATATTTTAATGTTGTAATTAATCATTATTATTGTTATTATTTTGGAAATTATTCAAATGTTTTTGACTTTTTGCTATAACTTTTTAAATTTTATAATGAGTGGTTCATCGGTCCACATTAAGTTCGGCTAATACTTACCTTTATAATTTAACAAAACGTTAGATTTGTGAGAATCTGAAAGCTCTATAGGAAGTAGCTCAGAGTCAGTACATTCAATTACCACTAAATATTAGAGCAATAAAAATTACGTCGAGGGTGGCACAGTATCAACACTCTACATTTTTCTTTTTTTGGCAATGCACAAAGTTACCTTTTACTTCATCTTCAAATATCACAACGCTTTGCCACATGATAAAAAATTGATTAAATACGATGTTGAGAAATGCATTCGTCTAGATTTCTAATCTTAAAAATGCGTATTTTTAAATTATTTTTCCAAATAAATTTTTTGATAGAAGATCTTTTCTACAAATATAATTTATTCTGTCTAAATTAATGCATAGGTGGTAGCACGCTTTTTTATCAGTTGCGATGATTTTTCCTTTTTTTTTTTTTTACTTAGCTCACATAGAATGCATTGAATTCTTCTTATCAATTTTAATTCTTAGTTTCTTCATTCGCTCTTTTATAAAATTTCTGCTGCGTTGAAAAATAAAACTTATTATAGCAAGATAGCACTCATCTAGCCCGTTTCTTTACAGGTTCGATTAAACAAATATTTGAAGAGCGCGATCAGCTTCCACGACCTGTGTAAGAACCCCTTAATACCTTAAGACTTGTCAACAAATTTGCATTACCAGGGAGCACGGCCAGAAGGAATCGGATTCATTTGCATGTTTCCATGGAAACGAAGACAAGAGAGAAAAAGGTACTCTAATTTATCAATACTTTGATTCCCTTTTCTTTATCTTGCGAATAGATTTTTTTCCCTTCTTCTCTGGGATCTTCAATTAAAAGGAGAAAGAAATACGAAATTATTTGGAGTATGTCTGTTTATTTTCATGCCGGATCGTTATCACAAATTCCTCAGATATCAAAGCACATTTCTTCTTTTTTTGTGCTATTCCGCTTCGGCAACATCAAAGTTTGTGAGTTCTGCCCAAAAAAAGCACTCAAAATAATTATTTCTGGTTTAGTGGAAGGTATACATTAACTTGTGACAATAGATTCATGGGTGCTACTGAAATGGTTTAAAGTAATGTTAATCTTGCATTGTTTTAAAATCACTTGAACATTTGTCTTATTTAATACAATTTTAAAAAGAAAATTCTCCATTTGATGTCTTGGAGCTTTTATTCTATGTTGTTATTAAATAATTAAATTTCATACACGTTGTTCAAGGTAAAATTCTTGATAGTTAGACTTCCCAAATAATTGAATTAGAAAAGTTATATCTCGTTAGTATAGATTTATAATTACTTCCCTTTATTTCGTATAGTTTTTACACTACTAGAATTTTTTAATTGGCTTACTAAAACTTGTTAAAGGAATGAAATTTTTGTTTGGCATCATTTAAGAAATACGAAGTATCAGCTTAGTAGAGTTTTAACTTCATAACTCCATTTTTCATGACTTTGGATTGGTAGAAAGTTATGGTCATTGCTGTTTAGAATAGTTTTAAAATTACATGTATTTCTTAGACATAAAATGTTTCTAAAAAATTGTAAAGTTTTCCCTTATGATAGTTTTAAACTAATAGTTTTTTAATTTAAATATTGATAAACAATCTGTGTTCCGTCTTTCTTTTTCTTTTTTCTTCTTTCTTTCCCTCTTTTTTTTTCAAGCAGCAGAAAAATATAGCTTTTGATTTCAACTTTGTGCTATTTCATCAACGAAAAAAAGTCCCGTCACTCGGTCATAAAAGGCTTTAAACTGTCAAAATAGAATGTGAAGTGAAAAATAAAATAAAATAAGATAATATTTAACTTCAGAACTTTGAAAATATATTTTGATTCTCTGTATTTATACCGAAATGCAGTAACATTCGAGAAACAAAAGCATTTTAACCATTAATTATAATGCATAGTTATAACTCTTCCCAGTATCCAATAGTAAACAAAAGTTGCGTTAAATGTCCTTTGAAGAACGTGCAAAATTTTAATATTAACAGAAACTGTTTTGAGGCTCCACTACAATTTCAGAGTGAGATAAAAATTTGGCGCTGCTGATAACTTTTTAACCGCTCAAAGTAGCACCGACTCTCGTCCCGTGTACGATTCACGTAGGATCTTGCCGAGAAAAAGAAGAAAAAAAAAAGTTTGGTGTATCAAGATATTTTCTGACATTAAAATCTGATAACGTAATTAAAACAATACAGCCCTCTACGAGTATTTAATTCAAACTTTCGTTCACTACTGTATATTTGGTGAGACTAATAAGCATGTACAGTGAAACCTGTGTAAGCGGACCACTTGCGGTGAAGCACTTTAGTTGTCAACTTTTAGTGGTCAACTTTAGTGGTCAAGTGGAGGGTGAGGTAGAGGGGGAAGGGCTAATTCCGTTCTTGACAAAAGTGGTCAAATTAGACAGGTGGTGAACTTTACAGGTTTTACTGTATTTTAGTTATATTAAAACATCTTTATTTTTAGAATGTTACGACACTTTGGTGAAAACGCAAACCCTTAAAGTACGTTTAAAATTTCTGATATTAAATATTTCTCGTATTCAGTATAAAGCACTGCTTTTAGTTATTATTACGCGTTGATATCATTTTTTTTTTCACTTTATCAAACCTTAGGTTGTCTATACACAATGCAAGTGAAACTTTTGGTTTGGACAATACACCTGTATCGTTTCAATTGTCTCTCTACCATTTATACAGGTAATCAGTTCTACCAGGGGCGATATTATTTTTCAAAATATCCCAAAAAACGTCGGCGCAGGTTGCCGTTTGATTCAAAATACCGATAGCTCATCTCCAACAAATTCTACCCTATAAATATTCCCCTGAATGTGACCTTAACATCTTATCCTTGTCGGCGGCCCTTGTTCGGTGCCCCCTCCCCCTCTAACGGTCTGTTAAAATATGAGTAGCAGGTTGTTCAGAAGGAGGCCCTTTCACCTTCAAACACATGTCGCATCCCTCAAATCCCCATCTCGTCCTTTTCCCTCTCTTCTTTTACAAGCGAAGACGTGTTTCTTCGTCACAACCTTAACTTTTCCTTGGTGCCCCTACACTGCTCCTCGCTATTTTACTTTTCTTTTTTATGCGAGAAGGTACTTCTTTATATCACGCTCTCAGGTAAGATATGAGCTTGAAAGATGCCCTACAGCTATGTTTGGGGTCCTTTTCATACAACCTGTTTTCCTTTATGCATGCTTTCTCGAAAGAGAGAGTTGCGCATTTTTTGCAGTTTTCTTTTTCTTCTTTTTTCTCCAAAAGGAAAAATACTCATAGGGCCAGGAAAAATCTTGGAGGTGATATAAATAACCTTTAAGATGACCATTAATTCTAATTTTTATTTCTTCTCTTTTAGAGTTAAGCATTTCATATTATTTCCACTTTCTTGTTTTAAAATCCGAACTTAATGCTGCATTTACCCAGACGGTTTCATATTTTTTCTTTGTTTCATCTTTGTTATGCAATTGCGTCTTCTTCCTTTCTTTTTTATCTTAGACGTCCCCATCCACCTTTTCTTCTTCAAATAGTAAATTTAATTGTGCTGGATTTGCATAGCCGTATATGCAGACGGATTTTCATTCAAAGCTTGGATACACTTTTTAATTTTTGTTACAGATTGAAAATTGTTTTAAAAATTACACCTGCACGGTGTAACACCCGGACGGTCCAGCAATCCGTCCCTTAAGTTATTATCACTATTTCACTTCTTAGTCTCATATTATACTTTGTCTCGCGTTTGTTCCCTAAATGATGTGCTGGACTGGTTCAATATCTCCCTTCAAAGAAAGCTAACAATGTTTTGGCACTATTCCACTTCAATAATAACAAGAAGTTCCGCCTAGAACTATACGAGCCTACTTTCCCGTATACACCAAATTCCAATTTATAATCTAGCTATCTCTTTCTCTCTCTTTCTCATTTAGCTTTAGTTCTTAATTACTTTAAATATCCCTTTTCCGACGGATAATACATATTCATTCGCGCACTCATTCATTCTTTCATTTATTCAGTCATCCATTTATGCATTCATTCATTTACTCATTCATGTATTTATTCATTCATGTATTTATCCATTCATTTACTTATTCATGTATTAATTCACTCATTTAGTTATTTTTTCATTCATTCACTCATTTATATATTTTATTATTTATTCACACATTTATTGATTCATTCATTCATTTTTTCACTCTTTCATTCATTCATGTAATCATTAAGAAATGTTCTTAAAAATCCTGTTCAAAAAATTTCATAGGAAAATAGTCTGGTTCAGTCCTTATAATAATAATTTAACTTTGTGCAAGTAAACTGTAATAAAAAATAATTTGATGTTTTGCATCTAGAAGCTCCCTGTCGCAATGAAAAAGGGATTCCAAGCATATGTCTGCATTTTAATACTTATTTGTGCTTCCTTACCGTGAAATTATTTTTTATTACATGGTTCAGTCCTTGTTGAACTGCGTATCTGTATCTCGGTGTTCTCTCTGGTGTTCTACATCATAGCATCTTTCCAATAAAGTTTGTTGCAAGCAAATCCGTAGGTTAGATCAGGATTTACATGGAATTGAAATTTTCCCGTAGATGCTAATGTTGATTTTTTTTTTTTTTTTTTTGAACTGTTCAAAAATGAAAATTTTTTTGTTCAAATCAATTCATTGAAACTTGGATATTGTGCCCAGAGTTTACATTATTTGCTTCATTTTTGCCCATACGCGCTAATGTTAAATTTTACTGTTCAAAATTGAACAAAAAATTGTTCAAATCAAAAAGTAAAATATGGAAATAAGATGTCCTCGCCGAGATCTTTCGAATGCAAAAATAATTTAATCTGACTATTCGTTCAGAAGCTATTAGGGGGGCGGGACAAACAAGTTTTCCCCATCTCAAAACCCTACTTACAAATTTTTTTATTTTTCAATCTTTACTTTTTTTTTGACTTAGCACTTAAATGTCGTGTAAAAATCCTGACAGTTGTCGCAGCCCTTGGTATCGACGAACTATTGTAAGCATGCAGCGTCTAATTTCGGGGGGCAAAGAGTAACTTTGACATTTGGAACTCGCAGGAATCTACACAGTGTCTCAATGAATTTTTAAGACTAGGTTTTGTAAAATAAAATAAAAACTAGTAATCATATATTTTTAAGTATTTTTATTTAAAACAAGCTCCTTCGGCTTCAATGCATATATTACAGCGGTTTAACAATGATTCGAATGCCTGTTCCAGCTCACATTGTGGGACCGCCTCCTAAGCTCGCGTCGAAGCGGTTTGTATAGTGTCAATGTCATCAAAGTAAAAAAAAAAGTAAACAAATGAACTGGTGTTTTGGCAGTGGATCAGCTAATAGTGAAGGAGTTTCACGAATGCTCGATAACACAGCTAGCGCCATTGTAAGCTTAGTTCCAGCTGTAGTCTTAAAAATTCTTTGAGTACTGTGTACAAACAGCTTCGACGCGAGCTTTGGAGGCAGTCCCGCAATATGATCTGGAGCAGACATTCGAATCGTTGTAAAACCGCTGCAACAAATGTATTGAAGCCGAAGGAGCTTATTTTGAGTAAAAATACTTGAAAAAATAAAAAATATAATTACAGTTGAACTTGGTTATAACGACATCGTTTATAGTGACAACTCTGTTATAACGTCAAGAAATTCCAGTCCCTTCATTCGCCAATGAATAGTAATAGTGAGCGCTTATAGCGTAACTTGGCTATTCCGTCATAAATGTACCGTTCCCTTGAATGACGCTATAACAGAGTTTCACTGTATTAGTTTTTATTTTACTTTATAAAACTAGTCTTTAAAATTCTTTGATATACTGTGTATGTTAGAAAAAAAATGAATATTTAGCCACTTGACTAACTGTGTTTCCATATAAACACAATCCACGTTTTAGTACAAACTTGGATCTTTATTTTTACATAAATTGGGGATTCTTTTTGAGAAAAAAACCTCGAAAAAAATCATCTTGTATTAATTGACACATCATAGTACCGGCTCAATGATGAGATCGGCTCAATTATAAAACGGCATATTGCGTATTTACTGCAAAATTTAGTAAAAGTGCAAAAATTCAGCTCTTGCCATTCCACAGTAAATTTGATATTTTACACTGCCCTCATTGTCCCAATGAAACTTGTAAAGTTGTTTTTTTTTTTTTACTGTGTCCAAGTTCACTAAAATAAACAAATTTACATTGGGGTGGGATTCTGAGGTAAAAAAATTTCGGTGAACACGCAAAAATCCGCATACTTTTTGTTTTCATACAAAGTTACTGATATTATTGTTAAAAATAATAACAATAAATTGAGTTTGAAGGCAAAGTTCGGCGCAGAAATATAAGTATTTTGTATCAGGCGCATAAGGAATTGAAAATCGGATTTCCACCCCTGCTAAGGATTCACTTTACTTCATAAAGGCTGTAAAAGAAACAGAAAATAACAGCAATGTTAACAATTTATCAGTTATATGTATCTCTAAAATAGAAAAAAATATTTTTGTTGAAACAGAATTTCGTCCTCAAGTATTGTATGTATCTTTTACAGCACTTGTGAAGTGAAATGCGTCCTTCAGCCGGGCGCGGGGAGGGGGGGGGGTGTTCAAATTTTCAATTCCTGATACGCCATATACAAAAGGCTTAATTCATTCGCGATTTCTGCGCCAAACTGTGCCAAAATTGTGATTTTACTCTGAAATGTTCCTTAACAGATAATAAATAGCAGTTAGGTGAAATTCACCACTAAAAGCTGTACATAACCCCCCTCCCCCCCAAAAAAGAAAAATCTTAATGCTTTTATGCATTTTTCGGTTTATAAAATGATGGTGACGTATTGTGACATTAACTAGTCAAATACCATTTCATTTTTATAAGCACCTTTCTATCAATGCACATGTAATGAGATACCTCGTTGCCTTTAAAACTTATTGTTAGAAATTTTATAATATCTTCTCCCAAAATGTAAATGAACAAAAATGTATACTAATAAGCTGTCATTATTTTTTTAAAGATAAAATTGCGAATTTGAAATTTCGGTGTGCTTAATAAAGATAACTTTCCTGTATCGTGCAGACGAAAACTGGTATTTTATGTCTTAAAATCGGCTGATTTTTCTCTTTGTGAAGATGACAACTTCTTATATGTAAGCGGCTTATTCTGTCTGTCTGTCTGTCCGCTATAGGATCCTAGGCCGTTTTACCGATCGGGACCACATTCGGCACGATTTATGTTTACGGCCCGAGAAACTCATCGCTGCAAAAATGAAAGTTGTGACTGAATTAGTTTTTTTAAATTAATTTTTTAAAATTTTTCAATGACTTTCTTGACCTATTTAATTTTATTTTTGCATTGTTGCCGTCGTTTCCAACAGTATAATTACAGTTCCCGTGTGAACAAACAAATCAATGCAGTTGCCATTGTTATTGTAACAAATGTAACAAATATACTAATAACAATCGAAGCGTTTATCTAGGACATTGGAGCGAGGCTTCGCTGTATTTCAAACTCCGTTAAAAATTAATGTATACGCGAATTTAATTTAATCCTTTCTTTCTTTTTAATTAATTTCTTTATCGTCTGCCCTTTTTTTAATTTTTCTTATTAGAGTGGCAGTGCTCTTTTTGCCCAGTTTCGTTAAAACTTTTGTTTTGAAAAGCATAATAAACAATTCAATAAATTATTTCGGTATAAGTTATTTCGATAAATATATATTTTTCACAAACAATTTGATTATATAGTAATTAAATATATAGTAGTGTGGGGCAGTAAGCAAAGGAATGAGAATTAGCAGACACATTTTCTCAAATCATTTTGATTACAATTTATAATATCTAGAACAGCGGTCGTTTCGCATGACCGCCGGGCTTTACTAGTTGTTTATAACCCTTTGCGTGATCAAATATGGCTGAAAACTGTATATTTAGAACTTCATTTGAGGAAAACTTCTGGCATACACACTGAAGATAAAGTTGTAGCTCTACCCCTCCCCACTCTCGCCCATGATGAAGATTGTTTCCTTTCAGAAGATCTTTCCATTCCATGGAGTAAAGATAATAAGTAATAATAACAACAACAAACAATGAATGGAAAAAATAAGAAATGCAACTAATACCTAACGAGCCTATTTTGTTCAACAACTTTATTTGTACAGTTTAAAAAGTTAAATGCTTTCAACTGAATTTGTTTTCCACAGAAGAAAGAAATTTTTTTTCACATCATATGGAATAATTTTCTCTTTACAATACTGAAAAACAGAATTACTCGACTTCTAAGTATAATATTTATAAATATTTTCTTTTTGAGATTTGACTTACACTAATTAGTTTCATACAAGTAACTTTATTTATTTAATGTTAATTTTCTATATACATATATATACATATATATACATATATATACATATATATACATATATATACATATATATATATATATATTTGAGTTAAATCAACAATAGTAAGTGTAGTCTATAAACATTATTTTTAACTGCACACTGGAAAAAAAATTACACAAACAAACTATTTTTTTCAAGCAGCGTATTGCTAAAAATAGGTACTTGATGAGGATTCGGAAACTTTCAAATGGTGGGAGAATAATCAAAAAGCTAAAATAGTCAAACTGCTAATTTTTCTCAGTTCTGTAAACTTGCAGTTTCCTCCCTTCATAAAACTTGGCGGGGTACCGACACTTAGTGACGCACATATATTTAAAGCTACTGTTCAAAATATTAAGTTATTTAAAATATTTAGTTTATAAATACCAGTGACAGATATTTATTACTAGTTACACAGATATATATTTATTACTATAGTTAAATAGTTTTTCAACAAAAAACTATAATAATTCATAAGTTATTCAAGATTTAAAAATATTTTTCTTTGGCTGCTATGATGTGAAAAAAAAAAAAAAATCACTTAACTGGCTTCTTTCAACTGAAAGTAAAGTCATGGCTGCCTGCGATCATATAGCAGCTGTCCAGACGCGGCGCCAGAACAAAGGAATGAGCGTTCAAACGACAGTTATTTTTTTCCTCACTGGTGCGCTGCTAGCATGTACTAGTTTTGCATGGAAATACATTACGAAAGCATTGTTTTTGCCGGGTTTGCAGCATGCATCATGAAGATTTCTTTTTGGTAAATTTTTAGTTCATGCATTACTGATCGGAAATATGTCTCCCGATGTTTAATTGTGTCTAACCTATATAAATTTATTTTAAGGAAATGTTTCATCGTAAATGAAATAAAAACGACAGAAAACAGTGAAATGTTTTTTATAAGCAGTAAATTAGTGAATGCATACATTTTATAATTTTAGGGATTTACTAAATTCACGTTTGGTTTATATGCATGTATTTTTTTTTTTTTTTTTTTTCACTCCATATCACTTATTCAATTATTCTGCAAATAGAAATCGTCAGTTTGATGCTTTAGATGATATTTTTAACCAGTGCGGGTTAACACTTGCATTTTCCCCTTATGTCTCGAACTTTACAGGTTTTATTTATTAATGCATTGGTTTTATTTATTTGTACTTCAGATTATTGATAAGAAAACAAACGTCATTATAGCCCAAATTTCAGGGAACATATTTCGGGACAAGAGGAATCCTTTATCAATGAATAGAGTTGTACGAATCGGGATGCAAGTAATTCGAGTGATTTACACTCACTTGGATTACTTACATTTTTTAGGTCAAATCTTTACGCATTGATAAAGTGGTTCCTTCTAATTCCAAAACATGTGTATGGAGTAATTTTTGCAACTTGCGCTATAAGAACGTTGGTCCGCTCATTAATTTTTTAACACTCAAAAGTAAACTTTTAACTTCATGTTATGTCTACATTTTGCTTTTAAATAGTTTTCTTTTTTTTTTTTTTTTTGTTCTGACACGTTTAAATTTTTTATGCTTGTATAGAATGATAAAGTTAAAAGTGGAATGAGTGAGAGAGAATCTATATTATAAATCTAGTAATGTACCTTTTTAAAATTAAACTCGCGCCACATGAACAAGGGTTACAATTAAATACCTAAATAGAAGGGAGACTTTCCTCTAAGATGTGTTGTTGATTCTCCACGCGTTCATGAGTACACCCATTTTGTACACCATAGAGTCTTAAAACATAGAAAAGTAAATAAACTATCTAAGGGACCGTTCATTCATGATGTCAAGCTCTTTTCCGATATATTTGACTCCCTCCTTCCTTTGTCACAAAATGTCACAATTCAACGGACCCCCTTCCCCTCTTTGTCACATTTCACGCTATGCTGAAAAGCCTGTTACACTTCTTGTTACCCCCTCCCCTCCCCTTATTACACTTTGTCACAATTTCACGAACACCCCTCCCCCCTCGAAGCGTGACATCATTTATGAATGCCCCCTAAAGCGTATTTCTGATTTCTAATTTAAAAGTGGGGAAACATTAATTTAAGAAAGGATTTAAGGAAAATCAGGTTACAGAAAATCAGAGAATCCAAAAGCTTTAGGTAGATTTCATCGAAGAAATGCCGGTTGCAAAGTCTTGGTATTAAAAATTGAGAATATTCAGTGTCGTCCAGAAAAAAAGAAAAAAAAAGGTGAGAATGCTTACAGATAAGAGCATAAGTTATTGTAATGAAGTAGACGCGGGGGAGGGGGCTTTTGAAAAGTGGAGGGACGATCGCGTAAAATAAAAAAGTTTTCGGACGGCCCCCCCCCCCCCCCGACTGAGAATACTCATTGCTTTTTGTTGTCAAGGTGTATGTCATCTAAATAAAATGGTTTAAAGGGATATTTAAAGAAAAATTGCTCTTATCCAGGGGTGTCCACGAGGGAAGTTCATGGCGTAGACTGCGCCATTAAATTTTTTGATGAAATTTTTGACACCCCCTGGACAAGAAGGCATGCTTTCATCGAGTTTCCGCCCTTTTGGGTATTTGTCTTTTTTGGGGGACTTCGTACCTATTAGTATAGACCATCTTGATTAGGGAGTTGGCACCCATGTATTGTCAGTTACAAGTTTTAAAAATAATCTTGATAACTCTGAACTGCATATAATGAATCGTTTTAAGTAATTATTTTTAATTTCTCATTTATTATACTTAATTGCAATATTTGAAAATATTTCCCCTTGATTGTTTATTTTATTGAACCGTTTTCTTTTACAAAGGCCTAATCTTTCACCTTTCTTACTTAATATTTTAGGATTTTATTCTAAATATTTAACTAGTGTAATTGCTTTAGATGAGACGAGCAAAAAAAAAAAAAAGTCACTACTCTTATATGATAAGCCATCTGTTGAAGTTAACTGAAGTCAGCTATACTATACAATGCAATATTAGTTATTTGTATTATGCTATTAGTCTGTCAATAACAATAAAAAATTGTTGCATTAATCATTTACTTAATTACATAATTGTTAAACTAATCTTTATTTGTTAAGTCACTTCACAACCTAACTGTTCCACTTTCCTGTAATAATTAAATTTACAATAAATGGAATTGAAATAATTCAATTAATACAAATATTAAAAATAACTTTATTAATCATAATCTATGTCATTTTTCTTTTAACTGCTGTTATTTAATAGTATTAACATGAATGTATTAAAAATGCTTAATAATAAAGTAACTGATAACCATTTAAAGACTATTCAATACCCCTTTCAAAAACCTGCTGGCCAATTTATTTGTGCTACACAATGTGAAAAGATGAATGTATTTCATTAAATTATGCGCAATTATTGTCGTTCAAAATAAAAATTAATCTGAAAGCATAATATGATCAGCCAATTGCGAAGAAAATTTTCTCTGTGTTCATTATATATAAAAGTATACGTATGTAAGAAAAGTTGTATATAACGAGCAGCTTCAAAGTCTGCATGTGTTACTACCAAAAAAACGATCTTTTTACTTTTTCCTCTGTATTAAAAATGTTTTGATGGCAAATACATAACCCTGCAACGTATTTTGATAGTTACTTTTGCCCTCAACACTTATATGTTTATCTGTCTTGAAATTCAAACTTTTAACGCGATGATATTGCAATGGTTGGACCTTTAAATCCTCGCTTTTAAGTACATGCTAACAGCGCCAATTGACTGAAGTGACAGAAAATGTAAGCTCTGCTTGCACGCACTTTTCCGCCCGTTTGGACAGCCGCTATATGATCGCAGGCAGCCATGGTAAAGCGAACGAATTTAGTTGTGTTTATAGCACAGTACTTCAAAAAGGCGTTTTACTCTGCACACATGCATAAAAAGACTAAGCTGAGCAACCAGTAGCAGACATGAACAAAAATATCTACAGTGCAATGTTTATATACAGATAAATGCCGAATGATTTATTTCCAATGCTTGCTAGGTCGCGGTCGGAACTATATTTTTAGTTTGCAGGTATCTATTCAAATTTAATGGCTTGTTTATGGTATTTGTTAAATCAGCAAACAGCCGTGGCTATTTATAATAAGTATTTAAAATATTGGGGATAATATCTTTGAAAAAATAAAAGAAAGCGCAGTTTTTAGTTAGAATTCCACTTTTTTAAAAATTTATTAACCACTTTTTTGAGAGGGGGGGGGGGAATGTTGGAAATATTTTGCCACTTCCACAAAATACTGACAAAAAAAAAAGAGAGAGAGAAAAAAAAATAAAAAACAAAGAAAGGAAGAAATTTGATTGCTGAAACTTAATTGCTACTTATTTTAAGAATCAGAAATTTTCTGTAATGGAGCTTTTCTAAATTGTATTGAAGAAAAGTCAAAAAAAAAAAAAAAAAAAAATGGTACCATTCATAAATGATGACACGCTTCGAGGGGTTAACAAGACGTGTGACATCATGCATTATGCAACATAGCGTGATATGTGACAAAGGAGGAGAGGGGGGTCAAATATGTGGGGGAAAAAACGTGACATCATTTATGAATGTCCCCTATATATATATATATATATTTACAAAAAAATAAAAAAACAAAAACGGATGAAAGTTATGACGATGAACATGAATAATAATAATAATAATAATAATAATAATAATAGTAATAATGATAACACAAAAAGCAATGATGATGTAACATTAAGCAACTCTATTTCTTAAAGAGTATAAATAAAGCTTACGGCTGGGATTCAGGGATTGATGAAAAAGTTTCACATGTAAAGTTTTTCTTTAAACCAAATAACCAAAGAACACATTTGGAATGTTTAAAAAAATCACAAAACATTATTAAAACTCTTGATTCAAAATTGTTCATCTTATGCTGATTTCACGGTTTCCTTTTTTAAAAAGAATACTTATCATCATCCTCATATCTGATTCAAATAGAATCTGTGCTTTTAATGAGCCTGAAAATAATAATTAAAAGTTTCAAATTCAATTTAAACATCTATTAAGAACCGCTATTCCTTTGAATAAAAACTTAAAATACAAAATTAAAAAAGAGTCGTGGAAATGCAACTATTAATGAAGGGAGAGATGAAACTGAATTTAATGAAGCAGCCCTCATTAATTTTTAAGAAGAAGGCGCCTTAATGCCAACCTCCACATCATATTTTCCATTCAAAAATTTTTTCCTTTAATGTACGAAGCGTAAAATAGTGTTTTTGCATTTTACGAGTACGTGGTACATTTGCAATGAAAAAAGTTTAACAAAGTAAAAAATTAAATACTTAATTTAATGCAAATATTTGTAATTCATTAAGTGCATGATTCAGAAAAGCCTTTTTTGTGTTGAAATAACATAGTCTGAGTTTTGAAGTTAATGAAAAAAATATTTTTACCAATAAAGAGGTATAATTGAAGTAATCACGGTTGATCTTTTTCCAATGCGCATAAATTTGAAGAACTATTTGTACATATATGCGTTGTGTGTAAAATATGGGAAAATAGGAAATAAATGTTGGAAAAGAACCGTGTAACATAAAATGACAAACATTAAGCAAGAATTATTGTTGGAATTTCCAGCTCTAAAGAGCAACTTATCCCCAATTCCGGAGGTATCTTTGGCCGAGTGGCCTAAGATACGGGAATCTCAGCAGCGTGGGCTCAACATAACTCTCCTTTTACTCTGCGTAGTAAAAAAATAATTTATTTTATACAGATGGAGCCACTACTTCAGTACATGATCTGCTGCTATCAATTTACAGAATGTTCTTTTTTAGGCTTGGTAATTTCCTTTTGTAAAGAGTTTATAGTTTCCTGTTTTCAGTTCTCTCTAGGTTTACGTCAAGCTCCGGGTAAATGATTTCCCTGAGATTCCCATGTATTTTCGACTACATTGGATGGTAATTAACTAGAAGTAAAACAGAAATTTATCGCAACCCTAAATATAAATACATAAAAGTGCTACAAAAAACACTTGTTATTATAAAAATTTAAAATTTTAAAACGTTTAAAATGAGCGAAACGTTTGTATTTGAATTCTAATATTAAATTACCATTCTTGTTAAAAAAAAAAAACACTGAACTAAAACAGTTTCTTCGGGACCTTCTTAATAAACGCAGCGATATTTGCATTTCTCTGCAATTTCTATATGGCTCCTTCTGTTATTTTTTTACCGCTATCATCTGATACCAGTCTAATAAGAAGCACTGCTGTTTTGAAACACTTCGTTGCAATATCCTAAACGTAATTTTGTCTTAATTCACTTTTTCTGCGCTCACAAAAATTTTGCAGATTATTTAGATCCTATAGGTTTTTCCTCTCTCCTGTAATTTTAATTATATTTCTATAATTAAGTATCAAAGCAAAATTTCGTGCGTCTTGAAGCTCAAAACCTATTCGCAAAGGAAAAAAAATCTTGTGACTTCGAAACACGTGTGTGCAGTTTGCCTTTTTTGCTTCTCAATGTTGATCTTTCCCATTTGATGTCAAACAAAGAAGGTAGCGTCTACTACACAGATATTATTATTATTATTATTTTCAAAGTTATAACCAAGGGAAAGGAGGGTAAGAGTACGCACCTAGGGAATTGTTCGTTATAAAAATGAGAATTGAAAAGTTAGAACCTTGAAAATTGACTGAATCATAGTTTATTTACTTAGAAACTTAGGTACACAAAATGAAAGTTTCATCTTAAAAAAATATAGGAAATAAAGCGAGCGGAAAAAAAATTGCAAATGCGTACTCTTACCCGACCTGGCGGATAAGAGTACGCACCCAGGAAGGGTAAGAGTACGCATTCAGAAAATTTAGCAGTAGTCACATACAAATGCTCCAGTGCCTTCGTAACTGGAACATTCATCATGCCACCACTCCTTACATAATCCACACTGGATCCGATCTTCATCATATGATTGTTCGCAGTCTGGGCATATTGTCGCCTCATTGTTTGCTGAACTTGTTGAGGGAACTGGGTTGTCGATACAATGCAGAACAAGTTTTTTCGTTGCTTTCACTATTTTTCCTTTTTCAGTTTTGGCCTCATTTTTACTTTTCAATAGCAGCTCGATTAGTCTTTGCTTCTTCTAATTCTCTCTTTCTCTCTACCTTTTCCTTTAACAAATTTTTGAACGGAGACGAAGTCATGATCTCAGATTCTTGAGAGGTTCTTTTCCTTTTAGTTCCTCGTTGTTCATGTCTAGGAAGTGCCACGATTGACTGGATACTGACATGTATCTGAGAAGTGGAAGGTGAGACTTCATTCTCTTCAGGTGCAACTGCAACTGCACAATCGTTATCCGAAGGTGCTAAAGTTACAAGTGAATGAGAATAGCAATCTTCACCTATACTGTCAGGGTTGTATGGTTCAATACCTGTAACACAGAAAGCTTTTTCTGCGAGTTGAACCCTGGCTGTACCGCTATCTGGTATGTGCGTACTCTTACCCGCCGATGTATTGCTCCTCAAAATCGTCTATAGCTGGCTGTAAAATTCACAATAGTAAAATTCTGACATGCCCACTTTGTTCGGAAGGGAACAAAGCTCATAATGATATCTACTTAAAAAGCAAACATCAATCCTTTATTGACAAAAAAATTAATATTTCTTCACAAAAAAATTACATGCCACCATGCGGAAATCATATTTTACCTGATAAATAAACGACAGCAAGGATGAAAATAACAATGTCGGTCTCTTGAGCCAGCTGAAAACAAAGGTGATGAGTTGATCACACTCGCTTCTGCTTGCAGTGTTGCCAACAGAGAAAAAAGTCCCTGCGTACTCTTATCCGACTGCGTACTCTTACCCTCCTTTCCCTTACTGCTTCAGTTTAATCTGAAACTAATTACTCAGCTCTGATAAAATTCGTGAAAATATATTTTAACACTGATAAAATAAAATTTATTTCTTTTCTAACATGTAACCATAACCATTTCTTACTTACGTATATATGATGCAATCGGATACTACTATAATAAAACATTGAAAACGATAAATGTTATTTCCTTTTGTTGTTTAACAAGATAAGAAAAGAAGATTATATATTGTGCATTGAATTAAAATAAATAAATGAACGATAAATAAAATAAAATAAAATAAATCTTTCAGAATTGAGCAAGCCTACTTTCTTCTGTAATCGATATAGCTGTTGCAGTCACTGTAACAAGAGCGAAACTGTATTTTTCTTATTTATCTTAGAGGCCAAAATGTGTGCAGTTTTTTTTCTTCAACTGAAACAATTATCTAGAAATAAAGTGCAACGTTTTTATCGAACATGAACATTAGTTATTATGGTTTCAAAAAACTAATTTCAAAATCTTTTTCCACACCTTCTAGGTATTGTATTTCAGTAATTTCTAACCGTTAATAATTTTCAGCAGGAAAATTTTGAAGTTGGACGGATTTTTCTCTCCGTCCGCCCCTTTTTTAGCCTACTTTCCCGTAAAAGGTTTTAAAAAAATAATAAAACAGGAAATAAAGCTTAGTGTATCGTAAAAATACCGTTAAAAAGAAAGAAAAGTAAAAAAAAAAAAAAAAGAAGTGAAGTAATTAAATAAAGATTGAAAAATTAAAAAAAATGAACGTAGGGTTTTGAGATGGAGAAAACGTGTGTCTATCGGTCTGTCGGTCTGTCTGCTCAACCCCCCCCCCCCCCAAATAACTTTTGAGGGAATTGTTTGATTCGAATGATCTTGGCGAAGACGTCTCATTTTCATATTTTACATTTTGATTTGAATTCGTCAATTTTGAGCAGTTCAAAAAACCTTAATAATAGCGCCAGTGGGCAAAAATTAAGCAAATTATGTAAACTCTGGGCATAAGATCTAAGTTCCTATGAACGAGCATATTGGAAGAAGCTCTCGGCGTGAAATATTGATTTGAACAATTTTTGTTCATTTTTGAACAGTTTAAAAAAAAAAAAAAACATTAGCGACTACGGCGAAATTTCAATCTATATAAATAAACCGAAAGTTTGTGTGTGTGTGTCGTGAAATATTTCCTTGACTTGAACAATTTTTGCTCTTTTTTGAACAGTTCAAAAAGAATTGAAATAGCGTCTACGGAGAAATTTCAAGCTTGTATAAATCCTGATGTAGCAGACTTATTTACTTGCAATAGATTTTATCGGAAATATGTTATGACGTAGAACACGAGCAGATACGAAGTTCAACCAGCACTAAACGAGCCTATTTTCCTATGCAATATTTTTAACGTTGTCTTTAAGGTTATTTATGAATGAATGAATGAGTGCAAGAATAAATGAATAAGTGAATGAGTGAAAGAATGAATGAGTAAAAGAGTGATAAAATAAATGAATGAATGAGTGAAGGAATGAATGAATGAGTGAATAAATGAATGAGTGAAAGAATGAAGGAATGAATGAGTGAAAGAATGAATGAATGAATTAATAAATGTGTGAATAAATGAAAAAATAACTAAATGAGTGAAATACTACATGAATGAGTAAATGAATGGATAAATACATGAATGAATAAATACATGAATGAGTAAATGAATGAATGAATAAATGGATGACTGAATAATTGAAAAAATGTATATGAGTGCGTGAATGAATCTGTAATAACGGTTGAAAAGTATATATTTGAAGTAATTAAGAGCTAAACCTGAAAGAGAGAGAGATATAGCTAGATTTTAAACTTAAAATTGGGTGTATACGAGAAAGTAGGCTCGTACAGTTCTAGGCGAAACTTCTTTTTTTTCTTCAATATGGAGTCACGCTAGCGAAAGCACAGAACACAATTACAGCGAAATTCCTGCCGAGGTAAAATTTTGAACTTGAATAGGGAAATAAATAATTAAAGAGAAAACAATTACTATGCCATACGTTAAAAAAGATCTGATTTTAAGCAAAATGTATTTAAATCGTAAACATTTTATTCGATAACATACAAATTATGTTATTTTTTAAAATGATCTATAAATAAAAAAGGCCTGTCAATATTGAAACTTAAGAATGAACATAAAAATTTTATGTCTCTAATTATTTACATGAAACAAAAAATACAGATCTTACTGTTTGTAAGAAAAATATATACGTAATTTTAAATTAACTGAATCAGACTATCTAATCCATTATATCCATATCTTTGACAGTACAGTTCTGTGTCTAGACTGATATTAAAATTAAACATACTTAATATCTAGTTGTAATTGCAATTATGTCTAGATTCATATTAAATTTATAAATAACTAATTAAGTAAATCATTATCATGTCGAAATAATTATGTGGAAATTCTCATCAAAATCAGTGAATTATTATAGTAATTGAACAATACTCAGTAAAATAAACCACCCAAAAGATCAGAAAAAAAAAACTGATGTAAGTGACTGAAGTAAAACAAGCCCATAAAAATTGTTACCATGATTTAAGTTTGATTTGAAGGGGCTGGACCAAACGTAGCTCAAA
The DNA here is from genome assembly GCA_038502835.1 of Octonoba sinensis. Taxonomy (NCBI): domain Eukaryota; kingdom Metazoa; phylum Arthropoda; class Arachnida; order Araneae; family Uloboridae; genus Octonoba; species Octonoba sinensis. Next base: position 88,513,400 of record CM076604.1, on the reverse strand, counting down.
CACTTGTTTTACCAGGGATGTTACCCATCCAAGGGCGTATTAAGGGGATCTGGGCACGTTCCCCTCCAGAAATGAATTCAAATATACTTAAAGTTTAATTTCAATTTGGAACGTGCTCTTAATGTTTGATTTGAGTTCTCCAAGAGATAAATTCCTGTGTATATGTTCTTATTCCCATCCGTTCATTCCCGGGACTGGCGAGCTCCCCTTTTTCGATCTGTACAGAGCTCTGTTACTCTTTGAAAACACTGCTGCCTGAATGTGATAGCAATTTGTAAAAGTCTCTTTTCTACTTTAAGACAATATCAAGACACCAAAAATCAAGAGCTTAGCGGTTTGCGCAAGCTACTTGAGCAGATGTAGAATAAATTTTTATGTATAAAAGAATCACCAAAAGAGGAAAAGAATTAATTTTCGTAACTTGTAAAAATATGACTGACGTAAAAAAAAAATTACAAATTTGAAAAAAGAAGGAAAGGGTAAAAGAAAAGAAAGGGAAACGAAAAGAGGGAGGGGAGAATATATAAGAAAAACGAAATTTAACCAGGGAGTTTAAGTGGAGTACCTTCCCACAGTAAAGGGTTTGTTCACCCCTTTCTCAAACTTAACAAAAAATCGCTGACGTAACGCCGTGGTTAGCGAAAAAAATCAATACATCTTTCTCTCTGCATCCGCAAGTGGGGTAGTGTCATGGGGGAAAGAGCTGGGGGTCGCGGGAAGGTGACGTCGAATAACAATAGACATGACAGTTGGGCCCCGGATTCAAAGGCTTGGGGACTTGGGGTGAATGACTGCCAGGGGACGATTGCAGTGGGAATGGTATTTTTTTCATCAGGATTCTTCTTGCTCTGAGAGTGAAAACGTAATTGATATTTAAATGTACTAAAAAATTCTGTAAAAGTACAGAAATAAAAATGAGTGTTTCCTTAAATGTAGGAAGAACTTGTTTTAAATCATATACTCCAGTTTCTTGACAAAAGATTCTCAATAAAATTCTTGTTTTTCTGCGCTCTGTGAAACTGCAGAGAAAGATTTGTTCAGACACTTCAGATCTGTGACTATACCAGTTTAAAAGTTGTGAACAAATGCAAATGCATAAATAAAGGCTTGAAATCTGTGACTACCAGTTTAAAAACTGGTAAAAATGCATTATGTATCGTTGGCGTATAATTCTACATCAGCTCTTGCTCTAGTGAGCAGCGTACTAGTCCTCGGTGGGCAGCCTTCCCAACTTCAGAGGCTTTATGAGGGCCCAGCGGCCTAAGGCACAAAGAATCAGAGCAGCGGGGGCTCAAGTGAACTCACTTTCGACATTGATGTACCAGAACTAGTAATCCAGGCAATAAATTTACCGAATGTTCTTTGTTTCTTTATTATCTGTAATATCCTTTTTTTAAAACTTTGTAGTTTCTTGTATTTAAGTCTCTGTAATTTTACGCCGGCTAAATGATTTCTAGCAGATTTTCTTGTATTTTCGTGCAATATGTTTTTACAGTGTGCATGAATCGGAAATCGGAGCTAAGAGAAATTGTGCTTTTTCAAATTCAAAAGTTCTTGTAATTATGAACAATGTATGATATGAATTCAAAGTCATGTATTTCCTTCCCAATTAGAAACCTTTACGATGCTGTAACGACATTTTAACTCTATTTGTTCAAAAAAACGTTTGTTTAGCTGCTCACATTTAATTTGTGATTGTATGGAAAGTGCTGTAAACTTCGGTTTAGCAATACTTGATATACATTTTTTTCAAATTAGCAATGCCTGATTTGGGATAGGTTAAATATTATATTTCCCCGATTTAACGATGTCCTTGATCTAAGGCAGGGGTCCCCAACCTTTTTGTACCTAAGAGCACATACCGGGATATCAATCGAACGGCGGGCACCATTTATTTTTTCAAGATAAATTTATAGCTGGTGTGTGTGGACATAGTTAATAACACAAACTAGATATAATGTACAAAAAAAAAAAAAAAAAAAATTAATTTAACATATGAATATAATTATTATTATTAATGTTAATAGAAATAAAATTTCACGTTTAAAGCACAAATGAGCGTTAAATTAACGTGAAATTTTATTTATATTACTGTTTACTTGCACAAACTTAAATTATTATTATAGTATTAATGTTCTTGTGTAAAATAATTTTTTTCTGAATTTCTTGCAAAACATACGAAGTATAAAAAGTATTTGTAAAATATATAAAATACAGTCAATATTACCTTTAGCATTGCATTTCACTGGCCGGCGCTTCATAATTGAGTGAATATGATGAAATTCCTGCTCGCAAGACATTGTCAAGGTGTTCGTCTGTAAGTCCTGGTCTATATTTTGATTTTATGATATTCATAGTCGAAAACAATGATTCACACAAGTATGTGGAACCAAAAAAAAACGACTTTATTTTATATGCTGCTCGTTTTAAGAATGTAAATTTATTTCTGTCAACTATGTTCCAGAATTTATAGTTCTTCATTTATTCATAGTTGTATGGCCCTTTATTCATACACTCTAATTCTAAATGTTCTCTAGTTTAAAATGGAAAACTGAAATATTTTACCGTTGTGCACAAGCAGCGGGCGCTCCTAGACCGATCGACGGGCGCCATGGTGCCCGCGGGCATAGGGTTGGGGACCCCTTCTCTAAGGATACCATTTAACAGTCCATAGACAATCGTTAACCGCGGCTAAGCATGGTCTGTCTACGATAGGCCAGAAAATGGCAGGTGCGGGGGGTTTCTGGGCGCACTGCTATTAAACTAATTCTAACAATAAAACTAATCAAATTTTGTACCTTGAGGCATATTTTATAGTTTTTATCGAGATATTAACGGTTAAATTATTGTTTAGGATGTCTTCCAAAATAAATTAATTGGTTTCCCCCAAAAGGACACCCTTCCAGGTCTACAGTTTTAATCGACCCCTTCTCAGATTGTTTCCTTGTAACCGCAGAAGCACTTACATTACTATCTGAAACAAACCCATCACAACTAGTGCTTACATCCTTTTGAGCAATTTCCCCCCTATCATTCAAAGTTAATTGGGCATCTAAAACTAGTACGTTGGAATGAAAGTCTGCCTACCACCTGAGTACATTTTTGCAAATGTAATGCCAAAAGCTGCATCCACATTTAGCTTAAATTGTCTAAACATTTCACACTTATCACATCAGACCCAATAGCCCCTATTGCCACTCATAATTTATTTCAACACGCAAGAACACCTATAACTAATAGAAAAGCAAAGCAAAAGGGGGGGGGGGACAAAATGATAATCAACACAAAAATTAAAATAATGCTAAAACCAATAGCTGATGTGAGTAAGCACTGTATAGAAAACTGCAAATAAATTAATAATAATAATAATAATATTAAATTCAAACACAGTAAAACTCAATAAGGCACTCCTTTAAACCTTGCAAAATATAAAATATCAACATATGATTGTATTAACAACGAAAAACTACACCCGCCTCCTTTCTCTCATACACGCAAAAGCAAAGCAATTGAAATTCTGTCCTCCAAATTGCAAATAATAATAATAAGAAGAAGAAACTGCAAGAAGGATACAAATGATTAAATCTAAAATATCGAAAATAACACTTAGAAAAAGCAAGCGGGACATATTCATTTGGTCAGGAGCAAAATCTTCAAAACATACTTCTAGTCCCTCTGGTGGCCAAAATTTTCACAAATCTTTGTAGATAGCGAATTAGTACCATTTTTTGGTGCAGCATAACCCAAAAACGTTTAGTGTTAATTTCTGAAATCATGAAGAATCTGTGCATTTGTTTGTTTCTGATTTCCCTTCACCTATTCAGAAGTGTCGAGAATCTTGCTGTCCCGCGTAACTTAGTTTCAACTTAATTTTTTAACTAATAAATATATTTTATTTTATCCTACCTCTTACTTTACTTTACGGAACACGAGGTTTTTTGAGGGGGGGGGGTGGATTTTATCAAATAAAAAGTTAGCAGTTAAAAATCATTGTAATCCACGTAGCAAAGTTTCAAACTGAGATTATTGGCTTTCCGACGCACAAGCAAACACAAATAACAGCTATTATAAGAATAATTTTGTGTATGTTTTTCTTTGGTGTACCATTAACCCTCTGTCTGCTCATTTTTTTAGCGAATTCGATCCGCTTAAAATTGGTCTACTTTCTGCAACTAAAGCTCTGGAATGAAACCTTAATTAATGTCCATATACTTGAGAAATTGCATTACTGACGCTTTAACGGTGAAACAGCGGGATAATATTTTAAATAAACTTAGAAAGCTCATGCCCGTGGAAATCGCGGGATGAGCAATTTTCACTACATTTTTACGTTGCACGAGGAAATCGCGGGATAAGCAGTCAGAGGGTTAAAATTCCTTTCGAACTTGTTTTATATTTCTATTTGAAATTGTTATTCAAAGACTGCCGCTCAGTTGGATACTATGGGTCCAAAATATTTTTGTATAATAACAATTGATGCCAATAAGTGAAGGACATATTTGTTCATGAGAATGGTTTGTATATTAACATACTTTGTTTCCAATCATTTCAGAGTGACTGCTGTTTAATCATTCTTATCCAGCAGCTTCTGATCCCAATAAATGACCGAATTCAGTACTTAAAAGATTGGGTTAATTATACGAATGCTTTAATTGTGAAATGAAAGAACTCATATCTATCTATGCTAAATTTCACCTGCAGAAATAATAATTTTTGGGAATAACTACTATACTGTTTGAGTTAATTGGGACAAACATGTTTATTTTTGTCTGACTTGATGAATCTTCTAAACAGATATGTTGGAGTTTTTTCACAACAAATGGCACTGAAAGCGTAGTTCATCTTAAAGGCATAATGAATTCTGTCAAATACATAGAAATATTACGCAGTAGGATTGTTCCATTGATGAAAACATTTGACGAACATTTCAACATGACTTGACTCCTTATTACAATTCAAAATGAGTCCAGACTTTTATGCGGGAAAATAAAATAAAAGTATTTGCTTGACACGATAATTCACCAGACCTAAATCATATTGAGAACTTAATGCATATTCTCAAGAATCGTGTAACTAAGATGAATTGCACGACAACAGAACAAATGATAAAAAGTGCCGTATAAGTGTGGTTCCACGATGATGATGTTTGGAACATGTGCGCTACACTAGTGGAGTCAATGCCACAACATGTTTAAGAGGTCATTTCTGCTAAAGGAGGACATACTTCATACTAATATAGAGATTTATCAGTCTGCTTAATGTGTGTAATGATCAGAACCTAAAGTTTTAGAAAAAAAATCGTTTTTTTTTTCTATTTGTCCCAATTAATTCGAACATTATAGTACAAACCAAACGATTATACAACCAAGAGCAATGTCTTATTCATTTTACTAACGTATTCTGCAACACTATACCTTACATAATTTATTTTAAGTTGTGAAGCTTACACTTCTGTTAATTAGAAATCGTTGGACAATTAAATATATTTGAGGCTAGTGGCTTATTTGTTGCGTGAATGGTTGATCTGTGAAAATTTACTTCGAGACCGATGCAGCTTCTACTTGAGTTTCCATTTTGAGCCTATTTTCCTTTTTTTTTTTTTTTTTTTTGATCTTAAGGCTATTTCTCAATGAATGAATGAATAAATGAAAGAGTGAAAGAATGAATGAAATATCGAAAGAATGAATGAATGAATAAACGATAAAATAAATAAATGTATGAATGAATAAAAAAATAAATAAATGAGTGAATGAATAAAAATAAATAAAGGAGTGAATGAATACATGAATGAGTGAATGAATGAATGAATGAGTAAATGAATGAATGAATGAATAAATGAAAGACTGAATAAATGAAAGAATGAATGAGCGAGTGAGTGAATATGTATTATCCGTTGAAAAAGGTATACTATTTAAAGAAATTAAGATCTAAAGCTAAATAAGAAAGCTAGATTATAAATTTGAAGTTGGTAAATACGGAAAAGTAGGCTTTGCTTGACGGAACTTCTTTGTAATCTTCAAAAAATGGGCAGATTATTTTTTTGTACACATAACGTTAACCGTGAACTTTACAACGAGTTTTCCGCCTTGTTGCAGATAGTAAACCCGTTCTGCAGCAAGGAGTAAAATTTGAGGCAGAAGGTTAAATCAAGAAAAAGGTGTATCTTTTTCAATGATAATTTTTACACAAAGAACTTTTCTTAAAATAAATGTTTCATACTTATAACGAAATTATGAAATATGCCAAGAAAATTTGAAACTTATTTTTTATTCATTAAATTCTTTTTATTATTTCTTTAATTTTACACAACAAGCTCTCTTGTTTGAGTAACCTGAAAATGCAGTAAGTTTTAGAAAGTGAATAATACTAATTATTATAGCAATAGTTAAGAATAGTACTCAAAAGTTTTTGTAATTGTGTATTTTTATATTGATATCATACATTTTTATATAATATTATGATCAAGTACTCATTAACATATCTATGTAATATTATGATTAAATACAACCAATGATGATATACCATATATGAGAACTTTCTTCCAGTAGTTTGGAATTAAAAAACAGTAATAATTAACTATTAAATAATGTTGAAAAGTAATAAATTTTCATTTTTCATTTAGTATGTTTTGTAACTTAAGTCTGTGTCGTCTTAAATTATGATTTTTCTCTATGAATTAGTAGTTCTTCTATTTTCTACTATAAAAGTAAAAGAACAATGAAAAGCTTAGTCAGAATGCTGAGTAGGATATTGTGTGAATGGTTTTTCTTAAAAATAGTTTATTTAGCTAGTAAAGTAGTCTAATTTTTATTATTACTCTTATGCCGAAGTCTTAGAACATAACCAAACATGTTATTGTAATATAATCTATCTTTAATTATTTTAGGCTTTATTCCTTTAGTCTAATTTTTATTATTACTCTTATGCCGAAGTCTTAGAATATAACCAAACATGCTATTGTAATATAATCTATCTTTAATTATTTTAGGCTTTATTCCTTTATTTCTTAGAAGTTTTTTTCCCTTCTTTTTTGCTTTAAATATTCCTTTCAAATTACTTTAAACATATTATTAACAGAGCTGTAAATTAATAACTTTGCGCGCGTGCTGAGCAGTTGATAAATTTGAACAATGGAATATACATTGTATTCAGGTATTACTTTACAATGTCAAAAAATGTGAGCCTAAATATCTACAATCCATACGGACACTAAAGAATTAAGTATTTATCTTCATATGTGATAAGAAATTACATGGTTTGCTTCACACAAGATCCAATTCAAACTAACTTCTATAAATGAACAAAGGTTTGATATTCAAAAAGTAGATTTTATAAAATGACAAAATCAAAAACGTTTTGGATTTCATCTTATTAAGATAAGAAAACATTTTATAAATTATAATAGTAAGAGACAAACACTTTCGTATTTTTATGCACATGAGGACATTTTGCTTTACAGTGCTTTTGACAATACTTTTATGCAATTATTGTATATTCATCATCATCATAAAATGATAATAATAATAATTAATATTATTATTAACGTATAATAATAGTTGTTATTATAATTAGTATTATTATTATTATTTGCGAACAAACACTACACATGACAAACCCTTTGCTCTACTTCTTGGTTGGGCAGTGGAAATTGCGTAAGCAGATCACGTAACAAGTAAGCTAAACTAAAAAATAATAATTGTACGCTATTTAAGCACAAATGAGCATTAAAATGCAAACATATATTTCGGGATTGCTTGGAATCCCTTTTTCAATGCAATAGAGGAGCTTCTAGATGCAAAAACATCCAAACTCCAAACAATCCCGAAACATATGTCTGCATTTTAATGCTCATTTGTGCTTAAATAACGTGCAATTATTTTTTACAGGTTACTTATGCACAAAGTTCTTTTATTATTTTAACAAATAAGCTATCTCAGATTAATATAAGATATATAAGGAAGCATCTGCAGTGATGGCATTTAGTTACCTTTCTAGTTTATCGTTATGTATATAATTAACTTCTCTATCTCTTTCCCTTTCTTTTCTTTCTTTCTTTTTTTTTTCAAATATACTTTAAAAATTTGTTTTCGTTTCGAAGGGCTAAAAGGCACATGCTTTCGTTTAAATTTGTCAATTTTTACAAAATACCATTTTTTTTAACAAAAGATTGGTAAAATAATGCGATGAATTTATTGATACAATAAGTTTCTCTTGCAAAAGCAATTTTTCTGATAGATTTTTCTAATGTAGCGTCTTTCTATAAATGGGATCATTCATAAATGATGTCACGCTTCGAGGGGGGAGGGGTTCGTGAAATTTTGACAAAGTGTGATAATGGGAGGGGAGGGGGTAACAAGAAGTGTGACATCCTGCTTATTCAACATAGCGTGACATGTGACAAACTGGGAGGGGGGGGGGTCTGTTGAAGTGTGACATTTTGTGACGAAGGGGGGAAGGGGTCAAATATGTGGGAAAAACGCGTCACATCATTTATGAACGGTCCCAATATTGAGTTTTGTTCTTTTTAAAAACGTATATATTTTGTAATCTTCATCTGCGACGAATATATTTGCTTAATTATGCATGTCCATAATACTTAACGAAAATTAAATTGGTTTTTTCACGAAGAAAAAAAATAAGTTCGATGTCGTGCTCTGTTATTCTTTTTGCTTACGATTTAAAAGTCGTTTCAACAATCATACTTTTTTAATGAAACTTTATACGCGTTATGTTTCGTTGCTAGGGAAAATCTCAGTCCAAACATACTATTTTGTGACTTCTAGTACCATACCTTTTAATTACATGACTGGAAGTTTGCAATCCTTTAATTTCAAACCCATATCATAGATTTAACCCTTGTTATATTTTCAACTTCCCGTGAGATTCAATATGTGTAGTTAACAAATAAGTTTTATGATGTATAATATAAGGTGTAATAAAAATAATTAATCATGAAAATTGAAATTAATCCCGCATAAAAAAATATTTCTTAAATCAAATTCAAAGAAAGCATTTTATTCCCAATTTCTAAAATTCTCTTAGCGTTATTGGAAACTAAAATGTTATACGTGCTACTAAGAATACACATTGAAAGTCACATTCATATCTGCTCTAATTCATGCTTGTTTGTTTGGTGTTTAATGATTAAAGAGCCTCAATGGAGATGTCAGGTGGATTTCTTTTTACTTTCTTTTCTTTTTTTTTTTTTTTGTGATTCACTCAGAAGCTATTCGTACTGCATATTGTAAAAGAGAAAACCAAGAAAATTCTAGCATCCAACACGATGGAGATGAAACAATTCGCCACAATAACTACGACACCTCTTTGTTTCTCAAAGCAGTGACTGCTACAGCGAGCAAGATGAGAGTCCGGAAACTTTGGTTTCCGAGCTGAATGCAAAATCGTTGGTTTTCGAGTTAAGGCTTTATTGTGTGAAAATCATTAAAAATAAGAAAAGTAATAAGCCTTCTGAAATGAAGCAATTTCTATGATACGTAGAAAAAACCTAACAATTGACGAAAGTAACTTTGTTTATTGTTTTCCTTTTTGTTCTTTTGTAATCTCAATGAGTAAATAAGTATATTTTATACAGCTAGTTGAAGTACATCATCAATCATTTGTTTCTGCCATGTTAAATTGTCAGCTATTTCTTGATCATTTCTCATTTTGGCGGTCGCGACTTCCAGTGAGTTCATGTTTGGGTATAAGTGCGGTTACATTCTTTTCAAAAATCTATGTGTAATTCCTATATATGTGTTATTTTATAAGACAAGGTACTTGAAGTTACAATCAAGTGTTCCAAAGTTTACTGTTCTACAGATAAAATATTGTAACAAAGAGATCACAAAGCTCTTTACATATTTTTTTCACTTTTAAGAAGGTAGTAACATTAAATAGGGGGATAAACTATCTCCTAAAATATTATTAATATAGTGTTACTCAACTTTAAATGACTTGTTGACTAAATATTTTAAATCAGAACAAAAAGATTAGACCAAAACAATTAAAATCTGAAATAATAATATCCAGATAACTGACTAATTGTTTTTATGTTTTAAACACAATTTTTAATATACGAACACAATTTTTAATATCGGGACCATATCACTAAGCTTTCGTATTAAAGTCATAAAAGCGAAATTCTCTAAACAACAAATTAAGTAATAGTGGCATTTTTGGAATTGTATCTTCGAATCTTTAGAATTATTTGTCTTCATTTATCATCCTCTATGATACATGTTTTAGAAATATAAAGCCAAGCCCTATCTTCCTTTTCATTAATTATTTTTTTCTACTAATAAATCGCATTAAATCTGTTAAACTGCTGAACTCTTTAGTCTTAGTAATAATGGCATCGATATATATGTATATATATTAATATTTCTTTCTCATTTATTGCACATCACTGCTCATGGGTTTGCCATCCCAACTCATTTGTTCTTCCATCGTCCACAAGAGGGTGCTATATATCCGGTACTACAATTACATCTGAAAACTGTATTTAACACATTGTGCATTTTGCTATCTATATTTGTTTATTCATTTATTTACAAATTTAATTTATTTATTTTTATTTGGTAGTTTTATAAAAAGTATCGGCATGTAACACATTTTTGCTGAAGCTCTTCCAATGAAAAGAAATTGCCTAATATTTAAATATTATGTCTCTACTTATTTATTTCATCATAATAAGTCAGAATTTTTCTAAATCATCATGAAATATTCTCAAAAATATAATCTTAAAATAGAAAAGGCATTCCCCAGCTGATTATAAACTGCCTAATTATTGGGAGTTAAATGCTGTTATTTGCAAAAAGCAATGTTAATTTTACTTCACATTAAATTAAACTGGTTTTCAGTACCATGCATGTGAACGGCGCAGAAACGCAGAGGACATTATTAATTAAACCATGCTTCAAATTCAAAACGTATGTCTTCGAAATATTTAGCTCTCGTTTAGTGGAGAGAGAGAACGAGAAATAAACGGGGAAAACGCGACTACCTCTAGACGGCGCTGTAGGCGTGTAAACGATGTTTTTCATTCGGGAGACAGAGATACGATAAAGGAGGAAATAAAAAAGATTTTTCTATAAATTTATTCCACCCTGGGATTATTTCTCAGAAAACAAAAAAAAGCAAGACGATAAAAGATAAAAATTATTAGTTGCTTCCACTGCACTAGGCCACGCCTTTTATTTAAATGTTGAAGCATTTGATTGGATCTCTGGTTATTGATCTCTTAAAATTATGTTCGAAAAGACAGTAAAAGCGTTCCGCATGGAGTACTCTTCGCATTTTAGGTCTAGCGGAATGTTTTCATCGAACAAAAACACGGTATATATTATGAAAGGCAGCCTCTTTTTTATGTTCGAGACGTGATTCGCTGGAAAAAAAATATATTAGAGATAGAATATCAACTCCTTTTTCTTTTGTATTAGGAGGCATCTGTCTTGGAGTCCACCAAATTTTAATTTGCATCACGTTTTGGATATTAAATTCTCCTTTCTAACAGATATGGAAAAAAGAAACTATGTGCATTTTTATTATTCCGTGAAATTATTTATTTAATGCGAAGCTATGAATAGCACTATTCTGGTAGCATTGTTAAAAAGAATCGTGGACTCTTTTCTGCATTTAATAATTGTCCTTTTATGCATTGATTTTTTTTGTTTGTCATTTGATGGTTTTTCAAAACGAAAAGCCATTAAGTCTTGTACTAAGTACAAAACATTTTCTGCTGGAACTCAAAGTATATAATATAACGTATATTAAGTACAAAATTTGCAAAAAATTGCAAACACATGCCTGCAATCCTTTGCGAAATTTGTATTTAATATACGCTGCATTTTACATTTCCACATAACGTCTTACTTTCAGTACGTGATGTTTGATGTCGAAATTCGTAAATTTAGTTTATAACAGTTAAGTGAAAGTTGCAGCCGAGACAAATATTGGAAGAGTCACACAGCGCATATAGAGATGGGGTATAAACTTCTCCATACATCTGTAATTAGTTTTTCGTTGTTAATTGTTACTTAATAAATGTTTGCATCTCAATAGAGATAGTCCCTGTCTCTATTCTCTGAAAAGTGAAGCAAAAAACTGCAACACTCCCTTTCCCTCATCTAAATCAAAGTAATTTGTTGCAGAGATTGAATAATATATTCCTTTATATTCCTACCACTGCAAAAAACAACTTTTGAACAAATTGGAGATTTCGTTTTGCTGAAGACTAAGTTTTCTGACAGTAGGATGCTACTGTTTGGCATTTTTGAAAGAATTTAGGGAGTAAATAAATTTATCTCGTGAAAAAAAAAGTTACAGTTTTAAAATTCTGGTTGTAACTAATCTTAGGCCTTTATCACATTGAAGACGGTGGTACCCCCGGTTGCTCACATGAGAATAGTTTAGCTGGCGGCGTGTACCACTGGTGGCTCACACAATAATGGTTCATCTGGCAGCGTGTACCGCTGGTGGCTCACACAATAATAGTTCATCTGGCAGCGCCTCACACAATAATGGTTCATCTAGCAGCGATTGAATAATATACCACTGGTGGCTCACACAATAATGGTTCATCTGGCAGCGTGTACCGCTGGTGGCTCACACAATAATAGTTCATCTGGCAGCGCCTCACACAATAATGGTTCATCTAGCAGCGATTGAATAATATACCACTGGTGGCTCACACAATAATGGTTCAGCTGGCAGCGTGTACCGCTGGTGGCTCACACAATAATGGTTCATCTGGCAGCGCCTCACACAATAATGGTTCATCTAGCAGCGTGTACCACTGGTGGCTCACACAATAAATGGTTCATCTGGCAGCGTGTACCACTGGTGGCTTACATCAGCTATAGTATTATAACACAGTTTTGCTCGATGAAAAAAACTTCATGTGGTTAAAAATAATTTTTTTACTAAAAAATTGAAAAACTTATTTTTACAGATAGCAAAAATCTGCTCTGTCCTCGTTATAAATGACATCTTTTACATCTTCATAAGCATAACCTAAACGTATGTTACATGAATTTTAAATTATATTTTCATAAAACTAAAAAAAAAAAAAAAAAACAGTTAAAATGAGCTACCAATTTACTTTGAGAAATCCGAAGTTATTTAGCTCAAATTTTGCAATGCCAAATAACGTTGGGTTTGTCAATTTGTGCTGTCGACTCAAAAATAATAATTTTAGTTGCATTAATTTAGAATCAATTCATTAAATGTATTTCTCCCCTTAGTCAGATTAATGACGTAATCAGAAAGGTAGAAAGAATATTTGTGAATTTCTTTTTATACTTCTCACTTTCCTTAACATTCTAAAATTATTATTTCAGAAAAGTGCATCATCATGTAAACATTCTTACAGAGAATCATGTACTTATTGTGATTGTAGCACCTGATACAAATGTTATTTCTTCTTCTTTTTTTGCAGAGTGGATTTCCGAAGTTTGCATAAGAAGAAAAGAGCTTTAGTGCAGTGCTCATAGACGTATCATGAAAGTTGTTGGTCTTCATAGAAATCAGGAAACGCATAAAAGCCGGATCTTTTCAAATTCAGTTCATTTTTTAATTCATTTCTCCTCCTTCCTATACGAAAGCAGTATTCGCTCTCTATAAAAATTCTGTTCCTCGATTGTATCAGTTATTTATTGATTTGAACTCGATGAAAGCAAGCAATTACCAAAAATCTTTTGGATGATGCTTGAATGTAAATTAAAATAACTATCCTTACAAAATACGAGTCGATTTTTACCTAATGCCTCAATGAGTTTCACAAGCTACTCTCATTTTTGGGATTTGGAACAATTTGTATGGCTGTTAGCCACTTTCCTACAAAAATAAAAAGAGAAAGAGTGATAAAATCTAAATGAAATAAAACTCTGCGTGGCCTGTTCTTAATTTTTATTTCATGGAATTTAAAAGAAAAAATCAAAAAATTCTTAGCGTTAAATGTTTTGAATTGCGTCTTTAAAAAGAAGAAAACCGCAACCTCTTTTTTTTTCTTTTTTCTAATAAAATGATTTGTGAAATGATTAGAAAATGAAAGTAACTCTTTCTCTTCATTTTTTACTTTTGCTATTGTTCAATGTTCCTAATTTACGCAGCAAATGTTAAAAAATAAAACATTTTAAATTCTTGTTGTTTATTGCTTTTTAAATTATAATTATTTTATTTGTGCATAATAAAGCTATGGTGTGATTATTGTTATTTATATTTTTTCGTTTTGTATTTCATTTGGAAGATTTTATACAGGCATCATATTCTTTTTATTTTTTTTGCAATGCCTATTTTATGCTTTATTTTTCCAACGTATATGCGTATTCATAACGAAACAGAGTTCTAATATTATAATTTTCATACGATAAAAAAATTAATTCGTTGAAACGTAACGGCTAACAAATTGAACGCAAGAATTTTATATCTTTCTCGCGAGTATTTTTTTTTTCTTTTTTAAATTTATTTGTTAGCGAAAGTGTTTATACCCACTGAAAAGAAACATATAAGCATTGTGATTGCATAAGATTGAGGATAATCATAAGATTTGTGATAAATAATGATGTAAAATATCGACGTTGGTGGAATGGGTTCGTTAGCATACTTCTGGATGAAGGTCTTGGTAAAATACAGAAACCCTTTCTTTTTTTCTTTTAAGTCAATGAACAAAGTTTAATTTTTCAACCAATTTTTTAGATCTATAAAGAAACTATCTTTGAAAAGTGCATTTATAAGACTGATTTCATGTCCAATAAGTTTTTACGTTTGTTTATTTCTCATACAAGAAGAGAGAAATATTTATTGGATTCTAAAAGATGACTATCACCTCATATTTTCTAACTGACTCCCTACCTTTTGTGGGCTTAAGAAGCGCAGTAGCACCAAGAGCCGCATGACACGGTCGAATCAGTTTCATACATTCATGAAGTAAAACAAGAATTAAGTTGAAGAAATTCTGACACAAAGAAATAAACAAAAATAAATTTAAAAAATATATAGAATTAAATGAAATAAAATTAATATTTTTAAATTAAAAATAAATAAATTATTAAGTCAATAAATACATAACAATAATAATTAGTTACATAATAAAAATAACTAAATATATAATTAAATAAATACAAAAATTAGTCAAAAAAGCAAAAATAAATAAATAAATCACTATATACTAAAAGAGAACTAATTCCTTCTGCTGCTTGGGAAAAATTCTGCGTTGCGCGCTTCAAATTTTCACAACACGAAAACTATTCGATGAAAAATTCTGAAAATGACATGAATTATAGAGAACTTTCTGACAGAAAAGCCTATATAAAACATTTTTTAATGGAAACAATATTTTTGGGAAAATATCTTTTAAAGATCAACGTATTTTTTCCCCTCTATTTTCACCACCCAGAGCTCAATTTTTAATTAATTTGCATGATTTTTGAAATGCAAGGAGATAGACTTGCATACCTCTAACGGAGCTCTTTTTTTTCTTCAAATATGTGCTTTTAAGTTGGAAAAAAATCTCTTTTAAAGTTTAAAATTGCAACTTTTTAATGCTGGATAGGCGTCTTTCTCTACACATCAAGAATTAAG
Source organism: Octonoba sinensis (assembly GCA_038502835.1). Classification (NCBI taxonomy): domain Eukaryota; kingdom Metazoa; phylum Arthropoda; class Arachnida; order Araneae; family Uloboridae; genus Octonoba; species Octonoba sinensis. The sequence goes on along the minus strand of CM076604.1, from coordinate 88,497,821 downwards.
CAAAAATTTTGATACAAATATATTAGTCAGAGGAAAGTTTAATCATTCGATCACAAGAAACGGAAATTTAAAATATTCATTAACAAAGCGAATGCAATCATTTAAATTTTAAAGACCTAGAAACGAAAAAATAAATTTGATCTATTATTTTCATACATTTATTCCAAATAAGAGCATTTTTTAAAATTCAAATACATATTCATTTTTGTTCATATATTTTTATTAATTTTATCTGTGATCGCACAACGCTTAGAAATCTTAAATTTGATTTTCTGATAAACTGGTTTTCGTTATTTTTCTTTGCGATAATTCGCTGTCGTGAGAATTATGAACGATTTCCTAATTCTCACGATATTTCAACATGTTTTTGAAATATCGTGAAAAAGTTTTAATCTTTCATTCCTTCCTAGTTGTATTACGAATCAAAAGTAACATAGATAAACTTACTTGGTATAGTAAACTTACATCTGGTACTTACCACAATCATTATTATATAGGACAAATGGATGGGACCAGCGTTATGTAGTCTAGGGAGTCATCTCCTCATAAAAATAAATGATTAAATAATCTAATAGCTTAAATGAATATCTAAACAAATAAATAATATTAAAAAAATGAAAAAGTAATCAAATAATAAGGTAGGGGAAAGTGGACCAAAGCGAATCACCTAAAAGCTTGAAACTTTATAAAATCAGATTTTTCTCCGCATCCTTCAAACATTAAGGAATATATGAGGGCACAGAAGTTATATGACCTTTGTATGATTGAAGAAAAAATGATTCTTGTACAATAACAGAAATGTATCCTCTTTACTATGACAGCCAAAGTTATAGTTTATACACTTATAGTTATTAGTTTTATTCACTTACTTTTCAACCCGCATTTATATATAGTTGTTATTTTGTTATTTTTTAAAGCAATCTGAAAGTTATTTATTTATACAAATGCCAGTCTTTAACATTTGAATCATTTGCCTTCTGGCTTCCTAATATTTCTGAACAATACAATAAAATTTTTAAGTGCAGATCACGTGTCTAAATGGCACCTATTCATTGGTGCTCCAGAATTACCTAGGCTGCAAGATGGTAGGTCCCTCAGTCCAATTTTAAAAAGATGGACATTGAGGTGGCCGAGAAATGGCAACAGCAGAGGTTCATGGAAGGTCCGAGACAGGCGATCCACTATTGCAAAGACGTTCCCAGGCTTTTTCCTTTGCTAATGTAAAAATATGCAAACTGTAAAAAACATTCTACATAAGTACAAAACTTAATCTGAGTGTTTTTGTAAACTAACGAAGAACTTGATTCAAATCAAACAATCAAGTTTCTTGATAACAGTTTCTCAATAAAATTCTTGCTTTTCCGCACTTATACAATTACAGAGAAAGATTTGCTACGTTACATAAAACTGAACACTTGAAATCTGACTACCAATTGAAAAATTGTCAAGTTTGGCGTACAAATTACTTTCAGCGCCTGTGAGCAGCCTAGCAGGATGGCGGCATCTTTGGCGGAGCGACCAAAGACACAGGAATCCCAACAGCATGCGCTAAACTGAACTCGTTTTCAATTTTGTGTACCGGAAGTAGCTATTCACACAGATATCGCCACTAATGCTATCTGTTGCTATCAGTTTACAGAATGTTTTCCGTTTTGTATTCCCTGTAGGTTCTTACTGTTAAGTATCTGTAATTTTACCCGTCAGACTCCGGATAAATGATTTTCTGTAGATTCTCATGCATTTTCGGGCTTTTTTTTTTACAGTACAGTTTAAATCTATTCTCAAATTCCATGTTTCTCTTAAAGTAAAGAAATTTATACTTTAAACAAATTTTACTGACGAAAGTTTTTTTTCTTTTCTTTTTTCTTGTTGACGATACATTTTCTAAACCAGTCTCTGTTCACATAAATGCGTCATTAACTACTGACGAAATATAAATGCAACCGGAGGCATCATTTATTATCACTTTTGAGAAATTATGAGAAAACTCTTTAGGCTTTGATCCACTTCGGACTGCATTTCCCTAAGTTAGGGGTCTCCAACCTATTTGTACCTCAGAGCACAGACCAGAATATCGGTCGAATGGCGGGCACCATTTATTTTTTCAAGATAAATTCATAGTTGGTGGATATAGTTAATAATACCCTCTACATATGATGCACAATACTTAATTTCTTAAATTTATTTACTTAATTTCAAAAATTAATTTACTCAATTTCAAAAATTAATTTAACGTATGAATATAATTAGTATTAATATTCTTGTGTAAAATAAATGGCCCTAAATTGCTTGCAAAACATACGAAGAATAGAAGTTATTTATAAAATATATAAAATACAGTCAGTGTGATCTTTGGCATTGCATTTCACTTGCCAGCGCTTCATTGTTGGGTGAATATAATGAAATTCCTGCTCGCAATCAATCGTCAAGGTGTTATGTGTAAGTCCGCGGTCTATATTTTTACATGGTTTTATTTAACTTGACTTGTGGCGGAATTTTGTAAGGCGGTTTTCGACAACTATTACTGCATAAATTATCTTCAAATCTTGCACACAAGCTTATCTTCGATGACAATACAACAATCCATCCATTTTTAATTTATTATAACATTAATTAGGAAAAAAAATTAACAATTTTGGCTCTGAGGAAATGATCAGCATTATCATTTGCCGTTTGGCAACAATAGTTTTGTTTGGATTATGCAACGATGTTATGAATTTAAATGAAACCGTGTAACTTAAAACATTTTTGGCGATTTAATATTTATTATTTTATGATATTCATTGTCGAAAACAATGATTCACACAAGTATGTGAAACGAAAAAACGACTTTATTTTATATGCTGCTCTTTTTAAGAAAGGAAATTTATTTATGTCAACTATATTCCAGAATTTCTCATATTCTAAATGTTCTCTAGTTTAAAATGGAAAAGTGTAATCTTTTATCTTTGGGCACAAGTAGCAGGCGCACCTAGACCGATCGACGGGCGAAATGGTGCCCGCGAGCATACGGTTGGGGACTCCTGCACTAAGTACTCAAGCTGTATCCTGGTTATTGAAGTCATTATGTAAAACTGACCAGCAACTAAACTTAAAATTATTTTTACAAGAGAATTAATTTTAAAATTATTGCCTCATAATTTTTTAATTATTATTATTATCTTATAAGACATAGGATGAATATGAACCTTTTTAATTAATGGCACAATAAAAGCATTTCTACTCTTTTGAAATAATGCGATATATTTTTTAAATTAGTTAATACTAGTGTGGTTATGCAGAAAATGTCGTTGATTTGCTGAAAAAGCTTGAAATCCGAGAAAAAAGGTGGTTCTGCAGGGGAAAAAAATTAATTAAATACAGTAAAACCAGGAAACTTGACCACCTGTCTAAGTTCACCACTTTACTCAAGAACGAAATTAGCCCTTCACCCTCTACCTCATCCTCTATAAGTTGACCACCTTTCTAAGTTTGCCACTAAATTGCTGCACCGCAACTGGTCAATTTACACAGGTTTCAGTGTACTACTAATGATAGATAATAACTAAATGCTTTTCTAAACGTGTTGACACGACCTTTATTTATGAATTGAATGAATAGCAAATAAAAAAAACCTTTTCTTATTTTCCTTCATGAAAAAATGTCCTTAAAATGCTATTAAAAAAAATCACCAAAAATTTTTTGAACACATACTGTCCGCTACATGAGACATGAAATCCTGCCTAAACGAGAATATATTATTAAACCTTCAAAAATAGATATCCTAAGTTTTTAAAAATTTTAAAATAGTTCATAAGTTTTTTTTTTTTCAAAAAAAAGTGATTAATTTTAAGGAAAAAACAGACAAATATTTATAAGTACAAATACAAAGGTGATAAAAAGCAATAGGCACAGGGCCCAGGAAGGCTGGTTAATAGGGCTTTTATAATAAAGCAAATAATTTGCTTTAGTAATAAAAGTTTTTTTTTCCTTTTCATAATTTAAACTGTGTAATTATTGATTTCTGTAAATTAAGTCTTTGTGGAGTTTTAGAAATTTTCCTTTCTTTCGAGGGGAAAAAAAAAAAAACTCTTGTAAACAAAATGACAGATCTTTGCAGAGTCAAACGAAAACAGTTTACCTAGTTATTCATACCATTTTAATGAACATAACTTCTCACTAAATCGCCCACAAATCTTAAGGTTTGAAAGTCTAAAAATATTTTTAAAGATGAGGAGTTTAATTTCCATAAAAAATATTTTATGAACAAATGAAATAATTTTGTCAAAACTAGGGATGTACCGAGTACTCGGTATATACTCGGTACTCGGCAAAATTCCAGCCGAGTACTCGGCCATTACCGAGTAGTTGTAAAAATTTCGTCATTTTTTAAAAGTTTACTAATAGTAGATAAATTTGTAACTGATTAGTACAATAATATGCAAAAATATGTAATATGCAATAATTTAAGAAAATTATGAAGTATATAAATATTTTTACACAGCTTATATATTGGTAAAGTTTATAGGCTAATTCGACTATTTTTTCCACTTTCTATACTTTATTCTTAACACTTTTTAAGCTGTACGAGTAGCGTCCAACATGTTTGATTTAACAAATCGGTGAAACATGTCAGAAACTCGTATGTTATGCCCTGGCAATCTTTTTGGATGCCTGATGAAGAAAAGATTGTCTTTTCATCTAAACCTTTTAAATGGATTAATTTGTGGTAACTTATTTGAATTAAATATGATTTCTCTTTGGGTAACTGAATACATTACACACACACACATATATATATATATATTTATACAATTCTAAATGAAAATCAAAATCTAGCTACATAAAAGCTCCAATTGTAAAAGTGCAAAAAAAAAAAAAAAAAGACTTTAAAGTAAAGAACTTATCAGCAAGAAAAAGGAAATACACAGAATTCTATCAAATACAATTATTTTAATAATTAATATCAAATTCAATATGTCGTAAATTATGGTGTAAAAATACACCATAATAATTTTGTATCTTAGGTTTTAAAAATAAAATTACATATAAAAAATATCACTTATTATTAACTAGAAAAAATTAAAAAATGAAAAGAAAGTAAATAAAAATATACAGTGTCAATATAGACTTTTTTTTTCCTTGGGTGCGGGGAGGGAGGGGGGAGAAGATTATGAGGCATTTTACATTATTGAATGAATTTTTACCGCAACCAATAATCATTTTTGATAAACTGATTTTTATAAGAGTTATAATGGTTTAAATAATTCTATTTTGGAATTCTTACATTCAATTTCTTTCATTAGTTTATTTATTAGTTTATATATATTATGTATGTATGTTTTCATTTCAATATATACAAAATTCTTCATGTGCACATCAATACTCTTTTTTTATTCACAACTACTCGGTACTCGGCTACTCGGCCAAAGTGCTACTCGGTACATCACTAGTCAAAACCACTGCAAAAGAATTATTTTCTCATTCAATTAAACATAAATCAAAAGTTTTGAAATTTTCGCAACAGCTCTTGGTTTTTCTTCTAGAATTATCCTATAAAACGACGCATCCTGTAAAACAATTTATCCTGTAAAACGACGCATCCTGTAAAACAATTTATCCTGTAAAACGACGCATCCTGTAAAACCATTTATCCTGTAAAACGACGCATATTTTTTCAGAAAATTGCGGGAATGAATTTCCGAACATCTCCAAAACTGCAGTGCTTAAACACAAATGTCGTAACTGCACTTTTTTGGCGAAATTGAGTTACTGCCACCAGATGGTTCTTTGTTATTTACCTACATGCAATAATTTGTTGTCATATGTGACTGGGAAACATTTTTTAAAAAATCTCCAAAAAGTAGTATCTGAATCCAATACATGGAGGAGCAAAACTAAAATTGTCAATATCTCATTTTGAGCTCAGCAGCGGTACATTTGTGATTAGCACGGCAGAATTAGCCCTTTACTAATTATTTTTTCGATTATCTATCAATCCAGTGTTATAAAACGGTTTCGTTTTATTTCTTTTTCTTCTCAAACGCAACAAACTCTTCATAGCCTACTTTCCTACTTTTCTGTAAAAGCAAAAAAAAAAGTACGAAAGAAGACTTTATGTATCGCAAAAATATCGTTAAAAGTAAAGAAAAGTTGAAAATAAGTTTGGTAATTAAATAAAGGTTGAAAAATAAAAAATTTAAAAGTATGATTTTGAGATATTGAAAATGTATGTCGATAGATGCGTCCGTCGGTGCGTCTGTCTGTCTGTCTGCCTAATAATTTTTGAGATAATTGTCCGATTAAAAATATGTATATTTCTTTGTTGCATTCGAAAGATCTCGGTCAGGACACCTCATCTCCATTTTTTACTTTTTCATTTGAACAGTTTTTGGTTCAATTTTGAACAGTTCAAAAAATGTAACATTATCGCCTGCGGGTTAATTTTGATCCTGTATAAGTCCTGATCTGTCAGACAACCCGTCTGACAGATCAGGACTTATACAGGATACGATGCTTGTAACAAACATCGTAGGAAGAATCCTATGGCGTAAAACATGTACAGACACGAAGTTCATCCTGAACTAAACAAGCCCATTTTCCCATGAAATTTTATGTTCTGGATTTTTAAGGATATTTCTGAATGAATAAATGAATGAATTAATACATGAATAAGTGAGTGAATAAAGGAATGATAAATGAATGTGTATTAACCGTTGAAAAAGGTACATGGAAAGTAATTAAACTAAAGGAGAAATAAAGAGAGTTAGCTGCATTATAAATTTGATGTTGATGTATACAGGAAAGTAGGCTCATATAGTTCGAGACGAAACTTCTTGTTTCTTTTTAATTTGAAACTTAGTTAGATACCATTTCTCATTGTTTGGCACAAATCTGGTATTAATTGTCATTGTGATGGCTCTACATTGTTATGGCGAACGAAGGAAACTAAATAGAAAACTATTGGTGAAACTAGGTACCATTATAATGGTTCAACTTGGTTCCAAATGTTGTATGCAGCTAAATGTCACCCCCTTTTTACTATTTTTTTTTTTTTTTTGGCGGACGGTAAAACTAGAATTTTTTAGTGTACTTCCTGCTTTCGTTGCACGAATCTGTCGTGTTCATTTCTTCCACATACGCTCTTATGGTACTTTGCAATTTGGTTGCGAGTTGTGACCCAAACAATCGGCGATGAAATTCACTTTTACTCATTCTCATCATGTGTCCACCTTCTTGTTCGCATGGACGCCTGGGACTTAAAAGAAGACATAATAAAAGTAATCAAACACAAACAACGAACGCATATATATAATTTCAACTTATTTCCCCTGACTTCTTACGACGCTAAAAGGTGCGGCCTAATGCAGTGATCGTAAATAATAACAGCTCACCCCGCACATTGTGTGACTGTACTGTAATTCTAATTATTTCCATCCCCACCTCCATTTAGCATTTCATGTAAATTTCGATTGGTTACATTGAGTGCATAACGTCAACCTAACCAGTTCTCGTTGCACATTCGTCGGAGTCTGTCGCATTCTTCGTTGAACTGCTGTGAAATGAATCTACTTAAGTTTGTGTAGGAAACAGAACTTACGTCAAACACGAAAAATTTTTTTAAAAAAAATCACGAAAAGTACTAACATGTGAATTTTTTGTCAATTAATATGAAAATTACCTCTTCTTCTCTGTTTAGTCGGAATAATAACAGCTTATTCGTAGTTTCCTCTAAATTCTTCGATGCACGGCTGCTTTCAGTACTATTTGAAGAAGGTGGAAGATAGTCAATGAAAATCATCGATGCAAAAAAGAATCATCAATCAAATTTTGCAAAAATTCAGAAAAATATATTTGTGAAAATATTGTTACTTTACAAGTGCTTTGTGCTTTTGCGAAAAATTCAACGAATGGATAATTTTTCGGGACACGCAGAAAAGGAATTTTTGGTGCCTAATTTCGAAAAAAAAAAAAACGAAAGAAAAAAAAAGCTATAAACGGCCGTGTCAATTCAATGCACGAATGCCTGATTATTGTATATCAATAGATAAACAAACTGGTAGATAGAAAACATCATGTTTCCAGAACATGAAAATAAAATGCCAGAAGAAGAAAGCAATGGAGAGGTGTTGATGAAATGGGACGAACAGCTGAAACGATTGACGCGCAACCAGCTTGAGTATTTTTCATTAAGACCGAATAAGAAAAATATCAAATGACTTTAAACACGGGCTATACGAACCCGCTAATGTTTGCTAATGATCACGGCGCATTCGAAATGCCATGCCGGTGTCCTAAACGGACTTGTGTGTCTGTGTCCTTGCATACTGCATAATGCAACAGCCATTAGTGACTTGGTATTCAAGGCACTTTTTTCCCAATTGCTCTGGGAGAAAGAATGCACACACACTTCTGGACGCCTTTCGCTTCTCGGTTCTTGATTAGGTTATTTTAATAAAGTGGGACTAATCTAATTTCCTGTCTGAGCAAAGATGTCTGGACTCCTCGGGATAATAAACAGAGATTTACTAGCTGTAGCGCTCATAATTATAGCCGTAAAAGCTTTTTATCTTAGAGGAATATTTCATTATGACAGACAATATTTAGTGCTACGTTGCAGCTTTCTAACAAGAAGCAATGTCGCGGTTTTTATAGCGTTCGACTACTGTCGGAAATGCAGTGCTGTTTTTTTTTTTTTTTTTTTTTTTGTATTTAAAAGTTTTTAAATCTTAAGAATTAGTATTATTCTTAATCATGCATCTTCAATTTCTGGAGCTTCGCAGCTTGATAGATGCAAAGTCTAGGCTAGTCTATTTGGTCTTCCTGGTGGGGAGGGGTCGGGGGCTCTGAGTGTACATACTAAATAATTCTAGGAAAACATAGCACAGAATACATATGCAATTACATTAATACATTAGGTTTCTAAAACCTGGGGGAGGCAATTTCCCCATTTAAACTTCCAAATGATGGGCTTGGCGGACTCCTTCGATTTTAATTTTCGCGTTGTACTTTTTAGGCAAAGTACAGTTAGGGGAAATCTGGTGCCAACTGGTTGACATGAATTGGCGAATCAAACATCAGTAAACCCAGAAAACTTTCATCATAGCAATGTTATTTGATTTCCCTAAGTAGTACCGAAATTTAAACATTACTTAAATATCTGAGATTAATATCTTAAATATCTGAAGGGCTAGTCAACTCCACTTTTAAAGAATGGAGTTAGTTTCGTTTTGGCATCTCATTTCTTTCTTATTTTAATACTCGTACTGCTTCAATCTATTTCTGCTAACAGCTGAGATAGTATTTCAATATTCTCCAGTAAAGAGTGTTCAGAAATCATTAAATTTTACAGCTGTATATCTCAAAATGTACAGACAGATCGACAGACACAAATTTTCTTGATCTCAAAACCCTACTTTCAAAATTTAAATTTTTGATTCTTTATTCAATTATTTTACTTATTTTTCACTTTTCTTTATTGTTAACTATATTGTCAACTATATTTTTACGTTACATTAAAGCTTTTCTTTCATACTTTTTCTTCTTCTTTTAACTTTTACGGGAAAGTAGGCTAAAAACTTGAACAAGCGAATGAAAAGACGCTTGTTATTACGTCACCATTGAAAGTTCCGTAAAATATACTTCCTTTGTGAATGCCTTCAAGAAGAAAAAATAGGGACGCTTTACTAACATAAATACCAGTAGGTAAAACCACCTGCTCAAACTCATTTGCATTGTAAAAATAACAGACACATCAAGTCTAGGATACAAAAACCAAAAAAAAAAAAAAGAAGTGATGATTTCTACTCGTCACATGCCGATTCCGAACTGAGCTGCAAAATGATTTCTGCTCAATGCAACCAAGAGGAGATAAGAGCGTAAAAGAGATCCCAGACAGTTAGTTCAGATGCTGTCCGAGACGATCATTCGTTCCGGAGGGAGGAGAGAAGAATATTTGTCGTGATGGATTCCGCACCTGTCAGTGCGGTTCTTTTGGATGTTTTACTTTGTAATTGAAAGCGAGAAGCAAATCGTTTTTAATTGGTGGTTGGAATTAAATTGTCATTAGGAGGAGTTCTAGTCCAACGATACGGATGTTTTATTCTTTTTCTTTTTTCTGATCTCTCCCTCCACATTTTCTTTAACACATGCTTGTGCGTGGGGACATGAGCATAAGGCTTTAGCAGAGGGGAGGACGGAAGTAATCATCTTACTGAAAAGATTCTGTAAATGGATCAAGTTTTATACGCGCTCCTGTGTATTATGACCTTAAAGAAGACAGAATTTTCCATAATTATTGAAATAGGGAATGAAACAACATTTATTACGTTTTTGTCTATCAGGGTTGCTGATCGCCTATGCATTAATTCCTGCATGTCTCTAGTGTCTTTTACTTAAGTATATATGCGTACATGCCTATATTTTTAAATGTACAATTTTTAAATGTGTAAGCATTTCTTCATCCACGTATAAATACTGGCAGTTCTCACATGCCGTTGCAGTACTAAAAAGTTAACCTATTATTTCCCCCGATTCGTCCGGATATCTCAAACATACGCATAGAGGTAGTTTCGCTTTTTAAGTAAGGGATCATTAATAAATGATTTCACGCTCCGAGGGGGGAGGGGGTAACAAGAAGTGTGACATCATGCATTATGCAACATAGCGTGACATGGGACAACGGGGGGAGGGGGGCCCGCTGAAGTGGGACATATTGTGACAAAGGGGGGAGGGGGTCAAATATATGGGAAAAAAGAGTGACATCATTTACGAACGGCCCCTAAGTAGAAATGAGATTGAACAAAATTCAGATTTTCTGCTCATGCGAAATTTTCTCCAACAGATCCCTATTTCCTACCTCTTAGCCGAAGCCTTAGCCGTTGCGCATGCGTACAAATCAAGATGGGGACTTTAGAGATGAAGAAAAATCTGTAAAATAAGTTTTTTAAACTAAATTTTTGAAACAAAAATCATTTGCCCCGAGGTGGAACGAGCAGCTATTCAAACTACCGGACACACCCAATTTTAAGTGTATAGATTCGGCTAAACACTGCCCACACACTAACGGACACCTTATCTTTTATATAAGTAGAGAAGGAAATATTTAGCAAGCAATGGATAAGCTGTTTCGTGTCTGTATGAACGCGTAGAACTATAAATTCATGCATAAAAAAATTCCTTACTTCTGAAAAATAAGTTTTATTAAAGCACTTGTGAAAATTCTTGATTTACGTATTCAAGTATTCGAAAAACCTATACTACTACATTAATTGTGCACATTCTGAAATTGTAATCTGTATAAGGTTTTTCTCCCCCTGCCGCCTTTTCTTCTTTTATTCTTTTTTTTTTGGAAAATGCTACTTATTTTACTTGTACACATGTGTTAAAATCGGAGCAAGAAACTATTATGAATCCTCCAGTTGCACTTAAATTTCGTGTTGTGAATATGTCCTTCCAGCATCTTTCCATTGGCTAGAAGCAGGGGCAAATTTCGAATGCAAATTCAATTATTGCGACACACAACTCACGCTTTTCTCGCGAAGTAACTTGTATAAATTAATATTGCTTTTCCATGAAATTACGTCGGCTTGCGATATGCGAATTATAACGATCTTTCTCTAACCTTCTGGTTCATTTGGAGCGTTACATTAAATTATCGTTGCATTGAAAAATAGCTTGGAATCGAACGAATCTTTTAATCATCGCTAAGGAGCGCGGGAGGGTGGTAAATGCTCCTGAGTAAAGTTCATCTATCTGCGCTGTATATTTAATTAAAAGAATTTTTAAATTACCTTAATACCACTGGTACATAACACGATTATGATACCTACGCAGCCCATAATTACATAAACGAAAATATCTAGATGACAAGCCTAATAATTTCAGGCATAGGAAACATGCTTTTGGGGGGAGGGGGAATTATTTAAGATTTCTAAAAAAAAATTAAAGAAAAAAATCTTGCCACACTTGTGGTGATGTAGATTTTATAAATAAACTAGCTGCGACGTCCGGCGTTGCACGGTCTATCTTAAATTATATTTTGCAAATACAGCGATGCCTTATTAAAATGCTAGAAACGTTGATTATTGTTTTTTTGATTTGTTTAACAATGGCAACTGCATTGATTTTTTTGTCCACACGGCAACTTTCAAATTGTTGAAACGATGCAACAATGCAAATGAATTAAAACAGTCATCATCTGGGTCAAATAAAATTAAAGTTAATTACCGTGGAAAAATAATTTCAAACTTCAGAGAAAAACGCTTTCAACTTCTTTTCTAGTTAATTTAGGGGCTTCCAATTTTATCACGAAGGACAAAACTCATTCTAGGATAGTTTTTAACGGGCTTTTCTATGGTATCAAGCTCGAAAGGATGCGATAATTTCTTCCGATAGAAAAGGAACTCCGCTCCAATGGGTCTTAGCGTGATGATATATAGCCTATAGCCTTCCTCGATAAATGGGCTATCTAGCACTGAAAGAATTTTTCGAATCGGACCAGTAGTGCCTGAGATTATTAGCGCGTTCAAGCAAACAAACTCTACAGCTTTATAGTATTAGTAAAGATATATCAAAAAACAGTTTAATATCACGAAGCGGGTTTTCCGCAATATATCGCGAAACAATGGCTGGACTTTCACGAAAATTGAAGTACAAGTGTAATTCTTGAAAACAAATAGTAAAAAATCTGAGAAACAATGTGCTGCTTGAAATTAAGAATTTGAATTAATGTTTATTTTAATCGGAAAAATATCCCTTAAAAACCTCATTACTGGCATTTATTGAGTGCAATATTCCTGACCATTGTTATATCAAGTGTAAATATGTTATTTCATGTATGATTTTTCTTTATTCTCAGGAATTAAATTTCAATGTATTTTTTAAAAATATTATTCATTAGCTTTAATTAATTACATTAATTAAACAGAAGAGTTCCTGAAAGTAATAATTCCTGAAAGTTTCTATCTTTATTACTAAGTCTTTTCAATGAATGTCGCAACCAATGAGAGAAAAATATCCATCTCAGTAAAAAAATCGCGAGGAAATGGTAATTTCTAATTATAAAAGTCTACTACACTTTTCTTATGGATCAAACGTTGATAATTGCCATTATTATTATTATTATTATTATTATTATTAGATATTTTATTCGAGGATAACAAAAAATACTTCGAAGTGAAACAAAAATGGATTTCTGGAGCGTGGCAGATACAGTGAAGAGAGTATATTGAATTGATGTTGTCCATGTTTTGAAAGTGTGGGGTAAAATCGTTAATGGCTTAAAAATCAATGTTTACACTTTAATAGAGCATTCCAGCATAAAGATTCAAAAAGATGGGACTACTAGTCAAATGAATACTTTTCCAAAGTACTGGTCAAGCATAGAAAGAAATTAGAAGATTTTATTGCTCGGGTGTTTGAAAAAAATATTTTAAAAAATGTCGATAACATTGAATAATTAATGTGTTTTTAATTTAATTTTATAGTGTATTTTGAGTACGTCTTCTATTAAAAAAAATGTAAGTGCCATTTATGTAAACAATGTTTTGCAATTAGCAAGTTTAAATAAACTGGGACAATTTGTTGCGCTCAAATTTCAATTTCTTTTTTATTCCGAGGGTTTAAAACCTCTGCACTTTACAGTGTTAAAAAATTTATCCTATCCATTTTTTAATGAAACTAAAGTAAACCGTGCTTAAGCCTTCTTCCGAGCGAAGACTTTGTTACTTATTTTCAGAAGCTAAAATTTATGAGAGAAAATGGAGGAAAGGAAACGAAGGAATTTTGTTACTGTTCGTGTGAAAAAAACTATGAAACATGTACATATTTTTTGTCAGATCTATAATTAAATGTAAGTGTTTCCTTGAGGGCTGTTCTAAAAGTTCCTACGAGGCCCATTTTTTAATGCTAGATTTCCCCAAGATAAGATGACATTTTAATTAAGAACGAACGGTCGGTTCCCAACCAGGTGAGCAAAATGACTTTGGGTGCATCCAAAATAAATTGCTAATTCGGCAATTAATTTCATGTTTGGTAAAAATAGGCAAGAGGGAAGAGGTTAGGCTTGTGAGTTGACATTATATTCAACGTGAACAGAATATGAAAAGAATAACACAACTGACACCATGAACGATGATATATGTGCGTCGTATTGCGTCGAATATTTCGCGCGCAAAGAGCTTTGTCTATTATCTCTATGCATAATCATCACTGCACTGGCAAAAACTCTTTGATATGCAAAGCGGTGGGAAATTAGAATATTATTCAAAACAGTTATCCGTTAATCTTGGTTCTGTAACACCAAAACAAAAAAGAGACCGGATGACCCATGTGTGCATCTGCTGGCCGCGTCAGCACCTGGGAGTCTTGGTTGGCCATTTTTTGGCAGCAGTCTCTGGGCGTAGTCCGGCAACGTCCACAAATGATTAGCATACGAAGAAGAAACAGGGACTTTTGCACTGCTTGTATCTACTTTAACTCATTCTTCGTTTACTCTTTTGGTTTGACGATGGTATAGATTTGGTAGTCACCGCTTCCCAGATGGTGTTCGAAACAGGTTGCAGATATGCAGATGAGGCGGTACCTCTTTTGATAGTCTTGTCTTGATTTATGATACGGGCGCATGTTTATTTTCACAGGAAAGCAATGAATCGAGATACAGCCTTAGGGAGAGATATGTTTTTATTGTGTTCTGAGAAAAATAGGGTGATAAAACTGACCCAGTCTAGAAAACGTGTTTGTACCCAACAATGACTATTAACATGACTCAGCACTAAGTATTGTCTTGAAGCCCTCTTTTATTTATGTTCGTAGAAATATTTGTATATATTAAAAATTACATATATTTTTTAATTTTTATTCTTATCTATTTTTGAGAAAGCACGATATCATCGCATTTCCTATGCCTTCAGTTACAAACTGGAGCAGTTAATTTTCAAAAACGCTTTTTATATTGTTTGGCAGAAAATGGTTAAGTCTGATCATGTGACTTCGGGAAAATGCTCCATATATGGGGCAAACTTTAATCCAACTAAAAAAGTACTCAGGCAAATTTTAAAGTTAAACTTTAAATGGTGAAACGACTTCAATAAATTTACTCGTTACTTATTAATATGTATTTTTAGTGTGAGTTCAAAATTCATAATAATAATGAGTATAAAATACAAATGCTTTTTCAAAAGAAGTCAACATTTTTACAGACACAGATTTCCTCTAAATATAATTTGTCATCAATGTCTGAATCATAATGAATTCAAAGGAAAAAGTTGAAACATCTTTGCATCAGTCTTCATGTGCTCAACTAACTCTTTTTATTATTATAAATTGAACTCGAACTTAGCAAACGACATTGATTCTCAACGAAAAAGAATAGCCGACGATTGTTTAACGTTAGTTCATGCAAGAACTTACTTTTTATAATTATTTTTACTAAAACAAATTACGATTAGACGTTTTAAAGGATGCCATAATGCGTTTCTCGAGCTTCCAAAATGTATACACCCGCTTCCTGAAGCAATAGGGAGCACACATCACATCCTGAAACTTTCGAAAATGACAAATGCAATTTTAATGTGCCTTTTCCCACTCGAGGAAGGATGAATTACCTCAAAGTATGATCGACTGCAATACAAGTTTGTTCGAATCTTAATCACGGATGCCAAAAGAAAGTGCTAATAAAGTCAATTAGTTTACATCACCTGCATATTTCTGCTCCATCTGTATTTCCTTATCTAGCATGGAAAAACTAACCCGTTAATTGAGAAAAACCATTAATTCAATTTTCTTTCATTAGGATCTACTCCAATCGCGACTATCCCTTATTTCTAATTTGCTGTATTCAACGCCAGTGTTCCTTTGGCGTTTTTGTCACGCTTTCGTATGTCAGCCATGTTGCAAAGATAGAAAAACCGTCAGAAATCAATTATGGCCCAGACCCTTATTATGGCGTCTGCTGCCACCTTAATGAGGTGAATTTTGTGTAATCTTGAGATAACAATTTATGATGCTGATGTAATGCTTCAGTAAGTTATCGGGAAAAATATAAGAAAAGCCAACTATTATTTTCTAATTCCCCCCATTTGTTTTGTATAAAATTCATTATTTCGCATTACCGAAGATTCATAGCTGGAAATTCTCGTATTTAAATTAAATATGGTTTGACAAAACGATTAAAAATCATTTTTTTTTGATACATTATTTATTTTCTTTGTTTCAGCGCAAGCCTCAAGTCATGTACAAATTGTGGGTAATGTCTTGATTTTGGACTTTATTTTAGTCATTTCCATCAAAAAAAAAAAAAAAAAACAGATGAACTTTCGAAAAACTTTGAGAAATCTTCTTAAATTCAAAACTTTCGTCGTGTTTCATTTCTTTCATAAATTTTGCTTTAACCTCAAAAATATCTATGCTCTTTTCATTGTTATTTTATGCTCTTAACGCTGTTTTTACAACGTATTAGGTTCTAAAAAATGCAATAAGAAGTAATTTTTCTAATAAAAATATCATTCTCATCTGAAAATATTTTTCCTAAATTTCAAAATTCAAAATTGTAAATTTTGAGCTAATACTGCTGAACAAAAGCACCAACTTTTCAGTGAAGTATGTGAGAGGCAGTATAAGTGAAATTCGGCTTTTAGCCACGTACAGTACGGCTCACACATTGAAAAAGTATAAACAGTCACATTAATAATAATTTTCTGTGTTGTAAAAGACATATATGTTAATAACTTGTTCCATCTAATTACATTTATAACCATTTTTCAGCGTGAAAAAAAAAAAAAAAAAATACGTGTCTAAACATATTTTCAAGCTTGATGTAGTGAGAGTCACACTGTTTTTCCAGAATGTATTCATAGGATAACGTTCAACGGGCTGATCATAACTAGTATGAAATAGTTATGTAACTACTAAAGTATTTAAATTTTTTACTGTAATTTATAAACATGAACATTGCTACATTTAGTTCTAAGATTTAAAGACGTAGAAATATCAAATTTAGAAGTTAAGCCCTAAACAGATCCTTGAAAATTATTGCAATTCGTACGAAGAAAGAAATGGGAAAAGATGTATGGAATACAAGGACTTCTTTTGCGTCATTAGTTTTTATATTTTCGAGGATTTGTTGACTATTTCAGAAAGCTGATTTAAAAAAAAGAAAAGGACGAAAAGAAAAAAATATTTTTCACTTTATAAAGTTTAGAGTTAGCAGAAGTAATTTTTGTTGATACAGTAATTATTGCTTGATGGAGCCCTATCTCGTAGTCTTAGGTTTTAAAGAAGTCTGATGAAATATACTTTTAAAACTAATTTTGTGAAACGTTAGTATCATTTTCAGCATTTTTAAAATTAATTTTGTGAAACGTTAGTGTCATTTTCAGCATTTTTAAAACTGATTTTGTGAAACGTTAGTGTCATTTTCAGCATTTAAAAAATTAATTTTGTGAAACATTAGTGTCATTTTCGGGAGAATAATATTTGAACATTTCTTTTTCATTCTGAGCAAAAGTACAGTAAAAAAATAGAAGTAGGGTCAGTTGGGGTAATTGTAAACGCTTTTTCAATTTTATAACTTTTGATCCTTCCCTACCTCCAGAATGAATTAAGAGACAAAATTGTGAGCATTATCGCAAGGCTTCACTACTTGTGAGTAAATATGTGCAGAAATTTTGACTTATTGACAACTAGCTGACATGCCCGGCGTTGCGCGAGATACTATTGCATCATTTGCAGGCCAGGTGAAACATGTCCAAAATTCTCTTGTAAATATATAACGAAAAATTTTCTTAAAAAATCCGTGTAGAAAATAGGCAACAATCCTTAAAAATCAAATTTAAACAGTAAAACTCATTTAAAATCACGATTGCATTAAAAACAACAGCCTCGAAAAATTCCTTTTAGACCTAAAATAACAGTCTGTAAAAATCCACATAAAATACCAATAACAATTTATAAAAATTGCCATTAGAGTAAAGGCAACCAGTAACTAAAATACACATTTTCACCAGGATAATTGTTCCAAAAGGATATTAAGAGTCCGTAAAAAATCGCAATTAGAATATAGACACACCTAAAAATTACGATTAGAATAAGAGCAGTATTCCTTTTTAAAATCACATCAGACAAAGAACAACGGTCCCTGAATATTTATGCTACAATAAAGAAAATGTTCCTCATACCCCCCCCCCCCATTTGCACTATTCCCAAAAAATATCCATAGAATAAAGACGCCTGAGATTAAATATATACATTAAACTGCAGGCCTTTAAGAGCTGATGTTCGTAACATCAAAATCACCAGCAGTCCATCTTAAATTCCCCATCAAAATAAGAACACTACTCCCTAAAAATCCCGCTTGCAAAATCGTCAAAACATTTCGAACAATAGCACTTTTTATAAAATTCGGATAAAAACAGAAGAAACAAAAGCATTATTTCCAAGGCAAATAAACATGCACATTTAAAATAGAAAATGTTCAGTACTGAACTAATGCTGACCTGTGAAATTTAAGTTGATTGAAAGAAATAACTAAATACTGTTCAAACGGCGCTAAATAAACAGTGCAAAAATTAAATAAATGTTAGAAAATAAATCATTTGAGTAAAATATGAAATTAATCAAAAAATCTATGTAAACAAGTTAAAATGATTACTAATAAGATTTATTGGCTCGGTTTGGTAAAGTTTCGAAGCACAAAATAATATATTCAGAACAACTGAAAAAAAGTTACCACCACTTTTCGAAATTTTAAATTTCACCAAAAATCAGAGATATCTAAAACCTTTTAACCTAGTTTTTACCGAAGAAATAAATCTTTAATCGCCAAAAAAGAAAGAAGAGTCAACCTCAAGCTAAAGTAATTGAAAATCGTCAGCAGTTAATACTCCACAAAATATGCATAAAAATGAAAGGAAATTTTAGAATTTGTTTCGCTGATAAAACGGTCACTCTACCATAATAAGTAATGTTTCATGAAATTGTTGAACTGGTACCATAATTATAAATCGCTAAAAAATGAAGAAGAATTAACCTCAAGAAAAAGTAATTAAAAATCGTCTGCAATCCACAAAATATGCATAGTAAAATAATTTTTGTAAAAAAACAGAAACGACTTCAAATTAAAAATTGCGCTAAAAAGTAAAAAATAAATTCATTCTTTAAACAATATCGATGTGACTTTTAAACAGTTTTAGAAGTGGGTGCAAAATTAGGATAAATAAAATATTTTGTAATCATGAATCAATTACAAATATATATATTTCCGCAGAATTAGCAACAGTTCCAATAGGAAGTAGCAAATGGTATAATGGTAATTAGACCCATAATTTTGCACCGACTTCTAAAACTATGTTTAAAAGTCCCATCGATGTTGTTTAAAGAATGAATTTATTTTTTACTTTTTAGCGCAATTTTTAATTTGAAGTCGGTTCTGTTTTTTCAGAAAAAATATTTTATTTTATTCTTTTTAGTGTAAATACATTTTGTATATAAATACTCTATTTTTTAAAAAATCCATATCAAAGGGCAAAACTATTAAAGCATTGAGACATAACCTATTAAACTATATAGATATATGCTATTCTTACTTCATTGTGCTACTACTCGTACGCTTAGCAGAGTTGATTGAAGACAGAATAATTTCTTATACCAAAAGCTAAAGAGACATTTTATTAACTAACTGAATTTAAACTTTACAATAGAAAGAGCGAGACAGCAATACTGTTGCCATTACAAAACTAGTTAACATGAACAATTAATTTACTTTAACACTTTCCCTTGTTAACTGGATTTTGTATTTTTAAAATAAACCCATTTGATTACACAATGTCAATAGCCTTGTCTTCATCAGGGGTTTCGTTAAGATGTCGGATACTTGTTTCTCAGTCGACAATTGTTCAACTTTCAGTTTGCCCTCTAGTGCTTTCTCGCGTACAAAGAAATGCTTTATTTCTATGTGCTTAGTTCTTCGATGATATTCAGGGTTATGTGACAACTTAACTGCTGCCCTGTTATCCACTTGAAGTGTGGGAATTTCTTTTAAATCCAGTATACCCTGAAATAATCTATGGAGCCAAATGACTTCTTTGGCTGCCTCTGATGCTGCTATAATTTCAGCCTCAGTCGTTGAAGTTGCAACTATGGGTTGCCTTTGACTGCGCCAAGAAATGGCTCCTCCAGTGTATAGCATAACATATCCGGAGGTTGATCGACCAGTTTCGGTACAACCGCCAAAATCTGAGTCACTATAGCACTGAAGTATTCCTTTCATGTCGGTTACATGATACGTGATTCCATAATTAGCTGTACCTGCTAAATAGCGGAATACTCTCTTCAATCTAACTATATCCTCGGCTGAAGGGTTTTCTAGTGATCTTGATAGGTATCCTACACTGTAGGCAAGATCTGGTCTAGTTCCTACCATCAAATACATAAGGGCGCCAACTGCTTGTCTGTAAGGAAAGTCGGCTGTCTTTCCATCGGATTTTTCCAATCTTGAATCTTTTAACGTAGGAGTAGTTACAGATTTGCATTTTTCAAATCCAAAACGCTTTAGGATTTTCCTAGCATATCCTTTTTGACTAATTGTTATTGAGCTGTCACTATGACGTTCAATTTCCAATACCTAGAAAACAATTGACTTCTACTACAGTGATCTTGAACTTTGCTTCGTTCTTTTATGAACAATTCAGAATCATGTTGGTCACTTGCAGCAATTAATCCATCATCGACATACAATACTATTAGCAACTTCCTTCCATTTCTTTCTCGAATGTAAAGGCATGGATCGGCTTCACTTGCTTTGAAACCAAGATCTGTTAGAAACTTGCCAAAACATTTATTCCAACAGCGTGGCGATTGTTTTAGGCCATACAGACTACGCTTTAGTCTGCAACTCTTCCTGTGCCGTCTTGGAACCCTTCTGGCTGTTTCATATAAATAGTTTCTTCTAGATCTCCATATAAGAATGCGGTTGACACATCAAACTGTTTCAGGTGCATTCTCTCTTCAGACGCTTTACTTAATATTGCTCGTATTGTGCCTAATTTGGCGACTGGACTGTAGGTTTCACTATTATCAATGTGTTTTCGTTGACTGTATCCCTTGACAACAAGTCTGGCTTTATATTTGTCGATGCTGCTATCTGAATTTTTTTTAATTTTATAGACCCACTTACAGGGTATTGCTCTAGACCCAACTGGTAAATTAGTCAGTTCCCATGTCTGGTTTTCCTTTAATGAACTCATTTCAGTGTTCATAGATTTTATCCAATTTTTGCTATCTTTGGCACTTAATGCTTCTTCATACGTATCGGGGTTTTCCTTGTCATTTATATATGACTCTGATTCCATAATATAATCCTCGAAACGTTTGGGTTCTTGCAGATTCGAACGATTTCTTAGCTCTCTGTTTGATATAGACTCTGTATAGTCTTCTTCACTGTCGGTCTCAGTATCACTTGTTAGAGCTTCTTGGCTTTCCCAACCTTGTTCAGTTTCTTTCACTTCTATTTGCTCTTCTTGATACTTTCCCTGATTTGTTTCTTTTTCTGCTTTATCTTGTAATAATATTTCAGTGCGATCATCACAATTTCCTGTTCTTTCCTGCAAGATTACATCTCTTGGCAGAATTACGCGATGATCATTCTTTATCCAAATTCGGTATCGCTCATCGCCATCATATCCTACGAGATAGCCTTTGACTGCTTTCTTGTCCATTTTTCTTCTTCTTTGAATTGGAATATGAGCATAACACGTAGAACCTATCACACGTAGATGTTTGATACGAGGCTTCTTTTTCAACCAAAGCTCATAAGGACTTATACCGTCTACTGATGATTTCCCTGTTCTGTTCAATATGTATATGGCAGAGTTAACTAATTCAGCCCATAATGATGCAGAGAAATTGGCTTCAGAGTTTGCATATTTAAAAGTTCTGGCCATTTCGACTATTGTGCGCATTTCACGTTCACAGCCTCCATTCTGTTCTGGGGTGTAAGGAGCCTTTGAGTAATTCCTTTTGCGTCAAGAATTGCACGAACGCTTTCATTATCAAATTCACCACCGTTATCACTGAAAAATTCCTTTATTGAATGACCCGTTGCTTCGGCATGTGCAAGCATGTGGCCTAGCACATTTTTAACTTCTGACTTTTCTTTAACGAGATAACCATAGCGAAACTTGGTAAAACTGTCCTTAAGTACGACAAGATACCGTTTCTTCTGAAAAGACTCATCGAATGGTCCACAGACGTCCGCTGAAATAAGTTTTCCTGGTTCAGAAGCTTTCTTTCTCGTGCCGAACGATAATCGCTGTGTTTTTCCATAAACGCATGGTTCACACAATTCTTTGTCTGAATTTACGATGATACCTAGTTCTCTTTTTAGTATATTCTTAACGTGGCGCTTATCTTGATGACCCCATCTTTCATGATATAACTGTAGCAAGGAGCTGTCTTCTACAGCAGTATGCACTTCTATCACTTTTTTAGGAGGTATTAGTTGAATGTCTGCCTTGAATAACGTACCATTAACTTTTCGATATCCATGCAAAAGAACTTCACCGTTGACTTTTAACTAGCACTCTGTAGAAGTAGATACAAATTTGCTGTTTTGATTTCTGTCTTGAGCAGCGAGTACTGAAAATAAATTTCTATTGATTTTGGGAACATACCAAACGTTTTTTAAAGAAACGTGTTTTTCTTTTCCATGAATTGTCGCTCTAACTTGAATAGTGCCTTTTCCAAGTGCAACCAATGTTTTATTTCCTGCAGCTCTAATTCCACAAGGATCTTTGAATTTCTCAAAATCTGTAAGGTATGTGGAACAGTTTGTGACATGCTTAGTCGCTCCATTGTCTATCCAAAACGTTATTGGACGTCTCTGTTGCATAAGCCTCCTCAGAAACAGACATGAATGCTGCGTTTGCTGATTCGGTTGTCTGTATTGTACTTGATTTACTTTTCGATGGTCTTCCGTCAGAAATCCACTTTCTACAGTCTTTTATCCAGTGGCCTTTACGTTTACAATAATTGCAACGATCTTCTTTTTTTATTCTTGACTTATTATTGCAATTCTGTATTTTCTTTTCTGATTTTGCCACCACTAGTGCTTCTTCAACAGCTACTTCATTTTCATCAGTGCGTTTGGCGAAATTTCTTTCAAACATACTTAATTGTGTCGCCAATTCTTGAAAAGTTTTTTCTTCATCTTTGGCTAGAAGCATCCAACTTGATTTGAATGACTTAAAATTACTTGGCAAAATATTCAAAATTTTACACACCAATAACAATTCTGGGAGTTTGTTTTCCCCTTTCGCTATAAACCCGTTGTTCAGTTCAGTCCACAAACTGCTTAGCTTTGCAATATGGGTTGAAATGTCATCGCTTGAAATCCAACTGAAGATGAAAAATTCACTGCAAATTTTGAAGAGTTGGTCTTTTGACGATGCTTCGAACAACATTTTCAATGCTTCCCAAGCTTCATATGCTGATTCTTTTTCCATGATCTTCTGATAAACGGAATCTGTTATCGTACTGGCGATCATACTTTTGGCGTGACTGTTGGCTTTCCGGTACAAATTCGAACACACTTCATATTTCTTGACGGCTGCTTCGTCTGTGTGCTCGGTAACTCTTCCGGCTTCTTTAATTTACCATCGATTACGTCCAGTGCTCCTTCATGGTAATCTAATATGTCTCTAATCTTCCGTCTCCACATTGGAAAATCTGCTTCTCCAGATAACGGCTTTACAGTTCTTGATAAATCCATCGTAATATAAGCTAAGGATTTTGCTAACTGTATCTTCTTTAAATTAAACTTTAAAAACGCACAATGAGCCTGCTATCGCCCATAACCTATTAAAGTATTGAGACATAACCTATTAAACTATATAGATATATGCTATTCTTACTTCATTGTGCTACTACTAGTACGCTTAGCAGAGTTGATTGAAGACAGAAGAATTTCTTCTACCAAAAGCTAAAGAGACATTTTATTAACTAACTGAATTTAAACTTTACAATAGAAAGAGCGAGACAGCAATACTGTTGCCATTACAAAACTAGTTAACATGAACAATTAATTTACTTTAACAAAAACTTCTTTAAATTAATGGCACTAAAAACTAATCATTTGCATGATAAATTCCCTTTTGAAGTCTATTTTAGCAAACAAACTGATTGGATTAATTTTTGCCACAGAGAAGCCTTCAGTCAAACTCTTGCTGTAATTTCTTTTAATAATGCCCATGACAACAAACATGTTTTTAACAATGCTTTTATATTTATTAATAGATTTCCCAATAAAGAAAAATCAAGCCAAGCCTTTCCAATTAAAATAAAAAATACTTATTTTTCACTCGTAACGTTTTTTTCTAAAAAACAAATGTAGGAAATTGATTTGCAATATTTGAGTTAGACGACCCTCTATCGATTAAACAAAAAATCATCAAAATCGGTTCATTTAGTCAAAAGCTATGGATGAAAAGACAAAAAAATACTACATTTCTGCCCATTACTTTTGTTCTAATTATCGAATATGGTCAAACGAAAGTACGGGACCTATGGGAAACCACCCCTGATCAACTGAAAAAAAAATCATGAAAATCGGTTCATCCGGTGCGAAGTTATGAGTGGACAAACAAACAAAAAAAAAAAAAAAAAACGACATACATACAATACGAATGTATAACCTTCTTCCTTTGTGAAGTCGGTTAAAAATGAAATGAATTTTTAAAATTTGTTTCGCTCATAAAACGGCATGAATATAGATAAAATAGCACTTTTTCAATCTTACGGTAACAGAAAGCATCTAGTTGGCGACAAAAGTACTATTTATTTTGGCGAAATCGGGCAAATTGAGTAGATAAATTCAGAGGTAAGCCTTGCTTTAAAGTTCGAAAATTAGTTTAAATGAATATTGCGCGTGTTCTATTTGATATGCGAACTTCAGAAAGAGACAATCTTGTTCAGTTTTTTTACGTGCATTAATGTGCTGCAAGAATCTAAAATGTGGGACATTTCTTCGATGAGATAATCCCAAAATTAAGTTTTGCTTAAAATTGGAATAAAAAAAGAACAAATTCGAATTTTAGGAAAAACTCTTCGAGGTGCACGAGGACCTGACCCAAGGTACCTGTAACCAAAATTTCTTATTTCTAGACCATTCCATCTCGCCAGGAGGAGACCGACAGACAAACACACGCACACACACAAACTTTCGGTTTTATTTGAATAAATTTGTTAGCGAATGAAATCGTGTTTGCATTTCCCCCAGAGTCTTCGGGGTAAATGTAAACAGGGATTTATTTTTCATGAGGTTGATGAAAATAGAAAACCGTGGCATACACAGCCTGCTTGGAAGCTGGAGAAGTTCTGGAGCAATGATCCTCAATCTACGGTCCACGGGCCGCATGTTGCTTGCTGAGATCATTTAATAAGAAATGATTTACAAAACAATCAAGTAATGCGGAAAATTTATGTAAAACGTGTCTTGCAGTGGATCAGCCGGTTAAGCTCGGTTCCCACATGACACCGAAAGTGAAGCAACACTGGCAAAACCACCGAAAGACAAGGCCCGAGGTCTCAAGCGCTATCTCATGGTGACGTCATCACTAGTAGGTGAACGCCAACAGTCGATAACAGCTCTTTGAAATATTTTATTATTGTATTTACCAAAATTAAATTAATCGCCAAACATTTATTGTCAATATCAAAAATGGCACATTTTGTTTCTTTATTTTTTGGAACTGCAAAGTAACGAAGCGGCTATGTACGTTATAATGTACCAACTAGGTGTCTTAGAAATTACAATTTGTTTGTTATTCCTTTTGTAAAACATAATTATATTGGTAATTTTCCCCTGTATAAATTTTATAGAATTTTTAATGAGTTTTCTGCGGGTTTGGACATTTTTGATATGTCTCTTACCGTTTTTAAGTCTAAATGTCGTGAGTTTTTAAAATCTTAATCCCTTATTTTTTCTATTGTTGTATGTTATTTATGCATCACTGTAAATGGATTTGTCTGTAGTGTGCATGTCTTTTTCTCTTTTCTTTGAATAAATAAATAAATAAATAAATAAATAAATAAATAAAATGCTGTTCATGTGTTGCATTCCTGGATGCAAGTCAAATTATAGATTAAGCGAAAAGATATCTGTATTTAACTTTCCAAGTGAACCATCACGGTTAGATAGATGGTTGAAATTAATTCCAAGGAAGGACTTCCAGCCAAGAAAATCGTCTAGAGTAAGTTCAGATTTTATTTTTATTCACAAGATGCACTGAATATTTTAAGCACGATTCGGTTTAATGCCCCTACAGTTATTTATGTGAGTCGTCAGTACTAACATTAGCGATAATATGTAAATACGACAGATTCTTTAAATAATCACTACTTAAGATAGGGATAAAAATTGAATCATAAATTTACTGTAACATTAACTTTGCAAGCATAGGATATTTTGTGTGCTTCTATGTTTGTTATTATAGCACACAAAACAAGAGTGTACACCCTAATGTAAGATAACTTAGAAGTCGTGACACATATTCTTTTTTTACCTAATTTTACCTAATTTTAGAATTCGAACAAACCTAATTTTAGAATTCGAAATGGCGTATAAAAAAATCCATTCCTTAAAATTATTTCAAATAATTAAATTTATATAAATAAAACCAAAAGTTTGTGTTTGTGTGTGTGTCTGTCTGTCGATCGCCTCCTGGCGAGATGGAACGGTCTAAGAGTACGAAATTTTGGTTACAGGTACCTTGGAAGAGGTCCTCGTGCACCTCGAAGCGTTTTTCCGAAAATTCGAATTTGTTCTTCTTTTATTCCAATTTTAAGCAAAACTGTTGATTTGGGTTTATCTCATAATAAATAGTACTTTTGTCGCCAACTAGATGATTTTTGTAAACTCAAGATTGAAAAAATGCTGTTTTATCGTTATTCATGCCGTTTTATGAGCGAAACAAATTTTAAAAATTCATTTCATTTTTTATGCATATTTTGTGGATTGCACACGATTTTTAATGACTTTTTCTTAAGGTTGATTCTTCTTTATTTTTTAATGATTTATAATTATGGTACCAGTTCAACAATTTCATGAAACATTACTTATGGTAGAATAACCGTTTTATCAGCGAAATAAATTCTAAAAATTCATTTCAATTTTATGCATATTTTGTGGAGTATTAACTGCTGACGATTTTCAATTACTTTATCCTGAGGTTGATTCTTCTTTCTTTTTTGGCGATTAAATATTTATTTCTTCCATAAAAACAAGGCTGGAAGGTTTTCGATATCTCTGATTTTTGGGGAAATTTAAAATTTCGAAAAGTGGTGGTAACTTTTTTCTCTCCCCCCATCCAGTTGTTCTCAATATATTATTTTGCGCTTCGAAACTTTACCAAACGGCTCCAATAATCCTTATTAGTAATCAGTTTAACTGTTTTATATAGAGTTTTTATAGAGTAATTCCATATTTTACTCAAATGATTTATTTTCTAACTTTTATTTAATTTTTGTACTGTCTATTTAGCGCCATTTGAATAGTATTTAGTTGTTTCATTCTGTCAACTTAAATTTCACACGTCAGCATTAGTTCAGTACTGAACATTTTGTATTTTAAATGTGCATGTTTATTTGCCTTTGCAAATAATGCTTTCCTTTCTTTCGTTTTTATCCGAATTTTGTGAAAGTGCTATTCAATTGAATTTTCATTAAAGGCTTTGACGATTTTGCAAGCAGGATGTTTAGCTACGGGTGTCTTTATTTTGATGGGGAATTTAAGAGGGACTGCTGGGTAATTTTAGGAACTAGCTCTTGAAAGTCAGTATTCTATTTTTAGTCACTGACGTCTTTATTCTAATGGATATTTGTTTTTGGAACTAATGACATTATTCTATTAAGGATGTTTAGGAATAATTGTCTTTATTGAAATGGGGGGCTTTAAAGAATATTTTCTTTATTGCAGCAGTAATATTCAGGGAGAGTTGTTCTTGATTTGATGGACATTTTTAAGGAGAATACTGCTCCTTTTCTGATAGGAATTTTTAGATGTATTGCTCTAAATATTGTAATTACGATTTTTATGGAGTCTTGATATCATTTTGGCACAATTATCTCGCTGCATCTGCGCATTTTAGTTTCTGTTGCAATTACTTTAATGGCAATTTTATGAACTGTTGTTGGCATTTTAATGTGAATTTTTATGGATAATTATTTTTGGTCTAAAAGGAATTTTTCAAGACTGTTCGTTTTAATGAAATCGTGTTTTTTAACGATTTTCACTGTTTAAATAAGGTTTTTAAGGCCTGTTGCCCATCTCCTACTCTTGGATTTTTAAGAAAATTTTTCCTTACATATTTACAACAGAATGTTGGACATGCGTTACTTATCCTGCGAATGATGCAATATTATCCCGCGCAAAGCCGGGCATGTCAGCTAGTTTACTAATATGATGAATCCTACTTCCAAACTGTATACTTGGCAAAAGAAACAATGGTATTTTCACGCAGCGGCATGCAAAAGATTAAAACCTTATGCCAATATTGAATGAAGAAAAAACAGTAGTGACCTTAAAATACTTTTCAATAATAAAAATTATAAATGTGCCAATGAAAGAAAATCGCCAAGTTTATATTGGCGATAAGAAATGCAAAAAATGCTTTGTAACAAAAAGTAGTTAGAAATTACTAAGAAAAAGATGTTATGAATAAACTTTTCTTATTGAATATGACTGCACCACTGAACAGTCATGTGCAAGCTGGCATAATTTAGCAATTTTATCAAAATTAAAAAAAAGAAAGAAAAAAAACATAAATTTTGCGCTGTTTCTAAACTAAAATGTTGTCGGCCACTTTTCGAGGGAAACAAGAAGTTCCGTCTAGAACTATACGAGCCTACTTTCCCGTATACACCAAATTCAAATTTATAATCTAGCTATCTCTTTCTCTCTCTTTCTTATTTATCTTTAGTTCTAATTATTGAAAATATACCTTTTTCAACGGATAATACATATTCATTCACTCACTCATTCATTCTTTCATTTATTCAGCCATGCATTTATTCATTCATTCGTTACCTCATTCAAGTGTTTATTCATTCATTTACGCATTCATGTATTTATTCACTCATTTATTTATATTTTCATTTATTCAATAATTTATTCATTCATTCTTTTCCTCATTTATTTATTCATTGATTTATTCTTTCACTCTTTCATTTATTCATTCATTCATACTTTCACTCATTCATTTATTCATTGAGAAATATCTTTAAAAATCCCGATAAAAAAATTTCATAGGAAATTAGGCTCGTTAGTTCTGGATGAACTTTCTATTTGTTCATGTTCTACGTTATAAGAGCTTTCCGATAAAATTTGTTCCAAGCAAATCGGTCCGTTAGATCAGGATTTATATAGGATTGAACTTTCCCCGTAAGCGCTATGTTAATTTTTTGAACTGTTCAAAAATGAACAAAAACTGTTCAAATTGATATTTCACGCCAAGAGCTTCTTCCAGTAAGCTAGTTCATTGGAACATGGATCTTGTACCCAGAGTTTACAGAATTTGCTTCATTTTCGCCCATAGCCGCTAATGTTAAATTTTTTTTGAACTGTTCAAAATTGAACGAAAAATTGTTCGAATCAAAAGTAAATTATGGAAATGAGATGTCCTCGCCGAGATCTTTCGAATGCAAAAAGAATTTTTCCAATCGGACCATTCGTTCAAAAGTTATTAGGGGGCGACAGACCGACAGACAGACAGACCGACAGACACACTTTTTCCCCATCTCAATACCCTACTTTCAATTTTTTTATTTTTCAATCTTTATTTAATTACTTCACTTATTTTTGACTTTTCTTGATTTTTAACGATATTTTCACGATACATTAAGCCTTCTTTCATGCTTTATTAGTATTTTTTTTTACTTTTACGGGAAAGTAGGCTAAAAAAGGAGGGCTTTCATATATGCTTTCCAAAACGTTTTAAATTTTAATAGATAAGTAAAAATAAAGTTCCTGTTAACGATGATTTGCTGACACTTTCTCAAAGAATTAATTTAAAGGATTTTAACTGTAAGGTACAGAAGTTTCTTTCTGATATTTTCTTAATTACTTATATTTGCTTTTTTTGTAAAACATTTGGGAATGATAGTAATTTGTTCCAAATGCAAATAAATTTTGATAACTGGATTATTAAATTAAAGCGTAATTTGAAGTGTTAAAACACAGTAAAAAAAACAGGATTGCTGTATTTTTATTTTAGTACCTTGTGTGTGCTCGAATCATTTAAATTCATCTTTTCGCATAGCAAAAGTACGTCTGTCTGTGCTTTGTTTGTTTAATTTATGGAGGGGTAGGACAATTTAATTTGCAAAAATGTTAGAAGAAATTTATATGTAAACATAAAAATAGTAAAAAATAAAATAAAAATATTTTTCACAGGTGTGTGAATTACACTTGTCTACTGATTTTGTACTCAGAAAAGAGATAATAAAGAAATTACCCTTAATATAATTCTTAACATTGAATGTTTAGAACATGACGAATGTTTGGGTGAAGACACAATAGAATTAGTTTCAAAGTTTATGGTTAACACCGCAAACGAATACTTTTTTTAAGCACTATTGTATAGACAAAATGATTTCAAAACTCCTACAAAGAAACGAAAATTACAGATGTTAACAAATTCTAAAACCAATGCATAATTTTATGCTGAAAATGTGACATTTTTTTAATAAAAATC
This sequence comes from Octonoba sinensis, assembly GCA_038502835.1. Lineage (NCBI taxonomy): Eukaryota > Metazoa > Arthropoda > Arachnida > Araneae > Uloboridae > Octonoba > Octonoba sinensis. The sequence continues at coordinate 88,467,099 of CM076604.1, read as the reverse complement.
ATATGTTGATGCATTCATATTTTAAATGTTTTAATGATTTAAAGCATATTTACATTTTAACAACATTTTTAAGAATGCCTTTCTCTACCAAAAGTGATTCATTAAACTAAATAAAAGATTATGAAATTAAATTAAAAATTATTATATTAAATGAAAAAGCGGAAAATGCATTAAACAGTTTATGTTTTAACATTTCCACTCAAAGTACATTTTTAAAAGAGTTTTCCAATTTTTCATGAAGATGTTTTAAAACTAGTTTTAAAACTGAAAAAACCAAACTTAAAAAAAAAAATGTTTTCAAAGATATTTTTCTCGAAACTATTAAAAGTTTTTTTAAAAGCATCATTCTACTCATATAATTATTGAATATGAAGTAAATTATCAATTACGACAAAAAATTGTTTAATGACCGTTTACTCAATGAAGAGTTTGCTTTTAAAAGCGAAATTGTAATTAGTGATTTGATAAAAAAAAATTCTTTTCTACCTGTTTTCTTGTACCCTTGATTTATATTTCTACATACATAAGTCTAGAATCAATCATTAATTACCATCTTAATAAAAATGGTCCGAAAAATATAAAATACTGAAATGTTTTGAAGCGCTTAAGGAGACCTATTGTTAACCTATTTGTGATGACCTCATCGACGGAGATAGTTGACCTTGTCTTGCGGTGGTGTTGGCACTGGCCGTGGTCAATGCTTGGGAGGGTGGTCACCTCTCGCAACTGATTACTCTGGGACCGTGTACGCTAATGAGAGCTGGTGCCAGTAAAATCCGTCGTGGCTCCAAATGTCCCCCAAGTTTGAAAAAATACCTCTGGGGGGGGGGGACAGCCTAGCAGACGATCTCTCATCTGGGAGCTACTTTAAAAGTAGGAGGCCCATCTGAGTCAAGTCGTACTTCCAACCAAGCGGAGTTCATTAATAAACGGAATGCGCTCCGTTGTCTCCTTAATTCCTGGTCGCTCTGCGAGGGGAGCTTAGATTTCCAGATGGCATTAGTAACAGCAACAATATTTATGTAAAATGGACATTAGAATGCAATTTACATCAAAATATAAGACTTATTCTTCTGAAAGACGTCTGAAAAGATTGGAAAGATAGTAAACTTTACAATAACCGCGGAGAATAAAATATATGGGGTTAATTGTAAGCACCTAACTCGCACATGACAGAGGGGGATGAAATTTATAACTAAATGTTTGTAACAACATCCCATACGACAAATAAATAAAGGTTGAAAGCGCTTACTTCGCATTTGTAGATGATCTGGACAAGAAAATGTAAGATCACAACATTTTGTCAAACAACTTTTTTCATTGTGTCATTTCCAAACAATGCTGATGCCTCCACGGTTGTTTCGAAACATTACTAAACATTTTCAATGTCTTCCCTATTTTGTCAATTCCTCAATCACCAGCAGTTAAGTTTTCAAATCCACCACAAGTGTAGTTTTGAAGCTTGTTTACATTTCCCGCATGTTTACAATTACCCCAACTTACTTGTCTATAGTAAATTTACCAAAAACTCAACATTTATTTTACAATTTAATAGTCGAAAAAAGCATATAAAGAATACTTTAGAACAGTACGTCTTTCTATATTACATATCTCACATAATTATGTTTACTTGAAACGAAGAAGAAAAGTTGGTGAACAATAAATGAAAATTCCAGTTCCTAACTTTTTTATTTTTAATATCACGAAAGATGACTTCAAATTCCTCTTGCGTACCTGACTTATGCTTGTTCTGCGTTTTCATGTAATCAATGTCTTTTAATATTTGCATTACATCTTGTGATTAACATATTTGACTAATGATAATTAATTGGATTGAAAACGTTCAAAGTGACAAGTATAAATGATCCTGAGAATTGTTTTTAGATTCATTATTGCTTTTTTATAAAATAACCTCTTGCTTGTACTGACTTGTACATTTAGGACATAATTAACAGTTGCACATTTTTGACAAGAAAATTCTACTTGACTTTAGTTCATCAGTTATGATGGATCGTAGTTTGTCTCATTAGTTTAGAATGTCTCATTGGTTTAGTAATACCATCATGTATTCTCAGGGTGATTACGCCACATTTAAATTTCTTTGGCTGATACTGTTGCTCAAACAGCAAATAATAAAAACAAATAACTTCTCTTGATCTTGTTAAGAAGAGTGAATTTTATTTTCAGAATGCAGATTACGCTAACAGGATACACTCCTCTTCTTCTGTTCTTCTACTATATAATTATTTATTGTCAGTTTATTTAGTTTCATAAGTAGCTTTATCCCATTTGCTAGTAAATAAAACGAGCCCAATTTTGAAGAGCTTATATTTGATCATGCTTTGCAGTGTCATTGTGAACAGGGACCGATACAGGCGGAAGGAAAAAGTTAGTGGAAGAGAAATTAAAAACATAAGAATATCAGAAAAGCAGGAACAATAATAAGGAAGCAAAAGTGGGAAACATTATTACCTTTAAAAAAAATTTAATAATGAAAAAAAAAAAAAAAAAGAAATGAAAATTTTTGACATAAAGTGCCACATGTTACTACATCGAAAGTTATTCAAGGAAAAACAAAAAGTTCCGTCTAGAGCTATACGAGCTTACTTTCCCAACTTAAAATTTATAATCTAGTTATTTCTCTCTCTCTCTCTCTTTCTCATTTAGCTTTAGCTCTCAATAACTTCAAATATACCCTTTTCAACGGTTAATACATATTCATTCGCTCACTCACTCGTTCTTTCATTTATTCAATCCTTTATTCATTCATTCATTCATTCATTTATTTATTTGCTCATTTATTTTTTTTTCATTTATTGAATCATTTATTTATTTAATCATTTATTCACTCATTTATTTATTTGATTATTTATTCACTCATTTCTATATTTATTTAAGACTAGCTGACATGCCCGGCTTTGCCCTGGATAATATTGCATCATTCGCAGGCTAAGTGACGCATGTCTAAAATTCTGCTGTAAATATGTAAGGAAAAAGTTTCTTAAACAATCCAAGAGTAGGAGATGGGCAACAGGCCTTAAAAACCTTATTTAAACAGTAAAAATTATTAAAAAAACACGATTGTATTAAAACGAACAGCCTAGAAAAATTCCTTTAAGACCAAGAAAAATAGTCCATAAAAATCCACATTAAAATGCCAACAATAGTTCATAAAATTGCCATTAGAGTAATTGCAACAGTAACTAAAATGCGCACATGCAGCGAGATAATTGTGCCAAATGATATCAAGAGACCATAAAAATCGTAATTACAATATCTACCACAATACATATAAAAATTCCCATCAGAATAAGAGCTGTATTCTGTTTTAAAATGTCCATCAGTTGAAGAACAACTGTCCCTAAATATTTCTGCTACAATAAAGAAAAAAACTCCTTAAATCCCCCTATTTAAATAAAGACAACTATTCCTAAACATCCCTAATAGAATAAGGACATTAGTCTCAAAAAATCTATATTAGAATAAAGACGTTAGTGACTAAAAATACCCATTAGAATACTGACCTTCAAGAGCTACTGCTCCTAAAATTCCCAACAGTCCATCTTAAATTCCGCATCAAAATAAGGACAGCTCCTATAAATCCCGCTTCCAAAATCGTCAAAGGGTTTCCTGAAAATTCAATTAAATAGCACTTTCATAAAATTCGAATAAAAACGAAAGAAAGGAAAGCATTATTTCCAAAGGCAAATGCACATTTAAGTTAGAAAATGTTTAGTACTGAACCAATCCTGACGTGTGAAATTTAAGTTGATAGAAAGAAATAACTAAATTCTGTCCAAATAGTGCCAAATAGACAGTAACAACAATTAATTAAATGGTTTTATAAAATAAATCACTTGAGTAAAATATGGAAAGAAAAATCAACCTCAAGATAAAGTAACTGAAAATCGTCTGCAGTTTATAATCCACAAATTATGCATAAAAAAAGAAATGAATTTTTAGAATTGGTTTCGTTAATAAAACGGACACTCTATCATAAGAAATAATATGTTTCGTGAAATTAATGAACTGGTACCATACTACTAAATCTCCAAAAAACGAAGAAGAATCAACCTCAAGAAGTAATTAAAAATCGTCTGCAGTATGCTAGAAAATGAAATGATTTTTTAGAATTTGTTTCACTCATAAAACGACATGAATAACGATAAAACATCATTTTTCCAATCGTACGTAACAAAAATCATCTAGTTGGCGACAAAAGTGGTATTTATTTTGTCGAAAACACGCAAAGTGAGCAGATAAATTCAGAGGTAAGCGTCATTTTAAAGTTCGAAAGCTACTTTAAATGAATATTGCGCGTGTTCAATTTGTTCTACTAACTTCAGAAAGATATCATCTTGTGCAATTTTTTACGGCCATTCATATGCTGCAAAAATTGAAAACATGGAATGCTTCTATGATGAGATAAACCCAAAATCAACAGTTTTGCTTAAAAGTGGAATATAAAAAGAACAAATTCGAATTTTAGGAAAAACGCTTCGAGGTGCACGAGGACCTGACCCAAGGTACCTGTAACCAAAATTTCGTACTTCTGGCCCGTTCCATCTCGCCAGGAAGCGATCGACAGACAGACAGACAGACACACACACACACACAAACTTTCGGTTTTATTTATATAGATGATATCGTATCATTTTTCGAAGACTCAAGGCTGAAATAATACTTTTAATAAATTATTTTTGAAATTTTTTTTTTTATTAAAAGTACGATACATAATACGAAACTCAAATAAATCGTATGTGTATCATTCTGTATTACTTTTTTGCCTTTTAACACTTATTTTAAAATGGCTTCCAAAAGGAGGACGGTTATCATTTAGTTTTGCATGTTTTGTGTATTTCCCAAAGTTCAAGAAGTACCGCGAAAAGTTTGTAAATTGCGTAAAATTATTAAAATATTTCAATAATTTAAAAAGTCCCAAATTTAATGAAAACTGGAAAATATACACTTGCACTATTTCTCTTTTAAAATGAGTTAAATGGCTGTAACAAAGGTCTGGGGGGGGGGGGGGTAAATGTAAACTCGAAATATAAAATTTTGAAAAATAAACTTTGACCATTTTTTTTTATTTAAGAAAGAAAGCACAGTCAAATTTGAACTAAGCTAAAGCGTGGTTACACTTACCCTACTTTGTGCTATCATTAAATTTCGGTGGCATGGACTTCACTTTCGTGATTTTTTGCGAGAATCACATACAAAGCATTTTTTGCAGTGACTAATAAGAGTTCGTGACTCGAAGTGTCTTTCCTATTTATATCTAAAACTAAAACCAAACTCAGTGGCGCGCCAGCCCCTTTTGGGAGTCATGGCCTACAGTGCCCATCCCAGTTTTCCAGACCGAGGGCCCTGGGGTGCAGAGGCAGAAGTTAAGGTCAAGTGGTCGGATTGACGACAAACTTGACGATATCAAACAACTATAATTTCCACAAAATTATATAGCCAAAAATGTTTTGATACCAGAGGCTAAAAAATAGGAAGGGCTTTTATTGCCAAATGAAATTTTACTTATGTTTAATATTAAAAACGTAATCACATGCTTCTAGAGCATAGGTTCTCAACATGGGCGTTTGAGACTTTCAGGGGGCAGTAAAATACCTAGAAAAAAACTAGGGGGCGTTGAGATGGCACGGAGGGGCGTGGGCAGATTAATTAAATATCGTCTGAAATTGACTAAACGCGCTGATTATGTACTAACAAAAGTATTAGGTTTATGGTTGATTGTTCAACGATTTCTGATAACATTCCCATCTTCATATTTAGCTGACCGTGGCTATAGTGCTATAGCAACATCGGTAACCAAAAAGAGAAATCGGCTCCATATTACTGAACGCGGCGACTTACGATTGTTTGTAAGTAAAATCGAGCCTGATATTAACAAACTAATTCAAATGCATCAAATTCAACCTTCTCATTAGTCAAGTTACGAATTCGATGTCTGAAAATTTGAATAAATATACTTTTCAATATAATTAAGCGTGCATTTTGATTGTTCTCATTAAAGTAATCTTACTTAAAAACAGAAATAGGATAGGGTCATATCCTGTATAATATTACACATTTAAAAATATATTCGTGGCAGTAGCTATTTCAGAATTGCAAATAAAAAAAGGGGGAGGTGCTTTAGAATATTCTCAAAGTGGGCGGTGGGCAAAAAAAGGTTGAGAACCTATGTTCTAGAGCTATGTTATTATTAATATTTTCTTGTGTTCATGTTAAAATACGTAAATGTATTTCGAGATTTTGAGAAGCCATACCGGATGAAAACAAGGGCCAAAAATATAATTACGGACGATTACAGTTCATGCAAGAAATTATGTTGACCGTTTCCATCTGTTTTCTAGTAGTTGTTTGAAACAATAGCGATCTTTTTAAGTTCTTAAAGCAGTTTTATCTTGCCTCTTGTCTTTCAGTACACAAAAATATAATTGCATCCAAATGGTAATGCGATAGAATGTCAAACAAATGTCCGCTGAAGGACATCTGATATAAAACTAGCCAAGGAGAATATGCGTTATAACGCAATTCTCCTCCACCATATGCGTAGCTGAATTAAGATGCTAATTTAAATGCAGACTGAGACTTAAATTGAGCCAATCATCTGCTTGCTATTATGCAGATGGATTTTGATAGTCAAATTAAGTTTTAAAAACATTCTTCTGAAACCGTAATTTGTGTTCGAGACTTGGCACAGTGACAACAATTTACTTTATGCACCTGCATCCTACTTTCTCACATAATAAACTTTTACTTTCAACTTTTCTTTTTGTTGTTGTTTGCCTTATCTTATTCTTAGAGGACTGAATTTTTTTAAAGCTAGTATTAGTGAAAATAGAACTACAAATTGCCTTCCATAAAAATCCATCTTGGCTCCATTTAAGATTGAACCTCATCCTATTTATGTCTGAAATCAATTGGATTAGCTCGAGAACTAATGTCTTGAATGTGAAATCTTTTACATGGAAATATAAGACCCTGATTTCCTCCCACAAATTAAACCTAATATCACATCGATAATGCAATAAAAAAAATCATTTAAACTTTATTCGATCCTGTGAGCATCCTATATAGTATATATTTTTGGCTCCTAAAATATTTGCCGTCGTTGTCTCATTTTCGAAATGCGTTTTTAAATGCGAGTAAAAATGATAAGACGAAAAGGTGCAGGGGGGGGGGGGGAAGCGATAAAACCATGTCAAAATACGAATACTACTCTAAACTTAAGCTACATTTGCCAAGAGCAATTTCTTTTCTGGCTTCTTTCATTTTTGAGCATGCATGTTTTGTATTTTACATTAGTCTGTGTATTAAAATTTCTTGATGGGAACTAAAATTTTCATCAATTTTTTCATCTAAATTATTGAACTTTAAGCATTTATATACTCGACAAGAGACGGGCGGATGTAAATAATATTTAAATCTTCCAAAAAAAGAAAGAAAAGACTTTCACTCGGCTGTTTTGATTTTTGGTTATTTAGATTTTTTTCCTCTTCTTAACTCCAAAGTATGTTTTGCTTTCCAGATGATTTTTTTTCTTTGAATAATTTTTGTTACACAATAATTTGTTAACTAATTACTATATTTTAAATTTAGAGTAGTGTTTACATGTAAATATTTCAAGTTGAAATCATGCGAGTGCAAACTTTTCAATGCAAAGAAAATCTGCATGTTTCATAGTATGTATATACACAACCATGTTATCAAAGAAAGTAGGAGGTATTTTCTTTAAATATACAATTTAGGCAACTTTTTTAGTTTTGTTTATGTTTAGCAGCATTCATGAGGTGTCCACCCCCCTAAATGCCATCAATTTCATTAAATATCATGCAATGAGACTATTCTATATTTTACTCAGTGTTAATTATTATTTGTTGGGAAAACAACTACATAGTTTTCAATCCGAGTATCATCATCTAGTTGTTGGCGTTCTACTAAAAGTCACAAAATTACTCTTTTGAGATATAGCCAAAAAAACAATTTTTGATTCGATGGAAGGTCGCGTGTTCGATACCCGCTGAAGACCCAACATATACACTCGGGGATACGTGCATGTAAAATCCGTGGACCCCACTACCTCGCCCCCGGATGCAGAACATCCTTAAGGCCTAGTGCTAACAGGGAAGGATACTGGAGTAAAAAAGTAAAAACTGTTTTACAGATTTTTAATTGTTACAGTAGGTTTACAGACAACTGTAGGACTGGTTTATGTCGAAATATAATTAATCAAGCATTCTTATTATTGTTAATAGTCCGTTGAAAGGCTTACTTGTGGACTTCATGAAGTTTATCCCGTCAAGAAATACATTTTTATCCGTGTTCTTGGGGTTACATAGACATTTCTGTCTTTATTTCTTAAGGCTGTCAGATTTTAGGGACACTGAGCCCGCAGTGTCTTTTACCTGGGCAAAAGATATTCTTATTAAGACTTAATGAAATGTGGCATGTCTGTTTGTTGAAAACGGAAAGTCAATGGGGTTAGTGAGTTTTATTAGACCATTAAGATTTGTTTCTAGATGAAAGAATAGTATTTATCTCAAAATCGCAATTTTTAGACTTACTGACGTTTACCAGAACGCCGAAGGCATACCGTCGGCGTTCTGGTAAACGAAGACAAAAAGAAAAAAAAAATCACACTCGACATGCATTTCTAATCAATTTTTACTAACTTGATCCGTCTCGACAGTCGATCAAAAATCTACTTCCATCCCAGCAAACTGTTGAGATCAGGTCGATAAACTGCCCATTCACACCCCGAAACCCTTAAGACTTCTACGCAAAGTAACAGCACCGGTGACAATTCTACCTGCGGGCTATGTGCTCTTCTAATCAAAGAGCAATCCAGATTAATAGGATAACTTGATATTTTATCTCAGGTTATCTCCTGTACAGCTGAGGGCGAAATTAAATCACTCGAGAAGACACTTGTCTCGCCATTTTTTTTTTTTTTTTTCAGGTTAAGGAAAGTGTTGCGGTGCAATGACTCGCTACTTGCTTAGGTTGGTTCAAGTTTTTAAGTCAGCCAAGCTGAAACTGAAATAGTGAACAAGAAGTTCCGTCTAGAACTATACGAGCCTACTTTCCCATATACACCGAATTCAAATTTATAATCTAGCTATATCTCTCTCTGTCTTTCTCGTTTAGCTTTAGTTCTTAATTGCTTCAAATATACCTTTTTCAACAGTTAATACATATTTTATTCAATCATTATTTATGAAGTCATTCATGTATTTATTCACTCATTTATTCATTCATTCTTTTGCTTATTCATTTAATCATTCATTAATTAAAAAATATTCTTGACAATCCCGATCATAAAATTTCATAGGAAAATAGGCTCTTTAGTTCTGGATCAACTTTCTATTTGTACATGTTCTACGTGATAAGAGCTTTCCGATAAAGTTTTTTCCAAGCAAATCGGTCCGTTAGATCAGGAATTATATAGGATTGAAATTTCTCCGTAGGCGGTATGTTAATTTTTTTTTGAACTGTTCAAAAATGAACAAAAATTGTTCAAATCATTATTTCACGCCAAGAACTTCTTCCAGTGAGCTTGTTCATGGGAACTTATATCTCGTACCCAGAGTTTACATAATTTGCTTCATTTTCACCCATAGGCGCTAATGTTAAAATTTTTTGAACTGTTCAAAATTGAACAAAAAATTGTTCAAATGAAAAAGTAAAATATGGAAATTAGATGTCCTCGCCGAGATCTTTCGAATGCAAAAATAATTTTTCCAATCGGACCATTCGTTCAAAAGTTATTAGGGGGGGGGGACAGACCGACAGACCGACAGACAGACAGACCGACAGACCGACCGACACACTTTTCCCCCATCTCAAAACCCTACTTTCAAGTTTTTTATTTTTCAATCTTTATTTAATTACTTAGCTTATTTTTGTCTTTTCTTGATTTCTAACGATATTTTCACGATACATTAAGCCTTCTTTCATGCTTTATTATTATTTTTTTTACTTTTACGGGGAAGTAGGCTAAAAAACAAAAACATTGGAAAATATTCTTAAAATGTTATTAAACATAGAAATGTGCTTAATATTCTAAAATTAAAATAATAATATTAGTAATTTGAATAACTTCTGACACATTTTTCGCAATCGAAAGTTATTTTATTTCACTAAAATTATTAATATTATTTTCTTTTATTTTATATTTATAGATTAAGCACAAGAAGTTTTGCGTAGAGATAAACATATTGACTAAAAGTATTGTAAGTAAATGCCTTATGAAACAGAGCTAAACTTTATTCAAATCTCACCTCAGAGTGTTGATATTTAATTGTTGTAATTTAATTGTATAGTGTTATAAGTATGGAGAAGGAAATTATCAACTTCAGACTTAAGGAAATTTCATAATTTTGCTGGCTCCTGAGACCTGAAACGTCATTAACAATAAGTATGACTAGCATTAATCCCTTTTTGTAATGCAAATAAAATACTTTTTGCATTGAAAACGAGTTGTTTGTAACCCCTAAACAGTAACTGCGATTTTTGTTTGAGTTTCATGAAATTAACTTATTTGTTTTACGTAATATAAGGTAAATGACCCGGTAGTGGACACTTAGATCTTTAATCTCCTAAAATAAGCGAATGTAACATTAAACTTGAATGAAATTATCAGAACCTATAGCGAACGATTCCTAGTGCTGGTTAATAGAACTAAAGTTGGCGTGGAGCATCTATGCAAGTACATGGATCATAATATTTAATAGCCGCCTCCACAACGGTCACATTTGCTGCTCTTTACTAAAGCCGATCAATAAGAAGGTTTTTGGATTTGCGGAAAATATATGGGAAAAAATCGTGACATCATTTATGAATGGTCCCTTCGTAATTTTTAAAATTATTTCTCTAACTTAACCATAAAATAGATGATATTAATTTCTGGTCACTACTAATGCAAATACGCGTCTTATAAATGTCCACTATAGATACAAATTAAGCGTTTAGTAAATTTGACGTAAAAATTCTAATTTTTCATCAAATGACGTTTCATAGATAATTAATTTTTAGAGAAATAGTTGGCGATTAAGCTAAATATGCAAATATTGATGTGTCCACTACCGGCTCATTTACCTTATAACTTAAAAAATGTAAATACTTACTAAAAGTCTTTAGAAAAGAATAATGCATTAGTTATTATCAGTAGGAATTCTAATTCTCTGATTCCTGAGAGCACGAAAAATTGGTGTTTAAGATTCATGTCTTTCTTTTATTTTCTTGTTTTCGCATTTCGTTGCATTTTCCCTTCTTTAAATTTCTTGGACTTTCTTTTTCACATATTTTACGTATTGCCCGATTATGCAGCCACAAGAAAGAATTGTGATTGTTCTGTTCTATGACCCTTCATTATGCACACACAGATTAGTTTGTTTAGACTTACATACAGTTCGTCTTAATAGACGTATGTCATTGAAACTTAGTATGCACGTTACATGGACCAAGGAGGAAAGAAATCTACAATGAGTAGTTCAAATCTGTTTCTACTGAGAATGGGCGTGTGAAAGACAAAAAAACACAAAGTCAAAACTTCATATATACGTTTTATGGATCATGGGGGAAAATAGTTCAGATTTGTACCACCAGGTGAAGATGAGGGAAAGCATAAGGAACAAAAAACTTAAAGAAGCAAGGGTTTTTTACCTCTTTATCAACTGCAATTTTCATTCCTAAGTTACTGTACTTAATAGAGAAACAATTCACAAAATTACGCACATATATATTTATTTATATATGTGTGTGTATTTCAAACGAACCACAATTTGTGTTTTGAATCAAAAGTATATTTTCTCTCGATATCACGATGTATCTCTCTACAGCGGTAATTACTTCGAGTTCTCTACGCATTGTCGCAACGCAGTTTTTCTGTAGAATAGAAGTGAAAAAAAAATCTTAATTAAAATAATAATAATAATAATAAAACAATTTTACACACAAAATATTGTTTTCCCTTTCCACTTACTGATAATAAACGAAACGACGCATACGTTTGGGTATGAATGGAACATCAGCCGCATGAGCAAATGTTTAATGGAGTAATTCAGTTATTACTAACCTTTGTGTTCATGTTTTGGTTAATGCGTTACATTAATCCCTCTTAAAAGACTGTCATAAGAAAATATAAATGATATCATATGCCAAAATAAATAAATAAAAATCTGTTTTTTTTTTTTTTCTTTCAAATATATATTTAATTTTCCAATAAATAATTCTGGATCAACGATGGTGTTAAATAATAATAATAAAAAACAAAACAATAATAATAATAAAAATAATAATAATACATAATAATAAGTAATATATGTTATGGTAGCAATGCGAGATACTTGGCTCTTTTCGGTCTATTCTGCACATTTTATGAGAAAAGCAGTTGGAAAAACTAAAAAGACACGTTTACAAAACTGGTTTCACTCTCTAGGAATTCTAAGAAAGAGCATAAACCTTACACTTCATGAGATTAGATCACGTTTTCCTCATCACGTCAGGCTTGAATTACTTTTGGGAGATATGTTTAAATTAGACTATTTTCAGACACATTTTATATGTCTGGCAGCCTCACATAGTTCCACCAAGTTATTTTTACCTGGAAGACGTGTCTTTGTGAAAACTCATCTTAACTCGGGGTAAGGTCACTAGTTATGGATCGGCCAATGCTTGTTGTTTGATGGCTGTGGTGGAAATAAAAACTTTTAATTTTCCTGGAACTTATTAATAAACTTTTAGGGTCACTTACTCTTACAGGAACTTCAATTTAGTGTGCTTCTTACCTGTAAAATTAAGGCGTTTGATCCGCAATTAATATACCGGTACTAGTAGTGGATCAAGACTCAGAATAATAATTGTAGATCAAAATTACTGCCTTAAAACTGGATGAATAGGGCAAAATTCCAAACTACGTTCTAGTCAAGAAGTTACATGAGTTTGAACACCGAAATTAAAAGCTGTATGCATTTATCGCTACTAGTCGAGCTTTACTGCTGAACTTCTGACACTTTGATGGTACCACAACTTTCATTTATTGAGTTGGATTCAACTTACCTTTCCTAAAACTATATTCAAATGTCTTACCGCTTGTATTATCATTTTTTTCTGTTTTATATAGTACTTCCCGTTTTTCTTCATTATCTTCTTTATATATATAAGCTCCTTATTCTGTCTGTGTCTGTCCGCGATAGGATCCCAGGCTGTTTTACCGATCGGGACCACATTCAGCACGGTTAATGTTTCCGACCCGAGAAACGCATCGCCGCAAAAATGAAAGTTGTGACTCAATTAGTTTTTTTTAACTAACTTTTTAAAACTTTTCAATGATTTTTTCGACCCGTTTTATTTTACTTTTGCATTGTTGCCCTAATTTCCAAACATATAATTACAGTTGCCGTGTGATCAAACAAATCAATGCTGTTGCCATTTTACAAATGTAACAAATATACTAATAATAATCAAAACGTTCATCTAGCATATTGAGTGAGGCTTCGCTGCAATCTCTGTTAAAAATGAATGTATACGCGAATTTAATTTAATCCTTTCTTTCTTTTTAATTTATTTATTTATCTTCTGCCCTTTTCATATTTTTCTTATTAGAGTGGCAGCGCTCTTTTTTTTCCAGTTTCGTTAAAACTGTTGTTTTGAAAAGCATAATAAAATTTTCAGTACGTTCTTTGGATGGTAAATATATATTTTTCACAAACAATTTGATTATATAGTAAATAAATGTATAGTAGTGTGGGGCAGTAAGCAAAGGGGCGTCCTCGCCGCCTGACCTGGGTAAATAAGTTTGAATTAGAAGACACCTTTGCACAAATCCTTTTAATTACAATTTATAATATCTAGAACAGCGGTCATTTCGTATGACTGCCGGGCGTACTAGTCTTATATATAAGCGCCCTATTCTGTCTGTGTCTGTCCGCGATAAGATCCCAGGCCGTTTTACCGATCGGGCCCACATTCGGCACGGTTAATGTTTACGACCCGAGAAACGCATCGCCGCAAAAATGAAAGTTGTGACTCAATTAGTTTTTTTTTTAATTATTATTTTTTAATTTTTTCAATACTTTTTTTGACCCATTTTATTTTATTTTTGCATTGTTGCTGTCGTTTCCAACAGTATAATTACAGTTGCCGTGTGAACAAACAAATCAATGCAGTTGTCATTTAACAAATGTAACAAATATACTAATAATAATCAAAACTTTCATCTAGCATATTGAGTGAAGCTTCGCTGTATTTTCAATTTCCGTTAAAAATGAATGCATACGCGAATTTAATTTAATCCTTTCTTTCTTTTTAATTTATTTCTTTATCGTCTGCGCTTGTTTTATTTTTCTTATTAGAGTGGCAGCGCTCTTTTTTCCCAGTTTCGTTAAAACTGTTGTTTTGAAAAGCATAATAAAATTTCAAATAAGTTCTTTCGATGATAAATATATATTTTTCACAAACAATTTGATTACATAGTAAATAAATGTGTGGGGCTGTAAGCGAAGGGGCGTCCTCGCCACCTGATCTGTGTAATTCAGTTTGAATTAGCAGACACCTTTGCACAAATCATTTTAATTACAATTTATAATATCTAGAACAGCGGTCATTTCGTATGACTTCCGGGAGTACTAGTATATATATATATTCCTATCTATACACTCTCAGAATAGAGCTCTCACTTTTGACGGTCCTTCAATCGTCAAGAAGATTTCGTCATTTACAACGATTCTCTCCTCGCGCGATCGCGCGACTTAAAAAGTTACTTCATAACTTTAGCCAATTTCACGAAAGGTTTACTCGGAGCATTTCTCGTGAAGCCATTTCGTCAAATTCGATGAAAGTTTGGTGAGATTTGAGCATACACTTCTGCGAGTGTATGTGCATATGTATATTTTCTTTCATTTATTACCCAATAAAATCAAAATTGAGCGAAGAAATCCATATACAGCAAAACTCAGCTCAACAGTTGATACCAGCGGGACCAAATTATTTGTCCGTAATAGAGAAATGTCTGCAGAAGAGGGTTTTTTTTCTTTCTTTAGGATCAATGATAGGCTGTCGGGGATTAAAAAACTGTCCGCCTGAGAGGAATTTCAGGGGTGTCCGTCAGGAAGAGTTTTACTGTGATGTGAATTTCTTCAAAAGATAGCGAGACGGTTCTCACTTATACAGTGTGATAAATAATGAGTAAAATTATTAATCACGACGCCCCATGCCGGTATGATGGGGTCTTAAGGTGCGGAGCTCGTACGCCTCAGGTCTGAAGTTCGATCCTGGCAGTGTCGGTAGAGTTTCAAGATGCAGAAAATCGTCTGCGCCCATGTCGTATGACTGTGCGGCATGTAAAAGATCCCTTGAGTAGACCTTTGGTTTAGATGCTCTCGGCTAAATTAAATTCCTAGGGAAATTTCGCATCAACAGAGTCCGGGGGCTCGCCCTTTCAGGTGAAGAAACCGGATGGAAGACCACTCGTTGTGGTTCCGTTGAAAGAGATGGTACCAATCTGTCGGGAATGCACTAGGTCTGCAATTGGCAGAAGTCAACAGCAGCCCATTAGAAAAAAAAAAAGTAACATTTTATTAAGAGCAGAACCTATCCTTTATACCTGCTTTGAACAGTTTTTAAGCAACGATTTTAGTATCGAAGTGGTTAATTCCGTGTCGCCTGAATAGATTTTTGTGTTGTTCCCCACTTGAACACCTAATTTGAGTACAGTTTTGCATGCATCTGAGATAGTTACTGTTTCAGATGTATCTGAAACTAAGATGTGCAATTTATTATCATTTAATATTAAGTAGTTTTTGGTAGCCTTGCCCCAAGGCCGCATTTTAGGCATTTGAGGCCGCACCAAAAACTGCCAAAAGGTTTCGGCAGTTTTTGATCTGAGGGTAACAAAAGTTTCATCCGCAGCACGCAGAATAAAACCTCAATTTGGACATCATGCTATTTCAAAAATACACATGGAAACCTGACATTTGTTGTCCTACTTGGTACTGATTTCAAAAAAATAAATAAATAAATAAATAAATAAAAATAAAGAAATGAATAAATAAATAAATAAATAAAATAAAGTTTCACTGCTTGAACTTTTTTAATTTTGTTTTAATCGAGACCCAAAGACCAAAAATTCTATGGTCAAAGTTTTATGCCAAAGTTAAGTATTTTTAATCAAAAACTACTATTACTAAACTCATTGGCGCAACAGCCCATGAGGCAAAGGCCTGCTGTGTCCGTCTCAGCTTTCGAAATGGAGGCCTTTGAGACACAGAATCATGTTCCGGTCAGGTGGTCGGCCTAAATTGGAGGCCCTAGAGTGCACGCTTGGTCATTTTTATTGGCCTATCCTATAGTCAGGAGATTAAATAAGAGTTACTCTTTGAAAAATCACCTGCCAAACAGGAGAAATATTTTTCGCATTTCAGAAAGCGTCCTTTTTAATACTGCTCTTAATTTTGATTCGATGAGTTGGCTCAATTTTGTCATCATTGGAAAGAGAACGTAGCTTTAAGTGGCCAATTATTTCCATTGGAATTTGCCGAATAAGAGAGAAAGTCATGCTTGAGACACTGCAACAGAAGCTGGGAAAATATTACTTCTGAAAGCAGAACGAAAATTTTCAGCAGTTGTAAACTTATATTAAACTAGAATGCTAACAATTTAAATTAAAAGTATTTCAAATATGACTGTTATGATGCTGTACTGTTAACGTCATAAGTCGTAAAATTTCACTACTGCTCTAAAACGCTTTTGTAAAAATTTCAGTTTTAAAAATAAAATAATAATAATAAAAAAACAATTAAAAAGCAAATTAAATGCCTAACATAAACATCTCAAACATTTAAAACATTGTACCTGTTCGAAAGGAAATGTCCTTTAGAATTTATTTTCTTATTTCTTTCTCAATTTCACAACCCGTAGCCATTAAAAAAAGCGTTTTTACCAATCTATTTTAGTTAGCAAAAAATCTCACAAGCATTTCATAAAAAACGAAACTCAACCCACATCGCCTCTTCGTCTTTTGTCACATCCTTTCTTGGGAAAAGAATAAGAACTTTCGTTTTCTTCCCCTCACTTTCTCACGATCTTACACCTCACACCCTAAACTGCCCCCTACGCCTCAAAAGAACCCCCCTCCCTGCCTTTACATTTCTGGCAGGGGAGAAATTCTGTGTTACCTGACTCAAGTTCAACGGGAAGAATAACGGAGGGGATCAAATATGTAAAAAAAAAAAAAACCGCCGGAGAAACCGAAATACAGGAAGTGGAACCCTTGAGGAAACCCCTTTCCTTTTGTGTTCTAACTGCTTGAACTTGAACTGCTCACCTTGCCCTTGGTACTTGTTTTCACACCCAGTTATGAGATAGGGAAAGGGGGAACTGGGTTATTTGTGGCATAGAGGAGGTGCTCACTAGCAGGGGCAAAAAATGTTGTGTCAGCAATTCCGTTAGAAAAATTGCAAATTATGCAACTGTTCAACGTTTTGCACAACTGCTTTTAACGCATTGGAAAAATGTCAGGGTTTTTTTTTTTTGTAACCTATTTTATTGCAAGTTATTTTATTTATTTATTATAATTCCGATTTAACGATTGCCAAAAGACTATTTAGTGTTATCGCTAAACTAAGGATACGGCTAAATCGAGGAAGCATACGATCATCTAACCAAACTCGGGCAGTAAACTGTTTCGTCTAATTGAGCATATAGTTTAATCACGTATCGTTAAACCGAATTCATCTATTTTTTTGACAGATAAGTTAGCCATAATTTTTATTTACAGTAAACTCCCGAGTATCCGCGGACGGATTATCCACTTTGCGGATTATCCGCGCGGTCGTTCACGATTTTTTTTTCCGACGATTTACAGAATGTAGAAAAATTAACACAACACGCGGTTTTCTTTCATGATCAGCGAATACAAAATCTATTTTTAGAGCAAAAAACTGATTGTTCTCTTTTCTTACAACCCCCTTCCCCCGCTAACCCTTCATAATTGCGCAGATTAGGACCTATCTCTAGGAGTCTTAGTGCAGATCACCGAAACCTGTGCAAACCTGTAGAGCAATATGCGGTTTGTCCAGTTGTCACAACTCTATGTAACAACTTTGTCACTACTCTATGTAAGTATGTACTATTATATTATGATTCTTAAAAATAGTCTAAATGCGTTTGTGGGTTGATGTTTGTCATGTTTCTGCTATTTTGCGGATTATCCGCGAAATTCGCTTATCCGTGGTCATCGCGCCACCCTATTGCGCGGATAATCGGGAGTTTACTGTATTTTATTTATTCATACTTTTTGGTTTATTGGAGTTTTATTCATTTAGATCAATTAGATTTACTCCTCTCGTGACTTTTAATTAAACAACTTAATCGAGTTTTCATTTTAGTCATTTTAATTCTCTGTTACATCATGGACTGGGATTAACTCATACAGTTCCCGTTTATAATATTTAGGATACATCATTGTAAATTGTAACGTAAATTGTTGTTGCGATATGTAACGTCATATTTACTTCTGGTCGAATCATTGGGTATGCGGACTGTAAGTTTAAGTGGACGAAAAAGTACGAAAAGGAATCCACGCTTATAACGAAATACAAGGCAGGCAGAAGCAAAGAGATGTAAGTGACCAAAAAACGATTCCGAGCAAAACACGTTCAAAGTTTGGATCTTATGAGACCTGTAATGCAGTTTTTTTTTTTTTTAAATCACGTTGTGGTGCAGCACCAGTTAGGACTACCCCAAACATATCTTGCCACAATATAGAATACTGCTTTTCCTACCATTTGCCCTATTAATCTCCAAACTTTCAATTTTGTCACTTACACCCCTTTGCTTCTAAGTGCAATGCAGTAAATATGACGTTATATATCGGAAAGGAAAAAAAAAAAAAACTTTATCTGCAAGATTCGTTTCACATTGATTCGTATTCAACTTACAATGATGTGAATCCTAAATAATACGAATAGGAGCTGTGTGTGTGTTAATCCCAGTCCATGATGTAACAGCGAATTAAAATGATGGGTAAAAAAATGTCTTTTAGGCGTAGTAGCATACGTTAAATGTGTTTTGATTTCAATTAAATTCTTCCTGTGCCCTCATGAATTTAAATACTTGCGAGAAATAAATTTTACAACAAATTTCGAAATGAAAATTAACTTTAAAAATGTTTTAAAGAATCGATTTTATAGGGAAAGAAAGATGATCCTTATACCGTGCCAATTTTAAATTAATTTACATTTCTAACACAGATTTTTATAAACATGTAAATTCTTAAAGCGTTTGGGGAGCTCAGAGCACAAGAAATTGTGAATGGATTTTACTGTTTAAAAATGTGAAAAGCTACTAATATTACTATTATGCTACTGTCTGACTTCACGCTAAACTAACTTCGAAAAGTAGCCGTTGAGGTGTGTCTGAAAAAACAGACAAGGCTAAAATTAAAATACTCAACGATTAGGAAATCAAGAGCGCGGTAAAACATATACACTTTCACACTATTTTTCTCCCTCAGATTTACTCCAGGCTTATTCTATCCGTTGTTTCACTCATGTTTGTTTTTCTAGTGAGTTTCAGTTTATTACAAATTGACTTTCAAAAATTGTCCATGGACTTCGCATTTTAATGTTACCATATATAGATTAGTTGGAAGATCGTGTTTTATGACAAAAGTTAGCCTCTTGTAAAAAATTTATCTTGTCAAAGAGCTAATTAATATTAAGATTCACTAAGGCAATGAGACTAATTTTGTGTGCCTTTTCAATTAAAAGTATTTTATGTATATAAAGCAGGCTTGGAGTCGATTACAAAGAAACGTAATCGATTACGATTACGATTACAAAGGGAGAAATTGAGAGATTATGATTACGATTACGATTGTAATCCTTTGCCAAAAAGTAATTACGATTACGGCAGCGATTACAGTCGTTGAAAAATGTAATCGATTACGATTATGACATCCGATTACGATTTTGATTACGATTAGATTAGCATAAAATTATCCGATATTATGCATACAACTCTCATTTTTACAATAGTGTCATAAATCAAAAAGTTATGATTTTTAATTAAATTTTTGATTTAATTAGAGATAACTGAAATGATGATGAATGCAATTATAATGAAATAATTTCAACATCACAGTTCTGGAATTATGATGTCGTTGCAGAAATGAAAATTTGTAATATCTCCATATATTATAATTTCTCCATTGTATTTATTTTCTAGTTTAAATTGTGCAAATATTTCACATAACACCAATTAGTTTACTGAAAATAATAATTTTATATGATTCTTTATGAAATCACTTATAAGATGTGTATGAATTGCACGGGATAACAAAGTATTCAGATAGTGTAAGAGATAAATAATCTTTTGAAAAAAAAAGCTGCATTTTAGAATAATTTCAAAAAATTTGAACATGAACATTCAAATAACTCTTAGCAAAATTAGTAATCGTTAAAAAGTAATATGAAGAATAATTATAATACGAATGACTATAATATTTTAATATGATTTTTGTGGTTTTTTTTTTTTTTTTTAACATGCACGAGCATATAATTTTTTTCCATGTACTAACTGTTTTATAAAAAATAAAGTGCAAGTAATTTTACAACACAAATTTAACGTACAAGATTAAAAGGTAAATACAAAATTCTGTTGAGGTAATTCTAAGAAGAAAAAAATAATTAACTTTTAAAAATAATTCCTAAATATTAATTCATGCATGTAGAAAACAATTGGGAGAATGTCTAAACATAAATTGCTTTTTCTTTTACATACCTATTAATTAAAAAGAATATTAGCATTAAAATATAAATAAATTTAAGATTTAAATGTATTTACTTTTTTAAATATTCGAAGAACATATTTAAAAAAATAATAATAATCACACGTACCAGGGTTAAGATTTCATGCTTCTTAAGCATAGAGCATCATGTAACGCCAGCTCTTAAATTGCTAAAGTGTAAATGTGCTATTCTTTAGAAAAATTCTTCACTTCTGCCGTTAAAGAAAAGCGAAAACGCAAAAGGCATTTCGTGTCTCTTTTTTATGTGTGTAGGTGATAGTACTCTTTCCACTAGATTTTCAGGGGGCAGCCTGCTTCGATTATTGAACGGGACCCCGCGGAGAGAAGAAAGGGGGAACTCTCTTTTACTCGCGGCGATCCCGTCCAGACTCTCGCCTATTGCCCAACCGTTTGAATATGTTTTGAAGGGGTAATTAAGGAAGCAAAATGACCGATGCATTTGGTCCTTCTTAGACACTTTCCCCTTTCTTATCTACCCCGAAATCTTTGACTTGCAGACAGATTACCGCTCTTTTACCGAAACTGGACGACACGAGGACACTGGAGACCCCCCCCCCCCCCTGAGAGCCCCAAGGCGATGCGAGTGACTATCCAGACCATACTCTCTTTCTTCTCGGGCTCTCCAGCCATTCCCCGTGGAGAGTGGAGCCGCAATTAAGAATTCTGAGAGACCACAACAAGTAGGACAACAAGCGTCTCTAGCAGACTAATATATCGTCCTGCCATCAAGGCTCTGCGACCGCCACACAGAACCTTTTATATTATGATCGCCCGTAGGTTACAGACCGCTTAGGATAGGACTTCAGTACACAGATTGAATCCTTTTTCTTGTAATCTTATCTCTTCTATCCAATGGTAGAGCTAAAAATTTCAGCTTTCAGCAGGTCAAGATTACACGATTGCAGGACCAGCAGATTACGGATTTTTTCCTTAAGATTACGATTAAAATTACAGGAGAAAAAGGATTACGGGATTACACAATTTTGATTATGATTATGAGAATATGCCATCGTCAGATTACGATTACGATTACGATTTTTTCAAAATGTAATCGATTACAGCCGATTACGATTACGTAATCGCGATTACTCCAAGCCTGATATAAAGCGATGCTGATAATTAATTTCCTCTTCACAGTTGTTTGAATCTAAAATTATGTGTAATATGGTTAAATTAAAACTTTAATAGGATTTTATTTTTCATTTTTAATGTTTAAACAAACACAATTCAGGCAAAATAAAGGGTTGGCTTAATAGTTTGTGCTTCACATTTTTTCTTTCTTTTTTTCCTCTCTTGAACAATGTTGAGTTTGTTTATGTTTACAGAATGTCACGTCTGTATCGCTTTTTCGAGCCTGTAACCTATTTTGAGGAATACGAAACTCATATTTCTTTCACACTTTTTTTCGCATGTAATTTTCACTTTTTAAAAATTTTAAATAGTCTTTCACTTAAAAAAAATAAAAAAACAAAGAAATACACGAAAAAATAATGGAAGGAAAAAAAAGAGGGGGAGGGACTTTCCCGAGCCTAGAAGTGTACTAAAAAAATCTGCTTTTAGAAAAACTTCTCAAGAAACTGCCGTTATCCCACGGTCGTCAAAGGAGGCCTGAAAAAGGGAAGCGCAAAAGGGGTGCAAGGGTTGCGAGAATTGGAGAGCGAAAGAAAATAAAATGACGCAACCGTGACGTAACGAGGCGAGCTCCACTGCCATCTTTCGGCAAAGAGGAACTACAACAACAGAAGGTTCATGCACGTTACGAAGACCGATACGATCCGTACAGATTTGCTAATAACAGAATTAATTAATTGTGTCACTTTCACGGTCGGCATTTTCCAAGACAAAGACGTTGGTGATAGAACGTGTCCAGGTAATTGTGCCCTTATTTCTTGATATTTAAGGCCTGTACAAATTAAATATGATTCTTTTTTGACGGATGCAGTGGAGGACCGGTTGGCTTGTATTTACATTCCGCGCACCGCTCTCTCTTGCGCCAGTGGAACTTCGCTGCTGTCAGTCGAAGTTTAGGCTTAGCATTAATAATTGCTGTTCCAGCTGACTGCGCATGATCATTAGTGTGTATCAAAGCAACTTTATTTAAATAAAATTGCATTTCTAGACAGACGGGATTTAATGTTTAAATTTTGTGTACGTTACAGCTTTTTGGTTTTTAAAATGTTTAATTAAATGTAAAACGTTAAAGTTTTGCAAAGTTAGGTTTGTAATTACATTTTTATTGAAGTTTTGAGTGCCTTAAACTAATGAATTATTACACATTACGAATTTATAAAAAATACTAAATAAGTAAATAAAATACGGCAATAATAATAGTTAGGCTGTTAATGGTATAATAATAATAATATTTGTCATTATTATTTTTAATTCGAGGTTCAGTTTATAAACAAAATACAATTATAATGTTATCTTGAACGCATTCTTTTTCTTCCTAATTTTCTCTTTTATTTAATTAGTAGTTTTGTTTCATTTTTATTCAATAATATTTTTACTTATTTATTTTACCATATCAAAATTTCCAAATGTTTTTTTTAATGGAATGCAATGCCCCCTCCCCCCCCCCCCCCCATGCCCCCAAAAAATGATTGAAGTAGAATCATCGACAGACGAAGTTTATGATTCTTTTTCTTTCTTTTGATAAAAAAATTTCTTATAAAATGCAGAAATATAATTTGTTTTTTAGTTGACTTTATTGACGTTAAAAAAAACAACGTGTTTATACAGGTTTTTTTTTAAATTTCATTTTAACTATAAATAATGAAATGGAATTGGAAAACGGTCAAGCATCGAACTACCTAAGAATTCAATCCGGCTAAAGTTTCCAAGGTGTATTTACATTTTTCAAGTGAAATATACAATGTACAAATAGTTCAAATTATTTCTGCCCTTCATTTTTAATTCTATCATAATGTCAGAAAAAGGGTAATTAATGCTGTTTTAGTAATTTTTTACTTGCATTATCTCTATTTTCTTTAGAATAAATAAATATTTTTTACATAATCAGTCAATAAAATTGCAATTATTTTATTAGACCGTAATTGTTTTACAAGATTTAAATAAGCTTTAAAATAGAGTTTAGAAAGTTTTTCTATTAAAGTTTATTAGATTGAGTTATTTTTTCGACCGTTTCCTCAATAAACATTTTCCGATTTGTCCACATTTTCTTCTAATTGAAAGCCATTCATAAACTTATAAAACATTTCAAAACTTTGGAATTGAGAGAAATAGTTGAAAATAACGAAATCTGTGTAGACATTTATACCGTTAACTTAAAACTGAAAACCTATACAGCTTATTTTTGTCTGCAGTAGCACCAACAAGGATGTTTTTTCATAGCAGTGAAAATAGTAAACAATTTAGGGGCATTGATAAATATGCATGAACAGCAGTAAATTAAAATAATGATAATAAATGTAAATAATATAATTTTGAATCTTTTTTAAGAATAGAAAATTGTATTGTTTGCCTTTCAAACCGTACATTTCATATAGATCTATTGCATAATAATAAATTACTCTCAGATCGCAATGTACACTATTGACATATTGTACATTGGCAGTTTCTATCAGTAAAACAATTTTTACTAACACGTTTTAAGATTGTAGATCTTATCTTAACCGTTTTTGCATTGTGTACCTATAAATCGTACCAGTACTACCTAATCAGGAGATCATACTTAAGATTTGTTCTATGTCGACATTTTGAATACTGGTCTGTTCTAGAAGCAAACGAAGAGCCTGTAATCTAATTGGTGTTTGCTCTCAAGTGACAATAGCAGACCCTCATGCAGGGACATATACCAAATTTTAAGAAAACAAGAAAAATCATCTAATGGAATATTTAATTTTCTTGTGTATTTAACTGAAAATTAAAATTTTTTTTTAATGCTGTGTTTTTAAATGCATTTTCAAACAAATAATCGTCATAACAATCGAAATTGTAATGCTAACAATACAAAATTTTATTTTTATTTAAACGAGGTTTGAAAATGTCGATAATATATCCGTAGTAAGAGATTTAAAATGAAGTTTTATAAAGAACAATGCATTTTTTGTTTAATTGGTACTACATCATAACAATGATATTTTATAATACGTTACAATATATCTACGTGGAAATTAATAATATTTTGGCAATCAATATTTTAAGTAGCCAAATCTAGACACACGGCAGTGTGTCCGCCAAGTTCAGAAAGTCAGCCAAATTAAGATACGGCGACACCGCCCAATGTGCATATTTACCCGAACCATTTCGAGCTACTTTTGACCCCACCATTACCCAAAAAATATTAGAACTACATACTTGAAATTTTGTACGCCTAATAGCGAGCCCCTTAACCCCTAGAATATCAAATTTCATTGATGTACCTCTTATGGTTATGGAATTATTAAGGTTTGAAAAGTGTCATTTTTATCACTCACTCACTCACTCATTCACTCACTCATCAAAAACCTAACCTACTTCTAGGAGACTTAGAAACTTGAAACTTGGTATTAAGGTAGACAATTTGGCATATATAAAGGAAAAAATCCGAAACTTCAAAAAATTACATTATCTTCGAAGTTACTAGCATACTCATAAGTAGCATCATACCTAACGACTTCAAACGGCAGCCATATTTGTCTGCCGTTTAAAGTAAACAATATACTCTCTCGCGCTTGAAGGTAAATAATTGAGGCATTGAAATTCACTTTCCGCTTTAATTTTTCGCCTTAAGGCTTAACTCAAGCTGACTACAAAGAATCCAGTGTCGTAGTTATACAGAACTTTTCAACGTTTTAAATAAAAGATTAATTAATCCCGACTTATTACGGATAAATGTAAGCAGACGAAAAAAATCTTAAATAATTAATAGCGACTATTCTGCTTGGTTTAATTTAGTATAACTTATCGACAATATAAAAACACACATTTTAGCTTTTCAAAAATTAATGATATCCCAACAAAACATTAATGTGAAAAAAGGGCCAAGTTCGATAGAACAAAAACGGCCTTCGGAGTAGTCGGTGTCAGCGATAAAAGAATTGATATCTAACGGGTGCCAAGTTCCATAGCAGATCCTTTGATCATGGCTGTGAGAGCGTACAATGTTCTTTAATTTATTTAAAAACATTTTTTTATCGGATTCCTAACTTGGCAAGTTTTAATTAAGATAAGTTACATTCAAGAAGACGATAAGAAGACAATTAGAAATTAACTATAATAGCTTGCCACATGATTTTACTAACTATTTAAAATTGCTAATTGAATGAGTTAAATTTTTTGAATGTAATTTACCTTAATTAACACTTGCCAAGTTAGGAATCCGATAAAAAATGTTTTTAAATAAATTAAGGAACATTGTACGCTCTCACAGCCATGATCAAAGGATCTGCTATGGAACTTGGCACCCGTCAGATATCAATTCTTTTATCGCTGACACCGACTACTCCGAAGGCCGTTTTTGTTCTATCGAGCTTGGCCTTTTTTTCACATTAATGTTTTGTTGGGATGAAATTTTACACGTGTTTGGCTTAAAGCAGAGGATTTAAACTAAGCACTTTTTTTTAAAAATTTAGTACTTTTCTTTGTAATGAACAAAAAGAGAAAAACAATACCTTCGAATTGTTAGTAATAAAGTCGCCAAATTTTGAAGCAAAATGCAAAACATAAATTGTACTCATGTGTTTCCGGGCTACAAGAAGTATTTTTCAGTGCAAAAAAAGTTATTGTTCACACAATTTAATTTGTTTTTGGACACAGGTAAATGTTTCTATTTAAACTATCATATTTAAGGGGGAAAAGTTTTTTGATAAAACTGTTTTCTATTAAAATGTTTTTAAGTTTATGGAGAAAAAAATATTTTACTTTAATTTTTAAATTTTCTACGTAATATTTGAGTAAAGCATGTTGCATGATTAAAAAATGATACATGCTCTATGAAATATAAAATTAGCCAAACAGTAGTTTGGTAGAACATTGAAATGGAAATTCAGACTCATAAGTTTTCTGAAAATTCCCCTAAAAACCCCTAATACCCCTAAAACATGGTTTTCATTTTAAGAAAAAAACATGTTTCTTTTTAAATAAAAATATATATAATTAATAATAATAATAGTAATAAAGAAAAAAATAAAAGTAAAAGTGTACCCTTAATGAAATTTTACATCTCAGTAACAGTTAAGTTTAATTGTCGAGCAAATAGAAACACACGTTTGTCGAGTTTTCGTTAATAAATTCATTAAAATTTTTTTTTAGTTGACAGTTAGGAATCTATTTAGTTCTTTTTTGCTGCAGTTTATTTTATTTATTTTTTTGTCTGTTAGATATTATTGCATTTTACTAATTTAAAAGTTCCAGTTTCTCATCTCCTAAATAATTGTTGAATTGTAAATTTCCTCTTAGTGGCATACAGTGCGACAGAGTCATGATTTGATTTGAGTGGTTATGGTTATCTTCATCTATCCTAGATATGACTATTTATGTTCTAAAATGGTGTCTATAAATATTTCAGTTTTATGTCATAGTTAATTGAGCAGCTGTCATTTGCGTCGAATTACCATTTACCCCTTTATTTGATTGTTGCAATTAAAGCGCAGTACTGCGATCAATAGACATAAAAGATTTTAAAATCGGTGAAGAAGTTGCAAAATTATATTTAACAACAAGAAGAGGTACAAAAACTATTCCTTTTCATTCGCTGAAATTCTGATCTAAACTTCTGTATTCTTGTATAACTGACACGGGATGTCTGGGGCCTTAGCGTAGGGATGGCACCATTTTTTCAATCGTTTTTTGTGAGAAAAAAGGGGTAGGGATCTCACCCTCTCACCCGGGTGAACGACCGACACCTTCACCAGGTGGGGATGGGGCACACAATCAGGGGAAAAATGACTGTTTAACCGATTCAAGTATAGTTGCATTAAATTTTAAAATAAATTTGTGTGTGTCTGTTGTTGTTATTCTGCATGTAAACAATTTCCTCTTTTATCTAGACACTAAACAATTCTTTAATGCGCAAGTGAAATATTTTTTTTCAAAGATCGTTTGTTTAATATTGAGGTAATGTAATATTGTAAAATATATCTCTTTGAGACAAAGCATCTCCATTTTCTGTTTTACTAAAAATGAATTATTATAACTATTTATCCATTTTTAAAAATTAAATTGAATTTTAATTAATTTATTTATTTATTATTATCGTTCGACATTTTTTTAAAAAATTTTGTAAAAAAAATACTGATTCTTAACGTAAACATTGTAATACTATTTTTCAGAATATCTGCCATCATGCGACACTACGTGTTGCTTCCTCACTTGTTCCTAAGTTACCAAAAATAAAATGCAATGCATGTCTCTCTCTTTTTTTTCTTTTTCTTCCTTTTTTATGTCTAATATTTATTAGGTTAATTGACGTAACTTCTAACTGTAAACAACTTTTTACCTTGAAACCGAACCTTTCATCAAAAAGAAAAGAATTTGAAACGTAAGCGAAGCATGTGTCTTCATTAGGACACATGTTCACTCACGGCACTGAGTGCAGCTTCTAGTAGAGAAATAATAGTTACATTGCAAGTCTAAAAATAGATCAGAAGAGCTTAGAATTTGACTCATAATATAAAATCCTAAAATTACGGGCTTTCCACTTAAATATAAATATGAATTGAGGTGTACATAAATAGAGAATTTAATTAATTTTATATTGAAAAATAAAAGAAAGGTAACCTAACATTTAAACTTATTATAGATAAATTATTCTTTATGAAAATACTCCCATTTTAGCAATAATATTAATTGAAGCATCAAAAGTAAACTCAACAGTGGTGCATATTATTAGACTTTGAGGGAAAAGTAACCCTGAAAGTTAACCCTTTTGTATGTAAAACAATTTTGGTTTTCGTTTTAAACAGCAAAAATAGTTGCATTCTAATAGCAGAAAGGTTATAATTTTACTAGTTAGACGCAATTAGACCAGTGCTTTCATGTTATTAGATTTGATTATTTATCGTATAATTTTTCGAAATTATGTATTGGAATCGAAATTATGTAGTGTTTCAAAACGACACATTTTTATCTAAATTTAAGTATTTGCAAAGACATGTGACTAACTGATTTTCTAAACTACATTAAAAAATGAAATCTTATTAACTGTTTGCTGAACGTAAGTTGATTGCATGCAAATACTTATAAACGACAATTAACAGAAACTCTTAATAGTAATGTTGAAAAGGCATAATGGAAAATCTACCATTAAGTTGTCATTTCTAATAGCCTTAGTTTTAAAAAAAGGAAACAAGGAGTAAAAGGAGATGTTGATAAAAGGTGTACAAATATTTGGCACTAAATATTCCAGAATATAATTTCCAATATCTCACAAACGAATAAAAAAATGCTTACTGTAAGCATTCTCATTGTGTTGTAAAAAGTAAAACTGCTATAATTCCATTTGACCTCATAATCATCATCATTCATCATCATCAACATCAACATCATTATTATTATTATTATTATTATTATTATTATTATTATTATTTTAATGCTTTGGATTTTGAATTTGTTTACTAAATTGTATTCATTGTTTTCTGTTTTTTTTTTTTTTTTTTTGTTTTTTTTGTTAAGCTATCGTTACTATAGAACTTTTCTAAGATATGATTCTTACATATACGATGTAGTTTTTCAAAGTGATTTAATTGATGCCATTTATATTTCACTACCAATGACCAACAATTAAATTTTTTAACTTAAATCCGAGATTTTTTTCTCGGCTGCTAACTTTATTTACCATCAAAAACAATCCCTCAGCAAATATTGCTGTTGCTAGACAAACTGTTTACTTTCTACGACAGGGTGAAAACTCAAAGAAACGTAACAAAGGCTCAACAGGAAGTGCATACACATATTTCTGAGTTACAGGGCATCTTTTCCATTGAAAAAGATGGGAGCTCACGAATAACAATGTTGGGCTTTTGTCGGATGTATTTTCGTCCGTATGCTCATGTCTTTTGCATTGAAAAGTGGTTCATGTTGACCCTGAAACGCGTGTCCGCAATATTTTTAAGAAATTAAAATCGCAATAAATAGGTGAATGAATCAGCTAATGTCTTGTCTATTCTAAGGCAGGTGACGAACATAAGATGTTAAAAAAAAAACGGTTTCTTTGGTCACATGTTTTAATTTAGACGCAATTACTTAACACTTCTTTCAGAATTTAGCATTAGAGATATTTTTCATGCCCAATATAGTATTATAAAAGTGACAACAAGCCTTAGTGGGCACTTCTTACTGTATCACAGTGGCGGATCCACAGGGGGGTTTCGATCATCGCCCCTTCCAACGGATGAAATGTAAGGGAGGAACAATATGATTTCTCCTAAGTAAATAAGAGTGAAAAGACAAAGAGTACAAATAACAAAGATAACTGGATTTGTATTTGAAATCTAGCCTCGAACTCACAAATTTTATCTTTCCATGAAAGTGCAAGGGAAGTTTTTAAACTAGAGTGATTGAAATACCAGTAAGCTGGAAAGCAGAGGTGATTTCTTCTTCATTTTGTTTGCATATGAAGAATTGTTTGCAGGTTTCCATCTTGATGCGAAAAAAAAAAAAAAAAAATCAGTAGATTAGAATCACATAACATAACATCATATTCTTAGCTTTTAAAAATTTTGCTTTTAAACCCTTGACCTCATCGTGCCTCATTTGTTATGATCTCTAATTTCTTTATTTTAGTCTGTTTATCTTATTAGTACGAGAACGTTCATTAAATTTTTATTTTATAAATTGAATCTGAATTGCTCATTTTACCAATAATTTCCTCTTATATGACACGGAAATATAATGTCATGCCGAAATAATATTCCTTTTCCATTCCATGACTTAATGGAAAAGAATTGTTAAAACAAAAGGGAAAATGGTGAAAATAATTTTCTTTATTTCTAACTCACAATTAAACCGAAAAAGAATGAAATTCGCAACTTCTATGCACCTACTCGTTTGAACACGTATGTCAAATGAGGATGAATAGAATAGCCAGGCCTATTATTGCACGTTTTTCCAGGAGGCAACTGGTATAATAAACTCAAATCACAATGCATTTATTAAAAAAATAATAAAATTATGCACGCATAGGCATAAATATATTACATTTATCAAGCCAAGCGGGGAGGAGAAGGGGCAACTTCCTCCTGTAATTTCAAAATTAATCACGATTAAAAGGACCCATTAACTTCTTTTTTCTCTTATGTAAGGTCAGTTCTATATTTCAAATAATAAAAAGAATTATTTATACATTACGCAACTTTTATGAAAGATACATAAAATCTGAGCACATTTGATAAACAGATCTGATGTTAAATTTTTTTGGAACCGTCGCATTGTCTGAGAATCAGTTGATATTCATACTTATTACTGGTCAGTAGCGCAGGCTTCTGAAAAGTATATGAATGCAGTAAATTTAAATTTATTTTTCTTTATGCACTTAAATTGTTTTGTTTTTTTCACATCCTATATATAACACACTTGCACGCAAAGGAGGGGGATTCCCAGACATTATCCTCGTTTCATCCCTGAACCCCTGATTAGTTGTTTTGGTACTTACAACCATTTTAAAATTACAACTTTCATGTAAAACTATCTTTTGCTCAACATATTAAACACAAATCAAACAGGACCCGCAATTCATTAAGTAATTTGATTAATATTCAAGACAAGAAAGTTCATTTTCTCAAACATTATCTTAAAGCTTTAACCTTTCTTCCGAACTTAGTCAAGATAAATCGGCTTTTAGTTGCAAACCAAGGCACGTGCTGAAAGTGAGATAGTTGGAAAACGTATTAAAAGAGGGAAACACTACCTGTCACAGTATACTCCATATAATATATATCTCTTTTCGATTATCCGAGCTGATAAAATTGCAAATGATGACTTATTCTTTTTTTGGGTTTACGAAAAGAACCTTGCACAGTCATGCAACTCTGGATATATTACATAATTATCTTCCTAATTAAAACGTCACACTTGATAAAGAATGATTTCTGTAAATCTTACAAACGGTGATACTGTAGATATGCTTTGCTAAGACGACGTTGTAGAAGTAGCTAACCATGGAAACTTAGTCAAGTCTTTGTTTAATTTTCAAAAACAGCTCTCCAGCTTCAAAATTATTTGCCGTTGATACTTTTTTTAATTTCTTAATATGTAAAGTTTGTACTTTGCAAAGTTTTAATTTATTTTTCGCAAGTTTTAAAAAAATTATAATCTTAGAATCATAGATTTATGAGGGGGAATGAAAGGAGTTGAAAATGAAAAAGGAAAATATTTGTGAAACATATTTATATTAAAATCGGATTTTGCAAACAACTTTTGTGCATTTCTAGCTTCTTCAGAGGAATAAAACCAGAATTCCTTCTCTGATCCACAGGGAGCCGATAATATTGGCCGGAAAAATGTATGTACGTTCAATTAGTTTACAGTTTAATGTCCAGTGGGTGGCCTTACACTACAAAAGTTTCTGTTAAAATACAGAATTGTTCTTCATTTTTTAAAAATTACAGTTGAGCGCTGTATTGTTTTGTATTTTGAAATACTTAAAGTACGTGTATTTAAACTTATTTTAGTGCCTGTGCTAAAATTAATTTAGTATCTGTATTTGAAGTTCTTTAGTGTAATCAGTGTTTGCCGGAGTATAGAATCCAAAGAAAAGATAGAAAGGAAACTGAGTGTCTTTATAAATTTACGAAGAACTTGTTTCAAATCAAATAATCATGTTTCTTGCTAACAGTTTCCCAATAAAATTCTTGCTTTTCGCACTCTGGGAACAACTACAGAGGAAGATCTGTCAAATTACAGGTTAGGGTTTGAGTGGTTTTATTGGTATATGAAATGAAAATCAAATGTTTTCCATAAAAGTATGTCCTTTTAGTTGTATATAAAAAAAACTGCTTATCAATTGATAGAGGTATATTTTTCTTTTTTAAGCTCTCGTTCATTACAGTAAAATCATTAGTTTATTAAATTAAATATCAGATTAATAAAATCTTCAGGTACTCGAAACATAAACTACTGATGATCTTAGACCTTGAATGCGAATTATGAGCAAAAGTTTTCGTTACTGCCATTAAAAACCATCTCATTTTAAAAAAAATATAATTGAGCGCTATATTGTTTTGTATTTTGAAGTACTTAAAGTACGTGTATTTAAACTTATTTTAGTATCCGTGTTTAAAATTAATTTAGGATCTGTATTTGAAGTTCTTTAGTGTAATTAATGTTCGCGGAATATAGAATCCAGCGATGTTGCTTTGATCGTACGCCGTAAAAATAGTCGATGTTTTGCTTACTTTTGCTATCATGGAAATATACCAGAATTTTTTCTTCATTTTCCTCATTAGATACAAATATAGGTTTTTATCTCCTGTACTCAATTGCTTTGGCACTCCCCTCTACCTCCTATATGGGGACACTAGTTGAAATTTACGAAAAAAGAAGGGGGGAAATCATTAAAAAAAAATTACTTTTTAACCAAGGTGGGATTAAGATCCTTAGATGCCCTAAGCACTAAATATTTTTGGGGGCCCCCCCACATTTGCAGATTCAACGAGCAGTTAAATCTAATGAGAAATCTTATGGACAAGTTCAACAAAACTAACATTTATTTTTTCAAGCTTAATTTGATCAGTGGAATTGGAACACATTCTTCTTCTAATTTTCATGGTATAGTCTCTGATGAAATTTTCCTAATCAATTCTGATTCGAAATGCTCAAAAAATTATGTATGTTTGTAACGCTCTTTATCAGAAATATTTTTCTCATTTGCGCTGTCTCAAACATGCAAATACAAATGCATGTTTAATTAGGCTTGTGTTTTATTTTTGTATGATGTCTGATGAGATAAGACGAATGTTTTGCTTGTTGAACTTTTTTCGTTTACCCTAAAATTTGAAAATTCTTACAAATTTAATTAATTTTGTTGTTTAAATGGACAACAATATTTTGCTGAGGTGCCCCTGGTTTTCTTTGTGCGCTAAGTACGTCTTTATTTTGCTTACAGGTGAATCCAGCAGTTTTAAACACAGCTCCATTCTTTACTCATTAAAAAAAATTTCATCTATAAACAAGTATCAAGTGCCTATCTATCTTCACTGGAGACGTTTTAATGTACTACTGGTTTTAAGAATGTAGTAAAGTTATTGTTTACCTGATTAGGTGCTACAAAATTCTAAAACCTCCCTACAACATCGCACTATTAATTAGGCTGGCCGATTTGTTACCTCATGAAAAATCTATCCATCCATCTGATTAGTAGAAGTGTTGCAGCAATTGTAATCTCTGATTTTTCTCACAACCTCCTGCGGAAACGTGGGAAATTATAGCTCCGTAGATTGCGAGAGCACCCTTCGATTTATTTCGCTTTCCCGTCTTTTTTTTCTTTTCTTTTTCTTATTATGATGTATTAAGCACGGAAGGCGATCCGACAGATTCTTGATTGAGGTCGATAATTGCCCCATCGATAACTTTCTTGAAAAAGAAACCTTAAAAACCACTGGGTGTGGGACTATTAACTTTCTGGAAAAATCATGATCGATCGCATGCGCGGGCGAAGAATGATCAAGTGGGGTTACCTGTGGCAGTGATGGCTCCCGACAAATGGATGACCCCCTCCCCTCCTCCACTTCCTTAGCCTCTTTCTGAGATAAACAGCAAATGCCTCGGGGAAATCGCTCAGAGATTGAAAAATCAAATTTTCTTCCAAGATTGGCTTGGAATACTAATAATGTAACAGAATATATATATATATATATATATATATATTTTATATATATATATATATATATTAGGGTGGTATTTCTTTATATGGGAAGAAAAAAATTGAGAATTCTACTAGCGACGCTCCATAGTTTTGTGACACTATCATAAAAAATAACACATGCAAAATTTGACCTCAGTCGGTTAACACGGTCCCTTGCGACGTTGATATTTAAACCTTAAATTTCCACAAATCCTTGAGTTTTCACTTTATGCATTAACTTTTTCCCCAATGTTTATAAAAATATTTGAAAAATTAAACAACACTTATATTTAACCTATTAATTATTTATATCCACTAAAAGTTTTCCATTGAACATAAAATAATAACACCTTAGGATCTGTTCCTTTCTTATATGCCTCTCAACTGTGTTTCGAATATCTCTTCTGATATTCTCTAACTGTCTGTGGAATTAACTATTTTTGCAATTCACTTTGATAAACTGATGGATAAATTCTTTTGTAACTTAACTGCTCTTACAGCTGTATCATTCACAAATTTATTTATTTCACAAATTCTTTTAATTTCAAGTAGTTTTATCCATTTGACCAAGAAACAAGATGGAGCGAGAAAAAATCTTTTGGTCATCCATCTGGTTAAGGGGTAAGCTCCAGGTTTCGGAAAGCATCTATCCTCATAGCGGTACTTCGCCAAGAGATAATACTGGTTCCAAAAATTATATGTGACCATCACGAAAACATCTCCCTGAACTCTACATAAAAAATAGCGTCATCGACTTAGGTTCTTAGATTTTTTTTTTTTTTTTTGGAATCTGTACATGATTGCCAAGTTGAAAAATTTGAAGAATCAATATTTTCCCTCCAACTTTTGAATCAAGAATCTCTGGTCCTGAACAAAGTGAGACAGGAACCCCTTTGAAAGCACTCTGCAGTACAATTTCAAGTAGATGATGCCCGCAAGCCAAATGTTTGGTTGTTTGTTTCAGTTTTTGTTCCAAAAAATTACGTGGACGGCTTATAGGTCCTGTATTCCTAACCGTTATATCAAATACCGTAACTTGAACAGTTTCCAGTAATGACGAACCACCTTGTAGATATACAGCTGTAGCAATTTCAAACCCAGTTTCTAAAGGAATATCTCGAATTCCTAGTATTTGCTCGCCATTTGGAGCTGTAGCCATCACAGGAAGTTTATCGACGTTGTGTTTTTGCATTGCATTGGAAGTAGGTTTGATTCCTAGGGAATTGCTGCAAAATCCAAGTTTAAATTCATGAAATCTAATTTCTTTTTTACTTCTCGTGATTATTTTATTTCCCAAAATGGTTTTTCTTGCTTTCTTAAGGGATGTATGACTTATTACGAAATCATTTGGACTTAAGTGTGTCTACATAGGCTGTTAATAAATGAGCAACAATTCTCCCAATAATATGGCATTTGTATAACACTGCCGAAAGGCTAACAGTTATCAATTCTTTCGTTTAGCTTTTGTGTTGTTTTGATTCCAAATATGCCTCCTTTTAAATAGGATTCATTTTAGATCTCTAAAACATCTGAATCTCAAGAAGGATTTTATATGGAGAATTATGTACTGAAATATTAAAAAGAGTTTTGAATTGTGAAACTAGCATAAAAATTATGCATACCAGAATTCCAGAATATTAATACAATTTGCCCTTTCTGTATATTATAATAGTATTGGAAACTAACGGAGAAATTTTAATAGTATCTTGTGAGGAAGGATTCCACAACTGCAGATGAAAAAATGTCAGAAATTTTAAAATTATCAAATGTTTCTTATGTCTTCTACTCTAATGCATTATGGATTATCATATATTATGTGCTCAAATGAATTTAAAAAATATACTAATAAATTATCTTACCAACAGTATCTATTATTAAGTACTCTCGCCCCTCCCCCCCCCCCTTCCTTTGTTATTTTTCTCCCCGAACGGCTTTCTTTAGTTCAGTAAATAAGTTCGGCTCAGTTCCAAATAAAGATCCCCAAAATTATTTATTTGTAAGATGGAACAAAATGGGTGGGCGTCGCATAAAATAACTACAACTTCAAAAGTAAGGACCACCCTAATATGTGTATATATATATATATATATATATTAGGGTGTCATTACTAGTGATATAAAAGTTTAAACGATTTTAATGCAGTAGAGTAACGATTCTAAAGAGAAAAAAAACAGAAAACTTAACGGAAATAATTACATTAAAATTTTTCATCAGGTGAATTTTGAAATTATAATATAAAATTTATGAAGTACTTTCCTATTCATCAACAGATTAATTGTTATTTAATTTTAATGACAATTTAACGGGCTTTTATGAATAACTTTTATCTTGGTCAACTGAAATTCGTTTTATATAGATGTTTTTATTTGATTAAAATACTTAGAAGTAAGTGTTATGGTAAAAATAACATCCACTAAAAAAGCAGTTATAATGATAAACGAGGAGACTCGATTTGAGGCACCCAGAAGAAAAGGGATGTAAGTGACAAAATTGAAAATTTGAAGATAACTAGCTCAAATGATAGAGAATGCACCATTGTGTATTGGAAAGAGATGTTGGTGATAGCTCTAACAGGTACTCCGCCCCAACGTGATTTAAAAAATAATTAGCATTAAGGGTCCCATAAGATCCAAACTTGAAACGTGTTTTTCTCAGAATCGCTTTTTGGTCACTTACATCCTTTTGCTACTCACTGCCTCATTTCTGTTCGAAATGTGATCAACTGAAATAAAATGATATGTAAGGTAATTCTAATATGCTCTTTCAACAGATATAAATGGAACGCGCTATGAAATTAAAAGTGATTTTAACATGATCGATGATCCTGAACACCCCGGAAAGAAAGTGATAACTTTAAACCTTCCGATTCAAATTTAAATCTTGATTTCATTGCACCGACTATTATTTTGATGCATTAAAAATGTGTGGAACGTATTCGTGTTTTTTATCCGGTACTTATACATGGATGAATTGTTGTAACTT
This sequence comes from Octonoba sinensis, assembly GCA_038502835.1. Classification (NCBI taxonomy): domain Eukaryota; kingdom Metazoa; phylum Arthropoda; class Arachnida; order Araneae; family Uloboridae; genus Octonoba; species Octonoba sinensis. Next base: position 88,429,516 of record CM076604.1, on the reverse strand, counting down.
AGGGCTGTTCTGATTCGGGAAATGAACAAGAATTTGCATAGTTTCTATCGTTAAAATCCCTCTAATTATATTAATATTGTTATTTTTTACTCATAAATTTTTATTTATTTTTCATGATTGATATGCTAGATATATTTTAACTGAAAACTTTTTAAACAAATTCATTAAAAGAAGATGGATTTATAATTTTGTTCGAAAAAGGATATGTTTATCGCCATAAAAAGATTTACTTTCAAAATAGATTGGGTATAATAGTATTTTGTTTTCATTTTTTTTAATGTTCCTCACGTACTATGGTACTGATCCGATGTGAGAGTGCGCTTTAGGTGTCTTAAAACGTTATGTTTCATGGTACTTACTATCGCAAATTCAAGCACTTATTTTTTTTATTATTATTATCTTATTGTTTCACTTAATCTATAAATTCATTCTTGAATGTTCATCTCAGTGACAGAAGACGTTTTTTTATTTTTTCGAACTCAAGCGAGCAACTACTTTGGCATTCGATAGGGGAAGTCGGCTTTAGACGTTAACCATTATTCTTTAAATCAACAAACCTATCAGAGCAGTCATTTCTTCTCCGCTTCAGAAACAATTACATCTTAATTACACGTCTGTGTACAGCATATTGACATGGTTTATTAAAAATTAAAGATACCATACCCGTTCATTTCGAGTTCTTTTCTCCTATTGGGCAGAATACGAATGCCCCAATTAGCGTTGGGAAAGAACCACAAGTCGTTAAAAGTTCCTTTAATGTAGGCAACGCAGTTATGAGGCCAGTATAAAATAATTATCTGTCTCCTCCTTCGAATCTGAAATTATGAAAAAATGGTGGCTATAAAAATGGTAATTGGACGTTTTGTCTGCGAGGAGAAAAAGATAGCTTTGGGTAGTTGAAACGCGTTCATGGAGCATATAAATCGATCCATTACATTTTATATGGTTTAAAACTGACTGGAAAACCAAAATCATTTGTTTGTATAATAAGGTGCAAAAGGTTACTTCTTGCGTTTGTTATAACTGAAAGAGTCATTTATTACCTTTGTCATTGCATTTATTAATATTATTGTTATTTTTATCATTATTACAATTATTTTATAAACATTAATCAATGAATGAAATGTCGCTCTTTTATATGGCACGGAAGATCAAAGGTTTTGAAAATGATTCATACTAAACCAATAAATTTTTTACTTCATACAGGGTCAAATGTTTTTAAATTTTTTGAGTCATGATTATTACGGAATAGCTGGTACACACACTCATAAATATATGCACACACAGCATTAGAACCTTGTTACATCGTTCTAGTACTGTCAAATTTTTCTTCGGAAACAGATTTCGTGAAGTTCCATTGAAATTCTGAAGAAAAAAAATTGAAATTTTTCAGAACTCGGACAACGGTTAAAAAAATGAAGAATGTATGGCTTATCTTCATCTACAACTTCAGCCGAAAAACAGAAAACAAAAATTTTCCAAACAGCACTCACCAGTTTTTTTATTTTTTATTTTTTATTTTAGACTTTTTTTTTTCTTATAGAAAAAAAGCGACGAAAACTGAAAAGTAGGTCTTCCTTTTTTAGCTATCGTTTTCATTAAATTCCTTTTTTGTGCATTAATGTTTGAATTTATAGCTAAGCCGTCTATTACAAAAACTCAGATTTTAATGAGCATATTGTCTCTTTTCCCTCACTTTTATTATAGCCAAATTCGATTGCACTCGTTTTGTAGAAATACTACATCCACTTAGGGATCATTCATAAATGATGTCACGCTTCGAGGGGGGGTTCATGAAATTGGGACAAACTGTGACAAGGAGAGGGAGGGGGAAACAAAAAGTGACACCATGCTTATGCAACATGGTGTGACGCGTGACAAAGGGGGGAGGGGGTATATAGAAGTGTCACATTTTGTGACAGGGGAGGGGGTCAAATATATGGGGAAAAGCGTGACATCATTTAGGAACGGTCCCTTAAGTATAAATCACGCATAATAAAGTATCTAGACATTGAATTGTCGCCGAGGACATGAATTTTAAGCACTTTTTATTTTGACATTTAAACCTAGAATCCGAAATACAGCATTTTGCCTCAAACTATGACTAACGTAAAATAATTGCTTAACCTAGCTTGCGAACCGTTAAGTATTTTAAAATTCCTACCAAATCCAGCAGCAGTTCAGTTTTAATTTCAAACCATGTCAGTAGGAAATGGCACCCTGAGGCTTTTAATCGACTTAATAACCTCCAATGGAGCACCCATTGCTCTTTCATGCTAGCAATTATCTCCTAGGAATTTGGGTGTGTGTTAAACTTGGTTTTGATTCTACCATTCGTATGCGCAATATATCATGTTACATTCGAGGAAATAATAACAACTTTAATGTCAGCGCGATTTCTCAGACTTTTTCTGGTTATTACGAGTCGACTGCTGGTTATGATGAATGACACTTCTACTTTAATCAGGCCGTTTCTATTCGTGACATGCTTGATTAGGGTTACAAATATAATTTTCATCAGAATATCATTTGAAAAGTTTTTTTCGAATGAACCATCTAAAGAAAAGCACTAAATGTACAGTTTTCAAAACGATTACTTTAGTTGCATTCGTAATGATTTTATTTTACGGTTTGATAGAGCCCCTAAAATGCTACATAAAAAGTTTAATGTTGCTGCATAACAATAACCTCAAAAATTTTATCGACGTTGTATGAATCCAGTATTCTATATAATGCCTAAGCATTTTATGAAATGCCCGAACCAGGCATTTTATATTGTTACTATAGAATGTCAGCGTCACATTTTAGGCATTCCATAGAATTCCGCATTTCTTGCATTAGTAAAACTTCGCATCGTTCTGGTAAAAGTCTCAAAAAAATGTAACCGACCGTGAATTAAATTACACTTTGTAATTACTTATTCCGTAGTGTTAACGAATTGCGCGATTTAAAACATACATTAGTAAACCTACTGTAAAAAGTTGTGAGTCTTTTTAATAAACTGATTTCTACTATTTTTCGTAAATATTTGAATGCTTAAAAATGGTATCTCTCAAAAATGGACTTATGGATTTTTTAGCAGAACGCTGCCGAGATACAAAAGTTAATAAATAATACTCCATGATATTGAAACATCTGACATTTATTTCGTTTCCATTATTTTCTATGAATAGCATTATTCATATATATAATTAATAAAATGTAAGATTGTTTTTCCCTAAAAAATGTTCTCTGCTTTAGATTTATAGAACTTTTAAACTTTTAGTTTTACTGCTTTGCTTTAAGAGTTCTCAAAGCAACATTTAAAACAAAAAGAAAAGAAAACTCTGCCTTTTTTCTCTTTAAATCTCCTTTAAGATGAAAGTAACTCGACATTCCATACATAAAAAGTTGTACTTTCTCTTTTAAAATTTAGCTGTGTTCTGTAGCTTTTGCTTAAAAAGTTTTATAAGTCACTATTTAATTATTTGTTTTCTATAACGTAAATATTAAACGTATTAAACAATTGCGTTTAAGATACTTTTTTTTTTAAATCCTGAAATCCGTTCATGTTCAAATTTTGTAAAAACAAGTACTCAAATTTGTTATTACCCCCCCCCCCCCCCTCCGTTACAAAAATTCTTTTAAACATTTTCTGTACTCTTTTTATAAAAATGGAAAGGGCCGGTTGAATTTCTTATTTCAAAAAATAAGCTGAAAATATCAAAGATTATTCTATTAAAACATTATTTTTAGCATACCGTTGCACAAAAGTCCAAAAAAAAAATCAACCACGCTACAGGTATTTACTTTCTCGTTGCTCTCTTTTTTAAATTTAAACAATGAAATAGAATAAAATAAAATAAGATAAACATTTAAAAACTCAGTAAACTATCTCTATTATGAGCCATAGATATAGCTAATCCCTTTAAAACAAAAGTGCTAAGGGATCATTCATAAATGATGTCTTGCTTCGAGGGGGGAGGGGGTTTGTGAAATTGTGACAAGGGGAGGGGAGGGTGTAACAAGAAGTGTGACATCGTGCATTATGCAACATAGTGACATGTGACGAAGGTGGGGAGGGGAGTCAGCTGAAGTGTGACAATTTGTGACAAAGGGGGAGGGGGGGTCAAATATATGGAAAAAAAGCGCGACATCATTTATGAACGGAACAATGTTTCATGTTTTATATTAATAGAAATCAGAACTCCTATAACATGTTAGAAAAAAAAGTAGCACGAGGCGTCAATCACATGTTCGAAGTTGTTATAGCGTGTTGTTGAACAGTTGTTCGAAGAGCTTCTTGCCTTTTTCTATCAATAATTATTCTATCGCCATCAATAGCCAAGTTGGTGTAATGGATATACCCTTTACACTACTGTTTAGCACTCCATAACAGTCGTTGGACATAAATGGAATGCACATGGACAAATGCTGCGTTAAAGGTTTTCGTTTCTGTAGCAATTTGTGTTTGTTCCTTATGTACACCTGTACACAGTAGTATGTACACCTGTACACAAAACGTAAACTCTGTACACAGAGTTTACGTTCTTACACATCGTGTAAGAACGTAAACTCTTATTTTCTTATTGAAAAATAAATCTAGTACACATACCAAGTTTCAATGACGTACTTCAATTAGAACGAACTATACGTAACGTAGTCTAACAAAATATCTTTAGTTATACCTACAGTATTCGAAAAAAAAAACATCTTTTTTTAAATTACTGTTGTTGCGGGGTGAAAAAGTTGTGATTTAGGCACATTAGGTTACATTTTTTTAAAAATTGAAATTCATTCTTATCTTCCGGTAATACTGCTTCAAAAATAGCTGAAAATTAATCTTTTCCCTAAATGTTATGAATTTAAAAAAAAAATACATCCGGCGTATAGTGGGAACTTTGCGTGATAAATATAGCAGTTAACTGAAATCCAAATATACTTTTTGGTGGCTCATCCAGACGTGTGAAATATTCACATAGTAAAACATGTATTTGAATTGTAAATTAATTTAAAATGTTCATAAATTTTGAAGATTATTAAGGCTTATTCTTCTTTCCCGGCAAAACTAATACCTTAATTCATTTTTTGAAAATTTCGATTTGAAAATTTCAAAATCGATTTACTGCATGTATGTAAGTGCTTCTGTGCATCGGAAGAAATTAATTGAAATCGAAAGACAATTTAAATTGCAGGCATGATTGTATGCTTCAAAGATTACTATTGCACCGGATTCTTTTAACCACATTCGATTTTTCGCTCTACCCTACTGTGCGTTTTATACTCATCAGTACAAGGTACTGTTTAAGTATTCCCTTTCAATATCGAAAACAGAATTCGGTCTCAATTTTCATCGTTACAAATAAATTTTGATCCGTCAAGACAGATTGAAATACATTCGAAGCTATTTATTTTTTTTTTTTCAATCAAGTACTGTTCTTGCAAATAATCGGATAAACCTGATTCATAAAAATAAGTTTCATTTACCTTTGTCTTAAATTAATGAACGCAATGGCAACACTCATTATTTTATTTGTGTGATGACCCTAAGTTGCTAATTAGTGCACTTAACTCAAACCGTAACCAAACATAAAAGACAACTGAAGAAAATCTCTGAGTTCATTTGAAATTAATTCTACAAGATTATAAGGGATGCTTATCTCAACTGCATTCATTCAACCGATATGTTACTCATTAGACTGTTGAGTTGTAGATGTTCTTTGTATTTAAACAAAGCCACCAAAACTCAGAAAAAACTTTATGTCCTTATACTTTAATCTTTTATTAGCTGAATATTTTAAAGAAAAATTATACTCTAAGACTGTTGATGCCACTGGTCGGTCAATACTGGTTTTAAATCTCAATGATAATTCATTTTTAATATTAGTAAAAGGAAACGGCTTGAAAGGAAGCATCACCTCTTTAACGTGATTTTTCATTTTAAAAAAGTAATTTTAAAACTTCTTTCATGTTACAGAACAAAAACTATTTTTTATGCTGCAAATAGAGAAAACGAGATATTGGTCGTTTCTTGATAGTTAAAACATGGTAAGTAAGGGAAACTTACGATTGGGACAAAACGTCTTTAAAAAACACGATCGAATTTAAAGAACTAACATCATATTGAAACTTAATTATCATTGATTTCTCATTCATCTAAGTTTCTATTTCATTCAATATTGTTCATAATACTGATTATTTTCCGTTGCTTATCTATAAAATTTTATCAGTATGATTTATAGAGGTATCGTTGAACGAGATTTCAGACGACGAACCATTGTCTTTAATGCTTACAATGAAGATGTTTGAAATTAAATTTCCGGGAATATTTTCTGTGATATTTATATTCATTGAATAGCTTTTCTTAATGTACTTTTAAGGTTCATCTTAACGCAATTTAATTTAAAGGTACTATTGTTTGGTTTTGTATCGAAGGTTATTCTACTCGAGTTATCGAGTTTGTTTCCGCAAACAATTTTTTTTTTTTTTGATAACAAATAATATGATTAAGTCCCCGAAATAATACCAAGGTCTTAAGTAAGCCTCGACAACCTATGACCAGCGAGTCACTGGATGTCCAATTTCTTAATTTCAAGTAACCCACTTAATTACAAATGTCCAGAGTGTAATTACTTTCCTAATAAAATGTATTTTATCATTTACCAATAAAGACTTTGAAATGAAAGTGCCGCTAACCCGAAACCATTTCATAATATACAAATTTTGGATTATTTAAACCCGCAATTAAAAACAAAAAATGTTGAAGCTCGGTCCAGTATTATTTTTCAGGTTTGAAAGCGGTTTAAATCATTATCTATTTATTTTTGAGTTTGTTAATGAGATTATATAATTTTGCTTATTAAGCACGATTAAAAATTATAAACACGTTGTTTAAATTTTTTGAAAAAAATCTTAGATTTACACTTTTTAACTACTTTCCCAAAAAGTAAAAAAATAAATAAATAAAGTATGAAATAAGGCTTAATGTATGGTAAAAATATCGTTAAAAATAAAGAAAAGTCAAAAATAAGTGAAGTAATTAAATAAAGTTTTAAAAATTAAAAAAACGAAAGTAAGGTCTTTAGGTCTGGAAATTGCGTCTGTTGGTCTGCCTACTGGTCTGTCTGCCCCCCCCCCCCCATAACTTTTTGAAAGAATTGTCCGGTTCGAAAGTTTTTTTTTTTTTCTTGCATTCAAAAAATTTCAGCTAGGGCATATCATTTCTATATTTTATTTTTTGATTTGAACAATTTTTCGTTCAATTTTGAACAGTTTAAAAATTTTAACATCAGCGGTATCGGGAAAATATGAAGCAAAAATTTAAAAAACCCTAGCCATAAAAACCAAGCTCCTTTGAACAAGCTCTTTCGAAAGTGAAATATTTTTTAATTTGAACAATTTTTGCTGAATTGTGCACTGTTCAAAAAAGATTAGCATTAGCGCCCCTGCGCGGAAATTTCAATCCTATATAAATCCTGATCTAACTGACAGATTTGCTTGAAACAAACTTAATCGAAAGTCCTTATGGAGTTGAACATGTACAGATATGAAGTTCAAGCAGAGCTAAACAAGCCTATCTTTTTATGATTTTTTTGATTGGGATTTTAAAGGATATTTCGAAATGAATAAATGAATAAATGAATGAATAAAATAATGAATGAATAAATGAGTCATGAATGAGTAAATGAATGAATGATTGAGTGAGTGAAAGCATATGTATTTACGGTGTAAAAAGGTATATTTGAAGTAATTAAGAAATAAAGCTAAATGGGAAAGAGAGAGAAAGAGAGAGAGAGAGATAGCTAGATTATAAATTTTAAGTTGGTTTGTACCAGAAAGTAAGCTCGTATAGTTCTTGACGGAACTTCTTCGTTTTTTATAAATAAGAAATTGCTGTTAGAAAGAAAATTATTACATTTATCTACAAACTAGTTCATTTTTTCCTGTTAATTTTGTTTGAAAATAATTTAAAATTCGGCGGAAAACAAGTGTCTTCCGTTGTAGCATTCAAAAAAATACGTACATGAAAAAAAAAAAAAAAAAAAAAAATAACGAATATTTTTTTGCTTTAACTTTCCAAATATAGTTGTAAACCCCTTCTTCTATTTTTAATGTAGTTGTTTCCCTTCAGTTGCTATGCTACGACTATATTCATTTGCAGAGTAAAGGAAAGCGAAAAATTCAACTCATTTGAAATTTTTAAAATATTTTTTTAAATAAAATTTTATTGCTCCTTGTTTAAGTGCCAAATATTTGGGGGAGAGGAGGGAATTCTCACATTGTTCTACGTCTAGACTTAGAGTTTCCTATTTTTTCCCCTTTTACTACGTCTTTTAAAACGTCTAAATTCAAAGGAACCCTAACTTTTATGCCTTAACCTTTTTCATTATAGCTTTTGAATTAATATTTGAACCGAATGATAATGAAAACAAAAACCATCGCGTCTGCTGTATATATATAATATAATATATACATATATATATATTATATATATATATATATATACTAGCTGCGACGCCCAGCGTTGCACGGTCTATCTTAAATTATATCTTGCAAATACAGCGATGCCTCATCAGAATGCTAGAAACGTTGATTATTGGCAACTGACCAATGGCAACTGCATTGATTTGTTTGTTCACACGAGAACTGTAACAATTGTTGAAACGATGCAACAATGCAAATAAAATAAAACGGTCATCATCTGGGTCAAATAAAATTAAAGTTAGTTACCGTGAAAAAATAATTTCAAACTACAGAGAAAAACGCTTATAACTTCTTTTCTAGTTAATTTAGAGGCTTCCAATTTTAGCACGAAGGCCTTTTCTAGGATAGTTTTTTACTGGCTTTTCAATGGCATCATGCTCGAAAGGATGCGATAATTTTTTCCGATAGAAAAGGACTATTTTATGCAGTTTTCGGAACTCCGCTCCAATTGGTCTTATCGTGGTGATATATAGCCTATAGCCTTCCTCGATAAATGATCTATCTAACACTGAAATAATTTTTCAAATCGGACCAGTACTTCCTGAGATTAGCGCGTTCAAGCAAACAAACTGTATAGCTTTATAATATTAGTATATATATATATAAAAATTTACGCTTTTTTTCTTTCTTTCTTTTCTTTTTTTTCCTCTAAAATCTCTAAATTTTTTTTCCTCTAAAATATAATTACCAACAAACATTGAGGTGGAGATGAGAACGATTTTTAGACCTGCTCTGCTCAAATCTCTTGTTTTGAACTAATGTGTGCTAGTTCTGTTACACAGAGTTGCTGCGTGTTATAATAGGTTGAACTAATTATAACACGCAGCAACGTACGAGTTTCCGCACAACAATTTGCACATATTTTTTAAATGATTCATGTGTTATTGTTAATCGTTTAAGTATTTTGAAAACATTTAATTGAAAGCATTTAATCCCAAATAACATTTTCGAATTTAACAGCAAATCATGAGCTACCAAAAAAGCTATCAAAATATTACCCGTTATTTTACATCTAAGGTATAAATGAATAATAATAAAAAAAGAAAAAATACAAAAAAAAAAAAAAAAGACTGCAACTTAAAATTATGTTCTAATTTTTAAAACGAAAATAACCCTTAACTTTCATTCGCAAGAACCTGTGGGGTTTTTAAATTTTAAACTTGCAACGGTAGTTGCGTTTGTTTTGTGTGCAGGTAATTGTATTATACGGGTGAGGAAATAACTCTAGTTTAAATGTTTTTCCGTTGAAAATAAATAAAACCTTGAAATTAGTTTACTTTTTTTGGGGTATTTTATTTTTCTGACAGAAATTTAGAGCAACTATCTTAAAGTAAAATATCTTAAAGTGCTTTTTATTGTACTTGAAATTTTGCAAATCAATTTTAAAACGGCTTAAATCTTTCGGGTGTAAGTTTAGATAGAGTTTTCTTTTACACCTGCTTTCATTTGAAGACAAGATATCGCAGACAATATTATGAGTATAAATATTCAATGAGTTTTTATCTATGTATTTATTTATTTACTTATTAGTTTAACCATAAGGGGGAAAAAGCATTCCTTTTTAAATCGGGTGCAAATATCTATTTGTATTATCATCAATAATATTTCTAATCGCGTGCCCCTATTGATTTCAAAATGTATTTCTAAAAAAATATACTTAATTAAGGTTGCAAATTAATATTTTATTATGTGAAAGAAAATAATTTCGAAATTAATGTTGTGTATATTTTAGGACCTTTTGACAACATGACAACAAACAGGAAAATGAAAAAGGATGTTTGTGTTCGAAATAGTAATAAAGACGTCAAGATAAGCATACAGTTAGTAAATTGTATATATTCTTTTAGTTTAAAATCGCATATTTTTAACGATATTATGTAACTGAATATACGATAACTGAAGCACGATACTGCAACATTATAAAAATCAGCTTTGAATTAGACTTTATTTTTTCAGTTAAAATATAACTATAAAGTAGAACTTATAAAATAAATAGGAAGGATACGAGAAGAAATTCAAGTTACAAAATTTCGATAATGCTGTCGATAAATCAACTGTTTTTATTGGAAACTATCGATACCCATTAGGTTTATCGAACCTGCCTCTACAAGGCGATGAATATGATTCATTGCCACGCGCTATAACTTATGTATCCTACTTTCTTAAGCTTACTTACATGTCATGTTTTATAGGATTATGTTTAGGTCATAAGATGTATCTGAACTTTAAGAGCTCAATTGATGTATCACGCTTCAAGGACATTCCACAGCTTCTGGGACAAAATTAGTTTCAATAAAAACTTCAGTATTACATAGAGATAAGTTCAAATTTATTATGAAGCCTACAATCAGTGCTTTTCAAATGAGCGCATAATTATTTATCCTTTTTCCCTCCAAGCCAAATATCGTCCCAAAAATATCTTCTCCGGATTTATATTTAAAAAAAAAAAACAGAATCGGCAGCAAAACACCATCTTCGACTGCCTAAAAACTTTCCACCCCTTTTCCCAAGACGGCGCAAGCCATTTTGGGCCCACTGTAAAAAATTCTATTTCAGTCTTTCACCAAAAAAATTTAAAAAATGGTAAAAATTAGCTGTAACCAACATTTGGTACTGAGCTGCACCATTACAATGGTGCAGTTTCACATAATTTAACCATGAAGGGGAAACTTTCTTTCTTTCTTTCTAATGGGACTGCGTATGGTCATTAACCTTTGCAGACCTAGTGCATATCCCGGTAATCGACATCCATTTTTTCAAGTAGCACTACTGTCGGTGGTTGCCATTGCCACTGAGAATTTGGACGCTCAGTTTCCCCTATATGGCGGCACCTGAGCTCTCATTGGTGCGACTTGCACTAGGTATTTAATTTCTCCGAGAACATCCAAGCCAAACGGATACTCAAGGGATCTTTAACATGCCGCACAATCATGCGACATGAGCGCAAACGATTTTTTGCATTTTAAAAATCCAGACTTTAGCCAGTTTTGAACCTGCGACCTTGGGCGTACGAGACTTGCGCCTGACCACTACGCCACCCTGTCGACATGAAGGTGAAACTAGGAACCATTATAACGGTTCAACTTTAGTAGGGTAGGATGGGGTAAAATGGGTCACTTGATAAAAAACTCAAAAAAAAAAAAAAAAAAATAGAACTTGAAATTGAAATTTTTAAACCAATATTTTTTATATTATATTTCAATGTGTTGGCAAAAATTTTCATTCTAAAAGAAAGTTAGGTTCTTAAATAAAAAATATTTTTGTAATTTTTGGATGATAGTGTGCTAAACACATGGTTTACCAACTTCTGAAAATCTCTGTATTTTATGAAATAACAACCCAAATTTAAAGGATTTCCACACAAAGAAACTTTGGAGAACAATTACAGCCGAACATGTAAAAAAAAAATTAAATATTGAATTTTTTACACCAGTTTTTCTTGGATAGGGTAAAATGGATCATGGTTAGGCTTAGCTTGTTCTATTCTATTATTGTTTTAAAATTTACTCTGTTGCACCTCACTGCAGAAAATTCCTAAATTTAAAGTTTATGCTATTTATTTTATTGAAATTAAATTAAAAAATTTTTTTTGAATGTTTTCCCTAAAAAAGATCATGTTGATGTGGTAGAGAGAAGTGATGTTGTTGAAGTGTTATTTGAACTAACATATAACAATCTAGAACAATATTATTTTAACGTTTCAATGTAATTATAATTCAAAATATTGCTAAATATGTTACTTACTTTTTTTTCCAATTTCAAAGTAATAAATAGCTGTTTTCAGCATTATTTTGCATTATGACCCATTTTACACCACGATGGAGTAAATCAGGTCACAACTTTATAATCTCAGTTAAACTATTTCATATTTAAAAAATAAAGATTAAAATGACATAAAATTGATCTGAAAGAGTTGAATGTTAACATGCAATTGAAAAGAAATGGGAAATGTTTCTGGTTTTGTTGCTATGAAACTTTAAAAATAAAAATAGCTAAAATTGACCCATTTTACCCCACCTGACCCTACCAAATATTGGTTGCTGCTAAATTACACCATGCTTCCCCCCCCCCCCCAGCCCCATTTTTGGATGAAAAAACTAGAATATTTTAGTGTGCCCTTTATTGGGGGTCTAGATTACGAACCCACAGAAGTTGTGGGTTCAAAGTGTTTCCCTGGGAGAAAGTTTGTCGAATTAAACGTATAGAAGCTTTTTTAAGTCATATGAAGCATGGAATCAGTAAATCAAAAAGCAAAAATTTTGGTAGTATGTTACCGTTCATTTTCATAAGCTAATGTGAGTATCACGGTACGACTTTTTAACAGAACAGGCAGTCTGAACTTTTTTCGTTATCATTTTTCAAGAACGAGGAGAACTCTGTTTGCGGTGAGCTGGTTACTTCACTCCCACTTTTAGGAGAGACATACGTAGAAAGGAATTTTGATATACTTAAAAAATTAAAAAAGATAGATAGAAAAAGAAAACTGGCAAAAATTCTCCACATCTCTGGTTTCAGGTGCATTTATGTCACTTAAAAGAATGTGATTAATTCTATAGTTACTATATGAATCAAATATTTAAAATGCATAGTCTACTAAAAATTAATAGTATATTTTAATAATCAAATAGCTTAATGTGGCGTTTTTTCCCTGGGGCTCTAGAGAATCCTATGGTTCCGCAAAATATCGTTAAGTGTTTCACAAGAAATAAAGAGCCTTGATTGGGCTAGTTTTCTCTAAAGTAAAAAAATAAAACCATTTATATATATCTTCCTTTCGGCAGTTATTTAGGCACATTTCATCAGTTCCCTATTGAATTAGTGTACTATGCAAAAAGATAAAGCTCCGAAATTTCTAACGCTTTAAAAACTTTATCAGTACGCCTTCAAACTGCTTTATAAAAAGATTTAATTTCCTGTACTTATTATAAATTCCTATAAGAATTGATTCTGAAATTAACTATTTTGAAAAAAAAATCGAAGTTGCACTTAAAAAAACTTTTGCCCGAAAATACTTAAGAATCTCCCAGAATCCGAATAAAAAAAAGAATTTCTAGAGAATAAAAAAAAAAAAAAAAAAGGAAATTACAAAATCTTTACGAAAGAAAATCACAGAGAATAACAAACAGAGAACACTCTGTAAATTGTCAGCAGCAGGTACTTTGCTGCAGTGGCGTCGCCATCTGTGGGTATGCTGAATTACTATTTCTGGGACACAAAGTGGAAGGTTAGTTCAAAACGTAAGCCTACGCTGTTGTGATACCTTTGAAGCTGGGAGACTGGCTGCAAGGTCTAGGCTGCTCCCTAGAGCTGAAATTTGGAAAATACTCTGTCCTTTAGTAGGACTGATCCCAACATCGATTATCTTGGTTCTCAAATTCAAGCGTATCACTAATTTCTGCTCTCTTTCTCCCTTTGGTTGTAAGTAAATACTTAATCCCTAATGAGTACGATATGATTCTAGTACTCGTACTTGTAACTGCAGCTGATAGAATTACGGTTATTTATAAAAATATAAAAAAAAAAAATAACCCATAATATTTCTCCCCCTCTCTCCCCACTACATTATCTGCTGCCCGCGTCTTCGCCAAATTTTTTTAAGTTTAGCCCACAACTTTCCAAAGGTTGCTCAAACCTGCCATAAACGAATAAACGGGAAATATTTAAAACTAATACAAGCCCGTTTATCCTATGAACATACATGTTTTCAAAACGTCATTCCGAAAACTTGAACGTAATTGGGAAGCTTTAATGACAATAAGCTTTAAAATATTGCCAACAAATTCGGGCAGACACAAAAATTATTTTTGCACTCTAATGACGCTCTTCGCTCTCGGATTAAAATGAATAAGAGGATTAATGATTCGACAGTTAAAGAAAACGGCTAAGAGGCGATCTGCTGTTAATGGAAGAAGACTTAGATTAGAATATGAGAATCGTCATTCCTCAGCCGGTCGCAGTTAATGAAAAGATCCGGTAAAAGAAGAAAAATAATTTCGTTTTGAAATTATTCAGGTAGTTCGGAGCAGGCTATCAAATTACGCGGCTTTTGATGGCTGTAATTAATTCCTTGTCAGACGCTTCGAAATAAGATTATCTGAATGTTCTAGAACAGAAATGTGGATAGAAAGTGGAAAATAGCTTTTCTTAGGTATTTGCCTCCCAGGGAGATCGAAGAGCGGCTGGTAGTGTTCAACAAGGTGTGATGAAATGCTTTTCTTTGTTTGCAGGAAGTAGGAATGCATCCAGGCACTCAGTTATAAATAGCATACGTGGAGTGAGAGATATCATGGAAAATTCGATTAATAACACTCAAAGATTTTAAAAATATGTTTCTGCATTACTAATCTATTCAATTCATGTTCGATTTTTATTTTTAAATAAAATATGAATGTTTTTAGTGTTTAAATTTCAGGACCTATTTTATTTTACTTTTCCTACTTTATAGTATCAACTTCGTAAAAGTCTTACTTTTGAGAAAAAATGCCTACTTTTTGCTTTAATTTTCTTCAGAAGACATCCATAATTTGCTGTAATTTCAAGAGGTATGCATTTAGAAACTATACGGCTGGTGATCATTTTATAAAGTCACAAGTCCTATTTCACAGCATTTTTTCCAGGATTTTCTCTGATAAAAAACACGATTAGAATCAAGGATAATTTATTGTAATTAAATTTTAAAAGGAAAACAAAATAAATAATAATTTGTATGAAGTGATTGTACAAGTGTAAAAGAGATCATTTTAGAGCATATAGGCTTCGACTTTAAGAAATGAAAGCATGTCTGTGTAATGTTTGAAAACAACTGATCCCGGGTCCTTCATCATCTTTTTCTTACGTACGAAAGCCAATACATTTTTACTCCCTACATTCTAAGTACACTATCTGAAATATAAGCTGTTTACCCTCAACATGTATAAGGTACACACTGTAAGTTTTGCAAATAAATGAACTATTTTATAAAGAATAAGCTCTTATTTATTTTCTTGAATTTATACAAAAGAACTAAATTTCTAATATGATGCTGCCTCCCCTCCGCCTTCCCTTTAAAACTTCCATGTTGCGAGCGATTATGTGCTCTTTTTATACAGCATCGCACTAGTCAATCAAATATTTTAACATGATTCATCCCAACCTCAAACTTATGCAATCATTTCACTGATGTATAATAAAGTACCTGTATTTAGATTTTTGAAAATTTGAAGTAGTGCGCTTTGAAATATTGATACTTGAATTAAAATTTAATTAAAATCCATTCTTGATCAGAAGTATTCTGTATACCATAAAAAGGGTTTTGAAGAATGCTATCAAATGACATTTATTCTATCACTCTAGTTGAATTAGGAAATATTCTTGGTTATTTGAAATTTTGGCTTTCAAGATTTTTTGACTAATTTTTGGATATTTTTCAGAGCTATATTTCCAAAATAGGGGGATGTTTCGAAAAAATATTTTATGCGTTTTTACGCCTATATAAATTATGCTTCTGTGCCAATTTTCATCAAAATCTGTGTCAAACCAGTGTCTAGGGAAGGAGTAGGGAAAGAAAAATTAGGGTACAAGTTAGATATCATAATGTCAGCCCAGTTTATGGTACGCTTTAGATCCATAGACAAAAAAACTTCCAGAAAAAGTCTCTTAACAGAGTCGTTACATGAACCCGAATATTTAATTTTTTTTTTTTTGTCTCTTTCATACTTCATCTATCAAAAAGTGTCGAGCATTTTCCGATACATCAATAATGGCTGATGGATGAATGTGAATGACGGATTCTGCAATAATCATGCATTAATTAATTCTACGAATCGTGCCTGGAATCAAAGGTCTTGCTCCATGTTATGATAATCAGAAGGAACTTAGGATGGAGTGAACACTTTTTTTTCTAAATACGTTTATTGTTGGAAAACTGATCAAATGATAATATGAGACATTAAAGTACGGTTGCGGGTTGCGTACTGCTTTTAAATATCCCTCCAATAACACGTTTAAGCTCAAAAAATAAATAAATAAATACAAGAAGAAAGAAAAAATAACACTAGGCAGTAATAAGAAATAAATACATAAATATATTAATTAATAAATGAAACTAAAAAAAAACTTTCGATGTATTAATGTAGATTTAATCTTTTGCTGATTAGCCTCTTCAGACCCCAGAACTAAGCACAAACAATTTTGATCCGATTTTTTGGTTCTATGTTTTTAAAAAATGACTACAAAACAAAATAACCCCCAAAATTTTTTTTTTTTTAATTAATAATTAATTTAAATAATAATTAATGCCCAATTTCCATGTTTTCCATGTTTAAAACGAAGTAAATTATCTGTTGATTAATTTCAAAAACAATTGGGCGTTTTAGCATTCAAATTTCACAAACAGTAGTTAATAAACAGTATTTTAAAATGTACCCAATTGGGACACTTGGAATGAGGAGGTTAAAGTATACTTTCTTCAAACATCTTCCTATACCGCACCTCCAGTGTAACAAACTTGTAGGTTAAAAAAAGTGTAAATGGCTGTAAATTCAGAATTGCGTATGTTGCATTGAATTTTACTTCGTGTACTCATGGTATGTCCTTAAAGTTACACAAGATAATTCAAGTAATAACTGGATCAGTAGTTGAATAACATTGTACACATTATATTAACAAATAATAATGCCTATTTGCGATTATAAAAATCCAAAGTTTTGTTTAGCATCAGGTGCATGGGAATTAGTTGGAAAAGTAGGTT
Organism: Octonoba sinensis; assembly: GCA_038502835.1. Taxonomy (NCBI): domain Eukaryota; kingdom Metazoa; phylum Arthropoda; class Arachnida; order Araneae; family Uloboridae; genus Octonoba; species Octonoba sinensis. The sequence goes on along the minus strand of CM076604.1, from coordinate 88,412,325 downwards.
TTAAAATGGCGGCTAATTGCAACGTCTGCAACTCCATAACTACAACCAGTTACTTTTTGGTTCCAAGTCTAATGTATTACCGCTACGCCACAACTAATATTATCATCAATAACACAAAGAAAAGGGATTTTACCAATTACCCAACACATAAATTTCAATTTCTTGACCTTCTAACGGTACATTTCTTTTAATGAATTAAATCATAGTAATTGAAAATATATTATTCAAAATCTGCGGGAAATGTATTTATTTCTATTTGCAACATTCAGGCTACTTGACCTTTTATTCCAATGAAATTATGAAAAGAAATAAATCATAGTGTGATTTTCCAGATGGGAAAAATATTATTCTTATTATCTCCCCCCCCCCCTCCCCCGAACAGTTACGCAGATTTATGAAATGGCGATATTAAATGTAACGATCATAGTTTAACCCAACTTCTGTTTTTTTTTTTTTTGTTTTTTTTTGCAGAAGTCAGGAGGGGGTGGGGGAGAGGAGGTTGGTTTTGAAGCAATTAGCTATCTAACTACCTGTCATTTAACTTAAGCTACAAATTGTTCAGATATAGTTTTGAAAAATCGAAACACAATAAGTCTCTTTAAAGTAAAAAGAACTATTATGTATACGATGTCATATTTATTCTCTAACAAACTGTACTACAGTTTCAATCGTTGCGGAAGGAAAAAAAACATTAATATTAAAATATTAATGATGAAAATTAAAGGTTTATGTTTTTATAATTATTTATGTCACAAATAAAGTTTGCAGACTTTTCTTCTGCTGAAGTGCGCAAAATTTTGTATATTGCACTGCCCAATTGATCAGTCCAATATTTTCTTCAATTTTTCCTAATGATTACTTTTTTCCCCCCATAACTTTAGCATTTAGCTTAAGAAAATGTTAAAACTGTATTCCGTGTCTCCAACATTTCTTTTAAATTTTCTGTTGTTGAAAATAAATGAATAAATAAATAAATAAATAAACGCGCTGTTATTTACTTTTTAAAGGAATAGTTTTTTGAAGTTTCTCAGCTGGCGCAAAGTTAAAAATATTTAATCTGCTCAAAAGAAGAAGAGGAAAGCCTTAAAATAGTAAGAGTAAAAAATAATTGTTAATAATAATAATAATAATAATAATAACTTCCGATTTCTACATGTTTGTGCGTCAGAAGTTATTTTCGAAATTTCTATGAAAGAAATCCGCAAATCAGAGGATTAATATTGAATGAAAAGTTTTTCGTACGGCCAAATTTAAAGTTTTGTTCAGCAGTTCAAATTTGAAGGAAAAATTGTGGAAAACAACATATGGAATTAGGAGTCCTGGCGAAGATATTTAGAACGAAAAACAGACTACTTCTCCAAAAGTTATAAGGGTAACGGGCAGGCAAAACATTTTCCATCTTTCATACAACTTCCTTCGTTTATTTTATTTTTCAATATTATTGAACTAATGTGTTTATTTTCGACTTCTTCATGCTTTTAGTTTCTTCTGCGTCATTTTTATTTAGGGATCCTCCATAAATGACGTGACGCTTCAAGGGGGAAGGGGGTTTCGTAAAATTGTGAGAAATTGTGACGAGGGGAGGGGGAGACAAAGAGTGACATTATGCTTATGCAACATAGCGTTGGCATGTGACAAAGGGGGAGGGGGTCAAATATGTGGCAAAAAAAGTATGACATTTATGTACGTTCTCTTATTTATTTATTTATTTTATTTTTAATCAACATTTTATAAATTTGTGCGCAACGTACGCTGGGAAACAGCATATTTCCTGGAGAGGTTTTTCTTTTCCAAAATGACGTAACTATAACCATTTTTTGAGATAACAAGATAAAGAAAATAATTAGCTACATATTAGTTTTATGAGAAAGGTTTCGTTTCGCTAGACTCTTTCGATTTTCGACACAGTGACATCAATTGATTTTTCTTTCTTTCTTTGTACCCCCCCCCCCTCCCCCCACCGCTTGCAAGTCGAAAAACTTGATAAAACTCCAATGTAGAACAGCTGCTCCGGAACTGTCCTCCCGTTTATAAAATAAATAAGTAAATAAGAAGGAAAAGCAAAGAAGGCAGATGTCTCTATAATTGGACCTAATTGGATTCGACTTCATAATGATAGAACTGTGACAAGTGTTGAGACAATTTTGCAATTACGCCGCCGAAGGGGAAGTCCTCATCTTCTTTGCGAGTGGTCGTTGTCGGAATACCGCAAAACACCACGAATTCATCACCAAGGCTTTTTGTCCCTTCTTAGTAAAGAATATATGACATCAGTTTGGAAGGAAAAATCACCTCCGAAAGTTTTCTTCTGTTCTCTCTGAGTGGTACGAATGACATTCTTTTTGTTAGTAAGACGTTTTGAAGTAAGTACTTTGTTGCTGTGCATTTTTCTTATTCTTTTGTTTCATGTGTATTTATGTGCAAGCAGCAAATTTGTGTGTGCTTTCGCACACACTCATATATATTTATATACTTGTCCCGAACAATGTTACTCAAACAGAATTATTTATTTAAGCTTGTCTTTGTTGCTATTTCTGTTTGTTTAGAAATCTAATTTAAATAAACATCCTACGCGTGCATATGTATATTTAAGTCGATCTTTCAAGAAATTCGCTTTGAGTTTTTTCCCGTTATCATCTAACATTTAATTAATTCAAGTCTGAAGTACTTGTGATTTGGAATCAAGTACTGTAAAACCTGTAAAGTGAACCACCTTTGTAAGCTGACCACCTGTCTAAGTTGACCACTTTTGTCAGGAACGGAAATAGCCCCATATTATATAATGAAGAGAAACCTTTGTAACTTGACCATCTAAGTTTGACCACCTGTCTATGTTGACCATTTATGTATGCCAAATTTGGGTGGGAGTATTATAAAAAACCCTTTGTAAGTTGACCACCTAATTATTACTATATTTATTTGTTTATTTTTGAAAAGATAAAAAAAACTAAAGTATCTTCTCCAGGATTTTTTTTATGCTATAATGTTAGATCAGTATTTGGATGGATGAAACATCGATATAAAGTTTGCCTAAACCTCTTTGTAAATTAACCAAATGGGAAATGGGAAAACTACTATAGGCACTCATTTATTCTTTAAATAAGTTTCTTTTTTCTCTGATCTGATATAGCCATTTTAAAAAACAGATATTTTTGGGAAATCTTTAGCATCATATAAGTAATTGACATAATTAATATGATATTTACCTCAGTTTTAACTAAGTACTTTACTTTTGAAGTTGTATAGGATACATTGTAAACCATTCCGGTTAAATTTATTTAATGATATTTTAGATAGTAATTGTGGAAAAAAAGCTAATCACTATTTTAAAGTAACATCATTACATGAAACTATATTTTAATTAGCTATAAATGAATAAATGCATAGTGTAAGAAATAATAATAACACAAATCTCCACCCTCTATAAGTTGACCACCTGTCTAAGTTGACCCCTAAAGTGCTGCACCGCAAGGGGTCAATTTACACAGGTTTCACTGTACATGGAACTGAACACCCTAGTTTTGTCTACATTCCAAATCAATTTGTATTAAGCTAACTTTTGAAAATGAAATTAAAATCAATAAGTATTTTAAAAGGTGAAATTGAATATAGGGATAAATAAATAAAAATAAATGAAATATTTTGATAACATTATTAAAAAATAAAAATTTGCTGTTTCATGTTTATTTCAAAATGCAAAACTAAGGACATTTTTAGAAACATTTAATGAGGTAAATTGAAGTTGAATAAAATGTCAGTCAGTTACCATGGAATTTTCGGTGTTTCAAATGCAAATTTCAAATTACATTTTTTGCAGTATTTAACTAGTCATAAGCAGAGAATAAGAATTTTAAAAAGTTACCATCAAAAATTTTCTTCCGGGGAGAAAAATGTTAATTTTTTTAAGTGACTGACTGACATTCATCAACTGAAAACTATTCCTAAACAAAACATCATAAGGATATTTTTTGAGATAAACTTGCCTGTGAAACTCTATATTAGGTATAACAAGATAGACTGACTTTTAAAATTTTTAATAGAAAATGTTTAAGAAAAACTGTTGATTGTTGTAAATTAAATTATCAAACAAAATTCCGGATAGGAGACAGATATTTATTAACCCTTTATCTGCCGACGGTACTTATAAGTACCATTCTCTATGAACTCCATCCCAGCCACCATTTTTACCAATATTCTGATGGTACTTTGCCGGGACAGTCTTTAAATTCCCCTTTTTCAGGGTACATCTCAGCAAGGGTTCTATAAGGAGTATTTTAGCGAGGAAAGGAACATAGATAGTTTTGAAACCGATGCTGTGTTTTGAACTTCCATTTTGTTCAGATTGCTCCCTTAGAGTTTCGCTCCCGAAAAGCATAGATAAAGGGTTAAGGTCTTTTTGTGTAAAATAATTTGTAATTTAAAATTTTAGTCTGTATACTATTAAATAGATGGTGCAAGCTTTCAAGTGGTATTTAATACTCAGTACATTGTCAAAAATTCTAGTTCAGCCTTTCACCAAAAAAAAAGGACAAAAATGGGGAAATTTAGCTGCAACCAATATTTGGAACTACAGTTGACCTACTCCGAATGGTTCCTAGTTTCACATTCATGGTGAAACTACACCATTATAATGGTTCAATCAACTGAGTACCAAATGTTGGTGGCAGCTAAATTTCATCATTTCTTACTTTTTTTTTTTTTGGTGAAAGGTTGAGCTGGAATTTTTTACAGTGTATTTTGCTAACAATGAAACTTTGATGCTTTGGTTGACATTTTCGTGGAATTGCCCTTTGTGTTTTATGCTTTAAAAACTTTTTTTCTTAATGCATTGTTATGGGTAAAAAATTGAGGTAAATGCAATTATTTAAATTTTTATAGTGAGAATGTCCTCTCTAAAGTGTTCTCTTGTTTTTCAAAAGCTAATAATGGAATTTTTTGGATGATATTGGTTGATTTGAAAATGATGGAAATTAATAACACAAAGAAAGAACTGCTATTTCAATGGAGAGTTGTTGTAATGTAAATTGTTGTACGTTCAATGTGAGTGGCAGTACGGGTCACATTCGGACGATAGTGTGAATCACATTAACAACTTTTTTCCCCATAGTTCAAAAAAAAAGACGACATGGCAATGATTTTTTCTTCTAGTTCCAAAATTTTATTATTCAAGAGTCGTAATTACTTTGGAAAACATACTTCAAAAGACATCGGATTTCCGGTATCCAAGATTTTTTCAAATATCCGAATCCTCATTCGTGCCACTAAACGAAAGATCCAGTTACCCGAATCTTTCGAAACCAGTGAATTTTAACTTTTAAAATTAAATTAATCGTCTTGTTTTGAAAATATGTGTAAATTCAAATCTTATTACATATTGAGAAGCATTGGGAGGTTTAAAAATACGCATTAATTTCAGGTTTCAATTATTGGAGCCTAGACATCCGGTACGGATGAGCTAGAAAAGGGACACCTGATATCCGATATCCAGTAAAATCAAAGCCCGATGCATTCCTAATCCTGAATTTGGTCCCTCTGCCCCCTCACCCCAAAATAAAATCTTGTGTGGCATAGAAAAATGGGAAATTGTAAAAACCCGTGAAAAAATAGCGGAAGTGCAACACATATATGTATCGATAGCAATCGAACCACAAAAAAATTGACAGAATTATTGACACAGTAATCTAAATTGTCAGTGTATGACAATTATGTCCTGTAGATGAGATTTTCCGATACGTATGCAGTCTTGAAATTTGATGTTGATTTTCTCCGTTGATTGATATTCAGTAGAGGACGAACTATTCGACGTCGTCCTGCCGGTTTCGTTTCTTACAGCAGACAAAATTTCCTAAAGATTTTAATTCAGCTTTTCATCTCGAAAAAGCTCGACTGTGACGCACAAGCTGCAAAAATGTCGAAACCTCGAAACTGTCACTGCCCATCTTCCAAACTAGTACTGTTTTCATAAAATATTTCTCAGGCATTGATAATTCAGATTACTCTTTCTTAAATGGCAGTTGTGGTGATTCAATTGCTTCTTTGTTAAATTTCATCTATTTCTGTCGGATTTCTCGAAAGTTCCCATTTTTTGTGTCACCCTACATATGTACATATATCTATATATCTAGAGAGATATTTGTTAGAAAACTTTTTTACTGTGAGTTTCAAGAGTACGTGAAAGCGTCAGAGTTTTCCCTGACCTGGGGCATTTTTGTTCCCCTTATTTCGTTCCGCTGCGTATATGGTTTCGAACGGCAATTTGATCGCAGATGTTCCAGATAAATGATGTCCGGATATCAAAAAGCCGCGAAACCACGAATTAAGCGGCAGTCATAAATATTTGAGGAACTATCCGTATAGAATAAAAAAGAAAAAACCTTCTGTAACCCCCGGTAATAGTGATAAAAATGGGGGGTGCGAAAACCAATTTGACGTTGGATTGGCGGATTAGAGTCGCGTGCGAACGTTCATTCCAAAAGATGATTTGCCCTTGAAGCCGTCGCGCCCATTGACCACGTGACCGGATAGCTGTGAGGTGCCATCCCCCCTCTCGCTAACTTTTTATATAAAAACTGAAATTTTTGCTTTGCACTTCAGTCGCGCTGTTTCTCCATTGTTTCCACCAAGTGATGAAGAGTCTAATTTAAAATTCAACCCATGATGGTAAGAAAACGGGTTAAGTAGACTTTTTCTTTCTCTTTAATTTGTCTTTTTCCCCCCCTATCCTCTTTCAGTACTTCTGCAACAGTGACATAGTCATGTGATGATTTGACTTTCCACAGCTATGCCCCGTGAATTTCAATGAATGATAATGGTTATCCGGTAATTGCATTTGATTACGAAATCTATTGCTTTGACAAGGATGTTTGATTGATCGTAAGACTGGCACCTCTTGAACAAATCTTTTTTTTATTTTATAACTTCGTTGATAAAATCAGTATATTCAAGGGTAAAAGAAAGTAACGTTACAATGAATTGTTTTAACTGAACTTTCATTGCTTAAAGTGTCAAAACATGGATAATATTTAATTTCGTTATTCATCCAAAAATGTTTAATTTTCTCCAAAATCTGTGTTAAACATTTTTTTAAAACTATTCCTTTTCAAATCTGGAAAAAATAATCCGACGTTTGAAATTAAATCTTACATTATCATTACATTAAATCGTAAAAACGTGACGTTTATCATGTTATAAATTCGCATTTTCATTGTAAAAAAGGCCACAACTAAAAAGTAACTATTTACCAAGAGGATACATTAAAAATGTTAACTATAATTTTAAAATTTAATTTTCTTTTTTAGTTCACATATACTTAAGGTAAAAATAATGTTTTGGGTAGTTACAACCTCATGTAGGCATTATAGTTTTAAACTGTATGTAAACTAGTTGTTAACTGTATTAAACTAGTACTTTGTATGTATAATATTGTGGAATGATTATGGAATTATTTCATAATTCCGTTACAGTTATTACTTGAGCTCTTAAATTACATATAAAAATGCCTTATTGCAATGCTTTAAATTTATTCGTAAATATATACGCATTAAACATTTAAAAAAAAGCAAATAAATATAAATAATTCCTTCTATATGTATAAAGTAGGATTTGCCGTTCAACGACATCATGACGTGCTAAAATCTATTCTTTATTCTTTTTAATGCAACTGTTCGTTCATCACAGTTTCGCTTTACGTTGAAAAAAGATTATCCAAGCTCCAATCAGATTAAATCATAGACTAATCTAAATAATCTAAACAATTGGAATATGCGTTCATGCTAATTCACAAAAACATTTTTTTTTTAAATCAAATTGTTGTAAATATAAATTTTCCTTTCAAATAAAATTTAAACAGGTATTTATAAAAAATGTCACGCTTATAATTTTTAAAAAGTATTTTGTTTGTCAAATATAATGTTTCAATATAATTTAAAAAATTAGAATATAACTTCAATCAGATTAAATCATTTTAAATTTAAATACAGATAATGTTCTAAATATGAATTTAAAATTATAGGTATTCAAGGAAACAAAATTATATCTTTTAAATGTTTTTTATTTTGTTTTAATGCTATCTTAGGGAGAAAAAATACTCTAAACAATTTATTAATCGGACAAAAACGAGATACTTTAATTAATTAAATATTTGATAAATCGATTCACTTGCTGGCATTTTTCTCGTTGGAAATTGCTGCCTCAGCTTGAATCAAAATACATTTAATTTAAATTTGTCAAGTATCGTATGTTGCGAATCATAAAAGACGCACGTTTTGGTGCTTAATTTAAAAATGACGCAAATCTTAAAAATGGACGCATATTTAGATAGGGATGGAAACATATCGCTATTGCATTGGAGGTCATCAGTTTAGTTTTGCAAACTAATACAAAAATATTTTTTATTCTGGTATTGCGATCTAATGATAAAAGCAAAAACAAAAATGCACACAAATTAAAGTACGTCTTGGACCCGTTATTTCTCGTAGTTTCTACCAAGTCCAAAACAATAAAATAATGCGCAAAAGAAAAACAATATTAATAACATATAAAAATGCACGCTTTTTATACACATTTGATTTGTGCATATCAATAATTTTGTGCAAAAACGGAATATACTTTTATTTTACTATAGACTAAATACAATATGGCTAACAGTTGTCGCTTTGTCGTCATGCTAGCACGACTCCCATATATAAAATGAACTTATAAAATAAGAAAATTAGCTCTGTTGGGCAAACAAGCACAAACTACATCCATTAAACGGCAACATTTTTAGCACAAAAAAAATTCAATAATATCTTTCATCTGTCAAATCTTCCTTTTCAAATCCACTGAAGCGATGTTAAGTAATAAAATAAAAAAACTAGCTCGAAAATGGAATTAAATTTGAGCCTATTAGCTTATGTCAACTAAGTACCGAAAGAATCACGAAGCCACTTTGTCTCGTCTGACATCTTCTGAAAGTGAATCACCGTTTCCTCGAAGATGATTACTTCCTTTGCATTTTCTGCAGTAACCTTGAAGGTGAAAGTATTTGTAACAATAAAATTACACTCTTTTTCTGTTACCCTAGCCGCATTATCTTGTTTTGAAATTTCATTATTCATGGTTAAAGTTCACGTTGTGGTATTATCGAGCGGTGACGTTGGGGGAAACGTCGTCCTAACGCTTTCTTTTTAACACAAGCGTCCTATGCTTTTTTTTAAATTTTAATCCAACCGTTCCCCCAATTTTACATTTTATTTCCTTCCCCGTTCCACCTTTTTTTCCGGAACTAAACAAGAGTTCACGCCAGCGAGGCGCCCAAGCGACAACAGTGGCTAAATCATTAACAAATCTCCCCAAGTGTATGAAACTTGACAAATTTGTCGCCTAAAATATTTTATCGATTCTAAGTTTTAGTGATCAGCGTCAGCCCGATCATCATACCGGAACATCCGTTTATGCATCCCAGGGACCTTGGTCTCAACAGCTGAGATGGGCACAGCAGGCCTTGGCTCCCATGGGCTGTGGCGCCGCTGAGTTAGTTAGAGTTTAGTATGTTTTACTGATCAGGTTTTGTTCCAACTATCTTAAATGTTTGCGCTGTTTTTCCATTAATACATTGCTACACATAAATAAATTATGTATTCAAAGAGGTTTTATGTATGTCATTATTAATATTATTACTGCTATTATACCTTTGCTTACGATTATATATTTTTGGACTGCTCAATTTTCACTGCTGGTGTTGCCTTATTCATGATAAAAAGTATCCGCAGCATGCTATTTTTTTACTTCACTCTGGAATTAATATTGTAGGTCATTTTATTTTACTATCTCCATGAGTAAATTTAAGAAATAGTTTAGGAGGCCCCTATAACGCTAAATTATCCAATTCACCACGGATACTTTTCATTCTTTTTTTAGAAAATAAGAGTTTATGAGAAAAATTCAAATTGTTTTTAATTAATTATCTACTTATTTATTATTTACTTATTTATTACCTTTATTTATTAATTTTAATAATTAAAATTAACGTGTGAGATTGTTTTTCAAACATTTGTACAATTTTGCAAAGTGCAAATACTTTGATTTTTTTCTTTTCTTTCAGTTAATTTGGTTGAGGTAATTTCTCAAAGTACACAATGGCAACACAGTTTCCATCTTAGTCTGCGTTTTTGTTTTTATTATACTGCATTGCTCTTACCTTAAGTGTATGATTTTTAAATTAATGTGGATTTATTTAATTATTGTTTTGTAATTTGACTTATTAACTAAAAAAAAAAATATTTTTGCTTCAGAGAAACCTTTTCTCAAACTCATTAATGGCAACAAACTTGTTTTAACAGTGAATTTTATACTGTATTTATTAATAATTTTCCCAACTGAAATATCAATCAAAGCCTTTCTAAGTTAAAAAAAATTATTATTTTTCACCCATAACGTTTTTTCTAAAGCACAAATGAACTCAAAACGATGAGTTTATTGAAATATTTGGGTTTTCTAACCCAAATATTTCACCCTCTTGTCGATTATAAAAATATATCAAAATCGGTTCATTTAGTCAAAAGTTATATATGAAAAAAAAAGCTGGCCATAACGTTTTTCATAATTATCAAATATGGTAAAACAAAATATGGGACATATGGGAGACCAATCTCGATAGATTAAAAGAAGAATCATCAAAATCGGTTTATCCAGTGAGAAGTTATAGATGGACCAAACAAACAAAAAAGCGACATATACAGTAAAACGTGTAAAGTTGACCACCTGTCTAAGTTGACCACTTTTGTTAGGAACGGAATAAGCCCTTTACTCTCTACCTCACCCTCTATAAGTTGACCACTAAAGAGCTGCACCGCAAGTGGATCAACTTACACAGGTTTCAGTGTATACGATTTGAACTGATAACCTCCACCGTTGTGGGAAGTCGGTTAACAATTGAATGCATACCTGAAGGAATTACGTTCTCACTATAAATTCTTAAATTGTTCCTAATAATTTTTGACAAGTCTACACATATGTATGCATAAAGCTCTCCATTTTCAATTGATTGATGGAAGACAGATGCCTTCTGAAGTCTGTCTTTTTTCAGATGCTACGATACGCTGTTTGATGCAATATGACGCGGCTGTTTCTTTATAGACTCATATAGCTAGTTATTCTTGCTCATTTCTTAATTTGTTTTTATTTTTCAAGAATCTTCTTCTCCTTATTATTTTTTTTATTATTAATATTCAAATCAACAGGCTTAAACCTCTCATGAGCATGAGAAAATAAGAGCAATAAGTTATCCTAAGAGTTTTCTTTGCAACCCTAATGTAATTACAACGTATTTTTCATGGACTTCCGTCGAGTCATTTAATCCTGAAGCGCGTGTACATTCAATTTAATCGGCCAATTCTTCGAACCGGCTCACAATCGAAACGACTCCCTACGCCCTCTTAAGAATGCCATCTAAACGGTACCGATCATAATTTCGGGCATCTATCACTTTTTACCCAGCCCTCTGGACTTCATGGTAACCGTGAAGGAATCGATCTCGTCCTCTCTACCCTCCCATTCCTGTGACAAATGATGTCCCCGGGGATAGTCAGAATTGTTGAATGCAGGCTGGAAAAGTGGATCATCAAGGTGTGATGAGGCGAACGTGTCTTGACGAGAAATCGTCCCCCGCTTAGGGAAGAGCATAGTTACTTGGAATGTGGTTATCCTGAGTACACTATTAAAGAAAATGATCCTTTAAAGCTTATTTAATCTGACAGATAACGGAAAAAATATCAAGTGTAGTGTGTGCATGTAAAAATGATATTTTAGAACGACAATTAAAGCATAATAGTCAAGTTGCAATAATGATAACATTAAGAACAACTGGAACTGTGAAAGAATGCACAATAACACAATAGTTATTGGAACCTTTGCAGTCTTTTTTTTCTGTTTTAATATTTTAGATTTTGTTTTTAACTGTTTTTCTTTCATTCTTGTTGCTATAGTTTTAAAAAATATTGTTATTGTAAAAATCCAGGTACAGGTATTAAATTATTAATAAAAGGCAAAAATTCAAATTGCAAATATAAGATTGTGAATTGCAGAAAAAAAAAAGGATACCATAGTTGGAAACAGACATGGGTCTTTCTTTTACTGAGAAATAAATAGGATTTAAGAAGTAGTAAAGTAAAACTGAAAAAAAAAAAAAAAAAGAAAAAGAAAGAAAGGGTGGAGTGGGGACGAACTGTTTAGTGTAGTTTAATAATCTGAAACACATGTTTTGTGTTACGAAATCATTTACCAAGTGCAGTGAGCTTTAGATTTACGCTGATTACTCTTTGTTTATCCGCTTGTTTATCCTCGAGCATTTTTTTATGTATTGTTGAAAGTGCTCTTTGTAACACCGAAACAATGGTCGGCATTATTTTTAATGTTCCCTTGTATTACATTTTCATATTTTTTTTTAAACAGTTTCTGCACAAAAGGTAAACCAAAATCTTTGCTGATTTTGCCTTATTTATGTCGAATTAATAAAATTAAAATATTATATTTCATATAAAATGAATAATTTTTTGTTTTCATTTTATCTAATTTTTTTTTTCATTTTATTCTTTTTTACGTCTCTTTTTACATAATTTTGCTATGAATTTTGCAAAAAACTGAATTTAGCATGCAGTAGAAGTCGAACGATTCTAGAAAATATAGTGGAAGGCAAAACAGCAAGAAGGTGATGAGCAGTTGATAATTTTCATGCCTAAATCTCAATAATTTGCTTTCGTCTGTCCTCCTTCCCTATGTACATCATTTATCCCCCCCCCCCCTCTTTTTATGCGTAGAAAATGATAGGGAAGGAGTGGCAGAAAACCTAAAAATAATTCTACTACCTTTTTTCTTTATTTAATTCAAAGCAAATTGAAATTTGGCTCACTTTGAAATTTCAATACCTGATAACACTATTCTTCGATGGCAAAATCATACGTCTTCCAACAGTTCTAAAAAATTCATTTTCTGATTCTAGTCCCGTCCGATGACACTATAGTGGGTGGAGCTCATAGACTGTTCTAAAGCTCCGTGCTACCTTTCGAACTCCCCTCGCCCATCCTCATAATAGCACTTTTCGGTGCATCCCCCGCGTGATCTTTTTCGCACGAGTAATAGAAATGACCGCACATGGAAGCGTGCAGAAGTCAGCCCCCATCGTTTTGCTCGCGTGAAATTTTAATCTATTAAATTTTGGGTGCGGTCCACTTTTGATGGCAACGCTATTGAACTGAGGTTGTTGGAGACCAAAGTCAGCCCTCTTTTCGGGCAAAATGCATTACAGGTACAGCTGTAAATGGACTTTTAAATTAGTGCTTTTCAAGTCATGAACCTGTTTGAAGAGCTAAAATTTGTTATATTTTTCTTTTAGAAGTAGTGATTTCTTAAACAGTCTAGAAAATACCGGTTCTCTTTTCGTTACGAGCTAAATTCTTGCATCATCCTTGTGAGTAACAAAATATTGCTACTTTATTCTCCCTTCTTAAGAAACAAAACAAATCCCCTCCCTCTTAAAAGATAACTTCGTTATTATGTCGTTTTTAGACGTAAAAAAAAAAGTCCCTTTTCGGAGTTCAGGATTTATTTATTTTTTAATTATTATTCTGATTATTCTAATATTAAACAACTGTATCCCTAAAATCCCTAAATCCATTCATTTAAGAATTTAATATTTTTATATTATTGATTATCCTCTTTTGAATAAAACATCATTATTTTATTTATCACGAAAGAGCAGTAAAACTTCGTTATTATTTTTTTTAGTCAGTATCTCAGACATTAAATAAATAGACTGTTAAACATATCGTATTTTCTTTTAAATCTAAGAATATGTCTAGATTATATTTTAAACTGTAAATGTAATTTCGCAATTTTTTGCGAAAAATGTTAAAAAGTAGTTTAAGATAAGATGCACAATTTAAAATGTATCAGTTACAGTTATCATTGTAAGAAAAAATAATTTCACGTTAAGAAAGCAAAAATAAGCATTAAAGTGCAGACATATGTTTCGGGATTACTTGGAATCCCTTTTTCAGTGCGACAGGGAGCTTCTAGATGCAAAACATCCAAATGAAGACATTCATTATTATCATTGAAGACATTCATTCATTATCAAATTATCGTACTTGAGGCATTTTTATTTAATGTAACAGGTTCTTAAGAACTGTGTAACTGAGTTTTAAAAAAGCAACAGGTTTGACATCACTACTGCCGAAAACCTGAATTGAAAAACAGGATAACGAAGATTACATCATTAGGTTGGTAGCAAGGGAAGAGGAGAAAAATGATTTCATGAGAAAAAACTCCCTTCTTTACCGGTAGATGTCGCTACATCGATCGTTTTTATTCGGATGTATTTCCTTGCACGTATGAACGTTACTTATGATCTAAAAAAATGTTTTTACGATAACAGAAGTATTAAATTCAAAAAATAATTAAACTATTTAAATAAAAACTGGTTACAATTTTTTTTTTTTTTTACGAAGATAAATTTGTTTTTTTTTTTTTTTTTTTTTCGGAAGAAGAAGATGAAGAAAAAAAGTTGGTTTTGAACACAAGCATATTTGCTCAGGCAAAATATTGCTGCACTTATAAAAATATGAATGTTGGGGGGTGGGGGAGTCTTTTGAAAATTACCAAAAATACTCATCTCAGAAAGAAACATAGACGCATAATTGAAAATAAAAATAATCATATTCCAAAGACTTTGTCTCGGTCTCACAAATTTCGTTGAACAAAAATTTTCTTCCATGTCAGTGGGAAAAGGCTTATATATATACTGTCAGCCCCGTTTAACCGGGTAACGGGTAAAGGAATTCCCCGCTTATAAGAATAAAATCTTCCGGAACCGAATATTTCCCTATAGGCGCAATGTTCAAGATCCCCGTTTAATCGAATAATTTCCCCGGATAATTCATTAATACTGGTCTGCTTTTGAAATATTTTTGATAAAAAAATGATTAAATTTCAAAAATAAATAAGTAAATAAAAATTTTTTTAAGTTGATCCTTCAGCAACACCTCCCATGCCCACTAAGTTTGAGAGTCACTCGTTCTCTTTCGTGATCCCCCCCCCCCCCCCGCACACCGGTAAGTAAACAGTGAAAAGATGCCCCTAAGATTTTGTAATTCAAGTTTGTATGTTTTACTTTTCATCATTTTAATTTGTACTAAAAAATGTATAATAGTGTATTTACTTATTTTGTTTTTATTTATCTTATTTAAAAACCTTTTAAGCACTAACATTAATAACTTCTTTTAGTTAGATATACTGATTTATTATTACGTTTCGAGTGAGGCAATATTATCAGTTCTGTAAGTTAAAGAAAATTTCCCCGCATAATCGAATAAAATATGCTGGGGCCGACAGTATATATATATATATATATATATATATGCATAATTAGTTTGCATAAATTATAATGATATAAGTAGTCGTATAAATCTGGCGCTTAACGTTCGTTGTTTTGTTACAACTTTTTGTACCACGTATCTAAAACATGCATAAATGCAAAAGCTAAACTGTAATAGCATTTCTTATTTTTTTGTATTAACTAAGCAAATTACATTTTTATTTGTAAAAGAGATAAAAACTTTGTTTAGTCATTTTGAAAAGAATACAAACGAGTGGATGATTTTGTTCTGAAAACAATGTTTTCGTAAGCAAAGATATAACACAGACTGAAAACACACTGAAAATAAATTCCTTAGAAAATCTACGATCCTCATGTTTTTTTATCCTCTGTTAAATGCACATAATGAGTATAAATATTGACTTTTCAGAAAATGGTGCGCTCTTTTCAATATTGCTTATTCATCGAAAAGCAGTTCCTTTTTTAAATTATTATAAATTTCCCTATCTAAAGTAAACTATTTAATTATTATTAAAAGCAGGTTGCTTATGTAATCAGAAATTTTTAAGTCAAACTGCTAGATGAAGAAGGAATAAAAAGAAGGATGTATAATCTTGAATTTTCTTCTCCGTTAGGTGCTTTTAGACATCTTTCTGTGGTTGCTTAGTTAAATTTAATAAGACTTACATATTGTAAAGTACAAAGCATAACATTTTTGCACTCGAGATTCAGTTTTCGAATAAAAACTGCTTTTTTTCTAATCTGACTGTACTGTTCCATTTATGGGCATCGTGATTGTTCCCGGCTGCAGCCAAACTTCGGAGCACTGTTTACACTGCTGCTGAGAGATTTCCTCAACGCAGCGCCGTGAGGTCCAGCGCTCGCTTGAAAACAATAGACCCTTATTCAAGCACATGGCTTAAATGATTTGCTTTAATAAAGCTCCTTTCTTGTTACTTTTCTTTTTCATTTTTTCTTTTCCCCGTCTCGTTCTCTTCCTTGTTCTTGGAACAGTCGTTTTAGAAAAAGCTCCTTGTAATGACTGGAGTCATTTTTTAAGATCAGTATGTTCAAAACGGTTGGAGAAAAGGGGCCAACACGGTCATTATTTTATTTTTTGAGATAAAAAACTCGGTAAAACTGGAATCATGTAATAATGAGCGATAAATTCGTACTTTTAGGCAAGCCCGACTTTTTATATTTAGCTTCGTGACCCGACGCGGCTGCCGGAATCGTGAATGCACTTTTTTGCAGATATAAATCAATTTTTTAGGCCGGCCCATAGCAAGGGTTATTAGTTCTTTGTGTTCATTGTATTTTATTTCGATTTCAGAAGCAGTGAATGGCTCTCTCTTTGTTTTACACTCTAAACACAGAGGACGGAAGGTCATTACGTCAACAGACAGGTGTTGTAGATACCTTTTTTGCGACCAACGTAAGCTTACAAAGCATTATGAGGGATCATCTGTTGGGCTAATATTTGGATAAGGCAGATTCTGCGCTATTCTCTGGCTATCAGCTGTAACGCCTCACTGAGGGAATTCAAAAAGCCGAAAAAATCCTCAACTGTGAGAGTCGCTCCTGAAATAAAGTATCTATGATTACTTACTTTTTGTTGCTGGTTCATGCATAAGTTTTAAAAGAAGCGTATCGTGAACATGACATCTAGCGAAGATTTTCAATTTACACCAGTTTCTTAAGAATAATTGAATGCTATGTCCATTTTTCTGTTCTTTATAAAGTTCTTTCAAATGGTAAGTCCACTTTTTTTTTGGTTTTTAAAAATTGCAATTCAAAGTAAGAATCAAGTTTTGTGAGTCTCGTAGATTTAAACTGAAAAATTAAAAAGGAAGGGAAATTCCTGCTAAAAGAAAATTCTATTTTCATTTGATTTTATTAATATTTCTCCTAAGAATATTCATACATAGCATTCTTTTAAAAATATTCATCATTTATGATATATAAATACTTCGCTGATGAATGATAAGGTGTCTTGTCAGCCTACATTTCAGTAAAAGTTTTAAATAATTAAAAGCACTTACAGTGCCGCTAAAGCGTATTCAAATTAGGATTGAAATTAGGATTATGGGATATTAACTACACTAGTACTAGCCCCCTAGTTAGGGGCCCCTAACTATTTACGACCGCTAAGATTTTGTGGTAATTCTAGGATTCCAATAAACTATTTTTGTTCGAAAAATCTTTGCTGGGGCATCTTATTTCCGTGTTTCTTTTTTTTTATTATTCAAATCATTTTTCGTTTAATTTTGAACAATTCAGAAATACTTAACGTAAGAGGAGAAATTTGAATCCTATGTAGTACATCTTAAGTTAAAAGGCGGATTTGCTGCGCACTAACGTTCATCACCTACGCCATAAATTCAACATTTTTATCTAAAAACCAATAGCGCTACAGGTTA
Source organism: Octonoba sinensis (assembly GCA_038502835.1). Taxonomy (NCBI): domain Eukaryota; kingdom Metazoa; phylum Arthropoda; class Arachnida; order Araneae; family Uloboridae; genus Octonoba; species Octonoba sinensis. The sequence goes on along the minus strand of CM076604.1, from coordinate 88,394,553 downwards.
TGTTTCCAAAACGCTTCAGAGATCCTATAGTCCCCCCCCCCCCCCAGACAAAAAAATCCCTTTATCTAAGTGAAAAACAGAGTACGTTTATCCGTATACTTAACGTGACGTAGTTAACTCAGTAATTGATTGGACGATCTTATTCAATAAAATAAAAGCGCTTTAATTTTCACACTAAAGAAAGAGTTGCGCGCAATTTTATTTTCGAAACAAATAATCATTGATTTGTAGATCTTTTGCTGTCACTCTGAATAATAATAATACTTTTTGTTTTGTTTGGCAACGATTAAAAAGTAATCTTTTTTGCTTTTTATTGAATAAACAATAAAAAGCTCAATACGTTCTGCTTAAAATTTGGAGCCTGTGCAAAGTATTGTATAAATATAATTTTTTCATCATATTCTTGTCAATCACCGTTAATTTCCAATATAGAAAGATATTTTTCCCCATCCAGATCATTAACAAAACTTTAATGCAACTCTCTTAAGAACGACAACAATAAATTTTGAAAAATATATCGGTTATCTTATATCACTTGTATTTTTTTCTATTAATGGCTAACATTAAATTTATTAATTTGTTGTCTGTGTTTGAAAGAAACATTTGAAATGTATTTGTTCGATTTTGTGCAAATTACTTCAAATAGATACACATTTACAATTAAAAGTTTATACTTTTTTTCTTGCAAAGTGCATCCTTCTCTCCTATGTTGTTATTTTTTAAAATCCTTTTCCTCTTCCTGTTTTCGTTTCTAATAACTTTAATAACCAGATTAATAAAATGGCTCTGCCATAAAATATTGTAGAATAGACTTGAAATTTGCTACACAGTAGACCTTGTGTTTGAATTACCTTGCACAAAAATATCAAAATGTCTCTTCATTTCTTTAAATCCTCCAAAATATTGTTTTGGTATTATGATTTTCCTTAAAACTGAAGTGATTTATGCTAAAAATTAAGCTTCTGTCAATTGTCATAATTTCCACTCCATTTATGTGTGGCAATATATCTTCCTACACTTACTTATAGATATGAGTTGTAAAATCAGTACTGAAGCATTCTTTTGTGAAGGCATTCATTGCAACCATAGTATTCTTCAATAATAAATAAGTACACTTGAAAGCGTAATATTTTCTAAATATCGTTTGTTTAGGAAAGTAAGCACTCCTTTATCTCTAAATAGTAAAGGGTTTAAGGCATAAAAAAAAAAAAAAAAAGCACAGAAAAGAAAACACTTTGCTCTGATTGTGAAATTCTTTAATACGTCATTTCTTTCGAAAAAAAATTCGATATCTCCCAATATTGAGAGAAAAGAATTTTCCAATTACACATATTCCTAGTGATTTACTTTAGGCTTGAAAGAAAAGCGCTCGCACACAGGCCGGTCGCATTTTTCATTCCGTTACATTTCTGATGAATTTTTGCGGTAAATGAAGGCCTTAGCTGGAACTTCATTTGCCAACACCCTGCGCCTCACACATTTTTCTCCCGTTTTCTTTACGTATTTATTTCATTTTGAGCTTAACTCCCTCTCCACGTCACAGCATTTTCTCGTAAAATTGGATTTTGTTTCTTTCGCCATCTATGCCCTCCCCCCTCCCCCTTTGCTCGTGTTCTTTTAGGGTTCAGCGTTATGAGTTCGGCCTTTGTACTCTTGGGGCAAACGACTCGTTTCATTGGGACAGCTGTTTCGGTGCGCCAAAGATGAAAGGATTGCAAGGAGCCTAAGAGGCTCGGGATTTCAAGAGCAATCTTCTTACGTCGTGCCTGTTCTGATAGGCTGCCGGTAGCATCATCGATTCCAAGCACAGTTTCATTTAAGACGTGGGGGACAGGGGGTATGCAGTTAAGTAAATTATGAAACAAAATGTAGAAATTTTATTATTTTTTCCTGCACTTTTCAACTTGGATAACTCTGTATTTATACAAGTTCCTGAAATAGACAAATAAAATGCACTCTTTAAAAGTTTTGGTGTACACAGTATATTGTTTTTTAGAACGTGAAATTTGTTAACTCATTTACGTACAAGAATTCATTAGAATTGATCATTCAAACCATTCTCATAGAAATGAGCAATCGTAAAGAAACACATAATAAAATTTAAAATGCAACAAAAATGCATAATTTTCAACTTCTGGTGCTACTGAACACCAAAATGGTGGCAACTAAAAATTAAAGTTTTTATAGTCTGCGTAGTAGAAAAAATTCGCCACCTGTGCTCGAAACCTGCCTAATTCAGTGTTAGTTAGTTATATATATATGTATGTATGTATGTATACACAGACATGGGAAACATAACATAAATAGGTATGTGCAAAAATCCCGCGTCAAGAATCTTTTTTAAAAAAATTAACTAGGGAACCGCATGAGCTCAAATTCCAAATGTCTGAAACTGCAAAGAGATTTTTAAGTACAGCCACTATTACAAAAATGCGAGGTATCAAAAATTGGAGAAATTGAAAACTCAATGAAAAAATAATTACTTCGAAACAAATTAAGTAACTTGATGTCCTTCATCATACAAATATGAAGACAAAACAAACCCGTATATCAAACCGTAAAACTACATTAGCACGCGTTTTCAATATTTTGCGCTGCATCTCTGCTAGTAATTGGAATATTTTAAAAATTGTTTCACCTATACATCTCAGCTTTAAATCCATGTACTAATTTTTCGCCCAAGTTAAATATGAAAATTAATGTAATTTTTTGTATGTGCCAATTTTACCCCACGTAATTTTGATTTCCCCCCTTCTTTCTAAGCTACATTGTGCCTTCTTTCATACTCCCTCATATTTTAATAAAATTGTTTCTGAAGATTTTTTTTTTGCTAAGATCCATTAAATCGTGTTTTTTACTTTACGTTGTGGGGAGAGCTCTCAGAAGACAACCAATGAGATTGATTTCTAATCAATTTTTTTCAAACAACCAGTCCACAATTTTCACCAATATTAAGTATATCAAAAAATCAAGTTCAGTTTTATTCTTTTCCCTATTCCCCCTTTCGTTTTCATTCCTTATATTCACTCATTCATGCGTTTATTCCTTCATTCACGTATGTATTCGTTAATTTCTTCATGTATTTATTCAGAAATATCCTTAAACTAATTTGTATACGCTTTTTCCTATGAAGTTTGCTCGAATCCTTTTTTTTTATTATTTTTCTTATTCTTGCATTTATATCTTCATTCATTCATTCATTCAAATTTATTCATTCATTCTTTCATACATTCGTTCATTCGTTCAAAATTTTTCTCAAAAATCCAGATCGAAAAGTTTCATGGGAAGATAGGGCTGGTATAGTTTTAGATGAAAATTTTGTCTGTACATGTTCTATGTCATAAGCTCCTTTCGATAAAGTTAAATTTTTTGAACAGATCAAAATTGAGCAAAAAATTGTTCAAATCAAAAAGTCAAATATAGGAATTAAGTGTACTTGCCGAGAACTTTCGAGCGCTAAAACGTTTTTCTTTTCAAATCGGACAATCCCCTCAGAAGTTAAGAGGGGGGGGGGGGGAGACGGGGAGGTAGACAAACCAACAGACACATTTTTCCCATCTGAAAAGCCTACTTTCATTTATTTTTTTTACTTTTCAATTACTAATTATTTGATTAAATTTTGATTTTCACCTTCTTTCTAAGCTACATTGAGCCTTCTTTCATACTTTTATTTATTTATTTTTATTTTTACGAAAAAGTAAGATAAAAATCGGAAAACAATCCTGATTCTAAAGAAAAAAAAGCTTACCTTGATCAATTTTTTGCCAATGCCCCGAAACTGAGGCCAAAGAAAGTTACAACAGTTAGACAAAATGGCGGGATTAGTTATAACAGAAATGCTTAATATCCTTTCTCCCAGGTTGTCCCACTGGATGATTTCATCCGACTGCAGCAAATTATTACAGCTTTTCTCATAATTAGAGTACAACAGCCATCTTGATAGAACAAAAACAAAGCCTGCCACAATGATTCTAATTTGAAAAGCGTGATGTAACAATGTAATCCCGTAACCCCGTTTCACGCTACTTAATTAAAACTATCTTAACCAGAAGAATAGTTTAATGGATTCTTTCTTTTTCTTTTTTTTCTTTTTCCCCCACATCCATTAATTTCCGTATGGGAAATTTCTTTAAATGTTTTTATGGTCTTGTCTATATAAGTATTGGCTTTTGAAAACTATAGTTCTAAATATAATATATTTCAATATTTTGATGAGACAGAATTCGGAATAAGAAGGAGACGCAAATAAGAAAGGAAATACATTTGATTGAAGAAAAATTTTTGAGTTATCAAGAACAAGGAAGAAAACCTGCGTGCTAAAGAGGGAAAATCCCAATAAAAGTTATTTCCCTATACCTTTAATAACAAAGGTATAGGGAAAAAACTTTTATTGTGATACTTTTTACACAGTACACATTAAAGATGTAGAGAAATAACTTTTCTTCCTGTTATTGAAAGTTATCGAAGTTGTAGTTATCGAGAGTTGATTGTATAATCAGTTGCTCCTCAACTAATTAATTTAAAAACTAGGTATTTACTTAGAGCATTTGTTGTGATTAATTATTTTCAAAGTTATAAACCAATCTCTTGTGCAGTCCTTTCAGCTTACAATTACATCGTAAGATTAAATGTTTTGTTTGCATCATGAACTAAGCACTTAGTTCACTTATTTCCAAAGAAAATAAGTGCACTACGTACAGTGGCACAACTCACTCATTTTCCCTGGAACACTTACTCTCGAATATTTATTTTAATTTTCATCCGCATAGTATAGGCCACAAATTAGCCGCAAAACGTGTTTCAATGTAACTTGAAACTTTCAATAGCACACATCAAAGTAATGACTTTAAAGATGCATTAATGCTCTGCCTTAATGAGAGCCATTAATTTTATTTTAATTGATTCTTTCAGAGCACCCACAGTTTTATCTTAATGTGTTCACGCATATTTCAAGGGCACCATTACCTGTTGTGTGTTATAATCTAGATGAAAGATAAGGTTCAAAGAGAAGGAATACAAGCGATGTACTGAATGAAACTTAAGAAAATAAACTCAAAACTTGTAATTACAATGAAGTAACATTTATTACTCCGAGGTTTTTCAACACCGAGGATTTTCCTAGCTTTATAATTATTTTTACCGTGAACAAAATTATTTATAAGGATTTTCTCGGTACCCTTTGTGTGCAAAATAATTAAATGTTAGATGGTCATTGGTTTGGAGGGGAGAATTTTTTTCCAGCTTTTGTTCTCTTTGCCCATTTTCCGCCATTCTAGAGGGTTAGTGATTTTCTTTCTGCCTTATTTGCCACGTAGCACGTCCAGGCGTCGTAATTAATGTACGTTAAAAGTTGAAAAGCTGCACGAGATCATTCAATCACGTTTTAGAATTTTTTTATTACCGCTTTTTTATATATCTATAACATTAAAACTCTGAATAATTGCTTAAAACAATAATGCTCCCAGAATTTTCCCAATGTGCTCCTGAGGGGGGAGGGGGATATGGGGTGGCTTACATATGTATAGTCCCAATATGTATAGATATTAATTACCATGCTAGGATTGATAAAATCAAAAATTTGGGGGGCTACCCCTTCCAGCTCGCTGCGCCTCTGGTTTGAAATGAACATAATATCAGGAAATATTCCAACTTTTTTAACATTGATAAGTAACACAATTAATAATGACCTTAAGCAAAAGTTTGATTCAGTCAATTCAAAAGTTTCGTTTTTTTTGGAAATTTAATAGAGAGAATGTAATTAAATCGTCGAACATCGTGTTTCTATAATACGATATGACAAAACTAGTTCATCACATTTAGTCGCAATTTAACCACTTTTCATAAGTATTTTTTGCCGATGCGTAAATTTTAATTACCGTAATTATCTGTGTATAGCCCGCGGGTTATCTACGAAAAAACTACTTTTTTTACTATCTGCGGGCAATACACGGAATTTAAAAAATAATAATTAATATTAAAAAGAAAATTAAATTGATTGTTAAATTGAAAGAAATAAATGATAGGTTTCGAAACGATGACCCAATTTCACCCATCAGTCTTAACTTCCCCATGCAAGCCTTTGCTTCCACAGCAATTAAATCACAATAGGAGGTAGGAATAAAGCAGACGTCCCTGTATAAACAAAATATCCATGTATAAACAAAATATGGTAATATGTAAACTTTTTACAATTTAATTTTAAATGTTAAGTGTTCTGTAATTTAAATTTGTTTCTTTATAAACAGTGTACCTTACAGAGTGTTTTGTTCTTGTAATTGTTTTTGTTTTGGGTGCGGGCTATACAACGATGCGGGTTATACACGGAGCTTGATTTTTTTTTAGGATGGATTTTTCTTCCTGCGGACTATACAGCAGTGCGGGCTTTTTACCGATAATTACGGTAACTAATTAGTGGCATTAGAAGGGCTGAAAACGTGGAGAAGTGAAGAATCGGTAGTTACAAAATCCAAACCGTACGAGTGCACAGGGGAGTTTTTTTTTTTTTTTTATACATCAAAAATAAATACAGGTAAAAGAACAATAGGGAAAAAAGTAACAAAAGAAAATATGAAGTTTTTGAAATATATTATACTTTTTAAAAATCCTCCAGTTTATGATTTAAATGTACCTAATTTTGAGAAGCGCCTATTCTAAATGATTGCTTTTGTGCGGTCGGCAAATATACTATAACAACACACAAAGTTAAATTTGCAGTGAAAATTGGCTGCATGTAATTCAGATCCTCAGAGAACTTTTCTTTGTGTATGGAAAAATAGATCTAAGTGGCGCAAAATCTTGAAAAATATTTCAACATCCTACATTTATAGCTAATTAAATTGATGAATAAAAACTTACACGAAATGTATAGGATTCTTGTAAAGATGAGCCAAATTGAATTACCGTAATTATCGGTAAATAGCCCGCATCGTTGTATAGTCCGCAGGAAGAAAAATTCATTCTAAAAAAATTAAGTTCGGTGTATAGCCCGCATCGTTGTATAACCCGCACCGAGAAAAAAACATGGGATATACCCCTAGAAAACAATACATTCGCCTGTAGCGTCCGAGCCCCAATCTGCTTTGAACCATTCCTTCGAAAGCTACGATTTATTTCTCTGCATTTTGTTTTGCAGGAAAAGATATTTCGATTTGAACGGAAATTGTCTTTTAAATATTACTTTTTTTTTTTTTTTGAATTTCATGTATTGCCCGCATCGTCATATTGCCCGCAGGTAGTAAAAAAAGAAGTTTTTTTTTTTTTTTTGTAGATAACCCGCGGGCTATACACCGATAATTACTATACAAAACTAAAAAAAAACTCAACTTTCGGTAGAAAAGCAATAAAATCCCGGAATATGGGCGTAGCATGGAGCGCGGAGACTTGGAGCATGATAATTGGCTTCAGGAGGAAAAAAATATTCTGCTCCAATTTTTTATTTATTATGTTTAGAAATTATTATTATTTATTTTTAGTTATTTATTTTTTTTTGAGTTGCAATAATAAACTTAAAAATAAATGAATAAGTTAATTTTTTTATTTTTTTTTCAACACAGTTTAAAAAAAATTAACATTGGAGCATACGGATAAATTTAAATCCTATATAAATCCTGATCTGACCGACGGATTTGTTTAGAACAAACTTTATCAGAAGAATCTTATGACGTTGAACATGTACAGAAACGTAGTTCATCCAGAACTAAACGAGCCCATTTTCCCATGAAATTTTACAAGCTGTATTTTTAAGGATATTTCTGAATGAATGAATGAATGAATGAATAAATGAGTGAAAGAAATGCAGAATGAATGAATAAATAAGCAAACAAACGAATGAATGAATGAATAAATAAATAAATAAATAAATGAGAGAATGAATGAATGAATACATGGATGAGTGCGTGATGAATGAATGAATATGTATTAACCGTTGAAAAACGTATGTTCGAAATAATTAAACTAAAGGAAAAAGAGAAACTACCCGTTGTAAATTAGCCTTAGCTACATTATAAGTTTGATGTTGATGTGTACAAGAAAGTAGGCTCGTGTAATTGTAGAAGGAACTTCTTGTTTAAAATTGTCATTAGTCTTAAAAGTTGTGATTCGAAACAGAGGAATATTTTTGCTCAATTTCAGAGAATCAAAACCTATTGCTTAATTGGTACTCCAACAATGCTGAGTATAATCAACAAGAATTGTCGTAAATGAAATGAAAATGCGTATTCTTTCAAAATGAACTTAACAAGAGCTGTGTTTTTATTTATTTTAAAATAAATCCCCTTAAATCTAAGTCGTAACGTGTTATGTCATTGGGAGGGGAGATAGTATGGCTCACAAACCGCATGTTGTTTTTACAGGCGACTGGTCCAAATCAAACATAAAACTTAAGTACTTCAGAAGGTTTCAGCGCAGGGCGCAGGCGAACGAGGAATCTTTGTTTGTTTTATTATTATCAGAGATAAATAAATAGCTTTTTAGGGTATTCCTCTCTGAAATGTAGCCTTTCAATGTAGGGCGACTGGGTTCACATGAACATGCTCACATCCCAATTTGATGAAGAATAAAACTTGATAAAGTTATCAAACAATCAGATTACTACAATACCAAAATCAAGACTTTTGTGATGCTTATCATTTAAAAAATATTTAATAACAATTTTATTGGTGCTGGCTGTACGTCCACTACAAAAAGATTGGCTCATATTACAAAGAAAAAATCTAGACATGCCTACTCAGCGCTACACTTTTGAACAAGCTAAGAGCTAATTTGTCCAGTTTTTACAAGATACACGCAAAATCTTTCAATTCATCAGTTGGTATTATAAAGCGATTAGGGTTTTCAACACAGAGAGCAATTATTTCTTTGTAAGCGAGTAATAATAATTCATTTTCAGTTTTTCAGGGAGCACGCACGAGCTAAAATCCACCCTGTCATTTTCACGAGCTACAGAATTTATGAAAAAGTCTAATTACGTAATTACATCTATTTGGTCTTGCTTTTTCAGTCTCTCCATTCTGTAGCATTTGACGTGCATGACGTTAGTTTATCAGTAATTGGTGCAGACCATTTCTACTCAGAAAATTCCGTTCGCTGCAATGTGCCTGGGAAGTCTAATCCGTATATCATCGGCGTTTTGGATAAAGTCAAAGTCTACAAAATAAATAAATCAATTAATGAATAATAATTAAAAAAACTAAAAAAAACATGAATTTGATTGTCTACCAACAGGGAATCAGAAATTGCATTTTAAGTATATTTCATTATATAAACCAATTATACAATTTCAAAGTTTCATCGGTAAACTTACTGCAAGAGTTAATAAGTTTCAAAATGGTTTTTACTATTTTCCGCTAAAGATTCGAAACATCAAAATGGGATTAAGTGGCACCAATAATTAGCTACCCTAGGTACCTCATCAAAATCCGGGAGTATCCAAAACATGTGAACAGTGGAACCTCAGAAATCCGAACCCCAGAGATCCGAAATTCCGGTTAATTCGAACAGCTTGTGAAACGAAGGCCTAAAATAAGGTTTTCAAAAAGACAAGATCAATAACTACGATTCAAAAGCAAAGTTAGTTTTTTAATGACAGCAATTTTCTCTTTCGTATGGGGCTGCGTATGGTCACTAACCTTTGTAGACCTAGTGCACTGCCCGGATATCGGCAACCATTCTTTCAAGTAGTACCACTATCGGCGGATGCCAGTCCCACTTTGAGAATTTTGATGCTCGGTTCCCCCTAGATGGCGGCGCCTGAGCTCTAAATGATGCGAAACTGCACTAGGAATTTAATTTATCCGGGAGTATCCAAAACATGCACTCAAGGGATCTTTAACATTCTGCATAATCATTCGATATGGGCGCTGATGATTTTCTGCAAAATCCACCGACCTGGGCCGGGTTTGGTCCTGCGAACTTGGGTGTACGAGGCCAGTGCCTTACCACTACGCCTCCAATGAATAACGCAGTTCTGCCCATTATTATGTAGAACTAAATTCGGTTCGGATGTTTTGTAAAATTCCTCGGTTCATAGGCTGCAAAAGCGGGGTCACATTCGGCAGTAGAAAAATTGCTTCAATGTCATCTTTTACTAAGATTGGGTCACAGGGGGGTCAGATCCACTTGAGACGGGGCGTTCTCAATCAATCTCAAAATCACGGTTAAACTATAATTTATGTATTTAATTTTCTTTCACTTTGAACTGAAAAGAATTTGGGTAATTTAAAAATTAAAAATTGTGTTGAAATCATGCAGTGAATTATAACTTTTTTTTACATTGCAATGTTCAACAGCATTTTTATTTTATTTAAGATGTTAATTTCGTGCTATCTAACTAATCTGTTTTCAGAATTTTCCTCTTATTTTTGTAGAAAAATGTAATCAAAAAAATAAATAATTATAACTAAAACAGAGGAAAGCATTTTAACTTTGAAAAATGTTTTATAACAAGACGAGGAATTAGACTTAAACTTGAAGATTAAACCTGAAATTCGAAAAATTTCAGGTTCCATTAATTTTATTTTTTAAATCAATTAGGGAAATTATTAACTTTGTTTTTTGAATGGAAACAACGTAAAGGTTCTATCTCTGAAACATTTCTGCGAAATTTTCATTGCATAGTTGTGCCCTGTTACGTTTCTTTTCTCCAGCCTATAGAATGAGCTAATATCATTCATTATATACTATTAACTTTGTATTATACTATTCTTCATATTTTTTCAAATAACATATTTCTTAAATTAAATATTTCAATAAATGTTGTAAAATAGTCTTCACAAATCTTTGGTCATGTAAAGAACTTTTGAAATTAATGACTATGACAAATGTAAATTAATGTGGTAAACATTAATTTACATTTGTCATAAGACTATGGAGTACAATTATTATGGAGTCCATATTGAACTATGGAGTACTATTAAAAAGCTTAAAAACACATTATTTAAATTTAATCTATTGAACAATATTTTATATTACATAGTAACACAATTTTTGTCGAATTTCATTTTATTTCAAAAAAAATTTAATTTATGATATTGTTATTTTATTAAGTGCTTTTCGTATTGCCTTTAAATTTACTTCATCGTTATATTTTGACCCTTTTTTGGCATTGGATAAAAAAGCTAAGACTTAAAATATAGAAACATAGTCATTAACAGACGAGTTAATTACATGTGGGTATTTTAAACGAAGAATAATGCGGCAACTCATTCGTTACACCTTAACTTTTTTACTTATTTATTGTTGAAGAATAATTTCCTTAGATGATTGATTATTTCTTATAGTAGGGAACTACTCTTACGAAGTATTAATTTGTACTCTTTAGAGAATTCCCCATATAACAAACTTGAATTCTTCTCGTGATAAGAAGCTGAAATTCTTTCAAGGTAACGATACAAAAAATCTTGAAGGGCGTAATTCTAAATTTAAGCTGCATTTTGAGGAGACAGAAATGTTAACTTCTAAAATTCTCAAAATCATAGAGAAAATTAATAAGGTCAAATTTTTGAATAATGTCGGGTAAAAATGAAGTTTTGAGTAAGAATTATTTTAACTCACGGAAGAGGGCAGCAATGAAATGCAACTCGTTTGATCGGGCTCGCCTTAGTAAAAAGAAAAAAAAATGTATTGGGGTCGTAACTAGGACTACATTTATCAAGATTTTTTCCCCTTTCTTTTTTTTTTTTTTTTTTTGCAATAAAGATAGGCTTTTGAGGAAAAATACTTTCAGTGTGTAATTTTCTGAAATGCTTAGAATATGAAATGATGAGAGCATAATTAAGAATATTTCTTTTTTTCTTTTAGGAGATTGCCTTCGCCTCAGAAGAACAATCAAGGTAGGTTTAAATAAAAATATTTGTATTATTAAAGAATAAAGAAAATTAAACCAAATAAGCAAAAAGTATTTCATACCAGATTGAAAAAATAGTGAAGTTTCTCGTAGTACTTATTATTAAAGCAAGTTTACTTTATTTTTCTGGAAATTTTTAGCCATGTTTTAATTGCAGTCATATTAGGTTTATGGAAAGGTATCATCAGAACCCAGAAATGGCTACTGTAATGGACGAAAGTGTTAAATATATTAAGATTGCTGAAATCGGATTTTGAGCAATGACATTAGTGCCCTATGATCTATTATTTTAATCTCTTTCTACAAACTCTATACAGCTCTAGAAACTTTTCTTATCAGCAAGAATATTTAATTTACATTAATCTCTTTAACTGAGAGAATATTTTTCTTGAGTTAAATAAGTTTATTTGGCTGTGTCAAAATCGAAATTAATAAGAACAAAATTTACTTACATAAAACATTTTGAAAGAAGTTTCATTCATGGTGGCTGTTCAATATGACAATTATAACTATGTTTCAAATACAATCCATCACCATCGTGAAATATTTTGTTAATCCTATAATTATTTGTGCCTTAACCTTTTGAGCTGTGAATTGGACAATATTTGTACTTAAAGTATATTGATCTGAATGAAAAAACGGTGTCAACAGTTTATTGCTGTTAATTTTTTGCCCTTGAAAATGACTGTTTTCAAGGGTTAAACTTATGTCATACAAATACAACGAGCAATAAAGTTCCAAACCCTGGTTTCTACAGATAAAATGCTACTGATATAAATATATAACAGCATGGGATCTGAATGCCCACGATCTAATGAGGACTGTAGCAGTTAATAAAACATGTCACATGTCGTTTCAGTATTAATTATAACTAGCCCTTAGTTTCAAACGTAAAAGTGGCGGAGTAATATACCGCCGTGATAAACCCAAAAGTTGTGCTTCTCAGTTGTTATTTCATATAATCAATATTAAATATAATCATCAATTTCTCTTTGAAGTCGTATGCTGATGTCACATTTATGCTTAGCACGGCAGTACAGTTTTCAAAACCTTTTTTAATGCATAAATATTATAAATTCCGTCAAATATGTAAAATTTTGTATGGAATTAGAAAAAAAAGTGCAATAGTTGAGTTCCTGTACAAATTAAGCTCTACTGATAACAAAAGGGGGAGACAATAAATTCACTTTTTTATGTCCCTTTTTCTGTAGCAACCGGGAAAAAAAAATGTGTCTAGCAAAGAGCTCTATACAGAGGTCGAATATCATTTTCTGAAGTGAAGCGGAGAGCCCCATGAAAGATGTTAATGTACTAAGGCAAACGCAACTTGTAGATATAAATACACGGTTATTAAAAGTCATTTTTTTTTGTAAATACATAGCTGATGATAAGAGGAAATATTTATCTAGTCGCATTCGGAAAGACAGTTGTATTTGACTCGAACAAGAAAAGATGTTGTTCTTGAAGGGATCTAAAGATCCCTGAGGGTGTGAAGAGTTCAATCATAGGAGTTGAGGCGAGTAGTTGAACCACAAAATCCTTGAAGAAAAAATAATTCGGAGGACGAAGAAAAATAATCGATCATTTGGTTTTTAATTTGAAGGTGCGGTTAGCCTTCTGGCAAAAATAACCCTATCTACAATTCAACTTGAAGAGACTTAGGTTTTTTTTCTTCCTTTGTGTTTGAGATGATCTTGATGAAGTGCACTTAGGAGCATATGGATGATTGTTTTTGCATTATTTACGAAAGGCAATTACAACTAAATGCTTATCTTTGCTCTTCTTTGGACGTGATGTTTGCTATTGTAAGTAGTTTGGGAACATGAAGCATGAGTGCATTGATGGTGTAGACAGAAACATTTGCTTATTTCATAATGACTTGACACTTCGGTGTATTAATTTTTAGAATGTGTCGTAAGTGCTGTAAATATGTCAATAATTCGCGTCTATAATACAACAGGGCCATGACTCAAAAAAAGTTCAAAATGGTAGTAGATTTGGAATGAGTTATGATTTGCTGAGTTCTTATTCGTGTACAAATGTCTTTATCTACAATACTTTTTAAGTTACTAGAGATTATTCTAGTAATAATGAAACTAAAACAATGAGAGTTTCGTAATAATTGCACAAAATTGTGCATGTATTTGAAAATAATCATACCCACATATAAGGTTACTTAATCTAAGATACTGCTCAACCTCATATAAATGTAAATTAAAATGGAAACCCTATTTAACAAATTTTGTGATATTATTTTAATTCTGCTCCTGAAAAAAAAGCAAAGAAAAAACAGTTGGTCCTGGCTGAGGCCCTGTTAAATTGGGAGTACAAATTAGTACTAATGCAATGTATAAATAAATTATTTAGTTTTAATTGGAGGAAACATTTTAAAAGGAGAAAACCATGTCTTAAAAATATTTTAATGTATTTTTGAAGGATATTTGTGAAGGAACGAATGAATGAATGAATGAATTAATTAATTAATGAATAAATGAGTTAATGAATGAATAAATAATTAACAGTGAATGAATGAATGCATAAATTAGTTGTTGGCTGAATTAATTAAAGTTTTATTGAATAAATGGGTGAGTAAGTAAAAGAAATAGAAAAATGTATTAGTAAAAACTGAATGTGATTCTCCGTGTTCTTATCAATAACGAAAGTTATTGACTGGTTGATATAATAAAAATGTGAGAAGAGAAGTGGGCACTGGGACAAGTGTTATATTTTTCATACAGAACAAAAAAAAATGCAGACGAATTTTTATACTAATTATTGCTGAGATTTTTTATAGCGGAAATAATTTTTGTTGGAATTGCGTTCTGTTTCCTACATATGGAAAAATTTTATTATCTTTAATAAAAATTCCAATTATAGTTAGTAGGAAATTATTCAAGTGTAACACCCATGAGTAAGAGAATAAATTTGATGTCGTTTACCTAACAGGCAATAGTTTTATTTTTTATTTACTTAAAGAATTTTTTTGCTTTTCGATATTAAATGTATTAACAGTTGAAAAAAATAATATTTAAAATAATTAAGAACTTAAGCTAAATGAGAGAGAGAGAGAGAGATTTGCAAGTGTGATATGGGTATACGGGAAAAGTAAGCGCGTATAGTTCTAGGCGGAACTTCTTGTTCTCGTTTGTGTCGTTTTTATGCGAAGACTTATTTTACGCACCTCAGTCATACAAAATCCTAATAAATATTATATGCAGTCCATAATTTTGGGTTTAGTTCAAGTTTTCTGTTATACTGTTTTGAGGTTGGGGAAAAGGTAAAAGAATGTTCCAATAACGGTATCCTACTTTCTTTAAAATTCAGCCATTTCAATGGTTAGATTTATGTCAACGTCAACATTTTTTTTTTGCCTGAAACTATGTTACAGTGTAAGTAATGTTAAATCAAATCGATTTAAATTCTTATCACTGCTTCAGTCTCTTAAGTATCTACCATTTCACAATAAATTCATTTTTTCTTCTTTTCTACGTAGTAATTTTTTGTTTTAAATCGAATTCATGCAAATTTTATCCTTTTAAGATATTTTTACATTGAATCAATAGGGAAAAACATGCTTAAATTTTTGACTTTTTTTGCTTCATGTTTCTAAAAAAAATGTTACAAAATGTTGCATTTGATGCATTGTTTCTAACAATTCAATTAATGGGTAATGTGGACTTATTTGTATAGCTCCGGGTAGAGGAAATAAAGCTGATAAAATGTTCCGGAAATAAATTTAAAAAAAAGACTTTAAATGAGGCAAAGTTGATGCTTTGACCATGAAAATAATTTAATTTCTTTTAGCTTTTCGTCCAACAATGCGAAATATATCTGAAGGTAATCGGTTATAATGAATAGAGAAGCATCTTTCAGGTATTGAACCCCATAAAAAGCAAGATCTATTGAAGAAATATTTTGGCAAGACTTTTCTTCTTTTAAGTTTTCCTCTGTATGCTCAGAATGCTTTCCCTCTTGTATGGGTCAAAAAGGTTCTGTTCCGAGCTTCTATTTCTAATTTATGCTCTGACCTTGTACATGAAAATGTCTTTTCAAAGATAACTGCATGTATTTAAAAGTGCCATGGGGCATTACAAAGCTGAACAGAGTGAAATGCTTATGTTTTAGGAACCATCTTTGAGGTTAATCCATAGTTTCCTCATTCTTTCCACGTGACCCTGGTAATTGCTTTTTAATATCCTAAAATCAGAGCTTGCGAAAATAGTGGCTTTAGCGAGGTATTCCGTAAAATAAGCACACATACTAATCGGCTGGGACACCTTTCCACAAAAGCGAAGATTGAGAGGGCTCTTTAAGTCCAATAACTTCCTGCGCAAAACGAAAGGGCCAATTTCCGAATTCTGGTGCTCAGTCTTTGAAGAGCAGGTGCTCAGATTTCAGCCCCTCGCTCACCACCTCCTGCCACCTTCTCCGCCTCTGGATCATGATCTTGAGAAGAAACTCCCTTACTCATCAAGAAGAGATGAAACGGTAAAAAAAAATCGCAAGCTTTCTGTCCCCTCCTCTTTAAGCAAGATACCAGGCCCATCAAGGTTTAAGTATACACTAAAGTCCTTGTTTTCACTTCCTGCGAACAGTAAGTATATTATGCCTTAATCGCAAGCTTTCTGCTCCAGGTACCTAAGGTATTTATTAGAGGGGCAGGATATTTATATCCCTCTGGGCCCACTTTTTTTTCTTTCTTTTTTTTAAACTTTTAATATCTTTCGGGAATTGCTCTTTTGTAACCATTCTGACCTACGCTGGCTACCACTTGACTTTATTCTTACTGAACGCTTCTGAATGGTAGGCTAACGTTCTTGGTCAACTCTTTACCTTGAAAGTAAGCATGATTCCTATGGTAGAGGCAATATCTTTGGCAGCAGTTATGAATTTTGTTTGTTCTTTACTTGCTCGTGAAGATTACACTTAGAGGTGAAAATGAATTGTCTCTTGCATGATAGTTCTAAACCAACTAGTCTGAAATGGCATATTGGTTACGGAACATTATTAATGCGGAACTCCTTTGCATTTTTTTAGTGAACCTCTCTTTCTTGATAATAAACCATTAGTTTGTACCTCTCCGAAGAATGATTCTGTATTTGATAATTGCATACTGACGACGAAATTAACTCATTTGTTTGTATGAATGAATGTAGCTTTAACTCACATTGCACAGCTATTAAAGATTCATAAAGGCTTTCCGAAAATTGATTTTAGGACATATAGCGGAACTGAGTTCTTGTAGTAATGTACTTCATAGGCAGTAAGGTCCGAATTTTACTTATATTTTTTTATATATACTTATTTACTTATTTTGGACGGAGGGGGAAAATATTGCAATCAAAAATTTATATTTTCAAATTCAGCAGCAAAGCAACTATTCTTTATATTGCACTTTAAATAGTGAATGATTTTTTCGTATATTTAAAAATCCTCTATTTCATATACCTGGTGATATATTTTAGAGAGGGAAAAGTCTCATCTCATACTTTTATTCCTCCGCCTTGCGAGCCTTAAATCAAAAGTAACCATTTTTTAAAATTACAAATATGCTTTGAGTTATTCATTTATAACTCATTCTCGTTATTCCTACAATAAACATTAAGTTATACATTCATATTCATACATAAAAGTTCTAAGTCATTGTTCCTGTTAATACAATTAGCATTTATTGGCAAACAATTTTAGACTTCGTGATACTTTGCTGTTACTTTTTTATTTTGTAAAAACTGAAACACAATTGATTTCCAACGAAAAGGTCGTCAATTTTTTGCTTATTGAAACTGTTTAAAACTAATTAAAATGAAATTTAAATTGGTCTTTTGAAGTTACGCTATTTTAAGACAAAAGGACTTCCTAATGAGTAAATTCTATAAGTTTTATTTATTTTTGTATTGACACGTCTTGTTTCGTGTATATATTTTGTGCAAATCGGATACTTCGCATGTCTTTTTCGATATTCTTTGAAATAAAATATTGTTCAGCGGATATTATTGCTGTTTAATTTCGAGAAAATTGTTAGGAAACTAGTTCTATTTTTGGTAAAATTGTGTTGTTATAACTTTACTAGTTACGTTCGTTTGAAAAGCTCACTGTGGTTACAGAAACGTCTTTGTTCTTATATTCAAGCGTAAATTGCCAATCTCTTTTTTTCTTTCTTTCTAATTTTCTTTTCTTCTTTTCTTAATAATTTTCTTTCAGTGTTAGCATTACAGTGTTGGTAAGATGTTTTTGCATCAATTTGAAAATGATTGATAAGTTTCCTTTCGAGTATTCTGAGCTCCTAGTGAGATTTTTTTTATTACATCTTTATTTTTATCTTCTGCCTTAGTTATCCTTATTTCTGTTTTCCTGAACACTTGCAAAACCATAGCTTATATATAATTGAATATTATTCGAGGACTAAAATATACTAATGATCAAAATGTCACTTTTTTAATGATCATGCTTAGATGCAAATGCAATATATTTGTATCACAAAATCATATTGTACAGTTTAATACGGTTCTTCAAACCGTTATGATATGAGTGCTTAACGATGGCAAGATAAAGACTGGAGTTTGCTGAAACTATCTCATTTTTTATTCATTGATATAGTAATTATAAATCTTATATAGTTTTGTTACTTTTACAATGAAATTGCTATTTATTAGCTTCATCAAGATAAGAAAACAATGATTATTTGAACATTATTGCTACATTATATTTTATCTTTTTAAGATGTTCTTGCTGGCGAGATTGAAGTATATTACTATGTCATGAGAAAACTAGTAAAAACTTTTAAAATCACAGAAAGAAAAAAAAATGTTAAAACTATTACCAGACACCAGCAATGACCCCAGATATCGTAATGGAATTTTGATATTACTGCTTCAACTTCTCTCTCTCTGTTTTTTAATTTACATTGATGCATGTTGACATAAATTTGGACAAACTAATATTTCCTTCATTAATAAAACATTTCCTTCGATTTTCATTTTTTTTAATGAAAGAATTATTAACTCTATGTTACGGGGGCACAGTCATTTAACAATTATTTTTGCAACGAGCCTTTTATGAAGGCATGTTTAGTTAAGAAATAAGTCATTTTTAAAAGAAAAATTAATATTTTTTGTGAACGTGTGTTTTCAGGAAAATCGAATGTCTTTCAGAAAACGAATGTCTGTTGTTTCCCTATCACAAATGAATGTCTTTCTCTTTTTTCAATTTTAATTATTATTATTATCACATACAAATGCTCATATGGAAACCAGTCAGTATTTTAAACTTCTTGCAGGAGTTAATACACTTCACATGAAGTATCATATGAAAACTCTTATCTAATTAGTGTTTCATTCTAGATTGTAATCACTTCTAAATGAAGTTTGAATTGCAAATGCTTATCCATTCACTATTTCAAAGCCTATTTTCAATCACTTTTAGACAATGTTCAAATGCTGCATTCAATTTAATATCAGAAACATCTAATTGTTATATCTCTCTTCTTAATCTTCGTAACGGTGTAGAACTCGTTTTGACGGAACACCGTTTCCTCAGCAAACCATCCCTTCACTGGTGAGAATACAAGCCGAAGAGATTACAAGCCTCGTAATATCCATCAGGGAGCGAAAACAGGTGCACTACCTCCAAGAAAGCTCTCCTCCTCAACATTTCGCGCATAATGTTAATAAGACGTTCCTCAATAAAATTAATGACAGCATATTCAGCCCAAGACTCTCTCCGCTCGTTGGATTTTGAATTCTTTGTGCATCCGTTTTAATTGCATTCAAGAATTTAAATGTTTCAAATTGTAATATGGGGAGAGTATGTTGCGAGTAATAAATACATTATTCAGCACTTCTTATCGGATTATAGGACACAAAATAGCGTTCTCGCTGCTTCGAGATATTTTGTATTTAAGTCTTTATGAAAAGTTTGGCTGATAGGAAATGTTTTAATATTTTTGGGCTAATGGTAATTTAAAAAATTACATACTAAGCGAACGGAACTTATTCAAATTTACAAAAGGAAATTGAATTGTATTGCTTTCAAATACTATAAGCCTAAGGTTCTTGAAAATCAATAAATAATGAATTGTCTGAGTTTTGTGTGTTATGATTACAGACAAATTGTTCATTTTGATATTGTAATCGGTTTATTAAGATATTCAAATTAAATATGATTAAAAAAGCTGATAAATAAGTCATATTTTTCTAATTTAAAATAGTTTTATCTGCTTTGACATTTTATCTGTAGTTCCAGTGGAAGGTTAGAATTTTATACTCTCATTTCACCTTTAGGAAATAAACTGGGAAAAATAAAAATGAATTAAATTTCCTTAATATTTTAATTTTTAATTTTTGAATTGAATTTGCTTCATACAATAAATCTGCTTTTCCCAACCCTTTTCGCTCTTATAGAATCTTTTTGACAATGCTCAAGTTCCAGGGAACTCTATTGTGCGTGTACTATCTGAAAGTAGCGCTTTTAATCGTTATTACTCACATTCAATGATAATGAATACAAAACATTGTCCCTTTTCAGGATGCTGTTTGTGGGCAGTAATAAGACGATAAAGTTTAAAGAATATCGGTGTTTCAGTCTTTCTTGAATCACCTTTAAAAAAATCTTAATGCTTAAATATGCATAAATAATTTCTGCAATATCTTATCAGTTATTCTACATAGCCTGTAACATTGAAAATTAACCCAAATTAAAATTACTAACTAAAACTTACGATTTTTAAGTTTACAAAGAAGTTGAATAATCAAGACTTCTTGCGGAACCCTTAACAATGCTTCGCGGAACGTAAAGGTTCCGGGGAGCCCTGGTTGGGACATGCTGATATAAGAATAATAAAATTTGTATTTTTGCAAAAAAAAAATCACCTTTCACTACTGCAGTCATTAACATATTGGTTTTAAGTCAGCATCCAGTCAGTTAATAGAATATTTTTGTTTAAAAAAATAAAACAATTTTAGTTTTGAAGGTGCTTAATATATTGGCATTGAAAATAAGAAAAGCATAGGTAGTAGTATCTAATAAATGAGTAACTTTTTCCACTGCTACTGAACCAAAATTTGCTTTTGTGTCTTTTAAAATTTAGAAACTACGTAAACCTTGAACTTTTAGCTAATTTGCTGCCTATAAAATCATGAAAAAGATTGAATTTGAAATATGGAATGCTCCATAAAAAAACTTCCAGGTTATGTAACCTTGATAATGGGCACATTTTCATGGAATAATAAGTTCAGTCACCATAAACTAGTTACATTGAATTGAATATTAGCAAAAAAAAAAAAAAACAGCTCGAACCACCAAAAATTTAAACAGTATACAAATTTAAAATATTTTGGTCTTTTTTTATATTTTGTTATAATTTATGTTTTGATTTAGTCGTTTTCTTTGATTTCTTGAAATGAATGGCTTCTTTTCTGGTTTTTTATTCTATGGGTTCGTGTGTGTGCATTTTTTAATTTACCTTATCATTTTCTCTACTTCATGAAATATCATTAATGAATTCTTCATGTATGTATCACACGATTTTAAAAATGCTATGATGATATCAACTAATTTGTAATCACGCCTTCGGCCCCTATGCAAGCTTGAGATAATTTGATTCCCGGATACATAAATTAAATGTAGTCTCAGAACAAACAAAAATATATTTCGAAGGATAAGCTTTTATTATGAGATTTAGTTTTACTTTTTGATTTATTAGTAAGATTGCCTATTCATTAGCGAATAAATGTATGTGTGTACAAAGATTGTGTCTGGCGTTAGGGTAGGATTATATAAGATGTACAGTGTTAAAAAAAAATTGTTTGTCCGAAAAAGATATTTTAAAAATTGTAATGAAGAACTTTGAGACGTGAAAGCTTAGCTGGAATATGCTGCTCTTTCCAAAATATTGATGAGATTACCTTATAAAATCCTTAGAATTTCCTCTAAACTATGAGTCTTTTAGGTGTTGTATAAAGAAACATTTAATGTTAGTACCCATAAATGCGTAGTAATAGTGAACGTAACACCTAAAAGAAAAAGCGGTTTGTTTTGTTTTTGCAAATTATAATAGCTATGTCAATTCGAAAAAGGTAAATAGTATTGTATAATTTTTGTTAAAGTTAATATGCCTCATTATGTACTAATATTTAAAATTTTCTAGTAAAGAAACTTAACGAATTAAGAGAAGAGTCATAAAAAAAGTCAAATGAAAGAATAGGGTCAGGTGGGGTAAAATGGGTCACTTTTTAACTATTTTCATATTCAAACTTTCATAGCAACAAACCCAGAAACATTTCCCATTTCTTTTCAAATGCATCTTAACATTGAATTCCTTTAGAACAAGTTTATATAATTTTAATATTTATTTTTTAATTATAAAATAGTAACTGAGCTTATAAAGTTGTGACCTGTTTTACTCTATCGTGGGGTAAAATGGGCCATAATGCAAAATAATGCTGAAAACAGTTATTTATTACTTTGAAATTGGAAGAAAAATGTGCAAGTGTAACATATTTAGCAAGATTTGGAATTATGATTGCATTGAAATTCAAAAATAATATTGTTCTCGATTGTTACATATTGGTTCACATAACACTTCAACAGCATCACTTCTCTCTACCACATCAACATGGTCTTTTTTTTAACATTAAAAAAACATTTTAAAAAATTAATTTAATTTCAATAAAATAAACAACGAACACTGTTTAAATTTAGGAATTTTTTGCAGTGAGGTGCAACAGAGTAAATTTACAAAATAATAATAGAATAAAACGACCTAATCTTAACCATGACCCATTTTACCCCATCCAAGAAAAACTGATGTAAAGAAGAAAATATTTAATATTTTTCTTAACTACTCAGCTGGAATTGTTCTCCAAAATTTCTTAGTGAGAAAATCCTTTAAATTTGGGCTGTTATTTGATAAAATGACTGATGATTTGATGTTATTTGAGAAAAAATTTCTCAGAAACCTGCAATGCCAATATTTTGTTATATATGCTTCCTGCTCCCTCCCACTGATGAAGAGGCAGGCTCTTTTTCATTTTTTAATGTTCGTATTTGTGATTTGCCACGTTCAGCGTTTAAAATTTAATTGTTGTTTCTTACATACCCACTAATTTTAATTCTATTTAAATTTTATATATTTTTTTCATTTAATATATATATATATATATATATATATATATATTTATAACGTACATGCATGCAATTTAAGTGTTGTGCACTTGTGCACATCTATAATTATGATTAATCTTATTATTACCAACTCTAAAAATCCTCCGCGAATAATCTTCAAGCAAAATTTCAAAATATAAATGCAATTAATATGAGATTCAACAGAAAGAATTAATGAATGGACACTTTTCATTCGAGATCATTTAACTAATTTTCACTCGAAATTCCAAATCACACGAGCAATACTAATTATCAATGCTAAAATTTTCGTAAATGAATCCAAAGTTCAAGATTACATTTAAAAGTTTAAATAATTGCTTCTCCGTTTTTTTTCGTTCAGAAATTAGAAGTGTTTAATATCTTTAAGAAATTGGAACGAAAGCTTCAGAAGATGAAGATCAACTCCGCCCCTTTTTCTCATCAGCATCCGTAATGACCCCTTCCGTTAGCATAAAAAACGACAACAAACCACCTCCCCTTTGTTAATATATTTAAAGCGAAAGAGTTAAATTGGAAGGGTGTGTCCGGAGGCAAACTCCACCCACGGACGAAATGTTTCGCGGCGGAACCGCTGGGGGCACATGCGTCGTAGGGTTCATCGGCTCCCAACGATTTTTCCGAGCAGGGACGGAAGTTCACGAGGTTGCTCCCCGTGCAGATGCCGATCGCTTGCCGCGGCAGCAGATCGGCTGGTGGCCGTGACCCCTCGACACGCGTTCGTCGGAGGGAGAAAAGGTGAAACGTGCAGATTTCACTCTTTAACACTTTTCTTTCAAGGAACTTTTTTTTTCTTCCTAATCTGAAGTTCTTCCAAGTGTCATACGAGAAGATTGTTAGCGAACGAAAAAAAAGGGAGGTATTTGCAAATGTCTGCTGAGAGTGTAAGATTATAAGCTTATTTCATGAAGATAATGATTGTGATAATTTATTGCTATAAAAAGTAGTTTAGCGACTAAAAATCAAAAATGTTTTCTCGGTTTTTGAGGATAGTCCTCAAGATGTGATGCTAATTTTCCTTCCTCAAAATTTGTGTACATTACCTTTGAGAGCATGAATCTCCTTATAAGTCTTAAACTTTAACTAAGTTTCGGTTGCTTACATATAGTATATTTTTGAGTACAAGGTTGCTATGATAAAATTTGTCATGTCCTGCCATAAAAGATAGTATATTTTTGTTTTTCTGTTTCGAACATAATATTTCCTTACATTTTAATGTCTTGGTAATGATTACAAGCTGTATTGCTATTATTTATCCCTATCTGTTCATTGGTTTCACTAACGAACCGCTTCGACTTTCAGGCTGCCCCCCCCCCCCCTCAAGAAATTAAATTTTATGATTAGAAGGAAGATTTATGCAGCATTTAAAATTTGGGTTAATCCGAATAAAGTTGCTGAGTAGGCTTTTCCCTATAGAACAAACTAAATGAGACCTTGAAATTTGGTTGAAAATAAGTTTCAAAAGGAACGGTTCTCAAAGAAGTGGTATACTAGTGAAAGTTTTGGAAATATTCCGCCAGTTCATTGGGCTTCAACCGAAGAAAAACTTTGGACTTTGTATTTGTCAGAACGTTTCCCATAGAAAAAGTAATTGAAGCATTGAAGCATCAAAATTTCGTTGAAAATATGTCCTCAAAAGGAAGTCAGTCACGTGGACTTAGTACTGCTAAGATTTTTCTAGATACAATGCGTTCATTTCATTTGAACTTAAGAAATGTTATAAAGAGATATTCGTCTTTGGTTCTTGATTTCAAAGAAATTTTTCACTTGTCGAAAAATCTCGCATTTTTCAGGAGGGTTTAGATTACCCCCCCCCCCTTTTTTTTTTCAATTTGCACGAGTGCAAAAGTAGGAAAAACGAAATGTATGACTGAATGAGCATAAAAATTTCCGCCAATGTAAAATTTCAAAACAGAATCCGTTAAAATATTTATAAATAAGAACAACTTTTACGTAATAATGTAGAAAGGCTTTTAATTTAAAGCAAAATATATAAATGTTGGAATCAATCAAATTGGTTTACAAAGAAAAAAAAAAAAACTCTTTTACAACAATAAAAAAAAAAGAAGAAGATGGCGGGGGAAGAAATATCTGCCATCATTAAAATTGTAAAATAAAAGTTAAACACTTACATGTCAGTGTTCATTTGCTGGAAACTTAATTTGTGAGAACAACACTGTAACGCATACAAATTTCAAGATAAATTGCTTCTGCACGGGTTTTGGGATGACACAAAGCGTTTTTAGCAATGTAAAGTGTTATGAACCTCGGAATATAAGTATACTTGCAAGGTTTCTTTTCCTTTGTATTATTCCCGAAACATCCTTACGGCTCTACCGATAATATATTCGATATAGGAGCCTCTAATTCAATTTTTAACGGAACTGTTTTTTTTTTTTTTTTTTTTTTTTTTTTTTTTTTAATCACCAATTATTTCGGTAAGCTCAGTAAATAATTAAATAAAACAAAACAAAAAATCATATTGCTAAAAGAAATAAATAATTCAGTTAATGATTGCCTCTAAATGTTGAGTTGGGAGAATAATAATAGATTTGAGGTTTCGTCATAGAATTTCCCAAAAACATGTTTAAATGCACCACCACGTACAGTTATGCAATAAATCCTCAATACTCATGAAATCATCATTGATACTTTATCATAGAATCATTCAATGTATAAAAAAAAAACGTTTTGAGGAATGACCAGTTTTCGCGCTTGTCATTCCCTTATGATGTATCACGTGACCTCAGCCGAGTTGACCTTCTCACTCATTTTCCAAACACGATCGCCATGTCTTCAAAGTGTGTACAAAACGTGTGGAGCAACTTTTCGAGCGTGGAAATTAATTTTCTGAAGTGGCAAAGGAGAGGCATGTGTTCGAATGGAACAGAAGGGCGACGATTTAGTCCCCCCCCCCCCCTATTTCTGTCCCTATCTTCTCATACCCGCAAGCATCAGAAACTCATGAAATTGAGATTAGAATTTTTGAGAGGGAGGAAACATGTGCTGGGTTTTAGTAATGGTCATGCGAGGAAATCGTTCATTAAGTGAGCATTTAGCTTTACCAACTTTTTTTCCCGCTTATTTAGGCGCCCCTTCATTGCTTTGTATTTACTTTTCCTTCGGACACTCAAACGTTCCTTATACAATATTTCTTCTCGCTACCTTACCAAAATACATTTTTGTTCCTAAGTAACTTTCTTACAGACTTTCTTAAGGATTTCAAATCCCTTCTTCACTGTAAAAAAAAAAAAAAAAAAAATCTGCTGTATGTTGCACTAATAAATGACGCAATTTGCTGGCTACAAAGGATGATGTTTAATTTTACCATATTTTGGTGCAAAACAGTATGGTAAACACTGCTCTGTAGCTCGTAAATTGTTACTCTTTTTTCCTTGAGTGTAACATAATACTTAATGCTTTACAGTATTGACGGGTTCGAACGTGGTTCATCGAAGACACGGTATCAGTCTGCTCTGCCACCTACGCAAATGGGTGGATGTAGGTGACGTTATTTAAACAAACTAACGATATCGCGCTCGAAAATATAGAGAAAACTAGTGTTGATCAATCTACCTTATTGGAAAGGGTTCAAAGGAGGGCTACTAGGTTGGTAAGGGGTTTTTCAGACTTTGATTATGAGGGTCAAGGCTTAAAAGACTCAATATGTATAGTCTCGAGCAAAGTAGAGTTAGAGGGGACATGATTCAGTTATTTATATTCATTAAAATGGAAAGTGTTGATGGGCTGCATTTATGCACATAAGGTATGTCAGAGGTCATTGTTTTAAGCTTTTCAAATCTCAGGCTAATCTTGAAATTTGGAAAAATTACTACTTCAGGAGGGTTGTAGGCAGTTGGAATAGTTTAACGGAAGCGACTGTTACTTGCAGTAAAAAGTTTTGAGAGGGCTCTCCATGTTAAATTGACTAGGACCAGCCTAGCTGAGCCCAGAGCCTGTTTCTGGTTGTCACTTTTGTATTTCTATTTGTATGACTAGAAATTTATAGCATTATTAAAAATGCTATGATATTTTTTATGAAATAATATATTTTTATAATATGATATTTTTTATGTATCACATTCAAATTTGTGAACCAACTATGGTGAAAGAAGCATGAACTTAAACTTATTATTGTCATAAATTTTCGTGCAAGATTTTTGTGATAAAAACGTTAAAATATGATAATTTAGACAAAAGTTATGTTTGTAGAAACAAGTATGCTATCTCTGCATTCAGAAAATACTAGAGGTTCGTATATAAATGTACATGAAGAAAATAAATGTGTTATCGAAACATAATTTCTTGAGCTCCGTTAAAAATTATTAGGGGGGGGGGGGGGTAAGACAGACAAACCGACAGACACACATTTTCCCACCTTAAACCCTACTTTCAAATTTTTGTTTTTACATACATTAAGCCTTCTTTCATTCTTTTTTTTTTTTTTTAACTTTTACTGGAAAGTAGGCTACAAAGTGTAAAAAAAATCTTTAATGCAAATCTTTAAAAATAAAGGAGCTATTCCTCCTTCAAAGCATTTTTCTCTCACATCAGAAAATGACTAGCGAGGGGAACAATGAAATTAGCATTATTAGAAACTTGTATCCATAAAAACTGAACTTGTATCCATAATTAAAAGTTAAAAAACAACATATGATGTAAAATTAATTTTTCAGGGAGGATTAAACCAGTCACTCATACATTTCTTTTGGAAAAAAATAACTTCATAAATTTGAGGGACTGATTATATCATCTTAACATTCACAAAATTGATTTATTCAATTCTTTCTTACACACTCAAGAACTTCTCTAAGCTGTATAAAATTTTGCTTCACAAGCATGTTACTGACATGTGGTAAGTATATAGACCCATTTCCTATCCGTGTTATAATGTCATGCTGCTTAAACCTAATGAATTACAATGAGTGAAGGAATGATTCGAAATATGTGTTATAAACCGTTTTGCCAAACAAAAATAGCTTCTAACGACAAAGAAAACCTAATGTGTAGAAATAATACTTTGCATGTTAATTTTAAAAGTAAAAGTCAATCAGTGAAAATATCATTATTTCGGTAAGGGACCGTTCATAAATGATGTCACGCTTCCCCCCCCCCCTCTCCCCTAAAAGCGTGACATCATTTATGAACGATCCCTAAGAACTGTTTCGTTTGAGTTGTTTAGGTGATGAATTGCATTTCATAACCCTTAAGAATTAAAACAAAATACTTACTTTGATTAATGCTTAAATTTTATGAACTAATATAATAACACAATCTTCAAACGCTATATTAAATAAATAATTTATTATTTTTTGTTGAAAATTTTAAAATATCCTTCAGTTACATCAATCCGTCCTATTTGCGTAGAATTATGCTCTTATGTTCTCTTGAGAGAGAAACAAAAATATTATGGATGATAATTAGTATAACACGCCTGGCTGTTTAGTTGAAAAGCAACCGGATATGTGATTATGAAGAATCAAAGAAACGAAAGAAATATAGGGGAATGTGGGGCAAAATGAAATAGTTAAGAGTAATTTTTTTTTTAATGAGCAAATTAAAAATTTATTTGGAAAATGACAGTATCTAAAGAGAGAACTATGTATTTTGTGAAAGAATTTCCATTGAAACCATATTTTTTATTTTAGGCAGTAAAATTTTACGTTGAAATGGAAGTGAGAAATTATCACTTTAGCCGATGTATGGGTAAAGTAAGCTATTGATAATTTTCTTGGTACTTTTTGTTGAAACTGGGGCTTAATTTGCATGAGCTCGAGAAATCTCAGCTTCTTTTAAATTGTATGTAAATTTTTAAATATTAAACGCAATTTAGATAATTCAGACATTAAAATAAGTTCTGAAGACTATAAGGACTCCCGCATTTTTTTCCTTAGAAATTAAGCCTTTGTGGCAACTAAAAAAACCCACCCTTTTTTGCACTTATATTAGTCTAAACATGAAGAGCCTTTATAGACCGCCAGGGGATCTACAAATTTATATGGAATCCTAACCATTATGACATAATCAGAGAAAATGCTACTGGGAGTCTAACTCGACCCCTTGGCACGGAAACTTTCGCGATATTAAAAGTTTTGATGAAGCTCTATAGAGTATCCGGCTATGCCATTGGACGGCATAAACAGTTTGAAATCAACCTAGATTAAATCGTTTTTCATTAAATTTAGTCTCATTAACGTCATTAAAATCAATAAGATTACTTTTGAATTCCGGGTAAATCAATCTGAATAAGAATAATAATTACTATTATTATTATTATTATTGTTCTCTGAGAGAGAGAGAGAGAGAGAGAGAGAAGAGCTTGCAGTGACTGCACTTGAATTTAATCGGATGGAAACTAAAGTGAACTAAACTGAGTAAAATTAATTCAGTCAACTAATTAGTAGGTTGAAAATTTAGTTATTTGATGCTCAACGTTGGTGTGGGAGCAAATTGAAATAAAGTATATCACTTTGGGCCCTAATGCACTTGACACATTGTACTAAGCATTTGAAATAAAAATAAGCCTAACATTAAATAAATTACCACTGTAGTGGATATCAGTAGGTCTTAAGTAATATTTAAAATATTACTAATATAAATTTTCTGATAATATAATAACAAAAAGTATTTTTGACTTAACACAAAACATTACAATACGAGTGTCCAGTTTTGAAAATGGTTTGTATTATAATGTATACCTTGATCTTTAGATGATACTATGTTTTGACTGGAATCAACCACATATTATGTAACATATGCGAGATGTTATTGAACAGGTGGCTCTGCAAACAGAGTAAATATTCATTTTGCCTCATTATTTCACTTTACCGCATATTATCCTACATTTGTGTACATTTTATAGCTTATCAAAAAAGACACAACACAAAAAAAAGCAAATTGGGTAGAAATTGTGTTCAAGAATGAATAACAAATGCAAAAGAATCAGAAGAATTAATATACCTTAAATTTTTCAAACCGTATTGTTTTATATCAGAAAAAGAACGAAGTTGGTTTCGTGTAGTATTGAATTTCAACATGTGTTTGGGAAACTCGCTAGCGGAATGTCTCAAAGATATGAATATTCACTCAACTCAACACCAGGTTCTATGACATAATTTTAATCCTAAAGTCAGAATAAGGCTTTTGGAATCTTTATAGTATGCGTTCAAGCTCTATTGCAAGTCTCAATGATTTATTCTTTATGAAATTCTTATCGGTCAAAATTAAGTTTTATATTTTGACTAAAATGTACTCGGTACTCTGTACAGATAATTATTTTATTTCACTACTCCTCAGAGCTTATAAAGCATTCTAATGAAAATATAATTTTACCATGATGTCGGAAATTCAAAGCATCAAATCATTGAACATCTTGTTCCTACTATGCAAATTATGCCACAAGAACAAATACAAGTATAGACACCTCTTCAAATTAAAAGAAAATTACTCAGCAACTCAACGGTAAACAATTACTGTAAAAATGGAAATGAAATAGCATTTACGAAAGGAACACTTCAAAGTACTCAGAAAAGACACATTACTACAGTAATTTGTCTCATCTTTGCTTTGTTTGTAATTTATTTGTTGCGAAAACTAACCTGATGTTTATATTTCCGAAAAATTCTCCCTGCTCCCTTCCACTTTTACCTTTGTACTTCCTGCAAAAGAGAATATTTAGTGGGAATTATTCTGAGAAAGAAATGCGGTTTGCTGATTTGAAACTAATTTCCTCCGTAATCCCGAAATTTACGAGTGTTTAGGGGGTGCCTTCGAACATTATCTCTGTTCCCCTCTGATCTTCGTTCCGCCAGATGTGTCGAAAGACAGTCTTTCAGCATCTTCTGACCAGAAGACACATAAAATACACTTTAACAGCCGCTGTTCAAGGGAGGCCGAATTAGCGCCTCCAGGCTATACTCAGAGTTGAGAAGAAGACTATGGGAGGGAGCGGAAATGCGAGTTTTGGAAGAAAATAATCGTCTGCGGTCTCGTTAATTTCAAGGAAGTGGCTAGCTTCTTAGTGAAGGTCGTAGAGACCAAAGATGAAGATGAAATGTTTATGTAGGCTTTTTTTTTTTTTTAGCGTTTTACTTAACAGCTCTTAAGTAGCGAATGCATACATTGAACAAAAAATGAAAATGAAAGACATGTAACTTAATATTTTTAACTGTTGCTGATTTAGAACTTTTGCAAATTAAGAATTCCAGTTGATTATTCAGTTCAATCTAGCTTGTATGCATGAAAACCCAACTCATATAGTATTCATGAAAGAAATATATCCCGGTCATACCGATGGTGATCAAATAAATGCTACTGTATATGTTCGAGTATAAGTCATTCAAAAGTGAAATTTTGAAAAAAATTAAATTTTTTAATCAAAACAAGGATTTTAGATGAGCGGATTTTGTACATATATTTGAAATTGTCTTTTAAGATCTTGATCGTCGGCAACTTGATTTTTTAACCTATTAAATTGCACCTTAGTCGAACACCCTTTTCAGCTCACAAGATTTGTGAAAAATGTCCGGATTTATACACGAGTGTACGCGGTTCATGTTCTATATTATGTTTAATGTCACCACAGAAGTAGTTGAATTAACTTATCTGGTAAAGATTAGAACTAAAAAACCCCAGAACTATTTTTATCATCAAAACTTTTTCCTTTTTTTTTGAAAATAAGTTCATTAGCATCTATTGCTGATCAAATATATTAACGAAATGCGAGGATACACAGCAATAAAGGAATGTAAGACATATGGTGAGGACTTGTTGACATACATTAAAAAAAAAAAAAACCCTTAGACTTTTATTTGAATTCCTAGCTTGGGTGCATTTCAACTAAGAATCTTTTCAGCATTTACCTTACGTAGTTCCGTCTGCAATTTATCAAAAGATTTCCTACGAATCTGAATGTAACAAATCTTTTAAATTCATTTTGTTGAATTTAATACATTTTTAAGTAAAGATTTTTGAGACTCATTTGATTGAACTGATTTACTTGAAATTTTACTAAAACTTTAGTAATTAATTAAATATTTAAGTGAATCTGTGGGGCTCTGTATGTAATTTTGGTAAACGTTTTGTTAGTACATTAAATTTTTTGATGAAACTTTGAAGTGTTTTAACCAATTTGCTATTGTGATTAAAGGTTTGGTATTTATGTATTTAATAAAGTATCCTTATTTGACACTGGAACCTAGCTTCAAATGGTCAATAAAATTTAAATAATACCATTAATAATAATAATTGTGCGAGTGTAAGTACAGAGAAAAGCAATTTGTGTAATGCACAAAAGAGCATTTCCAATTTCTTCAGCAGTTTCAAAGCTTCAAATACCTTGAGTGCTCATAGTGAGATTGTAGGTTAATATTCTTGATATAAGCATTAGGAAAAGGATTTTAGACTCTTGAATTTGCTATTTGCTTTTGTTAAATATTTATTATCTTGCAGGTACCTTTATTTTTAACCTGCATTTAAATGTGTGGACACATATTTTCAGTTACGTCATGAATAAGTTTGTACCAAAAGAAGGGGGGGGGGGGGATCTTCATGAATTAAGAATTAGAAATGGTATATTATGTATTTGGAAGGAATGCAAAAAAAAAAGAAAAAAAAAATAGCCTCCTGCATAACTACACATTTCATCAGTTCTTGCAGCTCAGCAAATGTTTTCTACTGCGGATGCAAAAAAAAATATATATTAATAATAAATAAATAAGTAAAAAATCTTCCCCGCGCACGGAAGAAAGGCAGAAAAAAAAGCCAAAATAGTAGTAATATTCCTAAAAACAAAACAGCTTGACTAAAACGAAAATGTCAGCTTTCGTCCGTAGAACCGCAATAGGATATGTTGGAAATAGCAGTTACGACCTCCTAATAACTACTAAGTGTGAACCGAAATATGGCGACAGAAAGTCATACTCGAATATGCAATTAAGACTTATATTTCCGACTGGGAATTGTTGGTCTCGATGGTGGGGTATTAAAAACAAAGAGTCCCAAATGATAGTTTTTTGGCTCGACAAATAGGTTTTGCATGGTGACATTGCGTGTCACCATGCATGGAATGGAAGGACATTAGGGTTCTCTCTCTCTCTCCTGAAAGTCGGGGCAGGAGGAGTACCCTTGATGGTAAAACGGATGGGATATTCGTATTTTTAAAATCGAGGCGTTTTAGTTGATTTCCTTTGAGAAAAAAGCATTTTTAATCGAAGGGCATTTTTTAGGCCAAGTACTCGGGGACTCGTTTTGAAGACTAAGCTAGTATATCTTAAAAAATGGGATGAAAAGCCATTTTTCATTCCTTCGAAGGTTATCCCTTCTTAATGCCATCACTAAAATAATTCTTATGTTAACCCAAGTTTATTTTAACAAAGCTTTCTGAGTTACCTTTATCAGCCTCCTACAACGTTTAATTAAGTTTAGGAATTCCTCCTAAATTTGTATATACCCAGAATTATTTATAAATAGGCATAGTAGACCTTGGGTCCAAGTTTTTTAGGGGTTCTAAATTTTACTCTCTATACCTTTTCTTTTTTGTTTTATTATTTTTGAGAACAAATTCAGTAAATTTTAATTTTGAATTACGACATTTTAAAAATAATTTGCATTATTTAAAACTTCCTCTTATTCATCTCATCAGTGGTTGCTCTAGAGGAAATTTGAGTCCGTTTTTGGATCCTTCACAAAATTGAAATTAATCAAAACGAACCCTTCACAAAATTCCAAGCCTTCCGAATCTTTTCATAACATTATTTATTATAAAAGCGCCAAATAATAATAAAAATTTTCATCACTATATGTCTAAATTTTCAATTTGCACAAAATTATTTGATTTATCGCAAAAATCTCTTTAAAATTCACATAAAACGGACCCTGTTAAAAAAATGTTGGATCAACCCCTGCTCATGAAAATGGGATATGGTTTTAAACGGTCCAACCAAGATTAATCACTTGGTAACATACACTAGACTAGTCTTTGTCCTATCCCCATAAGAAATAAACATAAATAAATAAAATAACATAAAACGTCTGAATTACTGCGTAAGGTTGATGGTTAAGCTTTGAAAACGCTTCTGTTAAAGCTTTTATATATAGTTTGACTATTAAAGATAAGGTAGGTCTGTACTTCTTTTGGGGAGGCTGCAGATTTAGAGCAGTCAGCCTGTGGTCAGCATGGAGCCCATAGGTTCATAGTGCATTCGGTCCTGCTTGCACTTCATCACCAATTTAAGAAGCAATAAGGAATTGATTGCAAATTTCTGTGCGAAGCAAATACAAAGCGAGAAATGGAGAGAGAATCATATGTTTGACTTTTTTTCTGTAGGCTTATGCCGAAATCCGTCCTTGTTATGAAGCCTTGTTTTTAAAACAATGTGCCTTGCTTCTAAAATTCCTCAAACTATATTTTCTTCCTCCGGGGCATAACATTTGACTTCCCGCTCTTTATTATGATGTAAACATTTTGTTGTAAATTTTTTTACTTTATTTTTATTTATTTATTCTTTATTTTATTGTCATTTTACTATAAATATCTTACATTGCATGTTTGTCATTGAAAAATACGTTAAAGATTTTCCACCCCCAGGATAATCACAAATTAAATACTCACTCATATTTGCTTCTTGAAAAAGGTTGCTGAGGAGGTACGACGGATTGAACAACTAAAAATAACTGGTAATAAATGGTAGTTAGTAATTTAAAATTTTTATCTACTTATTGAAAATAAGAGCGTACTTAAAATGCACTTAACGTATTTTTGCTTTGGTTAGACTTGAAAAATTTTGTCGATTAAGATCACATAAGATACGAAATTTAATTATTATTACTATGATTATAAAATCATATATGAGATAAAAGATATAAATATAAATTTATATTTCTTACTCACCATGTTCTCAATCTCATAAAAAAACTGACTCGAATGTTATGTTGAATATCAATTAAGAATTGTCGAATTTAATTAAAAATTGTCTAATTCGCTACTCGATTTGTTGAATTGCAGCTGTTGAAAAGGAAGAAAAAAAAGTTTCGTTCTAATGATTTATTAACGCTTGACCGTTAACACTTTAATTAATGAGGCCTTGAAACGGTTCTCCCTTTACCCTGACACTTAAAAATCGATTGCGTCAGCTAGTTCCTGAACTAAAAGGAAAGGTAAAAAAAAAATAAAAAGAAGGAGAAAAGAAAAAAAAATCATCCGGTTTAAGTTTTAGAATTTAATGAAAGAATAGCATCAATAATACATGAGTATATGCCTGTGATTGAATAAATACGTTATATTTTTTGCTTAAATGGGCAGTTTTTCAGCTTAGAACATTATTAAACAATAGATACAACAAAATTACTTTTTTATTCGTTGTCATGTAGTAATCTTTCCCAAATCAGGACGTACTTGCGCAATATATTGACAGTAGTGCTTTCTTTTATTCTTTCTTTTCGTTTCTTTTAGAAATAAATTTACATTTCCCATACAATTGTTATTTCATTTGTTGATTCATAATACAAATGAATAATCATCAAACATGAAAAACTTTTCTGATAAAATTTTTACTAAATAAATATCTTTATCGTTTTGGATAGTGAATGGATATTCAGTGCACATCGTTTGACAAAATAGTTTTAAATCTATGCAATAACTACAGATTCTGATGGATGTTTTCCCCTCGACTATATTTCTTCTTTTCTTTTCCCCTTTTTAAAATAAGGAGAATGCTTATTGTTTTCTTTGCACAGAGATTAGTGATCTGTGATAATTCAGAATAAAGAGAAAAATTTATAGTATGATTAATGGACGGAAGAAATATAAAAGGAAATGCAACCGGAAGGGGCATTCCCTTTGAAAACCATTGAAAGAGATTTACATGGCAAATTGACCACCATTGTAGGGCACTTTGGCGATGTAAATCTCTTCACTTCTTAAATCTCTTTAAATTGATATTACTTTAAATGTTTTTTTTTTTTTTTTTTTAATTTGAGGGTGTCAGCTTTAGGGCCCAGTACTTTATGTTTTTTTCCCTAACATTTTTCCCCACTTGATAAATATTTTCTGAAAATACACTTAATGAAACTTGTGACTTTTATGCACAATTTACTGCGAACACTACTTTGTTATTGCCAATATTGTTTCGCCTTTACCCACATTTTACAGGAAATGAAGCAGCCCCCAAATATTACTTAAATATATTTTGAATTTTTCAGACAGTTTAGGGTTTGAGTACTGGATTTCAGATGTGTTAACATATAACAGATGAAGGATTTTTTGTCCAAGAATTTATTTAATATCATTT
Source organism: Octonoba sinensis (assembly GCA_038502835.1). Taxonomy (NCBI): domain Eukaryota; kingdom Metazoa; phylum Arthropoda; class Arachnida; order Araneae; family Uloboridae; genus Octonoba; species Octonoba sinensis. Next base: position 88,358,265 of record CM076604.1, on the reverse strand, counting down.
CAGCTACATTATTATAACAGAAAGGGTGAAATTATTTCTCATGAAATGCTTTGTGCTTTGCCAGTAGTTCTCCAAACTACGAAGTATTGAAATGATACAATCTGCAAAAAATTGCTATGGCACTTTTCTCTGTCCTTATGTGTGATTATGTGTGTTTATTTTCTGCTCAATTTCAGATTCAGTAAATCAGCCTTAACATGTGTCTCAACTTCATGTTTAAAATTGAATAACTGTGGTAGGTCAATAAAAATCCTCGTTAATTATTTAAGTTCGCATTCGAGAGACAAAAAGTATCGTGGAAAGATTTTTCTCATTTTGAATATATAAATTTTCAATGTGGAATTAAACAAATTATAAAAAGTTTTTAATTTTTATTAAAAGTTACTCAGAATTTTTTTTTTAAACATTTAAACAGACTGCGGTTACGTGATATGTATACTAATTAGACTGAGGAACATTTTCTTTCTCATTTTTTTATAATAGCATATATAGCCTCGTTTCCTGTTTAGCACCCGGATGCGCTGCATATTTTTTATTAGTCGGTCAATGTGTAAAAGGTTGCTGGAAGGAAATGCGAAAGTTTCGTGGGGTGAAAGTAGCGAAAAAAGATATCTTCAAAGTTATCCGACCGTGAAAAGACAGCCTTGTGCTCCTAACGAATCGGTGAATTCAAGCTTCTATTTGCTACCAACAGCTTCTGCAATGAACCGAAGGCTTTCTAATTGGACCCCATGGATCAAATGCAGAACAACTTCTGTCCAATTAGGTGGGTAGATATCGAGGCGTTCTTTTATTTTACTTCTGTGAACAACCGATAAACCAATAAGCTGGTCGGGACTGCAATTATGACTTGACGGCAATTATTATATTGTTCCAACTTTTCCCTCTTCCTTTATGACCATTATTGTGCGCATTGTCCTTGTGAACTGGCATTGTGATCGTAGATAAGATGATGGACGTGTGAAAAGTTGCTGTAAACGATTTGGATTCGTGAAAGAATGTCCCTCCTCTGGAAACTACGAGGCATATATAACGAATATCTTCGTCTCGGACGTTATCCTGATGGAGATCTCTTGTTAACAATATCAAAAAGAAAAAGAAGTTGACGCGGTGGCTTCTCTTGATGGATGATGTCCGGGAGAGCTAGAAAGAGATCGTTGGACATTAGTCATAGATAAATGATTTCTACCCAAGAATGGAAAGGTGTTCCGAAAGAACGATTTCGGTATAAAATTATCACATTAAAATTCGCTCGTATTCTGGTCAAGTTACACAACCGAAAACTTCCACAAAATCAAAGGACTCTTGGACTAAGTAACGTTCTCCCACGAAACGAACAATCTATCATCTTACGTGTTTTCAAGAAAAGTTGTTAGATTCATAGGCGTAACTAGGGTTGGTGAAAGGGGGGGGGGGGTCACACTAAAAATGTACAGACCAAACACCAATAAAAAGTGTAAAAGAGTTGAAAATTTATTAGTCATAAATACTTGTCTCTAAAAACATACTCCGTGTTTATTTCAGGCATCTCCCGGGGGGGGGGGAGGGGGAGCTACCCCCTCGGAGCAAGTCAATTCCTCCCCCTCCCCCTGACAAAAAACCTTCAGATCACAAGTTTTAAAAAAAGAAAGAAAAGAAAAATTACGCGTTTAAGGCACTTTACTTTCCGAAACACTTTCAGGAAAGGACATTGAACACTATCACGAGCGACACCAAAAGTAACTTAAAAGACACAAGACTTTATTTTGGAAAAAAATGGGGGGGGGGGGGGGAGAGTAACCAAACTCCTTTCTGTTTCCTCTAACATCACCAAAGTATCCCGAAATTGCATTGCTAGGAAGATTTCAAAAAGTTTCCTGGGGAGAGCCCTCGAAGCCTTGCCTCCAGAGTTAGCCTAAGCATTATAGATGTAAGACCAGTTACAAACATTTAAGTTGCAGAAGCCCCAAATACCCACTCCTCTAACTTCACCAAAGATCCAAACATACATCTACTATATATACATCAAAAAGCTATCATATTATATGTAAAAAAATTCCTATTAGCATCATTTCTAGTCATATATATCTATATATATGTATATATAAAGGGTATGATTTTGAAGCATGCACTGCCCTTCCTAATTCTTAACTCGCTCCCCCTGCTCCGGAGCCAAGGCAGTATCCAGAATTGTTTTCGGGGGGGCCCAGACTTCGACACACTTATGTTAAGCAAAGTTTCAGGGAGGAATATATGATACATTGCAAAAGATTTCTGGGGGGGGGGGCGGCCCGTGGGTCCCCCTTCCCTTCTGGATACGGCCTCGATTCACAAAAACATTAAACATTCATTACTAGATCTATTAGTTTATTTTTTAATTCAAATGCAATAGAATATTCAATATTCAGCGCTAAGCAATCTTCTATGTCCAGGCATTCATAATATTAAAACTGGGAAATAGTGGAATTTTAGGGGAAAAAAATCCAAATTCCCCAACAAATATGATCATCCCCAAAGTAAATTTTTAAAAATTTTGTTAAATTTGTAGCAAAACATACCTCAGAAGTGGAAGCGTCTGAATTGAATTTTCTTTTTTTTTTTGGATGACGAACGTGTCCATCGCTGCAGTGCAAACATTATTATGTATCGAAAATAACTAAAAATTTAGCTTAAATATAAATAATACTTGATTGTAAATTAAAGTGCAGCATTAAACCGTAGCAGTGAGATTGGAAACGTTGAACGAATGATTTCCAGAGTCGTAAGGCAATCAGTGATGGACCATAATAAGAAAAAAAAACATTTAAAATATAAGAGATGAGAGAACATCTGTAAATGAGAATGCAATGCAAATACAGTTCATCAGTTTTCCAATCGGCTCATCTACAAAAAAGATTTTACCAAAATGGGTGTTTGGACAGGAAGTCATAAATAAATACAAATTGCTCTTTAAGTTTCTTGATGAGCATCACTTCCTGGCTTGAGGGTTTAATCCATTAGGACAATTGTTGGCTAGGGGTCCTTTATTTTCAGACCCCAGCGCCGAGTTATCAGAAAACAAAACTCCATCATAGTAGAGAATATTTTCCACGAAACTTATTACTTGTGCGATTGTATACCAAAATTGCTGCCTTTGGGTAAAAAGGACATCAAGAAGGAAAGAAAACCATCTGGAGTGATTGAAAGGATCTCTGTTTGTGTGTGTGTTGTACGGGGATTGAAGCCACCTTTTGCTGTAACCCCCCCCCCCCCAAGGTGATAAGGGGGTTGATTATAACCAGATGAAAAGTCCTCTTTATTATGAGCTGCATACTTTGGTCATGATCACAACCCTTCACAGAAAGAGGAAATAAAATCATATGCATATGTGTTTAATTTTCTTAGGGAAAAAAAATATGTGCTTTGCAAGGCCGTAGCCAGAAATTTTGTGAGCCTAAATGTGCCTCAATAAGTCAAACCCAAAGGGGGGGGGGTTTGAACCCCCAAAACCCCCCCCTGGTTACGCCTATGGTTAGATTGCACAATGTTCTGAAGGTATCACTTCATGATGATATATACAATGATTCTGGTTTAATCATTGAATAAATGCTTATTCGATGTGATCTATGATCATGCCAGCCTTTCCAGCGCGCGTATCCTTCATATGCAAGAGGAACACAGTTAAAATGCATTCAACACAAACCTTTTTCCTCATGCACTACTCAGGTTCAGAATTTTAGAACATTAGAAAATAATTTTGAAAAGCGGTAACATTCTCCTAAAAATAAATCACTCATTTATCCCGCATACTATTTAACAAAGTTTTAACTGTTTAATGTTCAGAATCAACCAGTTTAGGTCAGGAGTTACCAAACTTTTAAACATTGCTACCCTATTTTTTTTCTATAAACCAAAACTACGGCGACCACTGTCTAGAAATTGAAACTATAGCTATCGCAGTGCATGGTCAGCAAACTGATTTATATATATACTTGATTTTTCTTTGTTGGAAAATCTATTAATAAATATAAAAGTCATTGTTAAAAACATGTTTGTTGTCATGGGTTATAATATTAAAAGAAATTACAGCAAGAGTTTGACTAAAGGCTTCTCTGTGGCAAAAATTAATCCAATCAGTTTGTCCGCTAAAATCGACTTCAAATGGGAATTTATCATACAAATGATTAGTTTTTAGTGTCATTAGTTCAAAGAAGTTTTGCCCTTTGATATGGATTTTTTTAAAAATAGAGTATTTATATAGAAAATGTATTTACACTAAAAAGAATAAAATAAAATAATTTTTATAAAAAAACAGAACCGACTTCAAATTATAAATTGCGCTAAAAAGTGAAAAATAAATTCATTCTTTAAAATTATGATTCTAATTACCATTATACCATTTGCTACTTCATATTGGAACTGTTGCTAATTCTGCGAAAATATATATATTTGTAATTGAGGTGGGGGAGGGGAATTATGATTACAAAAGATTTTTTCTCTCCTCATTTTGCACCGACTTCTAAAACTATGTTTAAAAGTCACATCGATGTTGTTTAAAGAATGAATTTATTTTTCACTTTTTAGCGCAATTTATAATTTGAAGTCGGTTCTGTTTTTTTATAAAAATTATTTTATTGCTTGTATTTTAGTCAAATACTGCAATTAATAATTTTAAAGTCCTTGAAGTACCAGTTAATGTTTGCCTATAAGCAAACGAGTTATTTTTTCTTTGTTCTGAAAGTTTCGTGACTTGTTTTTAAACTAGAGTTTTGATTGTTCGACATTCTAAATGCAGACGTTTGACAATTCATGTAGTGTATATGAATATCTGAATTTATTTTTTTTAAATTTAGGATCATTTGATGCAATCACCTTTATGATGATCGAATATAAAACCAATACAAGTCTTGCCAAGCTAATACACTTGCAGTTTATTCATATGCAATAGAAATTGCAAAATTTTGAGAAGTATTGACCAATTATGTTTGGAAATTGCACCTAAGGAGTTTCAACCTATTTTATGACAAATATTTCAAACTTACGCACACTCGAAGGTAAATCCGTTTAACTTGAAAAGAAAAAAAAAAAAAACATTTTATTTTACGAATCTTACGATTAATAATTGTTTAACCTTCGCTATGACATTCATTACCAGAGCTATGACGGAAGCTCTGGTCGAATATATTTCTTTCTTTCTTTCTTCTTTTTTTGTTTCTAAAACGTTTTGTTTTTACATAGCCATTTTGATTTATTGTTAAACGAATATTACGCCTATGTCAATGTAACAAATAGTTTTTCCAGTGGTTGATGCATTGAATTGATGATGCATCAATAGTTCCATCAGAAAGTTGCTTTTACGAGACGTTTCTTACACCAGAAATCAGCATCTTTTTATCCAAAGATTGCAACTCAAATACAGTAAAACCCCGTTAAAATGCGGGTGTCGGGGGACATGTTTGGCACCCGCGTTATGACAAAACTGCGGTATAGTGAAACTATAACGCGGAACCATATTTACGAAATAATACTCGCTTTTGTTGCATCATTTTTAACTTTATCCATTACTCGTAACTTTTCTTCCCCTATAGTATATTTTTTTCTTTTCTTCTTTTCTGCCATTTTATTCGCTGTAATGTGACTGTTAAGAGAAACAATTCAGGGCGATCGCACCCGATTTTGAAATCAAGCTATATGTTCTAGGTTGAAAGACAGAAAAAGCATGAAAAGGTGTACATCACCGTATCACAATAGGTCTTTATCTGTTAGTGTGTCTGGGGGGGGGGGGGGGCGGATGGGTGCTCTTTTGCTAGAATATTTGTGTGCTCGGGCTGGCTTTATTTACAATGCTAAACAAGAAATCACCCTTAATTGGCAATGATAAAGGGTGGTTTAAATGTCGGAGGAAATGATAGTCACCGCGGTATACTGAGGCGAGGTATAACGGGGTTTTACTGTAGCTGACCATTTTTCTTAACTTATATTTGGCTAAACTGGTAGAATGTAAAGCACCCTATGGGTCTCTGGTGGACTTACAGCTTATAGTGGGATACGAACTACTATGACATAATCGAAAAAGTTTTGTACTGATCAATATCATGTATGCATTTGCTGGTATTACCATCTGCTCTACTGGCTGTGTAATTGGGTGGTTATCTTATTCTTTTACACGACATGAGGCATTATGACATCCATCGTTCGAGTAAAATTTATTTATTTATTTATTTTGAATGTAGCGATTTTTCTCCATATTTTATTTAAAAACAATATACCAGATTATCCATCTCACCTTAAAAAATATGTTTGGATACATTATTTATATAATAAGCACAGTATAAAAGTGAAATGTTCCGCACATGAACGCCGTGAAGTGGTTGAAATAGGAAATATTGCTTGAAATTTAAATCATGATGATATATCTATACTTACTGCGACACTTTTAACCATATGGAAAAAAAATCCTATGGAAAAGAAAATAACATTGACAGCTTTGCCCTCAGAATGATTAATGAAACTCTAAGATTTCGACTTGGCGAGGGATTCAGATACTTCTCGCAACGGGGTGTTGGGTCCTCACAAGAAAAAACCGCATTTCTGATTCCTTCCGAATCTTGGGTCCCGTCCCACCCCTCTGCCTCACGCTTTAAGATGAGTTACGGCTAGGTCCTGCCCTGCACTTTGGCAGTGAGTGTATGCTTTAATCTTTATGTGACGCGCTGCAAAAAGAAAAGGAAGAAAAAGTAGAACGATGCTTCAAGCTTCAAGAGCAGTTTCAACATCCTAAAGTGCGATGATATCCCTTCTCTCCAGCTGCGTTGATTGGATTGGTTTTCTCTAAGCTGGCAAGAAAAATTTGTCTACTGAGTCCAACATGCATGTTAAGCAAGACAAAATCCATTTTATGTGTTGCTGTAAAGTATTCGGAGGACTGATCCATTTACCTTTTCCTGTCACATGTTTTTTTTTTTTTTTTTTTTTTTGAGTTTTAGCTGTGATTACATCAGAAGCGATTTTTACATTTCAACGTAATTTGCTTTCAAGTGCGTTTCGATTTCATGACAGAAAAAGAAGTTTTCTTTTTGAAGAAAAAGAAAGAAATGGTATCGTCTCAATATGTTTGGCTATTTTGTATTTTATTTGTTTTCATTAATTTTTCACCCTTTTTAAAAACGTTCTGAAAATGCTAAGAAAGACTTTGGCACATTGAAAATCACCAAGTCCGTAAGCAAAACTGAAACGCTTTGAATTTCTTGTCGTTGATTATTCAATGATGCATCATTTGTACGACGATCGTTTAAGAGACGTTTACATTTATACGGCGTTTTAGTGTGGCCCTAATTTGTGGATTTAGCCAGAAGAGTAAATCGATTTTAAGACGTTATCTTTTATACGACGATTTTCGATAGTCCCTTTCGCGTCAGGGAACCACAACCCTTCAATGATAATCTTCAAGCATAGGGGTATCAAGGAGGGCCAGGTCCACACAGCAATGTAGGAAGGCTGGGCTGACGCCCAGCTAATCTATCTCCGGTCGGCCACGAGCTGTCGTCGAACTTCACTTACCCGGGGGAGGGCAGCCCTAAGGCCACGTGCTAACAGGGTAAAGGGGTCAAATAGAAAAGTCCCTTTGGCGTCGTATAAACGATGCTCCAATACTTATTTCAAAAGTTCAGAAAATGCGTTGAAGAATCTCCTTAATTAGTCACTAATACGAACTAATAAATTAAACTCTTATTAGTTCATTAGTGATTTCAGGAGCAAAATCGCACGGATTTTTCCTCTTTGATTGTATTTATTAAAAATTCGATCGAAGCGAATCAACTTCAAAATGCAGTTTCTCAACTGAACTTGGAGCAGAATATTTCTTCTTGAATCAGATTTTTACTTGAATAAAAACCATTTATGCATGGTATGCTTTGTAATAGGCTCATGCATGGTATTTAAAATTACTTTTTGTAATTTATAAATTTCAGAAATAGTTAATCAGCTGTAACATGTAGTTTTATTAAGCTGGAATCTTTGACATTATGTATAAATTTAGAATTGAAATGAACAAAATATGATGCATTAGGCAGGTATCAGAAATGGAAGGGTAAAGAACCGAAAGGATCATCTAGGTTATAAATTTGTGGTTCAAAAAAGTATATACTTATAAATAACGGTTTATCTTAATATTTTATCTTTTCTTTCCTATTTATTAATTAAAGTTTTTCTTTATAATTTTTAATTATTAAAAAAATGAAGAAAAAGAAGAAAAGAAGCAAAACTTTTTTTCTTTTTTTTTTTTGCATAGATCAAATGGGCCATTCCACCGTCACGTGCGGGACAAATGAACTCAATAGTTTTACCAAAATTTTGTCATAGAGCAGAATATTTTAAACAAGTGGAAGTAATTGTATTTTTTAATCTTTACTTTTGGTGCAATGATGCTTTTGACACATACTTATCTTTCAAAAATATTTTTTTAGTTTAAAGTAAAATTAATCTTCATGTGTCACGTGCGGGACACTTAAAGTCAACCTCTCTTAATTTTCCTTATGAATCATCTAGAATTTCTGCTCTATTAATCATGCAGTGACAAAACAAAATATAGAAATTGAAAGCCAAGGCTCCAATGAATAAAGCATATCGAAAGTTTCGAGAAATAATAATTTTAATAGTTGAAAAAAATTATAATGTATCGTGTAACGTGCGGGACACAGTTGTCAAGTGCGGGACATTTTTCAAATGCTCATGTAATACAAGTTTTCAGAATGTTGGAAATTAAAGGAAAACACCAAGCAATGTATTGGTTATACACTTCAAAACACAAAACATTTATTTAAATAGAATATATGCACAAATTGATCATTCCAAGAAATATATAAAATTTTAATTAGAATTGGACTAAATGAAATTTTTTTTAAACATTTTTTCAAAATTTTAAACAATTTCTGTTGTTAGATAAAGAGGGAGCTGATATATTTCTTAAAACATCTTTAAAGAGATAGTGAATTCTATCAGGGTGCTCTGGCCACTTGTAGTATTAGAGCTTTTGTTTCTCTGTTTCGGCTTTAGTCATATGGTCTTTCCTCCTTTACTCAGTCCATTTGTCCTTTTATTTTCTTCCTTCTGGAAATGTGGACCCATTTTTCTCTCATCTTTTTCATTCTTTCAGCCCTTGATTTAGATCCTTCCATTATTCATTTCCGTTCAAAAAAAAAAAAAAAAAACAAATTTTATTAAAGTTAAAAAGTTAAAATATTATGGAAAATTGTTGTGCAAAAAGTCATAAAAGGGAAATATAATTCAGCTCTAATTCTAAATATACTTTCTAAAATAAATATCATAATGTTTAAGCTATGTATTTGATACAGTGTTGTATCAAATACTGAAAAAAAAAAAAAAAAATAATGCTCTTCCAAACAACTCATCCAACTCATCGATAAAAAATGTAGTTGCTTTATTATTAATATTTTAAACTAGCTTATTCTTATCTGTCTTTGTATATGATTTGAGTAATCTGTTCTGAAGCATAAATGATCACTGAAATGATAGGGCATTCTGTAATGAAGGTGTAAAATTTTAGAAACGCATGCTCTGTTAAATACATAATTTAGCAAAATCTATAATAAATATGAGAAAATGTATAATTTATTTCTTTAGAGTAACACATTTTTAAAACAAAAAACCATTAAAGAATTCAAGCTATGTTGAAATAAAATTCTTATCAACATTTAGAAATTGGAGTTGTGTTTCCTACATGTAATGCGTCACGTGCGGGACAGTTTTGTTTTTGGATTTTTTTACAAGTAAAGTAACTTTAAAAGCTAAAACTAGCATAGGATATGTGTACTACATTAATATGCTTTAGAAATGTCATTTACACTAAATAAATGCGTCCCATTTTTAACCTAAATGAAAATATTCATATTTTTCGTCACGTGCGGGACACGAAAAATAAGCTCTTTGTGGGTGCTAGTATAGCTATTCTATTAAGATATCTCCTAGATCTTAAAGCTTAATAAAATCAAATAATTAACTTTTAGACTTACCTATAAAGTTGATATCAGGAGTTTCAGTTGGTTTCTTTTATCCAAAACAATCATGCAAAATTCGTTCGAGAATTCAATGAACTTGCTTGCACAAGGCAACCATCTTTAGAATACTGTGTTGCCAATACAGAAATGATAAACTTTGATTTCTTACTCAAAACATAAAATTTGACATTTTATCTTTTAATACATACCAAAATTATCCACATAAATATGATTTTAAAATTGACCACCCATGTACCTGTTTTCATGGAATGGCCCAAATGTGTCTTTGTAGCACATTGTTTTTTTTTTTTAAACTGCTTTGCACGTTTTTGTTGAATTAACATCTATGATTGAAAATATTTAAACATTCATTATTTTGGGCATGAAGGATGAAGGTATATACTGTAAATAATTTCACGAAAAAAGAAGAAAAAAAAAAAAGAAGCTCTGGTTCACACGATGAGTATCACACAGTTTGGTTATTTTCGAAATCTGCCTTTCGACTACAATTACAAAGGCGGAACATTTCTTTGTTAAAAAGAGCTCATGTCACTGTAATCGCATGTAATAGCTCGTTGTACAATTTGATGAACATCCCATTACAAAAAGACTTAAGTCCCAGCCTGTCATAAAAATGACATTCTGCTTTCCACCAGGAGTCAAACGCGGAGCACCTGCGCGAAGTCCTTGTGCAATGAAATTACTTCAGCGGAAGCTTTTGAGCAAATCTTTTGGAATTATAGTTTCTTTCTGCTGATAAAGTTGTAAAGCGTACACACAAGAAGCAAACTGAAAGGTTTTCATGTATAATTACGTGATTTTAAAATAGCTATTTAGTTCTTCTTGACAGTTCTGGATGTTGAGAAATCAGCCTTAATCTGACATTTGTGTGATGATTTTGCGGACGCGTTATTGATTAAATGTTAGCGATTGATCGATTTGTTTTTGTAGTGATTTTTCAAAAAGCCATCTGCTGTCGTCAAACCATCCCCCCCCCCCCCCTACCAGTACTTGCAGCGCTGTTTAACACCTTTTTACGATTCTTGACGTCTTTTTGTTCTAGGATAAGCTGATTTCGCTGTAGCAGAAAGCGTTTCAGTTGTTTTTAAGCAGTTATAAAAAATGCCTTATGAGATTCTAATTGAAACCAACATGAAAAATTTTTCGTTATTGAAAATATTTACTTGGAAAAGAGTGGCTGAGTTCAGTAAATATCCAGTTGACGGAATGAAATGTGTTTTTATCACTTTTAAGAGTATCCTGCTGTTGATATCTTTGTACTTATTTTTATGTAAGTCATGATTTAATTTTTCTTAAATCTACCTAATTGTAGCAGTTTCTTAGAAAATGTTGAAGTTTTAAAAAGACAAAATTTTGATTTTCTAAAACCTTTGAAAATTAAAAAAATCACAGCAAGCCAGGCTTAATTGCATGGGAGCTCACAGGAACTCAGTTCAGCCCCTATCCTTCTGTTCTGTTTTATGTAAATTTTTAAACGGAATTGAAATTATTTACGCTTTAAAATAATTATGAAGGCTATACTAGCCGTGTTAAGCACAAATGTCGTATCAGCAGCTCAACTCAAAATGAGATATTGACGATTAACATCTTGTTTCTCTCTGCATTTTTTTCCGATACTACCATTTCGAGAAAATTTTTTAAATATTTTTCCATTCATATATATGTCCACATACCAATTTAGGTAAAGAGAGCGACAAAGATCCACGTCGTAGCAATAACTAAGTTTCGCCAACAAGTGTAGACGACTTTTGTGCTTATCACTGGCAATATGGGCTCTTACACTTTTTTCGCAAGAAATTAAACCTTGATGGATAGTACACCAAAAATTATCTATCACAGATTAAGTGCGTTTTCGTAGCACTTTAATTTTTCCTTTTGCCATATTCTTGCGTTTGAATTAAAAGCTATGTATTTAAATTTCCATTATTTACGTCAGTAAAATTACCTCTGCTGTAAATAATTTCACTTAAATATGATCTCCATAACAAGCCAAGTTTATTTGCTACTTTGAAAATTACATTACTAACATTTTTCATTCGCATACAGTTTTGATTTCACCAAATCTGCTGTTGACATAATATATATATTTATTTATTTACTGTAGATAGGCTATCTTAAAACATTGTTTGATTTTCCTTTCTTAAAAAGTTGTGTGTAAATTTGTTCATGGACATGCTCTCATGATATTGTCTTTTTATTCATCATTTTAGCTTTTATTTTGAAAGAAGAGTTATGTTTAATAATTTAATATATTACCTTATGAAAAGTTAAAGTTCACACTTTACCAGCATCCATTCAATTTCGTATCCATAACGCTAACCAGAATAACCACCCACATTCAAAGGATTTAGTATATGAAAATTTTCGATGATTTAGATTTAAGAGTAAATCAGAGCGGAATTTTCAAAAAGGTTTTTTGCTCACAGAACTACTATATCCATTCGTTCAAGAGTTATCTGAATTCTTAGCAGGTGTTCCAAATAAAAGAGCGGTTGTTTGTCGGCCCTAATTATAAATCGAACTCATCATTATGGAAGCACATTCTCTGGGGGGGGGGGGGCGGCAAAGGAGAGAAGGAGGAGTAGAATTATTGCTCCCGATAAATTGCATTGCAGATAAAGGCTTCAAGTCAGAATGGGAGACTGGTTTAAAAAAAATAATATCGAAACTCGGCCATTTTCCATAATGTGTCAATTTTTTGCTAACGTGATGGCGCGTTCTCTTATTGGATTTTATGGACACAGAAGCAGCTCATGAGGCTAATTCAATAAGAAATTGAAAGATCAATTTTAATAGCTGCCGGAGTGTGTATTTTTTGTTGCAAACGTTGTTTGATGTTTTTATTTTTGAGGTTTAGAAAAAAGATTTCTTGTCAATGACGATCTGAAACGTTTTATCTGCGGCGGGACGGCTCACCGTCAATAATGACTATTGCCAAGAGATAAAGTAAGAAAAAAAGTGAGTAAACAAACCTTATGCTCGGTCATATCGTATTGGTTAACTATCGGCTTAATTCAAAGAACCAAAGTATTCCCAGAAGAAGAAAAAAAATTTAAAAAGATCTGTTGTAAAAATTGATTTCTTTTAACATGTTACTAATTGTGGTAAATCCCACCGTACCGACGCCAAGCTCTTCAGCTGAAAAATTCCTCATCAACTTTTGGCATCACGCCAGCTTATTCGCTAATTAAAGACAGGTGTTTATTTTTAAGAGTATTAAATCGACGCCTGAAGAAAAGAGGAAAGACAACAAATTAAAGATGTTTTCATGCTTAATTATGATGTCGTGTTGGCAGCGCTTCTGGGAAATAACGGAATGAATGAATGAACTACTAGATGTAAATAATACCACTTTCGACAGGGCTAATTGGGACTGCGGCTGTAAACCTTTTATTGTATCGTGTTGAAGGGGTTAATACTCTGAACCTCTTTAACCGCAGTTGTATTTCAGTAACTATTTGCAATAAGTTCATAGACGTGGGCTTATTTAGAACTCTATTGTAACGGGATCTCGGTTAGTAGCAAAAAATAACAGGGTAAGTGAATGGTATATTTTTTAATTAACAAAATTAAATTCGTTGAAGATCAGTAAAATTCAGTTGCTACGAGAAAGATTTCACACGTGCAGGAATTTATTTTTGTCATTGTGAACATTTTACCAATGGGATTTTTGCTGAAAGATTGAGAGAAAAGTAGAACTTAAAAACTTCTTAGAAATATTGTTTTTATTTTACTTTTACGATTAATTTATTTTATTTTTCGATATTTTTTATATTTAAATTTAATTAATTAATTAAGTTAATTCCTTACCCTTATTAATATAGAGAGTGGTTATATTTAAAAGTACCTCGCTTAAAGTAACATTAGTTATAACCATTCTCTCGACTGAGCTCTACTATAAGATGTATGTGATTGAAACTTGATATATGTTATGTTATATCGATTATAGAGAAACTAAATCTACAATAAGAAAATGCAGTTCAAATTTTTGTCACTTGAGGAGAACAGAGCTCATGAATAGCAAAAAACAACTTAGAAACAAAAGCTTTATTTTATCACTGAATTTGTTCATTGTACATTCTTTGCTTCAATCACATGTTCAAAGTGTGTTGAGCAACAGCGAAAAGGGTTTCTCTATTAATTGCAGAAACTTGACGAAGAGAATCACCATTGATAGTGAAGCAAGATCTCCCGCCTGGTGATAAAAATTTGAACTAATATTTTCTTATTGCAGCTTTTCTTTCCCCCATGGCCCACATAACATATTTATTCCAAATATCAATGGCATACGTCTATTAGAACAAAATTTTCCATGGGTCCAAACAGAGATTGTAACTTGAATTATAACCGACCTGCGTGTGGTAATTTCCTTATTATTATTATTAATTTTTAAGTAACTCATTATTTCTTTTTTAATATATTGAAATGTAATTTTAAACTAATTTAGTTGAAATTTGGTAGTAGTTTGACCTAAAAAATGAACTAAATTTAATGCTGTTCAAAGAAGCCAATCTTCCAAATATAAATGCCTTCTTTCTGCTGACAATCATGAAATGTCCTATTGTAGCCTAAAGAGTTTCACGCTTTAGTAACTATTCACGCATAAATCTTGAACCAATTTCTCATGAATTGTTTTGCATTTAACCAGAAATTTGTGTAAGTAAATATGGATAACCACGATTGAATAGTCTGCTCAACTTATGACTATGCTTTACGTTTCTCTAAGAACGGCTCTCTAAGTCTCTCTTTTTTTTTCTTCCCACGATTGAATAATCTGCTCAACTTATGACTATGAAAAGAACTGCTAAAAGTCTCTTTTTTTTTCTCCAGGTGTCACTGGTACCAAATTAGTTTTAAAATGTGGTTCAGCACCTATAAAACTGCTTTTTGTATATTTTATTTACTAAAATCCAAAAATTTTGTACAGTATTCTGAAGAAAATTTAGACAGCTATGTACAAAACATGTATCTTAAAAAACAATATTATTTATTATTTGCTTCGAAAAAAGAAGTTTCTATATCGCGCGTTTAAAGTGTTATTTTAAAATCTCTGCCTCGAAAACTGGTTCAGTTTTTTATTTTTATTTTTTTAAAAGTCCGTTGAAATGATCAAAGTACGAATGAAAGCAACTGGCAGGAGACGAGTGGGGGCAAAATTGTGTCATTCACCTTCAGTGAAAGGGGTAAAAAATTACCCTAATTTACCCCCGCACAGACGTTTCCCGGAAAAGGGTTCGTTTTGAGGTGTCCTCCTGCCCTATAGGTAAAGGTGGCCCGCGGTAGAAATACCAGATAATAATGTACAGATAGAACGTCGAAAATTTAGGGCAGAGCATCATTCTAATGCATAAGATATTGCAGCACTTTCTAAGATGAATACGGTAATTCATGTAATATATTAGTACTTATGTTAATTTTCATGCTTTTAATAACATGCACTTATTATATCCCTCGTATTTTCTCCATTATATTTCTTTTACTTGCGAATATCACCGCAAACAAATTTAAAGTATTACATTAAATTTATGAAAAGTAATCCTTGATAGACATATGAATAACACACAAAAATGACCGAAGAAATAATAGTGACAACAGAGGACATTGCAAATTTTTTCCTCAAACAAATCATTATCAAGTCGTTTCCACCAAATTTCTCAAAATTAAGTTTGAATAACTGATCAAAATTTGTCAAATTGTAGGATACAAAACGTTTGAATGGCTTGTTGTTACTTGCTAAATGTTATGGCGTTCATTTTCATCTTTAATTCTTTTAGTATTTTATTTCAATTTAAGCACATTGAACTGTATTCAAATATAGTAATTGAGTTTATTTGAAAAATTTAGTTTAATTTTTTTGTTTATTTATTTTACTATTATTATTTATTTATTTATTTTTGGTGTGTGCGTGTTGTGACAAAGTGTTGTTTTTACATTCATTTTGAAACTTCAAACCAGTCTCATTATTAAGTGAGTTGTTAAGGGTAATGTAATATTATAAAGTTAATTATGTTTTGTAACTTAATTAACTTTATGTTACAAGATAAGAAATTTATAGGTAAGAGTTGGATCCATTGCAACTAATCTTTTATTGGCCTATTTTATTATTTTTTTCTCTTTTTTCTTTTCTACAACTTGGAGGTATTTGCCTCTTCGTCATTCGCCCTAAGTAATGAAGTTCTTTTTGGTTTCCCTCTGTTATTTTAACTTGCAACCACCCGTTATTCCGCAAAATTTTATTTTTCAAATTTGTATCATCAAATTTCAGGTGGCTATATATCTGCTCAGGGGGGGGGGGGGATGCTTTATGTTAATATTAACAAAGTCTTGTATGCTGCGTAACCTGTATAATTAGATGGAGTAAGTAGAGAGCAAGTAAAAATCAGTTTCCAGATTTACATTATTATAGTTTTCTAAAAATATCTTTTAAATAACGTTAGGCTTTATTTTCATTTTCAAGTGCTCTAATAAAAGGCTTGATTTTGGTTATTTCTACAGTAAGAACAACTCACAAACACACACAACTCACAAACAGACAATTGCAAGTGCAACAAACATGCGTGCATGTTTAAATTGTGTGCTTGCAATTTCGCATCGCAAGTTATTTTAATTCGAATCTGATTAAAAGTAAAGTATTATAGTAAAATTGTGTTCTCAAAATTATTAAAGGAATAGTATTATTCGTGATTTAAAAGTTGTTTTGGTTACTGTCTCATTTATTTTGTAATATGTATACGTTTTATTATTATTATTATTACTTTTGTTTTCGTTATTCATTTTGTACATGAGACAGTTAACTGAATTTCGACCACACGCAAAGTATTTTGAAAATAATTATATGATTACGTTCTTCAAATTAAAAAGGTGTAACACATTTGCATTTTTAATTTTGCTTGGTAGCTCTATCTCGGATGTTTGTTTATAAAAATTCTTGTGCAGCGATGAATCTACCTATTTTAGTTTATTCGTCATTTCTTTCTTTTATTTATATTTTAAGTTTCACTTGGTATTGTGTTCTGTAGGAGAAATCAGTTAATCTTCTGACAGAACTTCAAAGTTTTTCATCACGTTTAAGTAATTTTTAGAAAACTTTGTGGCAGCAGTAGAGAGCAAAAATCACAATATTGTCAAACAAATTTAATTAATTAATTTTTTTAAATTAAAGAATTGCACAATAATTTACTAAAAGATCAAATCATTTCGAAAGAAATTGATTCCTCCAACGCTCTCCAACGCTCACCAATGCACCACATCACTCTTGAATTCCATTTTAATAATCTCTATCTCAGTACCTTTTCAGCGAAGATCAATGTTCAAAAATGCCAATTTATTTTTTTATTAGGCATTGACCAAAATGAATTCATTTGTCAACGAAATATTTCACTGCGTCGCAATAGAACAAGTTGACAGACAAGTTCTCGTATCAACTTTTGAGCTTAAAAAATTAATACCAACAAGCATCCAATTAATTCCAAAATGAAACAAGACGAATTGGTGTTACCTATTTTTCTTCCGTCGGCACTTTTGAACTCTGGCTATTCATATGAATTATCACTTCCTGTCTATTTATCCTGCATTTTTTCAAACCTCTAAGGTTTGGAGACAATGGCGGGAAAATCTTGACTTTAATTTCCAACTCCCATCTTAAGTTAATGCACGATAACCTCCACCGCCGAAACACCTGGTATGTCATTTACTAATTTTTCTATCCAGCACATTTAGCATTAATCTCGAAAATCGTTGCGCAAGAATACAGTCATCTCATTTCCTTTCGCTTCATTAAAGATGACCGAATTATTAACCAGAATATGTATCTTTTTTACAATCCTTCTCTTCCTCTTTTCGGTCGGTCGTAATCAAACTATCGTGATGACGCGCCAGGTGGTTAGTGGGATGCTAATATTAATTAAATTTTTTATCTCATTGTGTAGCGAATGGAATTGTTCTACATTCGTGAGCGATCCTCCTTCTTTGCTGCCTCCTTTTTGTTTCAAAATTTTCATTATTTATATTCCCAACTTTCGTCAAATTCTTTTTTATACTCGCGCGAAATTAATTTTCATATTAATGCTTCTGCCGTGTTATACATCACGAGAGGTCGTTCTTTTATGTTAGGCATGACAGCGGCCTTTCATCATTTGCCCTCTTGACGAAT
This sequence comes from Octonoba sinensis, assembly GCA_038502835.1. NCBI lineage: Eukaryota > Metazoa > Arthropoda > Arachnida > Araneae > Uloboridae > Octonoba > Octonoba sinensis. The sequence goes on along the minus strand of CM076604.1, from coordinate 88,340,118 downwards.
ACATATTGAATGCCCTCTGGTCTTGTAGCCGGAGTAAGAGGACGCATTCTCGAGTAACATGTGCACCAAAAGGCGGTTGATATCAATCAAGTCAAAAGGATATATACAATCGGGGGGCTTCAAGGATCTCTATTTTATGAGGTAGAATTTTACACACCTAGAAAAGCTGAAATTAAGTTTGGAATCTGTTTGTTTTGTTCAATGAATGAAGCGAATTCCTACCTCTTCGTTGCTTCTTGGAGCAAACAAAGAAACCAAGTACCGTGTATCACAGTTGACAGTACTCAGATGCCACATGATTTGCGAATAACTGTTTACTGTTTAGCAGAAGCGGCTGCTACTTCTCAGTTAGAACACTTTGAATGTAAAATTAAAAAAATAAATAAAAGACAGAACGATTATCCGTCGTTGGGTGAAGTCAAGTTATTAAAATAAAATAGCAAAAAGAAATACAGTAAATCTCCGTTGAGTCGAAGCCTTTTTGCAGCATACGATGTTAAACCGCTGGAGTCTTGCCACTTAGCAACAAATAAATTCCTTTTATTTTTATAGCCTAAATATAACCTAATCGTAAAGTTATCAAACTATGAGAAAATCTTGAGATAAAAAAATTATTACGAACAAATTTGTAATGCATTTATAGTATATGAAAAAATATAAACGAGCGTAAAGTTAACGTTTTGAATTTTCCTAGCTGTTTTTAGAGTTGCTAACGCTGCGGTTAAAAAAAAAAAAAAAAAAAAATTTCGCGTTGCGTCAATGAACAATTAGTTACAATACTTATCCTGGTAGTGTCCAAACATTCAGAAATGTATTTTCAGTGAAGATTTATACGTCGCACAAAATTGCATACATGCGGTTTCGATGCTCCCTTTATCAATGCTCCCTTTCTCAAAATTAAATCATATGTTCCGATTATAATGGGGATTTTATTCCTTTGGCTCATCATTCCGGAAATAATAGAAACTGCAAAATATCCGAGAGTTTTATCAATTTAAGGTGAACATTTTAACCGCATTCCTTGATATTTTTAAAAATAGTATTTACTGGTTTTTCACAAATAGTTGATCTTGTAACAAACCATGGGTTTTTTGTTTGCTTTATGTATTTTAAGAAATAGAGAGCTAAAGCAAATACTGACAATTAACATGCGGGAGCTCAATGATAAGAAAATATACTATATGTTTTTATTTGAAAAAGTTCATTAACTTATTCGTGTCCAGTGTTATAAGTCATGAACATTTATTCACAAAAAATAATGATTGCAATTAAACTATAATTGAACTAACAAATTCAAAATAAAAGCAGTTAAGTTAAAAGGAAAAAACTAGTAAGTTGAAAAAGAGACTAGTACATGCTAATTTGCTATTTTCCGCCCAATTGTAATTTAAGATGTAACTTTTTAGAATATTTTAATTTATGTAAAAATTCTGATTTGTTCCCAAAAAAATTCCTCTATGTTCTCCATCATATTGAAAACAATAAATTCTCTACTTGTAAAAAAAAAAAAGAAAAAAAGAAGCGCATATCATTTCTGTCATGTAGCATTTTTACTCATGTGTTAAACCTAACTGATGCTCTTTAATTTTCAAATAAAATCGTTCCAAACTTTTATTTATTTTTTGTTATGGAACTTAAGACTGTATGGATTCCGCTCGTTACTGATTGACAACTGCAATATCAAGTTAAGTTATAACGTACAGTGATTAACTCATTGGTCTAATATAGCAACTAATTATTTTTTAGTTAGCAACTTTCCGTTTCATAAATGAGAAGAAACCAATTCCTCCAAATATTCTCATTTTGAACTGCTTCTAATATTTCGGTCTTAAAAAATCCTGAATTTAACAATTACCGAATTGTGATTGCATATGAGACATCCTACTGACTTCCTCTCTAGTTTGACTGACCTTAACCCCATCTTTTGACTGGTTACACTTCCTCCCCGTTTGTGCCTCACGACGCTTTTTCACCTGGTTACGTGTGTCATTAACCTAGTCAAATCGGGCTTTTGAAGGTTAACCCTTTCCCTCATTGATTCCCCCAATGGGGACCTCTGCGTTAACCATATGCCAATAAACATATCAGCTCAGGCTCACTGAAAAAGATTTATAGTGTTTAGTATGCAGTTTCTGAGGAAAAAATAAGGAAATATGACATGGATGAAGTTGGTAACATTATTATTATTATTAATATGTAGTTGATTTTTTTTTAATTTAAATATTTAACTAATTATTTTATCAAATACTTGTTTTTGACTCATTGGCGAAGTCCAACTTATTCTTTTTCCCCTTCTAAAGTAGTCAGCATACATAGTTATGCTGACAAAACTTTTCTTTAGAATGGGCGAGAATTTCATAAAGATATTTAGGCTATTGATACTCAATAAGAAATTAAACATTAATTTGATTAACAATTTATCCTTTCTATTTTCTTCCACCTTACTGTTGCTTTTCTGCCTCTCTCCCTAATATTTTCTCTTCATTTTCTTCTTCTTCTTCTTTTTTTTATTCGTCAACGTTTTTAAATTTGGGTTGTTAATTCTTTGCACTATTTGTGTTTAGTACAAAAGAGAGCGAAGTTCGTTTGAAAATTTTCCATTTTTTCCCCCTGCGGTTGTTTAAGCCTATATATATTTTTAAGAAGGAGACATAATTTGAACTAAGTACACATAGCATTTAAATCAAATGCAGTTATTAGCGTATGAAAAGCTCAACGTTAAATTTCACATAAAGAAAATAGCAATTGGAAGAACTAAGAAGAAGTGTTAAAGAACTTGTTGATTCCTTATTAAGAAATGCCCTTTGATTGACACTGATTTAATTGTTCCCTAACGATGAAAATCACATTTGTAGAATTTCTTATGATTTTCTAAAAATATAAATGGGGAAACAAAATCTCTGTCATAGAAGACGAAAGTAAAAAAAAAAAAAGGAAAAAGAAACTAAATTAAAATTTTATAAAAACCTAATTTATTTCAAAGATGCAATTTTTGCTACAAAAGACACTCAGGTAAAATTAAATTTCAGAAAAAGACAGATTATGTTGTATTTTCAAAACCCCGTTTCATTCTACCATTCTCTCTCTCTCTTTTTTATTCGTTAATATCTGAAAATATTTGAAGTTAATTAGAATTTGAAACATTTTCTTACTGTTAATGAATTTAAGAATTCCGATTTGAAAACTCATCGCAATGTTAATTCTATTTACAATTAATAAAGTGTATTATAAAAATAAAATGAACAAAAATTAACACAAGTTTTTGTTCGAAAATTACTGAGAGAATGTGTACAAATGTATTTCGAAGATGTGTGTTATGTTCTTATTTTTTTTATTGTTTCTTGACAAGTACATATTAAACGCTCGATTGGTTAGTTATAAGAAAAAAATCCTTCGAGAATGGCGTTGTCACATAATGTATGACACATTTAAAAAAATTATAAATTAATATGCTTCAAACTGTATCATTAACTGAGAAACACTATGGTAGAGACAAAAATTGAAATACTTTTAATTTTTCTTCTGGAAGTAGAGATAATGGCAGCGACTCAAAAACAAAGTGGTAAGGGGGAAAAACAATGCTCTGAATGCTTTTTCTTCTATTGGTAGTAGTGGCCCGTTTTCGAATAAAGCAAGAAAACATATATAGTGTTTTTCCTTCCTTTTTTTATATGTTAGAATTTGTTGCGTAATGGTTGAAAAAGCTAGGTTATGAGTGTGATTCAAATCTGTAAACGTTACATATCAAGTTGTGAGGAGAACCAGTTATGAAGAATTGATAGCAAAGTGTCTAATGAACATTCAAAAATTTTTTATACCAATGCAGAATACGGAGAAGTTTTCATATTGGGTCTTAACTGTTACATTCTTCTTAAATGTCTTACATCATTCTCATCTTATTTTTCCTCTTTTTTTTTAATGATCTTAGTAATTTTCTTTAATATTTTGCTGCAAAAAAGCGAAGTATTTTTCCCAGTTTACTAAATGTATTTTGAAATCAAATCAAAATGCACTAGATCAGCGGTTCCCAAACTGTGGTACGTGTACCACTAGTGGTACACGAAGCCTCTCTAGGTGGTACGCGTGCAGGCAAAAGAAAAAAAAGCAGAAGAGATTAAAACACAAAAACTCAGGATTGAAGATTGAATTTGCCCGATTAGAGTTGGGAGAATGCTAGCTCAAAGTTAGAAAAGAATTCTCGTTATTATCAAGAAAAACATTGCTGTTTTAAAATCAACTCACAACCACTCTGAAATTGCTTTTTCCAAAATGATATTTATTAAAAATAAATATAGAAGCAAATTAAATGTCGACCCAAATTTGAGGTTAAAACTAACTTCTACGAAACGATATATCACCTCGCTTGTATCTGCCATGCAGCAGCAACCTTCTCATTAATTTTATTTTTTCATGATAGGTACTTAAAGAGTTATTTCTAATGCTCTTTTGGAAGTACGTATTAAAAAAGATTTTATATATTTTATATGTTTAATTTTTTACGTACAGCTTTATTTTAATAAACGCTTTTCTCTGGTGTGATTGAAATAACCTAGTCGTCGTAGTATTTTTCTATAATTTATTGGTGTTCTATTCTATATAATGAAGTTACATTAGCAGTGGTACGCAAATGGTTTTCAAAAAAAAAAAACAAATGGTGGTACGCGAGGAAAAAAAAAGGGGGGGAACCGCTGCACTAAAATGGTTCTTTAGCACTGCCATTATTACATTAATTCTTTGTCTTACACTGTAAATGCAGATTAGAAAGAAATTTCGTTTCCAAAAACATTTTGTTATTAAGACTACTGCTACAAAAGTATTTAATTTCTGTTTTTGTTTACAACACAATTTCTCCAAAATACATTGTTTTATTTAGTTAGCTGCTCTAGCTAAAATCATTCTACTTCCTTTACATAAATGGCTTTCAATAATACTTTATTCTTTCACCGGAAATTCACACTCACTTAGCTTCACTTACCAAGCTTATAAAACGCAATTTTTCCCCATCCGTCTCCGACTACAAACAACGCAACAAACACTTTTTTTTTATTAGATTAAAATAGGGAATAGAGGACGTTGCATTGCAATGAGAAGAAGTAAAAGAAAACAATATGTAATAATATCCGCAGCCGACACGCTACAAAGTCTTTTGGTCAACCGTAACATTTTTAATGATTATTTAATTCTTTGCTTTCTATCTTCTCTTTCTTTCACTTTACATTATTATTATATTCATCGTATGCGCACCGTCACATTTAAGTAACCAACTCGCTGTTATTTATTAGTGTCTCATTATAATATCACTTCCGATCTAGGCCACGCCCCGTTACGTCATCGAGTTTACATTGATTTTTTAGCCCCCAGGCATGCACAAAATGTGGAAATTGTTTCTCGAATCGAACGGTAGGTGGCACTGGAAATGGTGACACGGACACAGTCAGTTCATAATTGGTTTTGGGAGTTGAATCTTAGAAATTGTATTTGTATGCTTTTATGTTCAAAGGTTGTATATATATTGAAAAAAGAAACAAAAAAAAAAAAAAGGAAAAAAGGTTGGCATTACATGTAAAGTATTATGCACGCAACCATCGTTTTCTTTTTCTTTGAATACCAACGTTCTTTCAAATTATTTCTTTTCCAACAGACAATATTGATTGCTTGGATTTTTCTGTTTCTTTTCTTTTTTATTTTCTTTGTTTATTTTATTGTTTATTTTTAACTAGTATATCCAAGTGAAGGTTATATCAAATTACTTACAGAGTAAACTATCATAATAAACGTTTTATATCTTCGCTCAAGAAATATTTCAACAGGGAAAAATTAATTTGATGAATTCAGCTGTTAGTATCGTGGAAAACGGAACTCAAAGTTAAGCGCTTTTATTAAGCTGCACAAGTCCAGTTTTAAACATTTGGCAAAACAATAACATTTACCAGACTTTGTTTGTATAATTTCTTACTTCTCTCTACAATTTCTCACTTCTTAAAAAAAAACATTGACTTTTATAAGTGAGCCTTTCTAAAAGGTTGTCATGATAAAGAGTCACAGTGTATAATGTCACTCATCCAGTGCATTTTTGATTACGACATAAAATCCTCCAGTTTTCATTTAAAATTTTTGAAATGAATTCAACAATAATTTCGGTTATTGACAATTTTAATCGTTTCGATTAGAAACGTTAATTATTGTGGCCGTTCATTGAGAAATTTCAGAAGTAGCATTAAACTCGTGGCCGTATGTGAACAAATGTTTATCTATCTTTCCTTCATTCATATCCTTTTCTCCTCCTTCATTTCTATAACTCTCCTATGTCTTTCCCCAACATTTTTCATGACGACAATTCTGAAAACAAATGCCCAGAAGCAATATATATGTCAAAACATCTGTTGTTAAAGGATGTTTTTAACGCTGAGTATTTTTTATGGTTATAATCTTTGAATTAGAGATCTAAAACAAGTATATAAAATTCCGCAGTCTTGAAAAGAAATTTCTTTCCGTTGAGACAAAACTCACATATGAGGAGGGAAAAAAAGAAAAACATGGAAAAGGGATTCATTTAAGGAAACGAAAGCTTTTTTATTCCAACTTGAAGTCATTAGCATACATTAAAAGGATCTAAAGTTAAAAAATAAATAAAGAAAAAGTAGAAAAGCCTGAGATTGATATGAAATAAAGTTTGACGGTCTGACGTAACACAAATAAAATGATCATCAATTCATTCCAAATTAAACTGCAATTGGAAGAAAGTACGAAAAAACTATGAAAATGATGCTTCTAATAAGATACATATAGTAGGGGGAAAATAAGAGTACCAAGGCCTAAAGCAATGAAGGGTTTGGTTATTGCTAGGTCCTGCACTTTTTTTTAAGTAATAAAACTGCTGTTGATTCACATACGGCTTTATTACGGAATATTAATCAATGCAGAATAGGTAATCTAAAGAGCACAAAAGGGGCAAACAGAACAAACATAAGAAGTAAACCGCAAACAATTAAGAAAGAAGGAGGGGTAGAACTCAATCACATAGAGAGTTCACATAAGGTTATGGCCTATTAAAATGGCTTGCAGATTTCCCCACATCTCTGGGACTCTTGATCTAGAACTGAGCACGTAAGAAAATGTTCAGAATTCATGACGCGAACTTGACATATCAGGCCATTCAATAGACAGGAGAATGCCCATCCTGTTCAGGCCATAAAGTCGTGGTCTGTCTTTCGTTTTAATCTAAAGTTTGCCACTACTTCCTTACGAGATCCTTAGCAGAGCAACAGTTCCCAACTGTTTTAGATATTGGTCCAAGATTTACCTGTTGACTTTACTGTTTAGTTGGATTTTAAAATATCTATAATTTCCTCTTTAACGTTTCTTAAGTGGTTCTGTAGGATTAAGTTTTGAAATAAAATTTCAATTTCATGCTCTGTTCGCGATACAAAGCCTTTTTATTAATAATATAAATCATTATTATTATACTGATAATTATTTTAACTATTATCATTATCACAATAAACAAAACAGATTTTGATTTCGAGTTCAGTTTTCATCACGCGTTGTAGTTAGGTCATTAAATTTTTCAACAGGCATTTATAGAAAAGTCTAAAAGTACTGAAAATAGTTAAATAGGAGTACAATCAGGGCCGGCCCTTTCAATGTGTAAAGTGTGCAAAATACAAGGGCGCCAGCATCTTGGGGGCGCCTCAGCGTCAGAGCAAAAAAAAAAAAAAAAAAACGATAATCCGTTTCACACAATTAATTCAACAATTCTAGTTGTCTTAACATAGGCAGACCCAATAATAGTGACTCCTCCTAGATACTCCATCTTTCAAGTGAAAGAACCTTAGCGTCAAAATACACTTGTAGCGATGGTACTATACCTACTGTGGTGCTTGATAGAGATGATTAGATGGTACCAATCCCTGTGAACCACACTAGGTCTTCAATAACGAGAAGCCAACAGCAGCCCATTAGAAATAAAAAAATACATTATTTGTTTCATGTATGTAATTATTAAAGTTTTTAAAATAATTGAAAACGCAATAAAATTATACGCAATTGAATTTATAGTATTTTAGTTTGTATGATGAAAGAGTGTTAAGGGCGACTATTTTTTATCTAGTCCAAGGGCGCCGAATACCGTCGGGCTGGCCCTGAGTACAATTATGTTATCTTTCATTTATGATTGCAACCTCTATCGCGAATATATTGCATTTTTAACGATCTATTCACAAATTGATACTCTTTTGGGGAATTTGCTGTTAACATTTTGGAATAGTGATGAATAATTAAAGCCTTTGTGAAATTATGTGCAGGAAAACTCAATATATCGATGAATTTGAAAACAATAAAATAAAAATATATTTTATTCATTTAAAATAAGAATTTCGTATTTCAACTTTATTTTTGTAATACAATGACATATTAATCGTTTCCAATTAGGACACAGCAAAATAGTTTCAAAAACTTAAAGCCTTAAAATGAAGGCCTTGTATTATTAAGTTCTGAAGGTTAATATAGAGCTCCCGCTTCTTTTTTTTTTTTCTTTTTTTTCCAAAAGGAAAACAAAAGAATAAAAAGGAGCAAATTATTTCGTGTCTGAAAAAATATTTCTTCGGATTATCTTTTATTTAAACATTCAGTGTTCGTATCTTTAAAATTTTCACATGAATTTAAAACCTAGCTCATATTACACATTTAAATCCTTCTCACGAGTTGGAAGCTTCATAGATATTACTAAAACTATTTATACAAAACCAAATTATGAAACTACTTCAGCCACTTTAGTATAATCCTATTGATTTTTTTCTTCTTTGTATTCCATATGCATGTCTTATACATATCAATGTCGTCTTACATATTCAAGCTAAATTCTCTAAAATTTATTAAAAGGGATGAGAAAAGGAAGAGAAACTATTTTGAGAGTGCAGATGCTGAGTCGATCCAAAAAAGATTTCTTGTATGGTTTTCATAACCTGCAAGGACTCTATGGGACCGTTCATAAATGATGTCTCTCTTTTTTCTCAATGTATTTCTCCCCCCCTCCCTCCTTTGTCACAAAATGTCACACTTCAAAGGACCCCCTACCCCCCTTTGTCATATGTCACGCAATATTACATAGGCATATGTACTTGCTGTGTTGCAGTTCAGAAAGAAAACCCAAGGTTATAGAACACATTTCTAATTTTAATTTTTTTTTTTTTTTTTTTGAACTGTTCATTTAGGAACATAAAAACAATAATCATTATATGCTGTGTACTTAATTGTATAAAATGAGATTAAGGTTTACAACAAAAAGTATTAGTATGTAATATAAAAAAATATTGATTGTTCGAATTCTAAAAAAAAATAACCGAGCTGTTTTATCTTAAAAGTGTAAAGGCCAAAGGAGATTTCCTTTTACAATTTTAACTAGAAGCAAATTTGGAGTTTAATCAGCATCGATGTTTTTTATACAAAATGAAATCAGATACTTTAAAATTAAAGTGTGAAAATCAAAAAAACTTTTAAAATAAATTTAATTTTCTGTTTAAAAGTATTTTTATAGAAACTGAAAAGGACGATGTAACACTTCCCGTTACTTTGTCCCAAACTGTCACAATTTCCCCTCTCCTCCTCGAAGTGTGATTTATGAATGACCCCTATATAAATTGTGTTGTCTCTGAACTATTTAGACTCTCAGTGTAGAGGACATCAACTATTATAAATTCTATAGCCAAGGATTTTATTGATAGTATTTATGAACTTTATATATTATTTTTTTATATTATAGACATTATCTTTGGGAGATTATAAACAAGAGAGTGTCTTCCATTTATTATTTAAAATATATTCTGTAGATTCAATAGAAAAATATATAATAAACCTGGTTTTTCCAGATAAATGTTATAATTAACCACTAGATTTTATAAACAATGTCTTTAACTTTGATGCAGGTTCGGTATTGAATTTTATAAATCTGTGTATATTTGTATAGGCATTCTATTACATTCATGAAGCTTCTGCATATATTCTATAGAAAGTCTTTATAGACTTGTAAACATCTTAGCATCAATTTTATCAATGCACTTTAAGTGACTAAATATAGAGCTAAACTTACATATAGTAAAATTACATATTTCGTGTATTAGAAGTGTGTCACTTACTAATTTGTTGATGCAGTTATTTATTTATTACAAGTAAAGGACACAATATTGTAATTTATTGTTCTACATGAATTATTATCACGTCAGTAATTGAATAAAGGAGGATACTAAATAAATAAATTACCCTATCCCCATAAACTAAATACTATATATCTTTTCCTTCATTGGAATTATTCATCCTTCATCTTTCAGAGTTCAATTAAGTACAAGTTTTTTTTCTTTCTTGTTTTATTATTTTTATTTATTTATTTATTTTTTAAATAATAATAGAGTAATAGAAAATCATTTTTTCTCGATTTATGTAATGTGTTCCTTGTTTTTCATTTTAGAGTTATTCATCCTTCATCTTTCAGAGTTCAATTCAGTACAAGTTTGTCTTTCTTTCTTTTTTTCTTTTATTATTTTTTTAAAAATAATAATTAAAAAATAGATAATTATTTTTTCTCGATTTATGTCAAGCGTTCCATTTTTTTTTTTTTTTTTCAATTCAGTCTGACTGTAAAGAATGCAGTAGAACCTCCATCCATCGCTCCAGCATCTATCGTTTTTCCGTATGTATGGTTTTAACGGTATAATGGTATCGTTTTACTTTATCCACATACGCATGCGTCGTTTTTCCGTATGTATCGTTCAAAATAAATGTGAGAAACGATCGAACAAGGCTTTAGTGTACTACTAAGTTTGGAAACAGAAACTTATCATTTTTCTTCCTTTGGACTATCAGACTTTCACTTCAGCCACATTTACACCACTTCTCGCTGGAACCAACGTACCCTTCGACCGACCCTTTCTTCTGAGACTCAGAATTGTAGTTGGAGATTTAGGCGCCAACGGCCAAGTAAACTTATGGCACCAGCCATATAATATGTAGATAATGAAGTACATGTCAAATTCAGTTGTATCTTGATTTGACTGCGACACAAATGCCTATTGAATTCCACCATACGCTAGTTACGCTCCTGCTGAGGCTTTTAGATGTGACCGATCCCCTTTAAATTTGGACAATGATTGATAATGGAACCAGGCCCAATTTATGCTAGAGATATTTGTGTCCAACACGTGACAGCTATATTTCATTAAAATAAGAATAATAATAATAATTTAGTTAACGGGGGGAAAATGGTTTAAGAAATCACGCATGGTATAATTTGTACGGTATTTTCTTTCTTTTTTTTTTTTTTGTTTATTATTATTTTTTTTTTCATTCACTTTTTCATGCATTTATTTATTTTAACGAATATTTGTCATGTGTGGGATATTTTCCGTGAAATGGCACTGCAGAGAATCAATTGACATATCTTTCAATCTCAATCTATAAAGAAGAACACTAAAACCTCGCTTCCGCAATATCTATACTACGATAAATTTTTCGATATATAACGGTAGCGTTTTGGGGTTCCCGTGAATATACACATAATGTACCGTAATGCGTAATTAGCCCTTCAATTATATACAAATTTAAACCTTTAAAACAATGCATTTATCAAGAGCGAATGATATTTTTTATCCTTGCGCAACGAAAAGGGAGTTTCATCTGCTCGAAAATAAAAAAAATTCTTATATTCACTCATCTTTGCATACAATTCTCTGGGATGAAAAGTTAACGTCTGTTTAAAATTTTGAACTCTATATTCCCTTCCTGGAACTAGTGAAGAATGGCTAACAAGCTTTAGTCCAATTTTCACCAGTTGCAGTTTCAGTCCTTTTTACCAAATGATTCTTTTTCATAAACATCTCAAGGCAGTCGTTAATTGTATTCTAAATTAAAAGCATATCGCCTCTCGACATACGATAAACCCTTTGTAGTGACAATTCTATTGGATCCCCTAAGCCTTGTTGTGTAGTGGCTTTACTGTATTTCGAAAACTGCTTGTTTGCTTGTAGTAATGTAATCTAACTTATAACATACTTTTTCTCAAATATAACCTGACGTTTTTATCTTGCTTTTCGTTTTTCAAAAAGTATAGAAAAACTTTAGTAAAGTAGATGTTTGTTGTCCGTAACGTACTTTTTTTCCTACCGAAGTTTTGTTCTATCATTTCCTTTTATCACATTTTTATTATTTCTGCTTATTTACTGTTATTTATTCTTTATTCATTATGTTTCATTCTTATTGATCACAAGAAACAATTATTTTTGAAAAGATGTAAATTGTATGGGATTTTACCTTTATGCTGTCTTTATACAAAATGAGAATTTTGTCTGGCATTTGTGTTTTCGCAGTAAAATTACTTTCAAGGTATCCTTAAATAATTGCATTGATTCTGAGAAAAATGTAACTCATATTTATTGATCATCATTGTTATTATGCCCTGTCTAACTTCATTGTTTTACATTTAATTTAAAATTCTACTTTTTACATTTTATTTATTTATTTATTTATAATTTTTATTCTATGCTTCGAAAGTTAGTTTGTGAACTCATGAAAAATTATCCATTGCAGCTTTTTAGACGATATTAGTATTTAAACATGTAGCAAACGCACATGGTGTTTCTAAGTTCCAAATTATATTTGGCTATATGCTGTTTTAATTGCCTAAAAGCTCTTAAAATATCTGCAAAAAATATCAACTCCGATATTTTTTTTCTCTAATATTCGGAAAGAAACGAGTCTATGACTTTTGAAAGATAACGTAAATGGTAAGGTAACGATATACATAGCGTTATTGTTCGCTAGTCGTACTCTGAATTAAAAGTTTTAAACTATTTCGCCCCAGCTTATATAAACTTGAAAAAATTAATAAATAAATAAATCGTCCTACCTATGTTTCAATTTAAAATTCCTCCCATTGCTGGATGAGCTATCTGTTTAAATTCAAATCATGCATTCTGTATTCACAAAAAAAACAAGAAAGCTGGTTATCTTCAAAGCCAATAATAACCACGTGCAAAATGTCTTTCTCAAGCAGTCGACTGAGAAACGAGCATGGCTGCTGTGAACGATCGTGTCTCCCTCTAGTGCCATTTTTGTACGTTTGACTTACTCCAAAGGGAATTTATTAGGCTGTCTTCAATATTTGTCAATTGAGACTCTTTGCTAAAATGCTAAATACTAAATTACTACGACTATGAAGGGAAGAACCCATTCAGTGTACGGATATGTAATAGTCAGGGATATTGAGATTTATATAACATTAATTTTAATTATCTTTAATTAAAAGTATGTGATGTTTTGAGTCAGTGCGTTGCGAGTATATACGTAAGTATAGGGACAAATTGAGAAAGCCTTACGAAGATATAGGTCTATAACTGGATTCTTTTTTTCTTCTTCTTCTTCCCCCCCCCTCCCCCCCCCGAATAATTGGGGGGCTGAAGATGGAAATATTGAGGAATGCAGAAATTTCGAATTCAGATTCGTTGTGATTTAACACCACTACTTTAATTATTAATTAATTTAATTTTTTTTTTCTTCATTTTGGTTTAAATTCTATTTTTATGCAATTCAAAGGCAAAGGCGTCGATGAAGAAGGCCAACCAGTGCAAGTAGCCTTTACTGTTTACTCTTCCCCTTCAAAAAGATTTGACGCATTTACAAAGATTTGAAGCAAAACTCTAAAATCATATAGAATTGAATTAAAAATAAATGAAAATAAGAATAAGAATTATAATTATATTGTTCAATTGTAAATTATGATGAATTTAAGGATCATAAGTTAAGAAACTCAAATTAGCTTTCAAAAGGCTTATCATCCCCCCATGGAGCATGGAGAAAGATTCGTATATGGAAGCTAATAAGAATTATTGAAGTAATGGTAGTAGGTTCTTTCGAAAACTTGATTTTGATAATTTAAAAGTTTTAAATTTCCTACATTTTTTTTTACTTAGTTTTTAAATTTTATACCGGAGCTACACTGATGTGAAACAATAAGTCAGAAGTTCGTAAGTTAATACAATACATACTGTAAATGCATACTGTCCAGCTAGTTTGATATTTTACAAACAAGTGCTAGATGCAATGAGAAAAAAAAATTGAGTTCCCATCTATATGGATAATTACGTCTTATGTCAATGCTGTTTCAGTAGAAATATTCTTATAAATGCATTTAATCATTTTAAAACAATAATAATATTTTGATTGAAGTTCTTTTTTTCCACACTATATTTTCTAGAAACATATCACTACTTTTCTAGGAAAATAGCACAACTGTTTTACTGCTAAACATGAGAAAAGTAGAATTTAATATAATAATTGATCATGTCCTGTTTTAAACAACACAACAGTGTCCTGTTTCGTATGTCAATGATACTCACTATGCTATTGGAAAAATTACTGGAGGTTTTTGAGAGTTTTTGACATTAAGTTTTTGATATGACAGTTTAAATCAAATTAAATCAATGGGCAATAGCAAAGTTTCATGAATGCGACTGGAATATTGAGAACATTTAGTTAATGAAGGCTTTGAGTATAGGGAATGATGATGTTTTGTTATTTAAAGAAAGGCGAATACAGATGAGTACGATAAGTTTACTTTCTTTGGGGGAAGGTTAAGGTTAATTCGAGTGGCAATGAAGGTTAACTAGCAAAATTTTATGTACAGGGAGGCAAACTCTATGTCAGTAATAAAGAGGGTTGATAAAGAAGTTTAGTTCCTCCAAATCGGCTTTGCCAGAAATAGTTCGAAAAGCATTATCTGTGGACTTGCAGCTGGAAAGTAAATGCAAACTATAACTCATCCCGAAATTTTTCATAATGTAGCATATATTCCACCCTGAAACTTTCCTCAACATAGGTATTTCGAGATCAGCCCCTCCCGCTACAAAAAAAATTTCTCGCTACGGCCTTGCATAAAGCTTATGGAAGATTCTACGGAATACATCTTGTTGATGCTTGTGTGTAAAAAAATGCATAATACATTTATAGAACTTATACAGGTTAGATACAAAATGCAAAGAGAAGGCGCAATACGCTAACAATAATTGTTGATGCGAAGATCAGATTTTGGGTTATCAAGAATAAACAAAGAGAAATAGGTGTAGGAATGGTATATTTCAAGTGCAAAACTTAATCAAGGAATGAGATAGAAGGAAAGGGTTCGAATCGAAATGCTGTTTTAAACTAATAAATTCCATAGATTCCTGGACAGAAGACGAAAATATTTAGCTTAGCACATGAAGGCATTGATGTTTGAATAGTGGTGGGGGAACAGGTGCGTGCGTGGAGATCCTTTTCGGGAGTTGCCCTTTTTCAGGGATGATGCCTTACCCCCTTATTATACGGTCGCATGACGATTGTGCCTTCCCTCCCCCGTTTCATTGTCGTCCGTCACGTGACGTCACGCAAGGATTTAACCAACCGTGAGGTTTCGCGAGTGGGAGTCTACTTCGGGGTTTTTTCATTGGTCAGAACGGGGGCCACAGAATTCGGCAAAGCCCGACGACCTCTTTCCGATTTCAGTGAGCCCTCCCCACAAAGGGGTAGGAATAGAGCGTAGGGGGTTGACCAAACATGTCAAGCGACATCCTTATTTAAGCCAAGGGAAATGGAAGTCACGTAAAAAGTAGCTTGCTTATTATATTGTCGTTGAGGATTATATGTTTCATTGTATTTTTTCGTCTTGTCCAATGTCCGCAACTCATTCATCAAGGTTTTCTTGACAGCTGCCTTTATCTTGGAAACTCTACTTAAAATGCTTGTGAGGAAATTGCTCTAACCCTTTCATTTTATATAGAAGTAGTGGTAAAAGATTAGGGGAAAAAATCGAATCCCCAAGGTGATCGTTTTGGTAGAGATAATTTTGATTACAGCTGCTCGCTAAATTTCTAGTTTAGACTGTTATTTACCAAACATTTCAAAAATATTGGTCATGTTTTTCATTGGTTTTCATGTCAGGAAAAAAAAAAATAGCAGTCGAATATGAAACATGTATATTGTTCAGTATATATTGTATTGTTTCAGTATACGTTTATAGTTCTTTTCGTTCATTTGCGTAGGATTTCTTTCCCCTTTTTTATTTTATTCCTTATTGCTCCTAAAACTGAAGTCTAGCATAAGAACAACATGTGACGCTGGAGTTTGATCAGGGACAAAATTAAATTAAATTGTTCTTTTGTAAGTATTATACTATGTTCACCATAAAGATTCTATTCCCAAAAGAGAGTAGGAACAGCATCTCGAATTGCACCTCGTGAATTTTAATTGCCACGAAATGTAAACGTCCGCTCTTTAAAACCTTATTCTTACTGCGGGGTTTTAAATACATTATTATGTTTGGCGACCTTCAAACAAAGTTTTCAAATCGTCAAAAGGAAAAAAAAAAGAAATATATATATATATATATATATATCAGCAAAACGAAAACGAGGTTTTATTTTATTTTCATCCCATACAAGTTACTCTTCAGCTCCTTTATTTATTATTTATTCCTTTATTTTATTATCATTATTATTACTACTACTATTATTTCAATTTATTTATTTATTTTGAACCAAAATCTTGAGAAATAGCTGCCATTTTAATTAAGCGTAAAAATTATTACAGCAGGTCACTTTTGAATAAATTTAAATAAATTAATAAATTTAATTTTAGTTCATTTTTCTAATTTTAATGCTTACAGTTTCAAGTAGACATTTTAAGCAGCATTGTTGATGAATTTGGAGAATGCTGAACTAATGATTTTAGTACTTTAAATAGCATAATTGGTGGTGATAGTATTAAAACTTAAAAGTAACGTACGCGATTCAGCATAGTGTCCAAAAAAAAAAAAAAAAAACGGCTTAGGGTTAAATAAGTTGAAAGCATTAAAAAAAAATGGCCCCCGAAGGATGGCAGAAATTGCTTTAAGATTTCGAAAGTTTTTTTTTTATTTATTTATTTATATAACTTTATTTTCATACTAAAAGATTGATATTCATTGTTATTTTCATTAATGCTACATTGAACCATTCCTTTTCATTACATATACTACGTAAATTAGAAATGCTCAAATTACGAATTTTCTCAATTAAAATTGTTTCTAAATTTTTCATTAAGTTCCCAAGTTTGTTTGTGTCTAAGTACTGTGAGCACATTGGTGTACTGCATTCAGTGATTAAAACCTAAAATACGAAACAGCTTTTTTTTTTTGGGGGGGGGGGGGAGCGATATATGTTTAAAAATATTTTTAATGATGTAAAATATTTTCTATATGCTATCGCTGATTACAAAGTTTTCAATTGATTCCTAGATTCTTAAACATTGTAATGTCTAGTGTATGATATTATTTACAGACATCTAAACTTTTGAACATTCTATTTCAGATTTGAATAGATTTGAAAATTTTGGATGGATTTGAAGATCACTTCTCCAATCGGTAATATATTTGAATTGTTCAGCAGCTAAAATTTCAAAAAAAAAAAAAAAAAAGATAATTAAAAGGACTAAATACATAAATGCTTTATATATATATACTTTTCTTGAAATTTTTTTACCTACATTTGAGTAGATCGAGGCATTGAAAAATTCGACTTCAGTCTTCTCTGTTGTGATCCTTTTATGTCTTTTAACTTCTGCAAATAGCAGTGCTTATAATTAACTATTCCTATTCTTACTAAATTCATGTGCCCAGAAGGAAATGTTTCGTGATAATCTTCAGTTTTATTTCAATTATATTCCTTTACTTCCACTAAGATATTTTCGGAAGGAACTGAAAATTGTTTCCATTCATACCTATTTATATGAATATCGTCAAATAACAACAACAATAATAAAAAAAAGTTAGCGGGAACATCTGATTACTAGGAAATAAAAAAACAATAATAAGGAAAAAGAATAAATATACTGGTTTTCATTAAAAAAATATTTTTATTCTATTACTGTGAATGTAATAAAATGTCATGGATTATGTAGTGAAAATACAGCGAAATACCGTTTCTACAAACGCTTAGAAACAGGGAACGTATTTCGTTACAACAGAATGTTTGTCGTAACGGAATTTCTGTTGTCCTAATGACGTTTAAAACAGGACTGAACATTTATTTTATTTCACGCATATTTCGTTGTATTGATATTCGCTTTATTGAGATTTCGCTATATATGATTGACTGCTGTATGAGCTATACAGAGTAACTCTGTCATTGGTGTAAATTTATTCTAGATTCTCATTGTGTTGCACACATACACTCTTCGCTTCCTATATATATTATAAAAAACCCAGACGTGTTTGCTTTTAATTTCGTAACACATTTACAATTACATGTAGAGCAGAACAACACGCCAAAATAGGAAAAAAAATGCTAAAACGATTTTTGAAAAACTTGTATGCAAAAAAGAGAGAGAGAGAGACAGAGAGAGAGAAAGATAAAATATACAAAACCTCGTATAAAGTGTTCCGGAAGGAAGGGCGGGACTCTTAAAAACTTTTATAAACATGGAAATATTTTTCAATTTTATAAAATTTCAATCAAATTTTCTGATAATTGTTTATTAACCTCTTTCACAATTTCATAAGTTTTGACTATTAAATGTATGCTGCATGCCACTTTTTAAACTCATAGCACTGCAATTTTTAAAAAAGTTGCTTACATGTAGCAAATGAAACGTGTTTGAGTACGTAAGTAATAAAAAATTTCCTTAACTGTTATTTATAAAAGCTTTGAAAACCTTTAAGAGATCCCAAAGCATACACTTGTAGAATCCATTTTGAGACTTTTCATCGTCGGATTGTTTTTATGAAGGAATACGTGAAAAACTATAAAAATTTCCAATGTGACGAAAAAGCATTTTGAAAAAAGCCTTTAATTTGAGATGTACATTTGTCATGGCATTGTATGAAGAATATAACTTTTTCCTTTAAAAAAAAAAAAAAGCCTTTAATTGAACGAGCATTTTTACTTAAGATCACCTTGTCTTCACTTTAGGAAAAGAAAATCTCCAATCTTTCAGAAGTGAAAACTCAAAAAGCTGAAAGCTCCATGCTTTTCTTTTTGTCTTTTTTTTTTTTCTAAATTTTCATTTTCACGATGAATGTTCCTCACAACAGTGGGAAAAAAAGAAACTATGAAATCAAGAGAGCCCGCAACGAGTATTGCTAGTAAATCAAGAGATCTCATTCCTCCTCCTGCAAATAGTGCCCATTTCGAAATTGACCATCAGTGGCAAACACAGACTCTCCTATTCATCATGTCCTTGCATGGCTTCCAAAGCATGAAATGTTAATAAGTCATGCTTGCAGTTGACATTACCATGCTTCGTGCCCCGCTATCCAACATTCGCACGCCCTTTTTCCGACGACGGCGACAATCATCAGACTGTTGCGATCACCATACCAAGGATTTGTATCTTTCTATTTTTGGGTGTGGTAGGTTTTGGACCTAGGAGAGAATATTTAATCAGATGTAAATGTAGTCACCGTGCAACCGAAAATGACGACCGCATCGATTTTCGCCCCAGAGTTCATTATTTTTTATTCTGTTTTGCCCGATGTTATGTACCCGCAGTAGGAACTTCGTTAATGCTTGCGGAGGAAGAGCTTGGTGAAAAATAATAAACGGATCAAGAGCGTGTGTAAAAAGTTTGTCCGAGGCGGTTCACGAAAAGATATGAATAGTTAATGGGAGTTGAGAAAAGAGTAACTGTTCGGGAAAGTAATGCGTTTTTGCCTCCGCATGAAAGATGGATCGCTGACATTCATTAGCAGTAAGAGGTTCAGGGCAAAGTTGAGAGAAAGTTTTGCTGCTTGAGGAAATAAACTTTAAACTGACTGTACCACCAACACAAGTTGGATTTACTAGTAATCCAGTGTACACTTTGATTACTTAGCCTTAAATGGAGCGCAAATAGTATAGTATAACTTTGTTAAAATGCGACCAGTTAAGACTCGGATTAACGAATATTAGTTGAGAGTGGGAATAATGAAAATTAGGATAAAGGAGAAATTGATAAACGAAATTTTTTTTTTCTTTTTTATCAAAAATTGAATTTAAGTGTTCCAATAAAATGATTTTATCGTGAAGGCAACCAATTTATCAAAACATTGATAATTTAAAATATGAAATAAAGTCGCTTTACCGAGATCTGTGAATCGACAGGTGTATTTTCATCAGGTTTAATGCACGAAGTGCGATTTTGTGGATATTTTGAGGTAAAAGCAAAAAGATTCTTTTTCTTTTTTTTTCTTTTTTTATTGGGGGGGGGGGGGGCATAATTGGCAGTCTTATTTATGAAGGAATCCAAGTTAACGGCGTTAAAAATATGCATGAAATTGCAATCATGTAATTATTAATTTCGAAATTTTAGCTACTTTTAGTCACCAGTGTAACAGCTTTGAGCGTTTCGCTGTGGAACAGCTGATAAAAATTACTCTGCAATTAATTTTATTAAAACATGAAAATCTGGAGCTGTGTTCGAAACCTGGGTAGTTTAATTGGTAGTGGGCCTGTGCTGGCTCATGAGGAAGGGGGAAGGAAAACGATTCCCCCCGCCTATAGTGCTCTAAGTTAACTTTGAAAATTACGATAGCATTTACTCGTATTTGCAAATGCAGTTCAATGTACCTAACAAGTACAAAAAAAATATAGATTAATGATATTACTTTATGTTAAAAATTTATGTAATGTAATAAAATGTCTCCTTTCGTCCATAAGTTCTAAATAAAATTGTAAATAAATAAGTGTAAACTACAGGAAATGTTGAAAAGAGCGCGACGCAAGTTTTCTGTTGATTGTCTTTTTAACTGGAAGTAGTTTTAACAATTGTTTGCTTTTACAATCTGGGTAGCCAGAAAAGCAATCCGAGGTGGTACCACAGTACTACTATAACTCGGTTGCGTCTCTGCTAGTAAACCACGATAAACAGCAAAGGATAAACATTTAATAGGACGTAGACTTTCCACCAAATTCAACAACTTTTAAATGTTTATAAAGTTATTTTACCCTTTCTTACTGGCTGAAACGTAAAAAGACTGTAGGAAGTATATCAATTTTTAATTCCCCCCCAAAAAATACAGAGGAAGAAAGTAAAATCATATTAGCTTTTTTCATGATCGATATGATTTTTTTTAAACAAAACTAAAAAATACTTCTATATACTTTACTAGAAAAAGTGCTTCACAAAAGAGTTAATGTCTTTAGCAAAATAAAAATTTCATTTCTACCATATTAATTTTCTTTCCAAATATGAAATTTTGGATATACAATTGCAGATGTACTAAACATTTGAAGGCTTCAGGAACCCCCTAAAGCATCGTGAATTCTTAGCCATCAAAATAACTATGATGAAACAGTAATTCCGACTCTTGTAGACAGAATCCGCTGTTCACTCATCTACAAGTTCCTGCCTTATATAGGGAACCAACTGCGAGCTTGTTAAAGAAGCGGCGGTGAGCGGGCTCCTAATTAATGACCGTTTCCGGCGGGCTTCCTTAATTACTGGTACAGCAAAGGAGCCTCGAGAGAATAGCGTAAATGAGAGAAGCCGCATGTAGGTCAAGTTACTTCTTTCATCTTTTTCTTTTTTGTTTCTTCGTCAGCTCTCTTCATTTTCTTATTACTCGTTCGATTCTCTAATGATCAAACAACTAGGCAAAGAGGCTCTGCACAAAATAGGACTTAGGCAGGGGTTGAATTCTGGAGATGAAAGCAGAAAATCTTATATTGAATGTTTAGTTGTACATACCTATGTTGCGTTTTAAGCTTGCAGCAAATATTTTATGGGATTTCTACTCTGCCGCTACATTGATTGAGACGCACACTGTAAAAAATTCTTGAAAAGTTCAAGGTAGTAAGTACTAGTAACAAATATTACTGTAAAAAAGAACTGCAAATTTACGTTAAAACGTAGTGACCCCCATGATGCCAGTGCTTTTTTACCGTAAACTCTATTTTTACATACTGTGTGTGGGGGGGGGGGGGGGAATCTGCATCTTTTTTTTTTGCAGCATGGAGACCACTATTTTTCAACTTAAACTTTCAGGGTATTTTTTTTTTTTTTTACAGTGATGTTTGAGTGGTACAGAATCCATTTTTATAAAAGCTATGATATTAGAACATATATTTTTTTTAATGTGACCAGTTAGATTATTTTGAAAGAAGCTCACAGTATTTTACGTAATTACGGCACTAAAGCATTACAGATTCCCCCCCCCCCCCCCCTAATTGATTCCGCAAAATCTTCATCTGTACAGATTTCAGTTCGCTTGCGAACTGAATTTTCTTACTGTGTTGGTAAAATTATAAATAAAAAATATTTGGCACTAACTGATACATTTATAAATGTACTTCCACATCGAAACATCAACTTTCCTGAAATACATTGATGTATTTAAAGCTAAATAATTAAAATCTAGCTCTTTCATAAATTAAACTTAGAAATAATCTAGTTAAAAAAAACTATTTCGGGTATCCGATGGCAATTGTTTTAAGATTTCCTTTGTGGTTGTGACTAGCTACTTTCCTTAAAAAGAAAGGAAGGGTCCTCTGGAAAAACGACCTAAGTCACATACTACTTTTTGAACTTTGCTTTATGATGTATTATAAATTATGTATTATAAATATAGGGGAAAGTCGGATAAAACCGGGAGCCTAACGGTTGATTTTAAATATTTATTCACCATGGGAATAAAACAGTAAAAAGTTATGTTAAACTGATAGACTGATCCCTTGTGAAGAAAAAAAAGAAACAAATCAGTGGTGACCAATTGCAACTAAGATCATAAAAACATATCTCTTAAAAGTATGCAATGTCCTGGTTTTGTCCGACCTGGATGGACAAAACCGGGAACTGAAAAGAATAATTAAATACACATTAATATCTAACAACAAAACTATTTATTAAACAACTACTTACAGAATATCACATATAAAACTTATTGAATTTGAAACTATATCAAACCTACAATAAAATTGCTTTAAGTTATACCCTAAGAGTTTTTAAACATTTCAGGCACGAAAATCACAAATAAAAGTTTAATAATGAAAATATAATTTTTATAATGAAAGTTATGAATATTTTACGTAATTATAACTATACAGTAAATTGCTATTCAACAAACCAATAAATGATTTGTCCAAAACCAGGTGCTACCAGATTGTTCGAGCGCACCATTTTGAATAAATTTTGCTCTAGCGTTGTTCAAAGAACTCAGAGACACCAATATAACACGTTAAAATAACAAGTAAATAGTGGGCTAACAGATGTTGTACTCACCTTCAAAACGTGGTTTACGCGACTTAACCTCACTGGACACTGTTATGGGTCTTACCTGTAAGTAATTGTTCAAAGTTCCGCTAAGTATAAAAAGAAATAAAGTCATATAAAACCTAAATCACTGTTTTGTCCAACTATCCGGTTTTGTCAGACTTTCCCCTATGTATTATAAATTTGAATTTGGGTGTTACGGAAAAGTAGAATCGTATTAATTAAAATTAACATCTATGTTATAAAATAATTGAATAAAACATAAAGCAAATTTTAAAAAGTAGTATGACTTAGGTCGTTTTTCCAGTGGACCCTTCAAATGCATAAGCGTTCGAGTATCTATATAAATAAAACCGAAAGTTTGTGTGTGTGTGTGTGTGTGTGTGTGTCTGTCTGTCGATCGCCTCCTGGCAAGATGGAACGGTCCAGAAGTACGAAATTTTGGTTACAGGTACCTTGGGTCAGGTCCTCGTGCACCTCGAAGCGTTTTTCCTAAAATTCGAATTTGTTCTTTTTTTATTCCAATTTAAGCAAAACTGTTAATTTTAGGAATATCTCATCGAAGAAATGTCACACCTTTTCGATTTTTTCAGCATATGAATGCCCGTAAAAAACTGCACAAAGGGATTTTTTTGGCAGTTCGTAGGACAAATAGAACACGCGCAGTATTCATTTAAAGTAGTTTTCGAACTTTAAAGCAAGGCTTACCTCTGAATTTATCTGCTCAATTTGCGTGTTTTCGCCAAAATAAATATTACTTTTGTCGCCAACTAGATGATTTCTGTTAACGTAAGATTGAAAAAAATGCTATTTTTTCTTTATTCATGCCGTTTTATGAGCAAAACAAATTCTAAAAATTCATTTCATTTTTATACATTTTGTGGAACTGCAGACGAATTTTAATTACTTCTTCTTCGAGGTTGATTCTCCTTCCTTTTTCAGCGATTTAATAGTATAGTAACAGTTTAACAATTGCATGAAACAATATTTCTTATGGTAGAGTGTCCGCTTTATCAACGAAACAAATTCTAAAAATTCATTTCTATTTTTTGGATATTTTGTGGAACTGCATGCGATTTTTAATGTTGATTCTTCTTTCTTTTTTGACGATTTAATATTTATTTCTTCGATAAAAACTATGTTGGAAGCTCTTCGATATCGCTTATTTTTGATGAAATTTAAATTTTCGCCAAGTGGTGATAACTTTTACTCCCCTCCTTCCAGTTAATTGTTCTCAATATATTATTTTATGCTTCATAACTTTTCCAAACCGCTCCCAATAATCCTTTCCAGTAATATTGTTCTCATTTAATTCAATACGTGATTTACACTGTAGGATCATGGTGTATTTCGAAATGATTCCATTACTACAGTGCAATTTGGCGATCTTCTGCTTCATTTTAACTTTTTTACGTAGAGATTATTGATTCCATATTTTACACAAGTGATTTATTTTCTAACATTTATTTAATTTTTGTACTGTCTATTTGGCGCCATTTGGGAAGAAGTTAGTTATATCTTTCTATGAACTTCAATTTTACACGTCAGAATTGGTTCAGTAATAAACATTTTGTAATTTAAATGAGCATTTGCCTTTTGAAATAATGCTTTCCTTTCTTTCGTTTTTATCCGAATTTTATGAAAGTGTTATTCAATTGAATTTTCAGGAAATGTTTTGGCGATTTTTCAAGTGGGATTTTTAGGAACGGTTGTCCTTCTTTTGATGGGGAATTTAAGATGGACTGCTGGGTAATTTTAGGGACAGTGGCTCTTGAAGGTCAGTATTCTATTTTTAGTTACTGACGTCTTTATTCTAATGGATATTTTTTTGGGACTAATGTCATTATTCTATTAGGAATGTTTAGGAATAGTTGTCTTTATTGAAATGGGGGTTTTAAAGAATGTTTTCCTTATGGTAGCAGAAATATTCAGGGAGAGCTGTTCTTGATCTGATGGACATTTTTAAAGAGAATACTGTTCTTTTTCTGATGGGATATTTTTAATACGATTTTTACGGGATCTTGATCTCATTTTGGCACAATTATCCCTCTACATATGTGCATTTTAGTTACTGTTTCTCTTACTCTAATGGTAATTTCTATTAACTTTTGTTGGCACTTTAATGTTGATTTTTATGGACTTATTTTTGGTCTAAAAGGAATTTTTCTGGGTTGTTCGTTTTAATGCAATCGTGGTTTTTAACGAATTTTACTGTCTAAATTGGATTTTTATGAACTGTTGCCCATCTCCTACTTGGATTTTTTAAGAAGATTTTCCCCTATACATTTACTACAGAATTTTGGACATGCATCATTTGCCCTGCGAATGATGCAATTTTATCCCGCGCAACGCCGGGCATGTCAGCTAGTACATTATAAAATAGCCCAGTCTGTTGAATGTATGCTTATTATATAACTCAAAACTTCTGTTCAACATGAAGATTTAAATGTCGACACCACTGCGGATTTTCTCGAATGGTAGAAATTGCCCGGGTTTGAAAACAAACATTTTTTTTTTATTCTTTGCGCTTGTTGCAATTGATTCATTTCAAGCTGTACAAACTGTCATAAAATGCATTGCGGAAAAGAAGAAATGCCTCGGGCATTAGCTGATTGTAGGCTCGCATCGGCCCATGTGCGAGGAGTGTTATTGAACAAGCTAATTACTAAATACCAACTTCCGCCTTGTTCTTTGCTTTTGCGTTCACTTGGTAAACCTCGAATGTCTTTAGTAGCATATAAATATTAAATTTAGTTTCGCTGAAGCCATTCATTTTTCAGTTACAGCTCAGACGTGATCGCAAAATCAAATGAACCATCGGGAGGTCTATTTCCGTTAGTGTCTATCTCGACGAGTGTCACTGGTGCAGTTGTGGGCTAGCATACAGACTGCTGAGTAAAGCAGTTGTATCTTACGTGTATTGTCGTCATCTGAAGAAGATAAATGATTTTAGAGATTTTTGAAAAATGCAGTAGAACATATAAGATAGCCGTTTATTTCTTAAATTCGACATTTGTTTTTTGGTAATACCAATAAAATCTTTATGGTTTTGTTTTATAAATATAAGACTAATCAACACGCGAAATTCAGCATTTTTATGAGGCTATATTTTTCTGAAAAACGATATTAAATTTGCCTAAGGCTAGTACTATGCGTGACCCACAACTGAGAATATTTAAAAAAAAAAAAATAGGGCAGCATATTTGATTTAAATTTGTAATTTGATAATGTTGACAGTGTTGGTGTGACACACTATATTTTTAAAATGAGGATATATTTCAAAATCATTGTCATGCTTGGCATGTCACGAACAATGTTTGGGAAAATTTTGCTAGTTTCAAAATCTACTATTTATTTTAATCTGATTAATTTCTTGTATCTTAAACGATGAAAGTACTTCTAAAATGTATGCACGAAAAATAATTTGTAAAATATTTCTGAAAGACTCGTTTTTGTGGCAATAAGTAGTTATAATGTCACTCGAAAATTTAATTAAAATTTTACTCGAAATTTTACTATTATTTTTACTCGAAAATTTAATCTGCGTACCTGTTTTTTTCCCTTTTTGTATGTGTGGAAGGCAGTAGAGTTTAGTATTTCAAGTTAAGCTTAAAAGTATGAATGAAATGCAATCTTGTTTATTGCATCTTTTTCAGGAGAAACAGAGAAAAGTTTCTAGGAAGCATCTATTTGAGGAAAATTTAAATAGTTTATAAGCTATTATTTTCTTGGCTTTTATTAATCAATAAGAAATTAAATCATGTAGGTGAACACCGCATTTCTTCTCCAGATATCCGCTATCCGACCGATTTTTTCTAAATGCTCGGCACCCGATTCGGCCATTGCACGAAAGATCTTGTTTGTTTGATAAATTATCATATTTTAGTTTCTAGAGCAAGCATCAGTAGATTACATTGCTATCTGTAAAACATTAATAGGGCTCTATATATGGATACTATTTTTTTTTAACTTATTTTTTTTTTTTTTGTTCTTTTTCTTTTTTCTTAATTGAAAATATACTTTCTGGGAAATTCTTACTCGCATTAAAATCTTACATAAAATTACGCGTTGCAAATGTTTTTTTAGTGTAAAATGCTTTTTTACATAATATAACGTACGTAATATGTGCGACCGGAAAAAAAGATAGCATAAAAATTTATACCAAATTTATGTTTTCCCAAAAAAAAATTAAGTGCAACTAGTTGAAGAATTCATTATTAAAATAATAATTAATATACAATCAAGCCTAGGAAACACCGAATTTTGAAGAAATAATAATAATAATTATTATCATTTTAATAATACTTATAATTATAGCAATATTAATAATAGTAATAATAATAATTATTATTATCATTTTAATGATAATTATAATTATAGCAATAATAATATTAGTAATACTAAAAGCAAACAGACATTTTGTAAGAAGTGTCAGTAAACAAAAATGCTCCCGGAATCGGAGTCAACACGTTTTTAAGCGACTGCGAGTCCACGACTCCGACTGCGACTACACAGCCCTTGATTACAACCGAAACTCAGAAGTTAAATTAGCCACTCGTTACGCAATGTCTGCTAATGCAACGCGTAACTTTATAATCTTGCATACCACTGCATTACTAAAGAGAAGTCCCCCCTCCCCCACAAACCAACCCTTCTGAATTTGCATGAGCGAAGATTCTGCTTTAGTGATAAATTTATAGCATGCAAATATGTCTCTGCAAGTCCTAAGGCATAGTTCTACTGCTCAATGAATAATGTACACTTGCATATTTTTTCTTCAGATGTTTAAATTTGCTTACCTCCTTGAATGCTGTTTTAGTTAAGGAAATACTTTTGTTCACGCTCATGCATGTGCTTTTTCCTATAAATCTGAAAAGTAATCATATTTCTGAATAGAAAACTTTGCTGTTGTCTTTCATAGCCTCATCTTTAGAAATTCCGTGTTTAAAGTTATTTTATTGATGAGTAAAAGCATTATTTTTTATCTTTAACTTTTACTAGACTTTTTTGAACAGATGTGATGTTATCTGCACCTTTTTAAACTTCATTAGTGAGTTATAGGTATCAAAATATCTTTCTAATGGGACTGCGTATGGTCGCTAAACTTTGAAGACCTTGTGCGTTCCCCGGATACCGGCATCCATTCCTTCAAGTAGCACCACGTCGGTGGGTGCCATTACCACTTTGAGAATTTTGACTGTCAGTTTCCCCCTAGATAGGGGAACCTGAGCTCTAGGTGATGCAAACCTGTACTAGGACTTTAATTTAGCAGAGAGTATCCAAACCAAACCGATACTCTAGGTAACATTTCACATAATCATACGACATGCGCGACACTTGAAAATCCACCGACTTGGGCCAGGTTTAATCCTGCTAACTTGGGCGTACGAGGCCAGTGCCTTACCCCTACGCCACCCTGCGGGCAGTATCAAAGTATTTTACCTAAAGAGTAAAATAGCTTGATGATTTTTTTAAATATTTTGAAATAAGCCATTTTGCCAATGAGCTTCTGTATTTTCTCAATTTAAACAAGAAGTTCCGTCTAGAACTATACGAGCCTACTTTCCCGTATACACCAAATTCAAATTCATAATCTAGCTATCTCTTTCTCTCTCTTTCTTATTTATCTTTAGTTCTAATTATTGAAAATATACCTTTTTCAACGGATAATACATATTCATTCACTCACTCATTCATTCTTTCATTTATTCAGCCATGCATTTATTCATTCATTCGTTACCTCATTCAAGTGTTTATTCATTCATTTACGCATTCATGTATTTATTCACTCATTTATTTATATTTTCATTTATTCAATAATTTATTCATTCATTCTTTTCCTCATTCATTTATTCATTGATTTACTCTTTCACTCTTTCATTTATTCATTCATTCATTATTTCACTCATTGCGTCACTGAGAAATATCCTTGAAAATCCCGATCAAAAAATTTCATAGCAAAATAGGCTCGTAAGTTCTGGATAAACTTTCTATTTCTACATGTTCTACGTTATAAGAGCTTTCCGATAAAGTTTGTTCCAGGCAAATCGGTCCGTTAGATCAGGATTTATATAGGGTTGAAATTTCCCCGTAAGCCCTGTGTTAATTTTTTGAACTGTTCAAAAATGAACAAAAACTGTTCAAATCAATATTTCACGCCGAGAACTCTTTTCAATAAGCTTGCAATAGGAACTTGGCTCTTGTGCCCAGAGTTTACAGAATTTGCTTCAATTTTGTCCATAGGCGCGAATGTTAAATTTTTTTGAACTGCTCAAAATTGAACAAAAAATTGTTCAAATCAAAAAGTAAAATATAGAAATGAGATGTCCTCGCCGAGATCTTTCGAATGCAAAAAGAATTTTTCCAATCGGACAATTCGTTCAAAAGTTATTAGGGGGGGACAGACCGACAGACAGACAGACAGACCGACAGACAGACAGACAGACCGACAGACAGACAGACCGACAGACCGACAGACACACTTTTTCCCCATCTCAATACCCTACTTTCAAATTTTTTATTTTTCAATCTTTATTTAATTACTTCACTTATTTTTGACTTTTCTTGATTTTTAACGATATTTTCACGATACATTAAGCCTTCTTTCATGCTTTATTATTATTTTTTTTTACTTTTACGGGAAAGTAGGCTAAAAAATAACTTGTGAATTTCGTGATATGACTACATTAATCAAACAAAAGTATCTAAAAGGCTTTGTTAAATAGAAAGTCAAAAATTTATTGTTTGCCATATAAAACATTTAGTAGGCACAGAAAAATGTCTTTTCCTGTTTTGCTAATCGCTTCAAGATTTTTAATGTTAGATGATGTTTTTGATTCTCAAAGAATATTTCTATTCGTCCGATAATATTTTCTTTCGAATGTTGGGGAATATTTTTAGCTGTCAGATAATCCTTATGAATAATAGAATAATATTTTAAGTACGAAGGATTTCACATGAAATTTGATATGAATTATAGGATTCTGTTATGCAAAATAATTGCACATTTTCTTGTGCTATGGTTAAGTAGAAGATACCCACAGAATCAAAACAAGATTCGTATTCAAACAAGTAACAAACAAACACACACACACACATGTACATATATATATATACTAGCTGACATGCCCGGCTTTGCGCGGGATAATATTGCATCATTCGCAGGCTAAGTGACTCATGTTCAAAATTCTGTTGTAAGTATGTAAGGAAAAATTTTCTTAAAAATCCAAGTAGAAGATGTGTCCTTAAAAATTCCATTTAAACAGTAAAGCTCCTTAAAAATCTCGACTGCATTAAAAACAACAGCCTCAAAAAATTCCTTTTAGACCATAAAAATCGACATTAAAATACCAACAACAGTTCATAAAAAATGTCCATTAGAGTAAAGGCAACAGTAACTTGATTAAGGAAAAATTTAAAAAAAGAGTAGGAGCTGGGCAACAGGCCTTAAAAACCTTATTTAAACAGTAAAAATCATTAAAAACCACGATTGCATTAAAACGAACAGCCTAGAAAAATTCCTTTTAGACCAAAAATAACAGTCCAGAGCTCGTCCGTCATGGCTCTGCAGGAAGCTAGCGAAGCCTACCTCGTCGGTTTGTTCGAAGACTTGTGCGCTATCCACGCCAAGAGAGTCACCATCATGCCGAAAGAGGAAAGATATCCAGCTGGCTCGCCGTATTCAACTAAAATGCGCACATGCAGTCAAATAATTGTGCCAAAATGATATCAAAAGTCCATAAAAATCGCAATTACAATATCTACGACAATACATCTAAAAATTTCCATCAGAATAAGAGCTGTATTCTGTTTAAAAATGTCCATCAGATGAAAAACAACGGTCCCTGAATATTTCTGCTACAATAAAGAAAAAAATCCTTAAAGCCCCCCATTTCAATAAAAACAACTATTCCTAAACATCCCTAAAATAAGGACATTAGTCTCAAAAAATCTCCATTGGAATAAAGACGTAAGTGACTAAAAATACCCTTTAGAATACTGACCTTAAAGAGCTACTGTTCCTAAAATTACCGACAGTCCATCTTAAATTCCTCATCAAAATAAGGACAGTTCCTATGCATCCCGCTTGCAAAATCGTCAAAGGATTTCCTGAAAATTCATTTAAATAGCCCTTTCATAAAATTCGGATAAAAAGGAAAAAAAGGAAAGCATTATTTCCAAAGGAAAATGCACATTTAAGTTAGAAAATGTTCAGTACTGAACCAATCCTGACGTGTGAAATTTAAGTTGATAGAAAGAAATAACTAAATTCTGTCCAAATAGTGCCAAATAGACAGTAAACAAAATTAAGTAAATGTATTATAAAATAAATCACTTGAGTAAAATATGGAAGGAAAAATCAACCTCAAGATAAAGTAATTGAAAATCGCGTCTGCACTTCATAATCCACAAAATATGCATAAAAATGAAATGAATTTTTAGAATTTGTTTTGCTGATAAAACGGAGACTCTACCATGAGAAATAATATGTTTCATGAAATTGTTGAACTGATACCATAATACTAAATCGGCAAAAAACAAAGAAGAATCAACCTCAAGAAGTAATTAAAAATCGTCTGCAGTACGCTAAAAAATGAAATGAATTTTTAGAATTTGTTTCGCTCATAAAACGGCATGAATAAAGATAAAACATCATTTTTTCAATCTTACGTTAACAAAAATCATCCAGTTGGCGACAAAAGTAGTATTTATTTTGGCGAAAACACGCAAATTGAGCAGATAAATTCAGAGGTAAGCCTTGCTTTAAAGTTCGAAAACTACTTTAAATGAATACTGCGCGTGTTCTATTTGTCCTACGAACTTCTGAAAGAGATCATGTTGTGCAGTTTTTTACGGGCATCAATATGCTGCAAAAATCGAAAAGGTGTGACGTTTCTTCGATGAGATATTCCTAAAATTAACAGTTTTGCTTAAATTGGAATAAAAAAAGAACAAATTCGAATTTTAGGAAAAACGCTTCGAGGTGCACGAGGACCTGACCCAAGGTACCTGTAACGAAAATTTCGTTCTTCTATAACTCTCCATCTCGCCAGGACGCGATCGACAGACAGACACACACACACACACACACACAAACTTTTGGTTTTATTTATATAGATATATATATATGCTTGCTTATAGAGGTAGATAGATAAATAGACATACAGATAGTTTTGCCTCTTCGGAAATTCGTTATTGGGTGAATAAAAAGCCAAGCAATGAAACCTTCTCGGACGAAACGTTCCAAGAAATGGCAATGTCCATTATGTAACGGAAATTTTTCTGTCTAGTACCGATGCAACTAAGAGCTGTTACATTTGTGTACAGATGGAAACTCTTTTAAAAAATGGTGATGAAAACACAACAAAGGTGGTAATATCTACACTGTGATACCTGTAGGTACATTCGCGACATCCTAATCCATTTGAAACAAAGGGAAACACCTAGGGGAAGGAGAAGATAAATCAAGTTAAAGCTGAGAAGTAGCTGTTCGTGACCAATTTGGGTTGTCCTGGCGCGTCAATGAGCAGACACATTCATCTGGGTCTTTGCTGGTATTTGCTCGAAGCAGCTGATTCTGTCGCCTGTTTGCCGAAGATCCTAATCGCCTAAAACGGCCTTTACACTTCCACATGCACAAATAAAAAATATGGTGATAATATTTTTCATCTTTTTTCGGCTCATTTATTATGTTCGTTTCCCAACTCACCGTCTCTACAGATGTTTTGCCGCGAAACAGGTTTTTAAGGTGCGTTAAGGCGTGAAAAAGCGCACCGACTCTTAATCGTGGCAAAGAGAAAAGCTGATTTACTGATGAAGGAGAGGAAGTGTAAAAATTTTCAGGTACTTTTCCCTTAAAAATCTGCCACTTTGCGATTTTTGGCGAATTTTGAGTTTCAGGCCTTTTCTGATTATAACACTTATTGTTAGATGATAGTACATTAAGCATATATTTAATACGCCCCCTTCACCCCCCCCCCAAAAAAAAAGAACAGAGAGAGAGAGAAGAAAAAAAGGGCCAAAACCGCGATAAAAGCTGTGGCTGGCGTATAACGGAAAAATAGCAATTCTCCACTTAGAGTCCAAACGACATGCATTTTCATTGTGTCTGGAGTTCTGTGTTTTTCAAAAGCGTATTCTCCATATAAATTCGATTTTAAATATTTTTATAATGAAAGTTGGAAGCAATTGGTTTACTATATTAATTGAGGGGCTGACATGGGGCGGGGGGAAGAAAACAGTAGATCAGTAAAAGTAAATATTACAGGGAAAGCAAAAAAACGGGTTTTACAACATAGAAAACTAGAATTTATTAACATAAGCTCTTTAAAACGTAAGAAAACGTGAAATAATTTTATGAATCATAAATTTAACAAATTAACTTAAAAACGAATTAAATAAATTAAAACGAAAAACTCGAAATTTGTGACTTATTGTCTTCCCCATGTCAGCCCCTCAATTAGAGGCTACATCTAACCGGCATGCTGGGACAGTCTTCGTTTAACTATTTTATTGTGAAATTTATGTGCAGTATTTTTTTTTTTTTATCATAGAACGTTTGTCACATTTTGATATACGGAGCACATCGGTCCGACGTTTTTTACTGAAATCAACAATACATGTATTTTATACAATCTTGGTATTTCTGTGAAATTTTTGCCCTTTTTTTAACTTTGAAAAGGGAAGCGGATGGGGGAGAAGATTATTCGTATTGTTTCGTGATGCAAGCTCGATGATCAGGCTTTCTAAAAATCCATTTATATGCATTTCAGGCGTCAAAATGCATATGCAAATATGTCGGCAATTAATGTTGAAATGAAATTTAAATACGTTTTTTTAACACCGAAAATTTGTGCTTAAATACGCACCAGTCGTAATCCTGAGCTTTCTTTCTTGCGCAATTTCATTCTCCCCTGATCCTTCGGATAAAATTTCTTAGAAACTAAACGGAGACGTAAATGAAACTGAAAGAAAACGAAACACAAAAAAAGAAAAAAGATAGATTCGTCAAATGCTTACAATGGTCTCCATTTAGTGAAGAGAGGGGAAAAAGGAAAAACAAAGCGAAAGGAAAAAGAGACTATATTTGAGTTATGGAAGGACAAAGCATATGCTCATTGCTCATTGTTCATTGTGCTCTAAAGTGGCAGAGGCGCGCAACATCATCCGCCGTGGCTGCTCTAGCATTCTGTAGCAGATTTGTAAACAGAAGAGCCCGATAATGGATGCTTTTTAAATAGCTCTTAAATGCTGAGTGAAATTTGCAGAAGATAATGTTTTTATTTTTTTTCCTTCTTTTTCCTCTTCTTCTTTTGGTGAATAAACTGAGATTAAATTTTTGGCGGTTAGCATATATTCATTATTTCTAGGTTGAAACGGGGAATTAAAAAAATATACGTATGTATATTGAGCTTATGGCATTTAAATGTGAGCTCGCTATTTTTTTCTCGTGATCTTGAAGATGGTGCATCGTTAAAACATTCTCTAAGCCAGATGCTTAGGAGTTTTAAAGAAATTTTGTGTTAAAGTATTTATAGGGACTAGCTGACAAAAGGCAAATGGGAAAAAAATCGGCATTTAACAGCGCATGATTATAATATAGCAGAATTTTTATTTAATCGATACTTTATATCCAGACATTATATATATATATAGAGAGAGAGAGCTTCAATTCAAAATCGACTACTTTTTTAGACGAAGTATTTTTTTTTTAAATTCTCATTTAACTGAGGATGAATACATTTTGGATTGTTATAATCTGATCTAAGCAATAGTTTTGTTATATCTGATCAGTTCCATCTACTTTATAAATATACTAATTTTTACTAAAAATGCAAATAAAGACGTGCGTTGAGTACACAAAGAACTCAGTAAAATATGCTTAATTCTGAATATACTGCAATTTCCTAGTTCTTTTCTTTTTTTACTGTGTGTTATAGCCTTGTTGCATTAGAGGTGTGATAAAAATTAGAGGTGTGAGTAACACACTTACACAAACATACGTACACTGTTTCCAAAAATAAGACACACAATTATGAAATTTTGCAGGCCGATTTGATTTGATGATTTACGCAAAGATTAACATTTCAGCACCATTACTAATGGAGACGTATAAGAAAATTTAAATTGCGCAGCAGTCAGTATTTAAAAGAGCTGGTTATCAAAGTCGGGATAATTACAACTGGACTATCATTTTTTATACACGGGTACGAACTATTGTAAGACTTGGACAGACAAGAGTCGCAGCATAGGTCTCATAGAAGCGGTTTTGTTTTGTAGAGCCAGACGTATCAGAAGAAGAAATTGCGATGCGAATTCTTTGTCTGT
Source organism: Octonoba sinensis (assembly GCA_038502835.1). NCBI lineage: Eukaryota > Metazoa > Arthropoda > Arachnida > Araneae > Uloboridae > Octonoba > Octonoba sinensis. The sequence goes on along the minus strand of CM076604.1, from coordinate 88,304,547 downwards.
ATTGAATGTTGTGAAAAAAAATTATGGGATTGTAAAAATACTTGATTTGTAAAAAAAAATGTATTTAGTATATATTTTTTGAAAAAATTATTAAAATCGTCCACACTTGCTCCCTTTTCAACCCTATCTTTCGGGTAAATTAAGAAATCTTAACAAAACAGCAGTATTTCGTTAGGAGTGAGTGACCTAAAACTAAAGTATTATTGTAAGGAAAAATATCTTTTTAACCCTTAAATGCTTGTTTTCATAGCCTTTATACGTAAAATCAGCAGGAAAAAATAATGATCGTCTCTTTGTCAACATCTCTTTTTCTAATAATTAAAACGTACTTAAATATTTTTCATTTAGGTTTATTTTGGCATGCTGAATTCAGTTCTGTTGTAAAAAATAGGGCATTATATTTAGGTTTCTGAAGTTAGTGTTTATTTAATATGCAGACGAAATTTTATGTAATTAATTTAAAAGAAGACCTTAATCGATGTCCACTGGCCCTTAAGTTGTGTTTCTAGAATACTCTTTATCCCGGAATATTAGTAAAAACTAATTATACTTCAATCAAGATTACTTGTTTTCATATGTAATTGTAATTCATTTTTCACAATAATCTGGACTGTAGAAAAAAATCCTTTTTTACCAATCATTTAGCTTTTGATTTTTTTCTATGCAATATGCAGTTAAAAAATCATTTTGAAAATGAACTTTTAATTGATAAACATTTGCTCAACTATTTTATTACAAAGCATTTACTCACCCTAATCGTTTACATTGTTCAAAGAACATTCTCTTAAATGAAATTATCATGAAAATTGCATGGTTTTTCATAAGATTACTAAGTTTTACAAAAAATACATTTACGTTCAAAACAAAAGAATGTTCAGGATTATTCTCTAAATTTCAGATTCAGAAGAATATTCTCTTTCTCCGAGAATAAATCTCATGAGAATATTTTCAGCTCACATCTACCCTTTATCCCTCTTTCTTCACCTAGATACGTGCGTATGTATTCACATACGGCATAATGTTTTGAATGTGACCTTCGTACTATTCCTAATAATAAAAATTTTTTCAATATTATCAATGGTGTCCAACGCTAACTGCGCCCTACCGTCTCCAGCATCGAGGGGTTCACGGATTGCGTCAAGACACGTTACAACCAAAATCGCCTATAGGGACCGGACTGGTGAGCGTTACCTACCTGTTCTACTGTCCCGGTGCCACAGCCACTCTATAAAGAGAGCCTAATATCCGTCGGAAGCAGCTAGGTGGGGATTTAGCGTAACCCAGAACGCATCACGAGGAGGCCCCTACTATTACGGCCCATATTATCAATGGTATTCATATCATCATGGCAATGACAAAACACTAAATTAATAAACAATATTACGAAAGGATTGCGTGGGGATTCTTTTATCATTCTCCCGCTTTAATATTTGCAACGAAAATTACTACAAGAAAATTTGATTGTACTGTTTATATTTTATCTAGTAATATGTCCTATAGTATTTTTGAATATCTCAAGTTAAATACTGAACCGGTTACAGATATTTACTTAGTACAGAAAAATGTTCTTTACTTATGAAATATTTCCTATATCTTAACAAAATGATTTATATTTTAAACATTTAAAATTCTCACTCAAGACATATTTAGAGCAAACACGAAATAAAGTACACTTAATAGCATGATTTTAAATTAAAGAAGCTCTTTCAATATTAACACGATTTCACATCTCTTAGGACTACACGACGCTCGAAATCCGCTAAATAATTAGGCTTTGCATTTCAAAATGGTTACGATCGTATGATGGGAGCAGTATTTTCGCTAAAAAGATTGATAAACCATTTAAGAGTGAATTCTATTTCGAACGGAACATATTTCCTTAGCATAGCATTAAAAATTGTTCTTCCTTACACTTAATAAATGATGTTTAAAAGGAATTCAAAGTTACTAAAAGTAAGGTTCTTCGTGTTAGACAAATTAATCAACAATAAACTTTCTTCTGAACACTTAGTTCTCAAAGGATTTGTTGAATCTGATATGAACGGGAAAAACAAAATTTCTATCGCTGTTTTAACAATGCAATCAGTATGCAAAGGTAAAATTTGTGTGACTTTTTTTTCAAACATTTCTCTCCTAAAGGCTTTTTAAGACGAAGTAAAAGATGGTCTATTTTCTTCTCTTTTCGTGAAAAATATAACTTTCTCATTTTCCTGAGGAAGAAAACGATTCTTTGTCACTAATTTATGAATGTCATTCGCTGTAACTTAGATTAATGTTTTATGGCTATGGTGAAACATTTGTAGAAAATTCTGATGAAGAACTGAGAGAAAAAAAAAACGCTCAGGATGTAGAGTAGTCTAAAAAAATAACATAGTCTATGAAATAAAAATTAGCCGAATACTATTGTGATCATTGAGCAAATAAACATATGTTCCTTCTTTTTTCTCAAACTAAAAAATTTTTCATCGCAGTTTCATTTCGTTTGTGCATTTTTTAACACATTACGCTATTGATGCAAACAGTTTTTAAACGGGCTTTTAATGTTAAAAGTAAAGTCATTTAAAAATAGTAAAAATGCTTCAAGTTTTCTTTTGAAACGAAAATCTTCATGTAGCATAAAACCTAATTATTTATCTATATTTAGTAAACAAGTGTGCATTTTACTTTAAGTATCTTTCATTCTTTGCCGTGATAGATATTTTTGCTGGCTTTAAAAATTTGTTTCAAGAGTAAATATAATTAAAAACAAATATTTAGCGTAATATATTTAAAAACATAAACGTTTATTGCCGATTTCTCAGTTTTATTTTCAAGAGTAGAATCACTAGTTTACAAATGCACTCTCACGCATAGTGCAACAATATAATTGCAATGATTTAAAAACGCACTTCCTTTGCACTGAAAAAGAGGAGCCTTAAACCTTGAAACATGTGTCTGCAATGTGGGGCAATTTTTGTGCCCAATTAAAATTGTTTTTTCTTCGTTGTGCAATTGTTTTTTCTTCGTCAGCTATAAGTTCGTTAAATATTCTTATCTAATATAACTCTCCCTCTCAACAAAGTTTTACTTATAAAAACAAATTGATTAATTTCTAAAAGCTCTGGTTTTATATAGACGCATTTTCTTACGTAGATGAGACGTAAAAAACATACTGGTTAAACCAGCATTTCCTAATTTTTTAAATATCTACTTTAGTGAATTTTGAATTTCAAATGGTACTTCGATTAATTCTTGTATTACAGATAGAACGTCATAATCCATTTTCTTCTTCTGCTGGTGTTTTCGGTTTTGTTGAGATTTTTATTATTATTATTATTATTATTATTATTATTTTTTTAACTTTCAATTTTTTTACTTTGTCTTATTAACTTCTTTTTTGGTCGATACGTATTTTTACTTTGTTAGTATTAGAACCTGCTCAAATTCTGAATAAATGTATCATTACGAGCATTGAAGCATTGATAGACGGAAAGATTCAACTTTTTTTGCTTCTCGTTATTCTTTCTTTTTTAAGTAGACTAAAAAGTCTACTTTCCCACAAAAGTAAAAAAAATAAATAAGTTAAAATATGAAAGAAAGATTAATGGTATCGTAAAAATGAGGGACAGACAGACCCTCATTTTCCCCATCTCAAAACCCTTCTTTCTCCTTTTTTATTTTTCAATCTTTGTTTAATTACTTTACTTATTTTTTGACTTTTCTTTATTTTTAACGATATTTTTACGATACATTGTCTTCTTTCATGCTTTATTATTGTTATTATTAATTTTTTAAAAACTTTCTAAGTAGGCTAAAAAATATTCCCTACAAAAAAATAGTGCAGGTTCTAAAAATAAGAATGAGCTTCGCAATAGAGTTTATTTATTACTTATTAGTAAAGGGTAAAAGGAGAACATAGTTGGTCTACAAATAGCTTTTCGTGACTTGAAAATAATCACCTTTCTGTCAGTCAACTACTTTTTGCCAAATAGATGCATTTCTAGGCATTTCATGCTTGTAACTACGAAACACATGTAGACAATTTTCATTGCAATCGGAGCTTTACTATGCTTTTTAAACTTCCTGGTAAATTTTCCATATTTTGACACAACATCAAGCATTTTTCACTAAACCCTTGAGGCACGAGTTTATTTCGGAAAAACTGATAAAAAATGATGGATTTTTTTTTTTTGACAGAAAATGAATATGTAGGTATAGTATAAATTGTTTTGTGCAATTTCAATTGTAGGGGCTGACTAGAGAGTGGGGGTTGGGGTAAAAGTTATATACAAAAATATTATACAAACAAAGTGCAAACGAATCTCAGACGGGCATTAGAAATAAAATAACGCGAGATTGAAGATCGCCCTTGTGGAACACGCGCATGTGCAAATATACAGGTAATTTTCGCCCGTGTCAGACACGTGCAAATGCGTTAAGTGGTTAAGATCACAATGTTTTACAACTAGATCTGATTTAATTTTACTTTTTGCAATCGATACAGAAAGTGTCAGCAATCTTCTTGAATTATGTATTTCGTCGAGTATACTTCTTTGTGGTAGTTTCGTTTTCGAGCATGCTTTTCCCATCGACTTTCATACACATAGATAACGCAATCGAAATATTCGAGAAATGAGGAAATAATCTTGATTTTAAGGGAAACGTTTGAGTTTACCTATTTTTAAAGAATGCATCGAGATAACCCCTCGATTGAAGAAGAGAGAAATATTTCCTTTTCTACCCGAACAGAAAGAGGGGGAAGAAACACCCAGTGAATTATTGGACAAGACAGACAATACGTTCTTTTCATGAATTGAATCGGTGTGTTTCCTTCATCGTTGCCTTAGCAACGTCCAATCAGACGCTGGATTTTAGGCCTAGTCATGCATTCAAATATAAATTCGCTGGATTCTTTTACTTGTGGATGGGGGGATCGTGTATCAAATGCCACAATTTAGTCTCCACACTTTTTTTTTTGTTAAGTGCAGCTAAAAAAGGACTGAGAAAAAAGGGGGGGGGGGAGGAAACGCATGTATGATACTGCTTTTTGACATATTTCTCCACGACAGACTCACTTTTGTTCTCTATATAAGCTACTTGCACAAAAAAAAAATCGTATCTTGCAATACAAAAATGGCTAAATTATTTGCGTTTTCAATACGCTTTATGTGACACTCACACACACGCAAAAGAAAAAGAAAGAAGGAAAAACTTTTATAATTTTCAATTTAATACGTATATGCTTAATAATTTAGTTTTAGTTAAAAAATAATTTAGGTCGATTAATACATGATATATTAAATAAAATCAAAGAAGAGGAAAACAAAAGAAACTTTTTATGTTTTTGTTGACCCACTAGTGACTTGCGACCCTCAGATTTCGTAGCGCTATTTTTTAGACAGTTTCAAAGTTAAAGAAATCGTGTTGTTCAGCACGTACCTAAGAATGAAAACACAGCGGAAGTAATGTTTAGTAGCATACCTAAACTTGCGATTGAAGGAAAGGAAGGGACAATTTTATTCCAAATTTAAGAACATAAGGGATTTTTAACTCTAATCTACTCTTAGAAATCAAATGACAAATGTCAAGAGATAGACCCAGAGAGAGAAAAAATATAAGGAAAATAGTTAATTAAATGCTTCAGGTTTTTTTTAGCTTCGTAAACTTTTAGAATGTCTCGTTTAATAAATATATCACATAATTTGTTTAAATTGCTGAAATTTTCTCATTAGATTATTTTAAATGTTGAGTGGATTCTCTCGAAATTGACACAGGTTGCTAAGTAGTGTAGAAAAACTTCTCTATAACTCCGAACCATCTATCAGGAATCGTAACTGCTATTTCTATTTCTGTGTTATTCTGTAAAGCAGCGGTTCTTAATATATTTGAAGTCAGGAAACACTAAACTTTGATATTTTGTTCCATGGAACACCTATGAGCACTCCGCTTTTTCCAAAAGGATTATGTTTACTGTCATTTTTCTGTCGCTGATAGAATAATTATATAATTATTGTATTTTTGTAACTACATTTCTTTCGAAGTTTCGATAAGTTTTCTCGCCGAACATTTGAAGTGGCTGCACGGAGCACCACTGTTCCGTGGCGCACAGACTGAGGACACATCTGTATCGGGTTTATACTAATATTGTTGCTTTTCGCCAATGTAATTTTATGTAAAAACATCATCTAAAGCACTTCCAGACTGCTTTAAAACTTTATTGTTTTTAGTTTTGAGCCCTTAGCTAGCTAGATTTGTTTCCTATCGGCGCTGAAATATTGAAAAATAAACGAATTCTCGCTCAACAAGTTCGCAGCTGTCGAGTTAATCCCCTATTTCACGAAGAGCCGTCTTTCGCAAGCTTCATGGAAAATAATGGACACTCGTAGAATTTGGCGCTGAAGATTCACTTTAGAAAAACAGTTCTCGATAACTTGATGAAAAATTCATCGTGAAGCCAGGAGTTTCACAATTTGCTAGTTCACGAAATAAGGCTCTTTTTTTTTTACTTTTTTATATTAAAAAAAACCTCTTAATCTCTTGCAAGGCACAGGTGGCCTCCGTTTCGTCTTCGATCGCTGCCTATCCCCTTTCTAATCCGACGCCCCCTTGATAGAACTGTTCTGAGATGAACACAATATCTAATCAATCTTCAGCAGGTCCGATACCCAGCTTGTCGGATTCGATGGTAATAGAAATCTGATTGGTCTCATAAGCGTTTCATAAGTCGTAAGAAGACTCATTTTTTCCGTCTTTTTTCATTGTTTCTTAATTTTGACTGATCAAAGGAACTGGGAAGAAAAATGAAACACGATCAAATTGGAGGGGGTCACTATTTATGAATGGCTCCGCGAGAAGAAAGGGGGAGATGATTACAAAGGTATCGCTCGTTTACCAGCTGTAACAAGAACTTCTTATGTTATTTTTTATCCATTAAAGGAGTGATTGATAGGGGTTCCTGTTTTCTCTTAACAGTGCAGATCGAGTTTAAAGAAGAAAAAAAGACTCATATAAAGTTGAGAAAAGAGCTATTCAAAACCATTTTCATTTTAACAATTTTCAATTTTACTCTAAAACTATTTGTGCCCTCCACTTTTTGAGATAATTTAGAATGCAACTTTGTAAATGTAGCAGTTAACTTCGTTTACTTTTGATGTCAAAAACCTCCTATTTGGGAATTTTTTTGTCTCTATTGCACATTGAGTGTAGTATTTTAAATCGCATTTTGTTGGATTTCAGAAGGCAGCCTCGTAGCAGTTAAAAGTAAAAATTACATCAAAATTCAAGTCAACCTGAGAGGGGGAAAAAGAAAGAGAAGTATTTAATTCAAAAGAAAAATTAGGCAATTCAGGCGCAAATTTATCAAATACTTTAGGATACGTAAATAAAAGAAAATAATAATTTTTAAACCGTTGAGAAAGTTAAAAGCAAAATTGCAGAAAAGTAAATGTTTCAAATTTTAAAAATAAGACAGAACAACTTTGCAAAGAAAAAAAAATCAACGACAGACTAACCGCCGTATTCACCGTCAACTCTAACCTCATGGTTTGACGCGAAACCGGTCTCCAACCTGAAGTTACCGCGGATTTCCTATTCACCATCAACTTTGACTACGCGCAAACAGGTTCCCGAAACCATGCCAGGTCGAGTAACTCAACCAAGCTCCAGAGCAAAGTTAAGGTTTGAGCGCATGCGCAGTACATGTAAACATTAGCAATGGCGGACTGGATGTTGCGAAAATTGGAATATGTTGAGATTTTAGAGCTTTCTTCGCTTTACACGATCTTGAATTTCTGAAGAGGCCTTACAAAAAATACAACTTTAGAGTTGTTTTAATTTTATTAACTAGTATTGTTCAATGTTTTCTTTGTCGCTTTTGTGTGTTTCCGATAATGTTTTTCTCTCGGGAGCTATTACTTCATTAAAGATTTTGAAACTTTATCATGATTCCTAATTGAACAGAAATACCAAAAAATGGGGGGTAATATATCTTTAGTATTTTTATTTAATTATTTATTTTTCTCTCTCCTTGTTGCTTTTTGATATAATTTTATTCTACTTTAAAGTGTACATGTATATACTGAACATTTAACATGCGTCCTGATTTTTTTTTGCCAAGGTTACTTCTGGGCCTGCGAAGTTCATGTGGAATATTTTGATTTATGTATGTCGAATAAAATAAACTTGTTGACCTTTAATATGTGTTTTATGTCATTGACCAATTTACATTTGCTTGTATATTCTTCTCTTTTTTTTTAATTTAACAAAGGTTTTGAATATGTGAAACGCTTCTTTAAAAAAAAAAAAAAAGACATATGAAATGAATCCATAATGCTAATGGCAGTTTTGTGTTTAAAGGTAAACTGCAAGGTTTTTGAAAAAGTCAAAATATTCGCCATATGTATTTGTATTAATGAATTCATATTTTCATTAGAAAAAGGGTTCTTGTTAACCCCAAATCACATAATTTTGAATTGCCGTTTCATGCAGTTGTAAGACTTAAACCAAATTTTTACTGTACTTTGCCAATGCGAAGTGATTGTAAAAATAAAGTATTTACAATAGTTATAATTGAAATCAAATGCATTTTTTTAAATACTCTCATGAATTTAATGCAAGGCCATAAGCAGATTTTTTTTTGGGGGGGAGGGGGGAGGCTTTGAAACAGTTATGTTGAGGAAAGTTTCAGTTAGGAATATATGCTACATTGCGAAAATTTTCGGAGGGGGGGGGGGTTCGTGGGCATCCCTAGTTACAGCCTTGATTTAATGAAAGAATATTCAAATAAAAATTTAAAAGATACAATAATACGCTACTGCTTGGTTCATAATGGTACATTTCTATATTATATATATATCGTTTGTGAATGGTACATTTCTAATGTCAGAAAGAGATATATTACAATGATAAAATTGTTTATAATTTCCTATTCGTTATATATATATATATTTTCATTTTCCGAGAAAATTTTTATTGGATTCTTTACTTTTCAATATTTTTAAATTTTTTACACGAGTGCTAGAAGTAATACCTTCTCAAACGGGCTAAAAACCACTCGTGTTTTATTCATCGCTATATCGCAGAGAACGGGAATTTTAAAAAACGGGAAACGAAATGTACACTGCGCGGCGAAAAAGCATGAAGAAAATCATGTGATAGTTTTGACCAATAACGGGCCTGCGTACGTTCCCACATGGCGTCAAGTTGACTAACTTCGTGGTTGGAAAACCCCAGGTTGATTTTCCTCCGTGAATACCGATTTTTAACTTCGCAGCGCTGAGCCCCAACTCCGAGTTAACGGATCTCGTGGTTTCACGCGTGGAGTTAGGTTGACGGTGAATATGGCGGTAAATGTTAATAAAATCAGTAAGAATGCATTTTGAAAAACGTTATTGGGCCATGTCACAGTATTTTCTAAAAATGTAGAGTCCGCAACATGACACTTTTTTGTTGTAACTATGTAATTTACAGTTTAAGTATCACTAAATTTTATTTTCAAATAATGTGCTCAACACATTATTTGAAAATAAAATTTGGTGATAATTAAACTGTAAATTACGTAGTTATAACAAAAAAAAAAAGTGTCTAGTTGCGGACTCTACATTTTTAGAAAATACTGTGAAATGGCCCTATTACAAGTAAGCCTAAAAGCTAGGAAAAAAGGCAAAATATGAACTGCATTTAAAAGAGGATGTTCCATGAACAATATAAATTTTTAAAGTTAAAAGAACATAACGAAAGAAAAAAAACTGGAAAAGTTAAATTTCAATTAAAGGGGAAAATTAAGCAAATACCTTAACGTATAATTAAATTTTAAAAAGGGTGAATGTAAGGAACAATCAAGTAGAGATGAACTGTCAAGAATCAATCAGTATTTGTAATCTATATCTTGTGCAATCAATCCAAGTATTTCTATTGCAGCAAATAAGGTGGTTCCTGTTTTTATACTTTCACTAAATTGTTAAGTCTTGCGTAACCCTAATTATTTTCATTAGTTCTTTTTTTTTTACAGAACCACCACAAAAATTACTAACCAACGAAATGTGTTTAAATTGTGAGCAAAATAATAATTAATAAGCTACGCATGCGTAATGGGACGATATTCAAAAGAACATTGTTATATGTATCCAAAATATCGGCAAAACAGTAAAAGTCCAATACCTGTGGTGGCGCTGCTTGAAGGCCTAATCAATTGCAGTTCTGATGCGTGTTATTTGTTGTTATCCGCAGCTACCGGAATACGAGTATTAACTTAATGGATTTTTGCCGAAAGCACCAAATCACATGTGCACGTCGTTTCAAGCCAGCCACGGTTATTGGTATACGGAGTCATATCGAAAAAATAGAAATAATAATAATAATAATAATAATGGGTTTTCACTGCGAGTGTCCTAGGAGAATTGAGTCGTTTCTGGCCATCATTGCGGTCCACTCTCATTTATTGCGATGTTCTAAAATTAGGCGTCCATACTACAAAGGGGTTTTTCTACGCCTAACCCGTGTTTATGAACTTCAGTTCGGTAGCTTTAATCAAGAAAGTTTGGGAGGAAATTTTTAAAGGAAACTTTCTTTAAAATACGCAAGAGCATGAAATTACAAAGATATTTTATGAGTCAAAGTTAACAGAACTTTTAACGCAGCAATGTTTCCTTCTGAAAAACGTGCCCCTTTTTTTGTATAAAAACTAATTGCGTATTTTGAAGTAGTTGTTAAACTATAAAAAAATACATATCTAGGTATATTATTTTACTTTTTCCTAAAACTGGAATGTAAGTAACTTATGTTTGGCAAGAAACTCCATCAGGAAGATTACTGTTTGAAGCGAAATAATTCATTAGTAAAGAAAAAATAATATAAAACAAAATAAAATTATGTGGACACAAAAAACGAAACAATTTATCACCCAAAACGTAAAATAATAATAATAATAATAATAATTAAAAATAAAAAATAAATAAACAAAATTAAAAGGTATTTTATTTAATTATTTAATTATATTGTATTTTATTATAAGTTTAATGAATGTAGTTATCAAAAATTTCTCGTTTCTAAATATATTTGTTAACTCTTGCCTACCGTATCAAAATTTTAAACCCAAATGTAGGGGTAAAAAAGCAATGAGGGCCCACTTTCTTTTTATCACTCTCCAGATGTGGATGGGGTTTAGGTCGACAACCCTTTCAATTTCCGGGCTCGCGGAAGGTCACCCTTTTACCCCGATGCCTCCTTTTACAGTGGCCTCTAACTCTACTTTGCCACACTTTTCCAGGCTTACATTATTTTTTAATATTTCCCTTACTTTGATTTGTGCTTTTGGGATACTTCAATTTTAATTATTCTGGATGTATCAGTGAATATCTGTTTTGGTTTTTTAACAAACATGTACCTAACTAAAACGCGTGCAAATATTAGTCTTATTAAGAAAGCCTCAGCTAAAATATGCTATTAATTCCTTTTTACCGTTAATTCAAAAATCAATTTATGAAATTCGTTGTATAATTATTTATGAGGTGCTTCATAAAGACATGTAAAAATAAATATTCCTGATTTTTGCCATGTTTCAAAAAGAGGAATTATTTTAGTCACTCTGAAAAAAAAAAATCACTACAATCTATTATAGTTTTTAAATGATTTATAACCGAGACGAAATGTAAAAAAAAAAAAAAAAATCTTTGTCAAGTGTTCTAGATTAAACAGTAATTTGAGTTCACTGCTGAAAATTTAAATTACTAAACACTACAATAAAAATGAGGTTCTTTTCCCCACTTTGAAGTTTTTGTTTCAAATACGTTTTCTTTCTGGGAGTTTACTATTATAGTCGATTTAAAACCAAACATTTGAAACAGCGTTTTTCAAAGTGTCGTACAAACCAAAACCTCTCACCAATGAGCATGAATTATCAATACAGATAAATAAATTTAAAAAAAATATATCATTTATTTTATAGGTTTATAAATAAATACATTGAATTCATCAAATACATTAATCTCAAACTCTAGTACGGGTCTTGCTGGTACGTATAAAAGAATGTATTTATGATTTTTCAAGTTTAATTGTGTATCTATTATCATTTACTGCGAAAGTTGAAAAATAAATTTTTGGGTGTTAGTCTGCTATTTGTCCCATAATGAAATGGAATTTTGTACTAATAATATGTTGTATAGAGGTAATTTTAAAATGTCTCTCCCACCGTTTTTTTTTTTTTCCTCTTATTACAATTTAAAACAATACGAAGCACATCATAATGTAACTAGCAATTAAATTTGAAAAACAAAAGTTATTGAAGCAATCTACTGAAGAAAATTCTTTAATGCTATTAGTTTCAGTTTAAAGAGTTTCCCACAAAAATGTTTTTTTAAAAAATGCCGCAAAACTAAAACAACTTACGGTTTAAGATCTACGATACGGAGGAAACACTTCACTAGACATAAAAAAAAAAGACTTGAAAAAACAGAGGTAAACACTCATAAAAAAGGAGCGCTAATTGAAATAATAAAAAAGTGCTAATCGCTTCTCTAGGTCGAGCCGCAACTGCATTTAAATCCATTTACAGTGCAACAGAAGGTGTTAAAATTAACGACCTTGAACGAAGAGCAGCGTGGGGTTGTTCTCTAATTAAAGCCTTTTGTGTGACTGTAATGACTGGTGTACTTGTCTTAGGGGCGCGGAGGATGAAGAGCTATCATTAACTTGCTCTCTCTCCACCCACACTTCTCTGCCTCCTTAAGTGGCTCATTTTTGCTCGCAAGGTTTTTCTCTTTCCCCCTGTTTTTATCTTTTTTAATTCCCTTTTGTCTCTTAATTTGAGGTTTGGATTTTCTCAAAATGAGGCATTAATTATTGCCTTTAATTGCTTACCACCCTTTTCATTGACTTTATGGAAGAGGGTTAATGAGGTTCGCCTTTTCACAGAAGACATTGTTTCTTTTTATTTGAGCCCATTCAACAGTTAGTGTTATGAAAAATTGCTTAGCATGCTTCTGTTCTGAAAGCTCTTGACTCTACCGAAGCGTGCTTGAATATGTATAAACAATATATCTATATCTATCGAAAAATATATATATATATATATATATATATATATATTATTACTCAGTATCATTTTAAACGGTTAAAGTTCCACTGCAACCTCGCAGAAAATCTTCTCTAAGTTCATGCAAATACACGATGTGCAACTTTTGATTTCAAATGAACTCCCACTAAATTCTTTCAGCCAGTTTTTCCTGGAACATTTTGAGTAACTGAAATACTAGTAGATTATTGTAGAGGTTCAGCTATTATCATTTCTCCAAACAATATACGGGGCCCGTCGATCAATTTTTCAAAAACCGAGTGCATTCCACGGCATGAAACAGTTATAATTTAGTCTTATTCTTGTTAATGTTTTTCTACTTTTTTAACTGTAGTAAGCCCCTCTTTAAGCCCGATACACCTTGTCCGAATTCTCAAAGGTCCACATTCCTACTGAATATATTAACGCTTGTAAAACCAGATTGGCTGAAAACTTTCCGATTCAAATGCGCCAGCATTTTGCCTTCTATAATCTTTTTTTGCTTAGTGGTGTGCACAAGCGTATCCACGATGTTGAAATAAATCCGATATGCTTATTTACTTAATCATTTTTGACCAAAATGCAGAGTTTAATGCGTCCACAATTTCGAGGCTTTTGACTAAGAGCCAAGATGTTTTTGAGAGGAAGCTCGGAAGCTGACATTTTCAATTTGGCTGAAATTTTGAGGATACTTCATGCAAAATTATTTCAAATTTTTATATTTTTTCAAAAAAAATAATCTTAAAGTTTTGGGAGGTCAAAGTTAGCTCTTTTTTTTTCGAAGAAAAGCATATCAATTTGCATAAAGTATTACTACTAGTAGCGCCAAGACTGAACCATGCCACTGACAATTACTTTGTGTTCTACTACATCCACAGTAGTTCATAAGGCAAAATTAGTTATGTTGGACGCTGGCGCAAAGGTCAGAGATTATTCAAAATTCTTCAAAAAAAGGTTTTTTTTTGCGACTTTGGCCATCGAAATCTCCTTGCGCCAAAAGTGAACAACAAAACCATACACTTTAGTAAATATATACCAGAAAATAGTATCTAAAAAGAGTAAGATATATGTGGTAGACTTTTGGCGCACAGAAATGTATGACTATGAAATTTAGAAAAACACAAAATTGCATGATTTTGAAGTTCATTTACTGCTTGCGTCAAAAGTGACCAGGTATGATATAGTAAAAACACATTCTATTCACAGATCTATGGTAATTTATTCGACTTTTGTATAATACGGCTTTAAACTTTACTGAACGAGTGCTTTGTGGTACTTGTTAAAAAGGGCCGAAAACTCTTATTTCGGTATTTTTACTATCAAATATATATATATATATATATTAGATTAAACTTTCTTTAACAAATTAAATTGCATTTTGAGTATAATTTATTATTCGAAGTAATTGGCATTTTATTACTACGATCGGGTTTAAAGGTATGAATGTTTGGACGTCCATCCGATCATGTTCTAGTTCTTCGAAATGCCCTTAAAGCTGTAGGTCCAGCAGTGATACACAGAAGCACTTCGTGCTCGGCCTGTTTAGCCAAACATAGAGCACAAGACCGCAAATGGCTTGGTTTTCAACTAAACGACCTAAGTACAAAAGAGTGCTACAAGTACTCATTACATGACTAACTCATTTAAAAACTCAAACAAATACTGAATAGCTTAACTGCATTATTTATATTAATATATAAATTATTTGTATTTTGAAAATAATAATTTACTTTCAAAAAGCCATGTTTTCTATTACACATATAACATTACATTAGTCAACATTTGTTGGAGTTTTAAAATATGTTGTTGTCATGCAATCGGTATTTGTAGCACTTTCTTGTACTTTTGCTGTTTAGTTGCAAGACAAGCCATTTATGATTTTGTGCGCTATGTTAAGCTAAACAAACTGAGCATGAAGTTCTTCTAGGTAATACTTATACATTTAATAGTAGTTGGATCTCAATAATATTTATGATTTCGGATTTGACAGCTTGCAATGTCAGAAAATTAACTGTAGTTATGAAAATCTATCCTATCATTTATATGAAACAGTCTTATTTTACCGGAAATATATTTAAAATTCTTAAATTCGCTTGAACTTTGGTCCGTTATTAAAATAATAGACCTTAAAGCATTGTATTTAAGGAATATTTCTGAAGTAGAGACATGCTTAGCATTTCATTCACTTCCAAAATAATAAGCAAATAAATTATTCATTAAATAAATAACACAAGTAATGATCTTTACCAAAAATAATTTCAGCATTTCTAAGCAATAAACAGCGTTATTTGGTTCATATGTTAAAGTTTTAATAGCAAACTGTCGCCCCCGGTCCTCACTATTCTGAAGGTCTGAGTGTTAAAAAAAAAAAAAAATTCAATGAACTTAAAGTTTACATTTTGGAAGTCCAATTTAATGTGCTGAAATTTAATGTGAATCATACTTGTAATAGATTCTCAGCTTGAAAATCATTCGTAGTTAGGTTCGTATTAGACAAAAGCTTACGCCACAATCATTTGACGGCTGATCCCAAATAGAAAAAAAAAAGTAAAAAGAAAATAAACAAAACTTGTAAGAAAAATTTGGCGAATCGACATCGTCATTAAAATGTACGCATTTAATATTTTATGTGAATATAGAAATGTGTTAAGTTATTTCAATTTACTTCTGTAACAACTTCAGCAAATGGTGCATTTCATCGGATGCAGGATGTTTCTTTTAAGGATAAAATCTCTCCCTCAACTTTTGCATATCGATCAATTCTTCAAAATAAACGCTTTGAAACATTTTTCAAAAAATATCTTTTTATCCAAATAATTTTTATAAGAGGTTATAATATCGCCGCGTCCAAAAATAAATAAATAAATAAACATTTAACTTTTGTAAAACCCATCTTCATGAGAAGTATTAATTATTATACATCTATTGAATAATCAAGTAGATTGGTGTTTTGTAATTTAAACAATAAAAAAAACATCATGGAATGTTTTGTTGTGTACACGAAAATATAAATAAGTAAATAAATAAAGGAATGAAAGGAAATGAAATGTCTGTGATTCTGGCTCTCAATTTTCTGAAAAAATAGCAAAGTGAAAAAAAAAATATATATATATATACATATATAGGGTTGTATAATATCCGGATAAAGTTTTTTGGATCATTAATTCAATTCCATTTTCAGTTCTAACAAGGAAAAATTCTTTAAATTCATTGTGAATGGAATTTAATAGAACACCGGAAAATGGCTAAGAATTTCGGAAATTAATACACATCGATTATTCTTTCTGAACTCTTTGAAAACACACTCGTCTTTGCTCTTTGCATTGAAAAGCATCTTATATTTTTCCAAAAATGGAAACACGCGTTCTTTGTGTTCTCTCCAAACAGAAAGCGAACAGCGCTCAAACGAAGGAATCTAAACATGAGATCCGCAGGGGAGCACCGCATTGTCCAAAATCTTGTCAGGAGATCAGGAGAACGGCAAGATACTGACTGATGATGTACACACCGAAATTTCAAGCCCCCCCCCCCCAACCTCCTCCCCCATCCAATCTCTTTCCATTCTTCTTCGGGGTTTAATCTCTTTAATTCAAATATTTCTTCTTTCTTTGCTTCGCCTTTTCCCGTGCTTACTTTCAAAAAGGATGAAAAGGAAAAACAAGGGGTGGTTCAAGATATAAAATGGAAAACTAAGAAAACTTCTACCAAGAAATCGATCTGAAGGTTTTTAATTTTTTTTTCCGTTTTTCCGTTAGCGTTTTCCTTCATCTACCCTTATTGGGGGAAAAGGGGTAGTATCGTAGGGGTGGGAACATTTGTGGATGGGAAGGGTCTGTCCCCGACAAACCCACCCTATATTTTCTTCTTCCCATTCTATTTCTTTCTTCTTTTTTTTTTCTGATTTGAATGTCTCAACCAATTGCCTGAAGAAGAAATGATAAAATATCCAGTATGCATATGAAAATTCTCGACATCTGAACGAAGTCATGTGGAATCCCGATTTTCTCTCTTTGCGCCAATTCCATTTCCCCCTTCTTCGTCTTCTTTTTACAATTATTTGGTCAGGGACCATGTCGCTGCTAAAACCGGTATTCTTTCAACCCCTTTGTATTACTGCTGCATAAACGCGATTTTTTTTTTTTTTTTGTAAATCAGTGTTTAAATTCTGAAATGTTTAGCTAAGAATTTGACCGAATTATCTCTCTTGCAAAATTCGCGTAATCTTCAGGATAAAGCATACGTCTCGCCAGGGGAGGTCAAGGGGAGACAATTTTCCCTGGCTTGGATACAGGATTTTACTGAGAAGAGCTCAATTTCTTTGTGATTTTACCTATATTCCAAAAACTTTCCTCCTACTGGGGGGAAGGGGCAAATTATAAAGTTTTTGTTCGTTATTAATATAAGTTTTGATAATTCTTGACTCTTAGGCTCATTGCCGCCTGCATTCGCGCTTAAATTGCCCAAATTTCCCTGCTTTGAGAAATGCAATGCATTTATACATGTGTGTACACACACACACATATGTATAAATACATATTTTGTTGCTGTTTTTTTATCAAAAATAAATTATATGTCTGAGAGCCATAGTATCTTAAGTCTATTTTTCGATTTTTTCCGATGAAGTTGAAAAAATTAATTTTTAGTACTATAAGACCAGACTTTTCGGTGTGAATCTTAGAATATAGATATCCGATGAGAGCTTTAAAAGTTCGGAACCCTCCTGTAGCTGGCTGCTTTGTCGTTCGTACTCTGCTTGTCCGTTAAGTCTAAACTCGCAAAAACTCGAAAAATGGCGTTAAGATACTATTGCTCTCTGATACAGAATTAGTATATGAATTGTATGTACCCCACGTTAAAATGTGGCCCTGCTTCTTGCTTTAAGAGAATAAACTTTTTTTTCAATAAATTCACTTGCCACTTTATCATGTTCTCTCCATGAGCATCACCTGATAAAGGCTCGCTGCATCACAGCAATAGGGAACGGGCAGAAATGAGGCCCGAGCGAAGAAACCTGCTACTAAAACTTAGTTTTATGTACCCATTTTCTAATTTTGGCAATAATGGAATTTGGCCAGGGGGTCCTGTAATAAAAATAGGAGCCATGTTTTTTATGGAGATTATTCATCATCGTTTATTTTTTCTCCAAATTATTGAATAACTAATAGTAATTTAAGGTATTAGTTAAAAATATAAATAAATAGCAAAATGGTTTATTAAAACCCAATTATTGCCTCGAAAACGTTTATTGTTATTTTAAGATTCCTGCTCAATAAAAAAGTATTTCAAGTTTCGAAATTAAATGAGTCAATGTTAATTTTCAGTGTTCCACTACAAGTATGCGTGTGATCAAAACAGATATAATTCCCTTTTTTCTGTGTGATCATTTTTTTTGCAGCAGGTTTACAAAGTCAGGCTGCATTTACTTTCTTGATAACAAAATCCTCTTTTATGTTATAATTTTATTTATTTATTTATTTTAATTTACAAATCTGGTCATACATTTTACGAACTGGGCGCTTTGGTTTGAAGCCTTATATTGCAAAAGACAACATTTCGCTGTCGAAAATGTATTTACTCCATCAAAAAGTCGTTCTTCGCAGGTGGGATCGTTCACTTTTAATTCACTAATATTAGTTTGAAACTACTATTTTCTCTTAATCACCAACACTACTTTTTAGTTTTCTGCTCTTAGGTTTCTAATACAAAATTTGTAACTATCTTTTCTGTAGTTCGCCAGTACTACTTTATATCCTTTGGCTTTTTGTTTACTGCTGCTACTTTGCTACTTTAAAATTATATATTTTGATTTCACTTACTACACACCATTTTTTTCTTTTCTATTCTTTTTTCTTGTTAATAGTTTTTCGGACGTAATTAAAAGAAAAGTTTCGAAAGCTAGAACGACTAATAAGGCGACCTAATTTTTAGGGAAAAAAAGGTATCGGTGGTGATAATTCTAGGGTAAAAAACGTTGTGATAATATAATATTTATTACATTAAATTTAACAGCCTTGGAATGAAAAACTTTTGTTTTACACAGTAAGTACCGATACAATTTGGCAATCAATAGGAAGGATATAATTTTGTTTCAATTAAAACTAACATTTAAAATATCTTTCAACGTGATACTATGAGTTTTCATTGCTTTGTTATCGTGTTTTGCTTGTATTCGATTCTTTATTGCGAATTCCGTGCAATTCCCCAGCGTTATTTGCGAAAGTCCCCAGACTCCGAAATACATTCACGGAAACAACAGCTTGCGGGCATGCACGCAGCAGGAAAGCTCACAAGTCCCAGAGTCAAGAAGTTTCAGCAGCCAAAAAGTAGAAAAGAAATCAAATCTATCGAAGAGAGAGAAGCAAAGAATCGAAAATGAAGGGAAAAAATAGAAATTCAAATAGATGGGCAAACAACAACCAGTACAAGAGGGAGAAAGAAATAATTTTAAAAGATAGGAGAGGGAGGAGGGTGAGAGAATTTGGAAATTGGAAATGTCTTGGAGAAGAGGCATGCATATGTAGTAGCGAGAGAGGAACGATTTTATTTGATGGAGGTTTTTTTCTGTGGAGGGTAGACGCTGAAGGGAAAAGATGCAGTTGTATCTTGACGTTTCATTCGTTTCAGTTAGGGATAGAGTACAAAATCTAGAGACGTAAATTTAGATCTGTACTCTATCCCCGATCGGGTCTGAAGAACTGGAATAATTGATTAATTAAGTTCAGTTACAGGAGGCTTTCTTTTATTTTCTTTCTTTCTTTTTTTCAATTGTATTTAATTTATATTTTACTTACTTGTTTATTTATTAATAGACGAAGATCGGAGGAACTGAAGCAATTGCTCAATCAAGTTTAGTCACATGCATGACTTTTCCTGATTTTTTCTTTTTTTAAATTAAATTTATTTTTCACTTTTTATTTATTTAGTTATTTATTAAATAATACTAATATTATACGCTTAAAAATTATCAAATAACAATAAATTTTTAAATACAAATCTTCTCCAACGACATACATTGAAATATATTAAACGTATCTGTTATACATTTTCAAAAAATTACCTAATCACTGCCGTTCTTATAGGATTTAGAAGATGGCTGAGGGAGCTACATGTTCGTTACAGTGGACTTTTATCTCCTTGGATATGATGAGCAGCTCGCCAAGATGGTGAGTTGATGATCAAATTTCTTGTGTTGATTTTGATTTGCACGCGTCTCATTTCAGAGCTTTCCTTTTGGTCCTGATAACGTGATAAAATTCTTCTTATATTTCAAAAGTCGTTCCTTTTTATGTGTTGTTAATAGAAGAATGTACCACATTTGTTTATACGAAAAGTTGATTGGAAATCAAACAATCGCTTAAACCCCCACATACCTATATAACACACAGAATCACATTTATACACAACAAGATTATGTGTATGTGTGTATGTATATGTATTATGCAGTGCGAACATACCAGCTACTATCAATCCAGTGTTGAGAGATAAAGATTTCGTCAAGCAATGATCTTCGATAAATTTTCTGCTTCTAATTAGCTTATACAAATTTCTTCAGTGATTTTTTAGTATGTATTTCGTGAGAAGAGTTAAGAATCTTCTGCTGTTGCTAGCCAAGGTAATCAACTTCAGACAACTATAGCATCCCGGTGATTCTTAGCATATTGAATTTTACCTAACACCTGTTCAAAGCCCTTCGAAAATCTGCGAACATGGTGTCTACTTTAGAATGTTCTGGGGGTTTCACTTTTTATATAACTAAATGTTTGAGGAAGAAATAAAATAAATAAATAAACATTTTCCAGTGCGTTATCTATTACCAAAACTTCTTTCAGAGAGAAAGAAATCTAACAACGTCAAGAAACAACTCCATTCCATCTCCTCGGGACACGCGATGGATACATCTTTCAGTTCTTATCTTTTTCTTCTTCTTTAGGAACGAGTGATTTCTTGCATTAGATCTCCGTGTTCTGCTGCCGTGGAAGCTCCCTCAAACCAATCTCCTCCTCCGGGCCCCACCCCCAGACTCCACCTCTTCCTCTGCCTCTTATCATCCCCAAACTCCCGGTGCTCTCTCTCCATTTCGCTCCTGGTCGCCTAGGAATAAGCTTATTCTTCGTTGGAGGGGGTCACTTCAATACGGAACACGCGTTAACTGTAGGTTGCTTCTTCATTCAGAGGATCGCGTCTTTTTTGCACCTTGTATGACGGCAAAGTTTTGTGTCCTTGTATGCTGGGAGAAAAAAAGGAAGAAATAAAAAGTAAACTCACGAATATCAATACAGAAAAAAGAACTGAAAAACTTTTTCAAGGGAGGACGTGAACTTTTATTAGTAATAAACAAAATATACTGGAACAATATATGTATTAGTTAAATGAAGTTTTTGATTCAGATTTAAAGAATATTACTTAAAATAATAATAATAATAATACCAACAATAATAATAATAAAGGAAATAAAAGGAAGGATAATATTTGAATTCTTCGAATTAGATAAATTAATCTTAAAGTCAGAGTAATTATTAAAAACAAAGCATGTTGCTTAAATGAACTAAAAAATTGCTATACTACTTTTATTTCGTTAACTGTTGTGTGTGTGTATATATATGTATACATATATATATATTTAGGTATGTATGTATATGTACGTATAAACCATGACCTAATTTTTATGGAGGAGCACACGGGAGTTAGTGTCCTGCACTTGTTTTCAGTTTTACATGAATTTTTTCTTATTAGGCGAAATTTAGACTATATTTACGCTTTACAATAAGTTCTGAAGACTATGGAGTTGCCGCACTTGTAAAATAAAAAATAAGGCCTTGACATATTTGTATAGGATAAATAATGCAAGAACTTTGCCTAAGATTGTAAAACTGTGCACCCCACAATGTTAAATTTATTGTACTGGTTTATCAGCGGACATAATTTATGCGACTGTAACCGTTTTCTGTTTGTAGTTTTTCATAGCATATAAATGCAGATCAGTAGATCAATAAAAAGTCACAAAATGTTTCAAGAGCTTTCAAAGCCATTTTTTGCTTCAAACCACTTTGAAATTTTTTCTTGTTTGTATTTAAGGAAATGTTAATAATAATATTAAATTAATGTTTATAAATTAAGAGGTAGTTATTTTATAAATATTAAATATGTTAACTTTAATTGTGATTTTTTTCAAATATATAGTATAATGAATTGCAGTTACAACTTTTTAAATTAGATTTTAAGCAATATTTTTGTGCAAGTAAAGTGAAAGAAAAAAAAAAAAAAAAAACAAGAAAAAAAGAGCTAAATATAGATTTAATGGAAGTAAATTAGTAAAAGTAGTTATTTATACAAAAACTAGTTTTGTGTTAGTAAAAGGAGCCTCAAAAATTTCTTGATGAAAAGACTTTTGTATTTACTATTTCAGCAACAAGCGCCAAGAAATTAAGCTGTTTTTCAATCGTGTAAGTTGAAAATTATTCACTTTACTTCGATTAATCTTAGAGTGACTCAAGACTTATGAGCTAGTTTTGTCTTACAAAGTTATCACCTAAAGACCTTTTTCAAAATATCTACTCATGTCTTATATGTATTATACCCAATTTTCTGGAAAAGGTTAGCTTGCCAAACATAGCATCTGAAATGTTTTCACTGATTATTATATTCACTATGTAATGGTAAAATGAAATATTTAATTTAAACTTCTTAAGTGAATAATCAATTTCAGGAAAACTTTTGGGAACTGACCAGCATAGATCCATGCTTCATTAAAAGGTCATTAAAGTAAAAGCGTGGGACTGCTGCGATAAACGCACGTCCCCCCACGACATCTCATTTTCATCATTCGCCCGTGAATTCAGCATCCCACCCACACCCGCTCACCCCTTCCTCGTAGGAGCTTAAGGGCCGGGGTGGGCGCCTTTTTCAAAGCAAATGGAAATTTCTGATTCGGAGACGGACTGGCAATTGGAACTGAGATTTTTCTGGCATAAAAAGAAAGAAAGAAAATGAAAGCGAGCGCGGAACAGAAAAAATCTCTCGCACTGATTCCATCCGCGTGCAGAGAAGAATGATAACATTTTCCCCTCTTACTTTTGAGCTTCATTAACATTTTTCTTACATATCGCCTCGAAGATGTGCAATGCTTCCGCACACTGCCCGGGTATTAAAGATAACGCGCGAGCGCAGTGTATAATTTCCAGGCTCCATATTCCTGCATTTCTTGATCTTTCTGTGTTACCTCAATTTACATACCTAAGAAGTAGCGTAAATCTTTGCCGTTTCGAGAACCGTTTAATTGTTAAACTGCAGCTCCTTTTGCAGCGCGAGGAATGCATTTTCTCTCGGATATCTTCCGGTTCCATCGGAAATTCGAGTTCTATTTTCAAAAAGTTTGAAGCAGTTCCATTTAAAAGAAACTGAGAGGCTTTTGGCTCAAAAATATTTTTGGACTTTCTTTGATGCAATTTGCTTACGGGTAGAGGCAGACAAAGCAAGCAAAAACATGTCGATCGAAATAATTGAAATGAGTAATTACTGTTGCTATTATTACTTTCATTCTTTTATTTCAATCCACGATTCGTTATTCCAAAACAAAGCATTTGTTCAACCTACCAACTTTTGTGAAATATTCATTCAGGAATTTAGAGCTTAATATTTTTTTTTTTTACTTGAGTTTGCTTACACTGCTTGGTAATTTTACACTTATTGATAAGCTAATGTGAAGCTTGCGAACAATTCTTTCAAAGATACAGTTAAACATTTTTTAAAATTCTGATTGTATTATTTTATTCCGACAAAAATACTTATTTCCATTACAATTACTTTTTTCTTTTAGCTCATTCGATAAAATTTAATCACTGTTGCAATCAACATATTATAAGCTCCACTCTTTTGTTAATATTCCGACATCTAAATTTCTATGTATACTTTAATATCTTCTCCATAAATAATAAATAAGTATACTCGTAGGATTTATTTTCCTTTGCTTAAAACGTAATTATATTAATTTAGTAATTTAAATGACTCACACCAAGCTTAATGAAATATGATATAATGTAATCAACTGCATAAAAGCAGTGGTTATAGATATCATACCACGAGTCCTGAATTCTCTCTCTTTAGAATAGACAGGTCAAACTCACTGCCAGCGTGTGACATATTGTTCTGAAAGTAGTTTTGTAATTTTGTATATTCCGCATGTGCATTTAATTAATTTATTTAAAATCTGACCAAAATATAGCCCTGTGACCTTGCATAAGGAAATAAAATTAAATGAAGAAATGAAAAGCAAGTATAGAAAAGAAAATTGTCACAGAATAAATTTTCATTTTAACTATATTCAAAAAAAAATTAATAATAAAAAAAAAAAAAAACAATATTGAAGAACTTACAGGCAAAGCACCACTCTGAAATGCGATTGTGAATGAGGATCATGCGATTATAAATGAGGATTAACCGCTTCCTGATCGTGTATTTGGTACGCATGCAATTTGAGTGAATGCACACTGGCTTAAAATCATCTTTAATACGTTAAATTTTTGAAATGAGAACAAAACTTCTCTTCCATACAGCGTGAGAGAGAGAAACAGAATGTGCTATAAATGAATCTTTAAGTCTGTCAAACGTTCTTACAAATAATTAAAATGTGAATCTCTCTTATGAAAATTACACAACAAATCTTTTATCAACTAATGTAAGCTTGTAAAATAAAGTTAAAAAAAAAAAAAACTTTTTGGAGCAAAGTTTCTGAGAAAGTGAAATACCCTTTCACGAAACCCTTTCAGTTTCTCCCCCTCCCCTGAAAATGTGAAGGAAACTAAATTCAAAAATTGATGCAGCATCCGTCCCATAGAAGATACTTTTTTTCTTTACCCGATTTCCCAACCCTTTCAAAAACAAAAAAAAAAACGAAAGGAAGTGCATGCAACAGTTTTTATTAACTGCATCCTGTGTATGGGTTAAATCCTTAAAAAAAGCCCCCTTCCCCCACAAGAGAGCCCTAAAAAATACGTACAGATGCCCTCGTCCCGACCGTGGGTGAATGACCAGGACACTCGGGACCTTCGGAGGGTAAAGGGGGCCTACCCCATTTTAGCTCAACCCCTTTTTGCTCGATCAAAAATTGCGATCAAAAATATTTCACTTCGGAAATTGCAGCACTGCTAACAAGACAGCAATGCCACGGACTTTATTGATTAACTTGATTAATGTAGAGTACTAATTACTGGAATGACAGAAATCAACACAGAAACTGTCGAGTTTTCTGGTAAGTCATGTTGTACCATATTCCTTTAGTGTGATTATTGAAATAGGACTATCTGGTTCGAATATATTTAATGCACCGGATCGTTACCCAACTGATAAACCTTAATTAGTAATTTAAAATGCTGATTATTTTATAACCACCGTAAATAAAAAAGTTTTTTTTAAATGTGCCGAATTTTTTTGTTATTATTTATTTATTCATTTATTTATTGACTTGAGAAATACCAACTTAAATCTTAAATGATTACTATTGTTGTATAACGACTCAAACTGCTTACTTATTTTATTTCATTTATTGATTTATTTTTATTTATTTATTTGTTTAGTTAATTTTATTTATTTATGTATGCATTTATTTATTTATTTTCAATATAATCAATTACGTTTTTTGTTCATTTTAGTATTTCGTAATTTGTATTAGTAAAAAAATAGAGATATTTTTTAAATTTTGATTCGAAAATAACCACTTTTTTTTTTTTTTTTTTGTGATGTAAAGTAAAACGTGTATGTGAAGGAAATCTATGAAAATTAATTAATTTATCCCCTATTATTGCATATATTTTAAAAATATGTTCATAGTTTCGTGTTAATTTAGATATCTTTTTCAATCTTTTAATATTAGACTATGTGAGAATTATTTTTTAAAAAATACTAATAATAATGTCTCGCCACATAATAGTTATGTCAAGATCAATTATTTGGGATGCGAACGTTGAAAAGAATAGTTAATACAGGTAATAGTTAGAAAAGCAAACCCTAAATCATTTGGTATTATCACTAATGTCGAGTCCATTTGATAAATCTCTAAATTGGATGCAGTTACATCATTTTTTAAAATAAATGTTTATGATTGTCTAATTTTAGTCAATGATGGATAAAACTATTTACTTTGACTCATTCATTTTTCAATTTAATAATCGAAAAACACAAGTTACAACAGTTTGCTTTCCATGTTTTCGTTCAAATGATTGGCTCACTAAAGCCTACTAAATATTATAATATATTTTTATTATATATATATAATGTATATTAATGTTGAGGACAGTTAATGTTTTAATACTTCTTACAATTATAAAATGAAAAATAGTATGCATAATTTTGATCAAGTTGTCTTAAAGATCTTTCAAAAACATTTGTAAACGGATATTTTTTCAAAGAAACAAATTTAAAATATTTTTGAATTATTTATAAATTTAGCATGACTTAAAGAGTAACATTTCAAACAATTTAAAATTAAAGGCCTATTACTTTGTAATTCCGTAATAGATATTAACTATTGACTTGTAGATAAATTGCTTTTTCTGAAACATGTTCGAATGAGCTATTTATTTTAAATATATATAAAATACGACATACATTTTTATGTGATTACTAAGATAAGTGTCATTTGCAATGGGTGTTTTCATGTTGAAAAGTTAAAATTATTGGCGCTGAAAACAGTGCTGTTATTCTAAAATGTCACTTTTCATGAAGTAAACAATATTCATAGCCAAAAATCCTTTCTCTCTCTCTTTTCTTTTTCCTTGCCTTCTTCTCTCTCCACCTCCCTTACCCTTGTTCACTTGATGGTATTTTTCCTGTAGGCAAAGATATTTTTATTTGTTATGGATACCCAGAATCAACACAAAACAACAATTTATAGAAAATAAGTGGAAAAGTTGCCTTGAAAATATATAAGTTTATTGAACGGTTCTAGTTCATTACCTATTTGCTGTTACCACTATTATTTATAAATTTGGAAATGGACCGCTCCGGAGAATAGTTTTCGGAAAATCTTATTGAAAAAAAAAAATCAACAAATTAATGTAAATAGCAATACAAAATGCATTAAATTGGTGCATTTTTATGATTATAATATAATATATCTTTTTAAGTAATTAATATAAAAATATAGTAAAGAAAAGATAACAAACAACATTTTAAGCATAAGTTTATTGAACCGTTCTAGTTCATCACCTATTTGATGTTACCACTATTATTTCAAAATTTATAAATTTGGAAATGGACCGTTCCGGATAATAGTTTTCGGAAAATCTCATTCAAAAAAATCAACAAATTAATATAAATAGATTTATGATTATAATACTGTGTTTCTTTTTAAGTAATTAGTATAAAAATATAGTAACTCTAAATTAATTGCTTGTTTCATTGGGGTGATTTTTCTCAGATGGCTAAGGGATGAAAGGGCACTAAAATTTGCAAACACGTGTTTCGGAATAGCAAGGAATTCATTTTTTAATGCAAAAAGATGTAAGCTTATGGATGCAAGTACATCCTATTAAAGCCGAAAGTCTTTGGGACTCCTAGGAGATCAGTATTGCTTATATTCGTGAGATGGGTATTATTGCTAATTTGAAAGGAGAAAGAAAGTAATAATAATTTAAATTTCCCGCGATTTTCCTTCGAATACAATTTATTTGCCTTAATTGCTTTTAAAGTATCATATGTGATTTCATGCAGTACTTTGCGTTTGATGTGTGGCAAGTGCTTCCACAAGTTGGTTAAAAATTTTAAAGTATTATTAGTATTCTTTGTACCTGCAGCGAAAATTTTCCATGCTGAACGTTTTATTCCCTCTTCATGAGTAGTTGACTTACCAAATAAACACAAATTGATAAACACATAATTAACACACGTTTAAAATGATCTTTTTTTTTTTTTCTTTTTTTTTTTTTTTGCAGCTTAGCAAACATTGTTAATACTGTAAATAGTCAAGCAAGATGAGGGGGAAAAGAGCATAAAATTGAAACAAATAATGTGTTTCCACTTTGCTGTGAGATTTAGAAAACAGGATAAACGCAGTCATATGGAAGAAGGCATTTAATTTCATTCAATAAAAAGGTTATAGCAATCCTAACCCAAATAAATGTCACTAAAGTACATGCACCAATGAAACAGGATTTTAGTTGATATGGGCCAATTATTTGGTCAATACTGGATTTTACGAAGATCTGATGCAAGAATTAGTCAGATTATTTAATTAACACCTGGTATTGCAAATATAATTGTAATTAAAATACAATTAAACACTTCAAAATTAGGTATAGAAATGAATAAAATTTTAAGAAAGTTAAACGATAAAGTGTTGTTCTCAACATCAGAACAAACTTTTTTTTTTAACTTTAAGAAGACAGTACTCAACGTGTACTTGACTATTCAAATATGATGCATATAATTTAAACCGTGCGCAATTATTGTGCAAGTATCATGTATTTAATAAACGCTTTATACTCATATTGTATTTTCCTTTAACTTTCCTACATAAAGAATGGACTCAAGACATAGGTGAAATTTAACATGCTTACAGAATCTCTCACTATATTGCTAATCGAATCCATCCTTCAGCTTTCTTAATTTGGAAATTTCATGTACGACAAATGCAACCAAAATTTTAATGGTAATTTTTAAAATGAGTCAACTTTATTTAATATGAGACCCATATTATAAAACTTTCGTTACAAAGAAAAATATATTATTAAAATCTAGAGTAGTTTTTAATCACTAATTGTATGGAGTAGATGAACTCTTGATATAAAGTCATAAAATTGAAGGATTTTGCTAACGCATCGATAATACTAATTTAGAAAAATCCCTCAAACAAAACTTTTGAGTTTTCCTCTCCCCAGTTTTCGATGATCTGTTAGACGGATTTTATATAATTAAAATTTAAATAAAGGTAAAAAATATTTTCACAAAAATCAAATGCAAAATAAATAAATGTGGATATTCTAAGTAAAATTTTTGCATTTTTAAAAATTTCTTATTTGATTTATATGATTTAGTTTTAAACTGTGCAATCATTGAATTTCCTGAATTTCTTATTAAGTACTGAAATGTACTTTGTAATAGTTAATAAATTATTTTTTGTTCATTTAAGGAAATAATTTTTTTTTCCAAAAATTGAAATGTTTTTATTTTTTATGAGTTCTTACTGTTTGTATCAAGCAATTGTGCGTATATTTAATTTTTAATGTATGTATTTTTTGGTACACTAAAAAAATTCTGCAAAAGTACAGAAGGGAAACTGAGTGCTTCTTTCAGTTTACGAAGAACTTGTTTTAAAACAAGTAATCAAGTTTCCTGATAAAAGTTTGTCAATAAAATTCTTGTTTTTCCGCACTCTGTAGAACTAAAGAGAAAGATTTATCAACTTAAGTAAAACTGAACACTTGAGATCTGGGACTACCAGTTTGAAAAGTTGTAAATAAGTGCATAAATAAACGCTTGAGACCTGTGACTACGACTTGAAAAATTGTCATAAATGAATTATATATTGTTGGCGTGTAATGTAACTTCAATTCTACGGGAAGCCCGTGGCATTAATTTTCAATAAAAATTGTAGTTTTATTGTATTTTGTTTAATGATACTTTCGGGCGCAATTCACCAGCGTTTGGGAAAAAGCACATAACTCAAAACGTGGCATTTTTTTTTTTTTTGCATTGGTATCTAGTCAGTAATGACCTCCTTTGAGAGAAACTGTAAGTCACAAACCACTTTTGTCAAAAGTGGTTTGTGACTTAGCTTATATAAAAACGAGAATTGTAATAGAATTCATTGATTTCTATGGAAAATTTCTCTAAACTCATTTGAGGATTATTTGTAAAATCCATATTGAGTTTCTATACTGTACAAAATTCAAACTTCAACCTTTAACCCAAAGAATTAGATAAAATGGTGAAATTAAACTGGAACAAACATTTAGCACTAAGCTGAACCGTTATTATGGTGTAGTTTCTCCATGAAGGTGAAACTAGAAACACCATTATGATGGTTCAACTTTATTACCAAAAATTGATTGCAGTTTCACCATTTTTTTTTTTGGTGAAAGGTTGAGCTAGAATTTTTTAGTGTATAAAATCTTTTGCGTTTTCATGCAAAATTGATCATTAGCGAGCACTAATTAACGTAAATACGAGTGAGATATATGATTTCAAAATATTGAGCAAAGTAATGAGACACTAGTATAAAACAGAGATTCAACGCGGAACACTTAATTCTTATTTGCAACAATATAACGTCTGTGATGTTTATCCTTGATACTTTCTTACTCACTCAGAAAGCAAAGGGTCAAAAAATGCAAAACTTTTTATAGAATAAAAAGAATTTTTCATTTTAAACTCTTCAATATGTTTCATAAAAAATATTTTTGATTTTAAACATGTAATTTCGCATCGCACTGAGAATTGTTTTCTGGAGCATCAAATTTCGTTGAGAAACTCTGATAGAACACTTTGACAAAACCTTTTTTTTTTTTTTTGCGTTCAATAATATAGCTACTAAAAATGTTTATTTATAATATGAGCATGGAGATAACCGAATCGCCATAACCGTGTTTTTCGATTTTGAATGAATTTCGGATGTTCACATAATCTAATGATTAGTCACCGGATCATTGCTTCTAAAGGTAGGCTATCGGGTGATTCCTATAAATTATGAGTTATGCAAGATTTTTAATACTCAAATGGTTTTGAGATTTAAAAAAAAAGTGATCCTACAGTGATGAATTGCTGATTGGTGAAAAACATTGACAAATTATATGATCTCTGAGGGTTAATGAACTGTAAAGATTGTACAATTCGGTGAACAATTTAGTACTGATCTCTTAACTTTCAAAATATTCGAGATAATTATTTAAATAATGATTCTTCTGTTATAAAATCATTCGAAGCCTCATTTAATTATTCGTTTATAAAATCATCTGAAAGATTCATCCTATTACCGGTTATGCAATTATTCGAAAGAATCATACACACACACACAAAAAAAAAAAAAAAAAAAGCTGATGATTCGATAGTTAGAACCATTTGATTTCAAATTATTCGATTATGTAACCGTCTCCACCATTCCCGTCATTAATACATTATAGTGAAAAAAATTGTTTTGTTCTACGGTAGATAAAATGTTCATACTACTGTTTGATACAATGCCTCAAAGATTTTCAAACGATTGATTTTGGGAAGGATTTTCCTGCTACGTATGACATTTTAAAAGGTATTTTGCAAACTAAATAGAATTATTTCTGTATTTATAAATTTTTTTTCTATGTTGAATGTACACGAAAAATAATTTCAGTAGGCTTAATCTCGAAGGATTGTTGAAGAAAAGCTTTGTGTAAATAAAGACAATTTCAATTCAAATGTTACATAAGCTTTACAAAACCTGAGTTGAAGTATGCAGCAATGTACAAAAAATTGATTTGTTTTTACATCAATGTTTATCCAGTAAATGCTTTGCTTTTAAACTATGGTGAGAATTTCTTTCTTTTTCTTTTTTAGTTGAAAACTTGAAGAATGAGCAATTTTGTGATACTACCGTACACCAAAAACGTAGGTGAGGATTCTAAAAACTCTGTTAAACCATTAAGTAAAACCATAAGAAACTAGAGTTCAAGTTTTCAGAAATTTTATTAAGTGCACAAATTGCTAATAAATGCAATATTTGTGAAAATAATATTCAAATGTATTTTCTTTTCGAAAATCATACCTAACATATTTATGTTAAGAATATTTTTTGCTAAGTGTTTATTCCGTGTAAGTGACATAAAACTTAATATATGATATAACTACGAAATAAACAACATATGTATAATCTTGAGGAATACGTTTTTATTAGTTTAAAAATTTTTAAATTCTTTGCGTTCTTTCTCTATTTATTTATTTATATATATTTTTTCTATTTCCACTTCGAAACGCTTTTCTCCCACACTTATAATTTTATAGAGTGAATTTAAAAATAAAGATTAAAATTAATATCATTGCATTTTTACGAATGTTTTAAAGAATAATCAGGTAATGAATCCTATCCGCACAGTCGAACTTTTTAATTCATATAATGAAACTATTGCAGATTTCAGTTTAAAAATTATAATTCAGGCAAACGTTGCATGGAAGTCGGGGTGAATTATTTTGCTTCCAACTAACATATAATCCTATGCACTGACACTACGATGGTAAACTAGTGTTAACGTAATGTTATACTGTTTACTCACATGATGAAGTCACACATTATCATCAGCTGAGATAAAGTGTAGCAATTCACTTGTTCTAACAGTATATTTAATTTATTATAATTACCATTACTCGAGTGTATTGATATTCGTTTTATGTATATTCGTGTATTAGTTGGAGCGCATTATTGTTCTATAAGCAGATGTTATACATGTGTATTTGGGCGGCGAATTGTTTGCCCAATCTGAGTTAAGCATACTGAATTGCGAATAGATGTTGGCCCCCAAGCGCTTCTCTAAATTACAATTTCCAGTGTACTCAATAGTGATATCGAATATTTAACCAATCTTTTCTCATAATCAACAGGCTAGGGATCCAGTTTTCATTCAATTCATATCTCGTTTGTATAGTGAATGAAATCAACCCTGGGAAAATAGTTGCAAAATGTATAAATTGATTGTCAGATAATCATCAGTTCAGAGAGAAATTTCAATTTGCCGTTTGAAGTGTAAATATTGAAGAAATTTTATTTACGTTAGAACTATTATATCATACACTGCTAATAAAGTCAGTATGAAAAAAAAATAATTGAATGTATGTTTAATTAAGCTCATTGACGAAAGCGTGTGCAATATATGATATGCATTCAAAAGAGAGGTATATGAATTTCTGAGAATTTAAGTTCCACCGTATAGAGATATATTATGTTAGTTGCCCTCCCACGAATGAAATTCAAAGTTATCTGGATGCTGTCCAATCATCAGTTTTATAGATTATCCATAAAAATGACTTTGTTCAGCCACAATTACTAATGAAATAAGTTTAAAAATTCGTAGTTATACGGTTGAAAGCTGGATAATTTTTAAAATTGAAATATGCTTATTTATTCACAAACAGAAACACAATAATTTTAGGAGAGATTTAATATTTTTAACGGTTTTTTCTGTTTCAAAATTTTAAAATAGCAGTAATAATAATAAAATAATGATTAAAAATAAAATTAAATTAAAAAAAAATGATATTTAATCTTTATTAACACAGGACTCGAAAACATTTTCCTAGGGTCGTTATGTCGCATAGGTATGTAAAATCAGAAGTTGTGTTTTTATTTTTTAATAGATAATTATTTACACTCTTTACTGCATTTTCTTTGAAAGATTTGTGCATGAGATGAAGGAGTTAAATTTTGTTGCAATTGCAGTGTCAGTAAAATTTAGATAAAGGAATTAAGATGTTTTCAGAAAGGAATTATAGAAAATCCGCTTATCTCTAGCAACAAGAGTGGAAGACCTTGGTTTTTAAAGATAAAGAGTCTATAAAAGATTGTCTTGCAAAACTCACAGCAATAAGTACTTCTGCTTCTCAGTAAAGAAAAATTGCACACTTTCTCATGATTTTGAAAGTATGTGTACTTACGGTTTAGAAACTTCGTTACGTCTAATGATTCAAAGATATTGCAAGAAAGCCCTTAATCTGTTAGAAAGTAATTAAATCAATTGAGGCGTAACATCCCAAATGCGATGCGTAATCGGAAATGGGGTTTTATTAATTTAATAACGAAGCACTTTGTCGTTAAACATAAAAGAAATAAATTTTGATGTCATTGGAAACTTTTTTTAAAAGTAATATAGCTGTTTAGGATGATGAAATTAGAGTATGAACATTTAATTCATCTTCTAAATTTTAGCAGCATGAACATTCAGAAACAAAAGCAACGTTTTCTTTCTGTTTCTATAACATATAATATATTCTTTTGTTTTGAACTGCTGTATTTTTCTGTCTTTGTGATTTTTATTGTTGTTTGTGAGTGTAATAGATAGAGATAGTGTTAAGATGTGTAAGGTTTTATTTAAATTCAGTTTACTCCAATAATCTAAACCGATTGATAATTTCCAAATTTTAATTATTTTAGTGAAACAAAAAAAGTAAAAAGAAGTTATTCTTAAGTATTTTGGTTATTAACTAGAAGATTCTCGAAAAAGCATGACTCAAATGCGTCTGGCATTATTCGCAGAAAGACCTGCATTGCAAAAATTGTTTAACTCATAGTTTAAATGCAATGAATTGCCAACTGTAGTTTTATGACTTTCGTTAGCTTGTTTTTTTAATTAATTTATTTATTTTTATTTATTTACTTTATTTATTTATTTTTATTATTTTTCTTTTTCACTGTGCATTTTATTTTTCACATTGAATTTTTAATTACATAATCATTATTATTATCTTTGCGAGATAAAAAACGTGTTAAGCGTCCATGCATTTTATCTCCCCTTTTTTTCTCCATTGTTTACTCAGTAATATCCATTTAGTATGATGCACTTTAGTATCTTCATTTTTAAATGAGTTTCTCTTTCCTTGTATTTATCTTTTTTCCATAATTTTTTTTCCACATTAGATGCTCTAATTCTTCACCAAGACGAAGCAATCTAATATGAATTTTACATTAATTTTAGCGTAATTTCACTCTCCACACTTTTATAATAAGAAACCCTATAGTGCCAGCTATAATATGAAACAGTAGGTTCTAAATTTACAGTTGTGTCAAAATATATCAAGAAAATTTGATACGATGCATTTTATTATCTTTGCAATAAATGCTGTTTTTTCTTCGATATTAATTTGCTCATTAACTATTTGATGTTTTACCAAAAAAAAAAAAAAGAAACAAAGAAGACCGCAGCTGTTTTTATTTTTCTCTTTCTCTCTCTCTTCATAGAAAATAAATACCTTCTCATCTTAATTTCTCCTCTCACCCCTTTTTCGATGAAATCGAACCCAACCTGACGTATGCTAAAAAAGGCATGTCTAAGAAAATCAGGCGGAAAATCTTGATTTTAATTCAGCCGATATGTGAGTGCCTCCAAAGTTGAGAAAAGTACTGTTTCTATAGGTTTTGTTCAATGTATTGTATTAGAAGTAGATTTTGTAGCTGAAGCGATTGTCTTAACTGTATTTTATTTATGGTATTTTCTATATTTTCTCTGATGCTATAAAATTAATTTTTACTAATTTTGCTAAGGGCCAGTTTGAATTCTCAAAATTTTCGAGAATGGATTTGGTATGCTATTATTTTCTACTGTGTCGAATAAACCTTTAGCCCATAACTAATGATATTTCACTTAATTATCCGTATTTATCCTACTAACAAAATTAAAACTTTTTTCTGTGTGTTTAACTTCTTTGATGCCTCATTTCTTCTCAATACTAGTAGCAAAAGAAACAATTTTTTTTAAATATTACTTGTTGCATCTAGAAATATCGATTATCTACGGATTCTTCAAAAGATCAGCATAAACGAATTGGCTTGTTTTAAATTTTGACGCGGAGAGGAACTGGTCTAATTTTCAAGAGAACGTTAAAAATGTCAATAGAGTCATAGGATGCTACTTTGAAATGGAGCCATCTGGGAAGAAGACAAACAGAATGCAAGTCGCTTTCGATTGCGTTCACCAGATTCGGGTTATCGAATGACAAAAGTTCGATGTGGCCTTTCGTACATTTACCCCTTTTCTGACCGTTAGGTGTTGCGCGTGCGATGACGAAAGTCGAACAATCGGCAACAGCCTTGGAGCCAGATGGTTGGGCAAGAACCCCTTTCCTGCCTATCCATCTTTTTTTGTGGGCGAGAGTTCGAAGACCCGGCGCCCTTGCCACGATATTCGGAACTCCCAAAAAATGACCTATAAATGGAAAAGGGGGAATTTCGAGGGAAAAGAGTAAAATTTGAAAGAACCAACATCCCTTCCCTCCCCGACTGATAGCTGCGAGGGTTGTCGAACTCTCGAAGATTCCAGCTGGTAACGAGAGGGTGAAAAAGGGGTAAAGGAAAACTAGGTTGGGGTGTTAATAGGGCTGTTTTTTCTTTTTTAACAACATGTATAAAGAGAGGAAGTAGTTTTTAAAAGTAGTCTAATACAAGCATTTTTTCTTGTTTGTTCTATAACACTCGTTAATCTTTTGCGTAATCTTATTACAACAATGTTTTGAGGCTTCATGACATCGTTGATTTGAAATTTTCAGTCAAGGGTTATGATGAAAGTCTTAAAAGCAAAAATGTTAAAACTCTGTGGACTTTCCATTACTATTTGATTGAATTATGTTCTGTTAGCTTTTAAGAGAAAAAAATTAAATTTGAAAATAAAGATATTTTCATTTTTAGAGCTAAACATTAAAATAAATCTGCAAACTCTCACAACTTAATTTATTTTTAAACAAGACTTCCTATTTTTAAACGAATATTTAAATTTATTCCCTAAACACTCGGGATGTGTAAAATTGATAAGCCATTAACAATCCTCTACTGCTCCCGTAGGTGTTGCTCATGTACTAATAATGTGAATAAATGATAATAAAAACTGTACATTTCTTGTTATATATACACACACGCTAGAATATATATATATATATATATATATATATTTAGACGCACACTCCTGCAGATAACAATGCGAATAAGAAAAAGGGGTTTTCTGTGTGTGTGAAAAAAAATAACAATTACACATTCCTTTTTCCCCAAATTATAATTCGCTGCTTTTTTGTTCTTTTTTGTTTTTATTATTATTATTATTTTTAAACTTTGAATTAATTGAATGTTTCTCTTTCTCTTCCCATAAAGTACTATGAAGCGATTACATAAACTTTTAATCTCTTTTAATTGGTTAAACTTAGTAAATTGGATTTGATACTCGATTATGGCAGCAGTTAATAGATAAAAATTTTTAAAGAACGAAGTATATCTCTAAGGTATTTCCTTTGTTTGTAGATAATTAACCTTGTATAATGAACTTATTAGTGCTGTCAGTTTTTCTAAAAGACTCACGATAAATGCAGATGGCTCAAACCGAAGTAGGCATGCCGCAATCGTTAATTTGAGGTGTCTTGGCAATTGAAATATCATTGCCATTGCTGGAGAATTTCGAACGATAATTATTTTTCGTTCACTCCATTCATCATTCCTCCACGTCTTCTGATTCCATTAGGAAGAACCATCAAAGTGGTCCCCATACTCAGCCCCCGAGGCTCATTTTGTTTTTAATTTCATTTGGCGCTTTCTTCTTATTCATACGTCATCGTGTGTGGCATTTCGCTGCGCATGCTCGATGCGTTGAGCATGTTGGACAAAGAGACGGCTTCATTTATCTCCATTAGATGCGAACAGGCGCGATAGATGAAACATTGTGTACTCGTTTGGTTTCTTAATTGCAAGCATTAGACACTCATTTGATACATTTGTAGATAGTAGACGTTCAAATAAAATTACGAGGGAAATAATAAACTGACAGCTGGGAATTGTAGCGAACTTTATTAGTAGAAAGAATACTGGTATTTTTTTCTGTGTGACTGGAAGCTCAAATTAAGAAGAGGAGTCACACCCACTGCTGTAATTTAACAAGTCACAATAGTTAGATGAAGTGAAGAAATGGTTAACACTGGATTTTAAACATTGAATACAACAAACTTATTTCTTGAACTTAATAGGCGTATTTATACATAGCTGCAGAATGATTATGAATTATACATATTTGCTGCTACCAGAGTGACTAACTTATATGAGGTGTAGGGATCACAGAGACGACTCGGAATTACATAGCATTATAGTGTCTGATATGTCATCTTTTCCACAGAGTACATATTTAAGTGTTTTAAAACGAACTGTATCAATGCATTAGGGGTACTAAATCCAAATGCATTTAGTTCCCAAATGCAACAGTTTGTATTAAAGCATTTGTAGTCTTTCCATGACTGTATAGAACAATTCAGTTTCAAGGAGTATAAAAATGAAGTAAAATAAAAAAGTTAAAAGTTTTCGCAAGAATTTGATTCTTATATAAATTCTAACCTAACAATCGGATACCCTTCAAATAGATTTTGTCGAAAAGAACTACTGGCGCCACATTACGCGAAAATTTATGTATTTTTTAAATTTTATTATTGGAAATCTGTGTGTAAAAACGTAATAAATAAACAAATAAAAATTTGAGACTGTATGATAGATTTCAAACCCCCTTTACTTAAAACACCAATCATACTAGAAATTATCTTTTTATAGAAAAAAGAAAACGAAAAAAAAAAGCTCAACTTCGCGTTTTCCAAATTGTGTCAAGTTCTGCTGGTGGTTGCCATTTTAGTGGGTCACGGTAATCTATTAATTTTGGAGTTGGAGGAGTCTTGCATATGACTTAACGAAAATTATTTTACAAAATAAAGATACGTATCATGAAATTAGGCAAGGTCGAAATTTTGTTTTTTAATGTCGCCACAAAACAATTTGAGAAAAAGATGAAAGCAACTCGAAAAAAAATAATAGACTTAAAACGTTTTGACGCATAAAACTTTGATGATAAATGCTATTTTCTTTACTACAAGCCCCCCTCCCCCCTTTAAGCGCAAAAATATTATACTGCTAGAACAGGTGACGTTCATTGTCGCAGTGTTTAGTACGAGGTTAAAATGTGTATAAAGGAAACAGAATAAAATAAAAAACAGAATAGATAAATGTATATAAACTAAACAAATATTTAAAGCTTGCTTTCTGCTTTGTCTTTCCCTTATAATCAAGTATCTCAAATAAATAAATAAATAAACAAATAATATAAAATAAAATAAATGATTAATTAATTTTAAAAATAAATAAATAATTAAATAAGGGTGTGTATTCATGTCATTGCAGATAACACTTCTAAATATTCGAAGGAATTCATGAAATTTACAGTGCTTCATTTTCCGCGCAAGAGAAATAACTCAAACGGTTTTATTGTGTGTTCTAATCATTACTCTGCTGTAAATGTTTTATTTTCATTTGAAACTTTTATTAAATATATATATATATATATATACTTTTCGTTTTGTTTGGAAAGGGTTAAAAGTAAAACAATTATTTTTTCAAGGAATTAACGACTGTAGTCTGCCAGTAGTCTCAGCTCAAACTTAAGAGACTTTGTAAACTATTGTATAATTTTATTTCTTCTTTATTTAATTAGTTTGTCCGTGTCCAGTTTAAAAGTATAGCAGTTTAAGAGATCTTTTGTTGAAGTTAAGTTGCACATTTTATTTTTCTGGTGCTTCTATCTTACATATTGAAAAATGTGCTTGATGTTAAAATTTTCCTGTTATGTCGATTCAGGCAGGGGTTACCTTCACAGTCTCAGACGTTTTTTAACTGAAAATATGTTAAAATTTCGGATAAAGTAAGACATAGGTATGTTTTCCTTTTGCTCAAAAATTTCCTACATCGAGAGACAGGCCTTCAAATATATCGCCTCTGGCGCAATTTCTCACTTACGGTTTTTGACAAGAACTTTAACCCAACGGTGCAAGATATTTTGTTGCGATCTGGTTTTATGTGAAAGGTAATTACCTTCTGTATAAAATGAGAGGATGCATTTTAAGATATCCGCGTAACTTTTTTTGCTGTAGCCTACTGATTTTTTTTTTTTTTTTTTTGAACGTTTCTCCTAAAAAAGCCAATTTAACAATTTTTTATTTCTTTACTGCTGGTCAATACCATTATGAGTACTACATTCTCTGAAAAGGACAGATTCCACTTTTAAGTTTAACGGTATGTAGAAACAATTTAAGATTTTGCCATATATGCTACCAGTTTTGCTTATAGCATAATCATATTTTGGTCTCGTGAAATTAAGATTATCCAAGTTTAATTTCATTTGGCATGTAATTTGATACTTAATAAATACTAGGGTATAAAAAATTAGCATTTTTAAAAAAAAATTACATCAGATTGCTTATTACACCAATGAAAATAACTTAGGATTGACATTCTGAGTAAAATGCAATGGATATAATATTTTTTAAAGTGGAAATAAAAATTTTGCATCAATAAATGTATATTCATGCTAAAAATTAGAAAATAAATGTAATATAGTGTACTTTTAATCTAATATGCATATGTTGTAAGCTAATTATTGGAAAAGTTAATACTATACATTCGCCAGGCTGTCAGTCTGTTATGTATACCACACATTAAAATATTTTCTGCACATCATTTATACACAAGCACAAGAGGATTAATAACTAAATTTATTTTAAAATAACACATACATTTAAATATTTTCTTGATTCTATTTTCCATTAAGGAGTTTGAATAAGTAAACAAGTTTAGCTGCCTTTTCAGCTCTAAGTTTCTTTTTGAGGTTGTTGCGAGCAAATCCAAACATAAAAAGCATTTGTTCAATTGCTGCTGATAAAGCTTTTGATGAGAATAGCATCTGAACTATTTTTCGGACTGTTTATCATACATGAATTCTTTTACAGCAGCTAATTTCCACATTTAAATGTTGACACAGACTGCAATTTCTTTTTCAAATAAAATTCCACAAAAAGAAAATGTGAAATATGAATTTTAACTCATTGCTCCATAGTGTTTTATTTAACGAAAAACAATTGACTCTTAAATCTCTTATTTTATGTTCTGTTGTTAGAGACAGCAAATAAAGAAAAGAAAAAGAGCAGGACGCAATGCCTGCTCATACTTTTTTAAACAGAGGTATTGTAGTTACTTTATCTTGCTGATTTAGGTTTTTTTTTTCTGAATTTTTCTAAATGCTTAGAACAGCTTCGACTGTTTTAATTTTCTGCTCGCAATTTATCTAAAGCAGTTAAGATTCGTTTCAAATGATTAAACAGACACTCTACATTCTGTTTCATTGCCACATTGAAAATATTTTGATATTTGTTTGTCTATTAAATGTCTGCTCCCTTCTTCAAATACCTACCTAAAAATTAGTTTTTTAGGTAGGTTACATAAAAACAATTTTTTTATGTAACTTTTTATGGAATAATACATTACCTTCCATTGTACCTCTGAATGTAAACTGAATTCCATTCCGTTACTATCATGGACTTTTACGAATTAAATAAATTTTGCTTTTTTTGTTTTAATTGAGCAGATGCTTATATTCTCGATATCGCACCACTCACCATGCTTATTCAAATCAGTAATAACTTCTTGAACATTCTTGTTTTCTTTGATTTTTGTTGTCCGAAAAAAATGGAAAAGGAAATTTCAGAAACATATTACAATCAAAAATATATTAGAGCTTACAAAATATATGCAAGTTCCAAAACATACTACTTTCTGTGTACTTTGCTTGGGACCAAAATTATGTTATATTCATAAGGTATAGATAAAACAAGTAGTGGTGTTTTATACATACGCTTCATTTTCGTTAACTTTCTTATGAAAGAAAAGGAAGGGAAAAAATGCATGGTGATTGAATCATAAGTTAATTTCATCTCTCTCTCTCTCTCGCTCCCCCCCCCCCCCCCCCGTAGTGCTCCTCAAAATTAGCGTTTTTTCATAAGATAAATAGCAAGATATAAAAAATAAAGGTAAAAAGCCTTGCTTTGTGTCAAATAGCGCATGTTAAAACTAAAAACTATTTTTGAACTCTAGCTATGAGGAAATGAGTCTATAATGTTTTTTAAAAACTAAATGAAATCGAGAAATATTGAGTTATACAATTGGGAAATGCATGTCTACCTGTTTGTCGGCTGGCACTGTCTTTGTTTTTTTTTTTTGGGGGGGGGGAGGGCTATGTCTCTAACATTTACTAAGAATTATATGCCATGTCAAAGGTAATTAAATGGATAAGTTTCATTTCATGAGACCAATATATGACAAGTTATAAACAAAACTGATAAAATATATGGAAAAATATTAAATTGTTTCTAAAAACCGTTAAACTCAAAAGTGGAAGCTCTCCTTTTCAGGGAATGTAGTGCTCAATGACCAACAGTAAACATATAACAAATTTTCAGATTGGCTTTGAGAAAAAAGAAAAACATATTTAAAAAAAGATTTTTAGAGGGCTTCAGCAAAAAAAGTTGAATAGGTATTTTACAATGAGGCCTCTCATTTTAAACAAAATATAATTCTTTTTCAATAAGAAAACCCGCAACAAAATGTCTTGCACCTTTGAGGAAATAGAGCACTTGAAAGTTTTTGTCGGAAATCACTTTGTCCTAAATTTTAACAAATGTTTAAGTCAAAGATTACAGAGACTATAAGATTTTTTTTCCTTACCAGTCTGAATTGTCAAGGACTATGCCAGTACTAAAATATGAACCCTGAAATAAGGAATTCGACACCGTTTTCACAATAAATAATTTTCCTTTTACATAAAGAGTACTATATGTTTTGTTTTGAGACATTTGTCTTAAGAGTAAAACAAGTGTATTTGAAACAATTGATAGCCTAAATATGAGGAAGAGAGATAAGAAAAAACAAAGAGAGAAAGAAAGAGAGAGGTATAGTTAAGTATAAAATTGATGTTGGTAATGGGAAAGTAGGTAAAAACGCATAACTTTTGTATCAAGGTGTAAGTTGTAGTTGCTAAAAAAGTTTGTGGAATTTTCCTCGCACAGTTCTACTTTTCTACAACATTTTATATTTTATGATCTTCTAAGTGTATGGAACATGTATCTACGTATTCTGTACCCTTTTTTTATTGAATCTCATGTGCTTGCTATTAAATGACTTGTTTGGCGAACACCTGATCTGGGAGGGTAGCCTCTGTTGAAGAAACAAACAAAAGCGAACTCTGAAAGAAAAACACGACTCATTTATTTCATTTATTCGTGCCGGACTCCAATAGTGATGAGGATCCATTTAAATATTACCAAAAAAAGGAAGTCATAAAAATTACAATACGTAACGAGCACATGCCACGCAAAAGTTCGCAGAACAAATAAACTGCAAGCCTATGTCAAAAAAGAACGTTCGACTACAGAGTACGCTTGGGCGGCTGAGAAAATCGTTGTGCCAACATCAGAGACCTCATAATAAAAGAAAGAAGCCCATTTCGGAACACGGGTATAATAGCGGATACATTAAAAGCAGGATAAATGTTTCGAAGAGAGACCATCTCTGAAATCGAGAATAAAGTCTGGACGATAGCCATGTGCTCGTTCAAGGCTGGAAAATGATGTTCAAGTCGTCTGCATCGTGGTACCGACGACATTCAGCACATATGTGCAATATTTCTCTCTCTATATATATATATGTATATATATATATGTGTGTGTGTGTGTATATATATATACAGTGGAGTATCGTTTATACGACGCCGAAGGGGCTATCGAAAAACGCCGTATAAATGACAACGTCGCATAAGTGTAAACGCTGTATAAACGATACTTCACTGCATATATGTATCTATTATATATAGATATATATATGTGTGTGTGTGTGTTGCGGTGAATGTCCGAAATCGGAAAATGTCGACATTTACCGGTGACTGCCGACATGTTTCGATTTCGGACATTCAGAGTAACATATATACAGATAGTATATTTATGCGTATATATATATATATATATATATATATATTACATTGGGAGAGTAACCGTATCTTTTATAGAAATTCCCAAGCTTTGCAACTTCAAGATTTTTTTAAAATTCAGTACGAATTTATTTATTTATTTATTTTGGTTATGCCTGTGAAAACATTAATAAAACAAAACCCTTGATAAAACCTAATTCGCTTATTATGGACTATTTTGTCGCCATTTTTTTACAAGTTCTTTTAGTAATATTATTTTTCTTCTTAAGAGCCCTGTCATAACGTAAACTTTGTTTGTGGATGAAACAGAAGATAAAATGTATAAACAAAAATGAATGGAGATCGTTTAATGTGAATAAAGGTATTATGAAAAATGCTATTTTCTTTCAACATATAACAAGAAAAAAAGGTCAACTTTCTTAAAAAA
Source organism: Octonoba sinensis (assembly GCA_038502835.1). NCBI lineage: Eukaryota > Metazoa > Arthropoda > Arachnida > Araneae > Uloboridae > Octonoba > Octonoba sinensis. The sequence continues at coordinate 88,260,599 of CM076604.1, read as the reverse complement.
AAAACCACAACAGAAGTATTATTTCAATAAGATTTGAGTTATATCCAGTATCCTTATTCTAACTTAACCCAAGGAATAAGGAATAGTCTCTAAAACGGATAATTATTAAGGAAAAAAGGATGTTTTTTACTTCAGTCAGCTTTCCTTTCAAAGCAAAAACTTTAACCAAAGTAGTTATAAATTTTTAACCAGTAATGTTTCCCTTCTTCGAGTGCCGTGTTTTTCAAAAAGAAAAAGAGAGAGCAAAAATAAAAAGAGAGAAAGACAAAGAATTATTATCTTTATTTATTTACCACTAATAATCAGCCCACCTGCAGTTAAGAAACAATTCATCAAACAGCAGATATATCTTAGATCTGTCACAGTTGCAGGGGTGCTTGAGACTCACAGCATTCACAGGATGTCGACTCAAGTGGGTGGTCGCTGTAATGCAAATGATGGAAGAATAAATTTTCGTGTTTGTTATTCGGGAAGGTTTTTATAAAAATAAAAGTCTAAGGGAAAAGTTAAGGTATTATTTGGTTTATGAAATTTTGTTACCTTTACACCTCGTTTTGAAACTGTAAATAAATGAAGTGGCTTACATCAACTGCGTGCATACTTGTGGTTTCGAGCATTGATTTTGATTACAATCCGTGGAAAATTTGGAAGGGATATGGGGACTTGTTCCACTGAAACATCGTTTTGAATATACTTCCCTTATATTTTAAAATATAGTGAAAGAAGTAGTTATTTATTATTACAGTAAAATGGTTAGAAACATATTACAAATATTATACATTTACTGGTTTTAAATTTTCATCTGTTACCACGGACATATGGGGGGGAGGGGGAGGTACTTCAAAGATCACCTCAAAAAGAAAGTTTTGGGCGTTCTTTCTTTTTTTTTTGAAAAAGCCTGGGTCCATTGTTTTTTACAAAAAAAAAAACGGGTTTTTGTCAACCCTGATTTCAGCAGATGTCAGTTCCATCTGGATGCAGTCTTCTTTACCTATTCTCTTTCTCGATGATGTCAGTTCTCTGCCAATCATTTGTTTTAACCAAACAACATTACCTCATGTATGATCTTATTACCATTATACGCCCCCTCATTACCGACAAGTGCTAGCAAAGTTCTTAGAGCGGATGTGGCCTTATTTTTCATCTTCTTTCTTTATCTCGCTATTACTCATATTCTATTATGAAGAGTGAAAATTACCCGTGATTATGACATTGAAAAGCTAACAAAATTGCACACTCGTTTTATTATTAGCGCCCGGCGCCACTTTCTCCTCTTTTTTATTTGGCTGCAAGGTTTGTGCTAGGTCTGCGAGAGACAATGCACTGTTTTCTACAGCTGAAAAAGGATGTGTGTGCCTTGTATGTTGAATTGCTCCTATTATTTGCATCGCTGGATGCACAAGAGAGCTTTCTCTTTTTTTTATACTAAAGCCCCTCTGTTTGTTTGATTATTTCATTTCGGCCTTATCTCTCTCTCTCTCACACTAATGTACTCAGTTGGCTTTTCGTATTATTTTCCTCTGTTTCATTGATTATGTTTCACTCACAATAACGAATGACTCAGTCAGAGGCTTGAACCCTCAAAGAGTTGTTAAATCTTTTTCTTGTCCGTCACCGAGTGGATGGACTCTTCAAGGTTAGGATGCATCGTAGACATGTTTTGGGCTGCACTCTTCAAGAGAACATGGGTATAGAGTGGGATGGTTCAATGCTTTTCATTGTGTAGCTACACATTCATGAATATGTATCACCATTATAAATGTATAAGAAAAGATACTTCATAGGGCATCAACAATAGTTAGATCAGACTTACACCGCAAAAATAGAATACCTTGATGTCTTTTACTTTTCAGCTACTGACCTAAAAGTTTATAACATATTTGGTTAGTAGTAAAGCCCGGATTCTGAGGACATTTGCTTTTTTTTAAATTTTCGGACTATTTTTCTTCGTCTCTCTTTCCTTAAGGTTGAGACAAATGCTTTCATTTTTGTGATTATTTTGACAGTTTTAAACAGTTTAATACTTTTCAACGGAGAGTTTGTTCAATATTTTTTTAAAAGCAACACAGCATGAAAGATTCTTCTGATGACCTTAATATTAGACTATAAGAATTTCCTTAATAATAAATGTCATGTGTTTTACGTCCGATAAGATAACCATGTCCCTCCTTATGCATGCTTAGAGCACTGTAGAGGACAAGCCGACCTATCCAACCTTTCGGTTTCAAGAGAGCTTTAGATCCTGTCTTGCTTGAAGTACATGGAAATACATTGGATTGCTATATTCGCTTTTGTTATTTCGTAAAAATTACCGATAAGAGTTAGAGGGAAGGATGGGTAAGGGAGGATGAAAGGATTCCGTTAGAAATAAAGAACTTTCATTGTACTAGTTCTCAATTAAAAATATAACAATTTCCAAATTTAGTTGGGGTACAAGTTGTTCTGTCTTATTTTTAATATCATATGCAACTCACATTAAGGATCATTCATAAATGATGTCACGCTTCGAGAGGGGGAGGTGGTTCGTGAAATTGTGACAAAGTGTGACAAGGGGAGGGGAGGGGGTAACAAGAAGTGTGACATCATGCATTATGCAACATAGCGTAACATGTGACAAAGGGGGTCCGCTGAAGTGTGATATGTTGTGACAAAGGGGGGGGGGAGGTCAAATATATGGAAAAAAGCGTGACATCATTTATGAACGGCCCCTTAGCTGTTAAAACATTTTGGTAGTTATTTGTGCATATTTAAGCATTTTTGTCTTCAATGATTCGAGCTTAGCTGGACAAAAATTTTTTTTCAACATATTTTTGAATTTTCTCATCATAATATACTCCTTTTAAACTGGATCATAAAAAAATGTGTGTTTTTTTTTAAATTTTTTAACTATATAGTATAAGTATTGACTCTAAAAAAGTAATTGGAAGAAATATTAATACACAAGCTTTAGACTTCCTTTGCACTTGAGATTACCAAAAGGGTTCCACAATAGCTAGATACCATCTTGCTATTGTACTCTGTAGGTAAAGGTTGATTTAGATGTCCTGATTCTGTTGCAGAATTGTAGAAAATTTGTTTCGCTAACGGTACTTTTATTCTAAAAATGAAAAGCGCAATTCATAAGCTTTTAGGATTTTTTTTCTTAAAAGATTATCATTACTTTCTTAATAAAGTGCGCATTGTTGCATTATATCCACATTGAATTTTCCACTCTAATGTCAAAATTTTAGAAATATTTTTTCGTGGAAATACCAAGGACAGTATTTTATTCCCATGTGTGAAGGCATTCTACCTGTACGTCTATAAACATGTCAAAGGCATAGAAAGACGTGACTAGTTATTGAACTAGGGATGAAACTACCATGAAAAAAAAAGTACTAAAATATTAGCGAAAAATAGCTCTCTCGAGTCAAAAATGAAACAGACTGACGCAAAGACAAAATCCACGAAAAAGAGAAAAACCATAGAAATGGCTAGCTCTACGACAAGCATTTTATTTTACTCCGTCTAGTTTTTTTCTTTTGCCCGTTTTCCAATTGCAAAAACCATGCAATGAATTACTACTAAATTTTTGTCCTTGTGGTTGTTGAGTTCGTGCGTGGAAAGTCAAAAAATAGAGTTCTGGAATGAAATATCTGCAGCACGAAGGACGGTGAAATATGGAGTTCATTGAAACGTGAGGTATTTCAGAATCGTAGAACATGGCCCTAATGCTAAGCATAAAGTAATAGAAAAATTGGAGAAAATAAATGAAGAGGAAAATGGATATGTACATTATGCTTCTACTTCTCGACTTTTGTTTCTCATGTTTGACTCACTTTATTCACTTCACAAAAACTAGTTAAATCTGATTTTCAAATACATAGAATACGCTCCAAAAGGGAAAATTTAGCGATTCAAAACACTACCTGTGCTATGATTAAGTTCTCCAAAAATATGAAATGATAGACAAAAGTAAAATAATAATAAATTTAATTTAATTAGTAGTTCATATATGATGTCACGCTATGTTGAATAAACAGGATGTCACACTTCTTGTTACTCCCTCCCCTCACCTTGTCACACTTTGTCACAATTTCACTAACCCTCCTCCCCCTCTCGAAGCGTGACATTTATAAATGATCCCTAGAGTAAGATACATATTGTAGGCGATAATAAAAAAATTCAACTTACAAATGTGCGTGTGTAAATTTTAGCGATATTTGTTCATGACATTGCTGCAATTGTCGCTTTGTCGCCTTGTTGCCGTGAACCTAAGGAATATACAAACCCTATCAAGCATCTTATTTTTAAAAATCGAAGATTTATTTTGTCGCGTATTTACATTTCTTTTAACAGTCCTATAAAAAAAATTTTTTGTCATTTTCTTGAGAATTGGATCTAAAAAATAAAATTCAGTGTTTAATTTACTGGTTTCTTTCCTTTTTTAAATATTATTATTACTGTTGCTGTTATTATTTTTATTTCGTTCATTTATTTTTCTTAACGTTGATACATTGGCTGTAACCCAACGTCTGACAATCTTGTTTCTTGTATTTTGCAAAACGAGGTGAAGTACGAAATGCCCCTAAAGGATCTCTGTAGGGGCCTACAGCTTGTAGTTCATTTTACACCTTCAGAGCGTGATCGGGAAAAAGTGCTATAATATTGATCAATGCCCTGGCAGGATTTTGAGCGCGTGGGAATCTTGTACTCTACTACCTATTCTATAGTGCAACCTTTAATGTCGAATGATTTGATATTGATATTATTGTCTTTGTGTTTACTTTAATTATCATTTTTATTTTGTCCACCTTGATCAGCTAAAAGAAGTAAAATGATTTGAAAATGAAGTGCGCAAAAATTGCAGTCACACAAATTTAAAAACTAGAAATGTGTCAACAATGAGCTATACATCATTTCAACAAAACTAATGCATAATATCGAATAAAAAGACACTCAATGTTTCGTTTTATAGCCAATTCAAAAAACCAGCTTTTTTGAATTTAGAAGAAAACGAGATTGAACAACAAGAAAATATAAAAAAATAAATGGTATCAATTTCTACCTTTTCACTCGAAGATGCAATGCAGAATTATGTCTTTTTAAATAGCTCTTGCTAACAAAAGCATTGCCGTTTATTACTAAAAAGTAATGCTAAAATATTAAATAAAATAATTTAATCCAGAAAATAAAATCAACTTTCATTACATGGCAGATGAATTACAAACCATAAACAAAATTCCTTTGTTTTAGCAACTAAAAAGTACAGGTTAAAATCGCAACTGTATTAGGAGAATTAGAGCTCTTGGAACAAAATAATTCAACTGTAATCCAAAAGTTAATCCCTCTAAGATCAACTCTTGCATGTGCTTATTATAAGAAGCCAAAATTACAACACCAGCGGCAAAAAAAAAAAAAAAAAAAAAAAAAAAAAAGAGAAGAGAGAGAGAGAGAGAGAGAAGGTGGAGAAAAAAACAAAGAAAGAAAAATAAGACATTATTGACGCTAATGTTACTAACACTCCAAAATTGATAGCAACTAATACAAGTCGCAGAACGCAGAATGGTTTTTCCTATTCTATACTAATTTTAAAAGAAATTATTGATAACTCAGTACTAAAATTAGTTGAATCTGATTTTACACGCCTTTTTTCTCATCATTTATTTTTCTAATTTTTAAATACGAACTAAAATATTTTTCAACTGCAATAACATATCTACACTGCAGAATACTTTTTTTGACACATTGCGTGCCATCTGCTTTTTATGCTACACGATTATTCAGGATCTGCAAACAATTTGGAGGATAGCATCCAATGACAAAATTGGAAACTATTCCATAATTGTTAAAACATTGCTAATTTACCTCTCCAATTTGTAACTAATACATTATTTCTCAATCATAGATATATATTTTACTCGTAACTCGAAAAAATCCTTTTTGAGGAGTCAATTTACAAACAAGAACAGAAAAGTAGCAGATTTTCTTTCGATCAACTTTTACTATCATTAAGTTCTTTTTAAATGGTAATAATTGAAAGTTTTGGATAATCTTGTGTAGTTTTCAATGCTGCTCTTGGTTTTGAAGTCTTTAAGAGAATAAAGTTTAGAAATAAATGAAAACATTCTTCCCTTTTTTAACTTATTTTGAAAATTTTTACTAGTACAATAATAATAATAATAATAGTATATTTAATCCCCATAACCGCAAAAAAATGCTTTCCTAATACAGCAAGAATAAAAATAGAATAATGAAGATAGCAGATTGACTAATTAGCAGTTTTTTCTGATTTGTACTGCTTTATTTTATGTACGAAAATAGATTTCATATCAATCAACCCCTCTCGTTTTCTCTTTGATATCTTTAATTTCATATAAGCACCTGTAGACCTACTTATATGAATCATTGTCCAGAACCCGATTATTACTGGGACAGCCCTAAAGTTAGAAGAGATAAAAAATATTTTTTTCCCCAGTTCATCTCATTTCATAGCGTTTCGGTCATGCAGCCCCCCCCCCCCCTCCTCCCTCTCTTCCTAGTTTTGTCACAGATGTAAGAGAAAAAAAAATTTTCATTGGTTCATTGTGGCAATTGCAATACTTCGTATTTTATTTCTGTTATCCATTATATTTAATGACACTATGCACGACAGCTCGCTATTAGTAGTAATTGCTCTTAGTTGGATGCGCCGCGTCATCGAAGTGAAGGAGATGCGCTGAGACAAAGACAGCTTTCTTCTTTCATTAGCTATGAAAATAAGTCGCTTACTCTTTTAAGACTTACGGAGCTTGTCAAAAGATGACATTTTTTCAGATCAGTTGTGAAGTGTCTTAAATTGTTCCGACTGTTGCGTTTTTAGAGTTAAGGGATGTGGCTTATGTAGTTTTTAAACTTCTGTTATTTTCATTCTGTATGTATCAAACAAATAGAAACAAAAAATTTTCTCTGATATCCAATTTTTAAAAACATATCTTCTCTTTACTTACTTATACAGTCAATCTTTCAAATACATATATACATACATATATATTTTTTTTTCCAAGAAATAAACTACCTTTTGCACTAAAAATTCAAAAGGAAAAAACAGCGGTAATCAAGCATACGTTTTGCAAAGGTTTGCAAACTTTCCCAAATCATTTGCTTAGTTAACATTGCTTTTTCCTTCTAATTTTTATTTGAATTCATATAGTTATTTATTTATTTATTTATTTTTGCACACACACACAAACACATATTATGTTAAATACTTTCTTTTTCCATATACATGTTTATTTATATTAAATTTAAATTTTTTGTACAATTTTTTTCGGTTTTCCAGTTTGTGCTAAATTATTTTTTACTGCAAAAATTACTTTAAGGGGACAACTAAACGTTGGTTTTCTCACATAGTTATTACTAAATTTTTTAAAAAAAATGCAAGGTGACTCTAGCATTCATTTCAATACAGAGAATAAAATAAAAGTCAGCACTAAAAGGTACAAGCATGAATGTAAAAACCTTTTCTTGGATTAAGAATCTTGGCCATAAAATTGTTCATTTTTTATTATTTTAAGAATAATGTATTCTTATCTTTATCGTTTTGTGAGCAGTTGCATTGTATTTTTAACTGTATTGTAAAATTTTTTGAACTACATTTGCTGCACCCAAAATTCAAGCAAAGGCTGAATATATTTTTTAGCAAATTATTCAGGTTGCGTAAGTAAAAGTTTGATGTAATTTTACGAAAGTATTGCAGTTTTATATAATTGATGTGATTGATGATGTTGTGTATTTGTGTCTTTTAAGCGGTTTTTTTTAAATATGCAAACGTTTCAACAATAAATAATAGCAATATTATTCTTTTCTTATACATCAAAGTAACTTTTACATTTCTACAATAGTTTTTCCATTCCGTGAACATTAAGTTGGGAACTTCATGTTAATATTTTCAATGCCATACTTTTTTGAAAAGAGACTTTTAATTAAGCGCAGGAGAAACCTTTTCACTAATGTTGCTAGGGTAAAAAGCGGCTATTTTACGTGAGGAGTATGTCGTTGGTTACAACACATTGACGATTGTCTTTTGTGTTTATCGCGTGTTTTCCAAGATAGCTTGTTGTATGCGAAGTTTTATCCACGGGAGCTAGCATGCATAATAAGGAACAAATTGCAATGCTTTCGAAATTTGAAGAGATTAATTTTTAGAGTTTTAATTGAAAAATATGTCTGTAAATACCGCTTAAATTAAAAATTAAATAAATTATTTAATGCACATAAAATAAACATTAATTTATGAGACTTCTTATTTAGAGCGCCAATCAATAATTTAAAGTCGTTTTATTTACGTTGAACGCTCCTGCTACTTGAATATAGTGGTATCTTATCATGCTCCTTTTATCAAAAAGAGGATAATTGTAGAATAATTGAGCACAGAACTATGTTTTGTTCATTTTCTATTCAAAATAGGCAGATAAGTTCTTAGTATTTTCAACAAAAATATTTACCTTCCCTTAAGTTTTATTTAATATTCTCTAAAAGCAATGGACGAGTTCCGTTGCGCACTTTGGTTGTAATATCTCTCAGGAAGGGTTCTAAGTTTTGTAAAAAAAAATGTATGCTAAAGGTAAAGAAATGTGTTTAAAAGCATTTTATGGAAACGTCATATTGAAGTTTATACAAAAGGAGCGATGGATGGATTTACTATTCAGATAAATGTTTTTTTTAACGATTTTGTGTAAAAAATATTGCAAATTTTATTAACTTAAAAGTAAGCCGTAAATTTATTACGATAATTGAAAACGTGAAAACGTCTCATAAAGCAGGGAATTCAACAAATTTATTTTGTTTTTTTACAGTATAGCCTGTTAAATTACACATCGCTATTCATGTTTAAAATATCTGTGGAAGTAAAAAGAAACTATTAAATTCTAATTTCGAGTCAGAAGTAATTGCTATCGTAACTTCTTTCCAGTAAAAATTTGACAGCTATTTTATGTTGTTTTGGAAATCGTGCAAATTACACCATATATGAGCTCTGTATAGAATGATAATATTGAGAAATAAGTGCAGAAATGTTCGTTTTCGGTCAAAAAACAAAATGGGGCATTTCCGGTTAAATCCTACTTTTACCAACAGTTTAGAATCAACCACAAAATTACAAGCAACGAAATGATATCGTTGTGATCTGAATCAAACATTAGAATTTACCACAGAAAATGTTTAATACACCACAACATTTGAAAAAGTTTTTTTTTCCATCCCAAAAATCAATATGTCTGTTTGATGATGTAGCAGGCTTGCCTACTATCCCGCATTTTGTGGGAGGCTCAGCCAATCGACTGCTTTAACTTATATTTGAATTAGTTAAGTATAACAGCAATTGTGATGAAAAGTTGCAATGAAAATTTTCTTTATTGTCTTCCGAATACTCCTGAATTCTTGATGAGCAGCCTCCTGCATTTCAATTTCGACAGGTTGGCCCGTTTGCACTTAGAGGCCTTTTTTTTTCACCATCTAATCATAAAACTTCAACATCATATTTCGCTCCCATATGCAATACAAAAGGAATCTTAAGTTCTGACCAACATCTCTTATTAGCGATTAATTAACTTTAAAGATGGGAGCTCCTCCCAAAAAAATTTGACAAAATAGCGTGACTGCATTGACCCCAAACACGTCGGTTAATTGACTGCGTATGGTAATAGATACCATTTGGGAAAACAACCTGAAGCCCCCTCCCTTTGAGAAAAATTAGCTATTTCCACACTGTCACGGTACCATTAAGGATACTTTTTTCATACATTTTTATACAATAAGATTTCTTGTTTGAGTTGAGGTATGCATGTGCGTATTACGGGTAATTAATGACTTTTCTGCACGCAGCTTTCCCCGGTATATGGATCGGCGGTTATTTCATTTATTAATCGGGTCTATTTTTCGTAATGATCATTTCGTTTTTTTTTCACCAGTCCTCTACTCGTAAAAATAGAACTTTTTTTTTCACCTGTGTCTGTGTAGTTGTTGCCTTAAATGAAGCCAGGCAACTACTTGGCACGATATATTTCCGTTAAGCTCATTCAAGTTTTTAACGTAGCAGTCATAGCTGTGAAAAGAGAGAGCACAGCCGTGAGATTTGCAGGAAAGGAAACCGTAATTTCCTCTGGACTCGAATAGTGGTTCCGTAATCAAAGCCCTACAATTAACAATTTTGAAAATTGTTGCACCATATTTTTAGGATATAGACTATTTATACTAACTATGGGGAGGGATGAACCGGACCTTCCCCCTTCCCCCTCCCCCCTGTATAAGGTATCGGATATCTGGTATCTGACAGATTTTTTGAATCCGGAATCGGATACGGTTATCAGGTTGATTTTTAAATTTCAGTTAATTGCCGGCATGATGGCATCGTGGAAAGCCGCGGAGCTCGTACGCCCCAGGTCTGCTTCAAGCCTGGCAGTATTGGTGGATTTTCAAGATGCGCCCATGTCATATGATTATGTGGCATGTAAAAGATCCCTTGAGTAGACCTTTATTTGGCTTAGATGCTCTCGGCTAATTTAAAATTCCTTGTGCAATTTCACATCAACAGAGTCCGCCCTTTGAGGTGGAGAGTGGCGTACGCAGAATTTTTTCAAGGGGAGGGGGGTTCATAATTTTCTGAAACTACTAAAAAAATTCGAATATGTAATAAAGCACTATTATTTAGGGCTCAAGGGGGGATTTAAACCTCTAACCCCCCCCCTTGCGTACGCCACTGGGTGGAGAAACCGGACGTCAAAATTCTCATGAGGAGACGTTTCCACACTCATTGTGGTGCCGTTGAAAGGGGTGGTACCAATCACTGGGGAACGCACTACGTCTGCAATTGGCAGAAACCAACAGTAGACCACTAGAATTTTAAAATTTTTAAAAATTAATTAGATTGTTTTCGAAATATATATATAAATTCAAAGCTTATAACGTATTTTGAAGCTGTGGGATATTTAATAATATGTACATGATGTGTGGGTTTCACACATGAGAGCCAGATATCCGGTACAAATCCAGCATTCACAGAATATCGGATATCCAACATCCGGCTTGATCAATATGTGATACATCTCTAAACCCCACTTCCCCCCTCCACACCAATGCAAAATCCTTTGCACGCTACTGCATACTACCAATCTATGTAAATTAAGTCAGTTCGATCATATCTAGGTACTAACGAAATGCAAAGTAAAATTACGCAAAACTGATTAAACATAAGTAATAAACCGTTTTGCATTGTGCAGAAGAAATGAATGTATACAAAAGAAATAAAAGCTTTCATTTTCAAAGCAAAAATTGAAACTTTTTGCGCATACGGGTTTTGAGGTTACCCTTTTCAATGCAGAAAAGTTGAACTTCCGACTCGAAGTAACAATCACCGAACTTTTTTTTCAGTTTCGTGCTTTAAAAATGTTTAATTTATCATTTATAAGTTTGACATTTCAAACTGTTGAGCAGTCGTGCCTCTGCCTCTCCGCTAACTTCATTTGTGTTCTAGGTAAATGATGATTAGTTTTGGGACGAACGTTTGGACGATGAGTAAAAAGTGTTATTCCCAGATTTCGTCCTAAGTTTAGAAATGCTGACTATAATAACCAAGAAATACACATAGATCTCTTTTTTTTAGATGGCTCGTTAAGGCTGGCTCCTACTTGGAACCAAAACGAGTGAATAATTCACCAAATTTTTTTGTATAGACTGCAACACTTCTGCATTCTGAGAGACCGATAAAAATAATGCCAAAGCACTCAAAAATAAAAGTTACCAATTTCATTCAAAACTAAGTACCGTAAAACGGGGGGGGGGGGGAGAGAATCAGTTATGATTTTTTCCCAGCTGTAGTTTTTTATATATCTTATATATAAGCGGCTTATTCTGTCTGTCTGTCTGTCCGCTATAGGATCCCAGGCCGTTTTACCGATCGGGACCACATTCATCACGGTTAATGTTTACGACCCGAGAAAATAATCGCTGCAAAAATGAAAGTTGTGACTCAATTAGTTTTTTTTAAATTAATTTTTAAAGATTTTTGAATTATTTTCTTGACCCGTTTTATTTTATTTTTGCATTGTTGCCGTCGTTTCCAAAAGTATAATTACAGTTGCCGTGTGAACAAACAAATCAATGCAAGTGCCATTGTTATTGTAACAAGTGTAACAAATATACTAATAACAATAGAAACGTTTATCTAGGATATTGAGTGAGGCTTCGCTGTATTTGCAACCTCCTTCAGAAAATAATGTATACGCGAATTCAATTTAATCCTTTCTTTCTTTTTAATTTATTTGTTTATCGTCTGCCCCTTTTATATTTTTCTTATAAGAACGGCAGCGCTCTTTTTCCCTCGTTAATATATATTTTTCACAAACAATTTGATTATATAGTAAATAAATATATAGTAATGGTGGGCAGTAAGCGAAGGGGCGTCCTCGCCGCTTGACCTGGGTAATTCAGTTTGAATAAGCAGACACCTTTGCACAAATCATTTTAATTACAATTTATAATATCTAGAACAGCGGTCATTTCGTATGACCGCCGGGTTTACTAGTATATATATAAAAAAGGATTTTTGCAATGTGCTTTTTTTTATTCTTTTAATCTTGGTTTCTAGTTCTGAAAAAACGTTCTTTCACATCGAAACCGTTGTTGTCGCTTAAATTTTTTAGAGATCGTTCAGTTTGCTCGAGAGTGACCTCAAAAATGCCAAGTCTTTCGTTCCCACTAGTTTACGAAGACAGTTATTCATGTAATAATGTTTTGTCCGACACACTCTTAATTTTTAATTAAAAAAAATAATTTTTACTACCAGCTAACTAACAGAAATATTCTATGCAAACAATAAAGAAAAGATTCAAAAGTTTGAGAGCGGTTCTATTCACTTCTCTTTTAATGAAATTCTAAACTGAAAAATTTAATAAAGCATGAAAAAACCTACAGTGTATGCTCACCAATTCTAATTCAATAAACCTGAGCTGGTTTATCATTAAAAAAAAGAGAGGAATACAAAACAAAACACGAATAAGGGTACCGTCCCTGATTTAAACCTGAAGTTTATGAGTGGCTTCCAACCAACTGTGAATCCGACATAAGCTACCAACCTTACCCTAAAGCAGTGTTGCCACGTTTAGAAGTAATATATTTTTCTTTCTTTTTTGCTTTTTCTTTATTTTTTATTTTTCTTTCTTTTACTTTCTTTTTCCTCTTTCTTTATTTTTTTTCTTTTTCTTTTTCTTTTTTTTTTTTTTTTTTTTTTTTTTGCATTTTAGTTAGGTTATATTTCTACTATTGAAAGAATTTTGAACATTTCTTGATGGTTTATAAAATTTTAAAGAATTTTTCCAGAATTTGATCCTATTTACTCTGATAATTCTATTCATCCCGTTTTACGGTATTAATCAAAACAATTAGTGCATTAAAATAAGCAATAAATAATTCATAACCTTGGTAATTTTAGCAGAATAATGAGAAAACCTTTCGATGCAAAAATTCTTTTGTACCCAATAAGTCACACTCCACCCTAGATAGTGCTATATGGAGGAAGGTGCAGTTTTACTCACAATACCTATGTCGACTTATCTAATCCTGATGCTTCCCTCTTCAGGTGGGGGAAATATCAACCACTTTTTATAAAAACCTTGTTTTTACCCCTACTATTCTCCCAGCGCCATCTAGTGATACATGAATATATCAATTCCAAGTCTATAGTCCAAATATTGAATCCCTTGCCTTTTTCTGTGAAAATATTTTTTTAAAAAGGAACATTGCGTTGCTTTGTTTATGAACTTTTCTACAACCTTTTCATAATGTGAGGCTATTTCTGTAAAAAAAGGGGGAAGGATGTTTTAAGAATTAAGTTTTAAGACATAAGGTATCAAAGGAGATAAGTGAACGAAACTATTCTTTGTGTACTCTCTCTTTCTCTCTCAAAGTTCTGGCAATATCATACTTAAGTTTCTTTAATGACGGATTAAACAACATTTATGTGCTTCCCATAGTTAAACAAACATTCCCATTCAGAATTTCAAGCTTAAGTTATTTCGTTAGTGGAAAATTATTACACGATTTTAATTTCAATGACTTTTGCTTAGTGGACTTAATAATCAAACGCTGCCCCCCCCCCCCCTCCTCTGATACATTCAAGTCCGATACCTTACCCTTATCAAAATATGTGATTTTTTGGTGGCGGGAAAAAACAACGAATCTTTTAGAACGCGTACAGGGACTGAGGAGTAATCCTTCCCCCCCCCCCTCCAATCCTCCCTTCCTTAATTAGGAAGATAAAAATACCATTTTCATTAGTATTTTTTCATGTTTCATTAATTAATTTTGTAAAACATTTTGACAAACGTGAGTACAGTTGGTAGTTCTCCCAGCGTTTAAATATGGTGCTATTTTTCGCGTTACTCAGGGTTCCCACACCCTTAAGCCATGCCCCATTTTGCAAGGACTTCTCCATCAATAACGTGATTAAATTGATAATGAATCGTGAATTCATTCAAACCTTCCTTTTATGTTGGTGGTATTGCTTACAAAATGGGGCGAGCCTTAAAAGCATGCGAACCCTAAGGTTGCCTGCTGAAAAGTTACTAATATTATTACTATTAAATAGTTCTGATTACGAAGTTATAAAACATAATGGTGTTATAAATGACCTTAGAATGCTTTTTAAAAAGATAAATTGTAGTGCATAAAGGAAAAAGGTACTTCTATATCGACAAGAAGCATTTCTTGCTGATTATTCAAATCAGCCGCCTCTTGGAATGTGGAAAAATGATCTAACCAATCTAACCTACTGGAAATTTGATCCAACTATTATTTACTGTACCAAGCAGTAGTAGCTGTTTTAGGTAGAATCGAAAATTTCATTTCATCTAGAAATTCGGCTATTCATTATACGAAAACACTGTGTTGATTGCTGAAAAAGCTGAATACTAAAAAATAACTCAACTCAAAATAGATACCAACAAAAAGAAAAGGGTAACAGGAAAATATAAAGTACTCGAAAAATATAATTTTACTTTCTTCTTTCCGAAATGATACCAGATTTCAGAAATCTATGAATAGATAAATATATTGTGTGTATATATATATGTGTGTGTGTACCAAAAAATTTACAACATTAAGGCTGTTTAAGATGTCAATAATTAAGATTGACATCTTAAACAGCAAATTACGGATTCGAAATCAAGTTGCTGATAAAATCTTTGTTACGATTAGGAGTTTCCACCTAGTGTCATTTTCATTCTCATACACCAATTCGGTCTTTTTTTTTTTTTTTTGAGCTTTTAAGATATGTGTAACACTTTATATTATTGTTTTTTTTTTTTTATTTTCGTTTTTGCGAGCAGTAATATTACGTCAAGAATACGTTCTGGATTCGTTTTGTGCAAGAAAAATACATCGAAAGTAATTTTTAAAAACTCATTTGAAATAAATATTTCGCATAAAAAAATCAATACACCCCCTATTACTATCCTTTTTCTACGGATATGGGTAAGTAGGTTTCTGTTGTGTCCCACTGTCCTACATAAAACGTGCTGAAAAAGGAAGGAAATAATCTAAGTCAAGGTTAGCTCACGTGGGAAAATTTTTTTGCACCCGTTTAAGGTGCATGCAAAAAATATTCCTTAGTCCTCTCCCCTTTAAGTTTGAGAAGAGGTGGAGGTACCTTTAAAGGTCCCGTAAAACGTGTGAAACGAGAGTTTTTTATGCGCCTCCCGTCCCCCCTAGAACGGGGTCTGATCCCAGGAAGGGAACTTGCGCGTCTTTTATCACACTTTCTACCGATTCGTATATGCTTTCACTTTCTCTGAACGTTAGAAAAAATAATGTTCTGCTTTTGGGAGGCATTATCTTTCTATTTTTTGCTCACATAGTGTTACTGAGGCATAGATATTAGAGCGTTTGTAGCTTCCTCCGACTAGTTCCGTACACAACAGTTACTTGGATATAAGGGGTTGGATGTATAAGGTAGGAATAGATCTTTTAGAAAAAAACGATATGCTTAAACTATTCACGCAGAAATTTTACGTGAAATTCTGTCAATTCTTTGATAATTATAATATTTTATTCAGAGATTAAATAGTCAAGTATCAAGCGAAGGATTCAAATCAAATATCCATTGTTCATTGATACTTCCCACTTCGTGAAAGTAGTAGAAGAAACCGAAGGGGAAAAAAAAACAGCATTTCAAAGTCTCAAAGTTTAAAATGTGCGCTATTACGTAAATTTCAAGTTTTATCTGTCAATTAAAATTAAATGCAGTGAAATACCATTACAGCTACCTTCCAACGAACCAAGAAAAAATTTTGTTGCAGCGGAATACACATTATACTAGAGCTTAAAACGGAACTAAAAATTTGTTTCGTTGTGATGGAAATTTTGTTGTATCGGTATTCGCTGTAACGAGATTTTACCGTATTTTAAAGCACAATTCGTTTTGATTTCGTTAGCAACACGGTTAAATTTGCAGTACTTCAAGAAAATAATTTATGCATTTGCATTCCTGATATTATTATATTTTTAATTATTTTGACGATTATAATATTTTGTAAACCCATAAATGGTAAATTATATTTATGTTTTCTCCTTTTCAGGAAATATTTAATGGAAATTCAAGATTAACCAGAAGCAACTATGCAGCAAATGTGCTGCTTGAAAAGACTCCCATCAATGTGTGTCCAATAGTAGATTTCAATCCCTAATGATGCTAAATCACATTCAATTAGAAAGAGTTGTAATATATTGTTATTTAATTTTAGGATAATTCCGAGAAAAAAAAGTTTTTTTTAATAATTAATTTTAGAAATCAGGAAAAAAATGTATTAAGCACAAAACCCAAGTTATATACAATTTTTGCCTTTCCTTAAGCCTTAATTCATTGTCATTGTAACAAGCATTTTTAATTATTAAGGAGAATGAATCTCTTTGTGAGTGAAGTAATAGCATTTTTTAATGATATGAAAAACATAAATAACATTTTTTACTTAAAAGCTCCTGATTAAAGAAAGTAACTTTCTGAAAATATTCTCCTAAAACAATTTAAGAAAAAAATTCGATGAAACTCATATGGGAGTCATTTCTTGGAGAGAAACGAAGCAAGAGGAGTAAAAAAATGGACATCACTGACTAGTATCCTTTTTTGTTGTAAAAAAAACTTAAGTAATGAGTGTGTGTAGCTGTGAGTGTTGTGTTCAGTATAATTTTGGAATAAAAATAGTTATCTATTTCACTGTTTCTGCTTATAAGGAATGGTATGTTAAGGACACAATTTCGACTGCAGAAGTGAACTTAAAGAAAGTAAATAAGTGTGTAAAAGAAAGTGTTTTTTGATTGAAAACGCTTTTCTTTTGACAATTTTTGTTATGTCTCTAAGCATCGCTTCGTGTCGAAAATAATAGAGGACATACGGCTGAAGTTTATTTTAATTTTAATTGCTGAGAAGGTTCACGGATCGATTTATAGGTGATTAGATGAGTCAATTTCATATCATTAAGAAAACAAAAACCCGCGTGCCC
This sequence comes from Octonoba sinensis, assembly GCA_038502835.1. Taxonomy (NCBI): domain Eukaryota; kingdom Metazoa; phylum Arthropoda; class Arachnida; order Araneae; family Uloboridae; genus Octonoba; species Octonoba sinensis. The sequence continues at coordinate 88,243,089 of CM076604.1, read as the reverse complement.
CTTTTTAAGTCGACGCCCCTTTATCATCTACAAAATTTTCAAATTTTTGTATTTCGACTTATCCAGGGTTATGTACGGTAGTGTGCCTTAAGAGCAAGTTATCCCTTGAAAAAACTTTTATAACACGTTTATTTTTTCTTGAATTCCATTTTTGTAAGATGGTATCTATTTCTTTCTGCCAACAACAAGGTTTTGTCTTTTTGTTTGTTTCCTTATTTTTTAATCAAGAAAGCCTGCTTTAGCATCGTTGCTAAAGCAGGCTTTTCTGATTATACATACATATAAACGAAAAACAAAGTTCTAGGTAACCCTTGCTTTAAAATCAGAACTCTTATTTTAACTGATACTATTTTACATTCAATTTTTCAACGCAATGGGCTATTGTTGGGGAAGCAATTTGTATTTAACGCTTTTGACATCATATTTTACATAGATTACCTGTTACATACATAGCCTAAAAACGTTGTATTTTATTTCAAATTGGAAGAGCAACAAACAGACTGCAATTTGAGGAATGCTAAAAGCCGTATTTACACTAAATTCTCTCAGAATTTGCTTCAATTAACTACTATTTTTTTTATTTGTTTATTGAACAGTAATAAAGATAAAGATCACAACTTCCTGCCCTCTACAAAAAAAATAAATAAATAAATAAATAAATAAATAAAACTTTTTACTTTCACTTCCCTCCTTTAGGGGGAAAGGTGAGGTAGAGGTACCGTTGGGGGACCACTGAGACCTGCACGCTCAGGTATAAAGTTGTTCAAGTGCATTGCAAAGAAAAAGATCCGAAGGGAGAAAAAAAACTATTTATATTTTTTTCATACGGAGACTGCGGTGGAAAGTTTGGCAGTCTGGTTTGGGGAAAGTTTCACGTGGGGAAGGGGAGAAGACCTTGGAAATACTAAGTTGTTGCGCAACATATGCGAGTATCGTCTGGGCTGTATGCAGGAGCGGTTGAGTTGTTGAGGTGCTCCCGAATGGAGACAGGTAAGGAAATTCATTGATTTTAAAATTTTCAATATTGCTGTTTTTGTATAGTTAATTATTTGAACTGATTTCTTTACTACTGGAACAATAATGTTGTTTTAAAAACACTATTTACGCCCATGAATTTTATATTTTTTGCATTTTTTAAAACTTACTGTTTAGAACAATACTATAAATTCAGTTTTGTTTCACTACCTCTAGAGGTTTATGGATTCTAGATATATAAAATCATTCTAATTCAGTTGATTATTTCATGTACTTTTGAAAGACGTATTATTATTTGTTTTTTGCTCTGCACAACTAATTTTCATACAGAGTTTTATAATTTGTGATCATGTGTCTATACATGAGATTGGCTGGTTTCAATGAGCCAATCCGTTGCGTATTTTACTTCTTTATTTATTTATTCTTTTTTATTCCCAATAAATGAAAAATAACACGAAAAAAATAAATTTTTTTTTTTTTTTAAATTTAGTAGCTTAAGAAATTTAGTTTTTTTTTCTTTCTTTTTTTGAAAATTTAATATTACAGTAAAATATTCAAAAATTGCATTCATTTCTTAAACGGGTGGACTTTAATGTTATTTGAAATTGTTGTATGTGTTTTAATTTCTTTTATAGTATTTGTTTTGATATGGATTATTGCTATTTTACTTTCTTTTTAAATTTTGACATCATTTTATGACTATTTAAACTTGGGGGCGATAACAGGGGGTGGGGGGGGGGTTGACCAGTTTAATGTGTGTGGTTTGTGGTTTGAATTTATGTATTCTTGAGGTACATGAAACTATTTTATTACAAATAATGCACTCTATAAAATGCCGCAAAGATTATTATTATGATTTTTTTGTTGTTGTTCGGTGATCTTTATGCAAATAAAAAAATCAACGTTAAAGTTTGAAGTGATAGACAGTGGAGAGATTTTGTATCTCGTAATTGTTAAGTATTGTTTCACAATTAAAACAAGAAATATCCACTTTGTAATTTTAAAGGTTTATTATTATTATCATTATTTACTTATTTTTTTTAATTATATGTTTTTAATTTTTATTTATTATTATTATTATTTTATATATTTGTTTCGTTTGGATAGTTTTTCCTACATTAACAATACTACTTTCGTTAGATCAAGGATTACCTTTCGAAATAAAACGGTGAACTAACATTTTTACCCTTTACAATGTACTTTCACAAAGACTCTCGCTCACTAAGATGGAGAACAAAATATAGTTTTCCTAGGTCTTCTGTGAATTAAAATAAAAATATATTGACTTTAAAAATAATTTTTGCTGAATTTCTTTCTTTTCCCTCAGATTATTTTAAATAAAAAAATCATACTTGAATGTTAGAGACAATATATAATCTTTATATATGTGGCACGGTTGTAATTTCTATTCATATCAAAGTTATGACTCTTGATAAAACTTAAGAAAGGATCGAGACAGTATATTTCAAATGAAACCTACAATCATTTATTTATATATGAAATTGAACCTTTCTCGGTAAAGTAAATAATTTTAAAAAAGCACGGTGTTTCGTACAGAATAAGTGTTTTTTAAGAAGTATGTATTGCTTCATAAACCTCGACCTGTAAAGTAGCATGATAAAGGTACTGATGCATGCTGTAATATGTTTTGTGAATTATTCTGCTGTAGTGATCAAACTGCAAAAATGCAATCGATTTTGAACTTTTTTGAAAATGTATATCAAGTACTATTTATTTCCTAATCTTTAAAACATAATTTTGCATGTCCGTAGAATGAAATATTGATCAATAATTCCGATCCTTTGTAATAAAATAGACATTGAGTTGCTGTAAAATTATTTGAGTCACCGTTAATCGTCGTCAGATTGAGCAACATGCTAATAGGTTTTGAGCTTTAATCTCTACCAGCTAGCGGTACCCGCACGGCAATGCCCATGTTAAAAAGTGGAAAAACTTTGGTTCGCCATTATATAGTATATACACTATTTTTTTTTTTTTTTAGTATTCTTAATTCTTAATTATATATTATTTTAAATTAATTTTTATAATTTTTTTTAAATATTTAATTTAATATTTTTTTAATAATAAATAATATATAGTTTTTTTATACTAGAATAACATAATGTATACATTATGTTATTCTAGTAAGATGTATAGCATTCCACATTATTAAAAATTAGCCACGTACGGCAACTAACCAGAGATCCTACATATTTAACATAGCTACAAAGTTAAGCAACTTCATTTTTTGTGACAAAAAGCACACATTAAAAAATATATATATTTAAAAAACGCGTTCGGAGTCGGAATTTTCCGGGAAAGGCGTTTCGCCCGTTCTCATTCCCGTTTAGCTTTACTTAATGGAGATATTCATTAAAAAGGCAATTATCACTCTTTCGTTAATTTGGAAATAAAAAATGCTTTCATAATGGAAATAATTAATACCAATCGAAAGGTCTTATTTTTCTGCATAAGATGGAGTACATTTCCAGTTTCAAACACATACAGAACAGAAGTTATGATTGTTTCTTTCTCAAGATAATTTGCTTCAACTTCTTTTTTGCCGACGATTGACTATTTTTTTTTTTTTATTCGCATCGTTGCAATTGTGCATGTACATAATCGTTAAATAAAAATCTATCACCAATGTTTTTAGCATTTTAGCGACGCAGAAGATTTTAAATTTTTTCGTCCTGCTTTTAACTATTCTTTCACTTTAAACGATTTAAACTTTATTTCTTGCAACTACAGAAGGTCGACAGTTTTCTTTCAATGTAATAAAAACTGTTTTTCGTATTTTAACGGGGACTTCAAAGCCTTGGTTTAATTATTCTGACAGCATAAAAAGCAAGTGGTGTTAAAACGAAAAAGGAATTAAAAGGATAGTTGTGTTATCCTAATGAAAAATGTTAGGATTTCTCTGCAATTTAAATCGGTCTGAGTCTGTATGTCTGTGTGCTTAGAATAAAAATCAATTCGCAAAAAAAAAAAAAAAAAAAAAAAAGATCGACGTTTTGAGAGTATTGTCCTTACTCAAGTTAATATTTTTAGGGACTGTTTTTCTCTTTCAAAAGATACTTTTTTTCCTGCAGTTGCTTTTTTTCTGATAGGATTTTTATAGTGACTGTTGGCGGTTATTTCGGAAGTTCTCTTCATTTCAAAAGAATTTAAGGGACTGATGGCCTAATCCTAATTAGAATTTCAACACGGACTGTTAGCTTTATTTGAGAAATGTTACCTTTATTCTATTGGGGACTTTACGGATTGTTGTTCTTATTCTGATGCGGATTATCAGTGATATCATTGATGTTATTTAGCAACCATTGTTTTATTCTGATGGGGATTTGCACAGGCGTCACTTGGCATGACTTTTTTTCAACACTCGAGGTAGCCCGATATCCCCCCTCCCTCGAACAACGAAGCATCCCCCGCCCCTCCCTTAAGCTCTTTTTTTTTTTTTTTCAATTCCAGTTTCAAACGAAATTTTCACATTAATTTTTCCTAATTTGAGAGCAGAAAAAAAACTCGAAGTTTCTTGAATCAACTAGAATACCTATAAAGATTTGAAAAAGCCTAAGCTTAGAACGAAGTATCTTTCTGTTTGTTGGCGGCCTTTTTGGGTCTCTACGCATTTTTATGGATTTATACATTTCTGTGAAGGGAAGTGGTTATTTCGACTTTTGGTTCTTCATTTGCATTTATCACGTCAGTTATATACTTCTTTTTATTTATTATTTTTCCTGTCCCTCTTCTGTTCATTTTTGATCATTGGTTACGATTTTGCTTAATGTTTTATATTTTAATGACATTTTGGGTCACATTTTTTCCCCCATTAGAGTAGTGTCAATAGTTAATCATTAGAGTAATTAAATATAGTAATACAAAATTCTTTATGATAATTGGGATGTGCACCTCGCAGTGATGCAGTTATTTTTTCAAAAGGTTTTTTACATAAATTATCATTTTAGGGAGGGGAAAAATAGTAAAGAAAAGAAAAAAATCGGATGCTTTAAAATATTCACACTAATTTGAAAGGTTTTATTTTACATTTTTAATTTTCTAGACCTAAGAACAGAATTGGTCAACAAACTGTATCAAAACAGTTTGAAAATCTTGACATTGTAGGTTTTTTAAAGGAGCATTGTAAGATGATTAATCATTCTGCCCAAAGACGAATCTCTTGCTGCTTTGCAGCTATATAATGTATATCTTCCTTTAATTAGGGAAACCTACCTACAGAGTAGTTACCTACATTCTATTTAAAATTAAATAGTATGTTATTAAATAGTATGTTAAAATTAAATAGTATGTTATTATTGTTATTTCCATAATAGTAATAATAATTTTTAGAATCATTACTTTTGTGTACAATAAAATCAATGCATTTTATTAATATGTCGCGTGCCTTTCCTTGGTTTAAGTTATATCAGCTGATTTTTAATGTACTTTAATATTTTTTTATTTATTTATTTGTTTATCTTTTGTTCATTTATTTTTCAACTATATATTTTTCTCGCTGTCAAAAAACGTGTGCGGCCTTTGAATGTTTTTCGAAATGGTTTGAATATTGAAACTTAAGATAAAGTAACACAACAGTCCCCAAACCGAGTGCCATGACAACTTGATGTGACACACCGCTAGATGAGGGGTACCGCGAGGAGCCCATGGTATTAAATCTTCTTCGTTATTGCACAAACAAAGATTGTAATAGCTACAATTAAAATACTTTCATAAAAGTTTAATAAAATTTATCTGAGTTATGGTCATTTCATATGTCATTTCCGCTTACTTCTCTAATTTTTTCTCCAAAATCGTGTAAATATGAGGCAGTGACAAGCAAAGGGATGTAAGTGACCAAAAAAAGATTCTGAGAAAAACGCGCTCAAATTTTGAATCTTATGGTACCTTTAATATTATTTTTTTTTTCAATCACGTTGAAGCGGAGCACCTATTAGAGCTATCACTAACATTTCTTGTCAACATATAGAGTTTTGCTTTCCCTATCATTTGGGGCCAGTTATCTCCAACTTTCTCAATTTTGTCACTTATATCCCTTTGCTTCTCACTGCTTCATATATGATTTTTATAAAAACTACTCGTATTGATATTCTATATTTAGTGTGCCATGAATAAATTCTAATTCCTCCAAGGGTACCACGAATTATGGAAAAGTTTGAGAAACTTTGAAGTAGATTATATGAATTTTAACTAAACCGGGAATTAATTACACGCAATTAATTGAGAAGGTATTATTACACAGGGAAAATTTGAAAATAAAACTTTAATACGTGTTTCGGATTCCAAGAAAACACTTCCTCAGTGCAAGGGAATCGAGCAGTATAAGAAAAATATTTTTGTAACACAGCTTCATCACTACTTAATTAAGAACTAATTCATTTTGACTCTGAAGTATGCATAGCAATATTCATTAAAAAATTACCTTCATGCATTAAATTCCCCTGCAACTTTATTCAATTTATGTACAAATGTTTCGCAGTTATAGGTCATTCTTCTACTCTTCCGAAATATATACATTATAAAATGGAACGGCTTTACTTTGCCTTTAGTAGAATAAAAAATATTGATGACAAAAGCAAAATTATTGTTTGAATTTTGCTGTATATAAGAAATGTAAAGTTTTGCATGTTTTGCACCATCTGAAGGAAATTTGTGTGATCAATATGTTTACAAAATATGAATTATAAATTTAATATGTGGTTCAAATAAATAAATTTTCCGAAAATTTCCATTTTTACATATAAAGAAAGACGTATTCTCTCTGCATAAAGAGAAAATATATTTACTGTCATTGTTATTAACTTAACAGAACTTAGATTTCTTTGAGAAAGTATTAGTGAGAAGTGTATTGGACATGAAATTAGAATGAGGATTATTTACTCCCTTCATAGCTAGGAAAAAGATGAAGAAACCCATTGCGGAGTCTGTCATCAAATAGTAAGTTTTTTTTTTTCCTTATATTACTTATTAGTATTTGTCACTTTTTCAACATATATTTATATACATATGTATGTATACAAAAGCAGATAACTCATTTGTAATATCAACAACGAACTACGTCAACTTGAATAATCATTTAAAAACATATAAATCTATGTTAGGAATTTACAAAAAAAAAAAAAACGAAAAATGGTGCTGTCGAAATTTTCCCTTTGGGACATTGCTACCATTAAAAGTTTCCAAGGGGCATATGTGGAGGCTGGCCCTTGTAAAGTTGGCGCCTTTGCATAAGTGTGCAGTACTTTTATTTTTTTTTTTTTTTTGAAAAATAGTTCTTGAATTTCAACAAACTTCTATTTTTAGTAACAAATTCAAAATTCAACAGAAATACATGGTTTTTGTCATAGGGTTTTTACGCTATATATGGTACTTTTGAAAATAATTTTTAAATGTTAAATATGTATCTTTAATTAATTAATTTCATGCTAATTAGCAATCTCGTAAATAGTACGAAAATTAAATTAATTTTCACACTCATTACGAAAACAAGTAATTATTTACCTTGTAACATTGTTTCTCTAGATCAAATGTGTATGTGTGCGTGAATGCTACAAATATTCTTCTCTTAGCATTTGACTAATCACGAGCAGTTATTATCATGTGATGAGTTCAAACAGTACAATGACATTAGGATCGGTCACTGCCCATCGATATCTGATTTGATTAACATATTTGTGTGTTTATCTTATTATTTTTTAAAAAATTCAAGCGTTTTGTTTAAGGAAGCATGTTACGGAGTTTATAAAAGAGGAGCAAAAAAAAAATGTCCTTCCACCGCTTTGGAACACATACTTTTTGTTCATTTCAGCGATAGAGGTCTTCAATGAAAGTAATGATATTATATAGTGCTACATTTAAAATTATGTTATAACACGCTACTGGAATTTAACGTTGCACAAAGTCTCCAAAACCATGCTACCAGGATTTAAAATAGTACAAAGCCACCAAAAGTTACGAAGAAGAAAGGGAAGGAAATAATGTCTCCCTTTCTGCGCGATATTTGAGGTTTGAAATTTTCTTCTGATCATTTAATAGCGCAATTTTTCATTTATGAAAAATAAAATAAAATAAATAAATAAATAAATAAAAACCTTTTTTCTATCAATAATTTCATAGTATAAAAAAATGAAAATTAAATTGAACGCAAAAATCTTGATATACTTCTTGGATAGTGTAATTTTAGTGTCTTTATTATGTTGTTTTTCCTTTAAAATCGAATTCTTTCAATTTTAAAGTTACAAGCACTACATTTCTACTACTGAATATGTAGTGCATTTCGCATTTTTATTTCGTTATTTATTTATTTATTCAAAACAAAAGTCGCAGCTTTTTCTTAAAACTCAGTGTTTATCATCTTTAAACTTTATAAATCGATACTATTTTAATTCCTTAAATTACTCGTTAAACATGGTGAAAAGTTTCTAATTGTCAGTGAAACTGCTTTTTTATTTTTATTTTACTCATTTCACTTATTATTAATTTATTTAAAATTGCACAATATTGATAAATTTGATTCTATGGCTCTTTACAAGACATTATCTGATGCGCGAAATCAGTTTTGAAAGATTAAGAAGAAAAAGTAGTGATTAATTGATATCTTTTTCGTATGTATATTAAATTCATCGATATATGTTTGACGATCTGTTTGTATTTCTTATAGCACTTTAAATCAATTAAAAATTCGGAAAAAAGGATTACAGTTTTAATAACAGTTAACCTTACTCTCAATCACTCATTGATTTTTCAGAACTCCTCTTACATGTTCCAACTTCCGCCAGGGGGTGTCGTTGTCGCTCTTCAAATCATATGTATAAAGCATCGTTTCTCAATTTGGGGGTCGCGACAGTGGCCTTTAAAGCGGTTGCAACAGTAAAAAGGTTGAGAACCAATGGTACAAAACATAACTTTAGGCAAAATTAGTAATAAAACTATCTGAACTCCATGTACATGTAAGAAAGAAAAAATTAAAATGAAAAAAAAAAAAAAAAAAACCCTAACTAAAAGAAAAAATATACCCTCACATTAGAATGATCTCAGAAACGGTGCATAAATCTTGAAAAAGGTACAAAAAGACTATATGTCTCGTGCCTGATCTGTGATGAACAAATGGAATACATTAAAAATAAGAAATAAATTGGAAAAGAAAAAAAATGAATGCCATTCGACCAAACTCCAGCTCATGAAACTCTTATAAACTGGTTCGCTGCAGCTCCCATTTCCCCGCTTGTTTTGGAAAATTAAAATAAATAAATACAGATAATTTTTAAGTTCTATTTTATGTGTGAAAAAAATATTTTAAAATGCGTTCCTATTGCATATGTTACATCAACAAGAAATTTTGAAAGAAAAATAAAAGGAATTTAAAGAAATTTTAAAGTACGTTACAATTCATTTGTAATTTTTTTTTTTTCAATTACTGACTGTTAGTGGTTATTAGGTGTTACGTAAACATATACAATTATAATGGATAAAATAGTATCATTCTTTTTCACGAAGCGCGTGTATGGCCAAGTTGACATATGCGTAACTCTCATAAATTGTAAGAAAATTTAACTCTCATAAAATAAAATAAAAAGAACATGAAGCAAATTTATTTCTGTAAATTCCAAGCTTCAACTGAAAAGTTGAAAATAAACTGCATCGCACATATACTCTAAAACCTCTGCTTCAGTGATAAGTAAAAAAAAGGATATTTCACTGCACGCTGCACGCCTATAGTGTTTTATTCTTACGTTGTCTAAAGTCGAACGAGGATTGAGAACTTGTGCCCACGCCGTTGTGATTGCTCTGACTTACACCACTCGGCTAAAGATACTTCTGAAACTCGAAGGACATGCAGCCGAGTGCTCTGCTGCTTACTAGAATTGAAAATAAGTCGTACACCAATGGTATATAATGCATTTGTTTACAATTTCTAAACTGGTAACCACAGATCTAAAGTGTTCAGTTCTTCGTGGAGCTGTTACTACCGAGAAACTTGATTTGTGGCTTTTTAAGGAGTACTTACGTAACTTAACCCCCTCGACACACTGACCCCCCATATGAGGCTCCTATTTCAAAAAGAAATTTCTTGGTTTAAAAAAACTCCTGCAAAATTAATTTTTATTTTGCTCAGTGGCAACTTTAATTAAGGTATAACAGATACGAGACCTTAAAATTACTGCAAGAATCGTTAATTTATAGTTATATGTCATTAACTAATCAACTGTACATTTATTTTGAAATTTGTAATTAACAGAACTTACCTGTATAAGTTCACGTCATAATTATAAAGCATCTTTTCTCAATCTGGGGATCGCGACAGTGGCCTTTAAGTGGTTGGAACAATAAAAATAATTATTAAAAGGGCGTCCTTTTATTAATTATTTTTGAAATATAATAAGTATACAAGAATGAAACAAAATTTATATAAAGAAAAACTAGTGCTGTCGTTTATTTCATTGATGTCATGACCAAGCACACGTTTTCTCGTAAGATTAAAGTATCATAACCCTCATATGGTGGCTAGTAAAAAAAAAAAAAAACAGGAAGGATCACTTTTGAAAAGGAAGTTTGTACATGATTTGTGGGGGCATTTTATACAAATGCAATAGTAGATTTTTTTTCGTACTTTCTTTTAATTCGATGACTATAAATGTTCTTCAGCAACGCCCCATTGGACGCTATTAGCACCTTAGTTATTTCCTTTGACCCTTGCTTTTTTCTTTCTTTGAATTCGTAGAAACGAATCTAAGTTAAGTGAATAATTGAAAATACGAACACTTGCATAGTTACGCACAACAACAACAACAGCAATGTATAAACCCTCAATGTTATATGAGTTATATGTATTATAAAAATGCATAAATATAATTAAATAAAAACAAGCAAACTTTCTTAATCCTTAAGTAGACGCGAAGAGCCTGTAGTTGTAATAAACACAAAAAAGAAAGATTCGCTTGATGGTTAACCGCTTAATATTAATATATGCATTGCTCCTTCGACAAGGCTTGGATATATTTTTTTTTTTTTTTTTGTGTGTGTGTGTGTGTGTGTGTGTGTATGTGTGTTTAACGGCTGAAGAGCCTCAACGAAGTATGCTGCGCCACATGAAATTGGTTTGTGATTTCTTCGATGCCGAGAACTTCAGGGAGAGAGCTGGATTCCGGGAGCACTTGTAAGGTTGGATGCCAGCATGTGCTTCTTGAACAGAGGAAAACTAGGAAAATTTCCTTTGAGAAATAGGATGAGTCTTAAACCTTGTGTCACAACATCCACTTCTAATCTTCGTTTCTCAAAGCAGAGATTGCATGGCTGGGCTTATAACCCCGGATCGAACTAATAGCATATTAAAAACAAGTTGTCAGTTATGTCAGAGCGCCACATTCTTAGTTAAGTTCAAATATTCGTCTTAACGCCTTAAAATGAGACAGTTGTACTAAATTCTAGAAAACTTTCATGATTTTAAGATAAATTTTAACATTAAAAAAATAATAATAACACAGGTTATTCTGTTTATTATTGTTGATTTGCTTCTAACATAAATCACCTAGCGATATGCTTCCCGTTAATTAAATCTTCTTTGTTTTCTTAATAAATTTCTTTAGCTTAATCATTTTACATTTTCTAATGCATGTGCTACCGACAATTTATGAAGCACCAGCATTCTCTGGAAGCCTAGTCGCTGTAGAGAATACCGCATTTCATGAGTTGTCTATATAACATATGCATAAGTTAGCTATAGATGTACCGTTTCAGTTGGGAGGCAGGGAAGCATTCAATCTCGCCCAAAGCATTTTGGTTACTTAGTACGCCCTTCCAACTCCAAAGTGGATTCCGAATCAGGGCCTTATTTACCAATAGGCCCGTGAGGCCCGGGCCTAGGGCCCCCTAATTTTGGTTATTATTTTTTTTGTTGTAATTTAAAATTTTTTAGAAAAATATTTAAAAATAGCATTTTTCAAAAACAAACGGTTAGTGTTCTGTTGCTTCACAGAAAATTTGTATTATTAAATTATTTTAAAACCACAAGGAATTTTCACTTTGGGGGCCCCCAAATCTTGGTCTGATAATTTGAAATTTGAGAAACAAAATCGATTTTACACTTTGGGGGCCCCCAGATTTTATTCAAACATTTTGTAATTTAAAAACAAAATCATTTTGTACATTGGGGGCTCCCAAATGTTAGTCTGACTCTTTGACATTTGAAAAACAAATTAGTTTTTGTGCTTTGGGGGCCCCCAAATTTTGGTGTGACTGGCAAGTTTTACAAACACATGCTGAATGTTATGTTTAAAAAAATTTTGTTGCTTGAGGTGCCCCCACACATGAATTGTGCCTATAGGGATTCAAAATGTAAATCGGGCCCTGTTCCGAATTACTAATTTTAAAAACGCGATCGAAGACGATCAAGATAAAATCATTGATTTAAGAAATTATATCCTAATAATTAATATCATATTCGTGGAGCTAAGATACATTTACAGCTAGTCCTTCATTAATAAAACTGTAATCAAGCAATTGCTCCGAACGAATGCTGCAAGAAGTTGTCGTTACGCCTTCGAAGTTTAGCAAGTTTTCACTTCTCTTATCGCAAGTAAAATAATTCCCCATCATCTTAATTCAATACATGCTATAGTTATTTAATGATACCAGATTTCCCGTACTTTATGAATACTCGCTGCTATCAACGACTAAGCACTGCTGCAGTTGGGGAATCATTTTTCAAAAGAGCTGTAATTTGAGAGCCCTCCCCAGACTAATTTTCCAGGATTTCTATTTCTCAAGGTGGCAGCAGTAATGATAAATGACTACTACCTCCTATAATAAAGAATGAAATTTTTGCGATGATCTGTTAGAATTATTTTTAAACATAACGGAAATCGAGATGGTTGATAGAAATATAGTTAAAGAAATTATTAAAAGCCCATACAGATGCACAAATGTTACACAGTAATCATAAGTCCTTAATAAAACAAGTTAAGAATATTATTTGAAATGTTTTCGTTTCCCACCTGAATGCATTTACTCTCAACTTTCTGCAGCTTATTGAAAGTAAAAAAAAAAACCGGCCTACATACGTTATGAATGTATAACCACGTCATTTGTGAAATTTGG